>OX422207.1:244539385-247119385 GCA_949130495.1 Sambucus nigra | reverse complement strand
CTTATTGTTTGATGTGTGGGAAAAGATCAAGACCATGATCAAGTCACAAAAACACATATCAACACCCGAATGAATAACATATAATAATTATGCATGTTTAAAAGAATCGTTGTGAGGGTGGTATGTGTATATAACATAAGATGAAACAACTATATCAAGAATATGAAAATCCTTACCAAGGTATGCTTGAGGAAAATCATCCATTCCACGGTGGATAATGAGTATAATCAAACAAAGTGATCATCTCCCACCGAGATAGTCCACGAGTCACTATGTAACAAAATTTGGATTATTTTTCTACCGGAAGAAGTAAATTGTTATCTATCCACATGGTAAAAAAATTAACATGCACTCACATTTCTTAGAAAGAAAGGATTCTAAATCCAATAGTATCCTTACCATCCACGAGCATTGAATAAAATTCTCTCACCATGTTGGGGTCACATAGTCTGGTTTAAGAGGAAACTCCATCTAGTCTCTTTTCCCCAAGAACTCATACTAGAGAGTGGAAAAGAAGGAATCCAAATCAACTTATCCCTACCAATGCACATAACATGGAAAGAAGATCCCATCACACCTACAACTGACGGAGGAAGTCCAGGCACATGAGCGAGATTTCAGAGCCATAGAGTATCCTGAAAAACACACACTAAGATACAAAGGACATAAATCCTATAAAAATGGTATACCATATATCGACCAATCATCCTATACCAAAATATGAGAAAGAGTATCGTAAATGACAAAGAGTGTAAAATACTCATAAACTCTAATGCATGTAAACATACAAGTGAACAAACCACTAAAATGAGTAAAGAAAATCAATGCTTATTAAAATCTACTCAAGAGAATCAATTTTAACTCAATAAAGGTAGAACTCATCAATGACATAAAATATTTCATCAAAATCCATGAAAACTACTATCACCTAGCCCTAACTCTAGAAAAGAAAAAAATATAAAATTCTAGGATAGATCAACTTAACAAGATGCAGATTCACAGCAAGAAAGATGTTGAGAACAACTTGGAAGATGCTATGTTACGAGGAAAGTATGAGGGTTCTAAAGAGTGCGAGTGATTTTGAATGAAAAATGGGTTAAAAACTTCCCAGATCTCAATATGGTGATTTTAAGCAAACTAAATCATGTTTGTTGTAGCGATGGGTTCATCGTTACTCACGACTGCTTTACTACATTGAAGTACCGGTGATGATGGTCACAAACTTAGACAGTAAAAAATGAAGTGAAAAATATTGTGCACAAAAAAGTAAATTTACAAAGTTGATTTTTATCTCTAGGAAAGTCCATTTTAATCCCCAAAGAACAATATATAATGATCAAGGAAGGCCCAAAGGACCATACAATGACTCTTTGTTATGTCAAATAGCCTACACAAAGAATGAATTAGCATTCAAAGTCCCAAGGTCAAATTATATCCATATAAAAGATAGAGTGATTCAAAGACATGACTTGTGATAGAATAGCGAGTAACATAAGAATTAAACCGTATAATAAAGATTAAAAATGAAAGTTTGAACTCACTTTTGGACAATTTTGACTTTATTCAACAAAGATAAAGCATTAGTTTTCCCTTAAAATAAATAAAAAAATTCAACTACAACCTTTTCACCCTCAAATAACTATTTATGACCAAAATATAATAAGGATTGTATCATTTAAGTTGTTTTTTAGTAGATAAAAAACATTAATACATTGATTTTTGGACAAATTTTGCATGTGGCGGCTTTTTCTTATTGATTATAAAGGATGGGGAATTTTTTCCTATTTTTCAAAGTAGTTCTCACAATCCTAAAATTTTAACCCTTACCACATCATCACTCATGATTTTGAAACATCCATTATTTTTTAATTTTAACCACAATGAAAAAAATCTCAGATAGACACAAGGATTGATAATGATACCCTTGCAACGAAACTTTAAACAAAACTTTTAATTCATGTTACAATTATAAATAAAACCCTTTATTATATTTTGTGTGGAAATTTCTCAAATTATAGTGCGGAGTGAAATGCATGAGTTATGAAAAATATTCTAATATAGAATTTTCCATAGAATTCCAAACATGCGGTGTAAAAGTCATAAATAAAACTTGTACTAACTAAGCATGTGTTTTACATTTAAGCACATGGTATAAAATAATACATAACATGCATAGAAGGCCGATTCTGCACAAGACTAAAATCTAAAGCTATCACCAAAATAAATAACATATCATAAAGAATAAAATGATAGAAAGAGAACAATATCCATATAAAAAAGAGTGAACCAAACACTCTAAGACACCTAAACCAAAAAATTCAAATTGTACGTAGAAGAGGACAAAAAACTTGAAATATATACTTCTTTTACGATTTTTTGCTGCACCCAATTAATAATGTGTTTCTTAATCCATCTAGGTTCAATCTTTAAAGCATTTAATTTAGGAATCACCATGGGAGGGTTAACCATTTTTCCTTTTCCCTTCCATCTAGAAACCTTTTATCGGGTTAGTGTTGTGTTTTTTTTTTTTTGGGGGGGGGGGGGGGGGTAACATTCGTCTTCCTGTTCCTATCGACATTTTTAACTTTTCTAAAAATTACTTAGAGGCAATGCATTTTAAGCAAAACACGAAAAAATCTTAGATGTCCTATATTACGTCAATGAGTATACTTATAGGGTTTTAGTTAAATTGGGTCGACGGGGCCATTTAGTTGTTGATTCCTAGTCGAAAGCATAACTCCTTCAAGTGCCTTTCCTTTTTGCAATATGAATAAATTAACGTCACCTTACATTGATTCTATTCTGAAACATCGTTAGTATAAGACTCGCTAATTGTAGATGGAAGAGTGGATTGGGATGCTAAGGTATCTTGTCTAGACAAAGAGATTTCACCACCAAAACCTAGACCACATTTATTCGAGGAGTATAGTTTGGATAAAAAATCATCCTATCCAACGTTCGAGCCCTATCTCCCTATTTAAACATAAAAGTGGATGCGGATAGTAGAGGCCCCTGAAATAAAGAGATTTCATACATTAGAGCTATCCTTGAGTTTTCGTTCTCTTGTAAGAATATCCTAAGGAACTCTACCCCGAGTCGTTGAAAGTCATTAGTACTTCCTTCTATATGTGGTTCACTACACAACACATGTGGAGCACAAAAAACTCACACGACTCTCATTAACCGTAACCATTTCTTTCTTAGCATTATCTAGGATGGCGGTGAGTTATATGTAATGACTTTTGAGGTTTATGGATTCCTCATAGAGCCTAACATAGTCGGATTAATGATCATTTTCTTATTGCTCCTCAATGGCCCTCAAAGTGGTTTATCAGCGTATTGTTTTTTTATTTTATACCTAAATTTATACTTTTTTAGACCCGTTTAATTTTATTTAGTAAATTATTATGACCATTTTTTAAAATAAACAAAAATTATAATAATAATTGAATTTAAATTCGAAACGGTAATTTGAAGGCAAAGGGAGGAATTTCAAGAATTTTGTAATTTTCTTGTGCTAATTTGTGAAAGTATTGCTGAGTGAAAATATTGCAAGGAGTGATGGAATTTGGTAAAAATATAAGATTAACTATAGAAAGGAACAAAAAAGATAATTTTTTATATCATTCGAAAAACATTGTTCGACAAGAAAAAAATAGAGCCCCCGTGGGGGGAAATTAGATACATCATTTAGATCCCAAAATGTAAGAGGTGGAGTGTTCTGTTTCAACACTATTGTTTAAACTGTTTTCATTTGATTGATATTTAATTATGAGTGCGAGCAGGACATGCAAGATTTGTGGGCTTTGCCAACAAATTGTTTTACCCCGGTGATAATTATCAGGCAATTATGTTGCATTTGATGCATCAATTAAGAGGACTTATGATTCCTTTAGGTATGAGTTTGAAGTGAGTGCTAACTTATAGTAATTAACTAGGACAAAAATATCATATTTCATGAATTGAAAGAAAAGTAAATCTTCGTAGATAAAAGAAAAGAAATTGTGATGAAAGTAAAGATTTGTAAGAACGTAAATTGGGAGTAAAATAAAAATTTGCAAGAAAGTAAATAAAGCCAAATGTAAAGGCCAGAAACTTAGAAAAACAGTTAAAGAAAAAAATTACAACCACCTTATAATTTACTTACGGAATTAAAATGAATGTTGTAAATAAATAAAGAAAAGGAAAAAAAATGAAAATGAAATTGCGCATGAAAGTACTCTAAATGAAGTTTTAGTGAGGGAGTACTACCTTCCTTGTTGGGTTCATTTCCTATTTATAGTGTTCTTGCCCATTCAACGTAATAACTATGATAATTGGTGGGTGGTTACTCACCCATTTGAGTTTTTCCCAGTTGGTGCACTAATGCGCCAATTTAAATTGGAGTAAGTTACCACTTTGTATAACATGCCTCCTAACTTATGTCTGGTGTCACGCATGCATGCTACCCACTATTATATATTTTTACTTAAGGCACCACCCCCATTGGTTTGTTTTACAATAAACCAAATTCAGCAAATGGTCACGCCCAGCTGGTCAAGACCCAAGTCCGCGAATAGTTGGTCGTGGACTTGGTTCATGACCATATCAATTTTTTGGGTGACCATATTCATTATGACATTAAGTCATAGATGCTCTGTAAGTGGTCGCAGACCAAATCCCTAACCACCATGAGTCATGAACTTGGTCCGTGACCAGGGCGTAATGAACTTGGCACCAAATTCATGTCAAAATTCCCTCTAAGTTTGGTTGCGGATGGGTCTCGGACTGTGGCCGTGACCATTGGCATGATTGGGAGAAAAACATACACATATTGGGTCACGGCTAGGGATCGTGACAATTTCATGGTGGGGGTCACGACGATGAGCCGTGACCATCCTTTATTCCAGCAGTCTTGTGAAGGGAAAATGGTCGCGCATGGTGGGTCACGATGCTAGGCCGTGACTAAGTCCAAACCAGCAACACCCTACCTCCTTCATTTATTGGTCGCGCATGGTCGGTCATGGCTCTAGGCCCTGACTTGGTTCAGAACATAATAAAAAACCCACTCATACTCATTTCTATATGTACGATTTTAGTGTGTAGAGGCTTGGGCGATTTGGGTGATTTTGTTTCGATTTCAGGTGTGATTTCATTTTGATTCCTCATTTCTATCTAAAGCCCTAATTTTTGTGCATGTGTGTATACATTTATGTTTGTATATGTTTCTTTGTGTATATGTGTTTGTATCTATGTGTATGCATAAATTTGATACTATAGTGTCGATAAGTGTACACGTTATTAAATTTATTAGGTATGTTCTTGATTTGCCTATGAAAAAGTGTATCACATATCTTGTGATTAATGTGCATTTTTTAACATTTATGTCAAGATATTAGGAGGCTACAACTTGACATGCAACAAATGCAACTTGATTCCATTCATTCTTATTTTAACTTGACAGGTATGCCATAATTTTGTTGATTTCATATAGTTATGTTTTAGTTTGAGATTTATTGTGATATGTATTTTAAATGCGTAAAAAGGACTAAAATAATCACAACTTCACTAATATTATAGGCATGAAGTTGATATTATATATTTTTGTTCTCCTATGCCTTTGTGTAATTTTCTTTACTTATTATAGGCAACAAGTTGCATATGTTCGTTCGAATTGCGATGTTAAAATGTTGGAATAAATCTGCGACATATGTAACTCTAAGACATATTATAGGTAGCAGATCTCATTCTTCAGTGGTTTTGTAAGGTACTTTATTTAATTTTACATACCCGTTCTTCATAACACATTGTCTACATATTGCAGATCTAACTAATTGGATACTAGTTCTTCATTACATACTAGTTCCTCATTACACACCAGGTACTCTTTACTTTAACTAAAGTAGTTATATAATTGATATGCATTATCTATCAAATCTTTAAGATGATAAAAGGAGTAAAGGGTAATTATTGGTTTTGTTTGGTTTAGCTGTTGGATAATTACTGATTGTTGGCTTGTTATTGGATAGTTATTGGATAGTATGTTAGAACGAGTCTGGGATAATTAGAAGGAGTACGGGATAATTATTTATTTGATTATTGGATAATATGTTAAAAATATTTTAGACTCCCTCTCTGAGACTACGACGATAACTTTAAAATGATACTTAAGATTAAAAGCATAACTTTAGAGGGGAGAAACCCTAAACATCACCCAAATGGCTCCATGCGAGGCACCAACATGTCGTACGGGACCAATGTAACTTTTATGAACATACCGCGTGATCACGGGACTCCCAATTTGAGAATACGAGGATAATTTGAAAATATTAGGACTTAGACTTAAAAACATGGCATTAGAGGGAGAAAACATGAAACAACCCCCGAATAGCCCTGTGAGAGGCACCAACACCTCACACGGGACTAATGTAACTTGTACAAACTGACCGTGCGACCACGAGACACACATTTTAGAATACGAGGATATTTTTTATATATCAGGACTTAGGCTTAAAAACATGGCGTTAGAGGGTAAAAACTCAAAAAAAATTCGAATGGCACCGTGAGAGTCACCATCACCTCGCACAGGAGAAATGTAACTTGTAGGAACTAACCATGCGAACACGGGACTCCCGGTTTGGGAATGCAAAGATAATTTTAATATATCAGAACTTACGCATAAAAACTTAGCGTTAGAGGGAGAAAACCCGAAATAGCCCCTGAACTGCCACGTGAGTGGTACTAACACCTCGCACGGGACCAATGTAACTCGTAGCAACTCACCACATGCCCGCTAGACACACGATTTGAGAATATGATGATAATTTGAAAACATCAAGACTTAAAATTAAAAACATGGCGTTATAGGGCGAAAACCCTAAACACCCCCCGAACGACCCCATGAGAGGCACCAACACCTCACACGGGACCAATGTAACTCATCGTGCAATCACGGGACTCCCAGTTTAAGAATATGAGGATAATTTGCATATATCAGGACTTAGTCTTAAAAATATGATGTTATAGGGAGAAAACCCAAAAAAACCCCGAATGACCTCGTGAGAGGCACCAACACCTCGCATGGGACCAATGTAACTCGTATGAATAAACCGTGTGATCATGAGACTCCCGATTTGAGAATATGAGGATGATTTTTATATATCAATATTTAGGCTTAAAAAGATGGCGTTAGAGGGTAAAAACCCAAAAGAACCCCCAAACAGCCCCGTGAGAGGAAGCAACACCTCATACGGGACCAATGTAACTCATAGAAATGGGTCGCACGCTCACAGGAGTCTCGGTTTGAGAATATGATGATAATTTGAATATATCAGTATTTAAGCTTAAAAACATGGCGTTAGAGGGAGAAAACCCGAAATAGCCCCTCAATGGCCCCGTGAGAGGCACCAACACCTCGCACAGGACGGACCAAAGTAACTCATAGGAACTAACCGCGTGACCACAAGGCTCTCGGTTTAACAATCGGAGGATAATTTGAAAATATCAGGACTTAGCCTTAAAAACATGGCGTTGAGGGAGAAAACCCAAAATAGACCCCAAACGGTCCTGTGAGAGGCACTTACACCTTGCACGGGACCAATGTAACTAGTAGGAACTGATCGCGCAACCACAGGACTTGTAGTTTGAGAGTACAAGGATAATTTGAATATAATGATCTAGGCCTAAAAACACGGCATTAGAGAGCGAAAACTAGAAGCATCCCTCGAACAACCTTGTGAGACGCACTAACACGTTGCATGAGACCAATATAAATCGTAGGAACTGTCCATGTGATCACTAGACTCCCTATTTGAAAATAATTTACTCATAATGTATATCAAATTGCGCAAATTTTCATCTTTTTTGTAACATTGAAGTCACTTGGATTTTGGAAAATAATAATTCCATAGAAAACAAAATCTTCATTGGCTATAGCAGCTATATATAGTAGCTATATATAGAAGCTATATATGGCTATATAGAAGCTATATAAAGAAGTTATGTATGTCTATATACAGTAGCTACATATGGCTATTTAGCAGCTATATATAGACACTATATATGTCTATATATAGCAGATATACATATCATCTATATACAACTATATAACAGATTTATATAGTATCTATATATGGCTATATACAACAACTATATATTACAACAGCAATATATAGTAGCTACATATAAAAGCAGCTATATACTATTGATATGCCCTAAATGTACCCCCTCGATCCAATAATATCAACCTCGACCATGAAGGTGGCCAATGTTTGAGGTACCTTGAATTCATTATAACAGACTCGTACTAGGCAAGGTTGGCCACGACCGACATTGCTAGGTACCTCATTAGGTGAGGTCGAAATGATCCAGGGGCAGTTATCCACCTGATCTTCTAAGAATTGCAACCTCAACTCGAAAGATGAAGAGGTTGTCATCCCATCATCAACGTCGTTCTCGGCTAGGGGTCGGTCGACGTTATTATTTTGCCACCATTACCTCAGCCCAGGCCGACGTTATAGCACAACAAGCCTTTCCTCGGCTCTCCTTTGAGTCAAGGTCACCACCTCGTCCTATCCCAGGCCGAGGTTATGACCAATCGCATTTGGCAGTGCTCCTATGTGCACATGTGGGGTTGAGAACACGTGTACGCAATAAGTTATAACCGAATCTTTCCCCTCACATGAGGGAATATTGAGGTCATCATTATCTACAAGATATCAACTAGGTGTCATTCTCATATTGGTTCGAGCCTCATGCGCATATTCATTGCATGCTTGGGGGGTATGCTACACCCCCCCCAGGCACTATATATAGAGGTCATCCTCTACCATGAAAAGGATCCGAAATTGGCAACCCCAGCTGAAACTCTGTCTAAATACACAGTAGAGAGAGAAAGCTTTAGAGTTTGTATCTATGGCCATTAGAGCCCTCATACCGTGATACTAATCACATACTTGCACAGTGGATGTGGGCCTAATTGGCTAAACCACTTATATTCTGGTCATCTTCCTCTTCTCCTCACCTCCTTCAACTATATGCTTTTATACTACCATTGTTAACATTAAATTGAGCTCACAAACACCTTGAAGGGTGGTGCTATTTCCATCATCATTTTGGCGCCGTCTATGGGAACGAGAAGCTATCTCTTCCTCTTCCGTTGCTTAACCTCACCGGAGACTCTGGTGGTGAACCAGGCTTCACCCCCTTGCGTGGATTTATTTCACCACTAAAAGAGGTCATGTAAGGTATTAATCTCATTTAATAAACCAGCTATTTTATGCTAACTAATGGCACCGAAATTATCTCCACCTATTTCGCCGCCTGGTGCGGGGGGACCTAGCTCCACCCAGGCACCACCCTAATCCGAAATGGCGGAGGTGGACGCAGCCTTGAGGTCTTTGGCTGCAACGCAACAAGCAATGCATGAACAATTTTCACATCTCAGCAAAAATATGATGAGGCAACGTGGAGTCTCACCGGAAATGATCACTCCGGTGGCGGTTCAACCTCATCCTGACCCTAGGCGCTTGCGCCTGGGGAGGCAAGGAAACCCTTGCCTTGAGGACATGTATGATGATATAAAGGTGGATGATGTCCCGAAAGATTTTTGGGAACTATATGAAGTTTCGAACAGTACAGTTCATCCTATCCAACGAAGCCAAGGTTATGGGGGCAAAAGAGGTAGAGAATCCCAGCAACGAGGATCATCTTTTGATCTACTCAGCAGAGGGTCAGCCTTTGAGAGGCTCGGTTGACCTAAGACAAAGATTTCCATGGTTGAGAAGTGCAGCTGGATCACAAAGAGAAGAAATACAACGCCAGTCTCATCAGGGACGAGGAAAAGACCAAGAAGAAGTCAACAACCGATGTTGTGCCATGGCGAGGGAACCCTCAGTCCACCCCTTGGAGGTGGCTAGGGATAACCTCGGCCAGGTCGACGTTGCAAGACCATGGAACGGATATATTCAACGTCTTGAGAACAAGATAGGAGATCTTATTAAAAGTTGGGACCCACTGCAAAGAGGTTTCTCACAGGGCTCTCCATTCGTGGCTAAGATAATGAGCTTCCCTACCCCATCTAAGTTCAAGACAACTACAGAGATTCCCAAGTATGATGGTAGCACCAAACCAATACATCACATTGAGATGTACCAATCTGCAGCGGACATATACTTAATACCGCATGAGATGAAATGCAGAGCCTTCTCCGAGACCTTAACGGGAGCTGCGCACATATGGTTTACATCCCTTTCGAGGAATTCAATTGAAAACTTTAAGCGCTTGGCTGAACGATTCATTCACAACTTTTGCTTTGGGGTAAGACCTCAAAATAAGATCTCCCATCTATTGTATATCAAGCAAGGAAAGCACGAGATCCTAAGAGACAACATCGCCAGGTTCAATAAAGAAAAACTTGAGGTTTAAGATTACGAAGAGAATATGGCCATGACCACCATTATAGGAGGTCTTCATAACGAAAAGTTGTTGTGGAAACTTGCGAAAGCCACTCCAAAGTCCATGTCGAAGCTATTGGCAACTACGGGAAAGGTCATGAATCCTGAAGAGGCTATGGCCGCCAAGTATGAGGACGAGAATGGAGATAGTAGAGGAAAGTTCCAGAGAAAGAAGGATGGAAAGAAGAGGTCAGCTGATGAAAATTTTGTGCGTTATACCCCTTTTATGGTAAGATGCAAACACATCCTCAATGAGATCAAGAATGACCGATCCCTGAGATGGCTAGAGAAGCTGAAGGCTCCTCCACATAAGAGGAACCATAACTTATGGTGTGAATTCCACCAAGACCATGGCCATATAACAGATAAGTGCTTCGCCTTGAAGGATGAGATAGAAAATATGTTGAAATTTGGAAAGTTGAGGAAGTATGTTGATGGGAAGGCTCCTAAAGGCAGAAGTGATGACTCTAAAAAGAAGAGAAACGACAGATGTCAAGACGATATTCCAGCAAGAAGATATGGTGACTCAAACGGAGATGACAAAGATGATCCAGACCTCCTGCCAAAATATGACAACGCCCCTATGAAGAGAGTTGGTATGATTTCCTTTGGCATTAGCACCATATTAGGAGGACTTGTGGGGGGTGGTTCTGAAGTTGTTGATAGAAAATCTCACATGGCAGAGGCCAAATCAGTGACCAAACTTGAAGTGGTAAACCTAACGTCCTCCGAGACTATGCAAAAGAGAAAGAGGGTAGACATGGACACTCTCGTAGTTGGGTTTTCCCGACTCGACTTTAAAGGCATCCTAGATCCACATGATGACCCTTTGGTGATCACGACAAGAGTTCATGGATGCGAGGTGCAGAGAATTCTCATAGATAGAGCAAGTTCAGCAGATGTGATGTTCTGGCCTTGCTTTAAAAGCCTATGCCTTAGCAGAGCTAGGTTGGTACCCTATCATCATCCGTTAATGGGGTTCAGCGGTGAAAAGGTCCATCCACTGGGCATGTATGAGATGGACGTACGAATGGGCGATGATTGGCCTAAGAGGTTAACTGGGAAGATCAATTTTTTTGTTTTGGACGAAAGTGTCTTCTCGGCGTATAACCTTATCATATGAAGAGTAGCCCTTAAAGAGTTTGAAGCCGTGCCATCGACGGTCCACCAGATGCTAAAATTTCCGACCCCCTATGAGGTAGGGGGATTGCAGGGTGACCAGACCATAGCACGAGAATGATACTTCAACTCGGCTGAAGAGAGAGAAGCTCATAAAAGAGAAACTACCATATATAACATTGACATACTTGACCCTATAGAGGAAACAAAGTTAAAGAAAGGAAAGGTCGTAGAAGAGGTAGAATCCATTGTTCTCAATAAGGATGAACCAAAAAAAACCATCTAGGTTGGTAAAGCCTTAAAAGAGAAGATCAAGGAAGAGCTGATAGACTTCTTAAGGAAGAGGCAGAGTGTCTTCGCTTGGAGTCATGCAGATATGCCTGGAATCAGCCCTGAGATCATGTGCCATAAACTCAACGTATCTAAGGATGCAAGGCCAATCAAGTAGAGATAAAGGGTCTACTCTAGGGAGAAGTATGAAGTCATCTGGGAAGAGGTCAGAAAGTAGGAAGAGGTCGAATTCATTAGGGACGTGATATATCTGGAATGGCTATCAAACGCAGTCATTGTGACCAAAGCCAATGGAAAGTGGAGAATATGTGTGGATTTTACTGACCTGAACAAGTCTTACTCGAAAGATAGTTACCCCTTACCCCGGATCGATCAGATGGTAGATGCAACTACAGGATATGAGCTCATGAGCTACATAGACGCGTATTCAGGCTATAACCAAATCTTTATGGATACCGAAGACACAGAGAAGACATCCTTCATTACTAATAAAGGGACGTATTGCTACAAGGTGATGCCCTTCGAATTGAAAACTACAGGGGCAATATACCAACATCTTGTGAATAAGATGTTCGAAAACCAAATAGGCAAGACTATGGAGGTGTATGTCGATGATATGTTGACGAAGAGCTTAAAGGCCTCCACCCATGTGGCAGACCTGGAAAAGACCTTCAATACCATGGTCCTGTATAAGATGAAACTCAACCCAGCAAAGTGTGTCTTCGGGGTAGGAGATGGGAAGTTTCTTGGGTTCATCGTCAATCAAAGAGGAATAGAGGCAAACCCGAAAAAAATCAAGGATTTTCTTGACATGAAGACACCTCAGAGTATCAAGGACGTTCAAAGGCTCACTGGAAGAGTTGTTGCACTCAACAGATTCATTTCCAGGGCGATCGACAAGTGTTTCCCGTTCTTCAAGGTGCTCAAAAAGGCCTTTGAGTGGGACAAGGAGTGCGATGAGGCTTTTGATAAACTCAAGTCATACCTTGGATCTCCCTTGATCTTATCTCGGCCCATAGCAGGAGAAAAGTTATACGTCTATCTAGAAGTCTCTGAATCCTCAATAAGTGCGGCCATTGTTCGAGAAGACGTTAGGATTCAGAGGCCCGTATACATCAACAGTAAGGCCCTTTAGGGATCTGAGAAGAATTACCCTCGCATGGAAAAGTTAGCTTACGCCCTGATACACGCTTTTAGGAAGATAAAGCCCTACTTTCAGGCCCACTCTATAGTCATTCTCACCGACTCCCTATTAAGACAGGTCCTTCATAAACCTGAGAAGTTGAGTAGACTGATGACCTGGGCCATTGAAATGGGGGAATATGACCTTACCTATCAACCTAGGACGACCATCAAAGGTTAGTCCCTAGCATATTTTATCGCAGAGTTTACATGGGAAGAGGTCGAGGGTGAGAATAGTCTAGAGGTCACAAAAAGGTCAAAAAGCAACGTCTTTCGACACCTGGAAGAGGTTATGCCAAAGAGAGTTAGAGATGGGATAGCAGAGAATGAGGAAGACCGATACCTCTTCAGACAGGGAATTATGTTCGAAGAGGGTTTTTCATCAGATAAAGACATTTGGAACCTCTTCGTCGATGGGTCTTCTTGCGAAAATGGAAGTGGTCCAGGCCTAATACTCTCAGACCCGGACGATACCAACATTGATTATGCCCTAAGGTTCAGCTTCAAGGCGTCAAACAATGAGTCAGAATACGAGGCCATAATAGCAGGCCTCTCCTTGGCAAGAATCGTTGTTATAAGATAACTACACCTTCACAGTGACTCAAGGTTGGCTGTTAATCAAGTATTAGGAGTCTATGAGGCCAAGGACGAAAGGATGGACAAATACCTGAAGAGGGTGAGAATGATACTTGAAGGCCTCGAGGAGGTAAAGATGAATAGAATACCTCAATGAAACAACAGTCATGCAGATGCATTGGCAAGACAAGCTTCGGCGAGGACAGATATCAGAAGGACAGTCCAAGTTGAAATCTTTCCTAGAGCAACGATTAAAGAAGAAGAGGTCAATAATCCTTGCCTCAATTTGAATATTGGGGACTCGTGTATAGATCCAATTATCAGATATATCAGAGCAGGGGTGCTACCAGAATCAAAGTTGGAGAGGAGGAAGTTGAGATACAGAGCTGCAAAGTTCTCAATAGTAGGAAATATCCTGTATAAGAAGGGAATCTAATTACCCCTGCTCAGATGCGTCCATCCCACTGAAGTACCCCGCATCTTACGAGATGTACATGAGGGTTCTTGCTCCAGTCACATAGGAGGAAGACCCTTGGCCAAAAGAATTATTACGTAGGGGTACTGGTGGCCAACCTTGGCAAAGGACGCTGCAGCTTATGTAAAGAGGTGCGACAATTGTCAGAGATTCTCCACAGTCCCACATCAACCTCATCAGCCTATGACGTCTATCAGTTCCCCTTGGCCATTTGTAGTATGGGGATTGACTTGGTAGGTCCCCTGCCAAGGGCTATAAATAATTATAGATTTCTGATAGTTGCCATTGATTACTTCTCCAAGTTGGTAGAGGCACAACCAATAATCACGATTATAGAGCAGAAGACCTTCCAATTTATTTGGAAAAACATCATATGCAAACATGGACTCCCAAATACCCTCATTTCGGATAATGGAACACAGTTCGAGAATTCTTCCCTAGAAAAATACTACGAAAGAGTTGGAATAAAGCAATTTTTCTCTTCTTCGGGCCGACCTCACGCAAACGGTCAAACCGAAGTCACTAATAGAACAATCCTTAATGGGATCCAGAAAAGGTTGGAAGAAGCTAAGGGAAGATGGACTGAAGAGGTTTATTCTATTCTGCGGGCCTATATAACGATGGCTAGGACACCTATGGGGGAGACCCCATTTATGATGTCACATGGCTCAAAGGCCATCCTACCCACAGAGGTGGGACTCCCTACTCATAGGGTTCAGGCCTACGACTCCGAGAAGAATGGGGAGTAGAGAATACTCGACCTAGACTTGATCAAGGAGAGAATGGAAGACACAGAAGTCAGGCAAGCAACCTACCAGCACAGAACAACAAAGTTCTACAATCAGAGGCTAAAATACGGGCCCATAGCTAGAGGTGACCTGGTGTTGAAGAAGATGTTACAGAAGGCTAACAAACTTCAACCAAACTGGTATGGCCCTTACAAAGTAATTGAGGAGGTTATTCCAGGAACCTTCATACCAGAGAACCTCGAAGAGGAACCATTCTCCAATCCTTGGAATGCTGATCATTTAAAAAAGTATTGCATATGATGTTTCAAGAGAGTGTGTAAATATATAATCTTAGGAAAAGATTATTAATCAGAATAACAGTTTCCATTCCAATTCTTGGTTCGTTGTGCTCCAGTGGTAGAAATAATGGAGATGACATCTTAGTCGATGACCTCAGACCCTTAACATCATTAATTTGGTGAAATTATTAATGGGGAACATCTTAGTTGATGACCTCAGACCCTTAACATCATGGTTTGGTGACAAGGTCTGAGGTCAAACATCATACTTGGATGACCTCAGACCCTTAACATCATGATTTGGTGACAAGGCATGAGGTCAAACATCATACTTTGATGACCTCAGACCTTATAACATCATGATTTGGTGACAAGGTCTGAGGTCAGACATAATACTTGGATGACCTCAGACCCTTAACATCATTAATTTGGTGAAATTATTAATGGGGATAACATCTTAGTTGATGACCTCAGACCTTATAACATCATGATTTGGTGACAAGGTCTGAGATCAGCCATCATACTTGGATGACCTCAGACCCTTAACATCATTAACTTGGTGAAATTATTAATGGGGGTAACATCTTAGTTGATGACCTCAGACCTTATAACATCATGATTTGGTGACAAGGTCTGAGGTCAGACATCATACATGGATGACCTCAGACCCTTAACATCATTAATTTAGTGAAATTATTAATGGTGATAAAATCTTAGTCGATAACCTCAGACCTTATAACATCATGATTTGGTGACAAGGTCTGAGGTTAGACATCATACTTAGATGACCTCAGACCCTTAACATTGTTAGTTTCATGAAAATTAATGCATGGCAAAGAAAATCATCCAACAAACAATTTAGCAAGAGAAGAAATAAGATCCCTCCTCAGAGGTTGACAGATTAAGTTACAAAGGGCAAAAATATAAAGTAACATTGTTCATCAGAGGTAACAGTTCAAATACATAGTGAAAAAGTGCAAAAGCTTCACAACTAAGATGTCCTAAGGGTTTGCAGGGACAGTGCTGGCATCTTCAGCCTAATTCTCTTGGCCGACATTGGTTACCTCAGCCCCATCATCTCTGGGGTTATCTCTCTTAGTCTCTGTGATATCTATAGGCGCCGTCTCTGCAGAGGCAACATCTTCCTCTTCAACCTCTTGAAGGGCTTGAGCAAATTGAGGGTTGGTAAATCCGAGACCTATGAAGTCAGAGGCTTTTAAGCTCCCTGACTCCTTCTACTTAGCAGCCGCCCATTTGCCAGTAGCCTTAATACCTCTTTTAAGGTACTCCAGGCCGAAGCTGATAAATTCATCGAAGACTTTGTAATCGGCCAGAATCCCCTCAGAAGGAGCCTAAAGGGTTGCCTTTACTGTAGCGTTAACCTTCTACTGCAGAACGTCGTCCTTAGCCTTCAGAGCAAAGGTGTGGTCCTTTTTAAGCTTGGAAATCTCTTTCTCCAACTCCTTAACTTTCTTATCAGACCCCTCCAAGGAAGACTTTAGATGATCTACCTCTGTATTCAGAGAGATTTGCACCTTCTTGGCCTTTTGGCCTTTCTGGATGAGGGGAAACTTCTTCAGAGTCTAGTTAGCAAGATGATGTATAGTAGCGAGGCCCTGCAAGTCATGTGGATGTATATATAAGTTGAAATTCAAAGCAGAGGTTACACTTCAAAGCTAAACTAAAATCCGAATGTCATACCTGAATAGACCTGTGAAGGTCAAACTCAACCAGTAGAGGGGTTTCCATGGATCGAAAAAAGCATTTGTTAGCATCCGTCATAGTAGAGCAGATGGCATCTAACGCCTGCAAACTGTGGCCAATGATGCTATCGTTAATTTTTAGCTGCTCTATATGAGCAGCCAATGAATCCTTGAAAGAAATAGGGATGGAATGATCCCCACATTTCTTCTTCTTCCTCTAATCCTTAGGGGAAGGGTTGACAACCTTTATTTTCTTGGTGGCCTCATCCCTCGAGGTTGAGGGAGGGGGAGAAGGATCATTCAGACCTATTTTTTTAACGAGCTTCGTTAAACTTGGTGCTGCCATGTTTGACAACTCGTCTGATATTCCCTTCGAACGCTCTGCAAGATAAAAAGGTCTGAGTTAGAGAATCAGATATACGTCAATTCAGAGGTATGACTTGTTGAAATTAAAAGCACTTACCATGCTCTGACAGAGGACTTCCACCTAGATTAGTCTCAGAGAGGTAATCGGGGGTCATCAGATGTTTAAATTTTACATGCAGACCATGCTCCCCCTAGTCCTGAAGGTAATTGACCTTCTAAAGATTTTATTGGCTAAGCTCAGGGTCAGACCTAGTAGCCATTGTAACCTTTCACCATCTTATAGGTATCCTCAGCTCTAATGAGGAAGGGGGGCACATGGGCCAAATTCCCATGGCCCTGATGCAAAGAACTACCGTGTCTTCTAGATATGGCTTGAGGTTTGGGTAATTTGAAGCATCTTCTTATTTGACTTCTGAGCTAAGAAATGATAATAGCTCGGAAGGTTCCTCACAGATGAAGGGATATAGCACCCCGTAAAGACTTGGACAGGAAGGTCAAACTGATGGACAACCCTCCATAAGACGATGGCTCCAATTATCACCCTCCATGCATTGGGTGACAACTAGGAAGGGGCCAAGTTGATATAGGCCAATATAGACTTGATGATGGGCTGGAAGGGTAGACTAAATCCCAACTTGATCTTCTATTCATATAGGCAGATATCACAATCTTGGCCGTTAGAAGCCCTCTCTTCCCTCAGAGGTCTCCTGAGTTTTATATAGGGGCTTATGGAATATAGGTATCTAAATGACAAGAGGTCGACCTCACTGATTGTACTCTCAATATCAGCCGCCTTAGAGGTATTGACATCACTCTCCACAGCATCATCATCATCTAACTCAACATCGGCTCGAGCAGACGATGGGGTACCACCTGGAACCTCTGAGCAAACTCAGCCCCTGTGACTGCCGATAGAGGAATGGATTCAAGAATCGGGGGAACAACTATAATTGGTCCAATAATATTAACCTCTAAGGAAGAGGTTGATGTGCTTGAACTTCTATGAGACGAGGCCCGACTGGAAACCTCTGCCTGGTCAGGGACTTGATCTTGTTGATTTGTGAAGTCCATGCCCTCTTGGAAGGAGTCCACGGACATAGGGCTTAATATGGATGACTCAGACTCCGAAATTGCAGAGGGTTCAGCAGGAACCTTTTCTTCATTAGCTGGTTTAGTTGGTTCAGGGTATATGACCTTCAGAGGTGGTGGAAAGATAGGTCTGAGGGGTAATTCCTCTAACCTACGAGCTTCCTCCCGCGTTTTTTTTATTTGCCTAATTTTCTCTAAGGTCTTCTCTCTAAGAGAAGGGAATTCCTCTAACAGTTGATAAAGGAGTCTAAGCATATGCAGCAGACTCTACACTTACAACTATCCTAAGTAACAAATAGTATTGGTAAAAAGGATTAAAGATCAAACTATCAGGCTTTGAGTATAAACTACCAAGAACAATAAGAACAGTGTTGCCAGAAAACTGATACTCTCACCAAAAAACTCTTGAAGCTCACCGAAAAATGAAAGAGCAAGAATAAAGGAAGAAAAATGAAGAAGAGGGGATGAATAGGGGTACCTAAAGAAAGGTGAGGAGAAGCAAGGAATGAATCCTAGTAAATGAACACCCAAACGCACTTCAAATCAAATTTTTTCTAGAGAGAGAGTTACAGAAATGACCGAGTTCAAAGAAGGAGATAAGTGAAGAAGAAAGAGAAGAAAATAGGTTTTAAACCCTTAAGTATGAGTGCAGGCTTACCAAGGCCCATCATTGCCTTCGGAACCCAAAATACTACAATGATTACAATTGTCAGACACACAAGCCACTTCAGTAATTGACAAGTGTCAAGAAAGGGACATGAGTACAATAGAAAGGGAACCCGGAGTTTTATACCCCTTAGTCACCTTCTCCTACATATTACTAAGGTCTAGGGGTGATTGATATGCCCTGAATGTACCACCTCGGTCCAATAATATCAACCTCGGCCATGAAGGTGGCCGATGTTTGAGGGACCTTAAATTCATCATCAACAGACTCATCCTAGGCAAGGTCATCCACAACCGACGTTTCTAGGTACCTCGTCAGGTGAGGTCGATATGATCCATGGGCAGTTATACACCTGATCTTCTAAGAATTGTAACCTCGGCTCGAATTGAAACCTCGTCTCGGATGATGAAGAGTTTGTCATACCATCATCAACGTTGATCTCGACTAGGGGTCGGTCGACGTTACTATTTTTCCACCATCACCTCGGCCCAGGCCGACGTTATAGCACAGCAGCCTTACCTTGGATCTCCCTTTGAGTCAAGGTCACCACTTTGTCATATCCCAAGCCGAGGTTATGACCAATCGCAGTTGGTCGAGCTCCTATGTTCACATGTGGGGCTGAGAACACGTGTACGCAATCAGTTATAATCGAATTATTCCCCTCACATGAGGGAATATTGAGGTCATCATTATCTACAGGAGATCAACCAGGTTTCATTTTCATATTGGTTCGAGCCTCATGCACATATTCATTGCATGCTTGGGGGGTACACTACACCCCCTAGGCACTATATATAGAGGTCATCCTCTACCTTGAAAAAGATCCAAAATTGGTAACCCTAGCTGGAACTCTGTCTAAATACACAGTAGAGAGAGAAAGCTTTAGAGTTTGTATCTATGGCCATTAGAGCCCTCATACAATGATACTAATAACATACTTGCACAATGGATGTTGGCCTAATTGGTTGAACCACTTATATTCTGGTGATCTTCCCCTTCTCCTCACCTCCTTCTACTATATGCCTTTATACTGCCATTGTTAACATTAAATTGATCTCACAAACACCTTGAAGGGTGGTTCTATTTTGAGCATCATCAATTGTAGCTATATATAGCAACAACTACTATATATGGCAGCTATATATACCTTGATCAGTTTGATCAAGAGGAACTAAGTTATACATTGATCAGTTTATTCGTAGAATAATTAAATAAGAAGGATGAGACTTGTTTGAGGCTCCTACGAATCTTTTATTGATTGTTTAAGAACGAAATCTAACATATGAATCTGCAGAAACAACAAATAGTTACACTTAGAAAGAAAACTTTAAATCTACATTCGGTGAAAATAACAATTCCACGTTTTCAGGACTTAGGCTTAAAAACATGACGTTAGATGGCGAAAATCGGAAACAACCCCCAAACATCCCTGTGAAAGGAACCAACACCTCGAACAGGACCAATGTAACTCATAGGAACTGACCGCATGATCAAGGGACTCCCAGTTTGAGAATACGAGGATTATTTGCATATATTAAGATTTAGGCTTAAAAACATGGTGTTAGAGGGCAAAAACACCAAATAACCACTGAATGGCCCTGCGAGAGGCACCAACACCTCGTATGAGACCAATGTAAGTCGTAGGAATTGACCATACCATCACGGGGCTCCTGGTTTTATAATATGAAGATAATTTGAAAATATCATAACTTAGGCTTAAAAACACGGCGTTAGATGAAGAAAACCCAAAACAATACCCAAACGGCCCTGTGAGAGGCACTAACACTTCTCACGGGACCAATGTAACTCGAAGGAACTGACCATACAATCACGGGACTCCCGATTTGAGAATACGAGGATAATTTGAAAATCTCACGACTTAGGCTTAAAAACATTGTATTAGACGGCAAAAACCCGAAATAACCCCCGAACGGCCCCGTAAGAGGCACCAATACCTTACACGGGGCAAATGTAACTCATAGGAACTAACTACCCGGCCCTAGGGCTCTCGGTTTAAGAATATGAGTATAATTTGAAAATATCAGGACTTAGTCTTAAAAACATGGCATTGAAGGCAAAAACTCAAAACAACCATCGAACGGGCTCGTGAGAGGCACCAACACCTTGCACGGGACAAATGTAATTCATAGGAACTGACCACGTGACCACGGGAATCCCATTTTGAGAATACGAGGATAATTTTCATAAATCAGGACTTAGGCATAAAATCATGGCGTTAGTGGGAGAAAATCAGAAATAGTCCCCTGAATGGCCTGGTGAGAGGCACCAACAGATCGCAGAGGACCAGTGTAACTCTTAGGAACTGACCTTGACGGGACTTCCTATTGGATAATGCGAGAATAATTTTTATATATCAGGACTTAGGATTAAAAACATGGCGTTAGAGGGAGAAAACCCAAAATAGCCACCGAATGGCCACGTGAGAGGCACCAACACCTAGCACGGGACCAATGTAACCGATAGGAACTGATCCTGCACTCACTAGACTCCCAATTTGAGAATATTATGATAATTTGAAAACATCGAGACTTTGGCTTAAAAACATGGCATTAGCGCGCAAAAACCCGAAATAACCCCCGAACGGCCCCGTGAGAGGCACCAACACCTCTCACGGGACTATTGCAACTCGTAGTAACTGATTGAGTGATCACGGGAATCATAGTTTGAGAATAGGAGGATAATTTGCATATATCAGGACTTAGGCTTAAAAATAAGGAGTTAGAGGGAAAAAACCCAAAACAGCCCCTGACCGGCCCCGTGAGAGGCGCTGACACCTCGTATGGGACCAATGTAACTCGTATGAACATACCGTGTGATTGGGGGACTCCCGGTTTGAGAATAAGAGGATTATTTCCATATATCAAGATTTAGGATTAAAAACATGGCATTAGAGGGTGAAAACTCGAAACAGCCCCCGAATGCCTACATGAGAAGCATCAACACCTCGAACTAACCATCTGCGCATAGAACTCCCGGTTTGAGAATATGATGATAATTTGAAAACATATAGACTTTGGCTTAAAAACATGTCGTTAGAGGTCAAAAACCCAAAACAATCCCTAAACGTCCCTGTGAGAGGCACCAACACCTCGCACGGGACTCACAATTCGAGAATAAGAGGATAATTTGCATGTATCACTACTTGGGCTTAAAAACATCACGTTAAAGGGTGAAAATCCAAAACAGCCTCTGAACGGCCTTGTGAGAGGTACAGACACCTCGAACGGGACCAATGTAACACATATGAATATACTGTGCGATCACGGTACTCCTCATTTGAGAATATGAGGATAATTTACATATATCAAGATTTAGGCTAAACAACATGGCGTTTGAGGGTGAACACCTGAAGGAGCCCCCATGAGCGGTATCGACACCTCGCACTGGACTAATGTAACTTGTAGGAACCGACTGCATGATCACTAAACTCCCAATTTAGAAATAATATACTCATAATTGATATCATATTGCGCATATTTCCATATTTTTTTTAACTTTGAAGTAACTTATTTGGTCAAAATAACAAATCCACAAAAAACAAAATTTACATCGGCTGCAACACCTATATAGTAGCTGTTATATATGGCTATATATAATAACTATATATAGCTATATATAACAGTTGTATATAACTATATAGCAACTATGTATAGAAGCTATATATGGCTATATAGCAGCTATATATGGCTATATATAACAACTATATATTGATGTAGCTGTATATAGCAGTAGCTATATATAGCAGCAACTGCTATATATAGTAGCTATATATACCTTGATCAGTTTGATCAAGAGGAACTAAGTTATACCTTGATCACTTTGATCATAAAATAATTATAACAGAAAGATACGACTTGTTTTAGGGTCATAAGAATCTTTTATTCATTGTTTAAGCACCAATTCTAACATATGAATCCGTAGAAACGAAAAATAGGTACACTTAGAAAGAAAACTATAAATTTACTTCTAGTGAAAATAATAAATACAGGTTTTTAGGACTTAGGCTTATAAACATGGTGTTAAAGGGAGAAAACCGAAAACAGCCTCTGAATGGCCCCGTGAGAGGCACCAACACCTCACAAGGGACAAATGTAACTCGTACGAACTGGCCATGCGATCAGGAGACTCCTGGTTTCATAATACGAGGATTATTTTCATATATCAGGATTTAGGCTTAAAACCATGGCGTTAGAGGGCAAAATCCCAAAGTAGCCCCTGAACGGCCTCGTAAGAGGCACCAACAACCTCGCACGGGATGGACCAATGTAACTCATAGGAACTAAGCGCGTGACCACAGGGCTCCCGGCATAAGAATATAACGATAATTTGAAAATTTCAAGACTTATCCTTAAAAAGATGGCGTTGAGGGTGAAAACCCGAAACAACCCCCGAATGGCCCCGTGAGAGACACTAACACCTAGCACGGGACCAATATAACTCGTAGAAACTGACCACGGGACTTCCAATTTGATAGTAAGATAATAATTTTGCATAAATCATGATCTAGGCCTAAAAACACGGTGTTAGACGGCAAAATTCAGAAGCATTACCCGAACGGCCTTATGAGATGCACCGACACGTCACATGGGACCAATGTAAATCGTAGGAACCGACCGCGTGATCACTAGACTCTCGATTTGAAAATAATATACTCATAATTTATATCAAATTGCAAAAAATTTCATCCTTTTTATAACTTTGAAGTCACTTGGATTTTGGAAAATAAAAATTCCATAGAGAACAAAATCTACATTGGCTGCAGCAGCTATATATGGCAATAAATAGCAGCTATATATAACAACTATATATAGATATATAGAGAAGCTATATAGGAGATATATAAAGAAGTTATGTATGGCTATATATAGTAGCTATATATATGGCTATATAGAAGATATATATGTCTATATATAGAAGATATACATAACAACCATATACGACTATATAACACACACACACACACACACACACACACACACACACACACACACACACACACACACACACATATATATATATATATATATATATAGCAACTACATGTGGATTTATATAGGAACTATATATTGCAGCAGCTATATATAGTAGCTATATATAGCAGCAGTTATATATTATAGCTATATATAGCAGCAACTACTATATATGGCAGTTATGTATACCTTGATCACTTTGATCAAGATGAACTAAGTTATACCTTGATCAGTTTGATCGTAGAATAATTAAAAAAGAAGGATGCGACTCGTTAGGAATCTTTTATTGATTGTTTAAGCACCAAATCTAGCATATGAATCTGCAGAAATAACAAATAGGTACACTTAGAAAGAAAAATATAAATCTACTTCCGGTGAAAATAACAAATCCAGTTTTTTAGGATATAGGTTTAAAAACATGGCGTTAGAGGGAAAAAACCCAAAGCAGCCCCCGAACGTCACTTGAGAAGCACCAACATCTCGTACGGGACGAATGTAACTCGTAGGAACTGACTGTCCACTCATCGAACTCTCGGTTTCAGAATACGACGATAATTTGAAAACATATAGAGTTTGGCTTAAAAACATGCAATTAGAGGTCAAAAACTCAAAATATCCCCCAAACGGACTCGTGAGAGGCACCAACACCTCGCGCGGGACCAATGTAACTCGTAGGAAATAACCATGTGATGACAGGACTCGCAGTTTGAGAATAAGATGATAATTTGCATGTATTACTACTTAGGCTTAAAAACATAGTGTTAAAGGGTGAAAACACAAAACATCCCCTGAATGGCCTCGTGAGAGGCACCGACATCTCGAACGAGTCCAATGTAACACGTATGAGTAGACTGCACGATCACGGTACTCCCCATTTGAGAATATGAGGAAAATTGGCATATATCAAGATTTAAGCTAAAAAACATGGCGTTTGAGGGTGAAAACCCGAAGCAGCCCCCGAACGGCCCCATGAGAGGTATCTACAGCAGTCCCGGGACCAATGTAACTCGTAGGAATCGATCGTGTGATCACTAAACTCCAAATTTGAAAATAATATACTCATTATTGATATCAAATTACACAAATTTTCATATTTTTTGTAACTTTGAAGTCACTTGGATTTCGTGAAAATAAAATATCCCTTCAAAATAAAATCTACATTGGCTGCAGCACCTGTATTGTAGTTGCTATATATGGCTATATATCGCAACTATATCTAGCTATATATAGCAGCTATATATGGCTATATAGCAGCTATATACGTCAATATATCTGCCCTATATGGCTATATATAACATCTATATATTACAGTAGCTATATATATGAACAACATTGTATACAAAAACTGCTATATATAGCAACTATATATACCTTGATCAGTTTTATCAAGAGGAACTAAGTTATACCTTGATCAGTTTGATCATAAACTAATTAAAAAAGAAGGATGCGACTTGTTTCAGGCTCCTAAGAATATTTTATTCATTGTTTAACACCAAATCTAACATATTAATCCGCAGAAACAATAAATAGGTACACTTAGAAAGAAAACTGTAAATCTCCTTCGAGTGAAAATAACAAATCTAGGTTTTTAGGACTTAGGCTTAAAAACATGGCGTTAGAGGGCGAAAATCGGAAACAACCCCTGAACGGCCCCGTGAGAGACACCAACACCTTGCACGGGAAAAATATAACTCTTAGGAACTGGTCACGCAATCACGAGATTCTAGGTTTGATAATACGAGGATTATTTGCATATATCAAGATTTAAGATAAAAAAATGGCTTTAGAGGGCGAAAACCCCAAACATCCCCCAAATGACCCCGTGAGAGGCAACTACACCTCGCACGGGACCAATGTAACTCATAGGAACTGACCGTGCATCACGGGACTCTCTATTTGAGAATACGGGGATATTTCAAAATTTTCAAAATTTAGGTTTAAAAACATGGCATTAGATGACGAGAACCTGAAACAACTCCTGAACGACCCCGTGAGAGGAACCAACACCTCACACGAGAAAAATGCGACTTGTAGTAACTGATCGCAGGATCACGAGTCTCCCAGTTTGATAATATGAGGATAATTTGAAAATATCAGGAATTAGGATTAAAAACATGGCATTAGAGGGAGAAAATAATAAATAACCCCCCAACGGCCCTATTCGAGGCACCGACACCTCGCATGGGACCAATTCAACTCATAGGAACTAATCGCGTGACCACGGGAATCCTGGGTTAAGAATACGAGCATAATTTGAAAATACCAGGACTTAGCCTTAAAAACATGGCATTGAGGGTGAAAACCCGAACGACCTTATGAAAGGCACCAACACATTGCATGGGACCAATTAACTCGTAGGATCTGACCGCATGACCATGGGACTACCAGTTTGAGAATATAAGGATAATTTGAAAATATAAGGACTTAGGATTAAGAACATGGCATTAGAGGGCAAAAACCCTAATTAACCCCCTAACGGCCCTGTGAGAGGCACCGACACCTCGCCGAGGACCAATGTAACTCAAAGGAACTAATTGCAAAATCACGGGGCTTCGGGGTTAAAAATATGAGGATAATTTGAAAATATCAGGGCTTAGTCTTAAAAACATGGCGTTGAGGGTGAAAACCTGAAACAACCCCGAATGTCCCCATATGAGGCACCAACACCTTGCACATGGCCAATGTAACTCGTAGGAACTGACTGCATGACCGAGGGACCTCCAGTTTGAGAATACGCGGATAATTTTCATAAATCATGACTTAGACTTAAAATCATAGCGTTAGAGGACGAAGATCCCGAAATGGACCTTGAACGGCCCCGTGAGAGGCACCAACACCTAGCACAGGACCAATGTAACTCATAAGACCTAACCATGACGGGACTCCCTATTGGAGAATACAAGGATAATTTTAATATATCAGGACTTAGGCTTGAAAACATGTCATTAGGGGGAAAAACCCAAAACCGCCACATGAGAGGCACTAACACCTCGCATGGGACCAATGTAACTCGTAGGAACTCACCGTGCGCACGCCAAAATCCCAGTTTGAGAATATGATGATAGTTTGAAAACATCTATACTTTGTCTTAAAAACCTTACGTTAGAGCACAAAAACATGAAACAGCCCACGAATGGCCCCATGAGATGCACTAGCACCTCTCATGGGACCAATGTAACTCGTAGGAACTGATCGCATGATCACGAGAGTCCCAATTTTAGAATATGAGGATAATTTGAATAGATAAGGACTTAGGCATAAAAATAAGGAGTTAAAGGGTGAAAACTCAAAGCAGCCCCTGATTGGCCCCGTGAGAAGCACCGACACCTCGCAAAGGACCAATGTAATTCATATGAATAGATCGTCTGATAAAGGGACTCCCGATTTGAGAATATGAGGATAATTTCCATATATCAATACTTAGGATTAAAAACATGGCGTTAGAGGGCGAAAACCCAAAATAGCCCCTGAACAGCCACATGAGAGGCACCAACACCTCGTACGGGACCAATGTCACTCGTAGGAACTAATCGCACGATGACGGGACTCCCAATTTGAGAATATGAGGATAATTTACATATATCAGGACTTAAGCTTAAAAACATGGTTTTAAAGGGAAAAAAACTAGAAATATCCCTCGAACGACTCGGTGAGAGGGACCGACACCTCGAACAAGACCAATGTAACTCGTATGGATGGATCGCGTGATCATGGGACTTCCAATTTGATAATACGTGGATAATTTGACTATATCAAGATTTAGACTTAAAAACATGGCGTTAGAGGGTGAAAACTCGAAACATCCCCTGAATGGCCACATGAGAGGCACCAACACCTCGCAGGGACCAATGTAACTCATAGGAACTAACTGCGCCATCACGGGACTCCTAGTTTGACAATACGAGGAAAATTTGCATATATGAAGATTTAGGCTTTAAAACATTGCGTTAGAGGACGAAAATATGAAATAGCCCCGAATGGCCCAGTGAGAGGCACCGATACCTCACACGGGACCAATATAACTCGTAGGAATTGATCATGCAATTACGGGATGATCGGTTTGAGAATATGAGGTTAATTTTAATATATCCGAACATAGGCTTAAAAACATGGCGTTAGACGGTGAAAACCCGAAACATCCCCCGAACGGCCACATGAGAGGCACCAATACATCGCATGCTACCAATGTAACTTGTAGGAACTGACTGTATACTCACCATACTCCCGGTTTGAGAATATTATGATAGTTGTAAACATTTTGACTTTGGCTTAAAAATATGACGCTAGAGGGGGAAACCCAGAAATAACCCCAAATGGCCCCATAAGGAGAACCGACACACCGCACCAGACCAATGCAACTCCTAGGAACTGACAGTGTGATCACGGGACTTCATGTGTAATAATACATCGATAATTTGAAAAATTAGGACTTAGGCTTAAAAACATGGCGTTAGAGGGAAAAAACCCGAAATGACCCCCGAACGGTGCCGTGAGCAGCTCCAACACCTCGCACGAGACCAATGTAAATCGTATGAACAAATCTCTTGATTAAGAGACTCCCTATTTGAAAATATGAGGATTATTTGGATATATTAAGATTTAGCCTTAAAAACATGGCGTTATGGGGCAAAAACCCAAAATAGTCACCAACACGTTGCATGGGACCAATATAACTTGCAGGAACTGACCGTATAATAATGGGACTACTGATTTGTGAATACGTGTATAATTTGAAAATATCAGGACTTAGGCTTAAAACATGGCATTAGAGGGCAGAAACCCAAAGCAGCCCTCGAACGACCCCATGAGAGGCACCAACACCTCGCACAGGAGCAATGTAACTCGTACGAACAAATCGCATGATCACCGGACTCCCGATTTGAGAATACGAGGATAATTTTCATCTATTAAGATTTAGGCTTAAAAACATGGTGTTAGTGGGCGAGAACCCCAAACAGCCCCCGGATGGCCCTGTAAGAGGCACCAACACCTCGAACCGGACCGATGTAACTCATAGGAACTGACCGTGCATTAACGGGACTTTTGGGTTAAGAATACGAGGATAATTTTAATATATCAGGACATAGGCTTAAAACATGGCGTTAGATGGCAAAAACCCGAAACAATCCCCAAACGGCCACATAAGAGGCACTAACACATCGCACTGTACCAATGTAACTCGCAGGAACTGACCCGTGATCATAGACTCCCGATTTGAGAATACGACAATAATTTGAAAACATCTAGACTTTGTCTTAAAAATATGGCACTAGAGGGGGAACCGAGAAACAACCCCAAACATCTCCATAAGGAGAATTGACACCTCGCACGGGACCGATGTAACTCGTAGGAACTGACAGCGTGATCACGAGACTCCATGTGTAATAATACACCGATAATTTGAAAATATCAGGACTTAGATTTAAAAACATGGCGTTAGATGGAAAAAAACCCAAAAGAGAACCCGAACGGTCCCGTGAGAGGCTCCAAGACCTCGACGGGACCGATGTAACTCATATGAACAAATTATGCGATCAAGAGACTATCGGTTTGAAAATATGAGGATAATTTGCATATATTAAGATGTATCCTTAAAAACATGGCGTTAGAGGGGAAAAAAGTGAAACAATCCATGAACGACCCCGTGAGAGGTACCAACACCTCGCACGATACCGATGTAACTTGTTGAAACTGGTTGTGTGATAACGGAACTCTCAGTTTGAGAATACGAGAATAATTTGAAAATATCAAGACTTAGGTTTAAAAGTGTAGCATTAGAGGGCAAAAACTCGAAGCAACCCTCGAATGGCCTTGTGAGAGGCACCAACACCTCTCACGGGACTAATGTAACTCGTATTGATAAATTGGGTGATCACGGGACTCCCAGTTTGAGAATACGAGGTTCCTTTTCATATATTAAGATTTAGGCTTAAAAATATGGCGTTAGAGGGCGAAAACTTGAAATATCCCCCTAATGTCCCCGTGAGTGGCACTAACACCTCACACAAGACCAATGTAACTTGTAGGATCTGACTATGCAATAATGGGACTCGGGTTGAGAATATGGGGATAATTTGAAAATATTGGGACTTAGGCTTAAAAACATGGCGTTAGAGGGTAAAAACCTGAAGCATTCCTCGAATGACCCCATGAGAGGCACCAAAACCTCGCACGGGACCAATGTAACTTGTAGGAATAGGTCACATGATCATGGGACTCCCAGTTTGAGAATGCGAGGATAATTTGAAAATATCAAGACTTAGTCTTAAAAAGATGGCGTTAGAGGGCAAAAACCCGAAACAACCCCGGAACGTCCCCATGAGAGGCACCGACACCTCGTACGGGACAAACGTAACTCGTAGGAGTTGATCTTGTGATTACGGGGCTCCCAGTTTGAGAATATGATAATAATTTAAAAATATTAGGACTTCATCTTAAAAACATGGCGTTAGATGATGAAAACCCGAAATAACCCCCGAACGACCACATGAGAGGCACCAACACCTCATACAGGACCAATGTAACTCATAGGAACTGATCGTGAAAACACGGGACTCTAGATTTTAGTATACGAGGATAATTGTAACATATCAGAACTTAGGCTTCAAAATATGGCGTTAGAGGTTGAAAATTCGAAATCGCCCCCGGACGACCCCGTGAGAGGCACCGACACCTCGCACAGGACAAATGTAACTCATAGGAACTGACATGCGATAATGGGACTCCTGGGTTGAGAATGTGAGGATAATTTCAAAATATCAGGGATTAGGCTTAAAAACATGGCGTTGGAGGGGGGAAACTCGAATCATCCCCATGAGTGGCACCGACACCTCGCACAGGACAAAGGTAACTCGTAGGAACTGATATGTTTAAAATTATAACTCTTATATGGAGTTATTATGCTTGAATACAATTGTTTTAAACTACTTGGTTACTGATATCAATTTTTTTATATTCTATTTTTTGCAAGGTAACATTGTATTGTTCACTTTTTTGCATGTGGAACACATGAAGAGGGAAATGGTTTACAAAATGATGATTATTTATATAATGTTGTTGACATTCAGGATAATATTTTTTATGTGTTACGATCGTGTGGGATTTTATAGTTTTATCGTTTAGTTTTATGGTCATGAGGGTTTTATAATTTGATTGTTAAATTTTATGGTTGTGCGGGCATTATAATAAGCAGGTTTTATATTTACAGGTTTTGGAATGTCCAAAAAATAAGGGAAACCCTGCCTAATTTTTTTGGTCTGTGAATTATTAAGACTTATAATATTTTTAAGTTTGTATGTGTATTAGTTTATTAACAACATATTCGATTAGCAATTTGCATTTTTTTTATTGTTTTGCCAATAATAAATATTTGTAACACCTCGTGCGTGTCCAAAGTTACACACAACAATTGACCGCGCCCCAATTTTAGTATTGGACTTAAAAAATATATTTTTTTGTTATTATAGTTAAATATGGTCATGGACTTTGTCCATGATAGTTTTTTTTCGTCGCGCTTAAAAATGGTCGTGGCCAAAGTCCATGACCCGAATTGTAATGAAAAATGGTTGTGGCCAATGTCCGTGACCCCCAACCGTGATGAAAATGGTCGCAGACTTTGGCCGCGACCATTTTTTTCCCCATTGCGGTGTGGGTCGCGGCCAAAGTCCGTGACCATCTATAGTGACCCCTTGGGGCCGTGATCCTAGATTGGTCACGAACATGGGCCTTGACCCACGAAATTGGTCACGCCCATAATGGTAACTTCCCAAGTCCGTGACCCACACTCTTTGTCAGGGATTTACGTCGTGACCATTCGCCAGTTTTGGTGTAGTGTAATATGGTGTAAACATACCCCCCGCACTAATTAATCGGCAGAGAAGATGAATTAATGTATTATTGAGTTTGTGGAATTCATAATCATGCATTAATAATCATTACATTCTGCATATATACAGGTCTTGTGGTTGAGAGGATATCATATCTATAATCAACCTTCATTCTTCCCACTAGCTCTGAACTCTATCGTCTTCTTCATTTATCCTCTTTTATTTTGAAGAATGGTTAGTCAATGTAGAAATAACATAATCTTTGATCATCCTCATTTACGTTCTTTTGGATCATCATCAGATGATCTATACACCCCTAGTCATTAGATGATTAATTTTTTGTTTCTTCCAAGGGACGGTCCAAATGGGATCATTTTGAATATTCTGCCCAATCCGGTTGCGGTGGCTCTAATATCTTCGTCATATAACATGGTGATAAAGTTCCTTTATCTTGAGAAGAGGATCAAATGCTTGGTTACATAATGAATATTAACCTTGATGCTGCAGTTGAGAGGTTTGAATTTGAATAAAACTATATTATCTCCCATTACTCCATTGAAAGTAGTACTCTCCCCATCGAAGTTTGCGGTACTCCTCCTTTAAGTATGGAATTTGGATGTGCGTGGAAAGTTCCTTTGAAGTGAAAATTATTGGGACATGATGTGGCTTCAGACTGTTTATAGGTCATCCCATTTACCTTCTCGATTGTTGTCTTCAAGTGTTTTTCCCACTCTTATTCCTCATCCTCAGAGTTATTATTTTTAATCACAGCCTACTCAGTCTTATAGCTTTTTTGATAAGAAGATGAGTGTCGATATGAACCTTTTTTCTTATTTGGGAAATTATTTTCCTCTTAAGAAGGCACATTGACCACATAACTACATTATGAATGACATTAAGTACCACTTTTGTAAATAGCTTCATTTTTCTTCTATCTTGGTTGGGCCCATTTTGACACCTTGGAGTTAGAAAGACGCATTGTGGATACTAAGTTTTTTAATGTTATCCTTTCACAAATGATTGTTTTTTCTACCACTATGTCAGGGGATCCCTTCATGTATTTGAAGAGCCTTGTACAAAATGGTTTGGATATTGACTATAACTCATTTTCACCAATGTCTTCTGCCAGTGATGTTAGTAGAGCCCCATACCTAGTCCAGTATTTTTGTCACCTTTCCCCTATGAATTTTTCTAAAGGGTCATGCATTGGATAATATTCTTTAGGCCATTATGACCATCCAACACTTTGAAGATGTTCTCCCCATCCCACAAGCACAAATTTCCTTCTTTATTAGGATTTATACCTTATAGGTTGAGCAGGAAGAAATTATCAGCCTATGGAGTACTTTCCACAAGCATGTCACTTATTCATTTCCTTATTATTGTATAATTTGAAGAGTCTTATTATAATATTAATATGGCATGGCTCGTGGATGTATCATAAGAATACTCAAGGAATTATCATTTACAAACATGATATCAGGTATTCATCAAGCCGACCCCAAAAATTTGATCGACCTCAACAGTCTTCCTAAATCCTCTTATTCTGTCAGTTCATAGTCCATCAATAATTTTAGGACTCTATTAAACGACTTTATTAAATAAGCATGTATCATGTGATTGGATAAGATTAGCAACATCAATTACATCTGCACTCGTGGGAGATATGTAAATATTTCCCAATGTTCCAATAATTAACTTTGTGATAATTATCTCAATATAATATAATGTGTGTGCTTTCCTAACCTATAAAGTCATGACACCTCTCATTATTTTTTATTTATCTTCCAATAACCTATAAATAGTGCACACACCCTAACTTAAAGGGATTCAAAAAAATTCTTGATCATTTTGTTGTCCAACTGTTGATAAAAATTATGATTTTTCAACTCGTCCTCATTCACAACATTTTCCCTATGATCAATATAAAAAAAACTTCACCTGTGGATGTAGGAACCGCTTCGAGCCGAACCTCATAAATCCTGTATTTTTTCACTTTCTCTCATTTTTTACTATTTTCGCTAGATTAGCATTTCATATGTTTATGTATATTTATATATTATTTGATTGTAATTTATATACTTTAGCTAATACAAATAAATATACTAGTTTTAGGAAAATAAGGATTGGCATTTTTTATGGGAAACGTCTCGCCATTTTCATTTTCGACCATTTTAAATTTGTAAAACTCGAGGATACTTGTTTTTGTTAAACTAGTTAATCACCCACCAATCCAGTTATCTTTTGTTAGGTTATAGTCCGTTAATTTGTAATATCCTTTTGATTCTTTTCAGATACTTGAATCCACTGGTAGATTTTCATTTTCCCATCCGATTAACTTTTTTTTCGCAATTCCTACTTTTACACTTGTGATCATACGTTTTTGAAATTACGGTACTCCATTTTTTAGCAATTATGTGGAAATGGTTGAAAACCTAGAAAGTACCCAGACTGGAGAGGGGGTTCCACCCTCTAGGCCTATACGTATGGGTGAACTATAGGGGATCCTACAAGCCAGGACAAAGGTCAGGAAACTATGCATGAGAGTGTGAAGAAATTATTCAAAGTGTTTTGGTCAAGAAGAACAGGCTTGCGATGAGATCGATTAACCCGAAATTTGGGGAAAGCACTGATATGAGTAGAGAAATGACACCTCCATTCTAATGTAAGGACTGAAGGTATTCGTAATATGACAGAGCAGTAGATGCTCATAGTAGGATAAATTTTAATTCACATGGTGGGGGAAGAAGATCCAAATACTCATGATATGGGCGATACGAAAGATCCTAAATTCCATGAGAAACATTGAGAGTCCGATCAATGGGGTACGATGATGACAATATGTATTATTTGGTTCTCCCAAGTGTTCTAGATAGGTTGAGTAGAGGATTTTTCTTTTTATCAACAGGGCCCAAGAGTATCTCAGAAACACCACTATAGGGACCCCAGAGATCATAGGAAGCACAAAGAAATTCATCAAGAATTGAGACCACAAATGTTGAGTGCTCACTAAGGTCTTGCCAAAGCATGAAAGGGTAATCTAAAGTTGATCATCCTTCCAAGGATGACATCTCAGCCCAAATCTAAGAATGAGAAGATAAGACATTGAAAGTTAAAGCCCAGCATAAGCAACAAGCCTAGAAGGTGTGTATTTGATTTCTAGAGGATTGGTTGGGAGAGATAATCATGATAAAGAACCCTTTATAGAGGGGTTATGTAATAGATTCTCCATTCACAGTTACAGTTATGGGTTATCCTACACCAGTAAAGTTCAAGCCATTGGTTATCACTCTGATTTATGATGGACCATCAAATCCAATGTTCCACATTTAATAGTATCAACCATATTTTTATATTGGCCATTAGAAAAAGAACCATTGGGCATGATGGCCAAGATCCAGGTGAAAGTGAGGAGGATTATAAATGCTTTAGAATATAAGGAAACAAAAGATTCTAGCCATGAAAATTCCTAACTTGACAAGGACAAAAACAACAAGGAATATATTAAGGACTCTACAAAATCTATCAAACCGACAAAGTATGATGAGTACACTCATCTCAATGTGGGCATCAAGAACATCCATGATCAGATACGAGGAAATAGTGACCTCAAGTGGCCCAAAAAGTTAAAATATCTGCCAAATAAAAGCGATAAGAGAAAGTATTATGGATTTCATAAATATCATGGTCAAGACATTCATAGATTCTTAGCTTTAAAGAATGAGACATAAGATTTCATTTAACAAGGAAAGCTAGCAAAGTAGTTGAATGGATATAAGGTATGCATAGAAGCCCAGTATATGATCAATGTCTCCTTGGAAGAAGGGTAATGAGAAGAGGCAACAAAGACGAGTAATCTAATTATGGCACTGATACAGGTTTGCCTAAGAAGCCGAAGGATCTGGTGAACAAATTTGTCACGATCTCTCTGGTTTGTCACTTTATATCTAGAGGTGATAAGGGTAGTGGTGATAGACCAACATAGAAAAAGTCGTACGTGAATGAGGTAAACACTTGTGTGCATCTTTGAGTGGTGAATTTTCTCGATGCTTTAAAAACTCATCCACAAAAGGTAAACAAAGACCATATTATCATTGGTTTTTTCTATAGATTATTTTTCAGTTGTTTTTTATTATTAGAGCGGCCCTCTTTTCATCATCATGATGGTGCATGAAAGAAAAGTAGCAGGAATTTTATTTGATAGTAGAAGTTCTACAAATGTGTTAGTATGATTATTTCAAGAAGTTTAGATTAGCAAACAGAAGGTTAGAGGCATATCATATGCCACTTACTAGTTTTTTAATAGAGAATGTGTATCCAATGGGTATAATTGAGATGAAACTTATCATTAATACGTGGTCGACCTGTTCCACTGATATGAAGAAACATATCATATCAGTATTCGCTTCGACACATGGTCGACCTGTGATGGTAAGTCATCGACCCGTGGTCGACCCATTGTGCAATAATTTAAGGCATCTTCAAAGTCCTCCTATTGGAACTCAAGTTCCTTCGTCTCCCGTTCTGCTTCCTCATTATAGTAAATCACTAGGTTCACCTCGTGCATTGGTAGGGGCTTAACATTCACGTTGTTCTCTTGAGGGATCTGTAAAGTCCCTATCTTTATGTGCTGGCTGATAATCTTTATCAACGTGAAACAAGTCTCCGTTGGATGACCCATGATTAGGCATAAATTCTTCCTAATTTATCCCTTGATTTAGTTACTTTTAGCACCTCGAAAATGTAATTGAGCTGACTCTATCTCATAATCTTGTTACTGACTGATCCTAATGAGTACACCGAGTTTCTAGTATTTCATAGTGATATTTCATATATTTGATGTCAATAAACGGAAGAAGGAAATCAGAAGAATCAAGAAAGAAAGAAGGAAAGTAAAAAGGGAAAAAGCGTAATTTCCTCCAGGAATTCGGATGAGGTACCTAAAGAGAATTTGAAGTCATCTCATTCACGAGAACATAGGAAGAAACAACACCTCAATTAGAGTCCCGAAGTAGAAGATATGAGCAGTCAAAGTTGAGCCAAAAATTCAAATAGGCAGACCGGTCCGCCCCTACCCTGGACCGGTCCGCTTTGCCAAGAACCGGTCCGCTCCCAGACCGGTCCGCCCCAAAATATAAAGAATCGATCCGCCTTGGTGGTAGATCGGTCCTCCTAAGTCCCGGACTGGTCCGACCATCGAGATTTGCAAATCTTACCTATTTCAAAGAAGAGTCCTAGTGCAGCTGAAGTTCCTAAATTCATGGAGGGTATAAACACCCGATTTATTATTGTTATTTGGGATGGAGAATTGGTAGGGTTTTTCCTCTCTTTTTCCAAAAACCCTAGTTTAGCTACAAATTCTAGTTTTAGTTATAAAGATTGAAGCTTTATTCAGAATTGATTGAATCACCAGTTTTACTCAGTGCTGTTCTAACTTCTTTGGTAGAAATTAGTGAGTTATTTCTTCTTTTTAATTTCATTCTACATTAATTCTCAAGTTTCTTTAGATTAATTATGAATCCCTGCACATCAATCACTGTTTCCATCACTTTCATCATGCAAGGCTAGATTTTCTAAGGTCGGGGTACATGAACCCAACCTGATGTGTTAATTGTACGTGTATAACAATAATCATCTGAATTTAGTGATTGAATACGATCGTATTGCGTAAAAACATAACGATTGTAGGTCTTTATATCTCGTTTGCCTTTGGGTAACCGTGATGATTTAGAATGCAATTCGAGTGTTATTATTACGTTACTGATTTACTCGTCCTCATATTAGGTATGACGCGGGCTTGAAACTCATAAACATAATTCTTGGGAGTGCTAAATTTCGGGTCAAATCAATCAGTTAAATTTATGATTAATATCATAACTGCAATTCACTAGGGTTAGGGGATTGTATTCCCGTCCTATTTTTCCCATCACTTAGTTAAAAGTTTCAAATCATTTTTCAATCATATTTTAGGTAAATTAGTGTAGTTGCATTTCTTCATAATTTCACAATTGCATTTAGTCGTAATCCATTCTCAAAACCAAATCATTTTTTCTTTATTTTTAGAGTCAGGGTTAGGGTTCCTCCATCTTTTCTCGTCGTCACAACTTCGTTGTCCTTTTTTCCTAAGGATCGATACCCGACTTACTGGGATTATTACTTGAGCGATAGGCTTTCACTTCAGCGTAGAGTGAACGCATTTCTGAGACAGATTTTCAGTCGCATCAAGTTTTTGGCGCCATTTCCAGGGAACTAGGTAGACTTAGGATTAGATCGAGTCAATCCAAAGCTTTGACCAAAAATCTCCAAAAATCCAAAAACATATAAAAAAAAATTCAAAAAGAACAAAAAGATTCACAATCATCATCTCTGTTAAGCTTTAATGCAACATTCTAAACTCACTCCCACACCCCATAATACTCCAACCAACATTCACGAAAATCCAGTTGTTGAGTATAATCCCGATAGTCCCCACACTCCAAACGCCCCACAGTTCTGGATCCCACCTCCCACACTGTCACACACAATCTCCAATAACACTCCATTTTCCTTCATAGGACACACTCCGAGCACACCCAGTGAGAGCACCGAGTCGTTAAGTGAGTAAGAGATGTCGCAACACGGCAGTGCACCCGCCGGTGAGGAAGAGCCCCCATACCGCCCGCTGACAGAATTCTTGTATCCCGAGCGCACTGTCACTCAGGGATCTATTACACTCCCGTATAATGTCGGGCAATTCCGTTTTAAAAATGGGATGATCCAAATGCTACCACATTATCACGGTATGGATTCTGAAAAGCCATACCTCCATATTAGGGAATTTGAGGACGTGTGCGATACTCTCAACGATCAAACCTGCACACAAGAGGTGATCCTCCTCAAACTCTTCCCTTTCTCGCTTAAAGATAAAGCTAATACCTGGCTATGGTCTTTACCTCCGAGCTCGATTCCATCATGGAACGAGTTGCAGTCGAGATTTCTCAAGAAATTCTTCCCAATACATCGAACAATCTCCATAAAGGCTTAAATTCAAGCATTTAGACAAGCTAAAAATGAGCCATTTCATCGATGTTATGAGCGTTTTAATGAGTTAGTTACTTCATGCCCCCATCATGGATTTAATTCAGTGCAAATCATCTCTTTCATCTATAATGGACTGAATCTTAACTCCAAACAACTCGTTGAAACTATGGGAGGTGGTTCGTTTGTCGATTTAGTTGCCCACGATTCTGAGCTTCATCTGAGGTATGTCGCCGAGACTACCCAATCCTGGGATACTTATGATCCTAACGCTCAAAATCAAAATCGACAAGTGACCATCACTCCGTCGGCGTTCGGCCTATTCCACAGAGATAAGAATTCTATGACGGATAGTCGATTGGAGACGCTTGAGAAAGGATTTTGAGACCTATGCGAGATATATGGAAGGGACCAGCTAGATCCATACCAAACCTCGTCAAGAAGGTGTGTGCGATTTGTGAGGCGGGACATTCAACTGAGGAATGCCCGACGATACTCGCCTACAAAGTTATGCTTTAGGATCAAGTTAGTGGTATAGGAGGATTTAAGGGAAATTTCGATGCCCCGCACGGGAATTCATATAACCCTTCATGGAAAAACTATCCTATTTTTAGCTGTGGGCAACAACATGTCGCAATGAACCCTCCTTCACATGTTGCCCCTCCTCCACCACAACACTTCCAACAAGCTCCACACATGTAAGGACATGTGCAAGCACCACCACCTTAAGGAGCATATATTCCGCCACCGCGGAGAACTCTCAAGGATACCATGAATCAATTCTTCTCAAGCCAGACCGCAACCAATGCCAAATATGATCTTCTGATTGGTGACATAAATGTAAGTCTATAAAAAATACAATCCTCATTGAGTGTCCAAGAGAAGGGCAAGTTTCCTGCCCAAGGCCAAAGACCTCCCCACGGTCAAACTAGTGTTATCTCCACCTCCACTTAACATAGGAGCAATGTCAAGATGTGACCACTCTTCGTAGTGGGAGAGTCGTTGATTTATCACCTCCCCCACGCAACACGATAAAAGATAAGGAGATTTCGCCCGGCACGAAAGAGGCCGAAGATGTCCCCTTGAATGAGAGTGACAAAGAAGACACTAGTGAGCCAGAGGTAGTAGTGAAACCACCCTCCGCGGAACCGTTTCCTCAAAGGTTGATTTCCTCCCAAAAAGGAAACCCACATGAAGATGTTCTAGAAGTACTTAAGCAAGTAAAGCTGAATTTACCTTTTCTTGATGCTATTAAGAAAATTCCAGCTTATGCTAAAGTCATCAAAGACTTGTTGATGGTAAAAAGAAAAATGAAGGTAAAGAAGAATGTATTTCTATCATAAAATGTGAGTTCCAATCTACTAAATGATCTCCCGCCTAAATTCAGAGATCCCGGTGCACCCACCATATCCTGCATCATTGGAGAGAATAAAATCGAAAAAGCCTTACTTGACTTGGGAGTAAGCGTAAATATCCTCCCTTACTCCATATATAGGCAACTTGACTTGGGCGACCTCAAACCCACAAAGGTCACTCTCCAATTAGCGGATCGAACGGTGAAGATCCCACGAGGCATAGTCGAGGACGTGATCGTCCAAGTTGACACTTTCTACTTCCCGATAGATTTTGTCATTTGGGACACGAAGCCGTCCTTCAACTCGAGCAATCATGTTCCCATCATCCTTGGGCGTCCATTCTTATCTATGGATAACGCAATTATCAATACTCGGAATGGGCGAATGCAACTCACCTTTGGGAACATGACCTTGGAAACCAACATCTTCCACATAGCCCAACATACGGGGGAGGAAGATGAGCTTCACGTGGTGAGCCTCATAGATGAGATAGTAGAGGAGTATTTTGAGGAGAATTACTATGGCGATGCCTTAGAGTCCTGTTTAGCGGTGAGACACGAGAGTGAGGGGATGTACACCGAATTCAAGAGGGAGGTTAGGGAGTTGAGTGAGTTACTCGATGAGAGTGCGTCGGACGAGGACGCTAGAGATGTTAATTGGGTTTCTAGATTCGAGGAGTTACCTCCGAGGGATACATGCATGGTTCCCTCCAGTGAAAAATTTCCAACCCTCGAGTTGAAAAAACTCCCCTCCCATATTAAATATGCATACCTAGGAGAGGATGATACATTTCATGTTGTTGTCTCCTCTAGCCTAGACGAAGAGGAGGAGGGTAAATTGTTGAAAATTTTGAGGAAGCACCAAAGTGCTTTTGGTTGGTGCATTACTGATTTAAAGGGGATAAGTCCTTTGATTTGCACTCACAAGATCCATCTCGAAGAGGATGTCAAGCCCTCTAGAGAAATGCAAATAAGACTAAACCCCAACATTAAAGAAGTTGTGAGAACCGAAATTATCAAACTATTGGATGCCAGGATTATCTATCCAATCTCGAATAGCAAGTGGGTGAGCCCTATTCAAGTCGTCTCGAAGAAGTCAGGAATGACAATGATTGAAAATGCTAAGGGAGAGCTAGTTCCCCAACGTACCACCACTGGGTGGCAGATTTGCATTGATTACTGGAAACTCAATGTGACAATTAGGAAATACCATTTCCCCTTGCCATTTATTGATCAAATGCTTGAGAGAGTAGTGGGCCACCCTTACTATTGCTTCCTTGATGGTTATTTCGGATATAACCAAATTGAGGTGGATGTACTTTACCAGGAGAAGACGGCCTTCACTTTCCCTTTTGGTACAGTTGCGTACAAATGTATGCCATTTGGATTGTGTAATGCACCCGCGACCTTTCAAAGGTGCATGTTGTGCTTATTCAGCGACATGGTCGAGAGAGGACTCGAAGTGTTCATGGACGATTTCAACGTTTTTGGCACCTCTTTCGATCATTGTTTAGGAAAGCTGGAAAAAGTTCTTGCCCGCTGTGTGGAAAAGAACTTACTGCTGAATTGGGAGAAATTCCATTTCATGGTTATCGAGGGAATAGTTCTTGGCCACATAGTATCATCCAAGGGAATAGAAGTTGATAGGGAACATATAGATGTCATAGCTGATCTGCCCCAACCAAAATTTCTTAAGGATGTGCGCTCATTCTTGGGCCACGGAGGGTTATATCGAAGGTTCATTAAGGACTTTAGCGCCATCGCTAGACCCTTAAGTAACCTACTTATGAATCATACCCCATTCGAGTGGATGGAATCATGCCAAATCTCTTTTCAAAAATTGAAAAACATGCTTGTGTCCGCTCCCATCATGCATGTTATGGATTGGACCTTACCATTCGAACTTATGTGTGATGCAAGCGATTATGCGATAGGGGTTATTTTGGGCCAATACAAAGAGAAGCAAGCTAATGTCATCTACTGAGCTAGCCGGACCCTTATCGGACCTCAACTCAACTACTCTACCATGAAGAAGGAGTTTCTAGCGGTAGCCTTTGCCCTTGATAAATTCCGGTCATATCTCATTAGTTCTCCTATTACTTGCTTCACCGACTACGCGGCTTTGAAATACCTACTTGCAAACAAAGATGCCAAGTCGCGCCTCAAAAGGTGGATCCTACTCCTACAAGAGTTCAATCTCTCCATCAAAGATAAGAAATGAGTAGAAAACGTCGTTGCCGACCATTTATCTTGGCTTTCGTCTGACATACCTGGTGATACCGTACCCGTAGACGAATACTTTCTGGATGAGCAACTTTTTGCTACCTTTTTGTATCCCTGGTTTGCAGATATAGTGAACTATCTTATCACGGGAGACGTCCCTCCCGATTGGACACCACAAGATAAGAAGAGGTTTATTACTTGGTCGCACATGTTCTTTTACGATGATCCATTCCTTTTTAAATATTACGCCGACCAAATCATCCGACGATGTGTATCGAATGACGAGATCCCGAAAGTCATCCTGTTTTGTCATTTGGAAGCTTGTGGAGGCCACTTTTCGACGAAAAAGACGGCCGCTAAAATTCTGCAATACTTCCTCTATTGGCCCATAATATTTCAGGATGCAAACGATGCTTGCAAATCTTGCAATAGGTGCCAATGGATGGGAGCCATTACTCGACGAGACATGATTCCTCTTACCCCCATACTCATTATTGAGATCTTCGACTGTTGGGGTATCGACTTCATGGGTCCCTTCCCCCCGTCCTTTGGTTTCCTATACATCCTTATCGCAGTAGACTACGTTTCTAAATGGTTGAAAGCTATAGCTACCAAGACGAATGACAACAAAGTGGTGATAAAGTTAATGCAAGAACACATACTTTCCCGTTTCGGTGCTCCGAAGGCGATAATTATTGATATTGGCACGCACTTTTGCAACAGGACATTCGCGAAGCTCATGAGAAAGTATGGCGTCGTTCACAAGGTTAGAATGACTTATCACCCACAAACGAATGGACAGGCCTAACTAGAGAATCAGAAAATCAAAAACATCCTTGAAAAGACCATCAATCCTACCCGAAAATATTTGTCACTTAGATTGAACGATTCACTATGGGCCTATCATACCGCATACAAGAATCAACTCGACATGTACCCTTTTCGCTTTGTATATGGCAAACCTTTCCATATTCCCATTGAGCTAGAGAACAAAGCGTATTGGGCGATTAAGAAATTGAATTATGCCATGGATAAAGCCGGCGAAGCCCGCATGCTTCAATTGAATGAGTTAGAAGAACTACGCAATGATGCGTATGAGAATGCCAAAATTTCCAAAGAAATGATGAAACTTGCTCATGATAGCATCATTCGATGAAAAGAGTTTCTTCCTGGGAAAAAAGTTCTTCTCTATAACTCTCAGCTTCACCTCTTTCCGGGAAATTTGCGGTCACGATGGTCTGGCCCGTTCGTCGTGAAGAATGTTTTCCCCCATGGAGCTGTTGAATTGGATGATTTAAAAGGGGGAAATACATTCAAAGTGAATGGACAACGACTAAAGACATATCTTGAGGTGTGTACGGAAGAGGTCGACACCGTCTGGTTGGCGAAACTCATTTACGGGGTTGAGTGAGTTATTACAACGAGGTCGTCGCACCCCCCACGCGTATGGGGTGAGAGTCGTGTGTGTTGTAAGAGTCGTGTGAGTAGTGAGAGTAGTTAGGACTAGGTTCATTCGGGAAAAGCATTCGTGTGATTCGGGAATTTTGAGTCAAAGGGTGTTTACCAGCGAAATCGAGAGATTTTTAATCCAGATTGATAGGGAGTATGTCGAGAAAGTGAAAATTTTCCGAGAAGAGAGATCGAAACCAAGTGCATAAAAATCCAGCCCAAAAGCCCTGGGGCCGGACCGGTTACTTTAAAGCCCATACCGATCTGCCCCCAGGTCGGTTCCTTTAATTTTAAAAAGGACCGGTCCGCCAGGCAGATTTTTGAAAAGTCAATGACTGGTCCTTCCAATTCCAACCCCTCCCCTCATCTTTTCCCCTATAAATACACCCCAATCCCCCCCTTTATCTTCCCAACTCCAACACAAATCCTCTCTTCTCCCTCTCTATCTTTTCCTAGAAAAAAATCCTTTTTGTTTCAATGGCTCCCGTGTTTCCCCCACCAAATATGACTCCACCAAGATCCAACCCTTCAGTCACGGTGAGTTCCGCTCCCGCCAAGAGGAGCGATGGTGCAATCAATTTTTTGGTTTTGGCTGTAAAATCCATATGGAGCATGATGTCCAATGGGAAGGGATGCCCAACTCCGTCACCACCCTATTCATGGCTCGGGGCTGGTGTCGATTCCTCAACTAACCCTACGAAGCAGTTTGGGCCAGTGAAGTCCGCTCCTTCTATGGCACCTTAGTTCGGACGGGCCAATTCGAGGCCCAAGCTTACATGGATGGGATTGTCATCCCATTTTCCTTGGCCCGTCTCACGGCCAAGTTGGCCGAGTATGACGTCCCCGGACATTTTCGAATTTAACTATGCCTGAAACGTCCCCCCGATCGATAAGGATATCATCATGGCCCGAATTGCGCCGAATGTGGCTTGGATGGGGTAAATCGTTAGCGTTGGATGCCTAAACGAGAAGGCACGCCTCACATTTCAAATTGTGTACCTCAACATTTTGCAAACGTCCAACGATTCCGTCATGCGGCCTCGCCAAGCTACATTGACCTATCACCTCTTTGACCCCCACACTTCCATCCATTTGGGTCGTACTTTATACGCGGATATCATTAACGCGTCCTTGGATGAGAAGGGTACCACCCCACTTCCCTATGCCCATTTGATCACTTCCATCCTTAAGGATGCTGGCATAGCGGCGCCGATCGACCATACTCGCATCCCAGGTCCTTTATGATAAGGGACTCGCACTAAAAGCGCCAAATAGATAGATATCCTACGGGCTAGGAGGGGAGGTGATAGTGACGAAGAGGCTTCCTCGAGCGAGAGAGAAGAAGAAGCAGGGGCAGCAGGTGAGGATGTCGAGATGGGGGATATCGGTCCGGACGAGGAGGACGACCCAGATTTTGAGTGGGCCGGAAGCAACCTAACCGATCGAATGTTGGTGCTTCAAATGAACTTCGACAACTCTATGACCGACTACCAGCATGACATGAACTTAATTCTCTGCTTCCAAGCGGACATCTATCCACGCCAAGGGGATCCTAATGAGCCACTCCCATCCTACTACCATAACCCCTATGATCCCAATGCGCCCGGTTCTTCCCATACCCCTCCCCGGTGAAGCTTTATATGGTGTTGGCAGCTTTTTACTTATTTTTTCCTGCTCACAGTTGTATGCTTTTCCTTGTACCTGTAACACAGTCCTGTTTGTAATAAAAACTGCATTTTTCTCCATTTGTTTGTTTTACTTATCGCACTTATTATTTTGCCTTATTTAGATTTTAGTCCTTTTTTCTTGAGGACAATGCAAAAGTCTAAGTTAGGGGGGTCATAAGTGCGTATTTCTAAAACATCACAAATTTTCAAAAATGCCTAAAAATTTCAAAAAAAAAATATCATAAAATTTTGAAAAATCCAAAAATATTTTTGTTCAAAATAAATAAAAATTGGAATTCAAAATTTTCAAAAATATCATTAAAAGTCGGTTTAAAATCTCAAGTTGTAAACTTCAAATACACAAAGCCGAAATGGATCAAAGATGGAAATTGAGTGAAAATTGACGACTTAACGAATAAGTGCGGAGATTAACAAACCCGGTGAGATTCGAGCATATCACTTTTTGCGAGTTTTTAAACCAATCCGAGTTAATTGTTAACTCAAAGTTCTTTTCAGCATCTAAAAAGTTGTCGAGGATCTCAACCCTTTCATTTTGATCTGTTATGAAAAATGTGTGTGATATTGCCTTGAAAAATGTGCCATAATTGATCTCTAAACTTAATTCATCTCGAAATGCATATGGTAACCCAATTGGTATTTTGGACAATGAAGTAGGCCATCGTTTGTCACCTAAAAATATTGGCCATAAAAAGTCGTGAAAAATCACCCCTTTTACAACCCAAATTGATCCGAATAGATTTTCCCTTTTGTTTGACAACCCGAAAAACCCAAATAGCCCGGATTTATGAAAAATAGAAAAAAAATAAGAATTTCAGTCCGGAAAGTGCATAAAAATGGGCAAGAAAAAATAGATATGCTCAACAAAAATAGCAAGAAAAGAAAAGAAGTGAAAAAAATAGAGAAAAAGGAAAAAAACTGAGCAATAGCCCGGAAAAAAGCGCAAATGGACATCATAAATGACGTTTCCACTTCCAACCATCCTTACCATTTTCATTTTACCCAATATACCTTAAAACCCGAAAAAGTCCTAACCGAGTCTAAATTGCGAAATTGGTTATTGCGTGGAGAGCTAATACACCAAAAGATAATAAAGGAGATTAAGTGCGCGAATAAGAGGCACTGTTCCCTTTTTTAAAACCGTAATTCGTTGATGAGATCCTTTCACCATGAAATTTCTGTCTTTCTACTTGTATGCGCAACTTTGCATTATTTACATTTACTCTTTATATCACGCATACCGAGAGCATAGCCATAATCCGAGAGATTCGTTTGTGAGAGCATTCCATGAGAAATTGAAATCAAAACGAATTTTTGGATAAGTAACGTAATGATCAATCGGTCAAAATTGACGGTTATATTTTCGGCTTCGCACACACACACACTACAGTTTAAGACTTGTAAATATGACTTGATGATGACGATTTTCTGGAAAAGTTTGAATTGTACAACTTTTGCGTATTTTGAATTTTTCTTGACTCGAATTTTGTGGGTACATTCTCTGCAAACCCTCACGAGACAATAATCGTCTTACTAGGGTGACCTAGGGGTTTAAAATCTTGTTGCATACGTTAAATGAAATCTCTTGCCCAAAAAAAAGTATTTTATCACAATATAATGATTTTCTAGAATTGAACATTGCAAGGATTCTTTTACATTGCTCGGGACGCGCAAAGTTCTAAGTTAGGGGGGTTTGATTATGCATAAATTCTTCCTAATTTATCCATTGATTTACTTACTTTTAGCACCTCGAACAACGTAATTGAGTTAACTTTATCTCATAATCTTGTTCCTGACTGATCCTAATGAGTACACCAAGTTTCTGGTATTTCGTAGTGATTTTACAGATATTTGATGTCAATAAACGGAAGAATGAAATCGAAAGAATCAATAAAGTAAGAAGGAAAGTCAAAAGGGCAAAAGCATAATTCCACCCAGAATTCGGATGAGGTACCTAAAGAGAAGTTGAAGTCATATCATTCACGAGCACATAAGAGGAAACACCACCTCAATCGGAGTCCCGAAGCTGGAGATATCAGCAGTCAAAGTTGAGCCAAAAAGTTAAATAGGTAGACTGGGTGGCCCCTACCCCGGACCGGTCCGCTTTGCTAAACTCCAGAAGACCCCGGACCACAAGCAAACCAAAGAAGGCAAAAAATAAAAAGAATTGGTCCGCTCCCAGACCGGTCCGCACCAAAATAAAAAGAACCGATCCTCCTTGGAGGTAGACCGGTCCGCCTAAGGCCCGGACCGGTCCGACCATCGAGATTTGCAAATCTTACCTATTTCAAAGAAGAGTCCTAGTGTAGTTGAAATTCCTAAATTCATGGAGGGTATAAAACCCCGATTTATTGTTGTTATTTGGGACGGAGAATTAGTAGGTTTTTTCCTCTCTTTTTCCAAAAACCCTAGTTTTGCTACAAATTCCAGTTTTAGTTAAAAAGATTGAAGCTTTATTCAGAATTGATTGAATCACCAGTTTTACTCAGTGCAGTTATTACTTATTTGGTAGAAATTAGTGATTATTTCTTCTTTTCAATTTCATTCTACATTAATTCGCAAGTTTCTTTAGATTAATTATGAATCCCTGCACATCAATCACTGTTTCCATCACTTTCATCATGCTAGGCTAGATTTTCTAAGGTCGGGGTACATAAACCCAGCCTGATGTGTTAATTGTAGGTGTATAACATTAATCCTCTGAATTTAGTGATTGGATACGACCGTATTGCATAAAAACATAACAATTGTAGGTCTTTATATCTCGTTTGGCTCTGGGTAACCATGATGATTTAGAATGAAATTCGATTGTTATTATTGCAATACCGATTTACTTGTCCTCAGATTAGGTATGACGCGGGCTTGAACCTCATATACATAATGCTTGGGAGTACTAAATTTAGGGTCAAATCAATCAGTTAAATTTATAATTAATATTATAACTGCAATTCACTAGGGTTAGGGGATTGTATTCCCATCCTATTTTTCCCATCACTTAGTTAAAAGTTTCAAATCATTTTTCAATCATATTTTAGGTAAATTAGTGTAGTTGCATTTCTTCATAATTTCACAATTTCATTTAGTCGTAATCCATTCTCAAAACCAAATCATTTTTTCTTTCTTTTCAGAGTCAGAGTTAGGGTTCCTCCGTCTTTTCCCATCGTCACAACTTCGTTGTCCTTTTTCCCTGAGGATTGATACCCGACTTACTGGGATTATTACTTGAGCGACAGGCTTGCACTTCAGCCTAGAGTAAATGCATTTCTGAGACACATTTTCAGTCGCGTCAACCCACATTAAGATGGATCTGGCAACATTTAGGATCCTCTCTCATTGCCGCATCTGGATTCATGGAGGGAATGCCTTTAGATTCGTACATCGTCCCACCTTGGACCATGGCATTGTAATAGCTAATAGCCTCCTTAACTGTGTAGGGTAATGGTGGTGGGTCTTCCCTATCTCTCCCAAACTTTCTCTTGTTATCCTTCTTCGGTTGTTTGCTTCCTTCAGCTCCATCGATGTATCCCATACATGGGGGTTGGTCGCATGCTACAACGATTGTCTTTGACTGTCTGAACACCAATGGTACCACAACAGGGTTTGGCTAAACTACCAAACATATATTCCTTGCTGCTTTCAAAAATGTTACGAAAGTCCCTTCACGAGTTTCATTAATCTTGTGACAGATCTACTCTAGGAGAAAACCATCAACATAAAGTTATAATAGTTTAGACTCTTTGGATTCTTCCCTCACATCGAGGGACCTCCACCTGAATCTTATAACATAAGCCACCATATCTTCTCCTAGTCGTTGCTTCTCCCTACCCAATTATGTTAACGTGAACTCACATTTCTACCATAAAGACCTTCTGGACAAATAAAACATTCATTTCTTCCCACGTTGAAACACTTTTTGTTGCTAAATGAGAGTACCACGTATAAGCTTTATCAGTTAATGATTTTGAGAACTCCCTCAGCCTGAGCTTCTTGTTATTGCAGTGCGCCCCTAGGTGTTCGATGAAACGTTTGATGTGATCCTTTCGGGTTGACCCTTTTCCAATTTAGTTCTCAAAGATGGGAGGAATGTAGTCCTTCGGGTAAGGTGATAATATGCAAATATTACGTATTTCATCCCTCGAACCTACGCATTTTAGCCCCCTCGGGTTCCTTAATCTCTATATTTAAGCCCGTTAACCAGACAACCTCGGTTTATATTATTAACATGTTATATGAGGTATAATTGGGATTTTGAAGGTATTAAGGTACTAAGTATGGAGTTCGAACGCATTTAACTCAATTTCGGTATGCGATCGCACGTTCAAAGGCATTTTATTCTTTTCGCAGCTTGGGAACCTAGCCCAACATCTCACGAAAGTTGTATTCCTCCTCTCAAGATTTGCGTGTCCGCGAATAATGCGCAATTTCGATCATGAACGAAGAAGTTATTGCGATTTTAGCAGAAGAGAAAATCGAACATGACAAAATAGGAGGAGAAGAGAAGTAGCCCTACTTGATCAATCGATCGATTAAAAGGATCGATAGATCGATCAAAAGAATCGATTAATCGATCCTTGAGAATTTTGCCATCGAGCTGAGACAGTGGGATGATATTTTTACCATCCATCGATCGATCAAAGGGATCGATCGATCAATGCTCTATTTTCAGCTGATATTTTGGCTTTTCTTTTTCCATTTCTTTTATATTTTAATTCCAACATACTATATAATGAAATTTTGTGTAAATATCATATATAATTCGTTTTAGATAGTTTAGGTTAGGGTTTTGGAGGTTTGAGAGCTCATTTATTCATTTCTTCTCGGATTGACACCCAATTGGGTTTGTAATTTGCACTTTCATCTTCCATCTCCATTAATATAGTTGTATTTACTTCATTCCTCCTTTGTTAATTAGGTTTACATGCTTTCATAATTAGATTTACATGCTTTGATTTAATTTCTTTCTAGTATAGTTTTGTCGCGTTTATTTACTGCGTTTGTTTACGGAATTTTTAATATGCTTTCTAGCTAAATTAGTTTAGGTCGTGCTTGAATTGAACTCATTCCAGGTTGATATGTTTCTTTTCTTTGGTGATGGTGTTTACGGGTCTATTTCGGGTGCGTTGTCCTAGTCATTACGCCAAGGGGATTTGACGGGGCATATCATGTATGCCCCGTGCTTACGACCTTGCGTGCGTAATTTTTGGGGTATTTGTTGACGCCAAAATCGTATTAGGCATTTATGTGGATATAGGGGCGTGGTAACCCTTGGTTCAATTAACTATCGAAACGAGATGCATTTGTAATAACTCGTCGACCCATGTAACTATTTTATACTAATTAACTCGGGTGAGGGATATTCGGCGCAACCTATAGTTTTTACTCGTTTTGTTAATCTAGTTTAAATACACTCGCCTAGATTAATCTTTCCCTTTTATGCATCTTTTCCTTTTTAGTTTGTAATCCCCTTTTTACCTTTTATTGAGATGTATTAAACCAGATAATATTCTAGCAACTCGTCTCTGTGGATTTTCGATACCCGACATACCGCTATACTTGTATCGCAAGTGTAGTTGTAATTTAGGTTTGTTTGTATTATCACGGTGAAAAAAAAGCAACGATTGTGTCCTTACATGAACACAGTTTTCACGTGTTGATCAAAATGGTGCCGTTGCCGGGGACTTGATGTTTTAGAATTTATTTGATTTAGTATTTCGTAGTATTTTTTTCTGTCTATTTTTATTTTTTGCCTAATATTTTTGTCGGACTTTTACATTTGAGCGCTAAGAACCTCTTGAATTTTTTCACACACGCATCACTTTGTGGATTTCACCACTTCGATGCATCTTTGGGGTAAGCATGTCTTATTCCAATCCTTTCGGTAATCATTATGATAATTCTCAAAATCCCCGTACTCCTTTGACTTTTGGTCAATACTTAGAGTCCCAAAAAATTACAAAGTCAAGCTTTGAAGTGTGTGTATTTTGAGAAGGATGATAATTATTTTGGGACTCTAATTCCTTATAATAGGAATTTTGAAAAAAATGCAATAGATTTCAAAATTCTTATAATAATAAGTTTAAGTATAGTTCCGATAACAATTTTCCAACTTCTCATTTTAAAGAATTCGCACCTCGGTCTATGACTTTCAGCGAGGATTTGCTCATGCTTGAGAATGAGAGGTATGAAGACCGTTATCGGGAAGAAAATCGTTTGTGGGAACATGAATTGGATTTATTATTTGAATTCGGCGATGATTTTTCTTCTGAAACTTTTGAAGTCGAGGAATGTTTTGAACCAAATGAGGATTTTATGCCTACTTTGGAACAAACAATTCTTGACTTAGCCCATTGTTTAATAGAGAATGAAAGCAAGGATGAATATATTATCCATTTTCAATTAAATGATTTTGTCTTTGGATCCCAAAGAAGAAAGTTTCATTGTAAATGATCCTATCTACTTTGAAACTCCAACTTTGAACAATGATAACTCATCTCTTGAGTTTGAATTTTTTTTCCTCCCCTTTTTCATTCTTCTTCATCACACCGTCACAAGTACCCAATGAATCGTTTCCGAACTTTAAAACCTTTAACCCATTCACCAATGAGGAGTACTTGCTCGATTTTCTCTCCATGAAGGCATCTTTGCCTCCTTGTGTGCCCCCTCCCATTCCGATTTCAAAATACGTGGGAGATGATTCAATTTGTCTTGGCCCCCATGTGTAGTTGTCACCCATCTTATCCAAATCCCCCATCCTCCCGCCAAAAATTTTAATTAGGGATGGTTCATTTCTTATGCCTTACACATGCCTTCCGTTGTTCAAATGAAATTATTATTTTTCGAGAGGTAGGCATGAGTGGGAAGGTCCACCGTGGATCTTTCAAAGTCAAATCATTTTCGTGGTGGACCCTCAACTATTTAGACTTCTAGTGTATGGTTAGTGTGAAGCCTAAATAGTAGGTTGTATACAGTTAGATTTTTATTCTTTCTTTCTTTTTATCTTTTCTTTCCTTTTTAATTTAGTTTAGTGTGATTAGTTAACTTTTTGTTATTTCTTTTTGTTATTCTTTGGTACTAACATGTTTTGTAGAATAATTGGACCTGTACTTTCACGATATCTCTCCATTATGAGTAATATCACTCCTTTCCTCTCTTTACCTTGGTTCTTAATTCACATTGAGGACCATGTCAGGTTTTAAGTTAGGGGGTGTGGGATATTCTATCCATTCATTGGTAGTTTCTTTCAATTTATTGCATGTTAGTTACTAAGTATGCTTTCTTAGAAAAATGAAAAATTTCAAAAACATTTTCTTTCTTTTTTCTCCGTTGTTGGTCATTTTGCCTTTGTTACCAGTGATAAATTTTAATAATTTCCCGATCCAATAGACAAGTCAGTGATGCATGTTCTCGATTTTAGAAGTTATTAGACTTTAGTCCTCAATCATTGATATTATGAATAACTTCATGAATTAAACTTTAATCCCATGAGCACATGCACTTTTCTTGCTTTATTGATTTGGTTTAAAAAATTTATAACTCGGTAATCTTTTATTGCATTGCATCTACTTACACCGAGTAAGCTTTATACCTTTCATCATTTGTGGTGTATACACTATTCTTTCCTCTTTGAAAATATTACAGTCGTTGGTAATCTCTCTACTCTTTCATTTGATCGTTTATTAATGAGTTCATATGTGAAATGTGTTACTTGAGCATGATTTTCAACGTTTGTTTTGACTCGAAAATTGCGTAAACTTTATGAAATGATCATAGTCCATCCCTGTTATATCACCCATATTGACCTTGACCTCACCTCAAACGTTTCCCCTCGTCAACCCCTTTGAACCTAAATATAGCCCTTCATTTCATAACCCAAATTCCATAACTAACTCCATATTAGAGTTTTGAACCATACTTATTACCTTACATACCTTTGTTTGGAATGTTACTTGGGATTGAATGATGTTTTCTTGTGGTTGCAATTTAGGCATATGAGAGTGAGAAAAGTGAAGAAAATAGATGTGAAAAAAAAGAGAAAAAGAGAAACCAAAAAGCAAAAGAAAATAAAAGAAAAAAATGAGAAAAAGAAGAAAAGAAAATAAAGAGAAAGTTATAAATGTTTTATGTAGTTCAATAAGCTTTGATTACTCCCCTATTGTTATATCTAATGCTCGTTTGGAACTTGTTTTCCAAATTTTGATATTGCCCGCACTATTTCCCATTATTCCAAGTTTTTCGTTCCGAACACTTTGAACACGTAGATACATCTCATTCGTTTCGCACCCTAGACTAGCCTTCATTACAACCCTATAAAGTCCTATGTGATCTTAAAGTGTATTTAATTTAAAAGTCATAATAGTTTTCATAATCTCTGAAAATGCCTTTCGCCCCCTTTAATGTGCGGTATCTTTCATTGAGATTTCATTTTTCATTTTATATATAGCCTTCTTCATTTTTGACATGTGCACAACCTAGTTTCCATTTACATTTACTCTTTATGCCCGCATGTCTCGTGTGTTAACTCCCTCTTTCGAGTGATTTAACTTAATGAGTGTAATGCCCATGAGGATTGAATATATGCTTGCTTTAATAATTAGTATTCGATTTATTTAAGTTTTTTCCAAATCACACTTCGCATGTGCTCTCTCCCCTGCCACATTTTAAGGTTTCAATTCTATGAGGTTCATTCTATAATGTTAATAATACGGACTTCTGTGTGAATTCATTCACTTTTCTAATAATGTGTTTGAAATCTTCTTCATATTGTTGGGCTTGTCGCATGTGACTGTATATTCTGAGGAAATCATATGATGTTTGGGGGTTTCATCCCTTAAAACCCTCACGAGACGACAATCATCCACTAGGGTAATCTAGGGGTTTAACGGCTTACTGCATATGCTAAATGCAATCGAATCGCCCGTGAAAGTGGCCTTATGCTTTTATACCATACTTTTCTACGTATCCTACTTTTGGTTTGCTTGTAGTTCTTGTTTCTTCCTATTTCATTGCTAGGGACTAGCAATGTGTAAGTTAGGGGGTGTGATAATACGCACATATTACGTATTTCATCCCTCGAACCTACACATTTTAATCCCCTCAGGGGCCTTAATCTCTATATTTAAGCCCATTAACTAGAAAACCTTACTTTATATTTTTAACATGCTATATGAGGTATAATTGGGCTTTTGTAGGTATTTAGGTACTAAGTATGGAGTTCGGACGCATTTCGCTCAATTTTCGTACGTGATCGCACATTCAATGACATTTTAGTCTTTCACAGCTTGGGCACCTAGCCCAACATCTCATGGAAGTGGTATCCCTCCTCACAAGCTTCGTGTGGCCACAAACGGTGCACGATTCCGATCCAGAACGAAGAAGTTATGGCGATTTTAGCAGAAGAGAAAATTAAACATGCCAAAACAGGAGGAAAAGAGAAGCAGCCCTGCTTGATCGATCGATCGATCAATCCTTGAGAATTTTGCCCTTGAGCTGAGACGGTGGGCTGATATTTTTACCATCGATCAATCGATGCTCTGTTTTCAGCTGATATTTTATCTTTTCTTTTCTTTTTCCTTTTCTTTTCTATTTTAATTCCAATTTACTATATAATGGAATTTTGTGTAAATATCATATATAATTCGTTTTAGATAGTTTAGGTTAGGGTTTTGGAGGTTTGAGAGCTCATTTCTTCATTTCTTCTTGGATTGACACCCAATTGGGTTTGTAATTTGCACTTTCATCTTCCATCTCCTTTAATATAGCTGTAGTTACTTAATTCTTCCTCCGTTAATTACGTTTACATGCTTTCATAATTAGATTTACATGCTTTGATTTAGTTTCTTTCTAGTATAGTTTTATCGCGTTTATTTAACGCGTTTGTTTAGCGTGTTTTTAATATGCTTTATAGTTAAATTAGTCTAGGTTGTGTTTGAATTGAACTTATTCCAGGTTGACATGTTGTTTTTCTTTGGTGATGGTGGTTACGGGTCTATTTCGGGTGCATTGTCCTAGTTATTATGCCTAGGAGATTTGACGGGTCATATCAAGTATGTCCCATGCTTATGACCTTGCGTGTGTAATTTTTAAGGTATTTGTTGATGCCAAAATCGTATTAGGCATTTATGCGGATTTAGGGGCGTGACAACCCTTGGTTCAATTAACTGTCAAAACGAGACGCATTTGTAATAACTCGTCGACCCATGTAACCATTTTATACTAATTAACTAAGCTGAAGGATATTCGACGCAACCTATAGTTTTTAATTGCTTTGTTAATCTAGTTTATATACACTTGTCTAGATTAATCTTTCCCTTTTATGCATCTTTTCCTTTTTAGTTTGTAATCACCTTTTCCCCTTTTATTGAGAAGTATTAAACCAGATAATATTCTAGCAACTCGTCTCTGTGGATTTTCAATACCTGACTTACTGCTATACTTGTATCGCAAGTGTAGTAAAAATTTAGGTTCGTTTGCAAAAATGAATTTCTCGGTCAACCGATCACCACCCCCGGTCGACCAGTGCTCTGTTTTTGCCCTAAATATCTGTATCCTCTTTTTCTATTTTTTATTTTCTTGTTCCTTTTTCTTTTATCCTTTAAAATGTAACTTATCGCCCTTTTCTTTTCTTTTTCCTTCTATTTTATTTCTTTTTTCGAACTTAGTATAAATACCATACTTGGTGTTTATTTGTAAGAGATATAATATCTTCATTGTTAGTTAGTTTCTAGGTTAGGGTTTGAGAGCTCATTTGGGGATTTGTGTGGAGTGTTTCCCCTCTCCTACCACTTCGTGTAATTCCTCCATTATTGTAAGTGTACTATTCATTATCTTCCCTTTTATTCAAGCTTTGTTCCTTTTTCATGTTTTATTTATTATTTCCTAGCCTAGATAATTTTAGTGTTAATTTAATTAGTTGTTTTAATTAATTAGGTAATTTAATTAATGCTTTAATTATGTGTAGCGGCAAGGCTAAATTAGGTTGTGTCAGATTGAACTCACCTAGGGTTCACATGTTGCTTTGCTTTGGTGAGGGAGTTTACGTGTTTATTTCGAGTGTGTTGTCCTAGTTATTACGACTAGGAGATTTAACGGGGTATATCATGTAAGCTCCGTATTTATGACCTTGCATATGTAATTTCGAGGTATTTGTTGATGCCAAAATCTTATTAAACTTTTATGCGAATTTAGGGGTGTGACAACTCTTGGATTAATTAACTGTCAAAATAAGACGCAATCTTAATAACTCGTCGACCCATGTAACCATTTTATACTAATTAACTTCGGGTGAGGGATATTCAACGCAACCAATAGTTTTTATTCCTTTATTAATTTTAGTTTAAATACACTCATGCCTAGTTTATCTTTTATTTCTTTTTAGTTAGGAAAAATACCTATTACACTTCTATTCAGAAGTATTAAACCATTTAAATTCTAGCAACTCATCTATGAGGATTTTCGATACGACGACTTGGCCGCTATACTCCCTTTTTTGTGTAGTCATAAGTTTAGGTTTTTGTATTAAGGAGGTGAAACGAAAACAACGATTAGCGTCTTGACACACGCTACTTTTCACCCTCGATCATAAGGCTCATTGTTGTATTCGTGGGGATAGGGCGTGCGAAAATCATCATACACTCAAGCTACCTCGCTGGCCGATAACGAGGAGGATCATATCATCTTCAGCATCTCTTTTTTTATTTCTTTCCTTATTTATTCCAACACCGACGCCGATTTCTTCTCAACCGTGAGAGGAGTGGATAGAGGGGCCACAGATGGAACGCCGATGGCATTTGGAGTGACCACTTATGGAACATTGGGTACACCAATTATGCCCGTCGTTGAGACAAAAGTGGGTGGTATGCCTATGGGTCCAATGCCCATGGGAACAACCAATGTGGGGTTCATCGGAAGTACTGGGGCCACCCCAGGTGTCACAAAAATGCTTGGATATATTCCCCCTCCTAAGACCGTAGAAGCCTCACATGTCTGTTGAAACTAAAAAAACCTACCCATGAGGAAGGTCATTTGTGCTGGTCCTAAGACAACACTAGTAGAGGCTTGGGTAACCGTTGGGCTCCAATCATCGTTGGATCTTGGGGAACATCTACCCGAGGAGGAAACCCACATGTAGGAGCTTCCAGCTCCCTTGTCACTTATCAAAGTCGAGTCTACGATTAACGTTATCCTGTGCCATACTGTTTGGCTAGAAGAATACCTCCCCAACAGAGTCGTCAAATGTAAGAGGGTAGTTTAGATTATATGGAGGTGTAACCCCTTTTGAGTATAATAATGTAAGTCAATTGGGAACACTCTTAATTATTTACAAGACACAAGATCACAACCTAATGAGAATAAACTTAGTTTGAACTCAAAAATCCGTCGTGTATATCTCAGAGGATAATAATGAACTCAATAGTGACTCATTTAGAGGGAGAGATAATTAAGAACCCTAGATACACCTTGGCTGGCTGCCAAAACACACCAACCCTCAAAGGTCTCCAGTCAGATATAAAATCTTCACAGTAAGTGATCATGATGGGTGACTAAGAGCTCTGGTTTTGCAATAAATTCTTTCTCTCTGATGATCCCCTCTCTCTAGAAAATAACTCCCTTTCTTAGAAGTAGTTCAGGCTAATAACTAACCCTCACACCACTCCCGAGATACCCCAATCCTTTACAACTATGAAAGACATATTTCATACTTTATGTCACAAACATTAAATGCCTAATGGACTAGTATACTCCACACCAAAAGCATTAAATGCCAAGACATGCCTTTTGCCTAACCACTATGTGTTCGGGGGCTGCCATCATAGAGGTGGCCCACCAAATGTCTGGCACCCTCTAATTACCATAGTGGTTTACTCAAGTTTGGATTCAACATTATTAAGATGGCTAGTGACATCACCTACAGTAGATGTGACACTAAGTAGAAAGTACATATGGTTCACAACTCAACGCACGATGGGACTCATGGATACTCCGACCAAGGTTCCACGGTCTCGGTCTTTTGGTGTTTTATTAGGTGTATCTAAGATGTTCAGGACAAGAGCCAATGCTTCCTCACTTCTAAATTCTCCAAATCAAGTCCCTCTGAAGTTCCCATGGCGAGGTCATTTGGTAGAGCATGATAGCTCTCATAGTCCCTGCCAGGCCATGTCTCTCACGACTACCGTTTGACCTCACACAAACTAACATTATAATTTTTACAGCTCGTAGTCAATATAAATAAAGGATACAATAAGACTAAGTAAAATAATAGAACTAAAGGATGAGCTTTCTTGGCCAGTTTCCTCTCTAGAAGATCTCCCTAGGCTGCCACGTCAAACTACCTCACTTGAGGTGCCTCGTTGAGCTGCATCGCTTCAATTGACTTGTTGAGCTGCATCGCTAGGGCTGCCTCACTGAGTTGCATCACTTGAGATGCCTACCTGAGTTACACTGCTTGTGCTACCTCACTGCCTTAATCCATTGAGTCTATTGTATTACCTGGGGGGATTATCTCTACTCTCGAGATTATCTTCAAGCCCCTTATATTTTCCCATTCGTGTAGAGATTTTTTATGGGAACAAAAAATATTTTCATGAAAACTTCTCAATCCGATGAACCATCCATTTGTGAAGAATAAAAAATTCTTGCGTCTCTATCCTCTTTACAACTTCTATCGTTATCACTGCCAGTAAGAAAAAGTAAAATTATCCCTGATGTACCTAGACCAAAGCGCTACGAATCAAATTCAACCCAGTAAATTTTCCAAATTAAATTCTCCCGGTCAAAAGGTACTGTCTCGTTGGGATTGCCTCTAATTGTACAAATTCTTCCTACCGTCTCTGTGGCAATAGTAAAAGATATCTGCGTTTGGACTTCTAAAGAGGAGACATCTTGATCATTTGAATTATAGTTACAAGTGACTTCTCCCTAAGATACCTAAAGTTTGGTGAATATCATTTCATCTTATGAAAAAAGAAAAATTATCCCCGAGGTACCAGAGTCACAGCAAAAACCTCGTTTGGACCTGTGGTGAGGGGACATCGTAGCTTTTTGAATCGTGATAACAACCTCAAAATTGTAAAACATCTGACGTGTCTGACAAATAATTCTGGCACCAAAATCATAACTTGTTCTGAAAGGACCCCCTTTTAATCACCATGCATCACTTCATTAATGACGTGGTGCTGGCTTTTCAACTGTTAGGACACTCCCTAAAGTGCCACGTGTCCATTTGAAATGATTGTGGGTGGATTTGCACGTGCGGTAGCGGGTAACTCCAAATCCGACTTATGAATTTGTAATGACTATTATTCAAACACTCAGTTATTTTCTTCATTCATATTTCCTTCGCCTTCTTCAACCCTCAGAGCATTTAGAGAGAAAAGCTCCTCAAACCTCCATTGTTACCAAGGTTTTCTCTGGTTTTGTTTCCTTCGTCATCATCTTCAACACCTTATATAGCCATACTTCACTATTTTCATCCCTATCTCATTCCTGTCAAAAATTTTCTATTCATAGCCATCTGCTATGGCTTCTTCAAGTGATCATTAGTCTACCAACACCAGTGCTCAGCTAACCACCACTGCTACTACCTCTGCTACTACTTCCATTGTGGGCGTCACCACCTTGGATGTTTCTCATCAATAGAAACTAAGTTTTTACCATCGGTCTCCTATTTTTGGCAAGGGCGATGACTTCTCAGGCTTCTGCAAGACTTGAACTTTCAGCACCAAATATGATTCATTAATTCTTGGTGACGAGGAGGAGGATTCAGATGAATGGGGTTTCATCCCCCCAAAGGGAACTCTACACTTTCGTCTCAAACGAGGTGACTTTCCTTGGTCCCACATTGATTTCGAGGAGCCTGGAGGTTCCCATGCCACTTTTACTGCTTAGAATGTGTACATAAAGTGTTCCCATGCCATGACTCTCACTAAGGTCATGTTGCATTGGGCCAAATGGTTTGGAGAGTTCACTTTGTCAAAGAATAATGCTTCCCTCTCAGTTCTAGTTCCTTGCTGGAATATTATGACCCCTACTTTCTTAGCTATGTGGGGTAAGTTTATCTTTAAACTAGAAGATGTTTGTGAACTTCTAGGCCTTGAGACCACAGGAGATTTTCCCTACTCTGATGAAGCACTAGATATCAAAGAGGCTTCTGGTCGTTCGGAGTTGGATCATATATGCCAAAGGTGCATAAGTACTTCCAACAAAGCCACTTTCACTCCCCTCATCAACTACTTCTTCCAAGATCCTTTTAAAGGTGGTTCTTCTGAAGATGCCTCAGGCCAAGGTACATCCCTAGAATTAGTAGCTTACATTCTTGTAATTCTTTCTCGATTCATTTTTCCAGAGAAACCAAATGACCAGACCCGGAGGGATGTTATCAACATATTGATTAAATTGGCCCGGGGTGTCAGGATTCCTCTAGAGGCAATGGCCTTGGGATCTCTCTATACATGGCTTGACAGAACCCACTTGGACATGAAACGGTCCCCTGGACGCTATAACTTAGCAAATTTTTTGAATTCCATAATTTTAATAAGCTTCATCTACGTTCGATTCCCTGTGGTAGCGGCTAAAACTATTCATCCTCCCTGTGGATCGTGAGCTTGTTTTAACACTTCAGTTTCGTAATGCATCTCAACGGCCTATTGAAGTATCCTCTCCGATAAAGCTGTTCATTTTGGACATAGAACCGTGGGGCCCTTCATTTGAATCCCATCTCAACTATTTTATCCATAGAGATAGCTCTCTCTTTGATTAAGTCAACATAAGCCTGCCTCCAGTCTATTTGAGTTTCAATGACGTGATATTCAGATGCTTGAAATAAGAGTTAGCACTTATCGAACCTCCACTGTAACTCAGTTGCGTCTTGTTTCATCATTGGCCAGAAGTATCCTTCCCTTTCAATTCTCCTAGACAAGGGGGTCTCTGTTGTTTGGAAGTGGCTCTCATGCATTTTCCTTAACCTTTGTTCTGCCTCTTTTAGGCCAACACACCTTGATAACCATCCTCCCTCATTTCTGAAGTATAAATTTCCATGATTGACGAAGTACTACCCTAGCTCTCTCAGTTCCGTCTTACCTTCCCCAGACTCTAACTATTTTTTGATATCGCCTCTCCAATCTGAATATCCCTCCATAGCTAGGATCGACTATATCACCGATGGAGCGGTTCTTCGTTGGATTACCACAGAAGTTATATTGGTACTCATAATCATCTTCTGTGTAATGGTGGCATAGGCATCAGCATGTCGATTCATCGTTCTAGGATGTCTTCTTATCCTGACCTGATGGAACTCGTTAATCAGTCGTTGAATGATCATTCTATAGGGCGCTAAACTGAGGTTCTTCAACGTGTACTCCCCGTTCACTTGTTAAAATACCAAGTTTGAATCACCTTTCATACATAGTGAACATATGCCTCTTCAAAGGGCCTTCAGTAGCCTAAGTACTAATTCCTCATACTATGCTTAGTTGTTGGAGCAAGGGAAATCAAATTTATAGGAAAGGCAAAATTCCTCCTTTCCTATAGAGAAAATAACCCATGCTCCTCCTTTCTTCTCTATCGAAGAACCATCGAATTGCATCGTCCATTCGTCAAGGTCAACTTCCATAAAATTTTCTTGCAAATCGTCCCCCGGGATGTCCTCTCAGGGTGGCTCAAATAATCCAGATGGGAAAATTTCCAATAGGTCTGCGTATGCCTTGCTTTCAATTGCGTGAGGAACCACACACTTTAAGTCATATTTCGAGAGGATCAGAAACCACCTAGCTGCTCTTCCAATTAAGACAGTTATTGCCAACAAAAACTTAATTGGATCACATCTTGTGACGATGTGAATCGTGAAAGATAGCATATAATGCCTAAGTTTTTGTGCTACGAACACCAAGGCTAAATAGTGCCTTTCTACGTTACTGTACCTTGCCTCTAGTCCATGTATGATTCTACTCAAGTAGTATATTATCCTTTTTTGCCCATCGACTTCCTGTGACAAGAGTGCTCTGATGGACCTAGTGGTAGATGTAAGGTAGAGTTGCAATGGTATTCCAGGTTTTGGAGGGATCATTATTTGTGGAGAGGCCAACAACTTCTCAGCTTCGTCAAAGACTCCTAGTGAGATTCTTCCCATTTTAACTTTGTGCCCTTTCGTAGAAGTTCCATCAATGGGTGAGTTATTTTATCCAGTCTTAGTACCAATCTCCTAAGTAAGGAGACTTTATCAAGGAATCTCTTGAGATCTTTCTTCATCCTTGGTCATGACATTTCTAGGATTGTTGGTTGCTTGTCATGGTCCATCTGTACTCCCTGCCGATCCACTACAAACCCTATGAAATTCCCCCTTGTGACCCCAAAGGCACACTTTAGTGGGTTCATCTTTACTTTATACTTTCTACAACGAACGAGAACCATCCTCAAGTTATCAAGATGAGATTCATCCTTCTTCGATTGGATGATCAAATCGTCCACATAGAACTCTAGGAATTTGTGAAAGAAATTGTGAGAAATGGCCATCATCGTCCTTTGATATGTTGCACTAACGTTCTTTAATCCAAAGCGGAATCACCTTGTACATGAAGTTTCCAACGGGGTCTAGAATCCCATTTTCTCTGTGTCAGTTCGATCCATTTTGATCTGGTTGTACCCCACATACCCATCTTTAAAGCTGTACATTTCATGACCATCTGTTGCATCAATGAGGCTATCAATGGAAGGTAGACGAAACTCATATTTTTTGCAAGCTCTATATAGGTCCCCTAAAGTCTATAGAGATCCTTATTTGGTTCTTATCCTTCTTTTTTACTGGAGCGATGCTTGAAAGCCATAGTGGATAGTGTATCAATTCAATAAACCCAGCTGCTAGCAACCGTTGGACCTCCTCCTTGATCTTTAAATCCATCTCTGGTTTGTATGTTCTTGTGGCTTACTTCATCAATATGGATGAAGGTATAACATTTAGTTTGTGGCAACAAAACTCTTCGTCTAACCCTTCCATCTCTATGTACTTCCATGCAAAGACATCCTTGAATTCCCAAATAAACTCAATCATGGCTTCTCTCTTTTCTATGCTCAGATCCTTCAAAATAAAGATGGTCCTCGCATCTTCTCCATATTCATCCAGGTTTAATTACTCTAACTCTTGCACCTGGGGTTTTGGTCGATCCGTCATGTAGTATGGCTATTCAGTTATGTCTTACATAAACTCCTGTATATTTGAGTTATTGATGACCATGCATTGCCCTTGTTAGTCCACCAAGAAGCACTCATATATCGGTTCAGCCTCTAAATTGACTTCTTCAGCTTCCCACTCACACCATTATAAAAGGTAGATCACTCTTCCATCCTCGATAATATTCTTCTTGAACTGTCTGCTTATCACTGTAACTTCCTTTCTTTTCCTTTCTCTCGAAGCCTCAACCAACCTATTCCCTGAAAACCTACTCAGCACACTCTACTATTGGGTCTCGTGATCCATCGAATCCATTCTGGGTCTCATCCTATCTCTAAGTTACTTTGACAGATTTTGCTTCTTTAGATCAACTAAGTGAACTTCTTATGTTACTACCTTTCCTTTAGTTCCTTCATTGCCTTAGGCATTTACAGGCCCCATCCTTTCCCTAATTGAGGGAACTCTTGCTCCTTCCATCCTTCATGTCAGCACCCTAGCATATTCTTCTAATTATGTGTAAAAGGCTGCATCTACCAAATGAGCTTCTTCGATGGCAAAAGGCTTCTTAGTGTCCCGTATGACAATCTCAATCCCTTTAATGTTTCCTTTTGCGCATTGTTGATATGTTGAAGGCACCAGACCTTGGTTGTGAATCCATAATCTCCCTATCAGTAAGTGGTAGGAAGTGTTACTTTCAGTCACATGAAACTTGATGTGAAAGGTAAGGTTTCCCATCACGATACCCACATTCACATACCCGATGGATTTGTATTATTGATTATCATAACAAGAAATCATCAAAGGCATTAGTATTAGTGTTTGCTCCGGAATGTTAGCTATCTATAAGGAACAGATCGGCATGATATTTATTGATGCACCTCCATACATTAGTTCCCTCACGAAGCTTACCCCGTTGATATTTGACGTTATCTATAAGGGCCTATTGTGTAAGAATCTCACAGTCCTGTCAACATCACTAAAAGTTGCTTCGAACAAAAACCTTATCACCAATCTGGCCATGGGCCCTTTCGATATTAACGAGGATACCGCATTCTTTTTTGTGATATCCAAGATTTCCTGTGTTATCTCCAAACGAATTTCCTTCGGTATCCCCACTTGGTCATATAACCACGAGAAATTGGGTGATCGCGAAACAGCTTAATACTCTAAGCATGGGTCCACCTCCTCACCTTCTAGGTTGTATACCTCCTCCGCGTCCCTCAAACTTGCCTCATCATAGGCAATGACCACATTGGCCATGCCCATTGGGAAATCTTTTAAGGCATCTTTAAAGTCCTCCTATTGGAACTCAAGTTACCTCGTCTCTCGTTCTGCCTCCTCATCATAAGCAAACACTAGGTTCGCCCTGTGTAGTGGTAGGGGGTTAACGTTCGCGTTGTTCTCTTTAGGGATCTGCAAAGTCCCTGTTTTCACGTGCTCTCTGATAATCTTTCTCAATGTGAAACAGGTCTCCGTTGGAGGACCCACCTTTTGATGGATCTGTCTATATTTAGGATTCCCTCTCTTTGCCGCACCTGGCTCCATGACAGGGATGACTTTAGGTTCATACACCATTCCTCCTTGAACCATAGCATTATAATAGTTAACATCCTCCTCTACTATGAAGGGTAACGGTAGTGGGTCTTCCCTATCTCGCCTAAACTTTATCTTAGTATCCTTCTTCGGCTATTTTCTTCCTTCACCTCCATCGACGTATCCCACACGTGGGGGCCAGCTATGTGCTACAACGGGTGGTTCAAACTGTCTGAACACTAATGGTACCGCAACAGGGTTCAATCGATCTACCAATGATATATTCCTTTCTGCTTTCAAAAATGCTGCGAAAGTCCCTTAACGAGTTTCATTAATCAGGTTAAATATGTACTCTGGGAGAAAACCTTCAGCACAGAGTTGTAATAGTTTGGACTTTTTATCTTCTTCCTTCACATCGAGGGACCTCTTCATGAATCTTCGAACATAAGCCAGCACATCTTCTCCTCGACGTTGCTTCTCCCTACCCAACTGTGTTAACGTGAACTTATTTTCTTCCAGAAAGAACTTTTGGACAAATATAACATGCATTTATTCCCACATTAAAACACTTTTTGGTTCTAAATGAGAGTAACACATATAAGCTTTATCGGTTAATGATTTTGAGAACTTTCTCAGCCTGAGCTTCTTGTTATTGCAGTGAGCCCCTAGGTGTTCGATGAAATGTTTAATGTGCTCCTTCGGGTTCCCCCTTTTCCAGTGTGTTTCTCAAAGATGGGAGGAATGTATTCCTTCAGGTAAGGCTCATCATTGTATTCTTTAGAATATGGTATGAAAAAATCATCATACACTGAAGCTACCTCACTGGCCGATTGCGAGGGCCGATATCATCTTCAGTATCTCTTTTTGCATTTCTTTCCTAATTTCTTCTAACACTGATGTCAGTGTCTTCTCAACTGTGAGAGGAGTGGCTAGAGGGACCACTAAGGGAACGCCAGTGGTGTTTGTAGTGACCACTGATGGAACATTAGTTACACCTGCTACGCCCATCATTCAGACGGGAGTGGGTGGTATGCCTATGGGTCCATTCCTCGTGGGAATAACCAAAGTGGGGTTTATTGAAACTACAGGGATGAACCCAGGTGTCACAAAAGTGCTTGGGTGTGTTCCCCCTCCTAAGACCGTGGCAACAGAAGGTGTGTGCAGAAACTCAAAAAACTTACCCATGAGGAGGGTCATTTGTTCTAGTCCTAGGACAGCACTAGTAGAGGCTTGGGTAACCGTTGGGACTCCAGTCATTGTTGGATCTTAGGGAACCTCTACCTGAAGAGGAACCCCAATTTTGGGAGCTTCCATCTCCCTTTTCGCTTGTTCCTCATTGTGTTGGACATCATCAAAGTTGAGTTTATGATTAACGTTATCCTGCCCCATACTATTCTGCTAGAATAATACCTCCCCAGCAGAGTCTCCAAGAGGGTAGTTTAAATTAGATGGATGCATAACCCCTTTTGAGTATAATAATGATAAGTTATTCGGGAACACTCTTGATTACTTACAAGACACACAATCATAACTCAGTGAGAATAAACTCAGTTTGAACTCACAAATCCCTTGTGTATAACTCAGAGGATAATAATGAACTTATCACTAACTCATTTAGAGGGAAAGAGGAGTAAGAACCCTAGATACACCTTGGCAGGCAGCCAAAACACACCAATCCTCAAAGTTCTCAAGTTAAATATTAAAATCTTCGTAGTAAATGATCAATGGTGGGTGACTAAGAGCTTTGGTTTTGCAATAACTTATTTCTCTCTGATGATCCTCTCTCTCTCTAGAAAAGAACTCCCTTTCTTAAAAGTGGTTGAGGCCAATAAATAACCCCTACACCACTCCCGAGATGCCCAGTGGTTTACAACTATGAAAGACATCTTTCATAATTTATGTCAAAAACATTAAATGCCTGATTGACTATTCTACTCCACATCATAAGCATTAAATGACAAGGCACGACTTTTGTCTAACCACTGTGTGTTTGGGCGATGTCATCACAGAGGTGGCCTACCAACTGTCTAACAACCTCTAAATACAATAGTGGTTTACTCAAGTATTGATTTGATATTGTCTAGCTGTCTAGTGACATCACCTATAGTATATGTGACATTAAGTAGAAAGAACAAATGGTTCACAACTCAATGCACGATGGGACTCAAGGATGCTCCGCCTAAGATTCCACGGTCAAGGTGTTTTGGTGTTTTACTAGGTGTATCTAAGATGGTTAGGACAAGCCCCAATGCTTCCTCACTTTTAAATCCTCCAAACTATGTCCCTCCGAAGTTCCCACGACGAGGTCATTCGGTAGAGCATAAAAGCTCTCCCAAGTCGTGCCAGGCCTGTTCTCTCGCGAGTACTGTTTGACCTCACAAAAAATAACATTATAATCATTACAGCTTGTAATCAATATAAATAAAGGATACAACAAGACTGAGTAAAACAATACAACTAAAGGATGAGCTCTCTCGGACAGTTTCTTCCCTGGAAGATCTCCCTAGGCAACCACGCTGAACTATCTCACTTGGGCTTCATGCTTGAGCTGACTTGTTGAGCTGCCTCGCTGAGCTGCATTGCTTGAGATGCCTCGCTGAGTTTCATCGCTTGAGCTGCCTCACTACCTTAATCCCTTGAGACTATTGTATTAGTTCGGGGGATTATCTCTAATCTTTAGATTATCTTCGAGCCCCCTACAGTAGTCCATCAATAATTTTAGAACTCTATTAAATAACTTTGCTAAACAAGCATGTATTATGTGATTGGATAACATTAGCAACATTAATTACATGTGGACACGTGGGAGATATGTAAATATTTCCTAATCTGCCAATAATTAACTTTGTGATAAATATCTCAGTATAATGTAATGTGTGTACTTTCCTAACCTCTAAAGGCATGACACTTCTCATTTTATTTTCTTTATCTTCCAATAACCTATAAATATTTCACACACCCTCACTTAAAGGGATTCAAAAAAATTCTTAATCATTTTGTTCTCCAACTGTTGATAAAAATTATGAGTTTTCAACTTCTTCTCATTCACAGCATTTTCCTTGTGATCAACTTAAAAAAAAAAACTTCATCTGTGGATGTAGAAACCTCTTCGGGTCGAACCTCGTAAGTCCTGTCTTTTTTCACTTTCTCTAATTTTTTTTACTATTTTCTCTAGATTAGAATTTCATATGTTTATGTATATTTATATGTTATTTGATTATAATCTATATACTCTAGCTAATACAAATCAATATACTAGTTTTAGGGAAAAAAGGATCGGCATTATTTGTGGGAAACGTCTCGCCATTTTCATTTTCGACCATTTTAAATTTGTAAAATTCGATGATACTTGTTTTTGTTAAACTAGTTAATCACCCACCAATTCATTTATCTTTTGTTGGGTTATAGTCCGTTAATTTGTAATATCCTTTTGATTCTTTTCAGATCCTTAAATCCACTGGTAGATTTTCGTTTTCCCATCCGATTCACTTTTTTTTCGCAATTCCTACTATTACACTTTTGATCATACGTTTTTGAAATTACGGTACTCCATTTTTTAGCAATTATGTGGAAATGGTGAAGCACCCTATATCTTGGACTCACTTGAGTCTACATTATATAGGATCTCATCTAGTTTGGAAATAGTGACAAAATTGTGTCTATCCCAAGATGAACCAAAAGGCCTCAGAACTTTCAAATATTCATTGTTATTCCTCTACAAGTTCATGAACTATATCACATAGACCACAATATAGGACTGCATGCATATGGTGTTTTATTCATGCAAAGATCATGTGTGAGTTAAATCACCTTAATCTGGTTTTTTTATAATTTTTGGGATTTATTTAACATTTTCTAAGAATTTTAAATAATTTTTGGAAATTAAATTAGAACTTAAGAAAGTTTTAGGGTTGATTTGTAATTATATTTTTTCCTTAAAACTGTCTTGGGTAGAAACCAAAAGTGACAAAAACTATTGTGGGTGAAACTGGGATTAATTAGAAACTAAAAACACGCGTTTATGATTGAATCTACAGCGTACACGTGTTGCACACACATCGGTTAGATTTGTGTTTATTATCACTCACATACATGTGGCTTATTTTGAACCCTTGGATTGACTTAATCTACGGTCTTCATGTGTTTGGAAGGAATCCATATGAATTGGTTTTAACCAATCAGAGTTGGTTTTTGCACCGCTTCTTGAGAACCCTTGAATTTACATCGTTTTAACTGATTTTAATCTCAACCTTTTATTTAAGAGGTCGTTCCAGATCCTTCGATTAGTAGTACAAATAGATGCCTTAGGTGAGACAATTAGAGACTTTTGTTAGCTCCTCGTTTGAGAGAAAAAATAGAGTGTAAAGAGAAGAGAGAGAAAGATTAGAGAGAGAAATAAAAACATTAATCAAACTTCGTCAAATCCAAACCATAAATACTTTTCTGAGAGTTAAACCTTTGAGTGTTTAGTTCTTATTTTGAGAAGTTATCCTCTCTTTTTCTTGATCATCCTTCTAACTTAGTCACGTTGGTAGAGTTTTCAGTTTCTCTACATAGAAACTTGAGATCTCGTCTCTTTGATAAAAATCACATAGATATTTTACTGTTTTGATTTCTTATTTCGAGAAATCTTGATTGTTGGTTATTTTAAAACTGATTGTATGTTTTCAAACCCTAAACCAACAATATTCATTCTGATTTCATTTTACTCAAACAATTAGACTTAGATATAGATTTGAGATCTTGATTGGGGATTGCACTTTCTATATACTACTTTCAAAAATAAGAAAGTGTTAAGATCTTGGATATTTCACAACAAGTTTCCCTCTTGATCTGCGATTGTTCTGTAAGGTTTAAAGTCTGATATTGTCTTGACTAAATTGATATTGGAAAATCTTTCATATCTAATGATTTTGTAATTTGATAAATATTATGTTTGTATTAAGTGTGAATGTGTTGCATGCATATGTTAGAGAGCACATCACCACTACACTTTCAATCTACCACACTTAAAGCATTGGTTGAATGATCTTGAACTTGGTTGAGTCAACGTAAAGATGGAATCAAGTAAAGTTATAAATCCGGAGAGCACATCAACAACAACAACCTTCAGAGAAGTCAGATCTAATCTAGAGGAGTTGGTAATGATTTTGAAGTTAGTTTACATGTGTTTGTGTGGTTTGATTATTAAATAGCTTGTAATTTATTACTCTGATTTTAGTGAATTTTTTTTGTTTTATGATGTAAAGGTCACCGTGGATGTTTCTCCAACTGGGTGGGATTTTACCATGTTAAAAATTTACTCGTGCACTTCCTCGTACTCTCATCACCTTCTTCTAAGATGAATTGTTTTATTAGTTTGAGTTTTGTTTTTTCAAAACTAGTTCATTCTTGATCTGAATTAAATCTTTCAAATTATTTTAATAATATATGTATAATCATTTTGAACACATCTTGTGTTAAGTTTTGTTTTGAATTAAGAGTTTATCCAACAAACAGTTTGGAGCCATTTTAACAGTATAATCATGTATTACACATCTTAAGTGGCATTTTTTCAAATGGTTGAAAACCCAGAAACTGTTCGGACTGGAGAGGGGTTCCACCCTCTAGGCCTGTAGGTATGGGTGAACTATAGGGGGTCCTACAAAGCCTAGATAAAGGTCAGGAAACTACGCATAGGATTGTGAAGAAATTATTCAAAGTGTTATGGTCAAGAAGAGCGGGCTTGGGATGAGCCTGATTACCCCAGAAGTTGGGGAAACCATTTATATGAGTAGAGAAATGACACATCCCTCCCTATGTAGGGACCGAAGGTATTCTTACTATGATCGAGAAGTAGATCCTCCAAGTAGGTGGGATTTGAATTCTCATGGAAAGGGAAGAAGATCCAAATACTCATGATATGGGCGATACAAAAGATCCTTAATTCCATGAGAATTGTTGAGAGTCCGATCAACGGGGTGTGATGATGATAAGACGTATTCCATGGAGAACCTAAGAATTCTAGAAAGGGTGAGTAGAGTATTTTTCCTTTTATCAATTGGGCCCAAGAGTATCTCAGAAACACCACTATAGGGCCCCAGAGATGCTAGGAAGCATAAAGAAATTCATCAAGAATTGAGACCAGAAAAGTTGATTGCTCCCCAAGGTCACGACAAAGCATGCGAGGGTAATCTAAGGATGAGCATACTTCCAAGGAAGACATCTTAGCCGAAATCTGAGGATGAGAAGATAAGACATTGAAAGTTAATGCCCATAAGGAAGAAACCTAGAAGGTGTGTATTTGATGTTTGGAGGATTGGTTAGGAAAGATAATTAAGATGAATAATCCTTTGTAGAGGGGTTATGTACTAGGCTCTCCATTCACAGCCACGGTTATGGGTTGTCCAGCACCCGTAAAGTTCAAGTCATCGGTTATCACTCTGATTTATGATGAACCATCCAATCCAATGTTGCACGTTGAATAGTATCAACCTTATTTTGATAGTGGGCATTAGAAAAAGAACGAGCGGACATGATGCCCAATGCTCCTAGTGAAAGTGAGGAGTATTATAAATGGTTTAGAAGAGATGGAAACAATAGAGTCTAGCCATGAAAATTTAGAACTTGGTAAGGACAAAAACAACAAAGAAATTTTTGAGGACTCTATGAAATCTATCAAACCGACAAAGTATGATGAGTACACTCATCTCAATGTGGGCATCTAGAACATCCTCGATCAGATACGAGGAAATAGTGACCTCAAGTGGAAGAAAAAATTAAAATCTCTACCAAACAAAATGGATAGGAGAAAGTATTATGCATTCCGTAAAGATCATGGTCAAGACATTGATAGATGCTTAGACTTGAAGAATGAGATATCAAATTTGATTCGACAAGTCAATATAGCAAAGTAGTTGAGGGGATATAAAGGATGCATAGAATCCTACGATTTGATCAAAATCACCTTGGAAGAAGGGTAATGTGAAGAGTCAACAAAGACGTGTAATCTAATTATGGCACTGATAAAGGTTTGCCTAAGAAGCCTAAGGATCAGGTAAAAAAGATTGGCATGATCTCTCTTGTTTGTCACTTTATACCTTGAGGTGATAAGGGTAGTGGTCATATACCAACATAGAAAAAAAACATAACTGAATGAGGTAAAAGCTTGTGTGAATCTTAGAGTGGTGAATTTTCCCGATGATTTAAAACCTCATCCACAAAAGGTAAATAAAGACCATATTATCGTTAGTTTTTTCTATAGACGATTTTTTAGCGATTTATATTATGAGAGAGACCCTCTTTTCATCATCATGATGGTGCATGAAAGCAAAGTAGTAGGAATTTTGTTGGATAATAGAAGTTCTAAAAATGTGTTATTATGATTATTTCGAGAAGCTAAGATTAACAGATAGAAGGTTAGAGGCATATCATATGCCACTTATTGGTTTTTCAATAGTGAATGTGTATCCATTGGGCACAATTGAGATATAACTTATCATCGACACATGGTCGACATGTCTCACTGATATGATGTGTTTCTTCATCCTTGAGAAAAACATCATCTCCACCTATAATATTATCTCTGGTGGGGTCATCTTGAAGAAGTTTGAAGTTGTTTCTTCAACTTTCCATCAATGTTTTAAGTTCATAACCAACTATGGTATTGGGGTAGTGGAGGAAATAAATTTGAAGCAAACAAAGTTACAACACATCTACAGAATATGAGGACCATAAAAAGTTAATAACATCTTATTAGGTCGATACTTTAGATCATTGTGGTTAAGATAAAATCATCACTAGTGAAGTTGTCGAGAGGGTTGAGCAAGTGATTTAAGTCGTGTAGCATCCATAAAGGATAACCCAGATTGGATCATTGCTCGATGGAGATGTTAAGAAAGAACTATTAGATTTCCTAATACTTAAACTGAATGTAGTTGCATGGAGCCACAAAGACATATAGAGGACATATCTAGTCCTCCTCTTCCATAAATCGAGTTTTGTGAAAGACGTGAAACATGTAAAAAAGAAACATCGTGTATTTTATCTAGAGAACAACATGGCTACCAAAGGATATTGAATAAATATAACATTATTGAGTATGTTAAGTATCCATATTTACTCTTGAACGTTGTTATGGTCCCATAAAAGAATGACAAGTGACATATGTGCATCGACTTCACTGAACTCAATAGCACTTGAGCCAATAATCATTTTTGTCTACCCTAAATTGACTAGTTGGTCGATGCACCTTCTAGGCACTAGATACTCAACATCATGGATGCTTATTCAGGGTATAATCCAATAAGGATAAACCTAAAGGTATGTCGAATACCTCATTCATCACTAGTTGAGGTTCATTTGGGTAAAAAATTATGCCTGTTGGATTAAAAACATTCGAGCAATGTTCCAAAGGCTAGTTAATAAAGTATTTGAGGAACAAATAGGAAAGACCATGGAAGTTTATGTTGATTGTAGACTAATAAAAAGAAGTAAATCATATGATCACATAATTGACCTTGACCGAGCATTTCATGAGCTAGGGAAATATCGGATGAAGCTAAATCGAGTAAAGTGTGTTTTAGAGTCCTAGAAGGAAAGTTCACTGCCTTAATAGGGGACTAAATCGTCATATAGTCTATCCATGACCAGATATATGGATTGATCAATATGCAGTCTCCCAAAAATAAGAATTATATTCAGTGCCTAACGAACAACTAACTGCTTTGAACATGTTTGTTTCAAGGGTGACTCACTGTTGCCTTTGATTATTTAAGTTCCTAAGAAAGACCTTAGATTTTAATTAGGAGTTTGATAAAGACTTATTAGACTCTAAGAAGTACTTAGGATCCGCTTCATTGTTGACAAGGTCGAACATGGGTGAAAAACTTTACTTATACCAAGTATCTTCTGATCTATGGTTGGATCGACACTTGTACGACTAAAAGATAAATTTTAGAGCCCTCTATACTACACTAAACAAAATTATTGTGGAGCAGAAATCCGAAACCCCATGATGGAGAAGTTGTCATTGGATTTTACTAAAGATTCTCAGAGAATGAGGTCATATTTTCAGGTGCATATAACCGTCATGCATACAGATCTTCCTCTGTGGTAAACTATTCACAAACCTAAAAAAATGGGCAAGATTATGGCTTGCGCTGTAGAATTAGGAGAGCATGACATGTTTCATGAGCCAAAAACAAAAATTAAGGTACAAGTAGTGAATAATTTTATAATAGAGTTTCCTTACAAAGAGTAGCCAATACTGCACACAATGGATAATGGTAAAAATAATCGAGAACAATAATAGTGGAGTAAAGTCATCATATTAGAAGTAGAGAATAGTTATTGACCTGGAGAATATTAAAAAGTAGATGAAGAATGGATGTTTAGTTAAAAATGTATTTGGGAAAAAGTCTCTATTGTGTCACTTGTTCATAAATGGCCCATAACGTGCCAATGGAAACAGAGTAGGGTTGATCGTCACAACACCTAATGGGCCATATTTAGAGGACACTGACAGATTAAATTTTAATTCCTTTGATAAAAAGGCCAAATATGAAGCACTTATAGAAAGACTGGGGATATAATTTCCATTTAGTTTGGAGCAATTATAAGCGTGTAGTAACTCACAATTGGTTGTGAACCATGTCTTTGAAGTTTATGAATCTAAAGAATAGTCCATAGAAAAATATTTAGCAAAGGTGAAAGTGTTTTTCCAAGGTTCTCGACTATATAGATGGTTATAATCCCAAGCGATAAAAAGACCCGTGCTTATGCACTGGCTCATTTGGCATCGATAATGAGGGTCGATCTTAAAAGAACTATTCCTATTGTAATCTTATCACATCAGAGCATTGAAGAAACGAGCAGGCTAATAATGGAGATGAAATGTGGAAAATCTTGAATATATTCCAACCCAGCATTTTTAGAGATCGACGTAGTACCAAAAGATGCAAAGGAGGCACGAAGATACCACTACAAGTTAATAAGATATGTTCTTTTGTGTGGAATTATGTTCAAAAAGGGATTTTATTTCTCCTAAGGTATGTTCACCCTACTAAAGTTACCATGATGATCAAGGAGTTCCATGGAGGATTATATGGAGCCCATTTAGCGAGAAGGTCATTGGTAAAGCGGGTTGTAACTTAAGGGTATTATTAGTCAACCATGAAGGAGGACTACACCAATTATTCTAAAAAGTGGGGTAAATGGAAATGTTATCTTGTTATAAATAGAATTCATGGAGAAGATTAGCACCAATCAGATATCCTTGGTATTTCGCCATGTTGGGAATTGATTTGGTTGACCCATTGTCGAAGACGAGGGGAAAATTGAAATACTTTGTGGTTGTCTTAGATTACTTCACAAAATGGGTGGAAGTCGATTCGTTGTCTAAATGAATTATGATAAGGTATTCCATTTTATATGTAAAAACATCATATAACATTATGGGATGTCGTACCATTGATCACGAACCATAGCACGCGGTTTGATTATGAGATGTTTGAGGACTTCTGTATTAGACCAAGGATAAAGAAAATACACTCTGCACCTACCCATCCTAAATGAAATGGGCACAAATAGATCACTAACAGAACCCTATTGGCCGGAATGAAAATCATAATCAGGGATGCAAAATATATGTGGATGAATGAGTTCCACATTTTACTTTGGGCCTACAGAACTATAATGAGTACATCCACTAGTGAAACCCCATTCTTGTTTTCATTTGGAATCAGGGTAGTAGTGCCTACTATGATCAGCCTACTATAAATAGACTACTTAACTTCAACTCGCCCAATAATAATTATTTTTCGTAGATTGGATCTTGATTTGATCTAAGAAGTTAAGGAGCATGCAACACTTCAAGTGATATCCTACTAGCAAATGATTTCTCTATCTTAGAATAAAAAGATAAAGCCCAATATATTTAAGGAGGGAGATTATGTGCTAAAAAGTTTTTCTATAAAGTGAATAAGCTAGAAACTAACTGGCATAGCGTATAAAAACTTTATGTAGTAGGGAAACCTTGCTCTTATGAAATCGAAACATTATAGGGTGGGAAATTCAAAATTCATGGACCGTTGAACATTTCAAGAAATATTGTCAATAAATGTGAGAAGATTACAACTTAAAACAACATAATGTTATCTAGACAGTTCTCTGTTTGTTGTAAGAAATTATTAATCAATGAGAATAAAAAATTCTTCCTCTATATCATGTTGTCATTTTGAGTTTTCTTTATTATTCAATGTTTAGTTTGTCAGAATAAGAGATGTCTAAGAAGCCGAGGTCAAAGACATCAGAAATTTGAGCATACTAGAATGACTATAATGAAACGACACTTAATGAATCACGCAGTCTTAGAAAAGTCCAGTAAAGAAGCTCAGTCAAATCTTAGAAATCCAATGAAGGCAGATGGTCAGGTTGAAAAGATCTCACCACAACGAAATAATAAAACGACTAACACAAGGATATACCCTAGTACATTTAGTCGACAAGGGAAACCAATGATGACACATGGCTAAGACGAAAGGACCCATCCATATGACCAATAGGTTGGCATAAGAAATGGTAGATTCTAAGCAAGATAACTCAAGTTCATCAACCTAGAAGGAAGTATGTCGGGTTTGGTTGACAAGATCCCAGCCCAAGACACCAGGACTAAACCATTGGCAGAACTATGTTAAAAATCTAGTAAATTATGTCAATTTGTCGACGATACAACTATAGGACCACAACCACTAGCATGTCGACTAGCTTTAACTACTTTAACATTGTTATATAGTTTGCACAACACAAAAACAATTGGTCACAAATAATAAAACAAAATAAACAATAAATCCATTCATAATAACTATACCTAGTATGACACAAGTGATCACCAAAGGTGTTAGAGGTAGCCCTTCGTATCTTTATTCATGGTCTTGAGCATAACCCATGAGATTTTATGTGAGTTTAGTAAAATCACGTGTATTCGAGACTATGTGATTATATATTGTTGCACTTTGAGATTATTTTACCATTTATATGGTTACTAGAGAAGTATATAATTGTGACTATGACTCGGGAATAATATAATAAGATATACTAGAGACGTATATGTTGAATTATAAATTGATATTGTTAAATATTGGTAACCTATAAACATACTTTTAGAATCATGACTTCTGTAATGTAAGAAAATAACATTTAATAAATGAGATACAATTAATGTAAGAGATTGTCACAAAATAGTAGATTCTTAACACAAAATACAAATTTAATAACTATAAAGTAAATAGTTATTACTTAAATGATAAAATAATATCACATGGGCCTTACATGGGATGGGAATTGGACCGCATGCTTATTCAGGTTGTCTAGGTTTTTGTAATTTGAACAACTTAATATAAACTTATAATGGAGGAAGGTTGTATACTTGATAGGTTTAATCCTCGTCGTTGAATTATTTCTTTGCAGGTCTTAGGATGCAATTTTCGCCTCATACTTGAGCTATTCATTGAAGGAGATTGTCCATCTCCATTCTATTTATCATTCTAGTATATAGGTGTTAATCATTATGGATCTTTTGCAGTTCATTATTCATTTATTTTTCACTTATCAGTATATTATATTATTTCAATTTTTTTTAGCTAAGCATTAATATGAGATGTATTTTTATTTATAGATGAACATTGAGATATTAAGATGTATTTAATAGTCCAGATTTGGAGTTTATTTCTATTGTTATTCGGAGAATTTAATTATGTCGTGTTTTATTTAACTACATTTCTTTTATTTATTTCATTCAAGTTGATAACGTAACTAATTATTTTTTACTCCATGATTTTTTTATTAGATATGATTAATTATTTATGTATTTTTGGGCGTTTCATCCCTGCTAGAAAATAATAAACTCACTCTTGCTTTCAAACTTAAGAGCATATGGAAAATTCTAATCTTGAAATTTAGCCCAAAACTTCCCATGGGTCAGACTATCTATGTCCTCGGGATTGGTCACACTCTCCCACTACTACAAATCATCACTAGATATCTTAAAGTAATAAACATCTTCTTAGGTACCTCTCTGTAGTAAACTGTACTATGGTATCTCTCCAAGTGTCTTCTCCACAAATAATCCACCATTAGTTCAAATTCCCTTGCAAATGTATATGGATTACCCTTGCTGGATTTTCCCTCACTTCGTCCCAGGATGGTGTGGGCATTCCATACTACTGGTTTGTTATCATATATCTAATTATCTCAATATTGCCCTCCATGGCCTCCCATATTATCGCTAACAACGCATTGGATCCCAAAAAAAGTTGATCATCTCTCACCTGAGCTTTTGGGAACAGCCATTGTATTATTTCATTATATCCCCTCTCCTCTTAATGTTGTCCATCTAAAAATATAAGAAGAAAAATGTGCATCATACCCAAAGCTACAAAATATTACATTAAATCAATATGTATCAAATAATGACACAGGGAAAATTAATTGAAACCTATAACCCTCGAACTCTAAGAATATGCTTTGATTTCAACTATAACAACATAATATTCCAATATTTCAATTGACCAACACCAAATATTAGGATATACAAATTGATATAAATAAATACCATTCCAAGAATGAAGCATGTGATAAAAATGCTAAAAATTTTAAAACTTCTCAACAATATAATTTTAAGGAATAAGACTATGAACAAACACCAACTAAAGATCCAACAATATAAAACCTCTAATACAAACCAAAATCAATCATATTCTCCAATAAAATCACTAATGCAACTGTGAAATCATAAGTAACCCACAAATCCATCACTATTTCATATAAAGTAAATGACGGAAAGGAAACCTATGTTATACATGACAAAAGTCTCCAAATGCAAAAGCATGCACTCGAAGATCCAATAGATCCTAGAAGTGGAATCCTTTTGTGATATGTTAGTCCACGAGTATGATGGGTCAAGCCCATCGCAAGAATACCCCTTGGGTAATCCTAAGTAGGGTAAAAATAACCTAAATACACTCAATATCACAATAAAATCTTCTACTTAAAAATAATCATTGAATTGTAGAATCTTAATAATTACTTACATGAAGTGAAAAATTACAAATTGTCCATATAATAACATGAATAAATAAATATCCACGTAATAATTTGAAGGTAAGACACCTGGTCTCACTCACATACCTGGACCGCCATGATATGCCACATGGACAATCATACCCATATAAACTGTGACACAACTATAGACAATTGATTTGTCTAATATCGAGTATATTCTATGGAATTATTTATATTGCATAAATTATTTTTTAATTTCCGGCCATGACATGTGATATGTCACTTAGTGTTTTTATATGCTAGTTATGTGATTTTTATATCTATTAATTTATTTTACACGGTAATACACCGTCGGTATAGGTCCCACTGATTGTGAAGTAGTTTCTTGTAGTTTTGAGCCACACGTAAATAATTAATAATTAAGTTTTATCTTTATTGAGTTGTACCAAAATATAAATTACCATATTGAGATAATTAATTTATTGGAATATTCCTTATTTCTTATTGACTTTCAGGATGCTTAAAAATTATATTTTTTACTTAAAATAGTTACATTGAAATCCATTAGGTTACTTTATGGCTCGGGACATGTTTCAAGCCATTTCGATCACAATTTTGGCTTATTATGTTAAGGCCAAAATTAGTCCAGTCTTACTTTTGTGTTTAGAGCTTCATTAACTCAAGTAGAGAAACCTAAAACATTCTTAAGACGTTAGAGAAAATTCTAGAGGGTTAAGGACATGAGGCACACCAAGGATTGATGAAAATTGGAGGTTTTAGGACATTGATTCATCAATAGGTCTTACGCAAGTATTCACTGATTCATAGTCCAGTTGAATTTGTGTTATGGTAGTATTAGTCATTAGGATATGAATTTAATCCATTGAAATATAATGTTAATAATATTTTAACATAATTTCATAATTTGATTAATTACATAATTGAGCCCTAACCTAAGTTGATGAACTAGTGTAAAAAATTTGATAAATCCTTAAATTAACCCACGAATTTGTGCTAGATAAACTTTAAATGTTAGATCCTCATTAAAATATTTAATCTCTGTCAAAGCATCAACTTTAGTCATATAATTGATGAGAAATGATGGCCAATTGCATCAAATTAATGAAGATCGTAGACATAAAGTTAACTATATAAATTCTATGATAATCACATTGTTAATCAACTATAACATGTAAAGACTTGTTAGTTCTTGTTGTTTTGTGACTATATGTGAAAGAGGTGGGTTGTTGTTGAGTTTTAAAGATTTTTAAGATTAATATAGATGATTTTAGTCAATCATTAATGTGATTTTATCAATCATCAAACATATAGGGGTGAATCGATTTGGACTGGGAGGAAATCAGTTATGTTCGTTGGGAGAATCTATTCTGGTTGGTAGATTCTTATCTGGAATTTTAATAAAGATGTTAAGGGGATAAATTCAATTATTTTAATTAAAGGGCTTCTTGGTAATTAAAATTATTTAGTAATTAGTAGTGTAATCGATTTATATTTCTATTAATTAATCTTATCAGTTATGGTTGAGAGTTATGGAATTTGATTAGTATTTTAGAAATAGATTAATCGGATAAGAGGTTGTGTTAATATATCCATAGCAAAGGATATCTATCTGATTTATTTAGACATTATGTGCAAGCATACCATGGGTTTGTGCATGCTCATGGGGAACATACTAGGAGGAATTTTTTGGGGAGCATACGATTTTGACCATATTTGTACACCATTAATAGTGATGAGTTTACTTTGGTACTTTTACCTCAATTTTACTATTGACATACCCATGTATTGAGTGAGAGTAAATGTCAGTGTTTTATAATAGCATTTGGTATGGAGTTTATTTGATAGAAGTGAAGGCATATTGATTATCCCTTATTATTATATTAAGGTTATAGGGTTCATATGACTATAAATATACCTAGTAAGCACGAGTGATCCTCAAAGGAGATATGGATATGCCTTCATGCTTTTATATGCAGGCTTGTGCATCAACCATTTATTTGTATATGAGTGGAGACATACTAACTTGGATATCAGACTTGGGTTATTTGGGTTGGGTGAACTTTAAAATAACTAAAACATGGGAAGAAAATGTATTATTTTTATTTTGGCCCAAGTTTAGTTAAATTCTTACTCGTTGTAAACTTTATAAGTTTAATCATGTTTGTGGAATGGATTTTCACGTCATAGGAAACAACAATCACCACAACCCATATTTTTACATTCGCTCATAGTCCCTTATTCCAAATTTAGGATGTAGTTACCGAGCCCGCATGTTCATTTTTATTCCAATACCTATTGAGTTGGGTTAGTGTGAATGATATTTGTTTATGTTAGACCATTTCATTTGTATTCAGAGTTGGATATTATTATTGAGATCATTTTTTATTGCACTATTGGATTATTATTTTATTATGTGGAGATTGGTATCAGAGTTTTGTTGGGTTTGTTTATATTAATATTGCTAGCCTTTTGTCATTATAGTTTATTTTATATTATTTATGATTAAAAGGATACACATTATTTTTGACTCATGTATGATTTGTATTTAGAACATATTGAACTAGTTATGGATTTTACGGGTTATCACAATTATGTCATTGTCCATACAAGTTTGTTTTGGGGTATATATATGGACATTGTTGGGATCATGTTGTTGGGTTATACATGTATATGATGTTTGATCTACCTATGTTATCATTGAGATTTATTTAATGATTTAACATGTTAAGTAATATGTTTAAATATTATTTGAAGAAGGAATGTCAAGATACGAAAAGAGTCTATGGAAAATTATGGACATAGAAGTGAATGTAATGATTACGAAGATAATTTAATGTTGAATATGAATTGATGTACTAGGATGATTGGGGTTAGTAGATTGAAATGTGAGATGTAAGTAATCTGGGGGAAATTTGTCCAGGATGTAATTAAGAAAAGTATAAATATTTAGGTAAGTGGTATAAAATGATGTTGTCATTACACTTATTTACTATCGGGATTATCACATTAGGTAAGGACTATAGGTTCTGTTTATTTGCTAGAGGATTACTGGGGTATGTTGTGTTTCTCCTATATATGTAACTCGAGATATTGATAAGGAATGAATTAATGAAGTAGTAACAACTTAAATCTTTTATGTCATTGTGATATGCTCGATGATTAGGTTTAAACTCACTAGGATGTAGAATAATACATTTCGAAAATATTTGCTCTTGTTGAATACCTGATTTTGGTATATGTGTAAGGGGATTCTTTCTGTTTATTTCATTTATAATACATATAATGCATATATTATAGAAAATGACATGATTTAGGAGTTCATGAATTAAAAATAGTTTGGATATTATTGCTTTGTAATTTGAGAACAATATTTGGATGAATAAGTGATTCCTAGGTACATGACTATAACATATGTTGTCTAAATATTTGGATGACAAACTTGTTTACATATAAGTGTATTAGGGGATTCTTTATTTTGTTTTCATTTTTGGATGTCCAATACATTGAGTCTAGAGAAGATTAGGAATTTGGAGTTTAGGATGTCTAAGATCATCTACTTATTGTATGTTTATTGAAATATTATGATGCATACTAAAGATTAGTGAATAATACTAGCATTGTTGTATTTTCAAGGTGTAGTGTTGGTTGGTGATAGAGTATTGTTTGTGCAGTACATATATTCAGTATCTACTATGATGAAAATTTATTTTTGTGCACTACATCATATATGGGTCTGGTATTAGATGGTTATAGATATTATATGTGAATGACCTAGAAAATTATGTCATAATAGTAGGGATTTTTGTATGTATTCTTATATGTGTGAGTTTAGTTTTGGTTTTCTATAAATATTGTAGATCCATGACCTAGATTATCAGGATATAGTGACAAAGAAATTTTCTTTATGTGCATCACGAATATATGTAGGTTCATAAGAGAGATTATAGTACTCCATTCTACCACCATAAACATTGTCCCAAGTTTAAACACCGATCATAATAGTATGGGATTTAATTCTATTTCACATCAACAAACCGATTCCAATGGGGTTTAAATCTCTGACATGTGATAACATAAACAACATTCCTAACAAGTGGAGACGAAAATGACTCAGTGATAGAAGAGTGAAAATATACATATATGAACCATTACTTTCCCTCACCCATGCGAAGTGGGATGAAACTCTCTTGGTATCAAATCAACCATGGCATCCAGTCTGTTATAGTCCGCCCTATATAGGAAGACAAAAATACTCATTGGGATGAAATTAACCATCACCCCATATGTTATGACACTTTTTTCGATTGGGTACTGTCCCTGATACCATTATGATTACCCTTTTCTACAACATTGCTCACAGAGGTATGGATTTTTATTCCAGATGACATCCACAACTTGGTGCCCATGGGCTTTGAACCCCTGAAATGTTGTGTCATAACCCACATACCTTACTAGTGGAGTTAAAAGCCTTGGTGATAGAAGAGTGAAAATCTAAATATATGGACCATTATTTTACCCTTAGCCATGCGATGTGGAAAATAACTCTCTGTCTACCAAATCAGCTATAACACCCATCTGTTACATTAATCTCCTAACTATAAACATAAAACTAAGAACATAAATCTCATTAACGACAATAATGAACCAATATACATAAGTCCAATCAACACCAATAATTAATCAACAACCTAAATCCCATTGTCAACTACATGTATCTAACAATGTAAATCTTAACGAAAACAACATGTAACTTATTTCCCTAATCTTATCAAATTTTATTTAGTACATTCATATAATGATACAAGTGGTAAACTACATTATATGGATATATGTGTTGGAGATGCGTAAATTATATTAATGATTGCAAGATGATACTTGTGGTATACTATGTTATGTACGACGTCGAGTGATATGACGATTGGTTATAATGAAGTTATCAAGACATAATGTATTTTAAGTGATATAAGAAAGTGATAAATGGTTAATATTTCTTTACAGCTTAAAGTGGGAGTTCGGTTGTCACAACAAAAGTTTAATATAATAAAGATGTCATTAATGTGATGTGAAAGTGGAAAGTGATTAAAAAAATTCTAATGAATTTATGAGTAATGAAAGTATGTAGTTGTTAGTATCAGTTGATAAAGAGATACTCGGATATATCTGGTGGGCATTGAAATCTTAACTGACCTCATAACCAATAGGTTCTCCCCCATACACCTCTGGCTGGAAAAAAGGGGAGGCGTGTCAAAGTGTAAGGCAAATATTTTATAATGATTCAACCTTCAAATGGGGGTCTCACGTCCACTATCAAAAGGATTTGGAGTGTTTATTAGATAATAAAAGAATCATTATAATATATTAAACAACTTGATCTTTCTTTAAGAGAGTATGAGGTCCTTGAGGACTTTGTTAATAGTAAAAGGATCTTATGATAAAATTTATGGACTTTTCTAAGGGTTCTTCAGTACTGATTTAGGGCTCAACAAGGAATACAAGGTATTCAATAATTAGATATGATCCTAGCAATAGGTATAAGATAAAAAAAATGGGTTGAGAGGGTTTAGTGCAATTAGTAAACACTTTTGAAAACTAAAACTATTGATTACCTAAAATTATGATGAATTGGACCTGTATTTAACCTTTACCTAACCCCTTATATATGAAAACTCTTGGAAAGAGAATGAGTGCACTAACATAACATGATTGTTGTGTTTATGAGGTATGCGATGTCAGCAATGTGGTGGAGTTTTGGCCAAGCGTTTTTCATGTGGTGTAAGGTAACTATTGACTTCATTAAATACGGATGGGAGCCTTTAATGCAACTAGGCTTGAGTGGTGGCATTAGGTGAAATAGTGTTATGGTTTTCGTCTCCTCGTGATACTTGTTGCAGTAGATTTTTTAGAGGCATAAAACTTCCATTGGTCTTCCATTGGATGCTCTAGAAGTAATTTGTAATGATATACCTCATTATTGAGGGTTTGATAACATTTGGAGGTCATTTCTTTCAAACTGAGGCCTAATTCTTACATCAGTCATTAAGGATATTAGTGTTGTGTTCTTTGAGCTTGGATACAGAGATATGTTGGAATGACCAAGATTTCTAGTAGGTTGAGTAAGAGGATGTGGTTTTCTATAGTATTATGTCACATTCTTAAGGTCAATGAAGGTCCGAGGGACTCAATAGTTTTCTAGATGAGGTTAAGGGTTAACCTTGGGACCTCAACCATAATTGGAATGAGGTTGGGTAGTCTGAGAAATCTTCGAATACTAGTGGTTAGATATGGTATAATCAATATACATGTGCTTATTTTAATAATATTGAAAATTGAAAAACGTTTCTATTAAACAAGTTGGGGGTAAAGTTGTAAGTAATTACTAACATTTTGAGCATAATTATATTTCATTGGGAAAGAGCGTTCAAGTGGCTGGGAGCATTGATGAGATGTTCCCTAGGGCATAATAGGGGGAGGTGTTATGTCTTGGGGGATATAAAGGAGCACCTTGGGCTAGTTTGAATCCCTCCATTGACTCTAACTTTCAACTCTTTTGGTAACTCTTCGACTAAACATCTTTGTAATTTCCAACAATATCTGGAAAAAATATTTCTCCTTCAAAGATCTTGGACACAAATCCTTTATATATTATTGTCCCTTGCATATCCTTTATTCCATTGATGAGAAGGGAATTGATATCTCTACCACCTCCTAGTCTGGATCATCTCTTTCAGCACTATGGTGATTACTTTCATGGGGTTTGATGGTGCTGAGATTTAGCACCACCAGATAAGAGGTGGACAGCTCAAACAGTAATAACAATGACAACAATAGAGTTATATATGCGTGTGTGTAGAATGGGATGAGTATAAGAGGAATGAAGACAATTATGTATAGTGGTTCAGCCAATCAGGCCTACATCCACTATGAGTGTGCGATTCACTAAATATGGGCACTAATGGCCTTGGATAAAATGCTCATAACCTCACTCTCTCTCTCTCTCTCTCTCTACTGTGTGTACAAGCAGAGTTTTATCTAGGGTTACGATTATCGATCCCTGTGCAAGGTTGAAGATGACAAGTATATATAGGGCTTGTGGGAGTAGTGTACCCCCCAAGCATGCATGGTGCATATGAATGATGATCAAGCCAATCCCCTAGTGACACCTGGATGTGCCACTTGCAATTAATGATGACATAATATTCCCTCACGTGGGGGGATGATATTGTTATAACGGCCTAGTCCACATGCCATATGAGTCCCACACGCACTGTTCCACGCGATGTGATGATGTCACCCTCGGCCTAAGATGCTAGGTCGAGGCTAAAGTTGATGATGGAATCGGGTCCAATTGGATGTGGGCCTCGTATGATCGTCCCCTTATAGGGTCGTCTGGCCTATAATGAGGGGTCAACCCCTTATAGGGTCGTCTGGGCCATGATGAGGGGTCGACCCATTGCGGGGTCGTCTGGACAATGTTGGAGGGTCGGCCTGTGATGTGGGGTTGGCCTCTTGTAGGGTCATCTGGCCTATGCTGGAGGGTCGGCCTAGTCTTAAGCCCTCGTCTGAGATGAGGGCACCCTCGGCCTAGCCGAGGATGTATATTGGTATATCAATCACCCCCACCCCTTAGCCACCAATGTTTGTTGAGATGGCTGAGGAGTAATGTTTCCTTGGGAATTCTAAGTAGGTGGTTAGGATATTGAGTGACATTTGTCGAATTGCATGACACCTTGTCAGATATCCATCATCTTTTACGTTTCCCAAGTGTGACGGCTGCACACCATTCGTGGGCTTTGTTCCCTAATGATGCCTCTCCTTGTGGGCTGTGCTTTGCATTGATTATTAGGCCCAATAGTAACAAGGTATTTAAATGATTTTTTAAACAATCATTCTTTACTTCTTATTCATAGCACGCAATCTCTCTCTCCCGCTCCTTACCAATTCAAACCGCCATTTCTGTGATTTGCGTGTCTCAGCCTTCACTCAGTCTTCGCCTCGATCCTCAGGTAACCTTTCTTCTCTAAATCCTTCCTTATCTTCCATTTTTCATTTGCTTTCTCGCTTTGGGTTTCTTTCCCAACTTTTCTTGGTAGTTTATATTTTTTTGGCGTGGAGGCATGCCTTACTATGGTGGTTATAGGGTTAATTATTAGAGTTTAGGTTCCTTAGGGTTCTTCCCCCACCTTTCAGCGGTGGTTTAGTACCTTTTTCTAGCATTTATTGGGTTTTCTTGTGTTCACTGGCGTTCTTCTCCGGTGAACTGCATTCCCCTTGTTCTTGAGCATTCATCCACAAAACCCTTTATTTCTTTAGTTTTAATCCCAAAGTCAACTTATTCAAATACCAAACCTATTTTTAGTTAGTTTGAACAAATTACTCAACTGTAGGGTCTTCCCCTTAATGCTCAAAAGACTTTATGATTTAGCCAAGGAATTTTTTACCGTGAGGGAGAAATTATTTACACATATTAGGCATTTAGAGGAGGAGTACGAGCGAAGATGAGGGGCCAACCCTAATTGGGTACGACCCATCTTCCCCATTCCTTTAGCCATAATAATAGCATCTGAGTCTTGTGGGTCTTAATGTCATCCAGTCGAGAGTGTGACATACGAGGGATAGATGAATGAGAGGGCATCGCCACTAATGGGTGTTGGGCCTTCCGGGAGGAGAGAGACGTCCACACTTAGCCTGTACCGATAGGTCGAGGTTCCCTCTGTACTCTGAAGTAGTTAACATACTCTCTGCCCTTGGGGTTTCTCCTTCTCAACTTCCTCCCAACACATGGAGGACTATTCTCGGCTATGTCTCCCTTTGAAAGAATACTTTCACCAATGGGCCCTCTTCCGATTTATTCATAGCCTACTACAATATCACTTCCTTATCCAAGCAGCCTTAATATTCTCATCAAGGGGCGAGGAAGTTCGATAAAAAATTTCTTCATGTGGCATAAACATCCAACCATGATTGGAAGAAGAGGTTTTTCTTCATCTGTGGGGGTTGGGAATTCCTAGCCAGGGTATGGCTTTTAAAAGATAGTCCGAGGGTTCCAAGGGCATGGTCCATCCCCTCAATGAAAGCACACTCAGAACTCGAACTTAGCTTGGATGAGAGGGACATTGTTGACTATCTGAGGGAATAAGGGAAAGAGGGTGGACGTGCCAAATTTGAAGACTTGATGACCCCTCATTTCCTCAAAGAAGTAGGTCTAAGGGTTGGCCCCCTGACAGAATTATGTGAGTTGAAATTTGCTGCATTTTATTTTTCACAAGTGTATCCTCATTGCTACTGTTTGTTTCTGATGTGTTGTCTCTTTTTTAGGTCAGCTTGTACACGTCTCTAATCATATTTGGGAGATGAATGCTCCTGGCTTGATGTTCGGCCTAGGAAAGAAGAAAGGCAAAGATCCTCAGCATCCTCCTAGAAAGACATAGGCCATGGAGCCGACACAAGTGGAGTCGATCGCCGATAGTCATAAACAGAAGGAGCATAAAGTCCCTGGGGGCTCTCGACCTTACTCGTGGATGAGGGCGAGGGTAGAGGTCTCTCAGGCACACACTGAGGGGACCAACGTCTCTTACATCATGGATGCCTACTAGTCTCAGAATCTGACTTTCCTGAAGGTTAAACCCTCCTCCCTCATAGCTAACTTGCGAGCAGCTAAGGCCTCAATGTTTTCGGTGCCCTCAGCCATAGATTATGAATTTCTGTCAAGGATTCCCCTGGACAAATTTTATGACTACGGTCTGCATAAAATGGCTCGGGTATTTCTTTCAACCTTTTTCTTATTCATCATTTTATCAACTGTTCCCTCGTCCATTTACTGTGTTCTTATGTTGTCTTTGTGAAGTCTATTTGCTCCTTCACCTCTTCCACGAAGTGGATGGCTACAAACCAGTAGAAGTTCCACGAGGCCAAAAAAGCTATTCAGCATGAGGTCGACTTGTAGACCGAGCTAAAGACTACCATGGATGAGCTGGAGAGTGCAAAGACCAAGCATACGAGGATCCTGGATGAGCTAGTAAAGTAGTACGAGGACGATGTAAAGGTAAAGGACAACCTCATCAAGGATAAGGAAGAGACCTTGACCAACCAAGAGGTCTAATTCAAGGCTGAACTTGTTAAGGCAGTGAGAAAGACCGAGGTCAATGCTGTGAAGGCTTATAAGCTCTCCGATGAATTCCAAGGCTTCGGCCTTCAATACCTGGAGAGAGGGATTAGGACGTCCTGTCAGTGGGTCATCTTAAAATTTGCGGATGTCGTGTCATCTATCAGTCCCTCTCTTGACGTAGTGGAGATGGAAGACCCCCTTATAGGTGAGTTTGTAGCCCATATAGAGTCTCAAGTGCACGTCTAAGGTACCGACACGTCTGAGATCAACCTATTTTGGTCATCGAAGAGACTCCTCTTGTTGATGTTACAACCCTGCCTTCCGACGTTGCTCAATAGTGTTGCCATCTGTGGCCCATACCCTTAGTGTGTAAAGTTTTTGTATTTCATTTTCTTTTGGACAAATATTATAACACTTACTTTTATGGTAGAATTTCTCTAATAATTGAATTCCTCTCTTCCTGCCTTCCATATTTTCCTCTTTTATGATTCGTACTGGCTATGATATGTGTTAACCATCTTACAAGTCCTCCCCCATGTTTATTGAGAGTGAATGGAGGGGCATCCCTACCATTCACCCTCATCATAGCCGAGGGGGGTTTCCACCAAATTAATGATGTTTTCAATTTCAAGTCCCCCCTCTTCTTTCTTGAGCGTGAATGGAGGGTCGTCCCTACTATTCACCCTCATCATAGCCGAGGGTGGTTTCCACTAAATTAATGATGCTTTGAATTTCAAGTCCCTGCTCATCTTTCTTGAGAGTGAATGGTGGGTCGTCCATATCATTCACCCTCATTATAGTAGAGGATGGCTATCGCCAAATTAATGATGTTTTAAAATCCAAGTCCCCGTCGTCTATCTTAAAAGTGATTGGAGGGTCATCCCTACCATTCACCCTCATCTTAGCCGAGGGTCGTTATCCAACAAATTAATGATGTTTTCAATTTTAAGTCCCCCTCATCTTTCTTGAGAGTGAATGGAGGGTCATCCCTACCATTCACCCTCATCTTATCCAAAAGGTGTTTATCCACCAAATTAATGACGTTTTCAATTCTAAGTCCCCCTCGTCTTTCTTGATAGTGAATGGAGGGTTGTCCCTACCATTCACCCTCATCATAGCTGAGCGTGGTTTCCACCAAACTAATGATGTTTTAAATTTCAAGTCTCCCCTCGCCTTTCTTGAAAGTGAATGAAGGGGCGTCCCTACAATTCACCCTCATCGTAGTCGAGGGTAGTTTCCACCAAATTAATGATGTTTTCAATTTCAAGTGCCCCATCATCTTTCTTGAGGGTAAATGGAGGGTCGTCCCTACCATTCACCCTCATTATAGCCGACGGCGATTTCTAGCAAATTAATGATGATTTAAAATCCAAGTCCCCCTCGTCTTTCTTGAAAGTGAATGGAGGGTCATCCCTACCATTCACCCCCATCATAGACGAGGGTGGTTTCCACCAAATTAATGATGTTTTAAAATCCAAGTCCCCCCTCATCTTTCTTGTGAGGGAATGGAGGGTCGTCCCTACCATCCACCCTCATTATAGCCGAGGGTTGTTTCCACCAAATAAATGATGTTTCAAAATCCATGCCCCCCTCGTCTTTCTTGAGAGTTAATGGGGGGTCGTCCCTACCATTCACCCTCATCATAGCCAAGGTTGGTTTCCACCAAACTAATGATGTTTTAAATTTCAAGTCACCCTCGTCTTTCTTGATAGTGAATGGATGGTCGTCCCTACCATTCACCCTCATCGTAGCCGAGGGATGTTTCCAGCAAACTAATGATGTTTTAAAATCTTAGTCCCCCCTCATCCTTCTTGAGAGTGAATGGAGGGTCCTCCCTACCATTAACCCTCATCATAGCTGAGGGTGGTTTCCACCAAACTAGTGATGTTTTAAATTTCAAGTCCACCTCATCTTTATTGAGAGTGAATGGAGGGTCGTCCCTACCATTCACCCTCATCATAGTCGAGAGTGGTTTCCACCAAATTAATGATGTTTTAAAATTCAAGTCCCCCTCGTCTTTCTTGAGAGTGAATGGAGGGTTGTCCCTACCATTGACCCTCATCATAGTCGAGGGTAGTTATCCACAAAACTAATGTTGTTTTCAATTTTAAGTCCCCACTCGTCTTTCTTGAGAGTGAATGGAGGGTCTTACCTACTATTCACCCTTATCCTAGCCGATGGTGGCTATCCACCAAATTAATGATGTTTTTAATTTTAAGTCCACCTCGTCTTTCTTGAGAGGGAATGGAGGGTTGTCCCTACCATTCACCCTCATTATAGCCGAGGGCAATTTCAACTAAATTAATGATGTTTTAAAATCCATGTCCCCCTAGTCTTTCTTGAGAGTGAATGGAGGGTCGTCCCTACTATTCACCCTCATCATAGCCGAGGGTGGTTTCCACAAATTAATGATGTTTTAAAATCCAAGACCGCCCACTTCTTTCTTGAAAGTGAATGGAGGGTTATCCCTACCATTCACCTCATCATAGCCGAGGTTTGTTTCCACCAAACTAATGATGTTTTAAAATCTTAGTCCCCCCTTGTCTTTCTTGAGAGTGAATGGAGGGTCCTCCCTACCATTGACCCTCATCATAGCTGAGGGTTGTTTCCACCAAACTAGTGATGTTTTAAATTTCAAGTTCCCCCTCGTCTTTCTTGAGAGTGAATGGAGGGTCGTCCCTACCATTCACCCTCATCATAGTCGAGGGTGGTTTCCACCAAATTAATGATGTTTTAAAATCCAAGTCCCCCCTCGTCTTTCTTGAGAGTGAATGGAGGGTCGTCCCTACCCTTGACCCTCATCATAGTCGAGGGTGGTTATCCACCAAACTAATGGTGTTTTCAATTTTAATCCCCCCTCGTCTTTCTTAAGAGTGAATGGAGGGTCTTAACTACCATTCACCCTCATCCTAGCCGAGGGTGGTTATCCACCAAATTAATGATGTTTTTAATTTTAAGTCCCCCTCGTGTTTCTTAAGAGGGAATGGAGGGTTGTCCCTACCATTCACCTTCATTATAGCTGAGGGCAATTATCACCAAATTAATGATGTTTTAAAATCCATGTCCCCCTCGTCTTTCTTGAGAGTGAATGGAGGTTCGTCCCTACTATTCACCCTCATCATAGCAGATGGTGGTTTCCACCAAATTAATGATGTTTTAAAATCCAAGTCCGCCCTCTTCTTTCTTGAGAGTGAATGGAGGGTCGTCCATACCATTCACCCTCATCATAGACGAGAGATGTTTCCACCAAACTAGTGATGTTTTAAAATCCAAGTCCCCCCTCGTCTTTCTTGAGAGTTAATGGAGGGTAATCCCTACCATTCACCCTCATCATAACCGAGGGTGGTTTCCACCAAACTAATGATGTTTTAAATTTTAAGTCCCCCTCGTCTTTCTTGATAGTGAATGGATGCTCATCCCTACCATTCAACCTCATCGTAGCCGAGGGTTGTTTCCACCAAACTAATGATGTTTTGAAATCCAAGTCCCCCCTCATTTTTCTTGAGAGTGAATGGAGGGTCGTCCCTACCATTCACCCTCATCGTAGCCGAGGGTTCTTTCCACCAAACTAATGATGTTTTAAAGTCCAAGTCCCCCCTCATCTTTCTTGATAGTGAATGGAGGGTCATCCCTACCATTCACTTTCATCATAGCTGAGGGTGGTTTCCACCAAACTAATGTTGTTTTAAATTTTAAGTGCCCCCTCATCTTTCTTGAGAGTGAATGGAGGGTCGTCCCTACCATTCACCCTCATCATAGTCGAGGGTGGTTATCCACCAAATTAATGATGTTTTCAATTTTAAGTCCCCCCTCATGTTTCTTGAGAGTTAATGGAGGGTCTTAACTACCATTCACACTCATCTTAGACGAGGGTGGTTATCCACCAAATTAATGATGTTTTAATTTTAACTCCCCCCTCATCTTTCTTGAGAGTGAATGGAGGGTAATCCCTACCATTGACCCTCATCATAGCTGAGGGTGGTTTCCACCAAACTAGTGATGTTTTAAATTTCAAGTCCCCCTCATCTTTCTTGAGAGTGAATGGAGGGTCGTCCCTACCATTCACTCTCATCATAGTCGAGTGTGGTCTCCACTAAATTAATGATGCTTTCAATTTTAAGTCCCCCCTCATCTTTCTTGAGAGTGAATGGAGGGTCGTCCCTATCATTCACCCTCATTATAGCCGAGGGTGGTTATCCACCAAATTAATGATGCTTTCAATTTTGAGTCCCCCCTCGTCTTTCTTGAGAGTGAATGGACAGTCATCCATACCATTCACCCTCATCATAGCCTAGGGTGGTTTCCACCAAACTAATGATGCTTTAAATTTCAAGTACCCCCTCATATTTCTTAAGAGTGAATAGAGGGTCGTCCCTACCATTCAGCCTCATCATAACCGAGGGTGGTTTGGCAAGAATTACCCCCAATGTATCTGAATTGACAAACATAAGATGAAGAAATAATATATTATTCTCAATAACATTCCAAGTGTTCTATTGGAGCAACACATTCATTGCAACTGTGGTCCAATAGGACATTAAATTATTGATAGTATTTCTTCAAATGATCTGCATTCCAGGTGTTCGAAAAGGCTTATCCTTCAAGGTTCTCTAGTCTATAGGTTCCAGGGACAACTTCATCAATGACCCTACATGGTCCATGCCAATTTGGGTGGATCTTGTTACGTTTTTGCCATGTCTTTTTGAGGACTAGGTCCCCCACATCAATTGTACTTTGCTTCACCCTTTGGTTATAAAACCTGGCAGTTCTCTACTGATAAGCTGCTTCCCTTATCTCAGCGGCTTCTCTTCTTTCCTCGATCAAGTCTAGGTCAAGTCTCCTTTATTCCATATTTCTATGGGGGTCATACATTTGGACTCTGTGAGTGGGGAACCCAATCTCAGTGGGGATGACGGCTTCTGCGCCATATGCCATCATGAACGGGGTTTGCTAGGTAAGAGTCTTGGTCGTTGTCCTCCAAGCCCACAATACAGTGTATAATTCCTCAACCCATATTCCTTTTGCATCCTTGAGTTTTTTCTTAATACCATCTAGGATTGTTGTGTTTGTAACTTCAGTTTGCCCATTAGCTGAGGTCGGCCTTGGGTAGAGAAGAATTATTTAACACCCAACCTTTCGCAGTATTTCTCCAGGGATGCATTCTTAAATTGAGTCCCATTATCTGAGATGAGGGTCTTAGTGAGACCATATCTACATATAATGTTTTTCCAGATAAACTGGAAGGTCTTCTTCTAGATAATCATGACCATCGACTGCGCTTCCACCCAATTTGAGAAATAGTCAATTAATACGATCAAGTATCGATAGTTATTGATGGCCCTAGGAAACAGTCCTACTAGATCAATTCCCCACACTGCGAATGGCCACGGGGATGTGATGTAAGTAAGAGGCTGATGGGGCTGGTGAAAGATGGTGGCAAACCATTGACAGTTATCACACTTTTTACGTATGCCGTGGCATCTTTCCCCAAGGCCGACCACTAATATCCCTAGGTTACTATCCTATTTGCTAACGACCATCCCCCAATATGGCTTGGACGTGACCCTTCGTGCACATCTTGCAAGATGTGTGGGACCTCAAATGGGTGCACATATCAGAGAAAGGGGCGCAAGAACCCCTTTTTATACAAGGTGTCTCCGATGACAGTGAATTTCGCAGCTTTGTATCTTAACTTCTTCCTTTCTTCTTTTGCTTCTGGCATCTCCCCCTCTTTGATGTATCTGACTAGGGGGTCAATCCATAAAGCTTCCCTGTTGATATTTAAGTAAGAGCCAAGTGTTCCCTCTACATCTCCAATCGTTGGTCAAGGAAAGATTTCCACTGGGATCGTCCTCTTGATATCCGTCCTAGTTACTGAGGCTAGCCTAGCAAGTGCATCATCTCGGCCATTATCAAGCCTAGGTATCCACTTCAACTTTACTTCTCCTAATCTCTTCAATAATGACTTCACTCTTTCAAGATATTTGGCCATTCTCTCATCCTAAGCCTCATATGCCCTTGGTATTTTATCCACCACAAGTCTTGAATCACTATGGACAAAGATCAAACCAACACTAAGAGACCTAGCCAAGGAGAGGCCTACAATCAGGGCCTCATATTCAGACTCGTTGTTGGAAGCTTTGAAGTTGAGCCTCAGGGCATACTTAATGCATGTTCCATTAGGTGTTGATATTATTAATCCTACACCACTTCCATTCTCGTAAGAGGACCCGTCAACGAAGAGGTTCCACACAGCCTGTTCCTATGGGAAAAAAAATTCCCTTGGTGAGGGACCCCTGTCTAAAGAGATATCTTCCCTCTTCGTTTTTGGCAACTTCTTCTCTAGTGTTGCTTATCTCAGCCTTATCTATGGATGGGTCAACAATTCTACCTTGTCGAGTATTCTACCTTGTCGAGTACAACTTTATCTTTCTTAATGCATAGATCAAGGCGTAGGCCAACTTATCCATCCTTGGGTATCTTTGCTCTTCCCCTTAGAGAGCCTTACTATTGAAATATAAAGGTTTTTGTACCCTGTCATCTTCTCTCACAAGGCTGATTCTGAGATGTCTAGGTACACATGTAGTCGCTCACCCTGCACTAGTCGTGACAACAGCAAGGGAGACCATTGGTATGACTTTAGTTCTTTGAAAGACTGGTCACACTCTTCATTCCAAACAAAGGCTTTTCTGATAATTTTAAAGAACGATAGGCAATTGTTTGTGGATCTGGATACGAACCTATTCAAAGCAGCCACTCTCCCTATGAGCCTCTGAATCTCTTTAATGGTTCTAGTGGTCTTCATTTCAAGGAGGGCCTTTATATTCTCAGGATTGGCCTTAATGCCTCTTTGGTTGATGATGAATCCCAAGAATTTCCCTGCTCCGACCCTGAAGACATATTTGGTTGGGTTGAGCTTCATTCGATACTTATCCACCATGTTAAATGTCCACTCAAGGTCAGCCACATGATCCTAGGCCTTCAAGCTCTTGGTCAACATGTCATCTACATAGACCTCCATGGACTTCCCTATTTGTTTTTCAAACATTTTATTCGCGAGGCGCTGATACATTGCCCCCGCATTCTTTAGGCCAAAGGGCGTGACCCTATAACATCGTCTCCCCTTATCAGTAATGAAAGTCATTTTTTCGGAGTCCTCGGGGCTCATAAAGATCTGGTTGTAACCTGAATAGGCATCCATAAAGCTCATTATCTCATGGACTGCGGTAGCGTCTACCATATGATCAATGCGAGGGAGAGGGAAATTGTCTTTGGGATAATGTTTTTTGAGGTTGGTCAAGTATACACACATCCTCTATTTCTCGTTGGCCTTGGAGACTATGACTACGTTAGACAACCATTTGGGAAAGTTAACCTCCCAGATAAACTCATCATCTTCTATATTCTTGACCTCGTCCCCTATGACATAATATTTTTCTTGAGAATAAATTATCCTCTTCTGCTTTATCGACTTTACATCCTCTACCACATTGAGCTTATGGCTCATGATTTCGGGGTCGATCCCTGGCATATATGCATGAATCCATCCAAAGACATTTTGTCTTCTCCTTAGCAGTGTGATGAGGTCTTCTTTTATGCCTCTCTTTAGAGCTTTGCCAACTTGGATGATTTTTTTCGGCTCATCATCATTAAGGATGATGGATTCTACCTTTTCTGCGGCTTCTCCTTTCTTCAGTTATGTCTCATCCCTGGGGTCAAGGGTATCGATATTCTACGCAGTCATAGCCTTCTTATTTGCCTCTATTTCTTCAGCGGAGTTGAAGTAAGATTATCATGCCATCGTCTGGTCTCCCTAAACTTCACCTACCCTATAAGGGGTCGGGAATTTTATCATCTGGTGAATTACGGACGACGCAGCTTCAAATTGCTTGAGGGCCACTCGCCCCAGTATAATGTTGTAGGCTGAGAAGACCTATTCATCCATCATAAAAAAGTTGACCTTCTTGGTAATCCATCTCGGCCACTTGGCCCCCATTCCAACATCAGCGTCATACACTCCTAGAGGATGAACTTTTTCCCCACTGAAATAAATCAAGGGGTGATGGTACGGGACGAGCCTAGCATGGATAAGTCCTAAACCCTTAAAGCATGGCCAGAACATCATATCTACAGAACTTTCCCCATCCACTAAGATCCTCGGCACCTCACATCTGTGTACCCTGGTGGTGATGACAAGAGGGTCATCATGTGTGGCTAAGATACCCTTAAATTCCATTCTTGAAAAACCCACTATGAGAATATCCATATCAAACTTCTTCGTCCTTTCTGACTTTGCTTCAATAGAGGTTGAGTGTACGGCTTTTGTTATAGCCTTGGCTTCATCTACATGGGCCTTACTATCGGTAACCTATGATCTTCCTCCTACTAGTCCCATAGAGATCATCCCTATACCGAGTGAGATCATATTAAGTCTTTTTACATGACCATGGTCGTCTCTCGATGTGAGGTCAGGGTCGTCCTCATCATCCGAAGGGTCGTCCCTTCTGTTTAGAGGATCTTCTATGCTTGTATCACCTGTGTTCTTCCTAGGGCAATCCCCTCGGACCCTCTTACCAATGTATTTCCTTAACTTCCCTTCTTTTAACATTTTTTCAATTTCATTTTTCAGAGAAAAACACTTGTCGATCACATGGGCATGATCTTGGTGAAATTAACACCAAAATTTTGTGTTCCTCTTGTGAGGGGCTGCCATCAACTTCTTAGGCCACTTCAAGGGCCGATCGCTCTTTATCTCATTCAGAATGTGTTCACAGCTGACCGTCAGAGGGGTGTAATCAGCAAATTTGTCATCTTCTAGCATCTTCTACCCCTCCTTGTTCTTTTTCTGGTACTTACCCCAATAGTGCCTCCTTTTTCATCTTCATATTTTACGGCCATCACCTCCTTGGCGTTCATCACCTTTCCCGCTATTGCCAATAATTCATCCATCGTCTTCGGGGGGTCTTCATTAAGCTTCCATAATAACTTCCCCTTCTGGAGTCCCCTAATGAGGGTTGTCATGTCTATACTCTCCTTGTAATCCCTGACCTCTAACTTTTCTTTGTTAAATCTGTCTATGTAGTCTCTTACGATCTCATTCTTCCCCTGATTAACACATATCATGTGTGAACTTCTTCTACGGCCTCACTCCGAAGAAAAATTTATGGATAAACCGATATGCTAACTTCTTAAGGCTTTCAATGGAGTTCTTCGAAAGAGACATATACCTGACATGTGTGGCCCCAGTCAGAGTTCCATAAAAGGCACAACACCTCATTTTATCTGAGATGTATTATATGTATGCCACTGATTGGTACATCTCAATATGATGGACAGGGTTGGTACTCCCGTCATACCTTGGGGTGACCACAGGTGGCTTAAACTTGGATGGCGTTGGGAAGTTTACTATCTTTTCCACGAAGGGTGAGCCTATGGAGTATCCTCTTTGAAGGGGGTCCCTGCTTCTCAGGATATCAATAATTTTATCCTCCATCCTTTGGATCTAATTGTTCCAGGGCCGCGTAGGGTCGGCTTAGCCGATATTATCCTCTACTGCCTCTTTAAGGTGAATAGAGGGTTCTTCTTTGGTAGGTCTGTGTCAGCTGTTTACTTTTCCCTGATCGTTGCCCCATCTGTGGGGTCGTCCCCCATGGGGTCGACCATCTGTTGCCTCCCTTTTGGACCTTAAAATACTTCTTGATCAGGATAATTTTTCCCGCAGGTCATTTACTGGGACCAACCTCTCAAAGGCCAAACCCCTACTCAGACGATCGAAAGTAGAGCCCCTCGGGCGATCATCGGCATTTTTCCTTCCCCACTTTCCTCTACTTTCCTGGATAGGTCACACAGTATTATTAGAGACCTCATACGGCTCCCATCACTCTCTGGGGGCCTCTTCCACCTCTAGATCATCATATTTGTCTTCTAGGAAAGCGTTTCCTTACCTCCCTAGGCGTAGACGCCAGGGGTCAGTAACATCCCTTCGTTGTTATGTAGGTGGAAAGTCTTTGCATGGTTCCTAGGGTGGTTCCTTGGCCTCATTCTACCCTGGAGTTGCTGCCAGAGTAATCATCTCAGGTGAGACTCCCGGTGGTCTTAGTTAGTTTTGGCTAAGAGCTATAAATTATTCCTACATAATCCGCTGGCTTGATGCTAAAGACTTCAAGGCGGTAGCCACATCTTCCATATCAGACTGAGGTGGTGCATAACTGGAACTAGGTCCTACTCCACTCTCTAGTAGAGGAGGTGGTGGTGGCATCTCCGGTGCCATGTGTTTGAGCTATAAAGAGCTGAATGATCAAAAGACTGATGAGCTTGAGAACCTTAATGGGTTTCTTTCAATGGTGAAATAGCTCCACACGAAGGGGGAGAACTGGTTCACCACCAGATTTTCTGGTGAGGTGAAGTTGTATGAAGGAAGAGATATCTTCTCATTCCCACAAACGGTGCCAAACTGATGATGCTATGATTTAGCACCACCAAATAAGAGGTGGAGAGCTCAAACAGTAATAACAATGGCAGTAATAGAGTTATATATGCGTGTGTGTAGAATGAGATGAGTATAAGAGGAATGAAGATAATGATGTATAGTGGTTCAGCCAATGAGGCCTACATCCACTATGAGTGTGTGATCCACTTAATATGGGCATTAATGGCCTTGGATACAATGCTCATAATCTCACACTCTCTCTGATGTGTGTACGAGCAGAGTTTTAGCTAGGGTCATGATTATCGATCCCTTTGCAAGGTTGAAGATGATAATTATATATAGGGATTGGGGGGAGTAGTGTACCCCCAAGCATGCATGGTGCATGTGAATGATGATCTAGCCAATCCCCTGCTGACACCTGGATATGGCACTTGTAATTAATGATGACACAATATTCCCTTATGTGAGGGGATGATATTATTATAACAGCCTAGTCCACGTGCCATATGAGTCCCACGCGCAATGTTCCACGCATCTCCCAAATCACGCGATGGGATGACATCACCCTCGGCCTACGATGTCAGGCTAAGGCTAAAGTTGATGCTGGCAATGGGTCCAGTTGGATGTCGGCCTCGTATGGTCGTCCCCTTATAGGTTCATTTGCCCTATGATGAGGGGTCGGCCCCTTATAGGGTCGTTTGGTCCATGATGTGGGGTTGGCCCCTTGCTAGGTCATCTGGATAATATTGGAGGGTCGTCCCGTGATGTGGGGTCTGCCCCTTGTAGGGTCGTTTGGACTATGCTGAAGGGTCAACCTAGTCTTGAGCCCTCTTCTGAGATGAGGACACCCTCGGCCTAGCCGAGGGTGTATATTGGTATATCAGGGTTCAATTAAACCAATTTATTTCATGGAGACCATATGGATTCTTGAATTATGGAAGAGGACTTTGTAGATATATAGACTAACTACACGATTCTAGACTCTATCATGCTGGGGTTTGTTAATCCTAATGAGAGGGCATGTTTGATGGTTTCCTCCTATATGGGGCCAGGTTATCCCTGCATCTGCCTAGGGTAAGTATCTCTAAGGCTATGGGGATATCTCCCTCTTAGCTGGTGGCCAACTCCTGCAAATATTTTATGGACACTATCTTGGCCTTTAGGTAATTAAGAAAAAGAAGGAATGATGTTACCCTGACCCAATTCTTGAAGTTTTACAGGTTCCAAGAAAAGAAGAAATCAAAGGAGAACGGATTAAAGTACATGGATTCTTAGGCCACTATGGCCTTTGACAAGGATAATCACAATGCCCCTAAGGATTATAAGGAAAGATTCTTCTTTTATGGTGGAGACTTGTCTACCCTTGATCTTGCTGAAATGATATGACTCCCTACCATCTGGTGTACTCCTACATTCATGGGTAAGTTGACCGTTACCTCTAATTTTTGTCTTAAGATTATTTATTGACTTCTACAATGATCTTTAACAATCTCTTATTTTTTGTAGTGGTTGTTAATACTTCTTAACAGGCGTGGACAGGAAAATTAAGGCCTAAGAATTAGTCTTTACCCCTTTTGAAGTCCTTCTCACAGCTAAATGTCTTTTCAATAGTGGATTGGGGAATGAGCCTAAACCTTTGACCTTTAAATGTTCTCCTACAGTCACCAAGATCATAGTTGGATAGGTATTGGCATATGAACCCTTCACCATGGTGCCTCAAAAAAGAAAAGCCATTGTCGAAGCCTATTCTAAGGTTTTGGGGCACACCGAGGGCGAGGATGACCAAGCCCCTGAAGATTCTAGGGGGATAGACTAAGTGGTCAAGACAGTAGTCAATTTTTAATTTTATGAAACTAAATGTTGGATATTAATATAATTACCCCAAATAAAACTATGCATTAATTTTAACTAGTTGTTATGTTAAAACATATTAACCAATTTTATGTTTATCCTAAAGATTACATCAAAGTGATGAAATTATAAAATAGATCAATCGACATAATACGCCAATGTATGAGGAAAACACATAATGAGAAAAATATTAGACACCTCATCCATGCATATTCACTATGTATGGAATTATAAGGACACGATATTAGGCTTTTAACACATACTTGATGCCCTCATAAGCCTCAATGTTATACCATCCTCAACGTCCTCATAATGACACATAGGAGTCCACCGGGGGGGAAATGTTTGTGGGATTTTTAAGATTTAATATGAGTATGTGGAAGGTTATCCAAGTGATTGATTGTTAGCAGAAATTAGAAGTTAAGATTAGTAAGTAAACAAGGTAAATTATGTAATTTAAATTAAGGTAGAAGAATGGTCAGGACCTTAATTAATTGAATGACCCGACATTGGAGATTGGATTATATTATGTGGACATGTGAGAGAACAATATCCTTTAGTCACGTGAACGCATTAAGGTTATCTAGTAACGAGATAAAATATTTAGGAGATTAGTTCATCCCTTGAGAGACAATTGATAATTAAATGAGGACACACTTATGTACATTACGAAAGAGTATATACATAAAGAGAGATATAGTCATAGTTTAGAGACACAATAAACTAGGAGTTGAATTTAATAAGGTTAAGAGTTGATAAACCTAAGAACATGAAGAGTAGTACGATTTTTAGGGATTTAATTGATTTGGGGTAAGCTTGAGTGTATGTGATATCCTACCTCTTTATATATGTTTAACTTGGTTCGGAGATATTGTAAACCTAATTTAGATGAGAATCAAATGATGTTGGGATCTAAATGTATGGGTACGCTTGAGTGCATGCGTTATCCTATGGTTGTATATATATATATATATATATATATATATTGTGTGTATATAATGTGTTATTATGTGAACCTACCTTTGCTCTTGGTAGGATCTATTGGTTTGTAGTTCGTGTTATACATCGGACCATGTACCATACATCGAATGATATATACTGTCATAATGGAGGTCATTATTTTAGATCATGCATTCACGGATTTCCCCTTCGTGATGAGATAAGGTTATTTGATGGGTCATTAGTCTCGTCGATTCTTGGCCCATTATAAGTACTACTGAATATGATAGCTCCCATCATTTTGTGTGTTTTACTTAAGCTCCTTAAGTGTTGGTTTCTTTTGGACTTCCTGGCAGAGGCGCGAGATAGACATTGAGGTCAGATGCCTTCATGTTTTATAATATATGCGTATACATATTATGTAAGAATTTATGTAGTCTAATAATAAACTTAGATAATGACCCTTTGCATCTTAGGTCTTGTTTGTTGTTTACTTGTACGTACCTTATAAAGGGAAATACGGGGTTCGGTATGTGGGTTGTATTTTACATGTGTGGCTAGTTGCATCATTATATCAAGGGTATGTAGTTGTGACCTATCCCTATGGATGTTGGACGATAATTGATTTAATTAAAATATATTTAAACACGTACAATATTATTTTTTATGAGGCTAGGAATATGTTAATATAAAATATTTGTGTGGGCCTTGGGGTGTACTCCTATTTAGGTTATGGATAGCGTTTTGTGGTAGTTGTTGGTTACTTGACAGTTCTTAATTGTTTATATATAGAGACTTTTAGCATTGTTAGGCCTTAGGTTGGGACATGAATGTAGTATTGCATTTAGGTGAGAGGTGAGATAGTTATTGCATGTGAGAGCCAACGGGTGGCATGTATAGCAAAATAACTACATCATTATTTATTTGAATAGAAAGTTAATTCTTGTAAATTGAGGGCACTGGACCAAATTACAAAATGTCCCCCATGTATGATAATTGTATAAATAGATTAGCAAAATTACGCAGTCAGACTTGCAGTTGTGGTGATCCAACTTGGTATTCATAGAGTTAGAGTCACTAGTTCATTATAGATGTTAACATATTCATAGTGATGTTAAAGGGTCATCATCATACTCTTTTATTTAGTTGAACAATTATAATTTTAGGGTTTTTTATTATGGATTCAATTTTCGCAGTTTTGCATTTCTCTTCTTCATCCCTTATTAATTCCTTTATTCCGTTTTTTTTAAATTTACCATGGCTTTTAGTTTAAATTTATACTTAGAATCATATAAATTATTTAGACACATCGGGTATTTCATGTGCGTCCTTATCAACCGGGAGTGAAAAATTGCGGGGTGTTATAGTTAGTATGAGAGCAACCAGTTTCCAGTTCCCTTATGATCTATGTTGCATCTATTTTTTTCCACTGAGAATTCTTTGATGTCTCTAGTGCCTGTTATAGGATTTCGTACTCTGGTGTCGTGACTACGTGTGTGTCGACATTGTTTGTCATTTGAACATTGGTACAAATCTAGTAGTATTCGAGCTTAAAGAAGGATGGTAAAGAGGACCATTGCGAGTTAGTTGTCATGTATAGAGCGAGTGGTTGGACAATGGTGTTAACCATAGCTGTGAGGATGATTACAGGAAATTATCATGCTTGGGGGTATGTTTTCAACTTAGAGACGTTTGAACGAACAAGTTAGTGAATGTGTTTCACGTTAAGTCCATTTTCTATTAAAAATTTAAGTTCTACTTATACTATTACTAACTTTGATGGGAATTTAGGTTAGTAGTGTGACCTTAAGAAATTTTGTGCACCTAAGAAAGAGGGTCGTGTATTGATGCATTTTAGAAAATATAAGAATTTTGATGATAAAATTATGTTTTGGCTGCAGAATATGAGCTTTAGACCAGTTAGAAATAAATTGTAGTACACCCAAGTGAGTGGAATTGGAGAGGAGAATATTGATTTTCCGACTAGTTCGAGTTGAGACGACTCAATTAGATATTTGTATGAGGATTGATTTGCTTTCACATTATAGGCGTGTATTTTGTTAACGTATTATTTATGGATAAGGTTTAGGAAGAAGTAAGTTCCAAGATAGTTAAAGAAAGAGTGCGTTTCAATTGAGTGTTATAATTTTGAAGATAAGATTGAGAGTACCCCTAATAAATTCAATTCGGGAAAAGGGAAGAGGATGTTACGAAATACCGAGTTGATCCCCGAGAATGAGAAAGAGAGAGATGGAAAGAGAGATCCTAAGATGAATTATTATTTTAATTTTTATGACCTGTGGAGTATTTCCATATGCTTAGCTGGTGCTCGAATGTGGATTCTGGGTATTGTAGTTTAGAACCAAGGATGACTCGATTGACGTTTGAAGATTTGATATAGTGGGGAATTTTGGTTATAACATTGGGTTTCACATGATTTGGGAAGTATCACCTTGTTGAGAGTAGGTGAAATAATGTGGGTATTTTAGGTTAGCTATTGATGTAGTTGTTAGACTAGGGATATAATGATTTCTAGTTCGGAATACTTACATGGACATTATCCTAGTGGTGGGATACTTTTTATGATGGCTACGTGGTATGGTTAGCTAGTGATGGATTTATCGTGAGTGTGAAAGAATTTGAGAGATAAGAAATAATTTTATTATAAACATTTTGATTATTTTAAGAATTTTATGGCTAGTGAGCCTCAATTGCATGAAGTTCTGTATTGGTCACATATGGTGTCAGCATAGGGATCTTATAAAGGGAAATGGGTGATAGTAGGCCCTTATTGGAATTTTTAGATGTTAATAGGTTTAGGAGTGATTAAGCAGTCTATTAGATTTAAGGAGTGGACAGTGAATGTATCACCCTATTATATTTGTGTTGTTAGTGCATTGTTTCGTGTTTGGTCTTAGGCCAACGGATCTCGATAAACGATTGAGCTACATAGTAATATATGAACAGGGTTCTTTATTTGAATTTCTCTTGCGAGACTTCTCACGCATGAAACTTAGCAAGGGTTGGGAGTTAAGAGACATTTGGGCTCTTGTATGTGTGGTTCAATATGTTGGACATTACTTGTGTGGATATATAATTGATCAAGATGTGAAATATTATATGAGTTAAGGCCGGGGAGGCCAAGGATTAAAACATCGAGAGCACTGAGGGATGTTCGCAACACTAGTTAAATAAGAGACGGTGATCTCAAGAAAAGTTGAGCCACGGTTAGTAAGGTATTAAAGTATACCTTTACTTTATAGTCATGAATTATATATGTAGTTGAGGTGGTATGTATATATGTGATATTTGTGCGTGTGTGCACGTGTTATATCATGCATGGCCTCCACAGCCGCGACACCTTATGTTAGGCATATGTGAGCCTTTTTCTTTTTTTTCTCGTGATACGGTTAGGGATTAATTATGTGTAAGCCTATGATATTTTTGTGGGTTATATTTTGATGTTATGCTTTAGAAAATTCCGAGGATCAAATTCCTTTACTAGGGGGAAGAATGTAATACCTCATAATTTCAAGAACTATAATTATTAATTATGAAGTTATTAATAAATTAATAAATGGAATTAATTATTATTTGTGGGGATTCGTAATAATAATTTGGCACAATTTTTATGGTAAATGAAAATGTGTGCGCATAAAATAATTAAATGTGTCGTTTTATTGACACTGTGAGGTATTACTATGTATTGTGGGTAGTATCATTTAGACTAAACTCTAGGGTGATACGAGTGTTTGATTATGTGTTTTTATTGCTCTCAATGGATCTAGGAAGGAAGGTATACCGTTAGGAGATATTTTAGGCCATTTCGATAGCATTCTTGGCTCTTTTAAGAGGCCGAAATTAGGCCCCATTAAGAGGGAAAATGTGGGTTTGGGCTTTAAAAGGGGTTAAACCACGTCATTTAGGTGGTTTCCATCCAATGAACCTAACCCTACTATCCATAAACACTTGGGAGAAGTTTGGCATGAATTTTCTTCAATCCTCCAATTTAAGGCATAAATGTTCTTCCAATATTCTTATTAATGTGTTTCTGAATTCATAACCACGCTTTCTCTTTCTATATCTGGTTTTTGATTACATTGTACACTGATTTATATGATGATTTATGATTTGGGTTAATTAGGAATGATATGAATTATCTTTCCTTTAGTAGTTGTTCCTTGATGATTAAAACATGAAATTGATGGATTACATGATGTAGATGTGAAATATAATTGATTTTATAAAATGAAACTTCATTATTATGAATTATTTACATGTTAATTTGAGGTTTAAGGATGGAATAAATGATTACAAAACCCTAAGTTGATTTAAAATTTAGTTATATTGCAAAGTTTTAATCTTCAATTTGATGTTCATGGGGCCATAGGATGGTGTAAAAAGGTGTAAAAACATTTTCCTATAATTACATTTGGTTAAGGTATCAATTGGGTACTATTGTGGAGCTTGGTTTGTATCACACCCTACTTTTTAGTGTGAATGAACAAGAAGTGCACATAAAGCAATGAATTGAAGTTAAGGCTGAATAACATAACGTTATTCATTATTAAAGTAGTTTACATAGGGTAGTACCACCGCAGGGGTGAGTTACATAGTTTTAGCACAAACTATAAAGTAGAAATTGAAAAGCTCCACTCCTTTCTCCCCTCTAGCTTATTCTCTATCCACACAGTCATGTATGCAAACATCTGATCGGTATCTGTCTCTGAAAGGGAAGAGTTATTATCCCCTTTATCCGGGTTCATCTAAAGGAAAAATGAGTTATCACAAATACGATAAGAAGGTTCTACCAGTTTTATAATAAGTATACATATATTTGAGTTGGAATGTGTCTATAGAATAAGTGTTTAGGAATGCTAAAGACAATAATGCTGAAAATCCCATACTTATTAGTTTATAAAGAAAATAAGGTTCTTCGAACTAATAATCCCATACTTACCAGCTCACTAAGGGGTATAGAAATAATTAAGCCATCAGTCAAACTAAATAATATTAATCAATCTAAGACTTTTGAGTAAAAGTAACTGACTAGGCCTATAATTAAAGTGGCACTCATATGTATGTAGCAGTAAATATGAGACCCTTAAGCAAAGTATAAAATTTTGTGGGATAACACATTAGTTTATTTCCTTGTTAATACAGATGCTTATAATATAAATATTTACAAAAAAGTGCAAGGGTGAAGTGAATCAATAAGGAACATGATATCAGTTGCTAGGTGAGAAAGGGTTAAATTGATCCATAGTCAAATTCAAATACCGATGATATTTAATAAAATATGTAGTAAATCACAACAGTATACCTCGAGGAGCTGACACTTGATTCTTTGTATACAATGTTTGGATATACAAGTATTTAGGATTCAGTCAGTCAGTTTATATAAAAAAATTATTTTTTAATGTTTCGGGGGTTTAATTGTACATACTTTGGGACTTTAAAATATTGGACTTAAGTTCATATTTGAACTTTGATGCAATCTATTTTTTTCCTTAAAATGTTTTGAAGTATTCATAGATAAAGTTCGGGGATCAAATTCATTGGTAAAAAAAAGTCGGGAGTGATCAAATTGCAATTTAGGAGAAATATTTCTAAGTTAAAACTTCATTTTTTTGTAAGTTAGGCTAGGTTAATCCAAACATGGCCATATCATTTTGAACTGAAAAATAAAATAAAAATATATGGAAATAATTTTAAAAAATTCTGATTTGCCATGCGGCCTCACGTGCTAGGTCAAGGTTTATGGTCAAAAAGTTCATATTCTTCCTCTCGGCGGTTGACTTTAGGGTTTCTAATTTTTGACATTGAATAACTCCTTCATTTCTAAAACAAATGAGATGATGCCTTAACAAACTCAAGCTCATTTTTTACAAGGAATCAAAATCTGTAAGTTTTATGGATTGAGATACAGTATACCTCAAGTTCCATAACTGTGTGTTTTTCTGAAAATTTGACTTAACATTCATGGTTTCTAAGGATATGGCGGGATTCTTATGAACATGGTTTGTTTTCTGATATGTGTGGGAGTAATTTGGTTTTGATTTCCATGGTTGAGATGATTTATATAGGGAGAATTTATTATTTTTAGCTTTCTAGTTCAACTTACACTTTCAATCGATTCGAGCTTGTTAGGCGCATTAATAGCATTTGATCATTAAACTCGATTTCCTGAGGTTTTAGTGAATACATTCAAAGTTTTAAACCTATGTTTTGATCGATATTTAGAAGTTCACCATTGAAGCTCAAGATTTAATGGTGGAAACTTCATAATCTTCACCTCGATCTTGTTTTCTACTATTTTGAGCTATTCTAGCATTATAACTACACATAAGACAATTGAAATGAAAATAACAGAATACAGTACATCAAATCATAGGGTACCTGTTTGGAGTGAAAATTTTGAGTATTAAAACTTCTGCTTGAGTGAGTTTCAACTGAGGTTTTTGTGGGGTATTTATAGCATTGGAGGAGGTGTGTTCATTGGTGGGAAAAAGAGGTGGATCTAAACTAATATTGTAGGGTCTTCAAACTCGGGTTTTGGTCCACACATGTGTTCATGGTGTACACTTGTGATTCTTGGTTGTTTGTGCTTAGGTGGGAGCATACTTGGACAGGGGGTTTTATGAAAATTATAAAACTTCGATGCTTGATCCTTGGTTTGTCTTATATATGCTCTTACAGCCTTAAAAGTCTACTTTTAATAAAGTATATGGGTAATTTTGAAGGTTTAGAAGGTTTTAAGTGCTAAAATTATAATTTTATGTTAGTTGAAGTCAAAGTGATTCATTTGATATATGGTTCATGTGTAGGAGTCAAGTATAAGTCAAGTTATATTACTTTGAAGTTTTTAGGGGCTATTTTGTAATTATTGAGACTTATGGGGATCTAGGTTAATTCAATTAAATTGTAGGGAATCAAGTATAGTTTCTTTCTTCTTAGAAGACTTTTGAATTTTAATACTTTAAAGGGTTAAAAAAATGTCTCTTGGTATTTAGGGTCTGTTTTGAAAATCCCACTTATTACAGTATACCTAACTTAAAAAAATTCGTCCCTAAATTTACCTTAAAATAAGTCAGAGTATTGATCTTTCATAGCTCATTCGGATTCCCATATAGCTTCTTGCTGATTTTTATTTTCCTAAAGTACTTTAACTAGGGGAATTTCCTTATTTCTGAGGTACTTCACTTATCAATCCAAAATTTGAATAGGGCGTACCTCAAATTCATGGTTTAGATCGATTGAAACATCTTGCCATGTAATGGTATAAGATGAATCGTAAATATATTGGCATAACTGAGACACATAAAATACCTTGTGAATATTGGATAATTCCACAGGTAATTCTAATTGATAGGATACTAAGTGAATTCGTTTAGAAATTGTGAAATGTCCAATATATCTGGGGGGCTAATTTTCCATTCTTTCCGAAGCATAAAATTCCTTTTTGAGGAGAAAATTTCAGAAATACTTGGTTATTAACTTGAAACTCTAAGGGTTTCCGACGTTGATATTCGTAACTTTTATGTCGATCTTAGGTTGTCTTCAATCTTTCTTGAATTTGTTGTATTCTTTCAATAGTTTCCTCGATTATTTTGGGACCAAATTGTTTACTATTTTCGAATTCTATCCAATAGACAGGTGATCTAACGGTCTTCCGTATAAAGCTTTAAATAGATCATCTTTAATACTAGTATGCTAAATATTGTTATTATATGAAAATTTAACAAGGGGTAAATGTACATTCTAGTTGTCAGGCGTATCTAACATACAAGCGTGTATCATATCCTCTACAGTTTGGATTGTACGTCTGATTATCCCTCCGTTTGCGGGTGGAATGTGGTACTTAAATGAAGTTTAGTACCCATTGTGGTTTGCAATGCCTACCAAAACTTTCCTATAAAATGGGAATCTTTGTTTGATACGATGGATAAAGTAATTCCTTGTAATCGAATAATTTCTCGAATGTAGAGCATGCTAAGCTTCGGGAATCAGTCGGTGGTCTTCATGGGTTAAAAGTGAGCATATTTGGTGAGTCGGTCTACTATTACCCAAATGGAATTATATCCTTTGGATGTACGAGGTAGTCTAGTGAAAAAATCCACGGTATTATGATCCCATTTCCACTCGATAATTGACAAGGGCTGGAGGAATTCAGTAGGGTGTTAGTGTTTTATCTTTACTTATTGACAGGATAGACATTTCCTTAACAAATTATCAATGTCATTTCTCATATTTGGAGACCAGTATTTCTTCTTCAAAGCGTGGTACATTTTCGAACTTCCAAGTGAATCATAAATTTCTAAAGATGGTCCTCTTACAATATTTCCTCACAAAGAGGTGCATCATCAGGTACATGCAATCTATTACTAAATCATAAACGTGTTTCCTTATCATATGTGAAGTCTAGATTCTTGTTTTGAAAGGTTTGTACAATAGAATATTGGGTTTGCTGAAATAAGATTCTCTCTCTCAATTTGGGATAAGCAATAATGCTTAAATTTTTTCACAAAAGGGGATATCAATCTAAGGTCATATTTCTCTATGGTAGTAACAATATCATAGTAAATTTATGTGTGAAATCTTCCTACTAGATCTCGACTTAAAGCATTGGCTACTACATTCCCTTTGTCCGGATGATAATTTAGCTTATCTCAGTAATCATCCGAAAATTCCATCCAGCGTCATTGTCTTAATTTCAAGTCTTTTGGGTAAAAATATATTCCAAACTTTTATGATCAGAAAAGGCGTAAAAACGTCAGATTTCAATGCAAAAACTACAGTGGAAAATTTAAGATCCTCGGGGGGTAATTACGTTCATGAGTATTGAGTTGTCATGACCCATACTCTATAACTTTCTCATTATGCATTAACACGCACCCTAAACCTTGCAATGAGGCATCGGTATATACATCGTACCTTATGTTACTAGAAGGAATAGTAAGGAGAAGTGGTTAATTTTTCCTTCAACACTTGGAATGATTGATTACATTCATCACTCCATACAAATTGAAATTTATTCCTAGTTATCTTTCACAGGAGAAGAGCAATGCAATAAAATCCTTCTACAAAACGATAATAATATCCACCTAATCGTAGAAAACTTTTTATTTCAGTAATATTGGTAGGATTTATCCATTCTAAAATGGCTTAAATTTTGGCTAGATTGACTTGGATTCCATTTTCAGAGATGACATGTCCTATAAATTTTATTTCCTTCATTGAAAATCATATTTTCTCTTTTTGTCATATAACTGACGGTTTTTAAGAGTGCTTAAGATCGCGTCTGAATATTGGGGATGTTCTAATGGATTTTGAGAATAAATGAGAATGTCGTCAATGAAAACGATAATGAATCGATCAAGAAAAGGCCTAAATATTTTGTTCATTAGATCCATAAAAGCTGCAGGTGCGTTGGTTAATCCAAATGGCATTACGGTAAATTAAAAATGTCCATAACGGTTCGAAAAGCAGTTTTCGACATATCTTCCTCATAAATCTATTTTAGAAAAGACCTTTTCTCCTCGAATTTGATCCAATAGATCTCCAATTTGGGGTAACGGATACTTATTCTTAATATTTACTAAGTTCAGGTGATGATAGTCTATGCATAATCTAAAGCATCCATCATGTTTCTTGACAAATAATACCAGAGTTCCCCAAGGAGATCAAGTTAGTTGAATAAAAACTTTTTTCCCATAGATCATCTAATAGGGTACTGAGTTCTCGAAGTTCTAAATAATCCATTCAATATGGAGGTACCAAAATAGGAAGTGTATTAGGATAAAGATTGATACTAAACTCGATTTCTCTCGAAGTGGCTAATTCGGGTAATTCTTCAACAAAAACATCTCCAAATTGTTCCAAAAGGTTTGTAATTAAAAAGAGATTTGGAATTAAATAAGAGATTTAGATTTCGAAACTTGAGGGTTCAGATGGACATGATCCTTAAAATACAAAAGAACAATTATCTTCATTTTGAAAATAAAATTTCTTGGCATGAAAATTGATATAAGCATGATGTCTTGACAAAACATCTATTTCGATAATAATATCGAAACTAAAAATATCTAAAATTATCAAACTAGTAAGGAGTGTTCCTAGACCAAACTAAATTACACAATTGCTATAACCTTCCGTTGGTGTATTTATTTCACTTTTTGGTAATTTAATATCCAATGGATTAGTTAAAAATGTAGGTCTTAATTACAATAATTCAGCTAGTCTAAAACTAATAAAAGAGCGTGTTGAACCTGCATCAAACAAAATATGTGTAGGAAAATGTCAAAAAAATATCATACCTTCTATCACGACATGGTAATTTCATGTAGGCAGCGTGGAATTATTATTTCCACGAGTCGGGATTGACACAATTTTCTTAGTATAATTTGGCTTACGTTGATTTTGGATAGGACAGGATTTTGGATTTTGTGAGGTTTTGTTTAACTAATGATGGATTGAAATATATTTTAACTTAGGACACTGTGGTCGGATATGTTTTACTTTGTGACACTCATGATAATAAATTGTTGAGCGTGTTTTGTTATGACAGATGTGTGAATAAGATTATGCACTTGAGTTTGAATAAAGGTGGGATCGAGAATGAGGTGGGTTTTAATAATATGATTGTTTCTGGTAATAGGGGAGATGATCGTATTACGGCTGAAGAATTACGTTCCACAATCACCCCAACGTCGATATGTTGAGAATATTGACGGATTTAAAATGGAGCAATCGAATTCTTAACTCTTAGATGTAATCCTCTTTCAAATTGCTTTCGCTTCTTTATTTTAGTATCTATATACTCAAGGGCATAACGTGAGAATTCAATAAATTTGGCCTCATATTTGGCTATAGGTAGATTATCTCATTGTAATTTGAATAAATCAATAGTTCGTTGATCTCGCTCACCTTGGGGAATATACGTTTTGAAGAAAATCTCCTGAAATTGTTTCCAAGTAAAATTAATAACATTTTGTTTACGTGACAATGCTTGCCACCATAAATCAGTTTCACCTTCAAACATATAAGGTGCAAAACTTACTCATGGATTAGTAACTATACCTAATCCATTCAAAATTTTCATAATCTGACATATCCATTTCTCAACTTCACTGGCACCTGGTTTTCGAAGAAAATATAGAGGTAGTTATCTCAAGAATGCTATAAGGGAATTCATCCTACGGATTTTTTGGAAATATCCTCTAGAGTAGAACAAGTAGTTTGTTGTTCTCAGGATAAAGAAGTAAGTTCCTGAAGACATCACCTGATTCCTAAGTTTGAGTCTGTTCATGTTGAGTTGCAAAAGTGGAAATTCGAATACTAACCATCCTAAAATATAATAAAACATTTTTAATATTAAGAATCATAAACAAAGATATGTTACAAGCCTACTATATTATACATGATAAGTTGTATGATACATCAGAGATATATATCACAACATGCTACTACATTAGTGAAGCTAAAACAGTTAGTTAATCTCCTAAGGTTCAGTGTGGCACACTGTCTATAATACTTTATTATACTTATCTACATTAAGAGATAACTTTTCACTTGGATTTTTAGGTAGGAACAAGTGCTTCATCACTAGAAGTGGATTCTGGACTAACTAAATAATCTCCCTGATATGAAGAACCATCAGTCGATTCATCAGTAGTACTAGAACAATAGTCACCATATAGTTCACCATTTGATCTTACCTCAGGGTACATGGGTTTAGTCGACAGATCAATTGTGAATGCAAGATTAATGGCTTCTTGAAAGATCACTAAATCATTCACATATTCATCCACTTTCCTCAAACCTTGCATATCACCCATGACTCTATTTGTCACCACTAACCTTTAAACATCACCAATTGCGCCTACCCAATCCTCCTCGACTGAACGAATCATCTCTCATAATTTTTCCAATGCTTCCTCTCAAACTATGGTTTCCCAGCGAATATTTGGCTCAATGTCTATGTTGAATAAAAGTGTGCCCCACGTATCCATGCTGCAAAATGTAATAACCATATAATTATAATAATAAAAGATGTTAAGAAAAGATACAATAAGTAATATCTCATTTCTTTTCCCATATAGAAAGCTAACCCAACGATATGTTTAAATTTAAAACATGCTCTGATACCAACTTGTCACACCCTACTTTTTGGTATGAATGAAAAAGTACACATAAATCAATGAATTAATGTTAAGGCGTAATAACGTAACTTTATCCATTATTAAAGTAGTTTACACAGGCTAGTACCACCATAGGGGTGAGTTACATATTTTTATTACAAACTATAAAGTAGAAAATTAAAAAGCGACACTCCTTGCTCCCATATGGCTTATTCTCTGCCCACACAATCAAGTATGCAAACAGATGACCGATATCTATCTCTAAAATGGAAGAGATATTATCCTCTTTCTCCGAGTTCATATGGAGGAAAAGAGAACTAGCACAAATATGCTAAGCATGTTCTACAAGTTCTATAATAAGTATACGTATAGATGAGAGTTGAAGTGTGTATTGAATCAATGTTTAACAATGCTAAAGACAATAAAGTGGATAATCCTGTACTTATCAAATTATAAATAAAAAAGGTTCGCTGAACTAATAATCTCATACGGACCAGTTCATTAAGGATCATGTAAAGAAAATCATGGATCTTTGAACTAATAATCCCATACTTACTAGTTCACTAAGGGGTATATAAATAATTAAGCCATCAGTAAGACCAAATAATGATAATCAACCTAAAACCTTTGGGAAAAAGTAATCGGATAGGAACACAATTAAAGTGTCACTCATACGTGTGTAGCAATAAATATGTGCTCTCAATCAATTGAGACCATCGAGCCAAGTTGAAAGTTTCGTGGGATAACACGCCAGTCTACTTCCTAGTTAATATTGATGCTTATAATATAAATATTTGCAAAAGTGTGTAGGGGTGAACTAGATCAATAACGAATGTGATATAAATTTCTAGGTGAGAAGGGTTAAATTGATTCATAGTCAAATTTAAATATTGATGATCAAATTCGAATACTGATGATATTTAATGAAATGTGTAGTAAGTCAGTATTATAACATGAACATACTAAGAATATATAGGATCTATCCCATAGTGATATCAATAGCAATATGACAAATACACAATGTTTACTAATGAAAAGGTAGGAAAAACCTACTTGCTTTGTATGTTGTACGACTTTATATATCACAACAGGATATCGGGAGGAGCTGGTACTTGATTCTCTTTATACAATATTTGGGTATATAATTATTTGGGACTGGGTCTGTCAGTTTATACAAAAAATGTATTTGTTAAAGTTTCGGTGGTTTAACTGTAAATACTTTGGGAATTTAAAATATTGGACTGAAGATCATATTTGAACTTTGGTGCAAGCCACTTTTTATCTTAAAATATTTTGAAGTATTCATTGACAAAGTTTGAGGATCAATTCATTGTTGAAAAAGTCAGCAATGGTCAGATTCCAATTTAGGTAAAATATTTCTAAGTTAAAACTCCGTTTTTCCATAACTTATGCTAGGTTGATCCAAACATGGCCCTACCTTATATCATTTTGGCAAGAAAAATAAAATAAAAATATTGGAAAAAATTTCAAAAAATTGTGATGGGCCACATTCCCTCACTCACTGGGTCAAGGTTTCTCATCCAAAAGTTCATATTTTTCCCCTTGACAGCTGATTTTAGGGTTTGCAATTTTTTACCTTCAATACCTCCTACATTTCTAAAACATTTGGCATGATTTCTTGAAAAAATCAACCTAATTTTTCACAAGGAATCCAAATATATTAGTTTTTTGGATTCATATGAAGTATATCTCAACTTCCATAACTGTGTGTTTTTTTCCCCAAAAATTCGACTTAATATTAGTGAATTCTAAGGATATGGCAGGGATTCTTATAAACATGTTTTGTTTTTAGCTATGTGTAGAAGTAATTTGGTTTTGATCTCCAAGATTGATATGGATTATATAGGGAGAATTTAAAATTTTCATTTTTCTTGTTCAAAATACACATTCAATCGATTCGAACTTATAAAGTACATTTAAGGTATTTGATCATTGCATTCGAGTTCTTGACGTTCTAATGAAGACATTCAAAGTTTTAAACCTGAGTTTTTATTGGTATTTGGAGTTCACCATTAAATCTCAAGCTTTAATGTAGGAAAGTTCATAATTTTCACCCAGAGCTTGTTTTCTATGTAAAATTTCCTACTGTTTTGAGCTATTCTAGCATTATGACTACACAAAAAAGGATTGAAACAAAAAGAATTGAATATTGTACATAAAATTGTAGAGTTCCTATTTGGAGTAAAAAATTCGAGTTTTGGAACTTCTGTTTGCATGAGTTTCAATTGAGGTTTTTGTGGGGTATTTATAATATTGGAGCAGGGGTGTTCATTGGTGGAAAAAATAGGTGGATTTGAATTGATATTGTAGGGTTCTCACAATTGAGTTTTGATCCTCCCATGCGTGCATGTTGTAAACATGTGATTCTTGGCTATTTGTGCTTAGGTGGGAGCTTACTTGGAGGGGGGGGGGGTTATGAAAATGACAAAACTTTGGTGTTTGGTCCTTGGTTGGTCTCATATATGCACTTACAGCCTTAAAATTATAATTTTCATAAAATATATGGGTACTTTAGTAATTTCAAAAAGTTCCAAGGGATGAAATTATAATTTTATTTTACTTGAAATCTAAATGATTAATTTAATATAAAGGTTATGTGTAGGAATGAAGTATAAGCCAATTTATGTTACTTTGATGCTCTTAGGGTCTATTTTATAATTATTAAAATTTCTGGGGGGCTAGGTTAATTTAGTAAATTTTAGAGCATCAAGTATAGTTTATTTCTTCTTATAAGACTTTTGAATTTGAATACTTTATAAGGGTTAAAACAATGACTCTTTAGGGTCGGTTTTAAAAATCCCAATTTTTATAATTTGGGCATTAATGGAGGTTTTGGAGGCTTCTTCCTCATCCTTAGGCCATTTTTATTCTTTCTAGAACAGAATCAATTCATACTAGGGGAGAATCGAGTCGATTCATGACATTCTATATCTTTTTATTACGAATGCGTGGCCACGAGTTTTCTATTTTTCTTATCTTTTTGACTTTGTTATGAATTTTCTATTAGAGGTTACACGAGACTAAAATTTTGAGTTGGTGATTTCGAGATTAACTTTATTGTAGGAATGATTAAGTTTAAAATTATTATAAGCACGAGTCGATGTATTATCTTAGTTATTAAAAATTTGTAGTTCATAAAATTGAGTTCTATAAGCCTTTGAAATCATTAATGGAGATTAGAGAAGATGACCCATTTTTATTAAAGGGAAATCTAGGCTTACTGTTCGGCCTAATGAAGCCCTTTTACTAAAGTTCTATTACAAAGAAGTGGAAACATTCAAGCATTCAACAATATAGAAAATAGTGCAAGGTTGCAGCCTATTTAAAATATGACATTCAGAAAGATGTTAGAAGATAGAAAAAATGGCATTCGACAAAAATATGGCTGCCAACATGTATAAATATTTTTATCAAAAGATGGATTAATGTTCAAATACATCATAAGGTTCTTATCCCTGTATAAGATGAATGGATATCAATGTTTCATAAATTATAGGATATGGTCAATACGACCGCAGCCTTACAAAATATAGAAAACAAAACATGGGGAGATCACCAAATATAGTTGCATCCCAAAAAGATTACAAATAGACCAGTATGGTCAACTATGAGGATGCATCCTCATCTTCATCTCCTTTTGTGTCGTCAGCCGTAATCTTAGTTTCCTTATCACCTCCCACAGAGGTCCTAACATCTAGCAGATCAAAGTTATGAACAAACTCCCTGGCACTATGAAGTTTGAATACGCCTTCGTATTTTTCCTTTTAGGACATGACAACCTCTACGGCCTAAAATTTTGAGTGTTAGTCCAAGCAAGAAGTAATTATCAGCAAAAAGTAAATAATGGAATGAATTTATCTGTAGAAGAACATCAAGGGAATATTCCTCTAAGTCCTCGTTATCTTCTTCCACCAAATGGTTGAGGTCAATAGCGTTCGCAACCCTTCTCATTTAGGAGACTACCCTAGCAGTGGTATCCCATGAGGATTTGGGATCATGTTGCCTTAATTGAGGTTATGGAAGACTATCAATATCTCTATCATACCTATTTTAGGGTGTCCATGTTGGCATTAACTAACATCACAGTCCCTAGGGGAGAGTCGGTAGTTAATACATGGATGGGGCTAAGTCCACCTTGGAAGTCCCCACTACAAAATGTCAAGCTTATCGTGTCCAGCTCAGGACCTATGTAATCATCAATTGGAGCATCATTTTGCTTCTCCCCATCCATCACATCAACAACAAGGGTATGTCCTTAGCAATGGGAAAATTGGTCGTCTCAACCCCTATAGCAGTAGTGGGCTCACTTGCAGGAGTTGTACCTCTGGGCGCCCACTTTTTCTTTTTCTCCTTCTTCTTGGGGTCTTAGTTGAGGGAGGTTGCATCCTCATCCATATCAACAAATTGGGAGGCCAAGAGTTCGCGATCAATCTCTTCCCCTAATGATAATATGTCTAAGATGGAAGGTACAACAAAATACATCATCCAAAATAAAGGCAATGTACTTAGAATTACCTTCCACGGTCATTTTCTTTGGTTGATCCTTTGAAGGAAAATAACCTTACTTAAAAATTGACATAGAGGTGACCAACACAGTAAGTCTCTTTTCTTGGTCACTCAAGCATGTCAATTCCGTAATTATGTTTTTTACCTGCTAATGAGCTTTAGGCTGTTAAGAGTTGTACAAATGTGTTAGTATAGGCTGCAAAAAACAAAACAAAAAATTATTGGCAAATGTAAAAATTGTGGTAAGTGATCACCTATTTCTGAGGGATGCCCGCATGTCCATGGCATCCTATAAGTTTCTCCCTCAGTTTCCTCATGGTGGGTTTCCCAACTTTTCCCAGAAATAAAGAAAAAATTTCCTTTCCAATTTTTAACACTGCTAGGCCTCTTGATATACAGATATATTCATTTATATTCCACACCATGGAAAAATAATACCACAAAAAATCTACAGAGTTATCCCTTTGCCTAAAAAAATGGAAGAACTCCATGGGAGTAATGTCCCTGTTGAATTCCTTTTTCCAAAGCAATCAAGTGACAAGAATATCCCTCCAGCCATTTGGGTCGAGGTGGGCTGGATCCAGATTCATAGCATTAAATATTTTCCTAATTGGGACAGAAAATGGTATCCGCAGCCCCAAGAGAAAGGCCTGAGAAGGAAAACAAAACCCCTTATTTGGGACTGCGAAACATGACCTATGTTCCGTAGTAGTAAGTGTACAAAGGTCTCTTTGGGGAAATTCAATGGCCATAGCAACCTCCTTGATCCAGTCTTCATCCATGATGTAGTGAATTTTCAATGTTGAGGGAGCTTTTTCAGTCACTTAGCTAGAGGGTCTAGTTGGAGTATTTGTCGCCACTAGTGGGACAGTTGAAGTCGTAGTATCCACCACGGCCATCATTTGGGCGGGGGGGGGGGGGGGTAATTGTTAGAGTTTTATATTCCTTCGTTACATTCGCAGTCTCTTTAGTGTCCCTATAATTAGAGGAGTCTGCAGAGTTAGAATCAATGGTGACAAAATTTGGAGAGTCCTTAAGCTGACTGGTCCCACTATCCTTTAAAGGCCATAAAATATAATTTTGGGAGGAGGAGAGCCAAAGTTATTTTTCCTAAATTCCTCCAAGAACTTTGAAGGGTTCTTATTCATAGATTTGAAGAAATACCTGGAAAATAGAAGCGCTCCGCAGTTAGGAGCAACAACCACTATGATAAAAGAAGCCTCTTAGAGGCCGCGACAGATACTGGCAAGATAATAGAAGATATGAAGTCAAAGGATACAACTAATCAATCCCGAAACTAACTACAACCAAGAATAATTTCTTAACTTCAACTTCATGGATGCAATAATATGTTCAATGCAACCATCAAAATGGATTAACAAGCTACAATATGAATTGATTTTAAAGTCACAGTCAAGGATTTCAAGAACTAAAGACTGTAGTCAAACGAGTTTTGATTTTAACAAAGGATTGAGAAAAGGTTGCAGCCAAATAACACAAGTAATATTACCAGTCGCGGACAAAAGCACAAACATGTAAACGATTGGGTTGCAAATTCTAAAAGATTGAAATCCCAAACCCCTAGTGTTTTGGTCAAGAACACATGAACATGTTCTTGGTGTTCTTGGCCAAAATCAAAATCCAAAATGGGGATAGGGAATAATTTAAATTAGAAAAAACTAAAAATCCCAGTCCTAACCTAGTTCAATATCCAATCCCAAACCCAATTTTTAGTGATGTGCCAAAAAATCAAAGATATATTCTAATCGTCAACATATTACCCAGAATATCAAACACTAGAAAATCCAAACAGAATAGGTACCCAATAGACTAAAACCCTATAAAATGATAATTTGTTGTTACTTAGTCTCAACAAACAAAGCTTTAGGCTCGAAATAAAAGAAAATGATGTTCAAAACATGGATTAACAGAGCATGACATTTATTCGCCGAAATTTACAGACAAAAATTTTATATTTCAATAATAATGTAAAAGCCCATTGTAATACCCGATAATTTTATTACTTTTAAATTGAGAATAATTAAAAGTTAGTGGTCCAAATTATTGTGGATTAATTAGAATTAATTAATTAATAAATTAATTAGGATTAATTCGGATTGAATATTACTGTTGATAAGAGTAATATATTATTGTATATTACTTAGTGATATATATCCTTTTGTCGAGTGACTTCGTTCCTCCTCTTCCTGAATGTATACAGTGAGTCAAATATGACCTTGCCTCTAAATCTGGCACCACATAACAATTGAATAAAAGAAGAAATTCCCGCATGTATAAAGGTGAAAGGAGTCTCTAAAAAACTTCGTCTATTGCGACAAAGCGAGACTAATCGATTGCGAGAGAGCATCGAGTTCTTTACATAAAGAAGCGAGTGAATGAGTGGACCGTGGTGAGTGGGACGGCATTTTTTTAGGTCGCGAGTCGTGTCAAACAAAGAAAAATGTACTGCGAGCTTAAATCGGTAGGGGAATGAGATAGCATCTGAGTCTCGCTTAGTCGTGAGCGCTCACCGGGCGGCTTTAGAGATAGGGTTGGTAAAGACACGCAAGTTTGAAGGAACGAGCCATGAAGGTAGGTTTGCGAGCAATCATCATACGAAAATGAACAACCTACAACTTCGTTCGGCGGAACCACTTGAGTTTATTGCGGGAGATCCGAGAAGCTACCTAAATAGAGGGCCCACGCGTGCACGGATGGTTGATAAACACGTATTATTGGGATGGGGCGGCATGCAATGGATACCGTTCTCCCACCCGATCCTGATGTTAGTAGGCCAAATCATCCTATTACACCTAAGGCCAAGTGATTGAGTTAAAGCTTTGGGCATAGAGCGGCTGCAAAGTCGCCCGGGGGGAGGAGTAGAGTCTAGCAACATTGATCCCCAAAATAGAATTTATATTCAAATCCCTACTCAATCCATGTATGTATAGGTCTTAAGGAGAATTTGAAGCTTGTTGCTAGCGGAAGTAGCGCGCCAAAGAGCAAAGATAAGCATTCATAAAGAAATGGTGTAAGCGGAAGGGAAGGCGCAACGGTTAGTGACTGCCTTTAAGTGATAAGGGGGGCCTCTCTTCTTTTCCCTTTAGAAAGGAGACAATAAGCCCGTCAACATTGAATCTTTCACTTTTGCCATCTGTTAGGAAAGTGATACCATACGCAAGTCCGAACCTATATAGTGAGGGTGCATTAAGGCGAGTTGATGAGCTAATACGGCTGGCTTACTTTTCATATATGGAGATAACATGACGTTAATCACTGGGGCCAACCATAAAGGAATAGGCTTCAATTAAGATATATACCGTCTTTTAGCTGACCTTTCCAAACCATGCTTCGCAATCAAGCTAGAAAAAGACTAAGCAAGTGTTGTCCTAATGAAATTGCGGATAGTATAGTCGAACATTCATTCCTTACCGCCGTTGCCTGCTTAAGACTAAAATCTAGTAGTGAGACTTATATTCTGCTGCCCTATCTAGTAAGAGACTCTAAAGCTATGTTTGGTGTAATCCATAGTTGGGCTTGACTTTACTGAAGAAGAAGGGGCGGAGTCTCAACTACCATACAACTACTATACCACTATCACTCCACGAGTGGATTAATTGAGTGACTAGACTTAGACTCACTAAGATACCAATCACTAAACTAAACAAAGTAGCAAAAATCATAAGAGAAGCAAAGTTCACAGAAGGTTGGGAAGTAGTACCCCCGGTTCACTAGGTTCTACCACTACAGGGCCAAATCATACTCAAAAGAAGAGTTTGATCCTAGCTCAGAAGGAACGCTAGCTATATTCTTAGTAATATATGAATATGATAATTATGAATATTTTTGTGAGATACAAATACGATAACTATAGAACTTAAGTCATGACGCGCTTATGAGTTGTGTCGGGACTAAAGTTGGGTAAAAAATGTAAATTAATTAAATATCATTCGGATGATGATTTTGAGTGCGTCGTTGAGTCCGAAAGGGTCGAAATAGGCATAAAAGTATACCTGGGTGCTCAATTTGGGTCTCAGGTTAATTGGAAGATGAAAGGACACCCTGAAGGAGCATTTCAGTCATTTGGCTTGAGAGATGAATAGTATCCACGTTTTCTGTCTTTTACCTAGCCTTGGAGACTTGTTATATAAGTGGGTTTACACTCTACATAAGGTTCATTTCATCTATTTTCATTTGTGAGTTTTTGAGAGAAAGTAAAGAGAATTTGAGAGAAAAGAAAAGTCACCTTGTGGAGAGGAAGAGTTGCCTTGAAGAAGAAGAAGAAGAAGAAGAAGAAGGGTCATATTGGTAAATTAAAGGGGACAACCACTAAAAACTTCCATCTCTACACCTTGCACCATCGCCGTAAAGTCGTCAGAAATTCACCGAAAAAAGGAAAAAGGAGGTTCTACATTATCTGCTCCTAAGGTTTAGACCTACACTAAGAGGCAAGTGATTCTTGCTCTATTTTAGTGTTTATAATATCCATGTTAAAATAGGATTTTGTTTTGGATTATGAACTTATGAATTTGGGATTAAAATGATTGATAAATCTTATTTAATGTATATCCAAATTCATGTAGTTGATTATTCATATGTAGAGGTTATGAACATGATGAACTTGTTAGGATGAACATGTAGAAAAAAACTATATGTTTATGGAGAAAATGGAAAATGATGATAGGTATTGCATGTAGATGAATCCTACTCAAGATTGAATATGAAATAATTTTAAATTCTCGGTTTTTAATGTGTATAAAAATGGAGAATTTAGATAAATAAAATTTTGAGGGTTAATTGGGTTTGGTGTTAATTCTCATATAAATTGGTGATTTAGATATTTTTCCTTGTATTATAATTACCCATAATCATATAGAAATGATGTTAAGATATTTGGGATTCGTTAGAATATATTTCATGTGAGTTTGGGTGAAAGAAAATGGATAAAACACATGAAAATTTGTTGAAAAATGACGAACATTATATGATAATGTTTGGACTGTTTTAAGAGGAAATTGGCAGTGTGCACGCGAGTTTTTGTGTAAAATCACTTTCTGCACAATTTTGCAGTTTTAAGTTTTATCAAAATCGGAGCAGAAAAGCCTCAAATTGTAATTTAATATTTCTGGGTAGAATTTACCTTTATATTAAAAAAAAAGGTTTGGAAAATGGTAATTTGGATCATGGTGAGATTTTATTTATTTTGGTACATTACCAAGAAAAGAGGGACATGGGTTATTGTTGGAAAATTATTTGTATTTGATGATTAAATTTTGTGAGAGATATCTACATAATTATATTATTATTTAGAGGAGAATTATCGTTATATCGAGTATGGGTAATATTTATGATATATTTACGGGTACTTGGGTCGGATTAAATATTATGTGAGTGATAACTACATAATAAAATATACGATGATAATCGTGATTAACAAGTACATGTGTTATTCGAGAAATACGACGGGTACTTGGGATATGATGAATTCCTAATAAGATATATGTCGTGTGAGTACCTAACACTAAATAGGTATATGATAATGCCTATTAGATTGATTGATGATTATGTGTATGACATACCCAGCTTACTTTCTATCGAGGGAGGTCCGCGCCTGAGGGCAGTCGCATCCCGATGAGCTTATATGTGGGGATCTTTGACTTGTCGCTCGAGAACGTAGGACTTACTTCGATTACCATTAGTGAGAACAATGGTATATAACGGTCATTTGGGTGTGTAGGTATATGCGTAGCCCAAAGTCTTAGGACTATGTTCGCCTCCATTATTTTTTATTTAATATTTGTGGTTCGAGGGATCTTTAACGAACCTATAGTCCCCTATACATTGACGAGATTTATTAAGACATGATAACAGAGTAATGTTGCACCGCAACTGTGTCTTGAGGTGAAGTATTGTATATATATAATAGAGTGAATGCATATATACATATGATGATATCTACTGTGTGACTAAATTAGAACTTAAAGATAATGATATTTGGAATAAATTAAGTATGAGAACACTTAATTGAATTGAGTTAATAAGGGGCTTATCCATGTTGAATCTAAATGGATACATTTGATATTTTGAACTAGTTAGCATGAGACTGTAACTATTATGGTTTAGAGGTACGATAGGCATGCATTCTAGATGAGAGGTGAGAATTTCAAGAGAGATTCCGATAAGTTAACATGTATATAATAAGTGCTGAATCTGGCATTTATTCACTTGCTATTTTTTTAAACTATTTTAACTTTGGGATTTGACCCGTTTACTTGCACATTCTCCTCTCTCTCTCTACTATCCTCTATCTCTCTCTATATATATCAGGTGTCCAGCCACAGGGATGCCAGCCATAGAGGATTGGGTCTATTGACGATGCTATGGATGCTATGGAGTTATGGAACTTGTTTAGATGCTTTCATATTCTTGATTCATACTCTGTAGTAGTTGATTTTTCATTTAGGGCATGTCGCCCAAGAGGATTCTAGTTATTTCATTTCTATCTGAGTCGAATTATATTCTTATGTCAGTTTGGTACATCTGGTATTATTGGGATTATTGTATTACGATATTTTACTGGAAAGTTTATTCCAGTTTCATTTAAATTCCATTATGATGTCTATTCAGTTATTATTCGTTGTGTGAATGGTTTGTATTAAATATTTAATGTTATTAAATTGGAATTTTTATGAAATTAAATTGGAAAAGTTTTAACAAACTACTTACTTGGATATTAGGTGATTAAATATTATGGCAAAGGAAATGTTTTTCGACTGTGATGCTAAGAATGAACCAACTGTATAATTAGTTTTAATTGGGAAGAGGACTGACCACCCGGTATTTAATTAAGTGGGTTCTTACACCCATGTATATACCAAGATTGTTACCTAACAATCAGTGAGAATGGAAGAAAGAATTATCTCCACCTTGAACCATCAGCATAACCATGCCCTAGTTCCGCCCTAAACCTCCACAGGAAACGCACTGAAAAACTCAAAGGTGAAATTGACCAGAATTCACTTTCTATTTTCTCTCAATGAAATTGGAATGTAATGGAGTTCACTACTAACTCCCATTTATTTAATAGGGCACTGGAAGGTGAAACATCTCCTTCCATTGGCCGCAGCATCAAAACCATGATCAGTGACACTGCGGCATGGTCTTAGAATGCAGTCGCAACACCAACTCTCCACTTATTGGCACTACAGCTTGAGGTCTTATTGATATTCCCATTATAGTCACCATGGTTCATGAAAAAATTAATAACAGGCCACTGCCCGGGAACTGACATGCCACAACCATCTACACTCATAATCCTTATACCAAGCAGGCCATTACCAAAACCAGTCGCTCCCACTCCCTGGCCTCGAATAGGATAAAGCACTACTCCAAGCAGTGGCCATTGTCTGGGTTCAAACAGGTTAGGTCCCCTACTCTCACATCAGCCACTTGATAGTTTTCCACAACTAGAAGGATTTCGTACTCGTATAAGATTGTCCAAATATCATGTGCTTTATACACGTGACATACCATTATGGATTCTATAAATAGAAGTTACGGCTTCATTATTTAAAGGATGATTCATTTGGCAAAGCTCTGCTAAAATATCCATACTACCTCTCTCTACAAGGTACAACTCCTTTGGGGTATTACCTCGACGTAACCTTCTTTGTCTTAGGCTTGGAGTCCACATCACGAGCTGTCGACTTAGCTGATCTCATGTATTATCTTGCCCTCTCTACTTTGTGTGCCTCTAATGGCACCCTAACTTTCTATCATACAATACATTTAATGAGAGTAATGTACCAAAGTGGACGTACACTCATTTTTATAGCCGAACAACTCTATGTTTTATGTCTTTTTTCTTCTCTCTTGCTTTACTTTTATTTTACATTTGATATGGTGTTGAGAAGGATGTAAGTATGATTTCTTGTATCCTCAACCATCTTTGGGCTAAATGTAGCGAGTATCTCACTTATTCAGATGCTCTCAAATGACATAAGGATGATAAGGAGGAGTAAAAATTTGGGTCGTGTTACTAGATGTTGGTTTATTTTCTATAAGGGAAACTACTTCAACTATTCGGTTAAACTCATAGATCTGCAAAGGAATAACAGAAGATTTGATTTTCGAGCGTAACACTCATTCAAAATGCTTGCATTTCTTAATTTTTGTATTGATGTATTCTTGAGCATAATGTGATAATTTTGTTAACTTAGCCTCATATTAAGCCATAGTCGTATTTTGTTATTGTAGGATTAAGAAATCGACGGCCATCTGATCCCTTAGAGACTCTGAAAAGTACTTATTAAAGAAGATTTCTTAAAATTTCTAATAGGTTAACTCATTCACATTTCGGGATCGTAAAATAGACTACCACCAGAAGTCTTCTTCTCCTTTTGAACAAATATGAAGCCAATCTTATCCCAAATTCAGGACTAATGCCTAATCTGTTAAGTACTTTGAATGTTTGGAGGATCCATTTTTCTACTTCAGCTGCACTTGGATTCTCGAAAAATGCTGAGAGTTTTTTCCTTATAAGTTCTTTAAGAGCATTCATGATTCGTGTTTCTTATGGTATTTCATTATTAACAAGTGTTGGGTGTGGTATGTTTTGTTATCATTGGGTTGGTATAGTTAATTCTTATAGAAAACGTATAATTCCTTCACTAATGCTAGTTGGATTAGGCATCTATGGAATTGGTCATTCTTCTTGGGTCCCACTAGCAGTTGCACGAGTGTTAACCATACTATATAAGTAATATGTCGATGGATAAATTACAAGTAGAGATAAAGAAAACAAACTGTGATATTAAATGAGGTCGGGTTACACATAGTATTACACAATCATAAGGTGTGTTACTAGGGTTTCACTAATAAAAGGTACTAATTGAATGGTTTGTATCAATTTAATGAACGAAGATGCAAGGTTATACCACAATTAAGGATTAAAAGCAATTCAGTGGCTTTAGAGGTTGTAGTAGTGTATCAGATATTAGGAATAACTGAGATATCGATAGAATCAATATTCGCTATAAATATGAACTACACAAAATAGTTTGGAATATGGGACTGAGTTCAAATTATTACATAGTGATAAAACAAAACAATAATGTACAAAGACATAAGTTCAATTATTTAATATCGAAAATAGAATCACTTACTTAAAAATATGGTTTGCGATTTTGTGCATCAATCTCATGGTGGTTGGCTGGATAGTCAGAAATCAAGGAGAGTATAAGTAGGTATTACATGTCTAAAATAATGTTTATGTGATGCAGTAGAGTGAAAATTGAAATACATTTCAATGTAAAAATAATTAAGATGGTGTAATATAGAATGTTGAAAAGTTTTAAAGGTAATAATTTTCTTAATTTCAATTGGGATTTCAATTTATTGAAAAGAGAAAAATTTACTTTATTTAACCTAAAAAATTTCTTGACAAAAGGTTGGGATTGTTTTGAAAAACTTAAAAAATTGGCCAGGGGGTTATATGTAAAATAAAAGTTTTGTTATTAAACTTAAAACTTATTTTCTCCAGATTGTGCTTTCCAATAATCCAAACAGGGTGATGTAATCTGCAATTTTATTTAGAATTTAAAACTAGAAATTTTTTAAAAAATCAGATTTTTCTTATTGGAGACGCACTCCCATTCGCTTTGTCAAATATCACACGTGCATGGTTTGACCTTCACTCACGTACGTGTAATCCACTTTACCTTTAAGCTTTGATTGGTTCACTTTAGGGTTTTGAAACTTTTACCTTAAATTTGAGATGTTTTAGAAATCCATTTGAGTCAATTCATGAATGAAAGTTGTGTAATTTTTGTACAAGAATCAAACCATATTGGTTTCAATGATTTTGGTGGTCTAGTTTCATATTTTGATTTATCATCAAAATGTAAAAAATTTGACCTGGGGATAAGTGATTGAAATTTATAATTTTTATTCTGGTATAGTGATGGTTAAACTCTATGTTGAAAATGCAATCAAACAGGCTTGGTTTGAAGGATTTAGGTTGAGTCTAACTCCCAAATTCAAACTCTAAAACTTTCAGGCCCTTAAAATTCAAACTTCAATTTGCAGCATTAAAGCTTAACTTTTCTTCAATTACACATTGCACCGAGGTTCCTGAGAGCCCGAGATTAGGTTTCCTCACTTTGAAACCAGTTAAAAGTCAAGGAAGAAGAATCCACCATTGAACCTCAAGCTTCAATGGAGTTTTGTAGTTTTGAAGCTTATAGAGTGCACTCATACGTTAACATTCACATGTAACTACATATATTTAATATATATAAGTGTAAAAACATAATCAAATGAACGAAGAAACATTCACACATAAAATGACAAAGATGCATAAAACTCAAAATTTTACATTGAAAGTGTGTTGAAATGAAATGAGTTTTCTCAGGGGTAAAGGGTGCCTTTTATAGGATTCGTGGGGGGAGAGTTCATTGATGGAATTAAAGGTGGGTTTTACCATGGTTATGTACAAGTTTAAACTACGTTACATGTGGGGTTAAATGGTTCAAATTGTGTACTCCATGTGGTACATGCCATGTTGGTAGTCCAGCTGTTCCCACATCAGCAGGGATGTAAGTGGAAATAAGTTAGGTTTTGGTTTTGGTCCTTGGGTGGTTTTGATTTAGAGTTTAGGGATTATAAGTTCATTTTTAGAACTTTAGGGGCTTATGTGAAATTTCACAAACTTAGGGGATTGGTCAATGATATTCCTATAAAATATAAGTTATTTAGTCAAACTTTAGGTTTTAATTGGGGTCTAATTGGCGTAGGAAAGTGTATAATAACATGATTCTCTATTCAAGAGTATTGTGGTAATGTTGACAAAGTCTAGGGTTTCTTGGGAATTTTAGAACTTTGGATGGACTAAATGCCTATATAGGGTAGGTATGTGGGTTGTATTTTTGATATGTGGCTAGTTACATTCCTATATATGGGGTATGTAGTTGTGACATATCCCTTATGGAAGTTGGACAGTAATTCATTTAATTAAAATATATGTAAACATGTAGAGCATTACATTTATGAGGCTAAGAATACGTAAATAAAAATCTATGTGTGGAGCTTATGGTGAAATCCTATTTAGGTTATGGGTAGCATTCCGTGGTAATTGTTCATTACATGATAGTACTTATTTGTATACATATGGAGACTTAAAGCATAGTTAGTCCTAGGGTGGGGACATGCAGATAATATTGCACTTAGTTGAGATATTTATTTTATGTGAGAGACGATGGGTGGCATGTATTACGAATTAACTACATCATTAATTACTGGTTTTGAAAGAATAATATAAATTAGACATCCTCGGTATTTCATTTGTGGCCTAATCAACTGGGCGCGAAAAATCACGGGGGGTCACAGATAGTGGGTGCCAAACTAAGGCACCTGACTTATGAGTTATGATCCCACCATGCTTCCACTGTCGTAAATCTGATAATTTTGTTATACAAATTGTTTATAATTTCTACATGGACTCTTTCTATATAACACAAAAATATGTTATCCATTTCTCATAAAATCATAAACATATTTTACTAATCGATATGCGGTGTCACCCCCCTTTTAAAATTAACAATGTTAAGTCCTTTGAAATCCTACTAGTTTAATGACTAAACTCTATATTTTGACGTTAACAAAGTAACTTCCAAAAATGTTGTAATCCTCAGCTTTAACGCCATGGTTTCATGCGTGCGTTCACTGAAGTTATCACTCACCTTACAAGGACGATCCTATAGCCAAAATTTCATTGATCGAAGATCAAAACCTGATCTCATGATTACACTTAACACTCATAAGAAATTAAAACCTAGAGCATTAATATCATGTTGTAATGCCCCGACATGAATTTAAGGTTCCCTCGTAGGTCAACCTGAATCGTTTTGGTTGCGTAAAGTGTGGAGTGATGAGAAACAACCAAGATAATGTTTCTAGTTCATTTTATTTAAATAATTTAACCGGATAGGCATAAAATTCCTTTTTCAAGGCATATACAAAAAACAAGAACAAATCCATAACACATTAGTCAATTCCCTCAGATTTGTGTAATGAGAGATACAAATGTAAAGAGTAAGAATCATGTAAGGACATTTTGTCCATCTTCAATATGTATGTCGTACGCCGTTACACCGTTGAAGAAACTCAAGATCGCATCTACATCAACGGATTCGAATATCAAAGCGTCTTCAACATCATAACCTCTACGAGAATGAACTTGGCAAAGTTTTGTTTTTAAGTCCCTTAAAGTTTCATACTTAGTATTGGGAAATTTTTATGAAATGTTTTTTATAAAAATAAGAAGTAAACCCAGTAAACCAAGTAAATTTTGCTTTTTTTATTTTCTGGTAAATCGGACCGGTCCGCCTATATTAAAAAGGAATCGATATGCCTCCATACCAGACTGATCCGTTTTACACCAGTAAACCCATAATCGAATCCAAAACGAAGAGCCCCTTTGAAAAATGAACCGATTCGAGGTCGGACCGATCCGCCTCCATTCCAGACCGGTCTGCCGAGATAAATTCGAACAGTTCCGTGAGATGTTTTACCACCGACTCATATTTCCTATATATATATTCCTATTTCGGTGGTGTATTTTCCATGTCTTTGAGAAAACGTTTCTAAGATTTCAAACACAACAAGACTTCGATTTTTGATGTGCCAAACTTCTTTTTGATTCACACAAAAAAAGTCCCAATTACTTTTGTGAATCTTTTGGAACCCTAGAACACAAGATTTTCTATTGTTCATCTTTGTGGAGAGATCTTTGCAACTGAGGGTTGCGTGTCATTGTTGAGGGAGTCTCTACAAAGTGTTATGGCTGCGTGTCAATGAGGAGAGCTACGGTTCTTCTTTTTTTGTTTGGGTTGCAAGTCCTTGGAGGGTACTGCGTGTATTCTCTTGCTGAATTCAAGACTGAGTGTCTTTGTGGGTTGGCTGCGCGTTAATCCATTGCAAATTTCTCTATGTAATTGTAAGTTGCGACTTATATATTCATAGTGAAATAAAGGTTTTACCCAAAAGGGATTTTTTCCTGAAATCTGTGTCTTAGCATATTTACTGTGTCACATGCTTTATTTATTTATGAATTGACATACGCACCTTAGATGCATGTTTAGGGACTCTAATTAAATAAGGGGTACTTGGAAACTTGCGAATTTAATTTAATCAATTATCACACAATCGCACTTTTCAAATCACTAATCTGTGAAACTCTCTCGAAAGATCACTACAAGAAAAAAAGATATTTACAACGCTATTATATTTTTTTTACATCACTTACAAATGCACTGTTGTAAATCCTTTTTTAAAATTTATTACACGTCACTTTAGTTAAAAGAGGACCCAATAAGACCTCATTTTCAATTCGCAATATTCCCAATTTTACACTCTCGCTCAAACCCACTTCTCCATATCCCAATTACATCACAATTTCTGGTCCCACTCCTCCATCTTGGACTTTATCCCCCGATCCCCCATCGTCTGTCTCTCTTCGTTGGGGATTTCTCTCTATAAGTCATCTCTCTCTCTCCCCCCCCCCCCTCTCTCTCTCTCTATATATATATATATATATAGGGAGAGGTTCTCTAGTGGACCAAAAGAATGGACTTTTTAATGGACCTTAACAAAAAAACACATTAATTTTAATTCTTATATTGTAATTGGTCTGCGTCAGTGGCACCCGAGACCCCACCTTCACCCCACTACCCCCCACCCTGCCCCCACCCCAACCACCACTATAACTATAGAAGCCCTTATGGCAACCCTTATGACAGCAGGGCTGCCATGGGGGTGGGGGTGGGGGCGGTTGGGGGGGTTGGGGATCAATCGACACGCGTGTTTGGTGCTGCTAGCGGGGACCAATTACACTATAAGAATTAAAATTAATGTGTTATTATGTGTTATTTGTTAAGGTACATTAAAAAGTCCATTATTTTGGTCCACTAGAGAACCTCTCCCTACATATATATATATGTATATGTATATATATATATATATATCATTCCCTCTCTAACTGCTTTTGGCAATCTCGTTAGGTAATCTTAAATGAACACAGTCGCCTCGTTGTCGTTCTCCCTCATACTAACTGCTTTTGGCAATTTCGTTAGGTAATCTTAAATGAACTTATTGAAACGCATGGTACGAGATTAAACCTTAGTGAAAGTTGAGTTTTTATCTTTTAATTATTACAGAGTATTAGCATTATAATGAAAAGAAATTGACTATCAGATCTGTTTATTATTTTTCGTTCATTGTTTTTCTATATTATTAATGTTGTAAAAAAAATATTTGCAGACTTTTTGGAGTGCTTCTTCATGCTACAGTTTGTTCTCAATTCCATCTCTCAGCTAGAAGACTTCGTAGTGGAACCAAACGATCACTAGAGATGAAAATAATCTTATAAAGGTATTGAGTTTAATTTCTAATTTTCCAACATAAAATTAAGTGTTTTTCCCGCTCTTAGTTATGCAAGGTTTGTTGTTAATGTTGTGTTTTGATATACTTAAATTTTTATCTACATTTATACATCCTCGATATAGATGGAAACTATTATCTTTATAATTGATTACAATATTGAATTTGTGGTGTGAAATTTCGTAACATAAATGTTTGACAAAATGCCTAAATGGGGTATTTTGAGATGGATTTTCATTGTCTTATGAAGAAATATATTTTCAACTTTTTTATTAATAAATTATATATCATTTCTTGTTATAATATAGTGACAATATTTTTTTGTTGAGTTGTCGAACGATATGTGGCTGAAGGCTTATGAAGAAGTTGGAGCAAATATAAGGATAAATTGTTCAGCTTATGGACTTCACCTTAGATAAGTTCATCAATATAAGTTTTGCCTAAGTTAGTCACTTTTTTGAACTATTATGCTTAATTAACCAATAAAGGTTTTCTAAAGACATAAGCACAAGAAAACCTTTGGGGGGTAAACATATGATTATTTGTATATTATTATCTCACATTACTTTATTAATTAGTTTTTGGGGGTTTAATCCCATGCCCAATGTTTATTAGTCTCCCCTCTCATGTACTTTTATAAATTGTATTAGGTCCCATAACTACCCAAAACCTCCCTTAACCTCCTTGTAATCACCCATCTTTCTCTCCGCTGAGAATGACACATGTCTGATAGTTGTTACAATAGGACCAACGACAAAAAAAATAAAAACATGAGAGTGGATACAAATGATTTTTTAAAAGTGGGACTAAATACCTGTGATCCCTTTATTAATTAAAGGAGTTCAGGTTCAATTTTTGGTTGTAGATGTACTTTTTAACTATGTCAATGTAGATCTTGATGGTGCCTATGAGGATACAATGAATGCTCCTTCGTTTAATTATGTGTAGGTGAGTTTCGTTAATTTGTTTATTGACATAGCTTTAAATTGTTATCGGTTGAGTGAAGAAGAGTTTAATAGAAAATTAAAGATGTGTGAAATGTTGTGTTTTAATGACAAAAGATGTTTGATATTTTAGTTCACGTGGACTAACTTTTATAGAAAACACTAGAATCGCTATGTAGGCCCAAAATGAATAATTACTAGCTTGCATTGCATGTTCATTATGTCATTTTAAATTGTCTCATATGTCTTATTTGACTTTTAAAGAAGGGATCAATAGATCTATTGATTACAAAATCTGTCACAATTAGTGTCAAAAATTCCTTTAATAACAATAGTTTCATTTAGTTAATACGGTACCGTGTAGTTATTTAATATATTTTTATGTCTAATAGATTGAAACCCTAATTTTTTGTGTTGTCTTTGACATCCTGATATTATCTAACCAATATTGTATAACCAGTGCTTTCATGATGAAAAAAACAAATTAAGAAGAATGGGTTAGTATTGATTATTATAGCTAGAATTACAGAGGAGCTTAAATATTTATCTTGGGTAAACTCTTAATTTTTTTTGTAGATGATGATGCGATCAAATTTGGTTTGAGAAATCCTATTGTGTTTTGTATGATAATGTTGTTTTGAAATTAACAACACAACATATTTTCTTCCATACGATTTTTATTTTTTCTTTATGTTATTTGGCCTCTAAGGACTTCTTATCTTACTCAAATACCCACCATAGATACATTGTATCTGTCAACAACACAATGGTGCATCCTCTTTTGCCCTCAATCTTTCTACCTCATGGGTACACTGATTTTCATTTCATTTTAAAGTTGATTGTCATACTGTAAGTGTATAAACTATGAATTATTAATATTGGCTTAATGTAGAGTCATTTAATGGTTCTACATTATGAGTTCCATTAGATTAATTATTACTCTCTTATTTGAGTTAATAAATGATAGACTTTGGACGTTCCTTTATATGTTTTGACTAATATGCATGGCCATTTTAATGACCTTTAAACTTTTTCAGTGTTATAACATAATTGTAGAGAAAGCCAAATATAGCTAAAAAAACTCACAAGTTATGAAGATGGCAATCAATTAACAGATTACATCACTCTGGCGAAACACCAATGGATCAATTGTTATAGTAACTATTGTCTTGATCTTGGCCATTACATGTACCTTAATAAATGCAAAAGTCAAATAGGGACTCTTAAATTAGGATGGAGGGAGTAAATTCTGAAATCTCATCACTTACTAAACACTTTTTTGACTGGAACTTATTGTGACAGCACTAAATAATGTTTGATTTTTTGTGTTATTATTTAAATCTCTTATTCTTGAATTCAAATATAATTATGGTCATTTAGCAAAGAAATGTGCATTGTGTGATTCAAACTGCTGATGTGAATTTTGAGATTTCATATGTGAATTAACAACTTGGTATGAATATTTTCCAACAAAAATTGAACACAGGTGTCAAATGCTAATGTCTTAGCATGTATCGTTCCTCAGTAAAAGTGTATTTTCCTGTGAACATGTCTTGTAGATGGGGGATAATTTTAAATAAATATCTTATCTAGAACTAGAAGCATATGTTGGTGGGATACATGAGTCTGTTTGGGGGTTAATAATAAGAGTTCAGTATTCTTAAATTTTTTATTGATCAATATTTAGTTATGTTCAACTTTGTTGCGTTATTTTCCATTAGTTAAAAAAATGTACCATAACATTTTCCTACAAACGCAATAGATTAGAGATGTACAACCATTGTCTCTCATAGAAATGACAAACTTGGTTAACAATTTTAGGCTGATGGTTTGTCCAGAAGATGAAGTTTTTGGATTCTCTTTACTCGGAATTCTCTTCAATTGTACCAAATTATAAATGATACGCACTCTATGAGCATAAAACTAGGTTATTACTTACAGTTTTCCTTTCTGTTTCAAGATATGCATACAATTAATTTGATTGCAAGAACAATGTTTTATTCAAGGAGCACACGAGCCATGTCGTGTTTGGTAAGGATATTTGTCCTTTATTGCTAGCTCTAGTGATAGTCTTTTATTACCAAATTCAGCCACAAATGCTCCCAAATTCGGAGTTCAGAAGGATATTATTTCCTGATATGTGATGGTGAACAATTGGCATAATACCCCCATTAAATACGTTTCACCTCAAAAGTCGTTTAGGATAAATGAAATTATCAGCCTTCTCTTGTTGAACTGTAAGCCTTTAGTATTTCTTATTTTTTTCTCGCATTTCTCTCGCTCAGAGACCTCATGATACCACTGGTATCACGAACCATAACCTTCTTGCTCGTTATCTTAGTTTTTCTATTACTAGGACTTCCAAGTTTGAGTTTTTAATTTTTTGATTTGAAGTTAAGGGTTTGTTTGAGTTCGATCATCATCGAGAAATGCCTCTCACGATTAATAAAATTTTCTTAGATCACCACCGAGAATGATTACCGACGCAATATTTATCAAACACCGCATTGAAGGTATAAATTCTCTATACTTGTTGGTGATTTTTCTCTATTTTTATTTTTTTTACAGAGGACTTGAGAAAAGTGTGGCCTTCCTTGTAGATATCAACTTAATGTTGTAAGGATTGATGCTCCTGAATTGGTCGGAGATTGATGTTCAGTGTCTTAAATAATTGATATGCTTTATTAGTATTGTAAGATGTTGGAAAATCTTTATCTATTATAAATCCATAAGAATTCGCTGGTATTTATATGAAACTTATTTAAAATCTATATGTATAGTTTGGGTTTTCATATTATTTTATCCAAGTAAGTAACTCCCAAACTCAATTTGTTTTTATAAACAAAAACAGAACATCCAAGTAGGTAGTCAGAGTGATTGAGGTTTAAAAAATGTACACATCTTAGATTGATATTTTTGTCATTTAGTTGTTTACTTGTAATCTTGTTTGAACAAGAAGTTTCATATATTTGTCAACTTGTGCGATGTTTTTGTTCTCTGTTTTGATGTTGTTATGTATTGATTTTGCAACTTTTTTTCCTTTATTTTATATTATGCTATAATCCTACTATATCTGTTGTCAAATTGGGTAAGTATCAACTAGTTTACTTCATTAGACCTTTCTTATAAAGAGGCAGACCCTATTTCGATAACATTGTCTGTGTAGATGTAAATGTGTGCCGGTAAATGGGGGATTTGTTGGATTTTAATTTGGAATGAATCTATAATTTATAGATCCTCTTTCTTCCATTTGTGTCATTCGGTCTTAGGTGGGCCTCTACAAAAGAAGCAACATGACTTTTTTAGGGAATGTTGTCGTTCAAAAACCTTTGAACTTACCCAACCAAATGTATTTAGTTTCTTCCTTAATTCTTACAAGTTCCCTTTACTTGATGATTTTGTTTTTCTATCTGAAATTATGTGCAATTTTGTTTCAATGTTAGAAAATCATGGCATGGACCAAAATGTGTAAATTATTCCTCTTGACTTACGTAGCATAAATTCACGCTGCCACTCTTAATAATTTGATTAAGATATGAGATTCAGTTTTGGCGAGACATGGGTGGCTCAGAAGAGAGAGTTGTTTCTGTGATCATGGTGGGTGTCCCCACCAAAGGTACTAGGTTTAGTCCATTGTTGGTTAATATACCCGAGCCGCTTTTTCCATTGGCTGGACAAATAATGGTTCATCATCCAATCTCTCTTGTAAAGGAATCCAAACCTGGAGAAGATCTATCTGGTTGGTTTCTATGAGGAGCATGAATTCGCGTTATATGTTTACTCAATCTCGAATGAGCTTAAAGTTTTTACCAGGTATTTGAGAGAGGACATGACACATGGGTCTGCTGGTGGACTTTATAATTTCAGAGATCTCCTCATGGAAGATGACACGTCGCACATTTTCTTGCTGAATTTTGATATGTGTGCAGTTTTACACTACTTGAGATGGTTGGGATCATAGAAAATACGGTGGGATAAGAACAATCCTAGTAATCAAGGTTTCTCCTGAGGCTTCCAATGAGTTTAGGGAACTGGTTGTTCATCCTACTACCAATGAATTATTGTATTACACTTAGAAGCCTGAAACTTTTATGAATGACTGAATCAACCGTGGTGTGTATGTATTTACACCAAATATCTTTACAGCCATTTAAGGTGTTTCTACACAACTTAAAGACAGAGTCAATGTAAGGCATATGTCGAGTTTTGATTTCCTTCAATCAGCAACAAGGAGTCTCCCTTAAAATTTTGTAAGATTGGATCAAGATATCCTATCACCTCTTGTAGGAAAAAACAGTTATATACATATGCAACAATGGATTTCTGGGAACAAATCAAAACTCGTGGAATGTCTTTGAAATATTTTGGCTTGTACCTTGCCCAATTTAAATTCACCTCACCCCATTTGTTGGCCAACGGGGATGGTACAAAGAGTTCCACCATTATCCATCACCAAAAGTTCATCCAAGTGCTAAGATTGGCCCTAATGTCTCAATTGCTTCCAATGCACGAATAGGACCTGGAGTGAGGATGATCATTTTTATTATTCTTGATGATGTCAAAGTCAAGGAAAATGCAATTGTTATTCATGCAATTATTGGGTGGAAATCTACTATTGGGAAGTGGTCTCGTGTTCAAGCTGAAAGGGATTACAAAGCGAAGCTTGGGATTACAATCATTGGTGAATCCGTTACCATCAAAGATGAAGTTGTAGTGGTCAACCACATTGTCCTTCCAAACAAGACTCTTAATGTTAGCGTTGAACATGAAATAATATTATAATGAAGCAAGATGCATTCCACAAGGCAATTGCCACCACTAAGCAACCATTTATTTCACATCACTAATGTATCAAGTAGGTTATTCATTATTGTTCATCTTAATATAAACATCTTCCAAGTTGGAATAGTAAAAGTTCGTTCTTTTTAAAAAAATATGAAGTGATCGGTAATATATCTTGGTTATTGCATTTGTTTCCTTTTCAATCTCTTGTCTTGATATTGTAGTTGTTTTCTGTTGATGGTGATTCAATTTCTCTTACTTTGTGCCTTATGTTTAGTCAATTTCAATTCACATGAAGGTATTCCCATCCTCCAAGAATGATGGGCTTTCTCTGAGTTTGGAGATTTTCCCACACTTGGTTCTCAAAAAGATAATTCTATAAAGAATAACTACTTTCAAGGTAATTGTGCTTTCTTGCCAGAAACTATGTCAATTATCTTCTTTCTGACATTTTACCCAAGGTGCTTATGCTGACCATTATTTTTTTCCTTACTAGTTTTGTGATCTTTGAATGTCTTTATTAATAAAAAATTTAGCATTGTCTCCAGTTTTTCTTTTTGGTAATGCTATATTTGATATCTTTGAGATCTTACACTTGTATCCTTGATTCATAGTGAAGATTGTTAGGGTTAGTTTGTGTTATTGTTGAACAGGTCTTTCCTTATTTTGGAGCTAAGAAGTATACATGCATGCTTGGTCTTTGATGAGTAAATCATTTGTTGCAATTTGTTTTTCCTTCAATTTTGATATACATACCCCTCGAATTATGCCCTCTCTCTGACCTGATTGCAACTCGATGCTGCCTCATTTCTCTTATCTTAATAATATGGTTTCTATTTATTGTGTTTGATTATAATGTTTCATTTGTTTTGTTGTAGGTTTATAGAGAGCGGTTTCATAAAGAATGGAGTGAGCATTTTTAGTGGAATGTCTACGACATATATGGTTTACAATAGTTTTATACGGGAATATATAGATATAATTGATATTGGATAGAATGTAGTCGGGAAAGATATGCTTTGAGTGTATATATTTTGTAGGACAAGTGTTGGATGGAATTTTTGAAATGATTATAAATTTTATTTTCTATCATTAATTATCCTACCTTAGAGCTAAGGGCAACCCAAAGATCCCAAGTAATTAAGCAACTAAGGTGTATTGCAATGCGTGAGTAAAATTTCATTTCTACTTTGGCTCTAGTATAATTTATCGTTCACAATTAATCATAAATTTTTGTCTTGTAGTGGACTCATTCCATTAGCTCTTGATGGAAATAAATGACCCGTAATACCACATTGGAAGGATGTAAAGATAAATAAATATTAGTAATATTGTAATATTTCTTCCCTCACTTCCTATTACTAACATTTTAGCGCTTGTGTCATTTAGTGCCCTAAACAACCTACAAACGTTGAGTGGGGATGATATGTGATGAAATATATGAGATAATTAATAGAGATTCCTTTTAAGAATATTTATTCAAAGGTAATTAATTATACTTATTTCCATCATCTCTTAATATATGTCTTAAAACATCATCATTTATTCCTTGATTGTTTAAGATGAACATGCTATCGAAGAAAGAGACATACATAAAGGATGAGATTGATAATGTATAAGTTAATTTCATTCAATTAATCTTAAGTCACCTCAAAGCATAGTAAGTCTCCTTCTCTCCCTCATATGCGCAATATTTATATAAACTACCTAATGGTACACATGACATTCTTGTGTGATGCATACTATTAAACAACAATATGTTTGTGTGATACAAGATTTTTTACCTTGGTTTTTTAAAATTTAAAAAGTGATACGATGTGTAGGTAATGGAGATTGGTGAGAGTGGGGGCTAGCAAGGTTTGGGGGGTTGCTGTTGTTGTGGGTGAGTGGTGGTGGGGGGGGGGGGGGGGGGGGGGCTGTCTGATTTTTTTTACTTATGCTAATCAAATTGTATTATGTAGTTATTTTAGTTATAGGGATTTTCATAAATTGGTTTCTTCTTGCAAGTGATTATAATATTTCATTTATGTTTTTGTACATTTATCCAAAGTGGTTTTGTAAAAAAAGAATGGAGCAGGCATTTGTGGTGGAATGTCAAGGACATATTTAGTTTATAATAGTTACATTTTCAGTATTTGAGATGGGCATTTTTAGTTTTAACTTATTTTGGATGGAAATGTAATTAGAACAAATACCTTTTTTCAATGTATGTATTACTTTGGCAGGACAATTTTTGGATGTATATATTAGTAGGACAACTTTCGGATGTTAAAATTGACAAGACAACTTTTGAATGTATATATGGATATGACTAGTTAGAATTAATTTTGAAAACATTTATGTAACATATGGAATTGCATTCAAGTGAATCATCCTATAAAAAATATATTTAGGACGCTTTTGTGCAAGTGGTAAGTAGTGAGAGAATTTTTTGCAACCCTCGTAAATAACGCGTCTTAAAAAGCTTTATTTTTAAGACTTTTTTTATTTTTATTTTTTGAAAGCCTTGTAAATAGTGCGTCTTAAAAGGTTTGATTTTTAAGACGTTTTTTTGATTTTTTATGACAGTTGTTTTTAAGACACTTTTGATTATGATTAAAAGTGATATAAATAGTTTTTTATGACACTTTTTAACCGTTGTAAAAAGACTTTTTTCTTCTAGTGGATGGAGTATCGCCTAACCTTCCATTACAAAGGGGACGAGGTGTGCCAATGCCAGTGTGGTTGCCAATAACAATGCAGTGTAGAAACAAATGACAAAAATGAAGGATGTAATAACAAAAATGAAACAAATAAAATGGATATGGATTAATCATGTTTTATTGAAAAAACATATCTTTCAACCTTAGTTAAAATGCATTAACCTTTATGGTCGATACATTATCGTTCCATTACATACCCATTTCGTTTATTCCTTACCAAGACATTGCCATGTTAACTTAATTTTCTCTTTACTCTAGTATGCCATGGATTTATTAATCACACCAGCTTCTCATTTTTCCATAATTTGATTATGTATTGTTTAAACATGGATATTCATATCCATGTACCATTTGCATTTATTTTTACTCAAATTTTAACAATTTCATATCATTAATCTCCTTTTACACTTTTTAGCCTTTAAAGAGTGCTATACTCTAAATTATTTATTCACTTTCTTAATTAGAGTTCACCAAATTCCATTGGTGTTTACGGAATGACACCGACTGTCAAAAAATTCCTCAATATGCTTCCATGGTCAGTGGTTATGGGTTTAAGTAGAAGTCTCACCCCAAGGCTCTGGGCACTCCTTAAACATTCATGGTAGCTCCAGTATCTTTTCACTTGTTAATTCATTGTAACCAATTTTTTGAAGTGAAACTTTTAGTCGCTTTTGCTATTTTAACCATTTTACTCGGCTCGAAGGCCAAAACCCAAGGCGAATTCCACCTTGTCATCATTGTTATACACTTGAACATATTTAACCATTTATTCCTTTTCACACATTTTCGATGCAGTACCGACATCTTTGCGTTCGAAAAGGCTCACTCCATTTCCATTTCTAATGGGAAAAAAACTTTCATTTAGTGTTCATTTAAGGTAATGTATATCACCCCCCCCCCCCCCCCCCCCCCCCTTTTTTATCACAAATACAATGTTTAAGGTAAAAGTCACAAATTTAATCATCTCGGATTTCATTATGTAAATCATCATTTTTAGAAGTTTTATTTACACTTCATCACTTTAATCATCAAATATTCAAAGACTCGCCATTTGAACCCATGTTTACTACACTTCACGTTATGCCACTTAAAAACTTTTAACAACATTTTTATACTTTCTTTTCACCTTAAAGTTGCATTATTTTATTTGCACAATATTTCAAAACACTTACCATAATGCTTTCATGTAAATAAATCTTTAAACATATTCATCTTAAGTCCAAAATGAAAATATGTTACTTTTCACACATAAAGTGTTAATGATTTATGTTTATTATTTCTCTTCATGAAGTAATATGTTTCTACATTAATTATTATCCTCCATTTCATAATTATATAACCCCAATATGCTAAAATTTGTTGAAAATTACTCAAGGATTTCTAGTCTCACATTTTCGTAAGCACTTTCATGAAAATGTTAATTTTTGACACATTAGTAGGATTTTATTTCATGAAAATCAACAATTTATTTTTTGAAAATTAGTAACTTGAGTGTTTATTCAAGCCTCACCTTTCATGTCTCATTTTTCATTAAATTATTCCATAATTTCATAACATTGTTCTATTTTATATTCTGAAAATTTAGTAACCTAAAAACCATGGTTAAACCGACTGTTAATGATTTTTTCATACAAAATTATTCCAACAATTTCAAAAATGGGAAGCATGTAAAAACCATATATATATATATATATATATATATATATATATATATATATATATATATATATATAAGGAGGAGGGATTTTTTATCCTCTCCAACTGATGGCTCAGATTAAATCTTAAGAGTTTGGTCTTTATCAACTGATGGTTGAGATTTAGTCACGAGGGTTCGAATCTAACGGTTGAGAATGCAACAACTATTGTTCCCACCCCATTCTTCCATGAAGTACATCTCTCACAAAAACCTATCACAAAATGGTAACTTAAATAGCTGAATCACAACACAAGGCTCGAGGGAAAAATTACACCTTCGAAGTTTATTTCCAATCAAAGCACAAGGCTCTAGGAGAAATATCCATATTCAAAGTTTACACTCTCTAAGCTGATATTCTCTCCCTCATTCTAATTTCCCTAAACCTAGCTAGAAAAAACTCCACCTTACTAACACCCGGCTAGAAAAAACTCCACCTTAGAAAAAACTCCACCTAAACCCAACTGGATAATACTCCACCTTAGAAAAAACTCCATCTTTATAATCTGCTTCATCTGTTATACGGTTTATCCTTCAACGGTTTATAAGACAGCAGAAGGACAGAAAGAGTGACGGTGCCGATGAAGAGGAAGAGGGAGTGACGACGTCGATCTAACACTTTTTATTTTGATTTTGGCTTCAAGTTATTGTTTTGTACCCAAGATCCAAGAGGTCGAGTTAACTATTTGGGTTTTGGATTTACACTAGAAATCTCAGGTAAACCATTTGTTTCTCTTTTTTTTATTTGGGTTTTGGGGTTTTAAACATTACAAATCTCATATTTTGATTTGGATTTGGATTTGCACTACATTTTGACATATATATATCTCAGATGTAACTCGATTTCAGCAATTATCTAAGAGACTTTTGGCTTTGAATTTTTTGTTTTATTCTTTGTGTGTATGTTGAAAAACATTGATGTTTGACTTATTTTTTCCCCTGACCATTGATTTTGAAGGTTATGGCCATTGATTCTGAAGGTAACATGGATGAGTAAACGAGAAACGGGCGGTAGTGAGTGTCTCCGTCGTGTAAGGTATTCTCTCTCTCTCTCTCTCTCTCTCTCTACATTATTCATGGTATCCTCTCGTGGGTTTTTAAATTTGTTTGTTTTAATTGTTGTCTGTGTTGTAAATTATTTTTTTCTATTATCACTCCGTTCAACGTTTTTTATAGGTGTACAACTCTTTTGCAGATATGGATGAGAACCAATACTCTCCTTCTCTCTTTACTATTGGATGAAATCGGGTCGACACCAAGCTCCTATTCGTTAGTATGGGAAAAGAAAATTTGTTTTCATTTTTTCTTTGGCAGATATGGATGTATTTGGATTTGATTCGGTTAACCGAGTTTAACTATTCATGTAATCTCATTGGTTTTAGTTGGGGTTAGCCCACGCTTTTGGGCTATGTTCTTGGGATTTGGTGTTTTTTGTGTTTTGGACTCATTGTAATTCCTTTGGGATTTTGCCTTTTTAATATAGGCTTACATTTCATACAAAAAAAATATATCACCGCATCCTGTACTTGGTTTTTATTCCATTTAGATGTAGATCGAGGTAGTTTTTTTTTAGTTACTTACATTTGTTTTCATTGTTCCCCTCTAATGTTTGACTACTTTATATAAAACTTGAGAGACCAAATGTTTAGTAAAACTTCTGTTATGTGCATTTGACATTCTTTCTTAAATAAAATCTTAATATTATGCTGATTAAATTTGTGATGTGTGCATGTTATTTCTTATTTTTTACCAATTAAAAGTCATTTATATGCATTAGATGTGCATTTTTTATTTTCTGTTGGATGAGATTTCTAAAATCAATTTAATTTTTGTGATTTTGCCAATTAGTTTTCGTTTGATATTTTAATGTTCCAATTGCTTCCATGAATTTTTTTTGGGAACATGTAATGATTTTTTTTGGGGACACAACTAATTAGAAAATATTTTAAGTAAACAAAACCTATTTAGGAGTTTGAAAATATTTTTTTAAAATTATTCTCCTACGTTTCACACATTTGAAGGCTTGAATTCATGTTCATATCTCACATGTGTTGTGTACCTTCCAAAAATTTTCAACTCTGGCTTGGGAAACAAATTAGGCTTTAGGATGCATCTTTAATAGAGAATAGAGATTGATAAAATAAAATTTTCGATTATATTTTAACAACTAAATGGATAAAACTTCTTCACGCGAGACTCACATTGCCATTTATTTTTTTATTATTTCAAACTAAGTTATTATTTTAATTATTACATACTTATTTAATTTTGCTTTTTACTTAAAATTTAATCCTAAGCTAAATTATTATTTTACCTACTTTACCTTGGCTTTTTATTAATACAACTCATTGTCTAAGGGTCACTTTGAAAACTTGAGTTGTGGATGAACGTCTTTTTTTTAACACGTGGGTGTGCCCAAAAGGAGTTTGTATATCATAATGCAGTTATATAAAAAAATTGGACAAAAGGACGAAGACACTTATCAAAGTTATAATATTTGATAGCCTACTGACATGCTTAACTTCCAAGACAGTCAACACAACAAACGCAGGGCCCAAGGACTATCCATAATACCCCACTGCTTGAGGCAAAATTTAAAAACATATGATCTGTATTGGTTTCAAAATATTTTTTTACAATTATTATCTTCACACTAATTTTTCAGAATATTACTTTTAAAAATTACTTTTTTTAATTTTTCATACGAGTAGTAATTTATACTACCAATATTAAGTATATTTTTCAATTTTTTTTCGATATTATGTTTTTAATGAATAAATTTATATTCCCAATATTTTACATTTTTACTCGATAGTTCTATTAAACGGATAAAAAAGTGAACAAAAAACGGAAAACAACATTTTTCTCAATTTTCACTGGGGCATCGACACAAGCACACAAATGCACCGTATTAAAATCGTAATCATACTCTCATGGGATGGCCAACCATATTTATATTTGCACTATTGGCGACACAAGAACAAATATATCGTCGTGCCATTGGGACGGGTAAAAAATATCACGGGAACAAATTTATCATTGTGCCATCGGCACGGGTACACCCTAGTATATATATATATATATATATATATATATATATATATATGCCCGTGCCTGAAGGCACGCTAATTATTTTGAAAAGCATAATGTTGTGTATAATATAAATAATAAATGTTTTATATGTTAGAAGTATAAATTTTCAGGTATAGAATCGAATAGCTTTAGTGTTTTGGTTGTTTACAAATTTTAATTTTCGTGGTATATGGGATTGGACTTGAAACGGGTGTTATAAATTTCATATGCACAGTTAGTCTAGGGTGTGGCTATTCTCACACCCTTAGCATCCTCCCCCACACTCTTTTCAAATGTTTAAAATAAAACACAAAAATATCCTTTTCCATTCCTTTACAATAAATTATGATTTTAAAACATAGATAAGATAAAATTTACACTTTAAGATAAAATATAATTTTACTATTATAATTATTATTATTTCATGAATATTTGTTTAATTAACATACTATTAATTTTTTAATTAGACTAAAATAAATTTCATGAATATATTAAAGTTTGCAACATATTTCGTTACTAAATATAAAACTTTCTTCATGAAAAATAATACTTGATGACATTTAAACAATTTTTAGCCCAAAAAAATTATAAAGAAAAAAATAGCTTTTAATAAAAAAAAAAATGTTTTTGAACATAAAACAATTTTTAACAAAATAAAAATAGTTTTACTGAAAAGAGTTTTTTTTAACAAAATAAAAGCTGTCTATAAGAAAAAAAAACAGCTATAAAAATAATTTATGATGTAGGATTTTCATTTTTATATTAATAGATTTTATTTAATTTTATTAATATTATATATACACTCACACCCCCAATCCTATCCCCACCTCTTCTCTCTCTCCTCTCACCAACCCACCAGTTACTTAACCCGGCACCATTAAACCCCATACCTTCGACCTCAGTCAGCAAACCCAAAACTAAATTTCGGCTACTCTAACCTCTCAAACCCATTGCTTCCCATAACCTTCTAACTCGCGAATCCGACCGGACCAGCTGGTTCAACCCGACCCCTACCATTTCCCTTTTGACCCGAAACCTTGAAGTTCTAATAGAGAAACTACCTAACTCTGTCCATAGTCGAACTAATCATTGGCGACTCCAAGTCCGTCCAGCCCCATCGCCCACCTCAAAGCCCGAAACCCAACAAACTGGCACCTGCCATAACCCATAGAAACCATTAATCGCAGCTGTCGAAATCACTTACTAATAATCATAGATGAAACCCAAGACAAAATGCAACACAAATGAACTGTCACAAACTGAACACTTACCCCACCCAAATAGTCACTCGCGAGGAACAATCCACTGCTCAGAACCACCAAAAGTTGAAGAAAACACACACAACATAAATGGAACTTGAAAAGCCACAATTTCTATCACATAAAGACATCAGAAATAAGATAAACGTGGGAAATAAAAAAACTGTATGCGTTGGGTATATATATAAACTGATAAACTGTATACGTTTTGTATCTGATAAACTGTATATATATATATATATATATATATATATATATATATATATATATATATATATATAATAAGGAGTATAAGTTTTTTGCTATTCCTTAAGTTGATAACTTAATTAGGGGTCCTGATTGAGCCACCTCGCTAAAAAATAAAGGGTTCAAATCATTTTCCCTCATTCACCCCCTTACACCAAGGCCAAACCCTAGCCGTTTTCCTCACTCTCCCTTTCACCCATTTCTTCTCTCTATCCTTTTCAAGTCAACCCCTCCCAACCTCCCTTCACCCTCCGTCGCCCTTCACCCTATGTCGTTGACTTTTACTTTTGCCCTCCTCCATTATTGTCACCCTCAGGGTATACTCTACACATGCACATACACACATATACGCATACACATATTTTCTTGATATCCTAATTTTTTGGTCATTTATTTTGTCGATCTGGAAATATGGGGCTATTTAGGGCTTTAGGGATTTGTTCATTTTGATTTCGATTGAGATATATTTCCATTTTATTCATTGTGTTTTGTTATTTATTTTATCTTTTGGAGGTGACCAGATTATACTTAAACACCCTAAACATGTATACTCTTTTTCTTTATGTTGTATGTATATTTATAAATCGAAATTCATTTTGCTCTAAATTAAAATTCATTTTGTGCATTTGAGGTAATATTTTTAGTTTTGAAAGACATTTTTCTAATCATATTATTTAAGTTGGTAGAAAAAAATACTTTTGCAACAGGCCCAGTCCTCTTTTTTTATAAATAATTAAAGTTTCTTTCCAATTGCTTTGTGTTAAGTGTCTAGAGTTGTGTTTGAATCCTAATGTATGTTTTGATTTCTCTTTGCTCACTTGTTTTAGGTTTTGACGATTCAAAAATGGGATTTTGAAGGAAAAAATGTATTTGGTCTCATATATTTCTATTTGATCATCAATCATTGGATGTCTTTTAATTTGAAAATGAAAGGATCCCCTATTGAGTTGGGTTATATCGATTTTAGGTGCTCTTTCACTCTAATTTTCTAACTATATTCTGTGGCTATGCCACTTGATGTATGGAGGTTATTGGCATGCATAGGGTCATGGACATTAAACCGTGACTTAGACACAACACTAGACATGTAATAATTTCTGAATAAATGTGTAATACCCCGTAATTTTAATGACTTTTAAAATTGTTATATTTTAAATTAATGGATTAATTGGATTTTATTATAAATTTATTTAGCGGGTTTAAATCCGAATTTCTGGATATTAAAATGAATGTGATGTTATTGGCGTTGTTGTGAGTTATTAATTCAGTAATTTGAATTTTTAGTCGGACGCCATACGGGACATGTTAGATTAAATAGGAAACTTATTTTTACATCAACCTTATAGCCATTTCGAGTGCGTCGTTGCATCCGGTAGGGTTGAAATAGTCAGAAAAGTCTATTTGGATGTCGGTTTTGGGTCTCAGGTCATTTGAAAATGAAAAGACAACCGAAAAGGGCATTTTGGTCATTTTTATAAGGGGTGAATAGTGATTTTGGATTTTTGTCTTATTATAAATATTTGGAGATTAGTTGTACATAGGTTCATTTTCTCTTCTACACAAAATTGAGAGGTCATCTTTTTAGAGAGTGTGAAAGGGTGCTTGGGAGGAGAGAAGATTGCTTGGAAAGGAGGAGAACCAAGGGCCAAAGGTCACCACCACCAACCACCACCGAAAGTTGATCAGAGAAGGGGAGAACCACCCATGTTATACAACCCGAAAGGATCAGACCTTCATTATAGGCAAGTTATTTGATGATAGCAATTTAGTTTGTATAATGTCCATGTTAGGATAGTTATTAAAAATGAGATTTTACATGTTTGGAAGATAAAGATAGAGTTGTTAATTGATTTCGGAAAAATGGAAATATATAGGAATCAAACTCATGTTGTAGGTAGATAGTAATCCACGAAATAATCATCAAATTGTTGAAGAAATTCTGAGAATCATTGGTTTGTTCTTGAAGATACCATGTATATAATTTTCTGGAAAAATAGGATAAATATATGCTTTTATTTCAAACTCTTGATGATTCTAGGATGTTTAGATCATTAGAAATCATTTACATATGTTGCTATATCATGTAGTAAGTATTATAAGGGATTTGGGTTGTTAATATGGAGGTTGGAATGATCAAAAGATATGAAACCCATAGTACAAGAATTGCATAATCTGGGCTTATATCAGGGCGATCAATCGATCGACCTCCTACCAACGATCGATCGACCTCCCCAGAAATGATGATGTTGTTTCTTTTTAATTCTTGTTCTTATCCCAAACCTTTTGTAAATCTTTGGTGATTATTAATTGGATATAATGAGACTTAGGTAAGATCAGTAAGCCCTAGATAACAACCGAATTAATACGATTGGGATTTAATTGACGAGAATTATGATAATTAAATTGAAAGAAATTTTGGTTGCTAGAATCATGTGTTGGATTCTAATTTGTATGCATGAGGATTAAGGATTGGTCCATTAGGGGAAATTTAATAAATCACCTGGGCAGCCTTAGGTTTACAAGAGGGTGTAATCCTAGGTGATAGAAGATGTGTTTATAAGAGATTAGAAACAATCGGTTATAACCCTAATTAAAGGAGAGGTTAATTCGTAGTAATTCGGGAGATAAGTTGATATTGACCAGTAGGATATTAGTGATTTCTTTCTAAATAAATATATTGAGGGAAAAACTTATTTAAACCTTGACTAATGAGTGAGACTCTGGAATAATTAAATTAAATAAGTAAAGTCATAATATTTTAGTACGTAGGATTTAAGAGATATAATGCTACGTATGGGAATTATCTTAGGGTAGTGTGAGTACCTTGTTGATATTATATTTATATAGGCAGATGATAATGCCTATTTGATTGAATGATAATTTATGTGTATGACATACCTAGCTTACTTGTTATCGATGGGAGGTTTGCGCTTGAGGGTAGTCATATCCTGATGAATCCATGGGATCTTTCATTTGTCGTTCGAGAACATAGTACTATGAAAGACTTATCGGTAAGTTGATAAGTTCGCTGACTATGGAAAGGTAGGTATGTGCATGACCCGTGGGTATGAGAAATATGTTCGCCTCCAATTTTTGTGTGATATTTATTGTTCAAGGAATCCTTACTGAACCTTTAGTCCCCAATTCGGCGACCAGCGATACTGGGACATGATAGTGTGACACCCCGCCTAATTAATCCCGGGTGATCAGTCCTAAATCAAGTTAGAACAGGTTTCTCATTTGGTCCATTCTTAGCATCACTGTCGTTTATTTAAATTACTAACCACCTAAGTGAGAAAAACCAGACTAGTGCCAATTTTATCTTTCATTAATTAAACTAAAACCCATACGGAAATTAAAGCAATAAAATCATCACAGGTAATTGAACTAATCATTCCACAATTAAAAATAATTAACCGAATAAACCATCGGTCCAAATAATAAATCCCATAAAGACAAGAATAGAAATCCCAACAAGTCTAAAACAAATAAATGGAAAGTGAGCGACATGCTCGAATAACTAGTAAGGAGTCTCTACATTATGAATAAAAGAAAGAGGTGTCTATCAAATGTCCCGCAACATCCACATATGCTGCAGCAACGGATTTCCTGGAATCGAGTCAAGTCTGGCGTCCCTGTGGCTGGACACCTAAAAGGTTTTTAAAATTTTTTATAGCAAGGGTTAGTACCCAAAACATTTGAAAACATTTAGCAAATGATTAACTTGCAGTAATAATAAATATGCATACTCTTCATATTTTAGTTAGTGTCGCACTCTCTTGAGAACTTTCCTTGCCCCTCCTCTAATGTGCACCACTAACGCTTTGATCATCACCTAGTTATCTATCTCATGACTAGATAATTATTAAAGTCTCCTTGAATCCCTTCTACTCTAATTTGAGTAACTGTGATTATGATTTTTAAGTCATTAGTAACATCAACTTAATTAAATCATTTCCCTTTTTAATTCATATAACTACCCCACTCGTTATACATATACAACAACACATGCTTGTATTTATTTAGTCCGTATATAATAATCACCCTATTATATACTTAGAATATTGCAGCATTCACACACACACTGGAATACATAAAACACTAATATCCACCCGAGTAAAAGTACTCCCCAGATATAATTTCTCTAAAGTGCTAGTACACTAGGTATATTCACATATCCTAGTTATCCAAGTTAGAATCTCTCACTAACTTGGTTTAGTATACGATTGGAGGCGGTCATATTCCTTCCCGGAAAGTGAGATGCCCCTCACCCCCTGTAACGGACGCTATGACCTGGGAATCTACTCGCCCTACTCCTCAAGCTAGGGGATTCATCCACTGCGCGTAACCTCCCCCTATAGCACTAGAGTATAATAATATCTAACCACTGATATTAATGCATACACTATATATATATACTATCACACACCGTATATATATATACATACATAAAAATGTTCCAGCTACACCGTGTACTAACCCGTGACACAAGCCTATTCCATTTTTATTTTGAGGTTATTACCCAACTCGAATTATTAATAATAGCACATTAATAAATTCAGTTACTTTTAATGTTGCCCTCACCATTTAATTGGACTAAATTCTCATAGCCCGAATTAACCTCACCCGATTCTAAATCCCGACTCTAAACTACTTAGTCCATTACTAAATGAGATAATATACTCCGATGTCGCTCAACCAATTGTGACGTGACACCCAATTTCTACTCCCATCTTCTAATTAATTTCCTCACAGTTAATCAGATTTAAATCATGTATTAATATTTTCCTCAATAATATAACACAAAAAAACTTTTATATAAATCCCTCCTTGTATGAACAAACTGGGCGAACTGTCAGTTTCTGCCGACCGTCGATCGATCGACTTCATGGCGTCGATCGATCGATCGAACAGATACTCGTCTTCTTCGCGAAGACGGACAGCCATGGGCGAAAATCTGCAAACCCTAATTTCCTCCTACACTGAAACTAAGTCTCTTTTAGCATTTGTACATATTAGGAAACTCATTAGGGATCTCGAAAATATTCATCAACATCAATAATTCGTTCATTTACTCCAGTTTCTAGATTTGGGGAAAGTTTCATCATAAACCCTAGGTCCATTTATACTCCAAATTTTATCATCAAATTCATTTCCAAATCTGCAGATAACATTTTATCAGATATGCAATAACTCACCATTATCATATTTTACAAGAATCATCACCCAAGTTTCGTAAATCAGAATTGTAGTTTTCAAAATCCCATATTCATTCCATTAACACCCAAAAAACGGATTTCTACATAATCACTACACATGAATATGAATCGAAAACAGATTTAATGCTATTGCAAGTTATCCACTTGCCTTAAGGTTCGTAGAGTCTGAATTGGAGCTAAATCCCAAGGTTGAAGATGACCTTTGATGGCTCTCTTTGATCCCCAATTTGGCTTTGGCTGCTGTTAGGGTTTCCTAACCCTTAATTTGCTTTCTCTAATTAAGTTCAGCCACCCCCTTATTTCTTTTTATTAGATTAATTAACTTAATCCCGTTTTTTGACTAATGGGCCAAGCCCAAGTGACCCAAATGTCCCCGAGTGGGCCCTGCTATGTCTAAAAACGTCCCGTGACCCGTTTACTACCCCCGGGTACACTTTTCCGACTATCTCGACCCATCCGGACTCAACTGTACCCTCAGAATTTGCATCCAAATTAATTTATAAAAATACTTATCCCCCACCCCATGTAGTCTTATACCGACTTCCTAATGTGATAAGTACCTCCTCGTCACTAACACTCGAGGCGACGTAATTACATTATTACTATTCACTTAGTAGATAAGTTTTCCCTAAATATTAACCATTCAATCCCAGATTAATATTTATCTATATTATTCTGTTCTAATTAATTCATTAAATTACAACACACTAAGTAATTTAAAATCTCCGAATTAATTAAATTAAATGTACCAAAAATACGGGGTGTTACATACTCCCCCCCTTATAAAGGAATTTCGTCCTCGAAATTAGCTCGTACCTGCGTTGAAAAGTTCTGGATATTGTTCCCGCATATCCTCCTCTCGCTCCCAGGTAGACTCGTCAACATTGTGATGACCCCACTGTACTCTAACCAATGGAACGACCTTGGATCATAATTTCCGCTCACTATGATCCAGAATTGCTACCGGCCTCTCCTCATACGAGATGTCTGGCTGTAAGTCGCTCTCCTCGAGTGGAATATGCCAAAAGGCTCTCTCGCTCCTTCGATATTTCTTCAGCGATGCCACATGGAATACATCGTGTATTCGCTGAAGATGATCTGGTAATCCAAGCTTATATGCCACCAGTCCCACCCTTTTAATAATAGGGAATGGTCCTACGTATCGCGGTGCTAACTTACCCTTCTTGCCGAACCTCATCACCCCTTTCATAGGGGATACCCGGACTAAAACCTGGTCCCCAACTTCTAGCTCCACGTGTCTTCGAGAAGCATCAGCATAACTCTTCTGCCTGTCCTGAGCTATTCGAATCCTTCCTCGAATCAACTCTATCTTGGCAGATGTCTCCTGGACAATCTCCGGTCCCAAGAGTTTGTTTTCCCCCACCTCTAACCAACAAGTGGGTGAACGACAAGGTCTCCCGTATAGTGCCTCAAACGGTGCCATTCCAATCGTGAATTGGTAAGAGTTGTTATACGCAAACTCTACCAAATGAAGATATTTCTCCCAACCTCCCCCGAAGTCCAAAATGCACATTCTGAGCATGTCCTCCAGCATCTGATTAACTCTCTCAGTCTGTCCGTCAGTCTGTGGGTGATATGCTGTACTCAAGCGTAACTCCGTGCCCATTGCCTCCTGAAAGCTCTGCCAAAAGTGGGCAACAAAGATTTTGTCTCGGTCGGATACGATATTTATCGGCACTCCATGCAGCTTAACAATCTCTGCTATGAATAGCTGTGCATAACGCATCGTCTCAAAGTCTGTGCGAACCGGCAAAAAGTGGGCTACCTTAGTCAACCGATCCACAATAACCCATATGGAGTCGTGACCTTTCTGCGATACCGGTAACCCTGTGATGAAGTCCATGGAGATGCTCTCCCACTTCCACACGGGAATTTCTAACGGCTGTAGCATCCCTGATGGCCTCTGGTGGTCAACTTTCACAAGCTGACACGTGTCACACTTCGAAACAAACTCCGCTATGTCCCGTTTCATCCCTGCCCACCAATACTGCCTTCTCATATCTTGGTACATTTTATCCCCACCGGGATGTACTGCAAATTTCGAACCATGGGATTCTGTCATAACTGCGTGCTTCAAGTCCTCATCCTCTGGTACCATTAACCTCCTATTAAAACGTAGGCCTCCTTCTGAGCTAATCGAGTAACCCTCTGCTCCCTCAGCTAACAACTGGCCCACCCTATCCCGGCAATTCTGATCCTCTGCCTGAGCCTTCACAACCCGCATAATGATCTCGGGTGTGATGGACAAAGCCGACATGCAAGCCCTTGCTACGTCGTCCTCATATTGAAGCTCTCTCCACTTCGCTTTCCATACCTCCGATATTTCCCCAGTCGGTCTTCTGCTCAATGCGTCTGCTACTACATTGGCTTTACTAGGATGATACTGGATATCAAACTGGTAGTCCTTCACGAATTCTATCCACCGCCTTTGACTCATATTCAGATCCTTCTGTGTGAAGAGATACTGAAGTGACTTGTGATCCATGAATAGAGTAAACTGCTCTCCTAGAAGATAATGCCTCCATATCCTCAAAGCAAAAACGACCGCTGCCAACTCTAGGTCGTGAGTGGGGTAATTCCTCTCGTGGGGCTTTAGCTTCCTGGAAGCATAAGCTATAGCCCTTTCCTCCTGCTGGAGCACACCCCCAAGACCCCGTAAGGATGCGTCTGTGTAAACCCGATACTCTAGACCTCCCTTTGGTAATGCCAGAACGGGTGCAGATGTCAACTTGTCCTTTAGCTCGTCGAACGCTAATTGACAACTATCATCCCACTTGAAAGGTACCCCTTTCCGAGTCAGATTCGTCAAAGGTCCTGCAATCTTAGAGAATCCTTTAATGAATCGCCTGTAGTAACCAGCCAAACCCAGAAAACTGCGCACCTCGGTCGGTGTCGTGGGCTGTCCCCACTCCCTCACCGCTGACACCTTATCCGGATCCACTGCAATACCCTGATCTGACACGACGTGACCAAGGAACTGTACCTCCCGTAGCCAGAACCCACACTTCCCGAATTTGGCATAGAGCTGATGATCCCTCAGTGTCTGTAGAACCATGCGTAAATGCTCTGCGTGCTCCTCCTCGGTACGTGAGTAGATTAGGATGTCATCAATGAACACGATGACAAACTGATCTAGGTACTCCCTGAAAACCCTATTCATGAGGTCCATGAACATTGTTGGTGCATTAGTAAGCCCGAAGGGCATCACCCTGAACTCATACGATCCATACCGCGACAAGAAAGTGGTCTTAGGAACATCCTCTTCTCGGATACGCAGTTGATGATACCCTGACCTCAAGTCAACTTTGGAGAAGTAAGACGCCCCTCTCAGTTGGTCAAATAAATCATCAATCCGAGGCAACGGATACTTATTCCGTATCGTCACCTTGTTCAGCTCCCTATAATCCACGCACAATCGGAGTGACCCATCTCGTTTCTTCACAAACAACACCGGCGCACCCCACGGCGATGTACTCCGCCGAATAAAACCCTGACCCAATAGTTGCTGAATCTGCTCCCTCAATTCCCGCATTTCTGAAGGGGCCATTCGGTAAGGTGCCCGAGCAATAGGCCTCGTTCCCGGTGCCAAGTCTATAACAAATTCGATTTCTCTGCTGGGTGGTAATCCTGGTATCTCCTAGAATACATCCTCAAAGTCCCTCACTACAGGGATAGAGTTTAAAGGAACTGCCACTTCCTGCGAGGTTTCTTCCTCAATGTAGTATAGATGAGTGGTCGAGCCTCCCTCTGGGCGAGGCATCGTCACAACAAACATCTCCTGTCCCGGAATGGCGAAGATAAGGCTCCCACCGAAGCAATCAATCATGGCTCTATAGTCAGCGAGCCAATCCATACCGATGATCACGTCATGAACATGCATACCTAATACCAACATGTCCGCAGGTAAAACTAAACCGCCAATCTCCACTCCTACTCTCCGACATATAAAGAATATAAGCGACCCATTTCCCAACGGTGAGTCGACACACGTAACAGTGCTCTCTGCGGTGGCTAACAACCCTAAAACCTTCGCGAAATGTGTAGCTATAAAGCAATGAGTGGCCCCCGTATCAAACAATACCCGACCCATAGTGCCATGGATAGAGAACGTACCCTCGATCGTGGGCAGCGCCTGCTGTGCTGGAGGATTGGGAACATCCCGAACATTATACACACGCCCGTAGTGCATCTGCCCCTGCTGCTGTGGGGCGGGTGGTGCTGGTGCTGCTGGTGGCATCTGACCCTGTTGCCCTTGCTGGGCACCCTGCTGCTGGCCTCTGCCCCTCTGCGGGCACTCCCTCTTGAAGTGTCCTGGCTGGCCACAGGAGAAACAGCGTTTCTGGTCATCACCCTGCCGTTGGCCCTGCTGGCCCTGACGTTGCTGGCCCGATTGGCCTCCCCCGTTGTTTCCTTGGCCCTGACGGCCCTGAGGAACCTGCTGTTGCTGATTAGGGCCTGGTTGCCCCTGTCTGAACCCCTGTCCTCCCGGTCGGAACCCACCAGGCTTAAACTTCTTAGCCTGATTCCCTTGCTGAATGATGACCTGCTGCTGTGTGCCACTCGTCTCACTACTAGTGACTTCCTTGCCCTGCTGGCTCGGCTCACCTGCCTTCTTGTTCCCCTTAGTGTGGAAACGATGATCCTGACAATGTATAAGTGCGGCATTAACGACACCTGTATAGGTCACCAATGTCGGGTTTCCAATCAAGTGCTGCCTGATTCTCCAAGACAGACCATCCATGAACTTGGACTTCTTCCGCTCCTCATCGCTCACTTCGTTTGGCACAAAGTTTGCCAGACGGGTGAACTCCTCCTCATATTCTGCCACTGACCTATCACCCTGTACCAACTCGCTGAATTTCTTTCTCATCTCAGACTCAACTGCTGGAGGGAAGTACTTGCGGTCAAACCGCACCCAGAATTCAGAAATCGGCATCAAATCCCGCTCCTCAACGGTGGTTACGGACTCCCACCACTGTAAGGCTGCCCCTGACAGGCGAAAGGTAGCCAGCATCTGTTTCTGCACCTCTGTACCCTCTAACATGCGCAGATGGCGCTGAATGTTCTTCTTCCAATCACAAGCCTCAACCACATTGGTGCTACCTCGAAACTCTGGTGGGTGACCCTTCTGAAAGGTCTCCCTCACTCGCTGCCAAGATGGTGGCCCCACTGGAGCCTGAACTGCTGGAGCCAATGGAGGCGGTGCCTGGGGCTGTGGAAAATGAGCTGCCATAGCTCGCATCGCTGTCTCGACCGCTTGGGCCACTATCACTGCCACCTGAGTGGTGGAAATCAACTCGGGCGGTGGTGGTGGTGGCGGTACCTGTGGCTCCTGTCGAGCCTCCCTCACCTCTTCTCTAGCCTCAGCCCTCTCCGCTCTCTGTCTCTTTGGCGGCATCTGAAATAGATAGAATTGTATAAGTACATAATTTATACAAAAATTAATAGCAGGAATACGATATCTCACAAGCGGAAAATATAATCAACAGTCCTAATAATAGGGCTCTATAACAACCGAACGCTACGCTGAAACGTAGAAAGCCGTACAGATCCTAAGGACAACTAGAACCTGATGCTCTGATACCATCTGTGACACCCCGCCTAATTAATCCCGGGTGATCAGTCCTAAATCAAGTTAGAACAGGTTTCTCATTTGGTCCATTCTTAGCATCACTGTCGTTTATTTAAATTACTAACCACCTAAGTGAGAAAAACCAGACTAGTGCCAATTTTATCTTTCATTAATTAAACTAAAACCCATACGAAAATTAAAGAAATAAAATCATCACAGGTAATTGAACTAATCATTCCACAATTAAAAATAATTAACCGAATAAACCATCGGTCCAAATAATAAATCCCATAAAGACAAGAATAGAAATCCCAACAAGTCTAAAACAAATAAATGGAAAGTGAGCGACATGCTCGAATAACTAGTAAGGAGTCTCTACATTATGAATAAAAGAAAGAGGCGTCTATCAAATGTCCCGCAACATCCACATATGCTGCAGCAACGGATTTCCTGGAATCGAGTCAAGTCTGGCGTCCCTGTGGCTGGACACCTAAAAGGTTTTTAAAATTTTTTATAGCAAGGGTTAGTACCCAAAACATTTGAAAACATTTAGCAAATTATTAACTTGCAGTAATAATAAATATGCACGCTCTTCATATTTTAGTTAGTGTCGCACTCTCTTGAGAACTTTCCTTGCCCCTCCTCTAATGTGCACCACTAACGCTTTGATCATCACCTAGTTATCTATCTCATGACTAGATAATTATTAAAGTCTCCTTGAATCCCTTCTACTCTAATTTGAGTAACTGTGATTATGATTTGTAAGTCATTAGTAACATCAACTTAATTAAATCATTTCCCTTTTTAATTCATATAACTACCCCACTCGTTATACATATACAACAACACATGCTTGTATTTATTTAGTCCGTATATAATAATCACCCTATTATATACTTAGAATATTGCAGCATTCACACACACACTGGAATACATAAAACACTAATATCCACCCGAGTAAAAGTACTCCCCAGATATAATTTCTCTAAAGTGCTAGTACACTAGGTATATTCACATATCCTAGTTATCCAAGTTAGAATCTCTCACTAACTTGGTTTAGTATACGATTGGAGGCGGTCATATTCCTTCCCGGAAAGTGAGATGCCCCTCACCCCCTGTAACGGACGCTATGACCTGGGAATCTACTCGCCCTACTCCTCAAGCTAGGGGATTCATCCACTGCGCGTAACCTCCCCCTATAGCACTAGAGTATAATAATATCTAACCACTGATATTAATGCATACACTATATATATATACTATCACACACCGTATATATATATACATACATAAAAATGTTCCAGCTACACCGTGTACTAACCCGTGACACAAGCCTATTCCATTTTTATTTTGAGGTTATTACCCAACTCGAATTATTAATAATAGCACATTAATAAATTCAGTTACTTTTAATGTTGCCCTCACCATTTAATTGGACTAAATTCTCATAGCCCGAATTAACCTCACCCGATTCTAAATCCCGACTCTAAACTACTTAGTCCATTACTAAATGAGATAATATACTCCGATGTCGCTCAACCAATTGTCACGTGACACCCAATTTCTACTCCCATCTTCTAATTAATTTCCTCACAGTTAATCATATTTAAATCATGTATTAATATTTTTCTCAATAATATAACACATAACAACTTTTATATAAATCCCTCCTTATATAAACAAACTGGGCGAACTGTCAGTTTCTGCCGACCGTCGATCGATCGACTTCATGGCGTCGATCGATCGATCGAACAGATACTCATCTTCTTCGCGAAGACGGACAGCCATGGGCGAAAATCTGCAAACCCTAATTTCCTCCTACACTGAAACTAAGTCTCTTTTAGCATTTGTACATATTAGGAAACTCATTAGGGATCTCGAAAATATTCATCAACATCAATAATTCGTTCATTTACTCCAGTTTCTAGATTTGGGGAAAGTTTCATCATAAACCCTAGGTCCATTTATACTCCAAATTTTATCATCAAATTCGTTTCCAAATATGCAGATAACATTTTATCAGATATGCAATAACTCACCATTATCATATTTTACAAGAATCATCACCCAAGTTTCGTAAATCAGAATTGTAGTTTTCAAAATCCCATATTCATTCCATTAACACCCAAAAAATGGATTTCTACATAATCACTACACATGAATATGAATCGAAAACAGATTTAATGCTATTGCAAGTTATCCACTTGCCTTAAGGTTCGTAGAGTCTGAATTGGAGCTAAATCCCAAGGTTGAAGATGACCTTTGATGGCTCTCTTTGATCCCCAATTTGGCTTTGGCTGCTGTTAGGGTTTCCTAACCCTTAATTTGCTTTCTCTAATTAAGTTCAGCCACCCCCTTATTTCTTTTTATTAGATTAATTAACTTAATCCCGTTTTTTGACTAATGGGCCAAGCCCAAGTGACCCAAATGTCCCCGAGTGGGCCCTGCTATGTCTAAAAACGTCCCGTGACCCGTTTACTACCCCCGGGTACACTTTTCCGACTATCTCGGCCCATCCGGACTCAACTGTACCCTCAGAATTTGCATCCGAATTAATTTATAAAAATACTTATCCCCCACCCCATATAGTCTTATACCGACTTCCGAATGTGATAAGTACCTCCTCGTCACTAACACTCGAGGCGACGTAATTACATTATTACTATTCACTTAGTAGATAAGTTTTCCCTAAATATTAACCATTCAATCCCAGATTAATATTTATCTATATTATTCTGTTCTAATTAATTCATTAAATTACAACACACTAAGTAATTTAAAATCTCCGAATTAATTAAATTAAATGTACCAAAAATACGGGGTGTTACAGATAGCAGAGTAATGCATGCACCGCAGCTATCTCTCAAGGTGTCGTATTATATATGTATATGTATAATTAATTAAATGTAGGTATATATAGTGGTTAGATCAATCTACTGTGTGATAATTGTAGATGACGGTGAATAGAGAAAAATAATTGAATTAAGTTAATGAATATTTGTTCTTATAGATTTGAAAAGATTAATTCATATTAATGAGAAACGTATATGAATGATTATACTACGTATGGTATGGGACATACGGGGTTATGATATGGGATACAATCATACTATGGAAAATAGTTAGGAGGAACCATTAACTAGGAGGTTAATTGGAAACGTTAAGCGTGCACTCTAGAGGAGTGGTGAGAATATCAAGTGAGAGTCTGGATACTAACATGTACATAATAAATGCTTTATTTCACTTGTTAAATACTTGTTGTTTTCAAAACTATTTTAACATCGGGCTCTGACCCATTTTTTTGCATATTCTCTTTTCTATTGTACCTTCTATATCAGGTGTCCAGCAGTAGGAACGCCAAACTTAGAGGATTATGACGAGCTATATAGTATTGTTTAGATTCCTATCTTAATTTGATTCATAGTGTTCTTTTATTTAGGGCATGTCGCCCAGAGGAATTCAGTTATCTCTTTTCTATCTGAGTCAAGATACTCTTGTATTCGTGTCATTTGAATACATTTATTATTGTTGGGATTACTATATTGGATTGTTATTTCAGAATGTTTATTCCAGTTACATTTAGATTCTTTTGTGTTATCTGTTCGGTTATTATTGTGGTAGAATAAAATGTGTATTGTCATTCGTAAACCAAAAATGAATTTTGTTGAAAGTAAAATTTGGAAAGTTTTGGACACCAGCTTAATTGGGTATTGGGTGATTTGTAAATGTATTCGACAGTGATGCTAAGAATGATCCAACTGTATATTCTATTTTAATTGGGTATGGGACTGGCCACCCGGTATTTAATTAGGCGAGGTGTTACATGTGGTATCAGAGCATCAAGTTCTAGTTTCCTTTAGGGTATGTACGATTTACTGTGTTTTCAGCTTAGCGTTCTTTGATGTAGACCCCTATGAGTAGGATTGTTGCTTTTCTATTTACACATATGTTCTTCAGCTATTCTGTTATATCAAATACTGATAGTATATTGTCGTCTCGGATGCCTCCTCGACGTGCACCTCAGCCCGCCCTAGCTCAGGGTACAATGACTGCGGTTGAAGTTTCTACAATTGTCGCTCAAGCAGTCAATGCAGCTCTAGTTGTTGTTCAGCAGGCTCCAACATAGGCACCAGTTGTGCCACCCCCGCAAGGGAAAGTGTTTCCTACCACATGGGAACGAGCGAGGGATGCCTTTCAGAAGGCACACCCACCTGAGTTTAGGGGAGGATCAGATGTCGTGACTGCTAGCCAATGGAAGAGAGATATGTAATACCCCGTAATTTCATTGATTTTTATTTAAGGGATTAATTGAATTAAATGAGAATTAATTGGGAATTAATTTGGATGTAAATACTAACGGGACGTGAGTTGGTATTTGTTTATTATGTTAAAATTAAATATTATGGAGTATATATGGTATCATATGAATATTGAAAATATTAAAATTGTCGCGAGGCAGAAATTTGACAATTTGGGAAATTAAGTTGGGACGCGCGTGTCAGTCGTGCCAGGAATGAATTTAATTAGATTAAATAGTAATTTATATTTTTATCAACTGAATGGTCATTTTGAGTGCACCAACATGTCCGGAAGGGTCGAAATAGTCAGAAAACACTAGTCGAGAGTTTTGTTTGGGTCCCGGGGCATTTTTAGGCCAAACCGACAACCTAGAAGGGTATTTTGGTAATTTTAAAAATTAAGGGATTAAAACCCACGAATTTTAGAGGTAATTTAGATATTATTAAAAGGGCCACTAAGGCCATTATCAGCCAAAAGTGAGAAAGTGGGGTACGGAGGTTTTTGAGAGAAGTTAGAAGACAGGTTAAAGAAGGATCTAAGCCAAACCATCTACCCACTATCATTTTCAAAGGAATTTGTGACCGGAAAGAAGGAAAGAACCAACCTTGTTCATCAAAAACGAATCAAAACATCGGATTTAAGGCAAAAGATTTGATATTATTAAGTTCAATGAATATTTCTTCCATGTTATTATAGAAACTATATTTGCCTTGAAAGATTTTATGAAAACCAATGGGATTATTGTGAAACTTATGATTTTGGGATAGGAATTGCATGTAGAATACTTATGGACGAATTCAATACACAAAACTTAACCTTTGATGATTTGGAAACGGATTTATAACAAGTCTTCGTAGTCAATTAAATTCTGAGTTCATGTTCATAGGGTTTGGGGCAAGAATTGAGGATTTATGATTGTTACATGTTGATTAGTAAGATTTGAACCCAAAAATATGTTAAGGAATGACCTAGGATGACTTAAAATAGTTTATACACATTAAAACGTAATTTGTATGATCTTAAGATGGATTTAGAGAAGAGAAAAATGAATAAAAACGAGTTGGAAAATTTCTGGGCGTTTTCAGCCATCTCGTTAGAGGACCTGCCTAGGTCGTTCGAATGACCTCGTTCGAACGAGCTTCTAATGAGATGACAGTACTCCTTCTAACGAGTTGGTAGTTCGGCCAAATCCATTCATTCTAACTACCTCGTTCGAACGAGATTTCTAACGAGTTGACAGAATGGCCTTTTTAGGCCTGATTCTATTTAGAACTTCCATTAGGCTTATTTAATTGACCGTTAACCTTGTTGACTAGTGGATATAGTTGTGAGATTGGAGTGCGTTGAGGTGTAAAACTTAGGATTTTGTAGGAAACTGGATGACATTTATGGGTTAAGAAATAAGTACCAAATATTTCAACGTGAGAAGGGTTGACAACTTTAATGTATCTTATTCGGGGATTTTTAAACGTGGATCATTTAATGACGATATAAAAATGTAAAATATACCTCTATTGATATTATAAGCTATCTAAGTTGTGTGAATGCTTAGTATATGTGGTTATCTATGTATAACATGCCTACTATACTTGTTATCACGGGAGGTCGGCGTTCGATCAGGGTCATCTAATCTTTGTGTGCCGACGGGGGGATTTAGATTGGTACCTCGAGGACATAGGTCAGAGAATGACTTATTGAGGAGTTAATAAGTCTGCTGATCATGGGATCGTAGGTATGTGCGTGACCCATGTGATGTGAACTATGTTCACCACCATTATTTGTGTTTGTTACTTGTCGAAACGATTCCTAAGAGATTCAGAATACGTGATCCTTATGTACGTGATGTTCGGGATTTGATAGTAGAGTATGTGTGCAACGCAGCCTAGTCTAGGGATGCCATTATTGTTTATTATGATGAAATTGATATACCAAATTATTGAAATGTACTGTTTATATAAGTACAAGTGTGAATTAATGTAACATCTTTGTAGAGTTTAAAATGGGAAAACTCTTAGTAATTATTAAAACTAATTCTGATTAAAAACAGTAAGACCTCTAGCTTATATTAAGACATTGGGAAATGAACTATGAATTGTAAAGTAATTATAAGTCATGGATTGTACTAGTTGATGGTAGTATAACTAGAACGGGTACGAGTACGATAGGTGTGCATAATTAGTTGAGAGGTGAGGACTCATGTGAGTGCAGGCACTATCATGTATTTTATATTCACTGTTTAATGATATTAAACACTTGATGTATTTTAAACTGTTTTAACAATCGAGCTCTGACCCGTTTTCTTTCAAATCTATTTTCTTGTAAAAACCTTTTAGGTGCCTAGCCACAAGGACACCAAGCATAGGAGTTCCATTCCGGTGACGCGTTGTAGCTGTTGTGGAAGTTACAGGACCTCAATAGTAGACGCCTCCACTTTTTACCCTGACTCTATTTTACTCATCTTTAGGGTATGTCGCCCCTTTTCATTTAGAGACACCCTACTTACTCAGTTTTATTTCAGATTTTGGGTTGTAATTAATTTGTGATTAAGATTTTGTATTCGGTTGTATTCAGCATTTGGATTATTAGAGGAGTATTCCTCCAGATTCATTGTCATTCCATTATTATTCTATTGTGACTGTGTTGTGGTTGGGGTATTAGTATTTCATAATTTAAATGGATTGTATGTTAATCGGAATTACTTAAAATTGACAACACACTTTCTAAATATTAGGTGGCTTGTAATTATTAAAACATTTTTCAATAGTGATGCTATGAACTGAACCAACTTCACATTTTGTTTTAATTTGAATAAAGGAGTAGTTACCCGGTATTTAATTAGTCGGGGTGTCACAGGTGGTATCAGAGCATCAGGTTCTAGTGTCCTTAGGATTTTTATGGCTTGTTATGTTTCCGCGTAGCTTTCTTTGATATAGAGCCCTATATTTTAGGATTGTTGTATTCTTTTGTGTATGTTTCCCTCTTCAGCTATTTTGAGATAATAACTACAAACTTAAAAATTTTTACTCTCATTTCAGATGCCTCCACGGCGTGCACAGCGAGTTCCCAGGGTTGTTCAGCCCGAGCCACAGCTTGCACCAGTCCAGGGCTCCTTTAATGCCGCAGAGGTTGCCGCTATTGTATCCCAAGAGGTAAATTCCGCCCTAGCAGTTGTGCAGCAGGCACCGCCTCAGGAACCGGTAGTAGCGCCAGTACAGGCTTATGCATTCCCATCTACTTGGGAACGTGTTCGTGATGCTTTTCAGAAAGCACACCGTCAGGAATTTGCAGGTAGCTCCGATGTCGTTGTGTCCAATCAGTGGAAGAAGGACATTAAAAGGCACTTGAGGATGTATGAGTGCATGGAGGTACAAAAATAGATGTTGGCTGCTTTTAATCTAGTAGGATCGGCGTTGCAGTGGTGGGAGTCCATTACCACCACGGAGGAGAGAGACATCCTTTCTATTCAGGAGTTCTGGGTGCGGTTTGATAGCAAGTATTTTCCATGAGCCGTTCACACCGAAATGAGGTGGAAGTTAATAAACCTCAAATAGGAGGGGAGAACTGTGGCTGAGGATGAGGCCGAATTCACTAATCTCTTGAACATCATTCCCGATGAGATTCCGACCGAGGAGAAAAAGATTCAAAAGTTTCTGGATGGGTTGACTTGGAGGATCCGTCAGCACTTATTGGGTAATCTCTCGTTGGCCACTTATTCCAATGTGGTTAACGTAGCACTACTTTACTGCCAGAACCACCGCTTCCACCTGTCAGAGGGTAAGCGATCAGGAGAGTCCAGCCATCAGGGCAGGACATGGGGGAATGGTGCTAGCGGGGCACAATCTGCCCAGGGTCAGTACAAGCAGGGTGATCAGGGTTCCCAGCAAGGGGATTTTAAAATGTTTAGATCTAGGGGTTTCAATGGTCAGGGAGGTTTTCGTCGGGGCCATCAGGGTCAGCACGGCCATCAGGGTCAGCACGGCCAGCATGGCCAACAGTAACAGTTTCATATGGGCCAGCACGGCCAGGGGAGGAATGGCAACGGCCACCAGGGCCGTGGGAAGCAGGTTCTAAGAGGGGGAATTTTCCGGGGAAGTGTTTCACTTGTGGAAAAACTGTCCATAAGTGCCAGGAGTGTCCTGATAGGGGCAGCGCCCCACAGCAGCAGCAGCAGGGTGCTCGACACGAGCCCCAAAGACCTTTATTTCCTACCGCCCTCCCAGCACCACCGCAGATGCCAGCCTTGCCACCCATCCCAGCAGTCCCACTACAGCAGGGACAACTTCAGTACGGGTGAGATTATCAACTCCAGCAGGACGCAGTCCCACAGGATCCACCTGCTATTGAGGGTAAGTTCTCCATTCAGAGGACTACGAGGCGTATTTTATTTTATACGCGGGCCACACACTGTTTCATTGCCACGAGATTTGCACGCACTTTGGGGTTGTTAGACACTATAGAGAGCAATATTACTTGCGTAGATTCACCGTTGAGTAGGGGTTCTATGATTTCTTTTATTTGTAGAGGTGTGGGTATAGAGATCGGGAGATTTACTTTACCTGCTGATATATTAGTATTAGAGATGACTGAGTACAATGTAATTGTTTGTATGGATTGGCTAGTTGCGTACTCATCCATGATTGATTGTTTCAGTAGGAGTATCATTTTTGTCATACCCGGGCAAGACATGTTTATAGTGGCGATGCCTCGTCCTGAGGGAGTATCGTCGACTCACTTGTACTATATAGAGGAGGACACCTCTAAGGAAGTGGTATTACCACTCGACTCGATTCCAGTTGTTAGGGAGTTTGCTGATGTATTTCAGGATATATCTAGATTACCTCCTAGTAGAGAGATAGATTTTATTATCGATTTGATGTCGGGCACTCGGCCAATTGCTCGCGCACCGTACCGTATGGCTCTAGTTGAGATGAGAGAGCTAAGAGATCAGATAGAGTAGTTGTTGGTTCAGGAGTTTATCTGAAGGATTACTTCACTGTGGGGTGCCCCTGTGTTGTTTATAAAGAAGAGGGATGGATCATTGAGGTTGTGTGCAGATTATCGAGCGTTGAATAAAGTCACGATACGGAATAAATATCTGTTGCCCCGAATCGAAAACTTATTCGACCAGCTGAGAGGAGATTCCTTATTCTCAAATATTGACTTGCGATCGTGATACCATCAGTTGTGTATCAGGTAACATGACGTCTCGAAGACTACTTTCTAGACGACATATAGTTTCTACGAGTTTTGGGTTATGCCTTTTAGCTTGACCAATTCCCCAGCCTTGTTTATGGACTTGATGAATAGGGTATTAAGAGAGTTCCTAGACTAGTTCGTCATTGTCTTTATTGATGACATTCTAGTTTACTCCCAGACAGAGGAGGAACACGCTGAACATTTGAGGCAGGTTTTACAGACGCTGCGTCAGAAAAAACTTTATGCAAAGTATGAGAAATATGGGTTTTGGCTGAAGGAGGTTCAGTTTTTGGGGCATATCATTTCAGACCCGGGAATATCTATTGATCCGAGGAAGGTATCTGCGATGAGGGAATGGGGACAACCCAGTACACCGACTGATATCCATAGTTTCTTGGGCCTAGCAGGATACTACAAGAGGATTATTCGGGGTTTCTCAAAGATAGCGGGTCCTTTGACACATCTGACTCGCAAAGGTGTGCCATTCATATGGAGCGATGCCTATCAGTTGGCATTCGATGAGTTGAAAGACAAGTTGACCTCAGTGCCTGTGTTAGCATTTCCAAGACCGAGAGTTGAGTATCTAGTCTACACCGATGCGTCCTTACATGGACTTGGAGGTGTAGTACAATAAGAGAGTCATGCTATAGCTTTTGCTTCCCGTAAGCTTAAGCCTCACGAGAAGAATTACCCCACCAATGACTTGGAGTTAGCGGAAGTCGTATTGGCTCTTCGAATTTAGAGACACTATCTCCCGGGGGATAAATTTCGATTGTTCACATACCACAAGTCTCTACAATATCTCTTCACACATAAGGAACTAAATATGTGACAACGTCGGTGGCTCGAGTTTGTGAAGGATTTTTAGTTTGATATCCAATATCACCTCGAGAAGGCTAACGTAGTAGCAGACGTGTTGATCCATAGGCCAGTAGATGAGGTGGTCGAGGTGTGGAAAGCTAAGTGGAAGGATTTGGGACACCAGGATGCAGTGGCCCGATCATTCATGTATTTGATGAGTATTACACCTCAGATTGTTACGAGAGTGATAAAGGCCCAGGCACAAGACTCGTTCTGTCAGGAGCAGATAGTTTGATTACTAGCAGAGGGAGCCGAGTCCAATACCATTAGTTCAGATGGGGGATTACGTTTCAATGGGAGACTGGTCATTCCGGAAGGGGAAGACTTGAGACACGAGGTAATGACAGAGTCGTACGGCTTGTGATTCGCGATACACCCTGGTGGGGATAAGATGTACCAAGACATGAGATGGCAGTATTGGTGGAGCGGGGTGAAGAGAGATATTGTCGTGTTCATTTCTAAGTACGCCACTTGTCAGCTAGTAAAGGTAGACCATCAGAAACCGGCAGGACTTCTACAACCGTTAGAGGTTCCGATGTGGATATGGGAGAGCATATCTATGGACTTTATCACGGGGTTGCCTACATCACAGAGGGGTCACGACTCCATATGGGTAATTATGGATAGGTTGCCCAAGGTTGCTCATTTTCTACCCGTGAGGACAGACTATACTACGGGACAGTATGCCCCGATTTTCATTCCGGAGATAGTGAGACTTCACGGGGTGCCTCTGAATAACGTGTCTGACCGAGACAAGATATTTATTTCACGATTTTAGGAGAGTTTCCAGGAAGCAATGGGTACGGAGTTGCGGCTGAGTACGACATATCACCCGCAAACTGATGGGAAAACAGAGCGGACACATTAGATGTTAGAGGACATGTTGCGTATGTGCATCCTAGACTTTGGAGGTGGTTGGGAGAAGTACCTCCCATTGGTGGAGTTTTCTTATAATAACTCCTACCAGTTCACCATTGGCATGGATCCATTCGAGGCGTTGTATGGTAGACCTTATCGTTCCCCAGCATGTTGGTTAGAGGTGGGGGATAACAAACTCCTTGGGTCGAATGTGATTGAGGACACTTCGACAAGGATAAAGATGATACGGAGCCGTATTCGGGTAGCTTAGGACCGGCAGAAGAGCTATGCTGATGCCAAGGGGTTCTTTATAGAATTCAAGGTGGGGGACTAGGTGTTACTCCGAGTATCGCCTATGAAGGGGATTATGCATTTTGGGAAGAAGGGAAAACTGGCACCAAGATATGTGGGGCCATTTCCTATCATCGAGAGGATTGGGCCAGTTGCGTATAGACTTGGGTTAACGGAGCACTTGCATAGGATTCATGATGTGTTCCATATTTCCTCACTAAGGAAATATCTTAGGGACGACTTGGCCCATACTCACATTGCCTTAGAGGACATCGATCTTCTGCCGGATAGTTCCTACGAGGAGGGGCCGATTGTTATCCTGGACGACAGCAAGAGGAAACTGAGGTCGAAGATAGTACCATTAGTACGTGCTCAGTGGTGGCATCATAATGCCGAGGAGTCCACATGGGAGCGCGAGGATGACATGAGCGAGTGTTATCCAGAGTTATTTTTACTAGGTATTCTTTAGTTCCGAATTTCGGGATGAAATTCTGTTATTAGGGGGGAAGTATGTAATACCCCATAATTTTATTGATTTTTATTTAAGGGATTAATTGAATTAAATGAGAATTAATTGAGAATTAATCCAGATGTAAATACTAATGGGACGTGAGTTGGTATTTGTTTATGATGTTAAAATTAAATATTATGGAGTATATATGGTATCATATGAATATTGAAAATATTAAAATTATCGCAAGGAAAAAATACGACAATTTGGGAAATTAAGTCGGGACGCGCGTGTCAGTCACGTTAGGTATGCATGTAATTTGATTAAAAAGTAATTTATATTTTTGTCAACCGAATGGTCATTTTGAGTGCCCCAACGTGTTTGGAAGGGTCGAAATAGTCAGAAAACACTAGCCGGGAGTTTAGTTTGGGTCCCGGGGCATTTTTAGGACAAACCGGCAACCTATAAGGGTATTTTGGTAATTTTAAAAATTAAGGAATTAAAACCCACGAATTTTAGAGGTAATTTAGATATTATTAAAAGGGCCACTAAGGCCATTATCAGCCAAAAGTGAGAAAGTGGGGTACGGAGGTTTTTGAGAGAAGTTAGAAGAGAGGTTAAAGGAGGATCTAAGCCAAACCATCTCCCCACCATCATTTTGAAATGAATTTGTGACCAGAAAGAAGGAAAGAACCAATATTGATAATCAACGACGAATCAGAACATCGGATTTAATGCAAGGGATTTGATATTATTAAGTTCAATTAATATTTCAACCATGTTTAGTGTAGAAACTGTATTTGCCTTGAAAGATTTGATGAAAATAAATGGGATTATTGTGAAACTTATGATTTTGGGATAGGAATTGCATGTAGAATACTTATGTACGAATTCAATACACAAAACATAACTTTTGATGATTTGGAAACGGATTTATAAGGAGTCATCGTAGTCAATTAAATTCCGAGTGCATGTTCATAGGGTTTGGGGGAAGAATTCGGGATTTATGATCGTTACATGTTGATTTGTAAGATTTGACCCTAAAAATATGTTAAGGAATGACCTAGGATGACTTAAAATAGTTTATACACATTAAAACGTAATTGGGATGATCTTAAGATGGATTTAGAGAAGAGAAAAATGAAGAAAAATGAGTTGGGAAATTTCTGGACATTTTCTGCCATCTCGTTAGAAGACCTGCCCAGGTCGTTCGAACGAATTCGTTCGAATGAGCTTCTAACGACATGACAGTACTCCTTTTAATGAATTGTTAGTTTGTCTGAATGACACTCCTTCGAACTTCCTCGTTCGAACGAGATTTCTAACGAGTTGACAGAACGACCTTTTTAGGCTTGATTCTATTTAGAACTTCCATTAGGCTTATTTAATTGATCGTTAAAATTGTTGACTAGTGGATTTAGTTGTGAGATTGGAGTGCGTTGAGGAGTAAAACTTAGGATTTTGTAGGAAGCCAGATGACACTTATCGATTAAGAAATAAGTACCAAATATTTCGACGTGAGAAGGGTTGACAACTTTAATGTATCTTATTCGGGGATTTGTAAACGTGCATCATTTAATGACGATATATAAATGTAAAATATACCTCTATTAATATTATAAGCAATCTAATATGTGTGAATGCTTAGTATATGTGGTTATCTGTGTATAACATACCTATCATACTTGCTATCGCGGGAGGTCGGCGTTCTATCAGGGCCATTTAATCTTTGTGCGCCTACGGGGGGATTTAGATTGGTACCTCGAGGAAATAGGTCATAGAATGTCTTATTGAGGAGTTAATAAGTCTTATAATCATGGGAGCGTAGGTCTGTGCGTGACCCATGGGATGTAAACTATGTTCGCCTCCATTATGTGTGTTTGTTACTTGTCGAAACGATTCCTGAGAGATTCGGAATACATGATCCTTATGTATGTGATGTACCGGGATTTGATAGCAAAGTATGTGTGCGCCTGAACCTAGCCTAGGGGTACCATTATTGTATATTTTGATGAGATTGATATACCGAATTATTGGAATGTATTGTTTATATAAGTACAAGTTTGAATTAATGTAACATCTTTGTAGAGTTAAAAATGGGAAAACTCTTAGTAATTATTATAACTAATTCTGATTAAAAACAGTAAGACCTCCAGCTTATATTAAGACATTGGGAAATGAACTTTGGATTGAAAAGTAATTATAAGTCATGGATTGTACTAGTTGATGGTAGTATAACTAGAACGGTTACGGGTACGATTGGTGTGCACAATTAGTTGAGAGGTGAGGACTCATGTGAGTGCACGCACTATCATATATTTTATATTCACTATTTAATGATATTAAACACTTGTTGTATTTTAAACTGTTTTCACAATCGGGCTCTAACCCATTTTCTTTCAAATCTATTTTCTTGTAAAAACCTTTTAGGTGCCCAGCCACAAGGACACCAAGCGTATGAGTTCCATTTCGGTAACGTGCTGTAGCTGCTGTGGAAGTTACATGACCTCGATAGTAGACGCCTGCACTTTCTACCCTGACTCTATTTTACTCATGTGTAGGGCATGTCGCCCCTTTTCTTTTAGAGACATCCTACTTACTCAGTTTTATTTCAGATTTTGGGTTGTAATTAATTTGTGATTCAGATTTTGTATTTGGTAGTATTCAACATTTGGATTATTAGAGGAGTATTCCTCCAGATTCATTGTCATTCCATTATTATTCTATTGTGACTGTGTTGTGGTTGTGGGATTAGTATTTCATAATTTAAATGGATTGTATGTTAATCGGATTTACTTAAAATTGATAACTCACATTTTAGATATTAGGTGGCTAGTAATTATTAAAACATTTTTCGACAGTGATGCTATGAACTGAACCAACTTGACATTTTATATTAATTTAAATAAAGGAGTAGCTACCCGGTATTTAATTAGTCGGGGTGTCACAAGATATCCCAAGGCATTTGAGAATGCTCGATTGTACTGAGGTTCAATGTCAAATACTAGCCACATTCAAGCTAGTAGGGGCAGCTTTGCAGTGGTGGGAGGCTACGACCACTGTCGAGGAGAGAGACATAGTGACTATCCAAGATTTTTGGATACGATTTGATCGAAAGTACTTTCCTTCGGCCATCCAAACAGAGATGAGGTAAAAATTACTTGATTTGAAATAGGGAGAGAAAACAGTGGCAGAATAAGAGGAAGAATTTATGTGACTAACTAATTTGGTACTAGCAGAGGTACCCACTGAGGAGAGGAGAATTCTAATGTTCACTGATGGGTTGAATTATAAGATTTGGCAGCATTTACTGGGAAATATTTCACTACGTAATTATGCATATGTTCTTAATGATGCAATGCTTCACTGCCAGGATAACCTCTTACATGCTCAGGGTGTCAATCGGGGTTTGGGTTAAGCCTACAAGGCAAGACTAATAGGGGCAGTTCTAGTGGGAATCAACCAGGACAGAGTCATCAGCGTCAGGGTGATTAGGGTTCCCAGACATGGGATTATGCTAAGCATTTACAATCTGGAGATTCTCGATTTGAGGATAGAGGTAATGGGCAAGGACAGCAGGGCCATCAGGGCTAGAGGCAGGCTCATCAGGGCCAAGGGAGAGGGGGTAATGGCCAGCAGGGTCGGGATCAACAGGGACAAAATGGTGGAAAGTTTGTGTGAAAATGTTACATGTGTGGAAAGTATGGCCATAAACGAAAAGATTATCTTGATAAAGACAAACCCCATCAGCAACAAAATTCTCGACAGGAGCCACAGATACCAGTGTTTCCACCAGCTGCTCTTCCAGCTCCAGCTCTGGTGCTAGCATTACCTCCCATTCCAGCAGCTCCCGAGCAACAATGTTAGTATGGGCATGTATATAACGTCCATCAGGTAGCGATTCAACAACCACCACCCACGAATGAGGGTATGTTTTCTATCTAAGGAGTTATGAGGCGCATACTGATTTTTGTAGCGATTAATATTGTATAGGCTAAAGGGTTACTAAACTTAGCCTATAGCACTATTATTTACGTAGACTCACCAAGGGGTTATGGGACACTTATATTTTTACATGTCATCACGTGGGTTTGATTTTTATCACGAAATTACTTACTTTAGGCATGTCTAAACATGATGTGACTAGCGGAGGGGATTGACTTGTGGTATATGATAGCGTATAGCCAACATCTTATCTTTAATAAGAGAGTAGATGAGTAGACTTTTATTGAAATCGATAAGACCCATAGAGAAGTTATAAACTATTGACTAAGGACCTGAGGAGTTTCGATGACCGACTACTCTAGATAGTAGTGTATCAGGGGGTTCCTTGTTTGGATTTCGCTTGCAAGACACCCCACGCATGAAACTAACAAACGTTGGGAGTCGAAGTAAGTTAGGTCTTTAGGATATGAGTTTATAACCTTAGCGGTAAATCAAAGTATTATGCGGGTAACCATATCCACGTTATAATGGAAGTTGTCACGAGGATAGTATAGGAAAGATTGGGTAAAGTTTAAATTCGATTTAGTTGAAACTATATGGTGAGACTTAGTGTAACATCAATAAGGATTTTCGATAATGTACTGTATGGGAGGTACGACACAGATTACTTGTGATGTAAGATTTATACTCAAAGTTGACCTTACCAGTATGATATATCTTTCCGAATTTCGGGACGAAATTCTGTTATAAGGGGGAGTATGTAATACCCCGTAATTTTAATGACTTTTAAAAATGTTATATTTTAAATAAATGGATTAATTGTATTTTATTACAACTTTATTTAGTGGGATTAAATCCAAATTTCTGGATATTAAAATGAATGTGATGTTATTGACGTTGCTGTGAGTTATTAATTCGGTAATTTGAATTTTTAGTCAGACGTGGTACGGAACGTGTCGGGACTAATTTGTTAGATTAAATAGGAAACTTATTTTTATCTCAATCTTATAGTCATTTAGAGTGCATCGTTGCATTCGGAAGGGTTGAAATAGTCAGAAAAGTCTATTTGGATGTTGGTTTTGGGTCTCGGATCATTTGGAAATGAAAAGACAAACGAAAAGGGCATTTTGGTCATTTTTATAGGGGGATGAATAGTGATTTTGGATTTTTGTCTTAATATAAATATTTGGAGATTAGTTGTACGTATGTTCATTTTCTCTTCTACACAAAATTGAGAGGTCATCTTTTTAGAGAGAGTGAAAGGGTGCTTGGGAGAAGAGAAGATTGCTTGGAAAGGACGAGAACTAATGGCCAAAGGTCACCACCACCAACCACCACCGAATGTTGACCGGATAAGGGGAGAACCACCTGTGTTATACAACCCCAAAGGATCAGACCTTCATTAGAGGCAAGTTATTTAATGATTGCAATCTAGTTTGTATAATGTCCATGTTAGGATATTAATTAAAAATGAGATTTTACATGTTTGGAAGATAAAGATAGAGTTGCTAATTGATTTATGGAAAATGGAAAATGGAAATATATAGGAATCAAACTCATGTTGTAGGTGGATAGTAATCCACAAAATAATCATCAAATTTTTGAAAAAATTTTGAGAATCATTGGTTTGTTCTTAAAGGTATCATGTATATAATTTTCTGGAAAAATAGGATAAATGTATGCTTTTAATTCAAACTCTTGGTGATTCTAGGATGTTTAGATCATTAGAAATCATTTTCATATGTTGCTATATCATGTAGTAAGGATTATAAGGTATTTGGTTTGTTAATATGGAGGTTGGAATGATCAAAAGATATGAAACCCGTAGTATAAGAATTGCAGAATCTGGGCTGATATCTGGGCGATCGATCGATCGACCCCCTACCTACGATCGATCGATCTCCCCGGAAATGATGATGTTATTTCTTTTTAATTCTTGTTCTTATCCCTAACGTTTCGTAAATCTTTGGTGATTATTAATTGGATATAATGAGACTTAGGGAAGATCAGTAAGCCCTAGATAACAACAAAATTAATACGATTGGGATTTAATTGACGAGAATTATGATAATTAAACTGAAAGAAATTTTGGTTGCTAGATTCATGTGTTGGATTATAATTTTTATGCATGAGGATTAAGGATAGGTCCAGTATGGGAAATTTAATAAGTCACCTAGGCAGCCTTAGGTTTACAAGAGGGTGTAATCCTAGGTGATAGACGATGTGTTTATAAGAGATTAGAAACAATCGGTTATAACCATAATTAAAGGAGAGTTTAATTCGTAGTAATTCGGGAGATAAGTTGATATGGACCAGTAGGATATTAGTGATTTCTTGTTGAATAGATATATTGAGGGAAAAACCTATTTAAACCTTGACTAATGAGTGAGACTCTGGAATAATTAAATTAAATAAGTAAAGTCATAATATTTTAATACGTGGGATTTAAGAGATATAATGCTACGTATGGGAATTATCTTAGGGTAGTGTGAGTACCTTGTTGATATTATATTTATATAGCTAGATGATAATGCGTGTTTGATTGATTAATAATTTATGTGTATGACATGCCTAGCTTACTTGCTATCGATGGGAGGTTTGCGCGTGAGGGCAGTCATATCCTCATGAATCCATGGGATCTTTGATTTGTCACTCGAGAACATAGTACTGTGAAAGACTTATCGATAACTTGACAAGTTCGCTGATTATGGGAACGTAGGTGTAAGGACATTTTGTCCAACATACTTGTATATGTCATTAGCCGTAACACCGTTGAAGAAATTCATGTCCACATCGTCATCAACGGAATCCAAGTATCGAATCAAGGAAGGAATCAGAAATCCAGTCAGCCGGACCGGTCCGCCAAGAAATTAAAAGAACCGATCCGCTTCCAGACCGATCCGCCTCCCTGCCGGACCGATCTGTCTTGCACAATGAAGCCAGTGAGCACCGAACCGAATGCGAACCGAATCAGCCTCAAATTAAAAGAACCGGTCTGCCATCGGACCGATCCGCCTAAGTCCCAAACCGGTCCCCCCTGGATAACCACGAACAGATCGTGTGGAGATTTTTAGGGCAAATAAATTCTTATTTATACCACAATCGCGGAGTTGGTTTTCTTAAGGCTTATACACGATTTCCAGAGTAGATAAACTCTAAGGCCTTCATGGTATTTGAGTCCATTGATTCATACCCTTGATTCACACAAATTCCATACATTTGTGAGCCACTTTTGGTAACCCAAGAACACCATTGATGCTGTTCAACCCATGTGAAGTGGACCGCTTCTTCCTCTTCATTGCAACCCTACTGGAAAGGGATATTCCAACCGCGACTACAGAATCCGATACCCGAGGGTAATTCTTAGTCAAAAACTTGTATTTCAGTATAATCCGATTGTAAGCCGTTTCTCTTACAAATTATAGTGATATACAAATGGTTTTGCCCCTGTGGGGGATTTTTCCTTAACTTTGTGTGTTGAATAATTCGTGCATGATTTCATATTGTTTCATTCACACCTAGTTGCATGCTTAGGGTTAATTTGGGTTAAAAATGGTATTTATTGTATTATTACTTAATTGAACGCAAGCGCCAACTCTCTCAAATTGGTATCAGAGCAGGTTACGCTAATCTATCGCGTATTCCTTTTTCCGCAAAAATTTTCTAAGATATCAATTTTCAGAAAAAAATTGATTTTTGAAAAAGTGCGTGTTCAAATGGAGAAGTCATATTATAAAATTCCTATTTTTGACGGGACAAATTATGCTTATTGGAAAGCCCGTATGAAGTCGGATTTAAAAGCCATTGATGAACGTGTCTGGATTTTGGTTGAACGAGGGTGGACTCCTCCCACTGTGACTATTGATAATGTGACCAACTTGAAACCTGACATTACTTGGTCTGATGAAGAAGTTAAATGGTCATCTTTTAATTCTAAGGGTCTAAGTGCTATTTATGGGTCTGTCACACCTGATGAGTTCAAACGCATAATGACGTGCACCATGTCAAAAGAGGCATGGGATGTTTTACAACTCACCCATGAAGGAACTAATGCTGTGAAAGAGTCTAAGTTGCAAAACTTGACAACTCAATTTGAAACAATCACCATGCATGATTCTGAATGCTTTGATGAATTTTATGCTAGACTTTCTGACATTGTGAATACTAGTTTTAATCTTGGTGAACAAATTCCGAATGCTAGAGTTGTTAAAAAAATTCTTCGTTCTTTGCCTAAGCGTTTTATCCCTAAAGTCACTGTGCTAAATTCTATGGGTAATTTAAATACGCAAAAATTGGAAGAAATTATAGGAGATTTGCAAACTTATGAAATTGATATGTTCCCTAAAAATGCTAAATCTAAAGATAAGGGAATTGCTCTTAAGGCCCAAGAGAGAAGGAGTGAGGGGTTTGCTAGAAAGAGGGTTGAGTCATCTAGAAAGAGAGAAACTGACACGTCAGATTTTGAGTGCGATTTTGACTTAGATGATTTGGCTCTTTTCGCAAAAAATTTCAAGAGGATTCTCAAATTTAAGAAAAATGGCAATTTTAAAGATAAAAAGAAATTTGAGAAAAATAAGTTTGAAAAGAAAAATGAAAAAATTTCAAAAAATCCTCCTCTGAAAGAAAGTGAGAGATGTTTTGAGTGCGACGGTAAGGGACACAGAGCGTTTGAGTGTGCCACTCGTCTGAATAGGGAAAAGGGTAAAGTTGTCCTAAATGCTACCCTTAGTGACGACAGTGAGGTCGAGTCGGTTGACTCGGGAGATGAGTCACCACATAAGCGTAACTTCACCGCGTTCATGGCTAGTCATGTGAGTACTCCTAGTGCATCTCACGACGATGAGGATGCTACTTCATAGGGACACCTCGACAGCGAGAGCGAAGAGAGTGAGGGAGAGGAGGAAGGTAGTGAGGACGAGAGTAACCTTCAATGCGCCTACGCCGAGTTATATAATGAGTCTTTTAAAACTAAAAAACGTAACAAGGCGTTAGTTCTTAGGATCACCGCGTTAGAAGAAGAGTTAGAAGAGACGAGAGAGAGAGAGAGTCCTCCACCTGCACCTCCATGAGAGAGAGAGAGTCTGCCTAGGTTAGTAAAGAGAATTTGCTTAGAGAGAGAGAGAGAGCAGTTTTGAGAAAGAGAAAGAGGACTTGACTAAACAAGTGGCTAGTCTTACTAGTGAGCTCCATTCCTCCATGGAGACTAGGAAGAAACTTGAAGCCCTTGTTGCTCAACTTACTCATGACCTTGAGAGAGCTAGGAAAGTCAAGGTACAAATCGAGGACAGATCTGGGAAGATGGGAAAGATGCTCCTCGGTCCCGCTTTAGGTTTTGGTGACAGGCAAGGAATAGGTTTTGATGGTGCCTCCACGTCCCAAATTGCACCCGGACCAATTCCTGAGTTTACTACGACTCCTTATGGCCGTCATCAAAAACCAAGAAGGAGAGTTCGACCAAGAAAAGCAATCCAAGGTCCTCCTAATACTGTGCCCTTTTGCTCCCATTGCAAAAGAAATGGACACCTTAGGGAGTTTTGCTATAGATTTGGTCGGACACGACGTACTTTTACTTCTCCACATCATACTAATGAGTTTGCCAGTCTGAGAGAGCGAGTTGAGTTTCTAGCCGCCACATCACAGAGTTTGATGGAGGAATTCTGACGGATGACCTTACCATCAATGAAGGCTCCCCGAATTCTGGCTAAAACCAACAACAACAAGGGAATACAAAAAGGTACCTACTCTTGGGTTCCTAAGAAAAAGAAAAAGGCCCTTGTTTTCCATGTTGCTCTCAAAGCACATAATACCTCTCAGTGGTATTTTGACAGTGGATGCTCCAGACACATGACTGGTGATGTCTCATATTTTACCCATCTTGAGGATTATAATGATGGGAGAGTCACCTTTGGAGATGGTAGCAAATCTAGCATAGTAGGACGAGGTATAGTAGAGTTACCAGGATTTCCAAAGCTAGAGAACGTGCTGTACGTCAAAGGTTTGAAAGCAAACCTTCTTAGCATCAGCCAGCTGTGCGATGATGACTTTGCAGTGAAGTTTGACCAGAAAGCTTGTAAGGTCTATAATCAAGCCGGTAAAATTTTAGTGAAAGGGGTGAGGACAGAGGATAACTGCTATGGGATTGATCCCATATCCTCACTTGTCTGCAACAGCGCCACGATCACTCCTATGGATCTGTGGCACCAACATCTAGGTCACGTGAACGTTAGAGATCTTAATCGTTTAGCTAAAAAGGACCTAGTACGTGGCTTACCATCTCTTGGAAAGTCAACTTCGACCGTTTGTGGACCCTGTCAGTTGGGAAAACAAATTCGTAGTCCTCATAGGAAGTTTCATTCCATTACCACCTCTCGTGTTCTAGAGTTGATTCACATGGATCTTATGGGTCCTACTCGTACTGAGAGTCTAGGTGGTAAGAGGTACATCCTCGTGATGGTAGATGATTTCTCCAGGTACTCCATTGTAGGTTTTCTGAGAGAGAAATCCGATGCTGTTGAATTTTTAACGACCAAGTGCCGTGTCCTGCAAAATCAACACAGTGTCACTATTAATAGAATACGTAGTGATAACGGCACTGAATTTAAGGAAGCAAAGGTGGATTTGTACTGTGATAGCCTTGGGATCAAACATGAGTTTTCTGCTGTGAGAAATCCTCAGCAAAATGGGATTGTTGAGAGAAAGAATAGAACGATCCAAGAGATGGCTAGATCTATGCTTCTAGGTCGTAAAGTTTCTAGGAGATTTTGGGTAGAGGCAGTGTCTACTGCATGCCACACGGTGAATAGGGTGTATCTGCGTCCACACACACTTCACACTCCTTATGAGTTGTGGACTGGCAAGAAGCCCAACCTGGCATATTTCCGTGTTTTTGGGAGTAAATGCTACATCCTACGGGATAGAGAGCAATTAGGAAAGTTCGACTCCCGGAGCGACGAGGGAATATTTCTAGGATATTCATCGAATAGTAGAGCGTACCGGGTATTTAACCTGAAGAGCTCTAGGGTTATGGAATCAATAAACGTTACCATGCAAGATGACGAACCTTGGACGGTTATTGATCCTAACCTTCTGTGTGAGGATGAGGATTGATCTGACAGTGATTTACCTGTTCCTCTCTCACACTCTGTGGACCCTATTCCTGTGTTAGGGGACACACCTGCTTGGGTTCGCAAGAGTCATGATCCTTCAGCCATTGTTGGTGATCCCACTCTAGGGGTCAAGACTCGTGCTCAGCTAGAGAACGCTGTTAGCCATCTTTGCTACACATCTAAAGTCGAGCCCAAGAACCATAAATAAGAACTCAAGGATGAACACTGGATATCTGCTATGCAGGATGAGTTGCTTCAGTTTAAAAAGAATAATGTCTGGGAATTAGTCCCCCGACCTAGTGAGACTAATGTGATAGGTACCCGGTGGATTTTCAAGGATAAAAAGGATGAATATGGTACCATAATCAGAAATAAGGCTAGGTTGGTCGCTCAAGGCTACACACAGATAGAGGGTGTAGACTTTGGGGAGACATTTGCTCCTGTTGCGAGGCTTGAGTCCGTCCGTCTTCTGCACGCCATCGCATGTCATCTGCGCTTCAAGTTATATCAGATGGATGTCAAGAGTGCCTTTCTGAATGGCATTCTACAGGAGGAGGTTTATGTGGAACAACCAAAAGGGTTTGAAGAACCTAAGCAACTGGATCACGTCTATTATCTGAGGAAAGCCTTGTATGGTTTGAAGCAAGCACCCCGTGCTTGGTACGAGAGGCTTACATCCTATCTCTTAGCCCGTGGCGTCAAGAGGGGGGGAGTTGATATGACGTTGTTCGTCAGGAGAGATGACGGTGCTATTTTGGTTGCCCAAGTCTATGTGGACGACATAGTCTTTGGATCCACATGCTCCTAGCATGCTCATCACTTTGAGGAGGAGATGAAAAGTGAGTTTGAGATGAGCATGGTTGGTGAGCTTACATTCTTCCTTGGTCTCCAGGTTCGTCAGCTAGAGGATGGGATGTTCATCTCCCAATCCAAGTATGCTAGAGACCTAGTGAAGAAATTTGGTTTAGACTCTGCTAAGCATGCACGTACACCTATGAGTACCACTACCAAGCTTAGTAAGGACACTACAGGCAAGGACGTAGAGCAAACCTTGTATCAGAGTATGATAGGTAGTCTTCTCTACTTGACTGCCAGTCGTCCCGACATAGCCTTTAGTGTTGGAGTCTGTGCGCGATATCAGGCATCCCCAAAAGAGTCACATTTACTTGCTCTAAAATGTATTATTAAATACGTGAGTGGGACTCTCTCTTACGGGATTTTGTATTCCTTTGATACCGATGACCGTCTATCCGCCTATTCGGATGCCGATTGGGCTGGGGATGTAGATGGATGTAGGAGCACTTCTGGTGGGTGTTTCTATTTTGGTTCTGCTCTTGTCTCCTAGCTGAGCAAGAAGCAAAATTCCATCTCTTTGTCCACTGCGGAGGTTGAGTATATAGCCGTCGGGAGTTGTTGCACACAACTCTTGTGGATGAAGCAAATGCTGGAGGATTATGGGATATCACAGGACACCATGACCATTTCCTGTGATAACACGAGCGCGATACACATATCCCGCAATCCAGTTCAGCATTCGCGCACAAAACACATCAGGATACGTGAGCACTTTATACGTCAGTTAGTTGAAGAGAACGTTGTATCCCTGAGTTTTGTTCCTACCGACCGTCAGTTAGCCGATATTTTCACGAAACCTTTAGATGCCCTTAGATTTGAGAGTCTTAGGAAATCTTTAGGGATTTGCACAGTTGACTGAGGGGTTGGTCTATGTCTATAATAGGATGCTTCTTCATGTTCATATCATATGCTTCCTATTGCTAGTCTGTTTATATGTACTATTCTTTGTTGTACAACTTTTCTTTACTCTTTTTGCTGTTTATATTGCTTTTGAAAAATACAAAAATATTTTATTTTGATAAATTTAAAAAAAAAAATCAAAAAGAGTTTTGTTTTTATGGATGAGCATTTAAGTTAGCCAAGTCACAACTTCATTCCATATATCCATGTGACTGCTTGATAGAGATTTGAGAGGCTACATCATTTCATCCATGTGATTAACATTGATTGGAGTCCTTGAGATGTAATTAGTGATATCTTCCTACATGTTTGACTCCTATATCCTTTACTGCATTCATGCACGGCTTTATTTGATTATTTCACTTGTCTATCACATATTGGCTTGAGTGTTTCTATCTCAATTCTGTCTATGCAATGTACAATATGCGATAAAACTTGACAAGATTGGATTGCATGTAAAAACCATTTTGGTGAGACTGTGTGATTATTTGCATAACGGGGAGGGGCTGCGAAAGTTGATTCTTTATACTTTGCGCAAAAGCCACCGTTAAAAAGGACCTAAAAAATGGAGGTATTGTAATATCCGAGGTCCTAAGAGGTTAAAAGAGCCCAAAAAAATTTAAAGGCAATAAAAAGAAATTCATGCCAAATATGGGCCATTGTAGGTTTCACCATCAATTCTCCAAAGTTTGAGAATTTAGCATACCTCTATTAAAAATATAAATCTGAGGGAGTTTGGTTGGAGATTGAAAAACGGGTTTGCACTTCCTTGAAAGTCCTGAAAAAGCATGAAAATCATTTTGGACGTTATTGGTGTAGAAATCACTTTGAGCTTTGATTTGTAGATTTGATATAGTCAATGTCTTATATTTCCAATCTTTTACACCAAAGGAAGCATTTGAGTTCATTCGTTAGGAATATCCAATATTCATCGTGCACATATGTCATGTTTGTATGCTTTGATTTTCCTATCGAATTTTGTTCACACCCATTCTTTTACGCTATCACCGACTTGGTTGTTTTATGTTCATTCATGGTGTGATTTTATGCCTCGTGTCACCCCAATACTTGATTGCTCGATTTATTTCTCTCATTTGTCTATTTGGGGACATCATAAAAAGGGTGAGAATGAATTATCTGATTATGGGGGAGTTTTGAAATTCTGAGAATATCATTTTAAATTGATATATATATGTTTATCTCATTTCAAACTCGATACGTCACTTGGTATTTGCTTTATCTCATGTGTGTAGGTACATCCTTGATAATCCCATGATGCACACCCTGATGAGAAAAACATTGAGATTTTCTGATCGGAAGATTTGCAGAACAAACGATGCAGCCTTTATCATTTGTACCTCTTTCAGTTTTGGGTTCATGGAAGGGTAGATTTGTATAGGCATTTTTTATTCTAGATAATTCGAATTTTTTATGTATGTTCTGGCATAGACATAGGGGGAGATTTGTAAGGACATTTTGTCCAACATACTTGTATATGTCATTAGCCGTAACACCGTTGAAGAAATTCATGTCCACATCGTCATCACCGGAATCTGAGTATCGAATCAAGGAAGGAATCAGAAATCCAGTCAGCCGGACCGGTCCGCCAAGAAATTAAAAGAACCGATTCGCTTCCGGACCGATACGCCTCCCTGCCGGACCGATCCGTCTTGCACATTGAAGCCAGTGAGCACCGAACCGAATGTGAATCGAATCAGCCTCAAATTAAAAGAACCGGTCTGCCATCGTACCGATCCGCCTAAGGCCCGGACCGGTCCACCCTGGATAACCACGAACAGATCGTGTGGAGATTTTTAGGGCAAATGAATTCTTATTTATACCACGATCGGGGAGTTGGTTTTATTAAGGCTTATACACGATTTCCAGATTAGATAAACTCTAAGGCCTTCATGGTATTTGAGTCCATTGATTCATACCCTTGATTCACACAAATTCCATACATTTGTGAGTCACTTTTGGTAACCCAAGAACACCATTGATGCTGTTCAACCCATGTGAAGTGGACCGCTTCTTCCTCTTCATTGCAACCCTACTGGAAAGGGATATTCCAGCTGCGACTATAGAATTCGATACCCGAGGGTAATTCTTAGTCAAAAACTTGTATTTCAGTATAATCCGATTGTAAGCCGTTTCTCTTACAAATTATAGTGATATACAAATGGTTTTGCCCCTGTGGGGGATTTTTCCTTAACTTTGCGTGTTGAATAATTCGTGCATGATTTCATATTGTTTCATTCACACCTAGTTGCATGCTTAGGGTTAATTTGGGTTAAAAATGGTATTTATTATATTATTTCTTAATTGAACGCAAGCGCCAACTCTCTCAGTAGGTATGTGCGTGACCCGTGGGTATGAGAACTATGTTCGCCTCCAATTTTTGTGTGATATTTGTTGTTCAAGGAATCCTTACCGAACCTTTAGTCCCCTATTCGGCGACCAGTGATACTGGGATGTGATAGCAGAGTAATGCATGCACCACAGCTGTGTCTCAAGGTGCTGTATTATATATGTATATATATAATGAATTAAATGTAGGTATATATAGTGGTTATATCAATCTGCTGTGTCAAAATTATAGATGATGGTGAATAGAGAAAAAGAATTGAATTAAGTTAATGAATATTTTTTCTTATAGATTTGAAAAGCTTAATTAATATTAATGAGAAACGTATATGAATGATTACACTAGGTATGGTTTGGGACATATGAGGTTATGATATGGGATAGAATCATATTATGGAAAGTAGTTAGGAGGAACCATTAACTAGGGGATTAATAGGAAACATTAAGCGTGCACACTAGATGAGTGGTGAGAATATCAAGTGAGAGTCTGGATACTAACATGTACATAATAAATACTTTATTTCAGTTGTTAAATACTTGCTGTTTTCAAAACTATTTTTACATCGGGCTCTGACCCGTTTCATTGCATATTCTATTTTCTATTGTACCTTCTATATCAGGTGTCCAGCAGCAGGGACACCAACCTTAGAGGATTATGATGATCTATGGAGTTATGGAGTATTTCTTAGATGCCAATCTTCATTTGATTCATAGTGTTCTTTTATTTAGGGCATGTCGCTTAGAGGAATTCAGTTATCTATTTTCTATCTGAGTCAAGATACTCTTGTATTCGTGTCATTTGAATACATTTATTATTGTTGGGATTACTGTATTGGATAGTTATTTGGGAATGTTTGTTCCAGATACATTTAGATTCTTTTGTGTTATTTGCTCGGTTGTTATTATGGTAGAATTAAATGTGTAGTGTCATTCGTAAACTAAAAATGAATTTTGTTGAAAGTAAAATTTGGAAAGTTTTTAACACCAGCTTAATTGTGTATTGGGAGATTTGTAAATGTTTTCGACAGTGATGCTAAGAATGATCCAACTGTACATTCTATTTTAATTTGGTATGGGACTGGCCACCCGATTTTTAATTAGGCGGGGTGTTACAAAATGATGGTTCTAGAGTTCTTTTTCTCTTGGGTTCTAATTGTCAAGTTATCTCATATTATTAATTTATTCCACTTTATTTTACAGGGCGATCCAACATATACTTGGGTTGATCCTCTCACTGTGGTACACTATACATTTTGTAAAGTAATTGTTGAAAATACTCTGTTATATACCATTAGAAAGTTCGGAATATATTTATTAAAATTCCTTGCATCAATTTGAGTTGGTTATTTTAGTTGCTATTCATGTTGATTTCTAATTTCTAGAAACATCTTTGACTATGGGTATGACTTCTGGGGATACACCTTTGATTTATAATATTTTGTTGTTTATTTTTGGGAGATTACTTCCCCGGGAAAATTCAAATTCCTTAATCAATTAGTGCTTATGTTTCACTAATTCGTTCTTATGTTTTAACTTCCTTAGGAAATCTATCTACTTGGTTTTACAATTTTTGCTTCTCTGGTTTTGTTTTTTATTGTTCAAGATGATATGTCGGCCCAAAATATTCTTCTCTTACATTTTTTTTTCAAACATTCATTTTCAATGGGTTTATTCTTGGGACTGCCTTACTCTTAACCACCCAACTTCATATTTTTTATGAATGTTGCTAATTAAAGAAAAAGAAAATGTGTCAATGCATATGTGTGGACACCGTGTTTGTGTATGATAGCGTGTTGATGTGTCTTATCTTTTGCATTAATGGACTTTGACTCTATTCGCTCTTTTTTCTTTTTATAGATATTTCTTTTTATGTTTTTACAGATATGATGAATATAAAAAAAAAGGATAGTCATGCGTTAGCTCTTGCAAATTCTATCATCGTAAACTCAACATCGTCTTTTTTGAACTACTATTGATGATCAGATCCTATTGGATGCAATACTCTCTCCATCACCACCAAGAAGAAAATATAAATAAAGCAGATTTGCATCTCAAGTCTGAGCATCAAAGTAGATCCATCCATGGATGTGATCTCCATTTATGGACTGGATTTTCATGACTGACGGGAGTGTCTTGAGTTTGTTATCGGTATAATAGGGGAGGTTTGTAGTCTCCTTGCTAATACCAATCATCATGATGATCGGACAGAGATGGTAAATATCACAATGAACTTACCATTAAAGTCCCTCGTTAACTTTGCATTGTAATCATCTTCTTTTTGCAATGTAATCACTGTTCTCACATTTTCTTTCTTTGGGGCTCATACAATCTTCTGTTTTTAATACTTATTTATAATTAGCCATTGAAAATCTTCGAGATGGTTTCTTAATGCAGATAAGGGAGAGGATAAAAAATTGGAGGATGAAACCATAAAAAATTTCCACTAAAATCCATTTTGGACGCCTCTTCGACACGCTTTTGCAACACAAAAGAAAGTTAGAGGTTCTCGCTTCCCCTCTTCGACATGTGCAACACTAATTAAGGTTTTACAGAGATTACTGAATATGGAAAGAAAACTTGTTGGGATACAAATTGGCATGATTATGTTGTAATTGTAACCCCTTAAATAGGTACTCTGATTTGATTAATTTTTTCTTCAAATTCAATTAATTTGCTCTGTCATTTATTTCATTGAATTAAGTGTTTGTTGAATAACTAAGTAAGTGGATGAGAACATGGTAAACGTATTGCAATAGGAGAACATGTTGACCAGATTGGAAGGAAAATTCGAGAACATGGTAAATGGATTGCAAGAGGATAATTTGGATCGAAGGTCCCAACATTGCCATCCATCTAAGGTTAGATAAGGATGTGTGGATGAGAACAAGGAGTCTCACCATTAATATAACATAATTATAGCCCACGATAGGGCGTCATACCCCAAATACCTCACCGGAAGGTTGAATACGAGCTATGTTCAACACGGGCTTTCAGGTAAATGCCCACTTTATGCAGTAGAAGTGGAAAGACTCCTGAGCAACTCTATCTATTTTTCTATTTTTGTACTATTTTAAACACATTGCAGCTCATTCGTATTTTGAATCTATTATCGAGTGCCCATTTAATAATATGTTATTAAGTTCACATTGCAGCTCTTTGGGTTTGTAAGGAAGTTGATTTTTCAACTAAGTTGTTCGTTCCATCACCAATTTTTCAACTATAGTAGTTCCTTCTAACTCTTTGTACCATATTGGTGTTTAATATGTAGAATGTTTTGGTGATTTAGTCCCGTAGATTCAAGAACTTAAAGTCATTTGTAGTGAGGTAACTTCAGTCGTTCTTTGTATACATAATATTATATACATTCATTATTAATCATACTATACATTGTCACTGATTAATCATACTATACACTGTCACTATACATTCATTATTATTCAAACTATTGTGTATAGTGGTACAGTGGCAACACATTTGTTTGTACTATATGTTGCTGATATTATGTTTCTATTATATATTATATATTCTCTTCTACTATAGATGTAATGATGTTCTGTTTCAACAACATATGAACTTATACTATATATATGCACTATATATATGCTGTTGTTATACTATGTATATGAACTATATATATATATATTGATGTTCTCAACATAAATTTTATCTCGTAGTTTAATAAACTCAATTTGTTAGTTTGATGAAAACCATGGTAGGTTTAAAGATATTTTATATCATGGTTTAGTTTACTATATATATGGGATTGGTTCATTTATCTTATTGAGAGTGCAATGTAACATGTAGGGGTATTGAACTATGTCTACTTTGATTTTGGTAAGGTACAATTTGTGTATCTTAATTAGGATGAGCGTGATTTAGTTTTTTCTCCTGTCAAATTTGGTGATAATTCAGTTTTTATTTTTGTTTTGCTTCTTAATGATACACACGGTTTATGCTCATCGCAGTGCCATTGTTGTCATTCCGATGCATCACCTCTGAAGTCTAATCGTAGCTTATTAATATGCTTCGACTTCTTGTGTACGAGTGGAAAGTTATCTTGACTCCTTACTCTTACATTCGCATTGGTATTAACAGTTCTGGTGGATTTTAGCTCATGTTAAGCAGTTCATATTATGCAATTTTGTTATTGGTCATTAATTAAATTATTCCCCTATATGCCAAATTTTCAATATCATTTGAAGCCATTTTGTCTTTTCTTTTACATTGAAGAAATCCATTGTTTGAATTATATAGTTGAGTTTTTTTAATAGTTCTGATTATGTACATGTAGGTTATTTTTAAGTAGTTCCCATTACTAAATCACTTTTGGAAAGAATTATGGGAAAAGATGCATTTAGTCACATATACCAATATTTTTTAGTAGCCAGTCTCATGTATGTTTTTATTTGCTATAGGTCCTATTATGTCAGTTCCAATAAATGAGGAGAAACTGTCACATTCAACAACCAAAGTGCCTCATATAAATATTAAAGACTTGAGAACCAAAAGCCATCATGTTCATAACTGATTGTACTCCGTTGTAAATTATGGAAAGGAATCATTATATAATGGTTTGTAGATGATATCGACATATGTGAATCCCTACATAAGGACAACATCATTTGGGACACTGTCATATAAATGTTTTATATGGTAGTGAAGGAAATTCAGTAGGGGTTTATTACCATGACATAAATAGAAAGATATTTTTCTGAACATCCCTCATTCACATATGATCTTTTGAGATTTGAGAGGATAGGGATAATGGGTAAAAATATCTTATGAGTAGGGTCAAAATAGGATCTTAATACAGGTTAGAAATAACTGATCATATATAGAAAGAATTTTGATACAAAAAAAAAAGTAAATGGGATAGGAGGTTACTAAATTTCATTGTATAGGATGTATGCCAAAATGTCTAAAGAATCATATAGATGTATGTCATTGTTTAGGGGTGTATTTTGAGGTTAACTTTGAGAATATACATGAAGGCATGTATTTATGTGTGATGTATGGTGGTGAGATTAATTAGATACTATTTAAGTTAAATTGCAACATAAAGTAATTAAACATGTTATAAACTAAACATGTACTGGTGTTTTCCTCTTAATTTTAAGAATACTCTATAATTATTTATGGTTTTTAATTTTGATTAACTAATTAAAATTTTATGTTTCTATTAGACAATTTGAGGAACTTGACAACTCATTTAATGAGGCGTGTCCATCTTTTATTTTTTGGGCAACTCTTTTAGTTTAACAGTAGGGAACTTTTTTGATATTTGGGTATTTTGAAAGTTTTTTTTTATTGTGAATAATGTATATCATGTATAATTGAGTTTAAAACCTATGGCTCCTTCAACACTTTCAAACAATCACTTTGTATTTTCTATCAAGAATCTATGGTGCCTTCCGCAGATTGAATCCCTTCAGCATTATAAGGAGACTGAGCAAACTGTATTTGGGCATACGTTGCTTTTGTGGATAAAATGTTAGCAAAGAGCTTCGCAATAAAAGCTTCCTTTGATGCTTTGTTCTACATCTCATCTTCTTCATCAAAGATTAAGATGATTATGGGGGTGATGGGTAATGACCAAAGAGCCAAAGTAGAATTCTTTAACTCTTGGATCGAGGTCATTAATGAGAACTATCTATCTCTCAAAATGTAGATGCAAACTACTGACCACACTGATTTGGGAACTCTCTCTCTCTCTCTCTCTCAAACTAGATAGAAACAAATGTATGGATTTTTTATTCAATATTTTTATATATTCGATCTGTGTATATGTGAGTATCTCACCATCTTGATTTTTTTTTGCTCACATCTACTCTATGCAACCCACATCATAAACCTACCCGTACTGATCTACTCACCCACCCTGCCCATTTAAAACTAAGATTCGGGTTTTTCACTCTCTTTCTAAGCGTAGGTAGATTTGTGGATTTGCAGCAATGTTATTTTATTGTAAAGAATTTTGGATTATTTTATTTTTTTAGATGTGGATTTTCTTGAGGACTCGCTCAATTTATTGATATCTTATTCAGATGTATTGAACTAGAACTTGACCATTTGTAATAATGCTCATCATAAATGAGATACATGACTGGGCACCATTTTGGACCGAGTCATAGATGGCAGTTATTCTATCTAACTTTCAAAGTACTAGTATACAAAAATGCAGCATATTATAACATAAAACATAACACGTGTAAATATCCAGGTATCAATTTCGGTATGAGTCATCATATAGTGTTGATCTTAAATTGCAAGAAAGCTTATTGAAAAGCAAAAAGTCATGATACCTGATATTGTAATACCCGATCAATAGCATATCTGGTACTAATACTGGTATTGACAGTAAAATGGAACTTATATATGTTGTTTTTCCATATCCATGTTTTATCTAAGATATGAGATCCAATTTTTAGGCTTTAGTGTTGAGTCTTTTTCTCTTTTATTACTAGATCACTCAATACGTGCGAATTTCAGTAAGCTTTATATTCTGATTTGAAATTAAGTAGTTCTATTTTAAGATCATTAATGATCTATTTTAAAATGATGAGAACATAATTAGCCATGTTATTTAGAACTGTGAAACAATACTCAGATAGTATTGTAAAGATGTTTGCGTATCTACATATTATAATTTGAAGATGTTTAGTGTTTTGATTGAATCATTTAGGAGGGTCGGAACTATAAATATTTAGAATGTTTGTGATTATCATTTTAACAATAGGTATTTTAGGTTTAATTTTTCAAATCTTTGATTACTTCTCGGGGCTATGATTAAGAGTCTTGGTTCTATACTTTTTAATACTGACGTGTCCTATTATAGTTAGAGTAGGACTCAACTTGTATGATCTTTATATGCGCTTTGTTTAGTTTATCATTGTGTTCTATTACAAGGTTTCATGTTTAATTCTCACTACTTTTACAACAAATATTCTTGCCTATTTATATTTTAACAAAACAAGGTTTAATGAGAATTGGGTCTGCTAATCGAAAACATTTGTACCATGGGTCTAACAAAGTTACCACTATTCGGTATTATTTTAAGTATGGTAACCTTTTATTAGTGTTATTGTCTTTTTAACTGTTGATTTAATACGACTTCATGATTTTTTAACTATTGGTAACCTTTTCTGTTTTTCTACAGTGTCGCAGATGTGGTAGAATTTGCAATACTTGCCATTTTCTTGCAACGAAAACTCTCTCTGACCCTTGGAAGAAATTGTTGATCACAAATTTAGTGTATATTGAACTAGATGTAGTTTGATTTTTTTTTACGTATAATTGTGATAGTATTGTTGAATTATTTTTCACATAATTGTGATAGTATTGGAACTAAATTATTGAATTATTTTTTTAACATGGTGGATAGTCCTATAAATAAAGTGGATTATTTATACTTTTGTGCCGTAAACAAATTTTTATATTGTTTTGATGTTTCATAATGGTATAGATTTGATTGTTATGATGTTTATTTGAGGTCTAAGATGGATTATTAGTATTGTTGTTGTGTATTATTTTTATTTCTTAACAGGGTGGATAGTTCTATAAACAGTTAAAATTGTCCAAATTTTAGAAATTATTTTCACATTTGTGTTGTAATAAAAATCGACTTAAATTAATTACACATTTCGATCTTTTGAAAATTCTCGTTGTGCCTTCAGGCACGGGTATTCCGCTAGTATCTCTCTCTCTCTCTCTCTATATATATATATATATATATATATATATATATATATATATATATATATATATATATATATAATAAAGTAGGAAACTTATGTATGTCATAAGATAGCACCATGATATCATCATATTTTTTTTTGCAATACCCATTTTGCCTCTTAAAAATTTGACTTCCCTCTCTTTTAACACTCTCTAATTTATTTCCCCCTATTTTTCAAAATTCAATAACAAGGGTAAAAATCGTAAATTGCTTTCCCAAAAGCTCTTTCGTTTCTCTCTACCTCACACGCGCATTTTCTTGCAAATCACAAAAGCTTCCTCTCTCTAACCCATGTCTCTCTCTCTCGTTTCCCTTCCTGCCGCCCCCTCCTATGCACCGCCTCTCATCCCTCTCACTCCATCTCCATTGATCTCAAACGATACCACCCTTAGTGGTTTGGAGGTTTTGATTTTGGCTTAGGGTTTTATGCATTTTGTTCTTTATGTGTGGAAAGGATATCCATTTAGGGTTTTTTCTAGATCTAACAACTTTGTTATTTCCTTTTCATGTTCTCAACTTCTCAAACCCGTCAACAAAGAGCATTTATCTCACCATCGGCCGCCAGATCAACCAATCCTCACTGTAGGTATGGATATATTTGAAGGTTTATTTAAGAATCATATTTAAACTTTTGTTAATGTTTACTTCGATTTTTTTTTTGTTTTACCCAAATCCCCTATTTTGAATTGATTGGCGAAAAATCAACCCCCTTTACCGAACCCAAACTCATTGCTGAACATTCACCGGGCATGATACTTTTTGTTGGGTATTTTTTTAATAAACCTTTATTACATATTGCATATTTTTTAGGTGTGTTGGGTTTTCCTCTAACGTTGGATGTGCTTGGGCAGTGATTTTCAGTTTGGATTTTCAGTACTTTGGCAGTGATTTTCAGTTCGAGCAGTGATTTTTAGTTTGGATATGTTCTAAAAATATGTTTCTTTCTTTTTGATTGAAATTGTATGTTGTGGTGTATGAGTACAGATTATTTCTAGGCACGCGGTATATCTTCTACTTTCGTAGTTTTCTGTATTTGGTTAGAGAAATTGAATAACATTCTTCTACATTTTTTCTTAAAAAGTACCGAGAATGATCTCCTCTCTCTCCCCCTCTCACAAACACACAGAGACTCTTAATGGTGATTATGATGAGTTTCTATCTTAATCTATTTATTATATATATAGTTTTTATCTTAATTTGTTTTCATTTTTATTTTACATTAAACGTTCTCTAATATATTTTGTTTTTATCTAACACGATGCAACCTGAACTTATGGTCGTACAGGTGTGAAGTATGAAGTATGAAAGGGACAATTAGGCTGCTTCAATCTGATGTATGAATATGAAAATCAACATGCTTCAATCCGAAGTATGAATGGAGAGTCCTCACCCAAACCCAATGTTCGATCGATTCGAACCAAGGTCCCCGAGGCAGAAATCCATCTATTTTATCGGGGTGAAGGCCCCATCAACATCTTGAGTTTGTTCTAGGGATTTTTATTGGCGAGTTTGAACTGTTGTTGTTGAATAATTGTTCTAGGGATGAGTACTAACCAAGTTATGCATTAATTTTAGGTGTAAATATGAGCTGACTGTAGACACAGACATGGTAAAATTGTAAATAGGGGTGGGTGAAGCCCTCACTCAGTCACTCGCTATGTTTCTGGAAAAGTATAGGCACATTCACAAAGTTGCTACAAGGAGTTGAATGAGATTTTAATTTCCCTTACACTCATGGCTTTAGTGGTCGCAAACCTGTTGCCTTCACCACTTTGTGTTTGTGGAAGACAACCCGTTTTGGGAACTCTCCAGAAAATCAGACTCTGCCCTTAGAGACACAATGTCGTGTGTCAAGGTCGTGTTTCTTTTTTTGGTGGATTAGAAACTACCTTCCTGTGCACATCATTTTTTACTTTCTTTGGATGAGAATCATTTTTTGAGGTCTTAAACAAACATGAATTATGATCATGACCTTTCTAGGAGGAAATGAAGCAATATTTCCGCAAATATTATGTTTTCATGCTCTTATAATTGTGAATGCTATTTATATAGATTGAAAGATAATTAAGAGTATTTAGAATTTGTCAGTTGTGTTTCTGGATCCTTTACCTCCCAAGACGGTGGTTCAAAATGCTAATTCAATACCGAAAATTACGAATGAGCATGCTAATGTAAATGAGACAGTATTTAAGCAGTTTTGGAAGGCAGAAAATTTTTAAAAAACCAAGATTGGTGGTGACTGGGAGGTATCTTCGAGTTTTTGGACAATTCATTGGATGAGGTCCACAATGGGGCTACATATGTTAAAATTGATATGATTAGAATCAAGAAAGATGGGAAAAAAATGCTATTAATTGTAGATAATGGTGGCGGGATGGATCCAAATAAAATGCGGCAGTGTATGTCCCTTGGGTATTTTGTCAAAAGAAAATTAGCAGATACAATTGGACAATATGGAAATGGTTTTAAGACAAGTACCATGTGGCTTGGAGCAGATGTTATTGTGTTCTCTCGATGTTTTGGGGAAGATGGAAAAAGGCCCACGCAAAGCATTGGCTTGTTGTCCTACACATTTTTGGGGAGCACCGGGAAGGAAGATAATGTAGTTCCCATGCTTGATTAAAAAGATCTGGTCAAGATTGAAATAAGATGACGATGTCATATGCCTTTTATGTTTGTTCTCCTTTAAAAATTTGATCAATTTTTGTATTTCTGTTAAAAAGAGAGGCTGAGAGAGCTTCTATGCAATAAAGAATCAGTGCTTTCTTCCACCACAGTCGTCACACGATAGCAATCTCAGCCACACCACATAATAAGCTCTCCCAACCTCTCTTTTTTCTCGGCTTCACCTTAAGGTGTTACAGTATAAACTTTTGATTGTCTTTTCCCGTTAATGATACATCAATTACAAAAATTATTTTTTGCTATATCATGTCTCATTATCATTTTATGATGCAGGAGAGAGATTGTTGGGGGAATAACTACGCCTAATATATTTTTGTCTCATTTGACTAATTAATTTTATTTAGTCATACAACTATGTTTACCAAATTCTTGAATTTCTTTTATTTGATGTAATGCATTACTAAATTTAGTATATATTTATTGTTGCTGATTTCAGCAAACTGAAGAGCCTTATGAAGTATTCATATTTTCTAAACTGATTTGGTGAGAACAACGATGATATGGTGTGAACCGCACTTTTCATCACAATACTTTAATTGATTTTGGGGCGATGGATTCTATAATGAATGCAAAGCTGCTCAATTTCCATTCATTGTTGGAATGAAACCCTAACAGCTCAATACACAATATAGTTTGATGAAGGCAGGCATCAGGTATAATGTATTTTGTTGGTGAATTTTTGTACAGGTGTTTAGAAATGTATGTTGATGGTGATGATATTGTTTATAGTAAGACGAATCACATGAACACACTGAAATTGGACAACAAACTAGGTCAAGGAAGTGATTGAGTAGGTCTTTGGCAGTTCATTGCCTCTCTCAATCAACGCGTTGTGGTCTAGAGGCGGGTTTAAGCTACAAACCAACATTGATGATGACAAAGTTTCAAACAATATCAAAGATTCTACATTTCAGGTTGCTGCACCTTGGCAGGCCAATAAAAACTTCTTAGTTAAGGGGAAGTTGGGGCCTCTCGATTCGTTTGTATCCTTAGCATTCAAATCATGGTGGAAACCTTCTTTCACTTTTAGCATCTCAACTACTAGAGACCATAATGTTGGAAATACAACCTTAGGATTTGGTATCTCTGTTGATAATGTTTGAAAGAAAGCCTTAGGATTTGTAAATTCTCAATAGGTTAGTCGATTAATAGATGATGATGTTGAGTGTTGATGAGATTAAAATCACTTATTATAGCAATTTAAGTCGGTGTTTGGAGTAATGTGAGAAACCCACTATCATCATACTGACTGACTTGCTGGGAGGGGAGCGCACGTGATAATTTGCAGATTCATATTTGTTCCTCCATATATATAATGAGTTGGCCCTTTACGTTTCTTTCCCAAGTTATATGCATTGTGAATTGTGTAATGAGAATCAACAGGTATCAGGATTGTTTAATATCATTTTGACAACACGTTTTAATGTTTCCAATGTTTGAAGTGATAATGCTTTGGTGAGTCTATGCAGATAACCATGTTTAGGATGTGCAATTGTAGTTGCAATGCTTTCGAAATAAATTCTATGCTTTCTTTCCAAATTTTTCTAAACCGTATCCACATTTTTGTATTTCATAATAAATTCTATGATTACATGTCTTAGTAGACGCGGAAGTATAATAAACCATATCAAGTATTTGATTCTTTGATGTTTTTGGAAGTATATTAAACCATGTCTTAGTAGACGTGTAAAGAAACATATCAAGTATTTGATTTTTTATTTGATTAATACAGTCATATGTCCTGTGTTAGTCATATGAACAATACAATTATTTAGCAGGAGGGCATCTATTATTAGACATACGACTAATTTCATACCGTTATACACTTTCTATTGTTAATTTAAATATTGTAGTTTGAAATTATTCACTTTAAATGTTGCAAATTTAACATTACTCATACGTATTTGGTAATCTTGAGGTTTTGTATTCTTATGATTTTACACTTATGAATTTAATATTATGTGTATTTGTTTTTTGTAGGTGATGTTTATTCCCCTAATTATCCCGTTCTTAGTTTTTTGTAGGTTGTTTTACACTTTAAATTTGACTTCTTGCAATTGTGTATTTTGAAAATTTTCGCCATTTTACGATAATCAGCGTGATGATTAAAACTAATAAATTCGAGAAATAATAAATTACTAACATATATTCATTGTGTCATTTGCACAATTTTTTAAATTCTAGGATTTAGCATTAATAATTGTATAGTTGGTATTTTTGTTCTAAAATAGGGTTGATTGTCTAAAAAATAAATGAATAATTGCACGATTTTTTAAAACTAATATATATATACACACACACTAGGGTATGCCCGTGCCTGAAGGCATGCTGATAATTCTAAAAAGTATAAAATTGTTTATAATGTAAATAAGAAATATTTTATATATTATAAGTGTAATTGTTCAAAGTATTGAATCTTTTATACTCATGCCTAAAGGCACGATGCTAGTTTTCAATAATGTATGTCGTTGATAGAACCATACGGCGTGTTTAGTTCGCAACAGATAAACAATTATTTAAACAATCTATGGTAGAAACCTATTAGTTTTGAAAAATTGTGCAATTATTCATTTATTTATTAGACAATGCAACCTATTTAAGAACAAAAATACCAACTATACAATTATTGATGCTAAATCCAAGAATTTAAAAAATTGGGCAAATGACACAATGGATATATGTTAGTAATTTATTATTTCTCGAATTTATTAGTTTTAATCGTCACGCTGATAATCGAAAAATGGCAAAAAATTTCAAAATACACAATTGCAAGAAGTCAAATTTAAAGTGTCAAATCACTTACAAAAAACTAAGAATGGGATAATTAGGGGAATAAACATCACCTACAAAAAACAAATACACAGAATATTAAATTCATAAGTGTAAAATCATAAGAATACAAAACCTCAATAATACCAAATGCATATGAGTAATGTTAAATTTGCAACATTTAAAGTGAATAATTTCAAACTACAATATTTAAATTAACAAAAGAAAGTGTATAACGGTATGAAATTAGTCGTATGTCTAATAACAGATGCCATCCTGCTAAATAATTGTATTATTCATATGACTAACACAGGACATATGACTATATTAATCAAATCACAACATCAAATACTTGATATGTTTCTTTACACGTCTACTAAGACATGGTTTAGTATACTTCAAAAAACATCAAAACATCAAATACTTGATATGGTTTATTATACTTCCGCGTCTACTAAGACATGTAATCATAGAATTTATTATGAAATACAAAAATGTGTATACGGTTTAGAAAAATTTGGAAAGAAAGAATATAATTTATTTCAAAAGCATTGCAACTACAATTGCACATCCTAAACATGGTTATCTGCATAACCTCACCAAAGCATTATAACTTCAAAGATTGGAAACATTAAAACATGTTGTCAAAATGATATTAAACAATCCTGATACCTGTTGATTCTCATTACACAATCCACAATGCATTTAACTTTGGAAAGAAATGTAAACGACCAACTCATTATATCTATGAAGGAACAAATATAAATCTGCAAATTATCATGTGCGCTCCCCTCCCAGCAAGTCAGCCAGCATGATGATAGTGGGTTTCTCACATTACTGCAAACACCGACTTAAATTGCTATAATAAGTGATTTTAATCTCCTCAACACTCAACATCATCATCTATTAATCGACTAACCTATTGAGAATTTACAAATCCTAAGGCTGTCTTTCAAACATTGTCAATAGAGATACCAAATCCTAAGGCTGTATTTCCAACATTATGGTCTCTAGTAGCTGAGATGCTAAAAGTGAAAGAAGGTTTCCACCATGATTTGAATGCTAAGGATATAGACGAACCGAGAGGGCCCAACATCCCCTTCACTAAGAATTTTTTATTGGCCTGCCAAGATGCAGCAACCTAAAATGTAAAATCTTTGATATTGTGTGAACCTTTGTCATCATCAATGTTGGTCTGTAACTCAAACCCGCCTCTCGACCACAACGCGTTGATAGAAAGAGGCAATGAACTACAAAAGACCTAATCAATAGTTTCCTTAACCTAGTTTGTTGTCCAATGTCAATGTGCTTATGTGATTCGTCCTTCTATAAACAACATCATCACCATCAAAATACATTTCAAAACACCTGTACAAAAATTCACCAACAAAATACATTATACCTGATGTCTGCCTTCATTAAACCTATATTGTGTATTGATCTGTTGGGGTCTCATTCCAACAATGAATGGAAATTGAGCAGCTTTGCATTCATTATCGAATCCATCGCCCCAAAATGCATTGAAGTGTTGTGATGAAAAGTGCGGTTCTCATCATATCAACGTTGTTCTCACCAAATCAGTTTAGTAAATGTGAATACTTCATAAGCCTCTTCAGTTTGTTGAAATCAGCAACAATAAATATATACTAAATTTAGTAATGCATTACATCAAATAAAGGAAATTCAAGAATTTGGTAAACACAGTTGGATGACTAAATAAAAGTAATTGGTCAAATGAGAAAAAAATATATTAGGGGTAGTTATTCCCCGACCAATCTCTCTCCTGCATCATAAAATGAAAATGAGACATGAGATAGAAAAATATAATTTTTGTAATTGATGTTATCATTTTAACGGGAAAAGAGAATCAAAAGTTTATATTGTAACACCTCAAGGTGAAGCCGAGAAAAAAAGAGAGGTTGGGAGAGCTTATTGTGTGGTGTGGCTGAGATTGCTATCGTGTGACGACAGTGCTGGAAGAAAGCACTGATTCTTTATTGCATAGAAGCTCTCTCAGCCTCTTTTTTTAACAGACATACAAAAATTGAAGAAAATTTTAAAGGAGGACAAACATAAAAGGCATATGACATCGTCATCTTATTCCAATCTTGACCAGATCTTTTGTAATCAAGCATGGGAACTACATTATCGTCCTTCCCGGTGCTCCTAAACAATGTGTAGGACAACAAGCCAATGCTTTGTGTGGGCCTTTTTCCATCTTCCCCAAAACATCGAGAGAACACAATAACATCTGCTCCAAGCCTCATGGTACTTGTCTTAAAACCATTTCCATATTGTCCAATTGTCTCTGCTAATTTTCTTTTAAGAGAATACCCAAGGGACATACACTATCATATTTTATTTGGATCCATCTCGCCACCATTATATTCAATCAACAGCATTTTGCTCCCATCTTTCTTGATTCTGATCATATCAATTTTAACATATGTAGCCCCATTGTGGACCTCATCCAATGAATTGTCAAAAAGCTCACCTGAAGATATCTCCCAGTCACCACCAGCCTTGGTTTTTTCAAAATTGCCTGCCTTCCGAAATTGCATAAATACAGTCTCATTTACATTAGCATGCTCATTCATAATATTTGGTATTGAATTAGCATTTTGAACCACCGTCTTGGGAGGTAAAGGATCCAGAAACACCACCGACAAATTCTAAATAGTCTTGATTCTCTTTCTATCTATATAAATAGCATTCACAATTGTAAGAGCATGAAAACATAATATTTGCCCAAATATTGCTTCATTTCCCCCTAGAAAGGTCATGATCATAATTCACGTTTGTTTAAGACCTCAAACAATGATTCTCATCCAAAGAAAGTCAAAAACTATCTGCAAGAAGGTAGTTGCTAATCCACCAAAAAAAGAAACACAACCTTGAGGCTGAAACAACAACACGACATTGTCTCTCTAATGGGAGAGAATGATTTTTGGAGAGTTTTTAAAACGGGTTGTCTTCCACAAACACAATGTGATGAAGGTAACAGGTTTGGGACCACTAAAGCCATGAGTGTAAGGGAAATTAAAATCTCATTCAACTCTTTGTAGCAGCTTTGTGAATCTTCCTATACTTTGCGAGAAACATAGCGAGTGACTGAGTGAGAGATTCTCCCACCCCATGTTCATAATTTTACCATGTATGTGTCTATAGTGAGCTCATATTTACACCAAAATTAATGCATACTTTGGTTAGTACTCATCCCTAGAACAATTATTCAACAGCAACAGTTTAAAATCGCCAATAAAAATCTCTAGAAAAAACCTAAGATGCTGATGGGGCCTTCACCCCAATAAAATAGATGGATTTATGCCTCGGGGACCTTATTTCGAATCGATCGAACATTGGGTTTGGGTGAGTACTCGCCATTCATAATTCGGATTGAAGCATGCTGATTTTCCTATTCATACATCGGATTGAAGTAGCCTAATTGTCCCTTTCATACTTCATACTTCACACCTGTACGACCATAAGTTCAGGTTGCATCGTGTTAGATAAAAACAAAATATATTTGATAACCCTTAATGTAAAATATAAATGAAAACAAATTACGATACAAACCATATATATAATAAACAAATCAAGATGGAAACTCATCATCCTCACCATTAAGAGTCTCTATGTGTTTGTGAGAGGGGGAGAGAGAGGAGATCATTCTCGATACTTTTTAAGAAAAAAATGTAGAAGAAGGTTATTCCATTTCTCTAACCAAATATAGAAAACTACGAAAGTAGAAGATACACCATGTGCCTAAAAATAATTTGTACTTATACACCACAACATGCAATTTCAATCAAAAAGAAAGAAACATATTTTTAGAACATATCCAAACTGAAAATCACTCCCCAAACTGAAAATCATAGCCCAAGTACTGAAGATCACTACCCAGGCACATCAAATGTTAGAGGAAAACCCAACACACTTACAAATATGCAATCCGTAATAAAGGTTTATTAAAAAAAATACCCAGCAGTAAGTATCATGCCCGGTGAGTGTTCAGTAATGAGTTTGGGTTTGGTAAAGGGGGATGATTTTTCGGCAATGAATTCAAAACAGGGGATTTGGGAAAACCAAAAAAAAATCGAAATAAACATTAACAAAAGTTCAAATATGATTGTTAAATAAAGCTTCAAATATATCCATGCCTAGAGTGAGGATTGGTTGATCTGGCGGCCGATGGTGAGATAAATTCTCTTTATTGACGGGTTTCACAAGTTGAGAACATGAAAATGAAAGAACAAAGTTGTTAGATCTAGAAAAAAACCCTAAATGTATCTCCTTTCCACACATAAAGAACAAAATGCATAAAACCCTAAGACAAAATCCAAACCTCCAAACCACTAAGGGCGGTATCGTTCGAGATCAATGGAGATGGAGTGGGAGGGATGAGAGGCGGTGCATAGGAGGAAGTGGCAACAAGGGAAACGGGAGAGAGACATGGGTTAGAGAGAGGAAGCTTTTGTGATTTGCAAGAAAATGCACGTGTGAGGTAGAGAGAAACGAAAGAGCTTTTGGAAAAGCAATTTACGTTTTTTACCCTTGTTTTTGAATTTTGAAAAATAGGGGGAAATAAATTAGAGTGTGTTAAAAGAGTGGGAAGTCAAATTTTTAAGGGGAAAAATGGGTATTGCAAAAAAAATAATATGATGACATCATGATGCTATCTTATGACATACATAAGTTTCCTACTTTATTATATATATATATATATATATATATATATATATATATATATATATATATATATGATAAACTGTATGCGTTTTGTATCAGTTCATGTATAAAATGCGTTTCGTTTATATATCAGTTTATAAAATTTATAAAACGTGTTTCGTGTATATAAAATGCATTTCGTGTATATATCAGTTTATAAAATGTGTATATACCAGTTAGTGTAAAATGTGTACATCTGTTAATGCATATATCAGATGTATATCACTTCATGTAAACCCAACAAACCGACTTCATGTAAACCCAATAAACCCAGTTATATATTAGTTACACGAATGTATATACTACCTTTTGAAGAGTAGAAAATCAGTTACACGAATGTATATAATAGTTACGCGATGTAAATCACTTGTAACAAACAACGAAAAAATTAAAGAGCAGAAACTCACCTTTAGAAGCATAAAGTCAGGCACTTTTAGGTTTACTAATGGGGATCTCGGTAGAAGCAAAAACTCACCTTTACCGCGGCAGCTCTATCTCTTTGGGAAGTGTGAAGGAAGTACATGGGTTGAAGTGAAGATATAGAGAAAGTCTATATATAGGTTGTACTTCAGCCACTCTACTATTGTTAGTTCCAATGTGAAGTCTATCCACATCTCAATGCTTCCCATTGCATAGTCCGGATCATTTTTTTTTAATGATTACCAGTCATTAGATTGAAACCCTCCACATTTAATCTCAACCATCAATTCACAAACCCCAAAAGTTCTTCATCCTTTAACATATTGATGACATCATCAACTAAGCTTATGACATAATATATATATACATATATATACCCGTGCTTGAAGACACGACGCAAATTTTTGGAAATGTAGGACGTTGATTGGACCATATGTCGTATTTAGTTCGCAAAAAATAAACAAATTTTGAAAGTATAACATCAATTTAACTCAACTTGTCAAAATACAACGAATAAATAATTCAATAAATAAAATTTAGGGAAAGTTCACCATGTTTAAGAAATAAAAAAAATACTCCGATATCGCTAATGCATCAGTAATCAAATTTAACTCGATTCGTGAAAAAAACGCCAAAACATTAATTCAGCCTTGTTTAGTGTCAATATATACTAAAAAAAATTATGAGTGAAGTCTACTGATTTACATCAACAACTTGTACTTATGTGGTTGATCACCATATACAATTCATAACCTAAACAAAGTTGCAAAAAATGTTTTATCCCAACATAGTGGCCTAGACTTTACAATGTGCCCTCTCTAAATTGTAAAATCTATTCCTACAACCTCGTACATTAAATCAACAACGCTAGTTAGTTTTCAAAAGGCTTAACATACCTACAATTCACTCTTGTTTGGTGTTAGTATTTACTAAAAACAGTAAGTTAGTTAAAGAATAGGCAAAATAATTTGAAAGGGATGTATAAAATTATGAATACAGTCCTACATAATTTAAAAAAGGCATAAAATAAAGGATGATGTGGAGGCAAACATGATATAGATATAAAATTATACAAAGCCAAACATGATAAAGATTAAATATGTTGTTTTAAATTAAACATAAAGTCTAAAAGTAGGCATCGAAATTCATGGTACCAAGAAGCGAAAATATAAATCAATCGGTCTTTAGAAACCGATATGGTGGTGTCATCACTGTCGGGGGTGGTATACAAAACTAAACATAAAAACCCATGTGGTGGTATCACTATTGTCACTTGTGACGTTTGAGGTGAAGCAATTTGAGAAAGCTGGGAATGAAGAGGGAAAATGAAGAGGGGAATGATGTTTGAAAAAAATTATATTAGGAAGAAGATATCTCAGACCTTTCGAAAGTTGGACAAATACCTTCTCAAGTTTCAGATGTTAATCTCAACCATATGATGATTGAGATTAGGTATTTCCATTTAGGGGTTTTAAACATATTCAGCTGCTGCTAATAGTGGGTTAGGAGACTGAAATATTTAAATGACAGGAAGATCACCTTAACGTAAATCATGGAGGGTCCCTTCTATAGCAAATGACTATATTGTATTTTCTAATCATGTTATTCTCAGCCTTCCATCCTTTAAATTTTGGATCTTCTTTAATGTGTTGAGCCGCTGCACCGGTGAGGTAGGCATCATTCCCTTTACCGCATATGAACATCATGACTGAGTGAGACCATTGAAGATAGTTCTACGGATTCAACTTGTCCCCTGTAATGAGAAGATAAGCATTATTCGGTCCTCCAGTGTTGTTCACAGCGGTAGAAATTGTTGAAAAAACATTCCCAACTATTCCTTTATGGACCTGAAATGTCACAGGGCAACATATAAGTGGTGTGTAATAAATGTGATAATATGTTCACAGTTATAGATATTGATGAAAAAATAGTGACTGAGCTGGGAGAGAGTTGGATAGAACCATACCTAGTATTAGGAGATAATATGTATACAAATGTATACAAAGACTAATAAAATTACACATCCCGATAGTTAATTGGACTTTGTGCGAGAGAGAGCATCAAATTAATACCAACCATATATATGCTATGTATTTTGGTTAAATCAATTTGAACATGTGATGTTCAGAAGATACAATTCAATGACACTTCTAAATTCTACATCTATGGCTTTGTGACCTTCCATGTCATAAAAATAAAGAAAGCAAAGAAAATATAAAACGTCAGTTGGTTCACCCATTTCATTTTTAAAACATAGAGAAAACTTCAAATGTATCTCAATTAAGGTAATCACCTTGCAATCTCCCTTGGAATAAAATCTACGCACCTGAATTCCACATAATGAAAGTAATCCTAGACCTTCCACAAAGGGAGTATTCAATAGTAATCAAGGCTCAGTAAATCATACGATATTATAAAACATAGAATCCATAAACTAAATTAGTCAATATAATCCAAATTTATAGATCGGTTTAAGAATCCTTTGTTTTTTTATAACATTATACCAAGCAAACCTGAAAGAGGGCATTCCTATTGAGAAGAAAATGATGTGGAGTAACGGTTGCTACAACAGATCCTTCACTACAGGATTCAACAAACTTTACAGCATCTATATTAGTAATATGCTCCATCACAACCTTTAGTTGTGGAAACTTCTGAATAAACGATCTTAGAACAGTGTCAATAAATACTTTGTCACGATAAAAAATGTCAACTTGGGATTTATAACAGCCTCGTGAACCAGTAGAGGCATATTTTACTCAACCATTGCCTCTAGAACAAGTGCACACTTCCCAAATAGATCAGTAACGACTTTTTGAGAATTTATAGTAGCACTAGTAGGTACAACTTTATAGTAAACACAATCCCACTGTCTCTGGCTAGTTTGATCTCATTAGGGCATGTCGTATCGGTAAAACAAAGTGTCATAAGAGGTGTAAAGTCACTGTTGGAAGGAAATACTTTCAAGATGGATTCGTGATATGCCACAACAGCAAAGTCGAAGCATTGATAAGAAAAATCATCATTCCGTTCTTCTGGAACTTCTTACCACTTAATGATTGATTCGATTGGTCCAATTTTGGCAAGTGGGGTTGGGATTCGAACAGTTGATGTTGGGGTCCCACAACTATCAATATAGAGAGTAAAAGAAATGCATGTGGTTGATGACGTGAAACATTTTGATGAGCATTTCAAATCCTACTTCCAACAGTTTTTCATCTTGTTAAGCATCCTCTCAAGATGCTATATTTGTAGTATCTCGTGTTATTGACATCAGAAGGGCCTTCACATAATCCCTTGTCTTTATGATGTCATTCATCAGAGTTCTAGTTCGAATCTATATCAAATGCTCTCATTTTCTTCTATTGTAATACATACTGGTTTAAGGCTGATCATAATGCGACGAATATACCATATTTTGGTATCAATTTTTTACTATACGCTGCTTCTTAATTAGCTCAGCCCCCCCCCCCCCCCCCCCCCCCGCCCACATTCTTTGAAGATGAGTTTTGTTTCAACTTAAAGGACTATTGTTCCCTCATATTCATCAGATATTTTATGTTGCTTCCATTTCAATTACTTGGAATCTTCATCTCAAATGCATCTTATCCATACAGGAGGTAGAATCTGATAACACAACATTAGAATTAAAATAAGTACATGTTTACATAGATCACACTATATGCCTGTCAATTAACTTAGACATAAAATAAAAAGATGATGCTCTGGCCGTGGCATAAAAAACAACCAGTAAAAGGCTTCAAATAACACCAAAAAGTTCTCCAGCTAGCAACAACGTGTTTATCTTCAAAAACTGCCTTCTATAGCCATTGAGTCATTTCATTAAACAAATAGAAAGAAAAACAAAAAAAATCATACTTTTTTATCTTCAATTATCCACATTATGTTTGCCTTGTCATTCTTAAAAACTTATCAACATTAACTTCTCCATCACGGTCACAACCTTTTTACTCAACCATCTCTTGAATCTCCCTGTCAGTAAAATGTCCACCTAACTCCTTGGAAATGAGCTTAATGTGTGCGATAGATATCTTTCCATTTTTATCTTTGTTTATGACTTGGAAAGATTTCATAAGCTCGTCTTTAGTGTCCCTTTCACCAATATTAGTTGTCATCATGTGCCTTTCCTTGGCATAATCATAGAGTTGAGAAGCAAACGAAAAAGTAGATCACAACAACATGAACGAAATACAAATATTGGAACTAATTTTCTTCAATCTGTACCTTCAATTACAAACACGAAACATGCATGAAATAAATAGAAAATCAAAAGAGCCAATCCATTATGATATCAAACAGATTTTTCAAGAAAAAACGTGAAATTATTCTGAAACAGAGTTGATACAGTTGTTGTTAGATCCATAACATAGTTACTACTAATTACTTTAGCAGTTCCTTTAAAGGTGAAATACTAAAAAAAGAGATTCTTGCTACTAACTAAATAAATCCTTACTTAATACCAAAATAATGTAACTATATATACCTGACACATATAGACGTAACAATTCTTCTAATTCTTCACTTCTCATGGCAACCAACCCTTTGTGAAAAGTAATGTGAGAAAGAAAGAAATTCAGTTTGAACGCAATTAACAAATTGAAAGTGTGTGGGTGTGTGTATGTAAGTGATAGAGAGAGTATACCTTGTAAGAACATGATTGTAAGCCTAGATTTTTATTGAGAAAAAAACACTAAAAAAATTGTTAGTTAAAGTGTAAGAAACTAACCTATTCATATTTAAATTTTTACTAGGAAAAAAACACTAAAAAAATTGTAAGAAACAAAATATATAATTAAATAAGTAATGAACAATTCATATAATCAAAAAAAGTATTTGAGTTTTTGAATCTGAAAGAGTATGAGTTATTTATAACATCACCAATCATCATATAGGTATAGGGTTACCATATTTAAAGTGAAGCAAAGATGAGTACTAAGAATATAATGAATAAAAAAAAAACATTACCATTAGCCTTTCTTAAATAATTATTAACCTATGAGACACCCTAAAATACGAAGTTCAAACCCCCTAAGAAGTCATTATAGAAACTCCAATAACCTGAAAGGAAATAAAGAAATTATACTAAACCCAAAAATTATGTTAATAAAGACCTGAAGTATGAGAACAAATCCCTCAATTTGGTGAACAACACATGAGAGTGAAAATTAAAAAATCCCTAAATTAGGTGAACAAATCCCTAAATTAGACGAAAATCGAAAATTGCACAGCCCTAGACCTGCAATTGAAAAAAATCATCAAGACATGAGATGTCGAACTCAGTTGGCTAAAAGAAATCATGTAACATAAATAAACAAAATAAAGGACTTTTTTAAAAAGAAATTTAACATTAGTAGCTAAGAAAAAAAACATAGATATATTACTTGTAATTAAGCCACTCATTAATAGAAACTGGGTGATCTAAATTAGAATCTCTGAACCATCAAAACTAAGGTTTGATAAGAAAAGGGGGTTGTGGATGTGTTCGTGAGTTTGTCAGAGTTGGGGAATGAGCATTTGGGTTCGGAGTAGGTTTGGAGAGGGAGGGGGGAGTGATTTTGACAATGAGGGAGTACGGTTTGAAGTGGGTTTGGTGTGTGCTTACCTAAATGGCCTTGTGTTTGAATTAAAGTGAAAGAATGGGAGTTAAGTAGTGAGAAATAAAAGAAGGGGAAATCAAAGATTTGAGGGGCAAGATAGGAAGTGCAGGAAAAACTCGTATAGATGACATCATAGTTCAATGTTATGACATACATAAGTTTTACTCCTTATTTTATATATATATATATATATATATATATATAGTGTCACAAAAAAGTTCCATCTTAATAAAGAAATCCAAAAGTTGTGTTGGAAATGTTCCAAGACTCCAACAAAATGATCAACTCAAATACCCATTTCAAGCTCTAAGAAAATATCCCTTGTGCAAACTCCATTAGAAAACCCCCTTCACACTCCATAAAATACCATTCTATACTCCAAAGAATATTTCTAGAAATAACTGAAGAGCACTCTACATACCCCCAACAATATCTCCAACAATACACTATTTAAACTCGACTTTGAGCCATAAAAATGCCAAAAACTTGGTATGTAGGAGTTGTATTTGTGATACTATGCTTTAAGACTGAAAATGGTAAATAAAGTGGGTTAAAGGTGTATTTTGCATATCTTTGGTATCTTGGTGAAGGTGGGTTTTTAACGGTGGAAGAAAACTATATTTTTCTATGGGTTTAATTTCATCTAAGGAGAGAACTCTCCCCTTACAAAGTCTGGAGGAAAAACTCCTCACTACAAATCCCACAACTGATAAGTAAACTGAATACTAAATCAATACATGCCGAAGTCTGAAAACTGTAATGGAAAAGTAACTCTAATAGAAATGGGCAACATGCCCTACAACTGATAGATGATGAATCTGGAATCCAAGTGATAGAGGAGTCTACAAGCAAATCCCTGTAGCTTCCACAAACAGCTACAGCTCGTCACCTGAATGAATATCCTATGCATGGTGTCCTTGTGGCTGGGCACCTAAAATGGTTTTACAAAGAAAATAGATTTGAAAAGCAAACGGGTCAGAGCCCGAATGTGGAGTTATATTTTAAAAACTTGCAAGTTCTTTAAAAACATTTAAAACATTAAATGCAAAGTACATGTTAGGACGTACACTCACATGATATTCTCACCTCTCGTCTACTGTGCACTCCTAACGTAAGTACCCATCTAAAACGACACAAACCACTACCTAAGTGACATCATCTCTAGCTAGACTATCATAGGTCCTACCCATATTACTCGGTTCTATTAACATAATAACGCTCGTAATTAAGTAGGGGTTTAACGTAAACTCAGATGCTCAATATGCAATATATATATCACTATCAGTTAACTCGCTATATTTCTCAAAGCAATACCGTAATTATATTCACAACATTAACATGAAGGTTCCCATTAATTAAGTGTATATTATTCACATCATAAATGTACAATATAAGCACCCCGAGAACTAAGCTGTGGTGCACACATACTCTGCTATCCATCCCGGTACATCACGTACATAAGGATTACATATTCCGAATCTCTCAGGAATAGTTCACAGATAACAACATCACAAACAATGGAGGCGAACACAGTCACATCACATAGGTCATGCACATACCTACTCTCCTACGATCAGCGGACTTATTAATATCCCAATAAGTCTTTCTATGACCTATGTTTATCAAGGTAACCAGTCTAAATCCGGGCAACACAAGGATTAGAGGGCCCTAAGCGAATGCAAACCTCCCGTGATAGCAAGTATGGTAGGTATGTCATACACACAATTCATATACCAATACTAAGTAAACACACGTCTTAGTAATCCCGTAGTTTAATCGTAGTACATATCGCTTTCTCGTACTAGCTTATAATTTATCACTATTAATATTATTCCGGTTTATAATCATACGCGCCATAATTTACTCACTTCGTAGTAGACACTCACGTCTCAACCCAAACCGTCCAATTAATTTAACTCTCGTATATAATTTCCTCCTCATAAATACCCAAAAGTCCCAATTTTATCATTACATCAACATCGGAATGTTATCTATATCCTCGAACAAGTTTACGGGACTCCAAAAATCAAAACAGTCCAAAAAGGCCCAAACTGTCAACTCGTTAGAAGTCTCATTCGAACGAGACTGTTCGAACGAGATTCCTCTGTCAACTCGTTAGAAGTGGTTCAAACACAATATCTAAATTAAACCCAACGGTTACCATCGTTCGAAAAGGCCATGTTTCGCTTTATGAAATCACTTAATTCATGTATTTTCTTTTTCTTCATTAATATGCATTTGTAAGTTATGACACCTCTCACTTTCCTACAACTATGATGACCCAAAACATCCTTCCTTTAATTTTTCTTACATGGTTGGGACCTAATCCTAATATCAACAACACTAATACACACACACACACACACACACAATATATATATATATATATATATATATCTATATAATAAATTATGAAACTTATGTATGTCATAAGATGCAAAGATGATGTCATGAGATGAATTAAATCTTGCACTACCTATTTTACCCCCTAAACATTTGAGTTCCCCCTCTTTTTTCACACTCAAAATTCAAAAACAAGGGTATTTTTGTAAACTCTCCTCAATCCTACTCACTCAACCCTAGCATAGTATCATTTTCTACCTCGCTCATGTGCTTCTGGCTCACAAACACAAACCCTCCTTATTCACAAACCCTCCTTATTCTCTCCCTCTCACTCATCCGCGTACCCCTCCTCCTTTTCGCCGCCCCTCTCTCTCGCACACCTCTACAGGTAATCTCCCTCAATCTCTTACACCGACTCCTCATTCGATTTTGTTCAATTTTTAGTTCATTTTATGGTTCCAATAGATCTGTCCATTCTTGGTACAAAATCTATTTTTTCTTCATTTTCTTCTAAATCGGATTTATAGAGGTTTTCATTTCAAGTTTGAAAGTCCAGAAATGTGTATGTGTGTACTATAGTTTTTGTTTTTTATAAGGGTTTTGTTCAAAATAATGATAAGGGTTTTGTTCACATGATACTTTATTCTCATTATTGTAGGTACACAGGTGGTTTATAATATCAATGTTGCATGTTATTTGTTTGATGAAATGGTTGTTGTTTATATATTCTTTCTTCTAGGTTTAAGTCTCTATACAACTTTTATTATGTTTTTAAGTAGCAAAAATTACTTATTGGGCAGGTCCTTTAATTGATTGTGCATGTCTATTAGTTATGTTTTTAAGCAAGCAAAAATTATATCTATCTTGACATAATTTTTAATTGATTGTAGGAAGTGGCTATAACTTTTGAATTATTTGGGGATAGAATGAGCAATGATGGAATCTCATAAACATTGGGTAAAAATTTGTTAATTTGAATTTGTGAGTCCTCCCTTTTAATCTTAATGATGCTTTTATTTAAACACGATTGTGGAATACAAATACCTATCAAATAGTTGGTGTAACTTTGCATAGTTTTGTTTGGTGAAAAGGAAGAAAAATGAACAAAGTAGGGTGTACCAGTACTTAGAAACATCTTCTACACGATTCTTAGGTACTTCGGATAGAAATGCACGTTGCCGAAAGATTCTTAGGTAGTTGGGAATTGGCATTCATTCTACTATATTTAGCTAACTTAGTTTTGTTTCCCAGGTAAAAATGTCTCTTTTATTGATATTTTTATTCATTGCTCTTCCTAGACATGAATATCCCCCAAATAGTGAAAGAGTACGTTCGTTAGGGTTGAGGCGATAAGTTTTAATGGCTTCATCGAACTTGGACGTGGATCCCTTTAGGGTAATAATGCCTCTATAGTTTATTGAACTTGGAGCCCTAGAAACACACACACACACACACACACACACACACACACGTACACATACACCATACAGGCTAGCGAATCACATACACCATACATGTAATATATATTCTTGATGCTTTGGTAATGGATATTTGTAGGTTATGAATTACCTCGATCACAGGTTCTTTTTTTGTGGGATTGTCTACTAAGAAGTTTGAAATGATAAGCTTTCCATGAAAGAATAATAGTACTACCAAATATTTGATTTGGCCATACTCTTTGATCTTCATTTGTTGGTTTTTTCTCAATAACAATTTTAAAAGGTTTGGTTGTTGAAATTTCAAACTTTATAAACATACAGAAAACAAATTTGGGGATAATATATTTTATGCAATTTACAATTCTATTTTCAATTAGTTAGTGTCATGTTTTCAATTATGACTCAACTTTCAAGATTTTCATTCAGTAAAGCATTGGTAAATGATGTCAGCACTCCCTCAAACTACATGTAAGTCATTTGATTTTTATATTAAATTTTAAAGTTTAAATTTTGTGTATTAAATCATTTGGTTTTAATTAGGCTAACTTGGAGATGGCTTTATTGTTCACATACATAGTAGTTCTCACAAACTACATTTACTCCAACTTCATTTACTATTGTAATAATAGTTCTCAGATGGTATGAACTGGCTGAAATGGAATAACAGTTCTCAAATGGTATAAACAGTTCTCAAATGTTCTTACTGTTCACATACATAGTAGTTTTATTTGGCCTTGCGCTCATGTAGTAGTAGATACTGGGAGTACCATTGGGGATGATTTGGAGCCACATATGAGCCAGGAGAGACTAGAGTATATGGTGCATAGTAAATGGTTGGTGCATAGTTTTGTTGGGCAGAGTTCTCTTCATTCTTTGGTATCATCTCTTGACGACTTTCTTGAATACTTGGAGCAACATATTGTTGTCTCATATTTTTTTTGGCTTAGCAATAGTACTTTAAGAGGAAAACAAATATGGTGAGGCAGTGCTCTCAGCTGCATAGAAATTGAGATCGCCCTTTATCGATACTCTCATAAAACTCAGATCGATGTAAGTGGCATTCATTGTACTATTTTTGTCCCCATTCCTTCACTTATTTGTGTCCAAACATTAGTGTCATTGCATTTGCATCCGTTTTGTATGGATTATCATTCTGTATTGATTAAAGATGTTTTTTTTGGTGATTGTATAGAGATTTGCAGCGAAGATTTATTTGGCCTTGCGCTCATGTGGTAGTAGATACTGGAGTACCATTGGGGATGCTTTGGAGCCATATACGAGCCGGGAGAGACTAGAGTAGATGGTGCATAGTTTTGTTGGGCAGAGTTCTCTTCATTCGTTGGTATCATCTCTTGACCACTATCTTGAATACTTGGAGCAACATATTTTGGTCTCCTCATATTATCTTTTTTAGCTTAATAATAGTACTTTAAGAGGAAAATAAATATGGGGAGGCGGTGCTCTCAGCTGCATAAAAATCGGGGTCGCCCTCTATCGATACTCTCATAAAACTCAGATCGATGTAAGTGGCATTCATTCTACTATTTTTGTCCCTATTCCTTCACTTATGTGTGTCCAAACCTTAGTGTCATTGTATTTGCATCCGTTTTGTATGGATTAACATTTTGTATTGATTAAATATGATGTTTTTGTTTGTGATTGTATAGAGATTTGCAGCTAAGATTTATTTGGCCTTGCGCTCATATGGTAGTAGATACTAGAGTACCATACCATTGGGGATGCTTTGGAGCCACATATGATCCGGGAGAGACTAGAGTACCATTGGGGAAAACACTACAGAGGTATGCGGAGAACTTATTATATAGATGCCTTTTTTATGAAGATCATGTTGAGTAGTTGAATATAATTGTATAGCTGCTGCTATTAAGAATATAATTCTATTTTAGAACTTTATTGAACTGTTGCTGCTATTGGGGGTGAATGTTTTTAATTTTATTTTTTGTATGTACAGCTTACTGAATACTGTTACAGATTCCATTGTTCAAGGATTCAAGAGATATGGTGGAGGAACTTGGGATAGGTATACAGTCCCCATAAAATTTCGTTTGTGTGCATCCAGGCTTGCAGATTATTAGTTTGTGTGCTACTTTTTGTGCTTATACCTGTCTGTCTGCTATTTTTTGTGCAGTTCAAACACTTGGGAGATGGTGACAAGCACTAAAGTTTGGAAGCAAATAGGATTTTCTTTGGTGTTTGCTCCATAGGTCTTATTATGTCTAAGCATAGATGACGATGACCACGCCCATGTGCAACGCCTATGTGGAGTTATTTGGTGAATATATAGAGGTTAATTCCCTACTATTTCACATCTTGAACCTATTATCTTCCCCGTCTTTATTGTTTTTTTTCCAATTCTTTTAGGTGAAGCTTATGACGAGTTAATATCTTTCTCTTCTACTTCATTATTTGCAAATCCATCCACCACTCCATAAAAATCCTTATATTTCGTATGAATTACCTGGTTTGTAGTGGAACTTTGGCTTTAGGTGATAAAACTTCAATTCCACGTTGAAAAACTCTGATTCCAAGGTTCGTCTTTACTCCTCTTTATTCTCAGGATGCTAGAGGAAAATTTAAACTCATCTGCTAAAAGCAGTTAAACTCATCTGCTGAATATACTCATTAAGTTATATTCATATTTAAGGCTTTGATTTTTGTGAGAGATTGACAACATGGATATATGAATTTGAAGTTCAATCTAAACGTTTTATTTCATTTCGATTGTTAACTTCTTCAGGAGTGAATCTAAACATTTCTGGTGAACTGTTTTTATAATGGAAGAGGTATGTCTGATTCGACTTCAACAGTTACTTATAAAACTATGTAATCATTTTATCAATTATGGATACGAGCTGTATGGATGTGTTGAGCAGATGAACACATTGGGACATGTGCTAAGTTAACGAAAATTTAGCTCCTGTACAAAATTGAGGAGTGTCTCTTTGTCATCGTTTGATTTATAATGGGAGTAAAGTCTGGTCCTTTTATCATCTGATTAGAGTTTCTACTCAGATAATAAAAATTTAGCTTTGTTTCAACTTTTATCTTTTGTATATGATTATAAACGTAGTGGAGATTCAATTTGTAATATTCTATTCTCACACTAATGTTTTGGTACATGCATTGGTAGATAAAAAGATATCCGAGTGAAGTTCACACTTTTCTTATTCTCTTCCGCTCTGTTATGTTTTCTTATTTTGTTCTGTTTTCGTGTATCAGAAGCTAAAATTCATAGGGGTTTGAGTTTTTTCATAACTGAACTCGGGTATGAGCCCTAATACCTTGGCCTCTCACCTCATGTTTTTAGCGTATAGCTTGGGGAAGAGGGTGGTGCCCCGGTACAATGTTTTGGGAATTTTGAAATAGAAAAAGATGCTTAATATTAACCTCACTCTTAATTCAGTTGTATGCTATACGGATTCAAAGTTTGTAGAGGATTTTGTGGTGCACTACAAGGATGAAATACATGAAATCTATAGCAATAGCACAAGACTGCTTTCAATTGGCTATCATTTTACCATAAACATTAAGACCTTTCAACAAGGTTACATAAGTACCAACATGGTTACAGAAGTATCTTTCAACTTATAAGGTCTGCTTATCTATAAGATATCTGAGGCATTCTTATTGGTTCTACATTCATGTTTCTGAAACAAAGTCATATTTGATTTAAATTTTTAGATTAGTGCCTTGAGCTCTCTGTTTTGGTTCATTTTTGCAGGTTTAACCTATAAGGGCCTTGATGGATTTCATCCCCAAAGAGAGGTTTGACCTCTCTGGTATGTTCACTAGGCTTTTACTTTTATTTGGGTTTAGGGTAATATGTATGTTTAGTTTATTGTTTGGTTTTCATTTTGGTTTCAGAATGTTTGGGTTTGTTTTAATTGTTTTCATATTCGTTTTCAGATTTTTAGCTCTCCATCATATTCGTTTTCATATCCGTGTTCCAAAAAGGAGGAGAAATGTTTGGGCCTGGGTGCTGCTCTAACTATCTGACAGCGAGGACAAGAATTGGATCAGGATCAGGGTTCAGGATCCGTCATACAACTGGGAGGTTTCAACTGCTACATTACATTCCCCTCCCATTCTTAACTTGCTATCATTCTTGCTTCCGACGCTTTTGGTTATCAACCACCAAATTTAAGGAAAGTTGCTGACCAAGTTGCGACTGTTGGGTTCTATGTAGTGGTACCTGATTTCATTCATGGAGAGACATGTGATTCTGACTGCACTGAGAGGCCTCTGCCAATATGGCTAAAACTTCACTCATTAGAAAAAGGATTTGAAGATGCAAAACCAATTATTAAAGCTTTAAGAAGTAAAGGCATATCTGCAATTGGGGCTGCAGGATATTATTGGGGTGCCAAGGTGGTTGTGGACTTGGAAAAGTCTGATCAAATTCAAGCTGTAGTGTTTTTACACCCCTCCCTCATTACATTGGATGATATTAAAGAGGTCAAGGTGCCTATATCTTTATTAGGAGCTGAGGTTGACCAATACATTCCACTGGAAGTATGCAAACAATTTGAGGAGGTTCTATCCACTAAACCCGAGGTAAAAAGCAACGTGAAGATCTTTCTTGGGGTTGTAAATGGATGAGACTTAAGGTACAAACATAAAGATGAAAGGCTGTGAAATGTGCTGAAGAAGCCTTGCAGGACATGCTGGACTGGGTTCTTGAATCAGGTGGTAACATTAGAATTTCTTCTAAATGCTGACTGGAAATATATATGACATATCTTCTGCATAATATTGCAGTTGTATTAATAAATAGCAGTGTTGACGGATTTTTAAGATTAAAAAATGATATGTAACTATAAGATGGTACATTTTGCTAGATCGTCCTATATAATTGTAGACACATGGTTATATTGTGAATACCTATATAACTCTAATGTGATGTTGGAAAAATTCTTTATTTCTATTGCAGTCCAATCCCAGATCGTCTTCTGGGAGAACTCGAAAAGGAAGTTTGCCGTGTTTATACGATCGTTCATTTCCCCATCGGTGATGTTGTAAAGGTATTCCTTATAGTAGCTTTGATTTTGATTATTTTATTCCTGATAAAGTTTCTTCTGACTACCGAAAATAATTTCGATTCAGATCAAAGTAATTGTGTAAGGTATGATGACATCTTTCATTGAATATAGTGTAAAAAATACTAGGAGTCAAGTAGTCATTTTGTAGAATCTTTTTTTATAGTATATTTTTTAGGATCTTTTTTACTATTTTAATAAAAAGTACTAGCAGTCAAGTAGTCATATATATATAATTTGTGGAATTTTGTAGGGGAGATGACGACGAGAAGGACTATTATGTAAAGTGGAAGGAACTTCCCTATGACGAATATTATTGGGAACTTGAATTAGATATTTCATCATTTCTGTCAGAAATTGATAAGTTTTATAAAATTAGATCTAGATGCCGCAAACGAGCTTCAAATAGACAGAGGAGAAGCCTTTATGACGACTCAGACTCGGAAAAGAAAAATAAAGAATTTCAACATTATGAAAAGAGTCCCGAATTTCATTTTGGAGGTATTTGCATAGTTTGTCAGCTATTAGCTTTCCGTGATGTTAAATAATCGTATATGTTTTAGAGATTTTATTTTATACCGGAGATCATGATCGTGTTTTGATTTGATAGGAGGGTCACTTCATCCATATCAACTTGAAGGATTGAACTTCTTACAATTCTCTTGGTCCAAACAAACGCATGTGATACTTGAAGATGAAATGGGCCTCGATAGGTTATATTTTCTGTTGTTTTAGGGTCTCTATCTGCTTCTTTTTTTATGAGTGATTTGAATTGGGTTACTTTGGGTTTGGCATCCATAATTTTTTTGTGATTGAGTTTACATCACCCCCTTCCCCCACCGTAACTTTGATTGTCCTATAAAAAGAGGAAATTTTGCCCAATTTTTCTAAATCATGTACACATTTGTGATTTATAATAAATTCTATGATTACAAATCTTAGTCGACGCAGTTTTTTAGAAGTGTTTGTCATTTCTTTAGGCACGAGCATACTATTTGAATGTTATTGGACTATTTGTTATTTGTTAAGTAGGGTGTATAGCCTTATAAAAAAAGATATTATGGTTAATTTTTTTTAAATTACACTTTATTTTGTTGGGGAATGAAATTTTTTCCATTTTGCAATTACGTTCTTTTGAAATTTTTACCGATTTGCGATTATCAGCGTGCCTTCAGGCACGGGCATACCCTAGTATATATATATATATATATATATATATATATATATATATATATATATATATATGAAGCTACACTAACACGATTAGTTTCTTACCAAATAACGATTTTACAAAGAATGAGGCTTCTACCTCGTGTATTAAAATAACCTTAAAAATATGTCTGTTACACTTATTATATGTTATTAACACAATACAAGTGGTTCAGTCACTTTCATTTTTTCGTTTAAGGTCAATTATCATTTTCACCATTAATTATCTGTATGCCTAAGCGTCATGCATGCACCAAGCCAATCCTGAATACGGCATGGCGATTGATACTCGTTATACTCAACCTTCGAATACAACATATAAATTTATCTATATGAACTTTTACATGAAAGATTGACTTAAAATATAATTTATCATTTATAACATTTGTGTGACCCATATAGTGCAATGCAAGTAATTTTTTTACGTAAAACATTCGTGCGACCCAAATATTTAACAATTACTTTACTTAAAGAAATTCCACTTGGTGCTAAAATTTTCATAAAAATATTATTTTTCCCCTTCATGTAAACCCATGCAACCCCATGCATGTGACATGGGACTCTACATACACACTCTAAAATTTATAGAATACATATGCGAGCTCCTCCAAGTACCAAATTTATTTAAACTTTTAAAGTTGAATCCATAACTATGAATAGTTTTCCTTTTTTATCGCTTTGTTCAAAGTTGGGGTATTTCAAATGACAAAGATTTCTAGTTGTTATTTAAGCGTAAAATTAACCAAATTCTAATCTCATTTCATCCTAATATCCTAAATTAACCCTAAAGTGATGAGGGTGGAATGGGAGTCAGTCTTTAGAAGGAAATGATAGAGTGTTTACTCAAATATGGTATGGAGAAAGGGTGTCTAAATTAAAATTCTTTTTTTTTTATTAAAAAGAATCTTTTCTTTTTGGCACAAATAAGGCCAACTACGTCTTTGTGAAAAATTATTTTATAAATTAGATTACTCTGAATTTTATCTTTAATATCAAGTGATTAATCTAAATGTTGATTTGGTAAAACAATCACACAAACTAATGACTTAAAATCACATAATGCCCTAACCTTTTTTTTACAAAACGTTTCTTCTTAGCATTTCTGCATATATGGAGTTACAATGCAATTTGGTAGCACTGCCTAGAAATACAAGAAGGAAAAAATATCCCTATCGAAGGACAAACCACAAGTATAGGAAGATAAATATCACTAATGCAGCGAAGCAGCATCTTGAAGGCAAGCTTGTTGAGATTCCATGACGAAATTAATCTTCATTTGAACTTCAGGTTTACATTTCAATAATGCCTCACGGTCTCTCATAACCTTGGCCAAAGATTTTTTGTATACCTATAATTTATTACTAAGATCCTCAATAATAGGATGAAGATCCTTAATTCTTTCCTCCCTAACATGTTGGGCATCAACGTTCTTCAAATAGACCTCGTGTTGAGTTTCCATTCCAGCATCCTTAAGGTCTTTCAAATTAATGATAAGCCACCCGAAGTTGAACCCATCCTTGGGCTGATCATAGCTCAATCACATAACGCTCTTACCGATTATCCATTTTTAACACCATATCTTCTATTGAAAGTGCCAAGAACACGAGTGCGTTACAAAACCACGAATAATTTTTGTATAAAACACTGTACGCAAATCATTGGCATGAAATAATTTTTTACTTTTTTTATAAACCACTAAATGTTAGGATACCACTTTTTAGGTTGTGTGTTTTTCTATAGATTTTGAATGTGCTGAAAAGTAATTTTTCTTACTCAAACCTCATAATGTATCATTATGATATTCACACTATTATGTGATAAACAAATGTATAAATATATTTCTTGTACAATGAAGCCCAACTAACATAAGTGGCAAGGGTTACCAAAAACTAAAATCCCACACTATAGTGTCTTAAAAAGTAACGATGTGGATTTAACAGAGTCTTGCAAAGAGTCCTTAAAATAGTCAAATATCTTTTTAAAAATATTTACCTTTCAGGAAAATTTCATATCACGCAAAGCAACATTATAAATGCAATAGATTCCTTCTTCAATGTGAACTTATGGCAAGGAGTGAGGTCGCGTAAAAAATAATCAAATTTTGTGAAAAAACTATGATTGTGTGTGCGAACCAAAAAGATACTTTGTGGATGCGAAGATCCTTTTCACTAACGCGACCAAATTGTGAGTATTCCAAGAATTTTTTGGTAAATGAAAAAAATATATGCAATGGACAAAAATTAATAAAGAAAAATTACATACGATGTATTTATGCAATATTCCTTTTAAAAGATTATTACATAAACATATACTTTCATAATGTTGGAGCAGAAGTCCAAGGGTCTATTGAGAACGCATATAGATTGAACCGCAAAAAAAAAAAAAAAACAAATACATGAAATCCTACAAGGCGGAATTAGGATTTACCTTTCGAGATCTATTAGATTTCATCTCCTCCTTGCATGGATAGAATATCTGATGGATCGATTCAACTCACAATCTCGTACTGTATTCCCAATATGGACATCCACGAGTAGAGGGTGGGATTTTATTTAATGACCACCTTCTTTTCTCCTATTTTTTCTCTGCTGTCTCTCTTTATAACAAGTATGAATCAGGTTTTTTAATTATCCAAGAATGAAGAATATGTTAAGAAATAATGAGACTTAGGTGCATATATATATAGGCTACAGTAGGGACCCTAAAGAGAGATAAGGATGTGGCTCCTAATAGACCTGAGAAAACCTAATCCTTCCCGGATCCTTATCTCAGTCCCTTAATTATAATTAGTACAACTAGAAAATTTTAATTACAACTCCACTTATTAACTCAAGATTATATTTCAAGCTCCTCATTATTAATTACCTAATACTTACCATGTTAAGGTTACAGATACACGTTAATAAAAGAAACTACTGATAATTTATTTGATTAACTTCTTTAAGTCCTTTAGTGGTCCAACTTAACTTATTTGTACTGTCAGATTAACATAATCGACCTCTAAGTTTTAACTCATACAAAACATATAAGTACCTCAAGCGGGTATCACTAGTCTCTATACCAAGACGTGGATTCCATCCATAAAAGGCTTTCACCGTACATTTATCACCATTACCCAATTTATTAAGATTATTGATCCAATAATGAATCACATCCAATAAGTCAAAGTAATAAATAACTAGTGGTTGTTCCCATCAATCATATCCATATTAAGAGCCTTAAGAAAACCTAATAATGCTGAGGTGTACATTGTCTTCTGAAATCAGTATAAAACAATGACCTCAAATGGGTCCAGTTCAATACACACAAAGTTTACTTGCACAATAAGTTGAAACTATATAGTTTCCTGTAATAAAGATAGACCTACTAAAATATTGTGCTACAGTCCTACTGATGGTGTGTCCAGTTCCATCTAAGACTATGAACGATAAAATTTATATTCCATAAGAACTGATGATCTGATCCTCTATGTGAAAGTCTTACTCTACACATTAGAACACCTATTATATAGAATAAAAGACTTCAACAATATATAAAATACTAGAAACATTACATCCATACATGATTGTCGTTAAAATAAGAATAATTGATTCTATTATAATAATAAATACATAACTAAAATTATTACATAAAGCATGGTTTTAGACTACTTCTCTAGAAATCTTCCACTAAGTCTCAAATCCATGTTTCTATGCATCTCACTCCCATCCCCTCTACGTGACTATCAAAAGCCTTGGCTTGTAAGCTCTTTATGAAAGGTATTATTAGGTTGTTCTCTAATGTAATTTTCATAACTGTGACATCACCCAATTGCACAAATTCTCAAATGAGATAATACTAATGCACAATGTGTTTACCTCTCTTGTGGCTCCTAGGTTCATTTGAGTTAGCAACCGAACTGCCATTATCATAGTAAAGTGTGAAAGTCAATTGAAATAAAGGTACCACTCCTAGATCCATTAGGAAGTTTCTAAGAAATACTTCTTTCTTGGTTGCCTCAGAGGCCGCCACATATTCAGCTTTTATGGTGGAATCAACAATGGAAGATTGATTGATACTCCACCAACTAATGGGTCCACCTCCTAGGGTAAACGCATATTCAAAGGTAGAATTTCTAGAATCTCTATCAGACTGAAAATCTGAGTCGGTGTATCCAATGGGTACTAGACTATCTACCTAGTAAACTAGCATATAATCTCGTGTTATTTTTAGGTATTTAAGTGTATGCTTTATCACATACCAGTGTTCTTGATCAGGGTTAGACATATATCTACTAACCATTCCAACAAGAAAGAAGATATCAGGTCTACTGCATAGCATAACATACATAAGGCTCCCAATTGTAGAAGCATAAGGGATTACTTTCATCTTTTCTATCTCATCAGGTGTCTTAGGACACTGATCCTTAGAAAGAGATATTCCATGTTTGAAAGGGAGCAACCCTTTCTTGAAATCTTTCATGATAAATATGGCAAGAATCGAATCGATATAAGTTATTTATGATAAACCCAACATCCTTTTCATGTGATCACAAATAATCTTGATCCCAAGGATGTGAGTAGCTTCTCCTAAGTCTTTCATATTGAATTGTCTAGACAACCACACTTTAACTGAAGACAAAACTCCAATATCATTTCCAATGATAAGAATGCCATCTGTATATAACAATAAAACACCACTACATTTCTATTCCACTTCTTGTTCACACAAGACACATTTAGACATTGATCAAAACAAAAATATTGGATTGCCTGATAAAAACAAATGTTTCAAGTTATAAATACTTGCTTGAGTCCATAAATAGACTTCTTAAGCTTACATAATTTATGCTCTTGGCCTTGGGTAAAAAAACCAGCTGGCTGCACCATATAGATACATTCATCAAGATTCCCATTAAGAAATGCAGTCTCAACGTCCATTTGCCAAATTTCATAATCGAAATGAGCCGCAATGGATAAGAGAATTCAAATGGACTTCATCATAGAAACTAGCGAGAAGTTTTCCTCATAATCGATGCCCTATTTTAGAGAAAACCCTTTCGCAATAATTCGTTCCTTAAAGATATCAACCATCCCATCCACCCCTCTTTTCCTCTTATAGAACTACTTGCATCTTATGGGTTTTGTCCCTTCGGGAGGAACTGCAAGACTCCAGAATGATTAGAATACATAGATTCCATCTCATAATTCATAGATTTAAGCCAAAGTTCTCCATATTTATTTCGATAGCCTCATTGTAGTTACATGGATCGACTCCGAGTCCATCACAGACCTTGTTATAAGACTCTCCTGTGACTCCCTGCCTAATTAAATACCGGGTGATCAGGCCTTTATTAAATTAAAACAGGATTTACAAAATGGTTCATTTTTAGCATCATTGTTGAAAACCAAATTAATTACTAATCACCTATTAGTTAATTAAGTCGGTGCCAAAATTTTAACTTTCATTAAACATACAAATAATATGTACGAAAAATTAGATTACAACATTCACATAATACTAGAGTATAAACCATCTTAAGTAAATAAATAAATAAATTCTTGTTGAATAAACCATCGGCTAAATATCCTAAAACCAGAATAATAAATCCAACTAATAAGAATATTTGAATAAAAGTTTGAAAATGAAATACTAAATTAATAAAGTCTCAAATGGGTACAACATGCCCAAACTAAAATGTTGAATATGAACTCTTATGGAAGGAATGAAATGATAGATGTGTCTAATCATAACTTTGTAAGTCTCACAGTGTTGCAGCTATACGTCCCTATAAAGAATCATCAAGTCGGGTATCCCTGCGTTTGGGCACCTAAAAGGTTTTAAAAATATTTTATACCAAGGGTTAGAACCCAAAATATTTTGAAAATATTTAGCAAGTATTTATCACAATTAAAAATCAGTTATTTACTACACATGTTAGTTTCACGTACACTCACTTGAGTTTCCTCACCCCTCAACTATTATGCACGCCTAACGTTTCTTAGCCCACCTAGCTATTCTACCCAAGCTAACTAGACTTAAGTATTTCTGAATACGAACACATCTCTGTTCCTGTACCACCGATACAGTACTTCACTCATTAGTTAACGTTTCTCATACGTTACAATAGTTAAAATTATCATTCCACTATTAAATTCAATCTTTAGATATCCACTATTTAACTGTCTACTTTCACACACAAGTAGAATATTCACATTGGTGTGTGTGTGTATATATATATATATATATATATATATATATATATATATATATATATATATATATGGGGGTAGCGCGTTCGATGCACGGGCTAGTGTGAAAAATAAACTTTTTGTTGTTTCAGTGAATGTATTAATACACATAATCTTTTCAAATTTACCTGTAAATATGTGTTAATTTGTTTATAACATAAATACAACATATAGGGTCGATTTGTTTCTCGAATGTTATATCTTTAGTATAAAAGATATATGAAATCATAGTGTACCTGTGCCGATGGAACCATCAAGAAATTACTTCACATGTGTTATAACCACCCTATTCCAATAGCACACCATTTCGTTGGGAATTATTTTCTTTTTGTTGGGATTTTTTTAAATGACACGTGAATTATATTTTAAAATATATAACTAATATATTATCGTTAACAATTAATAGAGGTTAAAACGTAATTATCAATATTGTATTGTGGTTTACTAATAAATAAAATGTTAATTTATAAAGATTTTTTTAGGGTGGGTTATGTAAAATCAAAATGATTTTTTTTTGTTGAAGTTTGAGAATATTATATGGATCACTCTTATAAAACCCCATTGGTAGATTTTTCCTTAATTATGTAAAATTTTAGTTACATGATCATATTTTTTAGCAGGACTCGAAATGGTCAATATCATAATAGAAAATGATAATATATTAAGGCATCTTTGCAATGCATCGAAACTTATACTCAATAGGGTGACTCATGCTTTTGGCTCAAATAAGGAAAGAAAAGGGCATATTTCTTGAACTGGGTAACATTGTTGGAGTTTCTGTAGTTTATGTTAAGTATGCTTTTTCGTGTTAAAAAATAAAAAGATGACATAGGATGTCAATACATAGTGATAATTTTTTTGTTGGTGTCCTCTCAGTATTAATCATATATTTCAACAAATTAAATAATGGGATGTCAATTAAAGAATAATGTTCAATGCATATTAAAACAGAGTATAAAGAATAAGAGATACCTTTAAGTTATTTTTTTCGTGCATATTTGAGAATGTGCTAATGGTGATCATAAAAATAAAGGATAAAAAATATATTATACCCGTGTCAATGGCACAATATATAATTTTCAAAATATGTATAAAAAATTTGTATTGTAATTTTGTTTCAATATACTCACATTCATGCAAAATAAAATACAATACACCCAACACTCAAATTTGTGCACCAAAACGCCCATTGATTTTAACTCACAATCATTTAGACAAAGTTATGTTAGAAGAATTAAAATCTAGTAAAAAGAAAAATGCTAAAGATATATGTAAATTAATAACTAACCATGAATTAAAATTCATAAAATCGAAAACTATTTTTTTTTACAATTTTTTTACTAATTTACTTTTAAATTGAGTCATTAAATAAACCATACTCACTTGTAATTAATCTTTTTTGGTATCTTGCCAAACTCAGTTTACATCTTTTTGAAAAATCATTATCATTTTGAGGAAAGGCTCTCCAAATCATGCGTGTGGCCCATACCCATAATACATGAAGTGATGTTCGGGCTAACACGTGGCGGCTCAAGAAATTCAATGTTGCTAGCTGTTGGCAACAGTTCAGAGGACATAGTGGGGGCTGTTATAATCACAGGTGCGACACACGTGCTTGTGGGAAAAAGCTTTGTTTCATAATAAGTTATCCCAATGACCAGAAGTTTAGGAGAAACAACCTCAGAATCTACCCAGGTTTTGAACATAGAATTGTTAGCAATGTCTGAACTATCAAGAGCAGCGACACGTGTAAGGTGTTTGAAGGAAAATGTTTTGAAATTTTGAAATGGGATGACTCATAGCTTTCCCAATTGGTTTTGATGGTTTCTCGTTCCCAGATTTTCTCAGCGTGCTCCAGGATTGAGGTGAGTTTCATGATGGAAAATATGGGTTCACGGCCAGGATAAATATGTTGGGCCTTTAGTGTTGAGAGATTAAAGGATGTGAGATGACCAAATAGGAGTTGAGAGAATGAGAGAGAGAGAGAGGGAGAGAGAGAGAGAGAGAGAGAGAGAGATAGAGAGTTTGCTAGTCTGATAATAAAGAGATGTTTTTTTCTTGGGCACAGTTCATGAGTGGCAGTAGACAGATTTGCATTGCGCGCATTTTGTATAGCGTATTAAAATTATACGACGCGTACTGGTTGGTTTGCTAGTGTTAGTTTAGAAAAAAAACATCCTATTATATATATATATATGAACAAAAAAAATTAAACAGACGTACTGAAATCCATGAGTGATGAAGAGAGTCCATTCACCCTTGCTACCAAGAACAGTGGATCTTCGAAGCGATGAAAAAAACAAAGGATTTACCAGTTAGATCTGAACCGAACTGAAATTAAAATTGGAAGGTTTAACAGATATGCACAACTCGGTATTTATTGTTGAGAGTTTATGAAACCCAGTTGAAACTAACATGCGCTCTACTATTCGGCAGGAGAGAGAGGTAGAGAGGTGTGATCCCAAGGTGAAACCCAGTTGAAAGAGAAGTACCTACAGTTTTCACTCTCATTTGGAAACCTAGTTCAACCTACTTTTCCTTTATTCAACACATTCATGACTGTTGTTTCAATCGGAGGTGGAGTGAAAGGGTTGCATCTCAAGGAGAAGAAAATGGTGAGATTCAAGAAGATGGTTTATAGAGAGCACTACTTTCTTTGAAAGCTCTGATATTTCAAAAATTGGGTGGGTTTTCATCTACAATTGTCTTTCAACGAAAGATAAACTCAAAGTATGACAGAGAAAATATCTCGAGCCTTGTGTTATGATTGAAAGGAACATGGTTGAAGCTCGAGGCGGGTGGGCCAAGTATGTACCTTTGTTAGTTCATACATGGCGTCGTATTTGACCATTAGATTCAACAAATGTACAATCAATCTCAACCACCAGTTGATAAACACCAAACTCATCAACTTTTGATCTGAGCCATCAGTTCGGGAGGAAAAAAAGACCCTCCTCCTTTATTTTATTTATATATATATATATATATATATATATATATATATATATATATATATATATATATATATATATATATATATATATAACCCTATGGCGTCGCTCAAATGGACCACCGTGAAACATGGGCATACTCTACTATGAGTCAAAGTACCTCTCGTAATAAATAGGGAATGTGGCCATCTCGGGCGGCATCGGAAGAGGATCCTTTGAAAAGACTGTGCTGCGGTCTCGTACCCCTCTTTGGAAGGTTCTTCGGTCGTCATCGGTGCGGGGGTAAATGTGTAGAGATGGATTCACCAACCTATTTTGCACAAAACTGGAAAAAGAACTTGTTTCACTTCGAGAGAGAGGCATCAAGGACAAAATCATGCATACGAAACAAATAGTTCGAAGGTTCGGGGGCTAAGTTACGGAATGGGAAGGTGTTAGGCACCCATCCCGCCCTTTCAGTCTCTCATGGGCTTGTGCTATTATGTTCCTTTATATCCCCGTGAAATGTATCTATGTGTTTATATAATGGCGATCGAAATCATTCAACTCATACCATGGACAAGGTAGAGTGAGTTCATCCATAGGAATGTTCCCAAAATAACATATATAGAAAATATGATTCGTGCGTTTATCCCGATATTGATCATTTTTAGGAAATGACAATATCTGTTGGATGAAATGCAAACAAGCATGATATATATATATATATATATATATATATATATATATATATATATATATATATATATATATATATATATATATAGCTGTGTGTGTGTGTGTGTGAAAATGGGAGATTTTAGAAAATTAGGGAATTTGGGAAATTGAGAAAATTGGAAAGTTGGCCTCGAGACTTGGATTTTAATCCGAGATGCCTACATAGACTATAAAGGCATCGAAGTCCACGTAGTTCGAATATAGCATATGGGGGGTTTATCCCATAGATTGGAACGAAATTTTTTTATATGTGTATGTGTAGAAAATGTGTTTTTTGGTTTTGGAAAAAGTGTGATGGATAATTCCGTTAGAAGTTTACGCGTATAACCCTCTTTTATTTGTTTTTGGGATTTTTGTAGAAAATAAAGTATGTGAAATATAATAATAAAAGTGTAGATATTTATATGTATGAACTAAAGTAACAACTAGATTATGAATCTAATGTATATTATGCAAAAACAATGGATTTAAAGAGAGAAGGAAGGAATGGGACCTTCTTTCAAACTTGATATTTGATCTTGGATGAAATCCCTTGAGTGTTTATGAATGTTGATGAATGAGAAGGATATTTTTCTAAATTGGTTATGAAAAGGATGGGAACGTAAGCTTGAATGGAACTTCACATGAGGAACTTGGCTGCTTTCAAGGGAATGTTGTTGAGATCAAAAATGCTGATGGATCTCTTCTCTCTCCCTTGGGAGTAAGGTCATGGCCTCTATTTATAGTGTTAAGGGGGTGCCGATCATCCTACCCCAGGGAGTGCTAATCAACAGGTAATCCTTGACACTGTTCCGAGAGGCAGGTATTTGGACCTACCAATTGGTACTGGAAAAATGGTTGTAAAATTCAAACCATTGAATCAAATCGCACACGATGAATACTCTTAAAAAGGTAATACAGAGACCTTCAAGATTACTTGGATCGCTCTCCAGTCCGGGAGTTGACTTTGGTTGAAATGTGGCTCGGAAGCGTACGTCAGTCTTTCGGACTGGAGATCGTCAGATGGAAATAGATCATTCGTCCATATGGTAAGTTAAAATTTCACACGTGTTGGGCCGTTGGAAAGGTTAGTAGATGTAATTCGATATTACAAAGAGTTTCACTCAGGATAGAAGGTTGACCTTTGTCAACTGGGGCTCGAAATTTCTCGGGGACCTCTCAGAGTAAAATGGATCGTTCGTCCCTATCGTAAATCAAAATCGTGCATGGGGTAGAACATTGGAAAGTGTATTCAGTTCCTTTGGGAGATTCATTCAGTTTCATTCGAGTTCAAGAGTTTACTTTGGTCAAACGGAGCCTAGGAGCGCTCGATGGCCTTCGAATCAATTTTTGAGGGAAAACTGATAATTCATCTGAACGGTTATGCTGTTTCGTACATGGGGTGGACCATTGGAAAAGGGTTTTAGATTCTGATAAGCACCCAAAACTATACAATTTGTACCCCAAATGGACGTACTTTTGTTGCTAATTATCCACAATTTGGGGCTTATGTGCTTATATGTTTATTTTGTAGGCCGAATGCACGTTGCGGTGTTCAAATGCGTATTTTAAGGCAATTGTGCATTTTATGGAGCTATATACCCTTATCCCGTGTCTTAGCCTATCCCAAACCTAGCCTAAACCTACCCCGAAACCCGTGTGTGTTTTGTTTGTCCCTTTTTTTATATTTTTTATATTTTTAGTTTGAGTCATTTTTATTTTTAAGATTTATTTTTGATTTATTTAGTATTTTCTAGATTTTACTTTTCTATTTTATTTTTTATTAGTAAAATTTTATTTTATTTTTATTTTATTAGTTTTTAGTTTTAGTTTTATTTTATTTTATTTTATCTTATTAGGATTAGAATTTTTAGGATCTCAAATTTAGTTTTTAAGATTTATGTGATAAATTTCTCTCCATCCCTCTATGTTGAGTATTTGTATTTTTAGTAAATTCAACCCCACCCCTCTATAATGAATTTTTGCATTTTTGGCAATTATTTCAAAATAGATTGATGTAGTTGAATTCATCCCTTATGGGAGGTAAATTCTAATCCATTCCTTTATGTTGAGATTTTGCTTTTTTAGCAATTATCTCAATATAAAGTAATGATCTAGAATTTATTTCTTTGGGTGAGTTATAATGTACAATTTTATAATGTTAGGATTTGCATTTTTAGCAAATCTCTTTTATTATTTAATTGTCCATTATGAATTCATCCATTATCTTTTTTTTTTCTTGTAGTTTTTCTTTTATATTTAATAAATAGATTTGTGGGTAATTGTAATTGAGAGAGTGTTGACGTAATTGAAGATTCCATTCCAATTCAAGGCTTAAAAAAATAAAAAAATTGCCTCTAATGTGTATTTTTGTCGTTGTGCAACTTCTTTCTATCAAAATTCCCTTGAACCTACAAATTATAACAAAACTAGTGTAAAGGGTAAGTAAGGGTATCAATCCACTTCCAAGGGAGTAAGCTAGAGGCAAATTCAATTGTAATTCACTTTTTATTTTCTTTTTTTGGTTTTTCACTTTTTCTTCATTTTTTTAGCTTTTTCAATATTAAAGCAATAGAGTGAGGTGAGATTTAAACTAAACTAAATTAACATGTGAGATAAAAACAACTAACTAGAAAGTGACTAACATGGAAAATAAAGTCTAAAACTAAAATAAGAGATAAAGTGAGGTAAATAATTGTGAGAACAATCAAGGAGTGGGATTACACCACAAATTTTAGTTATTCTAATTAATTAATTTATTTAATTGAATTCTCCCAAATTAATATCAAAACTACAAATCAACTCTCGTTGTAAATGTAATTTTAGTAGTAAAATTTTAGAAAACTAAGTTTAATACCTCACAACTCTAGAAAAATAAATTTACACTCCTTTTAATTAATCACCCGCTAGGATCGATCAATTAAAGTTCATGTAAATCTTAGAAAATAATTTTAGAGTTGAAATTCAAGTGATAATACCCCACTTAAGAAACCCCTATCTCTAGTTCGAATCTAAAATGGGTATTGTCACTAGAATATCGATTTTCTCTCAAAAATAATTTACCCTCTCTAGAGGCGTAAATTAAAGGGTGAGGGATCAAAATTAACATTCAATGGGAAATTTGAAGTAATTAAACTAATTAAAATAAAATAACATCAAATAAGGGTTTTACCCCACCCCTTGAAAGGGGATTTAGCTTAACATGGTATCAAACATAATAAACAAATATTCAATAGGCATTTAATATAAAAGAGTAAAGAGAAGAATAATCAAACCAATTTCTTGAATTCAATAAACTTCAATCCTTGAATGAGAAGCATACAACCCTCCAATTAAGAATCCAAGTAATATGAAATTAAAATCAAAACTCAATTAAATCTCATCCAATATTTAACCTCACAAATATCTAAAAAAAATAAAATAAAAACTATTTACAAATGGTGTTTTTCCCTACAATTCTCTCTCTAAAAATGCCTCTCTAAAAGCTCTTCCTGAATTGAGGCCTTCATCTTCTTTTTATACAAGGCATGGATCATGGGGGTTAATTTGGGTAATTGATTTAAGTGTGCATGTGGTTTGGGTGTGTCATGTGGGTAGTGAGGTGAGAGAATAAAATCTGATATTGTTATAAGGGTATTTTTGGGTAAGAGGTTTTAGTAAGGGGTAAAATGGGTAAAGAGTTAAAGTTAGTTAAAATGGCACATGGGTTTTAATTGGCTTTGGCTTTTTGGATTTGGTTTCGTTTGTTTGGCAGGTGGTGATCGTGCAAGGTTAGAAGAAAAGGGAAATGGGTTTTGGTATGGACTTGGGTATGGACGGAAGTAGAGGTTTGGCGCTCCTGGTTCAGGCGGGTCAGAGGCTTGCCGGTGCGAGGTCGCCGGCGGTGGCAGCAGGGGGGTCGACGGGATGAGAGTGAGAGAGAGAGATAGGGGCACTGTGGGACGAGAGTGAGAGAGAGAGATGTCGTCTGAGAGAGGTGCTGGAGAACCCACCTCGCCGGCACCTCTCTCAGCCGACATCTCTCTCTCTCACTCTCGTCCCACAGTGCCCCTCTCTCTCTCACACTCTCATCCCGTCGACCCCCCTACTGCCACCGCCGGCGAGCCTCTGACCCGCCTGAACCAGGAGCGCCGAACCTCTACTTCCGTCCATACCCAAGTCCATACCAAAACCCATTTCCCTTTTCTTCTAACCTTGCACGATCACCACCTGTCAAACAAACCAAACGAAATCCAAAAAGCTAAAGTCAATTAAAACCCATGTGCCACTTTAACTAACTTTAACTCTTTACCCATTTTACCCCCTACTAAAACCTCTTACCCAAAAATACCCTTATAACAATATCAGATTTTATTCTCTCACCTCACTACCCACATGACACACCCAAACCACATGCACACTTAAATCAATTACCCAAATTAACCCCCATGCTCCATGCCTTGTATAAAAAGAAGATGAAGACCTCAATTCAGGAAGAGCTTTTAGAGAGGTGTTTTTAGAGAGAGAATTATAGGGAAAAACACCATTTTTAAATAGTCTTTGTTTTATTTTTTTTTATATTTGTGAGGTTAAATATTGGATGAGATTTAATTGAGTGTTGATTTTAATTTCATATTACTTGGATTCTCAATTGGAGGGTTGTATGCTTCTCATTCAAGGATTGAAGTTTATTGAATTCAAGAAATTGGTTTGATTATTCTTCTCTCTACTCTTTTATATTAAATGCCTATTGAATATTTGTTTATTATGTTTGATACCATGTTAGGATAAATCCACTTTCAAGGGGTGGGGTAAAACCCTTATTTGATGTTATTTTATTTTAATTAGTTTAATTACTTCAAATTTCCCTTTGAATGTTAATTATGATCCCTCACCCTTTAATTTACATCTCGATAGAGGGTAAATGATTTTCGAGAAAAAAACGATATTCTAGTGGCAATACCCATTTTAGATTCGAACTAGAGATAGGGGTTTCTTAAGTGGGGTATTATCACTTGAATTTCAACTCTAAAATTATTTTCTAAGATTTACATGAACTTTAATTGATCGATCCTAGCAGGTGATTAATTAAAAGGAATGTATATTTATTTTTCTAGAGTTATGAGGTATTAAACTTAATTTTCTAAAATGTTACTACTAAAATTACATTTTCAATGAGAGTTGATTTGTAGTTTTGATATTAATTTGCGAGAATTCCATTAATTAAATTAATTAATTAGAATAACTAATTTGTGGTGTAATCCCACTCCTTGATTGTTCTCACAATTATTTACCTCACTTTATCTCTTATTTTAGTTTTAGACTTTATTTTCCATTTTAGTCACTTTCTAGTTAGTTATTTTTATCTCACATTTTAATTTAGTTTAGTTTAAATCTCACCTCACCCTATTGTTTTAATATTGAAAAAGCTAAAAACAGTAGAAAAAGTGAAAATGCACAAAAAGAAAATAAAAAATGAGTTACAATTGAATTTTTCTCTAGCTTACTCCCTTGGAAGTGGATTGATACCCTTGCTTACCCTCTACACTAGTTTTGTTATAATTTTGTAGGTTCAAGGGAGTTTTGATAGAAAGAAGTTGCACAACGACAAAAATACACATTAGAGGCAAAAAAAAATTTGTTATCGGATTCCTCTGAATATTCAAAGAGCCTTCGCTCTGACGGTGATGTTGATTGGGGTCAATTCTGGTCTCGGGAGTGCCCAGTGGCCTCCGAATCAATTTTGATAGTAAAATGGTTCATTCATCTGAACCGTTATGCCAATTCATTCATGAGCTGAACCGTTGGAAACAGGGGTGGCCATAGGCCCGAGGCTCGCCAAGCCCGCCCAGCTTGCCCGATAAAAAAATAGGGCTTGGGTAAGGTAAATAGGCCCACGAACTGGGCTTGGTAAAATTTTGGAGGCCCAATTTTTTTCTTGGGAGGGCTTGGGCACATATTCTTAGGCCCGCTTGAGCCCGGCCCTGCCCGAGGCCTGAGAATTAGATATAATGGTCATCATATATATATATATATATATATATATATATATATATATATATATATATATATATATATATATATATATATATATATATATATATATATATTAGTTTGGTTGTTATTCCTTTAAGGTTAAAAGTCACAAAAAAGAATATAAATGGATTATAATTAGAAATATCAATTTTAAGCATTATTTATTCTTGGTCTTAAGAGTACGTTCTAAAATAAATTTGCTAACCAATAAAATAGGTTATAAATTTGCTACACAATAAAATCTAAGTTATAAAAAATGTGTCCGGGCTTGGATAACGGGCCCGTGATTACATAATAAGGCCCGAGTCAGGCCTGAGCGGGCTTGGGATTGCTCAAATATTTTCAAGCCCGGCCAGAGCCGAACTGGCCCCTCCCAAGACCGACCTATGTCTACCCCTAGTTGTAAAGGGTATTTAGATCCCTTCAATGATTCAAAGAGCTTTTTCTCTAAAAATAGAGTTGGCGGGAGTTAGATAGGGCCCAGGGGCGCCCGATGGCCTCTATATCTCCACTTGGTGTGCGACCTAGGGTTTCCAGTTAGATGGGGGGGGGGGGGGTGATAGGGACCTAAGGGGAGACTTGAGGGTCCCTAGAATGTGGTGTCTATAGAGTCCCTCGACGGGTGAGCTTGGAACAAGTGATAGCCATCGAATAGACACCACCACATAATATAGGTCAGTTATGTGGACCTAAGGGATTAGGATGACCGATTCAGAGGGTCGAGGTCGATGCTGAGGACCTAAGGTGATGTTGGGGTGGCTGATTCAAAGGACTTACAGGAGGTGATGAGTAGGGAGGCGATCAATCATGTGGGTCGAAGCCAATTCTTCGGGCTTAAAATAGAGATAACCAATTATGTGGGTCAAAGAAAATTCTACCGGCTTAAGTAGAAACGAGCAATTCTGAGGGTCGAAGCCAATTTATTAACCGCATGAAATGCGTGCTCGTGTAAGGGGACGGTCGTAGTTTTCCTCTCACCGCGTCAATGCAAAAACCTAAATTACGACTACACTTGCGAGGCAAGCACATCGGTAAGTCGGGTATCAAAAATATCCACTAGGATGAGTTGCTAGAATTTATAGGATTTAATATTCCTAAATAAAAGTGTAAAAGGTGATTATAAACTAAAAAGGAAAAGATGCATAAAAGGGAAATATTAATCTAGGAAAGTGTATTGAAACTAGATTAACAAAACGGTAAAAACTATAGGTTGCATAGAATATCCCTCACCCGAGTTAATTAGTATAAAATGGTCACATCGGTCGACAAGTTATTACAAATGCATCTCGTTTCGACAATTAATTAAATCAAGGGTTTTCACGCCCCTAAATCTGCATAAAAGCATAATAAGATTTTGGCGTCAACAAACACCCTATAAATTATGCACGCAAGGTCGTAAGCACGGGACATACACGATATGCCCCGTCAAATATCCTAGGCGTAATAACTAGGACAACAGCCGAATAGATCCGTAAACACCATCACAAAAGCAAAGCAACACGTCAACCCGAGTGAGTTCCATTCAAACACAACCTAGACTAAATTAGCTAGAAAGCATATTAAAAACGCGGTAAATAAACACAGTAAATTTACACTAGAAAGCACGGGAAGAAAGCACGTAAATCTAATTAATCAAAGCAAGAATTAATGGAAAACAACTATATTAATGGAGAGGGAAGATAAAAGTACAATCTTACAATCCCAAATGTTGTCACACCATATGAGGAAGAAGAAAAGAGCTCCCAACTCCCAAATCCTAGGCTAAACTATCCTCTAAAACTATCGAAACTACAATATATATGATATTTACAACAAAAAAAGCCTTACATACTAAGTGGAATTAAATTACAAAAGAAAAGGAAAAAGAAAATAAAAGACAAAATATCTGTAGAAAATAGGGGATCGATCGATCGATCCCAAATGATCAATCGATCAATGGTAAAAAATGAAGCCCACTGTCTCCCCACGAATTGTAAAAACTGAAGGATCGATCGATCGATCCTTTTGATGGATCGATCGATCAAGCAGGTCTGCAACTCCTTCCTTCTCTTCTCCCCTCTTTTGGTTTCATTATTGTTCTCTTCCACCAAAAGCGCCGTAACTTCTTCGTTAGGGATCCGAATCGCGCACTGTTTATGGACACGCGAAGCTTGCAATGAGGGATACAACTTCTATGAAGATGATGGGCCAGGTGATCAAAATGTGAATTGACTAAATTTCCCTTGAACGTGCCATTGCATACGGAACTTGAGCGAAATGCGTATGAACTCCACACTTAGAATCCAAATACCTATAAAAGCTCAGTCAACCCATGCATAACATCTTAATGTAGAAATCCGAGGTTGTGTGGTTAACGAGTATAAATATAGGGAATAAGACACCCGAGGGGGATCAAATGCGTCGGGTCGGAGGATGAAATACGCAGTATTTACGTAATATCACACCCCCTAACTTACACATTGCTAGTCCCTAGAAATGAAATAGGTTGCAACAAGAACTTTAAACCAAAAACACGATAAGTACAAAAGTATGGTATAATATATAAAGGCCACTTTCACGGGCGATTCGATTGCATTTAGCGTATGCAATAAGCCGTTAAACGCCCAGGTTACCCTCGTGGATGAGTGTCATCTCGTGAGGGTTTTCAGGGATGGTACCAATAAACATCAAATGATTTCCTCAAAATATTCCCAAACCAACATGCGACAAGCCCAATAATATGAAGAAGATTTCAATATGTATTATTAGCACATTGAACGAATTCCAACAAAAGTATGAAATCATTAACATTATAAAATGTACCTCATAGAATTGAAACCTTAAACTGTGGGAGGGGGAGTGAGCACATACAAAGTGTGATTTGGAAAAAACTTATATAAATCGAATACTAAATCAGGCAAGCATAGATTCAATCCTCACGGGCATTACCCTCATCAAGTGAATTCACTCAAAACAGGGAGGTAACACATGGAACATGCGAGAATAAAGAGTAAATGGACATGGAAACTAGGCCGCACACATGTCACAAATGAAGAACTCTATATATGAAATTAAAACTTGTAATCTCAATGAAATATATCTCTCATTAAAAAGAGGCGAAATGCCTTTTCACAGATTATCAAAACTATTATGACTTTTGAATTACATCTAGTTAAGATCACATAGGACTTTAATAGGGTTATGATGTAGGCTAGGCTATGGTACGAAATGAAGCATGTGTATGTACGGATTCAAAGTGTTCGGAATGAAAAACTCAGGATAATGGGAAAATGCGGGCAATATCAAAATGGGAAAACAAGTTCAAAAAAGGCATTAGAAATAACAATGGGGAGAGTAATCAAAGATTATTGAACTATATACACAACATATACAACTTTCTCTTTCTTTTATTTTCTTCTTTTTCTCATGTTTTCTTTTCTTTTGCTTTTTGCTTTATTTTTTTCATCTGTTTTTTCACATCTCTTTTCTTTTCTTTTCTCACTCTCATGTGTCTAAATTGCAACCACAATACATAATATCATTAAATCCCAAGTAACATTCCAAACAAAGGTTTGTAAGGTATTATGTATGGTATATAACTCCCATTTGGAGTTCGTTATGGGATTTTGGGTGATGAAACGAAAGGCTAATATTTAGGCTCAAAGGGGTTGACGAGGGTAAACATATAACATGAGGTCAAGGATAATATGGGTGATATAACAAAGATGGCCTATGATCATTTCAAAAAGTTTACGCAATTCTCAAGTCAAAACAATATATGAAAATCATGCTCAAGTAACACATTTCAAGTATGAACTCAATTAATGAACGATCAAATGAATGAATACTAAGATTACCAACGAATTAAATGTTTTCAAAGAGGAAAGAATAGTGTATACACTCACAAATGATGAAAGGTACAAAGCTTACTCGATGTAAGTATATACAATGCAACAAAAAATTACCGAGTTAAAAAAATCTTAAACCAAATCAATAGAACAATAAAAGTCCATGCGCTCATGGGATTAAAGTTTAATTCATGAAGTTATTCATAATATTAATAATTAAGACTAAAGTATAATAACTTCTAAAATTGAGAACATGCATCGTTAAGTTGTCTATTGGATCGTTCAATTATTGAAATTTATCATCGAAAACAAAGGCGAAATTCCCCAAAAAGGAGAAAAAAGAATGAAAATCTTTTTGAATTTTTTTGAATTTTCTAAGAAAAGCATACTAAGTAACTAAAATGTGAGCAAAAACATGGACTAACAAAGAAATGGATAGAATATACCACACCCCCTAACTTAAAACTTGACATTTTCCTCAATATGAATTAAGAACCAAGTTAAAGAGAGGAAACGAGCGATATTACCCAAAATTGGAGCGATCCCCATAAGAACAAGTCCAAAGAATCTACAAAATAAGTTAGTACCGAGCATAGAAAAAACAAATAACAAAAAGTTAAGTAATTACACTAGACTAAATTAAAAAGGAAAGAAAAGATAAAAAAAAGAATAAAAAGCTAACTATATACAACCTACTATTTAAGCTTCACACTAACTATACACTAGAAGTCTAAATAGGTGAGGATCGACCGCAAAAATGATTTGACTTTGGAGGGTAACCAGTGTACCCTCACATACAATCATGTCTTCAGACAAATATGAATTTCGTTTGAACAACAGAAGGCATGTGTAAGGAGGAAGAAATGAACCATTGCCAATTAAAAGTTTTGGAGGGATGATGGGGATTTGGATTGAACGTGTGACAAAAACATGTGGGGACCAAGAAAAGAAAAATATTCTCCCAATGATTTTGAAATTGGAATGGAAGGTGGCACACACGAAGGCAAATATGCGATCATGGAAGGCGACTCGAGCAAGTACTCCTCATCAGCGAAAAGGTTTAAAACACTAAAGTTTGAAACTGAATCATTGAGTACTTATGACGGTGTGATAATAGAGAATGACATGGGGATGAAAGAAATTCAAACTCATGAGATGAATTATCATTGCATGAAGATTGAGTTTCGAAGGAGATAATATCATTTTCAATTAAATGTTCTTCTTTGGGGGCTAAAGAAGAAATCATTTCATTGCAAATAGTTATTACATCGTTTTCATCCTCACTTTCAATATATATTATGCAATGGGTAAAATCAAGAATGGTTTGTTCAAAGTAGGCGCAAAGCCCTCATTTGGTTCAAAAGATTCCTTGACTTCGAACGTCTCGGAAGCAAAATCGTCGTCGGACTCAAATAATAAATCCAACTCATGTTCCCAACAATGATTTTCTTCCAGATAACGATTTTCAATTTTCTCATTCTCATACATACGCAAGCCCTCACCGAATGTCATAGATCGAGGTGGGGATCCATGAAAATGGAAACTTTTAAAATTACCATCGGAATTAAACGAAAACACATTATTATAGGAATTTTGAAAACTATTCAAATTCATTTCAATATTACTATTATAAGGAGGTAAAGTCCCAAAATCATTATCATCATCATCAAAATTCCAATAACCCAAGTTTTGAATTTCGTTATACTCGCCCAAAGTCATAATTGAATTTGCAATACTTTGGGATTCAAAGTATTCACCGAAAGTCATAGGATTACGAGCATTTTGAGAATTATAATAATGATTACCGAAAGAATTGGAATAACACATGCTTACTCCAAAAATGGCTCGAAAAGGTGATTTTGACAAAGATATGCGCGCGAGAAAAATTCAAGCGTTTCTAATTGCTGAAATGTGGAAGTCCTGCAAAAAGGTTTGCAAATAATACAAATAAAAGAAAATACTATGAAATACTAAATCAAATAAAGTCTAAAACAAACAAGTCCCCGACAACGGTGGCATTTTGATTAACCGCGTGAAATGCGTGCTCATTTAAGGGCACGGTCGTGGTTTTCGTTTCACCGCGTTAATGTAAAAACCTAAATTATGACTACACTTATGAGGCAAGCACAACAGTATGTCGAGTATCGAAAATATCCACTGGGACGAGTTGCTAGAATTTATAGGATTTAATATTCCTAAATAAAAGTGTAAATGGTGATTACAAACTAAAAAGGAAAAGATGCATAAAAGGGAAATAATAATCTAGGCAAGTGTATTGAAACTAGATTAACAAATCGGTAAAAACTATAGGTTGCGTTGAATATCCATCACCCGAGTTAATTAGTATAAAATGGTCACATGGGTCGACGAGTTATTACTAATGCGTCTCGTTTTGACAGTTAATTAAATCAAGGGTTGTCACGCACCTAAATCCGCATAAAAGCCTAATAAGATTTTGGCGTCAATAAATACCCCAAAAATTATGCATGCAAGGTCATAAGCACGGGACATACATGATATGCCCCGTTAAATATTCTAGGCGTAATAACTAGGACAACGCACCCAAAATATACTCGTAAACACTATCACCAAAGTAAAGCAACACGTCAACCCGAGTGAGTTCCATTCAAACACAACCTAGACTAAATTAGCTAGAAAACATATTAAAAATGTGGTAAATAAATGCGGTAAATTTACACTAGAAAGCACGGGAAGAAAGCACGTAAATCTAATTAATCAAAGCAAGAATTAATGGAAAACAACTATATTAATGGAGAGGGAAGATAAAAGTACAATCTTACAATCCCAAATGTTGTCACACCATATGAGGAAGAAGAAAAGATCTCTCAACTCCTAAATCATATGCTAAACTATCCTCTAAAACTACCTAAACTACAATATATATGATATTTACAAAAAAAAGGCATATATACTAAGTGGAATTAAATTAGAAAAGAAAAGGAAAAAGAAAATAAAAGCCAAAATATCTGCAGAAAACAGGGGATCGATTGATCGATCCCAAATGATCGATCGATCAATGGTAAAAATTGAAGGATCGATCGATCAATCCTTTTGATCGATCGATCGATCCAGCAGGTCTGCAACTCCTTCCTTCTCTTCTCCCCTCTTTTGGTTTAGTTATTTTTCTCTTTCGCCAACGTGCCGTAACTTCTTTGTTAGGGATCCGAATCATGCACCGTTCGTGGCCACGCGAAGCTTGCGAGGAGGGCTTCAACTTTCGTGAAGATGATGGTCCAGGTGCCCAAAATGTGAATTGACTAAATTTCCCTTGAACGTACGATTGCATATGAAACTTGAGCGGAATGCGTCTGAACTCCACACTTAGCATCCAAATACATATAAAAGCTCAATTAACCCCTGAAAAACATGTTAACGTAGAAATTTGAGGTTGTCTAGTTAACGAGCATAAATATAGGGAATAAGATATCCGAGGGGGCTAAAATGCATTGGTTCGGAGGATGAAATATGCAATATTTACGTATTATCACCAATTAAGAGGGCGTATTTCGGGTGACCAATTATGCGGTTGAAAGCCAATTCCGTGGGCTTAAGTTATGGGTGACCAATTCTGAGGGTCGAAGCTAATTTTGAGGGCTTATGTAGAAGCAACCAATTCTGAGGGTTGAAGCCAATTCTGTAGGCTTAAGTTAGAGTGACCGGTTTTGAGGGTCAAAGCTAATTCTACGGGCTTAAGTTAGTGGTGATCAATTATGCGGGTGAAAGGAAATTCTGCAGGCTAAAGTAGAAGTGGCCAATTCTTAGGGTCGAAGATAATTCTGGGGCTAAAGTTATGGGTGACAAATTCTGAGGGTCGAATCTAATTCTGAGGGCTTTTTGGGTTGACCATTTCTGAGTGTCAAAGCAAATTTTGCGGGCTTAAGTATAAATGACCAATTCTGTGGATCAAAACCAATTCTGCGGGCTTAAGGTAGAGATGACCAATTCTTGGGTCAAACCCAATTATGCGAGCTAAAGTTAGGGGTGACCAATTCTGTGGGCTTAAGTAGAGATGACCAATTCTTCAGGTCAAAGACAATTCTGCGGGCTTAAGTTAGGGAGTGACCAATTCCGTGGGTCAAAGATAACTCTACACGCTTAAGTAGAAGCGACTGATTCTAAGAGTCGAAGTCAATTCTGGATGCTTTTTTTTCCTTTGGGATGTTTTGGGAATCCACTCGGGATGTGTAGTCTTTCTCTAGGGATTTGGGGAAGCATTTGATTTTAGGTTCCGCTAAGGAAGTGGGAATGATCCGAGTTTTTTTTTAGCTGGGGATTTTTTGGAATTTTGGAGTGTCCTCTAAAGACGTTGTTAGGGATAATTGTTTTCTAGAATTCCACTGGGGATGTGGAAAAAAATCCTTAGTGAAAAAGGTTCTAAAATTAATTTAGAAATTTTAGAAATTTTTTGAGGATTTTTTGGTATATTTTTTGGACTTTTTGTACAAAAATTTAAAGGGGGTGCTGATTGGCATAGATATATGGGTGACAAACAGTAGTGACATAATCTTTTGTGGTACCTCGAGTAGGTGGAGAGTCAGTGACTGATAAACACCCAAAACTGTACATTTTACACCCCGAATAAACGTATTTTAATTGCTAATTCTAGGAAAATTGGATCTTATACACGTAATTATTTAATGTGCATGCTTGATCACCATTTGCAAAGTTCGATGCTTATTTCCAGGCAAATGCGAATCATATGGAGCTAATTCCCTTGTCTCATACCTTAGCTCAGTCTAACCTAGCCCAAACCATCACTCGAGCCCCGTGTGTATTTAGTTTGTGTTTTTTATATTTTTCTAGATTTTTATTTTGTGTCGTTTTATTTTAGGGTATATTTTAGATTTATTTAGAATTTTCTAAAATTCTTTTCTATTTCTATTTCAATTTCTTTTTATTTTTTATTTTTATTAGTTTTTAATTGCAGTCTTTATTTTTAGTTTTGCTAGATTTTATATTTATTAAGACTTTAGATTTTATTTTTACTTCTTTTATAGTTTTTTTTATTATTTGAGTTTTATTTTTAATAGATTTTATTTAGTTTTGGAGGACTTATTTTTTATGTTAATGTGTCGAGAATTTGTTTTCCTTTAATTTTGTTTATTTTTTAGTTTTTAGTTAGTTTACTTTTATTTTTTGTGTTGTTTTATTGTATTTTATTAGTTTTTATTTGAGCCGTGTTTGATTTTTAGAGTTTATATTGTGTCTCATGTTATTTTTATTTATTTATAGTTTTTTAAGTGAGTTTTATTTTTAGTTGATTTTAATTTTAATTTTATTTTATTTTTAATTTTATTTTACTTGTTTTTATTTTATTAGGTTTATTTTTATTTTATTAAGGGTACAAGTTAAACAACCACACACAAAACTAGCACACACACTCTCACCCCCAAATAACTCACACACATCATAATCTTATACACTATCCCACACTAAACTAACTCACACACCCACACCCTTATTTTCCTACACCTCTACTACACCCAAATACCACCCACTCCAACTACTCATCTTTTTCCCCAACAACTCTTTCTCTCTCCTACTCCATTAACACAAATAACACCCACCTTCTCACTCTTACACCTCACACCCACCAATCAAACCTCCACCGTAACAAATCACCACCACCACCTAAACCTATAACTCCCTAAACCAAACTCGGATACCCAGTAATCCAAACCCATAAAGTCAGCAACCCGGACCCATTTTCAACGAATCAACTCCGGCGAGACCTGCCATAGCCGCCCAACTCGCGGCCCCAACCAATCGCCATCCATCCCGCCAGCGAGGACCGCCACTCCAGTCGGCGACACAACCCAATCGGAGTAACCCGAATCCCCAAGATAAACCCGATAACCAGCGACCCATCAACCCATTTCGACCCACCAAGACCCATTTCACCATTTCAAACCAAAACCCACTTCAAGCTCTAACCCATGTCACCCTATTTCTACATTCTTCCAATAAAAACTAACGCCAAGACAAAATAAACCAACAATACCCACATGTCTTCTAAAACCACTTAACCCACTTATTCCAAAAATACCCCCAACTTATTCCCTACCTTTTTTCCCGACTTCTTCCACATGACCTCACCCATAATACATGTGTGTCCATAGGGATGGAGGCTCTTAGAGAGAGAGAGAGATAATAGAGAAAAAGAAGATAGAGAGATAGATAGATAGAGAGATAGATAGAGAGAGAGAGAGAGAGAGAGAGAGAGAGAGAAGAGGAAGAGAGAGAGAGAGAGAGATAAAGTTATGTGAGAGAAAGAGAAAGAAAATTGGATTCAGGCTGAGTCCCGTTGTTTTCTGTTTTTCCTGCAAGATATCAATGTAACACAAAAAAATATATGCAAATAAAAATGAAGTTTTTATTAATTTTATGTCTCAGTGATTAAAGCATATTCTCTTTTTGCATTCCTATTGAGACCGTAAAAAGAATTGGAAATTGATTTGAGAAGGATTTATTTTAAAATGGGATAGTAAAAGCATAAGGAAATTCAGAATTCCCTTAAGATAAAAATTATTTTTATTGGGTTTTTTTATTTGGACAAAAAAAAAAGAAAAAGGGGAATTTTCCCAAAATAGGGGGTTGTCGATCGGCATGACCCTTGTCCAGCCTATCGGCATATCAGTCTAGTCCAATCAACCCAAGGCTTTGATTGCACTTGTTTTGTACTCGGTAGGGTAAGCATCCCTCAGATTTCTGCAGGTTTATTTGTCTTGGTTTACTGATTTTCAGGTATAAATAAGGGTGTAGATGGGGCTTTATCCTCACACTTTCATCTCCTTTCTTTCTCACGTTCTTACTTTCTTATTATCTCTTTGTTTTGAAAGATGTCTCTCCTTGATAGCATTGAGTTCGCCAACTACCTTGAAGCTTTGGAGGCGACGTGTTCTTGCAATGTTGATTATGACACTTTCCATATGCAGGGAGTCTCTTTGTGGCGTAATCGGCCAATTGAGTGGGACATGGAAAAAATAGAGTTCTCGTCTCTCGAGGATCTTATCTTTCGCTTTGGTATGGGTGTAATTTATCCTACTTATAAGGAATTTTCTGACATGCTGGGGATAAATCCAAGTATTGCTATGACTTTGCCTGAGTTCTCTCATTCTCTTAGGGAATTGTTGGTTGAACTTCTCCATATCTCTCCTTCGCTAGCTAGGTCGTTAGTTAAAGGATGAATGATTTCTCTTCCAATGGTGCTACATTCCATGCATTCGCAGGATGTGGGCGATGCCGTCTATAATGGTGACTGGGGAAATGCTAGTGGACCCCCAATTTGTAGCTATCATTTCCTAGATTTCGTACCATCGTAATCCTACGACGGTGATACTAGCGGAGACTTCGAACGGCTTGGATGCCTGGTGGTAGGGTTGTTCTTAATTTCTGAGAGGGATCCCCGTGATGATGTTTATGTGGTTGTTCGAAAGATTCCACATGCTGGTCCCACCTCGGTATCCTTTGTTAGCGGTTCCAAACTTTTTCTTGCACTATTTTATTAGCATAGGCCTGGACATTAATAGTTGAGGAACTAGTTTATAGAGAACGAGGCTTTAGGCCTATGTGGGTCAGTGCCTTGGTAGGGGAATATGTTTACCATTCTGTAACTCGGGGAGTACTAGTATGTTCGGTTGGTTGTCCTTAGGCAGACTTCTTTCTACTTTCCCTAGCAGCTTCTATGCCAATATGGTTGGGAATAAATTGTTACAATGCTTATACTAGATTTCATTCTTTTGGAGGACCTAATGGAGCATATGTGCGTGCGACTTGGATCTTTGTGGGAGAATTTTCGTCTGTTGACCCATCCTTCTCAGTCTACTGTGTGAGTATGACATGTATCGAGGGACTACATGAAGTGGCTATGGAGAAGAGTGGTTTCCAAGACGCTAGATATAGAGACTGGGTAAAGGTGGTTGGCTATTTTTGACACTATGGGGGGAGGTGTTATGGTTTCCACGAGGCTGGTCTGGGCTTATCGCTCATTGGAGCATCAGCGGCATTCCCTCTAGGCAGGGGAGGTTTGGAGACCCCAATATGTGGGTGATGGAAGCAATTCTTCTAGCAACCGTGGGAAGAATTTGTGACAGTTTCGTATGGTGTTTTGTCTTGTTTGTGGTTATTTTGGTTATACTCTGTGAGAATTTTAGGAGTACTAGGGCTTCGTTTTATCTTAGAGTTTTAGGAAGGTACGTGTAGGCTAGCGAGGGAAGTCGTTTGATTCCTTACGCCGATGTAATTGTACCAAAATTTTGAATAATGAAATAAAGAAGTTTTTGATTATCTAGTTGTGCCTCTTGATTACTTTTTCATTATTAATTATCTATACCAATCGCTAAGTCATACACAATCCTTTTGTTCATGTATATGTTAAAATGAGTTGCCGTTCTCGGGGATAAGAAAATAATATCATTTTATGAAAAACGAAGGGGGTCATGCTCATGTAAACGAATGAGCTGCCTATATATCTCTGAGGGTTTTGAAAAAAAAATGAATTTTTTTAGAGGCTCAGGACCCACGTAGTTCTGATTAGGGGGAAATGAAGATTGATTTTTTTTAATAAAAGGGAGATGAGAAGAGTTATAGCGCATCGAGATTTCAGACTAGGGGTAGAATTTCTTGAAATGCTCCAGGTTGATTGGATGCGACATTTCTTCTCCATCAAGTTTCGTGAGCATAGTAGTGCCACCTGACATGATCTTTTTCACGATGAATGGGCCGATCTAATTGGGTTTCAATTTCCCTCTGGGTCCCATATGGGCTTTACTATTTCTTTGAGGGATAAGTCCCCTTCTCGGACACCACAGTCCTTGACTCTCTTATTGAATGATCACACTATATGACGATGGTACCCTTGTATGTGACATAGAGTTCTCAGCCTTCTTTTGTCGAAGAGGGATAGCTCGTCAAGATGACTATGGTTCCAGTCTTCCTCACTGGCCTTTCTTTCTAGCATGACACGTATCGAAGGGATTTCTAACTTTATGGGTAGGACTACTTCCATGACGTAGACTAGAGAGTAAGTGGTAGCCCCAGTAGAAACTCAAAGTGAAGTGCGGTAGCACCAGAGGGCATAAGGGATCCTGTCGACCTAATCTTGACAACTCTCGATCATTTTTTGATGATGGTTTTGAGGTTCTTATTGGCTACTTTGACTGCTCCATTGAATTAAGGTCGGTATGGAGAATATTTACGTCTTTGAATCCCATACTCGTCGACCAACTCAGTAACTTCTTCCTCAAAATGTAGCACGTTGTCTCATACTAGCTCGTATGGGACCCTATATTTGTAGATGATGTTCTGCTTAATGAACTTAGCCACTTTCTTGGCATTAACAACTACGTATGACTCGGCTTTGACCCATTTTATGAAGTAGTCAATGGCGACTAGGATGAACCCATGCCCATTTGATGATTTTGGTGTAACTTTCATTATGATGTCAATGCCTCATGTGGAGAACGGCCTGGGAGAAGTCATGTTGTACAATTCCCGTGGAGGTAACTGTTATAGGTTAGAAAACTGTTGGCATTTGTGGCATCTTCGAACGTAGGCTATGAAATCTGGAACTATGGTAGTCCAGTAGTAACCCTATCGGACGATCTTCTTGGCAAGCATGTGGTCATTCATGTGGGGTTCGCATTCCTCATTGTTGATCTTCTACATCATTTCTTCAATGCCAGGCCCTGCGATGCAGTGCAAATTGGTTCCATCAAAGATTATCTTAAACAATGCTTCATTATAGAGAATGTACTAGGCAAACAATCTGCGAAGAGTTATTCGGTCTTTCTTGTCAGATCCTTTGGGATACCTACCATGTTTGAGGAGGCACCAAATGTCATAGTACCATTAGTCGTCTATCTCAAGAGTTTCCTCAATGCCCAAATCAATGTGGTAATAATGGGTTGGTTTGTCTTATTTTTAGACAAGGAAAGGGGCCATGGTTATTCCTTTGGGCAGTTCAATCATAGAGGATAAAGTAGTAAAGGCATCGACTAGGTTATTCTTTGCTCAGGGCAGGTAGTGGAAGGTGATTTCTTGTAATTGGGAAACTAGATCTTCTAGATGGGAATTGAAGGGTAAGAGTTTATCGCCCTTGACTTTACATTTTCTAAGTACTTGACCAATGATGAGGGATGAATTCTCTTAGGCATCAAGGTAGAAAATTACTTTCTTGAGGGCAACTTTGAGGCCTACCAGGCATGCCTCGTATTCAGTCATGTTATTGGTGCAGGGAAAATCCAATTTGATGTCAAAGCGAGTATGAGAGTCATCAGGGGCAATTAGGAGGATACCAATGCCACACCCTTTTTTATTGGCAATGTTGTCAAAAAACATTTTGCCATCGAAGGTCTTCTTGGGAGTCACAAAGGATATTCTCATCAGGGAACTCAAAAATCCAAACATCGGCCTCTTCCATAGGGTAGTCAGCAAGGTTGTAAGAGATGGCTCTTCCATTCATGGCTTTCTGTGTGACATAGGTAATATTGAATTTGGCTAGAACCATCAATAAACGAGCCATTCAAGTGGATAGGGAGGGATACTTGAGTAGGAACTAATGGGATCCATTCAGGATACAAGCTTGTTGGGAAAGGCGGGCATATAGTGTCGCCACTTTTGGGTAACCCAGACAAGAGCGACACATGCTTTTTCCAAGGCGGTGTAGTTAACTTCATAATCGGCCAACTTTCGACTAGCATAGTAGATGGCTCTCTCTTTGTGGGTTTCTTTGTGGTACTGGTATAAAAAATCTCCAGCTACAGTATCGGTTACAATTAGGTATAGAGGAGTACGGGAAGATCAGGCTGTAGCAACATGAGCACCGGAGGTTGGGCTAGGTATAGCTTGATTCGGTAGAAGGCTTCTTGTCAAGCTTTGTTTCACACTTTGATTGAAGATTTTTGAAGGAGTTTAAAGATGGGTTCACGGATGCAAGTCAATTGGCTGATGAATCAGTTGATGTACTATAATTTCTCAAAGAACCCCCGGACTTCCTTCTCCATTCGAGGTAGTGTCATCTCAAGTATGGCTTTAACTTGGCAGGATCTACTTCTATCCCTTTCTCACTAACCATGAATCCTGAGAGTTTTTCTTTAGTACCGCCGAAGACATATTTATATGGGCTAAGTCGCATTTGGTACAGTCGCAGTCGTTTGAAGAACTTCCCGAGAGAGGAAACATGGCCTTCCCTAGTCTTGGACTTGATTATTATGACATCTACATAGACCTCGACTTCTTTGTGTATCAGATCATGGAAATTGGTTGTGGTAGCCCCTACAGTTTTTTAAACCAAATGCATGGTAATGAAGTAAAAGGTTCCCCAAGGGGTGATTAATGAGGTTTCCTCTTGCTGATCTGGGTGCATCTTGGTCTGATTATATCCAAAAAACCCGTCAATGAATGACTTGAGAACGTGATTGGATGTATTATCCATAATCATATCGATGTTGGGTAGTGGGTAATCATCCTTTGAAGAGGCCTTGTTCAAGTCTCGGTAGTCGACACATATGCGAACCTTCCCTCCTAATTTCGGTATGGGTACGATATTGGCTAGCCATGTTGTATATTCGATCACACGAATGAATACCATGTTCAGTTTCTTGACTACTTGTTCTTTAACTTTGAGTGACCATTTGGTGGGGAGCTTTCACAGTTTCTGTTTGATCGGTTTGCATTCTGGGAGAGTTAAAATCTCATGCTGTGTTATCTTAGGGTCAATGCCAGTCATATCATTGTAGGACTATGTGAAGACATTCACAAATTCCTTTTGTAGTTCTTTGAGTTGCACACGCTCATGCTCATTAAGGGTGGCCCCTATCCTAATCGCGCGCATTAGCAGGTGGCATAGGTACAACATGCCAGTTGAGGTACTATCAATATTTACTATTCACACACATAGTAAATCTCATAATTTAATATTAACCAATCTATGTCTCTCGATTAATATTTAATCATCACATTTATTATATAATCACATTAAATTACGTCACACGTATAATTTAACTAAAACGTATTTTTCCAATTAATTTATCAATTAATTAAATCATAAATATGTAAAAATACGGAGTATTACATACTTCCCCCTTACAAACGAATTTCGTCCCCGAAATTAGGACAAGATTGGTACTAAAACTTAGGGTCTTTAATATTACGACATCCTCTAGTACCCAAATTCAAATCATAACAACATAAGGGGCTCTCCACTATACACTCGCTAGTGGTGCCCACCTATCAAAAGGCTCAATCACTGTAGCCTCTGATTATATACAAACTTGTTCAAATATCTTAATAATGATATTATATACAAGTCTTAAGGTCTCACCTAAAAAATAGAACATCACACATTGTGCTTCTACCACGACATTCTAATAAGATGAGCCTGCACATCACCGTCTCTATTGCTTCAATAATATTGGAAGGCCACACATCACTAGGTGACAACTTCCCGTATCCACCCCCAACACATATATCCCATCCTAAGGGAAACCACAAGGACATCTAACCACTCATGTTCGTCCTCCAAACATCGGTTTGTTGCGATGTAAGTCTTACAACTTTCAAAAGTTATCTAAAATAGTTTGGGGTTACTCCGCTTTTGCCAACAGACTCTAAATCACGTCCGATCAAAAGTCTAGTTATCCTCTCACTTTGGATCTCCCAGAGGGTAAACGATAAGGCTTACCATGTAAAAACCTCAAAATGGCACTCAATCCTTTACAAACAGGTATGCGTGTCTATACACAACTCTACCTATTAGTAATTTCTCTTCCCAATTACCTTACAGTTCATAATGTTCACCGTCCACTTCAATCAACATTGTAAATCACCTACCGTATACTCATTGGCTAAAGGTGACGCAATATGTCCAAAATAAAATCCCATCCCCACTGCTTCCTGAAAATCCCTATCAGAGGTGGGATTAAAGGATCTCATCCTCACTCATAATTATATTGGGCGGCACCCCACACCGGTGTAACCCTTCTTTTTAAAGAAAAAATAACAATCACTTATTCTCGGTCAATCTATTCCACACACTCGAAGGAATTCTCGACCTTATCCTGATGTTGGCAACCCATCAACGAATTCTACCATTATGTGTTACCATTCCACCACTGGAATTATCAGTTTGATAAAAAATTATTCCCATTTACGAGTGGTTTACTCAGAGACAACCTCACTATGTCCTGCTTAACACCGACTTACACTTATAACCTCTCACTTTAAGTGGAGCTTTTACTCCCCTTTCTCTCAGGTTATACCCATCAACATTCCATTTATACAGAAGCCACTATCAATAATCGATTGAGTAGGACTCCGCTCTACTTCCCCGCAATAGATGGATTTCCTCTTCTCAAGAGATATCCTTTTAAATGGATTTCCATAGCCTTTGAACCCATCTCGGGTGTGCTATCTCTCGTTGCACATATATACTAGGATTATCATCTTTATCAATGATTTTCAATCCATCACATCATTTTAACTTTGTTTATAACTGCCCCTCAGGCATATTTTCCACACATTAATTTCCACTCACTTCTATCTCGGATGACATCAAAACCACTAGACAGGGCACCCATACACCCTATGTCTTGTGCATTTTTGTACAAACATTACCAACGTCTCGTACATAACACACTTTTCTTAAAATTGGCTTCACATTCTTGACCTGGCTAGAGCACATGGGTCTTCACAATCTCCCCATAACCTATAATCGAATTCTTCTCGACATTATCCCACCCTTTAACTCATACTGAGCAAACATTTCATTGACTTTCTACAGCACTACCGGCTCCACAAGCCTTACTCGTATAATATCTCTCATATCAAAGTGTTTTCTTCACACGTATAATGATTAGCATTTGAAACTGATGCCCCTAGCATCCATCAACGTCTCTCCACTCCTGACGTTTAATAAGCTCCATGTGTATCTCATTTCACAATGACACCCAAATAAGGAACTTCCCCTCCCAGTACATCATCACTAACATTGTCGGAGATTGAGTTCTATAATCCTAAATCACATAACCAGGCAATCAAAATCCAATCCCCGTACATTTAAATATAACTCTCAACTCCCACATATCTGAAGGAGTCATATTACACCGCACTCTCACTATCACTAGTCATTCGCGCTAATCACCATAATGAGTTTAATCTCCTCACTCTCGTAATAAACCTAATATACATTGTAACATATCGGTAAAGTCCCTACACACCGGGATCAAATATCTCGAGACAACTAGACTCTCCGAAGCCTCCATCATAATATCATATAAATGTGAGCTCGACCCACTTTCTAGTGAGGCGTCGCTAAAACAACACATCCGGCCTAGGAACAGTGAACACGATAGCCTTGCACTCAGCGATCACTATCGTACCAACCATCGCTAACCAGTCCATACCCAGGATACTATCATACTCGTATTACACATCACTAGAATGAGTAATTCCTATAAAGTATATCTCAATTGTCAACACCCTCTCCCTTGTGGATGAAACCAAAGATAACCCCGCTACCCAACAAAAAAACATATACACATAAAATGTTATCGATATAACCACTAAACTCGTCTCACATGCAAATATAGTGCTAACAAAATCATGTGATTCGCTCATCTCACACAAAACATACCTCATTCACTCGAGGATAAAACTCATACCTCCACCTTGACAACTGCCCTGGTTGTTCAAATGGTTAATGGACATTACACGCTCGTCCCAACGGAACCTAAATACTATTTTAATCAATTCCCCTACTAGGAACCATGTTCTTGTCCTTTTTTATCTTTGGCCAAGATCAATGCACGTGGTCATACTCTCTACCTAAAAATATATCTCTAAAGAATCCCTTATTCCTGGCCACACTGATCGTATTAGGGTTGTTCATCTCTCGAAAATCTGTAGCTTTAACCCTGATGGCTACGCTCATTGTTCCCTTAGTCCTGCTGGCCCTAAGGAAAACATAGTGTTGGTTTTACCAGTTTCGACTGAATCCGCCATCACTCGATAAGAATTCCATTATTTTCATCATTTAAATGGTTCCCCTCATGGGTCTCCCCCTGTAGTGTTTTACTAGCAAAATTTCATCCAATCTTAACCTCCTGACTAAACTCTTAAATTATTTTATCTTTGTTCACATAAAAGCATTAGTATCATCAATATACATAGGTCATCCACGCAAAAATTTCTCATAAGTGCTGGGGACTCCTACTCGTGAGCTCATTATTCAATCTTGAAGACCCTTTTATCTATTGTACCTACCTTATTGGGTACAAAGTTTCACCAAATAAATAATTTATTTATCACATTTGGCCTCTACCCGATCCTAATGTGATAAGTTTTGAAAATTTTCTAAATTTTCACTTCCGTGCATTACCACACCCGATCATAAGTCAGCTACCATGGATTTCCTTTACCATTGACTGACACGTACAACATTCAAACTTAGAAAACTGTAGCGATTGGTACTCTTCAATACCCCTTTGACTCTCTCCCAATTTAATTGTGTTGGGTGACTCCACTTTAGTACCACTTCTTGCCATAGTGTTACTGGGAAAGTCTGTTGTAACCTAGTAGTCATGGTGGCATCAACTGCCCAAGCATCATTAGGGGTGACCTCGACTATGGGTATCGCCCCCATAATATTCTATAGCTCCAATTGAGCCCCGCCTCTTACTGTCCTCCCAGCAGTTTTCACTGGTTGTCCTTCATTATTTGAATTACACAGTACATCCGAACGTGCATAAGATTCACTACAATAATACATCATAGCAGGAGAACGAAATCTCATAATAGGAATAAAAAATCCTAAGCATAGGGCCCTATATCAAATACAAAGCAATGCAGAAACATAGTACGTCTGTACAGGATACTATGGACACTAGAACTTGATGCTCTGATACCATCTGTGACACCCCTTTTGATTAAATTCCGAGTGATTAGTCGTATATTAAATTAAAATAGGTTTCTCAGTTAGTTCATTCTTAGCATCACTGTCGACAACTTTTTAATTACTAATCACCTAAGTGAAATTAGACTGGTCCCAAATTTAATCTTTCATTAACCCAAGAACAATACGAATGCCAAAAATCAAACATTCACACTATGCAATAATTCAAACCATCACGCAATATATAAAGGATAAAGTCTTGTCGAGTCAACAATCGGCTAAGATCCAAGCTGCTTAATAAAACCAATATAATACAAAAATGAATATCTTAAATAAGGACAATGGATAACATGTCTCAATAGGGAATACTAAAATGAGACCCTACACTATATCTAAATGAACGAATCGTCTATCCTAAGTACTTACAGCCTCCACAATGCTACAGCTACGAGTCCCTAGACTAAATCCTCAAGTCTAGCGTCCCAGTGGCTGGACACCTCAAAACATTTTGAAAATATTTAGCAAGTGTTTATCACAATAAGATGAGTTATTGATTATACATGTTAATATTTCTTACACTCTTTTGAGTTAACTCACCCCTCATCTATAGTGCACGCCTAACTTCCTATACTTAGCCCACCTAGCTGTACTGCCCAAGCTAACTAGACTATAGTATTCAACTGAACTTATCTACATGACTAAGTTCCCATACTGCCCATATAGTATATTAACAACAACACATCTCATATGTTATATACTTAGATAACTTGTCACATCTTGTTATCTCTTACTTTTACAATTAAGCCTCACTACTTAATTTTCCTAAGATACTCATTATCTATCGTTTAATTATTCTAATTAAATTTCCCTACTTAATTTACTTTTAGATGTATGCACATCATCTTACGTTCGACTATCCCATATCAGTAGATTATCATACATTATATATTTCACACACAATATATACAAATAAATTCATTCATCACTAATATATCCTCATAACACACATCAAGGACGCTTGGTGCCACCGACACCAAGTAAAAGGATTGGTTAGGAATGTCACCTCGACCCCAAGTTTATTTCATGTATTGGTTCAGAAAATCACCTCAACCCCACTCACGAAATTTTATACATGTATTGGTTCAGAACTCTTTCATCACGACCCCAAATCATTATTTCCATATATTAGTTTGGAATCCTACCTCGACCCTAATATAGGAAAATATTCTTTAGGTATTCTCTCCACTTAGATATCGATATAATTCAGTAAGTATACACAAGACCTAATAATCATGCTCGTACGTAGTATTTATCTGGAATATTCACCGTACTCTTTAGATTAGATTATTTTCACATACAAGTTCGGAATCCTACCTCGACCCTAGTATAATCAAATGTACTTTAGGTATTCACTCCACCTAAGTATTTATATAATTCAGTAGGTATACACACAACCTAATAATCATGCTCGTACATAATATTTCTCCTGGATATTAACCGTACTTATTAATTTATGATTTATCTCACTATCGCATTTTAATTGAGTATTCACACAACTCTAAGGGCCCTAGTTACCTCTCCATTCATTTTAGTGGTTAAGCTATCTCTAAACTACTTGTATACTCCTTGGAATGAAATTTACTCTCTCCGTAACTTAAACTCGAAATTCTCGATGCATTACTCGATCGGTTTATCCTCGTGCCAATGATTTTAATGGACCCCGACTATACACCTACGGGTACCCTCCAAGTCCCTACATAGGTATAATATCATCACTAAGATTCCCTTCAAGCGTCAAAAATGGAATAGAACTCAACCAACAAAAGAACCCAAAATCAACTTGGGTCGATCGATCGACCATGATCATCAATCATTCGACTCCATCGATCGACCGACATTCAAGGGTCGATTGATCGATCCAGCAGTGATAAACGTAGTTATTCTTTGTCTTCTTCAGGCATTTTTCACCATATTCAATTATATAGCTCACATGATAATCCAACGGACTTGTAACTAACGATACATAACCATTCCTACATATGCTAGGATGATTTACAACGAATTAACATTATGAATCCTTCCAATTTAGCCTACAATAATTCAAATCTTCTAATTATTCAAGAACCCTAGTATGACATGTTCTTCCTATGTGTTCAATCATCAACCCATATTTTAATTCGTACTAACAATCATGATTCCTCTGATTCTCAATCCTCTACAGATATAAATCTAAGAACCTGTTATTTCTACCCAAACATGCAATTAATCAATTATTTTTCTCCAAAAATATTCATCAAAATCAATTTATTCATAAATCCTATGCATGGATATTTAACTCAAAATAATTTGTAAATAACCACTCGCCTTATTTAGAGATGATCTGATTCCGTGATTGTTGTTGGTGATTGATTGTCTTTCTCCTCAAATCTTCCATGCCAACTAGTTTGTGATGCAAGAACCCTTTGAATCCTTCACCAATTCTTCCTTAGGCTTTGAGAATTATTTCTCCTTTCTCTCTAATGGCTTTTATATTTTTTCTCCTCTATCCCTAGCATCCAACACTTATAATCTGATTTAGAGTTTGTAAACTCGTAGGTCTCCTCACCCGCATTTGCCAAAAGACTAAAATGACCACGTATGATCCCGGTTTAGCCCAAAAATTCCCTGGTATTTGACTAGTACCCCCGAGTATACAATTTTGACTATTTTGACCCTTACGGATTCATCCGTGACCTCAAAATTATCATTTGAGTCACTTAAATAAATTTCTCATTTCTCCCCTCAAAATAGTCTACACGTGACTCCCAGTGAGACAATAACAAATACGCCCATATCATTCGCTATGACGTATATCAAATTTACTATCAGTATTTACTCTTCACACACATAGTAAATCTTATAATATAATACGCCCTCATCACTCGCTATGACATATATCAAATTTACTACAAATATATACTATTGACACACATAGTAAATCTCATAATATAATATTAATTAGTCTCTGTCTCTCGATTAATATTTAATCAACACATTTGTTATTTAATCACATTAAATTACGTCACACATGTAATTTAACTAAAACATATTTTTCCAATTAATTTCTCAATTAATTAAATCATAAATACATAGAAATACGGGGTATTACATTTACATGACTATTTCGACCCTTTCGGAGTCACCCGTGACCTCAAAATCATCATCTGGGTAACTATACATAATTATTCCATCTTAACCCCAAATTAGTCTACGTGCGACTCCGGGTTGAGACAATTTAAATTACACCATATCACTCACTATTACGCGCAATAATTTACATTCATTATTTTCTATTCACTTAGTTGTTTAAATTCATAATATTAATCAATATCTCACTCTCGATTCATAATTAATAAGTGAATTATTTCTCAATTCAGTTAAATTACTTCTCTCGCATAATTAAAAAAAAGTAATTGATTATAGAATTAATTAAATTCAAATACTCATAAATACGGGCATTACATCTCCTAAGATCATAAACTTTTTTGGTTGACGTATAACCCTCGCACTACGACTAGGTAGTCCCTGTATTAGTGTACTACTGTCAACATGTGTTATTTCATCCTATATTGGTGGTGTTGAAGAATCTTTTCGATCCCCTCACAATTCTTCAAGAACAACTTTACTTCTTAGTTTATGATCCATCATAAAATCCTCTTTCGAGAATTGGGAATTGGATCTAATAATGACCTTCTGATCCTTAGTATCTTGGAATAATAAATCCTTGGTTTCCTAAGTATATCCTACAAAGTAACAAACTTATGACTTTGATTCCAACTTATTAGGATCTCTCTTTAACACACGTGTTGGACTACCCTAGATTTGAATATGATTCATACTGGGCTTGTGCCCAATTTAAAATTCCTTGGGTGTAGTAGAGGTCGACTTTGAAGGTACTAAGTTCACTAAATTAGTGGTCACTTCTAAAGCATGTCCCCAAAAGGAATCAGAGAGATCTGTATAACTCAACGTGGACCTAATCATATCCAAAAGTGTCTTGTTCCTCCATTCTGCTACATCATTTTTCTGAGGTATACTAGGTGGGGATAATTGGGATATGATCCCTTTATCTTCTAGATAGTTCCTAAAATCCCATAAGAGGTACTCTCCACCATGATTATATCGTAGTGTCTTGATACTTTTACCTTGATTCTTGTCCACTTCTGCCCTATACACTTTGAATTTCTCAAAGTCTTCGGACTTATGGCGCATTAGGTAAACGTACCCATACCTTGAGTATCATCTATGAATGTAAAAAAATACTGAAAGCCCCCTTTTGTTCGGGTTGTCATCGGACCACATAGATCAAAATGGATCGATTCCTACAGTTCTTTGGCTCTATATCTCTTGGCAGAGAAAATCCTCTTGGTTATTTTACCTTCTAAACAAGATTCACAAACTAGAAGTGTGTCCACCTCTAGTGAGGTCAACTGCCCACTTGCTACCAGCCTATGAATCCATTTTATATTAATATGACTTAGGCATAAGTGCCAAATATATGTTTGGTTCACTAAGGAGGGATCCTTTCTCTTTAAATTTGGTCCAATTGAATTATGCAAAATATTAATTTGTTGTGTGGGATTGATAGGATAATATAAAGATTATGAACTAATGTACCAGAACAAATAAAAGATTTATTTTTCTTAATAACCACGAGTTATTTAAAAGAAACTAAATACCATAAAAGGCAAAATAAGAAACTTAAATCAAATTCCTTCTAATGGAACGTGCATAAAGACACTCTTTTTAAAATAAACTCCTATTAGTATTAAAGCTTAAATGAACTTCCCCCACAGTAACTACCGCTACTCTCATAGCATTTCCCAGAGTTTAATAAATCTCTCCATCACTTAGTCGCCTAGTTTCCCGGAACCCCTGTAAAGAATTGCATACATGATTAGTGGCTCTGTATCCACACACCAGGTACTGGTAGTAAGAACCACAAAAGATAATTAAATGACAAATGAATGGAATTTATCTGCACTGCTCTGTTTATTGTGAAAAACCAAACAATTTTTATTACAGTGTCCTGACTCCTTACAGTGGAAACACTTTCCCTTAGGCTTCTTCACGCCTTCCTGAGGCCCACGAGATGCCTGAGAGACCATAACTTTTTTTTAGCCTTTTTCTTCTTTTTATTCTTGCCCATATGCTTAGAAGCAAAACCTTTCTCGGTAACAAAAGCACTTACTAACTTCTTGATGCGACCCTCATATGCTTATAGTTCTTTACGTTGTTTTTCCAAATAGTAAAAAAGTTTATTCATGTTGTAATTTATGCAGGACTGCTGAAAGGACTCAGACAACGAATGGAGAATAATATCGACCTGGGTTTTCCCATCGATTTCCACTCCAAGGATTTCAAGATCATTGAGAAGAGGCATCATCCTTAAAAAATGTTCCCTCATTGGGGTCCCTTCATTCATGTTTGTGTTCGTGAGTTCTTTTATGGAAACTCGCCTTACAGTACGATTCTGATCCCCAAACATATATTTTAGATTCAGCATCATGACATAGGTAGTGTCCATCGACTGATGATAATGTTGTAAAATATTTGGCATAGATTGAAAAATGTATCTTTACGCCATCTCATCAGCCTTGATAAATTTCTGGTAGTCACAGGTTTCCTTTTCGGTTGCCCCCTCACCAGGTTTCTTATAGGTCAGATCTCATAGAGCACAAACTTATACCCTTCAGCAGTCAACACCATATCCCAATTTATTTTCCAGTCAATGCAATTAGGTCTTGTTAATTTATTTTCTTTGAAAATGACAGCAAGTGTATTGAAAAATCATCCCATCTTAATACTAAGAATCAAATAATAAAATGAATCATTATAGGGAATATAACTTTTCAAATTCTAAAATAAAATTAATGTACTGTTTATCAATTTCAAAGTAATTCGTCAGCATTTCGATTATAATTTGAATAGTATTCCTCTTTAGAGAACCTACTTTCCAAAAAAAAATTAGGCACACTTATTCCTTTTAATTTTATTATATAGACAAAACCTGTATGAAATAAAATTAAATAGCCGAGACTTTGGTCCCACAAAATCATAGCATTCATCTTTGGAGAATCTATCATTATTTTATATCTAAGTGTATACAACCAAATAATTGTAGATTATCTCATATCACATAGGCTCCTCCTTTGGGGACTACCTATGTGAATAATGAATCCAAAATTACCCTTAAGGAAATTTATACCGACTACCACAATAATTATCATTCCTTGTTGGAGGACCTACTTATTTTTGAAAGTCTACAAATCGTTGATGGAGACCATGGAATTTTCTCTTGGAAAATTCCCTCTCCCACTTAGTAATTTTAAAAACCTTTGTGAGGGTTATAAAAAAAATCCAATTCTTAATTAATTTGAAAAATCTAGGACATTTGATATATTTCCAAAAACACTGAGATATCCCTATTTTAATATATATCAAGCAAATGTGTGATAAATAAAAAACATTCAAATACCCTTTATCGTTAAAAAAAATACTCAATTTCTTTATTCTCTAACCACACATATTAATGTCAACAATTCAAAATAATTATGAATTATTCACATTTAGCATCTACATGATTTAAGTCGGATCGATATTATATGTTGTCCATAATTCTAACCTTTAACACATATTAGAAACCCAACAATTAAAACATGAATAATAGATACATAAATCAACGTAAAGAAGAAAATCGAGATAAATAAGGATTCTTGACTATTATGGTCAAGATACAACTCTTTGGTAGATTGGAGTTCTCAAGAGTTATCCTTGAACTCAATGGTGATCGTTGAACTCAACAGTTATCCTTGAACCCAACAGTCATCCTTGAACCCAAACACTTCATGTTTCCACTACGTTAGGATGACATGGGGTTCCACCTCCAAGCACTGTTTAACACTATAGAAACTGATCTCTGTGCCAAAAACTACATCCGATCATCGATCTTTCGCACACTCCTCCACTAGCAATTACGATAAAAAACAATAACAAATTACATATGTCCTATACCTCCATTAAGGAGTTAACATTCCACATATATATTATATTAATCCAGCATAAAAAATAACCACGAATAAACCATCGTGGGATCCAATAACATAAATAAACTCATAAATATGTGACCATAATAGTGGGCTAAGATCACTAGAACATAGAAGTTAGCACATATCTATATTCTCCCCAATATCCATGAACATATATGATTGTCTTAACTAGAGAACATGGTTGAATTCAACCTATACGTGGTATCAACGGGGATCTGATACAAATTGTTGGAGACAAAGTTCAAGGGTCTATTAAGAGCGTGAATAGATCGATACTACCAAAAAAAATTACACATACATGAAATCCTAAAAGGTGGAATTAGGATTTACCTTTCCAAATTTTTTAGATTTGATATCTTCTTTAAACGAATAGAATATGTGATGGCTCGGTTCTCCTCATAATCTTCTATTTTATTACCGATATGGACAACCATGAGTAGATGGTGGGATCCTACTTCGTGACCACTTTCTTGTATCCTCTTTCTTCTCCGCTGTCTTTCTTTCTCACAAATATGAACTCGAGTCTTTTGAGTATCCAAGAGTGATGGATAGTTTATGAAACAATGAGACGTGTGTGCATATATATAGTCTAAAGTAAGGACCCGAAGGGGAGATAAGGATGTGGCCCCTAATAAACTTGAGAAAACCTAATCCTTCCTGAATCACCATTAATTATAATTAATACCACTAAATAATTATAATTGCAACTCCACTTCTTAACTCAAAATTATATTTCCAGCTCCTCATTATTAATTACTCAATTCTCCATACGTTAACGTTACAGATACCCATTAAAAAAATAAATTACTGATAATTTATTTTATTAAATTCTTTAAGTTCTTGAGCGGTCCAACTTAACTTATGAGTAGTGTCGGATTAACATAATCCACCTGCAGGGTTTGACACATACAAAACTTATAAGTATCTCGAGGGGGGGGGGGGGGGGGGTATCACTAGTCTCTATACCGATATGTGAATTCCACCCATAAAAGACTTTCACCGTATATTAATAACCATTACCAAATTTATTGATATTACTAGTCCAAGAATGAATCTAACCCAATAAGTGATAGTAATAAATAACTAGTTCTTGTGTCCATCAATCATATCCGGATTAAGATGCTTAAGTAAACCTAATAATCACGAGGTGTACATTATCTTATAAAATCAGTATAAAAAAAATTACCTCAAATTGGTTTCGTTCAATACACACAAAGTTTACTAGCACAATAAGTTGAAACTTCACAATTTCCTATAATCAAGATAGGCCTACTAAAATATTGTGCTACAGTCCTACTGATGGCGTGTCTAATTCCTTGTAAGACTGTGAACTATAAAACTTCTATTCCACAATAACTGGTTATTTGATCCTCGGTGTGTAAGTCATAATGACTATTCGATTGCTAAAGGAAAATGAGCACATAAATACTCTTGTAATCTCTCCTTTTATCTATTAAGTAATAAAATTTTCAAAACAAACACTAAAAGGAAAGTAAACAAATATAACACCCTGTGACACAAGATAAATCTTGTCTAAGGCGAAAGATCAAGCTAACAAATTATAACATCAATACCGTGAATTAAAAATTCAAAGGGACAACTAGATCATTTTAACCTGTCATGCAAAGAGAATCACAATACTAATTTATACAAAGAAATTTAAACATAACAAGAGAAGATGACATAGAAAAATATGTATATTATTGTATGAAATCATCTAGTGACATAAATTATATCAAGGAGTAAAAAAAAATCCTAAAATATCATAATGATTCATTTTACTTCACTTCTTATATCTATATAGTCCCCTGACTCATTTTCATATAAAAAGTGGCATAGTGTCATTAAATTAAAACTCTCCCTTGATTTAACATCTATCCCTTTTTGTTATGGAGTTGAAAATGGAGAGAAAATTAAGTCAAGAAATGAATTTAGTCAATGATGAAATGAGAATTTTTAATTAATGTTGATTATAGTGACATATGTTGTAAACAAATGTAAATGAACTCAACAAATAGATATATAAAGATATAAGACAACTCAACTAAATAGATACACAACATAGAAACATATGGGTCATCAAAGACAATCATAATAATAATTCCAAACAAAAATATCATTAAAGACAGAAAATGAAGTAACAAAAAGACTACCCATAGTGTATTAATAACAAGATACACCCAAAATAAAGAGTTTTAGGATTTGACAAGATAGAGCAACTTGAACCAAAAAACTAATATTATCTCACTCCAAACAACCAAAAATAATTATCAAACCACCACAAATATCTGAAATGATACAATTTCAACCACAAAATCTCCACATCTAATAGAAACTACCACCTCTCATTACTCATTATCTTCTTAGTAAATCATACTGATGTACATTATATGAAGTGAGCAAACCTAATGACTAAGGTTTACCATGCTCTTCTTGGGATATAAAAATGGATGCTTAATATCCGTAAATAGTGTGTTGACAAGATGAGTGAGATGTTGATCTGAATCAATTTTGGCAATCAACTCTTAAAGTAAAAAGTCAATAAATAAATTAGATAGGTAGTTGAGTTAGTCAATGGAAAAGTTATAACTGATAGTTGAAGTTCATATTCAAAAAGTAGATGTAGATGTGGATCCATGCATCTGGGATCTCATACGAGTTCTAGTGTAAGAAAACTCCAAAAACTCATCAATGGGTGGTAGAATATAGTCATAATCACCGCCTTCCTACTTTTCATTTTTCTCACTAAATTTACTATTTTGATTACTCGTTCATTGAAGAGTTATAAGGACACAATTTCCAATTAAATTAATTTCTATGGAATTGACTTAATCCCGGAAAAAACTTATTTGAGTCATAGATAGATTTTCTATCTTATCACAATACCCACAGAGTCTATGACGTGTTGTTTGAAGACATATCGACCAAGATTCAAATATATATCATGTCGTGTTTATTGGGGAACGTTTCGTGTCTTCATATCACATTGCATTTAGAGATACTCTCAGGTATGAATGCTTAATGTTTATGGGACTCGAAAAATGTTTTAAGGACGTTATTTTATTTTAAAATGATTTTAAAATGTTAAAATTATTTTTAAACCATTTTAACTTCGTTTTAGCTGAAATAAATACTTCTTAGAGTCATATGGATTCTTCCCTTATGTTTTGGAGGATCAAACAACATCATAAGTTATTCAAATGACATCTCTGTTTCTTTCAAATGACATGGACAAGTCATTCTAACGACATGGCCAAGTCATTCAACCGACATAAGGATATCGTTCTAATGACCAGCTGACTTAACGTTTTTTTATTTAAGTCATTCTTTCTCAGAAAAATCGAGATGTGTAGATTCAACATACAAAATATAACAGTTATGTTTTTTTGTACTTGTTTTCTAAGGAATTCTAATCTAAAACAATCCTTAGTGTTTAAAAGATCCATGCTTTCATACATATTCTTTAGAGATCTTGTTTGAACCATTGGTTTTTTCATCCATATTGAACAATTTATTTTGTTAAGTTTTGTAGTGAAGAAACGGTGAAGGTCCTGTTTCGAATCGTAGACGGTTACCAAAGCTACATCAGTGGGGACGAAGGTGCACATGGAATTGTGTGCAGTAGACAAGTATTGTGGAAGAATTTTTGCATGGGCACTATGGAAGAGCGGTTAAAGAGAAGAAAAACATCAAGGCGTGTGGGAATCGAGTCATTGTGTAAGTTTGTTTGTCTTCCTTTAAAAATTCCGTATCATAGTGATTGTCAGGCTTGGGTCGTCCGAGGTTTTTCCCTTAGTTGTTTCCTCGTACATGCAACATTACTTTTCTGAACTTATTTATTTTACTTGATTTAATCATCTAGATGCATGTTTATGATTAAAAAAGATAAAATTGGGCTTTAGTAAAATTGATTCAAAAACTTGGAGCGTAATTAAAATTTGGAAAAAGGTTATTGCAAGAAAATTTATTTCACCTAAAGAAGACTTCAAAAAGGGACATATAAATTGGTATCAAAGAAGGAAATACTTTTTTATTGCGTGGATCCTTGTTTTGTGATTTTTAGTGGTCGTGTTTTTTATCACTCTTGGATTGTCTTTCTCTCGATGGATTCTCAAAGTTTTGGCAATTTAATTCTTTTGAATTTGAACTTTGCAAAATGAATTGGTATTATTTGATAATGAAAATTCTCGTTTTAAACATATGATTGAATATTCGTAAACATTTCAAACACAAAGAGATATCATTCGTGAGAAGTATGTGGCTTTATATGATAACTTTGAATCTTTGAAAGTTTCCAAGGAAGTGAGTGAGAATAGAGTCCTTGCTTTAGAAAAGGAGTTAGAGGACTTTAATAATTCTAGGGTTAGTGTCGTTGAAGAAAATATTTTGATTAATGAATTTAAGGCACGTGAGAATAAGCTTAGGGATAAGTTTGATCACATTGAGGGGGAGCATGATATCCTTCTAGAGGTAATTGAAGATTTAAAGAAGTAGTCCCTGGAAGTTGAGGAGTCTAATTGTTTGCTTGAGTCTAAAATTTTAGAAGATAAAAAATAATTTAAAAGACTTAACTAGTGTGAATAGGTATGGTAGTGGCTTATCTTGTTCTAGTGGTTCGAATGTTAGAGCCAAAACCATAGTTTTTTTTAGAGATTCAACCACATCCCAGGGTGTTATGAATGGTCAATTAAAAGGTCTAGTTCCTTGCCATATTTACACATGTTCACATTTCTATAGGAAAGGTCACCTTAGGCATTTTTTCTATGATCTTAGAAAAGACCCTAGGAGTTATAATTATAGTGTCTTGTCAGTTCCCAAAACCTGTCTTGTTAGTATACACCTGTTTGGATTAGGAAATCTATTTTGGAGATGTTGAATGTAGGTTGGTTGATTCTCATATGCTAACACATGATGATTCACATGCTATTTCTTATGGAAGATTTCTTGCTTGGTCATGTGTAATACCCAGTATTTTTATGGCCTTTAATTATGGGATTAATTAAATTAAATTGAGAGAAATTAATTTATTATTAATTCGGATCATAAAATAAATATTTACTAGCGTGACGAGAGTTAGCAATTATTGGTCAAAATTATATTGAATATTACTTAATGAGTAAAGTAATATATGAGATTAAATTTATTAAAATTATTGCGAGAGAATACTACGACAGTTATATAAATTATGTTGGGACGCGCGTGTCAGTTGTGTCGGGACTAAATTAATGGGATAAAAAGTAAATTAATTATAAGTCACACGTATGGTCATTTTGAGTGCACTAATGTGTCTGAAAGGTTTAAGATAATCATAAAAGAATACCTAGGGATTTAGTTTGGGTCTCGGGACAATTTTAGTCCTAACCGGCAAACCGGGAGGGAATTTCTGTAATTTTCATTCTAGGACCTTAATTAATGATGAAATTATTAAGGCTATATCACATGGTGTGTCGAGGAAGTTAGGGTTTTGAGAATCAAAAAGTGAGGAAAACCATATGAAGAAGAAGGAGAGAGATTTCCAAGGTATTCAAGGCCAAGAACCACCCATTTTGCACCTCCACCACCACCAGAGCATAGATCGAAAGAAGAGGATCATTACTGTACCACTCAAATTTGTCGGATCAAACCTGAAACTTTAAGGCAAGTATCTATCTTGTTGTTAGTGAGTTGATATTTCATCCGTGTTAGAGTACAAAATATAATTATAAGTTCTTATCGACATTAAATGCATTTGGAAGACTAGAATTCACATAATTGAATAAAAATCATGTTAGCCTAATGTCCTTATCACATGTAGAGAAATTATTATGAATTTTAATGGTGATTAGAGGAGGAAATATGGAAATATCATGTGGATTCTTGAATTAATATGGTAAACAAGGGTTAGAGACCAAATCATAAATTACAACCATTTAATGATGATCCCTTAATGAATTCCTCTAGATTTTACATTAGAAATTGTTTATACCCACTACTATAATGTTTGTGATGATTGGTTGGGAGTTTGGGCTTAATTATTGGAGGTTTTGGAGATTAATATTGATGAAACCCATAGGTTTAATTGTGCCAAAAATGGCAAACCAATATATGTTCGATTGATTGATTGACTCAAGAATGTCGATCGACCGACTGGATCGATCGATCTACCATTCCTATCGATCGATCGACTCCTCTTGGAATTTGAATCTTCTTTCCTTTTATTGTTAATCCGACCCCAATGTATAAGGACCCTTAGACATAACTTAAATACCATGATGGGACTTGAGGAGGACCAGTAGGTGTGTTTGCCTGCCTACTAAGGTGTGTTTGCCTGCCTACAAAGGTGTATCTAGGGTGCTTACTTCTCTCTCCCTCCAACTAAGTTACTTCTAAGTTCATTACTATCCTCTGAGTTCTACACGAGAGATTTGTGAGTTTAAATTGAGTCTTATCTTCATTAAGTTTGTGTTTTCGTGTTCCATCACTAATCCAAGGTTTTGGCTGATTAAATTATCATTACCATACTTCAAAGGGTTTACGCCTCCATATCATATAAAGTACCCTCTTACATTTGGTGACTCTAATAGGGAGGTATTCTTCTAATTAGGGAGTATGGCGCAAGATAACGCTGATCAAAGGCTCAACTTCGATGATATCTAACATAATGAAGAACAAGCCACGAGAGAATTAGAGGCTCTAGGGGATGGGGCTCCTGGAATAGAAGTACCTCCGGTTCTGGTGATGGCACGCATTCCGGGGATGACACAAGCTTCCACGAGTGCGGGGTTGGGACCTACTTAGGTGGAGATCCTCATGAGCAAGTTTTATGAATTCTTGCAAACTCCAGTAGCCTTAACTATTCTGGGAGGATCGGAGGCTAATGCCTTCATAACACTAGGGGTAGATCCAACAGCCCCACCAGGTTCAGGTGCAGTAGGAACGATCCCAACAAGCACACCCTTTGTTGTGAATCCAATAGTGGTAACCTCAGGAGGGTCAACGGCTCCTGTTATGACGTTTGTGCCAGTTGCAACGGGCACCCAACCCATGATGCCATTGGCTATCGCCCCAGTAGCATCATCCATGGAGGAAATGAGAAAGGAAATATAGAAGGAGGTTCTAAAGTTTATACAAGCTTCTTCGCACTCTGCTGGCGAGGTAGCTTCAGTTTATAATGACTTTCAAATGCCTTATCCCTAGGAGTACAATGATGAGACCTACCCAAAGGACTATATCCCTCCTATTTTCAAAAAAATACACAGGAAAGGCTGGGAACGCGAAGGAGCATATTAAGCGCTTTGTTAAACATTTGTGGGCGTATTGTATTAATAAAAGGCTCATGTTGAGGGAGTTTTCTAAGTCCTTGCTCGATAAAGCATATACCTGGTATTCCTATTTGTCTCCCAACAGCGTTTCTACATGGGAAGAGATGCGCGTATTATTTGTCCGGAAGTTCTTTCTGGCAGAAGATGAGTTCACTTTGACCCAACTGGGTAAGGAGAATCAATGACCTGGGGAAGAAGTGGTGGCCTATGTTCCAAGGTTCAGAGAAAGATCCCTCGACGTGAGGGAGGAGGCCAAAGAGTCCAAATTGTTACAAATCTGCGCTGAGGGACTGCTCCCTAAGTACATCTGCCATATTATCAATGAGACACGCGAAGGGACTTTCTCGATGTTCCTGAAAGCCGCGAGGAATATCTCCTTAGTGGTACGGCCCAATTCGGGGGTGGTGACCATGATGTTTAGGCAGCCGATGCAACCCATAGAGGGAAGGTCTCAGCCCCCACTAGTAGGGTACACCGAGGGGGGAGATATGGGTAAGGCACCGAGGAAGGACAATGAGAGAAAGTTTGGCAGAGACAGGGAGGACCCATCGCCATTGCCTTGTAAAGTAGAAGAAGCTGTCAGCTATTACAACGCAATGGTCCAAGGGGGAATGGTCTATGAGCCAAAGTACATTCCCGCTGTGAAACTCGCTGCGGTAACAAAGGCGGATCCGAAGTACTTCCAGGTTCATAGGAGGATCCAGCATCCAACCGAGAGTTATTTCACACTGAGAAGAATCATCGACAAGTATGTGAAGGAAGGGACATTGCAAATCCCTCCACAGAACGTCAAAAATAACCCACTGCCTGAACATGGGGACAATCTCCTGGTGGAGTATGATAAAGAGGCAGAGAGAGGAGAAAGCGAGTCAATGATGAAGCAAGAAGAATACGAAGAGGCCCTGGAAGATTGCACTAGGGGAATGGCTAATATAGTGTTAGCATACGACGAAGCAGGCGCCAATGATATTGAGGAGGTAAACGGTGTTGAAGGTGAGGAAGTAGACCCAGTTCTTAAATATTGTGTAGTTTCAAAATCCCCAAAGTTCACCTGGTTCTTCGACCAGGTGGGGGGTACCGAAGGAGAGTAGGTGGGAGATAACCCAGGTAATACTCGATATTACAAGGAAGAACGCAATCCCTTCGCTGAGATGGAAGGGACCCATGGACAGGTTAGTGAGAAAGTTTCTGTCAGAGGTAATTTTCAGCGATGCAGATAGGGTTGTAAGGATCCCTCACAACAGGACATTATATGTGACTGCTAGTGTTAATGGGGTTTGCTTCGTGAGGACTCTTATGGATGGGGGATCTTCCAACAATATCATGCCAATCAACTCTTTCGACGCATCCAATATTCCAGAAGAAATGTTGGTCCCTATGCCTTTGGTAATTTCGGGGTATGATAATCAATCTTCCAAGTCCATTGGGTACATTAATGTTGGGATTGTAATGGGAAATTTGAGTTCCCATATCAAGTTCCACATAATAGAGAGTGAAACTTCATATCATCTGTTAATAGGAAGGGTGTGGATGCACAACTAAGGGCTAGTTCCTTTTACGTACCACCAATGTGCCAAAGCGAATGTCAAGGGAACAAAGGTGACCATTAGGGCTACAAAGAGGCCCTTCACTGTGGAGGAGGCTCATTTGGTGGACACAACATTTTACATAGAGGTAGAGGAAGATGTACGGGTCCTAATGAGAAGGATGGAGGGGGCGTGGGTTCCCTCGATCAGAGAAAGGATGGGGCCCTTAAATGAGTAAAAGAAGGAGTTTTCGAGTAGCACAAGGGAAATAACTAAAGAAGCTCACCAGGAAGTCCCTCGGCCCCAAGGCATATCGAGGAAGATCAAAGACAGAATGAGGCCCAAAGTAGACCCAATGGAGAATGAGGTCCAACGTCAAAGCGTGATGAGTCGATTCTCAGGAGAAAGAGTGGTTGAGGCTTCTAGAGAGAAAAAGAGGAAGGTAGTTACCATTACCAGCAGATAATGCAAGAAGGTCGTTAGCGAGGAAGGAAAGGTGGTGTATCAATTATAACGGTGTGAGCGGGAAATCGAGGAAGCTGATAATGAGGTTGACCCGATATATGAATGCTTTCTGATGGATCAAAGGGGAAAGTACATGGTGATAAACAATTCCAGCATACATGAATTTGCGGAGGAAGTCGCCAAGGAACCAGATTACATGAAAAATCAGCTGAAGCCCCAGGCACAAGAGTTAGAGCAATTAGACCTTGCGAAGGAAGGAGAGGATCCAAGGACCATCTTCATCTCGAAAGATCTCAGTCAGGAGAAACAATAGGCCTTGGTTGAGTTGATTCAGGAGTTTATAGACGTCTTCGCGTGAAAATACATAGATATGGAAGGGTTGGATGAGGAAGTAAGCTGCCACAAGTTGAACATAATGCCTTCAGCCATTCTAGTGAAACAAGAGATGAGAACTTATAAGCCTGAGCTAGATTTGAAGATCAAGGAAGAGGTTCAACGCTTACTAATGGCAGAGTTCATCACACTGATACAACACCCACTCTGGCTATCCAGTATTGTCCCAGTGGTGAAGAAGGATAATAATGTAACACCCCGCCCGCCCGGGGAGAGCGAACGGAGCGCTAATGCGATAAAATAAATCCAAATCCACAAGTGACAAGGTATAGAGCATCCAAATAAACCCACAATCATATAAATCCACTAATCTGAATTCTTCAAATTAAATACAACAACATCTCCCAAATTAAAATTATTACAATCTAACTCGAATAAAAATACAAATCTCCAATGCTCTACAAATATTCCAAAAATATTCTTCCCAAAATGATCCACGCTAAAATAATCCCAATTGATCCATAGCATCCCAATATCCGCGCTAACCTGCCACTAAAAGAAAATATGGGGAAGTACACAATACGACAAGAAAGATGCTCAACAAATATATATTAGCGATGAATAAAGCGTAACAACACGAGTATGAATATTCAAATCAAAATGTAAACCTCAATGGCATTTATCAATATAATTTCTCAACAACACTTTAATCGGGTCACCAAGCCTCACCACATCCGTATATGCTTTATCAAGCCATAGCCCGGGAAACAGGAATTTTGGCGGGTGCCCAACATCCGTGTCATATTAAAATATCATGACAACATGCTCATCAACAATATAATGATACCACATGAATCAAAATAATTTCAACAATTATTTTCCAGATTTTAATGAATTGAACAATTCAAATAGGAGTTCATAATCATATGAATTCAAAGAGAATGACACTCGCGAGATTTAAGGTGCATATTGTGTAAAACCCCATACCTCAAACCATAATGAGAAACCAATGATCACATCCTCAAGATCAACACAAAAGATTTACAAAAGATTCTCCAAGAACCTCCAACAAAATAGCCCCAAGAACACCTCTAATCTAAGGTTGGAACTCACAAATCTCAAGGGCCAAAATATAAATAAAAAGAAGAGGAATATAAAATATATTTGCTGCCAAAATTTGTGCCAAAAGTATTTTAAAAGAGTTGCCCACGACTTCCTTTTATAATGAAAATAAATGAAGAGATGGAATCCAAAAGACTCCTTTAAATAAGGCAAAGAAATGAAGAGTTGGAAGTTAAAACAACTCCAAGAGTTAAAAAAACATTTAAAAATAATTTTAACTCCGTTTTCGAAACAGTTTGAAATTCTCGCCTTAAAAAATAATTACCAACATATTTGAGCAATAAAAATAACTTATCAAAAACTTTATTTTCCTCCATTTTCTAGAAATTAATTAAAATAGCCCAAAATTACGCGGGTTGTTACACTTCCCCACTAACAATGGAATTTCTCCCTCGAAATTCGCCGAATGCCTAACTCTCAAAAAATCAGGCCACTACACTAACTCCAAAAATAATCTCGTCGCCAAAAATAATTCATCACCTCTAATCTCGAAACCTAACACGAATATCACCTAAAATTTTCTTTCTCCAAAAATTGCTAACCACGCAATGAACCTAAAACCCAAGCCCCGAGAGTTGCCGTATACCTAAGATCTGATAGCATTTGTAACACCCCGCCCGCTCGGGGAGAGCTAACGGAGCGCTAATGCGATAAAATCCAAATCCACAAGTGACAAGGTATAGAGCATCCAAATAAACCCACAATTAAATAAATCCACTAATCTCAATTCTTCAAATTAAATACAACAACATCTCCCAAATTAAAATTATAACAATCTAACTCGAATAAAAATACAAATCTCTAATGCTCTACAAATCTTCCAAAAATATTCTTCCCAAAATGATCCACGCTAAAATAATCCCAATTGATCCATAGCGTCCCAATATCCGCGCTAACCTGCCACTAAAAGAAAATATGGAGAAGTACACAATACGACAAGAAAGATGCTCAACAAATATATATTAGCGATGAATTAAGCGTAACAACACGAGTACGAATATTCAAATCAAAATGTAAATCTTAATAGAATTTATCAATATAATTTCTCAACAACACTTTAATCGGGTCACCAGGCCTCACCACATCCGTATATGCTTTATCAAGCCATAGCCCGGGAAACAGGAATTTTGGCGGGCGCCCAACATCCGTGTCATATTAAAATATCATGACAACATGCTCATCAACAATATAATGATACCACATGAATCAAAGTAATTTCAACAATTATTTTCCAGATTTTAATGAATTTAACAATTCAAATAGGAGTTCAATAATCATATGAATTCAAAGAGAATGACACTCGCGAGATTTAAGGTGCATATTGTGTAAAACCCCATACCTCAAACCATAATGGGAAACCAATGATCACATCCTCAAGATCAACACAAAAGATCTACAAAAGCTTCTCCAAGAACCTCCAACAAAATAGCCCCACGAACACCTCTAATCTAAGGTTGGAACTCACAAATCTCAAGGGCCAAAATATAAATAAAAAGAAGAGGAATATAAAATATATTTGCTGCCAAAATTTGTGACAAAAGTATTTTAAAAGAGTTCCCCACGACTTCCTTTTATAATGAAAAGAAATGAAGAGATGGAATCCAAAAGACTCATTTAAATAAGGCAAAGAAATGAAGAGTTGGAAGTTAAAACAACTCCAAGAGTTAAAAAAAACATTTAAAAATCATTTTAACTCCGTTTTCGAAACCGTTTGAAATTCTCGCCTTAAAAAATAATAACCAACATATTTAACCAATAAAAATAACTTTATCAAAAACTTTATTTTCCTCCATTTTCTAGAAATTAATTAAAATAGCCCAAAATTACGCGGGTTGTTACAAATAATTAAATAAGGATCTGCGTGGACTTCAGAGACTTGAATAGATCTTGCCCCAAAGATGAGTTCCCTCTACCCTCCATTGATAGCTTAATAGATGCAATAACTAGTCATGAGATGTACAGCTTTATGGATGGGTACATAAGGTATAACCAGATCAAGATGGACCCCTCGGATGCAGAGAAGACGTCGTTCAGAACCCCGTTGGGTAACTTCATGTACAGGGTGATGGCGTTTGGACTCAAGAATGCTCGGGAAAGTTACCAGAGAAAAATGATGGCCATTTTCCATGACTTCTTCCACAAATTTGTGGAGTTCTATGTGGATGATTTGGTCATCAAATCGAGGAAGGAGGAGTCCCATCTAAGCGACTTGAGGAAGGTGTTTTCTCATTACAGGAAGTTTAAATTGAGGATGAACCCACTGAAGTGTGTTTTTGGAGTAACAAGTGGGAAATTCCTAGGCTTTGTGTTTGACTGACAAGGGGTGTAGATGGACTAGGACAAACATCGGGAGATCTTAGAAATGCCATGTCTAAGAATGGCGAAAGAGCTAAAGAGTTTCCTCGGTAAAGTCTCCTAACTTAGAAGATTTGTGTCTGGGTTAGACAAAGTAACACATCCATTGATGCAGCTGTTATGAAAGAATGTGAAGTTCAAGTGGGAGGAAGTTCACCAGGAGTCTCTCGATGGACTGAATAAACTGCTCATTTCACCACAGATCATAGTTCCCCCAAAGGCAGGAATACCGTTGTAGCTGTACCTCACATCCACTATGAAGTCTGTGGGAGCTTTGTTGGCACAAGAAATCGGCGGGAAAGAATGGACAATCTATTACCTCAGTAAGATCATCCATGGACCAGAAGTCAGATACAATAGCTTAGAAAGGCATTATTTAGCCTTAGTCTTTGTAGCGCAAAAACTTAGGCATTATATGTTATCTTTTACAATTCATATTGTAACTAGATGTGATCCTATTAAGTATTTACTAGCAAGAATTATTTTGATTGGCAGGGCAGCTAGGCGGCTCCTCATCCTATTTCAATATGACTTGAAGTGCGTGGTGCCTCACGCAATCAAAAGCCAGGCACACGTTGATCTGTTGGCTATTTTCCCCTCAGGAATGTTCGAGCTACCTAAAGAAGTTATTCTAGGAGATGATTTATAGTCCAACCATCTAGACGTAACGGACGAGGAATGGACCATGAAGTTCGATGGATCATCGGAAGAAAAGAAAGGAGGAGCAGGGGTTATTCTTTCGAAAGGAATGGAGGAGATTTTCCTTTCTTACAAGTTAGATTTCCCTTTCTTTAACAACGAGGCAAAATATGAAACTTTGGTTTTAGGATTGCTAGACGCTCTCCGAAGGGGGATCTGTTCATTTTACATTAAGGGGGATTCAAACTTGGTGGTTCAGTAAGTGAATGGAGAATACGCATTGAAGCACATGAGCCTAACACCCTACATAACAATCATTCAGAGGCTCCTCTGCCAGTTCGATCAGACCAAGATCAGGAGATAACCCATAATGATGAATCATCATCCAGACGCCTACGCCACTATTGCCCAAAAAATGGTCATGAGGAGCGATAAAACTACCGTCGTGATCCAACAAAGATCAACTCCTTTGATGGTTTAGTGAATTCTACCCATGCAAGAGAACGGGGACTGGAGGGGAGAGATTAAGAGTCAACTACAGGGTGGTGAAGGAATGATGGGGATAAGAGAATTGTCCCAATACTTTACAAACTAGGGAGACCTCTACTTTAGAAATGCAAGAGGATGGATACAATGGTGCATCGATCCAAAAGAGGCAGAGTAAAGATAAAAGAAAACACATAAAGCACACTGCAAAACAATCGAGATACTCATCTACCAAGGAATGAAAAGGGAGTGGTATTTTTAGCCTAAGATGAAACAGGATGCGACAGAGCTACAACAGAAGTGTGATAAATGCTAGTTATTCTTCAAAGCAGATGAATGTCACTTCGTGGAGATCAACCTTATTGGATAAATCCCTACATTGACTTTATTAAAGATGGAGTTATCCCGACGGAGAAAATTGATGCGATGCGACTTTGGCTAAGGGACCCAATATTCTACGTTCAAGAGGGGTAGCTTTATCAAAGGGGATACTTTAATAGGACTTTGTATTGTGTCATGAGAGAAGAGGCAGCGAAGGTCCTCAAATAGGCACACGATCAAGCTCACGTAGGAGGGGCCAAGTTATATGACCAGTTGATGACTTTAGGATACTATTGGACAACGATGGAGAAAGATTCGACTGAGTTCATTCGAAAGTGAAAGGCTTGCCAACTTCATGGAAATATAATCCATGCCCCATTAGTGGACTTACAATCCCTATCAATGCCTTATCCTTTTCACACTTGGACATACAACCTGGTAGGGGCAATACACCTTTCTTCTAGAGGGAGATATTGATACTAGTAGCAACAGATTGCTTCATAAAGTGGTTTGAGGCGATACCACTGAGAAGGGAAATAGTGGGAGTGGTGAGCAACTTCATCAGAGAATACATCATCTGTCATCTCGGGATCCCAAAGGTTATCCTTTCAGATAATGGAAACCCTTTTGTCAATACAAAGTAACGATGCTCACAGATAAATACTCAATTGTCCATCACACTTCGACGGTGGCATACCCAAAGGGAAATGGTCAAGCCGAAGAGACTAATAAAACATAGGTCAATATCTTGGCTAAAGCGATGGAGGACTTCCCAGGATCGTGGGATGACAAGATACCAACCATTTTGTGGGCCTATCGAACAACTAAGAGGAAACCCATAGGATATATGTCGTTCTCTCTTATCTATGGGGACGAGGCGATTATCTTAATAGAGTTAGAAGTCCCTTCTGCTCGATATGCCTTGCGAAGTAGCATGCTTCCCCAAAATAGACATGTGCAGTTGGAAGCATTGGACGAACACAGAGATAATACGATGCAACACTTTCAAATGTATACGAAGTAACTCTCCAGGGAGTATGATAACTTAGTGAGACTAAGGAAGTTCTTGGAGGGGGACCTCGTATTGAAGGTAGCAGTGAAACATATTAGGGGGATTCCTCTACCCATGTTTGCAGCAAATTGGGAAGGACCTTTCATTGTAAAGGAAGCTCATGACTCAGGTTACTGCTTAATTTCTAAATGGAAGAAGGCAAATCATTCAAAATCAATAATAAATGGTTGAAGGCTTATCTTGTGTAAGCAGTTATGTTTGGGCCACCGATGTACCTGGATGATTATGAATATACAAGTTCCTTTTATGATGAGTATACAAGTTCTTTTTATCATAACTCAAGTAGAGATGAAATAATTATAGAACTTCACACTCCACAACCTATGAAATAAGTTGTAACACAAAGGAATGGCATAAGAAAATAAATATCCTTTTCATTCATAAACTTTGGTGCATTACAAAATTGGGAGCTATCACCAAAGAATTACATGAGAAGAAAAAAAATACATATACAAAAACTCATTGGCCTAGGAGAAACCACAGATCCAGAGAAGAGAAAAAATCTCCAAGGAGGCCCGAAGAAGCTACTTGGCAAGATCGTTGAGCGTTAATAGAGACCTCCAACCTTGTATGCGCCTGTGTGCGCTCAATCATAAGTTTCTCTCATTTTGACTTCGCTATGTGTAGAGCCTCTTCGAAGTCCCTCACCTCTTTGTCAATGATTTTAAGAAGAGGTGATAGCTCAACCAATTTAGCCTCCTCGACCTAGTAATCCTCCTGATGTTTTCGCAAGAGCTCCCTCTGGCTGTCCAACCGTTGGCTCTTCAAAGTCTTCAAATGGGTAATGAGCCAGTCAAAATGTAGGTTTAATAATGATGAAACTGGTAGGTTTAATTTTGGAGAAAATCGCAGACCAATATCTGTTCGATCGATCGATCCACTAAAGAATGTCGATCGATCGACTGGATCGATCGATCGACCATTCCCATCGATCGATCGACTCCTCCTAGGATTTGGATCTTCTCTCTTTTCAATGTTAATCCGACCCCAATGTATAAGGACCCTTAGACATAACTTAAATACCATAATGGGACTTGGGGAGGACCAGTAGGGTCGTAGGAAAGGTTCGGGTAATACAATTTTTATATGAGATTTAACCACGATGTCACGAGGGTATAAAATGGGGTGATAATCGTGCGTAGGTTAAATTTGGTATTATCGTAATTAAGGATAACTTTGACCAGTAGGGTAGAGAGTACAACTATTGATACTATAATTATTAAAATGATACACCTCGAGGGTCGATTAGTACTTGGGAACTTGCGGTAAAAGGGAATATAAAAGAGTGGACTAATTATATGTAAAATTTGGGTATTACATGACGTGTGTGGGTATAACATGTTATAGGTCATGGGTGTACCAATTTTAATAATATAAATATATATATGTGAGTGCATGCATATATACTATATGAATATTTGTGCTTAATCATACCCGTGCTACTTGCTATCACAAAGGTTTTTGCGCCGGGATAGTCTTATTCTAATCTGACCTTTATGGGGAATATTGACTCATACCCTAGGACATAGGATCCTAGGTACAGGCTATCTGAGAATGATAGTACAGACGGTCCTAAGAGACGTGAGGGTATGTTCTAACCTCTTAGTGACTTAGAACTATGCTTCGCCTCCTATATGTGTATTTTTTGTTAATACAGTTCGAGAGTGGATCCGAACTAGTATTTCCCTCATTTGTACGAGAGTTATAAGGACTTTATAGAAGAGTATGCCAGCACCATAGATTTTATATGGGGTGCCCTATTTGTATATATATTATGAGTGATATAATATATGTACATGTAATTCATCTGTTATGCTTATAAGTTCATAAAATTGAATTATTAATATTAAATAAATTAAGTGTTTGAGAACTTGAGGGTGTATTTAAATGTACATAGCTAGCTTGGTATATTCATAAGAAAAATTTATCATGTATAAATTATATTTATAGTTACACTCGGGCCCTGACACGTTTCTTGTCACCTTCTCTTTCTCTTATGTGTGTGTGTGTATATATTATATATATATGTATGTATGTATTACAGGTGCCCAACCACAGGGGTGTTAGACATAGATCTTTGGATTGTTGACATGCTGCAGCTAGTGTGGGAATTGTAGGTCTTTGCATGTAGATGACTTCATCATCATCATCATCTCATCTCTTCACTTAGTCACTTTAGATAGGGCATGTGTCGCCCATTTCCAAATTATATTTAGTTCAGAGAGACTTTGTAGTCTTTATTTATTTCAGTATTCAGTTTTAGTTGGGATTGTTTTAATTATTAAATTTTCCTTTGATTTGGGATATTTTATTTAGAATGATTAATCAAGCATGTTTATTCCACTTGGATGATTTGTTATTCTATATTATTATATGTGTTCATAAAATGGTTTATATGAATTCATAACAATGGAACTTAATCTATAAAATTAAATGTTTTGACACATAGCTTAATTATTTACTAGGTGTTAAATAAAGAAATTAATTTTTCGACTGTAATGCTAAGAATGATCCAACCAGATACTTTGTTTTAATTTAATAAAAGACTGATCACTCGGTATTTAATTAGGCGGGGTGTCATATCATGTTTGTCATACGCTAGTCTTTGCTTCATGATATATATTTTTCTAGTGTTGTGCATGTGTATCTCTTTGTATTATATTTTTTAATTTATTTGAGTCTTATTGAAAAATACCAAAAGCTTTTTGGCTTCATATATTTTTGAAAAAATTCAAAAAGATTTTATTTTTGAGTCAATTTTTTTTTTTGAATAACACAAAATGGTTTTCGATTTATTTTTGTGTCATAAGTTAGTGCCAAATGACATACAATAGTATTAGCTATGATAAATGTTTTTTCCATTTCAGATTTAGTTTGTAAATAATTTATGGGTGCCATGTTAGCCAAAAAGTAGTGGCACCGTCAGTCGTAGTGTGAGGTGTTTGTGTTCCGACTTTATCAACGTATAAACTTTGGAGATGTTGATAGATTGAGATATTTCCCATTGGGCAAATGGTGTCAAATTATGGATAATCAATGGTAAAGATTGATAGTTAGAGGGTCATAATTATGTAAGGGGTAATCATGATTTAAATTATATGTAGCCTTGGGTGTGACACATGTGAGGGGTAAATATCGATGTGTGGATTAGGAAAATTCGATAATTGGGGTAATACCTTAGTTAATGGAAAATTTGGTGATAATGTAAAATTATGTAGGTCAACACTTCGGAAGAGGTACATCGAGCCTTATCTAACTGGATGTCATCCTTGTGGGTGGGACCCTTAGCGGTCATTATTCGATGAATGTATCTTATAACTCGTGGTTAGAGTTGTTGGTCATTTATGGAAAAAGGTCACATAAGTGACAATGAGGAGTTGTAGTAACAAGGGAGTGAACCTTAGGTAGGATTGAAATAATTATGCAACATCTGATTAATAGGATCTTTAGTGACACCAGTGGTATACACCTGGGGATCTACGGATTACACGTCGTCTCATGTTTTCCATAAAAAGACCATATAAGTAATAGTAGCGTTGTTAGGTATTCGTTACGACATAACTTTAACCTTATGAATTTCCCGATTGAAGTTAAGTGACTACGTAATGTACTTATAAGTGTTAGAACCGTGGTGAGTACGTATTAGGTCCCTTAGTTTTGGGATTGAATTTAGTATGTATCGATTTATGTACCTTGGATTTGATATGGGTTTAGACAATCTTGAATATTGAGGTAACCTAGGAGGGAAACTAGATAATCGTGGTGACTTAGTAGTAAGTAAATGAGTTGTGATGTTTTAGAATGGGAACCCTTGCGACATCATTAGGGGGAGCCTCCTCTCAGGCAATACCTAGCGTCTGGTGTCCTACCAAGACATAGATGGTATAAATTTATATTTTAGTGACTATAGTGTGGCATTAAGAAATAAGATCCCTTCTGACGTTATGGGCATGGGTCTTGTTGTTTATAGTCAATATCCGACGTCCAGTATCCCACCAAAATACATAGTTGTGTCAGTTGTTAGGTTAGCACATAGTCTAATGTTTACATAATGAGAAAATTTAGTTGTTGAGGGTGAATAACCGTTGAGAATTAAGAGAGGTTGACTTCGGGTTAGAAAAATAGATAGGCATATGAATCCGTATTGAAAATTTCTTTGAGATGTATACTAAGTTTTACTAGGTATTTGTGAATGTGAGTTGTACACATTCCCCAGTAATAGTGAATTTGATGTTGGGGACCGTGTACGACAATACTATCTCTCCTCAAAAACCTTGGGAATCATTTTTACATATAGGTTATGTGGTGATATACATTCGTATTGGTAGATCCCAGGATACGTAGCATAGGTCATGATATGACTTGCAATTTCTCATAATGGACGTGTAAGTTGTTAGAGAGATAGTTGAGTTTGGTGTCATCATCCACAACGCATTTGCGAATCATTGTCACATCGGAGTTTGGATAGTGATGGTAAATCATTGATTATTATATTAGTTTTTGGGTCACGTTGATTTATAGGATTACTTGGAGTTAGTGCCATAGTCTTTGTTTGTAAGCATGTGCCATGGTATGACCTTCGAGGATAATATCAAAAATAGATTGACTAAATCTAAGTGGTACACCTGGGTGACATAGAACACAATGAGGTTCATTATGCCTTCTAGAAATGGAAATCTGGATGAAATGTTAGGTGTAATTATAACACCTAAGTGTGCGACCTATATACTTAGTAATGACTCTGTTGAGGGAAAATCATTAGGCATGAGTGATGATTGACAAATGGGATGCCATTAGAATGATTATGATTTTCAATCATGTAGGTAGTGTTAAGGGTGGTAGCAATAGTTCATGAAGTGGATGATTGAGACTATGTGAGTGTTATGTTTCACATTATGAGAGTGATCTAAAAAACTAGGGTTAGTTATTGCGTGTTAAAACTATGGGAGCCTAGGTATGATAGGTCAGTGACTAAGGATGAACATTAAAGGAATGAAATTTCATTGGGTTTAGGTGGTTGTACTAGCCAGTGATAGTTATGTAGAATCGGTCCTAAGGAGAGAAGACTAACGTTTAAGCTTCATGATGGAATTGGTTTTGTATCCTATTCGTCCAAAACGGATGGGTGATTCACGGTTAGAAATCGTCAGGTTTATTGGTCCAAACTAGGGTATGTGACAAGGCTAAGACTTTAGCAGATATCGGTCAAGAGTTATAGACTTCAAAGGTACGTCGTAGTTGTACATCATATGGCATGATTCATAACGGAATCTAATTGTTTTTCTTTTGGGGTAGAAGTCACTAGATTTTTTCCATTTCATGTGTCCTCTTTGATCCCGATAATGGGAAGTTGTCAACCAGTTATGAATCGAGTGTAGTGTTACATAAGCTAAGTAGTGTTTTGGGTTTGTATAGTTCTGGCTGATGCGTCGCAACTTATGAGTGCACGTTTATTCAAAAACACCTTTATTCTACACTAGTTGTGTGTCTTCATAATCTCCCATCGTTGCATGTAGTTGCAAATATTACTTGATTGCTTAGGTTAACATGCTTATTAGTTAGCATGTGTAACTAGTGCGATTAGGTCGTGTGTCCCGAGGTTGTGACTTGAGAATATTATTAATATTGGAATTTGATTAGACATTAGATGATAGTTTTGCACTTGGTTCAAAATTGTACAGATTGAGGATGTGATCAATCATATGTGTTTGAGTTATTATACCTAGGATGACTCAATGATAGCATAAGGATCTCGTAGGAGATATCGGTCGAGTAAGCCTATGTGGTGATATGATTGTCTTAGTAATCATTGATGAGTATCCTAAAAATTATCAAGGTCGTCTGAACCTGGTCTAGGCATGGATAAATTTGTTTGAGAAAATGTAAGCTGTAAACCCTAACATAAGGAAGATCCCCTATAATGAGTTCTTTGGTTATGGTACCATATTTGATGAGTATCAAACATCTCGAGGTTTTGTTAAGTAGGCATGTTAGGCATGCCCGATAATTTTTATAAGACCATAGGATTTATTATGAGTGAAAAAACGATGCTGATTTATGAGATTGAAGCCTTTGGGTTTAGACCATAGTGTTGAGAACACCCTAGGATTGGAAACTATTTGAAGGTAATTGGATCCTAAAGCTTAGGGATAAGAATTTCGAGGAAGAAATTCCTTAAGGATGGAAGTTTGTAATACCCGACCTAGACATAAATATATTTTTAAATAAATTAGGCATTTTATTTGGAAAAAATTATTGGAGAAACAAATGGATAAGAAAATAGTCCAAATTGTTCGAAAGGTAACACGTCGCACGTAGGGATTAAAAGGGAAAAATTTACGTTGCATGGCCCGCATGGATGAACATCCGCAATTCAATTAGTTAGTCCAAATATATTGATAAGATAGGGCACATTATAATGAATAAATGCATGACCCACGACTAAGAGAAACGATAAATGACAATTTTGTCAACATGCGACACAGGAAAAAAAACTTTACGTGATTTTTCTAGGGCTCCCCTTTGGCTTTAAAAATATAACAACCACATTTATTGGACCCTAAAAATATATATCAAAATACCACTGGGTTAAAATTACAAAAAAAATATGGTTGGATACATAGGGCCCGGTCGATTGGCCACCTGGCAGCGGTCGACAACCCCAAGTAGATAACGAGTAATAATTTTTTTTTGTGATGTCTTCATAAGGGACCTTGGATCTAGTGTGTTTTAGATGGGTGCATCATTTAATACCTGATATGGAAGTCTTTGAGTGCTTATAAGGTTTCCACTTTAGACAAAAACCCTTTGGATGGGTTATAAGAACGATTCGAATGGGTTTAAGAGAGAGAAAAACTTCATCATATTTTTTTAGCACTACTCTCTCTCTAAACTCTCAAGCTCTAGCCACTTCTACCCTAAACCTTATGGGAAATCACCATCACCATTTCCTCCGTAGAAAAATCTCTAAAAACCCTCACTATAACCTTAAATATCTATGGAAACCCTAGGACAATTTGTTAGAGGAAGAAGATGATCTTCTTGATATATCTTGAAATGGGTATTTTAGGGAGGTATTTTGAGGATGAAGCAGGAACTCATGGAACAATCATTTGGATCACTCTTGGAGCATCTATGGAGTCAATCCTGAGAGGGATTTTAGATACCCCCTTGAGGCTACCTTTGGAGGGGGGGTGTCCTCCATCTTCTTCACCATTTCCACCATTATTAAAGCTCATTTGAGGTTGGAAACACTAACTTATTATAAGTATATAGTGCGGTATGGTGTTCAGCATGTTTATTCATATATGTTAGAACTAATGGTATGTAGTGTAGAGGAAAGTTTGCATCCATATGTTAGTAATCAACCTATCAATTGTATGAATATCGATTTCAAAAATATGATTTTAAAATGTGTTTTGAAATGTAAAAATTTTCAGAATATGTTCTCTTAACATTTTAAGCAATAAAATGTGTTAAAATGGTGATTAAAGTATACATGATGTGATTTTATGCAAATAAATGCATTAGGATTGTGTAAACCATTTTTATGAGACAAAGAGAGGATTTTCTACTTGAAAAATGAAGATGAATATGAGATGGAGAAACTCTCACTTGAAAAATGAAGATGAATAGCAAAGTAGGTGTCCAAATTCAAAATTTCATAAAAAGGTGTGTATTTAAAATGTTGGGAAATTGGGAATTCAATATGTGAAATGGTGTGATTTTATATATATTGAAGATATGAAAGTTATAAGTAATAAAGTGGGGTTAATTGTGATATTGAACAAGTGCTAAAATGGTTAAAAGGTGTTTAAAATGTTAAGTGTGAACATAATAACCATTTTGGAAAAATAACACTTGAAAGGGCCAAATAGTAAGTTTCGACAAATGAAGTGTAAATTGGTAATTTACTTAAAATGGGATATTTTATGATATAAAAGTATGAGAAAGGGTTTTACACTAGTGTGGGTTGAATAATAAATTAATTCCTAAAATGTGGATGATTTGGGTACTAAATTAACGTGTGGGTGGATAAAGGACTTAAGGAAGAAATAAATCATTTTCCAAGTGTTAATGGAAAAACAGACAGTTAAGTCCAGGATTTTGGCTTTGGCTTATAAAAGTGAAATAATGTGGACATTTTTTGAATGTTAAAAAACATAAAATGAACTCGGATGACAGTGTGATAAAGAAATAAAGGCCCTTCCCTTGGGTGAAAAGCCCCAAATCACTAGCCAGAGCATATGGTGCGCATTGCCATCGATGTGGAGCCCAGGTAAGTATGCGGTATTGGAAGATTAAGAGAAAAGATAAAGGAAATATGGAACACATCAAGAAATGGTTTGTGTGATAAAATGTGTTAATACAACCTAACTTGAATGAATGAAATAAATGTTCTCGAGTAAATGCGTAAATCTATTAATGTCCATAAATGAATGGAAAAAGGGTTAAAGCGAGTAAATAATTGGGTGGCTAAGCAACATAAATGGTTACACCCATACTTGACAAAAGAATGTGTTGTAAAAAATATTTTCAAAGATTGAATATGTATTTTCTAACACGAGGATTGCGTGTGTTGAAATGGCGATTTTCAATGAAAATAGTAAAGGGTAATTGAATGAATAAAAGGGTAAATTGCGATAAAGGAATGGTTTTAATAAATTGATTGGAAAGGTTTCAAGTGTTTAACCGGGTGTGTTAAACAAAGTGAGAATACAAAATATTATTAAAGAAAACCTTAAATAAGATTAAGGTCATTAAATCTGGGCAAGTAAGGCGGCTTTCGGAAATAAATTGATTAGTGTATTGGAATTTGTATTTTTCAAAGATACATGTATGTAGATATATACATATTCTCACATGCATGTGGTTGTGTGATTATTCCTTTCTTACATTCATTTCTATACTGCTTGTGTAAATCCCACAGGGCATAAGATCACATCTCCACATTGTTATGGAAGATTGGGAGAGGTTTCTTATTTTGAGAGTGTTATACAGGCAAGCATATTTTATTTATGTTTTACGTTAGTATATATGTTTACTTGGACTCCGAGGTGCTCCCCATGGGTCCCTCACATAGTTCATCTTGAAATTTGAAATCGCATGCTAACAAGTGAAATGTTAATAAAAATAAAAGTGGACTAGTAATATTATTTAGGTTGTTTCATGGAACTTCACACCTAATGGTCGAGTCGGATTGGGTTGATTCATGGGTAACCCATAAATCCGAGTCGAGGTGTTACAAAAATAGAAACCTCAAGAGCTAGAAAAAAAATATGCATATATAAGGGCGTTTGGTTGGAAAAACAACTGATTTTCACCACGAATCCTAATGTTGAAAAATCGTCTGACAACGCTATTGTTTATTGAATCGTCAATATTTTGGATTTGTGCACATATTATTCGTTTAGTTCATTAAGATCAATATATTAATCGTCACATATGGCTAAAACTTTGTTTGATGACATTTAGCTATCAATTAGAGCTTCCTGATCATTTCGATGTGTTCAGGTTGTGATTCATTTGTTGTAGTACACGCCCATTCATTCCATATCCATGTTTGAGCACATTGATACTATGTTGGCATGAAGTTCATACTTATTTTATTTTTCTATTGTGAGTCAGTTTTGCTACTATTTCGTACTTCTAGTTGTTGTTTTCACAAAAAATTTCACTTGGCAAAAGATAATTATTTTTAGAACTGGAATACGAAGATTTTTGAATTGTTCAAACGACTTCTGGACATCCTTTGAACAACGTGTCCAAGTCGTTTAAAGACTGGATTGCGAAACACAAGTTTTGAGGCATTAATTGTGTTAGGTATGGTCGAGCGAAGGGTCATTAAATAGATGCTTTGAACGACACCTTAATGTTTCAGGTCATTTTTAACCTCGTTTATATGACTTGCATATGTTGTTCGAACGACTTGGAATAGTCGTTCGAAATACCCAAAGAGAATTTTTTTATTTTCTTTCTCATTTTATACATGCTTCGTGTATATACTGGTATCATACTATTGCCGTACTTATGGGTTGTTTTGGACAGTTTACATGAAGTGGAATTTGATTATACATGATTAATTAATTTACTACACTGATTCATTTAGTCAAATCAATTTACTACTTTGGTTTACTACATTAATTTACTACTTTGATTATTCATTTAATTAATTTACTACATTAATTAATTTACTACATTGATTCATGCAGTGGACTTTGATGATTTCATTTGCGTGACTATTTGCTAGATACGATTTGGTATCTCTTGATTAATTTGAGTTGGCTATCCATATTTATCTAGATATAATTCATTGATTATTCTCTTACTAGATATGTATGTTTATCTTTTTGTTTGGTTGTCTATTTGAGACAAAAGGAGGAGAGACAGTATGTGATTTAGGGGAAGTTTCTATGTTGAGCACATATGTTTTACATTGGTATCATGTTTTGATCATATTTTTTACATATTGATATCGTTGATTTGAGCTATATTTTTTTATACAAAAATTAGTTAGATGACGTGGACCAAATATATGACAACACGTGTCGTCTTATGTGGCAAAAGCATATATTCACCGAACAACTTATTTAGCCGAGCTATGCAGCACTCCGAACTACTCATCACCCCAAGCTACTTAGCGTACCGAGCTACTCAGCGTACCGAGCTACTCAATGTTCAGAGCATCTAGTCAAGAAGATTAAGCGATGATAACAGATTCAATGAATGTTCTCATTATGTACAGATCTATATGTCTATTAACGACAAATTTCTATTCATTTGAATAGCCCTTGGGCTATAAATACATTGTAACCTCCTCGATAAGAGGGGATTGAGAATTGATCATTTACGATCATCGTCAAGATCAACGCAAAAACACCCAGCAATATAAGATAATGGACGCAGGCCATTTTCATATGGTTGAACCACTTTAAAAATCCATTGTGTTATTTCTTATTTATCTGTGATTAATTAATTAGATCAAATCTAGTTTTTTACATCAACAATATTGTTTATGTATATTGTGCCATCCCCCTATCCTCGCGGCGGGTGAGAGATGATGATCCTAGGTCCCGCGGGTCCCTCTCGAGAGCGCTTTGGTCGACGTCGTTGATGAGGTGAAAAATGTAGAGAGATGGAGTCGCCAGTCTATTTTACTCAAAATAGATAAAAGAAAGGGAGCCATCCCAAAGGATAGCATCCACAAATATAATGATTCATACGAAACTAAAATGATTCAAAAAGAGTCTGGAGGCTAAGTTACGAAATGGGAAGGTGTTAGGCACCCATTCCGCCCTTACGGCCTCTCATGGGTTTTTTGCTATTTTCCTTTATTTTTTCCCTGATATGTGTGCATGTATATATGTAGTGGAGATAGGAATCATCGACTTGCATTATGGAAGAAATAAAGCGAGTCATCCGTAGGAATGTTCATAAAGATAATATTAGAAAATAGGATTTACACGATTATCCTTGCGTTGATCGTTATAATGGAACGATAATGCATGTGGAATAATACGCCACTAAGAACCAATATGTAAATATGTGTTTAAATGTATAGAATCTAAGAGAATTGAGTTTAGAGAAAATAAAAAATGAGAGAAAAAGTAAGAATAAGACTCGGTTCTCAGGGTTTACCCCGAGATGCCTACGTAGTCTATAGAGGCATCAAAGTTCACATAGTTCGCATGCAAAACGAGGGGTGGGGTTTATCCCATAAATCCAATCGGGGCTTCTCTTATGTGTGTGTGTAAAAATAGTGTTTTAGTTGTGAGAAAAGTGTAAGAAAAGTGTGAGAATTCCCATTTGGAATTTATGAGCAAACCCTCTTTTTCTTATTTTCTTGAGTTTTTATTTGTATGAAAATAAGAGATGTGCAATAATACTAAATAAAAAGTATATTAGGATATGTGAGATGAAAGAATAAAAGTGTTAAGTAATAAAACAAGTTAATGCGAATTTATGAGAATTTAAGGAGAGAATTGAGAAAATTGGACCTTTTTGAAGATCTTGAGCTTCATCTTGAACATTGGAGAGCAGCCCTTGCACTTGGATGATGATGAAGGGTAGTCAGTTCACCAAGTTTGATGAAAATAATGATGAAAAGTGAAGGTTGGAAAGGGATTTAGATGTGGAAATCACACTGACTTCGAGAGAGGTTTTCTGGATTCACTGAGAGTGATGTATTTCAGATTTGGGCTCCCTTTGCAATGAGGTCAGGCCCTACTTTTTATAGGCCTAGGGATTTTACAACCAGCATATACTTGTTCCATCCAATCGACAGGTGCGTTTAGTCACACTGCCAATTGGCAGGGTTTGGGACTTGCCGTTTGGCAGACTCTTTCAGTCTCCTTCAAAAAATCAGTTGTAGAGAGCAAACCATTGATCTGAATCGTGCACGGGGAAAACCGTTGGAACCCTTTAAAGATTCATTCAGTTTTGATTGAGATAAAGATTTGACTTTGGTCAAATAGAGCCCCGGAGCGCTCGGTGGCCTCCTGATCAAATTTCATGGGAAAATGGGTCGTTCATCCGCATGGTATGTCAGAATTGTGCATATGACGGACCGTTGGAAAGGGGATTCAGTGCCCTTCAAAGATTTATTTAGTATCAGTTGAGCTGAAGAGTTTTACTTTTTGGTTAAATGGAGCCTAGAAGCACCTGATGGCCTCTTAGTCAGTACTCGGGGTATGACGGGAGGTGCTAGGGACCTAATGCGAGATTAAGGGGTAATATAATGGGGTGTTTATAGAGCCCCTCGATCGTGAGTTTGGAATAAATGATAGCCGTCGAATAGACACCGCATGATGCCTTTTGAAAGAGGTCGATTTTACGGACCTAAGGAAATTAGGATGACCGATTCAGAGGGTCGAGACCGATTCTGAGGACCTAAGGACTGTGCTAGGGATGACCAATTCTGTGGGTCAAAGCCGATTATGAGGACCTAAGGAAATAATAATGACCAATTCTACGGGTCGAAGCCAATTTTGAGGGCTTAAGTGGAGATGACAAATTCTACGGCCTTATGTAGAGATGACCAATTCTGTGGGTCGAAGGCAATTCTGCGGGCTTAGGTTGAGATGACCAATTCTGTGGGTCGAAGACAATTCTTCAGGCTTATGTTGAGATGATCAATTATGTGGGTCAAAGCCAATCTTAGGTCATAAGTGGATATGACCAATTCTGCGGGCTTAAGTGGAGATGACCAATTCTGCGGGTCGAAGCCAATTATGTGGGCTTGTGTAGAGGTGACTAATTCTGCGGGTCGAAGCCAATTCTGCGGGCTTGTGTAAAGGTGACCAATTCTGCAGGTTGAAGCCAATTCAGCAGGCTTATGTTGAGATGACCAATTCTACGGGTCGAAGCCAATTCTGCGGGCTTAAATGGAGATGATCAATTCTATGGGTCGAAGCCAATTCTGTGAGCTTTAGTGGAGGTAACTAATTCTACGGGTCGAAGCCAATTCTGCAGGCTTATGTAGAGATGACCAATTCTATGGGTAAAAGACAATTCTGCTGGCTTATGTAGAGGTGACCAATTCTGCAGGTCAAATCCAATTCTATAGGCTTAAATGGAGATGACCAATTCTGCGGGTCGAAGCCAATTATGAGGATTGAAATGGAGATGGACAATTCTGTGGGTCGAAGACAATTTTGCGGGCTTGTGTAGAGGTGACCAATTCTCTGAGTCAAAGCTAATTCTGCGGGCTTAAATGGAGATGAATAATTTTATGGGTCAATGCCAATTCTACGGGCTTAAATGGAGATTACCAATTCTGGGGGTCAAAGACAATTATGCGGGCTTGTGTAGAGGTAACCACTTATGCGAGTCGAAGCCAATTCTGCGGGCTTATGAAGAGATGTTCTTGGGGAACTCTGTCGGGGAAATTACCTTGTGATGCTGGGGAATCGATTACCGGGGAAATCTTTATGATTTTGGAGATCTTTCGGAGGAAAGGCAAATTTGATGATGTAAACTCCACTGGGGAAGTTATTAGGTGGTCCAAGTATTGGACATATTGCTCAGGAGGTTTGAGACCTTTGGGTTATAGGAGACGATCCTTAGAGATCCTTCGAGGACGTCGGAGGGAGAAGATTCACTTGGCTTTTGAGAGTTCTACTGGGGAAATAGGGGTTCCACTTGAGGGAGTGCAAAATTTACTTGGAGAAGATGTTCTAAATCTCTCCTGAGGTTTTTATGAATTTTCCGAGGATTTATTAGGTTTTTCTGATATTTTTATGGAATTTTTGTACGAAATTATAAGGGGGCGTCGGTCGCCATGGTGTAGAGGGTGTCATTCGGTAGTCGCATGGTCTTTTGGACTTCCTCGGGAAGGTAAAGAGGCAGTGCCAATCGATATATGGGGGATCAGTGCTGATCGGCATGACCCTTGGCATCCTATATAAAGGGGGAGTATTCCCTTCATTTTTTTAGAGCTTCTTGCCTTCTCTCTTTCTGTGATTTTCCTCTGTGAATCATTCTAGCATTCCGTAATCTAAAAAATGGTCATTTTTATGAGCATTGCTGTACACCGGGAGTGGTTGACTATTAATGACTGCGTGAACGTGGAATGGAGGGCCAGGGCGCCTCTTTCTTTGGGGAGTGAGAACTCATTTTATGCCTTCGAGCCAGTTGTGAATAAGTGGACCCTACTGCGGGAGCCATCGTGTCGTCGCTCTTCGAGGGTGGTGAACCCTGGAAGTTATGTAAGTAAAAATGACCTTTGGCATTCCTTTTTTGTCTTTTCCTCTTTTCTTGGATTTGACAAGGATTTTTCTTTTTGACAGTCCGATGTTTCTCTGTTGAATATGCGTTCCCGCCGGACGACGGGGCTTAAGGATGTCTAGGAGCATCTTCCACCTGTGTTATGTTGGGTGGTATCCTCAGCAAGGTTTTGGAGGTTGGCGTCTATTCTAGATGAGATGCCTCATTCGATGGAAGTCTTATGCGCTCTGGGGGAGAGCTGGTAGGACACTACCCACACCTTTCATTTTGGCTTTGGGGAGATGACGGTGACTCCCATAGGTGTACAGTAGCTATTGGGGCTGGATTATGATGGAGAGTAGATAGAGTTGGGTCTATCTTTGCGGGTGAGGTCGTAGGCGGTGCGCGTGGTGCTTGGTGATGTGGAGAGGATAGTGTCTAGGGACTCCATTTGTCTGTGGCTGCTGAAGGATGTTTTATTGGGCAGAGTGATCGATGTGGATGACGGGCTGCAGATGAGGCAGATGTCCCGGTTGTTCATTTTGCTGGTATTGTGGGGATTTTTCGTGGTGTCGAGCAACGACGTTATCCACTTATGGTTTTTACCATACCTGAGGATATTTTCGAACATCCCTCTCTATGATTGGGGTAGCCTGACTTTGGCGTCCCTTTATTTTTCCTTGGATGCATTTATCCGGTGCTGTCGACATTCTTTCACTGGAGCCATGTATCTTCTTAAGTTATTATTTAATTTTGTACATTTTCCTTTCATGCATTCGCATTTTCCTTATGCATATCTTTTTAGTTGCAAAATTTTGTCTTTTGTAAACATGGTTCTATGAGGTGATCGGGTGTAATACCCTATTGATTTCTCTGAAGGACGAGACCATTGGGGATTTTTACCGATGGCATCGATGGTGTAAAGTCGATAGACAGTCGAGGAGGTCCCTCTCTCTAGAGGCGGTGCGTCAGGTCTTGAATGGCCAGACTAGTGACAGGATAAGACTTCTTTCTTCTTCTGTCTAAGACCTTTGGGTGCTCTGATTCAATATTTCCTTATATTTAGCTGGGGATTTTTTTAGGTGACCTTTTACCCTTGGGGGACGATCGTTTAGGACACGGGGTTAACTAGAATAAATGCGCTGATGAGGCGCTTACTTGCGCATGAGTTTGGTTACTCTTGGTATCTCGGGGAGAGGGTGGTCTGACAGATTGCTGAGGGGGAGGTGGTGGTACCACATGGGAGTCCCCCTATGTCTATGAGGCGGGAGTGGATGTTGTTAGAGGATGCGAGGATTGCGGCGATTCTTGGCGAGTCCTACCTGTTGTACACCGATTTGGTTGTGCCTTATGATTATATGGACTTTGTGACGAGATGGCTGATGGCGCCCAGCATATATGATGCACTACCCTTCCCTCGTACGAGTTTGAGTCGCCCACTGGGGTCCTCCCACAGCGGTGGCGGTCCTTCGACATCTGCGACGGTGCTGACTTTGGAGGTTCCCTTTGTGCTTCTGCATACTCCTTCATACAACATCCGACGAGTTGATGGAGGGATGGTGCCTATGCTACATCGTCCTCATGCGATGGACCCAGAGGAGTTGGGCTTGATATAGGAGGTTCTTTGCCCTGAGGTATATCTTTTCTACTCTTTTCTTTTCCTTCCTTTTGGTTTCTTTTGATCTTTTCTGCTTAACACTGATTCTGCCTTTTCTCGCAGCACATCGGGGTGTCAACCACTTGGTTGAGGGATATTAGGGACTGGATATCTTCGTCGACTACCCATATTCAGGATATCGTTCCTATTCCTTCTTGCTTGGTGCCATCTGCCTCATTCGGGGAGGATTCAGGTTCAGGTAGTGGAGGTGTGTCATCTCATCGTCGGGGAAAGAGAAAGCATCGCAAAGGTGGAAGCTCTTAGGCGAGAGAGGTGAAGATTAGGTGAGAAAGAGAGAGAGGGAGAATATGGGTTCGGGCTGAGTCCCGTTTGTTTTTTTTCTTTTCTTTATTTTCCTACAAAAATACAGAAACATATATATGCAATGCAATGAAGTTTTTTTATTATCTTCTGTTAATGATGAAAGAATGAATGCACATGCGCTTTTTATTTTGCTGCTGAGACCATAAAATATTTTTGGAATTTTTTATTTATATAAATATGGATAGTGTATTTTTGAAATTCTGTTGAGAATATCAATTTATTTTTAGTTTTATGAAGTTTGACTAAAGATGAAAAATAAAAATTTCCAAAAGTAGGGGTTTGTCGATCGGCAAGCACCTTGTCGAGCCTATCGGCAGGTCTGTCTAGTCTAATTAATTCAAAGCCTTGATGGGTATCCTTTTCAGCCTTTTGTACTTTACGGGGCAGGATTCCCTCTAATTTCTGTAGGGGTTATGTCTTTTGTGAGGGTTTACAAGTATAAAAAGGGGTAAGGGTGGAGTATTTTCATCACACCTTCTCACTTTTACTTTCCCACATTCTCACTTACTTATTATTTCTTAATCTTGCAAGATGTCTCTCCCTGGTAGCATTGAGTTTGTTAACTACCTCGAAGCCCTGGAAGAAATGTGCTCTTATAATGTCGACCACGATGCTTTCAACATGCGTCGAGTCTCTTTCTAGCGCAATCGGACCATTGAGTGGAACATACTGATGGCGATGGTATAATTTTGGTACCCCAAAGACCATGTATTCTGCTTTGGGTTGGATGAGGTTTATCCGACCTACGAAGAGTTTTCTGCCATGCTAGGGATAAATCCCAGTGTTGCTGTGACTTTACCTGAATTTTCCCTTTCTCCCAGGTATTTATTGGCCGCGCTTCTTCGTATTTCGCCTTTGGCAGCTAGTCCATTAGTCGCTGGAGGAATGATCTCCCTTTCGGTGATGTTACAATCCGTGCATTTGTAGGAGGTTGGTGATGCTGGATATACCAGAGCCGTCATGCTTGGTTTGGTTTTAAAATTGCTGCTTGTGATCGAGGAGTTGTTGGAGTACCCACAACTTACAGCTATTACTTCATGGATGTCCTACCGTTGTAATCCTATGGCAGTGATACTGGCGGAGACTTTAAACAGGCTTGATGCCTAGCGAGAAGGTCGTTCTGACTTTCTGAGGGGTAGCCCCGTGATGATGTTCATGTGGTTGTCTGAAAGACTTCGCCTGGTGACTCCTCCAGAATATCCTTTCTCGGTTGTACCCAACTTCTTCTCACATCATTTCATCAGTGTTGGCTTGGATATTGAGAGTTGGGAGAACTGATTTGTGGAGCATGGGGCTCTAAATCTGTTCTGGTTAGTGCCTTGGTGGAGACAATTACTGCCTATTCTAGAGCTGGGAGAATATCCGTAGGTTTGGCTCGTTGGTCTCAGACAGATCTCTTTCTATTTCTCTTGGCGGCTTCTGCGCCAATTTGGATGGGAACCGATCGTGCCACCTCAGACACTAGACTTCTTTCCGGTAGAAGATTTGGTAGAGCGTCTGCGCATGCGACTTGGCTCTTTGTGGTAGAGTCGGCGTCCATCGACTAGTCCCTCTAAATCTGTTGGGAGAGTTTGGCACATCGTTGGGGATTATATGAAGTGGTTATAGAGGGGAGTAGTTAGCAAGATATTGGAAGTGTAGGCTGGACAAATATGGTTTGCTTTATTTACTACCATGGAAGGAGGTGTTGTGGTTTTTCTGAAGCTAGTTCGATCTTATCGATCCAAGGGACATTTGCAGCACTATATTCAAGCAGCGAAAGATTGGGGACCCCAGGATGTAGATGATGATAACAGAGCAGGCTCCTCTGCTAGCCGTGGATAGGACTCTTGGAGAGTTTATTTTTTATCGGGAAATAAGTTTAGGAATTTAGTTGGCTTTGAATGTAGGGGGAGGGAATTATTCATTCCTTTTCTTATGAAATTGTACCGTAATTTCTTATTAGTGAAATAAACAAGTTTTTGATCATCCAGCTGTGCCTTTTTGATTGTTTTCGTATTTTTGAATTATCTATACCGATCGCTAAGGCATACATAATCATTTTGTTCAAATGTATGTTAGAATGGACTATAGTTCTCGTAAATAAGAAAATAATAGTTTTTTTTGTGAAAAAGAAAGGGACGTGCTTATGCAAAATGTGTGAGATGCCTACATACCTCTGGGGTTTTGAAATTTTTTTAATTTGCTTGAAAATGGTTTTTGCAGAGGATCAGGCCCGTTTAGTACTGGGTAGAGGAAAATCAATATATATATATATATATATATATATTTAGAATAGAAGGGAGATGAGAAGAGTAGTAGCGCGCCGAGACTTCGGACTAGGGGTAGAATTTCTTAAGATGGTCCAAGTTGACTGGATGATCATCTCTTCTCCATCGAGGTCGGTGAGCATGGTGACACCGCCGGACAAGATCTTCTTGAAAATATATAGGCCGCTCCAATTGGGATTGAATTTCCCTCTGGGGTCCCAGATGGGTTCTATTATTTCTTTGAGGGCTAAATCCCCCTCTCAGACATCGTGGTCTTTGACTCTCCTATTGAATAATCGGGCTATTCGGCGATGGTACCCTTGTATGTGATATAATTCTTTTAGTCTCCTTTTGTCCAAGAGTGATGGCTCGTCGAGGCGACTTTGATGCTAGTCCTCCTCACTGACCTTGCTTTCAAGCATGACGCATAACAAGGGTATTTCTAGCTCCACGGGTGGGACTGCTTCCATTTCGTAGACTAGAGAGTAAGGGGTATCCCCAGTAGAGGTTCAGATTGAGGTGCGGTAGCCCCTGATGGCGTAAGTGATTCGGTCGGCCCAATCTCCATAGCTTTTGGTCATCTTACTGATGATGGATTTGAGGTTCTTATTGGTGGCTTCGACTGCAACATTGTCTGAGGTCGGTAGGGAGAAGATTTGTGTCTCTGAATCCCTTACTCGTTGACCATTTCTATAACTTCTTCCTTAAAATACAACCCATTGTCTAATACTAGATCGCGCGGGACCCCATATCGACAGATGATGTTTTTCTTGATGAATTTGGCCACTTTCTTAGCGATCAGCACTGCGTATGACTCATCTTTGATCCATTTGGTGAATTAATCAATGGAAACTCAGATGAACTCATGCCCGTTAGAAGCCTTCAGAGTAACCTTCCGTATGATGTCGATACCCCATGCAGAGAATGGACAGGAAGAAGTCATGTTGTATAATTCACGCGGAGGCAGATGCTGAAGATTGAAGAATTGTTGGCATTTGAGGCATCTTCGAACATAGGTCCTGGGTCATGGTGGTCCAGTAGTAGCCTTGTCGGATGATCTTCATAGCAAGCATGTGACCGTTCATATGGGGCTCGCATTCCCCACTGTTGATTCTCTACATTACCTCTTCAATATTAGCCCCTACGATGCAGTGTAGATGGGTTCCATCGAAGTTTCTCTTAAATAGCGCTTTATGACAGATGATGTACTGGGCGACCAATTTCGGAGGTTTTCTTGGTCCTTCTTATTGGAACCCTCGGGATACCTACCATGTTTGAGGAGGTGCCAGATATCATAGTACCAGTAATTGGCTAGCTCGGGATCTTCTACAGTGACGATCTCAATGTGGTAGCAGTGGGTAGGTTTATCATCCTTTTGAACTTAAAAAGGGGACATTGTTATTCCTTCGGGAATGTTGACTATGGAGGCCAAGGTAGAAAGGTCATCGAATAGGTTATTCTTTGCTCGAGGTAGGTAATGGAAGGTGATATCTTAGAATTGGGAGGCTAGTTCTTCTAAGGGGGCATGGAAGGGTTGGAGTTTCTTGTTCTTAACTCTCCAATTTATGAGCACTTGATCGATGATGAGGGAGGAATCCCCGTAGACATATAGGTACTGAATACCATTTTTAAGAGTAACCTTGAGGCCTACCATGCATGCCTCGTATTCATTCATGTTGTTGGTGCATGGGAAATCCAATTTGATGGCGATGGGAGTGTGGGAGTCATCTGGGGCAATCAAAAGTATCCCAAAGCTATATCCCTTTTTATTGGCAGCGTCGTCAAAGAACATTTAACACAGGAGATTGTCCTGGGCAGTGGAGAGGATGTTTTCATCTGGGAATTTGTAGATCTAGACATCAGCTTCATCCATGGGGTAATCAATGAGGTAGTAAGAGATGTCTCTTCCTTTCATGGCTTTCTACGTGATGTACATGATATCGAACTCGGCTACGAGCATCAACCACCGGACCATTCGGCTGGATAAGGAGGGTTTCTTAAGAAGGTATTTGATGGGGTATATTAGGGACACAAGTTTTATGGGGAAGGCGAGCATGAGTGCCATAACTTTTGGGTGACACAGAAAAGAGCGACACGTGCCTTTTCCAAAGTAGTGTAGTTGACTTCATATCCGGCTAATTTGCCACTAACATAATAGATGGCTCTTTCTTTGCGAGAATCTTTAAGGTATTGGTCTAGCAAAGCCCCATTTGTAGTGTCGGTTATGGTTAGGTATAGGATCAAAGGGAGACCAAGTTGTGGTGCCATGGGTACTAGGGGTTGGGTCAGATATTTCTTGATTCGGTCAAAAGCTTCTTGGCAAGCCTCATTTTAAACCTTGGTTGAATACTTTCGGACTAGTTTGAAAATGGTTTCATAAATGGAGGTTAACTGGCTGATGAACTGACTGATGTATTGTAATTTCCCAAGAAAACATCGAACTTCTATCTCCATTTGGGGAGGTGGCATCTCAAGTATGGCTTTCAGCTTGGCAGGATCTTCTTCTCTCCCTTTCTCACTGACCATGAATCCCAAGAATTTTTCCTTTGTAATTCCGAAGAGGCATTTTTGTGGATTGAGTCTCATCTAATATTGTCGCAGTCGTTCAAAGAACTTTCGGAGAGTGGGGACATGTCCTTATCTAGTCTTCGATTTGATAATCATATTGATGCGACGCCAATATTGCATTTTTTCACCCGTTAACCTACGCGTTATTAGCCCCCTCGGGTATCTTATTCCCTATATTTATGCTCGTTAACCAGACAACCCTCGTATTTCTATGTTAACATGTTTTGCAGGGGTTAATTGATCTTTTGTAGGTGTTTGGATGCTTAGTGTGAACTTCGGATGCGTTTCGCTCGATTTCCGTTCACTATAGCACGCGCAAGGGCATTTTAGTCTTTTGACAGTTTGGGCACCTATCCCGACATCTACACAGAAGTTGTAGCTCTCCTCGCTATCTTCGCGTGGCCGCGAACGGTGCGCGACTCCGATGCATAACGACAAAGTTACGGCGATTTGAACGACCGTGGATTGTATGCCAATGCAGGGGAAATTGCAGGCTGCCCCTGCTTGATTGATCGATCGAGCCTGGGGGTCGATCGATCGAGCATTATTATTTTTTCCACATTTTCCACTGTCGATCGATCGACCACAGGGGTCGATCGATCGATTCCCTGTTTTTCCCCTGCAGATATTTTCTTTCTTTTATTCTAACTTACTATATAAGTTGTTTTTTGTTGTAATAAGACACAGAGATATACTTAGACACATATTCTGATTTAGATAGTTGTAGTTAGGGTTTGGTTTTGGAGAGTTCATTCCTCTCTTCTTCTTGGATTGACAACCCATGTGGTTTGTAAGATTGAACTATTCACTTCCTCTCCATTAATATAGTTTGTTCTTCTTCTTCTCTTGCCTTGTAATTTAGTTTCAATGCTTTCTAACTTGTTTACTTGCTTTAATTCTTGCTTCCTTAGTTTAATTAGCATAATTTAGTTTAACTCACCATGCACCCTTAGATAAATAGGGTCGTGATTTCATTTCTGCCATTTTTGGGCCCCGAGCTCCGAAAACTAGGTTTTGTGCAAAATCGCGTTTAATTGAAACCGCGTGTATTAAAGTTGGATTGTTATGCGTTTAACTTTATTTGTCACGCAACTTTAGTGTTCACAGCGACAATCCGAATTTAATCCACGTGCGACCATTTTCCATTAAATGTTTAATCTCGCAACTTTGGGTTAAATTCCTTCTTGTGTGATGTTTATGCTTAATTGAAATGCTCAATTAGATTGCTTTCGAGCCTTAACTCTAGTTAGTAGTTGTTTCGATCCGTTTGGTAGAATGCGATCCCGATCCTCGCTTTCCTTTAATTAGCATTAACTTATTATTTTCTTTTGTCACCATTCCCAACCTATCACCTTTTACACTTTTATTCATGAAGTAATTAAAACAATTAACATCTAAAATTCAATAACTCCCTGTGGATTCTCGATACCCGACTTACCGCTCTACTTGCTTGTCAAGTGTAGATGTAGCTTAGGTTCTTTTGTATGTCGAGCGGGAGCCGAAATCAACGATAGTGTCCCTACACGAACACTCGGTTTCCCTCGCATCAAATTGGCGCCGCTGCCGGGGAGCTTGTTTTAGATAGTAATTGTTTTATTATTTCGTAGTATTTTTCCTTTCCTATTTGTATTCTTTCTTTTAACCTTTCTTGCAGGATTTGCATACTTTGAGCGCTAAGAAACTTTCATTCGCGGTTGCTCACTTTATTTCTTGTTTTCTCCATCTTTCAACAACGAGGTAACCATGTCTTTCTTTTATAATTATTACGGTTATTCTAATGATTCATACTTTGGGGATAGTTTTCAAGTTTTCCATTTTCAAGATTTTCTTGAAAATGAAAGACTTGAAAACATTTATCGGAGTGAAAATCGTTATTGGGAGCTTGAGTTGGATTCATTATTCGAATCCAATGACGATTTTCATTTCATTACTTTCGAAGACGAGTTTCAGCCAAATGAGGAGTCCGAGGCTCTCGAGCCGAGGAAGCCTACTTTGGAAGAGACTTTTCTTCTTTACTCCCAAGGTTTGGAAGGCTTAAATGATGCTGGAATGAGACTTGGTTCACTTTGCGATGAGATGAATTCTTATGCACAAAACAACGAGGAGGTGGAAACTTGTGTTTCACCTCAATTTTTCAAAGAATTTCTCATCGAGTGTGAATCTCTCTCCCTCGAAATTCAATCTCCTTCCGATGATGAGTCGATTTAGATTGAATTTGTTTCATCACCATATTCATTTTTCGTGATCGAACCATCAGAATCACCGGTTGATTCCTATGAGTCGGTAGAAACTTTTAAAATTTCTACACTTTTTGCCGACGAGGACTCTTTACCGGACTTGTTTTCGATGAACGTTATCCCGATGTGTGCAAAGTCTCCCATTCCCTTTGAAAAATCTTTGGGAGATGAATTAACTTTTCTTGGACCTCAAGTGTACTTTGCCCCCTTGTTATCCAAATCCCCCATCGTCCGCAAAGAATTTCAAATTGGCGATGGTTCATTTCTTTCACCGCCCACATGCCTTCCGTTGTTCAAACGGAATTCCTATTTTCCGGGAGGCATGCATGCTCGGGAGGGTCCACCGTTGATCCTCCAAAGTCAAATCGTGTTTTGGATGGACCCTCAAAAATTTCAACTTTTGGTATATAGTTAATTGCACATCCTAAGTGTAGGTTGTACATACTAACTTCTTCATTTTTGTTTTTCTTAATTTTAGCCTAGTGTAATTAGTTAATCTCTTTTTCTTTCTTTTCGTATGCTTGGTTCTAACTCTTTTGTTGGTTCAACGAACATGAACTTGCGGAGATATGCGCCCCGGTACACTTTTGTTAAGAAAACAATCAAAAAAAAATCACAAAAACATTTTTTCCTTTATTTTTAACACGCGCATCCTCACGCATTTGCATTTGTTTTTATTTTTCTTTTATGTTATTTTTCATTTGTCGTCGTGAATATGCATGTGCGTTGCTAATTGTACATATTTTTATTTATTTTTATTTTTTTGTTTTATTTAGCTTAGGCCTTTTTGGTGTGTGTAATTAGGCCTATGTGTAGTTTATTTTTATTTTATTTTTATTTTTATTTTTCTATTTTTATTTCATATTTTTATGTATATACATATATATATATATACTATATATATAGTTATTTTAAATTTATACCCCATAATTATCCCAAAATTGCAATCCCCCCCCCCCATTTAAATTGGAAGCAGTAGGCCTGGCCCTGCTCGATCGATCGATCGAGCCTAGCTTCGATCGATCGATCGAGCCTAGCTTCAATCGATCGATCGACCAGGTTAAGCCGAGGTCTGCTACTTTAAACCCCTCTTTTCTTTTATTCTCTTCTCTCCTCTCCAAACCGATTGTACCCTAATTGTTCCCCACACCACATTTACTCCTTCTTCTTCCAATTTCTACACATCCAAGGTATAATCTACATTACCTATGCTTGAATTTGTAGCTTTTGTTTGAATTGTGTCACAAATTGCATGTTTAAACCCTAGTTTGACACATTGTTAGAATGTTGGTGTTTTCCCCTGATTTGGTTTGTTCCAACTGTATTTTTGCATGATTCTTGATATAAATCCACTCATGAACATATTTTGATTGCTGCATTGTTGGTTGTTCGTGAGTGGGGTGGTTTTGTTGGTTCAAACTCGGTATTTTCGACCTTGACGCACATTGCGCACGCCAAGTGTTCGTCAAAATGCCTAAAACAGATTTCAATCCTAATTTTGACGCACACTTGGGTGATTTTCATGCCTTGTCGCATTTCGACATTTTTCATCGCAATGTTGCATATTTTCACCTCGGTTTTGCGCACTTGCACCACCATTTCAACTTTTACACCACTAACCATAAACTGTGCTTACACTTGCTTTGTTTTGTGTAAATTCTTGTTTTGTAGGTTGAAATGGCACCAAAAAAATATTCTTCTACTAGGTGTGTGCCCGCCGGGGGCGTCGATGGGTTCCGCTCAGAACAGTAGCGGGATTGGTTCCGTGCACATTTCTACACTTCCAAGCGACCGCTTGGTAATCATTTTTCATGGGTCCTTGACGAGATACCGAGGGAGGCGCGGTTACTGTTGCGCCGTCAGGGGTGGGAGCCCTTTCTTGCTACTAACAGGCGTGTCAACGAGGAATTTCTCCGTATATTTTACGCGACGTTAGTAGAGGTGAAGAGCAGTGATGGGCCGACTACATATGAGGCCATGGTTCGTGGGGTGAGGATTCCATTTAGTATTTCAGACTTGGCAGATTTCATGGATGTTCCTCTCCTTGCGGATCCAATCAGTTTTCTCGATGGGAGTATTTTCGGGCGAAGGACATTGATAGAGTCCCTTGCACCGGGCGAGACGTGGAAGAGGGGTGCTTTCCACTCGGCTGCGATGGAGGACTTGCCTAGACTACTACACTACATTAATGTCCATTCCTTCATGGTGATGAACAACCGGTCTGAGGTTCGTCAGAAGCATGTCGCACTGATCTACACTATGCTGAATGGATTGGGGCAGTATCAGTATGCCCAGTATTTTTCTTGACATGATGTGCGCGACGGTGAAGGAGGTCTCTTGGAGATATTCCCATCCTTTTCCTGCCTTTATCACGAAGATATGTATTTCACACGGTTTCTCAGAGATGGACGCAGACCGTAGGCATATGCCACTCGGGCTTCTCTCTAAAGACAACATCTCAAAAATGCTGAAGCGCGAGTGGGGGAAACCGGCTGGGAAGAGACCGAGGGAAGAGATGGTTGACTTTCCCGACGACGAGGAGGAGGATGATATCAGAGAGATGGAGATGGGTGAGGGTTCTCACGCGCCACACACAGAGGATGATGCCCGCTTTGCGGCATACCAGGCCGTGCAGGACCAGCGCTGGGAGGAGACCCAGCTCAGGTGGGCGACTTGGGAGTCCCGCCTAGATCAGTAGCAGGCTCAGCAGGATCAGTTTCAGGCCGAGCAGCGGCACGAGTGGGCTTTGCAGAGGCAGGCTAGGGCACAGAGCAGACAAGATTACCGGATGATGCAGCGGATGATGAGAGATCTTTATCTGCAGCGCAGTGATTCCGACTCACCAGTGCCTCCTCATTTTCAGGACCCCTCTGATCCTAGTGGTTCTGGCCACTAGGTTGTTGCTATGCTGGGTTTCATTTTTGTATTCTAGGATCGGATAGTATATTGTACTTTTCATTTTTATTTTTATTTCTTTTATTTCAGAAGTTGTAATGTATTAAGTAATTTTGTATTGAACTTATGAAATGAGAAATGAAAATGTAGTTTGTGGTTGTTTATTGGATTTTGATGTGTGTGACCTTCCATTTTATAAAATCAAAAAGTTCACCATCAATTTATCTAGTATTTGCACTTCAGCCCCTCTATATTATTGTGACTTGTGACATAGATTCTCTTAACTTAATACATCGGTACATATTCTTCATATGCTTTTTACTAACTTGTTTTGCAGCTTCATTTGGACTTGTACTTATGGAGATCGCTCCACGTGTGGGTAATATCATTCGTTTCCTAGCTTTGTGTTGTGTTCTTTAATGGACGCATTGGGGACAATGCAACATTTAAGTTAGGGGGTGTAGGATATTTTATCCATTTTGCTGTTTAGTCCTTGGATTTGATTACAATTTAGTTACAAAGCATGTTTTTGTTAAAAAATTGAAAATTTTCAAAAATATTTTCTTTCTTTTTTCTCCTTTGTTGGGCATTTTGCCTTGTTTCCGATGATAAATTTTAATAATTGCCCGATCAAATAGACAATTCAACTATGCATGTTCTCGATTTTAGAAGTTATTAGATTTTAGTTCCTAAATCATTTATATTATGAATAACTTCATGAATTAAACTTTATCCGTGAACATATGCACCATTCTTGTTACATTGATTTGGTTTAAGATTTTTATAACTCGGTATGCTTTTGTTGCATTGTATATACTTACACCGAGTGAGATTAGAGACTTATATTCATTTGTGAGTGTATACACTATTCTTTCCTCTTTGAAAACGTTAAATTCGTCGGTAATCTCTTTATTCTTTCATTGACTGTTCATTAATTGAGTTCATACTTGAAATGTGTTACTTGAGCATGATTTTCATATATTGTTTTGACTCGATAATTTCGTATACTTTGTGAAATGATCATAGGCCCTCTTTGTTATATCACCCATATGACCTTGTGCTCACCTTTTATATGTTCCCTAGTCAACCCACTTGAGCCTAAATACTAGCCTTTCTTTTCACTACCCAAAATCCCATACCCAACTCCAAAATGGAGTTTTATACCATATATATTACCTTACATACCCTTGTTTGGAATTTTACTTGGGATTGAATGATGCTGTTGTGATGTCGGTTGCAATTTAGGCATATGAGAGTTTGATAAGTAAAGAAAAGAAAGTAGTGAAAAGTGAAGAAAAAGAGAAAGCAAAAAGCAAAAGAAAAGAAAAGAAAACATGAGAAAAAGAAGAAAAGAAAGAGAAAGTTGTAAATAGTGTTTGTATATAGTTCAATAAGCTTTGATTACTCTCCCCGATGATATATCTAATGCCGTTTTGGAATTTGTTTTTTACAATTTTTTTATTGCCCGCATTATCCCATTATCCCAAGTTTTCATCCCAAACACTTTGAATCCGTATATACATCCCTTTCATTTCGTACCTTAACCTAGCCATACATTACAACCCTATTACAAGTCCTATGTGATCTTAGGGTGCATTTAATTTAAAAGTCATAATAGTTTTGATAATCTGTGAAAATGCATTTTGCCTCTTTTAGTGTGCGGTATCCTTTCATTGAGATTACAGTTTTTCATTTTATATATATCTTTCTTCATTTCTGACATGTGTGCGACCTAGTTTCCATTTACATTTACTCTTTATGCCCGCATGTCCCCTGTATTACCTCCCATTCCGAGTGATTTCATTTGTTGAACGTAATGCCCGTGAGGATTGAATATATGCTTGCATTTATGTTTATTCGGTTTATTTAAGTTTTTACCAAATCAGACTTTGCATGTGCTCATCCCCCTCCCACTTTTAAAGTTTCAATTCTATGAGGTGCATTCAACTTGTTAATAACAACGGACTTTAGCTTGAATTGGTTCAATATTCTAATAACATGTTTGAAATCTTGTTCTCACTGATGAGTTTGTCTTACTTGATTGGGCATATTTTGAGGAAACTTTATGATGTTTGTGGGTTTCATCCCTGAAAACCCTAACGAGACGACACTCGTCCACTAGGGTAACCTAGGGGTTTAACGGCTTATTGCATACGCTAAATGCAAACGAATCGCCCGCGAAAGTGGCCTTATCTTTTTATTGCTTTTATACCATACTTTTGAACTCTCTCCCGTGTTGGTTTACTAGTTCTTCTTGTTTCATACTATTTCATTGCTAAGGACTAGCAATGTGTAAGTTAGGGGGTGTGATGCGACGCAAATATTGCATTTTTTCACCCGTTAACCTACGCGTTATTAGCCCCCTTGGGTATCTTATTGCCTATATTTATGCTCGTTAACCAGACAACCCTCGGATTTCTATGTTAACATGTTTTGCAAGGGTTAATTGAGCTTTTGTAGGTGTTTGGATGCTTAGTGTGAACTTAGGATGCGTTTCACTCGATTTCCATTCACTATCGCATGCGCAAGGGCATTTTAGTCTTTTGACAGTTTGGCCACCTGGCCCACCATCTTCACGGAAGTTGTAGCTCTCCTCGCTAGCTTCGCGTGGCCGTGAACGGTGCGCGATTCCGATGCATAACGACAAAGTTACGACGATTTGAGCGACGGTGGATTGTATGCCAATGAGGGGAAATTGCAGGCTGCCCCTGCTTGATCGATCGATCGAGCCTGGGGGTCGATCGATCGAGCATTATTATTTTTGCCACATTTTCCACTGTCGATCGATCGACTGCAGGGGTCGATCGATCGATCCCCTGTTTTTCCCCTGCAGATATTTTGTTTCTTTTATTCCAACTTACTATATAAGTTGGTTTTTGTTGTAATAAGACACAGAGATATACTTAGACACATATTCTGATTTAGATAGTTGTAGATAGGGTTTGGTTTTGGAGAGTTCATTCCTCTCTTCTTCTTGGATTGACAACCCATGTGGTTTGTAAGATTGAACTATTCACTTCCTCTCCATTAATATAGTTTGTTCTTCTTCTTCTCTTGCCTTGTAATTTAGTTTCAATGCTTTCTAACTAGTTTACTTGCTTTAATTCTTGCTTTCTTAGTTTAATTAGAATAATTTAGTTTAACTCACCATGCACCCTTAGATAAATAGGGTCGGGATTTCATTTTCGCCATTTTCGGGCCCCGAGCTCCGAAAACTAGGTTTTGTGCAAAATCGCGTTTAATTGAAACCGCGTGTATTAAAGTTGGATTGTTATGCGTTTAACTTTATTTGTCACGCAACTTTAGTGTTTATAGCGACAATCCGAATTTAATCCACGTGCGACCATTTTCCATTAAATGTTTAATCTCGCAACTTTGGGTTAAATTCCTTCTTGTGTGATGTTTATGCTTAATTGACATGCTCGATTAGATTGCTTTCGAGCCTTAACTCTAGTTAGTAGTTGTTTCGATCCGTTTGGTAGAATGCGATCCCGATCCTCTCTTTCCTTTAATTAGCGTTAACTTATTCTTTTCTTTTGTCACCATTCCCAACCTATCACCTTTTACACTTTTATTCATGAAGTAATTAAAACAATTAACATCTAAAATTCAATAACTCCCTGTGGATTCTCGATACCCGACTTACCGCTCTACTTGCTTGTCAAGTGTAGCTGTAGCTTAGGTTCTTTTGTATGTCAAGCGGGAGCCAAAATCAACGATAATGTCCCTACACGAACACTCAGTTTCCCTCGCATCACATATCATCCACATAGACCTCAACTTCTTTGTGAATAAGATCGTGTTGGATGGTTGTGGCAGCCCTATGGTAGGTAGCCCCAGTGTTCTTGAGACCAAATGGCATGACGGTGTAGCAAAAGGTTCCCCATGGGTTGATGAACGCAGTTTTTTCTTGGTGGTCTGGGTGCATTTTGATTTGGTTGTATCCGACAAACCTGTCGATGAATGAATTAAGAGCATTACTGGTTGTGTTGTCCATGATCATGTCGATATTGAGTAGCGGATAATCATCCTTTGGAGAAGCTTTTTTCAACTTTTGGGAGTCTACACTCATCTTAACTTTTCCTTATGGTTTCGGCACAGGCATTATGTTGGCTAGCCATGTGGGATATTCGATCACATGAATGAATCCTACGTTCAGTTGTTTGACCACCTCTTCTTTTACTTTGAGAGACCTTTCGGTGCGAAGCTTTCTCAACTTTTGTTTAATTGTCTTGTGATCTGGAAGAGTGGGGATCTCATATTGAGCTATTTCAGGATCAATTCTAGGCATATCATCCTAGGACCATGCGAAGACATCCACAAATTCCTTTAGCAATTCTTCGAGTTGTGCACGCTCATGCTCGTCAAGGGTAGCTCCTATCAGAATCTCGTGTTGTTGGCTACTAGAACTGAGGTTAATAACAACATTCTCTTCTTCATTAACTTGAATGCCGTTATGTTGTTTATTATTAACCTTATTTAGATCTGTTAAGAATTTTTCATTTGCAATATAATCATCATCAAAAGTTTTATTAGAATCTAAACAGTTAATGCAAGGCAAAACAAGATACTCAAAATATTCATTTATTTCATTGATAGGAAAAACAGCATTGATAACCTCATCAAAGGAGGACTCGATTAAATTTGAGCAAGGATAGACAACAGAAGAAGAAATTAGGTAAACTTTGGGATGAGGGGGGATTTCAACAGGTAGAAGTAGCGCAACATGCCAGTTGAGGAGAGGTGTATCAGCAGCTTTAATTAGGTGGGATGGATCCATTGATGTAGTGCTTGAGTGAACCATGCAAAGTGTCAACCCCAGTGTTTGTAAGTTGAATGAGTCCTCGGAGTCACTTTCTTTAGAATTTTCGGTATCTTTAATGAGCAGTTATACTCGGTGTTTGGAACTTTCGGCCCATGGGTAGCTGTCTTGAAAAAAGATCTCCATTCTAGGCTTCATCTTCTTGTATGTATGGTCATAACATGGTTCTAGAAAGACACAAAAGAAATAGTCTTCACCCTCTTTAATGAATCGTCCATTCAAGGAGTCACCTGGGATAGTTTGGATGCAGTCTAGTCTCCTCTTTGGTCGAGACTAGCGGATCATTTTGAGCTCTTGTTCTGATGGTTGATACCCCAAACCACAAGGGAGGGAAAGCTTTCTTCAGTTAAATGGATCAAGTATTCCTTGTTGTCTTTATCTTAGCCTCAATCCGGGACTGAAGTACATGTTTCTGGACATCTGAATCACATTGATGTTACCATGAGGGTCGTATTCTGGACAATTGCTTTCTTTGAAATCGTCCCCTTTCTAGAGTAGGAGTGGATCAACTAGAAATCCTAATAGGAACATATCATTTGACACGTGTTGTATCTCAAGCATTGGATAGCTATTGCTTGCACCCTCGGCATTATCGTCGTCTCCCAAGATGGTGATGACTCATCCGTCGATGAAGAACTTCAATTTCTGATGGAGAGAGGAAGACACACCCTTGGTACTATGGAGCTAAGATCGTCTGAGAAACATGTTAAAACAATATGGGATGTCAATAATTTATAATTCAACGACAGGATTTATAGGGCCAGTCCCTATTACAAGTTTTATAGATCATATCACCTCCCGATGGGTATTGTCATAGGCACGCACAGCAGCAGAGGTTGTAGCGGGGTCACTTTCCTTCAGTCCTAAGCATTTAAAGGTTCTTAGTGGGAAAACATTCAAGGCGGATCCATTATTGACAAGAAAGAGTGGTACGACCCTCCCCATAACTTCGATGGAGATGTTGAGTGCATGATTGTGGTTTCTCCTGATTCTAGGGATTTTTTCTTCGAAAAAGGATAGCATTCGGGTAGAGGTCAAGGATCCGACCAAATTTATCGCTTCTTCTGGTGTAGTAGAGGGAGGAACTATGGGTCCAGTGATCAACTTGATCAAAGCATTTATATGCAGCTAAGAAGACATGAAAAGCCCCCACAAAGTGATGTTAGCTTGTGTTTTTTTAGTTGATCAAGGATCTTCCTCTCCTCAAGGGTCATCTATGGTATAGGATGGTTTTCAATGCCCTTCCCTTTGTCATTTTCCGATAACGAGTTTAGGGTCTAGTAATGCCTCCCTGATATAGTCATGTGATTTATCGAAGAAGGGAAGAACATAAACTCTGTATCTTCATTAATCTCGGGTTGTTCTACCATTTTATTTATTTCTTCGAGGATCTCCTCAAATGATATCATAACACACATGTCGGTTAGCGGGCCAGTTTTCTCAAAAGCTTGTTCTTCATTCGAATCCACGAATTCTTCTCCCCATTCGGTGGAAATAATTTTATCTTTCCATGTAAAGTCAATGCATTCCACAACTTCAATGGCTTCTTCATACAGTTCTTCCCATTCTTTGGGGATATGTAAGGGTGATGGGACCAGGTTCCCTTACAATTTCAGAGTATCAAGTAACTCGGTCGTACTACAGATGTCGTTGGTTTGCCTGAATAATTCTGCCATGATCTGGATAACGCCATATAGGCTGACTTCATCGGTGGGTACCACCCAATGGTCAAACTCTCAGGCCCATTTTCTTGCTTCCAAGAATAACGTACTGAACCTCTGGCAATCAATGGTCATCTGTGAGGGCAATGTCAGCCCAATCTCTAAGAGTTGGTTCAACACTTCTGATAATTCCATACTTCTATTTTCAGAACGAGTACAGACGGCGATGCATGCTCCAGTAAGGAGTGACAGTGCCTGATCAGCGAGGCAAGTAGGTTGTAGGAGGAAATACGGGCAAGTTTGGAGAGGTTTAGGAGAGTATATGGGTGTGATTTGAGTTGAGGGATCAAATTTTGGGTTCTCTTCTAGGAAGATGACATTGACATGATTTGGGTGTGGGTTGTGAGTACTGTTTGGCTTAGGATTGGTTGGTGGGGAAATGGTACCCCGATCAATGAGACCGTGGATTATATTTTAGAGGTGAAAGCATTGGTCGGTGGTATGACCAGCGGTTTGGTGAAAGTTGCAATGGGAATCTTCTTTGAAGTTTCTCTAAAGTGGATTGGGCAATGGACAGGGATCCAAGGTTTTGATGAGGTTTCGGATTAGCAGGGCTTGATAAACTTTGGAGAAAGGATCATAGAGCTTGGTGTAGTCCTTTCGGAATGGGGCAAGGCGTCTTAAAAGTGCCCATGATGTCGTTGGTTGAGAGATGTTATTGATGGTTGAGACTGTAGTACTGGCATGTTTGTCATATTTTCTGGGGGTGAATTTTTCATACACCTTCGTTGGCTGAACTTCTATTTTAGTAAGAACTTCCTCAATTTCCACTCTTGCTTCTCTGAGATCTTGAAAGTGGGTATAGTGTTGTCCTCCCATCGTTGCTCAGACATGGGGCAAGAAGTTCTTCTTCACTATGCTGACTTGTTCTTCCTCGAAAGGCCAATTTGTCACGGTAACTACTTTTTCCCTCATCGGGCTATGAAGTTACTAACTGATTCCCTAGAGTTTTATTTGAGTAGCTCTAAATCACGGTGGGTGACCTCAAGCTCTTCGTTGTACTTGTATTGCGACATGAATTCTCGAGACACACCCTCCTAGCTATGGATTCTGAACTTCTCGAGGGACAAAAACCATCGGAGGGCGCTATCCTTCAAAAGTTTGCCAAAATAATTGGGCCATCACCTCTTTAGAATCCCCTAGGACAGTCATGGTGCAGTGATAACTGCGATGATGGCCGATCGGGGGTCCACTTCCTTCGAATTTCTCAATATTTGGCATCTTGAACTTCTTAGGAAACCTTGTTTTAAGATAAGGAGACATGTGGGTGTAGTCCATGTAATTCCCAGAGATTTTGACTTGGTCACACATCTTAGTTAGCATCTTGAGATCTTCTTTGACTTTGTTCAACTCTCCCACTTTCGGATCAATGATCATAGGCAAGTTAGCCCCAAGCTGGGCAAGGTTCGGCATCGAAAGCAGGGCGGGCGACGACCCATTAATAGGAGGGGCACGTGGAGTGTGCTGATACTCTTCAGGAACCCAAATAGGCTTGGGTGGGCCCATAGCGCGAGGAAATAGGGCCTCAGGCTCTTGTGGAATGGGAATCTAATTTCATTGCATCTCCCGGACCTCAGTTTGAAGGTTGTCAATATTGGACACGAGCTGAGCTAAAACTGCCGTTAGATCTGGCTACGCAACTGGTGCTTGATCTGTGTTCTCCATAGAAAGAAGATGGATACCGAACTCGAAAGAAGTAACAGGGGAACGAACAGAACTCCAGGGCGATTTGACTGAAGACCGAAGCCAATAAAGAGCTAGGTCAAGGGCGTGCGATCGACCTGAGAAGGCGTAAAATGGGATGTATTTTTTAGAAAAGTAATGAAAATATTTTGGACATTTTTCTTATTTTTCTTTTTGATATTGAAAGATAAAATATTTATTGGATTTCTGATAAAGAAAGGATAAATGTTTTTGGATTTTTGATAAATAATGAGAAATGTTTTTGGATTTTTGATAAAGAAAGGAGAAATGTTTTTTTTGGAGACGTCCTCAGCATGATTATTGTGATTATTATGTTCTCACTTGTATTAAATTCTCCTAAACGCAAAAAAAAAATGTTGGACAGGACCCGAGCCTGAAAAAGTTTGGTTTTTGATATATGTAGAGCTATGATTGTACTTGTAACCAGGCTCATGGTCGGGGTCCCATTTTAAAAATACACAGAAATTTGGGCGGCAGGCCAACCCAAAATTTCTATAGAGTTTCAGGTTGAAACCGACAATCTTATATGTGTGTCCTAGGCTTGACACCTATATGCGGGTATGCATTTGGTTGGGTGAATCGGAAAGGGTTCCCCCCCTTCGGCATGACTTCCACAATATATGTCTTACTCTTGCGGGCAATTAGCACGTGTTGACAAGACATTTGATATACGTGAGTGTACGTTAATTGCCTCACTATATACTTCATTGGGATGGTACGTGTGAGAGATAATTCGATATACTCGGCATACATGAGCAAGTTCCCTGCGATATACCTCCCGTCATGACTTCGGTTAAGCGGTATGATGCGAGGGAACCGTTCGATATACGTCGAAGGTACTTGGCTAATGGAAGGTGAGAGTCATATCACTTAGGCTAATTATGCCCTACCGGACCAGTGCCCTCAGGAAGTGACCCTCCAGTTACTGAGCAGAATTTGGTCAATCACAATGCTCTTTGGTGATGTCGTATGAATCATGCATGATTCTTTTATTAGTATCTTATGATCAGAATGTCTTTATTGATTATGCCAAACAGGGAGCAAAGTACAAGTACCAATGGTACACCGTGTATGGATGGGTGATGCGCACGACATATGGATATATGTGATCCTAGGTGCACGTGGTGTGAAGTCTACATGGAGAATTTTTCTACAAGTCTGTGAATAGAAGCATAAGTATGGGGTACACATGAAAAAGGGAAACATGCAAAATGGGGGAAAATATAAACAATCATAACATCCATGTAAATAGAGTATAGCCCTCAAAATAAAATTCCCAACGGAGTCGCCACTATGGCTATCCCCCGATCCTCGCGGAAGGTGAGAGAGGAGAATACTAGGTCCCGCGCGTCCCTCTTGGGAGCGCTTCGTACGACGTCATGATGAGGTGAAAATGTAGAGAAATGGAGTCGTCGGTCTATTTTACTCAAAATAGAAAACAGAAAGGGAGCCATCCTGAAGGACAACATCCAAATACATAATGATACATACGAAACCAAAATGTTTCAAACAGAGTCCGGAGGCTAAGGTACAAAATGGGAAGGTGTTAGGCACCCATTCCGCCCTTACGGTCTCTCATGGTTTTTTTGCTACTTTCCTTTATTTTCCCCATGATATGTGTGAATGTGTATATGTAGTTGATATAGGAATCATCGACTTGTATTATGGAAGAGATAAAGCGAGTCATCCATAGGAATGTTCATAAATATAATATTAGAAAATTGAATTTACGCGATTATCCTTACGTTGATCATTATAATGGAACGATAACGCATGTGGAATAATACGCCACTAAGAACAAATATGTATATATGTGTGTAAATGTATAGAATCTAAGAGAATTGAGTTTAGAGAAAATAGAAAATGAGAGAAAAAGTAAGAATAGGACTCGAGTCTCAGGTTTTACCCTGAGACGCCTACGTAGCCTATAGAGGCATCAAAGTCGACGTAGTTTACATGCAAAACGAGGGGTGGGGTTTATCCCATAAATCCAATCGGGGATTCTCTTATGTGTGTGTGTGTAAAAATAGTGTTTTAGTTGTGAGAAAAGTGTAAGAAAAGTGTGAGAATTCCCTTTTGGAATTTATGAGCAAGCCCTATTTTTCTTATTTTTTTGAATTTTTATTTATATGAAAGTGAGAGATGTGCAATAATACTAAATAAAAAGTATATTAGGATATGTGAGATGAGAGAATAAATGTTTTAAGTAATAAAACAAGTTAATGCGAATTTATGAGAATTTAAGGAGAGAATTGAGAAAATTAGACCTTCTTGAAGATCTTAAACTTGATCTTGAACATTGGAGCGCAGCCCTTGCACTTGGATGATGATGAAGGGAAGTTAATTCACCATGTTTGATGAAAAGGATTATTAAAAGTGTAGGTTGGAAAGGGACTTGGATGTGGAAATCACGTTGACTTCGAGAGAGGTTTTCTGAATTCCCTGAGAGTGATGTATTTCAGATTTGGGCTCCCTTTGCAATGAGGTCAGGCCCATATTTTTATAGGTCCAGGTCATTGACGATCATCATAGCCCTGGTCCTTCCAATCAACAGGTGCGTTTTGGCACACTGCTAATAGGCAGGTTCTGGGCCCTGCCGTTTGGCAGTCTCTTTCAGACTCCTTCAGAAAATCGATCGTACAATGCAAACCGTTGATCCAAATCGCACACGAGGCAAACCATTGTAAAGTTAATTCAAAAACCTTAGAAAGACCTTGGACCACTCCCAGGTTCGGGAGTTGACTTTGGGACAAATGTGGCTCTGAAGCGCTCATCGGTCCTTTGGACGAGGCAACTTCGAACGCAAACGGATCATTCGTCCGTATGGTAAGTTAGAATCGCGCACAGGGTGAACCGTTAGAAATGTTAGTTGATGTACTTCGACATTACAAAGAGTTTGAACCAATTTGGGGAGTTAATTTTGGTCAACCGGGCCCTAGAAGCATTCGATGACCTCTCGGTGTAAAATGGATTGTTCGTTTGTACCGTAAGTCAGAATCGCGCATGGGGTGGCCTGTTGTAAAGGGGTTTCAGTACCCTTTGAATATTCATTCAGTCTCGGTTGAGATAAAGAGTTGACTTTGTTCAAACAAAGCCCAGGAGTGCCCGGTGACCTCCTGATCGAGTTTCGGGGTAAAATGGGTTGTTCGTCCGCTAGGTAAGTAAGAATCGCGCACGGGATGGACCGTTGGAAAGTGGATTTAGTTCCCTTCGAAGATTCATTCAGTCTCGGTCAAGCTGAAGAGTTTGAGTTTTTGGTCAAACGGAGCCTGGGAGCGTCTGTTGGCCTCTAGGTCAGTACCTGGGGTATGACTTAGGTTGGTAGTGATGACGGGAGGTGCGAGAGACCTAAGGAGAGTTTAGGGGGTAATAGAATGGAGTGTCTACATATATCATTTTGGTATCATATGTTTGCTCACATGTTTAACAAATGGTTTATTTTTTGAAATTGTTATTTTATATTATTTTTTCATCCATACTTCATTTGTTAATTGTGTGTTTCATGTGTGTATGAATGCTTTAGAGATTAGACATTTTTTGACTATATCACATTCAATCACACCTCATGCTTGGCGAAGATGCATATACTAGTCCTTATCCTATACTTTTTTTATTTTGGGTTTTATGGGATGGAATTTAGGTGCCATATGGTTTGACGTCCCAGCTTAGGCAATTCACTATTTTGGTTTTGTCCCGAAATAGTCAAAGGCGGATATTTGTAAGGATAAAATTTCCAATTGAGTTAATTTGTATGTAATTGACTTAATTCTGGACAAAACTTGTTTGAGTCGTAGATAGATTTTTTTATCTTGTCACAATACCCACATAGTTTATGACATGTTGTTTGTTTGAAGACATAACGACCAAGCTTAAAAGATATATAATGCCATGTTTATTTGTGAACGTTTCACATCTTCATATCACCTTGCATTCAAGATACTCTTGGTATGAACGCATAATATTTATGGGGCTCGACAAATGTTTCAAGGATGTTATTTTATTTGAAAATGCTTTTAATATGATTTAACTTTGTTTTATCTGAGATAAACAAAATTTAGAGTCGTATGGATTCTTCACTTATGTTTTTGAGGATAAAACGACATCATCAGTCATTCAAAAAACATCTCAGTGTCGTTCAAATGACATGGACAAGTCATTCTAACGTCGTGGCCAATTCATTAAAACAACATAGGGATATCATTCTAACGACCTGCTGACTTAAATTTTTTTGTTTAAGATATTCTTTCTTAGAAATTCGAGGTGTGCAGAACCAAAATAAAGAATAGAATAGTTTCGTTTTTCTGCACTTGTTTTCTAAGGAATTCAAAGCTTAAACCATCCTTAGTCTTTGAAATATTTGAGCTTTCATACATATCTTATAGATATCGTGTTTTCACCATTGTTAGTTCATCCATATTGAAAAATTTGTTTCATTGAGTTTTGAGATGAAGAAATGGTGAATGTCGTGTTCCAAATCGTAGACGGTTGCCAAAGCTGTATCGGTGGACATCGAGGTGCACGTAGACTCGTGTACTGCGGGCGAGTATCGTGGAAGAATTTCTGCATGGGCACTCTGGAGGAGCAGTTAAAGAGAATAAGAGTGTTAAGGCTTATGGGGATCGAGTCGTTGTGTAAGTCTGTCTGTCTTTCTTTGTAAATTATGCATCATAGTGATCATCAATCCTGATCCATCCGAGCTTTGTTCCTTTAGTAGTTTCCTTGTACATCCATCATTTCTTTTGTGAATTTTTTTTATTTTACTTGATTTAATTAACTAGATTCATTTTTGGGATTAAACAGGATACAATTGGGCTTAAGTAAATTGGTTCACAAATTTGGTGCGTAATTAAAATTTGGCAAAAGGTTTTTGAAAGAAAAATTTTGTTCACCCAAAGAACACATTGAAAATGGGGCCTATATGAGTATAAAAAATATAAAAGGTTATTTTAGTGTTCATCTCATCCAAGTGCTCACGGAAGACCAAAATAATATTCTGATTGTTTAACAATTGACAAATATATTGTCCATAAGTCAATGAGGTCAAGAACACTAACATTGATGTTTATTACAACTCTCTTATCCTAATTCATATCTCATTTCCAAGCTATATACGAGAACTAACATTGATGTTTATTATATGTATGGCATCACTAGAGGGAAGAGTAGTATGGTAAAAAATTTGAAATATATTTTCCACTGTAATCAAGTGAAGGAGGTCAAAGGTGTTGGTAAAGTTCTTTTGATGGAGGGAATTTCACATGTATCAGATTCATAATACATGGGTAAAATAAATTCACATTTGATCCATGGAGGACTAATCTATGTTATCACGTGGGTATCTCGATTGATATATTTGGGGAACCTAGTAATTATATCGAATGACAACTTTTGACATTACAAACTTTATCCCTTTGATAGTGAAAGTGAAAGAAACACTGTGAGGGTAATTAAAATTTCTATATTTATAAAATTCCTCATGAGGTTTGGGCATACTAATTATTTTTTAATCAAATAATAACACACCATCTACCATTTCCATTATGAGAACTAATCATATGAAACAAGCATATTGGCATGGAGAGGGCCCTAATCAATGGTCCTCTTGAAAAACAAAACTCATTCCATAAATTTCATTTCAAATTGTTTGGTAGAATCATCATCAACTTACATCAAAGGAAATGATGATGAAGATGATGGATCAAATATGGTACGCAATGTCTTTGGGTGAGGAACCATATCAACTGAAAATATCAAGTAAACACCATAAATGAATACTTGTTATATTTTTCTGAAAAATAATTAAACATAAGTAAGAGAATCCAATCATAAACAGGCGAAGATTTTCCAACTAATATACACCCTTACGGGTATAACTTACTAAAAAATCCAATATCAACTAGAATATATGACATACAAATGGGTTTAACTATGTAGTTCAACCTATTAGCATGATATCTCAAAAATATACTATTTCATACTCAATAAATTCATTTTTTCTACCATAGAATACATTGTAATCAAAATTTAAATAAAAACCAAAAGCCAATTATTAAAAATGGATTTACCCGGGTATTTGGATGGATCTCAAAAGCTTAAAAGGAGGTTTTGGTATTTCAATATGAATATATAGAGAAACCTGAAGTGAAAGGTAAAGTGAAACAATTTTGTCATGATTTAATTAACGCATTCGCTGACACGAAGTTATTCTTTCATATATGTGATGCCTCACTTTCATGGGGCGCGAATGAAGACGAAAAAAAAAATATTTTTCAAAACTAGGAAAAAGCACCCCAAATGCAATGCAATAATGTACAATAAGGTTTATTGACTCAAACACATAATTAATCATCCAAATACCATTTTAACATCAAAATAAATGTTTAATGTCATACTACATAAATCGGAATGAAAAATGAATAAGGTTATGAAGACTTAATGCATGTTTAAGGATAATATTGTAGGGAAAATGGATAAGAATTACGTGGAGAAAAATGATCATGTTTGAAAATCGAATGATGAAATCGAAATGAAAGTTCAATAATGAACATATTTATGGAAGATCTACAATGATGTTTACCCTAAAAATGTTTAATTTTCCTTAAAAATGTAAAATTTTGAAGTAATAGTTTTTTATTCCTAAAATAAGAAAAAAAAAATTCTAAAACATTTTTGGTATCACATGTTTTGTGTTTTCCATTTTTTTATAGATAGAAATCTTTGATACATCTCTTTTTTGAACTATCTTGCAAGAGGCGACTTTCACACTTCACAAAAAAGCTGGAAACTTATTTCCAATTGTAAAAGGTAAGGATACCAGTATCCTCATGGTGTAGTCCTATCCACTTCACCACTCATGATTTTGAGTAAATTTTCATAAATATTTCAACAACCATTAAGATCCTCAAACGCAGAAAGAAAAAAGTGACATTTTCAAATCATTACCATTTGGAGGCACTAGAGAGCTTGAATTAAATTAATTTATTTGAATATTTTGATCGAAGAATTTCCCAGGAATGTTGTGTAGTGTTAAGTGGGTCAAGATATAAGAATGTTAAGACTTTTAATATTTAAATTTCATTTTTGATAGTATATAGCCATAAACAAAACCCATATAATACTTTATGCACGAGATCATTCATTAATTTAGCATATGAGCCAACTAACCTATAATGCACATTATCAACAATTGTATCTCCCAAAAAAGCAAAGTTTATAAAAATACGAGAAAAGAAATATGATGAATCAAGGAACTAGATAAGAGTTCTAAGTGTCCCAAAAGAATAGAGAACCCACTATATCTAGTAGAGGTTCTATGAACCAAGTTACTATAATACCCCGAATAATATCAATTATGGTGGTTATGCTTAATTAATAAATACTAGCAAGTGAAATGAATTAAAATATCATTCTCAGCATGTGACAAAAATCGATGACAATTTAAAGCTTTTTTTAACAATAAGAGACGATATACAACACTGTAAATACCCATGGGTAAAACCCTGGAAGTAAACTTGTTAGGTGATGCCAGAATAGGGTAATTTATTGAAATCATAACTACAAGATTCACTAAATACCACAGCACATACTTTTAATTAAACAGAGAATATATTTTTATAGAGTGTATTCTATAAAAATTGTCATCATTGTTCATAAATTAAAAATTATAATTTCTATGAATTAATTTTCTTTATCTCTAATTAAAGGTTGTGAACATGTCTAGCGCCCCCCCCCCCCCCCCCCCCCCCCCCGAGAAAACTAGTATTACCCCACGTAATATAAAGTTCAAACTCCACCATGAACATCCCAAGCATCTCCATAATATAAATCATAATCATATAAAGGCCCCAGTCCCCATTTAGGTGAACAACCCATGATACCCGAAACAAAATCATCATCAACCATAAACACTCCAAGATTCTCACCATGTAATAGTTTCAAATGCTAAGGAAAAGTGTGGAGGAAATATGATTGATCATCGTGCATTTGATGATTTCAAAAATTTTGAATCAGCGAATTATCTGTCAGACTTGGGTTATGTTGGCTCTAAATTTACCTGGTGGAATAGTAGATCTCGAGGTGAGGCCATATTTGAAAGACTTGATAGAGGTCTTTGTAATAATGCTTGGAAGTTTACATTCCCAAGAAGAACCATAGAACATTTAAATAAGACAAGTTCGGATCACTCTCCTCTTCTGATTGGAATAAAGACTAGCATGGATTGTCACCCTAAAATGTTCAAATTTCAAAATATGTGGTGTAACCATAAAGGTTTAAAAGATTTGGTGTTAAAATCTTGGGGAGAACCTATTTCAGCTAAGCACGTGAAGCTATTTTCCCTCAAGTTGAACAGATTAAAAGATGTTCTAAAGAAATGGAATATGTCAACTTTTAAAAATGTTTTTCAATCCATCAAGGAGTGGGAAGATATAGTGCTTGAAAAATAAATTTGTGTTGAACAAAATCCTTTTGAAGATAACATATCTCACATATCTGCTGCTACAGCTTCCATGTTGGATATTCTTAAAATTGAGGAAATTTTTTGGGATCAAAAAGCTAATATTAAGTGGCTTAAACTTGGTGATCTTAACACTAAGTTTTTCCATTCTTCTGTAAAGAAAAAATAGTCTCAAATGTTTATCAACAAAATTTCTACAAATGTGGGTACTATAGAAACTAATTCCATTAAAATTGAATTTGTTTTCTCTGACCACTTCAACAAGTTGTTTCCATCAGACTGCTATAATCATAATTCGACGTTATTCTCCCACATTGTTCCTAAGATTGATTCTCCCATGAATGATATGATAACCACTATTTCGAAAAAGGTTGAAATTCGGAAGGTGATTTGTTCTATGAATATGGAAAGTGCTCCTGGTCCTAATGGTTTCAATGGATTTTTTTATAAAAAAAATTGGGAGGTGATTAAAATAGACTTCATCAAAGAAGTGTAGTCTTTCTTCTTGGGAGATGAATTTCCCAAAAGGTGGACATCTACTCTTATCTCTCTTGTTCCTAAAGGTAATAATCAATCTTATTGTTCTTATTTTAAACTTATTAGCTTATGCAATTTTTGTTATAAGGTCATTTCTAAATTGATGAATGATAGACTTGCTACCCTTCTCCCTATGTTCATTTATTTAGATCAAGCTGGATTTATCAATAATAGAAATATTCTTCATAATTTTCTTCTTGCAAAAGAAATGTTTCATAATTTGGGTATAACTGCTTTTGGTACTAATATTTCTATTAAGATTGATATGGACAAGGCATATGATAGAGTGGAATGGATCGTGCTTCTTAAAGTTCTCAGGCTTCTTGGTTTTAAAGAAACTTTTATTAATCTGATATGGAGATATCTTTCCATTAACTGGTTCTCAGTTTTAGTCAATGGCAAGGCTTTTGGTTACTTCAAATCCTATAGGGGGCTCAGATAAGGAGACCCTATTTCTCCTTCTCGCTTTGTGAATTTTTACAAAGATTTTATCCAGGGTTTTGAGGATCCATATGTTACAAGGGTTATCAGAGATTTCTTTCATCCTAGTGTAATACCCCGTGATTTTAATGACTTTTAAAATGGGTTATATTTTAAATTAATGGATTAATTGGATTTTATTATTAATTAATTCATTTGGGCTTTATCCGAATTGTGGATGCTAAAATGTATGATTCTGAATATTACTTAAAGATATTTAGGTAATATATGAATGTGATGATTATTGATATTGCAGTGTGATATTAATTCAGTAATTTGAATTTTTAGTCGGACGCGGTATGGGACGTGTCGAGACTAAATTGTGAGATTAAATAAGAGACTTATTTTTATTTAAACCTTATAGTCATTTTAACTGTGTCATTGCATTCGGAAGGGTTGAAATAGTTAGAAAAGTCTATTTGGATGTCTATTTTGAGTCTCGGGTCATTTGGAAATGAAAAGACAACCCAAAAGGGCATTTTGGTCATTTTGACAAGGGGATAAATAGTGATTTTGGATTTTGTCTTATTATAAGTATTTGGAGATTAGTTGAACATGGGTTCATTCATCTCTTCTACACAAAATTGAAAGGTCATCTTCTTAGAGAGAGTGAAAGTTTGCTTGGGAAGAGAGAAGCTTGCTTGGAAAGGAGGAGAACTAAAGATCAAAGTTCACCACCACCTACCACCACCGAAAGTGACTGAAAGAGAGGAGAACCACCTGTGGTATACAACCCCAAAGGATCAGATCTTCATTATAGGCAAGTGTTTGATAATTACAATCTAAGTTTGTATATTATCCATGTTAGGATAATTATAAAAAGATGAGATTTTTACATGTTTGGAAGATAATGAAGAGTTGTTAATGGATTTATGAAAAATTGAAGTTTATAGGAATCAATCTCATGTTGTAGGTAGATAGTAATCCATGAAATAATCATAAATCTGTTGAAGAAATTCTTAAAACCATTGATGTGTTCTTGAAGATATTATGTTGATAATTTTCTAGAAAAAGAGGATCTAACCATGCTTTTAATTCAATCTCTTGATGATTCTAGGATGTTTAGACCAGTAGAAATCATTTATATATGTTGATATATCATGTAGTAAGGTTTTCAAGTCATTTGGGTTGTTAATGTGAGGTTTGATTGATAAAAAATGGTTAAACCCGTAGTAGAAGAAATGCAGAAAAACTGGGTTGTTACCTGGGAGATCGATCGATCGACCCCTTGCCTTCGATCGATCGACCTCCCCATGTAACAACCCAGGATTTTGAGCCGCTATTTTATATTATTTTCCCCGATGGGCTAATTCTATAAAATAGCGGAAGTTGGAGTAAATATTGTTTCCCCTGATATTAAGGGATAATATTTACTATGTTTTGTCTATTTACCGTATGAGAAGGTAAATGGCATTATATTGTGATATGTTGCGTCGTTATATGTAAAATGACGGTTATGGTTTATATTTAAATTGTGGTATAACTAATGAAATAAAATAAAATTGGAACATAAAAATAGTTCACATTTTCCCGAATGCCAAAATAGGGGGTGCGGTTATTTTTAGAATAGTTGAGATGGTCGAAATAAGTGCCATGTTGTATTTTTAGGTGTTGGGCACTTTTAACGCATTATGACTCAATTAAGTGGTTACGAGTCATTTTAATGGTGTATTTGCAATTAAAAGAGGTCATTTATGTTTTAAGACCCGTTTAAGTTCCCCCCACCCCTTTTTCTTTCTTCATTTGTGAGAAAAGCCAAAGGAGAGAGAGAGAGAGAGAGAGAAGAGAGAGAGTTGGGAGAAATGGAGAGAAAATAGAGAAAATGGAAGATTGAGGCCGAAAATCGTTGCTATCGAAAGAGGATCTGAGAGTACGAACCCTGAGGAAAGTTTCTTACTTGCGAGATGTGATTTAATGTGATAGATTGCATGTTTAGTTAAGTTTTGGGAGATTTAAACCATAAATTGGTTTTTGTTGATTTTGATGATTAACCCTAAATCTTAGTTTTAAATTGATTTGAGGAATATATATCAGTTATAAATGGTGTAGAAGTTAATTGGGAGAATAAATTTTAGTTGTTGTTGAAAGAAATCAAAAATTTGAGGTTTTGGAAATTTTAGGGTTCTTAAACCCGTAGCCCAAACTTGGCAAAATTTTAGGACCGAATCAATTCGTCCCTAGGGGCGAATCGATTTGGATAAGACGTAGGCCTATAGGTCTGGCCAATCGAATCGATTCGGACAATTACAGAAAGTCAGTTTTGCTCACCGAATCGATTCGACGGTTCAACAAATCGATTCGCAAGGGTAAATGGATTCGGTTCCCCTATTTTTGTGAGATTTTCCTAGTTTCATTTTTGGCCCTTTTTCTTTTTAGGTCGAAGGCTGAGGGACCTTTCCTTGGGGATTAATGGGGAGTCCTAGAGGGTGGTTTTGGGTAGACTAATGCCCTAGGATTTAATGGGATGTTTGGGCTTACCCCGAGGGCTAGTTTGCGTAGGTTGATATCAAAATGAAATAGGAGATTAACCGAAAGATAAATTGAAGATAAAATATCAATGTTGAAATATTTAGGAGACACTCCTTGGGGGAGATTCATTTTTAAATGGTTTATGATATTATGTTGAACTCTTGGGGACTAGATGAGGTTAATGGCATTTCGGGTCTTAAGTCATTAATAAAAAATGACTCTAAGAATAAGAAATGTATATTATAAAATGTTGTACTAATAAATAAGTACAAATGATTTTGAGAAAATAAAAATGGATATTTTCAAATAAAAAAGGAAGATGACTTTTATAAATGTTAAAAGGTATGGATACACACCCTCTCTAAATCGTTATCTTAAGGGAAGTTCGCGCGTTGTGGTGCTGCCCCCTAAAAAATTAACGCAGGGTGGATATAGTCCCTAGTCCATGTGAGCGCTTGTGATTTTATATTTTTTTGTGATGGGTAGGAGATTTCGGGTGTGGTCTTGACTATCCCGCAGGCACATGGCCGCTTCCCGATGTTTGTTAGGATCCTAGGTTGCCTAAATAACTGGACCTGGAAGAAGATAGCCATTTAGGGGCGCGCACAGTGGGGAAACCCTGACGAGCGGTCTTAGAATTATTATATTTATATGTAATTATAATTATTGTAAATCAAGTTGGACTTGATGTATATGGGTGCCGCAAAGAGCACAATTGAAATGCCATAAAGAGCATGATGAAAGTGCCATAAAGAGCACGATCTAAATGCCACAAAGAGCATATGATGATGATTATATTCCTTATAAGGAAGATATTTTTACAAAGTGTATAATTGAGGTGAAATGCCACAAAGAGCATAAAAACTATGATTATATTTTTTGATAAGGAATGTGACTATGAAATGAAATTGTATACGATGAGATTGATTGGTAAACATTTGATAAAATGTTGTAACATTTATATATATTCCTAAAGAATAAATGGGAATTATGTTTTTGATGCTGAATGGATATAATTATATATCCTTAAGTAGTAGTAGATAACACCTCTCACATACATATATATATATAATATTGTGCTAAGGGTCTAATGTATTTCGACGATTAACCTTGCCTAGTAGTAGTGTATTGGGGGGGGGGGGGGTTCCTTATTTGGATTTCGCTTTGTGAGACACCCCATGCACGAATGAGGGCATAGTGTTGTGACTGGGGAGAAATTATCCTTTAGTACTTGAATTAATTAGGATAGGGTCTAATGTATCTCGACGATCAACCTTGCCTAGTAGTAGTGTATCGGGGGGGTTCCTTATTTGGATTTCGATTTTCGAGACACCCCATGCACGAATAAGGGCATAGTGTTGAGACTGGGGAGAAGTTAGCCTTCTGTTCTTTCTTTAACCTGAGCATCATCTATATTACGCTAGGTTGTTTTTAGATTGAGAGGTGAGAAATATTATTGTTATATGCGAGAGAATTACATACTTAACTGTCATGCATTTTATTCACATGGGAATCATATCAAACCGGGCCCTGACCCATACCTATATTTCTTTGTTTCTGCACATATTATTGCTGTTATAGGTGCTCTACCACATGGACACACGTATTTACATTTCCATTCTAGTTGTCAAGGAGCTACAGCATATTGCGGATGTTGTAGGTTATTGGTATTATAAGCTTCTTCCCATTGTACTTTAGTTAAGTTTATTTTATTTATTCGGACATGTTTGCCCAAGCGTTGCACTCATTTACTATATTATAAATATTGAAATGTAATACTTGGTGTAACTATTTGTATTAGTCTGTACACCGACAGCTTATTCGATGATTATTTATGAAATTTTCGTTCCTCATTATCGATTTTTGATATCCAGCGTTTTCGCAAAGGGGATTATCTAAGTGTTTTCATTTATTTACCAAATTTTCTTTTATTGACAATCCGTTTTCTAAAATGATTGGTGGTTATCTCTTACTATTATTTTAATCGACAGTGATGCTGAGAATGGACCATCTATGATTCCTGTGATTATTAGAGTATTGGGCTGGCCACCTATTATTTTAGTTGGCGGGTTGTCACAGATGGTATCAGAGCATTAGGTTCTAGAGTCCTTAGGAATCTTTGTAGATGTATTTCGCTTTCAGTGTTACTTCTGATTTGACATAGAGCCTTAAGGTTAAGATCGCTGATTTTCTTTTGTGAGGTCTCGTTCTTCTGTTATGCTATGAGAACCCCGAAAATCTTTTACGCTATCGTATGAGACTAGTAAGTCGTCAGATGATGGGAATCAAGGGATGTTTTGGTGAAGTCATAGCGAGACGGGATTGTTAGGAGCTGTAAGTTGTAGTCAGGGATGTAGGCCACTTTAGCGGTCACCCCTTTTGTAGCATTTTATCATATTGCTACCGTGACTACTAAGTACAGTAGAGTTGACTTTCCATGTGCCGCTGTCAGTAGAGAGTGCTACTAAGCTTGGGATTTCGAGCAGTGTCAATCCAAAGATTGAGAAGTCCTTGATGAGGGCCACATGTTGAAGTTCGGACTGATCAGGGAAGTGAAATCTCATTTGGTGAGAATATGAGGCCCGAGAGTCCGGCCTTGAATGTGGCATAGAAGTGCCCAGGTACAAAGATTGGAGGAAAATATTTCACCTATTGGAGCGAGATTTAAGTGGCGGATACGGTAGTAGACTCATTTTGGTGGAATGGGAGGTTTTGCCCCTAGAGAAACCCGTTAGATACTTGTAACAATGAGTTTCTCTAGGATGTTAAGAATGAGGAGAAATTAGATTCTCAAGTATTCACGCGAGGTTATGTCTAAGGCCGACGGGGTGTTACGATCAAGGAAACTGTGCACTGAAATAAGGTTTGTACAAGGAAGTGAGAGAGCCTTTCAATGGAAATGATAGGCTCACAAGTAAGTGTTTCTAACACCTTTGGAGAAGTAGTGTTCGTGAGGCCCCAGCGGTGGACATCCACCCAGGGGAGGCTCATTGAACTAAGGCAGAGGAGGCCGATAGGATCTTCTCTTTACTAAAGAAGTTAAGGGAACTACACGAGTGATCGCCAGGGTAGTTAGAGATGGAAGTAGTTTGGTTCGATTAAGACTAGAATGATGTGTCTGAAGACCATTAGAATGGCCCAAGATTGGCTAATATGTTGGTGGGAATTTCCACCATAGAGGAGGGTGGAGTGTTCCTTACGATAAGATAGAATTGTATTGTATTTACCCTAGATTCGAGTGTGTATATTGAGCTTGTGATAGTATATCTACATGGCTTTCATGATAGGAAAGTTCTATTTTTTCTTTCACTCGTTATGGGGAGAGTGATGATATGTGTTGTATGTGATACTTGTATTATATATAATATACGATTAGAGATGTTCTCGAATTGGTTGGGGCGATAGCAAGCAAATAAATTACGAGGCTATCCTATTTTCTAGTTCTAGAGAAGAGCTAGTTGTTCTATAATGTCTTACCTAAGATATAAGATTGAGACTTTACAGAGATAGTTTACGGTGTGTAGTTAGTTTTCATTTTTATTTTATTTTATTTGTCTTACTTTATTTGTTTTTGATTGCTTGCTTGCTTTGTTTGCTTTACTTGTGTATGATGTTGCCTGATCTCCACAACCAACTAATTAAGGGGATTGTGTGGAGGGGTTCCTTATTTGGATTTTTCTTTGCGAGACACTCCATGCATGAACCTTAACGATGTTGGGAGTGGAGAGATGCACATATTCTTTTCTTTTTCTCTTTACTATTCTGTTGGTTGAGATGCTGGAGTGGAAAGGTTTGGCCAAGAATCACGTAAATAAGTGATTGAAGGGATAAGTTGATGTGCGATATATGAGCACTATGATAGTTTTTCCTCTGATAGATATAGGGAAGACTAAGATATGAAAGTCTAATAGAGACTTGTGCTTATGCCTTAATGAGAAGCCCATCTATAAAAGATGTATGTATATATATTGGGATAATGTATTTATAGTGCCTTACAGAAAGTAAGCGCTCGATCAGTTAAAATTTTTATTTTTTTCTGTTGTTGTGGTAAGTCTTAGAGTTAGGATTTTAGCGATCCCGATCATGTGTCTTCGACCATTACTTCCCGACGACCGTTGATGCGAGGTAGTAGTGTAACGAGAGGTTTCCTTATTTGGATTTCGCCTCAACGAGACGTCCCACGCATGAAACCGAGCTAATGTCGGGAGTTGGGAAAGGTCTTGGCACTAGAGATCTAGTTAGGATTACTTATACGACTTGATTAGGATAGATAGATTGACGTTAGGATTTGTAGAAGGTAGGGCCCTTAGGGCATATAGCATGGTTTTAGGGAGGCGGTGTGGAGTTGACCATAATAGGTTTGTGGGTTAACTCTAAATGGGATTTGGTCCATAGAACGAGGAAGTTTAGAAGCTTGAGTGATTCGAAATGTTAGGCCATTGATGGAGGGGCCTTTCTTAGATATAGCATTACGTTGGTAACCTATCTTTTGATGAATAGAAGTATGAGTTGACTATTTGTCCTGTACTCATGTTATTAAATTCGAGAGTGGATTTAACGAACGAGCCTTTGCCAGGGACGGGAAGTATTAATGCTAACGCATGAACCCATCATTTATGCATCTCGTAGACTTAAACTCCTTGAGAGGAATTATCCTCCACTTGATATAGAGTTCATAGCGGTAATATTTTCCGTAAGGAATATAGGCACTCCTTCCTGGGCAGGAATTTAGTCTTTTCGTCAGCAAAAAGTTGGAGTTCGTGAGGGACTATCGATTAAATATCCCCTTTGCTAAAGAAATGCGATGGGTTAGATGCGCCGAGTAGGGAACTGTCAGAGAGAATACGGAAGGAACGGGATGCCAAGTAGAATGAGTTCACCTAAGGGACGCTATAGTAAGAGCGTTCATGTCCGTGATTGACCGACTCACCTACTAGTGTGAAGAGACTGTTGGTGGGAGGAGGAAGGACGGGAATAATAGTTTGTAGGGATCGAAACCTCCGTACAATTATTCGGAACATTTATCGTAAGTAGAGTGCTGGGATAAATAAGTATCTCCTTCCATAGCAGAAAGGTAGGATCGATAGTTCTAGAGGAACGATTGGTGCTATGTAGAGCACTTAGGATGTAGACTGAGATCGAATAGGATGACCTTAGTTCGAGTCCAATAGGGACGCCACTTCGATAAGGGGTTTGCTAATATGATAGAACGATAGTTTAGTATAGTATACATTTATATGGTTATACTATATGCCTGAATTTTGAGGGAAAAATTCCCTTCTAAGGGAGGGAGTATGTAACAACCCAGGCTTTTGAGCCGCTATTTTATATTATTTTGCCCGATGGGTTAATTCTATAAAATAGGGGAAGTTGGAGTAAATATTGTTTCCCATGATATTAACGGATAATATTTACTATGTTTTGTCTATTTACCGTATGAGAAGGTAAATGGCATTATATTGTGATATGTTGCGTCGTTATATATAAAACGATGGTTATGGTTTATATTTAAATTGTGGCATAATTAATGAAATTAAATTAAATTGGAACATAAAAATAGTTCACATTTTCCCGAATGCCAAAATAGGGGGTACGGTTGTTTTTAGAATAGTTGAGATAGTCGAAATAAGTGCCATGTTGTATTTTGGGTGTCGGGCACTTTTAACGCATTATGACTCAATTAAGTGGTTACGAGTCATTTTAATGGTGTATTAGCAATTAAAAGAGGGCATTTATGTTTTAGGACCCGTTTAAGTTCCACACACCCCTTTTTCTTTCTTCATTTGTGAGAAAAGCCAAAGAAGAGAGAGTTGGGAGAAATGGAGAGAAAATAGAGAAAATGGAAGATTGAGGCCGAAAATCGTTGCTACCGGAAGAGGATCTGAGACTACGAACCCCGAGGAAAGTTTCTTACTTGCTAGATGTGATTTAATGTGATATATTGCATGTTTAGTTAAGTTTTGGGGGATTTAAACCATAAATTGGTTTTTGTTGATTTTGATGATTAACCCTTAAATCTTAGTTTTAAATTGATTTGAGGAATATATATTAGTTATAAATGGTGTAGAAGTTAATTGGGACAATAAATTTTAGTTGTTGTTGGAAGAAATCAAATATTTGAGGTTTTACGAATTTTAGGGTTCTTAAACCCGTAGCCCAATCTAGGCAAAATTTCAGGACCGAATCGATTCGGCCCAAGGGGCGAATCGATTCGGTTACCCTGTCTTTGTGAGATTTTCCTAGTTTGATTTTTGGCTCTTTTTCTTTTTTGGTCCAAGCCTTAGGGACCTTTCCTTGTGGATTAATGGGGAGTCCTAGAGGGTGGTTTTGGGTAGACTAATGCCCTAGGATTTAATGGGATGTTTGGGCTTACTCTGAGGGCTAGTTTGCGTAGGTTGATATCCGAATGAAATAGGAGATTAACCGAAAGATAAATTGAAGATAAAATATCAATGTTGAAATATTTAGGAGACACTCCTTGGTGGAGATTCATTTTTAAATGGTTTATGATATTATGTTGAAGTCTTGGGTAATAGATGAGGTTAATGGCACTTCGGGTCTTAAGTCATTAATAAAATATGACTCTAAGAATAAGAAATGTATATTATAAAATGTTGTACTAATAAATAAGTACAAATGATTTTGAGAACATAAAAATGGATGTTTTCAAATAAAAAAGGAAGATGACTTTTATAAATGTTAAAAGGTATGGATACACACCCACTCTAAATCACTATCTTAAGGGAAGTTCGCACGTTGTGGTGATGCCCGCTGACAAATTAACACAGGGTGGATATAGTCCCTAGTCCAAGTGAGCGCTTGTGATTTTATATTTTTCTGTGATGGGTAGGAGATTCCTTGTGTGGTCTTGACTATCCTGCAGGCACATGGCCGCTTCCTGACGTTTGGTAGGATCCCAGGTTGTGTAAATAACAGGCCCTGGAAGAAGATAGCCATTTAGTGGCGCACACATTGGGGAAACCCGGAAGGGTGGTCTTAGAATTGTTATATATATATATATATATATATATATATATATATATATATATATATATATATATATATATATGTAATTATAACTATTCTAAATCAAGTTGGACTTGATGTATATGGGTGCCACAAAGAGCACAATTAAAATTCCATAAAGATCATGATGAAAGTGCCACAAAGAGCACGATGCAAAATGCCACAAAGATCATATGATGATTATATTCCTGATAAGGAAGATATTTTTACAAAGTGTATAATTGAGGTGAAATGCTACAAAGATCACAAAAACTATGATTATATTTCTTGATAAGGAACGTGACTATGAAATGAAATTGTATACGATGAGATTGATTGGTAAACATTTGATAAAATGTTGTACCATTTATATATATTCCTAAAGAATAAATGGCAATTATGTTATTGATGGTGAATGGATACAATTATATATCCTTGAGTAGTAGTAGATAAGACCTCTCGCATACATACATACATACATATATATATATATATATATAATATTATGCTAAGGGTCTAATGTATCTCGACGATCAACCTTGCCTAGTAGTAGTGTATCGGGGGGGGTTCCTTGTTTGGATTTCGCTTTGCGAGACACCCCACGCACGAATAAGGGCATTGTGTTGTGACTGGGGAGAAATTAGCCTTTAGTACTTGAATTAATTAGGACAGGGTCTAATGTATCTCGACGATCAACCTTGCCTAGTAGTAGTGTATCGGGGGGTTCCTTGTTTGGATTTCGCTTTGCGAGACACCCCACGCACGAATAAGGGCATAGTGTTGAGACTGGGGAGAAGTTATCCTTATGTTCTTTCTTTAACCTGAGCATCATTTATATTACGCTAGGTTGTTTTTAGATTGAGAGGTGAGAAATATTATTGTTATATGCGAGAGAATTACGTACTTAACTGTCATGCATTTTATTGACATGGGAATCATAGAAAACTGGGCCCTGACCCGTACCTATGTTTCTTTGTTTCTGCACATATTATTTCCGTTCCAGGTGCTCTACCTCATGGACACCCGTATTTACATTTCCATTACAGTTGTCATGGAGCTACAGCATATTGTGGATGTTGTAGGTTATTGGTATTAGACGCCTCTTCCCATTGTACTTTAGTTAAGTTCAGTTTATTTATTCGGGCGTGTTTGCCCAAGCGTTTCACTCATTTACTATATTATAAATATTAAAATGTAATACTCAGTGTAACTATTTGTATTAGTCTGTGCACCGACAGCTTATTCGGTGATTATTTATGAATTTTTCATTTCTCATTTTCGATTTTTGATATCCACCGTTTTCGCAAAGGGGATTGTCTAAGTGTTTTCTTTTATTTACAAAATTTTCTTTTATTGACAATCCGTTTTCTAAAATGATTGGTGGTCATCTCGTACTATTATTTTAATCGACAGTGATGCTCATAATGGACCGTCTATGATTCCTGTGATTATTAGGGTATTGGGCTGGCCACCTATTATTTTAGTTGGGGGGTTATCACACCCGAGAATATGTAAAGTTGTTTCTTTTTAATGTTGGTTCTTATCCCAAACCTTTTGTAGATCTTTGGTGATTATTAATTGGATATAATGGGACTTAGGAAGGTTCAGTAAGCCCTAGTTAGGAATTAAATTAATTTGATTGGGATTTAATTTATTAGAATTATGATAATTATAGAAATTTCGGTTTCTAGATTCATGTGTTGGATTCTAATATTTATCCATGAGGATTAAGTATAGGTCTAGTATGGGAGATTTAATATAACACCTGGGTAGCCTTAGGGTTACAATTTGAGCATCAAGGACTGAGTTTAAGCTCATTATTGATTGCACAAGGATTGAGTGTAGTACAAGCGCTTAGTGGTATGACTCCTAGATAGAGATGGGAGTTCACACCAAATTTGGTTTAAAGAGGGTATGAGGGTATCCTGGTTGCGTAATTGAAGTTGATGGGCCTCCACGATCGAAAAAGTTAAGTATTAGTGTATTGGAGGGGCTCCTTGTTTGGATTTCGCTTTGCGAGACGCTCCGTGCATGAACCTTAATGACGTCGGGAGTGGAGAGAAGTTATAGGATGCGGGGATGTTGATTATTTTGATAAGTCATATAGTGTGAATGAAACACTATAGACTATGAGCCATGTGACGATGGTATTCAATCCTAGTTGATAGAAGATGTGTTTATAAGAGATTAGAAACAATCGGTTTTAACCCTAATTAAGGGAGAGTTTAATTCGTAGTAATTCGGGAGATAAGATGAGGTGGACTAGTAGGATATTAGTGATTTTCTTACTGAATAAATATATTGAGGAAAAACCTATTTAACCCTTGGGTAGTGAGTGAGACTATGGGATAATAAAATTAAAGAAGTAAAGTCATAATATTTTAATACGCAGGATTTGAGAGATATAATGCTACGTATGGGAATTATCGCAGGGTAGTGTGAGTACCTTGTTGATATTATATTATAGGTAGATGATAATGCCTATTTGATTGATTGATGATTTACCTGTATGACATACCTAGCTTACTTGCTATCAATGGGGGTTTGTGCGTGAGGGAAGTCATATCCTGATGAATCCATGGGATTTTTGATTTGTCGCTCAAGAACATAGGTCTATGAAAGACTTATCGGGGAGATGATAAGTCCGCTGACTATGGGAACGTAGGTATGTTCGTGGCCCGTGTGTATGAGAACTATGTTCCCCTCCAATATTTGTGTTGTTGTTTGTGGTTCGAGGAATCCTTACCGAACCTTTAGTCCTCTATTCGACGACTAGTGATGATTGGACATGATAGCAAAGTAATGCATTGCACCGCAGCTGTGACTCGGGGTGCCGTATTCTATATGTATATATATCTAATGAATTAAATGAATGTATATAGAGGTTAAATATATCTATTGTGTGATAATTATAGATAATAGTGAATAGAGGAAGAGAATGGAATTAAGTTAATGAATGTTTATTCTTATAGAATTGAAAATCTTAATTCATATTAATGAGAAATGATACATGTTAAAGAGAAATGTATATGAATAATTATATGACGTATAGTATGGGACATAAGGGGTTATGATATATGATGGAATCATAATATGGAAACTAGTGAGGAGGAACCATTTACTTGGAGGTTAATAGGAAACGTTAAGTGTGCACTCTAGATGAGAGGTGAGAATAGCAAGTGAGAGTTAGATACTAACGTGTACATAATAAATGCTTTATTGCACTTGTTAAATACTTGTTGTTTTCAAAATCATTTTCACATTGGGCTCTGACCCATTTCCTTGCGTATTTTCTTTCCTATTGCACCTTCTATATCAGGTGTCTAGCAACAGGGACGCCCACCTTAGTGGATTATGACGAGTTATGGAGCTATGGAGTATTGCTTAGATGCCTATCTTCATTTGATTCACAGTATTCTTTTAGTTAGGGCATGTTGCCCAAAGGAATTCAATTATCTCTTTTCTATCTGAGTCAAATACTCTTGTATTCGTGTCATTTTAAGACATTTAATATTGTTGGGATTACTATATTGGATTATTATGTGGGAATGTTTATTCCAATTGCATTTAAATTCTTTTGAGTTATTTGTTCGGTTATTAGTGTTGTATAATAATAGGTGTACTGTTACTCATAAACTAAAAAAAATGGATTTTGTTTAATTAAAATTTGGAAAGTTTTTTAACACCAGCCTAATTGGGTATTGGGTGAGTTGTAAATGTTTTCGACAGTGATGCTAAGAATGATCCAACTGTATATTCTGTTTTAATTTGGTATGGGACTGGCCACCTGGTATTTAATTAGGCGGGGTGTTACACCTAGTGGGAGTCCTTTAATATCCCACTTATCATATGGTGATGATTTAATTATTTTATCAAATGGTGTTAGAAGAATCTTTAAAAGATTTGTCCAATTCCTTTGATGCTATGAGGATATCACTGGTCAAAGAATTACCTATGCCAAATCTTCTTTTACCGCTCACAAATTACTGCCCAGACCTAGAATTAATACTATCGCTGCAGAATTGGGTATGTTATATAAATCTCAGTCTCTAAATTATTTGCGTTGTCCGCTACACTATGGTAGATTAAAAGTGGCTTTATTTTCTCCTCTGATTCAAAAGATTTGTAGTAAGCATTATGTTTGGAGGAATAAATTATTGTCTAGTGGTGGAAAACTCTCTCTTATTAAACACGTGTTGTGTTCTATTCCTATATTCACTCTGGCTGCTCTCAAACCTCCTAATATTGTTATTAATCATATTCATAAGATGTTTACTATGTTATTTTTGTGAGGTGATGATTTAAAGGGTTGGAAGAACCATTGGGTTGATTTATCTTTTATTTGTAGAGCTAAAAAGGAAGGTGGTATGGGATTAATAAATCTTGAAGATTAACCAAAGGCACTAGCTCTTAGATATTGGTGGAAATGGAATTTGGATAACTCTTTATAGGATCATTTCATGAAAATTAAATACAGAGGAAAGAGTAGTAGATATAGTTCTTCTACCTGGAGAATTATGTCTCAGTTCAAAGATTTATTTCATTAACACTCTTTGAAAATTGAGGATTTGTGCATTTGGAAACCTTCATTATCTGGGGAGTTTTCCTTTAAATCTACAGTGAATATTGTAAAGCCTCATTACACTAAATCCTTTATTTCTACAACTATGTGGCACAAGATTATTCCTCTAAAAGTGTTTATATTTTTTTGGAGACTTAACATGTCTTCAATTCCTTTAGACCATAATGTTTATCAGCTCGGCATCTGACTTGCTTCAAGATGCAATCTGTGTTATAACTCGATGGAAGATATTTCTCATGTCTCCCTTTAATGCCCAGTAGTTGTTTCATTTTGGGATTTCTTCTACATATTCTTGAGTTTATCTATTAATTTTTCATCTATTCAATCAATGTTTATTTCTTGGTTGATTAAGAAATCTTATCAACCCTCCATAAAGTTTCTTCTTTCTGCATTACCTCTGTGTGTTTCTTGGGAAATATGGAATGATCTTAACAAATCTTTATTCGATGTTATTAAAATTTCTTCTGAGCAGATCATTAATTCTATAGTCCAATCAGTTCATGCTTGGTTGAAATGTATTAATTTTGAAGGCTCGATAAATTCTTTACTCTCTCATATTGTCTAACTATTTCAGATTAAATTCAGTACATCAAAAAATCATTTCAATCTTATCATGTGGTTAAAACCAAATCCAACATGTTGTAAATTAAATGTGGATGGTGCTTGTAAATGCAACCCAGCTATCAGATGGAGAAATAGCATGACATGAGTGTCAATAGTCTCGTTCTTACATAAGGACTAACTCTAAAAAACATTATATGTATGCCTATTAGATATTTCATTCTTTCACCATTATCATCTTATCATTTTTCTTTAAATAATAATTACCTATGAATTTTGAAAATTATGTCACACTTCAACGTATCATTGTGCATCTAATCTTGCCCATACATTATGTAAATCTTTTTTAGAAGTGTCTCGTTTTAATATTCTATTCGTTTACATTATCATTCCCTATAGGCATTCTAGTGTAATATAGATATTTGCATATTGATTGTATTCTTATTCCCTAACAAATATTTGTATAACTTAGTCATATTATATCATATTCCCCAAAATTATAGTTGATATGCCCAAAGTGCACCACCTTACTCAGAGAAAATAATCTCGGCTAATCTCACAGCCAAGGTGACCAGAGTCCTATGATAACCATTAGCAAGGTCTTCACTCAGAAGGTTGCCCCTAGCCGACAATGCACCTACCTCATACATCAACCTCAGTTTTGTATCAATCCGAGGTCAGTAAGGACTCGTGGGTTCAACCACCCTTCAAGTCCATTATTGGCCCCAGCTGATATTCTAATCATCAGCCGAGATCAGTAATGTTACATGGGATCAATCATCTGGCAACGTTGATAAGCACCCAAAACTGTACATTTTATACCCCGAATAGACGTACTTTAGTTGCTAATTCTCGAAAATATGGGTCTTATGTGCTTAAATGTTTATCTTGTAGGTCAAACGTCCGTTTGCGGTGTCAAAAGCTATATATCGAGGAAAATGCACGTTGAATGGTGCTAATTACCAATCTCATACCCTAGCCTACCCTAAACCTAGACCAAAGCATTACCCCATGCCTGTGTGTGTTTTGTTTGTCTTTTTATATTTTTTTAGATTTTAGTTTGAGTCATTTTGTTTTTAGGTTTATTTTAGATTTATTTAGGATTTTTAGGTTTTATTATCTATTTTTATATTTTATTTTTACTAGTGTAATTTTCTTTTATTTTGATTTTTATTAGCTTTAAAAAAACTATGTTTGCAAGATTAATAAAAAAAGTTATAACTTTTTAAACTCCGAAATAAACTCGTTGAACGAAACTCTTTTCAAAATAAACACTAGATGTGTTAAAACAATTTTTCTGAATATGATCTTTAGACTTGTTAGATTGATTACCTTTGGTTTTTAAAATTCCAAACCTACAAAAGTGTCGAGTATGATATTGTTCACCCAAGTAATTAAGAAGATTCAAGCAAATTAAGACGCTATTTTTAACGTGGTAAAACCCGAAATTAGGGAAACATCCACGGCTCCCTCAACGGGGAAAAATGAAAAAGTCCACTAAAATCACAACCAAGTTACAACACTAAAGCAGGCGACTAAGAACCAAAATACAAGATCAGAAAACATACCGACCCGAGTTACTCCACTCTTAAAGGCATTCTATCTTGATTTGTTCTTCTCCACGTAGCTTTCGTTTTATCTTTGAATCCCGGATTTCAGCAGCCCCACCAACAAAATACCTCACCAAGAACCACAACTCCTAAGTGTTCGTGTGAGAGTGATAGTGTTTGTGAATTAACTAAACATGAAAAATGCTTCTCACACCTCTCAATCAAATATACACGCAATATCCTATGAATTACAAACAACTTCTATATAATATGCAATTTGATTTCAAATCCAACTTGAGTAATAAACTTTAGTAATTTTCAGATTTCACACACCATAAGTTTTTTCAAAAAAAAAATATTGTCCCAACAAATTATTTATATTCAAACTTATTTCACTCAAATGTGAAATCCCAATATGAGACAATCTTTATTTCCAAATATGAAAATATATACAACAAATATAATTACTCAACACGTATTTGCTATCACAATCTTGGATTAAAAAGTAACAACAACAATATAATGAAGATCCAAGAACAAACACACCACAATCCGAACAATTAGTGTACTAAAATGGTCCCTAAGAGGTATAGGGTATGAGGAGTACACAAATATGAAAGAGGTTCAAAATCTGACAAGTTTTCAGTTTTCGGCGTCGACTTCTCTCTCTCTCTCTCTCTCTCTCTCTCTCTCTCTCTCTCTCTCTCTCGATCTCGATCTCGATCTCGATCTCGGTTTTTTGAAAACAACGTGTCTCTGATTGATTTCGCTTTCTCTGGCATCAACAGTAGTGACTTTGATCGGTTTCGGTATTGTGTTTTTACAGTCCGGTGATCTTGATTTAGACCAGTTCCACCAGCACGATTTACCCAGTTTCGGTTACGCGTTTACCCAGATTCGGCAATGGAACTCTGACTCTCGTGGTTTAGACACACCCGATGACACGATTTTTCTGAACCGGCGACGGTGGTAGATCTTCGATTTAGTCGATTTCCGGCGACAACAGCGGAATCTCTCTTGGTTTTGACTTTTCCCAAAGGAATGGAGAAGAATAGAAATGTTTTCTCTCTCAGTTCTTGGTTTCTCTCAAAATGGATGGAGAAGAAGATGAAATGTGATATGAATTTTCCCTTTCTTCTCTATTCTATTAACAGTTGCCAATCTATCTTCTTCCAACTAGAATAAAAAACCCTAAAAGATGTTATATATGAGGGTCAATAGGGTTTGTTAAAAATAAAGGGTCTAGATCAACTCTCCAAAATCTAAGGGTGTAGAAAGAAAGTGGAATAACAAATGTGATTGGCTAAATGGTGTTCACTAGGATTAAGGCACTAAAAATATGGTTCATAGATAACCACTCAATCTAGGGTCACAAATGAGTCTAACCACCAAGACACTAAAGAAACACAAAAAGCCTTATTAAAAAATAACACACATGTGTTTTTTAAAGTCTTGTAAAAATTAAATTTTTCGACTCAAAAAAAATATTAACCAATTCAAAATTGATACAATCAAATTTTTATCATAAAAAACATTCTTATGTTACCTCAAATATATTTTTAAAATCATATTTCAACTAAATAAAAACTCATTTTAAATGATTAAAAAATATTCAAATGAATTTTTTTTCCATAAAAAAATATTTGAAGCAACACCACCACCATAAAAAATATGCACGCATAATAAACATGTATATGCAGTGTGTGTGTCCTAATTGTAGTTTAAGAGTTGTACTTACCTCTTTGTGTCACATTGGAGAACTTGGACTGGGATGCTTTTGATGAAGCTTTATGCCTTTTTGAGATAGAGTAGCTCGAAAAAATCTAATCCTATTTTGTCTCGATATCCAAACTAGTTGGAACTCCTATATGGCACAAACTCAAGTAAGTCAGCCATATAATGTGTTCTAAAGCTTTTCGTTTAGTCTTATTTTATTAGGATTATTTTTAGTACTTTATTTTTAGTTTATTAGATTTTTTGTTTTTTAGGACTTTAGTTTTCATTTAGATTTTAAGTTTTTTTTTCTTTTGTTTTATTTTAGTTTTTATATAAGCTTAGGATTTTATTTTTTAGTTTTAATTTTTTTGTTTTTATTTTCTTTAGTTTGTCTTATTTTTACTTAGATTTTATTTTTTTTATTTTTATTAATTTTAATGGAGTCTTTATTAATTTTTTATAGGTGTCCAAATTAAACACACACACACACAAACCCCTCTTACACCCATTTACACCAAATATAAACCCCCAATCACACACACCATTCCATACACCCTCACCACACACAACCATACCCACCTTAATCTTCCTAACCCACACCACACTCTCTCTCTTACCACCATAACCACACGCCTCCAATCCCAACACATACCACCTCTCTCACCTCCGACCACCCCATCTCTCTGACTAGCGGCTAACACCATTTTCGTCGACGACCCTATACCCAGAAACTGGCAACCCAAAAGCCAGGTCCCAAACCCACCGAAAATTCGGCGATCCAATAACCCGGACCTCCCCGACGACCCCCTCGTCCTCTTCGATCCCTTGTCCAGCAACTTTCGACTCGCTGGTCGGACTTAACCCACAACCCCAGCAACCCCTCCAACCTCACCCCCTTTCCAAATCACTGCCTACCTCCGGCCAACTAAACCCGAAGCCACCGACCCACTTCCTTACTGACTGACCCATTCACCGGTTCGGTGGCGCCTCACCTGCCCCAAACCCAATCCGGCCTCTTTCTCTCTCCTCGACCCACTTTCAGCCACACCCACATCCAACAATCAAAACCCATATCCACACAATACCCCAAGACCCATTACCCATTTGTTTCACCCAAGTCACAATTTCTCACCTTCTACCAAAGCAACAAAACATATCTCACTTATCCCCTTTTACCCAAAATACCCCTCAAACAAAATCAGATAATTATCTCCATTATCCCACTTCCCAAATATCCTCACACCTCACACCCCATGCACATGTGCTCACACCTCTCCCACATGTTCACCCTAACCCATTACCAATAATACCCCTTAGCCCATGTGTGTCATGCATCTACTATAAAAGAAGACTCAAGACCCCATTTGAAGGGCGATATCATCAAATAGAGAGAGAAAATTCTAGAGAAAAGTAGAGAGTTAGGTAAGAATAAATTAGGTAGAAACATTTGTAAATAGTTTTTTTATTTTTTATTTTTGTTAGATATTTGTGAGGTTAAATTTTGTAAGAGAGTTAATTGAGTGGATATTTAATTTCAAATCACTTGGATGCTCAATTAGAGGGATTGTATACTTCAAATTGGAAGATTAGAGTTCAACTTTCTCAAATAGATTTGTTTTGCTTGTTCTATTCCCTTCTATTTTATTTTAGTAGCCTTGATTATTTGTTCATCATGTTTAATGTCATGTTAGGACAAATCCCCTTTCAAGGGGTGGGGGGAAACCCTTATTTGATGTTATTTTAGTTTGATTAGTTTGATTACTTTAAAATTCCCTTTTAATTTTGATCCCTCACCCTTAAATTTACGCCTCGAGAGAGGGTAAATGATTTTCGAGAGAAAATCGAAATTCTAAGTTATAATACCCAATTTAGATTCGAACTAGAGATAGGGGTTTCTTAAGTGGGGTATTATAACTTGAATTTCAACTCTAATTTATTTTCTAATATTTACATAAGTTTTAATTGAACGATCCTATCGAGTGATTAATTAAAAGGAGTGTAGATCTATTTTTCTAGAGTTGTGGGGTGTTAAACTTAATTTTCTAAAAGGTTACTATGAAGATTACATTTGCAACGAGAGCTGGTTTTTAATGTTGATATTAATTTGGGAGAATTCAATTAATTAAATTAATTAGTTAGAATAGCTAAAATTTGTGGTGTAATCCCACTCCTTGATTGTTCTCACAATTATTTACCTCACTCTATCTCTTATTTTTGTTTAGACTTTATTTTTCATTTTAGTAACTTTCTAGTTAGTTGTTATCGTATCACATTTAGTTTAGTTTAGTTTAAATCATCACCTCACCCAATTGTTTTAATATTTTAAAAATCGAAAAAAAGTAGAAAAGTGAAAAAGCACAAAAAGAAAATAAAACTGAACTACATTTGAGTTTGTCTCTAGCTTACCCCCTTTATGTGGATTGATATCCTTACTTACCTCTACACTTGAGATTGTTATATATTAGCAGGTATTTGAGGATTTTGATTAACTTGTGTTTCAACAACGACATACAAAAAGATAAATAGTGTTACAATCATCAGCCGATGTTACAACCACCCTTAATACCATCATCGGCCCCAGCCGATGTTGCAATCATCAGTCGAGATCAGTAATGTTACATGGGATCAATCATTTGGCAACGTCATCAATGGACCAAGCCGACATTGCAACTACACATACCTAACCTCGGCCAACCTCGCATGCTAAGGTCCTCATGAATAACCTCGAAATGAAGCAACAGTCGAACTTCATCAACCTCGTACTCTTCCAGGCCGAGGTTGCACCAATCAAAGAGGGCCGAGCATTTACAGGTGCATGAATGGTTTGGAACTCATGGAAAATATGTTATAACCAAATGATTCTCTCCATGTGAGGGAATATTTCATCATCATTCTCTACATGTGACAGTGATAGATGTCTGAATTTGATTGGCTAGATCATCACACACATGCTCATTGCATGCTTACGGGGTACATTACACCTCCCAAACACTATGTATACATGTCTTCTCCTACCATGAACAGGATAAAAAATATAAACCCTAGCCAAAACTCTGTTGCATTGATAGTGGAGAGAGAAAGTGGAGTGATTGTATTAATAAGGCCATTAGAGCCTCATTTGATAGTGATATTCACACTCACCTACACAGTGGACGTAGGTGTTTACTGAACCACTTATATTTCTGTTTTCATCCCTTTCTCCGCATCTCCTACTATACATATATATATTCTTGTGCTTCCATTGCTATCAGTTGCTTGAGCTTGTTAACACCTTATCTGGTGGTGCTGTTTCCAGCATCAACAATAGTCACATTCAATACCTTAATAATTACTAAGATACAAGATTCGCTCATCACTTTTAATCCATGTTACTGATTTACTTTTCATTACCTATCAAATACTTGTGATTTACTACTTCTTTACAATGTACTTCTTTAATTATAAACTTTTCCTTTTATTTAACCATTTTATTTAGTACGTGTGGGGTTTATGTATCAAAATATTGTAAGTTATTCCAACTAATTTTGATTGTCTTCAAGTCCTAAGTAATCCTATATACTTATCTAAAGTTTTGTGAGCCATTATATATTCCATTAAGACTTAAAAAAATTCCACTTCAATAATTGATTAGACATACTCATCCCTTTACTGGTCATATTTTAGTTCCTTGAGTACATGATAACTTTTTTTATCATTCACATACTCCGTTAGATAATATTATACACCTTTTATATCACAAGCACATACCAATATAAACACACTAAAACATAACACTAACAATATCAATAATCCGAATAACACTAATTGATCGAAATTAACAACATTAATATTTTTTTTCTCGATCAAACATATCAAAATGTTCTATATGGGCCTCTTCATTCCATAATTTGAGTAATACAATATTCATATTCCAAAAATACCACTCCTCGTACTTTCCTGATAAGATTTCATAATTCTAAACTTATTTTTCTATTTACCATACCATGCTTACTCTCATTAATTTTATCCCAATAATAATTTTAAGTTGTAGTTATGCAATTTTAAAGGAATTATTATTTTATTTTCATTTGACATGTGTGTTCAAGAATGATCCCTACACTCCAAAAACTATTATCATGACTCCAATATTAAAATTTTCAATTCCTAATCTTAAGCCCAAGTTCGTGAATTTTATTCAAGAATATAAATACGAATAATTAGGTTATCCTTCCCTTAATTAGGTTTTTAATACTTTTTAATACCAATTAATATATAGTTTAGGAAATACATAATAAATATAAATGTTAAGGGGGAGTGTATAAGTATACTTTCCTTTAAGTGTATAGATGTTGATGATGATAATTATGTCCTTCTTGAAACTATAGCGGAAATATCTTTTATTTTTCCTTTCTTTAATATTCTTATTTTAAATCCTTTGAACTTATTATTATTTACTTCACCTTATATTCCCTTATGTTTAATATTATTATTTACTATAATAGTGCGACCCTCCTTCTTTTCTCTAAGAATTTCTCAAGTTAATCTATTTGGTAAGATTTTCTCTCTAAATTTTCTATAATTCTCTCACTAAAATGTTCCCGAAGGCCCTAAACCTTAACACCCATTTATATTTTAGTATGTGGGTTTATAAAAACCTTAAATACATTAGAAAAACTTTCACTTGCCTCCCACTCTTCCTCGCTTCATTTTACCTTTAACCCTTCAAATTCCCTTATAAATGCTTCATTAAATGGGGATTAACTCTCATATTGACTATATAATATCACTCTCCTTAATGTTATTATTATTGTTTCTGATAAATATAAAGGAACAAAATACATTAAAAAAATACGTTCACGTACCAACTCTTCATCTCCCTCACTTACTCTCCCTCAACCCTATAAGTAAGGTGAAATTAAGTTTATTTGCCCTTATTAATAACCAAGCAAGTAAAATTCATTTAAATTATTATTTTTGTCTTATTATATTTAAAATTTACTCTTAATATTTCAAACATATTAGTTATATCACTACCATGCCCAAAAATACAAAAAACAAATACAATAAAATGAGCAACATTTCTAACATGTCACTAACTAGATAATTTTAAAACTAGTCAAATAAAAATTAAATTAATAAAACATACATTTTTGTTAACTTATACATGACCATATAAATAAATTTCCCACTTGATTTATTCAACTCATATATTATTTTAACAATTGACTTCAAATTATGGGGCATTACATTATTCCCTTCTAACAAAAAGAATGCCATCCTCGGAATTCACATCAAATCGCATCATAGTCGCAATATAACAACACTCGTCATTATATAGGTCATGATTATAACCATAAGCTTGTGTGTTCCTAAATACCTTAACCAAATCCGACGAACGTATCCATTTCATAAGTATGAAATATAGTTCAAGGCTCATATGTTATTAACCCCACCGGAGACTATGTGGGAATGAGAAGATTCATCTCTTCCTTTTTGTAGCTTAACCTCACTGGAGACTCTGGTGGTGAACCAGGCCTCACCCTTCGTGTGAAGCTTTTTCACCATTGAAAGAGGTCCTTTAAGGTATTTAAGCTCCCTAATATTTTTCATCGCAAGATCTTTATCCCTAACATATGGAACCGGAGTTACCATCACCTACTCCACCATCTAGTGTTAGAGGACCCAGTTCCATCCAAGTACCATCCCGGTCCGAGATGGCAGGAGCCTTGAGGTCATTAGCTTCAACGCAGCAAGAAATGAAAGAGCAGTTTTCTTAGATAAGCCAAAATATGATGAGGCCACCTGGGGTCTCACCAGAAATGATTACTCTGGTGGCTACTCAACCACATCTAGAGGACAGGGGACCACCCGAGGAACCACAAAAGGACCAACCTACACCTCAACAGAGGAGGGACGTTGTTGACCCTAGGTGTTTGCGTCTTGGGAGGTAAGGAAACCCTTTCCCTGAGGATAGGTACCATGATATTAAAGTAGAGGATGCTCCAGCAGACTGCTGGGAGGCATATGAGGTTTCAGACAACACAGTAAGTTCGATGAAGCAGAGCCAAGGTTATGCATCAAGAAGGGACGGGGTTGGTGATGCCCACCTAAGAGGATCATCTTTTGATCGCTTGAGTAGAGGTTCGTCCTTTGAAAGGCTCGACCCATTTAATGATCTGAGGAAGAGGTTATCAAGGTCAATAAGTGTAGCTTGCTCTCAGAAGGAAGATAGTGAACATTGACCTCGCCATAGCCGACCCCTACATGACCGAGACTATGGCCAAGAGGTCAACAGTCGATATTGTGCAGCAGCTGGGGAACCCTCAGTTCACCCCATGGAGGTGGTTGGGGACAACCTTGGCTAGGAAGACATTGCTAAACCATGGAATGAATCCATTCAATGACTGGAAGAGAAGATAGGGAACCTCATAAAAAGTCGAGACCCACTACAAAGGAGGTTCTCAGAGGGCTCCCCATTTGTGGCAAGAATTGTGAACTTACCAACCCCTACCAAATTCAAACCACTAATGGTGTCTCCCAAGAATGATAGAAGTACTAACTCGATACATCATATTGAGATTTATCAGTCTATAACAAACATTTATTCAATCCCTGATGAGATGAGGTGCTGAGATTTTTCAAGAACTTTAATGGGAGCTGCGCATATTTGGTTCACTTGCCTTCTTAAAAATTATGTGGAGAACTTTAAAGGTTTGGCTGAGCAGTTCATACACAACTTATTCTTTGGGATAAGACCTTAGAAGAAGACAACCCATCTACTCTACATAAAAAAAGGTAAGAATGAGAGACTCATAGACTACATTGCAAGATTCAACAAGGAAAAGTTAGAGGTCAAAGATTACGAAGCGAATATAGCCATAATAGCCCTTATAGGAGGATGGCAGAAGGGGAAGTTTCTTTGGAAGCTTGCTAAAGACCCTCCAAAATCCGTGGACGAGTTGTTAGCAATAGCTGGTAGGGTCATGAATGCTGAAGAAGTAATGGCTGCAAAGTATGAGGATGAGAACAAAAGCAGCAGTGGAAAATTCCAAAGGAAGAAGGATGAAAAGAAGAGGGTTGCAGATGATAAGTTTGCACACTACACTCCTCTAACTATGAGCTACGAACACATCCTTAATAAAATACAGAATGACATATCCCTGAGATGTCCGGAGAAGCTGAAGGCTCCTTTGCACAAGAGGAATAAAAATATGTGGTGCAAGTTCCACCAAGACCACGGTCATCTGACTTATAAATTATTTGCCTTAAAGGATGAGATTGAGAAGATGTTCAAGGATGGAAAGCTCAGGAAGTATGTGGATGGTAGAGCTTATAAGGGGGGGAGAGAGGACCCTAAAAAGAAGAGAAATGACAGGTGTCGAGAAGATTCCCCAACCAGAAAAGCTGAGGACTCAGATAATGATGATGATGAAGATGACCCTAACCTCCCACCAAAAGATGATTATATACTAATGTAGCGGGTTGGTATGATATCCTTTGGTGTCAACCCCATCCGTGGAGGACTAGCAAGGTAGCCGATTGTAAAGCTCATGTGGCAAAGTCTAAGTCAGTGACCAAAGTAGAGGTTGTGAATTTAGCGTCTTATGAGGGAAAACAAGAGAAAAAATAGCAGGTAGATATGGATACTCTCATAGTTGGATTCTCCTGACCTGATCTCAAAGGTATCTTAGCTCCGTACGATGACCCTATGGTAATCACCATAAGGGTGCATGGATGTGAGGTGCAGAGAATCCTTGTTGATGGAGGAAGTTCAGCAGACATAATGTTCTGGCCCTACTTCAAGAGCCTAGGCATCAACAGAGCTAGGCTTATCCCTTATCATCATCTTTTGATTGGCTTCAATGGAGAAAAGTTTCATCCGTTGGGCATGTATGAGATGGATGTAAGAATGGGAGATGAATGGCCTAAGAGGTTTAACCAAAAAATCAATTTCTTTATGATGGATGAGAACGTATTCTCAGCTTACAACCTCATCATAGGAAGAGTAGATCTCAAAGAATTTGAGGTCGTGCCTTCAACAGTCCACTAAATGGTAAAATACCCGACTTCCTATGGGGTAGGGGAAGTCCAAGGTGACCAAACATCGGCACATGAATGCTAGTTAAACTTCGCATAAGAAAGAGAGACTCATAATAAGGCAACAACCACTTACAACATCGGCACCCTTAACCCTAGAGATGAGACAAATCTTAAGAAGGTAAATGATGTGAAAGAGGTAGAATCCATCGTCCTTAATAAGGACGAGCCGGAGAAAACCGTCCAAATTGGTAAAGCCCTAAGACCTGAGATCAAGGAAGGCTGGTGATGTTTTTGAGGAAGAGACAAAGCATTTTTTCGTGGAGCCACGCAGATATGCCACTTATTGATTGGTTATATGCCACAAACTCAATATTATGGAAGACTCTAAGCCCACCAAGCAAAGGAGGAGAATATACTCAAGAAAGAAATATGACGTTATTAGAGAAGAGGTTAGAAAGCTTGAAGAATCGAAGTTCATCAGGGAGGTCATATACACTGAGTGGTTGTCCAACGCAGTCATAGTTCCAATGGAAAATGGGAAATAGAGGATGTGTGTAGACTTCACTGATTTGAAAAAGTCTTGTCCAAAAGATAGTTTTCCCCTGCCTCGTATTGATCAGATGGTGGATGCCATAGTTGGACATGAGCTTATGATCTTCATACATGCCTATTTCGGGTATAATCATGAACCCAAAAGACTTAGAAAAGACGCGTTCATCATGGATAAGGGGACCTATTGTTACAAGGTCATGCCCTTTAGGCTGAAGAATGCAAGGGCTACTTACCAAAGTCTTGTAAATAAGATGTTTGAGGATCAAATAGGCAAGCCCATGGAACTATATGTGGATGACATGCTGACGAAGATCCAAAAGGTCGACACTCACGTAACTGACCTTGAGAAAACTTTCAACACCATGGACAGATACATGATGAAGATCAACCCAACCAAATGTGTCTTCGGGGTAGGAGAAGGAAAGTTTATGGGATTCATTGTCAATAAGAGGGGGATAAAGTCTATCCGTAAGAAGATCAAGGCCCTGCTGGAAATAAAGACTCACATAACCATCAAATACATTTAGAGGTTAACCAAAAGAGTTTCTGCACTGAATAGGTTCATCTCAAGAGCTACAGACAAGTGTTTTCCTTTTTTAAAGTGCTTAGAAAGACCTTCGAATGGGATGAGGAATGCGAAAAGGATTTTAAGGAGATCATGTCCTACCTCAGATCCCCTCTACTTCTGTCTCGGCCTATTATGGGGGAAAGTTTGTACGTTTATCTAATTGTTTCAGAATTATCCATTAGTGCATCCATTGTAAGAGAAGATGATGGAATGCAGAGGCAAGTATACTTCAATAGTAAAGATCTTAAAGGGTCTGAGCATAAGTACCCTCGAATGGAAAAATAATCTTATGCTTTGATACACGCTTCTAGGAAGATGAAGCCATACTTCCAAGCCCACTCTATGGTTATCCTCACTGATTCCCCACTAAGATAGGTCCTCTATCAGCTTAATAAGTTAGGCAGGTTGATGACATGGGCCATCGAGTTGGGAGAGTACGACATTTTTTATCAACCCAGGATTTCCATCAAATGGCAGGCACTTGCAGACTTTGTAGCATAGTTTACCTGGAAAGACGTTCAAATTGAAACTAGTTAGAGGATTGCTGATCAACTAAACAAAAACGTCTTTCACAATCCGAATGAGGCTAGGTCAAGAACGTCCGTAAAAAGTGTAGTAAAGAATGAGGATGATAGATACCTCTTCAATCAAGGGACCCTATCATAGTGTAACTTATCTTCAAATGAAGATATTTGGAACCACTTCGTTGATGGGTTATCTTGTGAAAATGAAAGCGGGGCAAGGATGATAGTGTTAGCATAAGATGGTGCCAACATTGAATATGCATTGAGGTTCAACTTTAAGGCTTCAAACAATGAGTCAGATTATGAGGCATTAATAGCAGGTCTCTCCTTGGAAAAAGCCCTTAGTGTTGGCTGACTCCTTGTCCACAGTGACTCAAGGCTAGTTGTCAACCAAACCCTGGGGGTATATGAGGCCAAAGATGAAAGGATGGACAAATACCTGAAAAGGGTGAGAATGATGCTAGAAAGATTCAAAGAGGTGAAGATAAAGAGGATACCTCGATAAGATAAAAGTCAAGCCGATGAACTCGCTAGGTTGGACTCAACAACGAGGACAGATATAAGAAGAACAATACTAGTTGAAATCTTTCTCAAACCAACCATCGAAGAAGAAGAGGTTGCCAAAACTTGCCTCAATCTAAATTTGGGAGCCTCATGGATGGACCCACTTATCAGATACATCAGACATTGAGAGCTGTTAGAATCAAAGTTGGAAAGGAGAAAGTTGAGGTTCAGAGCTGTCAAGTTCTCAATTGTAGGAGATGTTTTGTATAAGAAGGTGTTCCTAATTCATCTCCTTAGATGTGTACACCCTTAAGAGGTTCCTCACATATTAAAAGATGTACATGAGGGCTCTTGTTCAACTCATATTGGAGGGAGGCCTCTAGCTAAGAGGATAATTACTCAGGGGTACTGGTGGTCGACCTTGGCAAAAGATGCAGCTGCTTATGTGAAGAGGTAGGAGAAGTGCTAGAGATTCTCCACCATCCCTCACCAACCTTATTATCCTATGACGCCAATTAGCTCACATTATCCATTTCTGTAAGGGGTATTGACTTGGTAGGACCATTGCCAAGAGATCCAAACAACTATCGATTCTTAGTGGTGGCAATTTATTACTTCTCTATGTGGGTAGAGGATGAGTTGATGATGACGATTATAGAACAAAAGACCTTTCAGTTCATCTGAACGAACATCATATGCATATATGATCTTCCAAACACCCTTATCTCAGATAATGGAACCCAGTTTAAGAATGCTTTCGTAGAAAAATACTGTGAAAGAGTGGGGATCAAGCAGTTCTTCTCCTCTCTTAGTCGACCCCTGGAAAATGGGCAGACTGAGGTCACAAACCGAACAATCCTTAACAGGATAAAGAAAAGGTTGGAATAGGACAAAGGGAGATGGACAGAGGAGGTATACACTGTGTTTTGGGTCTACAGGACGATATCAAGGACACCAATGGGAGATAATACTTTTATGCTAGCAAACAATTCAGAAGTTGTCATCCCTACAGAAGTAGGACTCCCCACCCACAGAGTCCAGACCTATGATCCTCAAAAGAATGGAGAAGAGGGAAGAGTTGACCTGGATATGATTGAAGAAAGAAAAGAAGATGCGGGTATTAGACAAGCAGCGTACCAGTAGAGAACTGCGAGGTTCTACAACCAAACGGTGAAATCAAGGCCTATAGCAATGGGAGACCTAGTCCTAAAGAAGACGTTGCAGACGGAAAATAAGCTCCACCCAAACTAGCATGGTCCTTATAGAGTAGTTGATGAGGTTGTGCCCGATACCTACCAGATAGAAAATCTCGAAGGGGAACCTTTATCTAATCCTTAGAATGCAGACCACTTGAAGAAATATTACATATGACGTTACTGTTGGTTCTTTGTAATACATGTATCATTTCATGAAGAGGATTTTAATGAGAAGAGAAATTCCTGTGTCAATACTTTGTTACATTGTTTAAACATCATTAGTTTGGTGAAAATTATGAGGTGAAACATCATATTATGGTGGCCTCAGACTTAAACATCATTAATTTGGTAAAAATTATGAGGTGAAACATCGTATTATGGTGACCTCGGACCTTAAACATCATTAATTTGGTAAAAAATATGAGGATGGATTTCAGTATATGGTGACCTCGGACCTTAAATATCATTAATTTGGTGAATATTATGAGGGTGAACATCATTATATGGTGACCTCAAACCTTAAACATCATTAATTTGGTTAAAATTATGAGGTGAAACATCATATTATGGTGACCTCATACCTTAAACATCATTAATTTGGAGAAAATTATGAGGGTGAACATCATATTTTGGTGTCCTCAAACCTTAAACATCATAAATTTGGTGAAAATTATGAGGGTGAACATCATATTATGGTGACCTCGGACATTAAACATCATTAATTTGGTGAAAATTATGAGGGTGAACATCATGATATGGTGACCTCAGACCTTAAACATCATTAATTTGGTTAAAATTATGAGGTGAAACATCATATTATGATGACCTCAGACCTTAACATCATTAATTTGGTGAAAATTATGAGGGTGAACATCAGTATATGGTGACCTCGGACCTTAAACATCATTAATTTGGTAAAAATTATGAGGGTGAACATCATATTATGGTGACCTCAGACCTTAAACATCATTAATTTGGTGAAAATTATGAGGGTGGACATCATTATATGGTGACCTCAGACCTTCAATATCATTAATTTGGTTAAAATTATGAGGTGAAACATCATATTATGCTGAACTTAGACCTTAAACATCATTAATTTGGTGAAAATTATGAGGGTGAACATCATTATATGGTGACCTCAGGCCTTAAACATCATTAATTTGGTGAAACTTAGGAGGAAAACATTGTAAGAGGGTAGTCTCAGACCTTAAGCAACATTCAAGAGGCAAGGCTATCAAGCATAACATTGAAAGGAAAATTATACAATATGAAGATGAGATTAATGATCAATCAATGAACATTAAGAGTTACAAATCAGATGTGCCAAAAGGCCATCAAAGTTTAAAAAAGCTAAGGGGTATAGAGGGGAAACCAAAATTACAACTCTTAAAGCTTCACAAGAAAAATTACTTTAGCCTATACAAGTACAGTCGTGTCATCAAGGCTGACGTTGGTCACCTCGGCTGTGTAATCTTGAGGATTAGCATCTCCGGTCTCAGTGACTTCCAAGGGAGAAGTCTCAGTAGGAGAAGCATCGGCCTCCTTAACCTCTTGTAAGGCCTAAGCAAACCCAGGGTCACCAAAGCCCAGACCTTCAAAATCTGAGGCAATTAGACTCATTGACTCTTTTTCTTTAGAGGCTGCCCATTTGCTAGTTTCTTTGATACCTCTTTCAAGGTATTCAAAGCCAAAGCTAATAAATTCATCAGAGACTTTATAGTCTTCGATGATCTTATCTAAAGCATCCTCTGGAGAAGGTTTAACTATAACATCCACCTTAGCCTGCAGAGCATCATCCTTAGCCTTGAGAGATAAATCATGGTCCTTCCTGAGATTGCCATGTCCCTCTCTCTCTACTGAATAACTGCCTTTAGCTTTTTAACCTCCTTCATCTCATCCTTCAGATGTTCAACCTATGCATTCAAAGAGGCTTGGACCCTCTCACCCTCTTGAACCTTATCTATGAGGGTCATTTTCTTCAGCGTCCAGTCAATAAAATGGTGCATGGACAAGATAACTTACAGTAGAAGGTCAGATGTATAAGCACATGGGCTAGAAAATGTAAAATGGCCGATGTTACACTTGATGATAGTAAATGAACAAAAACTAATACCTAAATTGATCTATGAAGAGTGAACTTAGCAAACAAAGGGACATCCAAGGAGCATAGATAATAATTATCCTCTTCAGTCATCACAGAGCCGATAGCATCAACGACCTTCAAACTATGTTCAATGAAACTATCGATAATCTTTAACTGAGAAAGACTAGTAGCCAGGGCCTCATCTGAAGATATGGGAATGACCCGATCCGCTCTAAGAGTTTTGCCAGACCTTTGATGCCCTAGGTCTGTTGTAGTCTTCCTCTTCTTTATAACATCGACCTTGGATGTGCCGACATTCTTATGAGTGGTAGCCGATGGCATATTTTTATCATCCTTCTTATTCATCAGCATGACTAGACTGGGAGCAGGCATTTCCCACAGGTCGTCTGATATACCTTCAGGACGCTCTAAAAAGATGTATATGAGTTAGTAAATTAGAGGCATGAAAAGTAATAAGTACAACTTGTTAAAAATGACTTACGAAGCTCTGTCAAAGAACCACCCCCCAAGCCTGTCTGAGAAAGGTAGTAGGGAGTCATCAGATGTTCATATTTAACTAGGCAACCCTGCTCCCCCTGATCTAGAAGATCCTTGACTTTTTGAAATTTATCCTGGCTAAGTCCAAGATCAGCTTTAGCAGTAAGTGACACCTTATTCCATCTCATAGGGGTCTTTGGAACCGACGTTCCGGAAGCCTAATGGGGACCAAATTCCCATGCCCCAGATGTAAAGAAATACCAAGGTTTCCAGTTGTGGTTTGAGGTCTGGGTAACCAACAACATTTTTTTCTCTGACTTCCTAGCTAAGAAGGGGTAATAGCTAAGGTGGTTTTTGGCAAAGGAAGGGACGTAACAACCTCTGAAGACCCTAATTGGAAGGTCTGAGTGGTGAATAGCCCTCCAAAGGACGATGGCCCTAATCATCACCCTCCAGACATTAGGGGATAATTGTGAAGGGGCAAGATTTATATGGGATAATATGGCTCTGATAGAAGGGTGGATAGGAAGATGGAAGCCCAAATTTAACATCTTCTCAAAGATGCATATCTCCCCATCTCGTCCATCAAATTCCCTTTCGCCCCTCAGAGGTATCCTAAGGTTAATGGAAGAGTTTATCAAATAGAGGTGCCTAAAAGCTAGAAGGTCGTACTCACTGATGGATCTCTTAATCTCGACTGCCTCAGATGTATCAATATCACTCTCCTTCCCATCATCTTCATCCCTAACAACATCGCCCTGGGTAGGCGCAAGGACACCATTAGGAAAACTCTGAGCAAACTCAGTCGCGGTGGCGGTCGACAGAGGAATGGTATCAATGATGGGTGGAATGGCCACACTTGGTCCTATAATTTCAACATCAGAAGAAGGTTGTGAGGTTCTAGCACCCTGGTGAGACGAGGCATGACACGAAACCTCGGCCTGCTCAGGGACCTCATCTTGCCTAATAGAGTAATCCATAGCCTATTGGATAGATTCTATAAACATGGAGTCTGATTAAGATGAATCAGACTCAGACATGGTTGTTGGGTCCATAGGAACCTCTACTAGCTCAGCAGGCTCGGCTGGATTAGGGTAGATAGCCTTCAGAGGTGGAGGAAAGATAGTTCTAACATGAAAGTCCTCATCCCTATGAGCTTCCTCTTGGGCATGCTCAATTTGCCTTATTTTCTGAAAGGTCTTCTCACGAAGGGAATGGAACTCTTCTATGAGTTGGTACAGAGGTCTGAGCATAAGGCAAACGATACAACACTTGTGACTAAAAATCATAAACAGGAAAACAACATAGACAATCTAAACTAAGGATCAAACATAGAATTTATAAGGTTTTTAAACCAGGAACACCGAGAACACTAAGAAGAATGTCACCAAAATTATAAATACTTGCCAAACAACACATAAACCACTCGCCGAAAAACACAAAGCCTCCATGAAAATTCTAGAAATGAAAAATAAGGGCTAAAAATGGGAAAAAGGTGGAAAATGATATACCTGACAAGTTATGAAGGAGGGAAGAAGAGACTTTAAAGCAAAAGAAACCCACAAATGCAGCAACAACAGAGCTTTGGAAGAGAGAGAGAATCGCATAAAGAAATCTTAGGCGGGAAGAGTTTTTGAAAGAAAAAAGAGAAGGAAGAGAGAAAGGGTTTCAAACCCACTAAGTGACTAGGCGCGAGTTTCGAGGGCCCATAATTTTCCTAGGGAACCCAAAAGGCACACCATGATCACATCACCTTGGAACACACACATCTCTTCATCAAATGACATGTGTTAAGAGAATATTAGCACACAAGAAAACTCAGCATCGGCCTTGTATACCCCTTAGTCACCTATTCACATAGGTAACTAAGGGCTAGGGGTGATTGATATGCCCAAAGTGCACCCTCTTACTCAGGGAAACTAACATCGGCTAGTCTCACAATCGAGGTGACCTGAGGCCTATGACAATCATCAACAAGGTCTTTACCCAGAAGGTCGGCCCTAGTCGACATTACACCTACCTCAAACATCAAGCTCGGTTGTGCATCAAGCCGAGGTCAGCAATGACTCATGGGTTCAACCACCCTTCAAGACCATCATCGGCCCCAGCCGATGTTGCAATCATCAGTCGAGATCAGTAATGTTACATGGGATCAATCATCTAGCAACGCCATCATTGGCTCAAGATAATATTACAACTACACATACCTAACCTTGGCCAACCTCGCTGGCCAATGTCATCATGAATAACCTCAAAACAAAGTAATAGTCGGACTTCATCAACCTCATACTCTTCCAGGCCGAGCTTGCACCAATCAAAGAGGGCCAAGCATTTACAGGTGCATGAATGGTTTGGAATTCATGTCCAAATATGTTTTAACCAAATCTTTCACTCCACATGAAGGAATATTTCAACGTCATTCTCTACATGTGACAGTGACAAATTTCTTCATTAGATTGGCTAGATCATCACACACATGATCATTACATGCTTAGGGGTACATTACACCTCCCAAACACTATATATGCATGTCTTCTCCTACCATTAAAAGGATCAAAAATATAAACCGTATCCAAAACTCTGTTGCATTGAAAGTAGAGAGATAAAGTGGAGTGATTGTATTACTAAGGACATTAGAGCCTCATTTGATAGTGATTTTTACACTCACCTGCGTAGGGGACGTAGGCGTTTGCTGAACCACTTATATTGTTGTGTTCATCCGCTTCTCCTCATCTCCTACTATACATATATATATTCTTGTGCTGCCATTGTTATCACTTGCTTGAGCTTGTTAACACCTTATCTGGTGGTACTATTTCCAGCATCATCAATAGTCACATTCAATACCTTAATAATTACTACGATACAAGATTCGCTCATCACTTTTAATCCATATTACTGATTTACTTTTCATTACCTCTCAAATACGTGTGATTTACTACTTCTTTACAATGTACTTCTTTAATTATAAACTTTTCCTTTTATTTAATCATTTTATTTAGTACGTGTGGGGTTTATGTAACAAAATCCTATAAGTTATTCCAACTAATTCCGATTGTCTTCAAGGCCTAAGTAATCCTATATACTTATCTAATGTTTTGTGAGCCATTATAGTGTGACACCCCGACTAATTAAATATCGGATAGCTACTCCTTTATTAAATTAATACAAAATGCCAAGTTGGTTCAGTTAATAGCATCACTGTCGAAAACGTTTTAATAATTTCTAACCACCTAGTATTTAAAAAGTGAGTTGTCAAATTTTAACTTAAATCTGATTAACACGCGATAAATGAAATGCAAAAGAATAACATCACCATACACCATAAAGTCCCAATAGTGAAATCAACAAGTAATAATGAGTCTAGAGGAAATACTCCTCACAACAATCCCAATATGGAAAACAAGTCTGCATCCTGAATTAATTACAAACCAAAGTCTAAATAACTGAAATATAAAAAGTATTTAATAGAAATGGGTGACATACCCTACAAATGATGAAACTGAATATGGAGTCAAGACTAGAAAATGAGGCGCCTAATATCAAGGCCCTGTAACTTCCATGACAGCTACAGCTCGTCACCTGAATAGAATTCCTATGCATGGTGTCCTTGTGGTTGGGCACCTAAAAAGGTTTTTACAAAAAGTAGATTTGAAAGCAAACGGGTCAGAGCCCGAATGTGGAGAATATTTTAAAAACAGCAAGTGCTTTAATAACATTAAAATAATGAATGCAAAATACATGTTAGGATGTGCACTCACATGAAAAACTCACCTCTCGGCTATTTGTGCACTCCTAACGTACCATACCCATCTAAGTGCTATTCATATCTAACTAAACCGTCATAATTTGTAACCTTTTTACTTGATTCACAATATAAATTCCCAACGTTATCAATTAAATAGGAGTCTTTACTTAAACTCGAATTCTCAATTATTAGCAAAACAATTCACAGCAGGTTTTCCCTTTTTATCTTTATCAAGACGTTACTATAATTATACTCGCAATTAAACATAACAATTCCTTTTCATTTAACCGTATATTATTCACATCATAAATATACAATACAAGAACCCCGAGGCTAAGCTGCGGTGCACACATACTCTTCTATCCATCCCGGTACATCACGTACATAAGGATTATAAATTCCGAATCTCTGAGGAATTGTTAGAATAAGCACAACACACAAAAATGGGGGCGAACATAATTCAACATATCCATGGGTCACATACATACCTACGCTCCATAGTCAGCTGACTAATTAACTCACAAATAAGTCATTCTCTTAAACTATATCCTCAAGGTACCAATCTAAATCCGGGCACACAAAGATTAGATGGCCCTAAGCGAACGTAAACCTACCCTGATAGCAAGTATGTAGGTATGTCATATACATATACTAAGCATGCACACACCTTAGTAATTACCATAATTTATTAGTTGTATACTTCTCATTCTTATACCAATACACGTGTCCCCGGTTTATATATACACATCATCCATTATCCTCATGTCGTAATTAGTTATTCGCGTCCTAACCCACAATTACCATTTGGTTCAAATCATTCTTCTATATTTTACTCCTCAATATATCCCGAATATCCCAACTATATCAATTAGTCATCAAGGTAATGTTATCTCTACAATTAACCAAGGTTACGGGACACTAGAAATTAAACCAAGCCAAAAAGGCCAATCTGTCAACTCGTTAGAAGTCTCGTTCGAACGAGGTCGTTCAAACGAGAGTTCGTTCGAACGAAGTGGGCATCTAACGAGATCTCGTTTGAACGAAAGGCATCGAATGAACATCCAAATCGTTAGAAGTCAAACTGTCAACTCGTTAGAAGCTCGTTCGAACGAGCTCGTTCGAACGACCTGGGCAGGCCTTCTAACGAGGTGACAGTTTCGAGCCCAGAACTCTCCTATCTCGTTTTTTCCAATTTTCTTCACCACTAATCTCATCTAAACATCATTCCAACAGTAGTTCAAGGTTTCTAATCATCCTTAAACATACTTAGGTCGTATTTTAACACATTCATGGGATAAATCTTCCTATACAACACCTAATTATTAAATCTCCCAAAGTTTTTTCCCCAAATCTTATGAGTAAGAACCCTAGAATCTAAAATCATAAATTTCCATACATAAATCCGTTTTTGTAACATAAAGGGTAGTAATTCTTTTAGTTCAATCAACCAATAACAATTCTACATGCAAACCTGTATCAAAATCTGAATTTATAACTCCAATCTCATGGGTTTTTATAAATCTTCCAATACAATGTGATTATATAATTTTCTAATCATGGAAGAAACATTCGCTTGAAATTAACGTAATTAAACCACTTGCCTTAGATAGTTCTCTGAATTTGGTGTTGGTGAATGGGTTGATTCTCCCCTTTCTCTATGGATTTCCTCCCAAGGTTAAAGATGGTGGTTTTCTCTTTGGGAACCTCTTCTAACTTCTCTCCCACTTCTTCCTATAACTCCCGTAGCCCTCAAATTAGTAAAGTGCTGGCAATGGCCTAGTGGGTTACAAAATAACCTAATATTAAGTCCCAAAATTCGTTGGTTATTATTCCCAAAATTACCAAAATACCCTTTTAAGTTGCCGGTATGGCCCGAAAATGCCCCGAGACCCAAACTAAACCCCCGGCTAGTGTTTTTTGACTATTTTGACCCTTCGAACCACGTTGGCGCACTCAAAGTAACCATACGGTTGATAAAACTAAAATTCACTTTTTATTTCACATAATTACTTTCCCGACGCGACTGACACGTGCGTCCCAACTAAATTTCCAAATTGCCGTATTTCAGTTTCGCGACAATTTCAATATATTCAATATTCATTATAATCAAATAATACCCATTATAATCAAATACCAACTCACATATCGTTAGTATTTTATCCGAATTAATTCTCAATTAATACCCATTTAATTCAATTAATCCCATAAATAAATATCACAAAAATACGGGGTATTACATATATATTCTATTAAGACATAAAAAAATTCCACTTCAATAATTGATTAGATATCCTCATCCCTTTACTTGTCATATTTTAGTTCCTTGAGTATATGATAATTTTTGTTATCGTTCACATACTACATTAGATAATATTATACAACTTTTATATCATAAGCACATACCATTATAAACACACTAAAACATAACACTAACAATATCAATCTCCTTAAATTTACAAAACTTCTATAACCCGAATAACACTAATTGATCGAAATTAACAGCATTATTTTTTTTTCTCGATCAAACATATCTACATGTTCTATATGGGCCTATTCATTCCATAATTTGAGTAATACAATATTCATATTCCAAAAATACCACTCCTCGCACTTTCCTGATAAGATTTCACAATTCTAAACTTATTTTTCTATTTACCATACCATGCTTACTTTCATTAATTTTATCCCAATAATAATTTTAAGTTTTAGTTAGGTAATTTTAAAGGAATTATTATTTTATTTTTATTCGACATGTGTGTTCAAGAATGATCCCTACACTCCAAAAACAATTATCATGACTCCAATATTAAAATTTTCAATTCCTAATCTTAAGTCCAACTTCGTGAATTTTATTCAAGAATATAAATACGAATAATTAGGTTATCCTTCCCTTAATTAGGTTTCTAATACTTTTTAATACCAATTAATATATAGTTTAGGAAATACATAACAGATGTAATTGTTAAGGGGAAGTGTATAAGTACACTTTCCTTAAAGTGTATAGATGTTGATGATGATAATCATGTCTATCTTGAAACTATAGTGGAAATATCTTTTATTTTTCCTTTCTTTAATCTTCTTCTTCTTAAGCCTATGAACTTATTATTATTTAGTTCACCTAACATTCCCTAATGTTTAATATTATTATTTACTATAATCTTGCGACCCTCCTTCCTTTCTCTAAGAATTTCTCAAGTTAGTCTAATTTTATAAGACTTTCTCTCTAAATTTTCTAGAATTCTCTCACTAAAATGTGCTTGAAGGACCTAAACCTTAACACCCATTTATATTTTCGTATGTGGGTTTATAATAACCCTAAATACATTAGAAAAACTTTTCACTTGCCTCCCACTCTTCCTAGCTTCATTTTACCTTTAACCCTTCAAATTGACTCATAAATGCTTCATTAAATGAGTATTAACTCTCATATTGATTATATAATAACATTCTCCTTGATTTTATTATTATTGTTTCTAATAAATATAAAGGCACAAAATACATTAAAAAAAATACGTTCACATACCAACCTCTTCATCTCCCTCACTTACTCTCCCTCAACCCTATAAGTAAGGTGAAATTAAGTTTATTAGCCCTTATTAATATGCAAGCAAGTAAAATTCATTTAAATTATTATTTTGTCTTATTATATTTAAAATTAACTCTTAATATTTCAAACATATTAGTTATATCACTACCATGCCCAAAAATACAAAAAACAAATACAATAAAATGAGTAACATTTCTAACATGTCACTAACTAGATAATTTTAAAACTAGTCACATAAAAATTAAATTAATCACACATACATTTTTGTTAATTTATACATGACCATATAAATAAATTTCCCACTTGAATTATTCAACTCATTTATTATTTTAATAATTGACTTCAAATTATGGGGCATTACATTATTCCCTTCTAACAAAAAGAATTCCATCCTCGAAATTGACACCAAACCGCATCATAGTAGCAATATAACAATACTCGTCATTATATAGGTCGTAATTATCACCATAATCTTGCGTGTTCCTAAATACCATAACCAAATCCGACGAACATATCCATTTCATAAGTATGAAATATAGTTCAAGGCTCATTTGTGATTAACATAACAATCATTACTTTGGTTAACCCTAACTCGTATATATTGAGATATTTACACGCCCAACATGGTCCATTAAATCAATTTTGTATTCTACACCACTTGTATAATTACCACATTAAAACCACCATTGGCACATATATAAATCACACTTTTTCATTGTCAAAATTTGTGTGCGTTTCATAATCATTATCGTCTCAATATATTTTCTCAATATGAAATATAAGGATTGGAAACCTTGGCTTCTTATTATATTTTATGTTAACTTACGTAACTACTTTCTTTAAATTTCAATTAGTATACCTATATAATCTTGGTTTAATAATAATTACCACCATTGTATAATAATCAGGAAAACCATCCATGTAAATATCTTAGAATTTTTTTTGTCCAGTAGCAATTCTAGTATCCATTAACTCAACATCTCGTGCATTCATTTTTATATTTCTAACTCATAATAAATTTCAAAAACTCAACATATGTAAAGATCTCCTTACACATTTATCATTACATGCCGACATATTCTTTCATTCACAAAGTTCATAAATAATCCCATTTTAACCTCTAATCTTAAAAAAATCAAATATCATTCGTTCATATTCTAATGTTGCCATATAACCCATCCTTCACATAATATCCAAAACTTCCTCAAATAAATACACCTAAATATTAAAGTACCATCCTATAAATTTCATCTTATAAAATACATAAGTAATTGCATATTGTATTCTCAATTCCATGTATAACTGTTTAACTCAAAATTCAACTTATATCAAACTTATTTTTAGAATTAACTTGTAATATTATTATCTTCCATCCATAATATATGTCATAATTTGGTAAGTCCTTAACCTATAAATATACTTTTATCTCCAATAAGAAAATTACAGATTTAACATATCCAATCAAATAATATTTCTTATTCCTATCAAATCTCTAAATTCCAAAACACAATAAGTAATATTTTCCTATGATTTCCATATTCTATAGAATCACTTATTAGAGTACAAATTTGAAAAACATATCAAAGATCAGCAGGTAAATAATAAGATGACCATATAACCCTCTACACCAACAACCATGCTTTGATACCATCTGTAATACACCAAAACAATATTAATTAAGGTGTTCGTGCTTAATAAAGTAATACTCTAAAATGAAAAAACTTAAAATATCATTCCGACCATGTGAAAGAATATGAAACAATTTTAAAAAATAATAAGGAAAATAGACGATAAACAACACTCTAAATAACCATGACTAGAATTTTCCACTTTTTAAAACAATGGAAGTACATTTTGTTCCCTATCCCTGCATAATACAATGAAACTACTTGTTACTTGATTTATGTGGAATATAATTTGTGTGAGTACTCATGGGATATTACTAAGTGGATATTCTAATTGGGCGCATGTGACAGAGACCGCAACTGTATGCTGGTATATAGAGACAGGCTTTACCTTGGTAATGATTACCCCCAACACTACGTGTTTAAAGTACATAATGTATCTAGATGTGATTAATGGGGGTATCCTCTCATACAACCTAGGCTATTAGGTCATATCATTGATGTGAAGGTGTATTGTTTATCCCATGACGATTCTTCGAGGTTATAGGTGGGCAATAGCCTATAATTATGCCTGGTGAAATCAGAAAGAGTTAGGGATAGGACATCGTGACGTGCGGAATCAAGCGTAGACAATTTATTATGTACATGACTAGGACAATACGTATGTAGGTTAGAAGTAGAGAGTGTATTTCCTTAGATTTATATGCTTATGTTTTGGGGTACTTGAGTTATCATACTGGTTGATATCTTATACTATTGATGTATACAATATATAATAGATATGTATAATTATGTGTTATGACTCGGTATATATGTAACAAGTATATTAGAGAGATATACATTATATTAGTGGCATGACATGGCTTTGGGACTTATAGAATTGAGAAATATTGTTTAGGTTATTTTCACTAGTTTGATAATTAAAGTTAGCTAGGATCATGTGGATGATAGGCAAGAATTGTGATTTTGCTAAGCAATGATTTTAGCCAAGCGTTAATTATTAGGTTATTGGGTTGCATTTGATGCCTCAATTAAGAGGACTTGTGTTTACCTTAGGTAATACTTTAAAGTGAGTGCTAAGTTGTAGTAATAACTAGGACAAAAATAACAAATTGCTAGAATTGAAATAAAAGTAAAGCGTTGTAAATAAGAGAAAAGAAAATGAGATTAAAGTAAAGATTTTCAAGAAGGAAAATCGAGAGTAAAGTAAAGAGTTGCGAGAAAGTAAATGTGACGCCCTGAAAAAATTCATAAATACATTGATCAACTCTAATATAAAAATCATAGGAATCAAAAACTTTTCGTAACATTCTCAGCATACGAAATTAACAAAACCGAATGAACAATGACAAGACGATGAAATACTGAATAAACACAAAAACAACTTTGATACCAATCACCGCCAATAAAACATAAGACATATCTAAATATAAATGTGCCCATACAATAGTACAACTCTTGACATAAGTTTACATGTACAGCCTTACTGAAAATAAAAGAGTACAATAAAAGAATGAGCTACAGTTTCTCTACTCCAACAATCTTATGGGTATTAAATGGCATGTATCTAGAGATGCTCCTCCAAAGAACCCTCGTCTTCAGGAACTACTTCAATAAGGACCTATAAAAGTAGTTTTTTAAAAGAAAATGTAATGCCCCAACCCGAATTTACGGGTTAACTGATTTGAATCGGTCGTTAGGCGTGAAGTGCAATGAAACAACCTAGATAATCTCACTAGTCCAGTTTTATTTTAAATTAACGTTTCACTTCTTTAGCATGCAAGTCTAGTTTCAAGATAAACTACGTGTGGGACACATAGGGAGAACCTTGAATCCAACTAAATAGATCTAGTAATGTAAAATAAATAAATTACACTTAACTGTGAAAAACCTTCAAAATACGAACTCGCGCTCAGTCTTCCATAACAAATCGAGGGTGTGAGCCTATGCCCAGTGGGAAATATACAAGTAGTATAGAAATGAATGGCATAAATGAATACTCACATACTACAGTCACATGCATGTGAAAATATGTACATATGTACATACGTATACCTTTAAAGAAAACACACATTCCAATGCATTAACACTTTTACTTTCAAAAACTTACTTATCCAAATTAATTTACCTTAGGATTTCTCGCTTTATTTAACACTCTCAGTTCAACACATGAAACCATCGTACTTTAGTATTTCACTGACAATCACCATTTTAACATACGCATTCACCATATTAGAAAATACTCATTTACTCTTTGAAAATCCTTTTTGACACAATCTTGTGTTAAGCATGGGCTTAACCATTTGTTCGCTTCCCTTATAGTCATTAAATAATTTACACATTTACTAGTCCATTTCACCATTGTCGAGACATTTGTTTTATTCATTAAAGTTAGGTTGTATTACCATGTTTACCACACAACCCATTTCTTGACATGTTCCATATTCCTATATCCTTTTCTCGGAACTTCACCATTTACCACATACTTACACGGGCTCCACACCGATGGCTATCCGTACCATATGCTGTGGCCAGTGATTTTGGGCTTTCCACCCAAAGGCTCTGGTCCCCCTTCATGCTTATTCTCGGTTTCATACAAGTCATTATTAATGTCTTTAACATTTTACACGCGTCCACATTATTCCATTTCCTTATTTTTATCCGACCAAAGGCAAAACCCGAACTATAATGTCCGTTTTTCCATTAACACTTGGAAAATTATTTTTTTTCTTCCTTAAGTCCCTTATCCAAACACATGTGGTTTATGCTAAATTTATTCACACTTTTTGACTTAATTCATTTTCACACATATTTTTGTACATACATTCTTTAACATTTTTATTTCATAAAAATGTCTCACTTCAAGTAAATTACCAAGTTACCCTTTGTTTACCAAGCTTGCAATTTAGTCCCTTAACAAGTGTTATTTCTCAAAATAGTTATTAAGTTTCCAAATTAACATTTAAACACTAAGCCATTTAACACTTGTTTATCATCACACCTTTGCCAACTTTCACATTTGTTACTTTAACATCCTTAACACATAAAATTGCACCCTTCACATAAGACTACTCTTTATTTCTTAGAAATTAACATTTCTTCCATTTAGCATTAATAGTATCATACTATACCTTATTCAATATTTTGTTCCACAGATATCCATTTTTATTCCAAAGTTGTTCATTGTTAGTCTTACTAGAAAACACACTAAACAATATTATCAACATTTTTGTTCCATAACATGCTTATTATTTCCCTTTCACTAGAAATATACTAAAACAACATTTCTCACATTTTTATTCTATAAAAATATTTATTATTCCAGTCTACTAAGAATACACACGAATGTTATTTCCTTACATTTTGATTTCATAAAAATTTCCATTATTTTTTTTACTAGAAATACACACAAATACCATTTTCTTACATTTTTATCCCATAAAAATGTGTATTATTATTTTGTCACTAAAATACACCAAAATGACATTTCTTACTTTTTTATTCCATAAAATGTGTATTATTATTTTTTTCACTAAAAATACATCAAAATGACATTTCTTACATTTTTATTCTATAAATATGTGTATTATTATTTTCTAAAATTTATTGTATTTTCAAGACCTATTTTATGTCATCTTTTGATACAATTTCATGCAATACCAACATGAGTAATAATCAACACATATATTTAACCTAATATATGTAAACAACATGCTAACATATACTATCCCTTGAACTTAAATCAAAGTTATTGTTCCCCGTCTCAAATGAAGCCCTAAATAAGGGGGAGATGGTGATGAAGATGGGTGACTCCCCCACCTCCAACAGTGTCCCTAAAGGGGGTCACAAAATGATCCATCAAAACATCTCCAAGAAACTCCATTAAAACCCTTCACATAACTCCAATAGTTTATTCTTCTTCTTCTTCTTTCAAAATTATCTCAAAGACCAATCTAAACCTTCAACAAATACTCTCATTAAAACTCCCAACAGTGCCTCTCTCTGCAGATGTCGTAGCTCCATTTTTTTATTAGTGGGGAAAGATAGGTATATTTGTGGTGAGGCTATAGATGCTACAACCAAAAAATGGATGATACACACATGGAGGGGACATGAAACAACTGAGAGTTCTTAGGGATATTAAAACTGTAGTGGCCTTCTCTCACATCATGTTATGATATACTATTGTAGTGGATCGTTTTCATTGTCATGTTATGATAATTCTAGGATTCTTGGATTGAGTAACATTTAAGGTAAGTGTGACACAACTTGACCCTAATACTGAGTAGCTATGAATTCCAATTCAATATACCCCGGTATAACAAAAATTTGAAACTTTCCCTCTCACTGAGACTATGGGATTAAGAGAGAAATTATTCAATATATCAGACTGGTCGACAAAAAGAGTGACGACACTCATTGGTGACTAGACTTTTGGGAAAGAGACTATTTGAAAGTATGAACTTTATTCGGGAACGCAACTTATCTAAAGTACAAACCCATCTTTAGGGAGAGGTGACTTTTCTGAAGTATGAACTTTCCTTTGAGTGAAGTGACTTTACAAAAGAATGAAATTCTTTCAATTAGCCTCCTTATGGGGATTTGAGGGTATAGGGTTTCAAAAAAAATGAAAATCAAGACTATGGCATGCATGATGCAAAAATATATTTTATAATTTTTCATACATCGATGTTTATTTTATCGCGAGGGCCTTCGCGCGTACCTCTATGTTTGGGAAAATGTCCAATTATGTGTATGGGTACCTAATCATGAATCCACATTGTGAGGGAACCTAAAACTAAGTCTACTAAACAGTTCTAAAATTAGCATAATATAGTCATGTGGTAGTGTCATATTAATCATAGTAGAAAACAAGTATATCGATAGTTTAGTTTTCTTGATTTAACCCCAACAGAGTCATATTTACGGCGTAGCTAGAAATCTAGTTATGATAGGAAATATTGATTGTTGATGCATGAAATATTTTCCCCAATGGATTTTCCATTGTGGTATTATGGGCCTAGAGCGAGTGGTGTGACTAGAGGGAGGAACTCTCTAGGAAGTTAACGGTGAGCACGGGGGATCTTATCTATCATTATATTGCCTCCCCCTGAGGTTGGGTAATTGGTCCAAGGTTTGGCCCTCATTGACTTTACCCTGGATGTAGTTTGACATCATGTCCAATTTTTTTCGCACACCCCTCGTAAGTGTGGCTTTCATACGAAAAGGGGGATGTGTTGTTTGTTTAGAGTCACCGGTTTTGTTTTTATAAATATAAACTTAAAGGTTAGGGATAGTCTTTTTGGGATAATGCTAAGGCATATTTTAAAGTCTGTGGTTATTCTAGAGATTCTTGCTGTATTGGTTTAGGAATCGAGTTACGGGTAAAGTGTTAGGAATCCACTCGTTCGGTTTGCTTATTTAATTCTATGTTAATTATTTATATCTACATTAATTGATTAGGTTTTAGATTGTTTTTTAGAATTTGTTTTGAGACCTTAGCGTGAGGACACCTCAAAATGTACATATGTTGGTATCACTTAGAGGTATAAAGGCATCACTTCAACCAGTTCAGGTACACAAGATTTCTTGTGCATGAGTCTATCCTCTATATTTATTCATTGGATGGACATTGTTATGCATTTCAATGTGCAAGAAATGTCATCTTTCAAATAGTTTGATATCTCACTCGAGTTTTGAGGAGAGGCAGAAGATGACATATGGGTTTATTTATGTTGTAATTAATGTATAAATGTTTGCACATTTGTATGTAGGGATATATTTGGGAGGTCCCGCCTTAAGATAAATTTATATTTCAATTTTGTTACATTGGTGTAATGGACGAAAGTCTATTGATGTGTATTGTAAGAGGTGTGAGTGGCGCGATATATGTGTGTTTCAAACAAAACCAATTTTTCTTCGAAAAAGATCCAACTTTTAATTATGCAGCAAACCACGTTGTGAAAAACTCAATTCTTACTTGAAACTAGTTTTATCTTGATTAATCCTAAACATACATCTAGTGACTAAATCAAGTACAGTAAAGTAAAGAATACTCACAACGTCGAATGTACGAGGAAAAAACCCAAAATGGGAAAATAACCTCGGACGGCCCAAGCCAGACAATCACTATGAACAATGGTTTTATAAAGACAGATTAGCCATAAACTAAGACTCGATCCCCACGGGTGTTCATGCTCATTCTGATCTTCAACCGTTCTTCAATAGTGCCCATGCAGAAATTCCATCTTCCACGATCTTTGTCCACAACACACGTGTCCATGTATGTCTCGGTGTCCACCGAATTGCTTTGATTGATCTACGATGTCGAACACGATGTCCGTCGCTTCTTCACCGCAAAACCCTTTGATGTTCAGTTGGTAGAACAAACAACTTTGGTGCAGCAAGATCACTTAAACATAAAATAATTTTATCTTGGATCTTTGCAAACTTCTAAGGATGTGTTTATGCTTTATAAACCATAGAAAACATGTGCAAACAATGTTCTGGTTCGCAAAACTATTTTCCAGAAAGCACACCTACGAAATTATGATGAAAACACTTTTTAAATAGGATTTAAACGCCGCCTCAAAAAAATTGTCGTTCGAACGACATCCCATCTCGTTCGAACGAGATTAGATGTCGTTTGAACAATAACGCAAAAGTTTGACTTTTTGACTTTTTTGTTTAAAATGTCTCTTCCAAAGAGAGATCCAAAAATGTCAAACTCTTTTACGAGCTTATCATCATAAAACGTAGTTTAAACCTTTAAAACACTTTTTAAAACATTTAAAAACATTTTTCTTTGTAAAAATTACATCCTTATCTTTCATAAAATAATTCTGAGCACCATTAATTATATGCATTCATACCTGAGTGATCTCGGAATGAAATTAACTTTGAAGACGATTAAACTTGCACCAATTAAACTTCGCCATGATTTAATTCTTTGAATTTTTTCCGTAACGTCTTCAATTTCTTCAATACGTCATAGACCGAGTGGGGTCGTGACACAAATAAACATCTCCCTATGACATATTACAAACACAGTTTTGTTCACGGAATTAAGTCAAAACAATACAGGGACTCAATTGAAAATTTATGTCCTTACAAATCTCCCCCTTTGACTATTCCGGGACAAAACTAAACTAGTGAAATGCCTAACCGGGCCATCAAGCCGTATGACTCCTAAATACCATCCCATAAACCCAAAATCAAAAATTACAGGACACGGACTAGAATATGTAGCACCGGAAAGCATGAACTGTCTGAATGTGATGTAGACTTGAAATTTCAAATCGCTGAAGCAAACCTACTCACATGAAACAAAAAACAGATACCCAGTGAAGTATGGAGGAACAAATTATACCAATTTATATTTCTAATAACATCAAATCATTTGAAACATGTGAGCAATTATTTGATACCAATTTGAAACAAATATAATCAAACAATATATCCAGATATCAATAGTAGCGCTCAACAAATCTGCTACATCACATACATCTCTCCCCTTTTGTCTCGAATAGACAATCGGGTGAAAAGATAAACCAATATGAAATATCTAGCATGAGAATCTGAAATCAATTTGAATCAAGTTGATACCAATTTGAGAATTGAAAAAAAATGCTAGATAATCATGAAACAACAAGCTAAATATGATCAAGCAATGATAAATCAGTAGCTAGTAAACCAAGGAATCACGCAAAGATTATAGTAATCAAATCAAGTGTGATAAACGGACTGATATGCAAAACACCAATTTGGAATATAAAAGAACCTTCATATAAACCAAACAGTCTAGAAATATTTCCCGCAGTACCAAAAATATATCAAATTAAACAGAGGACTGCAAACCAATCAAAAGCCGTTTTTGATTTTGTCGTTCAAACGAGCCAGGGACATCGCTCAAACGAGATGAGGATGTCGCTCGAAGTACAGAAGTCTTTCGCGCGATATGAGTTTTCATTTGAACAACTTCGCGCGACCTGCCAAAATTTCCCAATTTCCTAGAAATATTATAAAGTATTGCCCAATGAAAAAATTTCCACAAAAAAAATCCAGGAAGGGCCTAACGGATGTAAAATAGTGAAAAAATGGTAAGCTTTTCACACAAAACGCAAAAACTCATAAAAACTTAAAATGCGAGTTACATGCAAACATAGTACCGATGTGCTCAAACATGGATATGGAATGAATGGGCGTGAAACTACAACAAATGAGTCACAATTCCAACACATCGAAACGATCAAGAAGATCTAATTGATAGTTATAAATCATCAAACTTTATCATAACCATATGACAATTAAAGTGTGAGATTAATGAACTAAACATACTACATGCACACAAATCCAGAATTTTTACGATTCTACAAATAATAGCGCCAAATTGCAATGTTTCAACATTAGGAATAGTTTTGCAACCCCGTTAAAATTTTTAGTCCATCCAAACTCCCTTAATAATATCATATTTTCTTTAGAATGAACTAAAAAAATTTGGCCTTTTTCTTAGCATATTGCATTTTCTTTTGGGATCTTTTGAACGGTGGCTTTCACGACGAGTCAATTTTGAACTCTCGCAACCCTTTCCCGTGAATCACTCATCATTTTACCAATTTTAAATCCTCACGGTAAACGGTTATTATATTCACACTTCTCCTTGAGTATACTTAAGCATAGATGACAAGATTGGGATAAGAACACCTCACCAAATTCAAATATGCAAGAGAAGTCAAACAACCATATAAACTCGTGCATATGTGCAATGTTGGCATATATACAAAGTCGAATCAAAATGAATATCAACTTTGAAACAACCCCATATAAACAATGGTTAAGACCATTCTAAGTATCGATAATAATGACCAAATGTCCTAGCCACATGGATAATGAAATGATGGGGGGTCCAAGCACACCAATATGCCACATCAGACATGTAAACTCAAAAACAAAAAGATGAAAATCTTTTTGGCTATTCAAACATATTTGACTCAAAGAAAAGAAAAATCTTTTTGGATTTTCAAAACTTTTCTCGAAAACAAAATCTTTTTTTATTTTTCAAATAAGACTCAAACAAATGAAAAACTATAATACAAAATGATACACATGTCATAATACTAGCAATGCATATATCATGAAGCAAACTAGCATATGACAAACATGGAAACACTATCATCCTTTAGATTTAGCATGGGAAGAATGAAGTGCACCCAAATGGGAATCACGAAGTTTAATTCCTAAAGCCACTAAATCCGATTTCCTAACCCAAGTAGGTGTTAAACGATGCATGGGAGTTTGGGTAACCGGTGCAATTTTTTTCTTAAACTTCCTAGGAGCTTGTCTAAGGTCGTAACAATAATGCCTAAGGTGAACTTTCCTACCACAAAACAAGCAAGTGTAGCGGTGGTGGGAATGATTACCTTTATGTGGACCTTTTCTAACCATCCCAGTATTTCTCACACGTGCGGGGGGAATGGGAAAAACCCTCTCACCAAAATCTATGCCTCCCCTATCTTCCTTAATTTGGACGTTGCCTAGGATCTTATCTAACTTCTCTGACCTAGTCTCCAAATCAAACTTGACTCTAAATAAGTCTATCAATCTCTCCTCCAACTCGTGAATCATAGACTCGAGCAAACGCCTAGACTCCTCAAACTCTAAAATCTCCTTTTTCACGGACTCCATCAAACCACGGAGATTATCTCTCTCTTTCTCCACAAACTCTAATTTCTCCCTAAACTTCTTCTCTCATGCCCTAAGATCCTCAATCAAACTATCATTATTTTCTATGGCACGCTCATTCAACTGTGATTGCAATTTTGAGTTAGCCTTTTTCACCTTCACCGTTTCGGCATACAACTCATTAAACGCATTTTGCAATTCTTTCACATCAACCTCCTCCTCGTCACTATCTTAAACCTCACTAATATGGGATTCACTCAAAACCTCCTCGGAAGTTTCATTCACATGAGTTGTATCATCGTCGCTCACGTGACATGCCATAAACGCAACAAAGTTACGCTCAATGGGGGAACTCTCTCCCTCTTCCAGTTCACTATCACTTAAGCTGCAATTATAGACTATGGGTTGCTTGCCCTCTTTCTTAAGTCTAGTGGGACACTCCTTAACCTTGTGACCATACCCCTCACACCCAAAACACTTATCTGACTCATCTCTCTTAGGCTTTTCAAACTTATCTTTAGAGGTGGGATCTACTTTGTTGTTCTTAAATTTTTCAAATTTATTGGCATATTTCGATTGCTTTTGAAACTTAATAAATTTTTTAAATTTCTTTGCCAACAAAGTAACATCCTCAAAATCTTAATCGGAATCGGAATCCAAAAGTTTAACTTCCTCCTTCTAGGATTTCAAAGCAATACCGTTTTCTTTCTTAGGCACTTTCTTGGAGGTAATCATGTCAATTTCATAGGTTTGTAAGTCACCTACAATATCTTCTATATCCATTGACTCTAACCTACCCAAGGAGTTTTTCTTAATGACACGTTTGTCGGGAATTTTCTCACCTAGGTTAAACGACAGGTTGACAATATTGGATAACCTACTAGGAAACGACCTAAGGATTTTCTTAATGACACGGTTGTCGGGAATTTTCTCACCTAGGTTAAACGACAGGTTGACAATATTGGATAACCTAGAATAAAACTCATCAAAGGTCTCACTCTCTAACATTCTAATGGTCTCAAACTGTGTAATGAGATTTTGAAGTTTTAACGCCCTAACCGTGCTAGTGCCCTCGTGAGTGAGTGCCAAAATATCCCAAGCCTCTTTTGCTGTTTAACAAGTCATAATTCTATTATATTCTTCCTGTGTGACATGGGAAGAAATAACGTGCAGACCCTTAGAATTATATTGTGCAAGTCTTTGTTCAGTTTCAGTCCATGACTGAATAGGCTTTAAACAAGTGACCTCACCAACAATAGTGACAGGGTTGTCCAACCTTTCTCAACTGCAAGCCAAACACGCTCATCAGTAGATTTTAAATCACATCTCATTCTCATCTTCCAATAAGTGTAATTAGTGCCATCAAATATAGGAGTTCGAGAAAATTGATTATATCCAGAATTCATTTTTGAAAACACAAGGGATCACAAAATAAGTAAAGATGTTTTTTAGCACTTATACAATTTTGAAAACGTGAGTAGACAAATTGTATCCGAAAGTAAATCCTAGAAAAATCAGGATCACGCGATAAATTAGCGTAACCCGCTCTAATAGCAATTTGTAAGAGGTGTGAGTGGCCCGATATGTGTGTGTTTCAAACAAAACCAATTTTTCTCTGAAAAAGATCCCAATTTTAATTATGCACCAAACCATGTTGTGAAAAACTCAATTCTTACTTTAAATCAGTTTTATCTTGATTAATCCTAAACATACATCTAGTGATCAAAGCAAGTAAAGTAAAGTAAAGAATACTCACAACGCCGAATGTAAGAGGAAAAAACCTAAAATGGGAAAACAACCTCGGACGGCCCAAGCCAAATGATCACTATCAACAATGGTTTTATAAACACATATTATCCTTACACTAAGACTCGATCCCCACGGGTCTTGACGCTCCTTCTGATCTTCAACCGTTATTCAATAGTGCACACGTAGAAATTTCATCTTCCACGATCTCTGTCCACAACACATGCGTCCACGTATGTCTCAGTGTCCACCGAATGGCTTTGATTCGTCTACGATGTCAAACACGATGTCCATCGCTTCTTCACCGCAAAACCCTTTGATGTTCAATTTGTAAAACAAACAACTTTTGTGCAGCAAGATCACTTAAGAATATCAAAAGGATATCTTGGATCTTTGCAAACTTCTAAGGATGTGTTTATGCTTTGTAAACCTTAGAAAACATGTGCAAACAATGTTCTGATTCGTAAAACTATTTTCTAGAAAGCATAACTACGAAATTATGATGAAAACACTGTTTAAATAGGATTTAAATGTTGCCTCAAAAAATGTGTCATTCGAACGACTTAAGGAACTCGTTCGAGCGACATCCCATCTTGTTCGAACGAGATTAGATGTCGTTTGAACGACATCGCAAAAGTTTGACATTTTGACTTTTTTGTTTAAAACGTCTCTTCCAAAGAGAGATCCAAAAATGTCAAACTCTTTTACGAGCTTATCATCATAAAACGTAGTTTAAACCTTTAAAACACTTTTTAAAACATTAAAAAACATTTTTCTTTATAAAAATTACATCCTTATCTTTCATAAAATAATTCTGAGCACCATTAATTATACGCATTCATACCTGAGTGATCTCGGAATGAAATTAACTTTGAAGACGATTAAACTTGCACAAATTAAACTTCAACATAATCTAATTCTTTGAAGATTTCCCGCAACGTCTTCAATTTCTTCAATACGTCATAGACCGAGTGGGATAGTGACATATATAAACATCTCCCTATGACATATTACAGACACAGTTTTGTTCATGGAATTAAGTCAAAATAATACAGGGACTCAATTGTAAATTTATGTCCTTACACATATCATGAGATAATATATAAAAGCTCAAGCTTACAAGAAAGTCTGGGTATTGCTTACCAAATAGAACTTGGGATCATAGCCTACATAGTGTGGTCATACATGTGTTCTCACGTGATGTGTGAGAAAGTGTAGGGCGTGGCTTGGGAGAGAGAAAAGCTATATATGGGACAAACACTATCTTTGGTGGAGGGTCATAATGGGAGTTGACTCGAAGTCGCCGACAAAGACATTAATCACAAGTGAGGAGCAATTGAAACTTTAGGATAGATTTTAGGTGCAGTGCTAAAGATGACATGTTCTATGTATCCTCAGTTAGAGAGGTAGAAGTAAGTGTCGGTGGAGTTAGGACTAGGGACGTATGCATACTTAACAAATAATACATCAATAGATGTATTATGAGGCTTCGACTTCATGAGTTTAGCTCGATATGGCGCTTACATAGCTAAGGGACATGGGATCAAAGACAATATAATTCGAACAAATGGGACATAGTTACAGGTTTAGGCAATGGGATACTGGGTATACAGTGTACAACATTATAGTATTTATTGAGACTAGTCCTAATATAGCATTTTCATTGTGTTTCATTGTTATATCTATATGTTAAGAAAATACGTTGATCATGTGCTGATGTTCGAAAAGTATTTGTATCAAAACACATATTTGGGGTGTCGTCACCTACTAAAACTTTGTTCCCTTAGAGAAATGGTGAGAATATCTAGGTTTTAGACTTGGCCTTTAAAGTTTCGGGCTGACACATCTCAATGGCATTTTCCTGAGATTGATTTGGGAGAAGTATGCTTTCATGCTGATGTATTTTAATCACTACATTTGATTAGCATTCGTTTAACAAATAATCATGTCAATGCAATACACAAATAGAGGTGGTGGATTAGAAACTAGGCTTTTGGAATATAAACACTGGAAATTGCATACCCGATCCGCTTAAAGAGGGATAGGCTAAAGAGTATAAATAAGTATGTAGAGTTTATCATAGTATATATATATATATGTGTGTGTGTGGTATTACCCCAAAACTTATGCAAAGTTTATTTACCCTTGTGATGATCATCGATTTTTTTCCTAGGGAAGTGTCCCCTCTTTAGGTCTTTTTCAGTTGAGCAGAGCGTGATTTTGATGTGCCATCTTTTGTAGAATTTGTGGAGAGATTCGACTCGATTTATTTCTCGAAGGTGACTTTTTAAAAGTATGAACCTATTTTAGGGAATCATAAGAAACTTTGTGGACTACGAGCTTTCTTTGAGGGGAAGGCAACTTTTTTGAAGTATAAGCTTCTTTGGGACATTCAAAATGTGTTCGACCATTTGAGATGCTCGAGGGAGAAGAAGCTAAAAAACCTTATTCGAGCTTGGGTTTTTGGATGCTTTAAAATTGTTGGTGGGAACCTTTATTTAAAGGGGTCTAGGCTAATTAATTAATGATTTTTGGTCGTCGATCTTTTGCATGTGCCACATTCATGGTTAATATTAGATCTCCAAAGGTATTGTAATGATGATTTTATACGATGGATGATAGAGAAGTTATCCATTGGAAAATGGTTAACCGATTGGAAAACTATTTAGGGGGGACTTTAACCGTTAGGCAAAAGGTCCCAGATGACTTGTTTGTTATTTATTGAATTATTGAATTTTTGATTACTTTCACTTTGGCCCTATATTTTTCACATCTTGGAATTTTGACTCCTTGAACTTTAGTTGTGGCTCTTGAAAGTTGGATTTCGTCACGGATTCTTCCGAGGTTCATGCATGGGGATTATTTATGCTAGGGCTAGGCATCATCAACCCTCGATTGTGTTTAGAGTTGTACACATGGTGCAAAATAAAATTATGCTAAGTGAGTGTGTCATCATAACACCCAATTTACAATGTTGACTAGTATACGCTTGTTTTCAGGTTAAATGGTTTTAGTCGTCATAAACTTTAAAAATAATTTAGTGACATGAAAAAAAGAACGAACACCCCAATACAAATAGTAGTGTTTTTATTTAAATAGTAGTGTTTTTAAATATGATTATTAAGATATAAAAATTTTATAATGTTTTCAAGGATTATGACGTGCACGCTATAATAAAAATACTTTTTTTCTTTTTTAAGGTAATTGACATGCTAAATATATCTTCTTGAGGGTGGATTCCACATTAGACCGATCAAATAGTTGAAGTTATTTTTTGGAGATCGTATGCTTCAAGATCACAAGTCTACCTTAGTGACATCACTTTATGTTAGGAGTAAACAAGTTATGTATTAGCAAGGGTATTAGGAATAATTATTCTTGCCATTGACGACACGTTGTTGGATGTGTTGATTGTTTAGAAAATTATTTTACTTGTGTAAACTGCATTCATGGTAGGATGGGAAATTATTATTTTTTTCGGGGGGATGATTACGGTTGTCAAAATGTTGAAATGGGTGCCAAACATGTTATATATTGTTCATATAAAATGTTCTTGATTATGATTATAAAGAATCCATGTAGGAATGGATGTAAAACATGTTATATATTATATTTTTCAAACATTTTTTTAGTGACGATTTCACAAAGCATCTCAAATAGAATTTTAATTATGAATTAAATTTTAGTGACAGAATTTACCGTCCCTAATAATTTGGTTCCAAAATATTTAGATCCCACTATTTTTTTTAGGATGGCCAATACGTGTGCCAAAAAAAAATACTAAGGACAACTTCATTTTCATCTCAAAGGGTCTCTTGAATATGAGCTTTTGAGATGGCTGGTTCCCGCCTCAAAAAGCCCTTTTGGGGACAACTATTACCGTCTCAAATACTATTTAAAATGACTGCCCAATGTATCCCTTTGACTCTTTGGAAAACGTATTTGGGATGTATTTTAGTTGCCAAAAAAATATTATTTTTTAATGGTTTCTCACATATGAATATACAAATGGCATATTGATCCTTAGACTAGGCGACATTGGATCTCGAACTCATATGATGGTTCATCCTGAACTAAGGGAGTTGAGAAAGAAAATAATATATCCTAATTGGCCTTACCAAACCCAAAGTCATTATGACCTTAGTGGCTCAAAACTTCAGCCTTAACCTCAGGAATATCTTGAGGGAAGCTTGCCAAGCTTAATAGTTAAATATGATGACTTGGTGGAAAGAACAATCATTGTTATACAACCCCCATTCTCCATTTTATGTTTGTCTTATAGCGTTAAATGTAATTTAATTCTCCCTAAAACCATCACCACTCACCAACAAGAACATCCACCAACATTTCGCCATTACACTGTTCTAATAGAGATCATACATGCCTCATTTATAAGTTTTAAGTTGTTCTTGGAAGTTGGATGTATAAAGGATGTTTGAATAATTTTAAAGAGTAGGAACCCAAGTTTATTTCACTATATAACAAGTTTTAAGAAAATTATTTATCATTATTAAAAAAGGGATTGATACAATTCCATCCCTTAGATTATATAACGGTCATTTTTCTTGGGATATTTAGTTCATTTTAACGTCTTATGAGTCCTAAATTAGTAAAAGTATTTAGAGAATACTATCAGTTTCTTCGTAATATATCTTTTCTTAATAAACAAAAATTAAAAATTGATCAAACCACCTTTCCTAATATCCAAAATCTGTTATTATTGTGTTATTCAACATTATGATGTATAGATGAAAGATAAACACTTTTAGAGTGGATCTTGATGCCGGAGGACCTAAGTTACAGGATCGTTTACTAATATGATAATTAAGTCTCAATATATTTTTATAGTGCATCTATAGTAAAGATTTAATATATCACACCTTTGTGGTTCCTTCTAATATGAACCATATGTATCACTCTTTAGGTCTTTCTTCATACCTAGGATGCACACTAATGATATTGGGAATCATCATATCAATGATGTGCACAAATCTAGGTCTTGCTATACAACAATGTAGGAAATCATAGTAACATATGTAAATAGTGAAGGGGATGAGAGAGAAAGAAAACACATGCATATAAGTGGTTTGGCCTTAGCCTAATCCACTGTGCAAGATGATAGTGTTTTTTTATTATTATAAGTCACTGAAGGCCATTATTATATAAACTCAAGCTTTCTCTCTCTAGGTTACAATTTAGAAGAGTTTTAGTAAGATGGTGAATTTTTAGATCCCTTGCATTGAAGATAAAGTAGGCTTTTATAGTATAGGGGGTGCGTGGTGCTAACCCAAAGCATGCACTGGGCGTGCATAAGGTAGATGCACTAATAGGAGAGATCTAGATGTCTTACACATATGTACATCATGATGATGAAATATTCCCTCTTGTGGGTTATTGATCGTTAATAATAGTTTGGCCCATGTGTCTTCGTGACACATAAGTCATATGTTTCGTGTTGACTATTAATATCGTCTATAGATGTATCGACAACGCCGAGATTGTTGAAGTGATCTTCCATGAGAATAACACTAAGGCTGTGGAACTTGACCATGAACAGAATGAAGGTCTCGACCTACCAATGTTGTAGGAATCCAACACGTGGAAAAGTCATTACTATAAGACATGTCAGGATATTGTATAGATATCTCACCTGTCAGTGTCATCTAGGCCCGGCACGTGATAGAAGTCGATACTTATGAAGCAGGTGTAAGTAAACTTCAGGTATGATTACAACAATACTAATGATGAGCTTTTGGAGGATGAGATGGATTGGAATGGGTATGTGATGTGGGCCCATGTGTAGATGAGTCTGAATGACATTGGGTAGGGGTTGGGAAGACGGGATAAGTCGCACCCAGACGAGGCCTCACTTATGTACATCAATCACCTCTACATACGTATAACCGCAATCCCCAGAGGATTACCTCACGGATGCAAATCTCCGCCATGCTATTTGGCTTTAGGAATACACACCTTAACTTCGGCCATCGGGTCGAAATCATACCACCGAACCCAAAGAGTAAACATAAAATGGAGGTGGTCATAGTTTTAAGTCCACGGGTCATAACCATACCACATTAATCCATAGGATTCCAAACTCACATAGGGTGTTCATGCATAGATATATGACCCAAGAGTTGATATTATACTTGTTGGGATTCGCTAGGGTTGACCGACAATTGCGCACAACCTCTACCGATATTATCCCCCTGGAGTAGGTATGTTTCTCATATATCACTCTCTCACACACACACACACACACACACACACACACACACATATATATATATATATATATATATATATATATATATATATATATATATATATATATATATATATATATATATAATCAGTGAATCATGCACATATAAGTCATAGCACTAGCCTAACTTTCTTAAGTCTAAATCAGACTCCCGAAGCCATAATTAGTCTCTTACTTTTATTTCACGATAATATTTTATTCTGGACACTAAGACTATATAAATCCATCTCGCATCCCCTTTCCATCCGAAATTACCATTCAAAACCATTAATATATTTTTTGAGTGTCGTTCATCCAAACATCCTTAATTTCACACCTCGGATTATCCCGACTACCCCATGGTAATTAAAAATATCTCTAATTATATTTACTGAATTACTAATATCTTCTGAGGACATCCTGAGAAACCTGGAACCAACTCGATCAACCAAACCATCTAAATAACCAAACATGGCCAAGCCAGGTAGTCGAACCGGTTCAACTAGGGGGTTAGTAGGTTCTCCCTCGGGTTTGGCCTAAATACCATTAAATGTATTGCTTAATCCGAAGTTCTACTAAATTAATCAACAAAAATCAGTCCCAAATGTCATTCCAACACAATATAATACTACACCATCAATCTCAATCATAAGGTTACATAATTCTATGATTTAATTTGCCCCAATATTAATTTAATTTATGGGATCTAACACCAATTATGCATAGTTAATCCTGACGTTAATTCTATTACAATTTCCAAATTTCATAAAAAAAGATCACCTCTTTTCATAATTTAATCTCAAATTTCTTTATCAAGTATTTATCTTCCACATAAGGTTCAATGCTCAGATTTCATAGGGTATAATACTCAGTCAAATTTTATGAAATCATTATCCCAAAACCCATTTTCACATGTAAATCCCACCTTAAAGTTCATATTTATTTTTCTTCAATTATGATATGAACTAAAATACAACATATAATATCGAAGCAAGTTAAACACTTGCCTCTAACTGTATAAAATCTAATCTTGCTTCTTGACATCTTGAATACGCAATCATCCAAGCCTAGGAATTGTTTAATCTTCTCCCAGAATAGTGTTCTCGAGTTTTATCTTGATTTACCCATCTTTATTTGTCTCTCTCTGAAATGTAGGTGATTTAGAATGGTCTATTGGTTGACTCTCTCATCTAGCACCCTTTTATCTTCCCCTAATCCCTAAATTCGATTTAGTTATAATATTAAAATGATCCGAATACCCCCGTACGAATCCCGTATAGCTTAAAAAGTCCCCGAAACCCGATTACAACACCCGGGTACCTAATTATGACTATTTCGACCCATCCCGGATCATTCGTGCACTCGAAATCACTATCCAATTCACCTATCATCAATTTAACATCTTATTCCCAACGTGAACCCACACATGCATCTCGAATAAGATATTATCGACACATTATTTTTACCCACTTAGTACGTAATATAAAATAATACAATTTCATTTACTTGTCTCACACGTAAATATAATAACACGTAAATATAATTAATATTTATTCGATTCTCCTCATTTCTCAAATTAATTGAATTACGAGCACAGATGTAATTTAAATATTCCCCAAAATATGGGGAGTTACATTCTTCCACCATACAAAGGAATTTCGTTCCTAAAATTCGAATATGCCTGGTACCAAAAAATTCTGATCCTTAATTGCAAGAGATCTTCTCGTACCCAAAATCAAATCATGATAACATTTTGGTGCCTCCCCTGTACACCTAATAGTGGTACTATCGTGACTAAGGGCCTACTTACTATTGCCCAAGGCTAGAAACAAATCTATTCAAATCATTTTATCCGGATATAATCCATCATTCTTAGTGTTTCACCTTCACAACGATACATAAAAAAAATTGTGATACTACCTAAAACACTCCAATAAGATGAGCCTATACATCACTAGCTTTACCATCTTAATAGTAGGAAAGTCCCTACTTCCCTTGGTGACAACTTCCCTTCTTATCAATTCACATAACTCTATTCATGAGATACACGTGCAATGACATCTTACTGCTCATGTCAGACTTCAAAAACTTTAGTTCTCCGCAATGTAACTTCTACGATGATACTGAACTACACGAAAGTAATTCCATATTAACTCAATTCTTATCGACGAAATTTAAATCACGTTCGTCCTGTGGATTTTTTTGTCCCCCACCTTGAACCAACCATAGGGAGGATGACAATATCTCCCAAACAAAGCCTTAATAGGTTCCCCACTAAAAATAAACTAGTACGAGTTATTACAAGCAACTCCACCAATGATAATTATGCCTCCCAATTACCCAAAAATCAAGGATATGTATCCCTCGCCTTCTCCAACATTTTAGTCACCTTTCCTATCTACTCCTCTACCTATGGGAAATACATCCTGCTCAAAATGCAACCTCATCCCCATCGCCTCCTGATAATCCCTATCAAAGATAGGACCCAAGGATCTCATCCTGATCCATCACAATGTTGGGCGACAACTTGTGTCAGCTCATCTCTTTCCTTTAATAAAATGTTGGGCACACTGCCCGATAGTATGACTCATCCAAATTAATAATAACTGCTCCAACTCGACTAACCAATTCCATAGAAGTCCAAAGGGAACTTTTGACCTTTCTGTGATGTTGGTAACCCAATAATGAATTCTATCAGCCTACCTACTCATTTTGTCACTAAAAATACCAATTATTGTAAAACTTTTGTTAATCACCTCGAAACAACCTTTCCCATCTATGAGTGGTGCACCTGGAGACAACTCACTGCACACCAAACTATACACTCTACATCCCACATCATGTGGTACTGCTTACTCCTCTTCCTGGGGTATGCTAAAACCTGTGACCCATGCATCTTCTCCCAACCCTGGACACTTTTTGGTTCCCTTTCACCATGTAAAATCAACATCATATTTTGCGCAAGCCACCCTCAGAATTATATAACTAATTCTACTCCCAAAACTATTGGATCTTCCCTTGTCATGAGATATCTTTTCCATATGTCTCCACAGTCTTTAGACCCCACTCTGGTGTGACTTTTCTCATTATATATATATAAATTCAGGCTATCTTCTTTCTTAAATGATGTTCAATCCATCTTACTTTTCGAATTCTGCATCTAATTGGCCCATAGGCATATGATTTAACACATTTGTTACCACGTCCTTTTTTCTCGAACGATTCTAAAAATCGAACTAACTAAGGCGCCCATACACCCTATATCATGTGCATATCTTCACATACATCACAAATGTAACATATTTATCCCAAACTCATCCTCGCATGCTTAGCAGAGCTATATAATAAAGGTATACTCAATTATCCTACTAATCGCAACTTAATTATCCTCGAGAATGGCTCACCTATCAACTAGTGGTTCAAACATTACCCAATGCTTTCTACAAAGCACTACCCGGCTCCACTATCCTTATATCGTATAATACCTCTTAGCTCAAAGTATTTTCTCCACACGTACATTAATTAACATTAAAAAATGATGCCATAGCATCCAACAACATCTCCTAAATCCTGACATGTACTAAGGTTCATGCGTGGAACCTCTCATAAATGAAATCCAAACATGGAACTTCCTCGATGAACTATCACATAGCATTGTAAGTCATCGAGATCCTTTGGGCCAAAGAGCATAAGCAGTACACTCAATATCCTGCACCGGATGTATAAATCAAATTCTTATCTCCCACATCTCTAAATGAGTCACACAATACGACAGTCATGCTAATACTAAGTCCTTAGTGCTAAATCAATAACGAGTTCAATTTCTTCACTCGATGACAAACTCGATATCTCCTGAATCACATCTGTAAAGTACCTATGCACCAGGATCAAATATAATGGGATAACTATACTCTTGAAAATATCATCTACATTATAATACCAATACGTGGGATTGACCCTCTTTCAAGTGAGACATCGCAAAAACAACACATCCTGCCTTGGAACAGCGAACGCAATATCCATACCGTAATAACCCACCATCGCTCAAACCATCGCTAACTAGTCCATACCTAGGATAACACCATACTCGCATAACATATCTCTCTTAAATGTGTATATCTATGAAAACATATCCTCCTAGTGTCCATACCCACATCCCTGTAGATGGGACCAAAGAGAGCCTCGCTACCATGATAAATATATACACACAGTAATATTACTAATGGTACATCCATTAAGCTCGTCTCATGCGTGAATATAGTGATAACAAAATAATGTGACACACTTATGTCATACTGAACCTATCCTATTTACCCATAGATAAAATTCACACTTTCAATTGCCAATAACACTGGCTTTTCAAATGGTTCCTGGACAGAATACTCACGTGTAATCTTAACCAAAAATTATTATAATTGTTTCCCTTATTGGGCACCCTTCTCCTGTCACCTAACTCATTGTGGAAAAGATTGATGCATGTGGTCCTTCTCTCCACATATAGACACGTCCCTATATAATCCACATGTCTCTAGCCCCGCTGTCCATGACGGTGTTCCCTACTTTCGTCCCCTATTAGCCTCGGCCCTGATGGCAACCCCCATTGTTTCATTAGTTTGTTGGCACTGTAAAACACACTACGGGCCCTGATGGCCTTGTCTGAATCCACCATCACTCGATTGGAATTTCTTTAATTTGAATCTTTTAAATGGGTTCCCCTGCTGGGTATTCCCCTGTGGTGCTCCAATAGCATCTATACATCTAGTCTTGCCCTGTTGTCTTGATTCTCCAACTCTCTTCGCTCCCTTCCTATAGAAGTGATAATTTTGAAAATTCAAAAGTGTGGCCTTGAAGACATCAGCATAAGTCATCAAAGTAGGATTTTACTAGTAAGGTTTGGTCAATTCTCCCCGTGAGTCCATCATTAAACTTAAGGACCATTTTCTTCTCCGTACCTACCTAATCAGGTACGAAGTTCTCTAAACAAGTAAATTTTTCCTCATACTTGGCCACTATCCAAACCCCTTGTGATAAATCTAGAAAATTCCTTTGCATCTCTATCTAACTAGAATATGAATGAACTTGTGATCAAGACACAACCAAAATCCCTCGATATTTATAATATCTTTATCCTCGAATGTGATGACTGACTCCAACCACTGCAACACTCCTCCTATGAGCTTAAAAGTTGCCAAAATTTGTTTCTGAGTGTCACCACACTCCACCATATGTAAATTCCTTTAGATGTCCTCCTTTTATTGGATAGATAATATAATGTCTGCATTTCTCCAAAGTATCAATAGATGACCCTTCTGAAGGACTCCTCTAACTCTCTCCCATTTTGACTGCGCTGGGTGAGTCCGTGTAAGTATGTGATTTTATAAATGTCCTTTATCAATTGAGTATATAATATACCGCTACAATCGTGAAAGAATGTTCAAGATCACATATGCAACAAGACAGGTCCGAATATCAAGTTTCTTCAACATTCAAGCCTACGGGAGCTGAAGTTCGTAAAGGTTGTGTTTTTATTCCTTAGCATTTCATTTAGAATATTGGGATATTTTTCATCAAAAATTTTCTAAGTGTTGGAGCAGATTTTCTAAGTTTTTCATCAAAATTATTTTTCGATGTTTTAAGGCACTCCATTTTCTGGGAAAAGAAACAAAATATTTTTTTAAAGGCTCGTTCGAGCGACAGCCTATGTCGTTCAAACAATAGGCCATATTGCGAGAAGTTTGTTCTAGCGACAACCTATCACCGTTTGAGCGAGATTAAATTTCGTTCGATCAAACTACTGCCTTGAGTTTTCTATTTAAGAATGTTAAGCAACTCAGTTTTTCTCAAGAAGACCTACAATTTTAAACTGTGACAAAACTTCTACTGCAGAAACATATGTCTTCCCACTTTTAGGTTCTCAAACCTTTTTATTTTTCAATTCACATTATCCCAATGTTTAAGTGAACTATTTTTGAACCCAATAACATACTTTGCTGTTGTTCAACCTTTGTGTTGTGCATCTCTACATATGAAGACTGAGGTCATTGACGTTTGCTGCAGATGGATCTTTTTTGAAGATTAAGTTGCGGTTCATGTGGGTTACTACGTGGAATCCATTCCTGACTCTAAATTGTGCGTCTATAAAGGTTTGTTGAGGTAAAATATAGATTTCATTATAATCAATGTAAATTATGATTTACAAATTATAGTGAAATAAAAGGTTTTGCCCTGAGAGGATTTTTCCTAAGATCCATTAGTTAGCATGTTTGTGTTTATTGGTTTGTCACACATGCACACATGTAGTTGCATAATTAGGGGTTGATTTAATTTGATTTAAAATTGACTCTAATTAAATAAGTTTGTGGTTGGAATTTGCACGTTTATTTGAATCTTTATAACAGACACTTTTCATAAATTTGTATCGGAGCTTTTTAAAGCGACAGTTTACCATTCACAGTCTGAATTAGGGACATCGTTTGTTATTGTGGTGCTTGTGGCAACTGTTGCACCCTAGCGGTCATCGTAGTATTTATTACCTGAGCAACAATAGTGGTGCTCTCAGTTACAATCAACATCCCCTGAATAATTTGTGGCTCCGATTCAGCCTCTCCTCCTCCGGTCCTCCTATTGGTCCTCATTGGTCATCGTCTACTATTTGGCATACAAAGACCAACCGAACTCGTATAAGATTCACTTCAACTGTACATAATCGCAGGAGAACATAAATCGCAATATGAATTTATAGTCCTAAGCATATGGCTCAACATCAAAGATAAACCAAGGTTGAAACATAGTAATCCGCGCTGATCCTAGGTACACTAGAACCTCGATCTGATACCATCGGTGACACCCCACCTATTTCAATAACGGGTGATCAATTTTGTACAAAAATAAAACAAAAATCTCATCTGGTTCATTCTTAGCATCACTGTTAAAAACATTTTAATTAGTAATAGCCTATTAGGCCCAGTGACAAATTTTTAAAACTTATTAACTTACTTACACAAAATTTCCATTCACATAACCAACCATGCAAACAATGAAACTCACACTTACTAGCATAAATAATTAACCAATAACTCTTGGTAAAAAGCCACAATACAATAATCTAACTAACTTAAAGGAAAGCATCTAAATAAAATAAATCCCAACCGAATGTGCAACATGCCCAGAATAACTCAGAAGTACCTCCTATCAATATCTCAAGTATATAAGCATCTGATGAGTCCCTAGAGGAATCCACATCTGCTGCAGCATCACCCAATTAGAAGGATGGTTAAGTCAGGCGTCCTTGTGGCCGAGCACCTAAAACTTCTAAAAATATTTTGATACGAGTCAGAGCCCAAAACCTATTGAAAATATGTTGCAAGTGCTTAAAATACTGTAAGGACATTGTCCGTCACAATTAATTATGTCGTATACCGCTACAAGTCGTCGAAGGATTGAGGAAGCTAACATCTACAAAAGACGGATCCGAATTTTAAGCGGACTTCAACATTCATGCCCAACAAGATAAATTTTGGTAAAATTATGATTAAGTTCCATTTACATTTCATATTAAAAGTATTGGGATATTTTATGATTTTTTTTATAAATGGTTTTGATGAAAACATTTTCCTATAAAAGATTTTTTATATAAAAGTTTTCTGATCCCGTAATAGGTTTTTCCTTCTGAGGTTTCCAACTTTTTTCAAAGTCTAAAGTTTTTTGGGGATTAATGCCACTGTCGTTCAAACGACAACACATCTTGTTTGAACGAGATGTTGTCTCGTTCAAACGACATCGTATGTCATTCGAACGATAGGAGTTTTAGGCTGACGCATCACCGCCTCATTTCTTCTATATATTGGGTGTCAGACTATATTTTTTGGCATCAAGAAACACTGTTTTTAACACAATACTTTTTTGAGTGTTTATTTTCTTCTCCAACAACTTAAAGGGTTCAAAGATTTTGTTTTACAATTCACAAATCCCAGTTACTTTTGTGTGAGTTATTTTGTGGAACCCAAGATATATTTGCTGGGAGTTTATGTTGCTACACTAGGTGGTTTGGAAGGTACTGGGCTGACAATAGGTGCCACTTGCAGGAGGTACTGGGCTGATCAACTGCATGTAATAAGAAGTGTTGCGGTGTTCCTTCGCTAACGACGATGAACCGACACTTGCGGGTATTTCGTATGTCAATTGTATTTCCATTATAATCCGTGTAAACTAACTTTTACAAATTATAGTTAAAATAAAAAGGTGTTTACCTGAAAAGTTTTTTTCCATAAAATCATTGTTTGGAAGATTAATCATCACTTGGTTTAATTTATTGATTTGATTTGACACATAGATGCATGTTTAGGGGTTGAATGAAATTGAAGTTTGGTTTGAGCAAATTTAGACATCCAATTAAATAATTTCGATTTGGAAATTTGCGAATCCATGTGAATCAGTATCGCACACGGTATTTTACAAATACATTAATAAATATGTCCAGCAATCTTTCATATTTAAATTGGCGTCACACTCCCATGAGATACCCCTCTCCCCTCATATATAGTGTACACATATCACATGTATTGTAAATATCCTAGTTAAACTACCTAGCTTAACTAGTATCACTACTCATCTAAATCCCATATGCTGCCTTATCCCCCACGTATACTGTTTATTTGACATGGAATTCTAATTAAGCTATCAAATCTACTTATTCTTTATAAACCTAATTTATAATATTATCATTTCATTTCACATAACTCACGCTAGTTATTAATTTGATGTTCACAAGAGTGTCATGCACCCATACATATTTATATCACACTTATATACGCCTTTCCATATAGCATCCCCGAGTTGTCCTCCCGGATGCATATAAATTTACTGTTCACAATATCCTTTAATTCGCTCATATATATATATATATATATATATATATATATATATATATATATATATATATATATATATATATAAAATCTCATACATATACATATATATCACTCACTATCTATGTATAACCGTAATCCCCGAATGATTACCTCGTAGATGCAAATATGTAGCATGCTATCAGGATCCAGGGATACAAACCTCAACCTGGGCCACTGGGTCAGAATCAGACAACCGAACCTAAAGCATAGATGTAAAATTGGAGGCAGTCATAAACTTATGTTCATGGTTCATAACCCTACCATATTACTTTACGGGACTACAAAGTCACATAGGGTGGTCATGCATAGACCTATGACCTAGGAGTAGATATCAAACATGTTGGGATTCATCAGGGTAGATCGCCAACTGTGTGTAACCTCCATTAGTAGCATCCCCTAGAGTAGGTATGTTTCACATATATCAATCATTCATACATACATACATACATACATACATACATACATACATACATACATACATACATTCATACACAGATATATACAGACATTTTCTTACTCTGATACTGTGTAGATCGAACTCTAATCGGTCTTCAAATCAGTTATCGGGTAATCTTTGTTCCTTCTCTCAGCATCATGGTTCAAAATGTTGTGTTAATATTAAAATTTTAACCATTTTGGAGATTTTTGGTTCGAAATGACATTCAAATCCAGAGTTTTGAAAGATTCTTTTTAGGTTGGTTTTGGGTCTTTTTAAGATTTTTGTTTTGGGTCTGCTCTCAAGTTTTTTTTGGTTCCGTTAAAATTTAGTGTAGATTTTGTGTGTGCTTATATACCTCATATAAACTTGTCTCCCTCTCATTTTATTCTTTCGAATTGGGATGCCAAGGTTCAAGTATTACTTGGAAAATATTTGTTGAGGTTCCAACATTGCAGGTGGATTTTCAAAACTTTGTTTGATTAAAACTTTCAATGTTCGATTATTATCACCAAAGGAAACTTACCAGTTTGTCAATTTTTTTTTAAATATGTGTTTCTAGTGCGTGTAGCCCATCCATGCATTCTTATGAGTTGATTACATAATGATGTTTCCATATATTGTTCAAAGTCTATTCGTTCACTCAATTTTTTTCTTTCATCATGTCTAATTCAAAGACATTTTATTCTTTGGTATGTAGTGTGTTTTTATACGATTCATTGTGTCTATTATATTAGATTGTTAACCTTTTTTGAATTCTCCTATTTAGCTGCTACATCACCAATCACTCATAATTCTTAGTATTATCATCACCAATCAATCCTACATTACAATGAGCTTTATCATTGTCATTATTCTCTATTAACCTTTTCCTATATTGTAGATCTTACATATTTGGATGCACAATCTGAGGATATTATTCATGTCGATATTCATAACAATAGCTTAATTTGAATATGCCTCATAAATCATGCCAATCTCAACCATGGTAAGCTTAAAATACAATTTTTCCACTTCAAAAAAATGTAGCAGAAATCATTGTTTGCATCTGATTGGTGGTTCATTTTTTCTTATTTTTGTCCTTAGTGTTCACATTTGGAATTTCCAATCGAATTTGATCAGTTTGGGTTCAACCGGGTCAGAAAATTGAGTTTTGGAATCAAGCCAAGTTCCAGAGATTTTCACATACCATTGTTGTCAATCTCTGTAACGTTTTTTTCTAAAGAACTCATATAACCAACTCAGAGGAGACAATTCCGGATCCATTTATTGATTCTCAATAGGTTGTTGATTGAATGATGATGATGGTGTCAAGTGTTAAGGAGAAAAAGAACACTAATTATAGAAATTTAGTCAATCTCAGCAGTAATGTGAGAAACCCAATAATAGAGAAAAATTTTAAAGTCGGTGTCGGCGTTGGTATAAATTACCACCTAGCCATTGCCACATTGTTTACTATTACTATATTGTCTATTATATATGTCAGTTTTGTTTCATGGCGCTTAAAGTTATGTTTGAGTTTTGTATTTGACTATTGATGATCAATGTGGAAATTTTGTTGGTCTGGATTACATTTATGTTCTTATCTTGCAAGGTTATTTCGGACAGACTATTAATATTATTTGTGCATTATTTTTTATTTCTCAAACAGGGTGCATACTCATATAAATAAAGGAAATTTTGTCCAAATTTTCTAAATTGTTTACACTTATTTCAGTTGTAAAATATAATTTTTGACTTAAATTATACACGATTTAATACTTTGGAATTTTTCCCTCGTGCTTTCAGGCACAGGCATTCAGTGTGTATATATATATATATAGTAAAACCAGTTAACCGTTCCCATATCACTCGTAGCACTAGCCTAACTTTATCGAGTCTAAATCTGACTCCCGAATCCTTAAGTAGTCACTTACTTAGTTTTATTTCATGATTATTTTTCATTCTGGACACTATGACTATCTCAATCCATCACACATCCCAATTCCGTCCGAAATTACCACTCGAATCATTTAGTATATTTTCGAGTGACGCTCATCCTAAACACCCTTAATTTCAAACCTTGGATTATCCTGACTATCCCAAGGTATAAATAATATCTCTAATTATTTTTCCAGAATTTCTAATCTCCTCTACGGACATCCCGAACAACCCGAAACCAACCCGATCAACCAAGCCATCTAAATAACCAAACATGGACAAGCAGGACAATCGAACCATCTTGGATAGGGGTGAACCGGTTCGCCCCTGGGTTTGGCATAAACGGGGTTGTTTTGCTTAATATGAAGTTCTACTCAATTAATCCAACAAAATAGGTCACAAATATCATCTGAACATAATATAATACTACTCTATCAATCTCAATCATAAGGGTACATATTTCTATTCATTTAATTTCCCCCAATATCAATCCAATTCATGCGATTTATCATCTATTATGCAGAATTAATGACCTTGATTCTAATACAATTTCCAAAATTTATAAATCAAGATCACCTCTTTTCATAATTTAATCTCTGATTTCTCTATCAAAAAAATTTCTTCCATATAAGGTTCAATGCTAAGATTTTATAAGGTATAATCTCAATCAAATTTTATTAACTCATTACCCAAAAACTCATTTTGACATGTAAATCCCACCCAAAAGTTCATATTTGTTTTCACCAATTATGATATGACCTAAAACACAACATATAATATCAAAGAATGATAAAAACTTGCCTATAATAGTTGAAAATATGATCTCCCTTCTTGAGATCCTCAACACGCAATGATCCCAGCCCCAGAATTGTTTAATCTTCTCCTTCAATGGTGTTCTTGAGTTTTCTCTTTATTTACCAATCTATATTTATCTCTTTTTTAATCTTATGTGTTTGGAATGGTACTTTGGTTGCCTCTCTCATAAAACATCTTTTTCTATTCCCATAATCTCGAAATTAGTTTTAGTTAAAATATTAAAATGACTCAAATACCCCTGTACAGGTCTTGTATAGCTTAAAAATTCTCCAAAACGCCCGATTACAACCCCTGGGTACCTAATTCAGACTATTTTGGCTCATGTTGCGTCATCCGTGCACTCGAAATCACTATCCGAGTTCCATATCATTAATTTACCAACTTGTTCCCAACACAACCCCACAATCGCGTCCCTAGTAAGATACTTTTGACCCGTTAGTTTTACCCACATACGACGTAATATACAATAATAAAATTCCATTTACTTATCACACACATAAATATAATAACACATAAATCTTAATCCAATATTTGCTGATTAATATTTATTCAATTCACTTTTTTTTAAATTAATTAAATTACGAGAAAATGTGTAATTTAAATATTCCCAAATATACGAGGTGTTGTAGAGGGCTATCATAGCTTCCTTGGTGGTCTGGAAGAATAAGTTACATAGAGATATCACAGTTACGAAGTTCTTTTATTTTTATAGACATAAGAAGAACTTTGTGGAGAGCCCTTGGTATTATTATATGGGCTTGCGGAGTGGGAATAGGTACTTGATGAGAGGGCGACCTTCGAGTATAAAAAACTAGAAAGGAAAATACTTTTACATTTTTTAGACAAGTTGGGAAATTCACCCCCAATTAGTTTGATAAGGATAAGACTCACATGCTGCCAAGGTCTTAGGGTCGTCCCCCTAGAAGGTAACTTTGAACATTGTCGTGGCCTTTAACTTTTAACATGGCCACATTCTATAAGATCATCATAATTTAACTTGAGTTTTCTATCCTTTATTCTAAGTTCCTCATAGTTTGTGGAGGTTTGACCCCATTAAACGGCAGAGGAAGAGAATTGAGATTGCGGCCTTGACTTTTGATTAAAAAACTTCCCTACGATAGATACTCTGCAGGCTTTTAAACACTTGGTTACTCTCACACCCCAACAATGAGGAAGGTTGCAAAAGGTATTGAATTTGACTATTAACTTTTAAGTTTTATTGACCTTTTCTTTGTAACTAATGGTTTGCTACACGGCTATGATTGTGTAACACCCCGCCAAATTAAATACCGGGTGGCCAGTCCCAAACCAAATTAAAACAGAATATACAGTTGGCTCATTCTTAGCATCACTGTCGAAAACATTTACAACTCACCCAATACTCAATTAAGCAGGTGTTAAAAACTTTCCAATTTAATTTTCAACAAAACCATTTTTCATTATTAAGAATAACACAACACATTTATTCTACAAATTTGGTAACACAACAAGTATCACAAAATAATTTAAATGAAACTGGAATAAACATTCCCAAGTAATATAAATCCTTTACAATAATCCCAACAATGTAAAAGTATAAAGAAACCTGATTACAACAATATTTAACTCCAACAGAGAATGATAACTGAAATCCTTTTGGGCGACATGCCCTAACTAAGAATACTGTGAATCAAAACGATGATAAGCGTCTAAGCAAAACATCCATAGCTCCATAGCTCGTCAAAATCAACTATGGTTGGCGTCCCTCTTGCTGGACACCTGATATAGAGATACAATAGAAGAGAAAATATGCAAGCAAACGGGTCAGAGCCCGAATGTGTAGAGTATTTTTAAAACAACAAGTATTTAACAAGTGCAATAAAGCATTTATTATGTACATGTTAAATCCAACTCTCACTTGCAATTCTCACCTCTCAACTAGAGTGCACACTTAACGTTTCCTATTAACCTCCTAGTTAATGGTTCCTCTTTTCTAGTCTCCATATTAATATTCCATTCCCATATCATAATCCCCGTATGTCCCATACCATACGTCACATTATTATTTACATATCTCCCTTATGATTAATTCCTCATTAACAAGAATCATTATTCATTAATCTGAATCATTTCTCATTAATATGAATCATTATTCATTAATCTGAATTGTTACTCATTATCATGAGTTAAGCTTTTCAATTCTATAAGCATAAACATTTATTAACTAAATTCCATTATCTTTCTCTATTCACCGTTATCTACAATTATCACCGTAGATAGATAAATAATTATGTAACCATTTAATCCATTATATATATATTCATATATAATACAGCACCCCGAGTCACAGCTGTGGTGCAATGCATTACTCTGCTATCATGTCCCGTCATCGCATGTCGCTGAATAGGGGACTACAGGTTCGGTAAGATTCCACGAACCACAAACAACAAACAAATTGGAGGCGAACATAGTTCTCGTATCCATGGGTCACGCACATACCTACGCACCCACAGTCAGCGGACTTATCAACTCCCCGATAAGTCTTTCATAGACCTATGTTCTCGAGCGACAAATCAAAGATCCCATGGATTCATCAGGATATGAATGCCCTCACGCGCACCGATAGCAAGTAAGCTAGGTATGTCATACACATAACTTATCAATCAATCAAATAGGTATTATCATACCTATAATATAATAACAATAAGGTAATTATTACTACCCTAAGATATTTCCCATACGTAGCATTAACTCTCTTTTAAAATATCAAATATTTACTTCATAAATTAATTATCCTCGCATCCTATAACATCTCTCCACTACTGACGTCGTTAAGGTTCATGCGCGGAACGTCTCGCAAAGCGAAATCCAAACAAGGAACCCCTCCAATACACTACTACTTAACTTTGTCGATCGGGGAGGTCCGAAAACTTAAACTATGCGATCGGGATAATCTCATAACCTCTTTCAACCAAATGTATTCTAAGCTCCCATCTCATAAGATTCAAATAGGTTTTTCCTCATCTTATATTCAGTAAGAAATTACTAATATCCTTCTGGTCCATAACATTATTTCTCCCGAACTACTACGAGTTTAGTTCTCCTTTTAATTAAGGTTAAAACCGATAGTTTCAAATCTCTTATAAACACGTATTCTTTCACTTAGGATTAAACCTTCTTGTAAACTTAAGGATACCCAGATAATATATAAAATCACCCCTACTGGTCCTATCTTAAATCCTCATACATCACCATTCGGAGATTAACAAACGAATTTAGAAACCGAAATTTCATTCGATATAATTTTCATCCTTTTTAATCACTTGAATCTAAATCAATTTAATTCAAATCTTAACAAGGGTTTACTGATATTTTCTAAGTCCCAAAATATGCACATAATAATCACCAAAGATCCATAAAAGTTTCGGGATAAGAATCAACATTTAAAAAGAAACAACATTACTTAAACTGGGGAGGTCGATCGATCGAAGGTGGGGGTCGATCGATCGATCCCTCAGGTCCAGGCCTGCATTTTCTGCATTTTCTGCAACTACGGGTTTAACAACTTTTGATCATTTAAACCTTCATCTAAACATCCCAAATGTCTTATAAACTTTATTACATGTTATAACAACATAGATGAACGATTTCCATTACTCTAAACATCCTAGAATCATCAAAGGATTTGATTAAAAAGCATGTTATTCTCCTTATTCCCAGAAATTTATTAACATAACTTCTTCAAGAACACATCAATGGTTTCTATCATTTCTTCAACAGATTCATGACTAATTCGTGGATTATTATCATCCTAACACATGAGTTAAATTCCTATATCATTTCAGTTTTCCAGAAATCCATTTAATGATCCATTATCTCTTCCAAACATGAATAATCTTCTCTTTTCATATATTTTAACATGGACAATATACAAACTTCAATTGCTATTATTAAACACTTGCCTTTAGTGTAGGTCTGATCCTTTGGTGTAGTTTATCTCAGTTGGTTGTCCCTTCTCCGATCAAACTCCGGTGGTGGTTGGTGGTGGTGAACCTTGACTCTTGTTCTACACCTTCCCAAGTGACTTTTCCCTTCCCAAGCACTCTTACTCTTACTCTAAGAAGGTGGCTGCTCTTATTTGTGAAGAGGAGATGAATAACTCCCATTCACTTAATCTACAAACACTTATAATAGTTCCAAATCCGTAACACTATTCATCCCCCCTAGAAAAATGACCAAAATGCCCTTTCGGGTTGTCTATTCATTCCCAAATGACCCGAGACTCAAAATTGACATCCAAATAGACTTGTCTGACTATTTCGAACCTTCCGGACGTAACTACGCAGTCGAAATGACTATTAGATCGATAGAAAATAAAATTCCCTTTTTAATTTACTAAACTAGTCCCGACACGTCCCATACCGCGTCTGACTAAAAATATAAATTACCGAATTTATATCATACAGTCATATCAATGACATCACATTTCATATATTACCTAAATATCTTTAAGTAATATTAAAAATCATCCATATCCATAGTCCGGATAAAACCCAAATGAATTAATTAATAATAAAATCTAATTAATCCATTAATTTAAAATATAACACATTTTAAAAGTCATTTAAAATTACGGGGTATTACATACTCCCCCCCTTATAACATAATTTCGTCCCGAAATTCAGGAATATAAGTTATAACGGTAAGGTCAACTCCGAGTATAAATCTCACATCGCAAGAAACCCAAGATGTACCGCCCATACAATACATTAACAAAGTCCCTATCGATGTTATACGCCAAGCCTCACCATATAGTCGCAACTGAATCAAATTTAGATTATTCCTAATCTTCCCTATACCGTCCTCGTGACAAACTTTGGGAAAAAACGATCCTCTCGTAGTGAACAAATAAATCCTGAAGTCTCAATTACTTACCTTTTCACAATTTTGAAAATTACTACAATCCAATTATCCAGGGCGCCCATACACCCTGTCGTACCTCTTTCAATATTAAAAGTTTCGCAAAGGTTTTAAACTCATATACTAAAGACCTAACTTATTTCGACTCCCAACGGTTAATAGTTTCGTGCGTGGGGTGTCTCGCAAGCGAAATCTAAACAAGGAACCACCCCGATACACTACTACCTAAAGTAGTCGGTCATCGAAACTCCTAAGGTCCTTAGTCAATAATGTATATAACAAAAAAATTATAAAAATATCAGGTTATGATTTAATCAAAAATTTGGTTTCCTTCGATTTCAAATAGATTCTACGCATTTACTCTCTTAGAAGACAAGATGCAGACATAAGCTCTCATATACCACAAGTCAATGCACGCCGCTAGTCAAATCACACTCGGACATGATCAAGGTAAGTAATCCCATGATACAAATCAAACCCACGTGATAACATGTAATATAAAGGTGTCCCACACCCCTTAGTGAGTCTACATAAATAACGATGCCATAGGCTAAGTCTAGCAATCCTTTTTTGCCCACACAATGTTAATCGCTACAACAATCAATATACGCCTCATAATTCCTTAGATAGAAAATATACCCTCATTCGCGGGTGGTGGTTGTTGACTTCCACTAATAAAACTTTGATCCAATAAGTCAAGAAAAATTTTATCCCAAATTTTCAGTTCTAGTTAACCACACTCCACTATATGCCCAAGCCTTTGAATATATTGCCTTCGTTAGGTAACACACATAATTCCCTCATTTTAAGAACTTCTACTGATGTATCACCTCAATTTTCCATAATAGGGGTGACCTCGACTACGGTCATCATACTCGAACATACTTCATAACCTCCTAAGTACGATCTCCGCTATCCATCCTATGGCCCTCAACTGCCATACTTCTTTGTTCGATTACTCCCGAACGTAAATAAGATTCACCGATATATACGGAATCTTACCAAAGAGATCAACAATCCTAAACATAGGGCTCTACATCAAAGAACGCTAAGCTGAAAACACAGTAAGCCGTACAGATCCTAAAGGACACTAGAACCTGATGCTCTGATACCACCTGTAACACCCCGCCAAATTAAATACCGGGTGGCCAGTCCCATACCAAATTAAAACAGAATATACAGTTGGCTCATTCTTAGCATCACTGTCGAAAACATTTACAACTCACCCAATACTCAATTAAGCAGGTGTTAAAAACTTTCCAATTTAATTTTCAACAAAACCATTTTTCATTATTAAGAATAACACAACACATTTATTCTACAAATTTGGTAACACAATAAGTATCACAAAATAATTTAAATGAAACTGGAATAAACATTCCCAAGTAATATAAATCCTTTACAATAATCCCAACAATGTAAAATGTATAAAGAAACCTGATTACAACAATATTTAACTCCAACAGAGAATGATAACTGAAATCCTTTTGGGCGACATGCCCTAACTAAGAATACTGTGAATCAAAACGATGATAAGCGTCTAAGCAAAACATCCATAGCTCCATAGCTCGTCAAAATCAACTATGGTTGGCGTCCCTGTTGCTGGACACCTGATATAGAGATACAATAGAAGAGAAAATATGCAAGCAAACGGGTCAGAGCCCGAATGTGTAGAGTATTTTTAAAACAACAAGTATTTAACAAGTGCAATAAAGCATTTATTATGTACATGTTAAATCCAACTCTCACTTGCAATTCTCACCTCTCAACTAGAGTGCACACTTAACGTTTCCTATTAACCTCCTAGTTAATGGTTCCTCTTTTCTAGTCTCCATATTAATATTCCATTCCCATATCATAATCCCTGTATGTCCCATACCATACGTCACATTATTATTTACATATCTCCCTTATGATTAATTCCTCATTAACAAGAATCATTATTCATTAATCTGAATCATTTCTCATTAACATGAATCATTATTCATTAATCTGAATTGTTACTCATTATCATGAGTTAAGCTTTTCAATTCTATAAGCATAAACATTTATTAACTAAATTCCATTATCTTTCTCTATTCACCGTTATCTACAATTATCACCGTAGATAGATAAATAATTATGTAACCATTTAATCCATTATATATATATTCATATATAATACAGCACCCCGAGTCACAGCTGTGGTGCAATGCATTACTCTGCTATCATGTCCCGTCATCGCATGTCGCTGAATAGGGGACTACAGGTTCGGTAAGATTCCACGAACCACAAACAACAAACAAATTGGAGGCGAACATAGTTCTCGTATCCATGGGTCACGCACATACCTACGCACCCACAGTCAGCGGACTTATCAACTCCCCGATAAGTCTTTCATAGACCTATGTTCTCGAGCGACAAATCAAAGATCCCATGGATTCATCAGGATATGAATGCCCTCACGCGCAAACCTCCCACCGATAGCAAGTAAGCTAGGTATGTCATACACATAACTTATCAATCAATCAAATAGGTATTATCATACCTATAATATAATAACAATAAGGTAATTATTACTACCCTAAGATATTTCCCATACGTAGCATTAACTCTCTTTTAAAATATCAAATCTTTACTTCATAAATTAATTATCCTCGCATCCTATAACATCTCTACACTACCGACGTCGTTAAGGTTCATGCGCGGAACGTCTCGCAAAGCAAAATCCAAACAAGGAACCCCTCCAATACACTACTACTTAACTTTGTCGATCGAGGAGGTCCGAAAACTTAAACTATGCGATCGGGATAATCTCATAACCTCTTTCAACCAAATGTATTCTAAGCTCCCATCTCATAAGATTCAAATAGGTTTTTCCTCATCTTATATTCAGTAAGAAATTACTAATATCCTACTGGTCCATAACATTATTTCTCCCGAACTACTACGAGTTTAGTTCTCCTTTTAATTAAGGTTAAAACCGATAGTTTCAAATCTCTTATAAACACGTATTCTTTCACTTAGGATTAAACCTTCTTGTAAACTTAAGGATACCCAGATAATATATAAAATCACCCCTACTGGTCCTATCTTAAATCCTCATACATCACCATTCGGAGATTAACAAACGAATTTAGAAACCGAAATTTCATTCGATATAATTTTCATCCTTTTTAATCACTTGAATCTAAATCAATTTAATTCAAATCTTAACAAGGGTTTACTGATATTTTCTAAGTCCCAAAATATGCACATAATAATCACCAAAGATCCATAAAAGTTTCGGGATAAGAATCAACATTTAAAAAGAAACAACATTACTTAAACTGGGGAGGTCGATCGATCGAAGGTGGGGGTCGATCGATCGATCCCTCAGGTCCAGGCCTGCATTTTCTGCATTTTCTGCAACTACGGGTTTAACAACTTTTAATCATTTAAACCTTCATCTAAACATCCCAAATGTCTTATAAACTTTATTACATGTTATAACAACATAGATGAACGATTTCCATTACTCTAAACATCCTAGAATCATCAAAGGATTTGATTAAAAAGCATGTTATTCTCCTTATTCCCAGAAATTTATTAACATAACTTCTTCAAGAACACATCAATGGTTTCTATCATTTCTTCAACAGATTCATGACTAATTCGTGGATTATTATCATCCTAACACATGAGTTAAATTCCTATATCATTTCAGTTTTCCAGAAATCCATTTAATGATCCATTATCTCTTCCAAACATGAATAATCTTCTCTTTTCATATATTTTAACATGGACAATATACAAACTTCAATTGCTATTATTAAACACTTGCCTTTAGTGTAGGTCTGATCCTTTGGTGTAGTTTATCTCAGTTGGTTGTCCCTTCTCCGATCAAACTCCGGTGGTGGTTGGTGGTGGTGAACCTTGACTCTTGTTCTACACCTTCCCAAGTGACTTTTCCCTTCCCAAGCACTCTTACTCTTACTCTAAGAAGGTGGCTGCTCTTATTTGTGAAGAGGAGATGAATAACTCCCATTCACTTAATCTACAAACACTTATAATAGTTCCAAATCCGTAACACTATTCATCCCCCCTAGAAAAATGACCAAAATGCCCTTTCGGGTTGTCTATTCATTCCCAAATGACCCGAGACTCAAAATTGACATCCAAATAGACTTTTCTGACTATTTCGAACCTTCCGGACGCAACTACCCAGTCGAAATGACTATTAGATTGATAGAAAATAAAATTCCCTTTTTAATTTACTAAACTAGTCCCGACACGTCCCATACCGCGTCTGACTAAAAATATAAATTACCGAATTTATATCATACAGTCATATCAATGACATCACATTTCATATATTACCTAAATATCTTTAAGTAATATTAAAAATCATCCATATCCATAGTCCGGATAAAACCCAAATGAATTAATTAATAATAAAATCTAATTAATCCATTAATTTAAAATATAACACATTTTAAAAGTCATTTAAAATTACGGGGTATTACATACTCCCCCCCTTATAACATAATTTCGTCCCGAAATTCAGGAATATAAGTTATAACGGTAAGGTCAACTCCGAGTATAAATCTCACATCGCAAGAAACCCAAGATGTACCGCCCATACAATACATTAACAAAGTCCCTATCGATGTTATACGCCAAGCCTCACCATATAGTCGCAACTGAATCAAATTTAGATTATTCCTAATCTTCCCTATACCGTCCTCGTGACAAACTTTGGGAAAAAACGATCCTCTCGTAGTGAACAAATAAATCCTGAAGTCTCAATTACTTACCTTTTCACAATTTTGAAAATTACTACAATCCAATTATCCAGGGCGCCCATACACCCTGTCGTACCTCTTTCAATATTAAAAGTTTCGCAAAGGTTTTAAACTCATATACTAAAGACCTAACTTATTTCGACTCCCAACGGTTAATAGTTTCGTGCGTGGGGTGTCTCGCAAGCGAAATCTAAACAAGGAACCACCCCGATACACTACTACCTAAAGTAGTCGGTCATCGAAACTCCTAAGGTCCTTAGTCAATAATGTATATAAAAAAAAAATTATAAAAATATCAGGTTATGATTTAATCAAAAATTTGGTTTCCTTCGATTTCAAATAGATTCTACGCATTTACTCTCTTAGAAGACAAGATGCAGACATAAGCTCTCATATACCACAAGTCAATGCACGCCGCTAGTCAAATCACACTCGGACATGCTCAAGGTAAGTAATCCCATGATACAAATCAAACCCACGTGATAACATGTAATATAAAGGTGTCCCACACCCCTTAGTGAGTCTACATAAATAACGATGCCATAGGCTAAGTCTAGCAATCCTTTTTTGCCCACACAATGTTAATCGCTACAACAATCAATATACGCCTCATAATTCCTTAGATAGAAAATATACCCTCATTCGCGGGTGGTGGTTGTTGACTTCCACTAATAAAACTTTGATCCAATAAGTCAAGAAAAATTTTATCCCAAATTTTCAGTTCTAGTTAACCACACTCCACTATATGCCCAAGCCTTTGAATATATTGCCTTCGTTAGGTAACACACATAATTCCCTCATTTTAAGAACTTCTACTGATGTATCTCCTCAATTTTCCATAATAGGGGTGACCTCGACTACGGTCATCATACTCGAACATACTTCATAACCTCCTAAGTACGATCTCCGCTATCCATCCTATGGCCCTCAACTGCCATACTTCTTTGTTCGATTACTCCCGAACGTAAATAAGATTCACCGATATATACGGAATCTTACCAAAGAGATCAACAATCCTAAACATAGGGCTCTACATCAAAGAACGCTAAGCTGAAAACACAGTAAGCCGTACAGATCCTAAAGGACACTAGAACCTGATGCTCTGATACCACCTGTAACACCCCGCCAAATTAAATACCGGGTGGCCAGTCCCATACCAAATTAAAACAGAATATACAGTTGGCTCATTCTTAGCATCACTGTCGAAAACATTTACAACTCACCCAATACTCAATTAAGCAGGTGTTAAAAACTTTCCAATTTAATTTTCAACAAAACCATTTTTCATTATTAAGAATAACACAACACATTTATTCTACAAATTTGGTAACACAATAAGTATCACAAAATAATTTAAATGAAACTGGAATAAACATTCCCAAGTAATATAAATCCTTTACAATAATCCCAACAATGTAAAATGTATAAAGAAACCTGATTACAACAATATTTAACTCCAACAGAGAATGATAACTGAAATCCTTTTGGGCGACATGCCCTAACTAAGAATACTGTGAATCAAAACGATGATAAGCGTCTAAGCAAAACATCCATAGCTCCATAGCTCGTCAAAATCAACTATGGTTGGCGTCCCTGTTGCTGGACACCTGATATAGAGATACAATAGAAGAGAAAATATGCAAGCAAACGGGTCAGAGCCCGAATGTGTAGAGTATTTTTAAAACAACAAGTATTTAACAAGTGCAATAAAGCATTTATTATGTACATGTTAAATCCAACTCTCACTTGCAATTCTCACCTCTCAACTAGAGTGCACACTTAACGTTTCCTATTAACCTCCTAGTTAATGGTTCCTCTTTTCTAGTCTCCATATTAATATTCCATTCCCATATCATAATCCCTGTATGTCCCATACCATACGTCACATTATTATTTACATATCTCCCTTATGATTAATTCCTCATTAACAAGAATCATTATTCATTAATCTGAATCATTTCTCATTAACATGAATCATTATTCATTAATCTGAATTGTTACTCATTATCATGAGTTAAGCTTTTCAATTCTATAAGCATAAACATTTATTAACTAAATTCCATTATCTTTCTCTATTCACCGTTATCTACAATTATCACCGTAGATAGATAAATAATTATGTAACCATTTAATCCATTATATATATATTCATATATAATACAGCACCCCGAGTCACAGCTGTGGTGCAATGCATTACTCTGCTATCATGTCCCGTCATCGCATGTCGCTGAATAGGGGACTACAGGTTCGGTAAGATTCCACGAACCACAAACAACAAACAAATTGGAGGCGAACATAGTTCTCGTATCCATGGGTCACGCACATACCTACGCACCCACAGTCAGCGGACTTATCAACTCCCCGATAAGTCTTTCATAGACCTATGTTCTCGAGCGACAAATCAAAGATCCCATGGATTCATCAGGATATGAATGCCCTCACGCGCAAACCTCCCACCGATAGCAAGTAAGCTAGGTATGTCATACACATAACTTATCAATCAATCAAATAGGTATTATCATACCTATAATATAATAACAATAAGGTAATTATTACTACCCTAAGATATTTCCCATACGTAGCATTAACTCTCTTTTAAAATATCAAATCTTTACTTCATAAATTAATTATCCTCGCATCCTATAACATCTCTACACTACCGACGTCGTTGAGGTTCATGCGCGGAACGTCTCGCAAAGCGAAATCCAAACAAGGAACCCCTCCAATACACTACTACTTAACTTTGTCGATCGAGGAGGTCCGAAAACTTAAACTATGCGATCGGGATAATCTCATAACCTCTTTCAACCAAATGTATTCTAAGCTCCCATCTCATAAGATTCAAATAGGTTTTTCCTCATCTTATATTCAGTACGAAATTACTAATATCCTACTGGTCCATAACATTATTTCTCCCGAACTACTACGAGTTTAGTTCTCCTTTTAATTAAGGTTAAAACCGATAGTTTCAAATCTCTTATAAACACGTATTCTTTCAGTTAGGATTAAACCTTCTTGTAAACTTAAGGATACCCAGATAATATATAAAATCACCCCTACTGGTCCTATCTTAAATCCTCATACATCACCATTCGGAGATTAACAAACGAATTTAGAAACCGAAATTTCATTCGATATAATTTTCATCCTTTTTAATCACTTGAATCTAAATCAATTTAATTCAAATCTTAACAAAGGTTTACTGATATTTTCTAAGTCCCAAAATATGCACATAATAATCACCAAAGATCCATAAAAGTTTCGGGATAAGAATCAACATTTAAAAAGAAACAACATTACTTAAACTGGGGAGGTCGATCGATCGAAGGTGGGGGTCGATCGATCGATCCCTCAGGTCCAGGCCTGCATTTTCTGCATTTTCTGCAACTACGGGTTTAACAACTTTTGATCATTTAAACCTTCATCTAAACATCCCAAATGTCTTATAAACTTTATTACATGTTATAACAACATAGATGAACGATTTCCATTACTCTAAACATCCTAGAATCATCAAAGGATTTGATTAAAAAGCATGTTATTCTCCTTATTCCCAGAAATTTATTAACATAACTTCTTCAAGAACACATCAATGGTTTCTATCATTTCTTCAACAGATTCATGACTAATTCGTGGATTATTATCATCCTAACACATGAGTTAAATTCCTATATCATTTCAGTTTTCCAGAAATCCATTTAATGATCCATTATCTCTTCCAAACATGAATAATCTTCTCTTTTCATATATTTTAACATGGACAATATACAAACTTCAATTGCTATTATTAAACACTTGCCTTTAGTGTAGGTCTGATCCTTTGGTGTAGTTTATCTCAGTTGGTTGTCCCTTCTCCGATCAAACTCCGGTGGTGGTTGGTGGTGGTGAATCTTGACTCTTGTTCTACACCTTCCCAAGTGACTTTTCCCTTCCCAAGCACTCTTACTCTTACTCTAAGAAGGTGGCTGCTCTTATTTGTGAAGAGGAGATGAATAACTCCCATTCACTTAATCTACAAACACTTATAATAGTTCCAAATCCGTAACACTATTCATCCCCCCTAGAAAAATGACCAAAATGCCCTTTCGGGTTGTCTATTCATTCCCAAATGACCCGAGACTCAAAATTGACATCCAAATAGACTTTTCTGACTATTTCGAACCTTCCGGACGCAACTACGCAGTCGAAATGACTATTAGATCGATAGAAAATAAAATTCCCTTTTTAATTTACTAAACTAGTCCCGACACGTCCCATACCGCGTCTGACTAAAAATATAAATTACCGAATTTATATCATACAGTCATATCAATGACATCACATTTCATATATTACCTAAATATCTTTAAGTAATATTAAAAATCATCCATATCCATAGTCCGGATAAAACCCAAATGAATTAATTAATAATAAAATCTAATTAATCCATTAATTTAAAATATAACACATTTTAAAAGTCATTTAAAATTACGGGGTATTACATACTCCCCCCCTTATAACATAATTTCGTCCCGAAATTCAGGAATATAAGTTATAACGGTAAGGTCAACTCCGAGTATAAATCTCACATCGCAAGAAACCCAAGATGTACCGCCCATACAATACATTAACAAAGTCCCTATCGATGTTATACGCCAAGCCTCACCATATAGTCGCAACTGAATCAAATTTAGATTATTCCTAATCTTCCCTATACCGTCCTCGTGACAAACTTTGGGAAAAAACGATCCTCTCGTAGTGAACAAATAAATCCTGAAGTCTCAATTACTTACCTTTTCACAATTTTGAAAATTACTACAATCCAATTATCCAGGGCGCCCATACACCCTGTCGTACCTCTTTCAATATTAAAAGTTTCGCAAAGGTTTTAAACTCATATACTAAAGACCTAACTTATTTCGACTCCCAACGGTTAATAGTTTCGTGCGTGGGGTGTCTCGCAAGCGAAATCTAAACAAGGAACCACCCCGATACACTACTACCTAAAGTAGTCGGTCATCGAAACTCCTAAGGTCCTTAGTCAATAATGTATATAAAAAAAAAATTATAAAAATATCAGGTTATGATTTAATCAAAAATTTGGTTTCCTTCGATTTCAAATAGATTCTACGCATTTACTCTCTTAGAAGACAAGATGCAGACATAAGCTCTCATATACCACAAGTCAATGCACGCCGCTAGTCAAATCACACTCGGACATGCTCAAGGTAAGTAATCCCATGATACAAATCAAACCCACGTGATAACATGTAATATAAAGGTGTCCCACACCCCTTAGTGAGTCTACATAAATAACGATGCCATAGGCTAAGTCTAGCAATCCTTTTTTGCCCACACAATGTTAATCGCTACAACAATCAATATACGCCTCATAATTCCTTAGATAGAAAATATACCCTCATTCGCGGGTGGTGGTTGTTGACTTCCACTAATAAAACTTTGATCCAATAAGTCAAGAAAAATTTTATCCCAAATTTTCAGTTCTAGTTAACCACACTCCACTATATGCCCAAGCCTTTGAATATATTGCCTTCGTTAGGTAACACACATAATTCCCTCATTTTAAGAACTTCTACTGATGTATCTCCTCAATTTTCCATAATAGGGGTGACCTCGACTACGGTCATCATACTCGAACATACTTCATAACCTCCTAAGTACGATCTCCGCTATCCATCCTATGGCCCTCAACTGCCATACTTCTTTGTTCGATTACTCCCGAACGTAAATAAGATTCACCGATATATACGGAATCTTACCAAAGAGATCAACAATCCTAAACATAGGGCTCTACATCAAAGAACGCTAAGCTGAAAACACAGTAAGCCGTACAGATCCTAAAGGACACTAGAACCTGATGCTCTGATACCACCTGTAACACCCCGCCAAATTAAATACCGGGTGGCCAGTCCCATACCAAATTAAAACAGAATATACAGTTGGCTCATTCTTAGCATCACTGTCGAAAACATTTACAACTCACCCAATACTCAATTAAGCAGGTGTTAAAAATTTCCAATTTAATTTTCAACAAAACCATTTTTCATTATTAAGAATAACACAACACATTTATTCTACAAATTTGGTAACACAATAAGTATCACAAAATAATTTAAATGAAACTGGAATAAACATTCCCAAGTAATATAAATCCTTTACAATAATCCCAACAATGTAAAATGTATAAAGAAACCTGATTACAACAATATTTAACTCCAACAGAGAATGATAACTGAAATCCTTTTGGGCGACATGCCCTAACTAAGAATACTGTGAATCAAAACGATGATAAGCGTCTAAGCAAAACATCCATAGCTCCATAGCTCGTCAAAATCAACTATGGTTGGCGTCCCTGTTGCTGGACACCTGATATAGAGATACAATAGAAGAGAAAATATGCAAGCAAACGGGTCAGAGCCCGAATGTGTAGAGTATTTTTAAAACAACAAGTATTTAACAAGTGCAATAAAGCATTTATTATGTACATGTTAAATCCAACTCTCACTTGCAATTCTCACCTCTCAACTAGAGTGCACACTTAACGTTTCCTATTAACCTCCTAGTTAATGGTTCCTCTTTTCTAGTCTCCATATTAATATTCCATTCCCATATCATAATCCCTGTATGTCCCATACCATACGTCACATTATTATTTACATATCTCCCTTATGATTAATTCCTCATTAACAAGAATCATTATTCATTAATCTGAATCATTTCTCATTAACATGAATCATTATTCATTAATCTGAATTGTTACTCATTATCATGAGTTAAGCTTTTCAATTCTATAAGCATAAACATTTATTAACTAAATTCCATTATCTTTCTCTATTCACCGTTATCTACAATTATCACCGTAGATAGATAAATAATTATGTAACCATTTAATCCATTATATATATATTCATATATAATACAGCACCCCGAGTCACAGCTGTGGTGCAATGCATTACTCTGCTATCATGTCCCGTCATCGCATGTCGCTGAATAGGGGACTACAGGTTCGGTAAGATTCCACGAACCACAAACAACAAACAAATTGGAGGCGAACATAGTTCTCGTATCCATGGGTCACGCACATACCTACGCACCCACAGTCAGCGGACTTATCAACTCCCCGATAAGTCTTTCATAGACCTATGTTCTCGAGCGACAAATCAAAGATCCCATGGATTCATCAGGATATGAATGCCCTCACGCGCACCGATAGCAAGTAAGCTAGGTATGTCATACACATAACTTATCAATCAATCAAATAGGTATTATCATACCTATAATATAATAACAATAAGGTAATTATTACTACCCTAAGATATTTCCCATACGTAGCATTAACTCTCTTTTAAAATATCAAATCTTTACTTCATAAATTAATTATCCTCGCATCCTATAACATCTCTACACTACCGACGTCGTTGAGGTTCATGCGCGGAACGTCTCGCAAAGCGAAATCCAAACAAGGAACCCCTCCAATACACTACTACTTAACTTTGTCGATCGAGGAGGTCCGAAAACTTAAACTATGCGATCGGGATAATCTCATAACCTCTTTCAACCAAATGTATTCTAAGCTCCCATCTCATAAGATTCAAATAGGTTTTTCCTCATCTTATATTCAGTACGAAATTACTAATATCCTACTGGTCCATAACATTATTTCTCCCGAACTACTACGAGTTTAGTTCTCCTTTTAATTAAGGTTAAAACCGATAGTTTCAAATCTCTTATAAACACGTATTCTTTCAGTTAGGATTAAACCTTCTTGTAAACTTAAGGATACCCAGATAATATATAAAATCACCCCTACTGGTCCTATCTTAAATCCTCATACATCACCATTCGGAGATTAACAAACGAATTTAGAAACCGAAATTTCATTCGATATAATTTTCATCCTTTTTAATCACTTGAATCTAAATCAATTTAATTCAAATCTTAACAAAGGTTTACTGATATTTTCTAAGTCCCAAAATATGCACATAATAATCACCAAAGATCCATAAAAGTTTCGGGATAAGAATCAACATTTAAAAAGAAACAACATTACTTAAACTGGGGAGGTCGATCGATCGAAGGTGGGGGTCGATCGATCGATCCCTCAGGTCCAGGCCTGCATTTTCTGCATTTTCTGCAACTACGGGTTTAACAACTTTTGATCATTTAAACCTTCATCTAAACATCCCAAATGTCTTATAAACTTTATTACATGTTATAACAACATAGATGAACGATTTCCATTACTCTAAACATCCTAGAATCATCAAAGGATTTGATTAAAAAGCATGTTATTCTCCTTATTCCCAGAAATTTATTAACATAACTTCTTCAAGAACACATCAATGGTTTCTATCATTTCTTCAACAGATTCATGACTAATTCGTGGATTATTATCATCCTAACACATGAGTTAAATTCCTATATCATTTCAGTTTTCCAGAAATCCATTTAATGATCCATTATCTCTTCCAAACATGAATAATCTTCTCTTTTCATATATTTTAACATGGACAATATACAAACTTCAATTGCTATTATTAAACACTTGCCTTTAGTGTAGGTCTGATCCTTTGGTGTAGTTTATCTCAGTTGGTTGTCCCTTCTCCGATCAAACTCCGGTGGTGGTTGGTGGTGGTGAATCTTGACTCTTGTTCTACACCTTCCCAAGTGACTTTTCCCTTCCCAAGCACTCTTACTCTTACTCTAAGAAGGTGGCTGCTCTTATTTGTGAAGAGGAGATGAATAACTCCCATTCACTTAATCTACAAACACTTATAATAGTTCCAAATCCGTAACACTATTCATCCCCCCTAGAAAAATGACCAAAATGCCCTTTCGGGTTGTCTATTCATTCCCAAATGACCCGAGACTCAAAATTGACATCCAAATAGACTTTTCTGACTATTTCGAACCTTCCGGACGCAACTACGCAGTCGAAATGACTATTAGATCGATAGAAAATAAAATTCCCTTTTTAATTTACTAAACTAGTCCCGACACGTCCCATACCGCGTCTGACTAAAAATATAAATTACCGAATTTATATCATACAGTCATATCAATGACATCACATTTCATATATTACCTAAATATCTTTAAGTAATATTAAAAATCATCCATATCCATAGTCCGGATAAAACCCAAATGAATTAATTAATAATAAAATCTAATTAATCCATTAATTTAAAATATAACACATTTTAAAAGTCATTTAAAATTACGGGGTATTACATACTCCCCCCCTTATAACATAATTTCGTCCCGAAATTCAGGAATATAAGTTATAACGGTAAGGTCAACTCCGAGTATAAATCTCACATCGCAAGAAACCCAAGATGTACCGCCCATACAATACATTAACAAAGTCCCTATCGATGTTATACGCCAAGCCTCACCATATAGTCGCAACTGAATCAAATTTAGATTATTCCTAATCTTCCCTATACCGTCCTCGTGACAAACTTTGGGAAAAAACGATCCTCTCGTAGTGAACAAATAAATCCTGAAGTCTCAATTACTTACCTTTTCACAATTTTGAAAATTACTACAATCCAATTATCCAGGGCGCCCATACACCCTGTCGTACCTCTTTCAATATTAAAAGTTTCGCAAAGGTTTTAAACTCATATACTAAAGACCTAACTTATTTCGACTCCCAACGGTTAATAGTTTCGTGCGTGGGGTGTCTCGCAAGCGAAATCTAAACAAGGAACCACCCCGATACACTACTACCTAAAGTAGTCGGTCATCGAAACTCCTAAGGTCCTTAGTCAATAATGTATATAAAAAAAAAATTATAAAAATATCAGGTTATGATTTAATCAAAAATTTGGTTTCCTTCGATTTCAAATAGATTCTACGCATTTACTCTCTTAGAAGACAAGATGCAGACATAAGCTCTCATATACCACAAGTCAATGCACGCCGCTAGTCAAATCACACTCGGACATGCTCAAGGTAAGTAATCCCATGATACAAATCAAACCCACGTGATAACATGTAATATAAAGGTGTCCCACACCCCTTAGTGAGTCTACATAAATAACGATGCCATAGGCTAAGTCTAGCAATCCTTTTTTGCCCACACAATGTTAATCGCTACAACAATCAATATACGCCTCATAATTCCTTAGATAGAAAATATACCCTCATTCGCGGGTGGTGGTTGTTGACTTCCACTAATAAAACTTTGATCCAATAAGTCAAGAAAAATTTTATCCCAAATTTTCAGTTCTAGTTAACCACACTCCACTATATGCCCAAGCCTTTGAATATATTGCCTTCGTTAGGTAACACACATAATTCCCTCATTTTAAGAACTTCTACTGATGTATCTCCTCAATTTTCCATAATAGGGGTGACCTCGACTACGGTCATCATACTCGAACATACTTCATAACCTCCTAAGTACGATCTCCGCTATCCATCCTATGGCCCTCAACTGCCATACTTCTTTGTTCGATTACTCCCGAACGTAAATAAGATTCACCGATATATACGGAATCTTACCAAAGAGATCAACAATCCTAAACATAGGGCTCTACATCAAAGAACGCTAAGCTGAAAACACAGTAAGCCGTACAGATCCTAAAGGACACTAGAACCTGATGCTCTGATACCACCTGTAACACCCCGCCAAATTAAATACCGGGTGGCCAGTCCCATACCAAATTAAAACAGAATATACAGTTGGCTCATTCTTAGCATCACTGTCGAAAACATTTACAACTCACCCAATACTCAATTAAGCAGGTGTTAAAAACTTTCCAATTTAATTTTCAACAAAACCATTTTTCATTATTAAGAATAACACAACACATTTATTCTACAAATTTGGTAACACAATAAGTATCACAAAATAATTTAAATGAAACTGGAATAAACATTCCCAAGTAATATAAATCCTTTACAATAATCCCAACAATGTAAAATGTATAAAGAAACCTGATTACAACAATATTTAACTCCAACAGAGAATGATAACTGAAATCCTTTTGGGCGACATGCCCTAACTAAGAATACTGTGAATCAAAACGATGATAAGCGTCTAAGCAAAACATCCATAGCTCCATAGCTCGTCAAAATCAACTATGGTTGGCGTCCCTGTTGCTGGACACCTGATATAGAGATACAATAGAAGAGAAAATATGCAAGCAAACGGGTCAGAGCCCGAATGTGTAGAGTATTTTTAAAACAACAAGTATTTAACAAGTGCAATAAAGCATTTATTATGTACATGTTAAATCCAACTCTCACTTGCAATTCTCACCTCTCAACTAGAGTGCACACTTAACGTTTCCTATTAACCTCCTAGTTAATGGTTCCTCTTTTCTAGTCTCCATATTAATATTCCATTCCCATATCATAATCCCTGTATGTCCCATACCATACGTCACATTATTATTTACATATCTCCCTTATGATTAATTCCTCATTAACAAGAATCATTATTCATTAATCTGAATCATTTCTCATTAACATGAATCATTATTCATTAATCTGAATTGTTACTCATTATCATGAGTTAAGCTTTTCAATTCTATAAGCATAAACATTTATTAACTAAATTCCATTATCTTTCTCTATTCACCGTTATCTACAATTATCACCGTAGATAGATAAATAATTATGTAACCATTTAATCCATTATATATATATTCATATATAATACAGCACCCCGAGTCACAGCTGTGGTGCAATGCATTACTCTGCTATCATGTCCCGTCATCGCATGTCGCTGAATAGGGGACTACAGGTTCGGTAAGATTCCACGAACCACAAACAACAAACAAATTGGAGGCGAACATAGTTCTCGTATCCATGGGTCACGCACATACCTACGCACCCACAGTCAGCGGACTTATCAACTCCCCGATAAGTCTTTCATAGACCTATGTTCTCGAGCGACAAATCAAAGATCCCATGGATTCATCAGGATATGAATGCCCTCACGCGCACCGATAGCAAGTAAGCTAGGTATGTCATACACATAACTTATCAATCAATCAAATAGGTATTATCATACCTATAATATAATAACAATAAGGTAATTATTACTACCCTAAGATATTTCCCATACGTAGCATTAACTCTCTTTTAAAATATCAAATCTTTACTTCATAAATTAATTATCTTCGCATCCTATAACATCTCTCCACTACCGACGTCGTTAAGGTTCATGCGCGGAACGTCTCGCAAAGCGAAATCCAAACAAGGAACCCCTCCAATACACTACTACTTAACTTTGTCGATCGGGGAGGTCCGAAAACTTAAACTATGCGATCGGGATAATCTCATAACCTCTTTCAACCAAATGTATTCTAAGCTCCCATCTCATAAGATTCAAATAGGTTTTTCCTCATCTTATATTCAGTAAGAAATTACTAATATCCTACTGGTCCATAACATTATTTCTCCCGAACTACTACGAGTTTAGTTCTCCTTTTAATTAAGGTTAAAACCGATAGTTTCAAATCTCTTATAAACACGTATTCTTTCACTTAGGATTAAACCTTCTTGTAAACTTAAGGATACCCAGATAATATATAAAATCACCCCTACTGGTCCTATCTTAAATCCTCATACATCACCATTCGGAGATTAACAAACGAATTTAGAAACCGAAATTTCATTCGATATAATTTTCATCCTTTTTAATCACTTGAATCTAAATCAATTTAATTCAAATCTTAACAAGGGTTTACTGATATTTTCTAAGTCCCAAAATATGCACATAATAATCACCAAAGATCCATAAAAGTTTCGGGATAAGAATCAACATTTAAAAAGAAACAACATTACTTAAACTGGGGAGGTCGATCGATCGAAGGTGGGGGTCGATCGATCGATCCCTCAGGTCCAGGCCTGCATTTTCTGCATTTTCTGCAACTACGGGTTTAACAACTTTTGATCATTTAAACCTTCATCTAAACATCCCAAATGTCTTATAAACTTTATTACATGTTATAACAACATAGATGAACGATTTCCATTACTCTAAACATCCTAGAATCATCAAAGGATTTGATTAAAAAGCATGTTATTCTCCTTATTCCCAGAAATTTATTAACATAACTTCTTCAAGAACACATCAATGGTTTCTATCATTTCTTCAACAGATTCATGACTAATTCGTGGATTATTATCATCCTAACACATGAGTTAAATTCCTATATCATTTCAGTTTTCCAGAAATCCATTTAATGATCCATTATCTCTTCCAAACATGAATAATCTTCTCTTTTCATATATTTTAACATGGACAATATACAAACTTCAATTGCTATTATTAAACACTTGCCTTTAGTGTAGGTCTGATCCTTTGGTGTAGTTTATCTCAGTTGGTTGTCCCTTCTCCGATCAAACTCCGGTGGTGGTTGGTGGTGGTGAACCTTGACTCTTGTTCTACACCTTCCCAAGTGACTTTTCCCTTCCCAAGCACTCTTACTCTTACTCTAAGAAGGTGGCTGCTCTTATTTGTGAAGAGGAGATGAATAACTCCCATTCACTTAATCTACAAACACTTATAATAGTTCCAAATCCGTAACACTATTCATCCCCCCTAGAAAAATGACCAAAATGCCCTTTCGGGTTGTCTATTCATTCCCAAATGACCCGAGACTCAAAATTGACATCCAAATAGACTTTTCTGACTATTTCGAACCTTCCGGACGCAACTACGCAGTCGAAATGACTATTAGATCGATAGAAAATAAAATTCCCTTTTTAATTTACTAAACTAGTCCCGACACGTCCCATACCGCGTCTGACTAAAAATATAAATTACCGAATTTATATCATACAGTCATATCAATGACATCACATTTCATATATTACCTAAATATCTTTAAGTAATATTAAAAATCATCCATATCCATAGTCCGGATAAAACCCAAATGAATTAATTAATAATAAAATCTAATTAATCCATTAATTTAAAATATAACACATTTTAAAAGTCATTTAAAATTACGGGGTATTACATACTCCCCCCCTTATAACATAATTTCGTCCCGAAATTCAGGAATATAAGTTATAACGGTAAGGTCAACTCCGAGTATAAATCTCACATCGCAAGAAACCCAAGATGTACCGCCCATACAATACATTAACAAAGTCCCTATCGATGTTATACGCCAAGCCTCACCATATAGTCGCAACTGAATCAAATTTAGATTATTCCTAATCTTCCCTATACCGTCCTCGTGACAAACTTTGGGAAAAAACGATCCTCTCGTAGTGAACAAATAAATCCTGAAGTCTCAATTACTTACCTTTTCACAATTTTGAAAATTACTACAATCCAATTATCCAGGGCGCCCATACACCCTGTCGTACCTCTTTCAATATTAAAAGTTTCGCAAAGGTTTTAAACTCATATACTAAAGACCTAACTTATTTCGACTCCCAACGGTTAATAGTTTCGTGCGTGGGGTGTCTCGCAAGCGAAATCTAAACAAGGAACCACCCCGATACACTACTACCTAAAGTAGTCGGTCATCGAAACTCCTAAGGTCCTTAGTCAATAATGTATATAAAAAAAAATTATAAAAATATCAGGTTATGATTTAATAAAAAATTTGGTTTCCTTCGATTTCAAATAGATTCTACGCATTTACTCTCTTAGAAGACAAGATGCAGACATAAGCTCTCATATACCACAAGTCAATGCACGCCGCTAGTCAAATCACACTCGGACATGCTCAAGGTAAGTAATCCCATGATACAAATCAAACCCACGTGATAACATGTAATATAAAGGTGTCCCACACCCCTTAGTGAGTCTACATAAATAACGATGCCATAGGCTAAGTCTAGCAATCCTTTTTTGCCCACACAATGTTAATCGCTACAACAATCAATATACGCCTCATAATTCCTTAGATAGAAAATATACCCTCATTCGCGGGTGGTGGTTGTTGACTTCCACTAATAAAACTTTGATCCAATAAGTCAAGAAAAATTTTATCCCAAATTTTCAGTTCTAGTTAACCACACTCCACTATATGCCCAAGCCTTTGAATATATTGCCTTCGTTAGGTAACACACATAATTCCCTCATTTTAAGAACTTCTACTGATGTATCTCCTCAATTTTCCATAATAGGGGTGACCTCGACTACGGTCATCATACTCGAACATACTTCATAACCTCCTAAGTACGATCTCCGCTATCCATCCTATGGCCCTCAACTTCCATACTTCTTTGTTCGATTACTCCCGAACGTAAATAAGATTCACCGATATATACGGAATCTTACCAAAGAGATCAACAATCCTAAACATAGGGCTCTACATCAAAGAACGCTAAGCTGAAAACACAGTAAGCGGTACAGATCCTAAAGGACACTAGAACCTGATGCTCTGATACCACCTGTAACACCCCGCCAAATTAAATACCGGGTGGCCAGTCCCATACCAAATTAAAACAGAATATACAGTTGGCTCATTCTTAGCATCACTGTCGAAAACATTTACAACTCACCCAATACTCAATTAAGCAGGTGTTAAAAACTTTCCAATTTAATTTTCAACAAAACCATTTTTCATTATTAAGAATAACACAACACATTTATTCTACAAATTTGGTAACACAATAAGTATCACAAAATAATTTAAATGAAACTGGAATAAACATTCCCAAGTAATATAAATCCTTTACAATAATCCCAACAATGTAAAATGTATAAAGAAACCTGATTACAACAATATTTAACTCCAACAGAGAATGATAACTGAAATCCTTTTGGGCGACATGCCCTAACTAAGAATACTGTGAATCAAAACGATGATAAGCGTCTAAGCAAAACATCCATAGCTCCATAGCTCGTCAAAATCAACTATGGTTGGCGTCCCTGTTGCTGGACACCTGATATAGAGATACAATAGAAGAGAAAATATGCAAGCAAACGGGTCAGAGCCCGAATGTGTAGAGTATTTTTAAAACAACAAGTATTTAACAAGTGCAATAAAGCATTTATTATGTACATGTTAAATCCAACTCTCACTTGCAATTCTCACCTCTCAACTAGAGTGCACACTTAACGTTTCCTATTAACCTCCTAGTTAATGGTTCCTCTTTTCTAGTCTCCATATTAATATTCCATTCCCATATCATAATCCCTGTATGTCCCATACCATACGTCACATTATTATTTACATATCTCCCTTATGATTAATTCCTCATTAACAAGAATCATTATTCATTAATCTGAATCATTTCTCATTAACATGAATCATTATTCATTAATCTGAATTGTTACTCATTATCATGAGTTAAGCTTTTCAATTCTATAAGCATAAACATTTATTAACTAAATTCCATTATCTTTCTCTATTCACCGTTATCTACAATTATCACCGTAGATAGATAAATAATTATGTAACCATTTAATCCATTATATATATATTCATATATAATACAGCACCCCGAGTCACAGCTGTGGTGCAATGCATTACTCTGCTATCATGTCCCGTCATCGCATGTCGCTGAATAGGGGACTACAGGTTCGGTAAGATTCCACGAACCACAAACAACAAACAAATTGGAGGCGAACATAGTTCTCGTATCCATGGGTCACGGACATACCTACGCACCCACAGTCAGCGGACTTATCAACTCCCCGATAAGTCTTTCATAGACCTATGTTCTCGAGCGACAAATCAAAGATCCCATGGATTCATCAGGATATGAATGCCCTCACGCGCAAACCTCCCACCGATAGCAAGTAAGCTAGGTATGTCATACACATAACTTATCAATCAATCAAATAGGTATTATCATACCTATAATATAATAACAATAAGGTAATTATTACTACCCTAAGATATTTCCCATACGTAGCATTAACTCTCTTTTAAAATATCAAATCTTTACTTCATAAATTAATTATCCTCGCATCCTATAACATCTCTCCACTACCGACGTCGTTAAGGTTCATGTGCGGAACGTCTCGCAAAGCGAAATCCAAACAAGGAACCCCTCCAAAACACTACTACTTAACTTTGTCGATCGAGGAGGTCCGAAAACTTAAACTATGCGATCGGGATAATCTCATAACCTCTTTCAACCAAATGTATTCTAAGCTCCCATCTCATAAGATTCAAATAGGTTTTTCCTCATCTTATATTCAGTAAGAAATTACTAATATCCTACTGGTCCATAACATTATTTCTCCTGAACTACTACGAGTTTAGTTCTCCTTTTAATTAAGGTTAAAACCGATAGTTTCAAATCTCTTATAAACACGTATTCTTTCACTTAGGATTAAACCTTCTTGTAAACTTAAGGATACCCAGATAATATATAAAATCACCCCTACTGGTCCTATATTAAATCCTCATACATCACCATTCGGAGATTAACAAACGAATTTAGAAACCGAAATTTCATTCGATATAATTTTCATCCTTTTTAATCACTTGAATCTAAATCAATTTAATTCAAATCTTAACAAGGGTTTACTGATATTTTCTAAGTCCCAAAATATGCACATAATAATCACCAAAGATCCATAAAAGTTTCGGGATAAGAATCAACATTTAAAAAGAAACAACATTACTTAAACTGGGGAGGTCGATCGATCGAAGGTGGGGGTCGATCGATCGATCCCTCAGGTCCAGGCCTGCATTTTCTGCAACTACGGGTTTAACAACTTTTGATCATTTAAACCTTCATCTAAACATCCCAAATGTCTTATAAACTCTACTACATGTTATAACAACATAGATGAACGATTTCCATTACTCTAAACATCCTAGAATCATCAAAGGATTTGATTAAAAAGCATGTTATTCTCCTTATTCCCAGAAATTTATTAACATAACTTCTTCAAGAACACATCAATGGTTTCTATCATTTCTTCAACAGATTCATGACTAATTCGTGGATTATTATCATCCTAACACATGAGTTAAATTCCTATTTCATTTCAGTTTTCCAGAAATCCATTTAATGATCCATTATCTCTTCCAAACATGAATAATCTTCTCTTTTCATATATTTTAACATGGACAATATACAAACTTCAATTGCTATTATTAAACACTTGCCTTTAGTGTAGGTCTGATCCTTTGGTGTAGTTTATCTCAGTTGGTTGTCCCTTCTCCGATCAAACTCCGGTGGTGGTTGGTGGTGGTTGGTGGTGGTGAACCTTGACTCTTGTTCTACACCTTCCCAAGTGACTTTTCCCTTCCCAAGCACTCTTACTCTTACTCTAAGAAGGTGGCTGCTCTTATTTGTGAAGAGGAGATGAATAACTCCCATTCACTTAATCTACAAACACTTATAATAGTTCCAAATCCGTAACACTATTCATCCCCCCTAGAAAAATGACCAAAATGCCCTTTCGGGTTGTCTATTCATTCTCAAATGACCCGAGACTCAAAATTGACATCCAAATAGACTTTTCTGACTATTTCGAACCTTCCGGACGCAACTACGTAGTCGAAATGACTATTAGATCGATAGAAAATAAAATTCCCTTTTTAATTTACTAAACTAGTCCCGACACGTCCCATACCGCGTCTGACTAAAAATATAAATTACCGAATTTATATCATACAGTCATATCAATGACATCACATTTCATATATTACCTAAATATCTTTAAGTAATATTAAAAATCATCCATATCCATAGTCCGGATAAAACCCAAATGAATTAATTAATAATAAAATCTAATTAATCCATTAATTTAAAATATAACACATTTTAAAAGTCATTTAAAATTACGGGGTATTACAGATTGCAAAAGGGGGACCGATCATGGAGATTGATCATGACTTGCTCTTCTCACAACTGGATCTGCTGAAGGATAATTTTCTGGACTTAAATTAGTCATTGCATAGGGTTAAGGGAAAGAAAAGGAATATAGTGGCTGGAAATGATGATGCCCCAAATGTAGGCAAAGATGTTGCCCTAGATACTATCGCGGTCTCTATTGGCACATAAGTTGAGGTTATAACAATAGATCCTCCAATCATTGTGATGTCTAATGATGTTGCAACCAATATTACTAGGAATGGTCTTATTTCCCCAATTTTTCTGGAAGAGCACCGACTAGTTGATTGCCTTCACATTTAGATCTCGGCGTCCTCTTCTTGTATCACTATTACTATTAATTCCAATGTGCTCACTCCATAGAGTATGGCAGTTTGGGTTGGAGCTTCCCATTTGCGACCTTGCTTGACGCAACAAGATTCCAAGTCTCCCTGGGACACCATAGCTAATGAAGTTCCATTAATGAGTAAATTCACTGATACTGAAGGCCTAAAATACCTTATTGATGAGGAGGCAGAGGATGTGGAGGTATACACACTTCACTGCCTCTTTAGGGTAAGATATTGCACTATTCTTTTAACAAGCCGCACACTATTTTTGTTTATGTATTCATATTTTTATTTTATTTTCTCCAAGTACTGAGACAACTAACAGCCAAAGGGCAAAATATGAAGGGCCATATAAGATTTATAGGTCTATAAAAAGATCTCACCAATATCTATTAGAAAGTGCCAAGGCCTCCACCTTTGAATATGGAAAGAATTCTATAGTTGCTTCCTTTCAAGTCTAGAGCCTTGATGACTATGATAAAGTTGAAGCTACTGAAAGGGATAATCATGAGGCTAAGCTTAATTTCAAAGAGGCTACGAATTCATTAAAAATATTAAAGGACAAGTTCTTGGGGGATACAAGGCAGGCCGCATCCAAGCAAGACAAATTTGCCTAACTTGATTAGAAAATACAAGGCCTAATCCAAGCCCATGTTGAGGAGATGAATAGGTGAATTTACAATCATTTCACAACTTTACAAAAGATGGGTTATGACCATGACACATCTTTGAAGAGGATTGTTGAGGATGTTCTGTCCCACTTCAGGACATCCCAAGACTTTTTGATACTCCACAATAGGGCAACCATTTGCAGATATATAAAGATGGTATAGTGTATATGCCAGGATGTTCACGTACACTAAGCACATTACCTATTTGGAAAAACATAAGGTTATGAATGAGCTTTCTAAAAATGAAAGGGAGGAGGTTACGGCTGCTGATGGTGAGGAGGGTGAGACTGAGACTACCACAGAGGGCGATGATAATGATAACTAAGAGAAGGATGCAGAATTTTAATCTTTAACATTGTAACTCCTATTTTTAACCATATGATTGTAAAATTGTAAATTGGTTCAGTATTTAACAACTAATTTCCACAGTCACTTATAATTTATTGCATGTGACTGCAGTCTTCTACAACTTGCTGCATGTCTTAAAACTTGTATGCCTTTATATGTATACTTAGTAGTTATAGCTAATTTCTTAACTTTAGTTTATGGAGGCACTGGTATAGTAGTTTTTAGGATGCTTAATGCGGATAGATCCAAGGAATTTGACACAGATGTCGCGAACTCTAGGTTCACAACACTAAGGCTTTATACCATTCTACTAGGTTGTAGTCATCAATCTAGTATTAGATTTTTGAATTCTTGGACCCCTTAGGGTAATATTAGAAGCCACCCCAGCTTTATTGGGGTATTAAGGGCGCCCAATGCTTTCTTCAATTACAAGCCACTCAACACAGTCATGAGGTATTATAAGCCATTCAAGGATTTCTTGAATTATAGTCCACTCAAGTCTATCTAGGGGTATTATAAGCCACCCAAGTCTTTCTTGAATTATAAGACACTCAAGTATGTCTTGGGGTATTATATGTCAGACAATACTTTGTTGAATTATAAAACACTCAAGGTTGTCTTGGGGTATTATAAGCCACCTAAGTCTTTATTGAATTGTAAGCCATTCAAGTTTTTCTTGGGGTATTGTAAGCCAATGAAGGCTATATCGGGGTATTATAATCCACCCAAGGTTGTCTTGGGTATTATAGCCACCCAAGGGTATATCATATTATTTCATTCTGTAGGTTGCCAGACCCTTCTATATCAACAACTGTTGATTGAACTTATTTGGGTTGGGTTTCTCTCTGAACCTCGTGCGTATACAATAGGGACTCTAAAAATCCCATTTCCAAACATATGAATATAAGTCTTAACTTCCACATTTCTAAAGGATAAATATAACAATGCACTCCTCCTAACACTAAGTCCTGAGTGCTACACATAATAATGAGTGAAATCTTTTCGCCCAACGGTAAACCCAATACACACTGAATCATAATACCAATGTCCCAAAACACCCTGGGATTAAACATTTTCGTACCACTATACCCTTCGAAGTCTTTATAATATATAATATTAGTGCAAGACCGGACCTTTCACAGGTGACGATTTTTCCAGAACAAATCATGTTGAACTAGGGCAGCAACCTCGATATCCTTGCAATCATTGCCCATTATCGTTTTAACCATTTGTCTAAAACCCTAATCAGTATAATAATATACTTGCGTGTCTCATCATTAAAATGAGTAACCACAATAAAGTATATAACACAAATTATGTACCCATTTATCCTCCGCGGATAACACTGAAAACAACCCCACTGTACCAGGGAAAACATACACATAATAATAACGCTATACATATACGCACTAAATTAGTCTCACATGCGAATCTATCAATAAATAAAAATTAATGACTCGCTCGCGTTATATCAAACACGCCTCATCCTCTGAGGAAAAAAATCATACTTATACTTTGTCAATCGCCTTGGCTACTTAATGGTCTTCCGGACATAACGCGACTTTCTGAACCAAATCGAAAATTACATAAACCATTTCCCTTGCAAGAACCATACCCTTGTCATTTTTTTCTCATTTCGAAAAATTTTCACTCCTGTGGTTTTACTCTCCGCAAAATACCTCAACACATAACCCACGTATCTCCTATCATACGGATCCTATTAGGGTTGTCCTTCTCTCAAACTTAAATAATCGCAATCCTAATGGCTACCCCCGTCGTTCCCTTAGCTTTGTTGGCCCTAAGGAACCTGCTACTTGCTTCAATAACCCTTATTGAATTCACCATCGCTAGGTAATAATTAAGCTATCCAAATCATTTAAATGAGCCCTCTGTTGGGTATCCCCTTTACGGTGCGTTGCTAAATGCATTTCTTCTAGTCTCATTCTCCATCTGAATCTTTCAATTACTTTAGCTCCCTTCACATAAGAGCGTTAACATCTCTACGGATAATGCATGACATTTTCAACATATGGATTGACTGTCCAACATAATTCTATTTTAACTGTTGTCAACTTTCCTCATGAGTTGATCTCCCACTTTAAATCTTCTTTACCATTGTTATCCACTTCCGCTGATACAAGATTTGCTAAAAGTCTAAATTCATTCACGATTGGACCCCCGTTCGGCCCTTCAGTGAAGGGTTCAGAACAACGTTCACACCTTATTCTGAACAACTGATGAAGGAACGTGCGATTAAACTGTACCTAAAGTCCTTCCATTGACACAACATCTCACTATTAAATGTGGTGTTTGACTCCCACTACTATAACTCTGCTCCAATGAGTCAAGAAAAATTTTACCCAAAAATTTCACTTCTAGCTAACCACACTCAGCCATATGCCCAAGCCTTTGAATATATTGCCTTCATTGGGTAACACACATAATTCCCATATTTCTATAACTTCTACCGATGACTCTCCTCAATTTTCCACTTGACTCTCTCCTAAGCGTACTACGTTGGGTGAGTCTAATTTAGCATCACTTTCCACTATAAAAGCACTTGGAATTTGTAGGTTGTGTCCTAGCCGTCTTTACAGTCCTGGCCTCTCGTGCCATAATAGGGGTGACCTTGACTATGGTCATCAACCTCGAATATACTTCACGACCTCACTAAGACCTGCCTCTCGCTACTTGCCCAACGGCCCTCATCTGCCATACTTCCTGTTCGAACACGTCCGAACGCAAGTCAGATTCACTAATATATACGTGATAGAAAGAGAAAGATATCACACCAAAGAAATTAACAATCTTAAACATAGGGCTCTATATTAGAGAAAGCTACGCTGGAAGCATAATAAGTCGCACAGATCCTAAAATACACTAGAACCTGATGCTCTGATACCACCTATAACACCCCGCCTAATTAAAAATCGGGTGATTAGTCCTTTATTAAATTAAAATCAAGGTAAATGGTTGGTTCATTCTCAACATCACTTTCACACAATAAATATTTCCAATTTAAATACCCTAAATAATTAAGCTAATTGTCAAAAAAATTTAAAGTCTTATTTTTATTTTATTAATTTTCAATACGAAAAACCTTTATTAATAACCAGTAGTTTAAGGATCACGTAAATACTAAGGGTGGTAATTAACACACAAGAATTAAACCATCTAAATAAAACAAACCAAGTTTAAGACCCATAAATGAAATCATCCTGACAATAGTTAACTCCCAAGGAGTACTGAACAGTGGAAATACAAATAAACATAAATCTCTGACAAATCCAAACGGAATAGAAAAACAAAAGACACAAGACCTAACTATAAAGAACTAAAATAGGAACTGAATCAATGAAGAGGTTGTTTAAAGCAAGGGCCTGCAACTTTCACATAAGTTGCAACACGTCCAATCCAAAGAACCTATGCAAGACACCCCTATGGCTGGGCACCTATAATACATACATATATATACAAGAGAGAAAGAAATGACAAAAAATGGGTCAGACCCCGAGTGTAAAACAGTTTTAAAAATAGTTTAGCAAGTATTTAAAATGCTTATTGGCTAATATTACCACCATGTTAGTGAGCGACACTCTCTTGATAATTCTCACCTCTCATCTAGTGGGCACGCTTACCGTACTAATGATCACATAAGTCTATCAAATTTATCATCATGAAGTTTTATCTCGAGAGATACTAAGGCTATGATGTTTAGTTTTAGAAAACTAATCTCTTCCATTTTCTTACAGTACTTAGAACCACTCAGTACGGTTACAAAATTCACTAACACTTGTTATGAAACTACGGCATTTATTCATTACATAACTACTTATACACATAGTAAAAAGTATCCATATATATATATATATATATATATACACTATCGGCACCCCCACATACATCTATGGTGCTAGCATACTCTACTATCAAGTCCCTGTATCACTCATACTAAAGGAAATACTAGTTCGGAATCACTCTCGAACTGTATTAACACAATGCATATACAATCGGAGGTGAAGCATAGTTCCAAGTCCTAAGAGGTTAGCACATACCCTCACGTCTCTTCAAACTATTTGACTATCATTTTCAGATATCATGTATCTAGGATACTATCTTCTAGGGTACGAGTCAATATCCCCCATAAAGGTCCAATCGAGATAAGACTGTCCCGACGCGAAAACCTATGTTATAGAAAGTAGCCCGGGTATGATTTTACACAAATACATAATACTTAATATATGTACATTCACACAATCACATATATATAGATACACATTTTCCAAATTAAGTTCGCCCACGACCCATAATTATTATCATTCGTTCTTATCACAAATTTTACTCCATTATCTCGCATAACGGATGCGTCTCTACTATTCTCATTTATAATTCATTTCATACATACTTCTCATCCCTCGAAGTATTATCTCTCAATAAGTATAATTTCAGTAGGTATACCCTCACTTACCTTCTGGTCTAAATCTTTCCCGAGTCTCAATTCTTTAGTGAACGTCACTACAAGAAAATTTGGTTTTAGCAACGAATTCTTTAGCAAGGAAGTAATTTTCGTTGCTAAAAGTGTATTTTTAGCAAGAAAAATGGAAAAAACATTGCTAAAAATATAATCTTGTTATAAACATGTTGCAAGGAAATTTTTCCTCGTAGAAGGTAACCTTTAGCAAGGAAATTGTAAAACTCTTACTAAAAAATATGGCGGCAAAATTTCCCTCACTTTTTTTAGTATTCATAACATTTTTTCCAACGTTTTTATGATTTTCCTTGCAAAAAGTATCAAAGATAATAAAAAATAAATTAAAACCCTAACTATCTTTATTTCAACTCATACTCATATTCTCATACGGCTCCTATTCTCTCCATCATCTTCGGAAGCTCAGACCTCATCTTCTTCATCATCTTCGGACGCTCGGACCTCATCTTCCTCTTCGGACTTCATCTTTTTCGGTACTTATTCATCATCATTGGTGCTTATTATATTAAACGCCACCAGACCTCATCGCTGGTGCTTACTATATTGATAGATTGAAACCATATCTTAATTTGATGTTTTTATGTGATTAATTTGATGTTTGTTTTTTGTTTATGGCTTCTTGAGATCTGATGTAATTAGTAATTTTCACCAGCAAAATCTTTGGATACTAATTGGTATTGGAAATCAAATTCTACCCAAAGAATTAAAGGAGAGTGGGATTTGACAAAGACTATTGGGTACAATTTGATTTAGTCAATAGGAGAGTGATTAAAAATATTATATTATTATTTCAGTTTTTTTTTTTTCATATAATGAAACTTTTAACCTTAAATGAATAAATATATATTATATTATCGATAAAAAATATTTTTATATATTTATTTATGGCCCCCTTTAACAATAAATCATGGATTTATCCATAACTACTAATTGGTATTGGGAATAATAATACAATCGACATTTTCTTCATTTATTGTTATTGAGAGATTAATAAATTAGCATGAGAGATGGAGAATAAATCGTGAGATTTAAAGAAGGTAAAAAAATTCATTCACTAAAATGTAATTAGAATTAGGGATTTTAAATTTCGGCGAGATATAGTGGATTTGTGTGTTGAAGTCTTTAGTTCAAAAGAATTAAAAGAACAAGAGATGCAATTGAAATCAGGGATTTCAAATTGCAGGCATAACTAAACTTGTTTCTATATTCGGTTTGGTTTGGGTAATCGATATATTTTTAAGCATAAGACCACACAAGAACTTTTAAATCTTTTACGTTTTTTAGGTAATGATAATAACATTAGTAGTCACAGTGCTAAATACATAACTAGCCTTTTGTGAAAAGCCCATTCTTTCAATCACACTTTAAATTATTTTTAGGTTTAGGGTTTTTCTGTGCTATTTTATTCCATGCTTTGCTTTGGGATATTTGGTATTTGGTCCTATTACTAATGTTGCTATGATATTGTGTTATCTGTCTTAGTAATGATTAATTACGAAAATCATAATTTATTTTTCCAAACAAGTAACAAAACAAGTAATGATATGTTACTGTGAAATAACAGGAAGATAAAGATGGATAAGAGTTGGATGTTTCTGCCTAATAGGTTGTCTAAGCAATATAAATCCGGTGTTGATTCGTTCATCGAGATCGCAAGAGACCACCTTGATGAAAATAACAAGTCACGATGTCCATGTAGATATTGTCAAAACGCATATTTCCATGATCTGATAACTATCAGGAGTCATTTCTTGAGTCGTAGAATGTCTTATAGTTATACTTGCTGGATAAATCACGGGGAGGAGGTGAATGATGAACAAAACTTTTCAAGTGCACAATTGCCGAAAAATGTAGAAGTTGAGGAGGAAGATGATGACATGTTTGGGTTGTTAAATGTTATGTTTCGCCCCAATGGTTCTCCCGAGAATAGTGAAAATGCTGCTAGTATATATAATAAATTATTTGGTGAAATCGGAGAAGAGCTATATCCAGGATGTAAAAAGTTCTCCTCATTTAAGTTTCTTATAAAGTTGAAGCATGTTAAGGTTCTTAACCGCTGGAGCAACAAATCCTTTGATATGATACCCCAACTATTGAAGGAAGCTTATCCAGATTCAAATATCCCCTCTTCGCATTATGAAGCAAAACAAAAGTTGCGAGATTTGGGACTCGGTTATGAATCGATTGACGTGTGCAAATATGATTGTGCATTATTTTGAAAAGAGAATCAAAATTCGGATATGTGTCCAGTATGTGATAAGCCTAGGTACAAGTATGATGATAAGAAAGGGAATAATGTTCCTCATAAAGTACTGCGCTACTTCCCATTGAAACCAAGGTTGCAACGATTGTGTATGTCAAAGCATACAACCGCTGATATAAGGTGTCATAAGGAAAAATGAGTCGATATGCAGGATGTTTTGAGGCATCCAGCTGATGCCGAGGCATGGAAATACTTTAGTAAGAAGTACCTTTGGTTTACGGATGACTCTCGCAATATGAGGTTAGGCCTTGCTTCTGATGGTTTTAATCCATTTGTAAATATGAGTAACTCATACACCATGTGGCCGATAATTCTAGTGCCTTACAATTTTCCACCCTGGCTATGTATGATGGAACAATTTCTCATGATGGCTTTGTTAATATCGGGTCCACAAGAACTGGGTAAGAACATGGATATCTTCTGACAACCCTTTATAGATGAGTTGAAAGATCTTTGGCATAATGGTGTAGAAACATGGAATAATTTTGGTAAGGAATATTTTCGTTTACATGCAATTGTATTATGGACGAATAATGACTTCCCGGCATACGGTAATTTGTCTGGATGGAGCACGAAAGGGTACAATGCATGTCCAGTAAGTAATGAAGACACCTCTTCGCAACGGCTGAGAAGTAAAATAAGCTATATGGGTCATCGTCGTTATTTGCCTTCCAACCATGCTTGGCGAAAAAGTAGACTACATGATGGGAGAAAAGAAGAGAGACCAACATTGAGGGATTTTACTGGAGATGACATATTGGAGCAGTTAGAGAAGGTGAAAATTTTGAAACCAGGAAAGCATCCAAGCAATAAGGATAGGAAGATAAAACGTACCTGTGAGGAACTAAACTGGACGAAAAAAAGCATTTTCTTTGAGTTAGAGTACTGGTCAAAGTTGAAGTTAAGACATAATCTCTATGTAATGCATATTGAGAAGAACATATGTGATAGCGTTCTTGGAACATTGATGAACATGTAAGGAAAGACAAAAGATACAGAAAAGGCTCGTCTAGATTTAGCTGATATGAAGATAAGAAAGGAGTTGCATTTACAAGAACAAGGTAACAGATGGTTGAAACCACATGCATCTTATACCTTAACATTAGAAGAGAGAAAGGACTTTTGTTCGTTCTTAAACTCGGTTAAATTCCCAGATGGTTATGCAGAGAATATATCTAGAAATGTGAGCATCAAGGATTGAAAGATATCGGGCTTAAAAAGTCATGATTGCCATGTTATTCTGCAGCGACTTATTCCTGTTGGCATACGTCAATATTTGCCAAAGGATGTTAATACTGCATTAATTGAGTTGTCAAACTTCTTTCAGCAAGTATGTGCAAAAACTTTGAATGTGAAGGACTTGGGGAAACTAGAGGAAGCGATTGTCCTTATACTCTGCAAGCTTGAAATAATTTTTCCACCAGCATTTTTTGATGTTATGGTCCATTTGTTCGTTCACTTACCATGCGAGGCTATGCTTGTCGACCCGTTAAATATGCGATGGATGTTCCCTTTTGAGAGGTACTTTAAAAATATTTATTCAAATGTTAAATTATGAACTTTCAGTGTGTAAAATGATTTATGTATATAACATTTAATGTGTCCAAGAATCTAGGATCACTGAAGTTAAGCGTAAAAAACAAAGCTCGACCCGAAGGATCGATAGTAAAGGCGTACGTTGTTAATGAAGCCGTAACTTTCTGTTCAATGTACCTTCGTGAGGTCAAAACCAAATTCAATCGAGGAGAACAGAATGATGATACATGTGGAGAAAAACGTAATGTAAAACTCTGTATTTTCTCTCAATCTGTCCATCCCTTGGGTGCCGCACAACCCACTCTATTGTCCCAAAGCATTATTGAAAAGGTCCACTAGTATATCTTGAATAACTGCGACGAAATACAAACTTATCTTGAGTAAGTATCATTTTACACAATCTTTTATTATTATTTCATAAAATAAAACTAAATCTTTTTTTGCATGTGTAGTGAACATATGACATAATTAGAGATTGAATCTCCTGACAATTTATTTCAAAGGCGAGAACGTGAATTTCCAAAGTGGTTTGCGGACCATGTAAATTGATAATTTTAATAATGCGTTTGTTATTTTTCTGATATTAAAACATGATAGTAAATACACCACTAACATCTTCTTTATATTGATGAAAACTTTGCATCATCAAGGGTCACTAAAAGCCACAGATAAGTTGTATTCGTTGGCATGCGGTCCAGATGTTTGTGTGTACAAATACTCTGGTTGTATTGTTAATGGGATTCGATTTCATGCTAAGGATCGTGACGATCGTCGCACAACTCAAAATAGTGGAATTCTTGTCCCTGGAGGGCACGATGATGAAGTGGTTAATTTTTATGGATGTTTGTGTAGTGTCATGCAAATGAAGTACCTAAATCAGTACATTGTTTCTATATTTGAGTGTGAGTGGTTCGATACTAATCCTAAGAACAAGAGAGTAGAAATGGACTATCATCTCACTTCTATTAATGTTAGTTCGACATGGTATAGTGATGATCCCTTTTTGATTGCCACTCAAGCAACACAGCTATTTTACTTAGCTGACTACAAGTTGGGTCCTAACTGGAAAGTAGTACAAAAAGTGAAACATAGACACATTTGGGACATTCCAGAAAAAGATGATGCTGGAGATACCAACGATTATCCAAATAATGCTGCATACTAAGAAGAAGAATCTTCTGATATTCAAATGGTTATTCAAGAGGGAGATTTGGACTTGAGTCAAATGGCTAGGACCGATGCTCTACCAGACATTATTGAAATCAATGATTTGCTAGCATATGATGATGATAATATTGACAATGGTGATGGTGATGATGAGGAAGATGACACATTAGGAGAATACTATAGTGATGAAGAGAATTGCAGTGATGATGATTATGACAGCGAGTGAAGGAAGATTACACATTTTAGTTTATTTTGTTATTTAAATCACAATGCACTTGTTATTTATGATATTGATTGAGATTAGTTAAATTTCAGTGATGTGAGAAGGATTTGTGTTTATTTTATTTCAACTCTAAATTATATGTTACTTAATTGAGTTGGTTTCATTATCATTTCTTTTTAATTTTATATTTGTAAATGAATTATTTTGATTAATTGATCAGGATTATTATTATGGCACCTGGTGAATGTGGACGTGGATGTGGACGTGGTCCTTCAACTACTGCTTTGGTAGAGCCACCGAGTGAGCAAGATTCAATTATTCATGAGGATCTAATACCTAATGAAATTGCTTCTAGGACATTGAATGGATCACCAATGACGGGTCCAAATTCTACATTTGAGCCTAATTATAACAGTACAAACATATAAGTAGGCTATATACACTATGTTAATCATTATTTAAGAGTTTCTTTATGACTTTATGTAAACTGAGTTAATCATTACATAACACTCAAATTCTAAAATTTTCCCACTCATGTTTGGTTTTGGGTTTCACATGATTCGTAGGCTTTTTGATTGACAACCAGTTTACAGATCACTCTAGGATTTCACACACTCTGTCTCTGTTTACATGGAAGACTATATCCCTCCAGAAGTTATCATTCAAATCATGTCATGGTTACCTCCAAAGTCAGTGCTTCGCTTGGTGTGCTCTTATTATAACCCCTGATTTCATCACCCTCCACACACACCATCTCACTCTTTCCAAAATCAACCACAACAACACTCGTACACTCATCAGGAACTATTCCAAAACCCTTAAGAAAGAATTATATTCTGTACATTTCTATAACGAATCATTCAACCTTGACCTCGACGTCAAAATCGAATTCCCATTTCAGGGTGTATGTCCATATTCTGTAGATCCTACATCCTGTTAATAGTGCCATTTTCTGATTTGACTGTTAACACTCGATATTTGGTAGAGCTCTTAACTGCTCCTTTTTTGCTTTGGAGCCAAAATCTGTGCCATTTTTCACCTCTGCCTCGCTGAAAAGTGAAACAACATCAGCTCGCAATTTGATCATCCAAATCAGATTAAATAAGAAAATAAGAATCATGACTTGTTGCCAAAGTGTCCTTCCTGGAACTTTTGTTGTAAAAATAAAATTGACTAGGTGACCAATTAATCCATGTCTAGCCACATAGGCAGTGGAAGACCTTTAGTCGCCTGATTACCGACATGCGCTTTTTACAACAATGTTTTTCGGGATCAGCAAAACACTGAATAAGAAAGTATTCCAATTTGTCTTCCATTTTATACTCATGTCACATTTGATGTATGCACCCGATAATCAATAAGTAGGCAACTGATATTCTATGAGTAGGCCAACTGATTTTAAAATGTAAACCAACAAATATCACCTTTGATATGTTTGATAAACATAGACTCATGCACAAATATGGAAGTGATATGTGATCAGAGGATCATTATACACTTTTCTGGCCAGAGTTTTCATACCAAGTCAAAACAACCCAGCAGTCATGATAATATCTAGTTGTTTTTGGTGTTCACCTAGTCTATGTGCCACTTCCATTGCCTCTTTGTCAAAGCGCACAATCATATTTTCCTCTATTATAGGATGGTTCGGTTTATATGAACTTATATTTAAGAACTTTCATCTTGGAGGAATCCAATGCCATAGTTATTCCAATCATAAAACTCTGTCAATTCTGCCTTTATACTCCTAATATCTTCCATGACACCACGAACCTCTATAAAAATATGAATAACATGATTATTGTTATCAGCCACACAACCATCCTTCTGGATAACAATAGTAAGCACAAATGAATCAATGATATGTTCTGCCTCATATGCCACATCTTTAATTTTCATCACAAATGAATCAATGATATGTTTTGGACTTCTTTCTAGAATCCTCGGTACCCTTTTCTGTTTACGGTGTACCAAAGGAAAATTGGGGCATGGCTATTTCAGCTGCCCATTATAGTTGCATCCCTAGAGGCAAGGTACTCCACGTTCCTTGAGAGAAAGTTGATGTGCTCTAGTCTTGTTATTTGGACACCACAGGGCATTGGGCAGCCCACAACCTTGTGGCCTGAAACACTCATGCTTCCGATGGGCTTCTTGAAAGTAACTTTGGGGGCACGTTTGACAAAAGGCATTATGAGACCAAACAAATCCCCATCACATTGGATATAGAACCTGTTATGAGTAAATCATGTTTCTTTAAGGGTCTGTATAACCAGATCCAAATCATACAAAATTCCAACTAAAAAAACTTCCCTCCCAACTAATATACCATGAATATTTCCTTCCGTGCCATAATTTTTTATGTAGCCTCAATACTCATTCTTCTCCAATTCCATAGATGGACAAACCAGTCCAATACACCAACTTCAAACTGTCTAGAATCGACACCATAATTGCTCTCTATAAATGGATCCCCAAGGTTGTTGATGGAGAAGTTTTGCAATTGTCCCAATGCACCATAATCAAAATCCAGATTATAGGGGTAGCCCAAGTGTTGCTTGGTCCTTTCAAGAAAAGACTTTCTATATCTTGCCAATACACTAGCCATATAACCTTCCCTCTCGTCGGTAACCTCGTCATCTGCCTCCGGTTCTGTAACCTCAAGGCACATCGTGTGCACATTCCTTCCAAGCACAATCTCCCTCTCCTTCTTATTCTTCTTCCACACACCATTAATGTTTAATGATCCCTTATCAACAACCGGTGGTAAAGGTTCTATGATTATAGTAGTGGGATCAAAATCCTTTGGCAAAGGATCAACCTTTTCCAAATCAACATCAACAAAGAACATCTCAACACTCCCAACCATTGTTAATTAACTTTAGGAAAAAAGAGTAAGGGATGTTTTATTTGGACGTATCTAATTCCCTGTCGATCACCAGGCTGTAATGCCAAAAGAGTGGTTTTGGGGTGCGGTTTGGGTTGTAAATATGTCTGATTTATCAGTGACAATAGAAGATAAATGAAATATCAGTGCTATTCTATCCTCCTATTCCGTATGAAATCCAATTTTGGGGAGGTTAGACCTCGTGCCTATCCACGTGGGACCAGGGTCACCTTTTGAACAGGGTCATGGCCCGAAGAGAGACAGAGTTCTTTTTGCACTTTCCCCCTAACATTTATTTATAAAGCACTACATAACCTGGAATAAATTTGACTAATTAAATAGACATAAATTAGGAAATAAGATAAATATTTCTACAAAGTAATCCTAGATAATCCACATAATATCCAAACTTAATAAGATTCTTGGTAATATACTGACCTTATTCCAAAAAATAGGACTCCTTGTATAAGGGGAAAATTTTTATGGGATTTAAAGGGGTATAAAGATATTGAAAGTATTTGTTGAAAGGTTCTCTTATCTGTCAAGAGTCACGCATCATTATATGTGATGGAAAGCTAGAAGTTTCAGTATATATGTATTAACAAGATAAACAATAAATTGAGAGAGTGAATTCCAATCGAATTAATAATCACAATTACCAACTCGCGAATCAGAATATGAGGTTTTTTTCTGATGGAAACCTCAGGTTATTGTTTAGAAGTTGAACTTATAGAGGATGATTTTAGACGAGATCATTAAATGTTGTTAGATATTGTCAAGAGAGTAATGAAAAATATAGAAATGAAATATTCTACCTGCATTGGTGGCTACCAATACACTACCCATACATGATAGTATAGATAAGAATGAGATATTCCTAAAATTCAGCACCATATTTTTCAAGGAACATGTGACACCCCGCCTAATTAAATACCGGGCGATCACTCCTTTATTAAATTAAATCAAGGTGAACAGTTTGGTTCATTCTTAGCATCACTGTCGTAAAAAGAAACTTTCCAATTAAACACCCTAAATAATTAAGCTAAGTGTCAAAACCAATTTTTAACATTAACTTCCAAATTATATAAAGAAAAGATTTTTTTTAAATTATTAACAAAGCTCAATGAATAAGATTCACACCACAATAAACTGGAACGAAAGAATCCAATATATAAAACATTCATCAACGAATGTCAACATGCGAGAAAATAAAGTAATACATCCGTCCTGAACAAAATCCCAAAATAACGAACTAGGAAATAACTGAAGTAACAAGGTCCCAACATAATGAAATAATGGAAAGGCCTACACATGCCCATCTGAATGAAAATGCTAGGAGTGGATCTGAATGAACAAAGTCGTCTAATCAAAAGACCTGCAACTCCCACCTAAGCTGCAGCGCGTTCATTCCAAAAAATCCTAAGCAAGACGCCCCTGTGGCTGGGCACCTGAAATACATACATATATATATATATACAAGGGGGAGAGGGAGAGATAAAACGGGTCAGAGCCCGAAAGTGTGTATGATTTAAAATTAGTTTAGCAAGTATTTAAATTGATACAGGCCAATGCAATAACATATTAGTTCGACACTCTCTTGAGAAATTCTCACCTCTCTTCTAGTGTGCACGCCTATCGTACTAACCTTCCCCAAATGGTTTAACTTAACATATTATCATACTAACCTTCCCAATAATTTAGTTTATCTTAACTTACTCATAAGTTTTAAAAACCGAACAATGTCAACGTGTGAAAAGGGTACTTTCAAAGTGTAGCACAACTCTCGTTTTAGCTTCATTAATTTATAAAGTTTCCCAGTGTCATATTATACTCTCATAAAACAAGTATTTCCAATCTGATTCATCAAACATGACTTACATACCAAATCACAGTAGGTAGTTCCAAGTTTCAGAACTTCATATATATTAAATACTCGTGTAATATATATATATTCTAATGGCACCCCACATAAAAATTATGGTTCGGGCATACTCTGCTATCCAATCCCCATATCAATCGTACTAAGGGAAATACAAGTTCGGAATCACTCTCGATCTGTATCAATACAAACACAAACAATATTGAGGCGAAGTATAGTTTCCAAGTCCAAGAGGTCAGCACATACTCTCGCGTCTCTTAGGACCGTGACTACCGATTCGATAGCCTGTACCTAGGATTCCTATCTTCTAGGGTACGAATCAATATCCCCTATAAGGCAACACAGGATAAGACCGTCCCAGCGCGGTAACCTCAGGGATAGCAAGTAGCGCGGGTAAGTTTTTCACATGTATATAATATATGCACACACAATCATATAAATATACTACTTTCATCATATTGATATAGGTCACTCTCGTTACCCATAATTACAACATTTATCCTTAATTTCACATTATTAGTATTACGCGTAAGGTTTCGTCTCTAACCTTAACTCGAAGGGTTTTCTCACTAGTTATGGAACACTCATGGGTTCTATCCATCCAAGTAACAAATTCAGTAGGTAGACATCTATTCACAATCGTAGGTATTCGTCATAATCCCTCACTTGAAATACGTAGTTCGTCATTCCTTAATTAATTATATCTAAAACACAATAATCATTTCATAATAAAGTCCTCAACACTTAATCATATGTCCTACTGGTCTCTCCTATATCCCAAAACATTTTATTTAATATGCCCAAGGATTATTCCATGATAAATTAATTCAACTAATTAAACATGGGGAAATAAGAGGCTGCCAGGAAGGGTCGATCGATCGACGGCTGGGGCTCGATCGATCGATCGACGCTCTAGGGTCGATCGATCGATCAAGCAGGTCTGCGAAAATTCTGCAGAATTGCAGTTGCGGGTTTCACCAAAATTCTTCATTCAAATTCATATTTTACAACCCTAATCATCCCAAAACTTATACCACAAACATAATAGCATATTACCAGATGTTTCTAACGTTAAGCATGCGTATAACCATCATTAAACATGATTAAACAACCTAAAATCTCATCTAATCATCAAGAACCTTAAGTTTTCTTAACTTCTATTCTAATCAGTTTTTCTCCAGAATTTCCTTCTACATAATCATCAAAATTCGTGGGTTAATCATCTACATCATATAAGACTTCCAGAATATGGTTTTAATCTTTTCTACATGCAAATTCCTATCAAAAAGTGGGGTTTTCTTCCATAGATTATACTCCTAATCATTCCTAACTAATATGAATATTGCACCAACGAAAATACGCAAGTTAAACACTTGCCTAGGATTTCAGAGGTCTGGTTTCCTGCTGGTATTGGTGTGGTTGCGTTCTCCACCTTGCGATCTACGCGTTGGTGGTGACGGCGGTGCAAACGGTGGTGTTTTGGCCTTGAATCTCCTTGAAAGGTCTCTCCTCTCTTCTCTAATGGCCGTTCTAGGATTTTGTACGTTCTAACCCTAAAAGGCTAACTTAACCAGCTGATAAAGGCTGCTAAAATTCGTGGGTTTACTTACCCTATTTTGTAAAATGACCAAAATGCCCTCCCGGGTCACTAATTAGGCCTAAAAACACCCCGAGACTCAAACTAAACCCCCGGATACACTTTTCTGACTATCTCGACCCTTCTGGACGCGTTGGCGCACTCAAAACGACCATATGAGCAACTTATAAAATATTCAGTTTTATATATTAATAATTAATCCCGACGCGACACGGGCGCGTCCCGACTAAAATTCCCAAAACTGCCATTTCATTCACTCGTGACATTTACTATAATCAATATCATATATTACTATGCTCATAAGTAATATTCAAAAATTTCATATAATTACTAACTCACGTCACGTCAATATTTATAACATAATTAATTTCCAGATTTTTATTAAATAATACACTCTCATTAAATTTAATAAATCCCCCAAATTAATATAGCATAAAAATACGGGGTATTACAGAACACAACTAGTTTCAAATTTTAATAAAACAATATATCAAAAATACAATGGAGACTCTAAGAAACACAATTAAAATTAGGAAACGATAGAGAAAAAAGAAAAGAGGAAAAACAAAAGAGTCTTTTAGACACACTTAAATCATTATAGTTTGGTTTCATGAAGAGTACTTGTGTGATCTCTTATATTTCTCAATCATATGTAGGTTGCAAGTAATGCACATACAATTTGTTACGGCGAATTGAGACCCCTCGGGATAGGACTTGTGTTGTTATAATTGTATTTGTATCCTTCAGAAGATGTGTGTTATGTCCAATTACATTTCATAATAGTTGTTTCTGCCCCCATTCATTACAGGAATTACTAGTGGAGAAGAGGTAGCAAGAGTCGCACCTGCCAGTGCAGGGGTAACAGAGCTACTGACGACATAACCTTATATGCGAGACCATATTTACTATTATTAATTTGCCAAATCATCATCGCTGTCAAGATCCTTTGCTGCTATAAAAAAATAGAAATTATGCTGATAACATTTCGAAAGTTAGAAAATTTCTTAATAAATGAATACCATATTAGCATTACTGGTAGTGCGGACTGAGTAAGCCAACTGATTTTCTATGAGTAGGCCAACTGATTTTAAAATGTAAACCAACCAATATCTCCTTTGATATGTATAAGAATAGTTAACATGAAAGTTGTAAAGAAAAATGAACAGCTACCACATTTAATGCTAGGACATAGCTCTTATGTATCACATTTCTTGTTATATATATATAATATATGTTTGTTATTGGAACTGAACTATAATATGTGGTGTTTTTCAGAATCTGGATCCACTTCTAAGAAAAAGGGTCGTGGCAGAACACATGGGATAGGAACTGATATTCTTATTAAAAGTTTTGGGGGTTCTAAGATTCCAGTTCAATGGGACTCAATTCATAATAAACCGATTGGACGTACTGCTACCTCTTTGGATAATGAAATTGTCTTTGCCATACGAAATTTTGCCCCATTAAAGGTGGAAAAATGCGGAAATGTTGAAGAGAAGGAGAAGACATCAATGATTGTTCGCGTTTTGGTATATTTAATTTTTGGGTTCTATTACCTTAAAAAGCTATGATTTTATATTCTAAACTCGTTAAAACTTGTGCAGTCAAAATTTGAGTTAGACATCACAAATCCGGCGGTTGTGAGCTATTTGCATACATCAATGTCCACACATTATAGTGGATTTCGTAACACATTGAAGAAACATTTTTCTAAATTTTCGAATATTGAGGAGGCGAACAAGAACAAACCTAGTGATGTGGAAAAGGACAAAGATTGGAAATTTCTTTGCTTGTTTTTTAGTACAGAGGAACATAAGGTAATAATTTTTTATGTATGTTTTATGTTAAAATTGTATGTTTCTAAAGTTTCAGTAAATTAACTTGAAGTATATCACTGTTTTTTAGCGTAAATCTGATGCTTTCTCTACTAGTCGTTCAAATGCCAAGTATGTTCATCGTGGTGGGACAAAGTCTTTTGTCCAATACTTGTATGAAGACAGGGTAATTTTTATAGCACTTAAAATTTGTTAAATTTTAATTTTTGTGGATACATGTACTTATGTATTTTATTTTCGTATGTTAATAGGAAGGTAATTCATATGAGATGCCGAAAGGACAAATGGAAGTATTTTATGATACTTATTGGACGAAGGACAACAGGTGGATTAGTGAAGAAGAAGAGTCTGACTATGTAAGTATATAAAAGAAAATAATTTTACATGCTTAGACATAAAGCATTATTCACAAGCCGTGCGGGCTGCATTGATTTTTTTATTATTGATTTGTGTCACATGTTGGATGTCATGAATAAATAAAGGAAATTCTGCCCATTTTTTTTTTAAAATAAAGTGAAATTGGTGGAAGGGACACATTGATGATTTACTAGTATCTGTAGTTCGATTAGTGATTTGTGTGTCACAACATGTTGGGTTTCTTAAATAAGCAAAGTAATCTCTGTCGATTTTGTTTTTTAAAGTTTAAAAAATAGTCAAACCGATAGTGTAACATATTATTTTCTTTTTCTTTGTAGAAATAGATGACTGAATTGCAAAAAATCTCAGAAGATTCTGATGAAGCATAATCTGTCAAAAACTCCTTGGAAAGAGGTCGGGATACATAAAGGGTCTTGGTACTCGACCTTTGAAATCACTATGCAGGCAGAATTTTGATTTGGAGAACAAAAAGTTACAAACAGAGATCGTAGATTTGAAAAAACTAGTCCAAGGTCTTGTATCAGAGATGGCTATAATGAAGGCCACCTTACTGCTAGATAAAGACGTTGCTCCCAAGGAAGATGTTCCTGAAGGATCTTCGGCCCCTTCGAGTCAAGTTGCATGATGGCAACTATTGATTTTATCATTTTGTTTGTGATGAGAAAACTAGTTTAAACTCATCTCTTAGTTAGGAAGTACTATTTACTTTTGAGCCTCCTTGTGACATGAATAGTAGTATATTTATGTTTTGAATATTATATAACATCTTATAATTATGTGTGTTTACTTTATTTTCTTTTTATTTATTTCAATATTTAATATAATTCCGCCACGAAATAAATGTTGCAACGAAAAAAAGTGTTACAAAAGACTATTAGCAACGAAAAATTGACATTTGGCAAGGAATTTTAATTCCCTTAATATTTTTTTTGTGAGGATTTATTAGTATATTTTGCAACGAAATATTCGTTTTAAATGGTTTTTGGTCAAAATTCGAGAACTTTATTGCAACGAAAAAGAGTGTTACAAAAGACTTTTACCAATGTAAAATTAACATTTAGCAAGGAATTTTAATTCTCTCAAATTATCTTTTGCAAGGATTTGTTAGTATCTTTTGCAACGAAATTTTTGTTTTAAACGATTTTTAGTCAAAATTCGAGAACTTTATTGCAACGAAAAAGAGTGTTACAAAAGACTTTTACCAATGTAAAATTAACATTTAGCAAGGAATTTTAATTCTCTCAAATTATCTTTTGCAAGGATTTTTTAGTATCTTTTGCAACGAAATTTTTGTTTTAAACGATTTTTAGTCAAAATTCGAGAACTTTTTTGCAATGAAAAAGAGTGTTACAAAAGACTTTTACCAATGTAAAATTAACTTTTAGCAAGGAATTTTAATTTTCTCAAAATATCTTTTGTAAGGATTTGTTAGTATCTTTTGCAACGAAATATTCGTTTTAAACGGTTTTTAGTCAATATCCGATAACTTTTTTGCAACGAAAAAGAGTGTTACAAAAGATTTTTAGCAATGTAAAATTAACATTTAGCAAGGAATTTCAATTCTCTCAAAAAATCTTTTGCGAGGCTTTATTAGTATTTTTTGCAACGAAATTTGCATTGCAAAAGCTTTTTAGTTAAGAAATGAGAACGTTTTTGCAACGAAATATCTTGTTTTCCCCAACGAAAAATTTTATTGCAAAATATTTTTAGCGACCATGACAAAATTTCCTTGCAAAAGATCTATAGCATGTTGGTTAATGCGAGGAACGCTGCAAGAAAAAAAAAAACGTTGCAAAAGGTGTTTTGCAACGAAAACATACCTTTTGCAACGATTTTTTTTCCTTTCTAAAAGCCATAATTTTTGTAGTGCGTACGCATAATTTTTAATGTATGAATAACTTCATGTTAACCCACAATTTCATCCCATATTAAATTTCACTCAATGGAGTCTACTTAGACCCTATTGGTCCTCTTCATGTCCCATTTTACTATTTAAAATATATTCAAGGGTTCCCACATATTTTATCCGAATTAAACAAAAAGGGGAAAAACATGCGGTTTTCCAGGAGGGATCGATCGATCGAGGAATCGGGTTGATCGATCGATCGTCGATCGATCGATCCTCTTGGTCGATCGATCGATCAAGTAGTTCTTGGCCAGTTTTCTACACTTTTCAACCTACGGGTTCAATCATTCTAACCCCTATAAACCTCTATAATTTCATCCCAAACTCCCATCAAAGTAATCAAAATGTATAAGTAATATATATAAACGAGTTCTAACGTAACGACATCGATAATTCCTCAACGAATCATCAAAAAGGTCTTAATCCCAAATTTATTTATAAAACCAAAATTTGAGTGAATAATCAAGAACCTCTATTTTAATCCACATTTTCTTCCCAAATATCGTAATAAATTCATGGGTAATCCTCTACATATGATCAAGATTTCAGACTACATGGATTCTCCCTACAACACATATAAATTCTCTTCCAAAACATATAATTATTCAATTAAAACATATGATTTTCATTCCTAGACTAACATGGAAGGAATATCAACTAGAAATTACCAAGATAGATACTTGCGTAGGATTCAAGGGTTTGATTTGTTTATGAAAAAGATATGGTTACGTTCCTCGTCATGCGATCTACGTTTTGGTGGTGGTGGCGGTGCAATCGAGTAAGTTCTAGGCCTTGGATTTCTTAGAAAACTCTCCACCTTCTTCTCTAATGGTCGTTCTTAGGTTTTGTGTTTGTTAAACCTAAAATACAACTCCTAATGGATGATATATCCTAAGAAAATTCTTAGGTTTAATTACCCAAAAATACAAAATGTCTATAATTCCCTCCCAAGATGTCAATTAGGCCTAAAAATGCCCCGAGATCCACCCGGGTACACTTTTCTGACTATCTCGACCCTTCCTGACACTTTGGTGCACTTGAAATGACCATACGGGATACTTATAATTTATTCACTTTTATAATAATAATTTAGTTCAGATACGACACAGGTGTGTCCCGACATAAATTTCCACAATTGCCATATTATTCACTCGTGACAATATTAATAAAAATCAATCTCATATATTACTTTACTCATCCAGTAATATTCAACCAATTTCCAATAATTACTAACTCTCGTCACGCTAGTAAATATTTAAAATAATATTTCGGATTAATATTAAATTAATATCTCAATTAAATTTAATAAATACCCAATTTTAAAAGCCATAAAAATACGGGGTATTAAATTAATATCACAACTGATGAAGGAACGTGCGGTTAAACTGTACCCAAGGTCCTTCCATTGACGCAACATCTCACTATTAAATGTGGCGGTTGACTCCCCTATTATAACTCTGCTCCAATGAGTCAAGAAAAATTTTACCCCAAATTTTCACTTCTAGCTAACCACACTCCGCCATATGCCCAAGCCTTTGAATAGATTGCCTTTGTTGGGTAACAGACATAATTTCCGCATTTCTAAAACTTCTACTTATGACTATCCTCAGTTTTCCATTTGACCCTCTCCCAAGCGTACTACGTTGGGTGAGTCTAATTTGGCATCACTTTCGACTATAGCAGCACTTGGAATTTGTAGGCTGCGTCCTAGTTGTCTTTACAGTCCTGGCCTCTCGTGCAATAATAGGGGTGATCTCGACTATGCTTATCAACCTAGAATATACTTCACAACCTCACTAAGCCCTGCCTTCCATTACTCTCCCAATGGCACTCATCTGCCATACATCCTGTTCGAACACGTCCGAACGCAAATAAGATTCACTAATATATATGGGATAGCAGGAGAAAGATATCACACCAAAGAAATCAACAATCCTAAACATAGGGCTCTATATCAAATAAATCTACCCTAGAAGCATAATAAGCCACACAGATCCTAAAGGACACTAGAACCTGATGCTCTGTTACCACCTATAACATCCTGCCTAATTAAATATGGAGTTATTAGCCCTTTATTAAATTAAAATGTAAGGACATTTTTGTCCATTATCAATTTGTATGTCGTACGCCGTTACACCGTTGAAGAAATTCAAGATCGCATCTACAACAACGGATCCGAATATCAAAGCGTCTTCAACATCATAACCTCTGCGAGAACTAACTTGGTAATGTTTTGTTTTTAAGTTCCTTAAGCTTCATACTTAGTATTGGAATTTTTTATAAAATGTTTTTTATAAAATGTTTTAAGCAAAAAGAGGCTTTTAAAAGATTTTAATTTTTCTGGAATACCGGACCGGTCCGCCCATATTTTAAACGAACCGATCCGCCTCTGGACCGGTCCGCCTCGCTACCAGACCGATCCGTGAGTTTTTTATCCACCATCTTATATTTCCTATAAATATACCTATTTCGGTGGTGTATTTTTTTCAAGTCTTTGAGAAAACGTTTCTAAGAGTACAAACACAACAAGACTTCGTTTTTTGATGTGCCAAACATCTTTTTGATTCACACACAAAAATCCCAATTACTTTCGTGAATCTTTTGGAACCCTAGAAAACAAACTTGGTTTTGTTCAACCTTTGTGGGGAGATCTTTGCAACCGAGGGCTACGTGTCATTGCTGAGGGAGTCTCTACAAAGTGTTATGACTGCGTGTCATTAAGGATAGTTGTGGTTCTTCCTTTGTTGTTTGGGTTGTGAGTCCTTGGAGGGTGCTGCGTGTATTCTCTTACTGAGTTCAAGACTGCGTGTCTTTGTGGGTTAGTTGCGCGTTGATCCATTGCAGATTTCTCTATGTAATTGTAAGTTGCGATTTATATATTCATAGTTAAATAAAGGTTTTACCCGAAAGGGTTTTTTTTCCTGAAATTTATGTCTCAACATATTTGCTCTGTTGCATGCTTTCTTTATTTATGGGTTGACACACGCACCTTAGATGCATGCTTAGGGACTCTAATTAAATAAGGGTTAATTGGAAACTTGCGAATTTAATTTAAATTAATTATCATACAGTAACACTTTTCATAAAATCAAAGTGAACGGTTGCTTCATTCTCAGCATCACTATCGCAAAATAAATATGTAAAATTTCAACACCCTAAATAATTAAGCTAAGTGTAAAAACAATTTAAAGTCTTATTTTTATTTTATGAATTTCCAATATGAAAAACCTTTATTAATAACCAACAGTTTAAGAATCACGTTAATACTAAGGATTGCAATTAACACATAAGAATTAAACCATCTAGATAAAACAAACCAAGTTTAAGACCAATAAATGAAATCATACTGACAATAGTTAACTCCCAAGGAATACTGAACTCTGGAAATATAAATAAACATAAATCTATGACAAATCCAAATGGAATAGAAAAATAGGCGACACGTGCCCTAACTATAAAGAACTAAAATAGGAACTGAATCAATGAAGAAGTCGTCTAAAGCAAGGGCGTACAACTTCCACATAAGAGGCAACACGTCCAATCCAAAGAACCTATGCAAGACACCCATGTGGCTGGGCACCTGTAATACATACATATATATACAAGAGAGAAAGGAATGATAGAAAATGGGTCACAGCCCAAGTGTAAAACAGTTTTAAAAATAGTTTAGCAAGTATTTAAAATGCTTACCGGCTAATATAACCACCAAATTTGTGCACGACACTCTCTTGATAATTCTCACCTCTCATCTAGTGGGCATGCCTACCATACTACTAATCACATAAGTCTATCAAATTTAACCTGATGAATTTTTATCTCGAGAGATACTAGGGCTATGATATTTAGTTTTAGAAAATTAGTCTCTTCCTTTTTCTTAAGTTACTTAGAACCACTCAGTAACGTTACAAAATTCACCAACACTTGTTATGAAGTTGGGGCATTTAGTCATTACATAACTACTTATACACATAGTAGAAAGTCTCCATATATATATATATATATATATAGTCCTGCTCTTGTGCGGACTAGTCTGCATTCTAAGAATGCGGACCGAACATGTGTCACCTGACGGTGAGCCCAGAAGAGAGAGAGAGTGTACCTATAATTTAGTCGATAATTTATAGGCACACCATTAGGTGACACATGTCCGATCCGCATTCTTAAAATTCGGACTAGTCCGCACAAGAGCATTATTTTATATATATATATATATATATATATATATATATATATATATATATATATATATATATATATATATATATATATATATATATATATATATATATATATATATATATTAGTCACTCATATAATATATATCTACCATCGGCACCCCACATACATCTATGGTGCTGGCATACTCTACTATCAAGTCCCCGTACCACTCATACTAAGGTAAATACTAGTTCAGAATCATTATCGAACTGTATTAACACAATACACATACAATTAGAGGTGAAACATAGTTCCAAGTCCTAAGAGGTCAGTACATACCCTCACGTCTCTTACGACCATCGTACTATCATTTTCAGATAGCCTGTAGGATACTATCTTCTAGAGTACGAGTCAATATCCCCCATAATGGTCCAATCGAGATAAGTTTGTCCCGGCACAGAAACCTCCGTGATAGCAAGTAGCCTGGTATGATTTTACACAGATACATAATACTTAATATATGTACAGTCACACACACACACACACACACACACACACACATATTTATATATATATATATATATATATATACACACGTTTTCCAAATTAATTTCGCCCACGACACATAATTATTATCATTCGTTATTATCGCAAATGTTACTTAATTATCTCGCACAACATATGCGTCTCTTTTATTCTCATTTATAATTCATTTCATACTTAATTCTCATCTCTCGAAGTACTCTCTCTCACTAGGTATAATTTTAGTAGGTATACCCTCACTTACCTTCTGGTCTAAATCTTTCACAAGTCTCAATTCTTTAGTGAACGTACGCACAAATTCTAATGTATGAATAACTCACCATTAACCCACAATTTCATCCCATATTAAATTTCACTCAACGGAGTCTACTTAGACCCTACTGGTCCTCTTCATGTCCCATTATACTATTTAAAATATATTCAAGGGTCCCACGTATTTTATCTAGATTAAACAAAAAGGGGAAAATATGCGGTTTTCCAGGACGGATCGATCGATCGAGGAATGGGGTCGATCGGTCGATCGTCGATCGATCGAGCAGTTCTTGCCCTGTTTTTTGCAGTTTTAAAACTATGGTTTCAATCATTCTAACCCCTCTAAACCTCTATAATTTCTTTCCAAACTACCATCAAAGTAATCCAAATGTATAAGTAATAGTGAGTTCTAAAGTAACGACATCAATAATTCCTCAACGAATCAATAAAAAAGGGTTTAATCCCAGATTTCTTTATAAAACCAAAATTTGCATGAATAATCACGAACCTCTATTTTAATCCATATTTTCATCCCAAATGTCATAATAAATTTGCGGGTAATCCTCTACATATGATCAAGATTTCAGACTACATGGATTCTTCCTACAACAATATAAATTCTTTTCCAAAACATATAATTCATCAATTAAAACATATGATTTTCATTTCTAGACTAACATTGAAGGAATATCAACTAGAAATCACCAAGATAGATACTTTCTTGGGATTCAAGGGTCTGATTTGTTGATGAAAATGATATGGTTTTGTTCGTCGTCGTGCGATCTACATTTTGGTGGTGGTGGTGGTGCAATCAAGTGAGTTCTAGGCCTTGGATTGCATGAAAAACTCTGCACCTTCTTATCTAATGGTCATTCTTACGTTCTGTGTTTGTTAACCCTAAAAGAAAACTCCTAATGGCTGAAATATCCTAAGAAAATTTGTGGGTTTAATTACCCAAAAATACAAAATATCTATAATACCCTACCGAGATGTCAATTAGGCCTAAAAACGCCGCGAGACACAAACTAAACCCCCGGTACACTTTTCTGACTATCTCGACCCTTCCGGACACTTTGGGCACTCGAAACGACCATACGGGCGACTTATAATTTATTCACTTTTATAATAATAAATTAGTTCGGACAAGACACAGGTGTGTCTCGACTTAAATTTCAATAATTGTCATAGTATTCACTCGTGACAATATTAATAAAATCAATCTCATATATTACTTTACTCATCCAGTAATTTTCAATAAATTCCCAATAATTACTAACTCTCATCACGCTAGTAAATATTTAAAATAAAATTTCGAATTAATATTAAATTAATATCTCAATTAAATTTAATAAATCCCCAATTTTAAAATCCATAAAAATACGAGGTATTACACTTATCCATCTTATGAGCTAGATATTTTAACTCTCTCCATTTGAGGAGGTTATGCCCTATGATGCTTGTTAAAATATCCTCCAGGTTACAGTTCAGAGGGATGAACTCCTCATATGGATTTTTTGGTCAGTTTTCATTCTTTCTCTTTTCCATTAAAATTGTCACAGCCTTCCCTTTAAGTGTCGCGAAGACCATCTTAGGGTAAGAGTCTTCAGCTTTCAGCATGATGGAAAGGGCTGAAAACTTGAGCATTATAATTCTATGGACAAGGAGGTTAATCTGACCCTAGAGGGAGTCTTGACTCTTATATATATAGTTGATGCATCTCATCAAGTGGGCTACATCTTTGGGCTATTGGGAATCTGATCCTTAATCGATTTCCATGACTCTTCTAGATTGTAAGATCTTTTGGAAAAATATCTAAGATAAAGTGAACAGGGTGATATATCCTATAATCATTTGTGGATAATTAATATGTGTATATTAGCAAAAGGTATGTATATTAGCAAAGGGATGTAGTCATTAGGTTGAGGATGTGGCCTATCAGATCAAATTGTATGTGGTTGCAGCCTGTCAGATCAAATTAGATGAGGTTGTGGCCTCTAAAGATGGGGGATTCATAGTCTTCATCCTTTATGAGGAGTTTTTTTCCATCGTGAATGATATGGTCGAACACGTTTTTCTCCCTCAGATGGTTCTATCTGACGGAACATTTGCCAGGTATATTCCCTCGAATGGAAAAATGATTGAAAAGTTAGTAAAAGCATCTTTAACCTATCTTGGGCATTTAACTAATCCATGAGGTGATGACCTTATCAGATTCTGCCAATAGAATCATCAGTTGTTAATCAGGTGACCTAACCTTATGCAATTTAACGTAACCTACTAGCTATAAAAATATGTTGCGGGGATTTCCAAGCATTTTGGGGCATCTTTGGTCTAGGATAAACAATTTTTAATAAAAAATGTTAATATTCCAAAAATAGGAAACTGGCTAAGATGAGACTAGAGGGTGGATTCTGTAACATGAAGATATGTCAGGTGGCATCCAGTAGGGTACCGGTGGATTCTTCCCCAAATTTACCCAAAATGTGATTTTAGACCACAAGAATCGGACTAAAACGTCTTTGGGTGTTAATCTAGGACACAAAAAGTCCATATGCACAAAATAACATAAGTTTAGCAGATAATTCCTAATATATATAGGTCATAATCATGCGAGAGAATTCTTTAAAATGTAGAGAAAGCTAAATACATGTGAACTCTAGTTGTCAGTCCTTATGTGGTCGTGGGTTGTCAAGCTTTTAAGAGATATCTCGATATGGAAACATCATTAGGGTAGGCAAGTGTGTCCAAAATCCATGGAACAGGTTTAAAAATATAGATTTGGAAATATTAAAACACCCATAGAGTGTCTATATACAAATACGGGTCTAACTACCGAAGTTTCACCCATAGGATGTACATCCAGAAACCCCCATGGATGGAATAAGCCATAAGATACCCGAATTAAGAGGAACTGGGTAGAACACTTTGTTCCCACTGATGGCGCCAAACTGTTGATATAAAAAATGGATCTATAAATATGATCATTGCCATCAAAGCTATACTCAACAGTCAAAAGCGTAGAAAATAGATAAAAATGGAGATGACGTGATACAACACGAGATATAGAGTGGTTCAGGTATAAAAATGAGCATACGTACACTTTAATGACTTATTCCCATTATATACATGTAGTAGTACATTATATGGGGGCCTCAAAGACGTATAAGAAGAGATAGAGGCTAAATACATCACATACAAGTTTTGTGCTGAACGGGATACGACCTTATGACATAGGTTGAGGAGAGGTCGCGACCTGATTTATCTTAGATGATGGGACGAGGTGAACAAAGTATATTATCTGGTGTACAGAGAGAGAGTCGAGAGTTTGGCAGGGCTTTGCTCCCATTTATCTCCTCCAAAATAAGGAGGTGAGGACCTTTGTTTATAAGAATTGGTATGAGTGTCATGTGAATAGTGAACATGATTTAAGGATAAATATTTTTGAGATAGAATCTTTCTAGAAGGTGGATAGTTGGTAATCACTTTGCTGACATGTCAATGTCTACGGTAGGGACGTCGATGTTTGGGGCATGTATTATGGTAATGATATAGTGATACAGTCATGGCCTATCTCTAGTCGATTCGTGGCCTATTTTTATTCGGATCGTGGCCTATGATGATTTGTTCTCTTAGTACATAGGACTGAAGCCTCTATATTGAAGGTTGCAGTCATGAGCATAATAACCTTGACTTTTGTGTCCCTAATCTTCATTATGCGATTGTGGGTTCCCTATCATGTGTCATGTGTTTATAAGCTATCATATTTTGGGTATAACGGAGAGTTCCTTGATGATTTTTTCCAGTCCAAATCCAGGCATGTACCCCATCTTATGAATGATTAAGGAGGATACATTATAAATAATTGGATCCTCCTTTATCATATGTGTGAGTGGGATGAGCCGAAATCCATTGATGCATATGTCATTGTTGTTGTGGTGTTTATTTAAGAGTGGGATAGTACTGGTGTTGGTAGCTGAGGGCCTACAGCTTTCCCTTTGGATTGTGAGAGTGAGGGTGCTCGAAAACAAATGTGGTGAAAGATACCCATTTAAAATCTCTTGTCAAAATGTGATAAGATTTTCTTTACAAGTTGAGGTTGGGATATCAAATACAAGCCTTAAGTTCTATGTGAAAAATTATTTACTAAATATCTTCAATATTAGGTGATTTAATCTTAAGGAAGAATAGGTAAACAATATAGCAAAAAACCAAAGGATACGAGCAAAAACCCACAACGGGAAAAAACCTCGGGCTGACAGAATGAAAAATGTACTATAGTAGAGTTTTACAACTAGAAGAAGTATACTTACAATTTTGGTGACACTATAAAAGACTATACACTATTTCCCACTATATCCTCCAACGAGAGCATCGACATCTAGAGTATGGTTCATAATCTTGATAGTTATCGGTCTACAACCAATACCATAAAGTACTCGTGCCAAATAAATCTTATTTTAAAGTTCGAAGTAAACTTTCTTTGTTTTGAGTTTGAAAAATAAACTGTGTTCCAATGCTTGGAACAAGGAGAGAATTCTTCTTAGAGTGTGGTACCAATTTCTAGGTGTATGATGACATAAGGTGAAAATGTATCATAAAATATGACTTAACCCACCAAATATATCTTTGAGATATATGAAGTCTAAAAATAATTCAAGAACAAATTGGAAAGAAAGTGGTTCAAGGTTTTAAAAAGGTTTAAAAAGGAAAAAAGTTCACTTCAAAACATTTTTAAATTTGACTAGTGTTTAAACTTAATGATATCTTAAAGATATATAAAAGAGAAAAATAAGATATAAATCTTAGAAGAATACAAGATTCAAAATGAAGTTTTTATTAAAAGTTTTTTCTCCCCTTGAAAGTGATTCTTGTGGCAAGAAATTTTGGAAAAAAAAATTTGTTCCCCAAAATAACACTTACGCACTTTCTTTCAACATAAAGTCCAATCCACTTACATATAGCACCAAGCTTGCAAGACAAGCTACTAAGGTACACGTATGTAAGTAGACTTACATTGTGTAAAAGAGAATGATATGGAAAGATCTTTAGTTTGTGCAGGTACAAAGAAAGATGTTCTTGTAAATAGTTCAAAATGTGACTTTCGGCACAGTCAAGACAACTACAGAGACAATGTCACTACAACGAGATTTTGCAATGTTGCGGCAAACCTGCCCGAAGATACAAGGCAAGATAAAGAAAAAAAACTCTGACAAAGGAACGGTTAGAGAGACACTATTATTGTAGCGAGATGTCACTTCGTTGTAGTGAAGATCTCCTACGATAAACCTCAGTCGCCTTTATGAAATGGAATTTTTAAGATTTTTTAAAAGTAGCACACACCAAAAAAAAAATTAAGACGACATGTGTGAGTAAAATATTTATAAGTCTACATGTCAATTTACCTTTCCTAATAGTGGTATAAAAGGATACAGACAAAGGTGAGAATGTTTGTTGAATGGTTTGCATGATGTTTTGAGGAAACAACCTTAAGGATAAGACTCAAAGTATATTTGGTTAATAGATTAATATAATCTAGTACTATTGGGGAACATGACTAAACTGAAGACTCTTACAATCTCCCCCTTTGCCTATTTCGTTACAAATTCATACAAAAATTATGATTACAAATATTATAGAGAAGTGTAGGAACCTGTAATAAATAGACACCAGTAAGGCAAAAAGTGAAGACATCCCTATACTACTACTCATCCTTATGTAATACAAAACATATATATAGAAATATGATGGAAATTTAACATAAAATATGTGATGAATAAGATAAGAATGTGATTCATCATTTCAAAGTGTATACAAGTTCTATAAATGACAAAATATTAGTGCTCAAGGTCATATTGACATATGTATTACATATCTTGGATATATAACCCATGTTTGCTTAGTTTATCATAAAAAATCAAGATATGTTTTAGATTTCAAGTCCCCTTTAATTTAATATTTCTCCCCCATTTTTGTCATGCAATTGGAATAAGTAAAGAAATAATAAAATAAACAATACTGCTAAGCAAGATGACATAGGGGGAGTTAGTATAATCAAAATTAAAAAAAAAATAGAATGTGCAGTCCAACGAATCTAGTCCATTTTTCACTAAAAGAGATAGCAAAATAACATAATGCAGCTAGAAAAACACCAATACAAGTCAAAGTGCACTAAAAGTGGAAAAACAAAATCACGTGTACAAGTTAACATGTATAAAACATGAGTTAGTATGCAATAAGGAAAGTGGGTCAACATGAGGCCTACATAATCCATGGTATGACAAATAAAAACATCAAAAATATAATGAGCTGAGTATCACATAGAAAAATCATGATAAGCAAGTGATATAGAAAAAACTCATATATATATATATATATATATATATATATAATGACATTTGTTTTGGGGGATAATCAAAATATATTAGCAGAAGGAGAAAAATAGCCTTTCTCCGGTGGCTTACATTCTCAAGATGGAAATATTAAAATCATCAATGTAGGAACTTAAAAATCTAGTGATAGGACCCTTATAAGGCCTAGCTTTGAATGCTAACACAGTATCATAATGAATGTCTTGAATGATTGACTTGGACTGCATTCAGATTCCTTCAAAATTAGCTTTATTTCTGGAGCACCAAATCTGTGAACAAATATAGAGAGGAAGAATCTTGCAAAGAATTGATCGAATATTTTTCCCTCGACAATTAATCCACCAAGGAGGAAATTTAGATCTCAAGGAAAAAAATTTAATTCGGAGACCCGTCAATTTTTCAATATGTAACCACACCTCCTTAACAGCATCACTAGTGTGGAATAAGTGGTTATCACATTCTTCTTGGGGAATCAAACAACAACGACATTTAGAAACCATAGGGATAAAGATGCGTTTAAGACTAAGATCTAGAGGAAGAGATTTATGAAGGATACACCATGATAAAACAAAAACTTTAGGCATTAACATCGGGTCCCATATCATAGAGAAAGAGAATTGTAGGCAATGTTTTCCCCGGATTAGATCCCAAGACTTTTTAAGAGAAAAATTTGAGATAACCCAGTTTTGGTCATAAGAATTACGCCCATCAAGATATTCCTCAACTGATTACACTAGAAAAAGAAGGAACTCCCTTGTAATTAACATGCGTGAGTTTTTTGTATTTGAAATGCATAAAATTAGCCCATAAAGAATTATTTTTTAAAAATTGGGACCAGATTTTGCATGCCTATGCCTGACAGATATCATTTAAATTTCTGAGGCCCAGACGACCTTCTAATTTAGGTCGAGAAATCACATTCCAAGATAACCAGTGATATCTATGAATTTCATCCATATGACCCTAAAAAAAATTGGAACATATTTTCTGAATGTCCTTAAAAAACATTTTTGCCGGATGAGTTGTAGAAAATAAGTGAAGACAAATTGACTGAAGAACAGTTTCAATAAGGATAAGATGGCCAGCTTGGTTAGTAACTGAACAGTTCCATTCTTGAATTCGGTTGACAGCCTTAGAAGTGATACCGCGAAATACCATGTTTTTTTCATTCCAACAAAAAGCGGAGCTCCTAGATATACTAATGGAAGAGAAGACTGTCGAAAATCGGATCTGTTGAGAAGCCATTTAAGCTGTCGCCAAGAAAAATGATGAGAAAATAGAATATAGCTTTTAGAGGTATTAATATTTTGGCCTGATTGAAGGTCAAGTTCAGATAGAAACTCCATGAAGTTCCTGAAGGATTTAGCATTACCTCAGAGGAAAAAAATAATGTCATCAGCAAATGAGAGAGATGATACAACGGGACATCCACTGGGTATAGAGAAATGATTAATAGATCATTGAATCATAAGGTTGGGAATACTTCTATTTAAGACTTCATCTGCTATAACAAATAACTCATGAGAAAGGGGGTCACCTTGGTGCAACCCATAACCAGATTTAAAAAAACAGCAAGCTTTACCATTGAGAATGATTGAATAGCAGCCATTAGAGAGAACCCGCCAAGTCATATCAATCCAACTTCATGAAAATCCATAAGCCCGGAGCACTTTGAGAGCAAATATCCACAATATTCTATCATATGCTTTCACCATATCCAATTTAACCACCACATTTGATCCTCTTGATTTTTTGGTAATTTGAGAAAATAATTCTTGAGCAAGAAGAATATTGTCCGAAATGGATCGCCCTTTCCTAAAATCTTCTTGGGATGGAGAAATAATTTTTGGGAGCGAAGATCTAATACGATTACCTAAAATCTTTGAAATAATTTTATTAGAAAAATTACAAAGACTAATGGGTCTCATATCAGAACAAGTTTTTTGTTTTTCCACTTTAGGCATGAGGACTATATTAGTGGAAGACCAACTTCTTGGAATATCTTTGCCAACAAAAAATGAATGAATTTCATTAACAATATCTTTAGCAATGATATTCCACCAAGTTTGGTAAAACTACCCATTAAAATCATCCAGACCCGCAACACTATCTTTATCCATAGAAAAAAATATTTTTTTTTTATTTCTTCCTCATCTAGCACCCTTGAAAGCATAAGATTGTCCTCACAATTAATCATTTTTGGAATGTGCCCAATAATCGATTCCTCCTCCTCACAAGCAGAAGACTCCCCAAGAAGATCCTGGAAGTATGAAAAAATTTCCTCTTCTACTTCATTAGGCTTATTAAAAGTTACACCCGCATCATTCTCAATTTGATGTATGAATAACTTATTTCCCTTTTTCTTAACCACCGAATGAAGAATTTTTTAATTGAGATCCCCTTCTTTGACCCATTTAACACGAGCCTTTTGCTTCCAACAAATTTCTTCAATTTTAAGCTCCTTATTATACTGCGCCATGGCCAAATGCCAAGCTTCCCGGTTTAGATGAGAAGGATCAATATCATATAAGGCTTCCTTTAAAACAACCTCATCTTCTTCTCTTTGAACCCGAGAAAAAATATTTGAAAACATATTTTTATTCCAACTCTTGAGAGATTCTTTCACACTCCGCAATTTTGAAGAAAAGATTGCCATGGGGTTTCCAGAGCATTCACAATTCCAAGCTTTATCAACTACCTCCAAAAAAGAAGGACGAGTAATCCACATATTCTGAAATCCGGATGGTTTAGGAACCAAGTCATAATCAAATTTTAATTTAAGAACTAGAGGAGCATGATCAGAATTAGTATGATGAAGATGCTCAATCGAAGAAGAAAAAGAATTATTAAACCAACCATTATTACCCAAGACACGATCAAGTCGAGCCCAAATTCTAGAATCCACATCTCTATTATTCCACCAGGTAAAGTTTGAACCTGAGAAAGGAATCTCTTGTAAACCAACTTGGATCATAGTAGAGTTAAAATCAATAATAGCCTGACTATCAACCACATTTCCCCACAATTTTTCCTATTGATTAGCCTCTATATTAAAGTCTCCCCCAATAATCCAAGACTCATGTCTAAGACCATCAATAGAAATAATTTCATCCCAAGACAATCTTCTATCTGTTTTATTGTACTTGGCATACACACAGGAAATCAGGTAAGATTTGTGAGAATTAGGGAGAGTAGCTGAAATGGTCAAAGCTTGATCCATGTCTCTAACAACATCCACAATACCGTTAAGATTCCACAATAACCAGATTTTACCCCCCATATTTGACACATGCCCAAAAAATCCAATTTTATGCGAAAGGGTAACAAGATTGACTTCATATATTTTTGGCCCCTAAATGGAAACCATGCAAATATTATATTTATTGATAATCCTCTTATGTCTTCTGATAGAAGCTTTATTCCCCACACCTCTGATATTCCAAAAAAGGAGACTAATCATAAAGATAAATTACGAAAATGAGCTTGAGAATTTTTAGTAGCGGACCTGGTTCTAATAACTGACACTGGTATCTTCTTCTTCTTATTTTTTTCTTCTTGGATATAATAGCAGTGCGGGCCTCCTTTTCAGTATCTTCATTATCCTTCTCTTCAACTGACTCCGGCTAGCATGAAGAATTCCTAAGCAAAACATATTTTTGTTGTAACTGATTAGAGAATACATGAAAATCATCTATAGAGAATTGTTGATAATTAGAGGATTGTATATCATCTGTTGTACTCCATAGTGGCAAGAGACTTGCATGGGAATTTTTTGGTAGAAGATCATTTTCCGACTTAGCAGGAGATTGATAGCGTTGGGGTTTAAATGAATTGTCAGCTGCAGGAATAACTATCTCACCCTCTTCTACATCAGTATACTCCATAAGAACAGCAAATGAGTTATGGATCGGAAGTTCATCAGTATTATCAAACTTAAGCTCAAGTTCCACAATAACTGGGGATAGGTTTGATGATGCAAATAGAATAGCTCTTGTAGCTGACGAGGAAGATAATCCATGAAGGGTCATATTGACGAACCCACCTACACTCTCAATATTTTTAGGGCAATCGTTTGAATTTACCTGGCCTTTATCTTTTTGTTAGTTAAAATTGTTTGAAACCACCTGGTTTTTAGGAGCCTTCGCCAGTGAAATATCTTTAATAACAATACCAGTTTGAATATTCCTTTTTTCTTGCCAAACGGTTACAACCTTATTTGACTTTGACGTATCCTTCTCACCTGCCTTTTGTGGATTAACTGCTGGAATATTTTGTGGAATATTGACGGGTGGTTAAGGGTTACACTCAAGGCCTGCTATTCCACCTTCACAATTGCTTGCCAGATGGCCAGTTCGCATGCATGAACCGCAAAAAATAGGGACATTCTCATAAACTATTTTCTGCCAGAAACCTTTAGTTCCATTAACAATCCAAATACAAGGAGCTTAAAAATGACATAACAAATGTCATAAGATATTCGAAAGAAGCTTAAATATAGCTTCACCAAATAATGTACTCCGAACTGATGAGCACTTTTAATTCCAAATTAATTCACCACAACCATAAAATCGTCAATCAATAAAAGTAAAAAAAAAATATCTAAATACTATAGTCAGAATTCCATAATAAATAACCCCAACCACTAAAGAATTCCCATTTGAACGAAGTCACCACCTGATATGTCACGTCATCCTCATCATCTTGCTTCTTATTCTCCTGATACCTATGTAAAACACTAAATTTGAACAAAATTTCAAGAACGGAATTTTTCATGCCATAAATATGATTAAGAACAAGGTTGGAAATGCATCCCAGCCTTCATAGAATAAGATAACCTGGGTTGGGATTGTAAGAAGTAATAAATTTACAACCCCAATAGATATTTGCATGGTTTGATCATCAAGAATGGGGGTGTCAATCAAGTGTGAGTCATGTCTAGTCCTAAATCATTGTAGATAAGTTCTACCATAAATTCATTCGGTGAGATCTTCTTCCACTTCATTTATAACATGAGGGGGAGGGGTCTTGTGATGGTTCTTCTTCCCATTAAGGATTGTGGCATAGGTGATCATTTTTTCAGCATTTCCCATCTTCTCACTTGAAATAATATGCATATTTTGTTCAATAAGCAAACACTAAATGAGATGTCCATAATAAAATGAGGGACAATTACCTTTACTCATGATTTAAATGCTCTCAATCATTAAATCATACATCAACACCCATAAATCCACATTGACACCAAATCCCATGCCATAAAAGAAGTGACAATTATAAAGAGGAACGTTATAATGATAAGAGTTTTGAGTAATGTTTGTAAAAAATAGGTTGTGAAGAAGTTAATAGAAGTCTTTGAGGTACCCTAGAGGAAAAGCAGTTTGGAGTGCCTCTGAATCTTCTATGTCGGTAATCTCAATAACCGCCTCAATCATACTTATAGTAGTGATGGGAGCATATGAATTGGTGGGGTTAAGGACAGTGGGTAAACTTTAATGTTCCCTAAGAAAAGTAGGAGTGATGGTGAGATAAGTACCATGACCAATTATGTAAAACTAGACTCATAAGTCACAATAGTGGTGTAAATTTCCCGAATGAGATTAGATTGCACGTATTCCTTGTCAACACCATGATTTTAGATACACAACTAATGTATTTCCTAAAAATATGTAACCCAATAACATTATTGATACTGAGAGAGTTATAATAAATAGTATGCTCTTAGTGAACATTATGCAGATGGAAGTTCTCAAAATGAGTGGAAGCCATTGGGTTGGAAAATCAGGGAGGGGATGGTTCCCTGGAATCAGAAGAGATTTACGCAGATATTCGTCTTTCAAAAATCATGTTCATGGTATGACAAAGCAAGAACAGAAATCCCAAACCCAAAATCAAAAGGAAATACTCAAGAATTTGCAAAATAGGAGTCAAATCCTTGAATTTAATGCATATTTACTTGAAATAGTACACACAAGCGTACTAGAGTCAAGAAATAACTCTAAGAAGGCACACATTCTTTAACCAATAAAAGAATGTCAAAAATTCCAAAATCATAAAAAATATAAGAATTAACTTACCAAATGTTGTCTAAATGAGGGAATAAAGGACAATCGTCCTCAAAGGATTCAAAAATGTCGAAAGATATAGTAAGACCGATTAATTTTCGAAGAGAGAGAAATAACTTTGGGGAAAGTGGAGATAAAATAAAAGCTTTGTCGGTTTTAAACAAGATATATTATTACAACGAGATGTGTCGTATGTCATGCACTTTGTTGGAGCGATGGAATTTGTCACTACTACAATAACCCTTTGTTGGTAGTGATAATAAACAGAAAGAATCCCAAAGGATTAAATTGAGTGTTCAACTCAAGGAACAACTCATAAATAAAACCGAGTTATTAGTCTCATATGATATACTTGTAAAATGACTTAGAAAAAAAAGACTCGATATATTTGCATTATGAATTTTCATAGTCAAGGTATAAATGGTTATACCAAGTACTTTATAGGGATAATAAACTAGATGGTGATAAAATCTTAACATTCTCTCATGTTAATTTATAATAGAAAATATGAGATATCAAGGGTGAGAGAAAAAAGGGTACAAACACATGCCTTTGTCTGATGAAATCAAAACAAATATCAAAATAGAAGTTTTACTTGGGAATTCTAACTTTAAATTATTTTGATTTAAAATTTCTCATTTTTATTGAAATGTAAAATCTTCAACTAACACATTTCCCTTACTCAAATAATCAATTTATGGTTAAAACCTTTGTTACACATCCTTGAGATTAATTCAATTCTTCGATGCATATAAATCATCGAAACAATACTTTAAAATGATTTTTTTCATGTGGTGTCCTTTTCACATTCATTACTATGATTGCATACTATTTGCAATTTTTCAATTGTGTATATTCCAAACAAAGTTGTAGCTCTTACAACATTATCTCTCATTATCTTGAAATATATATCACTTTTAACTCCAATCATGAAGATAAAAAGTCTCATACATACAAAGAAAAAAATGGCATGCTTTTTCAATTCACCTACATCTTGTAAATTCCATAAAATCATTATTCAAAAGTGTTTATTACTTTGGTTCATTAGATAATTCTCAAAATATAGTGTGGTATAAATGAGAAACGTTATGACATATTCTAGCTAAATCAAGCTCAAAGACTCGTATATTTTTTAAAGGTTTTGAATTATAATTGTAAAGTTAATAGTCATAAGCACAAAAAAGATACAAGCATGACGTGCAAACAAGTCAAACAGACAGAAAAGGGACCTATAAGAACACAATCACATAAAGTATCTAAAAATAAATACTGAAAATAATTCATAAAATGGTAAAAAATTCCAAAGAAAAATATAATGTGACACCGAGCCCAATTAATTGTCGGGTGATCAGTCCTTAATTAATTAATTTTAGAATATCAAGTTGGTTTAGATAATGCATCACTGTCGAAAACTCAAATTTTAATTTAATAAAAACTAACCACCTAATATTTAAAAAGGTTGGTGTCAAAATTTTATCTTGTTATTAACCAATATCATTAAATAGTAGTATCTTAGCATCACCATACATCATAATAACAATAAAGAAAGAACTAACTGAAATAATATGAAAAGCTGGAATAAACCCATCCAGACAAAATCCCATACGATAAACCAATAATATGAAATGAGAGTCTAATGATAGAATAAAACAACTCTAAATCTCTGAATGTAAAATAGGAGCGACTACATGTCCAATTGAAATAAAAGACTGAGAGATAAGGAGCAATAGACTCAGAAACGTCTACTAGCAATATCCTATAACTTCCACAGCAACTACAGCTCAACAAATGAATGAAATCTCTTAAGTTTGGTGTCCCTGCGGCTGAGCACCCAAACTAATAGAACAAGAAAAGAGGTTTGTTGAAAAATGGGTTAGAGCCTGAGTAGAAAATAGTTTAAATATATCAAGTGCTTAAATTGATTTAATTAGCACATATATTATCCATGTTAACGTAGCGTACTCACTTAAGATGCTCACCTCTCATTTAATGTGCACACCTAGTGAGTCTAACTACCCATACTGGTCTTGTCACTCTACCTGACTATATGTAGGATAATCACTATGTTGGATACCATATCTAAATAACCCGAAATCAATATATTGCTATTATTTAGGAATAGGTTTAAGGATGTTATAATTCATTTTCATAGTATTCTTTATTGCCAACTGGTGACGCGATAAGTATATAGTTTAATAAAGTTTCCAACAAGAAACACAGAATAGGAACTCAGTATACATATATAAAATCTCAGTATGTATACGTACAAATATATCTATACAACACCCATGGTTAAGAAAGCCCTAGTGCTAGGCATACACGGCTATCTAGTCCCATTGCAACCCTCATGCATAAAGGACAACAGGTTCAATCTCTCAAGAATCAATAAAACATATACACATATTGGAGGCTAACATAGTCCCAAGCCGATGGGCTACGCACATACCTACGCACCCATACGACCGTCAACACTATCGTTCTCACAGATAGCCCCAACCTAGGTTCCATGCTCTAGTGGTACAACTCGAAATCCTCCGAAGGCACACAAGATATGGCCGTCCACAACGCGTTAACCCCCGTTCGATAGACATTATCTAAGTATGTCATACACATGATATTCCAAGTAATAAGAATGCACACAACTTATAGACATTAATAGGTAATAACATAACCCAAATACTATAATTCGTAAGTACTATTAATGCCATTACTCTCCACGATATGCGTATATATATAGCATCTCTAGGACTTACACTCTCTCCTAGGTTTTCACATAAATTCGATACCCCGAGGACCATTACACCCTTAATTCCATAACACTTTGGAATTTAATCCACCTGTTACTCGCGTAGGTTAATACACTCACTTGGATAACCCTAAGATGGTTTTTAACTCGAACGGAACCTAAAAACTGAATCTGGAATCTCGTTAGAAGTTCCAAGATTCTCATTCGAACGAGGTCGTTCGAACGAAGTTCCCACTTCGAATGAACTTAGGAACTCATTAGAAAGGTCTCTATAAATCTCATTAGAAGTTTCGTTCGAATGAAATCGTTCGAACGACCTGGGTAGGTCATCGAACGAGAATTCCGGACAGACCCAGTTCTTCCAAATTTTAATTTTTCTCAACTTTTAATCTTCAAAAAATACAAATACTCAAACCAATCCAAATCAAATATTCCTACACCAATTCCAATCACCCTAAGATACTTTCTAAGACGAATTCAAGGTGAAATCCTTATATAATCAATTGGAATTCAACAATCTCTTTAATTTCCAATAAGTCTTTTCAATATGGACCCATAATTTTAATTGTCCAAAACTCTTGTTATTATTCCTGATTAAAACATAAAAGTTCCTATATTATAATAGTCCAATCAAGGGAAAAACCTCTACATTCATACCTATCTCCAATTCATAAGGTTTCTTCATAATTTAATCTAATTAAACCTAAGTTTTCATTTCACCAAGTTTATATCTTCAAACCTAAATTAACAGGAACAATATATGCTAAAAAAGGAGAAAGATAAACACTTGCCTCAGAATGAACTTCTAATTCTTGGACTAAAATTGGTATGGGAACGATCCTCTTGACATGATATACGCGTTAGTGTAATTTTTGGGGTGAAAGCTCGAGGTCTTGGCTTAAAGCTCCAATAGAGTCTTCTTTTTCCTTGGTTCTCTCTATCTTTTTATCTCTTTCTCATGTAAGTTGAAACTGCTAGACCACTAACCCTCAATGCTTTTAATAAACCCATTTTCATTCATTTAATTACCAAAAAATTTCAAAAGACCAAAATACCCCTCAGGGGTGTCGTTTTGGGCTAAAATGCCCCAAACTCCAAATAAAATACCCGAGTAGTGTTTTTTTGACTATTTCGACCCTTCCGGACACTCTGGCGCACTCAAAATAGTCATTCGAGTTATATAAAAATAATTTACCTTTTTAACCCCCAAATACATACTGGCGACGCAACTCATACGCGCATCCCAAATAATTATTTCATGAATGTCGTGTGTCTCATCCCATCCATAATATTATTTCAATAACTACTATCTCTCGTCACGCTAGTAATTATTACCAATAAATCAGATTAATTAAAAATTAAATTTTCTCCCTTTAAATTAATTAATCCCCATTTTTCATAATTTCATAATAAAATAAATATGTGTAAAAATATGGGGTATTACATATAAGTCTTGTAAGAAGTCATAATCTCATATCAAAACCTTGTAACAAGTAAAAATCAAGGGGATCAACAAGTGATTTGATCTAGTTCCTAAATATAATAAATGTAAATGATCCTTCACAATCCATATTTGTTTGACATGGGCTAGATTGGGAGTCAGTTGGATCTTCGGCATATTAGTAATTCTTTTGCCCTTTTTTCCTTTAAGCATGCCTAGGACATTCATGTTATTTTCCCAATGTTTCATTCCTAAGAAAGAAATATTTATCCTAGCATTATGAAAATACATGGTTTATTTAAGAAAACAATAAAATTATCTCAAATGTCTTTTTCTATTATAATGTTCATAATTTTAAACCATAATATAAGCCACATGAAGAGGTTTCTTAGAAGAACCGTATCAAGATGTTAAACCGTTTTTAACATAAAAAAATCATTATGATGACGATTTTCGTTGCACTGGGAGCAACAAAAGTCCTCTTTACGTCTCTTATGATTAGGCATGTGATGTTTTTATTAGATCCGGAGTTTACAAATCTTTTCTTCTTTTCAAAAGGAGTGTAACATTTTTTCCTTTACCGTGAAATGCTAAGGGTTCTTTTCTAATGTTTGTTATCTCGTTTTGAGAAGAAGATTTTACAAATAAAATCCCCACCGAAAGTTGAAACATCAGAATTTTTAAAACCTAACCCTCTTTTATTATTACTTATTCGGGTTGATATCAAATAAATATCCCCAAGTTTTCATTTTTGACCGAGATCAGATCGTTTTGAAGTTTTTTTAATTTTCTTCTCCAAAACACCTTTGGAATCTTCACACAAAAAAATATCATTTTTAATTTTTCTCAAGTGATAAAATAAAACATTTTCTTTCCTCTTGAAAATTAGCAGAACTTTCATCATCTTATTTTGAAATAATTATCTTCTCTTTTAATTTATCAACAAAGTCTAGATGATCTAAAAAGGACATCAATTAATTTATGTTTTCTAAAGAGGATAGGTCCTTGATCTTCCAAAGTACCCAAAAATTTATTTTCATCTTTTACAAGTGCTATCTTAATGGAAATTTAGGTTTTCTCGTTTTCAAAGGTTTTGATACTTTCTAATAAGATATCCCTTTCAATCATCAACCGGGAATACGAAAAATCTTCTTTTTCTTAAAGACTTTTTCTTTATTAAGTATTTTAGCTTAGAGGATGTATTCACATTATTATTCAATATTCTTTTGGATTCTAGAAAAATCTTGTCATGAGAATTTTAAAGATCGTCTTCTTCAGTATCACTGCCACTCCTAGTAACAAAGACATTTTTATTGTTAAAAGTAGAGGGATTCAAATCATCGGATGAAATAGCAAGTCCGACAAAAGCATGGTAATTAGATGCACTAATTAAGTCACGAACACTATCGCACATGCCAAGATCCATTTTCACACACCCTCGATCTATTGTGAGGTGATTGAGGTCTAGTTCTAGTACCAATTGAGAGTGTGTGTGCTCGAAATAGAGATCAATACAAGATACAAAATTAAAATATTTTGTCAAAATGTGACATGTTCTCTTTGCAAGTTCAGGTTTGGATATCAAATACAAGCCCTAAGGTCTATGTTAAAGATTAGTGACAACAGGGGGAAATCGGGGCACAAGTGTATAGAGATATACACCTGTCATTATGCTCAGCTCCCACCACTATGCAAACAACTAGACTATTGACTTCACTCTTTTAAGGGAGTATGGCGGCCAGTCCGGGTATCGAAATCCATAGAGACTAGTTGATAGATTTATATTGATTTAATACTTCTCAATTAAAGTGTAAAACATAAATGTTAACAAAAAGAAAAGATAATATAGGCATGTGTATTTAAACTAAGATTATAAAAAGAAATAAAAACTATGAATTAAGAGTAATATCCCTCACCTTGGATTAATTATTATTTTTGGTTACATGGGACTATGAGTTTACCAAGATTGAATCTTATTTCAATATTTCATGAAATCTGTAGTTGTCACCCCCTAAATCGTCATAAAATCCTACTATGGTTTTAGCATCAACAAATGCCCTGAAAATTACACACACAACGTCGTAAATATGGAGCATACATGATATACCCCATTAAATCTCCAAGGCATAAAGTCATGGACAACCCAATCGAATTAAACTCATAAACTCCATCACTAAACCAAAGAAACCAAATCAACCCACGGTGATTTCATCAATCTCAACCTAAACTAAATTAGCTACACAACATAATGAAAGACATAAATTAAAAGCAAAAAGTAAAGAAAGAAAGTAAGTGGAAGTAATAAAATCTACATCACAAAGCAAGTGAATAAATAAAAAAACATGAAATAAAGAAATGGAAACTTGGATTGAAGAGGAATAAGATGAGTAATATTCTTATACAACCTATATGGGCAAACCCTAGGAGGTAGAAATGGCACACCCAAAAGCTCCTCCAAACCCTTACCTCCCTAAGAGAAACAAAACCTAAAACTAAATAAAAGAATACATGTTTTACAAAAAAAAAACAAAGGTTATATTTATAGTGAGTGTGAAAAGAAGAAAAGGAAAAAAGGAAAAAGAAATTAGAAGAAATAAAATGCACAAGGTCTGACAGGATCGGTCGACCACGTCCAAGGGGTCGGTCGACCGAGGTCATGGTTAGAAGACCCATGTTTCCTTCGTAGGCTAAATTATGAAACACCAGTCGATCGGGGGCTCAGGGTGGGTTGACCGGTCCCCTATTTCCTGGTGTCATTTGGTCTTCAAAATGGTCAAAAGGTGCGAAACGGAATCAGTTATAACATGATTATCAGGACGCCAAATGACGTGTCATTTACGGCCATGCGAAGTTAACTAGATGAACTATGCTTATGTGGAATTCCACTGAGTCGAAGATGAAGTGTGAAATGTCTAAAATTCCATTGAAGTTGAGTCTGATGACAAAGCTTCTCCAAATTTGAACCAATCCTCACTTTAAGCGTTCCAATACCTAAAAAAGCTCAATTAAACCCTGCAAAGCATATATATATCCAAAACTGTTTTTGTGTGGTTAACGATCATAAATATAGTAATAAGGAACACAAAAAGTTTTAGAATGTGTAAAGATAACGGGCGTGCATATGCAATATTCATGACTAATCACACCCCCTAACTTAGACATTGCTAGTCCCTAGTGATGAAGAAAACAAAACCAGTCTACAAAAGGCGGTACAAAAAGATATGCAAGAATGAAAATATGTGAATGCCACTTTCTTAGGGAACATGATTGCTTTCGGAATATGTAATAACCCACTAAACCCCTAGGTTACCCTAGTGGACAAGTGTCATCTCATGAGGGTTTTCAGGGATAAAAAAACCCAAACATCAAAGTTTCCTCAAAAATAGACCTAACCAACATGCGATAAACCCAACAATTATGAGAAAGATTTCAAACACATTTCTAGAACAGTGAATGAATTCGCACAAAAGTCTGAATTATTAGCACTATAGAATGAACTTTGGAAAATTTAAACTTTAAAAGTGTAAGAGCGAGCACATGCAAGGTATGAGTTGGAAAAACTTCCATAAATCGGATAAGCATTAAAGAGTACATACATATCAATCATCACTGGTGTATACACTCAACAAATGAAATCACTATGAAAGGGAAGTAATACGCGGAACATGCAGGCATAAAGAGTAATGTAAATGGAAACTAGGGTGCACACATGTCACTAATAAAGAACACAATATATAAAATGAAAAACATGTAATCTCAATGAAAGATATCATCATTAAAGGTGGCGAAATGTATTTTTACAGATTATCAAAACTATTTAAACTTTTGAATTGAATCACCTTAGGATCACATAGGATTTATAGGGTTGTAATGCAGGTTTGGAGTTAAGGTTATGAAATAAATGGTATATTTACGGATTCAAAATTGTATAGGGGTGAAAATTGGGGATAATGGGAAATTTATAAATTTGGAATATAATTTCCATAATAAGAATTGGATATGAAATTGGAGAGAGCAGACAAATGTTATTTCACACTATATGCATCATATATATAAAGTATCTCTTTCTTTTTTTTCTTTTTTTGTCACTTTTTCTTATGTTTTCTTTCTTCTCTTTTCTTTTCTTTTTCACTTCTTTCTTTTCTTTTTCACTCTCACATGCTTAATTGAAACCATATAACAAGAACATCATTCAATCCCAAGTATCATTAACAATCAAGGTATTAAAGGTGATGTATATGGTTTATAACTCCAATGTGGAGTCGGTTATGGGATTTCGGGTTATGACATGAAAGGCTATATTAAGGCTCAAAGGGGTTGACAAGTGAAACCATTTAAGGTGAGGTCAAGGGCAATATAGGTGATATAGAAAAGAAGGGCTATGATCATTTCCTAAAGTTTACACAATTATCAAGTTAAAAGAACTTTAAAAATCATGATCAAGTAAGACATTTCAAGATATGACTCAAGTAATGAACGTTCAATGAAAGAATAATGAGATTACCAACGACTGTAATATTTTCAAAGAAAAAAGAGTAGTGTATAACACTCACAAATGAAAAAAAAAAAAAAAAGATCGCTTGGCATAAGTATATACAAATCAACAAAAGATTATTGAGTTATAAATGCCTTACCAAATCAATTAAACAAGAAAAGCTCATGTGATCATGGTATTAAAGATTAATTCATGAAGTTATTCATAAAAAAAAAATTAAGGACTCAAGTCTAATAACGGCGAAAATAGAGAACATGCATTATTGAATTGTCTATTGGATCGGGCAATTATTAAATTTTATCATCGAAAATAAAGTCAAAATGCCCAACAACGGAGAAAAAAGAAAGAAAATCTTTTTTTAATTTTTAATTTTTATGAGAAAAGCATGCTTGGGAAAAACATATAATCAAATCATGGAAATTACTAACGAATGGATAGAATATCTCACACCCCCTAACTTAAACTTGACATTGTCGTCGATGTGAATTAATAACCGAGCTAAATAAAGAAAAAGAGTGATATTACCCAAAATGGAGCGATCTCGTAAAATTTCAAGTCCAGTGATTATACAAAACATGTTAGTACCACGCATAAAAAAACAAATAACAAAAACTTAACTACTCATGCTAGATAAAAGTAAGAATAAAAAAAATTAAGGAAAATAAAAAGATAACTATTTATAACCTATAATTTGAACTTCTAACTAACTATACACTAGATGTTAAAAAAAATTTAGGGTTCGCGGGGGACCCTCCCTTTCATACATACCTTTCAAAAAATAGGAATTTCATTCAAACAACGAAAGGTATGTGTTAGGCAGAAGAAATCAACCATCATTTATTAAACTTTTTGGAGGGATGATGGGGGAATTAGATAAAACTGGTGACAAGAACACATGGGATAAAAAAAACATAATTTCCTCCCAAAGGTTTTACAATTGGAATGGGAGGTGGCGAACATGGAGGTAAAATTGCCTTCATGGAAAGCAACTCGAGTAAGTAATCCTCATCCGTGAAAGGGTTAAATGTATTAAAGTTTGAAATCTATTCAGTGGACATTCGGTTCAATAATATAGAATAAAGATGAAGAAGAAATAAATTCAAACTCAAGAGATGAGTCATCATCACTTAAAGATTGAGTTTTGAAGGAAATAAGATCCTTTTAAATGAAATATTCTTCTTTGGGGACCAAGAAGAAATCATTTCATTGCAAGTGGATACTACGTCCATTTCTTCCTCATAATAATTTTTTAATTTTTCATTTTCAATAAGGCGTAATCCCTCACACAAGGTCATAGGTGTAGGCGTCGATTCTTGATAATGAAAAGTTTAGAACCTATCCTCGAAACAACTATAAAAAACATTATCATAAGAATTTTGAAAGCTATTGCAAATCGTTTCAACATTCTTATCATAAGGATTTTGAGACTCAAAATTGGAATAATCATTCTCAAAATTTTTGTAATCCGTAACTTAACTTTGGTAATACTCACCTAAGACATTTCGGATGTTTCAATTTTTTGGTTGTGTGAGTATTCACCAAAAGTCAGAGGTTTAGGGAGATTTTGAGAATCATGACTACGATTACAAAAAAATTAGAATAAGACGTGCTTACCCCCAAAAACGTCTCGAGATGGCAAATTCAAGCGTTTCTTGGCGCTCTTATGTAGGAGTCCTACAAAAATTATTAACATAAAATACAAATAGAAAGAAAAATACTACGAAATACTAAATCAAATAAATTCTAAAACAAGCCAGTCCCCGACAACGGCGCCATTTTTTACAGGAAGGGAAAGCCACGGTGCTAGTGTGTAATGATATACGTTAGTCATTATGTTAGAATTGTAATGATCTAATACTTCTCAATAAAAGTGTAAAAGATAAATATTAACAAAAAGAAAAGATAATCTAGGCATGTGTATTTAAACTAAGATTACAAAAAGGAATAAAAACTCTAGTTTGACACTAATATCCCTCACCTCATATTAATTAGTATAAATGGTTGCATGGGGCTACGAGTTTACCAAGATTGGATATCATGTGAACGGTTAACTATATTTAGAGTTGTCACCCCCTAAATCGTCATAAAATTCTACTACAAATAAATAGAAAATTACGCACGCAAGGTCGTAAATACGTAGCATACATGATATACCCCGTTAAATCTCCTAGGTGTAAAGTCAAGGGCAACCCAATCGAATTAAACTCATAAACTCCATCACCAAATCAAAGAAACCAAATAAACAAAAGGTGAGTTCAATCAATCTCAACCTAAATTAAATTAGGTACATAATAAAATGAAAAACATAAATTAAATAAAAGAAGGTAAACAAAGAAAGTAAATGAGAGCAATAAACTCTAAACTAAAAAGAACGTAAATAAATAAAAAAGTAAGTAATAAAGAAATGGAAAGTTGTATTGAAGAGGAAAAAGATCAGTAATGTTCTTACACAACCTATATGGGCAAACCCTAGGAGGGAAAAATGGCACACCAAAAAGCTCCTTCAAACCCTAACCTCCCTAAGAGAACCAAAACCTAAAACTAAATAAAAGAATAGATGTTTTACAAAACAAACCAAAGGTTATATTTATAGTAACCGAGAAAAGAAGAAAAGAAGAAATTAAAATAAATAAAACACATATGATTTGGTAGGACCGGTCGACCGTCGCAATGGGGCCGATCGACCGTGGTTTGGGTTATCAGCCCCTATTTCCTTCATAGTCTAAATTATGAAACACCGATTGACCAGTGGATCAGGGAAGATCAACCGGTCATCTATTTCCTGGTGTCATTTGGTCTTCAAAATGCTAAAAAGGTGGGAAAAAGAATCGTCTATAACTTGATCATTCAGACTCCAAATGACGTGCCATTTGCGGCCATATAAAGCTAACTAGACGAAATAAGCTTCCGTGGAATTCCACTGAGTCATTTATGAAGTGTGAAATGTATAAAATTCCCTTGGAGTTGAGTTCGACGACGAAACATCTCTGAATTTCATCCAATCCTCACTTTAAGCGTTCTAATACCTATAAAAGATCAATCCAACCCTACAAAGCATATATATATATATATATATATATATATATATCCAAAATCGAGGTTTTCGGGTTAATGAGCATAAATATAATCATAAAGAACACAAAAAGTGATAGAATATGTAAAAATAACGGGAGTGCATATGCAATATTCGTGACTAATCACACCCCCAAACTTAGACGTTACTAGTCCCTAGTGATGAAACAAATAAAACCAGTCCACAAAAGGCGATACAAAAAGTTATATGAGAATAAAAATATATGAATGCCACTTTGATAGAGAGCATGATTGCATTTAGCGCATGATATAAGCTGTTAAACCCCTAGGTTACCCCAATGGACGAGTGTTGTCTCGTGCAGATTTTCAGGGATGAAACCCACAAACATTAACGTTTCCTAAAAACTATGCCCAACCAACATGCGAAAAACCCAACAATAACGTATAAGATTTCAACCGCCTTACTAAAAAATTGAATGAATTCACACGAAGTCCGCATTATTAACACTATGGAATTAACTTTGTCGAATTGAAACCTTAAAAGTTGAAGAGTGAGCACATGCAAGGTATGAGTTGCCAAAACTTTCATAATTCGGATAAACATTAAAGCGTGCATATCTATCAATCCCCACTGGTGTATTCACTCAAAAAATGAAATCACCATGAAAGGGAGGTAATACACGGGACATGAGGGCATAAAGAGTAAATGAAAATGGAAACTAGGCCGCACACAGTCACTAATGAAGAACGTAATATAAAAAATGAAAAACATGTAATCTCATTGAAAGATACTGTTATTAACAGTGGTAAAATGTATCTTAACAAATTATCATAACTATTTAAACATTTTAATTGAATCACCCTAGTATAACATAGGACTTTACAAAGTTGTAATGTATGTTTGGGGTTAAGGTTAATAAAGGAATGGTATATTTACGGATTTAAAAGTGTTCAGGGATCAAAGCTGAGGATAATGGGAAATTTTGGACAATTTCAAAATTGGAATATAATTTTCATAACAAGCTTTCGATATAAAATTGGAGAGAGGAAAAAAATCTTTCAATATAAAATGTAATTTTAAGGTTAACAAACTTTCTTTTTATTTTGTTTTCTTCTTTTTATCACTTTTCTTTTGTTTTGTTTTCTTTATTCTCTTTTCTTTTCTTTTTCACTCTCACATGCTTAATTAGAACCACATAACAAGAACATCATTCAATCTCAAGTTCATTACAAATCAATGTATGAAAGGTAATGTATATGGTTTATAACTCCAATGTGTAGTCGATTATGTAATAGCCCGCATTTCAGCGTATTTTAAAAACTAATTAATTTTGAAATTAATTAGGAAAATACATTTTAATAAATTACGTGAGTGAAGTAATTTAATGTGAGTTATATAATAAATGTGATTATTAATCAAGAGTTAGATACTGATTAATACTTTGATAAAATTTACTAAGTGTGAATAGTAAATAATAAATGATTATTATTATTATATGGCATAATGAGTTATATGTGTGTATTCTAGTTAATCTCACCAGGAGTCTTGCGTAGACTATTATGAGGTCAGGAATGAGAAATATATTTTAAGTGACTCGGATGGGAATTTAGAGGTCACGAATGATTTTGTATGGGTCGAAATAGACAAAATAGTGTACCCAAGTGTATAGTTTAGGTCCCGGGTCAATTTTCGACCAAATCGGCACCTCTTAAGGGAGTTACGGTCATTTTTCTAAAAGAGGTCAGGGGACCTAAGAAACTTAGAGCCATATATTTGATATTTTGAAAGTGGAATTAAATATCATAACACAAAACATTAGATAGGCCATTAGAGTAAAGAGAGAACCATTTTCCCAAAGCCTAAAGAGAGAATTGAGAATGTGGTGAAGGGTTTCTTGCACCTGAAGACAATTGCAAAGGAAAATTGGAGAAGAAGAAATAAATCATCAACCAAGAACCACAAAATCAAATCAATCAATATAAGGCAAGAGTTTATTGCAAATTGAATTGAAGTTATAATACCCAAGTGTAGGTATTTCATGAATAGATTAATTTTTATTTCGAAACCTTGATGAAGAGTACAAATGGATTTCATGTTGGGTAAAATTTCATGTAGTTAGGGTTTATATCTTTAGAGGATTGTAAATCAGAAGAGTTTTGATTGTTACTATGGATTTAAATCTGGTTTTTTAATTGAATTTTATGGATGAACACAAAACTAGATTATGAATGAGTTTAGAGGGTTTGATTCGTTCATGTTTGATTTCAGTGGAGTTGGATTGTGTTTGTAAAATTAGAAATCATCCTAACTCATGTGGAATTATTTCGGAATAATTGTGTGTAAATTTGGTGAAGAATTATGGAGGTTGGGCAAAACAGAAAGGGTGAAAAACCAAAGAAGACGAAGTTGCACCTGCCTGATCGATTGATCGATCCATGAATGTCGATCGATCGACAGAGTCAATCTGCCGACTAAACTGTTCGAACGCTCGACCTTGACAGATTCTGGGTTCTTTTCTTAGTTGAATTTTCTAGGATTACCATTGATTTAAGGGGATCTTATGAGTGTTATTTTACCTATGTAGGGAATTGATAAAGATCAGTAGGTTTATAGGAAGGAAACCTTAGATTTATGTGGATGCTCAACTAATTATGAAAGTGAATTAAATTCGTAAATAAATAATAAAGTATGGTGAATATTAGAGAGAAAATATTGCGTACAAGTATGAACAATTTGGTTGTGTGAATACCTATTATATTGATACTTAGGCCATGTGAATACCTAAAGTATGCTTAATTTGGTATTGGGGTCGATGATTATCTGGACCAATACATGGAAGCTCGATTGGGGTCGATGAGTATCTGGACCAATAAACATGTGTAACATTTATTTTGGGGTTGGGATATCCGGACCAATATAAATGATAGGATGATTAGGGTCGATGATTAGCCGGACCAATAATCCTTATAGTATATATTGTGTGAAATATATATATATACACATTATGATATTATACTTATCTACGAAAGTAGACTTGTAGATGATATTTACAGACATACATCTAAATGATAAATTAATAAGAGAGAAACTAAATTTCAAGATTTAAATAGATTGGGAATATCTATTGTAAATTAAGAAGTGAAACTTAATCATCGAATTCGAATGATAAATCTGAAATACTTTATGAATTAAGTAGTGAGAATTGATTATGATGATTAAATATAACACTAGTGAACGTTATACGAAAAATGAAATGCGCGGGGATGTTAATAATAAAGCGTGTTGTATGGGCGGTACGGGAGAGTAGACCATTGATAGATCGATTATATACTAGTCGAGATATCTTGAGTACGATAGCTAGGTGGACTAAGTATATGACGTTAGGTGTGCACATTAAATGAGACATGAGCAAACTCAAGGGAGTGTGCATGAACCTAACATGTGTAATCAATAACCGATTTTAATTGCGATAAATTACTTGCTAAATGTTTTCAAACTATTTTGTGTACTAACTCTTTCTTTAAAAATGTTTCAAAACCTTTTAGGTGTCCATCCATAAGGGCGCCATACTTCATTTCATTACAGGGATTCAGAGCTGTAGCTTTGTGGATGTTGAATGGATACTAACTCTTTCATTTAGATCTAGCATAGGATCTTCTTCTTATTTTCATATGTAGACATGTTGTCAATTGACTCCATTACAGTTCCGAATTTGTATCAATTTTACTTTGCAGTTGGATTGTGGATTTTTGCTTTGTTGTGGTTTTAGCCAACAGTTTTTTTGACTTGACTTAGTTGCTTTTACATATTAGTGATGATTTGGATTCTAGTATCTTGTATATGTTGTTTTAGTTTTTGAACTATTCTTTCATGCTATTCATTGGAAAGATAAAATTTGGCATCGATTTAATTAACTTAGGTGGTTAGTAGTTAATTTGGTTTTTGACAGTGATGCTAAGAATGAACCATATGAGAAGCCTATTTTAATTTGATAAATGCTTGATCATCCGATATTTATTTAGACGGGGTGTCAAAGATGGTATCAGAGCATCATGTTCTAGTGTCCATAGGATTTATACAACTTACTATATTTTTTAGCGTATCGTTTATTTGACATAGAGCCCTATTATTAGTATTGTTGCTTATATCTTTGTGTTCTTTAGGATATCATGCTTCTTCTAATACATTTGGTATCAACAGTGTGGTTATACAACTTGATCTATTTTCAGATGTCACTAAGGAGAGAGAGAGCTAAGAGGGCCGCAGCTAGAGATTAGGTGGGGGAGGATCCTCAGGAGCAGCTGGTTTTACCATCACCAAAGATGATTTCTACTACTCAGGTGGCAGTGATAGTGGCTCGGGCATTACAGATAGCTATGAGGTCCAAGAAAGCTCATTTCCCTCAGCCTTAGGCTTAGCAGCCCATAGCACCAGTTATTCGAGCCCAGCAAGGGCCACCCACTTGGCATAGCATCAGAAAGACCTTCCATAAGGGTCATTTTCCCGAGTTTCAAGTTGGTACTGATGTCGTGGAGTCATGTCTTTGGAAGAAGATTTTTCAGCAACACTTGCCTATTCTAAATTGCAGTGAGGTTCAGAGACAGATGTTGGCTACCTTCAGGCTAATAGGGGCATCCCTTCAATGGTGGGACTTAGTGACCACCGCTGAGGAAAGAGACTCGATGACTATTTCAGAGTTCTAGATGCAGTTTGATCGCAAGTACTTTTCTCCGGCAGTGGAGGATAAGATGAGGAAGAAGTTTGGTGAGGTATGTCAGAGTGACAACTCAGTTGATGGTTATGAGGAGGAGTTCACTCGTTTGGCAAATTTTATACCAGACGAGGTGAGCAACAAAAAGACTAAGAAGGAAAAGTTTATGGATGGCTTGGCCTGGAGGATCATGAAACACTTAATTGGAAATCCCATGTTGATGACATAAGCTGATGTGGTTAACGCGACACTTTTGCACTATCATGACTTTCGTTTCCATGGGAAGGGAAGTAAGAGGGGAGCAGTGACTATGAATTAGGGCAAGACTAGGGGGAGGAGTGTTAGTGGGACACCCCCCAGCAACAGCAGACAGTGGTCACACAGGGGCAGAACTCCCAATAAGGGAACTCTACCAAGAGATTTAGATTTGGAGGTCACCAATCGGATAGGCAAGGCCAGCAGGGTCCCCAACATCAGCAATTTCCTCAGGGTCATCAGGTCCAGGGGAACCAGGGGGTGTCCAACAGGGTTAAGGCCACCAGGGCCTAGGTCAGGGCCAGTAGGACCAAGGTCAGATATGGTTTCAGGGTAGTGTTTTACATTTGGCCAGCAGGGTCACAAGAGTAGGGATTGTCCACATCTTATTAGGGAGCAGCGTTAGGGTGTTCAGCAGGGGCAGCGGGCTCCAGCTCCAGTCCCACCCCAGCAGCAGAGCCAGATGCACTACGGGCGTGTATTCAATGTTTGGGATGTGCCTATGCCTCTAGCACCTCCGGCGCCACCTATAGTAGAGGGTAAATTTTCTATTCATGGATCTGAGGGTAGAGTACTTTTTGATACTGTAGCATCACATTTATCAATAAGACAAGATTTGCATGAGATGTCGATTTATTAGAGACATACGACAGTCTCCTTATGTGTGTAGAGTCATGGATTGGTAGTGGTTCATTGATATATGTGATCTGTAGAGGAGTCGATATTATGATTGGAAGATTGAGCTTAGCGGTGAACCTCCTAGTGTTAGATATGGAGGGATATGATGTGATTCTAGGTATGGACTGGTTGGCATGCTAGAGAGCAACGGTAGATTGCTATGAGAGGATGATTGTGTTTTCAATTCGTGGCATGAGATGTTCCTTCATAAGCACCCAAAACTGTACATTTTATACCCCGAAGAGACGTACTTTAGTTGCTAATTCTCGGCAATATGGGTCTTATGTGCTTAAACGTTTATCTTGTTGGTCAAATGTCCGTTTGCAATGTCAAAATCTATATATCGAGGGAAATGCACGTTGAATGGGGCTAAATATCTTATTTTGAACCCTAACCTACCCTAAACCTACCCCGAACCTTGTGTGTGTTTTGTTTGTCCCTTTTTAATATTTTTTAGATTTTTAGTTTCAGTCAATTTTATTTTTAGGATTTATTTTAGATTTATTTAGAATTTTTAGGTTTCATTTTATATTTTTCTATTTTATATTTTATAAGTGTATTTTTATTTTATCTTTATTTTTATTTTTATTAGTTTTTATTTTAGGACTATTTTTTCTAGTTTTATTAGATTATTTTTTTTAGGATTGTAGTTTTCATTTAGATTTTAAGTTTTTATTTCTTTTGTTTTATTTTAGTTTTCATATAAGCCAAGGATTTTATTTTTTATTTTTAATATTTTTTATTTTTTTTAGTTTGTTTTATTTTTAGTTAGATTTTATTTTTTAATTCTAGTTGAGTCTTTATTATTATTAGGGTCCAAATTAAAAACACACACACCCCCTATTACCAACACTCACTCACACCTTTAATCCTACACATATCATCACACCCAAACATACTCACTCACCCACACCACACTATCCTACACTCAACACACCCGACTACACCCCCTATTATCTTCGACCTTTCACCATATCTCTCCTCTCTCCTATAAACCCACTAACCTCCATTAACAAAACAACCATAACCAACAAACCCTCACCCATCTCCACCAACCTAACACGGAGCCCTACCCGCGGACACCAACCCAACCCCCCCTTACCAGCGTCGACGGCGTCCTACTCCAACCCACCAGAATTCCACCTGCACCTGCACCTGCCCCTGCCATACTAGCGCCGGCGACGGTGAAACCCAAATCCAAAACCCGCTGACCCAACCAACTTTAACCCATCGGCGCTGCCTTCATACCGGATACCAAGCCTTGACGCAAACCCAACCCGAGCTAACCCGATCGACCCCAGCCCACCATTTCAATTCATAACCCGAATTCCTTTAACCAGCCTCTCCCATAAACCATCCGACCTCACCCCATTTGAAACCCAACTCAAAGACCCAAAACCCATTTCTTCCAAATCGTTTCCTCACCTGCCAAATAAACCCAAACTAAATAATACCCCACATGTTCAATTACCCACTTAAAATCATTTTACCCAAATACCACCAACTACCTATTTAAACCAACTTTCCATTATACCCTCTAAACCAAATCAGATTTTGTCACCCCATTTAACCCAAATGACCTCGCACCTCTCTTACCTCATGTGTACACACCCCATTTCCATGCACATTAAACCTTCCCAAAAATACCCATTTAGCTCCATATTTTTCACGTATAAATAAAAGACTCAAGACCCCATTTAAGGGGACTTAGATCATCAAATAGAGAGAGAAAATTCTAGAGAAAAGTAAAGAGTTAGGTTAGAATAAATTAGGTAGAAATATTTGTAAATAGTTTTATTTTTATTTTTGTTTGATATTTGTGAGGTTAAATTTTGTAAGAGCGTTAATTGAGTAAATATTTAATTGCAAATCACTTGGATGCACAATTAGAGGGATTGTATTCTTCAAATTGGAACATTAGACTTCAACTTTCTCAAAGAAATTTTGTTTTCTTGTTCTATTCCCTTATATTTTATTTTAGTAGCCTTGATTATTTGTTCATCATGTTTAATATCATGTTAGGCTAAATCCCCTTTCAAAGGGTGGGGGGAAACCCTTATTTGATGTTATTTTAATTTAATTAGTTTGATTACTTGAAAATTCCCTTTGAATATTAATTTTTATCCCTCACCCTTAAATTTACGCCTCGAGAGAGGGTAAATGATTTTCGAGAGAAAATCAAAATTCTGGTTATAATACCCATTTTAGATTCGAACTAGAGATAGGGGTTTCTTAAGTGGGGTATTATAACTTGAATTTCAACTCTAAATTTATTTTCTAATATTTACATAAGTTTTAATTGATCGATCCTAGCGGGTGATTAATTAAAAGGAGTGTAGATCTATTTTTCTAGAGTTATGGGGTGTTAAACTTAATTTTCTAAAAGCTTACTATTAAAATTATATTTGCAACGAGAGCTGATCTGTAAGTTTGATTTTAATTTTGGAGAATTCAATTAATTCAATTAATTAATTAGAATAGCTAAAATTTGTAGTGTAATCCCACTGCATGATTGTTCTCACAATTATTTACCTCACTTTATCTCTTATTTTAGTGTTAGACTTTATTTTCCACTTTTAGTCACTTTCTAGTTAGTTGTTTTCATCTCATATTTTAGTTTAGTGTCATTTCACCTCACCTCACCCAATTGTTTTAATATTTGAAAAGATAAAAAAAATTAGAAAAGGTGAAAAAAACCAAAAAGAAAATAAAAATTGAACTACATTTGAGTTTGTCTCTAGCTTACCCCCTTGATGTGGATTGATACCCTTACTTACCTCTACACTTGAGTTTGTTATATTTTGTAGGTAATTTGAGGATTTTGATTAGAGGAGGTTTTCAAGAAACGACGAAAATATACTGCGAAAAGTCTTTTCTTTCATTCCTGGTAGGGATACCTCTTCCCAAGGTAGGATCACGCACTCATTTATATTACATTGAGGAGGATATCTCTCAGGAGGTAGTCATTCCCTTATATTTGATTCCTATAGTGAGGGATTTTGAGGATGTATTCCAGGAGATGCCCGGGTTGCCATCGAGCCGGGAAATAGAGTTTTTCATCGACTTAGCACTAGGAACATGGCCAATTTCCAGAGCATCTTATCGCATGGCCCCCTCAGAGATGAGACAGCTGAGAGAGATGATTCAACAACTCTTGGATCAGGGTTTCATTTGGCGGAGTACATCGCCTTGGGGTGCTCCGGTGTTGTTTGTGAAGAAAAGGGATGGTTTGCTTCCCCTGTGCATGGATTACAGTGAGCTGAACAAGGTGACGATATGGAACAAGTATCCGTTACCTAGGATTGATGACTTATTTGATCAGTTAAGAGGGGTTACGTACTTCTCCAATATCAATTTAAGGTTAGGCTATGACCAGTTGCGCATTCGGGAGGAGGATATTCCTAAAACTTCTTTCCTGTCGTGGTATGGATCCTATGAGTTTAGGGTGATGCCATTTGAGCTCACCAATGCGTCTTCAGTGTTCACGAATCTCATGAGCAGAGTATTACAGGAGTTTCTCGATTAGTTTGTGATCATTTTTTTTCCAATAGCTATATATTTATTCTTAGAAGAAAAGCCTCTTCTAAACATCTTATAATAGAAACAAGGCTAAAAGCTTTGGATACTTTAAACATAAATGAGGATATTTATAATTGAGATCCCTTACAAATTTAAGAACACTTTGAAAATAATTTGAACCTAGCTTGAGACCCCTACTTAATGGATACACTCTCCACTTACTCATATATGAAGTTTGGAAGCCCCCATCCATCCATAGTAATTATGCCTTTCACTTTCTTAGGGAAATCCTCAAGACATTGAGAAAAAATGTTATTCCCTTGTTTACTTCCCATTTTAGCGAAATAGTCTGCCACCTAATTGCTTTCTCTATATGTATGGAGGATTGAGAACTTGAAACTATGAAGCATATGTTGAATTTCTCTAATTGTCCAGCTGCTGTTCCAAGGAATAAAGGAAATTCCTTTACTGATATTCACTAGAACTTTTGAGTCGCATTTAATAATTATTTCATAATCCTTGAAATCCTTGTAGAATTCCAGACCATCTTTTAGAGCACGAGCCGCTACTTCCATGTTTTTAGTATTCTAATAATGTCTAGTAAATGCCCAAATCATTTCTCCTTTCTGATTTCTGAGAATACCTCCACATCCTCCATCACATGTTGACTCTATAGCACTTCCATATGTATTTAACTTCAATACTCCAGAGGGAGGATTCATCCATTTGTTCTACAACCTTTTGAATTGAGTTTGTTTGAAATAATTATGGGTGATAGTGTTCTTCAGTTGATGTAACTGATATAAAATAGAACAAACGTTTGAAGAATAATCATCATACTTGTTTTTATTTCGGTTAATCCACAGGCACCATCACACTATAGATGGGATTAATTTATTGATAAGAGGTTCTATCTTGGGGTTGTGTATCCACCATTGGAATAGTTTACTCCTAATACCTCCATATGACCTCTTAATTCCATATTCTTGATTAATTTGATCCCACACTTTTACAGCAATATCCCATTCCTCAAAAATGTGGTCAATGGTTTCCTCTTTTGGTTTTAAGCAACATTGGCATTTTGAGGGACCTATTATCCCTATTGATTTGATCTTTTCACCAGTGGGGAGCAAGTTATTTAACATTGTCCACATCAGGACTGAAATCTTGATTGGAATTGAACTATGCCAAATGAATTTTGCGCTGATCCGAGATGGCTTTTTCTCTCTACATAACTCCCAAGTTGAAGATGTTGTGAAAGATCCACTGCTACTAGGCTTCCAAATGGCTTTATCAGACTGATTTTCCTGTATTTCTTTAAAATTTGATATCTTTGTTGATGTCTGTATAGAGAAACTTCTTTCAATTTTTTATTTGTTCTATGTCTTCCTCATATTCCAAAATTTGTTAACTGAAAGAACCTCTATTACCTCAAGATTTTTGGCTTCTGCAACTTCCCAGTTATCCAGGTATATACTAATGTCTCCACTTCCAATATGCAATAACATGTGATCTTTAGTCATATCTTTACTTAAAACCATTTTGTTCCAATTATGAGTTCCTTCCATATTTGAAGCTTTAGTAGGATGGTGATTCCTACAATATGTTGCCTTTATGTATTGGGCCCATAATGATACTTTCTCTCTAAAATTCCACCACATTTTCATACTTAAAGAATTGGAAATATCATTCAAATTTCTAATTCCCAAGCCACCTTCATTGACAGGCCTTGTTATGACCTCCCATTTGCACCATTGAGGTCGCTATTCCCCATAGGTTGAGCTCCAAAAGAACTTGACCATTAGGTTATGCAATCTATTAATGATAGACTTTGGGGGGAACATTACAGTTCAGAGATAGAGTTGCATTGATACTAGCACAGAATTTATTAGCACTATTTTACCTCTTGTAGTAAGGCATTTTTCTTTCCATCTAGTAAGTTTTTCCTCACTTTCTACACCATATCTTCATAGAAAATAATCCTCTTTCTACCACTATACAATGGGTAGCCAATATAGGTAATAGGACAATTTTTAATGTGCATACCAGTATACTACCTTAGAAATGCTAGAACATAGGATTTCATCTTGTTTGGGACTACAAGATAGCTTTTTGTAGTACTAATCATCTGGCTTGATACATTCTCATAAGACCTCCAAACATCCATCAACTTCTTAACTTCTCTTTTCCTACCTGAGCTAAAAATTATCAAATCATTTGGAAAAGCTATATGATTAAAAATAGGATCTCCTATAGGCATCTCGTAACCTACATAAAACGGATGAAATGCAAGATCTTGGAGGTTTCTTGATACAACATCTGCCATAATGATAATAAGACTAGGTGACAGAGGATCACCTTGTCTTAATCCCCTAGAGGTCTTGAAAAAGCCAACATTCTCACCATTGACAATAATGGTTATCCATGTATTAGAGATAATTCTCCAAACTAAATCCAACCATTCCTCACAAAAGCCCATTTTCCTCATAGCTTTAATCAGGGACCACCAGGAAACTCTATCATAGGCCTTTGACACGTCTAACTTCATGATTATATTCCCTCCCATATTTTTTGAGTTAATTCTAGGCATGCATTCTTGATCTAAGATCACATTCTTAGAGATGGATCTTCCTCTTATAAATCCTGATTGCATAGGAGAGATAATAGAAGGAAGAATAGCAGAAACTCTATCATTTAAGATTCTGGAGAAAATCTTATTGACAACGTTCTGCATACTTATAGGTTTAAAATCATTGAAAGATTGGGGATGATATTTCTTTGGAATATGAGCTATTCTGGTTGTTGTGCTTATCTTAGGAAGGCTGTGGCCAGCAAAAAAATATTGAACTGAAGTGAAAAAATTGACCATTAAACCCATCCACAACTACTCTTAGCATTTAACCCTCGAACGACCTTCTCTACTTCCACCATAGAGGGCCATTAAATTAAAGAAGTATTTATCTCTTCATTAATTATCTTTTGGATAATAGACATCACTTTGTCTTGGCCATCTGGTTCCATCACATCCTCAGCTTGAAATTGTTTAGAGAAAAATTCTATAGCTGCGGCTTGGATATCCTCTTTATATTCTACCCACATACCCTCCAAATTCTTTAATTTTTGAATCATCAGTTTCTTCTTGTTGCTTCTCACTATTATATGAAATTAAACAGTGTTCTTGTCACCTTTAACTAACCACTTCTCATTAGCTTTTTGACTCTAGAATTTTTCTTTAATTTTTAACTTACTGTTGTGAGTTGTTGTAGAAATATTCAACTCCTCTCTTTTTTCTTCTGTAGGATCTTCTTCATATCTAATTTCAGCAGCTAAGAGGTCATCTTCAGCATTTCTCGCTTCTTAATGGATATCACCATATGTACTTCTGCTCCATGCACTAAGGCACCTCCTAACTTCTTTTAATTTGTGAGACAGACCAACTATAGGATTATGACACTCAATTTCCTTCCAAGCCTTTTTCACCAGGTCCACACATTCCTGTTTCTTTGTCCAGAAGTTTAGGAATCTAAAGGTCTTATGGATGCTGTTTGGTTGAGTTCCTCCGTTAAAAGTAGAGGAGAGTGGTTTGACATACTTCTATTCAGATGATGCACTTTCCAATTCACATTAAAGTCCATGCAATTTTAATTCACAAGAACTCTATCCAGCCTACACCAAATGCTATGGTCAGCATCCCTCTTATTTTTCCAAGTGTATTTTGATCCTATATATCCCACATCTATAAGGCCATTCATCTCAATGCTTTCAATAAACTCATACATTGCTCCCAATTGAACATCATTTCCTCCTGTTATTTCATGCATTTCAGCTACAATATTGAAATCACCTGGTAGACACCAAGGATTTTCAATGCTGCATTCATTCAAATACTCCCACCGACTTCTTCTCTCAATTCTATTACAGCTTGCATATATAAAGATGCATTGCATACTACTGCCACTCCCTACCATCTTCAAGTTCAAACTGATTGCATCGTGCCATTTCAGACACTATCTTCCATGTAATATCCTTATGAAAAAAGCACCAAATCTTACTATTGATGTTGGACAAATATGATCCAAAACTAAGTCTCAGACATAATGAATTAATCTTGGAACTTTTTTGCTCAGTCTCAAGAACCACAAATGTTTTTTGATTATGCATTATTTTTAATCTTTAAATTATCCTTATAGAACCTTTTTTAGAGATGCCTCTCACATTCCATATAATTGCTTATAACATTTACGATTAATTGATGGAGATTTTGAGTGTGACCGTAAAATCCTAATGGATCTTTATGCTGCATGATTTGCATTGCTATCTTTTGGAATTTTCTTCTTCTTGGTTACTACAGTAAAGCCATCATCCATATTGGACTAATATCCCCAGGGTCTGCCTCTTCTTGACTATCACCTTCTTCACATCCTTAATGTTGTATCTAGTCTATTGTATCTGTTTGGGTTACTTGGGGGAACTCTTTTGTGTGTCTGACTACTTCAATCTTCTCATTTTTAGCATCTATCAAATTTTCATGGTATTTCTCCTCACTTCTCCTATGTACAGCTATTACTGGGCTTTTATTCTCCACTTCTTTAGAAGGCTGAATTACATTTGCAACCGCCTACTCTTTATCCTGTTACCTATGTTTTTCCTTTATCAGAAATGTTGTGATGAGTTATTGTGTTGCCACCTTTCCTACATTTATTGGCTCATTTGGTATCTTTCCTTCTTCTTTTTCTGTATCTGTCATGACTAAAGGTTTCTCTATAAATGATCTCTTCACCCATTCTTTAGTTGACTCCAGTTTGTTTTCGACATATTGACCATTATTCATCTTTTTTTCCTTTTTCACTTTTCTTCATGTAGTAGAAATCTTATAAATTCCCTTTCTTCTCACAGTAGTAGAAGTATGGGGGAAAGTCTTCATATATAATTGGCTGCCAGAATCTAGTGCATTGGTCTTTGTTTCTAATACACACTCTTGATGGGAGGGTCTTCTTTAGATCCGTCTCTACACACGCCCTGGCTTGACTAGGTCTGGCCAAGTAATCAGTGGCATTATCCACCTTTAATGGTGTCCCAACTACCTCTGTAATCAAGAATAAATCTTCCCTATTATATAGGTGAATAGGTAGGAGAGGCAGTGAAATCCAAGAAGGAATAATGGATGGAAATCAATATCTCATTTGAAAGTGCGCATGGAATATCTGTGTATAAACCAAGTTTCCTTAAGGAAAAGTCTATGAAAGTCTTTTATATTCTCTAATCGTATCAAGACACGTTTTTTATTGTAAGACCAATATAAAATGAGGCTTTGAGTTGAAGAGTGGAGAAAATTTTTTGAATATCATCTATAGATGGTCGTACATGCGAGAATTTACCAATAATAGAATGTTGTAGGGGTTTAGCCATCTCCTTCAATCTTGAATCTTCATACAAAATGGTTGGTTCTCCCTTGTACGTAGATACCTGTTGTAAGGTAATAGTTTTCTCCAACTTTGTGGTAATGATAGAAGAAAAGGTTTTAGATCGTTTTGGCTCGTCTTCTAGGTTTGATTGATCATAAGGTTGAGTTTTTTTTATGTGGGATGTTATTTGGAAGGTGAGTTGATTGAAGAGGTCCTGCTCCCATGAGGGGGGGCAGGATGGTCCGCCATGAAAACCCTAGATAGGGTTTACGTGAGAGAGAGGGAGAGAGATTATTCGATTTGTGATCGTATTTATTGATGACATCCTAGTTTACTGACAAACGGAGGATGAGCATGCTGAGCATTTATATATGGCTCTACATTCATTACAGGACTATCAATTGTACGTCGAATTTAGTAAATATGGATTTTGTCTTAGGAAGGTACAGTATCTCATCCACATTGTGTCCGACAGGGTCATAATTATTGATCCGAGTAAGGTATCGGCAGTGAGGGAGTGGAGGTAGCTCGCGACACAGACTGAGATTCACAATTTCTTGGGGTCGTCCAGATATTACCGTCGTTTTATCTTAAAGATTGTTAGGCCTTAGACAAACTTGACTCTTAAGGGAGTACAATCTGTGTGGAGCGACCAATGTTAGTTGGCTTTTGATGAGCTGAAGGATAAATTGACATTAGTACCCATACTTGCAATGGCTAGGAGTGGGGTGGAGTATAGGGTCTACATGGATGCATCCTTACAGGGATTTGGGAGGGTTGTTGTAGTAGGAAGAGAGGGCGATAGCTTATGTGTCTCGAAAGAGAAAGCCCCGTGAGAAGAATTACCCCACCCATGACCTAGAGTTGGAAGCGGTCATTTTTGCATTGAGGGTATGGAGACATTACTTGTTAGGGGAGAAATTCATATTATTCACCGATCATAATTCACTTCAGTATCTCTTCACACAAAAGGATCCGAACATGAGGTAGAGGCGGTGGATAGAATTTGTGAAGCACTACCTGTTTAATATACAATATTATCCTGGTAAGGCTAATGTGGTGGTAGACGTGTTGAGCCAAGGACCCACTGGAGAATTAGTGGAGGTGTGAAAAGTAAAGTGGAGTGAACTCCAGTAGGAGGATGATATTGTCATAGAATACAAGGAAATTATGACTATCACTCCCGATGTTGTTATGCGAGTAGTGAAGGCACAAGAAAAGGACAAATTATGTCAGTACACGGTGAGGCAGTTATTAGCCGAGGGTGAAGAGTCTTACTCAGTCATTTTCGAGGGAGGCCTGCGCTTTAATGGGAGGTTAGTAGTGATCGAGGATGAGGATTTGAGGCATGCAGTTATGATCGAGTCTCACGGTTCTATATTTTTGGTTCATCCCGATGGGGATAAGAGGTACCAGGATATGAGGGGACACTATTGGTGGTCCAGCATGAAGAGAGACATAGCAGAGCTTGTCTCAAAGTGTATTCCTTGTCAGCTGGTGTAAGTTGACCTTTGGGGATGCTATAGCCACTTGATATTCCTGTGTGGAAGTGGGAGACCATTTTAATGTATTTTATAACTTGGTTACCTACTTCACAATGGGGTCACGATTCGACATGGGTAATAGTGGATCGATTTACCAAGGTTGCCCACTTCTTTCCAGTTCTCACACACTACGACGTGATGCAGTACACGCATCTATTCATTTCGAAGATTTTAAAGTTATATAGAGTCTCGATTAATATTGAGTCTGATAGAGACAAAGTCTTTGTGTCGCATTTTTGGCAGAGCCTTCAGGAAGCTATAGGTACTGACTTGAGATTGAGTACCGCATATCACCCCCAGATGGACTGACAGATAGAGAGGGTCAATCAGATACTGGAGAACATGCTGAGGATGTGTATCCTGGACTTCGGGCGAGGTTGGGAGTGATAACTTCCAATGGTAGAGTTTGCGTATAATAACTCGTACCAATTTACTATTAGGATGGCGTAATTTGAGGCATTGTATGGGAGACCTTGTCGTTCTCCCGCATGCTGGTTAGAGGTGGGGGATAACAAGTTGTTAGGACTCGAGATGATTCAGAAGACTACTGCTAAGATTGAGTTAATTCAAGGATGCATTCGAATAGCTCATGATAGGCAGAAGAGTTATGCTGATGCTGATAAGAGACATGTAGAGTTAGAGGTTGGTGACCAGGTGTTTGTTCGAGTATCTCCTACGAAGGGGATTATGAGATTTGGAAATAAAGGGAAGTTAGCACCAAGGTATGTGGGGTCGTTTCCTATTATAGAGAGGGTGGGATCGTTAGTATACAAACTGTGACTTTCAGAGCATCTTTAGCGGATACACGATGTGTTCCATGTATCATCACTGAAGAAATATAGGAAGAGCGAGAGGGATTTTTGGCACATTCCCCTTAAGGAGATTGACTTACAGCCATACGTCTCTTATGAGGAGAGGTCCATGGCTATTTTGGATTGTGGTGTGCATAAACTACGGTCCGAGGTGGTTCCCTTGGTACGAGTTAAGTGGGATCACCACAATGTTGAGGAGTCAACTTGGGAGTAGGATGATGACATATGATAGCAGTATCCAGAGTTATTTACAGCAAGTATGTCCTAATTTTAAGGACGAAATTCCTTTTTAGGGGGGAAATATATAATACCCCACATTTTTGCGTATTTTTAAAAGTAATTAATTAAGAAAATACGTTTTAATTAAATTATTCGAGTGAAGTAATTTAATGTGAGTTATGTAATAAATGTGATCGTTAAGCAAGAGTTAGATACTGATTAATACTTTGATGAAATTTACTAAGCATCAATAGTAAATAATAAATGATTATTATTATACGGCAAAGCGAGTGATATGTGCGTATTCTAGTTTATCTCACCGGGAGTCATGTATAGACTATTTTGATGTGAGAAATGAGAAATATATTTTAAGTGACTCAAATGGGAATTTAAAGGTCACGAATGATTCAAGATGGGTCGAAATAGTCAAAATAATGTACCCGGGGGAATAGTTTTAGTCCCGGGTCAATTTTGGACCAAACCGACACCTATTAAAGGTGTTATGGTCATTTTTCTAAAAGAGGTCAGGGGACCTACGAACATTAGAGACATATATCTGATATTTAGAGATTGGCATTAGGGATCATAACACAAAACATTAGAGAGGCCATTAGAGAAAAGAGAGAACCATTTTCCCAAAGCCTAACGAGAGAATTGAGAAGGTGGTGAAGGGTTTCTTGCACCTCAAGACCATTGGAAATGAAGATTGGAGAAGAAGCAATCAATCACCAACTAAGAACCACAAAATTATATCAATCAATTTAAGGAAAGTGTTTATTGCAAATTGAATTGAAGTTATAATACCTATGTGTAGGGATTTCATGAATAGATTGATTTTTATTTCAAAAGCTTGATGGGGAGTACAAATTGATTTCATGTTGGGTAAAATTCCATATAGTTACGGTTTATATATGTAGAGTATTGTAAATCAGAAGACTTTTTATTGTTACTACGGATTTAAATATGGGTTTTGAATTAAATTTGACAAAACTAGATTATGAATGAGTTTAGAGGGTTTGATTCATTCATATTTGATTTCAGTGGAGTTTTAATGTGTTTGTAACAGTAGAAATCATCCTAACTCATGTGGAATTAGTTAGGAATAATCATATGTAAATTTGGTGAAGAAATATGGAGGTTGGGTAAAACAGAAAGAGTGGAAAATCAAAGAAGACGAAGCTACACCTGCTTGATCGATCGATCGACCCACAAAGGTCGATCGATCGACTGAGTCGATCTATCGACTAAACCCTTCGATCGATCGACCCTAGTAGATTTTGGGTTCTTTCCTTGGTTGAATTTTCTAGGATTTAAAATGATGGAATGGGATATTAGGAGTGCTATTATACTTATGTAGGGACTTGATAAAGACAGGTACGTGTATAGGAAGGAAACCTTAAAGTTGTGTGGATACTTAACTAATTATGAAAGTGAATTAAATTCGTAAATAAATGATAAATTACGATGAATATTGGAGAGAAAATATTACGTACAAGTATGAATAATTTGGTTGTGTGAATACCTATTATATTGATACTTAGGCTATGTGAATACCTAAAGCATGCTTAATTCGGTATTGGGGTCGATGATTATCCGTACCAATACAAGGAAGTTCGATTTGGGTTCGATGAGTATCCGGGCCAAATTTAAGTTAAAAGATATTGGGGTCGATGAGTATCCAGACCAATATACATGCATAACATTTACTTTGGGGTCGATGGATATTCGGACCAATGTAAATCATAGGGTGATTAGGGTCGATGATTAGTCGTGCCAATAATCCTTATAGTATATATTGTGTGATATATATATATATATATATATATATATATATATATATACACTTTATGATATTCTAATTATGTGACAAATTAGACTTGTAGATGATATATATAGATATACATCTAAATGATAAATTAAGTAGATAGAAACTTAATTTCAAGATTTAAATAGATTGGGAATATCTATAATAAATTAAGTAGTGAAACTTAATCATGGAAGTCGAATGATAAATCTGAAATGCTTTATGAATTAAGTAGTGAGACTTGATTATAATGATTAAATATAACACTTGTGAATGTTATACGAAAACTGAAATACGCGAGGATGTTACTAATAAAGCATGTTGTATAGGCGGTACGGGAGAGTAGACCATTGATAGATCGGTTATATACTAGTCGAGATAGCTTGGGTACGATAGCTAGGTGGACTAAGTATAGGAGGTTAGGTGTGGACATTAGATGAGACGTGAGGAGGGTCATGGGAGTGTGTGTGAACCTAACATGTGTAATCAATAACCGAATTTAATTGCAACACAGTACTTGTTAAATATTTTCAAACTGTTTTGAGTACTAACTCTTGCTATAAAAATATTTTTAAAATGTTTTAGGTTTCCATTCATAAAGGCGCCATACTTGATTTCATTCCAGGGATTCGGAGTTGTAGCTTTGTGGATGCTGACAGGATTATTGAGTAGCTGACTCTTTCATTCAGATATACCATATGATCTCATTCTTATTTTCATATGTTGACATGTTGTCGGTTGACTGCATTACGGTGCCAGATTTGTATCAGTTTTACTTTGTAGTTGAATTGTGGATTTTTTCTTGGTTGTGGTTTTAGCCGACGGTTTATTAGGCTTGACTTAGCTGCTTTTACATATTAGTGATGGTTTTTGATTCTAGTATCTTGTATATGTTGCTTTTTATTTCAAACTATTCTTTTATCCTGTTCATTAGAAAGATAAATTTTTGCACCGGTTTACTTAACTTAGGTGGTTAGTAGTTAATTTGGTTTTCGACAGTGATGCTAAGAATTAACCTTATGAGAATCTAGTTTTAATTTGATAAAGTCCTGATCACCCGATATTTAATTAGACGGGATGTCAAATGTTAAGGGATTTGGGGTTATGAAAGGAATGGCTATATTAAGGCTCAAAGGGGTTGACGAGTGAAAACATTTAAGGTGAGGTCAAGGCCAATATGGGTGATATAACAAAGAAGGCCTGTGATCCTTTCCTAAAGTTTACGCAATTCTCAATGAAAAACAACTTTAAAAATCATGATCAAGTAACACATTTCAAGATATGACTCAATTAATGAACGATCAATTAAAGAATAATGAGATTACCAATGACTGTAATGTTTTCAAAGATAAAAGAGTGGTGTATAACACTCACAAGATTACCAAGTTATAAATGCCCTAAACAAAATCAATTAAACAAGAAAAGCACATGTACTCATGGTATTAAATATTAATTCTTAAAGTTATTCATAATATAAATAATTGAGGACTAAAGTCTAATAACTTCTAAAATCGAGAATATGCATCATTGAATTGTCTATTGGGTCGGGAAATTATTAAAATTTATCATCGAAAACAAAGACAAAATTCCCAACAAAGGAGAAAAAAGAAAGAAAATCTTTTTGAAATTTTTAATTTGTATAAGAAAAGCAGGCTTAGGAAAAACATATAATCAATTCAGGGGAACTACCAATGAATGGATAAAATATCTCGCACCCCTAACTAAAACCTGACATTGTCCTCAATGTGAATTAAGAACCAAGCTAATGAAAGAAAAAGTGCAATATTACCCAAAATGGATCAATCTTGTGACACTGCAAGTCCAATGATTCTACAAAACATGTTAGTACCATGCATAATAAAAACGAATAACAAAAACTTAGTTAATTATGCTATACAAAAAGTAAGAATTAAGAAATTTAAGGAAAATAAAAAGACAAACTATTTACAACCTACAATTTGAACTTCTAACTATCTATACACTATAAGTTGAATTTTTTTAGGGTCCGTCCAAAAACCGATTGGACTTAGAAGGAGCAACGGGGGATCCTACCTTTCATGCATACCTTAAGAAAAATAGGAATTCCGATCAAACAACGAAAGGTTTGTGTAAGGCAGAAGAAATGAACCATCATCAATTAAAAATTTTGGATAGGATCATAGGGGATTTGTATAAAATGGGTGACAAAAACACAAGTAGGCAAAAAAAAATAGAATTTCCTCCCAATAGTTTTGCAATTGGAATGGGAGGTGGTGCACATGGAGGTAAAATTTCGTTCATAAAAAGCAACACGAGTAAGTAATCCTCATCGGTGAAAGGGTTAAACGTTTAAAGTTCGGAACCGATTCATCAAACACTTGTATCGGTGAAACTATATAGAATAGAGATGGGGAAAAAATAAATTCAAAATCAAGAGATGAGTCACCATTAAATGAAGCTTAAGTATTTAAGGAAATAAGATCATTTTCAATGAAATATTCTACTTTGGGGACCAAAGAAGAAATCATTTCATTGCAAACGGATAATACATCCATTTCTTCCTCATTTTCTTTCTCTATTATACCATGGGAAAAATCAAGAACTGTTTCTTCCAAAGTAGGAAAAAAAATCCTCATTTGGTTCAAAACATTCCTTCATTTCAAAAGTCTCGGAAGATAAATCGTCGTTTTGAATCTAACTCATGCTCCCAACAACAATTTTCTTCTTGATAACGGTTTTCAAATTTTTCATTTTTAAGAAGGTGCAATCCCTCACTCTAGGTCATAAGTGGAGATGTCGATTCTTGATAATGGAAAGTTTAGAAACTATCCTCAGAACAACTATCAAAATCATTAACATGAGAATTTTGAAAGCTATTGCAAACAAGGAACCCCCCGATACATTACTCCTGGCAGTATTGATTATCAAGATTCATTATGCCCTCAATTCATGATGCATGTAACCCCAAGTTCTTATTACTTAATTAATTAACTTATTATTCCCAAGTATCAACAGTGCACGGCGTTTCGTGCGTGGGATGTCTCGCAAGCGAAATCCAAGCAAGGAACCCCCCCAATAAACTGCTCCTTGGCACTGTCGATCGTCGAGATACATGCTATATTGTAATACCCCGTACTTTTATACTATATTTAATTTGGGGATTTATTAAATTTAATGTGGTGAATATTTAATAAAAATCCGGAAATTAATTATGTTATAATTATTGACGTGACGTGAGTTAGTAATTATATGAAATTGTTGAATATTACTTATGAGCATAGTAATATATGATATTGATTATAGTAAATGTCACGAGTGAATGAAATGGCAGTTTTGGGAATTTTAGCCGGGACGCGCCCGTGTCGCGTCGGGATTAATTATTAATATATAAAAGTGAATATTTTATAAGTTGTTCGTATGGTCGTTTTGAGTGCGCCAACGCGTCCGGAAGGGTCGAGATAGTCAGAAAAGTGTACCCGGGGGTTTAGTTTGGGTCTCGGGATGTTTTTAGGCTTAATTAGTGACCCGGGAGGGCATTTTGGTCATTTTACAAAATAGGGTAATTAAACCCACGAATTTCAGCCATCCTTAGCAGCCATTTAAGTCAGCCTTTTAGGGTTAGAACATTCAGAACCCTAGAACGGCCATTGGAGAAGAGAGGAGAGAGCTCTCAAGGTGATTCAAGGCCCAAAACACCACCGAATTCACCACCGTCACCACCAGCGCGTAGATCGCGAGGAGGAGAACGCAACCACACCAATATCAGCAGGAAACCAGACCTCTGAAATCCCAGGCAAGTGTTTAACTTGCGTATTTTCGTTGGTGCAATATTCATATTAGTTAGGAATGATTAGGAGTATAAACTATGGAAGAAAACCCCATTTTTTGATAGGAATTTGCATGTAGAAAAGATTAAAATCATATTCTGGAAGTCTTATATGATGTAGATGATTAACCCACGAATTTTGATGATTATGTAGAAGGAAATTCTGGAGAAAAACTGATTAGAATAGAAGTTAAGAAAACTTAGGGTTCTTGATGATTAGATGAGATTTTAGGTTGTTTAATCATGTTTAATAATGGTTATACGCATGCTTAACGTTAGAAACATCTGGTAATATGTTGTTATGTTTGTGGTATAAGTTTTGGGACGATTATGGTTGGAAAATATGAATTTGAATGAAGAATTTTGGTGAAACCCGCAACTGCAATTCTGCAGAAATCTTCGCAGACCTGCTTGATCGATCGATCGACCATAGAGCGTCGATCGATCGAAGGTTCGATCGATCGAGCCCCAGCCGTCGATCGATCGACCCTTCCTGGCAGCCTCTTATTTCCCCATGTTTCATTAGTTGAATTAATTTATCGTGGAATAATCCTTGGGCATATTAAATAAAATGTTTTGGGATATAGGAGAGACCAGTAGGACATATGATTAAGTGTTGAGAACTTTATTATGAAATGATTATTGTGTTTTTGGGATAATTAATTAAGGAATGACGAACTACGTATTTCAAGTGAGGGATTACGACGAATACCTACAATAGTGAATAGATGTCTACCTACTGAATTTGTTACTTGGATGGATAGAACCCATGAGTGTTCCATAATTAGTGAGAAAACCCTTCGAGTTAAGGTTAGGGACGAAACCTTATGCGTAATACTAATAATGTGAAATTAAGGATAAATGTTGTAATTATGGGTAACGAGAGTGACCTATATTAATATGATGAAAGTAGTATATTTATATGATTGTGTGTGCATATATTATAGACATGTGAAAAACGTACCCGCGCTACTTGCTATCCCTGAGGTTACCGCGCTGGGACGGTCTTATCCTGTGTTGCTACGGGGAATATTGATTCGTACCCTAGAAGATAGGAATCCTAGGTACAGGCTATCGAATCGGTAGTCACGGTCCTAAGAGACGCGAGGGTATGTGCTGACCTCTTGGACTTGGAAACTATACTTCGCCTCAATATTGTTTGTGTTGTATTGATACCGTTCGAGAGTGATTCCGAACTTGTATTTCCCTTAGTACGATTGATACGGGGATTGGATAGCAGAGTATGCCCGCACCATAATTTTTATGTGGGGTGCCATTAGAATATATATATTACAAGAGTATTTATATATATGAAGTTCTGAAACTTGGAACTACCTACTGTGATTTGGTAAGTAAGTCATGTTTGATGAATCAGATTGGAAATACTTGTTTTATGAGAGTATAATATGACACTGAGAAACTTTATAAATTAATGAAGCTAAAACGAGAGTTGTGCTACACTTTGAAAGTACCCTTTTTACACATTGACATTGTTCGTTTTTAAAACTTATGAGTAAGTTAAGATAAACTAAATTATTGGGAAGGTTAGTATGTTAATATGTTAAGTTAAACCATTTGGGGAAGGTTAGTACGATAGGCGTGCACACTAGAAGAGAGGTGAGAATTTCTCAAGAGAGTGTCGAACTAATATGTTATTGCATTGGCCTGTATCAATTTAAATACTTGCTAAACTAATTTTAAATCATACACACTTTCGGGCTCTGACCCGTTTTATCTCTCCCTCTCCCCCTTGTATATATGTATATGTATGTATTTCAGGTGCCCAGCCACAGGGGCGTCTTGCTTAGGATCTTTTGGAAGGAACGCGCTGCAGCTTAGGTGGGAGTTGCAGGTCCTTTGATTAGACGACTTCGTTCATTCAGATCCACTCCTAGCATTTTCATTCAGATGGGCATGTGTAGCCCTTTCCATTATTTCTTTATGTTGGGACATTGTTATTTCAGTTATTTCCTAGTTCGTTATTTTGGGATTTTTGTTCGAGACGGTGTATTACTTTATTTTCTCGCATGTTGACATTCGTTGATGAATGTTTTAATATAATGGATTCTTTCGTTCCAGTATATTGTGGTGTGAATCTTATTCATTGAGCTTTGTTAATAATTTAAATAAATCTTTTCTTTAAATAAAATTTGGTACTTAATGTTTAAAAAATTGGTTTTGACACTTAGCTTAATTATTTAGGGTGTTAATTGGAAAGTTTCTTTTTACGACAGTGATGCTAAGAATGAACCAAACTGTTCACCTTGATTTAATTTGATAAAGGAGTGATCGCCCGGTATTTAATTAGGCGGGGTGTCACAGGTGGTATCAGAGCATCAGGTTCTAGTGTCCTTTAGGATGTGTGCGGCTTATTATGCTTTCAGCGTTGCTTTCTTTGATATAGAGCCCTAATACTAGGAATGTTGTGTTCATCTCTATACTTTGGGAATTCTTGCTTCTGCGATTTGTTTATTTGAATGATGAAATCATCCAAATTTACCTTTCATTTTCAGATGGATCGTCAAGGAGAACTAGCTAAGACGGTTAAGGGAGTCATCGAGCAAGATCGACTCACACCTCAGGTATTCCCAGGGAGAGTATCAACCGCCGAGTTAGCAGGTATCGTGGCACAAGCAGTTACCACTGCAGTTCTACAATACCAAGAACGCAGCCTACAACTTAAAGGAGGCAAAAGACCTAGAGAGGTTAACCTAGTGCATGTGACTGACGTTGAGAACTGTGCGAAGGCACCGAATCTGCGACAACAAAACAATCAAGATAGAGTCAGTTCCAGTAGTAACGAGATTTATGTACAGAGACAAAAGTGTCAGGGACAACGAAGCCAGGTTCAGAATGAAATCACCAAGAGGTGTTTCGGTTGTGGAATGGAGGACCACAAACGTAAATCTTGTCTAAATCAGACTGGGGATAAACTACAACCTGACCGGCAAAGAATTTCCAAACTCTGCTATAAATGTGTACAACCGGGTCACAAGTGGATGGATTGTCCTCGCCCTGACATAGTTTTTCCGCAGATTTCCCCTCAAGGCCAGCAAGACCAGTTAAAAAGAGAGGCTAGTCAATACCGTAAGGAAGGAAAGCAGTTTCGGGGGAGGTGTTTCCAATGTGGCAGGAATGGCCATAGGCGTCAAAATTGTCCAGAGAAGAATAGGGACCCACGGCAGGAATGTGCTGACAATGTACCTCAGAAGCCAACTCCGCCACCTTTTCCAACAGCCTCAGTTCAGCAGAGAAAGCTACAGGGCGAACGTGTCTATAATTTCCCTCAGGCAGCAACCCCACAGGCGCCAACCGCGGTTGAGGGTATGTTTTTCTATCCATGTTACCATGAGTCGAGATTTGTTTGTTACGAGTGCAACGCACTATTTTATAAGCTAATTTTTGCGAAAGCCTTAGGATTGTTAGCCACGGCAGTGAGCTCAGTGACGTGTGTAGACTCACCATCTTGGGAGTGGGTCTTTTATTTTTCTTTATATGCCCGGGAGTGGGGGTAGAGATTGGTAGTTTGGTATTACCTGTATATATAATAGTCTTAGATATGCATTAGCATGATGTTATACTCAGTATGGATTGGTTCACCGCTTATAGAGCCATGATTACCTACTTCGGTGGAGCATTGTTTTTGCCATTTCGGGGCAAGAGATGTTTGTAGTGGCGAAGCCTCGCCCAGAGGGAGGTTCGACCGCTCATTCGTATTACATAGAGGAGGTTGTGATTCCCTTAGATTCGATCCCTGTGGTCAGGGAGTATTCCGATGTGTTTCAGGATATACCAGGCCTATCGCCCAGTCGTGAGATAGACTTCGTTATAGATTTAGTGCCGGATACGAGACCTATAGCACGTGCACCGTACCGTATGGCTCCGGCAGAGATGCGAGAGCTACGAGATCAGATTGAGGAGCTATTAGGTCAGGGCTTCATTCGTAGGAGTACCTCACCTTGGGGCGCTCCAGTCTTATTTGTAAAGAAGAAAGATGGTTCACTGAGATTGTGCGTGGACTACCGGGAGTTGAACAAGGTCACGATACGGAATAAATATCTGTTGCCTCGAATTGATGATCTGTTCGACCAGCTGAGGGGAGCAACCTTCTTTGCGAAGATAGACCTGAGGTCGGGGTGCCATCAGCTATGTATTAGGGAGCAAGATGTTTCGAAGACTGCTTTCTTGACGAGATAGGGGTCTTATGAGTTCTGGGTGATACCGTTCGGACTCACAAATGCTCCAGCCGTTTTTATGGACTTGATGAACCGAGTATTCAGAGAATTCTTGGATCAGTTTGTCATCGTGTTCATAGATGACATTTTAATATATTCACCCTCCGAGGAGGAGCATGCCGAACACTTGAGGCAGGTTCTTCAGACTCTACGAGAGCATCAGCTGTATGCTAAGTACGAAAAGTGTGGATTTTGGTTGCGAGAAGTACAGTTCTTGGGCCATGTTGTTTCTGAGCACGGGATAGTAGTGACCCGAGTAAAGTGTCAACGGTGAGGGAATGGGGATAGCCCAAGACACCGACCGAAGTGCGTAGTTTCTTGGGGTTAGCCGGTTACTACAGGAGGTTCATTCGGGGATTCTCCAAGATAGCGGGTCCATTGATGAATTTGACTCGCAAAGGGGTACCGTATGTCTGGGATGACGCTTGTCAGTTGGCTTTCGACGAGTTGAAGGACAAGCTTACTTCGGCACCAGTCCTTGCTTTACCGAAGCCGGGTGTAGAGTACCTGGTTTACATAGATGCGCCCTTACGCGGACTTAGAGGAGTACTCCAGTAGGAGGAGAAGGCTATAGCTTTTGCTTCCCGCAAGCTTATGCCGCATGAGAAGAATTACCCCACCCACGACCTGGAGTTAGCTGCGGTCGTCTTCGCATTGAGAATTTGGAGGCACTAATTATTGGGCGAGAAATTTTGTTTGTTCACAGACCATAAGTCACTGCTGTACCTGTTCACTCAGCGAGAGTTGAATATGTGTCAGCGCAGATGGTTAGAGTTTGTGAAAGATTACCAGTTCGATATACCGAATCATCCGGGGAAAGCCAACGCAGTTGCTGATGCGTTGAGCCGTAGACCGGTTGACGATGTAGCGGACATCTGGATAGCAAAGTGGAAGGAGTTGGGTCACCAGGACGCAGTAACACGTTCTTTCCTAACCGTTATGTCAGTCACACCCGAAATTGTTACGAGGGTGATACAGGCACAGACCACAAACCCGTTTTGTCAGGAGCAGATTGTACGACTTCTAGCCGAGGGGGCTGAGTCTTATTCTGTTAGTTCGGATGGAGGGTTGCGGCTTAATGGGAGATTAGTGGTTCCAGAAGGAGCGGATCTACGTCATGAAGTGATGACTCATTCTCATGGGTCCCGATTTGCAGTACATCCGGGAGGCGATAAGATGTACCAGGATATGAGGCGGCAATACTGGTGGAGTGGGATGAAGAAGGACATTGCTGAGTTTGTGTCCAAGTGTTCTACATGCCAGCTGGTTAAGGTGGACCACCAGAAACCATCAGGATTGCTTCAGCTATTGGAAGTACCCGCGTGGAAGTGGGAGAGCATTTCCGTGGACTTCATTACAGGGTTGCCTACATCACAGAGGGGTCACGACTCTATCTGGGTGATTGTAGACCGTTTGACCAAGGTTGCTCATTTTCTGCCAGTAAGGACAGATTATACCACGGGTCAGTATGCCCAGTTGTTCATCGCTGAGATTGTGAGATTACATGGGGTACCCCTGAATATTGTATCAGATAGAGACAAGATTTTTGTGTCACGTTTCTGGGAAAGCTTTCAGGAGGCTATGGGTACAGAGTTGAGACTGAGTTCAGCTTACCACCCACAGACAGATGGGCAGACAGAGCGTACTAATCAGATGTTGGAAGATATGCTACGCATGTATGTTCTCGATTTCGGAGGAGGTTGGGAGCCATACCTTCCACTAGTAGAGTTTTCTTATAATAACTCCTATCAGTTTACGATTGGCATGGCTCCATTTGAGGCTTTGTACGGCAGGCCTTGTCGTTCTCCAACTTGTTGGCTCGAGGTGGGGGATAACAAGTTATTAGGGCCAGAAGTGATTCAGGAGACCTCCGCGAGGATTGAGACAATCAGGAGTCGTATTCGGGTAGCCCAAGACAGGCAGAAGAGCTACGCCGATACGAAACGGTTCTTCCAGGAGTTTAATGTGGGAGATCAAGTGTTGTTGCGTGTATCTCCTATGAAAGGAGTGATGAGGTTCGGGAAGAAGGGGAAGTTGGCTCCGAGGTACGTAGGACCATTTCCCATCATCGAGAGAATTGGGCCAGTAGCATACAGGTTGGGATTGCCAGAACATTTACATCGCATCCACGATGTAATTCCACATCTCGTCGTTGAGACGATATCTTCGGGATAATATGGCCCATACTCACATTGCGATAGACGAGATAGACTTACAGTCTGATAGCTCTTACGAGGAGAGACCAGTGGCTATCCTAGACTATAGTGAGAAGACATTGAAATCGAAAGTATTTCCACTTGTGCGAGTCCAGTGGGAGCATCATAATATGGAGGAGTCCACTTGGGAGCGTTAGGCAGATATGCGCGAGAGATATCCAGAGTTGTTTTTACCAGGTATGCCTTATTCTCCGAATTTCGGGACGAAATTCCGTTATTAGGGGGGAAGTATGTAATACCCCGTACTTTTATACTATATTTAATTTGGGGATTTATTAAATTTAATGTGGTGAATATTTAATAAAAATCCGGAAATTAATTATGTTATAATTATTGACGTGACGTGAGTTAGTAATTATATGAAATTGTTGAATATTACTTATGAGCATAGTAATATATGATATTGATTATAGTAAATGTCACGAGTGAATGAAATGGCAGTTTTGGGAATTTTAGCCGGGACACGCCCGTGTCGCGTCGGGATTAATTATTAATATATAAAAGTGAATATTTTATAAGTTGTTCGTATGGTCGTTTTGAGTGCGCCAACGCGTCCGGAAGGGTCGAGATAGTCAGAAAAGTGTACCCGGGGGTTTAGTTTGGGTCTCGGGATGTTTTTAGGCTTAATTAGTGACCCGGGAGGGCATTTTGGTCATTTTACAAAATAGGGTAATTAAACCCACGAATTTCAGCCATCCTTAGCAGCCATTTAAGTCAGCCTTTTAGGGTTAGAACATTCAGAACCCTAGAACGGCCATTGGAGAAGAGAGGAGAGAGCTCTCAAGGTGATTCAAGGCCCAAAACACCACCGAATTCACCACCGTCACCACCAGCGCGTAGATCGCGAGGAGGAGAACGCAACCACACCAATATCAGCAGGAAACCAGACCTCTGAAATCCCAGGCAAGTGTTTAACTTGCGTATTTTCGTTGGTGCAATATTCATATTAGTTAGGAATGATTAGGAGTATAAACTATGGAAGAAAACCCCATTTTTTGATAGGAATTTGCATGTAGAAAAGATTAAAATCATATTCTGGAAGTCTTATATGATGTAGATGATTAACCCACGAATTTTGATGATTATGTAGAAGGAAATTCTGGAGAAAAACTGATTAGAATAGAAGTTAAGAAAACTTAGGGTTCTTGATGATTAGATGAGATTTTAGGTTGTTTAATCATGTTTAATAATGGTTATACGCATGCTTAACGTTAGAAACATCTGGTAATATGTTGTTATGTTTGTGGTATAAGTTTTGGGACGATTATGGTTGGAAAATATGAATTTGAATGAAGAATTTTGGTGAAACCCGCAACTGCAATTCTGCAGAAATCTTCGCAGACCTGCTTGATCGATCGATCGACCATAGAGCGTCGATCGATCGAAGGTTCGATCGATCGAGCCCCAGCCGTCGATCGATCGACCCTTCCTGGCAGCCTCTTATTTCCCCATGTTTCATTAGTTGAATTAATTTATCGTGGAATAATCCTTGGGCATATTAAATAAAATGTTTTGGGATATAGGAGAGACCAGTAGGACATATGATTAAGTGTTGAGAACTTTATTATGAAATGATTATTGTGTTTTTGGGATAATTAATTAAGGAATGACGAACTACGTATTTCAAGTGAGGGATTACGACGAATACCTACAATAGTGAATAGATGTCTACCTACTGAATTTGTTACTTGGATGGATAGAACCCATGAGTGTTCCATAACTAGTGAGAAAACCCTTCGAGTTAAGGTTAGGGACGAAACCTTATGCGTAATACTAATAATGTGAAATTAAGGATAAATGTTGTAATTATGGGTAACGAGAGTGACCTATATTAATATGATGAAAGTAGTATATTTATATGATTGTGTGTGCATATATTATAGACATGTGAAAAACGTACCCGCGCTACTTGCTATCCCTGAGGTTACCGCGCTGGGACGGTCTTATCCTGTGTTGCTACGGGGGATATTGATTCGTACCCTAGAAGATAGGAATCCTAGGTACAGGCTATCGAATCGGTAGTCACGGTCCTAAGAGACGCGAGGGTATGTGCTGACCTCTTGGACTTGGAAACTATACTTCGCCTCAATATTGTTTGTGTTGTATTGATACCGTTCGAGAGTGATTCCGAACTTGTATTTCCCTTAGTACGATTGATACGGGGATTGGATAGCAGAGTATGCCCGCACCATAATTTTTATGTGGGGTGCCATTAGAATATATATATTACAAGAGTATTTATATATATGAAGTTCTGAAACTTGGAACTACCTACTGTGATTTGGTAAGTAAGTCATGTTTGATGAATCAGATTGGAAATACTTTTTTTATGAGAGTATAATATGACACTGAGAAACTTTATAAATTAATGAAGCTAAAACGAGAGTTGTGCTACACTTTGAAAGTACCCTTTTTACACGTTGACATTGTTCGTTTTTAAAACTTATGAGTAAGTTAAGATAAACTAAATTATTGGGAAGGTTAGTATGTTAATATGTTAAGTTAAACCATTTGGGGAAGGTTAGTATGATAGGCGTGCACACTAGAAGAGAGGTGAGAATTTCTCAAGAGAGTGTCGAACTAATATGTTATTGCATTGGCCTGTATCAATTTAAATACTTGCTAAACTAATTTTAAATCATACACACTTTCGGGCTCTGACCCGTTTTATCTCTCCCTCTCCCCCTTGTATATATGTATATGTATGTATTTCAGGTGCCCAGCCACAGGGGCGTCTTGCTTAGGATCTTTTGGAAGGAACGCGCTGCAGCTTAGGTGGGAGTTGCAGGTCCTTTGATTAGACGACTTCGTTCATTCAGATCCACTCCTAGCATTTTCATTCAGATGGGCATGTGTAGCCATTTCCATTATTTCTTTATGTTGGGACATTGTTATTTCAGTTATTTCCTAGTTCGTTATTTTGGGATTTTTGTTCGAGACGGTGTATTACTTTATTTTCTCGCATGTTGACATTCGTTGATGAATGTTTTAATATAATGGATTCTTTCGTTCCAGTATATTGTGGTGTGAATCTTATTCATTGAGCTTTGTTAATAATTTAAATAAATCTTTTCTTTAAATAAAATTTGGTACTTAATGTTTAAAAAATTGGTTTTGACACTTAGCTTAATTATTTAGGGTGTTAATTGGAAAGTTTCTTTTTACGACAGTGATGCTAAGAATGAACCAAATTGTTCACCTTGATTTAATTTGATAAAGGAGTGATCGCCCGGTATTTAATTAGGCGGGGTGTCACAGGTGGTATCAGAGCATCAGGTTCTAGTGTCCTTTAGGATCTGTGCGGCTTATTATGCTTTCAGCGTTGCTTTCTTTGATATAGAGCCCTAATACTAGGAATGTTGTGTTCATCTCTATACTTTGGGAATTCTTGCTTCTGCGATTTGTTTATTTGAATGATGAAATCATCCAAATTTACCTTTCATTTTTAGATGGATCGTCAAGGAGAACTAGCTAAGACGGTTAAGGGAGTCATCGAGCAAGATCGACTCACACCTCAGGTATTCCCAGGGAGAGTATCAACCGCCGAGTTAGCAGGTATCGTGGCACAAGCAGTTACCACTGCAGTTCTACAATACCAAGAACGCAGCCTACAACTTAAAGGAGGCAAAAGACCTAGAGAGGTTAACCTAGTGCATGTGACTGACGTTGAGAACTGTGCGAAGGCACCGAATCTGCGACAACAAAACAATCAAGATAGAGTCAGTTCCAGTAGTAACGAGATTTATGTACAGAGACAAAAGTGTCAGGGACAACGAAGCCAGGTTCATAATGAAATCACCAAGAGGTGTTTCGGTTGTGGAATGGAGGACCATAAACGTAAATCTTGTCTAAATCAGACTGGGGATAAACTACAACCTGACCGGCAAAGAATTTCCAAACTCTGCTATAAATGTGTACAACCGGGTCACAAGTGGATGGATTGTCCTCGCCCTGACATAGTTTTTCCGCAGATTTCCCCTCAAGGCCAGCAAGACCAGGGAAAAAGAGAGGCTAGTCAATACCGTAAGGAAGGAAAGCAGTTTCGGGGGAGGTGTTTCCAATGTGGCAGGAATGGCCATACGCGTCAAAATTGTCCAGAGAAGAATAGGGCCCCACGGCAGGAATGTGCTGACAATGTACCTCAGAAGCCAACTCCGCCACCTTTTCCAACAGCCTCAGTTCAGCAGAGAAAGCTACAGGGCGAACGTGTCAATAATTTCCCTCAGGCAGCAACCCCACAGGCGCCAACCGCGGTTGAGGGTATGTTTTTCTATCCATGTTACCATGAGTCGAGATTTGTTTGTTACGAGTGCAACGCACTATTTTATAAGCTAATTTTTGCGAAAGCCTTAGGATTGTTAGCCACGGCAGTGAGCTCAGTGACGTGTGTAGACTCACCATCTTGGGAGTGGGTCTTTTATTTTTCTTTATATGCCCGGGAGTGGGGGTAGAGATTGGTAGTTTGGTATTACCTGTATATATAATAGTCTTAGATATGCATTAGCATGATGTTATACTCAGTATGGATTGGTTCACCGCTTATAGAGCCATGATTACCTACTTCGGTGGAGCATTGTTTTTGCCATTTCGGGGCAAGAGATGTTTGTAGTGGCGAAGCCTCGCCCAGAGGGAGGTTCGACCGCTCATTCGTATTACATAGAGGAGGTTGTGATTCCCTTAGATTCGATCCCTGTGGTCAGGGAGTATTCCGATGTGTTTCAGGATATACCAGGCCTATCGCCCAGTCGTGAGATAGACTTCGTTATAGATTTAGTGCCGGATACGAGACCTATAGCACGTGCACCGTACCGTATGGCTCCGGCAGAGATGCGAGAGCTACGAGATCAGATTGAGGAGCTATTAGGTCAGGGCTTCATTCGTAGGAGTACCTCACCTTGGGGCGCTCCAGTCTTATTTGTAAAGAAGAAAGATGGTTCACTGAGATTGTGCGTGGACTACCGGGAGTTGAACAAGGTCACGATACGGAATAAATATCTGTTGCCTCGAATTGATGATCTGTTCGACCAGCTGAGGGGAGCAACCTTCTTTGCGAAGATAGACCTGAGGTCGGGGTGCCATCAGCTATGTATTAGGGAGCAAGATGTTTCGAAGACTGCTTTCTTGACGAGATAGGGGTCTTATGAGTTCTGGGTGATACCGTTCGGACTCACAAATGCTCCAGCCGTTTTTATGGACTTGATGAACCGAGTATTCAGAGAATTCTTGGATCAGTTTGTCATCGTGTTCATAGATGACATTTTAATATATTCACCCTCCGAGGAGGAGCATGCCGAACACTTGAGGCAGGTTCTTCAGACTCTACGAGAGCATCAGCTGTATGCTAAGTACGAAAAGTGTGGATTTTGGTTGCGAGAAGTACAGTTCTTGGGCCATGTTGTTTCTGAGCACGGGATAGTAGTGACCCGAGTAAAGTGTCAACGGTGAGGGAATGGGGATAGCCCAAGACACCGACCGAAGTGCGTAGTTTCTTGGGGTTAGCCGGTTACTACAGGAGGTTCATTCGGGGATTCTCCAAGATAGCGGGTCCATTGATGAATCTGACTCGCAAAGGGGTACCGTATGTCTGGGATGACGCTTGTCAGTTGGCTTTCGACGAGTTGAAGGACAAGCTTACTTCGGCACCAGTCCTTGCTTTACCGAAGCCGGGTGTAGAGTACCTGGTTTACATAGATGCGCCCTTACGCGGACTTGGAGGAGTACTCCAGTAGGAGGAGAAGGCTATAGCTTTTGCTTCCCGCAAGCTTAAGCCGCATGAGAAGAATTACCCCACCCACGACCTGGAGTTAGCTGCGGTCGTCTTCGCATTGAGAATTTGGAGGCACTAATTATTGGGCGAGAAATTTCGTTTGTTCACAGACCATAAGTCACTGCAGTACCTGTTCACTCAGTGAGAGTTGAATATGTGTCAGCGCAGATGGTTAGAGTTTGTGAAAGATTACCAGTTCGATATACCGAATCATCCGGGGAAAGCCAACGCAGTTGCTGATGCTTTGAGCCGTAGACCGGTTGACGATGTAGCGGACATCTGGATAGCAAAGTGGAAGGAGTTGGGTCACCAGGACGCAGTAACACGTTCTTTCCTAACCGTTATTTCAGTCACACCCAAAATTGTTACGAGGGTGATACAGGCACAGACCACAAACCCGTTTTGTCAGGAGCAGATTGTACGACTTCTAGCCGAGGGGGCTGAGTCTTATTCTGTTAGTTCGGATGGAGGGTTGCGGCTTAATGGGAGATTAGTGGTTCCAGAAGGAGCGGATCTACGTCATGAAGTGATGACTCATTCTCATGGGTCCCGATTTGCAGTACATCCGGGAGGCGATAAGATGTACCAGGATATGAGGCGGCAATACTGGTGGAGTGGGATGAAGAAGGACATTGCTGAGTTTGTGTCCAAGTGTTCTACATGCCAGCTGGTTAAGGTGGACCACCAGAAACCATCAGGATTGCTTCAGCTATTGGAAGTACCCGCGTGGAAGTGGGAGAGCATTTCCGTGGACTTCATTACAGGGTTGCCTACATCACAGAGGGGTCACGACTCTATCTGGGTGATTGTAGACCGTTTGACTAAGGTTGCTCATTTTCTGCCAGTAAGGACAGATTATACCACGGGTCAGTATGCCCAGTTGTTCATCGCTGAGATTGTGAGATTACATGGGGTACCCCTGAATATTGTATCAGATAGAGACAAGATTTTTGTGTCACGTTTCTGGGAAAGCTTTCAGGAGGCTATGGGTACAGAGTTGAGACTGAGTTCAGCTTACCACCCAAAAACAGATGGGCAGACAGAGCGTACTAATCAGATGTTGGAAGATATGCTACGCATGTATGTTCTCGATTTCGGAGGAGGTTGGGAGCCATACCTTCCACTAGTAGAGTTTTCTTATAATAACTCCTATCAGTTTACGATTGGCATGGCTCCATTTGAGGCTTTGTACGGCAGGCCTTGTCGTTCTCCAACTTGTTGGCTCGAGGTGGGGGATAACAAGTTATTAGGGCCAGAAGTGATTCAGGAGACCTCCGCGAGGATTGAGATAATCAGGAGTCGTATTCGGGTAGCCCAAGACAGGCAGAAGAGCTACGCCGATGCGAAACGGTTCTTCCAGGAGTTTAATGTGGGAGATCAAGTGTTGTTGCGTGTATCTCCTATGAAAGGAGTGATGAGGTTCGGGAAGAAGGGGAAGTTGGCTCCGAGGTACGTAGGACCATTTCCCATCATCGAGAGAATTGGGCCAGTAGCATACAGGTTGGGATTGCCAGAACATTTACATCGCATCCACGATGTAATTCCACATCTCGTCGTTGAGACGATATCTTCGGGATAATATGGCCCATACTCACATTGCGATAGACGAGATAGACTTACAGTCTGATAGCTCTTACGAGGAGAGACCAGTGGCTATCCTAGACTATAGTGAGAAGACATTGAAATCGAAAGTATTTCCACTTGTGCGAGTCCAGTGGGAGCATCATAATGTGGAGGAGTCCACTTGGGAGCGTTAGGCAGATATGCGCGAGAGATATCCAGAGTTGTTTTTACCAGGTATGCCTTATTCTCCGAATTTCGGGACGAAATTCCGTTATTAGGGGGGAAGTATGTAATACCCCGTACTTTTATACTATATTTAATTTGGGGATTTATTAAATTTAATGTGGTGAATATTTAATAAAAATCCGGAAATTAATTATGTTATAATTATTGACGTGACGTGAGTTAGTAATTATATGAAATTGTTGAATATTACTTATGAGCATAGTAATATATGATATTGATTATAGTAAATGTCACGAGTGAATGAAATGGCAGTTTTGGGAATTTTAGCCGGGACGCGCCCGTGTCGCGTCGGGATTAATTATTAATATATAAAAGTGAATATTTTATAAGTTGTTCGTATGGTCGTTTTGAGTGCGCCAACGCGTCCAGAAGGGTCGAGATAGTCAGAAAAGTGTACCCGGGGGTTTAGTTTGGGTCTCGGGATGTTTTTAGGCTTAATTAGTGACCCGGGAGGGCATTTTGGTCATTTTACAAAATAGGGTAATTAAACCCACGAATTTCAGCCATCCTTAGCAGCCATTTAAGTCAGCCTTTTAGGGTTAGAACATTCAGAACCCTAGAACGGCCATTGGAGAAGAGAGGAGAGAGCTCTCAAGGTGATTCAAGGCCCAAAACACCACCGAATTCACCACCGTCACCACCAGCGCGTAGATCGCGAGGAGGAGAACGCAACCACACCAATATCAGCAGGAAACCAGACCTCTGAAATCCCAGGCAAGTGTTTAACTTGCGTATTTTCGTTGGTGCAATATTCATATTAGTTAGGAATGATTAGGAGTATAAACTATGGAAGAAAACCCCATTTTTTGATAGGAATTTGCATGTAGAAAAGATTAAAATCATATTCTGGAAGTCTTATATGATGTAGATGATTAACCCACGAATTTTGATGATTATGTAGAAGGAAATTCTGGAGAAAAACTGATTAGAATAGAAGTTAAGAAAACTTAGGGTTCTTGATGATTAGATGAGATTTTAGGTTGTTTAATCATGTTTAATAATGGTTATACGCATGCTTAACGTTAGAAACATCTGGTAATATGTTGTTATGTTTGTGGTATAAGTTTTGGGACGATTATGGTTGGAAAATATGAATTTGAATGAAGAATTTTGGTGAAACCCGCAACTGCAATTCTGCAGAAATCTTCGCAGACCTGCTTGATCGATCGATCGACCATAGAGCGTCGATCGATCGAAGGTTCGATCGATCGAGCCCCAGCCGTCGATCGATCGACCCTTCCTGGCAGCCTCTTATTTTCCCATGTTTCATTAGTTGAATTAATTTATCGTGGAATAATCCTTGGGCATATTAAATAAAATGTTTTGGGATATAGGAGAGACCAGTAGGACATATGATTAAGTGTTGAGAACTTTATTATGAAATGATTATTGTGTTTTTGGGATAATTAATTAAGGAATGACGAACTACGTATTTCAAGTGAGGGATTACGACGAATACCTACAATAGTGAATAGATGCCTACCTACTGAATTTGTTACTTGGATGGATAGAACCCATGAGTGTTCCATAACTAGTGAGAAAACCCTTCGAGTTAAGGTTAGGGACGAAACCTTATGCGTAATACTAATAATGTGAAATTAAGGATAAATGTTGTAATTATGGGTAACGAGAGTGACCTATATTAATATGATGAAAGTAGTATATTTATATGATTGTGTGTGCATATATTATAGACATGTGAAAAACGTACCCGCGCTACTTGCTATCCCTGAGGTTACCGCGCTGGGACGGTCTTATCCTGTGTTGCTACGGGGGATATTGATTCGTACCCTAGAAGATAGGAATCCTAGGTACAGGCTATCGAATCGGTAGTCACGGTCCTAAGAGACGCGAGGGTATGTGCTGACCTCTTGGACTTGGAAACTATACTTCGCCTCAATATTGTTTGTGTTGTATTGATACCGTTCGAGAGTGATTCCGAACTTGTATTTCCCTTAGTACGATTGATACGGGGATTGGATAGGAGAGTATGCCCGCACCATAATTTTTATGTGGGGTGCCATTAGAATATATATATTACACGAGTATTTATATATATGAAGTTCTGAAACTTGGAACTACCTACTGTGATTTGGTAAGTAAGTCATGTTTGATGAATCAGATTGGAAATACTTGTTTTATGAGAGTATAATATGACACTGAGAAAATTTATAAATTAATGAAGCTAAAACGAGAGTTGTGCTACACTTTGAAAGTACCCTTTTTACACGTTGACATTGTTCGTTTTTAAAACTTATGAGTAAGTTAAGATAAACTAAATTATTGGGAAGGTTAGTATGTTAATATGTTAAGTTAAACCATTTGGGGAAGGTTAGTACGATAGGCGTGCACACTAGAAGAGAGGTGAGAATTTCTCAAGAGAGTGTCGAACTAATATGTTATTGCATTGGCCTGTATCAATTTAAATACTTGCTAAACTAATTTTAAATCATACACACTTTCGGGCTCTGGCCCGTTTTATCTCTCCCTCTCCCCGTTGTATATATGTATATGTATGTATTTCAGGTGCCCAGCCACAGGGGAGTCTTGCTTAGGATCTTTTGGAAGGAACGCGCTGCAGCTTAGGTGGGAGTTGCAGGTCCTTTGATTAGATGACTTCGTTCATTCAGATCCACTCCTAGCATTTTCATTCAGATGGGCATGTGTAGCCCTTTCCATTATTTCTTTATGTTGGGACATTGTTATTTCAGTTATTTCCTAGTTCGTTATTTTGGGATTTTTGTTCGAGACGGTGTATTACTTTATTTTCTCGCATGTTGACATTCGTTGATGAATGTTTTAATATAATGGATTCTTTCGTTCCAGTATATTGTGGTGTGAATCTTATTCATTGAGCTTTGTTAATAATTTAAATAAATCTTTTCTTTAAATAAAATTTGGTACTTAATGTTTAAAAAATTGGTTTTGACACTTAGCTTAATTATTTAGGGTGTTAATTGGAAAGTTTCTTTTTACGACAGTGATGCTAAGAATGAACCAAACTGTTCACCTAGATTTAATTTGATAAAGGAGTGATTGCCCGGTATTTAATTAGGCGGGGTGTCACATATATATATAAAATATGAGCACTAAGGACTAACTTCTCCTCACTTCCAACATTACATTGCATTTCGTGCATGGAACGTCTCGCAAGCGAAATCAAAATAAGGAACCCCCCTGATACACTACTCCTTGGCAATGTTGGTCGTTGAGGTCCATTATGCCCTCAATACTCATAGTACTGAGCACACCAGTAATATAATAACCATCCAAACGAGCTATAACTCGAGGACGCATTCTCACTATTCTATCATCTTCCAGGGCATCACTCATATACCATCCTGTGGACCAGCGGTCGAACGCAATATCACCGACATCGTCGCCAACTCACACACACAACGTCCGAGAATAGGTCATAGTTCCTAACCGATAAGTGAGAACGACACATACCCACGACTTCTCACCCACAAAATATAATCACATAAATAAAATGGACGACTATGAACTGGGGAATATCCACACCCTGCACCTCGAGCCAGGATGCTCACCCTCATCGCGCAACTTCTCAATGACAGCATTGGAGGGGGTATGCCTCATATATATATATATATATATATATATATATATATATATATATATATATAACCATAGTACGCTCTTAGGCGTAGATGAAATAATATCATTATTTAGTATATTTTACCCTAGATATACTAAACGTCAATAACTCACATATCTTCCCCACTTAGTATACACTATACTATTTCTCACTTGAAGCTCACACATCACTTCTATTTATGAATTGATTCTCAATTCTATTTACGTTGAGGATATTCTCTATATCCCAATGCACATAGATTAGCAGTTATCATTTATGTGAAACATCTCCCAAGTTAATTAGTGTTAAGGATATTTTCTATATCCGTATGCACATCAATAACCATTTATAATTCTCGATCCATAATATGGTTCAATCAATCATTTGAACCTTTAAAGTTATCCCCTTTTGGGATTTGATTATAAAATCCTATATCACTAAGCGCATTCTCACTCTTCATATAATTCCATAATTATCTCCTATTAGAATCCTCAATGGTAGTGTGCTTCCCCACTAGTCGGTACAATACTCTCTAATCGGTATTCTCTCACTTTAAGTCAATAGGACTCCAATAACTTCTCATAAGGGAAACTCCCTAAAAGTCTCCAAAACGCACATCACATAACTCCCATAGAGGTTCCCAATCGATAAACTCGAATGAAACCAGACGAAACTCACTCTAGAAAAACCTCTCAAAACAGCCTCATTTTCGAATCGATTCGGCCCCTTCGAATCGATTCGATTCCACAGCGAATTGATTCGGCCACAAAGACCTGTAAGTCTGCTTCCTACCGAATCGATTCGGTTTAGTCAGCAAGCTACGAATGGGTTGTTTTATCTAAAAGCCCAAAATACCCAAAAATCATTTTAATCATCTTCTAACCCTTCCTCTTCAATCCAAACATATATATATCATCAAAATTCATTATATAACTCATCCCAACCATTTTATAACCCCCAATCCATATATACACATTAAATCTATGAATTTACCCAAAATCTAGGTTAAAACATTTTGAACCCAAAATTTAGAATTTATATCCACAAATCATGAAATAAATGATACACAATAATTACTTAGCAAGTTTAATCACTTGCCTCAAGTTCGTAGGGTCCGAATCCTCCTCGAGATCACGTAATGGCCGGAAATCTCACTTTTTCTCTGTTTCTTTTCTTCTTTTCTTTGTCTTTCTTTCTTTCTATTTCTCTTTCTCTCTAAGGAGATTTGTTTCTCCCGTAGGATTTTAAGCCTTGTGTCCCAAAATACACATCTTTAAATTATAATACACAGTTTAAATGACTCGGTACCTTTAATTCGAGCCAAACGAACTTAAAATATTTCAGAACCCAAATAGACCCCCAAGTACAGTCATTTCGACTTTCTCGACCCTTCCGAAAACAACTACAACCTCAAAATTGCTATTCGAAACACTTTCTAACATCTTCAAATTTTGACCTCAATGTAATTTAATTTATCTCCAATAGAAATAATACTTATTTCCCCCAAAAATGTATAAATTATCGTCCCAAAAGTCTCAAGTTGTTGCAGTGAGAAAGTGAGACCAGCCAGACTGGAAAAGTAGATGGGAACAGTGCCAGTGGGGGCACAACAGTAGGAGGATAGATAATTCTAGCAGGGAAATCCGGCTAAGGGATTTAGTCGAGAGGTTAGAAACCCAAGAATGGTGGGTTTAGGAAGACCGACAAGGTCCTCAGTATCAGTAGCATCACATTCTTTTGGGCCAACGGGGCTAAGGTAACAATGGGTGAGGCCAGCATGTCCGTGATCAGAGGCATAGATATTTTTGGGTTGAAGTTTCACTTGTGGGTGTATTAACCATAAAATTAAGGGATTACCCCAAAGAGAGGCAGGGGAAACTACTGGATGAGATCCTGGATATACAACTATTGCAGCAGATCAGGGCTCAGTTTTGACGAGAGAGTTACGTTTACGGACCCGACGATCAGCAGAGGTAGATAGAAAATGGAGGTAATATTTGTTTTTCACCCTTGTGAGGTAATATCATTCTTATTTTCCATAAAATCGCGATCATTAAAATTATTTCATGCCTTATTGTAGTTTTTTTCTCAAATTTTTGTTTAACAAATTTTGAATTTTGTTTCTTAAACCTAATTAAAAAAATTAGCGAATAAGGCCATGTCATCGGGATCTAGGTCAGAATCAGATGTCTCCTCCTTCCGGTCTTTTTAAGGAAACATGTTGAGCTCGTAGGTTTGAAGGTCACCAACAAGATCTATTAATTTCATATTATTGGTGTTTCCCAAAGAATGTAAGACAGTGACTTTCGAGTTAAACCTTTTCAGGTAAGGACCTTGTGTTTTTCTTCACAACCATGGTTGTGAAATTTTTTTCTCTCAAATTGAATAAAGAATTCACGATGTCTGAGAAACGAGAATATAATTCATCAAACTTTTCACTCTTATCTATATGGATGTTTTTAAATTGGGAAGTTAAATTTTGAACCTTAGAAGCTTTCACGACATTTATTCCTTCATGTGTAAGTAAGACTGTGTCCCAAGCCTCCTTATATATTTCACACATCATTATTCAGTGGAACTCCTCGGGTGCGACAACACTGAACAAAACGTTGAGACCATGAGAATTACAGTTACACAGTTTACGTTCGTCCTCACTGCAACGCTCAACGTGTTTAGGGGCAGTACGCTCTCCTACAATTATTATGGGTGGAGTCCACCCTCTTACCACTTCCATCCACACTCTCATATATTTACTTAATTGCAACTTTAGTACGCGTCTTCCAATGCGTATAATTTGCTTTATCATGTAAATTATTCATTTGCAAGTTTTACTTACACATCACCACTTTAATCATTAAATATTCAAAGATTTATTATTTGAATCTATATTTAATATACTTCACTTTACACCCCTTAAAAATTTCTAACAATATTTTTATACTTGATTTCACTTTAAAGTCACATTATTTAGTCTACACAATATTTAAAAAATGTCACTCGAACAATTTCCTATAAATAAACCCTTAAACTCGTTCATTTTAAGTTCAAAGTAACAATGTGTGACTTTTCATCACTTTTCGAACATAAACTATTAAAACCATTATATTTATCACTTCTCCTCACGGACTAATATATTTTTGAACTATTTTTACTCATGAGTCTTTAAGAATATGATTCCAATATTTCTCAATTTGTTGGAATTTCATCCAGTTATTCTAGCCCACATTTTCACAAGCATTTCCATGACAACATCGATTTTTAACACACTAGTAGTAGTTTTATTTCCTAAACCTACACACTTTTTAATTTGAAATGTTGCAACTTGAAATATATTCAAGAATCTCTTTAAATATCTCATTTTTCATGAAAGTATACCATACTTTCATAACCTTTTTTTCTATTTTACATGATATTATACCATAAATTTCATAAGTAGGAATCATGTATAAAAACCTTACATATATACACACAAATATACATGTCCATATAATATAATTTTCAGATTATAAATGCCATAAATAAACCCAACCTCATAATACGTAAGCTCTCACCTCTCTCTAGAAAAAAAAGAAATAGAACCTCTCCACTCGGTCCGGCCACCACTCCCCCCTCTCACTTCTGGCGAGAGTGGGGGAGGCCCACAAGTGTCCCTCAAATCCAAATGGAGGATTAGAAGCATTTCAAAAAACCCAAACCCATCTAGTGGGTCTTCCCTGGTTTGGTCAGTCGTCGAGATATCTTCGATTGTGAAAGATCCGCTCAAAGAAAATCGGAATGGTTGCGACAAGAACTACCATTTTGGAGGTAGATCGGAGTTGTGATTTTGAAGATAGGTTATTTGGCTATGTTTTTTGTTTATTTTGTTTATTGTTGTAATTTCAGGCTATGTTAGGAGTTCTTTCCTTCGTCTCCTTCGTGAGCGTTTTATCCACTTTAGGTGTAACTGTCAGGTTTTGGGGGTTTGGATTCGACTATCCCAGCGGTTGTTCCACTCGGGTTGAGACTCATGAGGTCTCCGTAACTTTTTGGGTTTCTCCCACCTTTAATAAGGTCGGCCTATTTTTAGGCCCCTCAGAGTTTGAGCCTCCCTACTTGGCGCTGGTGTTTTTGACGTGTTTGTCTGACTTTATTCCACCGTCTGTTTGCCTTGTGCACAGACTTTGTTCGGAGCGGCTCGCCCTCTGGTACCTTCGGTACTAGTTTCTTGGTTTTGTTGCTGAGATATGTCGTGGACAGATCCTAAAATCTGTCGGTTGTATTTTAAGTCTTTTGTTAGGGTTTGTCCTAATTTCTCTGTTTGTTCTACGTTATTTTCTCTTCTCTCCCTTCTACTTAACTCGAGCCTGTTTGAGTTGTGTTGTTCTTTTTTTTGTTACCCTGTGTTACATTAATGAAATCCCATTTGGGACTATTAAAAAAAATAGAAGAAATCCTCCAAAAGTTGTGTAGGAAAACTCCAATACTCCAATAAAAATATTCCATAAAAGCTACATTAAAATATCCCCTACAAGCTCTGAGAAAATACTCTAGAAATGATTAAGAACTCTCCAAAATAATATAATTTACACTTAAAAATGTATACGTGTTTTCACCCAGAATAGTAGGTTGATTCGTGGTATAGAGTGCTATAAAATTCCCTTTTTAAATGTGTAGAAATGGAATTTATGTTTTGGTAGGAAGGTATTTTTTTTGTTCTTTAGGACTTTAACACTTAGCTAGATGAGTAAAAAACAAGGGGCTAGGTTCTTAATTTAAATCCAAGAGGGAGGGATAAGTCTCACTATCTATTTACTCTATATAAAAGCTCATTAGTATCTCGGCAAAGCTGACACGTCAGATTTGAAAAGCCATAATATCACTTGAAGGGTTTTCAGAAGGAGAGAGAAACCCAACCACGAAATTTAATCTTCGTCATCCATTTAAGTGCCTTAGATTACATATGTAAAATCCATGCTTTCTGCTCAAAGGACGTCTCTCTCTCCCTCCTCCGTTAGCCACCTCCCTACAATACGGTATTGTAGCATTCTCTCGCTCTCCGTATCAAACTATTGTAGCTCAAATCAGACGTTACTCCACTTTTGATGATGGGTGGCGAGGGATATTTACAAGAATTCAGGAAAAAAATATTCATGTGTAAAAGATTTCGTTTTGAAAAATTTGTTAGTCAAAATCAGTATAGAAGGAAGAGACGTCTTAGATAGCTATTGCAATATCAAGATTGTGTAAGAGATACAACGGACGCACTATCAGTTGAACAAAGATGTTGCTGACATGTATCACCTCCACTTGCAAAAGCCATCGTGAGCAAATGATGTTATCATCTTGAGGAGAGAAAATATTTTTCTGTAATAGATGAGCATGTATATAATATATAAAGTAATATACATAGGAATGGTAATTTATATTTCGTACAAATATAAATATATATAATTTGCAATTGACTAAATAAAGTATAACCGAATAAAATAGAGATTTTGCTATTAATTTGTGGTTGTCATGATGTCTATGGATGGGACTCAAAGAGTGAGAAATAACAGCATGAGCTTTCTTATCAGAGAATAGTTGTTGTATGAAAAAAAATAATCAACTAAGTTTTACAGGTCTAGGGCTTAAATCAACAGGGCCTATAGTAATCTAACTCCTTAGATGAGTTATAGGACAGCTGAAGCATTAACTAACCAAAGATCTTTATAACAGTAGTATAGGATTAAACAACCTAACAAGTATATATATATATATATATAAATATGAATGTTAGAAGCTCACCATGTTAGCTTATATATATGAAAAAATATGTATAAAAACAGTTAAAGTATTAATATATAATATACAATATAGTTATAAAAAATATAAGGTGATAACATGTAAAAATATAATTTTCAAAAATATAGTTATATATATATATATATATAATATATAAATATATATCAACTGTTACATACATAAGTATTTATATATAATGTTAAAAAGAGTGTATATAAAAGAAAAAGCTTCTAAAAACTATATATATAAAAAATCGTTGACAAAATATAAACATATATAGAGGTCTATATCATTGCTTTAAAGGTACGCATAAAAGGGTAGCTTTATTTGGTTTAAAAAAATGGATTAGACATAGGAGTATATGTATGCATGATGAATGTGATAGTTAAGTAAAGAGTCACAGTAATAAAACATAGTCACCATGATGTTTTAAAAGGATAAAGCTCATGTATATATAAAAGCATAAGACGTAACTAATATATATAATTATATAAACAAAAACTCATGTACACTATATTATATATGGATATATCACAAATAATACGAACCATCAAAATTAACATATAATTAATTAAAAATGAGACTATTATATCACAAGTGTATACTATTATATTACAAGTGTATACAAATAAATCAATGTTATCACTAATAATTATGCAAATGAATAAAGTAAAAATTAAACTAAAAATTACATAATTTATAATAGTTTATAAATAAGATAAAAAGTATATGTATTATGAATTAAGAAAAAGTTACAAAGTTACTTAATAAAAGTTTGTCTGAAATCATCAAAATCAATATATTACATTAAACTAAAATGTACGTTAATTACAATTAAACAAATTCAATATTAATTAAGGGATTAAATTCATTTTCATTTAACAGTTGACTTTAAGAAATATGATGCAATTTATGTATGTTGAAGTTTGTAGGATAAATTTTTCACTTCCAAATTTAAACATTTTATAATTAAAAAACATGTTAAACTTCAATCAAAAATATTTTCAAGCGCTAAAACCATTGAATATATGTTTTTTGAATTGCATTGAGTGATTAAGTGTTGTAATGTTCATATATTTAAGTATATATGTAATGCCCGTGCATCGCACGGTTGCATCCTAGTTTAAGAAAATAGATTAAAAAGTATAGGCCACGTATCATTTCTATACGCTTTAGATGGATTTCAAATACTTCCATGTGAAGCTGTACCAAAACCTCTTTTGCCACTAGCCCACTAACCTTAATAGTGGTAGTTTTGACCTACTATAGTGGCCTCATAACTTCTATAGTAGTTGAGGCACCGCTATAGAGGTGTCCTACTTGATGCACTCGATTCGCACTATAGGTATTACTATTCTACTATTTTTTCTTTCTTAGACTAGGCACCTACAATTATTGACTCTTATCTCCCACAAGGTTTCTTCTAGTGCCACACCACATCATATCCTACTTGCGCCAAAATTAAGCTACAGAGACATATATTTACCATCGTTTCCTTTGTCAATAATTTTCTTTTGATTTCTCCACACAAATTAACTTTATTAATTAGTTTACTTTGCCTTAAATGTGTCCTATAAATAATTACTAATCCAGTAAATCATAATAATTTGACATATTGTCCAATAAGTCCAAATCCAAAAATACTTTGCAAAATAAGTCTCTTATATAAATAGTCCAAACTCATGACTTAAATAAAATCCTTAATTGACCTTACCTTATAATACTGTAAAATAACCTTTTGTCCTGAAAATATTTTCTCTACAAATTTATCATCTTAACAACCACCTTACTTAAAAAAGATGTCTCTCCATGCACGTCCACGCATGTAACATGCAACATTATGTACACACAGTATAATCCATATAAACCCCATGAGACCCCTTGTGTGTACATAATTTACGTAAAATTTTCACAATTATCCTATACACATCGTGTTATTATTACTTTAAGCCAAAAGTTAGGTTATGACATTCTTCCGTCCTTAGAAAATTTTGTCCTCAAAATTCCTTCATTCATCGGTAACCCCTGATGTGTCATAAACATTCAAAACTTATGGATTCCCAATTCTTGGGCATCACTTATAAAACCATTAACAGTACAATGTTCAAATCACAATTCAGCATGTGCCTCAATCATCACTATAAGGACATATATGTCACGTATCAATATATGATCATATTCTAAACTCATATTAGGTCGCACCTCACCTTTTGACAATGTTTTCGAACCCTGTAAAATGCCCAGTTGCTCGCACAATGATTTTATTCCAATTACACAGTTCATACACACATATCCTTGTCCTGGGCTTAATGACCTGTAATTACACATTTGTGGGCTACATCAACCTGAGAAAAGTACGGTACCACACAACAACGCCAGATACGATGTCCCCATGGTACAGGTTGTTAGAGTAAATTTTAATATATGGGCTTATATATAAAATAAATATGAATTATAGGCTATCAAATAAAAGTAGGCAAATTAAAGTGATTAATTTAAGTTTTGAGGCCTTACTAATGTATTATAAAAGTGTGGGTTTTATTGTGTAGAGACAAGCATAATTTCTATTTTTATGATGGGTTAAAATAGAAATATACGAAATATGAAAAGACACGATTGTGTTATAAATAGGGGTTATGGTCCCCTGATCACACAACACCAATCTTCTGATTCCCATTGTCAGAGAGAAATTTAGAGAGGAAATAAAAGTGTTGATCTGGAAGAGCATAAGACCTCAGACTCAAATATTTTAACTTTCTGCAATGGATTCAGGTACGCTTTCGCAAAATCAATATTTATATTTCTTGATAATTAAATATGAATGTTCATGTTTGTGTGATAGTTTTTGTGACACCCCGCCTAATAAAATACCGGGTGATCAGTCCTATACCAAATTAAAACAGGAATCCCAGTTGGATCATCCTTAGCATCACTGTCGAAAACTTTTTTAAAACTTACTAACCACCTAGTATTCCAAAAACTGGTGCCAATTTTAACTTTTTAATTAAACCAAAACTGTACATGCGGAAATAACATATAAACCATTCACACAACTGAATGAAAATAAACTGAATCATAATTACACAACATGACGAATAAATCACCGGCCACCAAAGAAATAATCCAAATACAAATATACAACACCTGAAAACTGTACCGAGAAGTCTGGGCTACAAGCCCTAAATACAACTGAGACTGATACAAGATTCTTACTCTAGGAATGAACGAATGATGCGTCTAATCCAAACTCCTGCTAGCATCCACATATGTCGCAGCTCCGTGTCCCTGGAATAGAATATCAATCCTGGCGTCCCTGTGGATGGACACCAAAAAGGTTTTGAAAATAGTTTTATAGCAAGGGTTAGAACCCAAAACATTTTGAAAATATTTAGCAAGTGAATTAACTGCAGTAATTTAAAATGCATGAATGCGCTTCATATTTAAGTTAGTGTCGCACTCCCTTGTGGACAATCTCACCCCTCCACTATTGTGCACACCTACCGATTACCTTAACCCCACCTAGTTGTACTACCCCGTCCAACTAGTCCTGGTATAACCTTCCCTTGCCATACTACTCTAACCCGAGTATAACGATCCTTGAATTATAAGTTATTTCACAATTAACTTAATTAATTCCTCTTAAATAGTAGCATATAACCGTCTCACAAGTTATATAAAGTAAATACATCACACACTGTATTATCCCCACAAATGATTAACTTAATTAATTTCTCATTAATTAGCAGCATATAACTGTAACCCGAGTTATATAAAGTAAATACATCACACACTGTATTATCTCCTACATATAATATCTGCTACCATATTATACGTCCCTTTACTAACAACCACACATATATCATACGTGTATCCATCCTTCCGAGTATACCCTCACCGGATGATTCCCTCTAAAATGCTATCTCACTATGTGTGCTCAAAAAACCTAGTTCCCCAAGTTGGAATCGCTTACCAACTTGGCCCAAAATTATAAACGTAGTGTAGGCGGTCATATTCCTTCCCTGAAAGTGAGATAAGTCCCTCACCCATATATACCGGACGCTATGACCTGGGGATATACTCGCCCTACTCCTCAAGCTAGGGGATTCACCCACATCGCGCAACCTCCCTTGATAGCATTAGAGTATATAATTTTAATAAATATGTAATCACTGATATTTAGTATCACGCACAATAAATACACATACATATATATACTATCACGACACCGTATATATATATAATATAAACCCGGCTTTACCGTGTACTCAAAATCCCGTACACTGCCTGTAATTTCCTGAGTCTGTGACCCGACTCAATGTAATTAATTTTCTCACTTAATAACTTTTCCTCTTCCCGAGTCTATGGTCCGACTCTAATATAATTAATTCACACCTTAATTAATATAATACTTTCCCCGAGTCTATGGTCCGACTCTCCTTAAATTAATTAACACACATATTAATTTAATTCTACCCTAGTCTACAAACCGACTCTAATTAAATTAATTAACACCCATATTAATTTAATCCTACCCGAGTCTACCAACCGACTCTAATTAAATTGATTAACACACATATTAATTTAATTCTACCCTAGTCTACAAACCGACTCTAATTAAATTAATTAACACCCATATTAATTTAATCCTACCCGAGTCTACCAACCGACTCTAATTAAATTGATTAACACACATATTAATTTAATTCTACCCGAGTCTACAAACCGACTCTAATTAAATTAATTAACACCCATATTAATTTAATCCTACCCGAGTCTACAAACCGACTCTAATTAAATTAATTAACACACATATTAATTTAATTCTACCCCAGTCTACAAACCGACTCTAATTAAATTAAGTAACACACATATTAATTTAATCCTACCCGAGTCTACCAATCGACTCTAATTAAATTAATTAACACACATATTAATTTAATTCTACCCGAGTCTACAAACCGACTCTAATTAAATTAATTAACACACATATTAATTTAATCCTACCCGAGTCTACCAACCGACTCTAATTAAATTAATTAATACCCATATTAATTTAATCCTACCCGAGTCTACAAACCGACTCTAATTAAATTAATTAACACACATATTAATTTAATTCTACCCGAGTCTACAAACCGACTCTAATTAAATTAAGTAACACACATATTAATTTAATCCTACCCGAGTCTACCAACCGACTCTAATTAAATTAATTAACACACATATTAATTTAATTCTACCCGAGTCTACAAACCGACTCTAATTAAATTAATTAACACACATATTAATTTAATCCTACCCGAGTCTACCAACCGACTCTAATTAAATTAATTAATACCCATATTAATTTAATAACTTGGTGTCACCCAACCATTATCCCCGGACTCTCTCACTTGGCCCTTACCTCCACATTTCCGAGTCAATGTTCCGACTCCAAACTAATTACTTCCTCTCTTTAATTAATTTAACACCTTGATATCACTTAACCAATATACTCGGACTCACTCACTTGGTCCAATTTACATCTCATAATATAATACCCACATTTTTGCCTACAATGTGACACACCTTTTATTTCTAGAATTTTTCCCAATTATATTTGCTTATAATTAATAACATACCCGGACTCGATTCACTTGGCCCGAAATTAAATATTTCCCGAGTCTATACCCCGACTCTAAATTACTTAGTTTATCTCCAAACTTAATTCACTATCATGGGTTACTTTACCAATATACCCGGATTCACTCACTTGATCTGTACCTCACTATTTTGGAATAAAATCTCTCAAATTCATCCGTTAAATGCCCCACATAAATTCATCCTAGTCCCAATTACTTTCCCCCATAATTGCTAGGAATAATTGTTTCATATTTATTTATCACTAAATAAATGCTTGGGAGTTAAATTTAATTAACTTTCCCCTTATACTTCACCCAAGGCCGAACTGCCCAGGATTTTCCATCGTCGATCGATCGATTCCCCCGATCGATCGATCGACCCCTTCGTTACAGCTCCTCTTCTCCCTGTTTTCCACCATTAACGAATTTAAAGCTTTTTAAACCATAATTTAAACCTCTGTTTACATGATCCCAACATCTACACATGGTTAATCCACATCCTATTCATCATAGAAATCATTAAGATAATCAACTTCTCTAATTATCTCACAAATTTTCGAAATGGGTCTTTCTCCACAAAATTCAATTATCTGTTTTAAATCCAAATTTCCAGATTCGATTTCCACTCTCTTATGTTCTGGATTTCTCGTTCAAATCATAAATACATATTCAGATTTCAATTACCCATCTAAATCTTACTTTGAATCTCATTCAAGTATTTCAAAAACAAAAACCCCATTTTGTACCCATTTACACCCAAAAACGGATTTTCATACCCACATCACTATAATATAAATTGATTATCATGCTTTAAGAATCAAAACAGTTAACCACTTTCCTCAAAGTGTTTGTAGTGTCTGATCCGTTGTTGTCGTCCCTCAATTTGGCTCCAAAAACCTCCAATTTGATCTTGATTTGCTTTCCCCCAAATCCCCTCTCAAACCCTAGGTTTAGAGTTATGTTGGCTGCTGATTTCCTAATCTCCCCATTAGGTTAAAAACCCTTAATCCCGTTTTTCACCTAATGGGCTTAATTAAAGTGGCCCAACTCACCCCGTGTGGGCCCGGCTATGCCCAAAAATATCCCGAGACCCAATTACTACACCCAGGTACTCTTTTCTGACTATCTCGACCCATCCGGACTCAACCGCGCAGTCAGAATTGACATCCGAATTAATTTATAAAAATTCTTATCTCACACCCCCTTTAGTCTATACCGACTCCCGATTGGGATAAGTGTATACCTCGTCATTAATACTCGAAATGACGTAATTAAATTATTACTATTCACTTAGTAAATAAATTTTTCTAAACATTAACCATTCATTCCCCGATTAATATTTAAATAAATATATTGTCATAATTAATTCAATTAAAATTACAACACACAAGTAATTTAAAATCCCCGAATTAATTAAATATTAAATGCACAAAAATACGGGGTGTTACAGTTTTCACAAAATAGAAATTAATCCATCATGTGGTATCAGCGCTATTTCATGTTGAATTGTTGAGAATATATTAGGAAGGTATTGATATTAATTTTTGGCTTTTCGATTGCAAATATTTTTTCAAAAAAAGGTTAATATTTCAGAAAATTTTTGGATTCAGAAATATTCTTGTTTCATTATGATTCCAACGATATAAAGTTCATGAACTTTGGACTAGCGGTTGATTTGATGGTAATGGAAGGTTAAAGCTTCTACTCTTGGTGTTTCATATTTAAGCCTCTTAAATGATGAAAATTATGAAGGATCTCAAGAGGTTTTGAACCCATGACCTTTCAAATCTGGAGCCAAAGGGGTTTTGAACCCATGACCTTTCAAATTGAAATTCAAATTTTGGTGTATTTATATATACATTTAGAGATAAATTAATTTAAACAATATGTCACCAAAGTGACCTCTTTTATTCAAAAAATTAATTTTATTTCGAAATATAAAAAGAATTATGTGCATGTAATTTATGTGAATATTAATCGGCCCAATGGAAGATTATTTTTTAACAAAATTACATGTTCCACTTTAATAATAAGCACGTGATAATTATTTAGTTTTACATATGAATAATAAATCGGCCCAAAGGAAGAATTATTATTCAATATGTTCTTATTATTAGTGTTTGATTATTACGGCAAGATATCACTTACAGCTTAATATTTTTTCCAAAGATCAAATATTAATAGAGTGTCTGATATCTTAAAATGGGATTTGTCCTTTATTTGAATTTATTTTTGATTTAAGACTTATATGAGCTAGTTCTATTTGTTTATTATTCTCTGATTCATAACTTTAAGTCATGGCAAGAGAACCTTCGTATAGTTCTCGGTGTCATGGATCTGGACCTTGCATTAAGGGTTCCTTCTCCTACACCTCTTACGGATAAAAGTTCCTCTGATGACAAAAAGAACTTTGAAAGGTGGGAGAAGTCAAATCGCATGTGTTTGATTATCATAAAGAAGGCCATTCCAGAAGTATTCAGGGGAACAATATCGGAAATGGGAAAGACAGCCAAAGAGTTCCTAGAAGAAATTAAGAACAAATTTTCCAAAAATGAAAAGACTGAAACAAGTACACTTTTGGCAAGTCTCATCTCAATGAAATATAAAGGTAATGGGAACATTAGGGAGTACATTATGGAAATGTTTCATCTCGCTTCAAAGTTAAGAGCACTTAAGCTTGATCTCTCTGAGGATTTTCTTGTGCATTTGGTTCTGATATCTCTTCCCACACAATTCAATCAATTTAAGGTGATCTACAACTGTCAAAAGGAGACTTGGTCTCTTAATGAGCTCATCTCACATTGTGTGCAAGAAGAGGAAAGACTGAAGCAAGATAAGACAGAAAGTGCTCATTTGGCTAGTATTTCCAAGGCCAAGGGGAAGAAAAGAAAGAAGGATAAAGAAGCTGGAGTGGTTCCATATCCAAAGAAACAACATAAAGAAAAAATTGTTGATGGTTATTTCTTTTGTGGAGCTGCGAGACATAGGAAGAAGAAATGTACCAACTATCATGCTTGGCGTGTCAAGAAAGGTACACTTCTTAACCTAGTTTATTTTGAGGTTAATTTGACTTCAGTACCTAAACACACTTGGTGGATAGATTCTGGTGCAACCACTCACATCAGTGTGTCTAGGAAGGGTTGCCTGAGTTGCCGAAAGCTAAATGATGGTGAAAGATACATTTTTGTGGGCGATGGCAAGAAGGTTGAAGTTGAAGCAATTGGGATATTTAGGTTATTATTGAAGTCTAGTACTTATTTGGATTTGAATGAGACATTTATCGTACCGTCATTTAGACGGAATTTGGTTTCTATTTTTGTATTGGACAAATTTGGTTATACTTGTTCCATTGGAAATAATAAATTTAGTCTTCTTCATTATTCAAATTGGTTGGTACTAGTTCTTTATCTTATGTAGATAACCTTTATATGCTTGATATTATTGCTTCATATCATGAATCCTTGCAATTAAGTACTCGAGGTATTAAAAGAAAATTAACCAATAAGAATTCTGCATCATTCTGGCATAAGAGATTAGGTCACATCTCCCAAAAGAGAATTGAAAGACTTGTGTCAGATGGAATTCTAGATTCCCTTGATTTTTCAGATTTTAAAATTTGCAAAAATTGCATAAAGGGAAAACAGACAAACATAAGGAGATCTGGTGCTAATAGGGCTACAGACGTCTTAGAACTGATACATACAGATATTTGTGGGCCATTCCCTACGGTTTCATGGAACGATCAACAATATTTTATCACATTAATAGACGATTTTTCACGTTATGGCTACCTTTATCTCATCCATGAAAAGTCCCAATCTCTGGATGTGTTCAAGTCATTCAAGGCTGAAGTTGAAAATTAACTCAGCAAAAGGACTAAAAGCGTCATATCTGATCATGGTGGTGAATAGTACGGTAGGTATGACGGTTCAGGTGAACAATGCCCAGGACCATTTGTTAAATTCCTAGAGGAAGCACCTTCATATTTGGGGATGTCTAGCTGAAGCGAGGCCTTATAGGACACATGAAAAGAAACTGGATTCTAGAACAGTGAGTTGCTATTTTGTTGGATACTCTGAAAGATCTAGGGGTTACAAATTTTATGATCCTACTATCAAAATAATTTTTTAGACTATAAATGCCCGGTTCTTTGAGGATGTTGAGTTTGCCGAGGGGGATAAGGTTAAGGATTTTGGTTTTGAAGAGGAATATGTTGATATTCCCACATTTGTTATTAACATTGATCTGGATCCAATTTCTGACATTGTTCAAGAAGCAGATCCTACTCAAAATAATATCCAAGAATCTCCCATTCTAGAAGAACAAACTCTACCACCTCCAGAACCTATGCCATTAAGGAGATCCACTAGAGAAAGAAGAAGTGTTGTGCCAGATGATTACATTGTATTTCTCCAAGAACATGAATGAGGAGATAAAGTCCATGAAGAACAATGACGTTTGGGATCTTGTCCCATTACCTAAAAGTAAAAAGTCCATTGGTTGCATATGGATATATAAAACCAAGAGGGATTCGAAAGGTTATAAGGAGAGATATAAAGCCCGTCTTGTCGCTAAAGGCTTTACACAAAAAAAAAAGAGTGGATTGATGCCATGAATGAGGAGATAAAGTCCATGAAGGATAATGACGTTTGGGATCTTGTCCTATTACCTGAAGGTAAAAAGTCCATTGGTTGCAAATGGATATTTAAAACCAAGAGGGATTCGAAAGGTGATGTGGGGAGATACAAAGCCCGTCTTGTCGCTAAAGGCTTTACACAAAAAAAGGCATCGATTATAAAGAGAATTTCTCTCCAGTTTCATCGCAAGACTCTTTTAGGATAATAATGGCACTTGTGGCAAACTTTGACCTTGAGCTTCATCAGATGGATGTTAAGACTGTGTTTCTCAATGGTGACATTAATGAAATAATATATATGGTGAAACCAGAAAACTTTGTGTCAGGAGATGCAAAGAAAACAGTTTGCAAATTAATGAAATCCATTTATGGGTTTAAGAAAGCTGCTCGTCAATGGTATTACAAGTTTCATTAAGTTGTCATCTCGTTTGGTTTTGAGCATGAATCTGGTTGATGATTGTATATACCACAAGTTTAGTGGGAGTAAGAATATATACTTGGTTCTATATGTTGATGACATTTTTCTTGCCACCAACGATATAGGTATGTCGCACGAAACTAAGAGATTTCTTTCAAAGAAATTTGAGATGAAAGATCTTGGTAACGCTTCGTTTGTGTTGGGTATACAAATGCACCGAGATCACTCTCGGAGTACACTTAGTTTATCACAAAAGAGCTATATCGAGAAAGTTCTTAAAAGATTTGTCATGCATGATTGTAAACCAGGTGACACCCCTGTAGATAAAGGAGATAAATTTAGTCTCAGTCAATGTCCCAAGAATGATTTTGAGATTCAGTAGATGCAAAAGATCCCTTATGCGTCAGAAGTAGGAAGTCTTATGTATGCTCAAGTATGTACACGTCTGAATATTGCGTACATTGTTGGCATGTTAGGAAGATACTTAAGTGATCCTAGAAAGGATCATTGGATAGCATCCAAGCGAGTCATGAGGTACTTAGAGAGAACAAAAGACTACATGCTCACCTATTGAAAGTCAGAACAGTTAGAGATCATCGGATATTCTGACTCCAATTTTGCTGGATGCCAAGATATCATGAAATCTACTTCAGGTTATATCTACTTACTTGCTGGAGGTGCTGTATCGTGGAAGAGTGTTAAGCAGTCTATTATAGCTTCTTCCACCATGGCAGCTGAGTTTGTAGCTTGTTATGAGGCATACAATCAAGGAATATGGTTGCAAAATTTTTTCATGGGGATGCGTATTGTGGATGGCATTGAAATACCACTTAAGTTATTTTGTCACAATAAATCAGTAGTACTGTATTATAACAACAACAGGAGTTCTACGAAGTCAAAGTTTATTAACATTAAGTTCCTAGTTATAAAAGAAAGAGTTTAGAGTAGACTTATATCTATAGAGCACATTGGAACAAACTCCATGATTGCGGATCCGCTGACTAAGGGATTACCACCCAAGGTCTTTCATGAGCACACTACTCATATGGGTGTAATTTCTTTTCAGGATATGCCAGTTCAGTGGGAGTTTGTATTTTATATGCTTTCATAGACATATTTGATTTAATGGATATTGTATGGTTATTTACTGCAGTAAAGTATTAAGTTTGTATTCACTCTGACTTTATATGGTTTGATCTCACTAAGGTTTAAGAAGGACCAGTTTGAAATAGGCATGTTAAGATCACATTGCATGAAATTTCCATGCTGCACATCCACACTTGATCTTTGTCATTAGTTGCATTGATATATGTGATCATTAATGGGTCTACTTACGAAATGTGTAATAACGATCGCTTTGATTCTATATTGGTGCAATTAATGGACAAGATTGTTAAGATACATAAAGTTTTGATAGCTAAAACTCATGAGCTCATAAAGTATAATTCAAATTTATAAAGTTACATATATATATATAGCCCAAGTGGGAGATTGTTAAAGTAAAATTTAATATATGGGCTTTTATATAATATAAATATAAATTTTAGGATATCAAATAAAAGTAGGCAAATTAAAGTGATTAATTTAAGTTTTGGGGCCTTACTAATTTATTATTAAAGTGTGGGTTTTATTGTGTAGAGACAAGCGTAATTTCTATTTTTATGATGGGTTAAAATAGAAATATACGAAATATGAAAAGACACGATTGTGTTATAAATAGGGGTCATGGTCCCCAGATCACACAACATCAATCTTCTGATTCCCATTGTCAGAGAGAAATTTAGAGAGAAAATAAAAGTGTTGATCTGGAAGAGCATAAGACCTCAGACTCAAATATTTTAACTTTCTATCATGGATTCAGGTACACTTCCGCAAAATCAATATTTATATTTCTTGATAATTCAATATGAATGTTCCTGTTTGTGTGATAGTTTTCACAAAATAGATATTAATCCATCACAGGTAACACAATGAAGTCTAAACCTTAATTTTAATAACCCGTTTTAATCCCTTATGTTCAAACTCTTTGAATTACAAAACATGATCCCACAAGCCTATTCATATTCAATGCCTTATATGCCAGATACAATAGATCATTGGACCCATAACAATCAAACAGTCGTGTTCAAACAATTTACTTGCCCGTGTTATCATGCGCATATAAACTAGGAGGATCATTCAACCTGATGAATAATAATCTAAAATTCACCCTCAGTTACCGTAGTGCATCACCCATGCTCGACTTAACCTGCACCACACTGAATCTAAACGGCTCTATAACTCGTAGCCACTAAGTAAAATTATTTATAGAGAATTAAGGTAAAGGTCATGTTTCTTCCTATATTTGGATTTTTAGGAAAATTCTTTTCAAGTTTATAAATATAGTCCCTATGGTGCAATAGCATTTATAAATCTAGTCCCTGTGGTACAATAGCATTTATTTTTTTGGTCCGCGCCAGTGGCACTATTTTTCACCATTTTTCATGAAATTTTTAGTACAGGGACTAGATTTATAAAATTATATGGAGTGTCCTAATTTTATAAACTTTGAGCATTATAAGAACCTTTTCCCAAAACCCCCAATTATTTAATCAAGTGAAATATTTTCGGAGTATGGCCGACCTCCTGACATTCCTCTTTGAAACTTGAGAGATTTTTACAACTAAATAACAAAATCTATCTTACTTATCGTGGACCCATCGCCATACGTGATTAGAGACACACTGAGTTTGCCTACTATGAATCGATTTAGTCCTTATATGACTGCATACCATATCCAGAGTGTCAACCCATGATGAGTTGAGCAACGAAAATTACAAACTTATATAATGGATACAAATACACTATCATGTGGTGATATAGTTCCCTTTTTAGGAGAGGCAACTACCTCATTTTTTAAATCTCGGTGAACACCAAACAATCACTGAAGCATCAATTACCTCTATTAATTTTCATGCATAAACCTTTCCTTATCCATTGTGAACACAATACACTTTTACTCGAACCTCAAGAATATAACCCACAAAACTCTCTTATATCTCCACATACCTTAAGAAACGAGCGACTCGTGTCTGAGAGCGTTGTTGTCTACAAGTCTAGCTCATGTCCCACCCATACTACCATGGTTATCATTTCCATGTTTTCATCCAAAATGTATTCTTCTCAATGTTTTGAGTCTATATGCCTTCACTTGAGTTGTATGCTAATTATGATGACCGAAGCCAACGCATTTGAAAAGATCATGATGTTCAAATGACATTTATGCCTTTTGCACCCCGCTTCTTTAGTTTTGGCTTCGAGTGTGAGATGTACGAAGGTTTAACTAATTCATGTCACCGAAATTTGGTAGAAGTGAGATAGGTTGCACATGATGAAACGTTGCTCATCGTGCTTTCATCCCATACTTAGTGGCCAGGGGCTACCATTATCCTAAACTGCCAACTATCCGAGAACTCGCAGCAATTGTACACTGTTTTCCTTTGTTCATGTCATTACACTACTGAAAATCCTAAGCCCATCTTGCCTTAATATTACCAAGACATTCCCGATACACTAGGCTACCTAAGTCATTGCACTTCATTACACTGCATAAATTACATATAATCTTAACCCTTAGCGCAAACCCTTGTCTACAAGTGTAACGCCCCGACCCGGATTTATGGTTAACCCATGGTCAACTCGATCCAACTTGAGCGTTAGGTGTGAAGTGCAATGAGACAACCTGAATAATGTTACTTGTCCAATTTTATTTAATTAACATTTCACTTGTTTAACATACGATTTCCATTTAAAATCAAGCTACAGGAGGGACCCGTGGGAAGTGTCCCCGGAATCCAACCATACAGAGCTACTAACATAATATAAAAGAGAATACTTACATGTCCAACGCTCTCACAATATGAAATGTAATAAAGACGAGGTAATGAGCCGGATGCCCAGTAGGAATTTACAACAATGCAATATAAAATCAAACGACATAAAGAAGACTTTAACATGTTATGTCTATGTGCACATGCAACTACACACACACACACACACACACACACACATATATATATATATATATATATATATATATATATATATATATATATATATATATATATATATATATATATACGTACATATGCATGAAACCGTTTTTATTTCAAAAACATTACTTCTCTTGATTAATTCACCTTAATCTTGCAAAAGAACTCCCTTTTTCTTAATTTGACATTTATTCCTTGATTTAACATACCCGGTTAAATAGTTAAAGTAAATACACTTTGATTAAGGATAATCATTTCTTTTCCAGAAATTTCCCTTTCATTTGCACCAATTCACATTAATATTTTCTTTGAAAATCACCCTTTTAACACAGGCAAACACTATGTTGGAAAATACTTATTTTCTATATAAAAAAAAAATATTTCATAAATACACCCCTGTGTTAATCATGGGTTAAACCTCTTTAGATCGTTTAACTACCCATTTAATCACTTCACTTCAACATTCATTTATGTTATGGACATTAATCAATTTTCACATTACTTTTTCATTTTACCCTTTAGTGAAATTTTTATTAATTCACTCAAGTTAGGTTGCATTCTCATATATTCACCACACACCCCATTTCTTGACATATTCCTTTTTCATTATATTTTTTTGGAATCTTTCAATATCCGCATACTTTAACGGCCTTCACACTACCGACTCTGCTACCATATGCTTTATCCAGTGAATTTGCATCTTTCACCCCAGGGCTCTGGGCCCTCTTTAATTATTCCAGTTTCATCCGAGTTCTTATTAATGTGTTTTAACATTTTGCAAATATCTTCATTATTTCACTTTTCCCTTTTCAAAGCCAAAACCCCAAGTTTAACCCCAATTTGTGTTACACTTTTAAAATCATCATTTCTTATCCTTTTTACTCTAACATCGATTTTATCCCCAAATCATGTTCATTAGGACCTTTTTTATGTAATAGCTTCATCAACATTTTTATTTCATAAAATGTTCCAGTTTAAGTAAAATTACCATTTTACCCATTTATTTTCAAACTTGTCCTTTTCTATTTCCACAAATAATATTTCCCAAACAGCCTTAAGTTATCCACACTAACTCATTAAGTGTTTTTAATTCCTTAAAACTTCTTTAACATTTTGGAATATCATTCCTTTCAAGTTGGAAACATCCTTATTTCATTACTTTCTTTTCCAAGAAATCATTGAACATATAAGGCTACTTTATAAGAACAATATTATTTTCCTAATTAATTCATCTAGTCGTAAAAGCATAAACTTGTCACCTTTTCAACACCTTTTTTCCACTCTTTAAGAGATGAAGTTTCTAATTTCTCTATTTCATATTTAAACCTAATAAAACCCTCATTAAACTTGTTTACGTGTTCAACCTCAAAATATTACAAGTTTATAGGCATAAGAAAATGGATTTTAAGCCCAAAAATCCTATTAAATAGCTCTAACATGGATTTAAGCAAGAAATTTTACAATATTTGCACAAACATACCTTTCAAGGCAAAGACACTTATATTTCTTCAATACTTGAATAAAATGTCCATTTATAACGAAAATTCTAATTTTTCACAAGAAAACTTTGAAACATTATTTCATAAATTACTCCCAGCAAAGTAACATTCTTTCAACATTTTTATTTCATAAAAATGTTTAATACCAAGTTTTCTTAAAATATATCATTTCACTCAAAATCTTTGAAACACATTTGCAAACCCATTTTTACAAATCATAAGAAATATATTCTTATATCATAATGCATCCTACTCTTTAATTCTGACTACAAGACTACTAATATGCAAAATAGAGTATTAAACTAAGAATAGAGTTTTCCCAGATCAAATGAAGCTCTAATAATGATCAAATGAAATATCTAAGAAGATGGAAAACACCTAGCTCCCATGGTGGCATTAGAGAGGCTGCCTAGATCCTCCAAGTTTGTCTTCATGAAAGCTCCATTAAACCCCCCTTCATGCTCCATAAATATGTACTTCTTCTTCCTCAAAAACCCCCCAACAACAAACCCCAAAGTCGTAGCCCTACTCATCAATGGAAGAAATAGGTGTATTAGGTCTATTTATGGTGTAATATATCTAGAACATGGTGGCATAAGGCGGGTACATGGTGGTGTAGGTTGTTTATGGTGGTGGAAGAGGGTGGTGCAGATCTCAAGAGCTAGAGAGGGGAGGAGAACTCTGATAATACCCATCACACACTCTCTCTTCTCTTTAAAACTCCCAATAAACCACAATTAACCCCAACCAAGTGTTATAAAAACATCCCCCAACCCTTAAAATTATGTTTTTGCCCATCTGGGCTCGCTAGATGTTGACACGTCATCTATCCAATGGCCCTAAACATGGCAACACATAGGGGCAACCCGATTTAAAATTTCTGGGTGACCTCGTTTGAACAAGAATAAGACTCGTTCGAACGAAAGGGAATTCGTTCGAACGACCATCGAATGACCTTCTAACGAATTCAAACAGTGGAGTCTCATTCGCTCCTCATTCAATATCCACTTCGAATGACCTTTGAATGACTTAAAACTCTCATTCAAAGCATATATCTTCATTCGAACGAAATATCAATTTCGTTCGAATGGCCCTCAAGTTGTTCAATCCTCAAATTTTCCAGTTCTTCAACTTCACCCAGTAACTTCTAACAATTACCAATAAGGCCTAAAGAATAATCATTATATCAATATAAGTTCATACTAATGATCCAAATCCGAAGGGTTTCCTACTATTATAATTTGCATGGGAAAACTAATAAAATATTGGGCACGAGTATTATATTCTTCCCTCCTTTCATCCCCAAAATTATCGATTCACCAATTTCTCAAGTTCATATGATTCACTAACTCTTATTTTAAATCATAGAAATCCTCCAAGAAAAAATCATCGATGTCCTCAATATCTAAGATCACATCACACGCTCTTCCATAGGGGTTGTCACCGAAAGCTCAACGTGTGACATGCTCTAATACTCACTGTCACGCCAACCATCTCGAGTCTTTACTCATTTGATGATAATGCTCAGTTAAGACCTAGGACTACCTTTGATAATACCTAAGCATACAAGTGCCTCTACCGAGCAACCCTCTCTAGTGATAAATACTCATCCAAATATAAACCATAATATAACCAATCATCAAACTCATCGCCAAGAATCGTTTCCGATTTTTAGGTCTACATATCATGTGTCCCTACTAATTCTCGAAACATCCTGACTACACAATTTTGCTCGATATTGATACTAACCTTACATCGCTAATTACTCACTTCGAGGGGTAACGCACTGACCAAATCATCACCGCGCACCCGGTTGACAACTTTTGATGCGTCACTCTGATGACCCTAGTATTACTTTAGGCATTTAATTTTACAGTGCTAACTTGAGTATCGTACCAATCTACTCAATGTGTTAAAACAATATTGTGTGCTAAGTTTCTTTAAGTTCTAACAGTATACAATGTCCTCAAGTCATCATCCCGCTCTTTACAACTAGATCCACTGGCATCCATACCGGCCAGTTGTAAGGTCGTTAATACTAAGGAGATAAATTACTATAAGCAAACCGTGCGATCGAAAGCACAGCCAATCGTACATTAAAGTTTGTGTAGTATCAAGAACATTTTAGATAGGGACACACCCAATTATCAAGTTGCATTGACCATGCCAGGTACACCTGCACTCTATTAGGCCCAACCGTGTCATACCATGACATGGTACAAATTTGAGCTACCACAGTCGTGGTAATACCAATCCCCGATCATCGAAACAGAAATGAACACACATAAGGATTAAAGGAACAAACAACCGTTCTCATAAAATTCCATCCTTACACATCAGACTATGGTTTATGAAAAATGAACCCAAGTTTCATGATTTGATGTTTACCATTCCTCCCACACATTCTCACTGGTACTGACCTGTCCACACATTCTGGCTCAAGTCACCAATTGTGACGAATCAAATAACAATCATTCATGCTTATCAGATGAAAACAACATACGAATCTGTTATCCTTTGGGAAGACAAATGTCGGACTTCCGTCCTTAGGAGTAAGGCTCCCCCTCTTACATCTTTGACACGCATGAATCATTATGGCTGGTGAATGCCTAATGCCTGTGTTAAAGATGACATTATCCACATCTTTAGTGACATCGTGACCAACCTAACATTCCTAGGGTATTTTCGTACCGTGATCGCATCCACTATATAATTAACCTTCAATAAATAAAAGTTTTTGCTGAGTTTATCTTCGAATTTTACCCAAACTAGATTTACGTGACGGCCACACCGGTATTCATTGGCATTACAAGGGTAATAGGTACCATACATGGCTCCATCTTTTAATCTGTATTGTCTCGGCAAGACATGCCTAGAACTAGTCCCTACCTTGATAGGGCTATCCTAACTTATACTATCGACACAAGCCAACACTTTAATCATTCTTAGATATCCCCCTTTGGGGTGAAATTTTCAAGTCTCTACATGACATCATCAACCTAAGTCCCGAATACATTTCCTAGTGCTCCTTAAAATAAAATGTCATACCACCTACACTAGTCATTCCATGACACCCGAGCATCACGCCCACTCACATCACAAGCTCATAATATTTCTTACAAGGTTATGTCATACTTCTGTGCAAAATTGGGTGGCAACACCTGTCATGTACTTTATTCGACTCTTTTAAACCTTGACCAATAACCTGAGGTCATTACCTAAGCCTTACTATGATCATCACTAGGAAACTAGTACTTCTTTAAACCGTATTTAATCAACTTCCTAAGGACACCAACATGTTCCACATAAAGTCCTCAAACCTAACAAGATTTCATCCTTCATGACTTTCTCATTGTAGGTGAGCTCTTAATAATTTCCTAATACCCACATCGTGATTACTAGGTTCTCGCGTAGACACTAGTCTACAAGCTTCTACGTATGGTGAACCTTGACCATCGAAAACCTTAAGACATCACAATATTCGATTTCTATTCACAATAACGCCACACACAATTTATCCTACGAACACTCCAAGAGGCCCTGAAACATCATTCACACGAGGATTACCTCGCACCTAGACATTAATTAAGCTACTAAAATATCTCAAAACACTTAGATAACAATCTTATCCTTTTTCTAACGTTTGTGACCCTAGGCTAAGTACTAAATCACAAACTAACACCACGTAAGGATTCTGGAAAGATACAGGACATCATCTACAACCTATAAACCTCTAGGTCTGCATGATCGACATCATCAAAGATCCTATCCCTCAAAGTTGCATCATATTTTTTAAAATGTCAATATGGAAGATTAGTCTAGAGTTAATTCCTAAGTCTCCTCAAGCATCATTGTTGCATACACAACATACTTACCGAAATTCGCCCGTAACTCTCATCATTATACCTTGAGAGGTATAATTTTAAATCAACAACCACCAAGAAACTTACTCACAACAACAATATTATGTCGACTCAAACTGAGTAAGCATCCCCAAGTGTTTACCAACATAGTTCCTCACATCTACCGAATCATCAATTATCTCACGATGTGATACTACCCCAAGGATCGAATTTGCCTAAGTACATCACCATTATTAATTATTTGAAAGCATCGCACCCCGGAACTTAATGTATCCTCATCACAAGTCAATACTACTCAGGAATGACGCCCTAGTCACCTGGTTTCCACAGTTGAATTTACACAATTTATGTTTCTAATTCAACGGATATCACTAAGGTCTATCAACACCTAAATAGACCTCTCATGTCATCAAGGTTTGACACACAAGAACCTCACACTAAAAATTATGGTGTCGCCATTATTGTCTCACACAAACACTCGTAAATTACCAACATATTTAAATCAGAAGCACGAAAGCGATTAACAATAACTAACTTGGTCATCAGCCACTTGGAAATTAATTATCCATCATGTTAATCTCTTTAACTCCACCATATAGAAACCGAACTGAAACCATCACCAATCTAGCAAGACTGACCTAAAATAAACACCAACGTCAAAAGATCCACTATCAAACTCACCACGTCACTCCCGAAAGGAACCTTGAACCTAGAGCTCTAATAACATTTGTAACGCCCTAACTCGGATTCATGGGTTACCCATGGTCAACCTGGTCTGATCCGAGCATTAGGTGTGAAGTGAAATGAGACAACCTAAATAATATTTCTAGTCCATTTTTATTTAATTAACATTTTACTTTTTTAGCGTGCGATTCCCATTTAAAATAAATCTACGTGAGGGACCCGTTAGAAGCTTACTCGAAATCCAAGCATACATATGTACTAACATAATATAAAATAAAACTCTTTCCCATGCAACGTTCTCAAAATATGGAATCACACCAAACCTACCATAACAACGAAGAGAGAATGAGTTGAATGCCCAGCGGAAAATTACAACAATGCAATATAGAATCGAACGTCAGAACGAAGACTTTGACACGTTATGTCTACGTGCACATACAACTGCCATATATATATATATATACACACGCACATACATGAAATCGTTTTTATTCCAAAAATATTACTTGTCCCGATTAATTCACCTTAATCTTGCAAAAGAATTCCCTTTTTCTTAACTTGACATTTATTCCTTGATTTAACACACCCAGTTAAATACTTATAACAAATAGACTTTGTTTAAGGAAAATCGTTTCATTTTTCGAAAGTTCCCTTTTATTTACACCATTGTTCTAAAAAAAAACCTCCTAGGCTTAAGGCTTGGGAGAAACGCCCCGCCTTAAGTTTTTTACGCCTTATTCTTGGTAAAACCCTTAAGGCGCACATTTTTCTAAAAACAACAATGCTTTAGTGAAATGATATCGCATTTTAAAGAATTTTTTTACTAACCGGACAATTATCTCATCCAAAATAATAAAATAGTATTTTCATTTGCATATATTCAGACATATTTTTATGATATGTACAATTTTAGTATTTTAATAGCCTTGTTATGGTTAAAAAATATTAAAATATATTAAAAAGTCCTAAACGCCTATTTAGGTCTAAGGCCCGCCTAGGCTTAAGGCTTGGCCTCCACGCCTCGATCATGCCCCGCGTTTTTTAGAACCTTGATTTACACCAATTCATGTAGTATTTTTTTCTTTGAAAATTACTTTTTAACACACGGAAATACCGTATTAGAAAATACTTATTTTCTTTAAGAATCTTACATAACCACACATTTATGTTAATCGCGGGTTAAACCTCTTTAGGTTGTTTAACTACCTATTCAATCCCTTCAGTTCATTATTCCTTTTCCTTATGGACATTAATCAATTTTCACATTACTTGTCCATTTTATTCTTTATCGAAACATTTATTAATTCATTCAAGTTAAATTGTATTCTCATATATTCACCAAAAAATCCATTTCTTGACATGTTTCATTTTCATTATCTTTTTTCTTAGTATCTTCTAATATTCACATACTTTAATGGGCTCCACACCGTCAGCTATGCTACTATATGCTCTGGCCATTGATTTTGGGTCTTTCATCCCAAGGCTCCGGGCCCTCCCTAATTATCCCGGTTTCATCCGCGTTCTTATTAATGTGTTTTAACATTTTAAAATTTTCCACATTATTTTATTTTTTTTCCCTTTTTCGAAGCCCAAATCTAGGGTTTCACCCCAATTTGTGTTACACTTTTGAAATCTTTATTTCTTGTCCTTTTTACTCTAACATATATTTTATCCCCAAATCATGTTCATTAGGACCTTTTTTATGTAACACCTTTTCATACCTTTTTATTTCATAAAAATGTTCCACTTTACGTAAAATTAAAATTTTACCCATTTGTTTCCAAACTTGCCCTTTTCTATTTCCACAACTGTCTTTTCACAAAACACCCTTAAGTTATCCACACTAACTTATTAATTATTTTTAACTCATCAACACTTATTTAGCATTTTGAAATATCATTCCTTTCAATTTGGAAACATCTTTATTTCATTGCTTTCTTTTCTAAGAAATCGTTGAACATACAAGACTAATTTATAAGAAAAATATCATTTTCTTTATTAATTTATGTAGTCTTAAAACCATACACTTATCACATTTTCTACACCATTTTATCACACTTTGAGAGATGAAATTTCTAATTTCTCTATTTCATATTTAAACCCAATAAAACCCTCATTAAACTTGTTTACGTTTTCAACATCAAAATACTACAAGTTTATACGAGCGAGAACATATATTTTTAGCCTAAAAATCCTATCAAATGGGTCTAACATGTGAATTACTCTACAAATTTTACAATATTTGCACAAACATAACTTTCAATGCAAAGACATTTTTATTTCTTCAATACTTGAATAAAATGCCCATTTATGCCAAAAATCCCAAATTTTCTCAAGAAAGATTTGAAACATTATTTCATAAGTTACTCCCAACAAAGTGACATTCTTTCAACATTGTTATTTCATAAAAATGTTTAATACCAAGTTTTCTTTAAATATTATCAAAATCCTTGAAACCCATTTGCAAACCCATTTTTACCAAACATGAGAAATATCATCCTTATATCATAAGGCACCATACTCTTCAATTCTAGCTACAACATTACTAATATGTAAAATAGAGTCTTAAACTAAGAGCGGAGTTTTTCCACCTCAAATGAAAATCCAATAATGGTAGGATTAAATGTCTAAGAATATGGAAACCTCTCACCTCCTAAAGTGGCCTTGGAGATGTTTCCTAGCTCCACCAAGTTTCTCTCCATGAAAGCTCAATTAAAACCCCCTTCAAGCTCCATAAATCTCTACTTCTTTTTCCTCAAATTCATAGCTCTACTCATTAATGGAGAAAATGGGTGTATTGTGTCTATTTATTATGTAATATATCTAGAATATAGTGGCATATGGGGGGTACTTGGTGGTGTAGGTTTGTTTATAGCGGTGGGAGGGGGTGGTGGAGCTATCAAGAGCAAGAGAGGGGACGAAAAATCTGATAATACCCACCCCCATCACTCTTTTCTTTCAAACTCATAATTAACCCCAAACAAGCCTTATAAAAACACCCCCAACACTTAAAATTTCAACTTTTGCCCATCTGAACTAATCGATTCAATGGCCTAAAACATGACAGGACATAAGGGCAACCCGGTTAAAAATTTCTGGGTAGCCTTGTTCGAACGAAAATGAGACCTCGTTCGGACGAGAAAGGGGCTTTGTTTGAATTACCATCGAACGAACTTTTGTCAAATTCAAAGAGTGGGGTCTCGTTCACTCCTCATTCGATGCCCACTTGGAACGACCTTCGAATGACTTGGACTTCTCGTAACTCGTTCGATCCTCAAATATTCCAATTCTTAAACTTTACCCAATAACTTCAATAATTATGAACAAGGCCCGAAGAATAATCAATATAGCAATAGAAATCCATACTAATGATCCAAATCCCAATGGTTTCATATTATTATAATTTGCACGATAATAATAATAAAATATTGGGCATGGGTATTACAACAAGTCTCCTAAGGTGGAAAAACTATAATTTCCTAGCCCTCTGATAAATCATTAGCACTAAATATTTCTTATCCCCAAAATTGTCAATTGTAACACACTTGCAAAAATGACAATCAATTGATATCATTTATCGATAATGAGAACCCTTATGAAATGATAAAACTCCTACAACATGAGTCATATCAAATCTTGCCCAAGATTTATCACAATACATCTATATTCCTAAATACAACACAATCATTTATGAGATTCTGGGTAACCAAACAAAAAAGATGCTACTAAAATTTTTCATTTGAGACCAAATATGTGGGGGCTAAAATAATTCATTAGGTCCATGTTCAAAGTTATCCAACGAGTCCACTACGAGACAGGGACTACCCAACCTAACTCAAATAGCCAATTTCACCCTTGTATTTAACATGTGCTTAAGACATTATAATAAGCTCAAATCGATTACTAACAATCTCGGAGAGATATTCAGGGACTCCTTAGGAGTTATACTCAAGAAGGAAGATTTACGTGCACAATTCCACCTCTTGAACATCACTATAAATGTAAACCTTCATCCTAGGATCAGGGGGACACAACTTTTTAATCTTGACCTATATGGGTCGTTGCGCTACTCTCATAACCTATAGCCACGTATTATGATAACTCTTCCTATGGATCTTTACCCCACAACACCTAAAGACGTTATTCGATACTCATTAAGGCTTACATAAATTTTCACTACTCAATATTGGGTTTCATCCATTTTCTAAAAATATCAACCTCACTACTTAATTCATAGGTGAATTGTCACCAAGATGTTTGACATCCTACTGTGGGATACCAGTGAGATAGTGAGATGATTAAAATTTGTCCATCAATGTTAACATATAAACTTCTAACTATGCTGCAATCCTTAACTCCAACATCACGGTGGCATGTGGGCAGAAATCGGAGTTCTCGCTAGTCTTACAGGGCTGAATTTAAGCCAAAAATGTGATAATAAAATATGAAAAGCCTATCTCGTAACTACACATTACTTACATAAGTAATTTAAACCTAAAGCTCCCATACTAAGTGGTAATTCTAGGACCCAGATTTAAGGGCCACCCATAGGTCAACCCAAACCAGTTCAACTGCATTATGTGTGGAGTGATGTGAAATAAGCTAGATAATATTTCTAGTCCATTTGATTTGATTTATTTAACCGGGTGTTCATGAAATTTCATTTTTCAGAAATATAAATAAATAATAACATGTGCGGAACCTATTAGGAATTGCCCTAGGGTTCGTGTAATCAAAGCTGTAAGCGAAAATAGTAAGAATAACTTACTTGTAAAGTGCTCTGAAAAGATGGAATATCTATTAACCTGCCATTACAAAGAGGATGTGGTGAGATGATGCCCAGTGGGGTTCCTAACAATAATGCAAGATGGAAATAAATTTCAAAAATTAAGGATGAAATAACTAACAATGCAACAACTAAACCGTATATGCATAAACCATGTTTTATTCAAAATTTTCCTTTTAACTTTCGTTAAAAGCCATTAACATTAGATTCCTTAATCCACCATTTTGTTCAAAAATGATTCTTAAACCTATTAATTTACGCGATTAATGATCAAGAAATCATGTTTTCTTAATACTATGTTATCATTTATTAATTACTCCCAAAAACTACCCGTTTCAACTTTTTACCCACGCACACACACACTAGTTGTATAATGACTTATTTTAACTTACATTTTACCCTAGTCTTATAATCTCTATATATTATCTAAATCCCATTTACGGTCTTTATTACCTTACTTTATTTAACCTTTAACTTTCCCACACAGTACCGTGTTAACTTGTTATTTTTTATTCATTTACTAATGGATTTGTCAATTGTCTCAATCATTTATCATCCCTAAATTTTACCAATTTAATGTATTTATTTTTACTTCCATCTAATCCTAGACTTAACCATATCCCATTTGTGTTTATGGACATTCACCGATGACCACAAATGCAATAATATGCTTCCCTAGATAGTGGTTTTGAGTCTAAAATGAAGTTGAACCCTAGGTCTTCAAGCCCTCCTTAAATTTTCATGATAATCCTTTATGCAAGCACTTTTACTTTACATTGATTCCTTTTACTTACGTCCCAACCATTTTTTATCAAAAACACCTTGCTTGTTGTCATATTATACTTGTATGAATGCATCTTTTAGTCATTTAGTGTTACTTAGACCTTTTTATCGGGCCCAAGTCCAAAACCCAAGGTAAATGATACCTTTTCATCCTTATTATACACTTGAACATTCTTTAACATTTAGTCCTTATAACACATTTTAGTTGTATTATCAACATCTTTACTTTTTCAAAGCTTTATTCCATTTACCAAGCTTAAGGACTATTTAGTGTTCATTTAAAGTCTCATATGACAAGGTTTCCTTTCTATCACAAATACAATGTTTGGGGAAAAAATAAAAATATTCATCCACTTGGGGTTCATCATGTAAATGACCTATTTTCACATTTCACTTACACTTCATCACTTTAATCATTAAATATTCAAAGATTTACCCTTAGAACCCATATTTACTATACTTCGCTTTATGCCACTTAAAAATACCTAACATCATTTTTGTACTTTCTTTCATTTTAAGGTCACATTGTTTAGTCTAAACAATATTTCAAAAATATTACCCAAATGCTTTAATGTAAATAATCCCTTAAACATTTTCATCTTAAGTTCAAAGCAACATTATGTGACTTTTCGTGATTTTTCGCACATGAACTATCAACCCTTTCTATTTATTACTGGTCTTCAAGAAATAATATAATTCGATTATTCAAAAAATTGTTACAGAGTCATCCAAGAATTCTATCCCACATTTTCACAAGCTTTTTTATGAAAACATTAATTTTTAACACATTGGTAGAAATTTATTTCCAAAAAATTAACACATTTTTTATTATGAAATGTTACAACATGAACTTGATTGAATACTCACTTTCAATGTCTCATTCTTCGTGAAATTATACCATAATCTCATAACCTTTTTCCTAGTTTATAATTTGAAATTTTATGAACTTGAAAACCAAGTGTCCAACCTATTTTTAACCCTTTGCTTTAAATGAAATTTTACCATAAATTTCATAAGTAGTATGCATGTATAAAAACCATATATATATGTGTGTGTGTGTGTGTGTGTGTGTGTGTGTGTGTGTGTGTGTCTTTCAAGAATAATATAACATTCAAAATCCCCACCTTAATAGAACAAATCCTCCAAAAGTTGTGTGGGAAAAGATCCAAGACTCTAATAAAAATACTCCATGAAAGCTCCATTAAAATACCCACTCCAAGCTCTATGAAAATACTATAAAGATGACTCAATATCACTCCAAAATAATACAATCTACACTAAATAATGTATACCTATTTTCACCCAGAAATGTAGGTTAATTTTTGGTATAGAGTGGGGTAAAACCTATTCTAATACCTCTCCCTCCACTGGACCACTGACCTCCATAGTGGTATTTTTACCCGCTATTACATCCCTCTAACGACCATAGCAGTTGAGGTAGACAGCTATAGTTGTGTCCCACCTGATGCACTCAATTCATCCTACATGTATAACTCTTTTAGTCTTTTCTCTTTCTTAGCTTAGTCATCTGCAATTGTTGGCTCTTGTCTCCCACAAGGGATATTCTAATCTTGTACAGGTTCCACACCACCTCATATCCTACATGCGCCAAAATTGAGCTACATGGGTGATTCTTTTTCCATATGCTCAAGCCAAAACCTTTACCATAGTTTCTATTGCTAATAATTTTCTTTGGACTTATCCACGCAGATTAACTTTATTAATTGGTATTTGTTGCCTTAAATTTGTTCCAAAAATAATTACTAATCAATTAAATCACAATAATTTGACGTATTTCCAATAAGTCCAAATCCGAAAATACTTTGCAGAATATTTCTCTTATACAAATAATGAAAACTCATGACTTAAATAAAATCGTTAATTGACCTTATCTTGTATTATTGTAAAATAACCTTTTATCCCAAAAATATTTTCTTTAATAATTTCTCATCATAACAATGACCTTATTTATAAAACTTTTCACTCTAATTGGTTCTCACTACTACCCTGTACGTCCATGCACGTAACATGTAACATCATGAATGCACCGTATAAAAAACATAAAACCCATACGACCCCTTGTGTTTACATATTTTATGTAAAATTTTCATAATTATACTACACAACTTGTGTAATTATTACTTTGCCTTTTTAACAAATAGTCGGGGTATTACAGTTTCTTCTCTCCGTCGATTACCTTTCTTATGATGCCTTTGTTGTACTATTTAGTTAACTACTGCGGTAGGAGTGTAGTTTGATCTAGGATTGTTATCTCCTCTCTTAGGTTAGGTCAACTCAAACATTATGATATCCTTGTTGAATATTTTATTGGAAACAATTGCCTTCATGGTTGGTAAGACATCTTCTAGTGGAATTATTCCTTCCATTTCATAAGTTAGAAGGGTTTTTCCCTAGTTGAAATCCTAGGTGTTGTTCAATATGCCAAGAGGACTTAGTAAATCCCATACACCTAATCACATATTTCCGGTTCCAGGATATTTTTCAATATTATGAGGACTATCTTGTTAGAGGCCTTAACCTACCCATTTATTTGAGGGTAGTCCATCGAACTATAGTAATTTCTTATGATGTCACGTTGTATAATTCTTGAAATGGTTCTCTCTAAAAAAATCCATTGTCAGTGATAATCATTCATGGCATGCCAAAATTGGTTACTATGTTTCTCTAAATAAATAAATCATGTCAATGTCCCTTATGTTGGCCAAGGATTCAACCTTTATCCATTTGGTAATTTTTTTTTACTGACTAAGAGATACTTCGTATTCCCTAATGTTATAGGTTGGAGACCAACATTGTCTAGTACCCATTGAGCAAAGGGTCGTAGACTAGTCAAGGACTTTAGGTCACTGGTTGGTTGAATCATGGGTTAGATTTCTTGGCACTTCTTGTATTTCTTGACATAGGAGAATGTGACCTTTTACATGTAAGGCCACAAGTAGCCTTCTTTGACGGATCTGAATGCCAAATATCTTCCTTGACATGTCCTCCACATATTCCATCGTTGAGTTCATACAAAACTTGTTCGATATTATTTAGATGTGCACATTAGATATATGGACTTGTGGAAGATCATCGGTAGAGTTTGCCTTCAAGTGATAGGTACAATCAACCAGCTTTTAGCCTAATCTAATGGACTTGCTTCTTATCAGCATGGGGGGGGGGATATTCTCATAAATATGGTATGATTGGATTCATCCATCTAGAAGCCTTTTAAATGACGAGGACATGTTCAACAACCTTTAGATTCATGATTCTTGATTTGGTAAGGTATTCTACCGTAATAGTTCTAATAAGGTTAGAGTCAATGGCCGAACCCAAGGTGGACAAAGAATCTATATGGATGTTATTTCCTTATGGAAATTATTGGATATGAACGTTCTTGAATTGGGCGACTAGATCTTGGATGACCTATAGGTATGATGACATATGTTCATCTCTGACACTATAGTCTTCTAATTCTTGATTGGTTACCATATTTGAGTCATAGAAGATGTCAAGGTGAATTTCTCCTAGAGATAAGATCTTATTTAACCCGATGATGAGGGTGTCACATTCGTCCTCATTATTAGATGCTTCAAAACCAAGTCGGATCCCTTACTCGACTATAGTTTTCTCTATAGTCATAAGGATAATTTCTACTCGTGATATTTTTGAGTTGGAGTCCTAGTTAACATAAAGCATCCACTTGTCCTAGTTAGGCTTTTGGTTGGTTACTTATTCGACATGTTCTCCTTTGTCAGGGTCCTACCCTCCAGTCAACTCGACGGTGAAATATACTAAGACTTGCTTTTCGATTACAATTCTTAGTTGATAATGGATATTTAAACTCCCTGATTCCATCTATCATTTGCTTATTACTCCAGACAGACCAACCTTTCTGCGAATTTCCTTTAGTGACAAAGAGGTGATAACTATGACTGAATGAGCTTAGAAGTAGTGTTTCTACTTCTATGAAAATATAACCAGGGAGTAACATTACTTCTCCAAAGGGAGGTAGCATTTATAATCATCCAGTATCAACTTTCTAACATAATATATTATGACCTTTTGCTCTTCCTTTTTGCACATGGACACTGTAAGAAATAAATAAACTGGATCTCCCAGATTTAGGGCCGTAATTAGGGATCGTCGACTTAAATAAAACTTGATTTCATCTAGTGCCTTTGAGAATTTTTCATTCTAGGACAAGCCATTATCCTTATTTAAGAACTAAAAGATGGTCAACATGTTTCAGAGGATTTAAAGATGAAGTGGTTGAGCGTTGTTAACATTTCGATCAATTTTTTAACATCTCTTACTTTCTTTAGTGGTAAGACATTGTTAATCACCTCAACATAGTCGGGGTGCGCTTTGATCTGCCTTTGGGTGACCAGGTAACCCAAAAACTTCATAAATTGTACTTCGAAGGAATATTTGGCAGGGATGAGTTTCATCATATACTATTTCCATACCTTGAATGTTTTTTTAAGTAATCTCGATAATCGTCTTTATGATTTCTCTTCATGTGCATGTCGTCTATATAGACCTCCATTTTGCCACCTAGTTGGTGTTTGAACATCTTAGTCACTAACTGTTGGTAAGTTGATCTTATATTTTTTAGTCAAGTGGCATGACCTTATAGCAGTACAAGATAATAATGGTTATATATGAGGTATTTTCCTGGCCGAGTTTGAAGTGAGGGATATGATGATACCTGGTGTACGCATTAAGTAAAATCATATGTTCGTGGCTAGCTATAGTGTCAACTAACTAGTCGATCTTTAGTAGAGGAAAGTTATGTTTGGGGAAGGATTTATTGAGGTCAATGAAGTCTATGTAATCTCTATAATTTCCCTTAAAAAACACTGTATTAGCGATACACTTGGTAAATTCAACTTTTTTAATGGACCTTGTCTCCAAAAGTTTCCCACTTCTTATCCCATAACCTTCGCCTTTCTAGGTTATTCGGCGTTCCTTTTGCATGCTCGAATGGATTGATGGATCCACTTGGAGTCGATGGCACATGACTTCGGGATCAATTACAGGTGTATCATAAGGCTTCCAAGCAATTATGTCATGATTATCTCTAAGAAGATAAATCAATTCTCCCCTTTCGTGATTGGTAAGTGAGGTATCGATCATAAATTTCTTCTCACGGTGTGAGTTTTCAAATATTACTTCTCGTAATAGTTCCATGACTCTATTTTTGGTGGGCAACATTTTTTTTACACCCCAGATCTCCCATAATTTAGTTTCTACTTTGATGTAATACCCCCGTCCTTAGTCTCCTTATTTACGAACACCTTTTCCTAATTCTTTTCTTACCGAGGCCTGATAGAAATGATAAAGTATTATTGATCAATGGCCTAGTTTCCCCTTATCTCCATTATACTCCGGTCGGTGAGACATGTAATCTTTTAATGAGAAGTGTTGGGTACAACCTTTATAGAGTGAACCCTCATCGTCCAAGGATAGCATTGTAAGGGAACTTTATGTCCACAAATAGGAACTCGGTTAACTTCGAGGTATTTCCAATTAAGATTAATAGTATAACCTTTCATAGTGGCATAGTCATCTTTTTGATAAAGACAAATAAAGGAATATTAAATTATTTCAAGTCCTCCATATTGTAGTTGATCTTATTGAACAACATTAGGTACATAATCTCTAAGGAGCTCCATTGGTCAACTAGTATCTTGTTCACACCCTAGTTTGCAATTCTAAGATTGATTACTTTCACATCATGATCTAGAGTCCTAACTCTAACCAACTTTTCCACGATCAATAATATCTAATTATTATAGTTAATATCTTTTGGTCGAAGGTGCTTACTTGATAATGTTTTGGCAGGCTCGATCTGGTTTGGACTTACATCCCCATGGTTATAAACTTGTTCCTCATGTTATCGACATCAATGACATTGTCGAGTTTTTAATTGTACTATACAATAAACTTCATGCCTTTTTTCCACATAACTATCCAGGTGGACTACTTGGGCAAAATTCTTCAAGTGGGACTTCAATTCTTTGTAATTATTAGTTTTGTTCTTATTGTCATTATGATAGGAGCATCTCATGTTAGTGTTTTTCTTCGATGGACCTCCTGTCACCTTCATTGACCGCTTGAGAAACTACTAGTTTTTAATTTTGCATAATATTTTTAGATCAGCTCCTTGAAAACTGTATTTATTATCTGGTGAGCCTTTGTTGGGTTTGACTTATCATTTCTTTTCTATCCGCACTTTTCTTCTTGCCCCCTTCTTTGGAGAGTTTTCTCACGACTGGTTTTGACTGACCATTATCGCCTTGGGCGTCAGCTACCACATCTTCTACTTTTTCATACTTCTCAATCCTATACATCAGGTCATCAATGGTACTGGACTTCTTCTTTATAATAGATTGATGCAACACATAATTTCTCGATAGACCAATCTTGAATGAGGCCAAATCGACCTGTTTGGGGCAATCCTTCACTTCATTATTGGTTTCCTAGTACCACCGAGCATATTATCACAAGGTTTCATGGGGTTTCTTCCTCATAGTGAGGAGTGAGTCCATCCTTTTAGGATGAAAACTACTAATTATGAACCTGGCCGTGAATGCTTTCGCGAGCATCTTAAAGATGGTGACCAATCTATGTGGTAACTTCTTAAACCATTTTTGTGAAGTATCCCCTAGCTTGGAAGGGAATATGCGATAAATAAGCGCCTAATTGTTGATTCAGATGGTCAATGCTTGTCGATAGTAGTGATCATGATCAATGGGATCATTTTCCCATCATAAACTTTTTATCTAGGGATGACAAACTTATTTGGAGGCTCTGGTTTCTCATTTAACCCTTGAAAAAGGGGATCGTATGTAACTAATGAGGTCCCTTTTGGCCAGTTTCTTATTTTATCTGGACTCATGATGAGTAGGTTATTCGTCCATCTCTCGTCAATTGAGATCGTAAAGATCATGCACGCGAGGACTTTCTTCCTAGCTCATTCTCTCCAGTGGGGTCCTATGCTTGGAGAGTTCCTAATTGCTTCAGTAACTCCTTTCTTAACTGTGAATTTTTCTCTCCCAAAGGCTGGGTGTTTTGGCGTGGCATTTACATTTTGTCCCCATGGATCTCCTGCTCCATTATTTCCCATCGACATTACAAATGGGCGTTCTCCTCCTGCTAGAGTTATGTGGCATCCTCCTATAGTCAAAGTCTCCACTCATAAGTGTCCACAAGCCCTGGGATCTGAGTGGATCTCAGTGCACTGTTAAGTCGAGCAATAAAGAAAAATAACACAATCACACAACATAGATACACGTGGTTAGGCAATCGGGCCTACATCCATGGCGGTGCCCCTCTCTCTTTATTGATAAGTTATTGATAACAAAGATTAACACCCCTTTTCCTAAGGGTAAGCGCTACATTTATAGGGAACAAAAAAAGAATGAGTCGTGTGGGACTCTATGACCTTGGAATGTTGTTGCGAACTAGTTTAATATATCTAGGCTTGAGATCTTCATTGATCGACTCTTAATTTGTTCTTATCTTCAAGTTTTGATCATCTATCAAATTATCAGACACATATCACCTCTTCCGATTATGTCAGATAATTTCCCATAGTAACATACTAGATGATTTTAAAAACTAGTCAAAAAAACATTTATTAAACTTTCCATAGAAATACATTTTATAATTGGTTTATTTCATTTGTATACTATTCAAATAATTTCACTAAACTCCATAAAATCCCATATAATTAGTTTCCAATCCGCAAATATAATTCTCAAATAATTATGGAAATTCACCCTATAATATTTGTAATTAAAAACTAAATATAAGGGATACAAACCTAAACTGGTCCTTGATATTCCCAACTAAGTTAGCTCCCAGTATTAGCAACCCAAAACCCTGTTATCTCACGAGTGGTAGGAATCAAAAATCGTTGGCGACTTTAACAAGCCATTTAAATCATATACAGTTAAATCCTCACATTGTTTCACCCACTTTTAATAAGGTTTAATTTCCCAGATCATATGAAACCTACGGCTATCACTCAAGGCCAGTAGTAACGTCAAATACATAGGCCTCAATCGAACCGTCTTTGGTTTTAGTATACAGTATCTAGAATCCACACCTAAAAACTACACGGATAAACGTTAATCATCATAAATCACCTTAGGATATCTCTCTCTCAAGGCTCTTCTCATTATCTCATAACATCCTCTTCCGTTTACCCCAACTGTCTCTAATAGGGGTACTTTTGGTCTTACAATCATAATTACAAACCTTAATTAAAACATGTTGTTCCCTTGAGAGTTTTAGAACTTAGTCATTCCTTAACATTTTGCATAACCAATGCATCCATAATATATTTGATCATAACACATAGCCAACCATATTCTCACCATTATGTCTTATTGAGTAATCTCAACCCAAACAATAAAAACATAAATCCTTTCATTTACTAATTATACTTACTCGGGTGTACAATAAAATTATTTCTATTTATCTCTAGATTATACTTCGTTACTACGTGGTGAACCTGATTTTAGGTATAAAGTTCTCACATTTTCATCACCCTTACTTACATATAGGTTTAACCATTTATACCAACATTCCTCATATGTAATCAAAACCAATTACACTATCTCATTGGAATTAACCACACATATACTCATCATCATCATCATTATCTCTTATCTTGCTAAAATGTAGTAATGCATTTCCTCCTCTCATAAATGCACAACATTACATAAAATCATACTACTAGTCTCAATTTCCATCAAAGTCAATATTAGCATAGGTAGAACCCAAACCTCCAATAGGCTCCTTAAAAACCCAAACCCTTTTATGTCTCCAAAATTGGCTCAACGTGAAACACATATAATTCTTGTGCTTGCAACGATGTCTAAATTCTAGATCTTACCCCAAACATGTTAACTCTCTCTATCATCCTCTCAGTTGTGGAGAACATTGTTTTCCAACCACACATTCTATCCTTAACCACTAACTTGTAATAGTCTTCATGTACATCCTCCTATATGCTTGAACGCTTATTGAGTTCTGCCAATGCTCACATTCTAACGAATGATGTTAATAGTCGCGTCATCATGACTATAGAGTAAAAATCCTATAACAGATTCTAAGAACATCAAAGAATGGTAAACAGAAAACAAAACAAATGTAACACCAACCCTAAATACATTAGGACTTGGATCCTCTAATACCAACTGTAAAAACCCATATTTTCCATGCCGAGTTTATCATTCTGATACTTATAAGATAGAAGAGTGATAATCGATTTATATCATTAGCAACATCAATAATAAATAAACTTGACATTGTATAAAATCAATCCACGATAATATAACGATAAAGGATGATAATAAGAATAACTAAACTGAGATAAAGTGAAATCCAATCAACTGAATCCATTGGATAGAAATTTACTTTATACAAAATTCTCAACTAAAATATAGATTCAACTTGAACCACCTCTGAATCAAAACTCTTGAATAGAAATGACTACTAAGATGAAATTATCAATGCTTACTCTAAGGATGGAAAGTTGAATCTCCAACCTTTGAAAATCTAATTATTCAACCATGTTATTACTGTGTATAGCAATAATAATACACACGGTGGAGGGTTTATAGATTTGGATCAGTGCCTTAAAGTTGAAACAATTAACATACACTATCAAAATAGTAATAATCATGTGACTCATTTACAATTAAATATATCAACCCATTAACATTCACATACAATAGATAGCTCACCCCTAATCATCAGTGGCATATAACATGATTGTCTCAACCCAAGGTATAACCAATAATACTAAGTCTATATAACAAAACTAGCAAGTAATATCACATCATGAAATGCTAACATGGGGTGCAACTAACTACACATATACAGAATAAAACCTAATATCCACCTTTTACTCAATAAGTTACATAAGATTTCATAACTTAATATTTTCCCTTACTAAATATATATTAAATAAATGTGCCCATGAATTGATTATATCATATGTACACAATACGATCCCATACTAACCCTAACTCATGTCACCCGTACAATAAGATATATAAAATCTCATATTAACACACATGAACGTGACATAGGATTTCAATAAAATTGTCCATAACTATACTAGTATCATACACAAATATTTATTTAATTCTCATAACAACCACACACAGGCATCTACCTTCAAAGAACTTTTCGTTCTTCTATTAGTAAACCCATGGGAGACCCCCACCTAATGAATTTCGAAAGAATCACACAGATGATAATGGGGGTATCATCACTCGGTAAAAATATTATATAGCCATAATAAAAACCACTCGATGGATCAAGTCATCCACATCTCACATCGCAAAGAGATGACCATCCTGAATATATGATCCTAACATGTTACCATGCAATAACACCATTGATTATCTATCCCGATGGATCAACCGATTTGTATCCCTCACCACGAGGCAATAATCATCCAGAAAGTGTGATAAAAAATATTGACCTAAACATGGTCGTGGATTAACAATCAGGTGTGGGGTAGACGATCTAAACCAAAATCATCAAAACCCCGATCAATAGGTTCCCCGCGAGTAACAATTATGTCCACTTAAACAAATATCACACTTTCTCATCCACTAGATTAGGGTTTGTTAACACTCAAACCTTAACAAAACCCAACCTTTCAACATATAATATACTTATAACAAAATAGGATAAAACCTACTCTCAAATGTCCTCGAATTCATTATAGGTTTATTAAATCTCAAAATTGTATTTAAAATCTCCTCATAGTTTATTTATATACATATACACACACACACACACGCATATACACACACACACATACATATATATATATATATATGTGTGTGTGTGTGTGTGTGTGTGTGTGTGGAATCACCCAACTAATCATTCCAAGTGAAAACAAATCAAACAAACTAAAAAAATCGTAATCGCACCGAAATTTTAGGGTCGGATTGATCCTATCCAAATCTGGATCGATCTGATCTTCCTAGATACGAATTCTTCTTCCCCCAAAAATATATTTTGGTGGCCCCAACATCCGTTAAAGTTAAATCCAAGATTTGAAACATATATCAAACCCAAGCATTAATAATATAAACTAGATAATCATGATACTAATCGATTTCTCAACAAATAACGTCATTCTAACATGAATTAGGATTCAAATATGTCAATACCCAATGTAAACATAACTTTATTCTCTACATCCAGTTGATCTAATTTACATGCGATTTCAAATTTCAAAATTTTAAATCAGCATAAAGAATATAATAATTCCAAGTGATGTAGCCCTAAATATGTATTCTAACAACATAATTATAACTTATAATGATTCAATTAAAGGTTTTTAATAAAATCCCAATTAAGTCAGATTACAAAACCCATAACACTACACCAAAAACAGTAATCTGGCACAGTTTAAAACTGTGTCAGATCAAATCTGGCACGGTTTTGAACTGTGCCAGAATCAGGTGTTCCAAAATGGCCATTTTTTTCTGGCACAGCTTAAAACTGTGCTAGATTTGACCAAACGGGAACACTTCTGGCACACTTTAAAATTGTGCCAGAATTTGATATTCCTGGTACACTTTTGGTACACTTTATAACTGTACCAGATCGAGTACATTTTGATACACTTTTGGCACGGTTTTGAACTGTGTCAAATTTTTTGGATCAAAGAAAAAAAATTAATTAATTGAAAATAAGAAAATTCATAAATTACGAATCTCGAAAGTTGTTGATAAACTAATGTACATACAAACTTTAAAATATTACAAGTAACAATAATTCACAGATCAAAAAAATTGGACAAAGTTTCCTCTATTATCTAAACATTTTAAAACCTGCTAATATAATACCTTCGTAATTTAAAGCCCGCACGGCTATAAAATATAACAATAAAATTACAAACGCCCACATGACCATAAAAGCTAAAAATAAAACTACAAAAGCCCGCACGGTTTAATGTGTAACGACATTAAGTAAATAATCCACTTGTTGTACACCATTGACTTCATGTGTTCCATGAGGATAAAAGCTAACGACAAAATGCTATCCTGCAAAAAAAAAAGATATAAAAGGAGATGATATTAGTAACCGAGTAATTTTAAAAAAATCTTATTCAAGATGAAAATTTGCATATACGAATAAAATTATTATTGTATTTGCAAATCAAAATTCTTGTGACTACGTGGTTAGCTCCTACGAGTTACATTCGTCCCATGCGAGGTATTAGTGCCTCTAATGGGGCCGTTTGAGGAATAAATTAAGTTTTCACCCATTAACGACTTGTTTTTAAGCCTAATATAGATATTTTCAAATCATTGTCATATTCTCAAATCGAGAGATCTGTGATTATGCGATCAATTCCAACGACTTACATTAGTCCAGTGCAAGGTGTCTGTGCCTCTTCCGGGGCTGGTTTGGGTTTTCACCCATTAACGGTTTATTTTTAAGCCTAATCTAGATATTTTCAAATTATCGTCATATTCTCAAACCAGGAGAACCGTGACTACGTGGTTAGTTCCTAAAAGTTACATTGGTTCGATACGAGGTGTTCGTTCCTATACTTGGGCCGTTTAGGGGGCGATTTGAGTTTTTACCCTTTAATGGCTTGTTTTTAAGCCTAATCTAGATGTTTTTAAATTATCATCATATTCTCAAACCGAGAGAATCGTTCTACGTAGTTAGTTCCTACAAGTTACATTGGTCTCATGCGAGGTGTCCGTGCCTCTTACGGGACCGTTTGAGGGCTAGTTTGGGTTTTCACCCTTTAACGACTTGTTTTAAAGCCTAATCTAGATATTTTCAAATTAGCGTCATATTCTCAAATCGGGAGAACTGTGACTACGCGATCACTTCCTACAAGTTACATTGGTCCCGTGCGAGGTGTTCGTGCCTCTTACGGGGCTATTTGGGTTTTGCTTTGGGTTTTCACCCTTTAACAGCTTGTTTTTAAGCCTAATATAAATATTATCAAATTATCTTCATATTCTCAAACCGGGAGAATCGTGACTACGTGGTCAGTTTCTACAAGTTAAATTGGTCCCGAGCGAGTTGTTTATGCCTCTTACGGGCCCGTTTAGGGGCTGGTTTGGGTTTTCACCCTTTAACGACATATTTTTAAGAGAAAGACTAGATCTTCAAATTATCATCATATTCTCAAACTATATGTCCCATGACTACACGATCAGTTCCTACAAGTTACATTGGTCTCGTGCGAGATGTTCGTGCCTCTTACAAGGCCGTTTGGGGGATAGTTTGGATTTTCACCCTTTAATGACTTATTTTTAAGCCTATTCTAAATATTTTCAAATTATCGTCATATTCTTAAATCGGTAGAATCGTCACTACATGGTTAGTTACTACAAGTTACATTGGTCCCGTACGAGGTGTTCGTGCCTCTTATGGGGCCGTTTAGGGGTTGGTTTGGGTTTTCACCCTTTAACGGCTTGTTTTTAAGCCTAATCTAAATATTTTCAAATTATCATCAAATTCTCAAACAGGGAGAACCGTGACTACGCGATTAGTTCCTACAAGTTACATTGGTACCGTACGAGTTGTTCGTGCCTCTTACGGACCCGTTTAGGGGTTGGTTTGGGTCTCCACCTTTAACGGATATTTTTAAGAGAAATCCTAGATCTTCAAATTATCATCGTATTCTAAAACCATATGTCTCGTGACTACACGGTCAGTTCCTACAATTTATATTGATCTTATGCGAGATGTCCGTGCCTCTTAGGCGGCCTTATGGGGGATGGTTTTGGTTTTCACCCTTTAACAACTTGTTTTTAAGCCCTATCTAAATATTTTCAAATTATCGTCATATTCTCAAATCAGGAGAACCATCACTAGGCGGTCAGTTCCTATAAGTTACATTGGTCCCGTGTGAGGTGTTCGTACCTCTTACGGGTCCATTTAGGGGTTGGTTTGGGTTTTCACCCTTTAGCTGCTTGTTTTTAAATATAATCTAAATATTTTTAAATTATCATCATATTCTCAAACGGGGAGAACCGTTACTATGCGGTCAGTTCTTACAAGTTATATTGGTCCCGTGCCAGGTGTCCGTGCCTCTTACGGCGCTGTTTAGGGGTTGGTTTGGGATTTCACCCTTTAACGGCTTATTTTTAAGCCTAATCTAGATATTTTCAAATTATCATCATATTCTTAAACCGGGAGAACCGTGACTACGCGGTCAATTTCTACAAGTTACATTGATCCCGTGCGAGGTGTTCGTGCCTCTTACCGGGCCGTTTGGGGGCCAGTTTGAGTTTTTAACGGCTTATTTTTAAGAAAAAGTCTAGATATCTTTAAATTATCATCGTATTCTCAAACCAAATGTCCTGTGACTACACGGTCAGTTCCTACAAGTTACATTGGTCCCGTGCGAGGTGTTTGTGCCTCTTACGGGCCCATTTAGGGGCTAGTCTGTGTTTTCACCCTTTAACGGCTTATTTTTAAGTGAAATTCTAAATATATTTAAATTATCATCGTATTTTCAAACCATATGTCCCGTGACTACACGTTTAGTTCCTACAAGTTACATTAGTTCCATGCGAGGTGTCCGTGCCTCTTACGGGGCCGTTTGGGGACTGGTTTTGGTTTTCACACTTTAACAACTTGTTTCTAAGTCTAATCTAGATATTTTCAAATTATCATCGTATTCTTAAATCGAGAGACCCGGGACTACGCGTGTAAGGCCCTAAACACAATTAGTAAAGTTAATTATACGATTAAGTATAAGTTATGAGTTATAAGTTATAAATTGGTTATGTGGTTAAATGCATCATGAAAATATGTTTCTAAATGCATCATTATGTTTATAAAAAGTAAGCTAGAGTGTTGGTGTGAAAGTGGCGATGGTTGGTCGCCAAATGTGAAAGTTATGAAATTTTGAGTAAATAATTACTCTTCTGTTCGAGCCCAAATTAGGTGTACTAGTTTTATGATTTTGGGAAAACACAAAACATTAAAGTTTTATATGTTTAAGTTATATACTCATAGACACAAAGTGAGAGTAAATCGGGGCCCGAAATAGTGAGTTATGGTGATTTTACGAGGCAGGACAAATCTATCATTAACGGAATTGTCTTATTGGACCCCTTGCCCAACGAATCGCGTAATACCACCTTAAAGTGGTCACATAGCCACATTTTTAAGCTTATAAGGCAGAACTTATCATCTTTTTAATTTTCTATTACAAGCTTGAGAAAAATATGCTTATGGAGAGAGAAAAACAAAGTTAAGGAAGAATTTCTTTGAAAATTCACCATAAATCGAGGAATTCTCATGAGGTAATTACATCTTTATTAAAGTTTTTCACATGGATGAGTTATATACTTGGCATGTTTTTATTTCTTATTTGGATATATATTTTAATGATACCCATATTGCTGAATTGTGTTGGAACAAGGATGGGTTAAGAACATGAGTTAGAACCAGAGCTAAGATTGTGAATGCATACTTTAAAGTCCTAAATTTACATCATCTTTTCGTAAAGCATTTTGATTTAGAAAATTCATGATTATGATGTATATTTCTGCTAAAAACATGTTTATTATATGTTTCCATGAATTATACTCAAGGTCAAGGTTATGTATGCTTAAAAATGTTAAGTTATGCATTAATGTTGTATTTTGACCTAGTTATGATAAAAATGGCATAAATCATGGAATACTTATTGGAATTGAGTGATTCATGTTGGAGAGTAAAATGCACTCATACATGTATAACATATCCGAAAATTGTGTAAAAATACCAAGGAATGAAACCTTTGTGATAGTTTGAAGTCTTGATTTAAAATCTGCCCTAAAGGAGCAAGAATGCATACCAAGTGTTTGACGTTTTGCTCGACATAGAAAATGAGCCCCAAAAAAATTATGAAACATTAAATTTGTATTATTCAATGTGTTTAATGATATTGGGTGGAATATAATTAAAATTTATGTTGTACAAAAATTATGAGAATTCCAGGAAGTTGAAGTTGTGTTGTTGTTTTATTGAGAAATGAATTGGAAAAGGCTGTAATAAAATGGGCATAATTTTGTCTTGCAAATTCGTAATTTAATTCTGTAAATTGTGTTAGAACCCTAATTAATTGGGTCTTATAGAAATGTGAAGTGTCATATGTAATTCCCCCTTAGTTATTTAAAATTGACCAAATGATGTGATGTGTTACTGGGTTTGATGTTAATCGATGTATTCAAATACTAACGGCATTGACTTGTTATGTGGGGAAGCAGCTAATACTACCATACCAAGGAAGTAGTTCGTATTAATCTTAGAACCAAATCCAAGGTGAGTGACCTTCCTTATGAAATATAAATGCTTATAATTTCATATGGAAATGTGTAGTTAAACACATGTGTGAAAATGTTTATGGGAGTGATGTTATATTTATGAAACATATGCATATGATTAAAAATGTTAAGCAATGTTATATAATGATATGGACTAGTGAGTCCTTTATCTAATGTTAAGGACTGTGATGGGTCCTACGGGATGTGGTGGTCCTGTTAATTCAACTTAAAGGTTTGTATACTCGGGCCTAATAAAGGGATGTGGTGGTCCCTAATAACTGTGGTGGGTTAATTGGACTGTGGCGGGTCCAGGCTTGCGAGAGTTTCACAATTCCTGTTGGGTTATAGCATTTGAACAAAATAAAAATGGTTATTCAAATTGGTTATATGTGTGGTATGTGGTCATTCACTTATAGCTTACAGTCCTATAATGTTTTGTTTCAGGTATGCTTATAATTTGGAGTTCACTGCCAAGTTAGGACCTTAAAACGGGGGAGTGACGGATATTTAGTATGGTTTGAATATCAGGATTTCTTTTGTGTAATTATTAAACTAAGGATCTTGGTTATGTAAAGTTATGTAGTACTTATTACTTATAAGTAAAGGCAGTTATATTTTCATCTACACATACCTTTGGGAAAAAAATCTTATGTTATTTTCCTTAGAGATTTAAATAAAAGCATTGTTTAAGCCAATTTATCACTAATTAAAAAGTTGAGTTTAACAAAATTAAGTCGGGGTGCGACAACTTGGTATCTGAGCGTGGTCATTAGGTTCTGGATAGGGTGTGGGGTCTAGATTGGCAGTGGACACTAGAAAGTGAGTTTTTTATGCACCTGGATTTTGACCAACAATGTTAATGTTAAATTGCTACTATTGCATTTTGTTTAAATGAATTATATAGCAGTGAATGATGGATCCGCATGAGCCACATGATGGAGCGGAGGGTGAGGCATCTTATGTTCCTAATAGTCAGCAAGGACATAGACATATTCAAGTGGAGGAACCAGAGGTGCAACAAAAACCTATTGATGATGTGGTAAGAATATTACGTGCTGTGGCAAAACTTATGGAAAAAGCAAGAGGTGGAGAACATGGTGGGGATAGGGACAAATTACATGAGAGGTTCATGAAGTTAAATCCGCCTGCATTTACTGGGACTACGGATCCGTTAATGGCAGAGGGGTGGATTCGAAAAATGGAAACAATATTCAAGGTGATGGAAGTACGAGATGAACAAAAGGTTTTGTTAGCAACCTTTAGATTGGAGAATGATGCAAAGTTATGGTGGGATGCTACAGAGAGGTTACTTACTATGATTGGGGGAGTAGTGCCAGTAAATCCTCCACCAATTACATGGGAGAGGTTTGTGAAGGTGTTCTTTGAAAAATATTTCCCAAGGCTTTATAGGAAAGAGAAAGAAGAAGAATTTATCACGTTGAAACAAGGGAAACGAACAGTGGCAGAGTATGAAGCTTTATTTATATCCTTATCAAGATTTGCACCTGACTTGGTGAGGACGGAAGAAAGTAAACGTGATCGGTTTCAAACCGGGCTGAGTGTAGAGATAAAAAGCATGGTTGCTAATATGAAGATCGTAGATTATGTGGACTTGGTTGATAGGGCCATGGTGTCAGAAAAGTCAATGAAAGAAATGCAAGATGAACACTCGAAGAAAGATAGACATGATGTTGTAAGATCATAAGGATGGGAGACGGGAACCTCAACTGAGAGTGTATCACGAGGAGTACCTAAGGGATAAGAATTTAAAAATAATAGAAGTGCACGTGGAAGATTTCAAGCTCGAGGTGGAAGGACTGGGATGAATCGGTCAGAAAATGCATTTGTGTTGGTGCCGAGGGATATATTTTGTTATAGATGTGGTGGTCAAGGGAACATGTCTAGAGAGTGTACAATAGCTGAGACGACACCTTTGTGTTTCCATTGTCATCAACCGGGGCACTTACGAAAGAATTGTCCAGTGATGGGAGCTACAACATCAGTTGGGAGTGTGGCAGTAGGAGGTAGGAGTTATACACAGAATGTACCCAGGGGAGGTAGAGGAGGTATATCGCAAAGTCAAGGCCAAGGAAGAGTGTTTGCACTAACGCAACAAGATGCAAAAGCTATGCCTAACGTAGTGACAGGTACACTTACTATTGGTGATAAAGATGCTTATGTGTTGTTAGATCCTAGTTCTACACATTCTTTTGTGTCTTTCCTTTATCTGTTGCATCTTAAGAAACCATTATCATCATTAGATTCTGGTTTAGCTATTGTTACTCCAGTGGGGGGTTTGGTTTTTATTGAGAGGGTATATAGGGAGTGTGTGGTACGAGTGGGTGAAAAAGAATTACTAGTTGACTTATTACCTCTCAATATGCGCGACTTTAATGTAATACTGGGTATGGATTGGTTAGCTTCATATCATGTATGCTTGGATTGCTTTAAAAAGGAGGTAGTGTTTCAGTTACCGGGTGAACCTGAATTTAAATTTATTGGGGAACGAAATGTCACTCCAACTTGTTTGATTTCTGCTACAAAATGTTATGAACTGCTAAGGAAAGGATGTGAGGGTTATCTTGCCCATGTGGTGGACATACGACAAGAGGTTGGAAAACTATCAGATATACCAGTAGTTAATGAGTTTGCAGATATCTTCGCAGAAGAACTCCCAGGGTTAGCAACAGATCGTGAGGTAGAATTTGCGATTGAGTTGGTACCAGGCACCGCACCGATATCTATTGCACCATATCGCATGGCACCTGCAGAATTAAAGGAGCTAAAAATAAAGTTGCAAGATTTATTAGATCGTGGTTTTATAAGGCCTAGTGTATCACCGTGGGGAGCCCCAGTATTGTTTGTGAAGAAGAAAGATGGAACCATGAGGTTGTGCATCGATTATCGTTAATTGAATAAGGTGACTATCCGTAATAAATACCCACTACCCCGCATTGATGACTTGTTCGATCAGTTGCAAGGAGCCAAAGTGTTTTCTAAGATTGATCTCAGATCCGGATATCATCAATTGAAAGTAAGAGATTGTGACATTTCTAAAACTGCTTTTCATTCCAGGTATGGACATTATGAATTTCTTGTCATGCCATTTGGGTTAACAACTGCACCGGCCGTATTTATGGATTTAATGAACCGTATATTTCACCCATACGTGGATTCTTTTGTCATTGTCTTCATTGATGATATTTTGATATATTCTCGTAGTAGGCATGAGCACGAACACCACCTGCATATTATTTTACAGACCTTGCGAGAGAAGCAGTTGTATGCTAAATTTTCTAAATGTGAATTTTGGCTAGACAGGGTAGTATTTTTGGGGCATGTTATTTCTGCTGATGGTATTTATGTAGATCCTAAGAAGGTTGAAGCAGTAATGAATTGGGAAAGACCAACTAGTGTGACAGAGGTGCGTAGCTTTTTAGGATTGGCGGGCTATTATAAGAGGTTTATACCGGGGTTTTCTTCTATTTCATTGCCATTGACTAAGCTTACCAGAAAGGAGAACAAGTTTGTGTGGAGTGGCGATTGTGATAAAAGCTTTGAAAATTTAAAGGGTAAGTTGACATCAACTCCAGTATTGACTATCCCAACATGTACATAAGGTTTAGTTATTTATAGTGATGCCTCGTATCAAGGACTCAGTTGTGTGTTAATGCAGCATGGAAAGGTAATTGCTTTTGCCTCTCAATAGTTAAAGATAGATGAACGCAACTACCCTACACACGATCTTGAGTTGGCTGTAGTAGTTTTTGCATTAAAAATCTGGAGACACTACTTATATGGTGTTAGTTGAGAAATTTTTACTGACCATCAAAGCTTAAAATACTTGTTTACACAAAAAGACTTGAACTTGAGGAAAAGAAAATGGATGGAACTTATAAAAGATTATGATTGCACGATACATCACCATCCTGGTAAAGCTAATGTTGTTGCTGATGCTTTGAGTAGAAAATCTCTAGGCATAGTATCTTGTATTTATTGTATTCGAGTTGACCTGCTGACAGAGTTAGCTTTAATGGGGGTGGAATTAACTTTGAATGAGTCTTATGGAATAGTAGCAAATTTAAATGTTAGACCCACGTTGATAGACTGGATAAAACAAGCACAGGCAGGAGATACAGAATTGGAGAAAGTTAGAGATAATATGAAAAAGGGTAAAGCAAATGAATTTTCTATTCTGGATGATGACATTGTTATGTACGAAAACCGTTTGTGTGTACCTAATGTGCCTGATTTAAGAAGAACAATTTTAGGGGAAGCCCACTGTTCTTTATATGCTATGCATCCAGGGAGCACGAAACTGTATAGAGATTTGAAACAATTTTATTGGTGGCCGCCGGGAATAAAACACGACATTGCAAATTTTGTTGCTAGATGTCTAGTTTGCCAACAAGTGAAGGTGGAGCATCAGAAGCCAAGTGGTTTACTACAGCCCTTACCTATTCCTGAGTGGAAATGGGAGCATGTTACTACAGATTTTGTTATAGGTTTACCAAAATCATCACAAGGGTTTGATTCTATTTAGGTTATCATTGATAGGTTGACTAAGTCTGCACATTTTCTTCCTGTTAAAACTACTTACTCCATGGATAGATATGCCAAATTATATGTGGATGAGATTATCAGATTGCATGGTGCACCTGTTTCTATTATTTCTGATCGAGATCCTAAGTTTACTTCTCACTTTTGGCCTAGTTTACAAGAAGCTTTGGGGACTAAATTGAAATTTAGTACATCTTTTCATCCTCAAACTGATGGGCAATCATAAAGAACGATCCAAACACTTAAAAACATGTTACGAATCTGTGTGTTGGAGTTCAAGGTGAGTTGGGATGAACACTTGCCACTAATAGAGTTTTCTTATAATAATAGCTATCATTTGAGTATTGAGATGGCTCCTTATGAAGCTTTGTATGGGAGAAAATGCAGAACTCCAGTGTGTTGGACTAAAGTAGGAGAACGAAAACTACTTGGGCCAGAAATCGTACAACAGACTACTGAAAAGATAAATCTTATCCATAATCACTTGAAGGTGGCGCAAAGCAGACAGAAAAGTTATGCAGACAATCGAAGGAAAGAATTGGAATTTAAGGAAGGTGATCGAGTATTCATATGTTTTTCTCCTTGGAGAGGGGTTATGAGATTCGGTAAGAAGGGAAAGTTAAGTCCCAGGTATATTGGCCCTTATGAGATAGTGAAACAGGTTGGAGCTGTAGCTTATAAATTGGCGCTACCACTAGAATTGTCCCGGATACACGATGTTTTTCATATATCCATGTTACGTAAGTATGTGCCTGATCCTTCACATGTGTTTATCTCACAACCGATAGAGCTTCAAGATGACCTAACCTACGTGGAGGAACCAATTGCTATTGTAGATCGAAAGGAGCAAGTGTTACGTAGTAAAACCATTTCACTAGTTAAGGTGATGTGGAGAAGTCAGAATGTGTAGTATGCCACCTGGGAAGGGGAGGATAACATGAAGAAGCAATATCCTCATTTGTTTGGTAAGTTTCTTATGCGTTAAATTTCGAGGACGAAAATTTTATAAGAGGGGTAGAATTGTAAGGCCCTAAAACACGATTAGTAAGGTTAATTATACGATTAAGTATAAGTTATGAGTTATAAGTTATAAATTGGTTATGAGGTTAAATGCATCATGAAAATATGTGTAATACCCCGTATTTTTATGATATTTATTTATGGGATTAATTGAATTAAATGTGTATTAATTGGGAATTAATCCGGATAAAAATACTAGCGAGATGCGAGTTGGTATTTGATTTTAATGAGTATATATGGCTATATATGAATATTGAAATTATGAAATTTGTCGTGAGATTGAAATACGGAAATTTGGAATTTTGTTGAGACGCGTGTGACAGTCGCGTCAGGAATATAATTATTTTAATTAAAAAAAAGTGAATTTTATTTCTATTAACCGTATGGTCATTTTGAGTGCGCCAACGCGTCCTAAAGGGTCGAAATAGTCAGAAAACACTAGCCGGGGGTTTAGTTTGGGTCCCGGGGCATTTTTAGGCCATACCGGCAACGAAAAAGGGTAGTTTGGTAATTTTGGAATTTGGGGAATTAAAACCCACGAAAATTAGGAATTAAAAATCTGATTTGGACTTTACCCACTAAACCCACTAACTACACCTTATGACTTAATGCGCTACTGGGGTTATTGGAATGAGTTTTCAAAGAGTTTCCTAGGGCAACCTTAACCACCATTGTCATCCTTAGAGAAAAGCTGGTAGAGAGAGAAAGAAAGGAAAATTCTGCAGAGAGAGAGAGAGAACAAATCAACATTCATCAATCCAACACCAAATTCAGAGAAATATTAGAGGCAAGTGGTTTAATTTATTATTTGCAAAGAATGTTTCTTCCATGCGTAGGAAATTATGAAATTGTATTGTTTTGGGAGTGTGATAAAAACCCATTAAATCTCATTTAAACAGAGGAAAAAAAAAGTAAAGATTCATGTTTTATAAGAATTAGAGGAAGGGAACAAATCGTTGGAGAATTTTCCAACTTGTTTTAGACATGTGAAAGTATAATAGTTCTCGAGATAGAAAAATAGCCATGCGAATGCTTTAGCCACACTAATATCTGCTGTAGAGGGGGATTTGAAATTAGTAGTTCAGGCCAACTTTCTCGTTAGATTAAAAGCTCAAAGAATCTTATAAGGGCTCTGATCCCCCTTCCCGACAGTTCACCCCATGCACGAATCAGCATTACGGTTCAGACGAATGATCCTCGAATTGGAAGTAGAATTTTATATTTTGATGAAAAGATTTCATGTAGAATTGTGTTAGGATGATTATTCTGATAGAAATACAACTTGCATATAAAAAAATTGGATTTAATTATGCCCTTGGTGATTTTAAAATTTCAGGGTTCATGTTCATGGGATTTGGGGATAAATGAAGGGAATTGATGATTTGATGATGTTTAGGACAATTTGGCCCTATTTAAATGTTTAATTATGACTTACTAATGTTTAGTATGGATTAGAAACCTTAAAATAATATTGGGACGATTTCTATGTGGGATTAGAAGTGAAGAAAGATTGGAAAAAAGAAAAAGAGAAAATCTGGCCTCGAAACTGGCCTCTCATTAGAAGACCTGCCCAGGTCGTTCGAACGAGCTCGTTCGAACGAGCTCGTTCGAACGAGCTTCTAACGAGTTGACAGTTTGCCTTCTAATGATAGGGATGTTCGTTCGATGTCTTTCGTTCGAACGAGATCTCGTTAGATGCCCAGTTCTTTCGAACGAACTCTCGTTCGAACGAGACTTCTAACGAGCTGACAATTTAGGCCTTTTTGGCCTGTTTGATTTCGCGTGTCCCGTAACCTTGTTTAATTGTAGAGATAACATTCCTTTGATTATAAATTTATATAGTTGGGTTATTTGGGATATATTGAGGAGTAAAACATAGAAGTGTGATTTGAATTGAATGGAAATTGTGGAATAGGATGTGAGTGACTATTACGATGCGAGAATTATTGACGGCTTAAATAATTGAATTAATCGGGAACTTATGAATTGTGCAACATTATAAGTCGGTACGAGAATGAGATGTGTACCACAAATAAATTACGGTGATTACTAAGACCTGTGTATACTTAGTATATGTATATGATTTTATGTGTATGACATACCTACCATACTTGCTATCACGGGAGGTTTACGTTCGCTTAGGGCCCTCTAATCCTTGTGTTGCCCGGATTTAGATTGGTACCTTGAGAACATAGGTCAGAGAAGGACTTATTGGGATGTTAATAAGTCTGTTGATCGTGGGAGCGTAGGTATGTGCGTGACCCATGTGATGTGACTGTGTTCGCCTCCATTGTTTATGATTTGCTATTATCTGAGAACGATTCCTGAGAGATTCAGAATGCATTATCCTTATGTACATGATGTACCGGGATGGATAGCAGAGTATGTGTGCACCGCAGCTTAGTCTTGGGTGCTTGTATTGTATATTTATGGCGTGACTAATATACACTTATATTAATGAGAACTTTCATGTTGGTAATGTGAGTATAAATACAGAAACGCTTTGAATAACTATAAAGGGATAACCTGTAATGAACTGTATTACAAATAATTGAGAATCCGAGTTTAAGTAAAGCCCTATTTTTAGTTGATAACGTTAGAATGCTTAATGAGAATCGAGTATTAAGGGGTCGAACTTATTACGGGTTCGTTAGATATGTATATCACTTAGATGGGTACGGTACGTTAGGAGTGCACAATTAGTCGAGAGGTGAGCATTTCATGTGAGTGCACGTCCTAACATGTATTTTGCATTCATTGTTTTAATGTAATTAAAGCACTTGCTATTTTTAAATACTCTCCACTTTCGGGCTCTGACCCGTTTGCTTTCAAATCTATTTTCGTAAAAACCATTTTAGGTGCCCAGCCACAAGGACACCATGCATAGGATTTTGATTCAGGTGACGAGCTGTAGCTGTTTGTGGAAGTTACAGGATTTTGCTAGTAGATGCTTCATCTATCTTGACTCTATATTCAGCTTTCATCTGTTGTAGGGCATGTCGCCCATTTCTATTAGAAACATTTCCTATTTCAAATTTTCAGACTTTTGGCATGTAATTAATTCAGGATACTTTGTTTTATTTAGTTCAGTTGTGGGATTGTTGTGAGGAGTTTTCCTCCGGACTTATTATTATTTTGTTGGTCATTATATTGCTTCGTTATGGTGAATGGTTGTTATTCTTTCATTATCCTTTTACTGTGTGTTAATCAGAGTTAACTTAAAATTTGGCAACTCACTTTTTAAATACTAGGTGGTTAGTAATCATTAAAAAAATGTTTTCGATAGTGATACTATTAACTGGACCAACTTGGCATTTTGTATTAATTTAATAAAGGAGTAGCTACCCGGTATTTAATTAGTCGGGGTGTCACAGGTGGTATCAGAGCATCAGGTTCTAGTGTCCTTTAGGATCTGTACGGCTTATTATGTTTTCGCTGAGCTTTCTTTGATGTAGAGCCCTATATTTTAGGACTGTTGTATTCTTTTGTATATGCTACGTTCTTCAGCTATTTCAAGTTTATAACTGCGAACTTATAAACTTTATTCTTATTTCAGATGCCTCCATGACGTGCACAACGGGTTCCCAAGGATGCAACGCCAGAACCACAGCCCGCACCAGTTCAGGGCACGATGAACGCCGCCGAGGTTGCAGCCATTGTAGCCCAAGCGGTAAATGCCGCACTAGCCGTGGTTCACCAGGCACCTCCTCAGGCGCCAGTTACCGCGCCAGTCCATGCACATGCATTCCTGTCTACCTGGGAACGTGTTCGAGATGCTTTTTAGAAATCACACCTACCGGAGTTCGCAGGTAGCTCCGATGTTGTGGTTTCGAGTCAGTGGAGGAAGGACATTCAGCGGCACCTGAGGATGTATGAGTGCATCGATGTCCAGTCAATCTAGTTGGATCTGCACTGCAGTGGTGGGAGTCTATTACCACCGTGGAGGAGAGAGATACTCTCACGATCCAGGAGTTTTGGGTGCAGTTCGACCGCAAGTACTTTCCATCTGCTGTTCACACGGAAATGAGGAGGAAGTTGATGAATCTTAGGCAGGAAGGTAAGACTGTGGCCGAGTATGAGGCCGAATTCACCAATCTGTTGAATATTGTTCCGGATGAGTGACCGGGCGAAAAAAGTGTGTTCGTGTGAGGACACAATCGTTGTGTGTTTCGCCGCCACGATACAAAGAAAACCTAATATACTACTACACTTGCGAGGCAACTAAAGCTGTAAGTCGGGTATCGTAAGAAATCCACAGGGAGTGATTAAATTTTAGATGTTAATTGTTTTAAAACTTCAAGAATAAAAATGGTGTAAAAGAAATGAGAAAATGTGATGGGTGGTTATGGTGGAAAAACAAAAGAGAAGTTAACGCTAAATTAAAGGAAATCGAGGATCGGGATCGCATACACACATTCACGGGCTAAACAACTACTAATTTGAATTTCGATTCGAAAACATTTAATCGATCATTTTCAATTAAGAATAAACATCACGCAATAAGGAATTTAAGCCAAAGTTGCGAGATTAAACATTTAATCAAAAATGGTCACACGCGGATTAAATTCGGATTATCGCTATAAACACTAAAGTTGCGTGACAAATAAAGTTAAACTCATAACAATCCAACTTTAATACACGCGGTTTCAATTAAATGCAATTTTACACGAAACCCTAACTTTCGAGGTCCAAACCCGTAAATGGCGGAACGAAATCCCGACCCTATTTATATAAGGGCACGACATGGAAATAAACTAAATTAAACTAAGAAAGCAAGAATTAAAGCAAGTAAACTAATTAACAAAGCATGTAAACCTAATTATCAAAGCAAGAATGAATGAAATACAAGCTATATTAATGGTGAGGATGATGAATAGTCAACTTACAAACCAATTAGATTGTCAATCCAAAGAGAAATGAAGAAGAACATTCCAAAACCCTCAAAACCCTAACTATTCTAACCTAAAATCGTGTATGTACTGATATATCTTCTTATTACAACAAAATTGGCTTATATAGTAAGTTCGAATAAAAATAAAGAAGAAAGAAAAGAAAGGAAAATATCTGCAGAAAACAGAGCATCGATCGATCGACCCCTTTGGTCGATCGATCGACCTAGGCAAAAATTCGGCAAATCAGAATGGTCGATCGATTGACCAAATGGGTCGATCGATCGATCAAGCAGGGCAGAATGCAGCAGCCTACTGCATTCCTCTTTTCTTCTTCTCCTTCTCCTCTTTTTCTTTCCTTGTTTTTCCTCCGCTAAAATCGCCGTAACTTCTTCGTTATGAATCGGAATCACGCACCGTTCGCGGCCACGCGAAGCTAGCGAGGAGGGATACAACTTCCGTGAGATGTCGGGCCAGGTACCCAAGATGTGAAAAGACTAAAATTCCCTTGCGCATGCGATTGTGTACGGAACTTCATCGGAATGCATCCGAACTTCATACTTAGCATCCAAATACCTACAAAATCTGAATTAACCCCTGCAAAATATGTTAACATAGAAATACGAGGTTGTCTGGTTAACGAGCATAAATATAAGGATTAAGATACCCGAGGGGGCTAATAACGCGTAGGTTAACGGGTGAAATACGCAATATTTGCGTCGTATCACACCCCCTAACTTACACATTGCTAGTCCCTAGCAATGAAATAGGAAACAACAAGAACTACAAGAAAACCAAAAGCAGGAGAAGTACAAAAATATGGTATAAAAGCATAAGGCCACTTTCACGGGCGATTCGATTGCATTTAGCGTATGCAATAAGCCGTTAAACCCCTAGGTTACCCTAGTGGACGAGTGTCGTCTCGTGAGGGTTTTCAGGGATGAAACCCACAAACATCATATGGTTTCCTCAAAATATGCCCAACCCAACATGCGACAAACTCAACAACAACGAAAAAGATTTCAAACATGTTATTAGCAAAGTGAATGAATTCACACAAAAGTCCAAATCATTAACATTATAGAATGCACCTCATAGAATTGAAACCTTAAAAGTGGGAGGGGGAGAGCAAATGCATAGTGTGATTTGGCAAAAAACTTAAATAATTCGGATAAACAAAAAGGCATGCATATATTCAATCCTCACGGGCATTACGCTCATCAAGCGAATTCGCTCAAAACAGGGAGGTAACACACGGGATATGCGGGCTAAAGAGTAGATGTAAATGGAAACTAGGCCGCACACATGTCACAAATGAAGAACGTTATATATAAAATGAAAAATTGTAATCTCAATGAAAGGATACCGCACACTAAAAGAGGCGAAATGCATTTTCACAGATTATCAAAACTATTATGACTTTTAAATTAAATGCACCCTAAGATCACATAGGACTTTATAGGGTTGTAATGTAGGTTTGGGGTTAAGGTATGAAATGAAGGAATGTATGTATGGATTCAAAGTGTTCGGGATGAAAACTCGGGATAATGGAAAAATGCGGGCAATAACAAAATTGGAAAAACAAGTTCCAAAACGGCATTAGATATATCATCATGGAGAGTAATCAAAGCTTATTGAACACTATACACAACATTTACAACTTTCTCTTTCTTTTCTTTTCTTCTTTTTCTATTGTTTTCTTTTCTTTTCTTTTGCTTTTTGCTTTTTATTTTCTTTTTCACTACACTTTCTTTACTTTTCAAACTCTCATATGCCTAAAATTGCAACCGCAATACAACAACAACATTCAATCCCAAGTAACATTCCAAACAAAGGTATGGAAAGTGTATGTATGGCTTAAAACTCCAATTTGGAGTTGGTTATGGGAATGGGGTTATGAAACGAAAGGCTATATTTTGGCTCAAAGGGGTTAACTAGGGAAAACATAAGGGTGAGGTCAAGGTCAATATGGGTGATATAACAAAGATTTCCTATGATCATTTCACAAAGTTACGCAATTCTCGAGTCAAAACAAACTTTGAAAATCATGCTCAAGTAATACATTTCAAGTATGAACTCAATTAATGAACGGTCAAGTGAAAGAATAGTGATATTGCCAACGAATTCAACGTTTTCAATGAGAAAAGAATAGTGTATAACACTCACAAACGACGAAAGGTACAAAGCTTACTCGGTGTAAGTATATACAATGCAACAAAAGATTACCGAGTTATAAAAATCTTAAACCAAACCAATATAACAAGGAAAGTGCATATGCCCATGGGATAAAGTTTAATTCACGAAGTTATTCACGATATCAATGATTTGAGGACTAAAGTCTAATAAATTTTAAAATCGAGAACATGCATCATTGAGTTGTCTATTGGATCGGGCAATTATTGAAATTTATCATCGAAAACAAGGAAAAATGCCCAACAAAGGAGAAAACAGAAAGAAAATATTTTTGAAAATTTTTAAATTTTTCACAAAAAGGCATACTTAGTAACTAACAAGTAAGCAAATCCATGGACAAAACAAAGAAATGGATAGAATATCCTACACCCCCTAACTTAAATGTTGCATTGTCCTCAATGCGCATTAAGAACACAACACAAAGAGAGTTAAAGAACGATATTACCCAAAATTGGAGTGATCTCCATAAGCACGAGTCCAAAGGAATCAACAAAACAAGTTAGTACCGAGCATAGCAAAAACAAATAACAAAAAGTTAACTAATTACACTGGACTAAATAAAAAAGAAAGAAAAATAGAAAGAAAGAAAATTAAAAAGCTAATTATTTACATCCTACTATTTAGACTTCACACTAACTATACACTAGAAGTCTAAATAGTTGAGGGTCCACCCAAAGAGGGATTTGACTTTGAAAGATCAACGGTGGACCCTCCAAAGCTAACATGCCTCCCGGAAGATATGAATTCCGTTTGAACAACGGAAGGCATGTGGGTGGTGAAAAAAGTGAACCATCGCCAATTTGAAATTTTGGGCGGACGATGGGGGATTTGGATAATAAGGGGGAAAGGTACACTAGAGGTCCAAGAAAAATCGACTCATCTCCCAAAGGTTTTTCAAGTGGAATGGGAGATAGTGCACACACGGGGATAGGTTCCATTGTAGCAAACAAAGTCGGCAAAGAGTCCTCGTCGGCAAATTGTGTAAAAATTGTAAAAGTTTCTACCGACTCATAGGAATCAACCGGTAATTCTAATGGTTCGATCACGGAAAATGAATATGGTGATGAAACAAATTCAATCTCAATCGACTCATCGTCGGAAGGAGATTGAATTTCGGGGGAGAAAGATTCACATTCGATGAGAAATTCTTTGAAAAATTGAGGTGAAACACAAGTTTCCACCTCCTCGTTGTTTTGTGAAAAAGAATTCATCTCATCGCAAAGTGCTCCAAGTCTCATTCCAGCATCAGCTTTCCAAATCTTGGGAGTAAAGAAGCAAAGTCTCTTCCAAAGTAGGCTTCCTCGGCTCAAGAGCCTCAGACTCCTCATTTGGTTGAAACTCGTCTTCGAAAGTAATGAAATAAGAATCGTCATTGGATTCGAATAATGAATCCAACTCAAGCTCCCAATAACGATTTTCATTCCGATAAATGTTTTCAAGTCTTTCATTTTCAAGAAAATCTTGAAAATGAAAAACTTGAAAACTATCCCCAAAGTAAGAATCATTAGAATGACCGTAATAACTATAATAGTAGGACATGATTACCAAATTATTTGTAGATGGAGAATCCAAGAAATAAAGTGAGCAACTGCGAATCAAAGTTTCTTAGCGCTCAAAGTATGCAAATCCGGCAAAAAGGGTTAAAACAAAGAATAAAAATACAAAAGGAAAAATACTATGAAATAATAAAACAATTACAATCTAAAGGACACTCCCCGGCAACGGCGCCATTTTTGTGACCGGGCGGAAAAAGTGTGTTCGTGTGAGGACACAATCGTTGTGTGTTTCGCCGCCGTTATACAAAGAAAACCTAATATACTACTACACTTGAGAGGCAAGTAAAGCGGTAAGTCGGGTATCGTAAGAAATCCACAGGGAGTGATTAAATTTTAGATGTTAATTGTTTTAAAACTTCAAGAATAAAAATGGTGTAAAAGAAATAAGAAAAGGTGATGGGTGGTTATGGTGTAAAAACAAAAGAGAAGTTAACGCTAAATTAAAGGAAAGCAAGGATCAGGATCGCATACACACATTCACGGGCTAAACAACTACTAATTAGAATTTTGATTCGAAAACATTTAATCGATCATGTTCAATTAACCATAAACATCACGCAATAAGGAATTTAAGCCAATGTTGCGAGATTAAACATTTAATCAAAAATGGTCACATGCGGATTAAATTCGGATTATCGCTATAAACACTAAAGTTGCGTGACAAATAAAGTTAAACGCATAACAATCCAACTTTAATACACGCGGTTTCAATTAAATGCAATTTTACACGAAACCCTAACTTTCGAGATCCAAACCCGTAAATGGTGGAACGAAATCCCGACCCTATTCATCTAAGGGCACGATATGGAAATAAACTAAATTAAACTAAGAAAGAAAGAATTAAAGCAAGTAAACTAATTAACAAAGCATGTAAACCTAATTATCAAAGCAAGAATGAATGAAATACAAGCTATATTAATGGTGAGGATGATGAATAGTCAACTTACAAACCAATTAGATTGTCAATCCAAAGAGAAATGAAGAAGAACCATCCAAAACCCTCAAAACCCTAACTATTCTAACCTAAAATCGTTTATGTACTGATATATCTTCTTATTACAACAAAATTGGCTTATATAGTAAGTTGGAATAAAAATAAAGAAGCAAGAAAAGAAAGGAAAATATCTGCAAAAAACAGAGCATCGATCGATCGACTGCTTTGGTTGATCGATCGACCTAGGCAAAAATTCGACAAATCAGAATGGTCGATCGATCGACCAAATGGGTCGATCGATCGATCAAGCAGGGCAGAATGCAGCAGCCTACTGCATTCCTCTTTTCTTCTTCTCCTTCTCCTCTTTTGCTTTCCTTGTTTTTCCTCCGCTGAAATCGCCGTAACTTCTTCGTTATGAATCGGAATCGCACACCATTCGCGGCCACGCGAAGCTAGCGAGGAGGGCTAAAACTTATGTGAGATTTCGGGCCAGGTACCCAAGCTATGAAAAGACTAAAATTCCCTTGCGCATGAGATTGTGTACGGAACTTCATCGGAATGCATCCGAACTTCATACTTTGCATCCAAATACCTACAAAAGCACAATTAACCCCTGCAAAATACGTTAACATAGAAATCCGAGGTTGTCTGGTTAACGAGCATAAATATAGGGATTAAGATACCCGAGGGGGCTAATAACGCGTAGGTTAACGGGTGAAATACGCAATATTTGCATCGTATCAATGAGATACCCACAGAAGAGAAGAAGATACAGAAATTTACAGACGGGTTGACTTGGAGGATCCATCAGCATTTGTTGGGGAACCTATCATTGGCCACTTACTCTGATGTGGTTAACGCTGCACTGTTACACTGCCAGGATCACCGCTTTCACATGGCTGAGGGCAAGAGATCGGGAGAGTCCAGCCATCAGGGCAGGACTGGAGGACATGGTTCCAGTGGGGTACAATATTTTCAGGGGCAGAGACAGGGTGACCAGGGTTCCCAGCAGGGAGATCACAAGAGGTTCAGATCGGGAAATTTCAGGCACAGACAGGGAGGTTTCCGGTAGGGCCATCAGGGTCCGAACGGCCAGCAGGGTCAGAATGGCCAACAACAGTTTTAGCAGGGCCAGGGGAGGAACGGTAACGGCCACCAGGGCCGGGGGTAGCAGGGACAGAGAGGGGGGAACTTCTCGGGGAAGTGTTACGTTTGTGGCAAGACTGGCCATAAATGCCAGGATTGTCCGGATAGGGGCAGGGCCCCGCAGCAGCAGCAGGGTGCTCGACAGGAGCCGCAGAGGCCCATGTTTCCCGCCGCCCTCTCGGCACCACCACAAATGGCAGCATTACCACCTATTCCAATGGTCCCAGTTCAGCAGGGACAGCTGCAGTATGGGAGAGTATATCAGCTTCAGCAGGCCGCAGCCCCACAGGATCCACCAGCCATTGAGGGTATGTTCTCCATTCAGGGGACTATGGGGCGTATTTTGTTTGACACGGGGGCAACACACTGTTTTATTTCTATGAGATTTGCACGCACCATTGCGTTGTTAGACACCGCCGAGAGCACGGTTACTTGTGTAGATTCGCCGTTGAGTAGGGGTTCCATGATTTCACGTGTATGTAAAGGCGTGGGTATAGAGATCAGGAGGTTTACTTTACCCGCGGATATGTTAGTTTTAGAGATGACCGAGTATGATGCCATTATTGTTATGTATTGGATTGTTGCGTACCGAGCCATGATTGATTGTTTTAGTAGATGTATTATCTTTGCCATTCCCGGGCAGGAGATGTTTTTAGTGGCGATGCCTCGTCCTGAGGGAGGATCGTCCACTCATTTGTACTATATAGAGGAGGAAACCTCTAAGGAAGTGGTAATACCACTTGATTCGATTCCGGTTGTTCGAGAGTTTGCCGATGTATTTCAGGATATACCTGGATTACCTCCGAGTAGAGAGATAGATTTTGTGATCGACTTAACGCTGGGCACTCGGCCTATTTCCCGTGCACCTTACCGTATGGCTCCAGCTGAGATGAGAGAATTATGGGATCAGATTGAGCAATTGTTGGGTCAGGGGTTTATACGGAGGATTACTTGGCCGTAGGGTGCCCCTGTATTGTTCGTGAAGAAGAGGGATGGATCGTTGAGGTTGTGTGTGGATTACCGGGAGTTGAATAAAGTCACGATACGGAATAAGTATATGTTGCCCCGAATCGATGACTTATTCGACCAGTTGAGGGGAGCTTCTTTCTTCTTAAAGATTGATTTATGGTCGGGATACCATCAGTTGAGTATCAGGGAGGAGGACGTCTCGAAGACTGCGTTCTTAATGAGATATGGTTCCTACGAGTTTCGAGTTATGCCTTTTGGCTTGACCAATTCTCCAGCCGTGTTTATGGACTTGATGAATAGGGTGTTCAGAGAGTTCCTTGATCAGTTCGTTATTATCTTCATTGATGATATTCTGGTTTACTCCCAGACAGAGGAGGAGCACGCAGAGCATTTGAGGCGGGTTTTGCAGACACTACGTCAGAACGAGCTATATGAAAAATATGAGAAGTGCGGGTTTTGGCTGAAGGAGGTTTAGTTTTTAGGGCATATTATTTTCGATCGGGGGATATCTGTTGATCCAGGGAAGGTATCCGCGGTGAGGGAGTGGGGATAGCCCACGACACCAACGGAGATCCATAGTTTCTTGGGGCAAGAAGGATACTACAGGAGGTTTAATTGGGGAATTTCGAAGATAGCGGGTCCTTTGACACATCTGACTCGTAAGGGTGTGCCATTCATCTGGAGTGATGCCTGTCAGTTGGCATTTGATGAGTTGAAGGATAATTTGACCTCAGCACCTATGTTAGCGTTGCCGAGACCGGGAGTTGAGTATCTAGTCTACACCGATGCGTCCTTGCAAAGACTTGGAGGTGTATTGCAGCAGGAGAGTCAGGCCATAGCTTATGCTTCCCATAAGATAAATCCTCATGAGAAGAATTACCCCACTCATGACTTGGAGTTATCGGCCGTGGTATTTGCCCTTCGAATTTGGAGACATTATCTTTTGGGGGAGAAGTTTCGATTGTTCACGGACCACAAGTCCCTACAGTACCTATTCACGCAGAAGGAGTTGAATATGCGGCAGCGAAGGTGTCTTGAGTTCGTGAAGGACTATCAGTTTGATATCCAATACCACCCGGGGAAGGCTAACGTGGTAGCAGACGCGTTGAGCCGTAGGCTAGTAGATGAAGTGGCAGGGGTGTGGAAGGCAAAGTGGAAGGAGTTGGGACACCAGGATGCAGTGGCCCGATCATTCATGTCGGTGATTACTGTTACACCACAGATTGTCACGAGAGTGGTAAAGGCACAAGAAGATGACTCGTTCTGTCAGGAGCAGATAGTTCGATTACTAGCAGAGGGAGTCGAGTCCTATACCGTTAGCTCAGACGGAGGATTACGCTTCAATGGGAGATTGGTATTTCCGGAAGGGGAGGAATTATGGCACGAGGTGATGGCAGAGTCGCACGGCTCATGGTTCGCGGTACATCCCGATGGGGACAAAATGTACCAAGACATGAGATGACAGTATTGGTGGAGTGGGATGAAGAGAGATATTGCCGTGTTTGTTTCTAAATGCGCCAGTTGTCAGCTAGTAAAAGTGGATCATCAGAGACCGGCAGGACTTCTACAGCCATTGGAGGTCTCGATGTGGATGTGGGAGAGAATATCCATGGACTTTATCACGGGGTTGCCTACATCACAGAGAGGTCACGACTCCATTTGGGTAATTATGGACAGGTTGACCAAAGTCGCTCATTTTCTACCCGTAAGGACATACTACACTACGGGACAGTATGCCCAGCTCTTTATTGCAGAGATAGTGAGACTTCACGGTGTGCCCCTAAATATCGTGTCTGACCGAGATAAGATATTTGTTTTACGGTTTTGGGAAAGTTTTCAGGAGGCCATGGGCACGGAATTGCGGTTGATTACGGCGTATCACCCGCAGACCGATGGGCAAACCGAGCGTACAAACCAGATGTTGGAGGACATGTTGCGTATGTGCATCATTGATTTCGGGGGTGGATGGGAGCAGTATCTTCCACTGGTAGATTTTTCTTACAACAACTCCTACCAGTTCACTATTGTCATGTCTCCATTTGAGGCGTTGTATGGTAGACCTTGTCGTTCCCCAGCATGTTGGTTGGAGGTGGGGGACAACAAACTACTTGGGTCGAAAGTAATTCAGGATACTTCGGCGAGGATAGAATTGATACGGAGTCGCATTCGGGTAGCTCAGGATCGGCAGAAGAGGTTCTTCAGGGAGTTCCAAGTGGGGGACCAAGTTTTACTCAAAGTATCTCCTATGAAGGGGATTATGCGATTTGGGAAGAAGGGGAAGTTGGCACCGAGATATGTGGGGCCATTACCTATCATCGAGCGGATTGGGTCTGTTGCGTATAGACTTGGGTTACCGGAGCATTTGCATCGGATTCACGATGTGTTTCATATTTCCTCACTAAGGAAATATCTTAGAGACGATTTCGCTCATTCTCACATTTCTTTGGAGGACATCGATCTCCAGCCTGATAGCTCCTACGAGGAGGGACTGATTGCTATTTTGGACCGAAGTGAGCGGAAACTGCGGTCAAAGATAGTTCCGTTAGTGCGTGTTCAGTGGCGACATCATAATATCGAGGAGTCAACATGGGAGCGTGAGGATGAGATGCGCGAACGTTATCCAGAGTTGTTCTTACCAGGTACTTTCTAGTTCCGAATTTCGGGACGAAATTCTGTTATTAGGGGGGAAGTATGTAATTACCCGTATTTTTATGATATTTATTTATGGGATTAATTGAATTAAATGTGTATTGATTGGGAATTAATCCGGATAAAAATACTAGCGAGATGCGAGTTGGTATTTGATTTTAATGAGTATATATGGCTATATATGAATATTGAAATTATGAAATTTGTCGTGAGATTGAATTACGGCAATTTAGAATTTTGTTGAGACGCGTGTGACAGTCGCGTCAGGAATATAATTATTTTAATTAAAAAAAAGTTAATTATATTTCTATTAACCGTATGGTCGTTTTGAGTGCGCCAACGCGTCCGAAAGGGTCGAAATAGTCAGAAAACACTAGCCGGGGGTTTAGTTTGGGTCCCGGGGCATTTTTAGGCCATACCGGCAACGAAAAAGGGTAGTTTGGTAATTTTGGAATTTTGGGAATTAAAACCCACGAAAATTAGGAATTAAAAATCTGATTTGGACTTTACCCACTAAACCCACTAACTACACCTTATGACTTAATGGGCTACGGGGGTTATTGGAATGAGTTTTGAAAGAGTTTCCTAGGGCAACCTTAACCACCATTGCCATCCATAGAGAAAAGCTGGTAGAAAGATAAAGAAGGGAAAATTCTGCAGAGAGAGAGAGAGAACAAATCAACCTTCATCAATCCAACACCAAATTCAGAGAAATATTAGAGGCAAGTGGTTTAATTTCATTATTTGCAAAGAATGTTTCTTCCATGCGTAGGAAATTATGAAATTGTATTGTTTTGGGAGTTTGATAAAAACCCATTGAATTGGAAGTAGAATTTTATATTTTAATGAAAAGATTTCATGTAGAATTGTGTTAGGATGATTATTCTGATAGAAATACATCTTGTATATAACAAAAACGGATTTAATTATGCCCTTGGTGATTTTAAAATTTTAGGGTTCATGTTCATGGGATTTGGGGATAAATGAAGGGAATTGATGATTTGATGATGTTTAGGAAAATTTGGCCCTATTTAAATGTTTAATTATGACCTACGAATGGTTAGTATGGATTAGAAACCTTAAAATAACGTTGGAACGATTTCTATGTGGGATTAGAAGTGAAGAAAGATTGGAAAAATGAAAAAGGGAAAATCTGGGCTCGAAACTGGCCTCTCGTTAGAAGACCTGCCCAGGTCGTTTGACCGAGCTCGTTCGAACGAGCTTCTAACGAGTTGAAAGTTTGCCTTCTAACGAGAGGGATGTTCGTTCGATGCCTTTCGTTCGAACGAGATCTCGTTAGATGCCCAGTTCGTTCGAACGAGACTTCTAACGAGCTGACAGTTTAGGCCTTTTTGGCCTGTTTTGATTTTGCGTGTCCCGTAACCTTGTTTAATTGTAGAGATAACATTCCCTTGATGATAAATTGATATAGTTGGGTTATTTGGGATATATTGAGGAGTAAAACATAGAAGTGTGATTTTAATTGAATGGAAATTGTGGAATAGGACGTGAGTGACTATTAAGATGCGAGAATTATTGACGGCTTAAATAATTGAATTAATCAGGAACTTATGAATTGTGCAACATTATAAGTCGGTACGAGAATGAGAAGTGTACCACAAATAAATTACGGTGATTAATAAGATGTGTGTATACTTAGTATATGTATATGATTTTATGTGTATGACATACCTACCATACTTGCTATCACGGGAGGTTTACGTTCGCTTAGGGCCCTCTAATCCTTGTGTTGCCCGGATTTAGATTGGTACCTCGAGAACATAGGTCAGAGAAGGACTTATTGGGATATTAATAGGTCTGCTGATCGTGGGAGCGTAGGTATGTTCGTGACCTATGTGATGTGACTGTGTTCGCCTCCATTGTTTGTGATTTGCTATTATCTGAGAACGATTCCTGAGAGATTCGAAATGCGTGATCCATATGTACGTGATGTACCGGGATGGATAGCAGAGTATGTGTGCACCGCAGCTTAGTCTCGGGTGCTTGTATTGTATATTTATGGCGTGACTAATATACACTTATATTAATGAGAACTAGCATCTTCGTATTGTGAGTATAAATACATAATCGCTTTGAGTAACTATAAAGGGATAACCTGTAATGAATAGTATTACTAATAATTGAGAATCCGAGTTTAAGTAAAACCCTCTTTTTAGTTGATAACGTTAGAATGCTTAATGAGAATCGAGTATTAAGGGGTCGAACTTTTTACGGGTTCGTTAGATATGTAGGTCAGTTAGATGGGTATGGTACGTTAGGAGTGCACAATTAGTCGAGAGGTGAGCATTTCATGTGAGTGCACATCCTAACATGTATTTTGCATTCATTGTTTTAATGTCATTAAAGCACTTGCTATTTTTAAGTATTCTCCACTTTCGGGCTCTGACCCGTTTGCTTTCAAATCTATTTTTGTAAAAACCATTTTAGGTGCCCAGCCACAAGGACACCATGCATAGGATTTTCATTCAGGTGACGAGCTGTAGCTGTTTGTGGAAGTTACAGGACTTTGCTAGTAGACGCTTCATCTATCTTGACTCTATATTCATCTTTCATCAGTTGTAGGGCATGTCTCCTATTTCTATTAGAAACATTTCCTATTTCAAATTTTCAGACTTTTGGCATGTAATTAATTCAGGATACTTTGTTTTATTTAGTTCAGTTGTGGGATTGTTGTGAGGAGTTTTCCTCAGGACTTATTATTATTTTGTTGGTCATTGTATTGCTTCGTTATGGTGAATGGTTGTTATTCTTTCATTATCCTTTTACTGTGTGTTAATCAGAGTTAACTTAAAATTTGGCAACTCACTTTTTAAATACTAGGTGGTTAGTAATCATTAAAAAAATGTTTCGACAGTGATGCTATTAGCTGGACCAACTTGGCATTTTGTATTAATTTAATGAAGGAGTAGCTACCCGGTATTTAATTAGTCGCGGTGTCACAATATGTTTCTAAATTCATCATTACGTTTGTAAAAGTAAGCTAGAGTGTTGGTGCGAAAGTGGCGATGTTTGGTCGCCAAATGTGAAAGTTATGAAATTTTGAGTAAATAATTACTCTTCTGTTCGAGCCCAAATTAGGTGTACTAGTTTTATGATTTTGGGAAAACACAAAACATGAAAGTTGTATATGTTTAAGTTATATACTCTTAGACTCAAAGTGAGAGTAAATCGGGACCCGAAATAGTGAGTTATGATGATTTTACGAGGCAGGACAAATCTGTCATTAACGGAATTGTCCTATTGGACCCCTTGCCCAACGAATCGCGTAATACCACCTTAAAGTGGTCACATAGCCACGTTTTTAAGCTTTTAAGGCAGAACTTATCATCTTTTTCATTTCCTATTACAAGCTTGAGAAAAATATGCTTATGGAGAGAGAAAAACAAAGTTAAGGAAGAATTTCTTTGAAAATTCACCATAAATCGAGGAATTCTCGTGAGGTAATTACATCTTTATTAAAGTTTGTCACATGGATGAGTTATATACTTGACATGTTTTTATTTTTGATTTGGATATATATTTTAATGATACCCATATTGCTGAATTATGTTGGAACAAGGATGGGTTAAGAACACAAGTTAGGACCGGAGCTAGGATCGTGAATGCATACTTTAAAGTCCTAAATTTACATCATCTTTTCGTAAAGCATTTTGATTTAGAAAATTCATGATTATGATGTATATTTATGCTAAAACACGTTTATTATATGTTTCCATGAATTATACTCAAGGTCAAGGTTATGTATGCTTAAAAATGTTAAGTTATGCATTAATGTTGTATTTTGACCTAGTTATGCTAAAAATGGCATAAATCATGGAATACTTATTGGAATTGAGTGATTCAAGTTGGAGAGTAAAATTAACTCATACATGTATAACATATCCGAAAATTGTGTAAAAATACCGAGGAATGAACCCTTGGTGATAGTTTGAAGTCTTGGTTTAAAATCTGCCCTAGAGGAGCAAGAATGCATACCAACTGTTTGACGTTTTGCTCGACATAGAAAATGAGCCCCAAAAAAATTAAGAAACATTAAATTTGTATTATTCAATTTGTTTACTGATATTGGGTGGAATGTCATGAAAATTTATGTTGTACAAAAATTATGAGAATTCCAGGAAGTTGAAGTTGTGTTGTTGTTTTCTTGAGAAACGAATTGGAAAAGGCTGTAATAAAATGGGCATAACTTTGTCTAGCAAATTCGTAATTTAATTCTGTAAATTGTGTTAGAACCCTAATTAATTGGGTCTTATAGAAATGTGAAGTGTCATATGTAATTCCTCCTTAGTTATTTCTGATTGACCAAATGATGTGATGTGTTACTGGGTTTGATGTTAATCGGTGTATTCAAATACTAACGACATTGACTTGTTAGGTGGGGAAGCAGCTAATACTACCATACCAAGGAAGTAGTTGGTATTAATATTAGCACCAAATCCAAGGTGATTGACCTTCCTTATGAAATATAAATTCTTATAATTTCATATGGAAATGTGTAGTTAAACACATGTGTGAAAATGTTTATGGGAGTGATGTTGTATTTATGAAACATATGCATGTGATTAAAAATGTTAAGCGATGTTATATAATGATATGGACTAGTGAGTCATTTATCTAATGTTAAGGACTGTGGTGGGTCCTACGGGATGTGGTGGTCCTGTTAATCCAACTTAAAGGTTTGTGTACTCGGGCCTAATAAAGGGATGTGGTGGTCCCTAATAACTGTGATGGGTAAATTGGACTGTGGCGGGTCCAGGCTTGCGAGAGTTTCACAATTCCTGTTGGGTTATAGTATTAGAACAAAATAACAATGGTTATTCAAATTGGTTATATGTGTGGTATGTGGTCATTCACTAAGCCTTTATAGCTTACAATCCTATAATATTTTGTTTCAGGTATGCTTATAATTTGGAGTTCACTGCCAAGTTAGGACCTTAAAACGGGGGAGTGACGGATATTTAGTATGGTTTGAATATCAGGATTTCTTTTGTATAATTATTAAACTAAGGATCTTGGTTATGTAAGGTTATGTAGTACTTATTAGTTATAAGTAAAGGCAGTTATGTTTTCGTCTACACATACCTTTGGAAAAAAAATCTTATGCTATTTTCCTTAGAGATTTAAATAAAAGAATTGTTTAAGCCAATTTATCTCTAATTAAAAAGATGAGTTTAACAAAATTAAGTCGAGGTGCGACAACTCGGTTAGTTCTTACAAGTTACATTGGTCCTGTGCGAGGTGTTCGTGCCTCTTATGGGCCCGTTTAGGGGTTGGTCTGGATTTTCACCCTTTAACGACTTGTTTTTAAGCTTAATCTAGATATTTTCCAAGTATCATCATATTCTCAAATCGGGAGAATCGTGCCTACGCGGTTAGTTCCTACAAGTTACATTGGTTCCGTGTGAGGTGTTCGTGCCTCTTACGGGGCCGTTTGGAGGTTGGGTTTGGTTTTTACCCTTCAATGGCTTATTTTTAAGCCTAATCTAGATATTTTCAAATTAACATCATATTCTCAAACTGGAAGAACCATGATTACGCGGTTAGTTCCTACAAGTTATATTGGTACAGTGCGAGGTGTTCGTACATCTCATGGGGCCGTTTGGGTGCTGGTTTGGGTTTTCACCCTTTAAGAGCTTATTTTTAAGTCTAATCTAAATATTTTCAAATTATCATTATATTTTTAAATCAGGAGAACCGTGACTACGTGATCAGTTCCTACAAGTTACATTGGTCCCGTGAGAAGTGTCCGTGCCTCTTACAAGGCCGTTCGAGTGCTGGTTTGGGTTTTCACCCTTTAACGGCTTGGTTTTAAGCCTAATCTAAATATTTTCACATTATCCTCATATTTTAAAACTGGGAGAACTGTGACTACACGGTCAGTTCCTATAAGTTACATTGGTCATGTGCGAGGTGTTCGTGCCTTTTCGGGGCTGTTTAGGGGTTGGTTTGGGTTTTCACCCTTTAACAGCTTATTTTTTTAGTGAAAATCTAGATCTCTTCAAATTATCATCGTATTCTAAAACCATATGTCCCGTGACTACACAGTCAGTTCCTACAAGTTACATTGGTCTCGTGTGAGGTGTTCGTGCCTCTTACGGGGCTCTTTGGGAGCTGGTTTGGATTTTCACCCTTTAACGTCTTGTTTTTAAGCCTAATCTAAATATTTTTAAATTATCATCATATTCTTAAACATGTTTGAACAGCGGTAATTCATGTTTCAACAGTTGCAATTCATGTTTGAATAGTGGTAATTCAAGATCCATTAGAATGATTCAATCCACAACAGAACATAGGGTAGAGAAATTGAGGAAATTTACCAATGGAAGTAGGCATTCATTGGCATGATTCTAAAGAACGAAAGAGAAATAATGCCCCAACAATTACTAACTAAATTTTCTTCGCAACCTTATTGGTTTCATCTGTTGCTAACTAAATTTCATTCCAAACAGACTGGTCTTCAATTCCAGCAACTGCAATACCAATCTATAAAAAATGAGAGAATATTCAAAATGCTACTCCAAATAAGAATAAATAAATGCTTACCAAATGCCTAGTTAAGGTTGCATGGGTGCCAAGCAGTGCTCAACTGCCTAGGTACTAGACAGTCTCATGTCCACTCCCCAACACCCATTGCATTGAACCTCACACTTACATCCAAAATACTTGTAAAAGCTAAGAATTTCCCTTTGAGATAAATGCGGAAGCGTAAGGAAGATGATGGTTCAATAAAATTAAACAAGTAATGTATTCACTTAAATCGATTCATTAATCAATGCAAGTCCTAGAATTTGTCTAAGTAAATATTATCAATATTCCGAATGTTAGGCCAAACCAAATTGAGTGTGATAATTTAAACCAAATTTTATCTTGAATTATCGTACGCATGCATTCTAAATTATTTATTCAAGATAAAATAAATCAATCACACTACGCCGCGATGTACGAGGAAAAACCCAAGACGGGAAACAACCTCGGACGGCCCTAGCCACAAATCCACTAGATACGGAATTACAATTACAAGACAGATAGACTTACAACGACTGACTCGATCCCTCTCAAGCCTCGACGCTTCTTCTTGTAGACACCTCTTCCTAGCGAATAACCTCGGAACACCCCCGCGGTCTCGGAATCCACCGATGGGACTTTATATAGTCACCGTCACCCGTACATGGAGCCTTTCTCCAAGTGGGTAGAATTGCAACAAAATGTCTTCTTCTTTGATGGATGTGGAAGTAAACCAAAACTTCTCTTCTTGAATTCGGTAGAGATAAACCGGTGCCAAACTCCAAGCAATTTGATATGTATATATGAACTTGGATAAACTCAATTGGGTGTAAACACTGGAGTGATGAAAATATTTTTCTCTAAAAATCTCACTCAAAACATGAACATTTTCCTAAACCATTTTTTCTCTCAAACTCTCTCTAAGAGATAAACTAAGTTGGAAAAGTTATGGAAATGTTCAGTTGGAAAATGTCATTCCTGCACATATTAAAGTCAGTAAAAGTTGGTTAAAAACCAAGTGGGGAAGTGGGTGTAAAACTGTCAAAAAACTGTTCCCGCCTGGCCTCTCGTTCGAACGAGACTTTTAACGACACAACAGTATGGACTTCGTTAGAATCTCGTTGGAAACCTCGTTAGAACGAGCAATCTCGTTCGAACGACATTTCGAATGACAGACCAGTATAGGTTAGTGAGAACTCGTTGGCAAACTCATACGAACGAAACCTGGTTCGAATGAAAAACTCGTTCGAACGACATTTCGAATGACTTCCAGAAATTTTGTAAAATTCAATTTTGGCCCAGAAACTTTATATACTATAATTTAAAGTTCTAATTAAATTTTTCTGAAAATATAAAAATGCAGTTTATATTAAACCTAACACCCGATAAACTCTGTTCCAAGCTCCTATATATATATAATTGCATTCATACCTTGGGAGCATGGAACTATGATTGATGACGTAGAAATGAGGCACGCAAACCGGAACATTTGATGAAGCTTTATACTCTTTGCCGCTACGTCTTCAACAAACACTTCATAGGCTTGAGAGTATTACAATTACATACTATCCTATGAATAAATGTTTTTGTCCGGAATTGAGCCAAAACTATATATGGACTCAATTGGAAATTTGTGTCCTTACAAATCTCCCACTTTGGCTATTCCGGGACAAAAACCAAACAAAAATCCTAAAGGGTCGTCAAGCTCACTAGACTCAAAAACATAACCCTCCCAAACTTGACTCAACCCAAGGATCAAACGCTTTGTCGTTTAAACAATGCCTCTTTAGAAGAAATCCTGCACACTTAAGCAAACTCATCAAATGCATCATAGGGAATATCAAAGTATTAAATGGAATTAATTAATTACTCCCCCTAAATTAATTCTTCCCTTTTAACAAACACATGACCTGCTTAGAAAGACGTCTCCCCCTAAGATAAATCTCCCCCAAACTAAGATACGATAATAATAGGATTAGATACCATTTCTCCCCCTATCATTTTCTCCCCCTTTTTGTTTAGGAATAGGCAAAGGATAAAGAACTGATAAACACGTTGAAGCTTAAAGTGTTAAGACATTAAAGCATATGGGCAATAAAAGTAAGGCAAAGACAAACAAATATCATATATATATACTATAAATATACCAATAAGTACTTGCATATATATATATATAGATATAAACACACACATGACACAAAATACAATAAGTTTGCACACTCGTATGGCAAAAATGTGACATATGGAAACGTAAGTGTTGGGGTGTGAACTAGCAACAATTAAATTTAGACCCAAACACTTAATAAACATTCACGGAGTTCTCATTTGATTGCAAACTTTATCACATTTAAATATAACCTCATGTGACAATATGAATATTGAACTCAATGAACAAACATACACAATGCATACAAGCCTAGCATGATAATGATTCTACAAACCAAATAGAGTCATGACATTAAAAACAACTAGGATAAACGGACATTGTGCAAACCGTTGATATATCATCCAATTCTCCCTCAATAAGCATATATATATATATATTTTTTGTTTTTGAATGAATATATCAAACAAACATAGGCCTTGGCAATTGTTTTCTTTTTAATGCCAAATATTTTGTTTTTAGGCCTTTGGATCACGTATTTCTTTTAGATCCAATAAACAGTGGCTTACTATCGCAAAGGATTTAATTTATCCTTTCGGAGCCCTTCCCCGTGCACATTTATATTTATCATGTTTTTCATGTTTCACACAAATCTCACATGCAACGGATTTTGACATGCACTAGTCCTCCTAGGTCATAGATATGTATATGACTAGATTGGTAGGAGAACACCTCAAAAAGCTCAAATATAACATGTGACATTAAGATTTCAAAAGAGCTCGTGCATGTGTGAAAAGAGGCATATAAAAATAGAATCCATTTAAACAATACAAAATCCAACTACTCCATATAAAACATGGTAAAGAACATTTTAAGGATTGAAAATCTAAACCAAAAGTTCTAGCCACGTGGGAGCGTAAAAGATGGGATTCAAACACAAATATATGCCACATAAAGTGTGTCAAACAAAAATACGCACAAAAAAAAATCTTTTTGAGTTTTTAACATTTTTAATCAAAAATAAATATTTACTCAAAAGGTTAAACAAAAATCATTTGTATTTTTCATTAATCTCAAATGAAACAGATAAAACACAAATGATAAACAAAAATCTTTTTATATTTTTCAATTAATTCAAACACAAAATATAATACAAAAAGATAAACAAGTCATAATTTCTAGCATGTGATATGAAATAAGGCAATGACTAGAAAATGACTAAACAGGCATACATTTAGCATGTGAATATAGCATGAAGTACAAACGCTAAAGTATGCAAATACTAACACATTCATCCTTTAGATTTAGCAAGGGAGGAAGCATGTGAAAGTAAATGAGAATCAAAAACCCTATTTTGCAAAGCAACCAAGTCGGATTTCCTAACCCAAATTAATGAAGAATGACTATCTTGGGTTGTAGGAACTTTAACTACCGTGGTTACTTTACTATGGAATTTTCTAGGAATTCGTTTAAGATCAAAACAAAATTTCCTAAGATGACCTTGTCGACTAGAATGTGTACATGTGAGAACATGTCGAAAAGATTTACTTAAGGAGTGATCTTTAAATGTACTCCTAGTAGATTCTCCTAAAACATTGGTCTTGGCTTTATGAGAAGATTCATTACACGTATTGAAGCCTAAACCACAGGTGTCATTTTTAATTTGGACCGTCCCTAACATTTTATCTAGTTTTTCCGAACGACACTCCAAATCAAATTTGACATGACTATAATCTGTTAATTTATTTTCCAATTCTGAAATGTTAGATTCTAGTAAAACATTGCGCTCTTCAAAAGCAAGAAGCTCCTTTTTCAAGGATTCCATTAAACCCCTAAGGCTATCTCTTTCGCCTTCTACATATTCTAGCTTCTCTTGAAGAGTCCTCTCACGTGTCCAAAAGTCTTTTATTAAAGCATTATCATCAACGACTTTGACACTCTCTCTTAAGCTCGCTTCTAACTTCAAATTAGCTCTTTTCAATTTAATGGATTCTTTATAAAGTTCTTGAAAAGCATTTTGAAGTTCACTCACATCAACCTCTTCTTCATTTTCACTCTCTCTTTCTTCTTCACTCTCACTATCATCAAAAACACGAGAATCATGTATAATGACCTTGGAAGTGGCACGTGCTATCGTTTCATCAATCGATGAGTTCTCATTATCACTCACATGACTAGCCATAAAAGCTACAAAAATTTTCTTAGTGGGGGAATCGGTCTTCTCTTCCTTATCACTATCACTAAGCGTCTCATTGTATGAAATGGGTCTCTTACCCTCTTTCCTTAGTTTAGTGGGGCACTCATAAGCCCTATGGCCATAACTTCACAACCAAAACACTTATTAGACTCGTCCCTATCTAAATTTTCATTACTAGGTTTATGGATTTTCTCGGCTTTAGAAAACTTCTCGCTTTTATCATGTTTAGAAGATTCAAATTTCTTAAAATCATTTTTAAATTTATCTTTGTTAATTTTAAGAAATTTTCTAAATTTGCGAGCAAATAAAGCCATGTCTTCCGAGTCACTATCACTATCGCTCTCTACTACTTGTTTAACCTCTTTTGGGGCTTTTAAAGCAACGCCCTTCTCGATTTTCTTTTCAGTTTTAGAGGGAAACATATCTAGTTCATAGGTTTGTAAATCACCTACAAGCTCTTCTAATTTCGTAGAGGCTAAAGTGGGTAAAGAATTTAAAACGGTCACCTTTGGAATAAATCTATCGGGTAGGGACCTTAAAATTTTCTTTACAACACGGTCGTTAGGTATTTTCTCTCCCAAGTTAAACGATGAATTAACAATATCAGAAAGTCGAGCATAAAATTCATCAAACGTTTCTTTTTCATTCATTTTGATAGTTTCAAATTGAGTGGTGAGGTTTTGGAGTTTTGAAGCTTTAACGACACTAGTTCCTTCATGAGTTAATTGTAAAATATCCCAATCTTCTTTAGCGGTTTCACACGTCATAATACGACGAAATTCATCCGGTGTGACAGCGCTAAATAAGGCATTTAAACCACGGGAATTGAAATTAGCAAGTTTAAATCATTTTCAGTCCATCTATCGGCGGGTTTGATAACACGTTCATTTTCAACTAAATAAGTTGGTGGGGACCACCCGTTAACAACAGACATCCAAACTCTCTCGTTGATAGATTTTAGTGCCGATCTCATACGTGCTTTCCAATACGCGTAGTTTGAACCATCAAAAATAGGAAATTTTGAAAATGGGGAAAAATCCATTTTAGCCAAAAATTTAAAAGATCTTTAACGAAATAACTTATTGTTTTTGTCTCTGATACCAATTTGTAAAAGCTAAGAATTTCCCTTTGAGATAAATGCGGAAGCGTAAGGAAGATGATGGTTCAATAAAATTAAACAAGTAATGTATTCACTTAAACTGATTCATTAATCAATGCAAGTCCTAGAATTTGCCTAAGTAAATATTATCAATATTCCGAATGTTAGGCCAAACCAAATTGAGTGTGATAATTTAAACCGAATTTTATCTTGAATTATCCTACGCATGCGTTCTAAATTATTTATGCAAGATAAAATAAATCAATCACACTACGCCGCGATGTACGAGGAAAACACCAAGACGGGAAATAACCTCGGACGGCCCTAGCCACAAATCCACTAGATACGGAATTACAATTACAAGACAGATAGACTTACAACGACTGACTCGATCCCTCTCAAGCCTCGACGCTTCTTCTTGTAGACACCTCTTCCTAGTGAATAACCTCAGAACACCCCCACGGTCTCGGAAACCACCGATGGGACTTTATATGGTCACCGTCACCCGTACATGGAGCCTTTCTCCAAGTGGGTAGAATTGCAACAAAATGTCTTCTTCTTTGATGGATGTAGAAGTAAACCAAAACTTCTCTTCTTGAATTCGGTAGAGATAAACCGGTGCCAAACTCCAAGAAATTTGATATGTATATATGAACTTGGATAAACTCAATTGGGTGTAAACACTAGAGTGATGAAAATATTTTTCTCTAAAAATCTCACTCAAAACATGAACATTTTCCTAAACCATTTTTGCTCTCAAACTCTCTCTAAGAGATAAACTAAGTTGAAAAAGTTATGGAAATGTTCAGTTGGAAAATGTCATTCCCGCACATATTAAAGTCAGTAAAAGTTGGTTAAAAACCAAGTGGGGAAGTGGGTGCAAAACTGCCAAAAACTGTTCCCGCCTGGCCTCTCATTCGAACGACATTTCGTTCGAATGAGATCTCGTTCGAACGAGACTTCTAACGACACACCAGTATGGACTTCGTTAGAATCTCGTTGGAAACCTCATTAGAACGAGCAATCTCGTTCGAACGACATTTCGAACGACAGACCAGTATAGGTTAGTGAGAACTCGTTGGCAAAACTCATTCGAACGAAACCTGGTTCGAACGAAAAACTCGTTCGAACGACATTTCGAACGACTTCCAGAAACTTTATAAAATTCGATTTTGGCCCAGAAACTTTATATACTATAATTTAAAGTTCTAATTAAATTTTTCTGAAAATATAAAAATGCAGTTTATATTAAACCTAACACCCGATAAACTTTGTTCCAAGCTCCTATATATATATAATTGCATTCATACCTTGGGAGCATGGAACTATGATTGATGACGTAGAAACGAGGCACGCAAACTGGCACATTTGATGAAGCTTTATACTCTTTGCCGCTAAGTCTTCAACAAACACTTCATAGGCTTGAGAGTATTACAATTACATACTATCCTATGAATAAATGTTTTTGTCCGGAATTAATCCAAAACTATATATGGACTCAATTGGAAATTTGTGTCCTTACAATACTCAATATGTGAAATATTTCATCTTTTTCATTGTTGTCATTCAAATTCAACCTATTTTACACATTAGCACCGTCTTCATTATTTTTCTTCATGGGGGCATTTGTCAATAAATAAAGTTCGGTGGATTTCTTGATAAAAATTCATATAGTAGGGGTCATTCATATAGAAAGTTTTATAACTGTGCACTCACCTACATAACCTTCAATCAATAGATCTTGAGCATCTCTTACAACACGAACATTTGGAATCAAAATCAAACAAACATTGTAAATCAAAATCAAACCAACATTGTAAATCAAAATCATTATTCAGCATCATTTGGTCTCCACCGATCAAATAAGATACATCAAGTGCACCGGCACAGGCAGCTCCTTTCCTTTAACATTAAGTGCACCAGCACTTCCTAGATAAACCTAAATAGAAAAATATCATAAAGTGTGTTAGTGATTTGATTGATAGAAAAAAGTAAAATTAAGTCAACAATTTTTATCCAAATTCATAACATTTCTAGAATCTGATCTAGTTTTTTCCTATTGATCATGATAGATACAATTTTCAATTTGTATGGATTGAACCCCAAAAGAAACTACCCATGTGAATCCAAGAGATTGAAACCCAACTAAATAAAATCCTTAATTAATATGCCCAAAATAAAGTACATAAAAAATTAAACCTAATCAAATTGATAGAAAATTAAACCTAACCAATTAAACCTAAAACCAACAAAAATCAAATATATCAAACATCAAAATATAATCACAAATCAAACACTGCAAGCCAGTAACGCAAATCTAGCATTCATAATTTTAACAAACCTTAAAAAAATAGTGAACATCAACATGTTCAATTTTAAACGCTTTGATATCCCGATGGACTATATGAAGGATACACATTTCGTGAAGGTATTCCATTGCCCGTGCCAGCTGGAATGCTACCCCATTTGCCCCATCGTGAAACTTCTATTGCAAAGTTCAATTGGGGACATACTCGAACACTAAGACCCCTTCTTCTGCAATAACAAACATTATTTTAGAAAGAGAGAAAATAAATATGCATATGGACGGTGGCTTAAACGAGTAAGATCTCAAGTACTAGCCTATACTAAATTCATAAACGATGCATATAAGATTCAAGATCTCCCATTAAATTATAACTAAAATATAATATAAATCCATTTCAACCATTTCCACAAATTGATTTAGTACTCAACTTCCATACGTATAATCTTTCCCAAATACATGTACAAATAATGCACCTGACCATTCTCATTTACTTCTCCCTTGAACAGATTCCACAACAAATTTCTCCCACTGACTAACCTACAATCACAACAGCATACTCCATTAGTACTTTTCTCCTCAAACAAAGATATAACAAAAGAGAATAAATTACAACATCCTACCGCGTGAACCGTTTAACACCTCACACAATCCACAAAATAAAATAAAAGCTCAACAACATGACAATAAACATCCTCAATCATACTACAATCCTCCATAGCATTAGATTTAGAAAAACCAACTAGTCCAACCAAAGAAACTAGGATATACGGGTACGGGACCTTTGTAAACCCGAGTAACATCGTAAGTAACAAAGACGGTCGGATATAAAACAAGTCTACATTTAACAACAACCAATGTCGGACGGACACGCAGGGAAAAAACAGAGAGAAGTAAATAAGGCCTCGCTGAGTTGGGAAATAGATGGAATTAAAGATAGATTTTTTGGGTGATTGAGGTGAGGAGAAATAGAGCGTCTTAGGACTAAGGAGGAGAAACCATCAAGGCACAGACCACAAGCGAAACATATTAGTAAATACTCAGCTAAAAGCCAGGAAGATACCAAGATCTAGCCATTTGAGTAACAAAGAACACCCAATTATAAACGAAAACTAGATCAGACACTCATATATATTTCATAAGGACACACATAAATCAATTTCAACACAATGACTCATGCAGATAAGTAATTCTAAAGAATCCTCAAAAATTACATAAAAATAACTTTATCAGAAAGACCTCAATTGAGCTGAGAAGCACAACATATAAAATCAGACGGAAGCTCTAAAACCTTATACTATTTTGGGATATCAATATATTACCCTTTCTACACAATTCAGATTAAACTACACAAAATAGAGCATTTTTGTAGCATCAGCGTCAAATAAATATGAGATCTGAGATGGAATATATATATATATATATATATATATATATATATATATATATATATATATATATGTACCAAATTGGATGAGGAAGTCAAAGAGGCGACGAACATTGAGGGAAATATGGAAAATGAATTCCACCTACTTGCACTGCTATCCCCACGTTAACTGTGTTCGTTATTCCACCTGTTCTTGCCATTTTTTTTAGTCTAATCCAATTCATACGCACACAAATATGTTATACTATTCCCCTATTGTTCGGGATGAAGTGTTGGTGGGGTTAAGAGAGAAGGAGAGAACGATGGTAAATAGAGAAATGGTGGTCACTGCTCCAATTTGGGCGTGATGGATAAATGAAGAAGAGGTTAGAGAGAGAGAGAGGGAGAGGGAGAGTGAGTGAGGCGGGAGCCCAAAAAATATGAAGATTAATTTTTTTACGTTTTTTTATATTTTAGTTAAGTGTGCTCAATTTTGGCTAACTTTTAAACAGTGCCAAATTTTGGCACTGCTATAAAATGTGCTAGATAGTTATTAAACCGTGCCAGAATTCGGCACAATTTTAAACTATGACAGATTTTTAATATCAAGGTGTGCCAAATTGTTGTTTTTGGTGTAGTGTAAATAGTTTAATTCCATCATCCAATTATACCCAACATGAATGTGATTAACATAGTAGATTAAATACCTAAACATGCTTTTAAATCTCAAATTAATTTTAGGACAATGGAAGCATAAATTTGTTACATTTTTACTTAGTGATAAAGCAAGAGATTTATTGACTGAACGATACAAATGAGTGGTTGCTCCTCTTGATCCCTTGTTCTTTCTCCTTAAAGTTGTCACCACATGTTCCTAATTCTCTAGGGCTACTAGGGTTTGTCTTTTGTATCTAGTGTGTTGAATTAACGAGAGTTAACAACCATAAAATAAGTGTAAATTTGAAGTTCAACAAGAAACGCAATTTTGGTCCATTAAATGAGCCTAAAATACTACCCAAATTGATCCAAAGCATAGCTTAAAGATATACATACCTCATAGGCCTAATCCAATTCACTAAAAACACATATTTGGGCCTCCGTGACACTCCTGAGTCCAATCTGAACGGTAATACCTCAAAACACACGGTGGTACCTCACGTCATAAACAAAATATATAAATATTATATGCGTAACACATAGTCCAAAATCATTTATTTAGTATCACCAATTAATTATTTATAACATGTGGCACAAAAATCACATCACATGAAAAATTCAATTATATCGCCATTTATTACTTTATCTCTCAACTGATAAATAATAATAAAATGCCATGAAAATATAGAGTATTGCATTATAGGCCTAAAGTAACCACCCTATTTCCCGCCAAGCATGCCAATCATCAAATCATCTTGACTCCCCACCTTATTTACGATAACTTGTTGTTTATCTTCTAGTGCGTTTAATTTATGACACTTACTACATGTAAACAACTACAATACCCACATAAGTTATGTCATTAAGTTTTTACCCTTCCATGTTATGAAATAAGCAATAGGGGCTCCTGATGATACCAAGAATAATATCCAACCTCAAATCTTATAAAAAATTCTCCTCATCTCAATTCGAGCTCATAAATAAAAGATATGGACCTCAAACAACTATCCTAAGCCACAAGAAACATAATAGGTCCCATAATGTAGTTGGGGAAAACCCATAGGGGATCCTACAAGATCATATTAAGGCATACCACATATACTATAACTCATCTTCCAATATCAAGGTTCATGTTGTGCAATAAGGATCGTAACTTCTCTACATAACACTTATAAAAGATTAAGAAAATGATGATAAGGACTTAGTAGCCATATTTAGTGGCTTTGCACCTCAATATACGAGGACTTACTAGCCAAATTGGGGCTCTACACCTCATAAAAGTATTAATGTAGTTTACTGCTCCCAATAATGACCATATTCTGACAATAACACTTTCTACCAACACTACATCCCACCATTATCGCAGAAGATCTTGTGGCAAGGCTTCCCACAGAACAAACATCTCGTTTCACCAGCTTAAGGCAAATGGGAAACTTGGGGAAAGCAACATGGATCGACTCTAAGTTAATCCTAAGTAGAATAAAAAATGAAGTCATTATGCTTTATATTTACAAGAGAACTGTACCACTTCCTTTCATCCTATTTTATACTATGCATATCACTTGATAACCTTAGAGTTATTTCATTCTTGTTAGTCATAAATGGGTTAGAAGCATTTTGAAAAGTTAATTACTTACTTCTTAAGATCTCTTTTCTATTACAAATACCTTCGATAACTTTAGACAGCCTTAGCCAAAGGCCAAGATTGATCGTAATTATACTATTCACTATTATAGTGAATATACAAGAGATAAAAACCTTCACATTGGCATAGGTCCCTTAGTAGACGTACCAAACCACTATAACTAGGGGTGCACACAGTTCAGATTTGTTCGATTTTACTGCTAAACCATAACTAGAACCAGAACCAGAACCGAGGTGGTCCGGTTCCAGGATTTTGGAACCGTAATCGATGTTTTTTGGAACCAAACCAAACCAAATCGATGGTTCTTGGGTTGGTTCAAATCAGTTCTCGATTTTAATCGCATTTTTTTTATCAAAAAATCAAATATAGCTCCAATAAAAAAAATCAAATAGAGCTCCGGCATATTAAAAATCTTGTTTGGTATTAGTCTTACTACTTGTTTGGTATTTGGTATTTATGATAAGAAAATGAGGCAGATTAAAAATATCCTTCGATTTGAGCTCAAAAAAACATGCCGGGTAATCAAAATAAAAGTACAGCTCCAATAAAAAATAGCTCCGATCACAATAGAGCTCCGATGGTTCGAATTTATGGCCACAATAGAGCTCTGATGGTTCAAAATACAGCTTTGATGGTTCAAAATACAACTCCGACCACAATAGAGCTCCGATCGGTTTCCATCTTTCCATAACCCACATCTTCATTCGCATAAGAATTTTTGACCGACCATACACTCCGACTTGATCTCTGAGACGGCTGAAATGTTTTTAGAGAGGGAGGGATGAAGGGATCAGAGAGGGAGAGAGGGATCTAATGGAATAGAGAGAGAGAAACTATAATGGCTGAAATGTTTTGAGAGAGTTAAGTTAGTATATATATGGTTAAGGTTTTTGGATTGGGTCGGTTTTCGAATTTGGGTCGATTTTTTGGATTAGATTGGGTTTTTTATTTTTGGAATCGGGAACCGAACTGAAACATTGGGTTTTTTTGGGACCGGAACGGAATGATTAATTCAAAAAACCAAACCAACCCAAACCAGTACCATCGGTTCGGTTCGATTTGTCGGATTTTTAGTTTCACAGCACACCCCTAACTATAACTATATAAGTCCCTAACAACACCTCATCCTATCTCTAAGAGGATTATTTAGTTAGGTTGAGGTCTAAACTATATTCAACCCCATCAAAACTCATTAAAGAGTCTTGGGTTGATTTTTTCTCCCTTTACCACATTCTAGACATGAGCCAATTTTTCCGTAGGCTTCGAATTGAAGGAAGTCTCTTTTAAAGATAAATTTGTTAACTCCTTAACATATCAATAAGTCTACGCTGGATACTTATGTACCACACATGTGCTAAGTTCTTGAAAAGGATGGTCATATTTTCTCATTTGTCTCTTAATAGATATCGTTTAGATCTTGATATTTCTCCATATGACGTGTAGGGGTTGCACGACCATTATATTTTTGGGTTATGATTGGTGGTTTAGTCTAGGAAGGTTTTGGAAGTTGGTAACAATTTCAACAAAGAATGATCACTCTACATACCCCTTTAACGGTTACATTTTCCTCTCACGAGGTCTCCAAGCTTATCTTCTAGACCTTAGATGGATCTTTATCACCATTTTCCTATTTTGTTCTAACACATCTTATATCTTAGGATAAGAAGTTTCCTACATTCTCCCCTTTCTACAAATTTGGTTAAGTGGGAAATTCCCATAGATAAAGGACATATGAATTCCCCCTAATGCCCCCTCCCCTTATGGTTTTTTGAACCCCAAGTGTTAATGCCCAGACATTTTAATTCACTACCTCAACTCAACCTTATGAAGGAACTAGGTCAGAAAGGATAAATAGTGTAACGTCCTTCTTTTATTGAGCGAACTATGGAGATTTTATCGAGGACACAATAGGTGTCAGTGTCGAAGTGTGCAGTTTCACAATTTACTTCGTGTTCCATATTTGAGGTTTTTAGCAATGGATGCTCTCTTTGCTAGAATTTGTAATTGAATGCTATTTTTCAAGCGTTGGTGTAATCGAATTTAGTCATGGTTCATATCGGTAATAGGCATCTCATTGACCCATCAGGTTTTGATTAAGGGCCATCATCTGAATCTGGAGAACTCATTGATTTTCCATTAAAGCAACAATGAAAAATCATAGGGGAATAGATGCGGGTGATGGAACAACATTAGTGCAAGATAAAAAGCGCTCTAAAGTGACTATGTGTATGATGTTATTGAGTATATATTACAATTAAATTAAAAAATTACAATGACGATTGATGAATACGGTGAAGAAGCATAAATTACGTGTCATTTAATCTCTAAATCTAATTTATATGAATGGACAATCAAGATTAACTAAATTGAATGGTATCAAGGGTGTCACTGAGGAAACTGGTAAAAGGTGAGGAAAATAAGGCTATGTCCTTCCCACGAACGACATTAATTTGTTGATGCTGGAATTTAAAAGAAAGTCAGTTACAAGAATGAGCCCTGGATAATTAATAAACTCATCGATAAAGTGTGAAGCATTATAGACTACTTCAAGTTAAAGCAATAAGAAATAAGAGTATAAAGAAAGAAATGAGAGTATAAAGAGGGATTGACGTGGTTCAACCCCAAATTGATGGCATTTGTCCACAAGTGAGGTTCACTTTTATACTGAATTTTGAGTTTAATGGAAGGTGAGTAAAAGATGATCTCACTCAACTACTGGTCTACCCTGATTTTATCAACATGGCACTACACGAGTTAACATTTATCCCTTTTAGGGTATACAATAAGCGTATATGTATACATATGTATATACTTATATATAAGGGAGGATGTGTCAGGGAAGGTAGTGGGAAGGAGTGTTACTCCCTTTATGGGAGTGAGCTTATGATTAGTTTGTGAACCTGGGAGAAAATATTCTGAAATCATTTCTTGATCCCGTTTCGCTTTGATCACGTGGTGGACATGTGACGACATGAACACCGTTTAATGTAGTAAACCAATTACGTGACCTGAATAAAAAAAAGTACAAATCTTGGCCATAACCGTGGTTTAAAGTACGCCTAGAGTGATCCTTTGCCGAACAGTAACTAGGGTGACGTCGGTTGGTTAAAGTAGACCTTTTAAGGAATCTTGAGATTGTGAGATGAGCCATGTTCTAAAACTAATAAGTTTGCATAGGGATGGTAACAACGCTGGTTTGGGGCGGGTTTGGTCAAACCCGACCTTGAACCCGCTTACTCCACCCTAGTCCCCGTTTAAAAACTCGCGGGAGTCCCAAACCCGCCCCAAACCTGTCCAAAATATTTTTCATGATATTTTTTTAACTTATTTTATATAAAAACAAATTTCATTTACTCTTAAAAATTAGGTATTAAGAGACTAAAAAAATATTTAAAAGCAAATTAAGAGATTAAAAAAAAAATGTATACATATATAAAGGCATATTAGTAAACATATACTTAAATGGGGCGGATTCGGAGTTTTTATACACTAAACCCGAACCCGACGAGGTTTTTTAATTCCAAACTTGAACCCGAACCCGCCCCGTTTATTATTCCAAATTTTTCCCATTAGGGTCGGGGGCGGGACGGGACAGGTCCCGCTAAAACCCGCCCCATTGCCATCCCTTAGAGTGTGGTGGGTGTCATTTTTAAATATAGGATATAAGTAGCACTGGTGCAAATTAATAATATATACCCCATAAAACGATACAAAGCTGATGTTCTTGTTTAAAAACGGTCATAAAAATATATATAATCCTTATTACGACTACATACCTCATAATCAAACAAGTGACACTTAAAATGTTGTATTCATTATTGTTTTGTGTAAACTACTCTACATCAGCCTGATGAAAAAATGAGTCTGGTGCATTTAAATTACCGTTGAGAATAATTATTAATGTTATAAAGGATTGCCACGTTTTGTACATGACAAACATTTAATATATTCGAACATAAAATGCCACATCAAAGGGGTGCTTCCGCGAAAATGCTGCCGAACCTTTCCAAGAAAGAAGTGACTTGCCCAGCTGAAGAACATACATTTAATGTATCCCTTTCATGCCTGATAAGTCATTGCTCTAATGGATATCTGAACCAACAGATTCAAAAGCAACCAGAACAAAAGGAGAAGGGGGCGTGGAATCTTCAGTATTTGCATAATCATTGGTGTTTATACTGATATGGCCATAAATTCATTCCATGCCTATAACATTTCAAATTTAACAGTAACCAAATTGTCCTCTCCCTCCTCTCAGGCCCTCCTTATTAGACCTGACAAAATAAGACACGACGTGATAATACGATACTAATCGACACAAAGTTATAAGTTAATGGGTGAACATTTAATGGTTTCGGGTCATATCAGTGTCAACCCAATAAAACACGATAGTTAACATATCGGGTTAGGGTTGACCCCCTTCACCCGTTCCGATAAAACCCATTATGACCCATTAATTTAAGTAAATAAAATGTAGTTTTGAAACTTATAAATAATTTATGTAGCATATATTAATTTAATCATAATGAATTTTACTAAATGAGAGATTTAGTAATGTCAATAAATTAATGGGTCTATTTGGGTTCAAAAATGAGATAATATGTCAATTTGTATATAATTCAAAATAATTTATTATTTTAATGAGTATTAACGAGGGAACACGATACGACACGCTACCCTAATGGATCGAGTTTTAATATGATTTTTTCATACCATTAAAATGTCACTTGTTTTGACACGAACTCAATAAAATTCAAACACAATAAAAAACGATAAGAATATAACTCGACACAAATCATTATCAGGTAATAGATGAAAGGGGCCCTGATGGGAGAATGGGGCCATATCATACGACTATTCATACTGATAGATGCTTCGTTTGTGGGCCACTCATTTTGGATATATATGTAATATAATTGGTAACTCTCATTTAATTCGCACCCTTCCCATATATGAAAGTAGGATATCTTCTTTGAACAGATCTGCCACGTGGGTTGATTGAGTGTCTATTTTGTCCGGAATAATTATAAAATTCAAAATAAAACAAACCGAAAACCCGAAGGATGCCCAAATCTTAGACCAGCACATTGCTGTATCATCTTTGTGTTGGGTTGATAATTGGGTCCAATAAGGGATCCCGTGAGTGAAGAAATTAACGATGTTGTTGTTCTATTGCCGGCCACTCAAATTCATGTCAAATGTGACAGCAACCAATATTGATGCACGGTTTTAAATTTAAATCCTGCATTACTAATATAAATATTTATTTTGTAATATTCATTTCTTAGCTTCAACTATCTCGTCGATAATTTTTTCTTTTTATTAAAGACACCATTCATGTTTATCCACTCTTTCAATAATGTATGTTACAATATATTGTAAGGTATAACCGTATAAATGATTTGTTAGTAACTATTTTGGAAAAACATGAAAATTGCACTGAAATTTTATAATATATACACGAATTTTTGTAATATACATTTATTACATTTATGTATATTTTAACCTATAAGGTATATATTAATGGTTGATGTGCCTTAATGCTAGGAAAATATGTAAGTGGATTAGATCAAAAAAATATTCGTTGGTGACTAAAATGAAATGCTCTCATATTTGAATCACACATTTTTCTATTTATGATAGCATTTTATTAAAATTTATCAAAGTTCTTTCTAATTTCATCATGTATTTTTTAGGGGTGGCAATTCGAATTAGTCGTGTCATTTTGGAGTTCTGTTGATTTTTATTTGTGTATATATTTTTGGTACTCTTTAATCTATATAATTTAATCGTGTCATATACGAGTCATTTCGGGTTATTACCATAAACGGGTTATCGTGTCAAACATTGTCAGCGCTGTATTTTTACAGCGTGAAAGATGGTAAGATTAACATATAGTTAAATGTTGGGGTAATTATTTTCAAGTTTCATTCACTTAGTCAATGAGGGAAGAGATCCTTTGACTGAGTCAATAGTATCAAATGTCATATTTTATCAACTCCGCACATTAAAATGACAAATACACTCTTAAAATACACTCTCACAACTGTTTAGAACTGCCATATCGTTTTTTTAAAAAAAACACAAAATCTTTAAAAGTCCATAACTTCAAATTTACAAATTCAAAATTCAAAAAATTTATATATTTGGAGTCTACTTTTCGAGATCTATCAAACAACACACATATTCGATATTTTTTGACGAAAAAATCAAAACAAATAAATTTACTATTTATGTAAAACCTCAATTTTTTCCGGCGAAAACTCTTTTTCTGCAGCTCAGGCAATGGTGCCACTGCCGCGGACAAGAAAAAACGAAGAAATAAACGAGGAGAGAGAGATACATGAGGAGAGAGAAACACTCCAGTGAAAATTCCGACGAGATTTTCCGGTGCGCTGTATCCGGCGAGTCTCCGGTGGGGTGGGGTGGGGTGGGGTGGGGTGGGGTGGAGGTGGAGGTAGAGGTGGGCTATTAGAGAGAGAAAGAGCGTGAGATTATGTATTTATTTTTAGAGAGAGAGTAAGTGGGTTTAAAATTGGTGTGTGTGAGGGTATATTTGTCTAAATATATGTAGTCTATAATGAAAATGGACTTAGTACATTAAAAAAAAATCAATGGAATTTGATCCATCTCTGACCCAATAAATAAGACTAGCCTTGAATTATCCCTTAAATGTTAGAAGTTACATTTGACTAACGGTAAATAATGCGTGGTAGTGTAACACAAACTTTTAAGAAAACATATTGGGCAAATAGAAAAACAACTATGAAAGTGAGAGTAAACTCAAAATAACCGTAACCATGGTTTATATTTGTCAAGTTTTGAGGTGTAAAATTATAAATCAATAACCCTAATTTTTATATTTAATATTTTCAATATATATATATATATAATAGCTAATCCAATTAATCTTTGTCACACCATGGTTACTTTAAAAATAATGTAATCAGTAGTTTTTATTTATTTTTTTGCTTATAATAGAAAAGATTGGAAAAGAGAATTTATATGGCTAACTCTATGTGATGGGAGAAGGCAAGGATAGGTGTAGTAAACGGACGGATACGGATCAAATACCATGTTTTCCATATCCGTATCCGTTATGTGGATATATTATCCGTATCCGTATTCGCCCGGATAATTAAAAAACTATACATATTCATATCCGATCGGATACCTCAGATTCGGATAATATCCGTATCCGTTTACACTGTTTAGCCATCACAAAAAATAACTATTAAAAATCCAATCCAAATAAATATATAACAAAATTAAACCTCTTCACATCAATAATTATGGGTTCCATAATAATAGTAGCATTCCAAAATGATAATATGGCTTAAATTCATCCATACTTTACAACCAGATAAGCATAAAGCTATCCAAAAAAAATAATAGTATCATTCCATAACAATAGATATAAATATGCACATTTTAGATTAAATCCAATTTAGTGAGAATGATAACCTTATGGATCTTTTAGTCTTCAAAACATACTAATATTTTTATTTTAATAAGTATACATTTTTTATTTTGTATATAATATACCCGTTGTTAACTTCAGTTCTCATCATAATAAAAATCATCTATTTACTCTTTGTTTCGCTCCTACATTTATTTATAATTAAAGAAACTAATGAACAACCACATGAACAATATTTAAATACAGTTATATATTTGTATTTTTACTTTGTATGTACTTGATGTTGTTAACTTTTTGTTGCATGAGGAGGGGATGCGCAACGATAGAGCGACGGAGTTGATGCGTAGCAGAGGGGTTGATGAGAAGCGGTGGCGAAGTTAATGCGCTGACAAGATGATGAGGTGGAGGGGGAGGTGGCGGAATGAGGATTTTTTGTGGAGTAAAATGAGGGTTTATTTTCCTTTATTTTGTACGAAAGAGAAATGAAATGGAATTAGGATTTTTTTGTTTTGAGTGGAGTATATGTTATTAAATGGGCGTATGTTGTGTGTGATAGGGTGTATTATTACTTTAGTGTAACTCCATGATAATATACTCAATAAAATAATAATACATGACATTTTATAATATACCCAATAAAATAATAATTGTATGGTGTTTTTATTTTGAGTGGAATATGTGTTTGTTTTGTTTTAGGGAATAAACAATTAAGATTTTTTTTAATATTATTTTGTTAGTAATACTAATACTAATATTATTAGTAATATTTTAAACATATGTTTGACAGATACTGATATCCGATAAAATGGATACTCTGGATCGATACGGATTATCCGTGTCGAATACTAGTACTATCCGTATTCATATCTGTTGTATTCGGATATTTTTATAGAGTATCCATATTCGTATCAGTTTTCATTTTTTCAGATAAATATCCTCAAATTCGGATTCGTATATTGGACGGATGCGGATTTTCGAATATCCGTTTATAGCCCTAGGGAAGGATGATGATGATGATGATGATGATGATGATGATGATGATATAATTTTATTTTATTTCCTTTAAACTATTTTTAGTATCTCTAATGGATATAATTTTAATGTGACTACTAGTCCAATATTGAGCATTAATATTGCATCACTGTCTTAAAATATGCAATCTATAAAGTTAGTTTTCAAATGGGGCTCATGCGGGGGGCAACAAACCTAAGTTGTTATTAGAATTATTGGAACTTAAAATTGAGCTATTGTTAAAACTTTTGGAACATAAGATTAAAGAGTATAAAGAACTCGAATATTTGGCACGGTGGTGCTCACATGATGTGTAAATTGAGGATTATGAATCATTTGGACGTCGTCATTTTGTGACTGGTCAAATATATTTGATGTCACACTTATAATGTATGCATAAGCGATTCTCTTATTACACATTAGTACTTATTAATTGTTGAATCTTTATAACAAAATATATAAACGTAAGTGTTGTTTTTTAAACTTGAAGACATTCACAATTGGTTTCTTTTGACCTTACCTTTAATTTTTTACCAGGACGTTAGTACCTTCTACTAAATGAGTTTTGATTTGGTATTAATTATTTTCATGATATGTTAAACTTAACAATTATGTGCTCGGAATATGACATGTCAAAAAAATATTAAAAATACTAAAAAGTTAAAAGAAAAATAAAGAAAAAAGAGAAAAAACCTTGAAAATATGGGGAGAAAGGTTGAGAAACAAAAAATAAATATTTTTAATTTTTAACAAAAAAGCCTTCATTCCCGCTCCCCATCTCCCACATATTTTCGTTCCTAGTCTAGCCACCCTACCCACCAAATTGTCCATAACCCTCTCCTCCTCAGCCCCGAACCCAGGCCACCTACCTGGTCCCCTGCACCCAACCTTCGTGCATCACCCAAAACCCCACACTCAGTCGAAACCATTACCCCAACCCCATTTTCAGTCGAAACTACCTCCTCCACCCCAACATCGTCGACATCTAACGAGGCTTCACCACCCAAAATTGACTATTAAAGAATCGACAAACACCCCAACCCCATTGGGAGGCTTTTATTTTTATTTTTATTATGTTTTTATTTTTTAATTTTTAATAAAAATTAAATTATTTATTTTTCATTTTTTTCTTTATTTTTCAATATATATATATTTTATTTACCTTATTTTTATATATTTTCCTTTATGTATCAAATCAAACTAAATTAGTAAAAGATGTTAAAATAAAAAAGGATTAATTATGAAGTTATTCAAGTGAAAAAAACACTAAACTTAATATCCAAATATATTTTTATTATATGTTTGTATGAAGGGGGAGTCCTCCAAATTTAATGAATCTAACTACTTATATTGATTTAATACCTAATCAATTAAATTGATTTTATAATACACTAATGTTTTGTAAACTACTTGTTTGTCAAGAATTGTAGGCTTGGAGTTATGAGCATAGACTTGTTATTTGAAGTGGTCCCTCTAGTGTCTATAAGATAAAAAGACAAATATCCTTTGTTGAAAATTACTTATTAAGTCCAAAATTAATTTTTTTAATTTTAATTATATTAAATTCCAAAATTATGAATTCTCCATTTATATTGTCTTAATAAATATCAGATAATTAATTAGGCATGTGATAAATGCAAAATTAAGGAATTGCGTTTGTTCCTATCTTTTAACCACTTGATGGTTAGTAGAAGCCTTGAAAAACCATTTACTTTGACTAGGAGTTTTGTCCCTCTTCACCTTATAAATAGAGGATGCATGCATCATATAGGGTATCTCATAACACACAATTATCTAAGGTGGAAGAGAAAATATGAAGTCCCCGTTTTCATATTTTCTTATAAAATTTTGAGCACACAAAAGACACAAGCTTGAGCTGTTTTCAAGAGGTTCTAAGGAGAAATTAATAGGAGCATTCAAGTCATATTCCAATCAATAGCACGACAATGGTTGGTATTCGATCATGGTTATATATCATAATTAAAATATGTGATTGCATGAAGATAAAACATCGTGGATTCATGACAAAACTGTTTTATAAACTTGATATAACATATAGGTTTATGTTTTTATTTTGATCAGAAAACAAACCTGATTAACATGTGGTATCAGAGCTTAAGGTTTATAATCTCATACTATCCATATACGAAATTTTCTTATAACAGTATAGATTTATTGCATGCTCAAAATTCTGAAATTCTTAAAATCTTGAAAATTGCAGAATTAAACCTTATGTATGACAGTCTTTTAAAACTTGTGCAGGAATACTATGTAACTAATATATATTAGTATTTCAAAATTTAAGTCCTCATATCTGTGTGAAATTCAGAACGAAATTGCATGAAAAACAGTCCTTATTTTTGTAGCCATCCTTGTATTGTTACAACCCTAATCTATTTCAAGAATGATTCATATGTTTCATGTCTCTAAAGTATTCTGGAAAACACTTATAATGATTATGATGAGGAAACTCGTCTATTTTTAAGACTAATTGGATGAAAAACAAAGAGTTAGGGCAAAACAATTTTTGGGGTAGAATTTTTTCTTTTCACAATGAATTGTGTTTTTCAAAATTTTAGTCTTCGATTGACTTAAAACTTGGTGGGTTGACTAGAGACATACAACGATCAAATTTCACCACCTTTGATCGTGACGTAATGTGTTTTTTGGCAATCCGAGTCCGTTAAGGCCCTCAAAATTCCGTTTCTACCATTTTGAGAAATAATCTCGGAGCTTATAACTTTTGACAGAAAAATGATTTTAATGTTCCACAAAAAGTTTTGGTTTTCTGGCATGTTTTACTTTGATTCTCTGGTGAAAAATAAAAAATTTCATTTTTGACAAAATTCGTGATTTCTTGCATTTTTAAGTAGCTATTTTCATCATACGAGTTGTTATAGTCATTTAATATTCATATATAATTATGGTTGTTGCAACGTAGTATATGATTGACATTAATAGGTAATTATAAAGACTTATAAGTAAATATTCATTTAAGTTAAGTCGAAAGCTAAATACACGCTGAGACTATATGTGAAAATATTAAGCGTATAGTCATTCAATTTATTATAAGAGTCCTTATAAAATTGGATGAGGCAAAACACATGATAATATCTCAATTAACAACGTTACACCTGTTTGTGAAAATTGAATAGTTGACATGAAGTCCATTTATCATGGCATGAAAATCTTTAGGCAACAAACATAGATGCCAAAATTATGGGACCATGATAAATGAATTAAAGGGTAGTATATTTTGTAATCTGAATATTATGTGGTGACAATTACAAATTCCATAATAATTGGACTATTTAAGAAATCTCCCAAATTATATTAAGTCAACAATTCAATATTCGACGCTTATAAATTATTGTTGTGTGAATTTTTACTAAGTGAACATTGTTATTATTTGTTGTTCCCCTACACCTCTATTCGCAAGCTTATTCCTATTCCAAATTTGATGGAACTAATGTCTCTGAATGGAATGAGGAAATTGACTTTAGCTTGGGGGTCCTTGACCTGAATATGGCAATTATGTGTGATGAACCCGCTGTTATTACTGATACCACTAGTGAGGATGAAATTACTGTCCATAAAGCGTGGTCTTGATACAACAGGTTGACCCTTATGTTTAGGCGAATGTGCATTGTTGTTGACAAAAATACATCCCTACCTAAAACTACGAAAGTAAAAGTGTATTTGAATAACATTAAATAATTATTTCACACTACTAATAAATCCCTTGCTGGAAAATTGATGGATGACCTGACCACTATGAGGTTTGATGGCACTCGAACCATAAAATGAGCACATTATAGAGATGACCAATTTGGCTGTTAGTCTTAGGATTTTGGGCATGACAGTGGACGAATTTTTTCTCGTTTAATTCATCTTAAACACCCTACCTCCTGGGTATGGGCCTTTCCAAATCAATTACAACACTATTAAAGATAAGTGGAATGTAAATGATTTGTAAAGTATGTTAGTACAGGAGGAAGTAGACTCAAGCAACAGAATGTCCATGTGACTAGAGAACTGGTGGCAAATCCAATGGTCAAAGGAGATGGTTTTAAGAAGAATATTGGAAAGGGCATAAAGAAAAGCCGTGGGACGTCTCATCAAGCTGAACCTTCATCTACCATGAAGAAGGAAAAGAATGACAAGTGTCACTTCTATAAAAAGTAGGGCCATTTTCAAAAAGATTATCATAAATGAAAGGCCTGGTTCGAGAAAAAGGGTAAGCCTTTTATTTTTGTTTGTTTTTAATCAAACCTTATTAATGTTCCTTCTAACACTTGGTGGATTGATTGTTGTTCTACGTTCCATGTTTCTAATTCGATGTAGGGATTCATTACGATACGTAAAACAAATCCAAATGATAATTTTCTCTACATGGACAATAAAGAAAAGGCTAAAGAAGAAGCTATTGGAGTCTTTTGCTTAATGTTAGGTTCTATTTTTATTTTATATTTGCAAAAAACTTTTTATGTTCCCTCTATTTCCTATAATTTAATTTCAATTTCCAAACTTTGCTCTAGACGATTTTGCATTTGAATTTAATAATAATGGATTTGGATTGATTAAGATTTTTGTTAATGTTGGTTCTGGATTTTTATTGGATGCTTTATATCATTTAAATCTTAAAAATAATTTTTATGAGTCCCTTGTAACCCTGCATCCTAATGTTGGCATGAAATGTTCACTAAATAATAATAAAAAATTCTTATATGTGGCATAACGATTGGGGCACATATCTATGCAAAGAATTGAAAAACTTATTAAAGATAAAATTATTCATAACCTGGATTGGGCCGATTATGATGTACGTGTGGACTATATTAAAGAAAACAGACCAAACGTACAAAGAAATGAGCCACAAGAAGAACCCAACTACTTGAAATAATACGTATAAATATATGTGGACCTTTTGATGTTCCATCCATTGATAGAGAAAAATATTTCATCACTTTTATTGATGACTTTTCACATTATTGTGTGTTGTACTTATTGTATGATAAAATCTCAGTCTTTAAATGTTATTAAAATATACACAAATAAGGTTGAGAGGCAACTAGGCAAAAATGTAAAAATTATTAGGTCTGATAGAGTTGGTCAATATTATGGCAGATATGATGAGTTAGGGAAACGCCCTGGTCCCTTTGTTAAACTCTAAGAAAAATTAGGTATTTCTTCCCAATACACAATTTCAAGATCACCTTAGCAGAATGGTTTGCCTGAAAGGCATAACCGTACCCTCATAGAGATTGTTAGAAGTATAATAAGTAGGATTCAATTCCCTACATTTTTGTGGACACATTATCTAATGACCGATGTACACACTTAAATCAGGTTCCTTGTAAGTCAATTTGAAAACCCCCTTTTGAACTTTGGAAAGGATGGAAACCTAATTTAAGATACTTACGTGTATGGGGTTACCTAACGGAAGATAAAATTTATAACGCTCAGGAAAAAAAATTGGATCCTAGGACATTATCTTATCATTTCATTGGGTATCTAGAAAAGTCGAAGGGACATAAATTCTACTGTCCTAATCATACAACTAGAATAATAAAAACTAAAAACGCTAAATTTATTAAAGATAATGAAATCAGTGGGAGTGTAAAAGAAAGGGAAGTAGTCATTCAAGAAGTCATGGTACAAATTCCTATACCTCGAGTTCATAACATATCTGTTGTTCCTAATATTATCATTGAACCAATTATTGACCCAATCAATAACAACGAATAATAAGAGAATGATCAACCAATTAAACAATTACATAATGAGACTATAACAAATGAACCTGTTGAAGCACCACAAGAAGTTCCATTAAGAAGATCTCAAAGGTAAAGTATATTAACAATTCCAGATGTTTATGTGGTATACCTTCAAGAGGCCGAATGTAATATAAGGAATATTAATGATCTGATTTCTTATGAAAAAGCTGTGAATAGTGAAGATTATGATAAATGGATTAACGCCATGAATGAAGAAATAAAATCTATTAATGACAATAAAGTTTGAGAGTTGGTCTAATTGTCAAAAGGAGAAAAACAAGTTGGGTACAAATGGATCTTTAAGACCAAACTTGACTAGAAAGGCAATGTCGAACGACACAAAGTTAGACTTGTTGCCAAAGGTTTTAATCAACGGGAAGGCATTGATTATAATGAGACCTTCTCTCCAGTGTCAGAAAAGGACTCATTAAGATATTAACATTGGTGTCTCATTATGATTTGAAGTTGCGCCAAATGAATGTCAAAATGGCTTTTCTGAATGGGAGTTTAGAAGAAGAAGCTACAAGGCTTCATAAAGGAAGGAAAGGAAAACATGGTCTGTATGTTAAAGAAGTCAATATATGGTCTAAATCATGCTTCTCATCAATGGTACATTAAGTTCCATAATACCATTACATTCTTTGGGTTTAAAGAAAATATTGTTGATCGATGTGTATACTTGAAGATCAGTGGGAGAAAGTTTGTAAATTTAGTACTATATGTTAATGATTTTATTATCGCCAACAGTGATATTGGCTTATTACATTGGGATTGTTATAAAAAACTTACATTAACAAAGTTTTATTAAGATTCAACATATAAAGTTACAATCCCGTTAATGTTCCACTTCAAAAATGGGATAAGTTCAGCTTAAGTCAATGCTTATGAAGTGATTTATAAAGGGAGCACATGAAAGACATGACTCATGCTTCGCTCATAAGGAGCTTGTTGTGTGCACAAGTCTGCACTAGGACGAACATCACTTTTACCGTTGGGATGATGGGCAGATATCAAAGCAATCCATGAATTTACCATTGAAAAGATGTAAAGAAAGTGCTGAGGTACCTGCAAGGGAATACGGATTACATGCTCACATATTATAGGAAGACTAATCACTTTGAGGTGGTTGGTTATTCAGACTCAGATTTTAGGGGATGGATTGATAGTAGGAAGAGCACTTCAGTTTATATTTTTCTTCTTGCTGACGGAGCCGTTTAATGGAAAAGTTCAAAGCAGAGCGTCATTGCATCGTCTGTTATGGAGGCTGAATTCGTAGCTTGCTTTGAAGCTATAAATTATGGATCATGGCTGCGAAACTTTATTTCAGGACTTAGAATTATGGGATCGATATCTACGCCGTTGAAGATATATTGTGATAATGTTGCAACAGTCTTCTTTTAGAAGAACGATAGGTATACTAAGGCAACTAAGCATATCAAGATAAAGTACCTATCACTGAAAGAAGATGTTTAGAAATAAAGAGTGTCGATTGATTGATCACATTAGTACTAGTGGTAACATATCAGATCCTCTTACGAAAGGACTACTTCCGAAGAACTTTGTGGAACATATCAAAGAGATGGGTCTCGATTGGTTAGATTGTGATTGCTATTTGGCTTAGTTGTTTAACATTATTACTTAAATTCAATTAAAGTGTTTTCGGTTTCTATTATTTATGTCTTTTTTGAATGCATGCATATGATTATGACTTATTGTTTGATAGAAATAGTCCTTTATTCAAAAGAACATTATGCCACCCAATATAAAAGGCTTAGTTGAATGAAACATTGGTGTTGTGGTACATGTAAGGAACCATATTGTTGAATAGTATGGAACCGTCATGACTCGCATCCTTGAATCGTTTGATTTAGCAAACTATAGTTATCAGTTATTGTGCACCTAATGATACCTAATCTAATTATAAGGATTATTAAGATCAAGTGGGAGACTGTTGGAAATTAATAATTAAGTCAGAAATTAGTTTTTTAATTTCAATTATAATAAATTTTGAAATTATGAACTCCCCCTTTATGTGGTCTTGATAAATATCAGATAATTAATTAGGCATGCGATAAATGCAAAATTAGGAGATTGATCTTGTTCCTATCTTTTAGTAACTTGATGGTTAGTGGAAGCGTTGAAGAGATGTCTACTTTGACTATAATTTTCAACCCTCTTCTCCTTGTAAATAGAGGACCCATGTACCATCTAGGGTTATCTCATAACACACTATTATCTAAGTTGGGAGAGAAAATCCAAAATTTCATTTTTCATACTTTCTCATAAAATTCTGGGAACACAAAAGACACAATTCATTGTTGTTTTTAAGAAGTTCTAAGGAACAATTAATGAGAGCATTCAAGTCATCTTCAAATCAATAGCAATGGACAAATGTTGATATTCAAACATGATTATATAGCATAATTAAAATTTGTGATTGCATGAAGATAAAATATTATGGATTCATGACAAATCTGTTTTATAAAATTGCTATAATATATAAATTTATATCTTTATTTTGATCGCAAAATAGTCTAGATTAACATCCTTGCCACCCTATACCTCTAATTTATCAATGGCATTACATGCACTCATCAATATCGTTTCCACTAAAGGCTTGTTAAGATATAATCAAAGCTAATCTGTACCCATTCACTTTTTCCCTCTAGATGGGAAACAATTTATCATTGGCAGATTACAATGACTGAACTAATTAAGAAGAAGTGCCAGATGTATACCAACCTTGTTTATAACATAAGCTAAAGGTACTCAACTTACGATTTTCACCTAATTAGCTCCACCGTTCATGGAATACAATGTACTTTAGAGTATCAGTTGACCAAGTAAAAGTAAATCTATGAATAAATTAATACCAATATTTACACACAAAGATATATATGTGCATATATTATAAGTTCAGTTCCTTCTTTCTATGCAATCGTGTCCCCTTATAAATCATTCAACCTGAATTTATGCTGCCAGCTGCAAATTTTTGTCACGTATTTTCAGATCACCTATCACCAAACACTGATAGATAAGTGTATAGAATTTCATGGCCGACCTTAGTTGTCCTGTTGATTTTGTTTTTGTTGAGCAGAAATGTCAGAATCAAATTTGTTTGTCTTATAGCAGGGTGTCGTTTTTCTCTATGAAGTTGAAGGAAAATTTCCGTAATTTAGAAGTTTTCTCCGTACAACTTAAAAATCTATATTTGTATTTTACTTCAGCTAAATTTTGGAAAAAAAATTCAATTGTCATTAAAGTAACGTGTTCGAATATTAAATAAAATTCATCAACATATTAGATTATCGAAATTACCTTATAAAAGAATTATAGAAACTGTGTACATGAATCCATAGTGATGATTGAGACTAGGGGGTTGGAGGTCTTCCACAGACTAATCATTCTCTCTATGAGTCCTCTCTCATTGATTCGAATGATGAGAAGAGTCTTTGAGCGCATTAATTTTGGGGACCAGAACTCTTAATTATATAGACATCTAATTAGAACCCCATAAATTATAATTAGGTGACTCTTGAGTAACACGACTTTTGAGTAACACGACTCTTGAGTAACCAGTAGGTGGCTTTTGGGCAACCACACATTTCAAATTTCATATTTACTGTTGATGTCTTTAGAGCTTACATAATTAGATCAATTCATTTGCCTATTTAAAAATTGAAGCTCAAATATAATTAATATTTTAATATGTGAACCCGCATTAAATTATTTGGAATATATAAAATATTCCAACAATCTCCCACTTGGGCTACATAATAATTTCGAATGTAATTAGATTCAATAACCTTAAGTGCATAACGAATTGCTTTCTATTCTTAAGACATCTCCCGTATCAATCTCGTCCATCTCATATACCAGTCTGAGACCAAAGCGACCTTCGTTACATTTATGTGGTAACTCGATCCATCAATGATCACCACACCAAATATATTCAACGACATAGATCAAGTATGGATGTGTGGCTGGAAATTACATGCAATGTGATCTCAGACATGCCTATTTCTAATTGGTCCTAACTTCATTCCGTAGTGATATCAAACCTTAGTCTTTTTAACCTTATATTATACCACAATTTAAAAGACAATATATTCAGAGTAAACAACAAAATAAAAATACCATTAACTTTATTCTGCAGAAAACTGAAACATACATAAAGTATCTGAGTAGTGTTAAATGAAGGAACATTAAACCGAATACAAACTCCCACTAAAGCTGAATATCATCAAACTGAACAACACCTATATGGGTAGTGTGCTTATGAAAGACCTTGAGTGGTACGCCTTAGTAAGCAGATCCGCGAGCACGAAGTTTGTTCTTATATGTTCAATAGACACTATCTTACTCTGAACTCTTTCCTTAACAAAAAGAAACTTAATGTATATGTGCTTAGACTTCAATAAGCTTCTGTTGTTATTAGAATATAGAATTGCTGAATTATTGTTACAATACATCTGTAGTGGCCTTTCAATGCTATCCAAAATATGCAACCCAGTGACAAAATTTCGCAGCTATATCGCATGATTTGTTGCCTCATAACATGCTATGAACTCTGCTGCCATAGTGGAAGGTACAATGAGTGACTACTTAGCACCCCGCCAAAAATAGCACCTCCAGACAACATGTATACATAGCTAGAAGTGGATCTCTTAGTGTCTTGGCAACTCGTAAGATCGGCATCAGAATACCCAATGATCTCCAAATTATCTGACTTCCGATAGATGAACATGTAATTTTTTGTTCCCTATAAATACATCATAACCCATTTGTATGCTTTCTAGTGATCCATTCCAGGGTTACTCACATATCTGCCTAACATACCCACTATGTACACTAAATCCAGATGCGTACATACTTAAGCATACAAAAGACTCCCTAAAGCTGAGGCATAAGGAACCTTTTTCATTTCTTTACTTTCAGTCTCATTCGTGGGGCATTGACAAACACTAAACTTGTCTCCTATAACAACAGGAGTATCTCCTTGTGCACAATATTTCATGCCAAATCTAGCGAGTACCTTCTCGGTATAACTCTTTTGTGATAACCCAAGGACACCCCGAGAACGATCTCGGTGTATCTTAATTCCCAATACAAAAGAGGCGTCCCCAAGATCATTCATTTTAAAATTCTTAGTTAGAATTCTCTTAGGTTCGTGCAATAAGCCTATATCGCTGCTAGGTAATAGTATGTCATTGACATAGAGAACAAGGAAGATAATTTAACTCCCACTTAACTTATGATATACACAGTCATCTACTTCATTGACCTCAAAATCGTATGAGATAATGACTTGATAAAACTTGTGATATCATTTACGGTAATCTTGTTTGAGACCATATACGGATTTCCTGAGTTTGCAAACCATAGACTTTGGATCAAATGGGTCAAAGTTTTCTGGTTGCACCATATATATGGTTTCCTCAATATTATCATTGAGAAAAGCCATCTTAACATCCATCTGATGAAGCTCTAAATCAAAATGATCTGCAACTGCTCATGAGGTTGTTGAGTTTGCTTTTCTGGAACAACTCTTAGATTTTGAGTAGGGAAGTCCTCATTGTTGTCTTTTTGAACACTGTCAGCAGGCTAAACAATGTTTAGAAGAGGAATTGATTCCTTTTCAAAGACAACATTCTTATTCTTAACCGTATCTTTCCCCTCAAACGCAACATCCTCAAGAAATCTCATATTTCCCGTCTCAAAAAAGGACTTAGTTGAGGGATCAAAGAACTTAAAACCCCTCAACCGTTCAATATACCCAAAAAAATAGCAGCTAATTATTCTTGAGTCCAATTTCTTTTCAATTGGCCTATAAGGCCTTGCCTCAACTGGACACCCCCAAATGTGTAAATCTTTAATGACAGGTTTTCAGCCTATCTATAGTTCATAAGGGGTGTTGATACCAAATTTAGTCTGCTGACGTGGACCATTCACTTGAAGACACGTGTCAACCTACGTGGCAATTACAAACACTTTCAACGAACAACATACTGTCACTGAGCTAATCAAGCGCCCCGAGAAACTCAATCATACCGAGAAGCTTAGGCGCCCCGAGGAGCTTAATGATCCGAGCAACTTAAGCGTACCGAGTAACTCAGGCGGTCCGAGCAACTCAACGTACAGAGCATCCAAATCAGGAGAATCAAAAAGACAACTGCGCATTAAATGCTCATTATTATCGTACATATATATATGTCTACTAGATAACAGCGCATTGTCCTTTCACATGTACATCCTCAAGGCTATAAATACATTGTAACCTCCTCATTAGAGGGGGACTCTGGATCTCTTGGTAAACCATTTATATAGATTTCTAGTCAAACAGTTAGCAATACAAAAACAGTGGATGTAGGCAATTCTTATAAGGCCGAACCACTTTAAAAATCTTTTGTCCTATTTATTTTATCTGTGATTGATAAATTAGAGATAATCTAATTTTTTACATCAACAGATTGGCGCCGTCTGTGGGAAATGACTGTAATTAGCATTTTTCACCAAAACAATTCATTATCAATGGCCGATAATCCGGAATCCAGTAATCGAAACATTGGGGTCCCTCCGAACCTTTCTACTCCCCCAAATGTTGAAGATCTAACTGGTATAATGGCTAATCTGGGCCAAGGCCAGACGGCCATGCAAGAAATCATGGGACAACTTATACAAACTGTTCAAGATGGAGTGCCAGATCAATCAGGACAACGAAGTGTTTAGAGAAATACCCGTTTACCCTCTTCGCGAACTAGGCAAATGCTATTCCTAGAGGAATATCGATCCAGACGCACCGTCTCATATCGTACTGAAAGATCTAATGATCATTCTTATCAGCCTGGTCGGACTTCCTCAGTATGAGCTACAGACTCTCAACAAAATGCCACTTTATCTCCATAAAGGACCAATGCTCTTGAAAAGTTGATTAGAGTCTCTCCTTTTGATCGTTTGGGCCCTAGGAGAAATAGAAGTCCCCCTAGGATTGTGTCGAGGAACTCTCAACGACCATCCAATCTAAGGGAAGGCTCTGCCCAATCACGACCAATTGCTCATAATGAAAGATCCCAAGAGGCAAATTTAACGCGATCAGTTGCTCGAACCAATAGGCCCGAGGAGGGAAACGATGCATGGAAGGGCTCTATTCAGAGGTTGGAAGACAGATTAGGGGAAATGGCTAAGGCCAAGAATCCTCTACAAAGAACTTTTGTCCAAGGAACACCATTTGTACAGGCAATTGTGGATTTTCCCACACCATCAAAATTCAAAGCTCTTGTGGTGACGCCTAAATATGATGGAAAAACTAACCCTGTCCTTCATATAGAATAATACTAAGATGCTGCAGATATCTATGCAGTTCCAAATGAGATGAGATGCAGGGCATTTTCAGGAACTCTTACCGGATCTGCTCAGATATGGTACAACAACCTTCCTTGGGGGAAAATTATGACTTTCTTTCAACTAGTAGAACTCTTTATTGGGAACTTCTGTTTTGGAGCAAAACCAGTCAAACGAGTAGGACACTTGCTAAGTGTTAGACAAAAGACAGGTGAAAGCACCAGGGATTATATTACTCGTTTCAATAACGAGAAACTTGAGGTAATTGATTACAAAGAGAAAATAACAATTACTGCTCTGATGAGTGGGTTGTTGCCAGATAAATTGTACTACACTTTAGCCAAGGATCCGCCTAGGACCATGGCTGAACTGATTGCAAAAGCACCCAAAATCATGAATGCTAAGGAGGCCATGGCTGCGAAGAAGAATGCAGATACTAAGGAAACCAAGGTCGAGGCTGATAAGACCGAGAAGAAGGATCAGAAGAATAATGGTGGCAACAGACAGTCGAAAGCAAAGAAAGCACTAGAACAGTTGAAGAAAATTAGAAATTATACTCCTTTAAAGGTAGATATAAACCACATTCTGGAAAAAATCAAGAACAACGAGGAGCTAAACTGGCCAGAAAAAATGAAGGCAGATCCTGAAAAGTGGAATAAGTCCAAATATTGCGAGTTCCATAAAGACCATGGTCACACTACCAAGCATTACATAACTCTCCAGAATGAAATTGAAGCACTCATCAGGCGGGAAAAATTAACCCAGTATGTTGATTGCCGAAATGGTGAAAAGACCAACGACCAAAGAAGGCAAATATCTAAATATCCTCATCGAGCAAAGGAAGACATGAAGAGAAGTCACGAAGAAGATCCAAAAGATGACCAAGATGACCCCGATCTCCCTAAAAGACCAAGACAGCCAGAATGTGAGGTATTTTCAATCCATTTTGGATCATTTGAATGTAATGTTATTACATGTGGATATGTAGGAGGTGAGGATATGACTGCAGAGAGGAAAACTTACCTCAATGAGGCTCAAGCTTTCTCGTACATTCAGCGAATAAATATGGCTGAAGATGATCGCCCGAGGAAGGTGAATAAAAACAAATTGGTCATTGGTTTCTCTAAGAACGACCTGGTAGGTGTACTATATCCTCATGATGATCCATTGGTGATCAAGATGAGAATGAAGGAAGTGGTGATTTCACGAGTACTGGTAGATAATGGTAGCTCGACAGACATCATGTTCTATCCATGCTTTGACAGTTTGAATATGAAGCTAGCCCAGTTAGAGCCGTATCATAGGCCCCTCCTTGGTTTTACTGGCGAGAAGGTTTTTCCACTTGGGACGATCAAGTTGGATATGCTCATTGGTACATGGCCTGCTTATCAAATAGAAAGAGTATGCTTTTTCATAATGGATAAAAATGTCCAATCAACTTAAAATATCATCATTGGAAGGGTAGGTCTGAAGAAATTCGAGGCGGTACCATCTACTGTGCATCAATGTTTAAAATTCCCAACCAATTTTGGAGTGGGAGTGGTGAAAGGCGACCAAAAAGTAGCTTGGGAATGCTACTATTCATCTGTCGAACAGGAGGAACGTGAAGAATCCAGGAAGAAGACTACTACCTATCAAGTGGATGAGATAGAAGATGCAGAGATTGAAACGTTAGACCCTAGAGATGAGTCTCAGCTCGTGAAGGGACAAGTCATGCAGGCTACTGAAAATATCATTCTCGACGATGAGCATCCAAAACGAACAACTCAAATTGGTGCTTCACTGGATGTATCGATAAAATAGGAATTAATAGCATTTCTAAGGTTTAGAAAGAAAAATTTTGCATGGAGTCATGAAGACATGCCAGGGATAGATCCGAGTTTCTTATGTCACAAGCTCAACGTGAATAAGGAAATCAAGCCAGTAAAACAGCGAAGAAGAGTGTTCAGTCCTGAGAAGAACCAAGCTATACAGGAAGAAGTAGAGAAATTACAAAAAGCCTCTTTTATTGAGGATGTCAAATATCCCGATTGGCTAGCAAATGTGGTCATGGTAAAGAAGAAAAATAACAAGTGGAGGATGTGTGTAGACTTCACTAATATTAATAAGGCATGCCCAAAGGATCATTTTCCTTTTCCCCGAATCGATCAACTGGTGGATGCTACCTTGGGGCATGAATTGTTGAGTTTCATGGATGCTTATTCTGGTTACAACCAGATTAAGATGAAGCCTGAGGACAGGGAGAGTACCTCTTTTATCATCCCAAGGGGAACTTATTTCTATAATGTTATGCCTTTTGGACATAAAAATGCAGGTGCAACATATCAGCGGCTGATGAACAGGGTGTTTGCGGAGCAAATCAGTTATAACATGGAGGTTTATGTTGACGATATGGTGACGAAGAGAAACAAAGCTGCTGATCATCTCGTTGACCTAGGTCAGACCTTTGATCAACTAGAGAAATATCAAATGAAATTGAATCCTACCAAATGCATATTCAGAGTACGAGAAGGTATGTTTCTCGGATATATTGTTAATCGATGAGGAATTGAGGCGAACCCTAAAAGATCAAGGCTCTATTGGAGCTACGATCTCCAACCACGAAGAAGGAAGTGCAAAGCCTCACAGGGCGAGTTACAGCACTTAATAGATTTGTGTCACGAGCAACAGACAAATGTCTCCCATTCTTTAAAACACTCCGAAAAACTTTTGAGTGGAATGATGAATGCGAGGAGGCCTTTCAAGAGTTAAAGAAGTATCTGGGGATACCTCCACTATTATCTAGACCAGTGATGGGAGAAAGACTATACTTGTACCTGGCAGTTTCAGAAAATGTAGTGAGCTCGACGTTAATAAGAGTGGAGGATGGAGTACAAAAACCAGTCTATTACACGAACAAAGCTTTCCAAGGAGCAGAAATCAGATATCGCACTAGCACTGATTGAAGCAAGCAGAAGGATGAGGCCATACTTCTAAGCCCATACTATAGTGGTGTTCACTAATATGCCATTAAGACAAGCTCTGCATAAACCGAAGAAATCAGGAAGATTGATGTACTGGGAAGTAGAACTTGGTGAATATGATATAATTTATGAGCCTAGATCGTCGCTCAAAGGGCAGGAAGTAGAGGATTTTATTGCAGAATTTACTCAGGAGGATTCCTACGACGAGCAGGAGTTGAATACAGACCAACTTGTGGATGTTATAGGATCATCAAATTTAAACCCCGACTAACTTACGTCGGGGAACGAGCAGCGAGAAGTACTGGAGGGTAAAAGGAAGCATCAAATATTCCACCGAGGAACTCTGTCTGACCAAGAGTTTGATAATAAAGTACATGTGTGGAATCTGTATGTAGATGGCTCTTCGTGCTCTACAAGCAGTGGAGCAGGGATTATTTTAAACAGTCCAGATGGGATTGATGTGGAATATGCTCTACGCTTTCAATTTAAGGCTTATAATAATGAGGCCAAATATGAAGCAATGATCGTGGGTCTAAGACTGACCAAAACCATAAAGGCAGAGAAAGTCGTTGTGTTCAGTGGCTCCCAGCTAATCGTAAATCAAATTCTGGGGGTATATGCAGCAAAAGGAGAATTAATGGTCAGGTATCATGCAAAAGCGATAGAGGTTGTATCAAGTTAACTGCAATTCAGTTAATTAGAATACCAATATTGGAGAATGCAAGAGCAGACGCCCTAGCTCGGTTAGCATCAGCCACATGCACCAAGCTACGAAGAACAATCCCAATAGAAATCCTGGCTGGTCGGAGCATCGATAAAGATCTGACGATAAACTTCATCACCCTTGACTTGGGACCATCTTGGATAGATCCCATCAGGGCCTATATTGAAGAGGGGGATTTACCAACTAATAAACTCGCAGCCAAGAAACTAAAGTTTAAAGCTGCTCATTATGTATTGACCAATGGCATTTTATATAGACGAGGAATTATAACAGGGCTACAAAGATGTGTCCACCCCTCCGAAGTGAATGATTTGATCGAAGAGGTTCATGAAGGATCTTGTGGAGCCCATGTGGCAGGTCGGACACTTATGCAAAGAATAACAACGCAGGAGTATTACTGGCCGATGATGAGAGCTGATTGTGTAGCTTATGCTAAGAAGTGTGATAAATGTCAACGCTTCTCTTCTATCCGAAGAACTCCCCAAGCATTATTAACACCCATCACGTCTCCTTGGCCATTCACCATGTGGGGAATAGACTTGGTCGGGCCACTTCCAATGACCAGGGGAAGATTTAAATACCCCGTGATTGCTGTGGATTACTTTACCAAATGGGTGGAAGATGAGCCTCTCATTGATATGACATACGACAAAGTCTATCAATTTATTTGGAAGAATATTATCTGCAGATATGGTCTGCCACATGCATTCATTACTGACCACGGAACCCAGTTTGATAACGAGGAGTTTGAAGTGTATTGTCATCAAGCCAATGTACTGAAGACCCATTCTGCACCAGGCTATCCCCAAAGAAATGGGAAAACTGAGGTGGAAAACAGAACGCTGCTGAATGGTTTGAAGAAACGACTAGATCATGTAAAAGGAAATTGGATTAATGAGCTACATTCTGTGCTGTGGGCTTATCGTACCACACGACAAACAACAACTGGAGAGTCTCCATACATGCTGGAGTTTGGGAGTGAGGCTGTCATACCTGCTAAATTGGGTTTACCCACGCATAGGGTGCTTAATTTCAAATCTCCTGTCAGTGATTTGATGAGAAGATTAGACATGGATATGCTCGAGACGTTAGGCAAGAAGCAGCAATTAGGAATGCAGCGTATCAACAACAACCAACTTTGTTCTATAACAAAAGAGTGAATAAGTGTGATTTGAAGGAAGGGGATTATGTGTTGAAGAAAGTGATCCAAAAGAATAACAAACTAGAAGCCAACTGGCATGGACCCTACAGAGTAACATAAGTTGTTCATCCAGGGACATACAGGATTGAAACCTTGGAAGGTGAAGAATTCAAGAATGCATGGAATGCAGAGCATCTGCGCAAATATTATCAATAATTGAAATTCCTATGTAATATAATTTCTTCATTATGAATAAAGTGATGTTTCACCCAGTTTCTCTCTTTGTTGAAATTTTTTCGGAATATTAGTGCTACACACTACACATCAATTACCACCAACTCCGGTTGGTCGGAAATCAATTACCACCAACTCCGATTGGTCGACAAATCAATTTCCACCAACTCCGGTTGGTCGGGAATAAATTACCACCAACTCCGGTTGGTCGGCAAATCAATTACTACCAACTTCGATTGGTCGGGAATCAATTACCACCAACTCCGGTTGGTCGGCAATCAATTACCACCAACACCAGTTGGTCGAGAACTAATTACCACCAACTCCGGTTGGTCGGGAAATCAATTACCACCAACTCTGGTTAGTCGGCAAATCAATTATCACTAACTCCGATTGGTCGGCAAAACAATTAACATCAACTACGGTTGGTTGGGAACTAATTACCACCGACTCCGGTTGGTCGAAAAATCAATTACAATCAACTCCAGTTGGTTAGTACCAAACTAAGCAGGAACATGGGATGCAAATCATTCCATTACTTAGGCCCAAAGAGTGACAAGTCACTATAATCAAACAATAAATAGGACAAGTTCCATTATCCAAAAACAAAACAGAATGTACATATATTCACAAACAAACAAACAAGGACATTCTACAAATTATTTAGAAGAAAATAAAATGGCAAAAGAATAAAAATTTCTTCATTCAAATCAAGTAGATTACATATGATGTGAAAAATATACTTCATTACATAAAAACCCTATTCTATTATTTTTTTCCTTCTGCCTTTGAACAGGTTCTACCCCAACAGGAGGATCATCTAATGCATAAGGGGAATTTAGAAAGTTTAGATCTCACAGCATTCGAACATTCATCACGGAGGGACGATCAAGCAAATGCTCTGGGCGAGATATCTCAAAGTTTGCATGAAGACTGTAATCGCCGATATACTTGGAGATTAAGCATTGAGGAATTGCCCGAGCAGAAATCCAATTGATGTCAAGCTTAAAAGGAGGTACGAGAAAATCAAGCACTCCAGGGTCATATTAATTTCATAAGTAATGGCTTTGCTCCAATTTTAGCACACACAGTGCATTCAACCACCCTTGCTTGTACCCCACGTTATTTGACTGATGGATTCGAGCATCGAGATGGTAAAGGGCGTCATTATACCCAGCCATCCAAAACTCTCTGGGTTATTTATGGAACTGATAAGTTAACCTCTCCAGTTGCTCGTGGAGACTCTTCGCCAGAATTTCCTTATTTTCCAAAGCAGAACTCTGGGAAGAGATTTGGTCAGTAAAATTCAGAATTTTCTTGGTCATTTCTTCCAAAGCTTGATTCTTCGCCATCAACTGAAATGCCTGATTCTCCAAGGCCAGTTGAGTTCTCCCTTATTCAATAGAAACCCAACCATCCCTTGCTCATCCACGAGAAGAAGATCTTGCTCGTCCACGAGTAGATGTGTAGGGTCCAACTCTTTTTAAAGTTTCCAACTCATCTCATAAGTTGGCATTTTCTACCTCCAAGAAAGAAAAGCCTTCATCATTAACAGGGACCAAGGCTCCCGAAGAAGATGTAGCAGATTTGAGTTATTTTATCTCTTCTTATAAATCAATGTTCTCCTGCTCCAACAACTTGGCGATATGCCTGTGCTCTTCAACTTTAAGCTTTAGAACACTCTATTTCTTCTCATAAGCAGAGATAAACTTGTCATACCCTTTGTCAGCACTCAATTGTTGATATCTTTTCTCGTATCCTTGGTGCAAAAGGGTAGAAGATTCTTTATATTGCTGTTGGAGTTCCTCGATAGTTCCTTGGAGATCTTCAATCATCTCGTAGTATGCCACATTGTTGGCAACAACACGATCGATCAAACACTTTAAGTATTGATAAGCTTCAACTGCTCGTTTAGAAGCATCTGAATCAAGGATATCAGTGATTAGAGCCTCGTTAAGATCTGCATGACCAGCTTTAAAATAGTCATTGCATTTCTTCATCAATTCTGTGTCATGAGCTGATAAGTGCTCCATCCTGGCCATAAACTAACAAAGAGAATAAATAAAAAGAATCAATAATAATATAGACATGACAAGTAGAAGAGAAAGTCAAGACGAACAACCAAAGTTCGAATTTTTATTCATCATGAGATACATAGTCCAGGTTACATTCAAGAAAATAACAAAATAAAAAAGCCCAAACAACTTTACACCTTCTCCTTTTTTCTATGATTTCCTTAGAAGATTTGGAGGAAGTGACTGGTTGCTCGGAGGATAAGTGTAGCTTCTCGACAGAAGTGCTGGTTGGTTGGAGTTGCTCGGAGCAAGGTTAAACAACAGGAACAACGGGGACCTAATCTCCAATCATCATGGAAGATTCATTAGAATCAGCTTCATCCTCTTCTTCTACTCTAGGAGAGGGAGGAGGGCCATGAGTGTGCTGCTGGAATAACTCAGAATTCTCAGTAATTTTTAGTTCCTGCAAGGCTGTAACCCATCCATCCCTAAAATATTTGAGGCTGGCATACTCCATTTGAGAGGACATGGCAGTCATGCCCTTGTTCTAGCCTTTGTCCCAACTAGCACTGAATGATTTTTTAACTGTATTTTTCCTTTTTGCCTTCTCTGAGGAGGTCCTTTCCTTAAGGAGCTCCTCGGCAGCCTTCAACTTCTCTTCCACCTCCGTTTTCTGTCGCTTAACATCTTAAAGTTTAACAACTTCCTCTTCAGTAGACTTGAGCTTAACTTCAAGCTCTTTGTTGCTCTGTTCAAATGTTTTGTTGCTCTGCTCAAACTCCTTCAACTTCTTCTCCAATTCCTTGGAGGCATTCATAGCTTGATTTATGTCCTGCTCAATGGACTTAAGTTGCTTCTCTCAAGCAACTTTATCTTCCTCGTACTTTTGACGAGAGTATTTTAAAGATTGGGTCATCCCAACAAAAGCTTCCTCTACTCCTCCTGAGGAGCTTGAAGCCTTGATAACTTCATCCTTCTTCAAAATGCTGTTGAAACATGTCACCAACTGAAAAAAGAAATCACTTAAAGTCAATACATGAACATAGTATTAAAAAATAAAGGGGTCGAGCTAAAGATACTTACTGAGGCAATGTATTGAGCAGCGAGGGTAGTGATTCTCTCACGAGAAAGAGTATCTTCAAGGCCGTGGACTTCTGGGATAGTCCAGGATTTCACCAAGCCCATAGCAGAGCTCGGAGGAACAAAAGTTGGAACACTTTCAACATTTAAAGGTTGAGATATAGGTTCAGCAGGTCTCTCAGAAGAGCTTTTCTTTAACCTCATCAGAGGAGAAGGAACATTTTCAATGAAAGACGTTGTCTTTATTGGTGATATGACAATAACCTCGCTCAGAGGAGAGATAACGACAGTCTTGCTCGGAGCCACATTGGGCTTCTCGACAGCCTTCTTGGCAGCAGCAGAAGGGGGTACATTAGTAGTTTTTGTCCCTTCTTCTGGGATATCTTGTTTACTTTTCTTTGCCTCCACAGTGGTATAGGCATATTTGTCAAAAAAGGTCGAAGCTCTTCTCTTCTTCATCAGATCATTGATAGGAATACTCGACTCAGAGGAAGAACCTTCTACACTAGTCTCGAAGGCTGGCACTTGGTCAAGATTAACTATCAGTGGACGAGGACGAGTAGTGAAAGATGAAGTATAACTTTTCTACTGCAATAAGTAAGAAGCAGATCTAATATGCCCCTCAGCAACAGATTGATGCAAATTCCAGATAAGTTTCAAATGCTTTAAATTAACATCAGCCTCTTTTGGAGGTTTTCTTTTACTGTCAACTGTAACAAACAAAAACAAATATCAGTCATGCATTTTATCAAATATAAAGAAATAAAGATTTCAAAAAATAAAAACAACCTATCCCATTTCCATAAGGTGGACATCTGGGACCTTGGTATACATCATCTCCATTTAATGGAGGGTGTTGCCAATTTTTCATCACCACTCCATGATCAAAGTAATCCCTATTGGCATCATGAAGATTGACAACTAATGCTCTATTTAAAAACCAAGTTTTTAAATAGAAAGTACTATCGCTGATAACACATCTGTAGCAATACATAATCTCTAGAATCCCTAAACGGGTTCCATGAAGTTGATTCAACCTGTGTACGCCATTAACTATCCTCCATGTATTTGGAGCTATTCTTGCAGGTACAACATCAAAATATTGGCAAAACTCCAACCACAGGGGATTTGGCGGCAAAGAAAAGACACATTCGGCTATAAAAAGACTGGGGAACCAATGTCCCTCAGCCAAAGAAAAATAATCAGAAGGTTCAGAAAGTTCTTCTAAAATAACCCACGAAGGGATTGAAAATTCAGAACGAAATTTGTCAAGCGATTCAACAAGGTAAACCATGATGAACAAAGTAAATAAAAGAGAAGAAAGAAAATCCTACGTAAAAAGAGAGATCAGTTGACAACGAACGATGGAAAGAACGAGGCACAAGATAGAAAGAAAATGAAGATTTCAACGATACACATTTGAAAAGTGAAAGACGATAGGATTTCTGCCGCGCTTAAATACTTTACCTCGGGAATAGAGAAAGGCAATGATTACAAGGGAGGACGTTTGCGTCTCCGATGGCTAAAAGAAGAAAAGGGGCACAAATATCAAAGCGGTCATGAAAATTCAAAATATTTATGAGACCTGATATTATGCGCTCAAAAAGGAGTTATATACAATGAACTTTTTCTAAAAGCCAATAATCTGATTAGTTTTCGAGCAGAATATTCCACACTTTTCTTCAACCTCAAAGTGTGAAACATTGGGTGCTTCTGTTGATACCAATTTAGTCTGCTGACGTGGACCATTCACTTGAAGACATGTGTCAACCTACATAACAATTACAAACACTTTCAACGAATAACATACTGTCACCGAGCTACTCAAGCGCCCCGAGCAACTCAATCATACAGAGCAGCTTAGGCGCCCCGAGGAGCTTAAGGCTCCGAGGAACTTAAGCGTACCGAGTAACTCAGGCGGTCCGAGAAACCCAATGTACAGAGCATCCAAATCAGGAGAATCAAAAAGACAACTGTCCATTAAATGCTCATTATTATCGTACAGATATATATGTCTACTAGATAACAGCGCATTGTCCTTTCACATGTACAACCTCAAGGCTATAAATATATTGTAACCTCCTCATTAGAGAGGGACTCTAGATCTCTTGGTAAACCATTTATCGAGATTTCCAGTCAAATAGTTAGCAATACAAAAACAGTGGATGTAGGCAATTCTTATAAGGCCGAACCACTTTAAAAATCTTATGTCCTATTTATTTTATATATGATTGATAAATTAGAGATAATCTAATTTTTTACATCAACAAGGGGTTTTAGCTACCGTTGTACAAAGTACTCTATTTAGAATATATACTACACTCTTAAGTGCCTCTCCCTAGAGTAAATCTGGAAAAGAAGAATGATCAGTCATACTTCTTACCATATCCTTAAACGTTCTGTTTCGTCTCTAGGAATTTGATAAAAGGTTCTAGACGTTGTTCACCTAGTCTATCATATCTCCCATAGTATGCAACGCCACAATCAGATTTGACAACTTTAATCTTCTTGCCTAGTTGATTTTCAACTTCGGCTTTGAAGACCTTAGCACGTCCAGAGCTTGAGACTTCTCATGAATTAAATATAATTACCCATAAGGAGAATAGTTGTCTATAAAAGTGATAAAATATTGTTGGCTATTCCATGAAGCCGTAGGGAATGGATCGCAAATGCCAGAATGTATCAATTCTAAGACATTTTAACTCCTTTTGGAACTTAATTTCCTTATGTTTGTCTGTTTCCCCTTTATATGTTCAATACAAACATCAAAGTCTGTGAAATTAAGGGGTTGAAGTATTCCATCTGACGTAATTCTCTCTATTCTCCTTTTGGAGATATGACCTAAACACTTGTGCCACAAATTAACCGAATTCTCATCAGTTAATTTTAATTTTGCAAGGTTTCATTAAATGAATCATTGATATTTAATATATATAATTTATCAATTAAAGAACCAGTCGCAACCAAAGTAGAATTTAGAAAGAGAGTAACTTTATTATTTCCAAATGAACAAGAATAACTATATTTGTCCAAAACAAAAAATAGAAACCAAGTTCCATCTTAAAAATGGTACTACATAAGTCTTTATGAATTCAAAAAAATGACGAGTTTCAAAAGATAATTAAAAGGTCCCAATTGCTTCAATTCCAACTATTTTTCCATCGCCCAGATAGATGAATCTTTCATCATCATTTGGCGGTCCGCTCCATAGACAACCATGCATAGACATACTTACATGAATAGTAGCACCCAAATCTACCCACCATGGATAGGTACAAAAGCCAAATTAACTTTTGAATAAACCAAAATGATAAGTGTACCTTTCTTACACGCCATGTGGCGTAATTAGAACAATCCTTATTCACATGCCCCGGTTTCTGGAAAAGAAACAAGCAAATTGTGAATCCTGAACTTGTTTCTTTTGTTGAACTTTAGCTTTGGGTTGTGATGTTACAAATGCAATACCCTTATCATTAGTCCTTTTCCTCTTTATGTATCTTGAGGTAGATGCAATATGAGCAATTTCAGTTGTCGTTTCTCTCTTCAACCTTTCCTCTTCTTGCACACAATGTGAAATGAGCTCATTAAGAGTATATTTATCCTTTTGAGTATTATAACTCATTATAGACTGTCCATGGTATGCATGAAGAGATATCAATAACAGATGCACGAGCAAGTTACCATACAACTCTAACTTTAGTACTTTAAGTTTTGAAGTGATGTTAGACATCTCCATAATGTACTCCCGTATGTATCCTTTGCCTTTATACTTTATTTGGATAAGGTTAGCTAAAAGCGTACTTATCTCAACCTTTTTCGTTATTTCCAAAATGTAATTCAATATCTTAAAGGAAACTTTTGGCAGATACCTCATCGGACATACCGCCCCTAAAATAATCTAGAACATTGCGCTTTAGCATCATTAGACTTAAGAGATCAGAACGACCCCACTTCTCAAAGTTCGCTTTATCCGTAAGAGGAGCGGGTTGTTCCTTCCCTATCGCATAGTCTAAATTTATGCAACTAAAAACTATACGAATGTCCTCTTTCCAGTTCTTAAAGTTTGTACTGTTAAGCACATGAATTGAGGTCATGTTGGTAGTAATATTAACAGTATAAGCAGTAACTTAATCCGAAAGAACAAATAAATTACAAAAGCTCCAATTTAAAATTTATGACATGGCATATTATAATAAAATAAACTGATAAATGTAGGATATAAATTTAATATAACTGTAATGGTGGAATGGTGGGCCCATAAATGATAGACCTAGCACAACATTAACATTTAGTCTTTGGACATAAATATTAACTTGTAAGTGGTGCTCTCAATCCAGAAAAAATATTGATAATAAATTCGATTAACTAACCTCATTTGGTCTGATTAATTGTACATAATAGAATTCGGTCAAAAAACTTATCTTCCTTTGGGCCGATTAATTGTCCACATGAAAACTATAGAATTATCACATATTTAATTCTGCATGTATATTTATTATTCAGCCAAATAATAATCTTCCTTTGGGACGATTATTACCTGTGGGAATAATAAATATATTCACATAATTTTTATATCTCAAAATAAATTAATCTATGTAATAGAGGTTAGTTTGGAAACGTATTACTTTAATTAATTCATTTCAAGATATAATACAATTTTGGTATTTTTTTAAGAAAATATCCCGAATGGGAATCAAACTTTAATAAAAATCTGAAACCAAATAATTTTTAATTGAATATGAAAGTATTTGGTACACCTAATTTTATACTTGCCTTAGTTCCCAAAAAAATATGCATTTGAAAATAATTCTCACAAAAAAAAACTGATTTGGAAAGAATTCCCACAAACATTGAGTTAGAATTAATTCTCCCAAAAAAAATTGAATTGAGTGCTCACTTATTTTTCCAAAAAAGAACATTTTTGAGTTATCACTACAGTGATATAAACAATCTCTTCAAGATCACTCTCCAATTCGCAGAATCGTAAAATCAATTTTTAAGCGAGAGTTATGAGCATTGACATTATTACCAAAAATGGCAAAAATTCATTTTTAGGGGTCTAAACGATGTCAAATCACCAAGATAGGGTGGTGCCCATTGTTTACAATGGGTTTTGTTTATTTAGATGTTTTCAGGTGACCCCCAAAATTTCGTAAAATTCTGAATAAGAACAAAATATGACGTTGAAAACGTCCTTCAAAATTCTAAATCAAGAATTCAACAATTCTCATATTAATCTTGAAAAAAACTGAATTAATCCATCCAAATCCATTATGAATTTAACCCTTTTAAGAAAAATAAAAAATAACCTTGGATTAACAATCCTTAATCAATTTGAGACCGTGATTAAGAAAATGATCACAAATCATACATAAATTCAACATAGAATCCTAAAAGTCATATGGGTTCTAACTAGATCATATATATGATAAATCAAACAAAATCACTTCTAAATTACAATCAGAGTACCAATCCCAATAATCTAATATGAAGAGGCTCTGATACCACTTGTTGGAATATTAAATAATATTCATCAACATCTTAGATTATCGAAATTACCTTATAAAAGAATTATAGGAACTGTGTACCTGAATCCATAGTGATAATTGAGACTAGGGGGTTGGAGGTTTTCCACAGACTAATCCCTCTCTCTATGAGTTCTCTCTCATTGATGGGAATAAGGAGGAGAGTCTTTGAGCGTATAAGCCTTGGAGACTAGAACCCTTCATTGTATAGACATCTAATTAGAACCCTATAAATTCTAATTAGGTGACTCCTGAGTAACCAATAGATGACTCTTGAGTAACACGACTCTTGAGTAACCGGTAGGTGACTTTTAGGTAACCACACATTTCGAATTACATACTTACTGTTGATGTCTTTTGAGCTTACCTAATTAGATCACTTCATTTACCCATTTAAAAATTGTAGCTCAAATATAATTACTATTTTAATATGTGATCCCACATTAAATTATTTGGAATATATAAAATATTCCAACATGTACATATTTTATTTAACAGTCATATTTGATATAATATGGGACACGTTGCAGACCAATCAAAAGTTGACACATACACACACTCAATAGAGCTGAAGAGGCCGACTGAGTTATGAATCTTGTGGGCCCCCAGTTATGATGTCGTCCAGATTGGTCCCACAGTCTAATTGAAACCGTTTACAGACTTATTGGAAATGGGTATTGAACAAAATTTTTTGAAAAACTTTGAGCTCATTTTTAGACACTCGTGGTCTGGCCAACAGGTTTGGGCTTGGGGAAAAAAATCCTTTTCATTTTGGGCCAATTAATTAAACTTTCTAGGACGATACCCAAATTAAAATTCGTTTGGGCAGTTGGTTGACCCAATAGTTACAACCATTTGTAACTATATGAACAGTCAACCAAAAACCTATATATGTATACACACACAAACACACACACACAAATATATATATATATATATATAGGGAGAGGTTCAGAAATGAACATAAAAGATGAACATTTTAATGAACCTTACCAAAGAATACATAACACTCAATCAATTGTAATACATTTGTTGTAATTAGCCCTCCAGCGACAACGGACATGCGAGTTTTTTAATACACTCGTTTGACACGCGTGTCCATTGCCGTTGGCGCGTGTTACTTACTTGTCTGTTACTGCTGGCGTGGAGTAATTACAACATAGGAATTAAAATTGATTGGGTGTTAGGTGTTTTTTTATTAAGGCTCATTAAAATGTTCATCTTTTATGTTCACTTTTGAACATCTTCCTATATATATATATATATATATATATATATATATATATTGACTCTTTGAACAGTCAACCAAAAACTTATATATACTTCAGGCCCTCATTTGTTGAAAAACAAATTTTCATATTTCTCCTGCATCCCAAAAAATGCTAACCGTTCCTGCATTACATGTTTATCTATCTTGTTCATGGTTTGAGTAAAAGATACAAAATTTGAGTTTGCCGAAATCAATCCCTTGCTTCTTGATTCGTTAAATACGTTATATCCTGGGAGACATTATTTCAGACCCTAAAGCACTATGGAGGGGAATTATAATTGTCTTAAGGACACTGTGGCATTACGCAGGACTCGAATTACTTTTTTGTTTCTGTGCTTTATCTCTATAGTACCAAGTAAGTATTTCTTATTTTCTGTAATTTCATTATATCATTTATGTAATTATTATTATTGGTATTTATGTACTATTTGATAAAATTAAATAGTAAACATAACAATCTTAAGACAATTTTAATTTTGCTATTGTTTATAACAAATACATAATTTTGTACAGAAATTATAACTTTTGAACAAAATTTTATTTGTATCATAAAAAATCCGTTTTACAGAAAATTTGGATTTTTTTTGTTTTATTACAGAAATTTAATAAAATAGTTTTCTATTATTGGACTATTTATATTATTAAAAAATTATGTAAGAAATCGTGTTTAGTTTGGTACATGACGCGACCACAAATGTGTATCTGAGTGCGTGCTATCTAGGCTCAACTACAAGCCTGTCGCTCAAGTAATAATCCCGGTAAGTTGGGTATCGATCCTCAGGAAAACAGGACGAATTAAATCGCGACGACGTTGAAAAGATGAGGAAATCCTAGCTTTGACTCTAAAAAGAAAGGAAAGGTGATTTGGAATACGAAACAACTATGACTAGATGCAATTTTGAAATCGATTAACTAAAATAACTACGAATTAATAAAATGAAACTATGCTATTTAAACGAAAAGTTGAGGACAAGAGGTTTAAAAGTTTAACTATGAGATGAGACAAATAGGTCGAGTTACAATCCCCCACCCCCTAGCAATTCACTTTGTAGGATACTAGTTCCGAAATTGGAACTTTAACTGAACCCGGTCTTTAGTACCCCCAAGTATTACACATATAAGGGATCGTAGCTCGTAGAGTATGTAAGCAAAGGACGAGTAAAGCGGTGTCGCATTAACCAATACTCGCGTCGCACTCTTCAGCATCCCGGTTACCTAGGAAAAACGAAATCAAAAGTCCTACGACGGTTACACCAGTTATACAACATGATTCATCTAAGATTTTAATTCAAAAGTCTATTTTTGCTATTGTGAATTACATCGGGTGGGGTTCATGCACCCCAACCCTTAGAAAATTAGCTAGACATAATTAACTTAAAGAAAGACATGATTTTTAAGAAAAAAAACATGAAATCTAAAGAACCTAAATGAAAAGATAATTTTAAATTCAGAACTAACAATTAAAACTAACGAGCAATTAAATATTAAAGAAAGGTATTACTTGAATTGCAGAAACCAAAACTTAAATCCTTACAGCAAAGCTTCTTATTGAAAACAAGGGATTTTGACTACAAAAACCCTTTACTCCTACTTAGACCTAAAAAATCCTAACTCCTTTGTCTAACAATAACAAGAAATTAAAAACATCATGAAAAATCCAAAGTTGTAGCTGAATCAAACTCTAAAATCGGAACAGAAAAACAAGAATTATCTTCGGAGGACCGGTCCAGGCTCCCCATGGCAGATCGGTCCTTCTTCAAATCCGGATCGATCCTTTTTTCTAACAAATGGGATTGGTCCTCTATGGAAAATTTTCTTGTGAGTGATGAGGAGCCGGACCGGTCCTTTTATTTTGGAAATAGGATCGATCCGCTATTTGATTTTTCCAGTAGGTTTTGAGGGGCCGAACCGATCCTTCTATTTTGGAAATAGGATCGGTCCGGAGTTAGTATTTAAATTCTATTCAATTTCTCCTCAATTTCTCTTCAATTTCTCTCATCTTTAGAACCCTGTAACTTATTCCCTGGAACTTCGAATTGGACGTCGTTTCTTCCTATGCACTCGTTGAATTGGAATCTTCAACTTTCATGATCGGCCTTCTTCCGAATTTTGAATGGAAATTACATTTTTTCCCTTCTGACTTTTCTTCTTTGACTTATTCTTTTGCTTTGACTTTCTCCTTTCCTTCCTTAGCAATAAATACATGTAAATGACCTGGAAAAAGCATAAAACTCGAGATACTACGTAGAAAGGTCAGTAGCATATAAATGAGATAATTCAAGAGCAATTGCATTATTCGGTATGCTAAAGGGTACTAAATTAGGGAGTAATATCAGAAGAATTACTGCCTAATCAAATCCCCCTAACTTAGAACTTCGCGCGTCCCGAGCAATGTAAAAGGATTCAACTCATGAAAATCATTTTATTAGGATAGATTACCACTTTCGCGGGCAAGCGATTGCATTTAGCGTATGCAACAAGCCTTTAAACCCCTAGATCACTCTAGTAGGGCGAGTTGTGTCTCGTGAGGGTTTGCAACTAATATACCCACAAAATTTGACTCAAAGAAAACTCAAAATAATAAAAAATTGTATAATTCAAACTTCTCCAGAATATAGTCATCGTCGACTCATGTTCAGGAGTCTTAAATCATAGTGCTCATGTGTGAAGCCAGAAATTTAACCTCGAATTTCCACCGGTTGACGATTACGTTGCTTATTCGAAAATTAGTTTTGATTCAAATTCTCACGGAGTTCTCTCACAAACGAATCTCTCGGAGGTGTGGCTATTTCTCTTGGTGTGCATAATATAAGAGTAAATGCAAATGAACACAAGTTCACGCACACTAAATTCAAAAGACGGACATTTATGGGTTAAACAGATCTCATCATTAGAATAAGGTTATAGCGAAACGGGAACATTGCCTCTAATTCACACCTTTAATATCTTTTATTATATTTTTGTGTTTTAGCTCTCCACGTGGTACCCAATTTCTCAATTTGGACTCGGTTAGGACTTTTTCGGGTTTTAAGGTGTAATAGGTATAAGAAAATGGGTTTGGGAAATTTAAAATTGGAACTATTCTTAAGATGTCCATTAGTGCTTTTCCGGGCTTTTGCTCATTTTTTTTCTTCTGATTTTCTATTTTTTTCTTTTCTTGGTATTTTTGTTGAGCATTTCTATTCTTTTGCCCCTTTTTGTTGCACTTTTCGGGCTTAAATTTTGACTTTTCCAACTTTCTCCATTCTGGGCCAATTGGGTGTTTTGGGTTTTCAAACGAAAGGAATTTTTTTAAGGGGATCTTCCTTTTAAGTCCTATTTACATGGGACATTTTCTAATAGGTCCTATCACAACATTTTTTCCTTAATAGGTCCTATTTGTATATATAGTGAATATTCACTGTATGTTTACAAATAGGATCTATTGGAACAAAAATCTTTTTTCATGGAACCTGATGGAGCAAAAAAAAAATAGTAGGACCTATTGAACTACATACTTAGTAAACCTGACTAATTGACAACAAACCCAATTTTTATTCGGCTCAAAACGGGTTGCAAAAAAGGGGTATTTTTTCACGACTTTTCTGGCCAACATTTTTGGGTGTCAAACGAGGGCCTACTTCATTGTCCAAATTACTAATTGCGTACCATATGAATTTCGAGATTGTTTTAAGTTTAGAGATATCTCACTGCATTTTTTGAGGCAACATTACACATTATTCCCTTAACCGATCAAAACAAGGGTATTGATATCGCGACGACTTTTTTTAATTTTTTTTTATGCTGAATAGAGCTTTGAGTTAACCATTAAATCGGGTTGATTTATACACTCTCAAAAAGGATATGCTCGAATCTCACTGGGTTGGTTAATCTCCACACTTATTCGTTAAGTCGTCTATGTTCACTCAATTTCCATCTTTGGTCAATTTCGGCTTTGGGTACAATGTTCTTACAATTTGAGAATTTAATCCGAATTTTAATGATATTTTTGAAAATTTTGAATTCCAAGTTTTTGTTTATTTTGAAGTTTTTTTTTTGTTGAGTTTTTCAAATTGTTTTGGAAATTTTGAAGTTTTCTGATTTTATTTGGCATTTTTGCAAATTTGTGAAGTTTTAGAAATATGCACTCATCACCCCCCCGACTTAGACTTTTGCATTGTCCCCAATCAAAAGGACTAAAATCTAAATAAGGCAAAATAAGAGTGCAAAAAATAAACCAAACAAATGAAGAAAATGCAGATTTTTATTCATAAGGACTGTGGTACATGATAAGGAAAGAGCATACAAGCATATAAGCACACCAAAATTCCAACCGACATAATCACCAAATACATGATTCACTCGGGCGGGGGGTTAGAGCTACTGGGCGTGCTGGGGTCATATGGGTGATAAAAGTTGGACGGGGGAGGGGCATTGAAGGACATCTCAAACATCTGAGCCTGAAGCCTATGCATCATGCTCGTGTCGTGCCTATAAGCGCGTTGATCCTCCTCCCTGTTAGCATCGTAGCACGCTATGAATCCTGAGAGTTGTGTTTCAAGCGCAGAAATGCGTGCATCAATGTAGCATCCCGAAAGCTCATAGTCAGGATCCTCCTCTTCCACGTATTCAGGCTCCTTGCCCTCGGTCATGCTCACGTCATCCATAAAAACTTCATCGTTCGAGGACTCATCGATGGACTCCCCCTCATCGCTATCGTCACTAGCAGTGGCAGCCTGGCTATCTTGGTGAATGGCCCTTTGCGATGCACTTTTGGTGCAGGTAAGCTGTCCAAAAGGATTGGGCAGACGCGGAAATCCGGTAGGAGGTTGAATGCTAGCGTCGGTGAGAAGATATGAGACGAGCCAGACATAAGGGAGCGGGGCAGCGCCTTTTTCATCCGTGGCGGCATGGAAAACATCTCGGTATATTGTGCAGGACAAGTGGATAGCGGAGTTTAGGTCATAGAGTTGGTAGACAAGGGTGGCTTGCCGAGGGCGCACGATGGAATCGTTTGAAATTTACAGAATGTTGGCGCAAACGATTTGGAAGGTGATGTGCGCTTTGTTGTCCAGTTGGTCGACGGGAAAAGGGCCTCGGAGCCATTGATGGCTAGGGGCAATACGGGCCATGCAAACATCCTTGTGTAGGGGCGGGCTGTTGTTGGGGTATTATAAAGGGGATAGATGAGGGACATCCTTCTCCGTTAGCTTGCATATGAGGATGTCGAGGGAGAACGGGATGGGTGTTTGGTCAATGTATGCCTCGACTTGAAAATTGTCGGTGCGCACGAGGGATCCATAGAAGGAACGCGTGTAATTGGCCTAGACTGTATCGAACGGATCATTGAGGAAATGACACCACCCCTTTGCTATGAAGAGGGTAGTGACGTTGGTGGGCAGTTCCTCCCACAGAACTTGTCGCTCTATGTGGAGCTTGCGTGCGTGACTGAAAAAGTGGTGACACCAATGTTTCTCCTCATATGAATGGAACGAGAGCGACCGATTTTCAGCAATGACCATGGAGTTGTATTTTTCTGGGGGTGGTTGAATGGCCATGGAGGGTGATATTGTGGGAAATAGAGGGTGGAATAGAGAGGGAGAGAGTATGGGTAAATGAAAGTTGTGGTGAAATAGGGGTGGGAGAGGGTTGTGTTTATAGGTGGGGAAAGGGGAAGGGTTAAGTTTTTGGAGGGAAGGATTTGGGTGGGAAAGGGGTGTGTTTTTAGGTGGGAAATCGGGTTGGGAAGAGGGTAGAGACGAAATGGAGGGAGATGAATGGATTGGGGAGATGAATCTAGGGAGTTGTAGAGTTGCAGGAACCGGACCGGTCCGCATGCCTAAGGGCGGATTGCTCCATGTCCTATTTTTTTATTTTTTAATTACACCCATGCAGACCGATCCGCGTGCCCTGGGGCGAATCGGTTCGTCTTTCGTGAATTTCCAGAATCCTCCAACTGCAGGAATTTCTTCGGAATTAGTGCTTAGTACTTACCCATAACTTCTCAAAACTTAAAATCACGACTCTAAAGACCCTAACGTAATCACACTTATGATACACAAGATTTCACCCCATACACGTCGGGGGTGCGACGACCTCTTAAATTCAGCTCACTTTACCCCGTAAACGAGGTCCGATAACCAAATGGTGTCGATCTCTTTTACGCACGCCTCTACATATGGATTTAGGCATTGTCCATTGACTTTGAACATGTTCCCCCCTTTTGGATCATCTAACTCCACAGCTCTGTGGGGAAACATGGTTTTAATAACAAATGGGCCAGTCCAACGGGACCGACACTTACCCACAAATAGATGAAGCCGGAAGTTATAGAGGTGTACCTTTTGTCCCGGTTGAAACTCATTCCTTCAAATAATCTTATCATGCGTGAGTTTTATCCTTTATTTTGAAATTTTGGCATCCTTATACGCATCATTGTGCATCTCCTCCAACTCGTTGAGTTGAAGCTTGTGAGATTCACCGGATTTATCCATATCATAATTTTACCTCTTAATTTCCCAATACTCTTTGTGCTCTAACTCAATGAGAAGATGGCAAGGTATGACATACACAAAGAGGAATGGGGACATTCTGAGTGGGTTCTTGTATGCGGTATGGTAGGCCCATAGCGAATAATTCAGTCGAAGGGATCAATCTTTCTAGTGAGGATTGACGGTCTTCTCTAGTATGTGTTTGATCTCATGATTCGCCAATTCGGCCTGCCCATTCTTTTGTGGGTGATAGGTCATTCCAACTTTGTGAACGATACCATAATTTTTCATAAGCTTCTCAAACAGTTTGTTGCAAAAGTGCATGTCGTTATCACTGATTATTACTTTAGGTGCACCGAAGTGAGAAAGTATGTGTTCATGCAAGAACTTTATCACCAATTTATTTCCATTAGTCTTGGTAATTATAGCTTCCATCCATTTAGAGACGTAGTCTACCGCGACTAGGATGTATAGGTATCCGAAAGAAGGGGGAAAAGGGCACATGAAGTCAATACCCCAGCAATAGAAAACCTTAATGATAAGAATCGGGGTTAATGGCATCATGTCTCGTCGGGTAATCGCCCCCATCCGTTGACACCTATTGCAAGATTTGCAACAATTGTTTACATCCTGGAACATTATGGGCCAGTATAAACTTCTTTGGAGAATTTTAGTGGCTGTCTTTTTCATGAAAAAGTGGCCTCCACATGGTTTTGAATGACAAAATTGGACGACTTTCAAAATTTTGTCATCCGGTACGCATCGTCGGACGATTTGGTCGACACAATATTTAAAAAGGAATGGATCATCATAGAAAAACATGCACTACAAAGTGATGAACCTCTTCTTATCTTGCGGTGTCCAATCGGGAGGGACGACTCCCGTGACAGGATAGTTCACTATATTCGCAAACTAGGGTAAAGAAGAAGTGGTAAATAGTTTCTCATTCGGAAAATACTCATCTATGGGTGTAGGATCACTTGATAAGTCGGACGAGAGCTGTGATAGGTGATCGGCTACGACATTTTCTACTCCTTTTTTATCTTTAATGGAGAGATTAAACTCTTGTAGGAGTAGGATCCACCTTATAAGGCGCGATTTTGCGTCTTTCTTTGTAAATAGATATTTTAAAGCGGCCTGGCCAATGAAACAAATGATGGGGGAACCGATAAAATAGGAACGAAACTTGTCAAGAGCAAAGACTATCACTACCAATTCCTTATCCGTGGTGGAGTAGTTGAGTTGTGGTCCGGTGAGAGTCCGGCTAGCATAGTAGATGACATGTGCCTGCTTGTCTTTTCTTTGGCCTAAAACAGGCCCTATCGCATAATCGCTAGCATCACACATGATCTCAAATGGTAAGGACCAATACGGGGCTTGCATGATGGGAGCGGATATAAGCATGCTTTTCAATTTTTCAAAATCACTTTGGCATGCTTCATTCCACTTGAACTGGGTGTCTTTCATAAGAAGGTTGCTTAAGGGTCTAGCGATGGAGCTAAATTCCTTAATGAACCTTCTATAAAATCCTGCGTGACCCAAGAAAGACCGCATGTCCTTAAGCAATTTTGGTGGGGGTAGGTCAGCTATGACATCTATTTTCGCTCGATCAACCTCGATACCTTTGGATGACACGTTGTGGCTAAGAACTATACCCTCAGTTACTATGAAATGGCATTTCTCCTAATTCAGCACTAAGTTCTTTTCCACACATCGGGCTAGTACTTTTTCAAGATTGGCTAGACATAGGTCGAAGGAGGTGCCAAAAACACTAAAGTCGTCCATGAACACCTCTAGCCCTCTCTCAACCATGTCACTAAATAACCTCAACATGCACCTTTGAAAGGTCGTTGGTGCATTACACAAACCGAACGGCATACGTTTGTAGGCAAACATTCCAAAGGGGCAAGTGAAGGTTGTCTTCTCTTGATCAAGTACATCCACCTCAATCTGGTTATATCTATAATAACCATCTAGGAAGAAATATTAAGGGTGGCCGGCTACTCTTTCAAGAATTTGATCGATAAATGGCAAGGGGAAATGGTCTTTCCTAGTTCCCTTATTGAGTTTTCGGTAATCAATGCAAACGCTCCACCCGGTGGTGGTACGTTGGGGAACTAACTCTCCCTTGGAATATTTAATCACAATCATGCCCGACTTCTTTGGGACAACTTGATGGGGCTCATCCACTTGCTATCCGAGATTGGGTAGATAATACCTGCATCCAACAACTTTATGATTTCAGCTCTCACCACATCTTTCATTGTGGGGTTTTGCCTTACTTGCATTTCTCTCGAGGGCTTAACATCCTCTTTGAGGTGAATGTTATGGGTGCAAATCAATGGTCTTATCCCCTTTATATCGGCTATAAACTAATAAAAATAACTTTGATTCTTCCTCAAAATCTTTAAAAGTTACCCTCCTGCTCTTCATCTAAGTTAGAGGAGACAATAACATGAAATGTCTCACTTTCACCTAAGAAAGCATATTTAACATTGGAGGGTAGTTTTTTCAACTTGAGAGTCGGTAATGAATATCTAGAGGGAACCATGTGTTCCTCCCTTGGCGGTAACTCTTCGAATCAAGAAACCCAACTAACATCTCTCGCGTCCTCGTCCGATGATCTCTCATCGAGTAAGCCTCTCAACTCCTCAATCTCTCTCTCGAAATCGGTGTAAGCTCCCTCGCTCTCGTGACTAGACAGTAGGCAATATTCTAAGGAATCTCCACAGTAATTTTCCTCAAAGTTCTCTTCTATGATCTTATCAATTAACCTCACCACGTGAAGATCATCTTCTTCCCCTGATTGTTGGGCTATGTTGAAGATGTTTGTTTCTAAAGTCATATTCCCAAAAGTGAGTTGCATCTGCCCATTACAAGTATTGATCAGTGCATTAGCCGTAGCTATGAATGTGTGACCAAGGATGATGGGAATGTGATTTTTTGAGGCGAAGGAAGGCTCCATGTCCCAAATGACAAAATCTATCGGGAAGTAGAAAGTGTCCACTTATACTATCAAGTCCTCAACTATTTCCCTCGGTATCTTCACGGTTCGATCCGCTAATTGGAGAGTGATACCTGTGGGATTAAGATCACCCAAATCTAGGTACCTATAAATTGAATAGGGGAGTATATTGACACTTGCCCCCAAATTGGGTAAGGACTTTTCGAATTTATTCTCTCCAGTGGTACAGGAAATGGTGGGTGCACTGGGATCTTTATATTTAGGTGGGAGATCGTTAAGAAGAACAGAGCTCACGTTCTGTTCTAAGAACACATTTTTCTTTACCTTCATCCTCCTCTTGACTATCAATAAGTCTTTTATGACTTTTTCATAGGCTTGAATTTGCCTTATTGCATCGAGGAAAGATAAGTTCAGTTTCACATTCTTAAGGACTTCTAGCATTTCATCACTTATGGTCCCTTTGTGGGAAGGAACCAATATTTGAGGAAATGGTGCAACGGAGGGTGGATTTACAACTACCTCGGGCTCACTAGTGTCTTCCTTTTTACTCTCGTTCAAGGAGATATCTTCGGCCTCTTTTGTGCCGGGTGAATTCTCCTTGACTTTTGAAGTGTCGTGTGGGGGAGGTGATAAATTAATAACTGTCCCACTATGAAGAGTGGTTACATCTTGGCAATGCTCCTGCTGTTCTGTAGAGGTGGAGCTGACACTAGGTTGACCTTGGGGAGGTCTTTGGCCCTGGGCAGAAAATTTTCCTTTCTCTTGGATACTCAAAGATGATTGCAACTTGGAGATGTCCGCATTGATGTCAGTGAATATGATTTCCTTTCTAGCATTGGTTTCACTTTGGGAATTTATGAACTGGTTTATTGTATCCTCGAGATTCCTCCACGGTGGAGTTACATATGGAGTTGGAGGTGGTGGTGCTTGTTGGTATTGAGGGGGTGGTGGAGGGGGGACAACTTGTGAATATGGGTTCATCGCAGCTTATGGTTGTCCATATTTAAAACCAGGATGGTTTCTCCACGAAGGGTTATACGACTTCCCATACGGGGCATTAAAATTTCCCTAGAATCCTCCTATAGCATCAACCTGCTCGGTGTGCATGGATTTGTCGACAGAAATCGTCGGGCAGGCCTTTGTGGAATAGCTCGCCTCATAAATTACACACATTTTCTTTCAACCCACGATTGGATCCAGAGATATCTTTCAACTGGCTATCAAACCACTCTTTCATGTCTCTCTGAAACTGATTGAATTGATGGTCTATTAAGGTATTACTATCCAAATGGTATAGACCGGATGCAGTCAGAGAGATAGATGCTTGTCTAGGCCTAGCTTGGGTATTAGGATCAGATGTGTCCCATGCTTGAGTAGTCTCTACGACATAATTAAGATAGGCCTCGGCATCGCTGGAGTTTAAATCCCAAAAAGGTCTTTCACACATTATTTGCACAAGTTGTTTGGAAGCTACTATCAACTAATTATGGAAGAAAGAGATCACATGGTGTTTGTCAAAACCAATGTTCTAAAAAATGTGCCTAGGCAGCGCCAAGGCATGAGGATATTTTGATACGCAATATTTTGGCCCTAGGCGTGGATTAAGGCGTGGCCAACGATGGTCAACATTTTTTGGGGTAAGGCGTGAAAAAAACGCGCATTTTTTGGGGGTAAGGCGTGAAAAAACACGAGTTTTTTTAGAGGTAATGCATGGAAAAATGCAAGTTGTTTTTGTTTTTTTAGTGTTTTAAAAAAATAGTATTTTAATTTACAAATATATAGAAATATTTTTAAGGTATGTACCATTTTAGTATTTTTTTAGCCTTGTCATTGTTAAAAAATATTAAAATACATTAAAAAGGGCCTAAACGCCTTTTCACACCTAAGGCCTGCCTAGGCTGCTAAGGCTTAAGGCTTGACCTCCACGTCTCGGTCACACCCCTCATTTTTTAGAACCTTATTCAAAATCATGATGGTGGCATGTTCTTTCCAACTCTTGAAAACGTTCCCAACACTTTTCAAAAGGCTCATTATCGTGTTGTCGAAAACCTTGGATTTGAGTTTTGGAAGAGTTGGTCTTGTACTGTGGATAGAATTTTGAGATAAACTTGGATTGCATATTTCTCCAGGAAAGTATGGAGTTATGGGGTAGAGACCATAGCCAGGTCTTGGCTTTATCCTTTAAGGAAAAAGGAAAAAAATTTAGGCGAATGATATCCTGCGTACAAGCTTGGTCACTAAATGTGTCGCACGCCTCTTCGAACTCGGGGATATACAGGTATGGTTTCTACGAATCCATGCCGTGAAACGTAGGGAGAATCTGTATCATCCCATTGTGAAAGTGGAACTGACCGACATTATACGAAAGTAAAATGCAACCATGGGTGACTGTCTGCTCAGGAAAGAGTAAATCTTTCATGGGACGATAGAGTAGATCTCCCTCTCGAGTGTCGAAACTCGCTGCGTCCGACATCGCGCTCGCGCTCTCTTCAAATGACTCAGTATACTCACTCGGTTTCCTAGAGGTGTGACTCAAGGGTTGACTCAGGGTGTTACTACCGATAGAGTGCTTAGGAGTAGGAAGTGGAATCTAAAATTGGGGAATGCGAGGTGTGTAGGGGCTTTCAGAGTTATACTCAACAATCGGGTTTTCGTGGATTCTGGTTGGAGTATTGTGAGGAGTCTGAGTATGTTCAGGATTTTGCATTAAAGACTTTTGAGAGATGATGATTTTTTTATAATTTTGATCGAAGTTCTAGATTAACTCGATCTAACCTAAGTCTACCAAGATTCCCCAGCAACGGCGCTAAAAACTTGACACGATCACAAATGTGTATCTGAGTGCATGTTATCTAGGCTCAAGTGCAAGCCTGTCGCTCAAGTAATAATCTCGATAAGTCGGGTATCGATCCTCAGGGAAATAGGACAAACTAAATCTTAAGGACATTGGAAAGATGAGGAAATTCTATCTTTGACTCTAAAAATAAGGGAAAGGTGATTTGGAATACGAAACAACTATGACTACATGCAATTTTAAAAACGATTAACTAAAATAACTACGAATTAATAAAATGCAACTATGCTATTTAAACGAAAAGTTGAGGACAAGTGGTTTAAAAGTTTAACTATGAGATGAGACAAATAGGTCGGGTTACAATCCTCTACCCCCTAGCAATTCACTTTGTAGGATACTAGATTCAGAATTAGAACTTTAAATGAACCCGGTCTTTAGTACTCCCAAGTATTACACATAAGAGGGATCATAGCCCTCACAGTATGTAAGCAAAGGTTGAGTAAAGCGGTGTCGCATTAACCAATACTCGCGTCGCACTTTTAAGCATCCCGCTTACCTAGGGCAAACGAGATCAAAAGTCCTACGATGATTGCACCAGTTATACAATACGATTCATCTAAGATTTTAATTCAAAAGTCTATTTCAACCATTGTGAATTACATCGGGTGGGGTTCATGCACCCCACCCTTAGAAAATTAGCTAGACATAATTAGCTTAGAGAAAGACATGGTTTTTAAGAAAGAAAACATGAAATCTAAAGAAACTAAATGAAAAGAGAATTTAAAATTCCGAATCAACAATTAAAACTAACGAGCAATTAAATATTAAAGAAAGGTATTACTTGAGTTGTAGAAAACCAACACTTGAAGCCTTACATCAAAGCTTCTTATTGAAAACTAGGGTTTTTGACAACAAAAACCCTCTACTCCTACTTTTCTAACCTAAAATATCCAAACTCCTTTATCTAACAATAACTAGAGATTAAATACATCACAAAAAATCCAGAGTTGTAGCTGAATCGAACTCTATAATCAGAACAAAAAATCAGGAATTATCTTCGGCGAACCGGTCCGGGCTTCCCATGGCGGATCGATCCTTCTTCAAATCAAGAATGATCGTTTTTTCTAAGAAATGGGATCAGTCGGCTATGGCAAATTTTCCAGTGAGTGCTGAGGAGCCGAACCGGTCCTTTTATTTGGAAAATAGGATCGATCCGCGCTTTGACTTTTGCCAGTAGGTTTTGAGGGGCTGGATCGGTCCTTTTATTTTGGAAATAGGATCGGTCCGTAGTTGGCCTTTAAATTCTCGTCAATTTCTCTTCAATTTTTGGCATCTTTAGAACCCCGTAACTTCTTCCCCAGAACTCAGAATTGGACACCGTTTCTTCCTATGCACTCGATGAATTGAAATCTTCAACTTTCATGTTGGGTCTTCTTTTGGATTTCGGATGGAAATTATGATTTTGCCCTTCTAACTTTTCTTCTTTGGCTTATTCTTTTGCTTTGACTTTCTCATTTCCTTCCTTAGCAATAAATACCTGTAAATGACCTAGAAAAAGCACAAAACTCGAGATACCACGTAGAAAGGTCAGTAGCATATAAATGAGATCATTCAAGAGCAATTGCATTATTCGGGATGCTAAAGGGCATTAAATTAGGGAGTAATATCAAAAGAATTACTGCCTAATTAGTACATATATTCCGTATATATATAAATTATTCCCGTCTAAATTATTAAATAGAATTTTGTAATTATTTTTAATTATTAATTATATTATTGATAAAAAATTCTATTTTCGTAACATAACTGGATGGTACAAGTAAAATTACTGTTCCACTAACCGTGAGTGTGTCTCATGGAACGACGACTATTGTCGCACCCGTGAATGTGCCTCATGGGGAACAACTTGAAAAAATTAAATAAAGTGATTTCAAGCGTTGGCAACAACAATTGTATTTCTACCTCACTACTTTCATTTGAAAAATTTCCTACATGAATAATGTCCCCTACTTTTGGAGGGAGATGAAAAAGAAAAAAGTTCAAGTAGTGGAAGCGTGAAAACCTTCTGAATGTATTTAGCGAAATTATGTAGATAAAAATACAAGACTAAAGATGCTGGCGTGAAAAAATTCATAGTTGGCAGGTTTCTTAACTTTAAAATGGTAGATTCTAACTGGTGACAATGGAAGTTACAATAGTGCAAGTTCAATAACTTAAAATTCAATTTATCCTAGCACAATACCACTGCCTGAAGTCACGTCAAACATTTCGAAAGTATGTAATCTCAAGATGGCAAAAATTTCTTAAGTACGTAATTTCAAAAATGCAAAAATATCGTTCTCCAACAAAACAAAGTGTAATTTTAAAAAACTGGTCATAATCTCCTTTGTTTATAGGACTATCCACCCTGCTACACGAATAACAAATTGTCAAACATTCAAATAGTCTAAATTCATACGACCATGACATTGTACTATTGTAACTTCCCCGCGGGCCTGCACATACCCATACCCTATGCAATACAATAATATAAGGTTATATGACCATGGCAAGCTCATGAAGTTTGTCATACATAAAATATTTATATGATATTAAAATTCACTATTAATTACAAAAATAAATATGAATAAAAAATGGCATATCTTAGCGGCATATCTCAAGTCACCTGAGTAGGAGAATTCAATAAATGAAAATTGGTACATGTTGTACAATTGATTGTCGTTCAATAGATAATTTTTTAGGTTTAACAGTTTTTTTCAATCATTTAATGTTTTTGTTTTGTTTTATCGCACTCAATATCGGATATGGATTTTGCAATCAACTTTATCTTCTTCCCTTTCAACAAAAATCATTTTTTAGAGATATCTCAAATACCATTTGTCACTACAAAAATCATTTTTTTTTAGAGATAAAACATGTATGTTAAGACTTTCGAGTATCACTATCTTGCCCAAATGCTAAAGATTAGTTCAATATGCAATCATTTCTCCATGAAGTGATCAATTTTTCAAATCAATTAACACAATACATGAAAAAGGACATGTATGTACCTGTGCAGTTAGGGTGAGTAGTTAAGGGTGCGGTAATTTTCCTACAACATCATTTCTCCACGAAAATGTACAATCTCTCTTCCTACTTTAATCCATTCTTCATTTTAATCCTTGGCCTTTACCTTTTCTGCCATTAGCTGAATTCAACCACAGTGAAAAACTTACATTAGTACAACAATTATAATGAAATGACTAAAACTAAACATTCCCTATACTGAAAATGCGAGCAATTTTAACAATACCTCAAATATGATGATATACTCTTCCTGCTTATCCAAAAAGAAGACGTTAAACTTTTTAATCTCTTTCTCCAACACCTTGGAAAAATCAACAACCTCAACTGACGCCGAGTCCATTTCATCACCCAATCTCAGCAGTTAACTCGCCCGACTACTACTCTGACCTTCTTTAGGATAAATCAGCTTTACATGCTTCTTCAAATATTTGTATGACAAAAATTTTATCCCTCCAATCCGTTAAAGTCTCTTTAATTAAATTCTTCAAGCTCTTCCAGAATTTCATGCCCTTAATTTAAAACAACTCACTCTGTATAATACAAAACTAAATAAAATGTATGCGTGTGTTACGGGTGTGGGATATATATGTCTAAAAGAAAAGTATATATAGAGAATGTAATGAAGGCAATAGGAAAGAATCTGATTTACAACTTTTTTAAGTACAACTGTTGTACAAAGCCCAATAATGAGTCCTACAATAAATAAACATATATTAGGAATGAAAATAAATATAAGTGAAATTACTTAACCCTGAGAGGTACTGGTCCTTTATCTATAAAGGCAGAAGAAAAATAGCACTGAAGGGAAGTCTTCCTAGAAGTTTCTGTATTAGAACTGGAAGAGCAAACCAACGCTTGGTCTAGAGAATGCAGTGCAAGTGCAAAGCCATTAACAACTTAGTAGCATACATAACTTTTTCTGAAAAAGCACTAAAAATATTATCAACAACAAACATGTAGCATTGGGACCTTAGCAGCCGAATCTCAAGAATTTCCACTTCCATATTCTCCTACATCTAGAATAATGGTTTCCATCTATACAACTTTCTACCACTACATAAAACAGGTGATAGTGACTTCAGTATAAACAATAAACTTGAACATTGAGTTATATTTTATGAAATTATCGCAAGTTCGGTAATACAAAAAACCATATTATATAAATGCCATAATTAGAAGAAACTACATTATTATTTTTATCTGAATAAAAATCATAAAACTTGCTAAATCGAACCTAAAAGTAACTAAAAAAATCTAACCTAAGCATCATATATGCCTTTGAACCCAAATCTTGCCTAAACCCTAGGTTTGAAAGTTACCAGGATGTTTACCTGAGGCAAGCTCAAAATTTCCCAAGATGTATACATGTTCCAAGATGTTTACCTATTACAAGCTCAAAATTTTGAAACACCTAAAAAATCAACTATGATTATAACTCAAAAGAACCCAAATAAAATTTTAAAACTGTGTTTATAACTCAAAAGAACCCAAATCAATTTTTTTTTAAAATCAACTATGTTTAAAATTAAAACAGAAATAATAATTTTAAGAAACTCAAAATATCTTCAAATCTATAAGAGGGTTAGAGGGAGAGGCGAATGTACAAATAGATGGTGGAGGGAGTCATTTATGCATACATGTTACCGTGTGGGTGTGCGTAAGAGAGTGCGAGAGAGATTACCTGAAGGCAGATACCTTGGAGGTGGAGGTAGGGTGGCAGCGTTGGAGCTCAAGGGAGGCGGGAGGGGTTTTGATGGAGGTTCATGCCGAAGGCTAGCAGAGGCAGGCAAAGGCGGGCAGAGGGTTGCAGATTGCAGTCAAGGACAGAGGCAGGTGAGATCGTGAGGGTTTATAAGGGGGGATTTGTGATGTGGGGGAATTAAAAAATGGGATTGGGTTTGTATGGGGGTTATGTTTTCTTTCATTTTCCTTGTCACATTGCATAAATGGTGACATGGCACAATCTAAGACCCTTAGATTGTCTAAAAAAATTCGATCTCAACCGTTGTTATTTTCGAACAGTTAAATACCCTTTCTCTCTCTCTCTCTCTCTCTCTCTCTCTCTCTCTCTATATATATATATATATATATATATATATATATATATATATATATATATATATATATATATATATATATATATATATATATATATATATATATATATATACACACACTGTCTGAACAGTCAACCAAAAACCTACATATACTTCAGCCCCTCAATTGTTAAAATTTGATTTTTCATTTCTCTCCCGCATCCCAAAAAAATGTTAACCATTCCTGCATTACATGTTTATCTGTCCTAGTCATGGTTTGAGTAAAAAATACAAAATTTGAGTTTGCCGAAATCAATTCATTTCTTCTTGATTCGTTAAATGCGTTCTATCTTCGGAGACATTAATTCAGACCCTAAAACACAATGGAGGGGAATTAAAATTATCTTAAGGATACTGTGGTATTACATATGACTCGAATTACTTTTCTGTTTCTGTGCTTTATCTTTACCGTACCAAGTAAGTATTTCTTATTTTTTATAATTTCGTTCTACCATTGATGTAATTATTATTATTATTGGTATTTTCGTACTATTTGATAAAATTAAATAGTAAACATAACAATCTTAAGATAATTTTAATTTGCTACAGTTTATTACAAATAAATAAATTTTACATATATTATAACTTTTGAACAAAATTTTATTTGTATAAAAAAAATCCGTTTTACAGAAAATTAGGAATTTTTTTGTTTTATTATAGAAAGTTAATAAAATAGTTTTTTGTTATTAGACTATTTATATTATTCGGAAATTCCGTAAGAAATCGTGTTTATATTGGTACATATATTCTGCATATATATAAATTATTCCCGTCTAAATTATTAAATAGAATTTTGTATTCTGTTTTAATAATTAATTATGTTATTGATAAAAAATTATGTTTTTGTAACACAAATGGATGGTACAAATGCAATTAGTGTTCCAACAGCCGTGAGTGTATCTTATGGAACGACGATCGTTGTCGCACCCGTGACTGTGCCTCATGGGGAAAAGCTTGAAAAATTGAAATAAAGGGATTTCAAGCGTTGGCAACAACAAATGTATTTCTACCTCACTACCTTTCATTTGACAAATTTCCTACATGAATAATGTCCCCTACTTTTGGAGGGAGATGAAAAAGAAAAAAGTTCAAGTAGTGGAAGCCTGAAAACCTTCTCAATGTATTTGGTGAAACTATGTAGATAAAAATACAAGACTGAAGATGCTGGCATGAAAAAATTCATAGTTCGCAGGTTTCTTGACTTTAAAATGGTAGATTCTAAACCGTTGATAGCAGAAGTTACAATAGCGCAAGTTCAATAACTTAAAATTCAATTTATCCTAGCAGAATACCCGTGCCTGAAGGCACATCAAAAATTTCGAAAGTATGTAATCTCAAGATGGCAAAAATTTCTTAAGTACGTAATTTCAGAACTCCAAAAATATCGTTCTCCAACAAAACAAAGTGTAATTTTAAAAAACTGGTCATATACTCCTTAGTTTATAGGACTATCCACCCTGCTACACGAATAACAAATTGTCAAACATTGAAATAGTCTAAAGTTATACGACCATGGCATTGTACTATTGTAACTTCCCCACAGGCCTGCACATACCCATAACCTATGCAATACAATATTATAAGGTTATATGACCATGGCAAGCTCATGAAGTTTGTCATACATAAAATATTTATATAATATTAAAATTCACTGTTAATTACAAAAATAAATATGAATAAACAATGGCATATCTTAGCGGCATATCTCAAGTCACCTGAGTAGGGGAATTCAATAAATGAAAATTGGTACATGTCGTACAATTGTTTGGCGTTTAATAGATAATTTTTTAGGTTTAACAGGTTTTTTCAATCATTTAATGTTTTTGTTTTGTTTTGTCGCACTCAATATCGGATATGGATTTCGCAATCCACTTTATCTTCTTCCCGTTCAACAAAAATCGTTTTTTAGAGATATCTCAAATACCATTTGTCACTAAAAAATCAGTTTTTTAGAGATAAATCATGTATGTTAAGACTTTCGAGTATCACTATCTGGCCTAAATGCTAAAGATTAGTTCAAGATGAAATCATTTCTCCATGAAGTGAACAATTTTTCAAATCAATTAACACTATACATGATAAAGGACATGTATGTACCTGTGTAGTTAGGGTGAGTAGTTAAGGGCGCTGTAATTCTCCAACAACATCATTTCTCCATGAAAATGTACAATCTCTCTTCCTACTTTCATCGACTCTTCATTTTAATCCCGGGCCTTTACCTTTTATGCCATTACCTGAATTCAACCACAGTGAAAAACTTACATTAATACAACAATTATAATGAAATAACTAAAACTAAGCATTCCCTATACTGAAAATGCGAGCAATTTGAACAATACCTCTAATCTGATGATATACTCTTCTTGCTTATCCAAAAATAAGGCGTTAAACTTTTTAATCTCTTTCTCCAACACCTTGGCAAAAATCAACAACCTCAACACCGAGTCCGTTTCATCGCCCAATCTCAACAGTTTACTCGCTCGACTACTACTTTGACCTTCTTTAGTATAAATCAGATTTACATGCTTCTTCAAATATTTATATGACAAAAATTTATCCCTCCAATCCGTTAAAGTCTCTTCAATTAAATTCTTCAAGCTCTTCCAGCATTTTATGCTCTTAATTTAAAACAACTCACTCTATATAATACGAAAAAATAAATAAAATGAATGCGTGTGTTACGTGGGTGTGGGAGATACATATCTGAAAGAAAAGTATATATAGAGAATGTAATGAAGGCAATAGGAAAGAATTTGATTTTCAACTTTTTGAAGTACAATTGTTGTACAAAGCCCAATAACGAGTCCTACAATAAATAAACATATATTAGGAATGGAAATAAATATAAGTCAAATTACTTAACCCTGAGAGGTACTGGTCCTTTATCTATAAAGGGAGAAGAAAAATAGCACTGAAGGGAAGTCTGCCTAGAAGTTTCTGTATTAGAACTGGCAGAGCAAACCAACGCTTGGTCTAGAGAATGTAATGCAAGTGCAAAGCCATTAACAAATAAGTAGCATACATAAATTTTTCTGAAAAAGCACCAAAAATATTATCAACAACAAACATGCATTGGGACCTTAGAAACCCAATCTCAAGAATTTCCACTTCCATATTCTCCTCTTGCTAGAATAATGGTTTCCAGTAATACAACTTTCTACCACTACATAAAACAAATGATAATGACTACAGTATAAACAATAAACTTGAACATTGAGTTACATTTTATGAAATTATCGCAACTTCGGTAATACGAAAAACCATATTATATAAATGCCATAATTATAAGAAACTACATTATTATTTTTATCTGAATAAAAATCATAAAACTTATTGAATCTAACCAAAAAATAACTAAAACAAATCTAATGTAAGCATCATATCTACATTTGAACCCAAATCTAGCCTAAACCCTAGATTTGAAAGTTCCCAAGATGTATACCTGATGCAAGATCAAAATTTCCCAAGATGTATACCTTTTACCAAGATGTTTACCTATAGCAATCTCAAATTTTTGAAATACCCAAAAAATCAAATATGATTATAACTCAAAAGAACCCAAATCAAAATTTAAAACTGTGTTTGTAACTCAAAAGAACCCAAATAATTTAAAAAAAAAATCAACTATGTTTATAACTAAAAAAACAAATGAAAATTTTAAGAAACTCAAAATATCTTCAAATCTGTAAGAGGGTTAGAGGGAGAGGCGAATGTACAGATAGATGGTGGAGGGAGTCATTTATGCATACATGTTAGCGTGTGGGTGTGCGTAAGAGAGTAAGAGAGAGATTACCTGAAGGCGGATACCTTGGAGGTGGAGGTAGGGTGGCATCGTTGGAGCTCAAGGGTGGCGGGAGGGGTTTTGATGGAGGTTCACACCGGAGGCTAGCAGAGGCAGGCAAAGGTGGGCGGAGGGTTACAAATTACAGTCAAGGACATATGCAGGTGAGATCCTGAGGGTTTAGAAGGTGGATTTGTGATGTGGGGGAATTAAAAAAATGGGACTCGGTTTGTATGGGGGTTATGTTTTCTCTTATTTGCCATGTCACAATGCATAAATGGCGACATTGCACAATCTAACACCCTTAGATTGTCTCAAAAAATTTGATCTCAACCATTGATATTTTGGAACAGTAAAATACCCTCCTATCACACACACACACACACACACACACACACACATATATATATATATATATATATATATATATTGACTGTCTCAACAGTCAACCAAAAACGTACATAAACTTCAGCCCCTCATTTGTTAAAAAATGATTTTTCATTTCTCTCCTGCATCCCAAAAAAATGTTAACCATTACTTTATTACATGTTTATCTGTCCTGGTCATGGTTTGAGTATAAAATACAAAATTTGAGTTTTCCGAAATCAATCCATTGCTTCTTGATTCGTTAAATGCGTTCTATCTTGGGAGACATTAATTCAGACCCTAAAACACTATGGAGGGGAATTAAAATTATCTTAAGGATACTTTGGTATTACATAGGACTCGAATTACTTTTCTGTTTTTGTGCTTTATCTTTACAGTACCAAGTAAGTATTTCTTATTTTTTGTAATTTCGTTATATCATTTATGTAATTATTATTATTATTGGTATTTCCGTACTATTTGTTAAAATTAAATAGTAGACATAACAATCTTAAGATAATTTTAATTTGCTACTGTTTATAACAAATAAATAATTTTTCACATAAATTATAACTTTTGAACAAAATTTTATTTGTATAAAAAAATCCGTTTTACAGAAAATTTGGAATTTTTTTGTTTTATTACAGAAAGTTAATAAAATAGTTGTCTGTTATTAGACTATTTATATTATTCAGAAATTCCGTCAGAAATCGTGTTTATATTGGTACATATATTCTTCATATATAAAAATTATTCCCGTCTAAATTATTAAATAGAATTTTGTATTCTGTGTTAATAATTAATTATATTATTGATAAAAAAATTATGTTTTCGTAACAGAAATAGTTGGTATAAGTGCAATTATTGTTCCACCAACCGTGAGTGTGTCTTATGGAATGGCGATCGTTGTCGAACCCGTGACTGTGCCTTATGGGGAACAACTTAAAAAATTGAAAGAAAGTGATTTCAAGCGTTGGCAACAAAAAATGTATTTCTACCTCACTACCTTTCATTTGACAAAGTTCCTTCATGAATAATGTCCCTTACTTTTGGAGGGAGATGAAAAAGAGAAAGTTGAAGTAGTGGAAGCGTGAAAACCTTTTGAATGTATTTATCAAAACTATGTAGATAAAAAGTACAAGATTGAAGATGCTGGCATGAAAAAATTCGTAGTTGGCAGGTTTCTTGACTTTAAAATGGTAAATTCTAAATCGATGATAGTGCAAGTTCAATAACATTAATTTATTCTGCATGACATTCATGCTGAGGGAATGTCTGTTAGTGAGTCTTTTCAAGTGGCACAAATAATTGAAAAATTAGCTCCATCATGGAAAGACTTTAAGAACTATCTTAAGAATAAACACAAAGAAATGAATGTGGAAGAATTAATTGTGAGGTTGTGGATTGAAGAAGATAATAGCGGGTCGAAAAAAAAAAAGTGAAAAGAATCCTATGGAAGCGAAAACTAATGTGGTGGAACAAGGTTGAAAACACAACAAAAGGAAACGTGAAGGTCACTCAAGTGAATGTCGAAATTCGAAGAATTTCAAGAAGCAAAACGAACAAACTAATGTGATAGAATCAGAAAAGATTTCAGAAGGCATGGACGATATCAATCTGTCTACAGTAGTACCCGAATGTAATTTAGTGGGAAATACTAATGAATGGGGGTGGACACTGGTGCTACGTGTCACATTGGTTCAAACAAATGAATGTTTTCTACTAACAAGCCAATGGAAACTGAGGAGACCCTATTTATGGGTAATTTATCAAGTTCCAAAGTTGAAGGGCATAGAAAAATTGTGGTGAAGATGACATTCGATAAATAAATCACTCTCAAGGATGTGCATGACATTCTAGATAGTCACAAGAATCTAGTTTCTGGTTCTTTACTTAGCAAGAATGGTTTCAAGTTGGTGTTCGCATCTGATAAATTTGTTCTGTCTAAGAATGATGTGTATGTGAGAAGGGGCTACATAACTGAAGGGCTATTTAAAATGAATGTAATGACCATTGTTCTTAAGGCAATCAATAATAATAATATTAATTTTGTTTACTTGCTTGAGTCTTCAAATATGTGGCATGCTAGATTGGGACATGCTAATTTTGATACTTTACGTGGAATAATTAACTTGGACTTTTTTGCCAAAATTTGACATTGATAACAATCACAAATGTGATATATGTGTGGAATCTAAATAGGCTAGATTACCTCTTCATTCCGTTAAAAGAATTATTGAACCCTTAGACTTAGTTCATACTGATATTTTTTATTTAAAGTTTTTACAAAGTAGGGGAGGAAAAAAGGATTATATTACTTTATTGACGATTGAACAAAATATTGCTATGTTTATTTGTTATGTAGTAAAGACGATGTTATCGAGGTATTTAAACAATACAAATTGAATTTGAGAATCAACTTACCAAAAAGTTAGAGGTGGTGAATACGAATTTCCTTTTGAGAAATTTTGTTCCGAACATGGAATTATTCACCAAACTACTGCTCCTTAATCACCTCAATCTACAACGTTGCGGAACGCAAAAACCGTACCTTGAAAGAAATGATGAACTCTTATGTTAATAAGTTCTGAAGCTCCACAAAACTTGTGGGGGGAAACCTTACGTTCCTCTAATTATATTCTCAACAAAGTACCTCACAAGAAAACTAAAAAACAAACTTATGAATTATGGAAAGATAGAAGACCTTGCTATAAATATTTACGAGTGTAGGGGTGCTTAGCTAAAGTGATGGTTCCTAAATCTAAAAATGTAAAAATAGGACCCAAAACCGTTGATTGTGTTTTCATTGGTTATGACAATAACAGAATTGCATATTAGTTTCTAGTTTATGAATTCGAGATTCTAGATATTTATGTTAATAAAATTATTGAATAGAGGGATGCTTCATTTTTAAAAAATGAATTTTCGTATAACATGACCCGATAATCTATTCCTATTAAAAGGATAAATGATGCTACAACTAGTGGTAGTCATCAATCCAAAGATCGAGAATCTTTAATGGATGAACCAAGATGTAGCAAAAGGACGAAAATGTTCACTTCTTTCGATCCTAATTTCCTAACATATTTGTTAGAAAATGATCCTCAAACGTACAAGTAAGCTATATCTTCACCCGATGCTTCAAATTGGAAAGAAGCAATGAAATTGAATCTATAATGCAAAATTATACATGGGAACTTATTGATTTACCACCAGATTCAAAACCTTTAGGTTACAAATGGATCTTCAAAAAGAACATGAAAGAAAATTGATGAATTGATAAGTATAAAGAAAGACTTGTTGCTAAAAGATATTGACAAAAAGAAGGGAGGGATTACTTCGATTCATTCTCATCGATGACAAGAATCACGTCCATTTGAATGTTAATAGAAATAGACGCTAGAAACGGACTTAAAATACATCAAATGGATGTGAAAATAACTTTCTTGAATGGTGAGTTGGATGAGGAAATATATATGGAGAAACCTGAAGGGTTCATAGCTCCTGGACAAGAAATAAAAGTATGTAAGCTTGAAAAGTCACTTTATGGATTAAAACAAGAATTGAAGCAATGGCATGAAAAATTTGATAGTGCTTTGTTATCAAATGGTTTCAAAATTAATAAGTAAGATAAATGTGTCTATTGAAAAAGCACTCAAAATGGATATGTCATTGTATTTCTCTATGGGGATAATATGCTAATCATGGGTAGTTTCATTGACATTGTCAAAACAACTGAATGTATGTTGCAAAATTGTTTCGACATGAAAGACCTAGGTGTCGTCGATGTTATATTAGAAATTACAATATCTAAAATATATGGTGGAATCATATTATCTCAATCTAATTAAATAGAAAAAATACTTGAAAAATTCAAGAAATATAATATTTTTCCTACTAAGACAATTGTAGATGTAAACTTACATCTAGAAAGAAATAATGATGATAGCATATTTCAATTACAATACTCTTGTATTATTGGCAGTTTAATATACATTATGAACTATATTCGATCGGACATAGCATACTCAATAAGTAAGCTAAGTCATATGCAAGTAATCCAGGGAGAGATCATTGGAAGGAAATTTTGAGAGTTTTAGGTTATCTAAAATATACTGAAAGTTATGGAGTGCATTATTCAAGATATCCAGTCGTACTTGAAGGTCATTGCAATGAAAACTGAATATCCGATACAAAAGACTCTAAGTCAACAAGTGGGTATGTATATACCCTTGGAGGTGCAGTCTTCTTCTAGAAATCCTAAAAACAAACATGTATTGCTAGATCAGCAACAAAATCAAAATTCATTGCTCTAAATAGAGTTGAAGAAGAAGATAAACGGCTTCAAAACTTCTTAGAGGATGTTCCGAATTGGTCAAAACCTGTGCCCGTAATATGTATACATTGTGATAGTCAATCAAGAATTGGATGGGCACATAATCATATGTATAAAAAAAAGTCACGATATATTCATCGTAAACATAATACTGTTAGACAACTTTTCTCAAATGAAATTATCTCAATTGACTATATAAAGTAAAAACATAATATGGTGGATACACTTACCAAAGGTTTAAATCGAGAGCAAGTTGAAAGATCATCGAGAGGAATGGGTCTAAAGCCTATTAAACAATCAAGAACCTATATAGTTGCTACCTAACCTAGTTGACTAGAGATCCGGAGATCTAGATTCAATGGGCAAATTGAACAACATTGTATTCAGTATGCATTGAAGGATATTTAATCCTATCCATTTCAAAGATGAGACAATGCACATATGTCGCGAATTTAGGATAAATTACACTTTTAATGACATCCATATCTTAGTACGTCTAAGTGGGGTATAACAGATACTCCTTATGGATATCAACTAAGTGAGTAAGAAGGGGGCCACTTTTATGAGAATAATGAAGAGAAAATTCTCTAAAATACTAACAGAACCAAGTTGTGTTCATAGCCAAAATGAACACAAACGTGACAACCAACTGTGTCAAAGAATTATTGTGTGAATATTGTTATTTAGTTTTATAAAAAAGGTTGACAGTTCAAGGACGTATAATCTGCTAATTAACCAAGTAAATTCGATAGTATATCACTAATGAAAGTTAAAGGCCACTAGGATACTTCTCCCGATGCAATAAATTTTCAGTTTTACTCAAACTAGTGTTTACATTATCATTAGCATGTTGTATATTTAGCCAAATTTCATTCATGTGGGGGATTGTTGGAAATGGGTATTAGATAAAAAAATTTGAGCAACTTTGAGCTCAATTTTATTTGGGACCTACACCACGAAATTAATGAGACCATATACGAAAGCGTTCTCCTTAGAAAGGCAATTAACATGATATATTTACATGTCCAATTTCATTAAGTTATGAATGAAATTTGTCATCAAAGTGACCCATTTTTAATGAAAGTTTAGTGAGTTGGGTGTATAGTACTCTTGTCCCACATAGGAAGAATAGTGGGAATTTGAAGAGTTAATAAAACCCCAAATGTGCTTGAAGTCTTAGATGCCTTTGGGGTATTCCAACTCTTTGAAGGGGAGATGACATATTCTATGCAAGTGTTAGACTTGGTCTAAAACCCAACACACGCGCACGTCGTCCGTCCGTCCATTCGGCCGACTCGGCTGGGTTCGGTTTGGCTCAGCCTCAGAATCGAGCTTATAAAAATAATCCCTTTTATATTGGGCCAATTAATTAAATTTCTGGGACGAATTTTAACCGAGATTAAAATCCATTTAGGCAGTTGGTTAACCCAACAGTTACACATGTTTGTAACTATTGACTATCTGAATAATCAACCAAAAACCTATATATATACTTTATCCCCTCATTTGTTAAAAATGAATTTTCATTTCTCTCTCGCATTCCAGAAAAAATACTAAGCGCTCCTTCATTACATGTCTATCTCTCCTGTTCATGGTTTGAGTAAAAGACGCGAAATTTGAGTTTGCCGGAATCAATTCATTGTCGTGTTTCCTATCTTAATTTGTTAAATCCATTCTGTCTTGGGAGACATTAATTCAGAATCTAAAGAACTATGGAGGGGAATTAAAATCGTCTTAAGGACACTGTGGTATTACACAGGGCTCAGATTACATTTCTGTTTTTGTTATTTATTTCTACAATACTAAGTATTTCTTATTTTATGTAATTTTGTTTTATTATTTATGTAATTATTATTATTAGTATTTTTATACTAGTTGATAAAATTAAATATTAAATATAACAAAACTAACACTGTCAATCCACCCTTTTAAAATAAGCATGTACTGGGTGGATAAATTTCATCAGCAGCAGTTACAACACGTGCCCATGTGGATATATGCAAATATCCTCCCCATGTGCGCATAACAAACTCATTATTACCCCCTTTACCATTATGTAAAGCATGTACCTACCTGGGTTATAAAGGAATAACATGTCTCCCTCTTTATTATCTCTCTTCTAATAGTGAATAAATAGCACATCATACCTTCATGGGTGAAGATCTGAAATATCTTTTACTATTGTTATCGTATCAAATTCTTGAGAACTTGAGAACGTTTATGTATTCATCAATAACAATTATGCAATAATTTAGTCTCAACTACACTGCACAATGGATGTAGGCTATTTTTAGCCCAACCACTTACATCCTGGTATCGTTCTCTTTCTCCCCCCTTTTACTATTTTCTCTAGGTTAGTATCTTAGTTTTTATTATCTCTTATCTAATATTTTTTTATAATTAGTGCAATTATGCGAAGATAGAACATGTACGAGTTTTAGAAGATAACAAATTATTTATTTTTAGGCTCGATGTAGATAAATGACTTATTAAATATTCATTATATCAATAAGATAAACACTAATTTTGTTATAATATTACTATTTAATATTGTTCAATACTAAAATGCCATTTTATCATTTTAAAATGTAATTATTTTTGTATCTCCTTTGTGGCCATCCCCGATCCTCGCCACGGGCGGGCGCGCGAAGGAGGATCCATCGGGTCCCGCGCGTCCCTCTCGGGAGCAGATGAGGTGTAAAAATGTAGAGAGATTTAGAGTCGCCAGTCTATTTTACTCAAAACAGACAAAAGAAAAAGGGGACGCCATCCCGAAGGACGGCATCCAAAGACATACTGGTGCATACGAAACCAAAATGATTCGAGAATGGTTCAGAGGCTAAGTTACGAAATGGGAAGGTGTTAGGCACCCATTTCGCCCTTTCGGTCTCTCATGGATGTTTGCTATTTTCCCTTTTTATTTTCCCTATGATATGTGTGCATGTGTATATATATAATGGAGATAGGAATCCTCGACTTGTATCATGGAAGAGATAAAGAGAGTCATCCGTAGGAAGGTATAAAAATAATATTAGAGAATAAGATTTACGCGATTACCCTTATGTTGATCGTTATAATGGAATGATAACGCATATGGAGTAATACATCACTAAGAACAAGTATATAGAATATAAGAAAATAGGATTTAGAGAAGATATAAAATGAGAGAGAAAGTGAGAATAGGACTCGAGTCTTGGGTTTTACCCCGAGATGCCTACGTAGCCTATAAAGGCATCAAAGTTCACATAGTTCACATACAAAACAAGGTGTGGGATTTATGCCATAAATCCAAATGGGGGATATCTTATTTGTGAGTGTGTGTGTGTGTAGAAAAAGTATTTTACTTGTGAGAAAAGTGTGAGAAAATTATGAGAATCCTTATTTGGAATTTATGAGCAAACCCTCATTTTCTTGTTTTTTGGGTTTTCTTTATATGAAAATAAGAGATGTACAATAATACTAAATAAAAAGTATATTAGGATGTGTGAGATGAGATAATAAAAGTGCTAGGTAATAAAATAAGTTATTGCGAATTTAAGAGAATTTGAAGAGAAAGTTGAGAAAGTTGGACCTTCTTGAAGATCTTGAGCTTGATCTTGAATGTTGGAGAGAAGTCCTTGCACTTGGATGATGATGGAGAGTGGCTAATCCACCAAGTTTGATGAAAAGTGGAAGTTAGAAAAGGGATTTGGATGTTGAACTCGCGTTGTCTTCGAGAGAGGTTTTTGGGATTCGCTGAGAGCGATTTTTATAAGATCTGGGCTCCCTTTGCATATGAGGTGAAGTCCTCCTTTTATAGGTCCAGGTAACTGCCAATTGGCATAGACTTGGTCCTGCCTATCGGAAGGCAGGGTCTAGAACCTGCCATTTGGCAGTGTGTTTCAGGCCTTTTCAGAAAATTAGTTGTCAAGGGAAAACCGTTGGTCAGAATCGCACAGGGGTAGACCGTTGGAAAGGTAATTCAAAGACCTTTAAAAGTCCTTTGGACCACTCCCGGGTTTGGGAGTTGACTTTGGGTCAAATATGGCTCGGAAGCATTTATCGGTCTATTGGACAGGGAATCGTTCGGACGCAAACAAATCGTTCATCCGCATGGTAAGTTCAAATCGCACACAAGATGGACCGTTGGAAAGTTTAGGAGAATACTTCGACATTCCAAAGAGTTGGACCCAGTTTAGGGGGTTGACTTTGGTCAACCGGGCCCTGGAAGCGTTTAGTGATCTCTTGGAGTCAAACGGATCGTTCGTCCGCATGGTAAGTTTTAATCGCGCATGGAGTGGACCATTAGAAATGGGTTTCAATGCCCTTCTAAGATTCATTCAGTCTTGGTCAAGTTGAAGAGTTAACTTTGGTCAAACAGAGCCCGAGAGCGCCCAGTGGCCTATGGATCAAGTTTGGGATGCAAACGGATCATTCTTCGGCATAGTAAGTCGAAATCATGCACAAAGTTGACCATTTAAAAGGGGTTTTAGTTCCCTTCGAAGATTCATTCAGCCTTAGTCAAGCTGAAGAGTTTGACTTTTTGGTTAAACGGAGCCTGTGAGTGCACGATGGTTTTTAGGTCAGTACTCGAGGTATAAACTGAGTTTGTAGTGATGAAGGGAGGTACTAGGGACATTAAGAGAGTTAGGGGGTAAAATAATGGGGTGTCTACAGAGCCCCTCGACGGGTGAGTTTGGAACAAATGATAACCATCGAATAGACACCATATGATGCTTTTGAGGGAGCATGACCGATTCAGAGGGTTGAGGCCGATTCTGAGGACCTGAGGGGTGTGCTGGGGATGGTTTTAATGACGATCAAAGGTTTAGGTCTATTCTGAGGACCTGAAGTGATGTTGGGGGATGACCAATTTTGTGGGTCGAAGCCGAATCTGCGGGCTTAAGTGATGAGGGTGACCGATTCTACGGGTCAAAGCCAATTTTGTGCACTTAGGGTGAAGATTTAATAATAGAGGTTAATTTTTACCTAAGAGTGGTAACAAACGAGGACCGAGGTCAATTATGACCTAAATCAGGTGATGATTTAAGACCGAGGTCAATTCTGACCTAAGAGTGGTGACGATCGACGATCGAGGACCGAGGCCATTTCTGACCTAACTCATGTGACGATCCAAGTTCGAGGTCAATTCTGACCTAAGAGTGGTGATGACCGAGGACCGAGGTTAATTTTAACCTAACTCAAGTGACGATCTAAGATCGAGGTCAATTCTGACCTAAGAGTGGTGACAATCGAGGACTGAGGTTAGTTCTGACCTAACTCAGGTGACGATCTAAGACCGAGGTCAATTCTGACCTGAGAGTGGTGACGAGCGAGGACTAAGGTCAATTCTGACCTAACTCAGGTGACGATCCAAGACCGAGGTTAATTTTGACCTAAGAGTGGTGACGACCGAGGACCGAGGTCAATTTTGACCCAACTGAGGTGACGATCCAAGACCAAGGTCAATTTTGACCTGAGAGTGGTGATGATCGAGGATCGAGGTCAATTTTGACCTAACTCAGGTGATGATCCAAGACCAAGGTCAATTCTGATCTAAGCGTGGTGACGACCGAGGATCGAGGTCAATTCTGACCTAACTCAGGTGACGATCTAAGACCGAGGTCAATTCTGACCTAAGAGTGGTGACGACCGAGGATCGAGGTCAATTCTGACCTAACTCAGGTGACGATATAAGACCGAGGTTAATTCTGACCTGAGAGTGGTGACGAACGAGGGCCAATGTCAATTCTGACCTAACTCAGGTGACGATCCAAAACCGAGGTCAATTCTGACCTGAGAGTGGTGACGATCGAGGATCAAGGTCAATTCTGACCTAACTCAGGTGACGATCCGAGACCGAGATTAATTCTGACCTAATAGTGGTGACGAATGAGGTCCAAGGTCAACTCTGACCTAACTCAAGTGACGATCCAACACCGAGGTCAATTCTGACCTAAGAGTGGATAAAGATTGGATTTTAATTCTGCTGGAGAAAGTGCCTTGTGATTTTGATCTTACTTGGGGAACTGATAGCTGGGGAAGCTTTTGTATCTTTAAGAGGCCTTGCAGGGGGAACAACCAATTTTGGTGCTGTAAAAACTCCGCTGGGAAAGTGATCAGGCGATCCTTAGAGATCCTCCGGGGCTTTGCTGGGAGGATATTCACTTGGTTTTTGAGTATTTCACTGGGAAAGAGGGTTTCTGCTTGAGGGAATGCGAAATTTTCTTGGTGAAAATGTTCTGAATCTTTCTTGGGATTTTTAGGAATTTTCTGAGGATTTTTCAGGGCTTTCTGGTATTTCCTGGGAATTTTTGTACGAAATTTAAGGGGGTGCCGGTTGGCATGGTGTAAGGGGTGCCATTCGGCAGTGGCACGGACTTTTGGACTGCCTCAGGAAGGTAAGGAGTCAGTGCCGATTGGTATGGTTGGGGTCAGTGCTGATCGACATGGCGCTTGTCATCCTATATAAAGGGTCGAATCCCTTCATTTTTTCACAGCTTCTTTGCTTTCTATCTTTCTGTGATTTCTCTGTAAATCGTTCTAGCATTCCGATCTTCAAGAAATGGCCGCTTTTGTGAGCACTGCAGTCCACAGGGAGTGGTTGACCATTGATGACTGTGCGAATGTGGAGTGGAGGGCCAGGGCGCCTCTTGCTTTGGGGAGTGAGAACTCCTTTGATGCGTTTGAGCCTATTGGGGATGAGTGAACTTTACTGAGGGAGCCATCGCGTCATCTATCTTTGAGAGTGAATCCTGGCGGTTATGTAAGTTACCCGATCTTTGGCATTCCTCTCTTTTTGGTGATTTTTCTTTCTTTCTTGGCTTCTGATGAGATTTTTTCCTTTTTTCCAGTCTGATATTTCTTTGAAGAACATGCGCACCCACGGGATGACGGGGCTCAGGGATGTCTGGGAGCATCTCCCACCTATGGTGCGTTGGGTGATATCGTTAGTGGGTTTTGGGAGGTTGGCATCTGCGTTGGATGAGACGCCTCGTTCGACAGCCATCCTGTGCGCTTTGGGGGAGAGGTGGTGGGATACTTCCCACACCTTCCATTTTGTCTTCGGAGAGATGACTGTGACTCCCATAGACGTGCAATAACTATTAGGGTTGGATTGTGATGGAGAGAAGATAGAGGTGGATTTCTCTTTTCGGGTGAGACCAGAGGCAGTGCGTGCGACACTTGGTGATGTAGGGAGGATAGTTTCTGGGGATTCTATCCGGATATCCCTGTTGAAGGATGTTCTGTTGGGCAGGGTGATTGATATGGAGGACGGGATGTAAGTGAGGAAGATGGCCCGGTTATTTATTTTGCTGGTGTTAGGAGGTTTCATGGTGGCATAGAGTGGCGACGTCGTCTATTTGTAGTTCTTGCTGTACTTGAGGATGTTTTCGAACATCCCTTTCTATGATTGGGGGCGTCTGACTTTGGAGACCCTTTAGTCTTCTCTGGATGCATTCAACCGGTGCTGCCGACAGACCTTTACTGGAGCCACGTACCTTCTTGAGGTATTCTTCAGTTTGCACATTTCTTTTCATGCATTCCCATTTTCCTTTCATGCATTCACATTTTCCTTATGCATCTCTTTTGGTTTGTAAAATTATTATCTTTGATAGACATGGTTTTATGAGGCGATTGGGTGCAATACCCCACTGATCTCTCTGAAGGACGACACTATTGGGGACTCCTTCTAATTATATCAATGGCGTAAGGCCAATCAGTAGTCGAAGGGATCTCTCTCTCTGGAGGCGGTACGTCAGGTCTTGAATGCTCTGACCAGTGGTAGGGTAAGACTCTTTCCATTTTCAATCTTAGTTTTTGTGCCTTCTGATCTTGTATTGATTTATGCCTACTTAGAGATTTTCAGGTGACCATTTATCCCTGGGGGACAACCATTGAGGATTTGGGGACGACTGGGGTGAACGCGCAGATGAGGCATTTGCTGGCACATGAGTTCGGCCATTCCTGGTATCTTGAGGAGAGGGCGGTTCCCCAAATTGCTAAGGAGGAGGTGGCGGTGCCACCTACATAGCCTCTTACGTCTATGAGGCGGGAGCGACTGCTGTCGGAGGATGCGAGGATCGCGGCGATGATCATCGAGTCCTACTTGTTGTACACTGATACGGATGCGCCGTATGACTATAGGGACTTTGTGACGAGCTGGTTGATGGCGCCCAGCACATATGATGCCATGTCTTTCATTCCTGCGGGTTCGAGTCAGGCGATGGGATCTTCCCATAGTGGCGGCGGTCCGACGACATCTGTGGCGGCGGCGACCTCGGAGGTTCCTTTCGTGCGATTGCACACTCCTTCATATAACATCCAGTGGGCCAATGGAGGGATAATGCCTATGCTGCATCATCCTCATGTGATGGATCTAGAGGAGTTGGGTTTGACAGAGGAGGTCCTCCGACTTGCGGTATACCTTTATGTTCTCCTCTTTCTTTCTTTTCTATTTTGGTCATCTGTGATTTGATACTGATTTTTCCTTTTTCTTGCAGCAAGTCCGAGTGTCGACCACTTGAAAAAGAGACATCAGAGACTGGATATCTTCAAGGACTGTCCATATTCAGGATGCGGTTCCTGTTCCTTCTTGCTTGGTGCCATATGTTTCGTCCGAAAAATACTTTGGCTTGGGTAGTGGTGGTGCATCGTCTCATCGTAGGGGAAAGAGAGCACGTCACAGGGGTGGAAGCTCTTAGAGAGAACGATAGGTGAGAAAGAGAGAGAGAGAGAGAGAATGTGGGTTCGGGCTGAGTCCCGTTGTTTTTTACTATTTCTTTTTATTTCCTGGAAAATTGATGTAACACAGAAACAAATAGATGCAATGCAATGGAGTTTTTTGTTATCTTTTATTAATGATGAATGAATGCATGCACATGTGCTTTTTACTTTGCTGCTGAGACCGTAAAAAGGAGTATTTTTGGAATTTTTGAAGGAAAGTTTTTTAATTAAAAAGGGAAATTATATAAGGAGGAAAAGGGATTTTGAAATTCTGTTGATAATATCAATTTGTTTTTATTGAGTTTTCTGATTTAACAAAAAAGGTAAAAAGGGAAATTTCTAAAAATGGGGGGTTGCCAATCGGCAAGCACCCTGTCCTGCCTATCGGCAGTTTAGTCCAGTCCCATTAATTCAAAGCGTTGATTGGTACCCTCTTCAACCTTTTGTATTTTGTGGGGTAGAATTACCTTTGATTTCTGCAGGTATTATGTCTCTTGTGAGGGTTCTCAAGTATAAAAAGTGGTAAGGGTGGAGTGTTTTCATCACTCCTTCGCATTCTTACTTACTTGCCCACTATCTCTTAGCCTTGCAAGATGGCTCTCCCTGGTAGCATTGAGTTTGCTAACTACCTCTAAGCCTTGGAAGCAATGTGCTATTATAATGTCGACTATAATACTTTCAACATGCGTCGAGTCTCCTTGTGGCGCAATCGGCCTATTGAGTGGAACATGCTGATGGCGATGGTATAATTCAGGTACCCCGAAGACCATGTATTCCGCTTTGGGTTGGATGAAGTTTGTCCTACCTGCGAGGAATTTTTTGGCATGCTGGGTATAAATCCCAGTGTTGTTGTAGCTTTGCTCGAATTTTCTCGTTCTCCCAGGGATTTGTTGGTCGATCTTCTTCATATTTCTCCTTCGGCGGTCAAATCACTGGTTGCTGGAGGAATGATCTCCCTCCCGACGATACTACAGTCCATGCATTTCCAGGAATTAGGTGATGCTGGCTATGCTGGAGCCGTTTCTCTGGGCCTGGTCTCAAAATTGCTGCTGATGACTAGGGAACTGCAGGTGGACCCGCAACTCACATCCATTACTTCGTGAATGTCATACCACTGTAATCCTGCGACAGTGATACTGGTAGAGATGCTGAATGGTCTGGATGCCTGGCGAAAATGTCGTTCTGACTTCCTGAGGAGTAGCCCCGTGATGCTGTTCATGTGGTTGTCTGAAAGACTCCGCCTGGTGACTCCTCCAGAATATCCTTTATCGGTTGTACCCAACTTCTTTTCTCGTCACTTCTTCAATGTTGGCCTAGATATTACGAGTTGGGAGAATTGGTTTATGGAGCACGGGGCTCGAAATTTGTACCGGTCAGTGCCTTGGTGGGGGCAGTTGCTGCTTGTCCTGGAGCTAAGAGAATACTCATATGTGAGTCTAGTTGGTCTCAGACAAACCTCTTTTTATTTCCCTTGGCGGCTTCTGTGCCAATTTGGTTAGGCACAAGTTATGCCACCTCGAACACTAAATATCTTTTTGATAGACGTTTTGACCGAGCGCCTGCATCTGTTGCTTGGATCTCTGTGGGAGAATCGACGTCCATCGACCCTTCCCTCTCAGTCTGTCGGGAGAGTTTTGCATGTCCCTGGGGATTATATGAAGTGGTTGTGGAGGAGAGTAGTCAGCAAGATGTTGGCAGTGGAGACTGGACAAAGGTGGTTTGTTTTATTTAACACCATGGAAGGGGATATTGTTGTTTTTTCGAAGCTGGTTTAGGCTTATCAGTCCATGGAGTGTTTACGACACTCTGTTCAGGAAGGGGGAAATTTTAGACCCCGGGATATAGATGATGAGGGTAAAGGCTCCTCTGGTAGATGTGGGTAGGACTCTTGGAGAGTTTATTTGTGTAATAGGGAATATATGTGGGGATTTTATTTGGCTTTTTATGGTAGTAGGGGGAAGGGAGTTATCCGTTACTTTTCTTATGTAATCTGTGCTATAATTTCTTATTAATGAAATAAGCAAGTTTTTGATCATCTAGCTGTGCCTTGCGATGAATTTTGTATTTTTGAATTATCTATACCGATTGCTAAGGCATACATAATCCTTTTGTTCAAGTTTTTGTTAGAATGAACTGCCATTCTCGGAGATAAGAAAAGAATATTATTTTGTGAAAAAGAAAGGGTCGTGCTCCTGTAAGATGTATGAGCTGCCTACGTACCTCTGAGGTTTTTTGATTTTTTTTTTTATTTTTCTTAAAAAATGGCTTTTTGTAGAGGATCAGGCCCACGCAGTTCTGGGTAGAGGGAAATGAAGAGAGATTTTTTTTAAGAATTAAAGGGAGATGAGAAGAGTCGTAGAGTTCCAAGATTCCAGACTAGGGGTAGAATTTCTTGAGATGATCCAGGTTGACTAGACGAGCCATCTCCTCCCCATCTAGGTCAGTGAGCATGGAGGCGCCGCTGGATAAGATTTTCTTCACAATGTAGGGGCCGCTCTAATTGGGCTTGAATTTCCCCCTGGGGTCCCAGATGGTTTCTATTATCTCCTCGAGGGCTAAATCCCCTTCCCGGACACCACAGTCTTTGACTCTCTTGTTGAAATCTCCTTTCATCTAGGAGGCTCGGCTCATCGAGACGACTTTGGCACCAGTCTTCTTCGCTAACTTTGCTTTCGAGCATGACGCGTAGTGAGGGTATTTCCAGCTCCACAGGTAGGACTGCTTCCATGCCGTAAACCAGAGAATAAGGGGTAGCCCCAATAGAGGTTCAGATTGAGGTTCGATAGCCCCAGAGGGCATACGGGGTCCGGTCGACCCAATCCCTACAGCTTCCGATCATCTTGCTGATGATGGCTTTGAGGTTTTTATTGGTGGCTTCAACTGCACCATTAGTCTGAGGTCGGTAGGGAGAATATTTGTGTCTTTGAATCCCGTACTCGTTGACTACTTCTGTAACTTCTGCTTTGAAGTGCAACCCGTTATTTGACACTAACTCCCGCGGGACCCCATATCGGCAGATGATATTTTTCTTAAGGAATTTGGCCACTTTCTTGGCGTTCAATACTACGTATGACTCAGCTTCGACCCATTTGGTGAAGTAATCAATGGAAACTAGGATGAATTCATGTCCGTTTGAAGCCTTTGGTGTAACCTTCCCTATGATGTCGACACCCCAGGTGGAGAACGACTAGGGAGAGGTTATGTTGTATAATTCTTGTGGAGGCAGGTGTTGAAGATTGGAGAACTGTTGGAATTTGAGGCATCTCCGGACATAGGCAATGCAATATTGGTCCATGGTGGTCCAGTAGTACCCCTGTCGGATGATCTTCTTAGCAAGCATGTGACCGTTCATGTGGGTCCCGCATTCCCCTCTGTGGATCTTCTGCATTATCTTCTCAATCTCAGCCCCTAAGATATAGTGTAGATGAGTTCCATCGAAGTTCCTCTTGAGTAGAGCTTTGTGACATATGATGTACTGGGCGACCAGTCTTCAGAGGGTTGTTCGGTATTTCTTGTTGGAACCCTCAGAATGCCTACCATGTTTGAGGAGGCACCAGATATCATAGTACCAGCAATTAGCTAGTTCGGGATCTTCGGTGGAGAAAAACTCAATATGGTAGCAGTGGGTTATTTTGTCTTGATTTTGAACTAGGAAGGCGGTCATTGTTATTCCTTCGGGCATATCAACCATAGAGGCCAAGGTAGCGAGAGCATCGGCTAGATTATTCTTTGCTCGAGGTAGGTAATGGAAGGTGATATCTCAGAATCGGGAGGCTAACTTTTCTAAGTGGGCATGGAAGGGTTGGAGCTTTTCGTCCTTGACATTCCATTTTCTGAGCACTTGATCGATGATGAGGGAAGAATCCCCGTAGACATCAAGGTATTGAATACCTTTCTTGAGAGAAACTTTGAGGCCTCCTATGCATTCCTCGTATTCCGTGATATTATTGGTGCAAGGGAAATCCAATTTGATGGTGATGGGAGTGTGGGAGTCATCTGGGGCGATCAGAATTATCCCAATGCCATATCCCTTTTTTTAGCAGCACCGTCAAAGAACATTTGCCATCGAAGGTGGTCTTGAGCGGTGCAGAGGATATTTTCATTAGGGAATTCGGAGATCTAGACATCTTCTTCTTCTACGGGGTAATCAGCGAGGTAGTCAGAGATGTCTCATCCTTTAATGTCTTTCTGCGTGATGTACATGATATCGAACTCGATTAGGAGCATCAACCATCGGGCCATTTAACTGGATAAGGCGGGTTTCTCAAGCAGGTATTTGATGGGATCCATTCGGGAAACAAGTTTGATGGGGGAAGGCGAGCATGTAGTGTCTCAACTTTTGGGTGACCCAGACAAGTGCGGCACATGCCTTTTCCAATGCAGTGTAGTTGACACGGTACCCAATAAATTTACGACAGGAATAATAGATGGCTCTTTCTTTATGGGAGTCTTCAAGGTATTGGGCTAGCAAAGCCCCAACTACAGTGTCGGTTATGGTTAGGTATAGGAGCAAAGGGAGACTAGGGTGTGGTGGCATGAGCACTGGAGGTTGGGTCAGATATTATTTGATTCGCTCAAAAGATTCTTGGTAGGCCTCTTTCCAAACCTTGGTTGAATCCTTTCGGAGGAGCTTGAAGATTGGTTCACATATGGAGGTTAGCTGGCTGATGAACCGGCTGATATATTGCATTTCCCAAGAAAACCTCGGACTTCTTCCTCTGTTCGGGGTGGTGGCATCTCAAGTATGGCCTTCAGCTTTGCAGGATCTTCTTCTATCCCCTTCTCACTGACCATTAATCCCAAGAGTTTTCCCTTTGTAACACCGAAGACACATTTATGTGGATTGAGTCTCATTTTATACGTCGCAGTCGTTCGAAGAACTTTTGGAGAACGATAACATGACCTTCTCTAGTTTTGGACTTTATAATCATATCATCCACATAAACCTCGACTTTTTTGTGAATGATATCGTGCAGGATGGTTGTGGCACCCCTTTGGTACGTAGCCCCAACATTCTTGAGACCAAATCGCATAACAGTGTAGTAAAAGGTTCCCCATGGGGTGATGAATGTGGTTTTTTCTTGGTGGTCTGGGTGCATCTTGATTTGGTTGTATCCGGCAACTCCGTCGATGAATAACTTGAGAGCATGACTGGTTGTGTTGTCCACGGTCATGTCGATATTGGGTAGTGGATAATCATCCTTTGGAGAAGCTTTGTTTAAATCTCAGTAGTCTACAAACATTCGAACCTTCCCTCCTGATTTCGGTGCAGGTACTATATTGTCTAGCCATGTGGGATATTCAATCACACGAATGAATCCCATGTTCAACTATTTAACCACCTCCTCTTTGACCTTGAGTGACCATTCGGTGCAGAGCTTTCTCAATTTTTGTTTAACCGGCTTGTAATCTGGGAGAGTGGGGATCTCGTGCTGAGCTATTTCAGGATCAATGCCGGACATATCATCATAGGACCATGCGAAGACATCCATGAATTCATTTAGCAATTCTTCAAGTTATGCGCGTTCATGCTCGTCAAGGGTGTCCCCTATCCTAATCTCGCGCATTTGGCTACTAGAACCAAGATTAATAATAACAGTCTCCTCTTCATTAACTTGAATGCAATTATGTTGTTTATTATTAACCTTATTTAGATCAGTTAAGAATTGTTCATTTGCAAAATCATCATCATCACAAGTTTGATTAGAATCCAAACAATTAATGTAAGGCACAGCAAGATACTCAAAATCTTCATTTATTTCATTGATAAAAAAAACATCATTAAGAACCTTATCAAAAGAGGTCTCGATTTCATTTGAACAAGGATAAACAATAGAAGAAGAAATAGGGTAAACATTGGGGTTAGGGGAGATTTCAAGAGGTATAACTGGCGTAGCATGCCAGTTGAGGAGGGGTGTATCAGTAGCTTTAATCAGATGGGATGGATCCATTGATGTAGTGCCTGAATGAACCATGTTGAGTGCCAACCCCAGTGTCTGTAATTTGCAGGAATCTTCAAAATCACTTTTCTCAATCTCTTCGGTATATTTGATGAGCGGTTGTACTCGGTGTTGGAAACTTTCGGCCCATGGGTAGGTATCTTGGAAAAAGATCTCCATTACAGGATTCATCTTCTTATTTGTGTGGTCATACCATGGTTCAGGAAAATCGCAAAAAGGGAAGTCTTCGCCTTCTTTGATGAATCGTCCATCCAAGGAGTCTCCTGGGATAGTTTGGATGCAGTCTAATCTTCTCTTTAGTCGAGACTGGTGGATCATTCTGAGCTCTTGTTCTGATGGTTAATACCCCAAGCCACAAAGAGGTAACGCTTTCTTCAGTTCAATGGTCTCAAGTATCCCTTGTTGCCTTTGCCCTAGCCCCAGTCCGGGCATGAAGTGCATGTTTCTGAACATATGAATCACATTGAAATTTCCATGAGGGTCATATTCTGGATAAACCCTTTCTTTGAAACCGTCCCCAGTCAAGAGTAGGAGTGGCTCAACTCGAAATCCTGATAGGAGCATATCATTTGACTCATGCTGTATCTTAAGGATTGGACTACTGGTGCTTGCACCCTTGACATTTTCATCGTCTCCCAAAATGGTGATGACTCGCCGGTCGGTGAAGAACTTTAATTTCTAATGGAGTGAGGAAGACACACCCTTGATACTGTGGAGCCAAGGTCATCCGAACAACAAGTTAAAATAAGCTGGGATGTCTGTGACTTGGAAATAAACGACAGGGTTTATAAGGCCAACCCCTATTAAAAGTTTTATGGATCCCATTACCTCCCGGCGGGTATTATCGTAGGCACGTACAGCGGTGGAGGTTGGAGCATGGTCGCTTTCTTTCAGGCCTAAACACATGACGGTTCTCAGTGGGCAGACATTCAAGGCGGGTCCGTTATCGACAAGAGAGAGTGGAAAAACCTTCCCCATAACTTCGACGGAGATGTTGAGTGCATGATTGTGATTTGTCCCAATTCTGGTGATTTCTTCTTCAGAAAATGATAGCATTCGGGTAGAGGTTAAGGATCCGACCATATTTACCACTTCTTCTGGTGTGATAGAAGGAGGAACTGTGGGTTCGGTGAGCAGCTTGATTAAAGCATTTCTGTGCAGCTGGGAAGACATGAAAATCCCCTATAGAGTTATGTTAGCTTGAGTTTTCTTCAGTTGATCGAGGATCTTGCTCTCCTCGATGGTCATCTCTGGCATAAGAAGGTATTCAATGCCCTTCCCTTTGTCATTTGCTAGTAGTGAGCTTGAAACCTGGTAATGTCTCCCTGATCTGGTCATGTGATTTACTGAAGAAGGGAAGAACATGCATCCTGTTTCCTTGTCAATCTCAGGTTCTTCTGTCACCCTGTTTATTTCTCTGTGGATTTCTTCAAATGATATCATCCCACATATGTCAGCTACTGGGCCAGTTCTTCCTAAAGCTTGTTGTTTACTTGAATCTTCGAATTCTCCCCCCCCCATCCGGTGGCAACAATTCTGTCTTTCCATGTAAAGTCAATTCATTCCACAACTTCAATGGCTTCTTTATACAGCTCTTCCCATTATGTGGGGATATGTATGGTTGAAGGGACCAAGTGCCCTTGTAGGTTCAAAGTATCAAGTAACTCGGTGATACTAAAAATGCTGTTGGTTTGCCCGAATAATTCTACCATAATCTGGACAACATCATATAGGCTGACTTCGTCGGTTGATACCACCCACTTGTCTGAATCTCGGGACCACTTTCGTGCTTCCAAGAATAGTGTACTGAACCTTTGGCAATCGATGACCATCTGTGAAGGCAATTTCAGCCCGAACTCTTGGAGTTGGTTTAACACCTCTGATAATTCCATATTTCCATTTTCAGAATGGGTACGGACAACGATGTATGCTCTGGTAAGGAGTCACAGTGCCTGATCATCGAGGCTAGTAGGGTGTAGGAGGAAATATGGTAAAATTTGAAGAGGTTTAGGAGAGTATATGGGTGTGATTTAAGTTGAGGGATCGAAATATGGATTTTCTTCTAATAAGATGGTATTGGCATGATTTGGGAGTGGATTGAAAGTAGTGTTTGTCTTAGGATTGGCTGGTGGGGAAATGGTAGCCCGGTCAATGAGATCTTGGATTATGTTTCGGAGGTGAAAGCATTGGTCGGTGTTATGGCCAGCAGTTTGCTGAAAGGCGCAATGAGCATCGACCTTGAAGTTTCTTGGGAGTGGATTTGGCAATGGACGGGGATCCAAGGGTTTGATGAGGTTTCGGCTTAACAGGGCTTGGTAATCTTTGGAGAGGGGAGCATGGATCTCAGTGTATTCCCTTCGGATGGGGGCAGGACAGCTTTCTAGTGCCCATGATGTGGTTGTTTGAGAGATGTTGTTGATGGTTGAGACTGTAGCACTGACAGGCTTGTCATACTTTCTAGGGGTGAACTGTCCGGACACCTTCTTCGGTTCAACCTCTGTTTTAACAAGACTTTCCTAGATTTATACTCATGCTTCTCTGAGAGCTCATAAGTGGGGATAGTATTGTCCTCCCATCGTCGCTCGGACATGGGGCAAGAAGTTCTTCATTATGTTGACCTATTCTTCCTCAGATGGCTTATTGGTCATGGTACCTGCTTTCTCCCTCCATCGGGTTGTGAAATTACTGACTGATTCCCCAGGGTTTTGTTTGAGTAGCTATAAATCACGTCGAGTGACCTCAAGCTCTTCTTTTTATTTGTGCTGCAACATGAATTCTCGGTCTACATCCTCCCAGCTACTAATTTTGGATTCCTCGAGAGAAAAAAACCATCGTAGGGCACTATCCTTCAAAGTTTGTTGAAACAATTGGGCCATCACTTCTTTAGAATCCCCTAGTAGAGTCATGGAACGATGATAACTGCGAAGATGAACAATCGGGGGTTCACTCCCTCCGAACTTCTCAATATTTGGCATCTTAAACTTCTTGAGTAACCTCGCTTTAGGATAAGGAGAAAAGTGGGTGTAGTCTATGTAATTCCCAAAGATTCTATTTTGTTCAAATTTCTTGGTGAGCATCTTGAGATCCTCTTTGACTTTATTTAACTCATCCTCTTTTGGATCAGCGACCATAGGCAGGTTGGCCACAGGTAGGCATTGTTTGGCATCGGAAGATGGGCAGGTGGTGGCCCATTGACAGGAGGGGAACATGGAGCATGCTGATATTATTTGGAAACCCAAATAGGCTCGGGTGGACCCATAGCACAAGGGAATAGGGCCTCAAGATCTTGAGGAATAGGAACCTGGTTTCGTTGCATCTCTCGGACCTCAGTTTGGAGGTTGTCAATCTTGGACACAAGCTGAGTTAGGACTGCCGTCAGGTCCGACTGTATGACTGGTACATGATCTGTATTCTCCATGGAAAGTGGATGGATTTTGGACTCGGATGAAGTAGTAGAGGAAAAGATAAAAATCTGGGGTGATTTGACTGAAGACCGAAGCCAATAGGGAGCCAGGCCAAGGGCGTGCGATTGACCTGAAAGGCGTAGAATGGGATTTATTTTTAATAAAAAGGGAAGAAACTATTTTTGGATTTTTGATAAAGAAGGGAGAAATGTTTTTGGAGATGGAACTCAGCATGATTATTAGGATTATTATGTTCTCACTTGTATTTAATTCTCCTAAATACAATGCCGGACGGGACCTGAGCCTGGAAAAGTGGTGTTTTTAATATATGCGAAGATACGTCTGGACTTGTAACCAGGCTCATGGACTGGGTTCCGTTTTAAAAATGCACGAAAATTTGGGCGACAGGCCGACCCAAAATTTTTGCAGAGTTTCGGGTTGAAATCGGTAATCTAAAGTACGTGTCCTAGGTTTGACACCTATATGCGGGTATGCAGTTGGTTGGGTGAATTAGAATGGGTTCCCCCCTTTGGCGTGACTTCCACGATATACGTCTTGATCTTGCGGGCGATTAGTACGTGTGGCCAAGTCATTTGATATACCTGAGTGTACGTGAATTGCCTCACTATATACCTCGTGGAGACGGTACGTGTGAGAGCGAATTTGATATACTCGGCATATGTGAATGAATTCCCTGCGATATACCTCCCGTCATGACTTCGGTCAAGCAGTACAATGCGAGGGAACCATTCTATATACGTCGAAGGTACTTGGCCAATGGAAGGTGAGAGTCATATCGCTTAGGCTAACTGCGCCCTACCAGACCAGCACCCATCACGAAGTGACCCTCTAGTTACTGGGTAAAATTTGGTTAATAACAATGCTCTTTGGTGATGTCGTGTGAATCATGCATGATTCTCTTATTAGTATCTTATGATGAGAATGCTTTTCTTGATTGTGCCAAACAGGGAGAAAAGTACAAGTACCAAAGGTATACCAAATATGGATGGGTGATGCGTGCAACATGTGGATATATGTGATCCTAGGTGCACGTGGTGTGAAATGTACATGGAGAATTTTCTACAAGTGTGTTAACAGAAGCATAAGCATGGGATACACATGGAAAAGGGGAACATGCAGATATAAGGGAAATGTAAACAAATATAACATCCATGAAGTAGATTCAAACCCTCAAAACATACATATCCCCAGCAGAGTCGCCACTATGGCCATCCTCGATCCTCGTCGCGGGCAGGCGCGCGAAGAAGGATCCATCGGGTCCCGCGCATCACTCTCGAGAGCGCTTCGACTGACGTCGTTTGAGATGAGGTGTAAAATTGTAGAGAGATTTAGAGTCACCAGTCTATTTGACTCAAAACAGACAAAAGAAAAAGGGGAAGCCATCTCGAAGGATGACATCCAAAGACATACTGGTGCATACGAAACCAAAATGATTCGAGAAGGGTTCGGAGGCTAAGTTACTAAATGGAAAGGTGTTAGGCACCCATTCCTCCCTTTCGATCTCTCATGGATGTTTGCTATTTCCCCTTTTTTATTTTCCCTATGATATGTGTGCATGTATATATATATATAGTGGAGATAGGAATCCTCGACTTGTATCATAGAAGAGATAAAGCGAGTCATCCGTAGGAAGGCATAAAAATAATATTAGAAAATAAGATTTATGCGATTACCCTTACGTTGATCGTTATAATGGAACAATAACGCAGATGGAGTAATACGTCACTAAGAACAACTATATAGAATATAAGAGAATTGGATTTAGAGAAGATAGAAATGAGAGAGAAAGTGAGAATAGGACTCGAGTCTTGGGTTTTACACCGAGATGCCTACGTAGCCTATAAAGGCTTCAAAGTCCACGTAGTTCGAATACAAAATGAGGGGTGGGGTTTATCCCATAAATCCAAATGGGAGATCTCTTATTTGTGAGTGTGTGTGTATAAAAAGTGTTTTAGTTGTGAGAAAAGTGTGAGAAAAATATAAGAATTCCTATTTGGAATTTATGAGCAAACCCTCTTTTTCTTATTTTTTGGGTTTTATTTATATGACAATAAGAGATGTGAAATAATACTAAATAAAAAGTATATTAGGATGTGTGAGATAATATAATAAAAGTGCAAGGTAATAAAACAAGTTATTGCGATATTAAGAGAATTTGAAGAGAAAGTTGAGAAAGTTGGACCTTCTTGAAGATCTTGAGCTTGATCTTGAATGTTGGAGAGAAACCCTTGCACTTGGATGATGATGGAGAGTGGCTAATTCACCAAGTTTGATGAAAAGAATGATGAAAAGTGGAAGTTAGAAAGGGATTTGGATGTTGAAATCGCGCTGTCTTCGAGAGAGATTTTTGGGATTCGCTGAGAGCGATTTTTATCAGATCTGGGCTCCCTTTGTAAATGAGGTGAAGGCATACTTTTATAGGCCCGAGTCACTACCGATAGGCATATACCTAGTCCTTCCTATCGGCACCTGACAATAGGCAGGGTCTGGAATCTGCCATTTGGCAGTGCGTTTCAAGCCTTTTTGGAAAATTTGTTACCGTGGGAAAACCGTTGGTCAGAATCACGCACGGGACAAACCATTGTAAAGGTAATTCAGAGACCTTTGAAAATCCTTTGGACCTCTCCCGGGCTCGAGAGTTGACTTTGGGTCAAATATAACTCGGAAGCGTTTGTCGGTCAATTGAATGGGGAATCGTTCGGATGCAAACGGATCGTTTGTCCGCACGTTAAGTCCGAATCGTGCGCGGGGTGGACCATTGGAAAGGTTAGGAGATGTAATTAAACATTCCAAAGAGTTTCACCCGGTTTCGGGAGTTGACTTTGGTCAACCAGGCCCTGGAAGCATTTGGTGACCTCTTGGAGTCAAACGGATTGTTCGTCCGCATGGTAAGTCAGAATCGTGCACGGAGCAGACCATTGGAAAGGGGTTTTAGTGCCCTTAAAATATTTATTCAGTCTTGATCGAGCTGAAGAGTTGACTTAGGTCAAACAGAGCCCGGGATCACCCGGTAGCCTCTTGATCAAGTTTTGGACGCAAACAGATCGTTCGTCTGCATGGTAAGTCGGAATCGCACACGGAGTGGACCATTGGAAGGGGGTTTCAGTTCCCTTCAAAGATTCATTCAGCCTTGGTCAAGCTTATGAGTTTAGCCTATTGGTCAAACGGAGCCTGGGAGTGCCCGATGGTATGACCTGAATTTGTAGTGATGAAGGGAGGTACTAGGGACCTAAGGAGAGTTAGGGGGGTAATAGAATGGGGTGTCTACATCCTTCATTTTCATAGAACCATAGTCTACCAAAAAAGACGATGATTTTTTCTCTATAAAAACAATCCCCATTTTATATGTTCTTAGTTAAATTATTTACTTTATTGAAAACAATTTTATCCTTTATTTTTGTTTAAAAATCTAGCCCCATTTTTTTTAGAATGAGATTTTTATTTAAAAAAATAATTTTGTTTTATTTTAAAAAATTGAACTAATAAAGTATCTGAACATGTTGTCATAAAAACTCCGGTCATCACTACTCATTCTCCATAGTACAATATTGATCTTGCATCATCAAATTTGTATGGGTTAATTACAAAAAAAAAACAAAAACAAATTTCGATCAAATTTTAATTTATACCTTGATATTTAAAATGTTTGAATGTTACCTTCAAAGTTTGAAAATCATTTCAAATCCACCACTAACCACATCTCCTATTTTTCTCTTTTCTTACTCTCTCTCGCTCATATGCATTTTACCCCTCCTGGGCGATTCTCTCTCAACACCACACCATATATACACACACACATATATACATACACATATATATACACATACATATATATACACATACATACATACATACATACATACATACATATATATACATATACATATGTATATACATATACATACAGAAGAAAAGGGAGTAAGAAGTGGGTAAACTAGAGGGGTGTGGCGGGTTTTCCATGAATTCCACCCATGGACGTGGATTCCAAATACACGCACTATATATATATATATATATATATATATATATCATGAACACACAACACACCCTCACACGCAAACACACACGTGCATGCACACCCCACCCCCAACACATATACATAAACATATAAACATAGGTATCTACTCACAACAAAGCTGTAACGTCCCAACCCGAATTTATGGGTTACCCGTAGTAAACCCAGTCAGATCCAAGCACTAGGTGTGAAGTGCAACAATACAACCTATATAATGTTCCTAATCCAATTTAATTTTAATTAACGTTTCACTTATTTAGCATGCGATTCCAATTCATTTTAAACTACATGGGGGATTATGGGAAGCATTCCCGAAGTCCAAGCATACAGAGCTACTAACGTAAAATAAAAGAGAGTACTTACTTACCTGTATAATGCTCTCAAAAGAAGACCAACACCCAACATGCAATAACAAAAACTGGTGTGTGAACCGAATGCTTAGTGAAAAATATACAAAATGCAGTATAAAATCGAACGACAGAAACAAGACTTCAACACGTTATATCTACATGCACATGCAACTACAATATATATATATATATACTTACATGCATGTAGCCGTTTTTATTCCAAAAACATTATTTATCCCGATTAATTCAAATTAATCTCGTAAAAGAATTCCCTTTTTACTTAATTTGACATTAAGCCCTTGATTTAACACACAAGGTCAAATACTTAAAATAAATACACTTTTTTTAAGGAAAATTGTTTCTTTTCCCGAAATATCTCCTTTTATTTATACTCATTCACATTAGTATTTTCGTTGAAATTCGCCCTTTCAACACAGGCACCACCGTGTTAGAAAATACTTATCTTTTCTTTGAAAATATTTCATAAACAAAACCTTGTTTTAAATTATGGGTTAAAGCTTTTTAGGTTTCTTAACTACCCATTTAAACCCTTCACTTTACCATTCATTTACTTTATGAACATTAATCAATTTGCACCATCTTGTGCATTTTAACATTTACTGAAACATTTATTATTAATTAATTCAAGTTAGGTTTTCTTAATTCATTTTTACCACAAAACCCATTTCCTGACATGCTCCTTATTCCTTTATCTTTTTCTCGGAATCTTTCAATAAATCGTGTATTTAACGGGCTCCACACCGCCGGCGATGCCACCATATGCTCTGACCAGTGATTTTGGGTCTTTCACCCAAGGGATTCGGGCCCTCCATAATTATTTTGGTGTCATCCTCGTTCCTTTTTAATGTATTTTAATATTTTACAAATGTCCACATTATTCTACTATTCCCTTTTTACCCGGCCGTAGCTAAAATTCGAGATTTCACCCCAATTTCTGTTACACTTTTAAAATCGTTATTTCACGTCCTTTACACTTTAGCATTGGTTTATTTTCAAAATAATATTCATTTAGGACCATTTTTGCAACACCCTCTTCCAAAAAGTTTATTTCATAATTTTTTTTTCCATTTTACGCATTTATTTTCAAGCTTGTCATTTTCTCCCAATTTTATAACTGTTAATCTCCCAAAAATATTATTAAGTTACAAACACCAACCTTTTGATGTTTTAATCCATTAACACTTATTCAACACCTTTTCTAATCATTTTTTCCAAGTTAGGCATTTCTTCACTTTCTTTATCCAAGAAACCCAGTTGAGTTTAAAGACTACTTATTTAAAGAATACCATTTCCTTCTTATTAACACATATAGTATTAAACCTTCACACCTATCACATTCCAACACCTTTTTGACATATATTAAGGGCTAAAATTTATTTCTTCTTCATTTTATGTTTAAAACCAACAAAACCTTCATTAAACTTGTTCATATATTTATCATCACAATACTACAAGTTTGTATGCATGAGAAAATTGACTTTAATTATAAAAATCCAATTAAATGGGTTAAACACACAATTTATTCTTGAATTTCATAACATTTACAAGATTCAATGCCTAAAGGACATTCTCATCTCTTCAAAGATAAAATAAATGTCCCACTTTTATAAAATCTTCATTTTGTCAAAAACTTTGGAACTTTATTTAATCAAGTATTTTAGCAAGGTCAGCATCATTTCAAAACATTTTATTCCATAAAATGTTTTACATCAAACTTCTAGAAAACGCATAATTTTCATAAAAATTTATACCTTTATTTCAAGAAACTTTAAAATATTTACTCATCATTTATTTCCAACAAAATAATATTTTTCTAACATTTTTATTTCATAAAAATGTTTATTAACAATTTACTTGAAACTCATCATTTTATTCAAATGCATCCTACTCTTATAATCTAACAACAACACTACTAATATGAAAATAGAGTTTTAATAATAAGAGTAGAGATTCTCACCTCAAATGGAGCTCCAACAATGGTAGGTTGACATGTCTAAGAAGATTACAATTTACTACCTCCTAAGGTGGCCATAGAGAGATTGCCTAGCTCCACTAAGATTGCTCCATGAATGCTCAATCAAACCCTCTTGAAGCTTAACAAATCATCCATCTTCATCTTCTCCAAAACCCCAAACAACACCTCCGAAATTCATAGCTAATACCAACAATGGTGGAAATGGGTATCTAGAGCTTGGATATGGTGGAAGACTAGTTGGATTTGGTTTCACAAGGTGGACATATGGTGGTGGAGTGGTGGTTTGAGTAGAGGGGTATGCATAAATATGAAAATGGCTCTCTCTCTCTCTCTCTCTCTCTCTCTCTCTCTCTCCAACTCTAAATACCCAACATAAACCCCAAAAAAGCCATATAAAATCCTCCAAACACTAAAATTACCATCTTTCCCAATCCAAGAATGCCAGAATTCGACACCTCACTAAATCAAGGTCCTAAAATGTGACAACGGACAAGGGAAACCAAAAATATAAAAATCTGGGCAACATCGTTCGAACCAGAATTGCCTCTTATTCGAATAAGAATCGCTTCTCATTCGAATGCCCTTCGAACGACCTTGGAACGTGCCAGACCTATTATGCAGAAGGACTTCGTTCAAACCTAATTCGATCCTCACTTCGAAAGACCTATGATTCTCATTTGAATGACCTTTATTCAATTTCTCCAAATTTTTCAATTTTACCCAAACTTCCAACAATTATCACTAGGACCCCCTAAATAGTCAAATAAGAATATAAACCCCTTCAGTATGATCCAAATCCAAAGGTTCTCATATTATTTTAACTTATCTGCGGAAATAATAAAATATTTGAGCGGGGTATTATATTCTTCCATCCTTAGGAAATTTCGTCCCTAAAATTATCGATCCACCAATTTATCAAATCCATAGAATTTACCGACTCTTGTACTAATTCATAGGAATCTCCCAAAACTATACCATCGAAGTCCTTAATAGTTAAGATCACATTGCACATACTTGCAAAATGATTGTCACCAAAGGCTCAACACGTGACATGCTCTAATTCTCACCATCACGCTAACCATCAACGTCGCATAACTGACCCCAAGTCTCCACTAACTTGATCATCATGCTCAATCAAGTCCTAAGACTAGCTTTGCTAATACCCAAAGCATACGGATGCCTCTATCGGGAAACCTTCTTTAATGATCGATTCTCACTCACGCAATATAACCAATCATCAAATTCATCACCAAGAACCATTTCCAATCTTAGGACTACATATCCTGTGTCCACCTGAATTTTTGAATCATTATGACTACACATTTTTTCTCGAGCTTGATACTAACCTTAATTGCTAATTACTCACTCCGAGGAGTAATACACTGACCAAATCATCATCGGGCACTCGACTGAGACCCCCATATGGGTTACTCTGATGACCCTAGTATTACTCTAGGCAACTCAATTAGAGCTCTCATTTGAGTATTACATCAATCCACTCAACATGGCAAAGGAGCACTGTGTGCTAAATTTCCTAAAGTTCTAACTCTATGCAATGTCCTCAAGTCATTGTACAACTCTGTATAGCCAGATCTCCTAACTTCCATGCCGGCCAGTCCAAAGGTCATTAATCCTAAGGAAGTCAACTACTACGAGCAAACCGTGCAGCTAAAAGTGCAGCCACCATTATACTGAACTTTGTGAAACAGTAAGAATGCCTCAGATTGGGGTACACCCAGTTATGGAGATGCATTGATCATGTCAGGTCCACTCACACTCCAGCAGGCCTAATCGTTTCTTACCATGATATGGTACTAATCCAAGTTACCACATTTGTGGGGATACTAACCCTCGATTACTAGAACCAAAAGGGGACACACACACCAGAATCAAAGGAACAAATAATCATTCTAAGAAAATTACCATTCATACGCGTCAGACTGTGGTTTACGAAAAGTGAACCTACATTGCCTGCTTCAATGATTACGACTCTTCCCGAACATTCTCATAGTACCAACTTAGCCACGTACCATGGCTCGAGTCACCATCTATGACGAATCAAATCATAACCATTCATCCTCACAAGATGAAAGCAACATACGAACATGTTGTCCTATAGAAATTCAAACGCCAGACTTCCTAACTTAGGAGTAAGGCCACCCCATTACATCCTTTACATACACTAACCACTCCAGTTGCAGAATGCCTAATTTCTTGTTTACACTGACCTTGTCCATCTTATCGATCATGATGCCACCAACCTACTACACCTAGATTACTGTCTACCTTATCATATCATGGTCTCAACTTTAAAGTCTCCTTAGTCACCACCCCATTCATAACTTACATTCACCTTATTATAACCTCCAACTATGCAAGATTGTCACTAAGCTTATTCCAAGGTTCTCCCCAAATTAAACTCATATAACGGCCACACCGATCGCCATTGGCATTCTAATGGTAATAAGTACCACACAGGGATACATATTCTACTACGTACATGCTTGTTAAGATGTGCCAAGAACTCATTCCTACCTTGCCAGGGCTATCCTAATGTATATTGTCGATACGCTCCAATATTCTAATCATGCTTCGATACGCCACCTAAGGGCACCACTTTCAAGCCTCGATACGGCATCATCCATCTAAGTCCCGAATACATTTCCTAATACTCAAAATCAAGTGTTACACTTACCACTCTAGTCTTTCTATGACACTCGAGCTTTATGCCCATACACGATATAAGATTTCAATTTCTCTTCGAAGGTTACACCATCCATCTGTGACAATTCTGATGACATCACCCTACATATACACTATTAGACTCATTTAAAAACTTAATCAAAAACCTAAGATCATCACCTAACCCTCAACACGGCCGTTACTAGAATGATAACATTTCTTACTTACGAACTAAACTCGTTCTCTGAAGGACATCAAACATACTCCACATAATAGTCCTTAATTCGACAAGATTTCATCATCCATAACTTTCTCATCGTAGGTATTCTCTACCAACTCCTTAATACCCACATCATGATTACTATGTGCTCACAAATACACTAGTCTTCGAGCCTCTACGCATAGTGAACCTCGAGCACTGAACACCCTAAGACGTCACCTAGGGTCAATTTCTATTCCCAATGATGCCAAACACAATACAGACACTCCAAGATGCCCTCAAACCCCCTTTCACTCTAAAATTATGTTGCATATAGCCATTATTTAAGCCACTAAAGTGGCCCTTACACTTATATAATAATCTTATCTTTCTATTAATGGTTGTGCCCCTTTTCCACATACTAAATCCCAAACTAACACCATTAAGGATTCTAGAAGGATACAGGATGTCGCCTACAATATATAAACCTCTAAGTTTGCACCGTCGTCATCGCTAAAGATCATATCCATCAAAATCGCATCATAACTCCTAAAATCGTTCTTTGGAAGATTATCTAAAGTTCACTCTTAAGTCTCCCTAACTATCACTGTTGTATATGTAACATACTTACCGTAATTTGCCCTTAACTCTCATCATATCCTATGAGGTACAACTTTTAATCAAGGCACTTACTTTTACCATAGTATCTTACTAACTCCGATCGATTACACAACCCAAGGATCTAACTCACCTAATAACATCATCATTAACAACTACTAGAAAGTACCTAATTAAAAAACCTATTGCATTCCTATCACAAATCAATACTACTTCCAAATGACACTCGAGCGACCTAAACTCCACAGTTGGATTTACAAGATTTTTGTCTTTAATTCAATGGACTTAATCAATATCTATCAATACCTCAACAGACCTCACATATCATATGTAACAACCCATAGATTGTAAATCGTAATTTAATTAAATTAATTCGGAATTCGGGAAAAATAAATTTTGGGAAAATGTTGGGATTTAATTATAGAAATTGGGATTTTAATCGAAATTGAAATTGGTGGAAAAATTGGGTTTTTATTTACACGCGCGCGCGCGCGCGCACACACACACACACACACACACACACACACACACACACACACACACACACATATATATATATATATATATTGGGGCGGCCTTGGCTGGCAGTCAGGGGCGAATCGATTCAGCCTTATAGCCATATCGATTCGATTTGTAGCAGGGGAGGCACTACTTTGGTTTAATTAGAATCCTAATTCCACTAAAACTCTAATATTTTTCTACTTAAATTAATTCGGAGTTAGGACTTTTAAAACATAATTTCATAAACTATAAGACCACTAGTCCCCTATAATTTTTATCTTCTTCTACCTACAAACCCTAGACCCAAACTCATCAAGTTTCAACACAAGATTTCAAGGCTCAATTGGTGTTTTATCAAGTTGGTGCAAGACCTAATCTTTCTTAACTTTTCGAGAGGATTTCAACCGTCTAATTATATTTTCTAAATGATTTCGAGCAGGCATGAATATCTTTGTTCTCTCTCTTTAGTATTATGCATTTTAGATGTCGCCTCAACATTAATTTGCATGTTTTTCTTAAAAGCAATTAGCAACCTTAATTCGGTAAAGTGAAAACTACTTTGGGACTATTTTTCTTTAAAATCCTAATCTAAAATAATTCTTATAACCCTTATGTGCTTAGGGTAGAGGTTGGATTTTAGGAAATATGGGTATAGGTTTGCATGTAGGAATCATAGAAAATTGATTTAAATGAAAATTTGACTTGTACATCCCTGTAAAATTATGTAGGTATGGTTAAAATAAATTATTGTTATGTGATTCATAAATTGCATGATGTTAAGATTATATTTATTGAATAAAATAAATTGTAACAATGGATTCAATAAATTAAATTGGGATTAATTGTGATTATATGAGAATTGTGTACTTGTTAATAAATTGGATTGTACGACGTATCGTTTCGATTATAATTATCATTGCGGGGACGACGGGATTTTTGGGTAGATGTTATCACCTTAATTTTAAGGATACTTTCTAGGTATGTGACTAGTCGATATGCCTTGGCTACGGTTAACATTTTCTAGGTATGGGACTAGTTAGTGTGGATTTTTACGAATGGGATATTCTGGGGTGGGGCTAATTTTTGTGTCGTTTCGTCGATTTAAATAGCATAGATGTGAGACTAGGAAGAGATAACTAGTAGAGGTTCATCCTACATAATATGATGTGACGTATATGTGTTTTGGAGACCTCTAGGTATGGGACTGGGGGTAGGTGCGCGGATTTATGTTTTAAAATATGGTAGGACTTAAATAAAATAATGAGAAATGAGATGATTAGAAATTAAGAAATTGAGAATTAATACCTAAGATAATAAACGGGTATTTAAATGGATTTGCGATGTCAGTATGTGCAGGGATGATAGTTAAACTGGTCGACAGGATATAGTGACGTGGGTGTGTGGGCATCACGAGTATGTTCGGGCTGGAAGTTAAATGGGCTGACAAGCTATAGTGTCGTGCCGTGCATGGAACCTCATGAGTATGTGAAAAACTAACAGAATACGGGTTGACTGGTTATAGCGAGGGGAATGGGTATGATGTGTAGAGCTTTAAGCGTGCCAAGAGTGTGTGCAGGGCCGATAAGGGGCCAAATTGGTGTCGCGTGAATTAAATTAATTAATTAAATAAAATGAGTAAGAATGAGAATAAGATTATAAATAATAAATGTCATCGGAATATTTGGACTTACACTTTAGGGTGCATTAGTTTTATGGTAGATAGTTGCAGTTTATGTTCATTCGATCGTTATTTAATTATCTCATTAAGTTACAATATTCTATTTCTGATATTTATTATGAATAATGCTATTGTTTGGGTTCACGGACCCAAATTGGGGAGAGTAGTTGGTATTCATGTTGTGGGATCTGACCCATTGCGTTGACTAGCATTTCAGGGTTAGCGCTGGAGTAGATGTGTAGGAGTAATTGGAGATTTTGGAGGTGCAACTGGATTTTATTTTTGATGATCAGTAGTTAGATTTATTTATTTTCCTTTCGGTCGCACTTTTATTATGAGTCTTTGATTATGGATTTGGTGGGTCAATCAGTTCCACAGTTGTTTACGATTTTATTCAAATATTTACAGTTGGATTCATATTGGAGATTTATTTTTTGGAGCATGGATTATTTTGGAGAATGGCATGGTGATGGATATTATTTTCGCATGAATGGTTATAATTTATTGGATCAATTTAAATTATTAACTTGTGGAAATGAATTTTATATGTCTCATATATGTCACATGGTAAGAATGATATTTAATTTAGTGATGCCCGACGTAGTTTGGCTGCTGCGGCTGGCCACCTCGCTTATCAGATTATGCGGGGTGTTATAGATGGTATCAAAGCATCGTCATAGTTCTTGTAGGTTGTGAGTCCGTTTATCTCTTGCGTTACTGATATTTGATCCCCATTATTGATGCGTCTAATCAGTGTTTCTAAATGATTTTCAGCAGGCATGAATATCTCTATTCTCTCTCTTTAGTATTATGCGTTTTAGATGTCGCCTCAACATTAATTTACACGTTTTTCTTAAAAGAAATTAGCAACTTTAATTAGGGAAAGTGAAAACTAATTTGGGACTATTTTTCTTAAAAATCCTAATCTGAAATAATACTTATAACCCTTGTGTGCTTAGGGTAGAGGTTGGATTTTGGAAAATATGGGTATAGGTTTACATGTAGAAACTGTAGAAAATTGATTTAAATGAAAATTAGACTTGTACAACCTCATAAAATCATGTATGTTTGGTTAAAAAAAATTATTGTTATGAGATTCATAAATTGCACGATGTTAAGATTATATTTGTTGAATAAAATAAATTGTGATGATAGCTTGAATAAATTAAATTGGGATTAACTGTGATTATATGAGAATTGTGTACTTGTTGATAAATTGGATTGCACGATGTATCATTTAGATTATAATTATCATTGCAGAGACAACGGGATTTTTGGGTATATTCTGTCACTTTGATTTTAGGGATACTTGCTAGGTATGGGACTAGTGGGTATGCATTGGCTGCGATTAACAATTTCTAGGTCTGGGACTAGTTAGTGTAGATTTTTACGAATGGGATATTCCGGGGTGGGCTAATTTTGGTGTCGTTTCGTTGATTTGGATATCCTAGACGACAGACTTGGAAGAGATAATTAATAGAGATTGATCCCACAAAATAGGATAGGACGTATTTGGGTTGTGAAGACCTTTGCGTATGGGACTAGGCGTAGGTGTGCAAATTTATTCTCTAAAATAAGGCGGGGGCTAAAATAAACTAATGAGAAATGAGATGGTGAGAAAATAAGAAATTTTAATTAATACCTAAGATAATAAACGGGTATTAAAATGGATTTGCGGTGCGAGTATGTGCAGGGCTGACAGTTAAATGGGATGACAGACAATTGAGACGTGGGTGTGTGTGGCATCACAAGTATGTGCAGGCTGACAGTTAAACGGGCTGACAAGATATAGTGACGTGTCGTGTATAGAACCTCACTAGTATGTGCAGAACGAACATAATACGGGTTGACTGGCTATAGGGAGGGGAATGACTGTGATGTGTAGAATTTTAAGTATGCCAAGAGTATGTGCATGGGCGATAAGGGGTCGACTGGACATATTGGTGTCACATGAATTAAATTAATTAATTAATTAAAATGAGTAAGGACGAGATTAAAATTATAAATAATAAGTTTCATCGGATTATTTGGACTAACACTTTAGGGTGCATTAGTTGTGTGGTAGATAATGGCACTTTACGTTTATTCGCTCGTTATTTAATTATCTCGTTAAGTTAATTATTCCATTGTGATATCATTATGTATAATGCTATTGTCTGGGTTCATGGACCCTAATTGGGGAGAGTAGCTGGTATTCACACGGTGGGCTCTGACCCATTGCGTTTACTAACATTTTAGGTTTAGCGCTAGAGTAGTTGCCTATGAGTAATTGGAGATTTTGGAGGTGCAGTTTGATTTTATTTTAGATGATCAGTAGTTAGATTTATTTATTTTCATTTCCATCATACATTTATTATGAGACTTTAATTATGGTTTTGGTGGGCCAATCGGTTCCATAGTTATTTAGGATTTTATTTAGATATTTACAGTTGGATTATTATTTAAGATTTATTTATTTGGAGATTGGATTATTTTGGAGATTAGCATGGTGATGGATTTTATTATCGCATGAATGTTTATAATTTATTGGATCAATTTAAATTATTAACTTGTGAAAATGAATTTTATATGTCTCATATCCATCACATGCTAAGAATGATATTTAATTTAGTGATGTCCGACGTAGTTTGGGGGTGGCGGCTAGCCACCTCGCTTGTCAGATTACGTGGGGTGTTGCATCATAAAGGGTTAACACGCAAGCACCTCACACTAAAAACGGTGGTGTCGCCACTATTGTCTCACACAGACACTCGCATATTACTAACATATCTTCATCAGAAATGTGGAAGCGATTAATAACAACTAACTTGGTCGTATGCCACTTATGAAAAAATTTCACCCTTCATGCAAATATCATTGACTTTATCGTTGAGAAAAATAATTAAAACCGTTATCAAAATTAGCGTGACCGACCCAAACCAACACCGATGTCGAAAGATCCACTATCGACCTCACCACGTCACTTTCGAAAGGAACCATGAACCTAGAGCTCTAATACCATTTGTAACAGCCGACGCAGATTTATGGGTTACTTGTAGTCAATTTAGTCTGATTCGAGCGTTTGGTGTGAAGTGCAACGAGTGAACCTATATAATGTTGCTAATCCAGCTCAATTTAATTAACGTTTTACTTATTTAGCATGCGATTCCAAGTCATTTTAAACTACAGGAGGGACCCATAGGAAGTGTCCCAGAGTCCAAGTAATTAGATCTTGTAAACATCACATTCCAGGACCCCCTAAGTCCCTCCTTAAGTCCCTAGCACCTCCCCATTTCACTACAAACCCTAGGTCATACTTTGAGTACCGATCTAAAGGCCATCGGGCGATATCGGGCCTCGTTTGACTCCGGTTAGATCTATCATCAAAGAGAAAGCTCATTGAATCTTCAAATGGCTATAAATACCCTTTCCAATGGTTTGCCCCATTTGTGAATCGACATAGTAGATCAGACGAACGAACCATTATACCACTAAAAATTGACCTGGAGGCCACCGGGCCCCGATTTGACCCCAGTCAACTTCATCGTCAAAGAGAAAGCTCTTTGAATCCTAGAAGGGCACTAAAACCCCTTTCCAATGGTCTGTCCCGTGCATAAAATGGCATAACCATTCGGACGAACGATCCGCATTCCCCTAAAAATTGATCCGGAGGCCACCGGGCACTCCGGGGATCCATTTGACCAAGGTTAACTCTTTAGATCGAATGAGGCTGAATGAATTGCACTGAATACCCTTTCTAATCATTCGCCCCATGAATGAATCAACCTTACGGTATGGACGAACGACCCGTTTGACTCTAAATGGTTAATGGGCTCTTCTGGGCGCCGATTAACCAAAATTAACTTTCCGAACCGAGTGAAGATCTTTGTAATATCGAAGTACCTTGCATAAGATTTCTAACGGTCTACCCCGTATGCAATTCTGACTTATGATTTGGATGAACAATCCATTACTGTCCGATGATCTCCCGTCCAAAGGATCGAAGAGATATTCTGAGCCCCGTTTATCCCAAAATCAACTCCCAGACCCAAGAGAGCCCCAAAGGACTCTTGAAGGTCTCAGAATTACCTTTCTAATGGTATGGCTCGTGCACGATTTGGATCTACAAATTTCATTCTTCGATCATTTTTTCAAAAAAATATGCACGAGACTAACGTTTGGTAAGTAAATTTCCCTGCCTATCGGTTGTGTGTCTAGGGTTACCTGCCAATTGGTAGGTCTGGGGCTATGCCGATCGGCACCCCCACCCAATAAATAAAGGGCATGAACTCACTCTCAAGGCACATCTCAGGTCCATCAATATCAGTGATCTTAACAACATTCTCTGGCAATCAACGAAGTTTCCTTGTGTGAAATTCCTTTCCATGTTTCATTCCCATCACTTTCACCTCAAATTTAGCAAAATATCATTCTCTCTCATACAACATTCATCTCAACATTTAAGGAAGCTCATCAAGGATCAAGATCAAGCCTCTATTCTCCAAAGAAGCTCCAAAAATACTTCTTTCTCATTAAATTCTTTATTTTTGCATTAGTAACATAAATTCTTAATCTGACTTTTACTTTAGTTCATACACATTAATACTTCATTAGTTATATTGCACATAGTTTATTTTCTATAAAAAAACTAAAATAAAGAAAAATAGGGTTACACGTATAAATTATAACGGTATTTTTCACCACCATTTCTCAAAACTAAAATACATTTTCTATACACACACATATAATAAATTCCCGTTCGAATCTATGGGATAAAACCCACCCTTATGCTTCTTGTGAACTACGTGGACTTTGATGCCTTTATAGGCTACGCGGACGTTTTGGGTTAAAACCTGAGACTCGAGTCCAATTTTCCATTTTTTCAAATTCTCCATTTATCGCATTTACATCCCTTTCATCTATACATTATTTTAAGATATACTACATCTATGGTTCATATTAGCATTTTATCTAACACATATTATCATTTCATCATAACGATAAATATCTCGATAAGCGCATCATTGTGTTTTCTAGATATTATTTTGGGAACATTCCTATGGATGACCTCACTCTACATTTTCTATGATATTAGTTGGGAGATTCCAGTCTCCATTATATATAAACGCATATACAATTCACAGAGAATTAAATAAAAGAAATAACATAAGCCACGAGCGACCAAAATGGCGGGATGGGTGCCTAACACCATCCCATTCTATAAGTTAGCCCCCAAACCTCTGAACTATTGGTTTTATAAGCATCAGTTTGTCTTTGATGTTTCTCTCTCGAGGCAACGACATGTTCTTTTGCCTATTTTGTGCAAACTAGGATGGTGACTCCATCTTTTTACATCACCCCACATCGAAGATAGCTGAAGCATTCCTATAGGAAGAGGGCGTGAAACCTTTTATCCCCTTCCCCCTCCCCCCAAGAAAGGGAGAGATGCATAGGGATGGACACAATGGAAACTCTATTGGGGATCTTCTTAAGAGGACTAGACTCTATTTGTATGGGTGTTGTCATTTTCTTCTTGTGTTTTTATGCACCTACTTGTATGCTACCTTTTTTCACCTCTGTTATTCCTTATACGTATCTACCTCATGCTTATATCACTACTCACTCACACACTTGTAGATATTCTCCATGTATACTTCACACTACTTACACGTGGGATGAATTATATCCATATGTTTCACACTCCACTTAGAGTATCCATGCTTAGGTGTCACTAATACACACCTCCACTTATCACCCTTGTATATATCCATATTCTCACCATGAATATTATCCGATAGGGTTATTATTGGACTACTATGGTTCAGGATTGCACTCCCTATATTCGGAGATGCCTTAAAAGCTAGAAGTTGTAGACACCACATTATAGGATCCCCCTAGTCTCTCCTTAGATCCCTATCACCTCTACATTTCACTACAAACCATTTCTCATACTCCGAGTACCGATTTAGAGGCCATCGACGCTATTGGGCCCCGTTTGACTCCGATCAACTCTATCATCAGAGCGATAGCTCAATGAGTTTTTAAAAGGACTTGAATATAATTTCCAACGGTCTACCCCATGCATGAATTGTCATAACGATTCAGATGAATAAACTATTTTACCTCTAAAAATTAATTTGGAGGCCACCGAGCATTCACGGGCCACGTTTTGACACCAATCAACTTCATCGTCAGAGCGAAAGATCCTTGAATATTGTAAGGGAACTCAAAACCCTTTCCAATGGTGCTCCCCGTGCATAAAATTACATAACATTTCAGACAAACGATCCGTTTTCCCTTGAAAATCGATCCGGAGGCCACCAAGTGCTCCTAGGCTCCATTTGACTAAGGTCAACTCTTTATCTTGAACGAGACTAAATGAATCTTCAAAGGACTCTGAATACCCTTTTCAATGGTATGCCTCATGCACGAATCAACCTTATGGTATGGATGAACGATCTATTTTACTCCAGAAGGTCACCGAGCGCTTTCGGGCCCCAGTTGACCAAGGTCAACTCTCCAAACTGTGCGATGCTCTTTGGAATTTCTAAGTACCTCGCATGCATTATCCAACGGTCCACCCCATGCATGATTCTAACTTACCGTTTGGACAAACGATCCATTTCCATCCGACGATCTCGCATCCAAAGGACCGATGAGTTATTTCGAGCCACGTTTGACCTAAACTCAACTCCCGAACCCTGGAGAGGATCAAGGAATATTAAAGGTATCTGAATTACGTTTCTAAAGGTTTGCCCCGTGTGCAATTTGGATCAACGGATTGCATTTTATGACAATTTTTTGGGAAAAATCTGCACGAGACTGCTAATTGGCTGGTGCATTTCCCCGCATATCGGCAGTTTGCCTAGGGTTACCTGCACATAGGCAGGTCTAGGGCTATGCCAATCGGCCCCCCTATGCCAATCGACACCCCCTTACCCAATAAATAGAGGGCATGACCTCACTTCCAACGAAGACCTCAGATCCATCAGCATCAGTGATCTCAATAACATTCTCTTGCAATCAACGAGGTTTCCTTATGTGAAATTTTGTTCCATCTTAAAATCCCATCCTTTTCACACCCAATTTGACAAAATCTCATTCTCTCTCATCCAACATTCCTCTCAAAACTCAAGGTAGTTCATCCAAGATTAAGATCAAGCTTCAATTCTTCAAAGAAGGTCCAAATTCCTTCTCTCTCTCTCTTTAAATTTCCTGTTTTGGCATTAATTACATAAATTCATCATCTAGATTTTACTTTAATGCATACACATTAGCATCTCACATTTTTATTAGTTATATTACACATACTTTATTTTCTATAAAAAAAACCAAAACAAATAAAAATATGGTTACACCTACAAAGTCCAACAGGATTATCCATCACACTTTTTTAAAACTAAAACACATTTTCTAAACACAATTATAATAAAATCCCTTTCGAATCTATGGGTTAAATCCCACCCCTATGCCTCATGCGAACTACGTGTACTTTGATGCCTTTATAGGCTACATAGGCATTTCAGATTAAAACCCGAGACTCGAGTCCAATTTTCCAAATTTTCTAATTTTCCAAATATTCACTTTCCCTAAATTCCCCATTTTCGCATTTATCATATTCTTGCATTATTGTAATACATATTATTCTTGTAATCCTTTGAAGCATTTTATCCTACACATATTATCTTTTCATTATAACAATCAATATCACATACTTTATTTTCTAACGACCAAAGAATGGATGATTTTACTCCACCTACAGTTACAACTTTCATCTAAGTCTTGATAATAATGAGCATTGAAAAAAGTAATATGAGATCAGGAAAAGGCCAAAGTACCTTAGTAGAAGCGGGTGGAGTAACCACAACTAGTGGTAACTCAGTTGGAATTAAGGGAGTATTTGGACTTGAAGTTTCAATTGTCTCACTTGTGCCACCAACCATTTCTTCATACATAGCCAAATTTCATGCCACTTTAAAAGAAAGGCTTGATAAGGAACCTTTAAAGGAATAATGCTTCTTGTAAGATCATCCAATTATTGAAAAAGTGGATAATCGAGGAACAATAATATTGTCTTTAATAATCAAACTTAAGGATCCTTTCGTTGATGGACTGTCATCAAGAATAGACAGAACTTCCACTGATGGAGGTGGGGAATCCTAAAATAAGGAACAATAGTGTTAGAAATATTTTTTATTCAACAAAACATAACAAAAAACTTAAGAGAAAATTGGAAATGAAGAGTGAGTTACCTATTCAGCCTCACGAGAAGGCACAAATGTATCAACCTACATGGAACCGTCCACCATCTTATCAACGTATTAAACTGCTGGAGGAGTATTCACATGTGCCATAATTTATTTCTTCTTCAATGTTTTATTATGTGTAAAAAGAGCAGCAAAGAAAGGAACCTTTTTGCATGGACCCTAAAAACAAAAAAACTATGACATGGGGGTCTCCTAACCATACTTACTAAAGCAACATCAGCACTAACAGGAGTGGATTCCATCCTACTTAGAAGATTAAATATCATAGATTTTAATTTTTCCACAATACCTTGATTAATAGGAGGAATGGACTCACAAGGAATACCACTAAGGCTAGAGGAACCATTAGTGTCCTTAGACTTTTGAATAGATTTTGGGGAAGTTTTAACTTAATGAATATGATATTGAAGAAGCATTCTTTTTTGTTCCATTAGAAGTCATGGAACCTTTTTTTCCCTTAGATCTGTAATAGTAACCTCAATAATTGGATCTAGAGGAGGAAGCTCCTTCGAGTATGGTCTCTCAATAATTCTAAGAGGAAATATTTTTTAGCCAAAGTTTATTGGAACCAAACCCTCTACTACAAATTATTTTATATCCCTCTTCAAAAAATAATTAAAATCTTCGAGTTAAGTCGACCAATGACGACGGTACCAGTCCAGAAAAGCTTATACCATGTTGTTCTCCCCGAGAAAGACAAGATATTGGTGTGAAGCACATAGAACAACCACATTCCTTATAGTCCAATAAAGGCTGGTAGACAATAAGGAAAAATCTTTTCTCTCTTATTCACAAATTGGGTTGGTTATACCTTAGTCATAACCAAACTGAAGATCACATATGTGGGGGTTATAAGCTTCACTTTCAACGTCCCACTCAGTTTCATAGGGAAGATGGTTGGACGTGATTAAAAGATATACATCAAGAGAAAGATCATCTTCACCTTCTTTCTCTCCCTCCATAAAAATCTTAACTATTAAAGCTTATTTTTTTCTTTTTTGTAAAAGAGAGTTTTAGCATTAGTCTATCTAACCTGAGAACGAAAGGCGATGCAAGTGATGTCAGTAATCAAAGGCGGGAATACCATTTTCTATGTTTTTTATTCCACTTCATTATGAGTGGATGCCTTAGAGGAAGCACACTAATAAGATAAGCTTTAGGGGAAAGACCGTTAAACCTTTCATAGAGAAACCCAATAAAAAGATAATGTTGGCAAAGTTAGAAACACAAAATGGCCAGTTGAGCACACCATGATATGGTAACACCTGTCCAACAAGGTGTACAAAGATCCCATCTTTATAAATAAAAGAGGGAGGCTGAATCCATAAGCCAATGTAATGGAAATGTGCACCATGCCCCTGCGTGGATGATGGTTGTGCCCTCCATGGATAAAGAATCATGAGAGAAGGTAGAGGATTTGTGCACATAGTTCAAAGTTGTTTCCATAACTTTCATCAAATTCGACGCCTGGTTTAACTCCTTGGCCATTTCACTCTTCAGTGAGATTCACTTATGGCTTGTAAAAGTATTTAATATATTAACCTTCGTAGAATCACCAACACACTCACGAGAAAGCTGATCAAGCATAGTGTGTTCTTTATCCTCTGTTGCATCAAGTGGTGTGGGATCAAAAGGGATGTGGCCACAAGTCTCTAAGACATACAATTCATACATATCCTAAAGAATTATGGTGAACTCTCCCCAAGTGTCCATAAATGCGTGTGTGGCCACACTCCATCGAGAGACCAAGAGATGGAGAGGAGAGTTGTTCTTTCATGATGTAAAATATCTGAAGAAATTTATTGCACATTAAAGGTCAATATTTTTTAGCACCATCGTATACTTGGCATAACTTTACTTGACCAAGTTAAAAAATAATTAGGGTAACCACTAAGTGCTTCAAAGTCTATATGAGAATAAGGGAAATCACATAGATCAAGCCCAAACTTTAGAACACAGAAAGAGGTGAGAAAAGAACCCTCAGTGTGTTCCTTGGGTTCTTCTGCCCCCAAGTCAGGCTCATCAACAATCTACATGTTGTCTTTGAATATTTTGTCCTTCTAGGGAAATTGATTGCCTTTCCTAAAACGACGTGTATGATGGTAAGTGGTGTATAAATCTTGACATTTATCCTGATTAGAGGTGTCTTCTCTATCATAAACCTAATTGAAAACTTTCTTTAAGTATCCATTGAATGATTTAAGAGAAGTTTGTGGATAGAAAGAGATGAAAATGGTATAGAAGTGTAGAAGATTGAAAATGACTGGCAGAAATAATTTTATAGAATTGTGAAATAAGTAATTTTAGGCCAGTCCTTTCTAGTGGTAATCGATTTCCACCACTATAATGCATCACCTACAAGCCAAAAATTGGCTAGCATCTGCCTCTATGTGTTAATACACTCTAATGGATGGATATTACGCTGAATGCCATGCCTCCACTGTATTGCTATGATACGATTGATAGATCCTAAGAACTTTGGTGGATGTCTCTTCTCAAAAGCTTCTATCACATTCTCCCATCAAGATATAATTGGCTTAATAGGCACAGGTGTAGCCATGGGTGGCGGCGGTGGTGGTGGCTACTGCATGGTATCCATGGTTATAGCTAAAATCTGCATGATGGTAACGACCAAGTCAGCTGGTGCAATAATAAGTGCCTGTCCCTGTGGAAGTGGTGGAGGTGGCTGTGGCTGCTGGGGTGCTGCGGCCTCAGACTCGGCACTAGTATCATGTTTTGATTTTCCTACTCGTCTATGGGTGTTAAATGTCTGAAAGATAGTAAATAATTCGTATCACTATATGTACGGAAATAAAAGTGAAAAATACAAATATTAACTCTAAAATAGAGAAGAACGGTATGAAAAGCAGTGCACGCACTCAGGATTCCTAGGACACTAGAACTTGAAATGCTGTGATACCAATTGTAACACCTTGTAAAATTCAATAATAGGTTGGTCAAGTCTACAATCAAAATACAGGAGTCTAAATAATTGATCATCATGTTAAGCATGACTGTAAATAAAAACTAAAAGCATACATAAGTAACTCCACACAAATGTGATGAACCATAAAATCTTGGATACTAAGTCAACATAAAGTATCAATTGATTCAAAAGTAAAATCGATGTAAAAAAAAGGGCTATTCTTATGAGATCACTAGTGAAGTGGGTATCAAGTCTGAATCAGGTTCAGGCTGCACTGGAGGACTGTATCCTAAAAAGTGTTAATAGGATACGTTAACAGCAAGTTTAAGTAGTATAAAAATATAACTGACTTTGAATTAGATTATGACTATGCATCTTCATCCAGGCTTTTGGTTTCTCTTAAGTGGATCCAGCCCAACCAATCCTACATATCACTAGCATTTACTCTCGAGCCCAGTTATTCACCATGATTAAGTCTTTTATATCAGTACTGATTTTAGGAACAATTCCACATTTGTTCCTTTGAATTTCACCATAGTATAATATCATAGGAAAGTATTTACATAAATATCATCATAAGCTAGTACGATTCGAAATGGTTACTTCATAAAAGGGCAATAATACCCCCTCTCTATTGTTTTATTTAAATTATGTACGAATTGTCATGATAATTGTTGAATATTGTGGGTAAAAACTGGAATTTAGAGAAAAGAACAAGAAATGGGGGATCGAATGAGAGTAATTGTAACACCCTGACCCAGATTTATGGGTTACCTGTAGTTAACCCAACCCTATCCAAGATTTAGGTATGAAGTGCAATGAAACAATCGATGTTATGTTGCTAGTACAGTTTTATTTTTAATTAACATTACACTTGTTTAGCATGCGATTCCAAGTTCAAATAAAATAACGTGAGGGACCCATGGGGAGCACCCCGAAGTTTAAGCATACAGAGTTACAAACATAATAATAAAGACGTACTTACCTGTATAACGCTCTCAAAATAAGAAACTACTTTCCACCGGCCGTAATAAAGCGAGGATGTGAGTCAAATGCTCAGTGTAAAATATACAAATGCACTATAGAATCGAACGTCTGAAATAGGACTTTGACAAGTTATGCCTATGTGCACATGCAACTACCTCGTAGATATATACTAGTTTTATTCTGAAAACCTTATTTATCCAAATTAAATTACCATGATATTATAAAAAACTTCATTTTTCTTCATTTTTGTGTTTTTCCCTTTACTTAACACACAGAGTTAAATACTAGAGACCAATACACTTGGTTTGATTGAAAACCATTTCTTTACCAATATTACCCTTTTCATTTTAACCAACACACATTATTATTTTCGTTGAAAACCACCCTTTCAACACACGCGAACCGTGTTAGAAAATACTCATTTAGCCTTTGAAAACCTTCTACAACACATTCTTGTGTTAAGTATGAGTTTAACCACTTAGTTTGCTTAACCACCCATTTACCCACTTACTTTGCCTTTTTTTCTTACCTTATGAACATCAATAGATTTATGCATTTACTTGTCCATTTAACCTTTACCGGAACATTTATTAATTTATTAAAGTGAGGTTGTATTAACACATTTAACCACACAACCCATTTCTTGACATGTTCCTTATTCCTATATCTTTTCTCAAAATCTTCCAATAATCGCATACTTCAATGGGCTCCACACCGCCGGTTATGCGTACCATATGCTCTGGCTAGTTGTTTTAGATCATTAACCCAGGGGATCCGGGCCCTCCTTAATTATCTAGGTGTCATCCAAGTTCTTTTACATGTGTTTTTGATATTTTCCAAATGTCCACAATATTTCTTATTTCCATTTTTACCCGACTGAAGCCAATCCCGGGGTTACACCCCAACTTGTGTTACACTTTGAAATTTACTGTTTCATGTCCTTTACAATTTAACCTTGTTTTTATTTTAAAAATCATATTCGTTTATCACTAATTTGTGTAACACACTTCCCAATATTTTTATTTCATAAAAATATTCCGCTTTAAGTAAAAATATCATTTTACCCATTTGTTTCCAAACTCATCTTTTAACCCATTTTCGCAAGTGTTAATTTTCCCAAGAACACTATTAAGTTACTCACACTAACCTCTTAAGTGTTTTAACATCTTAAGACCCTTTTTACCTTGGAGTAATATTCTTCTTAATTGAAAACACCTTTCTTTCATTATTTCCTTTCCAATTTTAGAAATGTTAATATTTTACAACATTATTAAGTTATACACACCAACTTTTCAATTTTAATCATTAACACTTATTCAACCCCGTTAATAACCATTTTTGCAAACTAGACATTTTCTTACTTTCTTTATTCAATAAATCTAATTACACTTAAGACTACTTTGATAAGAAAATACCATCTCTTTTTATCAACATATGTAGTCTTGCAACTTTGTACTTGTCACACTTTTAATCCCCTTTTCACACACTTTGAAGACAAGAATTTTTAATTTTCTTATTTCATGTTTAAACCCAACAAAATATTATTTAAACTTCTTTATAAATTTATCATCCAAATACTACAAGTTTATATGCATGCAAAGAAGGATTTTAAACCTTAAAATCCTATTAAATGGGTTAGAAATATTTTTCATTCTAAAAATTCATCATACTTGCAAAAATACGCTTTCAAGAATAAAAGGCATTTAACTTCTTCAAACTCAAGAAATGTCCATTTTTCATAAAATCTTTATTTTTGCAAGAAATTTTAAAATAATATTTCACCAATGTTTAACAACATAAATCATCACCTTCAAACATTTTATTTCATTAAATATTTATCATCAATTCTTCTAGAAAATACACCATTTTCACAAAATACCAATTTTTTATATTTCAAGACTTTAAAATATTTATTCATTCTTTTGTTTCAACAAAATAATATTTTACCAACATTTTTAATCCAAAAAAATGTTTAATATTTACGACCCATGATTTTCACCATATAATCAAATTCACCCCATTCATGTAATCTAACAACAAGACTATAAATAATGCAAATGGAGTCTTAAATTCGAAGGATATATTTTCCCTCGTCTAAAGGATCGAATGATGGTATAAATATTTCTGTAGGAGGAGCAACGCCCACCTCCAAAGTTGGCCTTAAGGGGTTACTAAATGCATCCTCGAAAAATCCTCCAAATGCAAGCAAAATCCAATTCAAACTCCTTGGAAGCTCTCATCATCTTCTCCCAAAATTCCCCAACACTTCTCCCAAATTCGTTAATCCACTTCAAAAATGGTGGAAATAGGTGTTACAGGCTTGAACATGGTGGAATATTATGTAAAATGGTGGTGTAGTGGTGGTGGACGACATAAAATGGTGGAAGACCTCACCACTTTCTCTCTCCCTTTTCCATCTTCTTCTAAATAAAAAAAACCCCAAATACCCCAAACACGCCCTTATAAAATCATCCCAAACACCTCAAATTCTCATTTTTTCCAATCTAGGCTAATCTGGGCTCGACAACTCAAAGATCCAATGACTAGAAATGTGAGAATGGATAAGGGAAAATCAGAATAAAATATTTTTAAGGTCCGTCATTAAAATGACATGAACCTCGTTTGAACGACATGTCAACCTGGTTCGATGAGTCTCTTTGGGCGACCTTCTCGTGACCTACCACTGTTATGCAGAAACATCTCATTTGAAGGTCACTTAAACCTTGCTTTGAGCGGTGTTCTATCTCTCTTCTAATAACCTCGTTATGTTGTTTGAACGACCTCCTTTATTTTTATTTTTTTATTTTCTTCAATTTTTGTCACACCGTTCTCTATAATTATCCTCAGACTTTATACCATCACAACTTACACCAAATTTAACTTACACCACATTTAATTAAATTACTGGGACATGGTATTATTGTAATATCGCTTGAACGAGATTTTGATCGAGTTAAAAGAGAGGATCGAATGACCTTTGAACGAGAGCCCATTGTGCCACATTCAAGGGTCATTTGAAGGTCGTTAGAAGCCATGAATCGAACAAAAATAATTTTTCATTCAAATGAGGCTCAATGTCATTCGAATGACATGCTTCAAAAATTCTAAATCAGAATGCCCTTGTGCGCTGTCACATTGTTGGCCCTTGAAAAGTTGAACTGTCGATTTCTGGTGAGCCCAGATTGGGCAAAATGAGAATTTTAGGCCTTGGAGGGTTTTTATAAGGGTTGTTTAGGCTCATTTAGGGTTATTCTAGTTGTAAAAGGAGAGAGAGAGAGAGTTGAAGGGGTGGTCTTCCTCCACCATTTTAGCCTTCTTACTCTCTCCCACTACCACAAACCACCATGCTACCACCACCCTCCACCTTATATCCCCATATTTATGATGTATTCTACAATATTTAAAGCATACATACCCATTTCCACCATGGATGAGGAGAGCTAAAATTTTGTGGAGCATTGTTGGGGGCTTATTGAAGATGGAGTTTGAAGTGAGTTTTCTGGGGTTTAGCTTGAAAGCTTGAATGGAGAACATATGGAGCCTTAATGGAGGATGCATTTCGTATCCCCTTGAGTTCACATTTGTAGGTGGTGGATGCTCCTCCTACACCAACTTCTCTACCACCATTTGAAATTTTTGATGTGGGAAATTCAATCCTTAGTGTTTAAGACTCTATTTACACTATTAGTAGTCTTGTTGTTAGATTACACGACTAGTAGTCTTGTTGTTAGATTACATGAGTAAAATGCACATAAATAAATGATGGGTTCTAGTACATTAATATTAAATATTTTTATGGAATAAGAATGTTAGTAAAAATGTTATTTTATTGGAATTAAAAGATGATTAAATATTTTAAAGTTTTGAAATATAAAAATTGTTATTTTGTGAAAAGGTGTATTTCCTAGAAATATGATGCTAAACATTGTATGAAATCAAATATTTGAAAAATGATGTTGATCTTGCTATAATATTTGTGAATTAAAGTTCCAAAATTTCTTTCAAAAGTGGAGATTTCATGAAAATGGACATTTGTTGAGTTGAAGAAATTAAAAATGTCTTTATGTCTTGAAATGCATAATTTTTCAAGTATTGAGAATTTCTAAAATACAATGTGTGTTGAATTGATTTGATAGGATTTTAGGATTTAAAATTCATCTTGTCATGGATATAAACTTGTAATATTTTGATAATGGACATATAAACAAGTTTAAATAATGTTTTTTGGGTTTAAACATGAAATAAGAAAAGTAGAAATTATGTGTAACGTTTTAAGACTAGATTTGCTAATTAAACAAAATGGTGCTTTTCTTATAAAGTAGTCTTATATGTTTAATGATTTTCGAAAATAAAACTGTTGAAATAAAGATATTTCTAATTGAGAAGAATGTTACTCCAAAAGGTTAAAAAGGTGGTAAAAACACTTAAGAATTTAGTGTGGGTAACTTAATGGTGTTTTGGGAAATTAAAACTTGTGAAAATTGAGTAAAAGATGAGTTTAGAAACAAATGGGTAAAATGGTAGTTTTATGTAAGTGGAATATTTTTTATGAAATAAAAATGTCAGAAAGGATGTTTCACGTGATAGTTCTAATGAACATGATTTTTGGAATAAATCAAGGTTAAAGTGTAAAGGACATGAAACGAAAATTTTCAAAGTGTAACACAAGTTGGAGCGTAACCCCGAGTTTTGGCTTCGACCGGGAAAAAGGTAAAAGTGGTATTATTTGGACATTTTCAAAATGTTATAACGTATTATAGAGGAACTCAGATGGAACTAGGAAAATTAAGGAGAGCCTGAAGCCCTGGGGTGAAAGACCAAAAACATTGGTCAGAGCATATGGTGGTGTCCCTGGCGGTGTGGAGCCCGTTAAAGTATGCGATTATTGGAAAATTCTAAGAAAAAGATAAATAAATAAGGAACATGTCAATAAATGGGAAGTGTGGTAAAATTTATTAAGATAATCAAACTTGAATGAGTTAATCAATGTTCCGATAAAGGATAAAGTGGACAAGAAATGTGTAAATTGATTAATGTCCACAAAGTAAAGAAAAGGGAATGTGTAGTGGTAAATGGGTGAGTTAAGGAACCTAAGAAGGTGCAACCCATAATTAACACAAATGTGTGTTGTGAAAGGTTTTCAAAGGTTAAATAATTATTTTTTAACACGGTGTTAGTATGTGTCAAAATAGGTTATTTCAATGAAAATACCAATGTGCATCGCTTTAAATGGAAAAGGTTATTTGAGTAAAGAAATGGTTTTGGTTAAACAAAGTGTCGTGGTTTCAACTATTTAACTGAGTACGTTAAATAGAGTGATAAATATCAAGTTAATAAAGAAGAAGTCTTTTATGAGATCAAGGTAAATTAATCGGGCTAATTAACGTTTTCAGAAGTAAAACGATTTCATGCATTAAGTATATATAAGTATCTATATATGTAAAAGGTATTTTCATGTGCATGTAGGTATAACTTGTAGAGTCATCTTTCTTGTGTTCATTTCTATACTGCATTTTGTATATTCTTACTAGGCATTATCTTACACCCTTGTCTTTGTTACGGCATGTTGGGTGCGGGTTCATATTTTGACAGCATTATACAAGTAATTATTCTATTTAATTTTACATTAGTATCTCTGTAAGCTTGGACTCCAGGGTGCTCCCCATGGTTCCTTCACGTAGTTTGACTTGAAATCGGAATCTCATGCTATGTAAGTGAAACTCTAATTAAAATAAAACTAGATTAAAATATTATATAGGTTGTTTCATTTCACTTCACACCTAATGCTCGGGTTAGACCGGGTTGACTACGGGTAACCTATAAATTCAAATCAGGGCATGGAGCTCTAGGTTCTAGGTTCCTTTCGAGAGTGACGTAATGAGATCGGTAGTGGATCTTTCGACATCGGTGTTGGTTTGGGTCGGTCATGGTATTCCTAGTGGCGGTTTCGTTCCTGTCCTCGATGGTGAAGTCAAAGAGGTTATCACGACGGGTGAATTCATCACCAAGTGACTAGTGGCAAAGCTAGTTGTCATTAATTACATCCGCACTTCTGATTTAGATATGATATAAGTTACGAGTGTCCATGCGAGCTAGTAGTGGCAACATCACAAGTTTTTAATGTGAGGTGCTTGTGTGTGAATCTGTAGTGATATGAGAAGCCGAATGAGGTGTAGAGAATGACGATGACGTTTATTGAGTTAAGAATATAACTCGTGTAAGGTCAGTTGTCAAGATTAGGTGGCTAGTTCGTCACACCTAAAAAGTGTTGAATTATGACACCAATGCGATCAATTCTTCTTCTAAGTACTTCAAGTAGTTAGTACCAATGACGTGGTTAGGTGAATTCGGTCCTTGGGATAGTATCCCGTCGTAAGGCAATTGATGATTTAATGGGCATGATGGATCGTGTTGGTCAATACTTGGGATATGTATTCGTTCCAAGTCGGTAAGATAGTATCGTTACAAGTAAGTGTCCTGATGATTCTTGGTTGAAGTTCATACCATGCAGGGTGTGACGAGAGTTACGGGAAAATCATGACGAGTGTTTAGAATATGATACAATGATGGGTGAGGATACATAGGAATAAGCTCTAGATAGTCTTCTATATCGGGATTTTAGAAAAATTGTGATTTCAAGGAATGGTATCTTTAGTGATGTCAGTGATGCAGACCTAGAGGTTTATAAATTATAGGCAACGTCATGTATCCCACCATAGTGTTAGTTGCAGTTTGTACATGGCATATGGTCACAGAAGTTTGGAAAAAAGATAAGATTATTATATAAGTTTAATGGATTGTTTTAGTCGCTAAAGTGATGGCTAGGCATGAGGTAATCCTAGTGTGAGGGTGGTTTAAGGGTATATACTGGAGTGTTCGTAGGACTAATGGTGTGGCATCATTGGGGATTGAAATAGACTATTATGATGCCTTGAGGTGTTTGATGGTTAGGGTGTGCAATGTGTAAAATCTCATGGACTTGTGTCCTTGTAAGGGCATAGTGATCACAATGAGGGTATTGAAAGGTTTATGGATCTCACCTATAATGATTAATGCATGGATGATGAAATCTTGATGGGTTTTGGGGAATTTTACATTGAATGTGTTGTGTGTCCTTAGGAGACCTTAGTAATGATTGTGGTGAGGGTCAGGTGATGATCTCGAGTTGCTGGTCAAGGTTTAGAAGATTCGTATAGTGTATGTGTCGGTTATGACTTCCTAAATCGGCACAGATAGGTGGTGTAATCCCCATGTAAGTCAAAAGCTTGTGTCGTTATAGGACATAATGCTCGGGTGTCATGGAATGACTAGTAGTGGTTGTGTGACACTTGATTTTGAGGAAAAGTGGGAAATGTATTTTAGACATAGGTTAATGACTATGACACACCGCCCATTCTAATCCTGGGTGATTAGTCTATTATTAAATGAAACAGGAATCATTAATGATTTCATTCTTAGCATCACTGTCGAAACACAATTATATTACTAATACCCTAATGGTCCGGTGTCAAATATTTTAATCTTTTTATTAACATGCAAGAATATAAATTACTAAACCACATTCACCATTCCAAATAACAACATAATACATACTAAAACATCTGAATAAATAAATGTGGCTGGAATAAACACTCCAGACTGAAGTCCACATGAAATAGTCCATAAATAAAAACAAATCTAATAACTAGAAATAAAGTAGAAGTACAAAGTCTCTGAAATAACTACTAGCTGAAAATGGGAGACATGCCTGATTGAGATCACTAAATGATGGAAAAGAACGGATAGAAGTGGAAGTGCCTACTACCGAGATCCCACAATATCCACAGTAGCCTCAACACGTCAAATATGAATGGACTTCTAAGCTAGGCTTCCCTATGGCTGGGCACCTAAAAGGTTCTTACAAAAATAGATCTGAAATAGGTCAGAGCCCGAGTAAAAATATTTGTAAGTATTTAAAATGCAGTAAGAGTAAACATTATATACATGTTGAATTCACGTTCCCTCACTTGAGATTCTTACCTCTCAACTATTTTGCACGCCTAACGTATCCTTCTAATTCATCCTAGTTATGCTACATCGCCTAACTAGTCTGAACTAATACACTACTTGTATACTACTCATTGTGCCCACTCGTATTGCCCATACAATACGTTACCAAATGCCCAAGTTCCATTATCTAGTAAAGTTCTCAAATTAAGTATTAAGTTTCCACATACAGAGATCACTGTAGATGTCACTACCTAGTTTATCTACTAAAGTACACATAGTAGAATTAATCACACGTATATAACTATACACTACTCTTGTATCGTATACGAATATAGCATCCCTAGGCGGAGAACTGTGATGCGTGCATACTCTGATATTTAGTCCTAGTACATCAGGTACTAAGTAAAGGACTTCTGGTTCGGAATCACTCTCGAACTATAGATACACAATTCACAAATTTGGAGGTGAACATAATTATAGGCCTTTGGTCTACGCACACGCCTAATGCACCCAAATGACTGATCACACTATAATAAACACAATTATTGCTCAACCCTAAGTTATATGTTCTCAGGTACGAGTCTAAAATTTCCACAATAGGCATATGAGGATAATATTGTCCACGACGCGTAATCTCCCGTGATAGCAGGTAGAGTAGGTACGTTCACACACACACACACACACACACACACACACACACACACACACACATATATATATATATATATATATATATATATATATATATATATATATATATAAGAAATCATATAATAGGTATACACATAACCTATACATATATATATCATTAGGCATACACGCATCCTAATATACTCCATACATAGTATAACTCTCAAATAACCTACATATTATCAATTTATCATTATACTTCTCATCTAATATTCCTGAGTGTTTCCCACTAACCGAAGTGTGACAATTATCACTTAAATTATTTCAGTGTGTATTTCACTAAAACTCTGTTGGTCTAAGTCATACATTTTCTCACCGTCCGTAACTTGTTCTCATTATTATGAATTCATTACATTATAAATCATGTCCAACTAATCTTAGCCCTAAATTCTTATCATATGATTAAGTTCAATACTAACATTGGCCGACTGGAAATCAAGATATCACTAATTATATTTTAAAGGTATCCCAAAAGTTTACCCGATCATTATTTACGAGTTGAAGGCTAAAATACGGAAATTTCCAAATTCCGGGCAAATGGAATCAAATCGCCCTATGGCTGAATCAATTCTCCTTGCCGAATCGATTCACCCGTGGGATGAATTAATTCGAACAACATCAGTTCATCTTCTTCATTTAGTTTTTTGCATTTTTCTCCATTTCTAACTCTTCAAAAACTCCATTCCACAGTCCCAAACTCCTAACCAAATATACCAAACCATAAACTAACATATATAAATGATTTCAAACATAATTAAATCACTAAATCATCACGGATATCCTTTAAACCCAATTAATTCAATATTAATCAGCAAAATCCCTAGATAATTATTTTATTCAAGAACTTCAACAAGAACCCAAATTTCTTAACATTTTCATAATACCAATTCATCAGATTCACTCTATATGTATAAAGGGATTAAACCTATCATGATTCCTACCCAAGAACATAAATTAAATCTTCCAAATTAATGCCAATATTTATATATTCATGAGATTATTCATCCTACACTAACATGGATGGTATATGCACTTTAAATTCGTAAGATAAATACTTGCCTCAAATAACATGTCTGAATTTCTGCAGAATAATGGTGGGATTGCCTTCCTTTCCTCTCGATTTATGCTCCGGTGGTGGTGGTGCAAAAATGGTGTGGGAAAGCCCTGGGAACTCCTCTCCTTCCTCCTCTAGTGGCCTCTCTGTATTTTATAACTACTCACCCTAGAACCCTCAACCTAACAGATGGTATAACCCTAGAAAAATGGTAGTCCCTTATCTCTAAAAATCTAAAAGACCAAAATACCCTCCTGAGGTGCCGATTTGGTCTAAAAATGCGTCGGGAGCCAATCCAAATCCCCGAGTACACTTTTTTTACTATCTCGACACTTTAGAACACACTTGCGCACTCAAAATGATCATTTGGATAACCCGTAATTAAATCACATTGTATTTTATAAATTAAGTCCCGACACGACTAATATGCGAGTCATGACTAAATTACCGTAACTGTCGTGTTTTTCACTCACGACAAACTATTAATTTATTACTCATTCACTAAGTAATACTGAATATAATTCATGTAAATAAATATTAACCCTTGTCTTACAAATTAATATTTATTTTTAATTCGGATTAATTTCTCATTTTAAATTAATCAATCCTAATATAAAAATTATTAAAAATATGGGGTGTTACCATAACACTGTGTGAAGGCTTGAAAATGGCAATCAAGGTGGGATAATATAGAAGAATGATTAGAATGTTGGTGTGTGTCAACAGTGTTCTAGTATTAACTCTTGGCACATCTTACAAAATCGATATGAATTAGAAAATGTAGCCTCAAGTTCTACTTACTACCCTTATAATTCCAGTGGTGACTAGTGTGGTCATTACATGTGTTCAGTTTGGGTAGATCCCAAAAATAATCTTGATGACATTCTCTCATAGTCACATGACACAATTAGGTGATTGCCTCTCTTGAACGGAATACTGCATAAGGGAATTTGGGGTTGCAATCACAATACCGAAAGGCAGACAACAACCTAGGTGTAGTAATTTGGAGACATCATCACCTGTTAATGGGTGAGGTCAGCGTAGATAAGGGTGTAAGGAATATGTCAATAGGAGTAGTTCATGTATGCCAAGGATATAAGGGGAAGGGCCTCACTCCCAAGGAAGGAAGTTGGGTGTTGACTCCCTAGAGAACTACAGGTTCGTATGTTGCTTTCGTATTGCAATAATGAATTTGATTAGATTCGTCATGGTTGGTGACCCAAGACAGGGTGTATGGGAAGGTTACAACCAATAATAATGTATAGAATGAGGGATAAGACTTCGAGCATATTGTGTCGGTTCGCTTTTCTAAATCATAGTCTGATGCGTATGGGCAAAATTTTCTTGGATCGGTTGCTTATTCCTTCTGAATCTCTTGTGTCCCATTAGATTTTAGTATTCATGGATCGACATTCTCACCTAAGTGGTAACTCGTATGGTTACCATGTCAGAGTATAGTGTAGTTGGACCTAGTAGTGCATGGTGGAATGGGTATGGTTAATGCATTTTGATAATTGGGTACACCATATCTCAGGTATTCTTACTATTATATAAAGTTTAGTGTACGGTAGATGTACTTTTGACCACACAATTTGCTCGTAGCATTGACCTTTCTTAGGAATAATGACCTTTTTGACCAACTGGTATGGCAGTCAGTGGATCTGATGGTAAAGTGGGATAATGACTTGAGGATATTTTATTATGTTTGAAATCAAGGGAACTTAGCACACGGTGTTTCTTTGCCACGGTGAGTTGATTAGTGCGAGACTCAAGTAAGTTCTTTAAGATGAGACAGTTAGGGTAGTACTACGGTCATCAGAGTGATGCACCGGAAGGTGTCAGTTGAATGCATGGTGATGATTTGGTAGGTGTATTACTTCTTATAGTGAAAAATTAGCATTGTATGGTAATGGCAAGCTCATGAATGTTTTTTAGTTAGGATAACCCAAAATTTGTGGGATGCAGGATGTGCAGTCTTAAGATGGAATTGGTTTTGATGATATATATATGATGACTGGTTGTATTACGGTTCACTTTTGGGTGAGTGTGGATTTCTAGAGAGGGTTGGCCATTAAGGCGCCAGTATGCCTTGGGTACTACCATAGATAGTACTAGGAATTGTTTGAACATAATCATCAAGTGAGTGGAGATTTGAACCCTGTTGTATGATGCTCCATGGTTAGTAAAAGGGTGATGATTAGATCATGTCGCGGATTGATCATTTGGAGACAAACCCTGTGTGAGGGTGCATAGTGTGATTTTAGAATTGAGGACTTCGATGGTTTTATCTCGAAGGATTTCTATGACTTGGAATAAGAATTAGCAAACCCCATAAATTTTAAGAGTTGATAGATCGAGAATTTTGGGGACAAAATTCCCCAAGGAGGGAAGTTTGTAATACCTCTCCCTAATGTTTCATTTAAATTTTTTACAAATTGTGATGATAATTGTTGAATATTAGGGGTAAAAACTGGAAATTGGAGAAAAGAATCGAACGAGCTTCAAATGAGAGCCCGTTGTACCACTTTCAAGGGTCATTTGAAGGTCATTAGAATCCATGAATTTAACTAAATTCCTTTGTCATTCGAACAAGGATCAATGTCGTTCAACTAACGTGCTTTGAAAATTCTATATCAGACTATCCTTGTGCGCTGCTATATTTTTGGCCCCTGGAACATTGAGCTGTCGAGCTCTGTTGAGCCTAGATTAGGAAAATGGGAATTTTAGGCCTTGGAGGGATTTTATTAGGTTTGTTTGGGCTCAGTTGGTGTTACTGGAGTTGGAAGAATATATGGAGAGGTGAAGGGGTGGCCCTTCTCCACCAATTTAGCCTTATTACTCTCTCCCACCACCACAAAACACCATGCTACCACCCATCCACCTTATATCCCCATATTTTTTATGTATTACACCATATTTGAAACATACCTACCCATTTCCAACATGGATGAGGAGAGCAATGAATTTGGGGGGCTTTATTGGGGTTTATTAAAGATGAAGTTTGAAAAGAGTTTTGTGGGATTTTGCTTGGAAGCTTGAATCAAGCACATACGGAGCATTAATGGAGAATGCATTTGGTAACCCCTTGAGGTCACCTTTGGAGGTAGGGGTTGCTCCTCCTACACCAACTTCTCTACCACCTATTAATGTCTTTGAGGTGGGAAAATCTATCCTCAATATTTAAGACACTATTTACATTACTAGTAGTCTTGTTATTAGATTATATGAGTGGAATGCACAACAATAAATGATGGTTTCTATTAGATTAATATTAAACACTTTTATGGAATAAAAATGTTGGTAAAAATGTTATTTTATTATTAATAAAGGATGAGTAAACATTTCAAAGTTTTGAAATATAAAAATTGGTATTATATGAAAATTGTGTATTTTCTACAAATCTGATGTTAAACATTTTATGAAATAAAATGTTTGGAAAATGATGTTGATCTTCCTATAATGTTTGCAAAATGATTCCAAGGTTTCTTGAAAAAATGGAGATTTCATGAAAATGGACATTTTTTTGAGTTTGAAGAAATTAAAAATGTCTTTATGTATTAAAAGGAATAATTTTTCAAGTATTGAGAATTTCTAGAATAAAATGTATGTTTAACTCATTTGATACAATTTTAGGATTTAACATGCATCTTCTCATGCATATAAACCCGTCATATTCTGATAATGGACATATAAACAAGTTTAAAAAAGGTTTTGCTGGGTTTAAACATGGAATAAGAAAAGTATAAATTCTATCCTTCAAAGTGTGTGAAAAGGGGGTTATAGGTGATAAGTGTAAGGTTTAAATACTACATGTATTAATTAAAGAAAATGGCATTTTTCTTATAATGCATTCTTATATGTTTAATGATTCTTGGAAATAAAAGTGTTGAAATAAAGATGTTTCTAATTGAGAAGAATATTATTCCAAAAGTTTAAAAGGGTGTTAAGGTATTAAAAACACTTAAGAAGTTAGTTTGGGTAACTTAATAGTGTTTTGGGAAATTAACACTTATGAAAATGGAGTAAAAGATGAGTTCGAAAACATATGGGTAAAATGGTAATTTTACGTAAGTGGAAAAATTTTATGAAATAAAAATGTTGGAAAGGGTGTTTCACATCACAGTCCTAATGAACATGATTTTGGGAATAAAATCAATTTCAAATTATAAAGGACATGAAACGACAATTTTCAAAGAGTAACACAAGTTGGTGTTTAACCTAGGGTTTTGGTTTCGGACGGGTAAAAGGGAAAGATGGTATTATGTGTACATTTGAAAAATGTTGCATTAAAAAGGAACTCGAATGACACTAGAAAAATTAAGGAGGGCCCGAGATCTAGGGTGAAAGATTCAAAACACTAGCTAGAGCATATGGTGGCGTTGCCAGTGGTGTTGAGCCCGTTAAAGTACACAATTATTGGAAGATTTCGAGACAAAGATAAAAAAAAAGTAAGGAACACGTCAAGAAATGTGTTGTGTGGTAAAATTTATTGATACAACATAACTTGAATGAATTAATCAATGTTCTAGTAAATGATAAAGTGGATAAGAAATGTGTAAATTGATTAATGTCCATAAAGTAAAGGAAAGGGAATGTGTAGTGGTAAAGGGGCGAGTTAAGCAACCTAAGCAGGTGTAGCCTATAATTATCACAAATATGTATTGTGAAAGGTTTTCAAAGGTTAAAGAAGTATTTTCTAACATTGTGTGCGCGTGTATTTAAAGAGGTTATTTCAATGAAAGTATTAATCTGCGTCGGTTTAAATGGAAAAGGGTTATTTCGGTAAAGATATGGTTTTGAAAGAGTTTTCTGTATGCAACTCATTTTTATATTGCATTTTGTATATTCCCACTGCGCATTGGATCACACCCTCATCTTGATTATAGCGGGTTAGGTGTGGGTTCATATTTTGATTGCTTTATACGATAAGTATTCTATTTAATTTTATGTTAGTAGCTCTGTATACTTGGACTCCGTGGTGCTCCCCATAGGTCCCGCACATAGTTAGACTCGAAATCAGAATCACATTCTAAGTAAGTGAGATGCTAATTAAAATAAAACTCGATTAGTTATATTATATAGGTCGTTTCATTCCACTTCACTCCTAATTCTCGGGTATGATCAAATTGACTACGGTTAACCCAAAAATTTAGGCCAGGGCATTACGAAGGCCCTACAACACCTATTATAATAAATCATTTCTACCGAAATGCTCACTATGCTTTCACACCATTTATATAGTCCCTTTCCAAAAAATATATAAAAAGATTTTCCTAAGGATGTCACTATGGAGACCATGAGCATTCAATTCATAGTGTACAGGGTAATCATAACCAAACACAATCGTCATCATTGCATCATGGTGACGGTATCCGTCGATCGCTCCCCCCATCCGAATATAATCTCTAGTACGTATTCCATGGGTACAGACATTTGGTACGTTTGCATTATAATGAAACAAATAAGTAAATTCTGCACAAATGAGGGTCACAAGTCGAAATCCTTGTTTGATCACCTTAATTAACTTATTTTAATTTAGAAAATAAATTTTTTCCTTAAATTCGTTTGATCTCATCGTTCAAACAAAAATACATTGTTCATTCCAAAAAATTCCTCTTGTCATTATAAAAAAAGTAATATGTTCGTTTGACAGACTCCGAATTGTTGATTTGCACAAAATCCTTCTTCTTCCCACCGAAAGTCCGCCATTATTGAACTAAATTTCACATTTCCATGTCCCTAAACAGTTCCAAATATTACTTTTTAATATAATTTGTCCTAGTAACATTATTAATCAATCTACAATGATTTTAAGTTCTTCTAATATAAGATTTGGATATTAATCCTCAATTATCATCTCAAGAAATCTACCCGTGTTTCCATCTCAATTCAGCCCAATTTCAATTTATTTCACAAGATTAAAAATGGATTTCTAACATTTAATATGAATTATAATGACCACAAGATCAATTTTGCAATTTCTACTCTAAATTATGATAATAATTCCAATGTCATTACAAAGTCTAATATCTTAATGTTAACAATCGTTATATAAATTATCTAATTCAAAATATTTTAATAGTAAATTAAGAATCCAATGAATAATAACACCATAATACAACTTCAGTTATTATCTTATACTGAATAAACTGCCCCAATTCTCAATTATATTAGATCTTAGTTGAAAAGCCCCAAATCTTCTTTCTCCTTTCCTTAGCCTTCCTCCTTGTTATAGTGTTGCCTCATGATGTATAAAATGATTTGGTCTAAAACTAATCTCTATTTTATATTTACTATGCACGAAATTAGGCTTAGCCTCCACATGATCCATAACTCATTATGCCTAAAACGCAATCAAATTAGTCTAAAATCTAGTCCAAGGCCTATACTAACCTATCCGCCTTAAAAACCAAAACTTTAAGGTGTAAACAAACCTTCTACCATCTCGAAAGTAATCTACATATGAAAAAAATAATTATTTAATTTTGTTAAATAATTATTAATGTCTTAACAAATTTTCGATATAAAATCTATTTCAAATAATACACATAATTTAGTAACATCATGAACCTGTAGATTAATATAAAATCAATATAACTAGATATTAGAATTTAATTCACCTAAAATTTTGGGGTATTACATAAACCCAAGAAACAAAATAAATGGCATCCATTGTACTTTAACAAAACGCATTTCACTAAAATAAACCCCATGCAAACACAAGTTTCACCAAAAGAAGAAACCAAACCAAAGCCCAGAAAAATTAGGGTTTTGAATAATAAAAAAATTACACCCCCTCAAAACTTCTCCATGTACATCGATTAATGAAACAAATATAAATAGTCTAACTATTAAAACCAAATCTAATATATGAACATATTTAACTATGAATAAATCACCCTTGGATCCAATAACATATGAAAACATACATTTGGACCATGATGGAGGAAATGAAATTATCAAAACCTACAAAATCATGTTAGTATAAAACATACACACCTGTGCATATATTTTCTAACAAGCAAACTTATGGTTTTCAAGGCGAACAACATGGACCTTTCCAAAACATGATCAATCTATAACTGAGGGCTCTAACATCAATTGTTAGGAAACTAAATTGACATTTTAAATGTGGAAAAATTTCATCCCTAAGACCTTTTTTTATTAATAATGCATTGCAAAAAAAATAAGAACTATGTTTATAGATTAAACCTCGGGTTTCAAGATAAAAAAAAATACCACAATGAATCTTGTTGTGATTTGTGTGATGAGAAATAGGTTGAAAACGATGAAGATCTTGATGACCTCTTATGATATCCCAAACCTTTTATATATTGCTCTGAACATTTCGAATATTATATTATATTATATTATCCACCCAATATAAGCCTTGTGTGTAGGAACTCTTGGAGATGAAAACTTAGTAAGATATGAGAGAAATAACTTTCTCTCTCCTCACCCTGTGAACAACATTTTTCAGTCCTTCTCGAAGCCTCCATAATGGAACATTAACCTCAATACCTATAATGTACCATGATAATTATGTTTAAGTTATGGGCATTAGCTAAACTAGGCTAACAAATAATTTTAGGCCTACTACATGTATATTGGATTATAGTAAGAACTCAAGACAAATAATTAAATTGGTTTCCAAATAAATACTCAAAAATATAAATTAACATTACTTTAATCACTTCATTTCTATATTTAATCACAATTAATTGCATTAAATAATAACGAATGCACTCTAATTTATGTTTTTATAAATCACTCAGAATAAAGAGGCCTTGTTCACAAAGTTAATTGTGGTACATATAGTAATTCCCCACTTTAGGTGTTTGATACCTTCTTGGTCAGAGAAATTTATAGCTTATCGAATTTAACTGGCATCTAATAAATTCCTCCATTCTCACACTTGACTTATTTTATATTGTTAGGAAACTGAGGTTAACATTTAAAACGCAAAAAAAATTCTGCCCTAAGATCTTTGATTAATCATGCATTGGAAAGAAAACTAGAAACTAAGTTCGAATACTAAACCTAGGGTTTTAAGAAAAAATAGCGCAAAGAACCATGTTGTGATTCATATGACAAGAAATAGGTTGAAAATGATGAAGATATCCTTTCCCTCCAAGGTTTCTAAAATCCTTGTTAAAAAGCTTCGAACACTTCGAATCTAATAGATCCACCCGAAGTAAGCCTTTTGTGTGGGTAATCTTAGAGATGACACCTTAGTGAAATATGAGAAAATGGACGTTGTCTCCTTTCAACCCATCACAAAAACCTGAAAAATATTTTTCCTCTCCCGCTTTAACCCTGCATAATGTATCAACCACCCAAATAGGTATAAGTCATGGGATTAGCCATAACTGGACTTCCAGAGAGTTTCAGGCCTATTACTTGGGTATTGGACTATACTACGGACCCAACACATTTAATTAAATTGGCTTGAAAATATATACCCAATAATCCAAATAATATTTATCGTAATTATTTCCTTTGTTTATTTAATCGTGACTAATTTCACTAAATAATCACCACTGGACTCTAATTTTATTATCTCTAAATCATTTGGAACAACGAGGTCTTATTTGCAAAGTTGATTATGGTTGATAATATAATTCCTTGTGTGAAGTGCCCAATATGCTCTTAGTCAAATCAATTTTCCACTAATCGATTTTAACGAACATCTAATCAATTCCCCCATTCTCAAACTTATCTTATTCGCTACTCCACGGATTATAAAATAATCCAACAGTTAGGTTTTACATGTAGAAACAAAACATATAACTCTACCAAATGGGTATTATAGTCCAAGATTTCTCTTGGATGCAGATTCCTCCAAATTATGATATCAGACCTACCTATATAACCATTGCCCCGGTTGAGGGGATAATTTCATTCAATCTAAAATCAAATACCACCCATAGAAATCAAAGGAACAATTGTGCAATCATCCAATCCTCAGAAATCTTGGGATTAAGAATGTATGGACCCTTTACAAATAGTGTGATATTACATAATTCTAATCAAGATAGCCCTGAGACTTAAATCTCATGGGCTGTCTTATTTAATACATTCCAGGATGGATAGATAACAATTCTATGTTGAGCGATCACAAAAGTTCCATAACCATAAGACAAGTTCCCGTAGTTTGAGATAAACCAGTAGAATTGTAATGCAACCATCATGATAGGATCTCAACTTTTTAGGTAGGTTGTGAAGTGGTTAATTGAATTAGAGCCAGAATTTCAATCTCCAGTGATAAAGTTGAATCCAACTCATTGGAACTCCTACTAATTATAATTAACTAACATGTCTATAGTATATTTAAAGAATAAATATAAGACATTTTTATAACTATGATTCTCATTTCAAAATTAATTAAAATAACTTACTCAAGAGTAAAAATCATACATGGTTTTAAGAATAAAAAACCAACAATCTCCCAATTAGTATTAAGGTCATGTACTTATTTATCTAACTCCCAACCCACTTACTTGAAAGTTTTGTGCTTATGTGTAAATGGTTAACCGGGTGTTATCCAATATAACCTTATCCATAAACATATCTCCCCAATGTTCGATCTCTCGATCTAGGTGAAGCATACTCTCAAATGTGCTTAACCCTTTTACGGTTTATTGCTTCTTTGATACTGGAATCGTACCTATATGTACACTAAAAGTGTAATAAACAATTTCACTTGAAGGAACATCACCCAATTTACTTAGGAAATAATCGATCCAAATAATCTCTTTAGTTGTTTTCAAAGTGACAACAAATTTGGGCTTTTTAGTGGAGTAACAAATAATAGATTGCTTCACGCTCCTATAAATTAGACCTCAACCTCCTTGGGTAAACACATATTCCAAGATAGAAAACTTGGAGTCTTTATCTGACTCAAAACTTAGTGTTTGTACCTGAAAGGTATAAGAGTATTACACTGAAATAGATTGGCCATGCCCATGGAAAAGCAAATATTCGGTCTAATACATAATATAAAATACATGAGGATGCCCGATGCCGAATAATTAGGCATACTTCTCAGTTATTACATCTCATAATGTGTTTCCGCTGATCTCAGAGATAGTGATTAACTCTTTTCATGGAATTCCTCATACAAATCTTGTGTATACCACATCGTTATGATTAACTTGGGATAAGCCTAACATCCTTAAGAACCGATCTAGAGAAAGATTGATCATAAAGATATACATTATTTATCCTATGTACTTAATATCAAGATCCCTGGACAACCACACTCTTATGTACGACAATACTCTCACCTCATTCCCAATGAATTTGATATTATCCAAAAACTATACTTAGAAATACCACCATGTTTTTATCATTCTTCTTATACAAAAAAGTATTATTCAAACTTTGATAAAAATCAAAAATTTAATTGTCCGATCAAACCAAATGTTATACGAAATTGATGTTAGCTTTAATCCAAAAGTGGATATTACAAGCTTACATCACTTTGATTGCCTAACTTCATATTATGTAGGTGTGAAGAAAATTGTTGGAGAAGGTGATCTTGACGTTAAAAGAATCTCGAAAGATTTAGCATTGGTACCACCAAGAAGGTTTGCTCATAGTCCATCCATGTCTTTCTAAGTAAACCGTTGTTCATGCCTTATCTTGAAAGTTTGCACTATCCCATCCATTTATATGTTAACTTATTTTAGATCAACTTGTGCTTGATGGGTTCTACCTAATCAACAAGTCTATAAGTCCCAAAACATAATTAAAATACATTAATTCTCCTTTTGGTATCCATTGATGATACCCTATATTACACTTGGTATTTAAGACTCTCTAAGACTCAAGTACCCTAATGAAAGAACAGAGGTCCCACAAATGACCTCCGACCTCAGACAAATCACAACTTGATCCTCAACAGCTTCATTGCTCTCAAGGATACACTATAGTAATTTAGAAGACCTCAATCACTTTTCCTTCTTAATATTGATAGTAGTTCATTTTGCTCGTTGTTACTTTGTATACTTCATGTATATGGGTTCACTCCCTTAGCTTTTTTTAATATCATTTATATATTAAAAAAATATTGATAGTAGTTCCGATATGTACCTCAACCGAGCTTAGAGGCCATAGGAACAAAGTTTTGCCATGTCTAATGATTAAATAAGAACTATAACTTAAGAGAAATGACACCCCAAGGTCACTTATCCCTTAGCACTGAGGTAAATCATTACGGAGTTTCTCAAGAATAGCTTATAGAAATTCATTGATAGTTCTAGACCCCCTAGACCTTCGATTAGGCATTTGTAATTAGTTTGGCAAGTAAGTTAAAATCACATCACTATTCCACCTATTGCCACCAATTAGGCCTACTTGAATCGAAGGCTTCCATTCACATTTAATGCATTCAACAACTTCCTTATATATCGACAAATCTTTTGGCTAACACTCTACCACTTTGTTATCACCTTCAGAAGCAATATGCTCTCCAGCCATGCTGTCATAGTCCACTAATTATATCTCCTAGAGTTTGCATATAAATAAGAGGCTGGTTCAATATTGAAGCTGGGTTCAAGTAATATTAATTATACAGAATCAAGATTTTTAGCATTCATAAGTGTTTTCTCCTTTTTCTATACTCATAAACCACTATTGTGACCTTATATTCATAAACCACATGATATTTATTTATCTGATACTTTGTATGTCTTGTTGATCCCAAAATGAAAACTTAGGAATCCTTAGATAAGCCTATCAATTAATTTTTAAGGTTCTCTAGATTACTGACAAAGGACGCAAGTCCACATACTCTTTTGACCAAATATCACGTGGTTTTTAGACCAAAATAATAAGTTTTTTATCTAATAAATAATACAACACCTTTCATAAGTGACATAGGAACCTCAGTTGAGGTTCGAACTAATTTAAACTATTGTTTCACAATTTGACACTCATCTACTCTTCATGTCCAAGGTCTATAGGGGAACACCTGTGGGTCTGAGTTCACATATGATTTCAACACCCATTAGTTTGACATCATATATGGGAACAAAAATATTCATTTATTTCAAATAAAAATCTTTCTCTATTCAAGATGCTAACCCATACCGTTTTATCTCATTCTTTCAAAGAAACGGAGGCTCGGTTAAAGGATCTCTAAGTGAGGTTGGCTATAATTATTAATAGGTTCCCTTTACCCCTAGTGGTAAAGGAACTAGATATACCTGAACATATTGGTATTGGGGAAACCCATAGACCCTATCTGGAGGAATATAATGATATAGAGGGTGTGCCTAGGTACCCTAAATGATTAGCAAATCGCATTCTAATTAAGGACAGGGTACCAGTCATTGGAGATAAGCCTTAAGGTGGTTACATAGTAGTAAAACCCTCAAAAAAATAAGATCAAGAAGATGCAAGACCAATTAAGTAATTTCCACAACAGTACAAGATGCAAACACCTAACACGATTGAGTTGGCTCTCCAAAATACTTTATTTCCTTTCTCGAATGACATTCAACATTATGCTCTTCCCTCAAAGTGGAACATGCCTACCATTAAACCATTCGATGGATCTAAGGATCCCATCGACCAATTAGAGACCTATAGGTCAGTCATGCTCCTCCACGATACCCCAGATGAGGTCATATGAAGAACTTTTAATTCTACCTTTAGAGTAACAGCTAGGCGTTTATTTACAAAGCTCAATCATGGACCATAACATGATTCACTGAGATAGAAAAATATTTTGTTAGCTATTTTATTGGGTCACAGGAAATGAGGAAGATTTCCACTGCCATCCTCCACTTCAAAAAGAAGGTTGGATAATCTTTTAATGACTATACTAAAAGGTTCAACATGAAAGTCTTCAAGTCGATGATCTGAATGATACCATTTGTATGGAGACCTTCATTTCAGACCTCACCTTAGAAGACCTATTGAGGTTCTTTAATAAAAAGCCTAAAAAATCTATGAAAGAGTTTCACAAAATATCTCAGAAATATATGAACGCTAAGGATTCCATCTCAACAAGGCAAGCCATGGCTTCACCCCTAAAAGAAAAGAGTAAGGATTTTTTCTATCGTATTAGGGAGACCTTATAGTTAGATAAGGACAAAATGAAGAAAGACATAGGTAAAAATATTAGGAACCCATAGGCTAGACACTTCACTCCGCGCACAACCATCCTTGAATTGGTTTTTGAGGAAGGGGAAGCCCAAGATCTCCTATTACCGCGTAAGCCCATGAGAACTACTAACGAAAAGTGGGGCAAGTCCAATTACTATCAATTACACTAAGACCATTCCCACAACACCAGTGATTGTTTCAGTCTGAAGGAAGCCATTAAAAGAGTGATAAAATAAGGTATACCTCAAAGGGTTTATGGGGAAAAACACCGACAAAGGGAAACAAAAAATAACAACAATCAAAATAAGGATGATGTCTCTCTTATAGATGTCGGTTGAATCTCTAGAGGCTTTATCGAAGGTTGAATCTCTGTTATAGCCAGAAAATCCAACCTCAGGAGTATCTAATAGGAGGGAATGCTGGTCAACCATGTCTCTCTCCCCCATCAAGATCCAAAATAAGTGATAATGATAGTTTTCCCAGAAATAGACCTCAGATGTCATTTTCCTCGTGATCACCCTTTCATTATCACAATGATCATGGTGAATGACAACTTAAAAAGGGTTGTCATTAACATAGGGAGTTCTACCAATATCCTATTCTTAAATTCCTTTAAGGCTATGGGACTTTGCATAAAGAAAATGCAACCTAACACCACTCCTCTCATTGGATACAACGGGGAGCGAACTTATTCCTTGATATACGTCACCCTTAGTTTCAAAGAATTTTGTAAAATTATCTAGAACAAGTTCATAGTAGTGGACCTCCCCTTTGCTTAGATCGTGATAATGGGAAAACCTTCACTCAATGATTTAGATGTTGTTATATCAATGAGAAGGATAGTGATTATTTTCCCAAACCCTAGATGGGTAGTTGGGGTATTTAAGGATCAAAAGAACACCTCAAAGTGAAACATCACCTCCATAAGAGAAGAATAGATCTATTAATGCTTCCTCGGACTTGACAGAGGTCCTAATAAAGCTTCATAGTCTCCCTAAGGTCTCGATAGAGGTCTTACCTCCACCTCCATCAATGCCCAAGATCATGCAAGAGATTTTGGGCATGAAATTAATAAGTCCATATACACTAGTTTTTGCAAAAAAAGAGGGCAGTTACCTTGAGGGGAGCAAATGAAGGAATAAAATCAAGATAGCATAATCCTTAAGGACATAGGGCATCCCAATAAGTGATTATAAAGAATGTATTTTACTTCCCAAATGAAATGAAAAAATAATTTATACCCACATGTATTTAATATACATGTATTCTTTAAATATTTTAAAGGATTTTAGCCTTGTTTATAAAATCTATGGTCTAAGGACCTACCAACTGATTTGCAAGGACTTGATTTTTGGTTCAAACTTAAATCAAGGTCTAAAGACCTAAAATAAAGAGTTACTATTCAATAATTTCTTCTACTTGTAAGCTAAGGTCTCAGGATATAAACTTCAAGTGCAAGTATTCTAGGCTTGTCTTAAGACTAATAATCAAAGGTATAAGGTTCCAAAAACGACTATGGTCCCCATGTTTAAATGACATAAAATGATAGTCAAAGGTCTAAGGTCCCACAAAAGTCATCCTAAAGTATTTTTACTCACTTAAGAAAATATGTTTTCAAAAAGAAGAGATCTTGGCAAATAATTTATTTAACCCCTGCCTTCAAACAATCCAAGTGTCGAGCACCAATTTTTACAATAAAATTTGAGAGTTGAATAAAAAAAAATCATTTTTCAAAACTTTATCGCGGGCGAAGTGTTCAAATGAAAACAAAATTGTCCAAAAAAACACCAATTTTATAACCTAAAGCATAAATCCTAAGGTTTAGAGGTCTTAGGACCTATCATGGAACAGGGGGTTAAGGTTGAGTGGATGTTCATCCCAATACGACCTTTAAAATCATCTAAGTCAAGAGACCTTAGGGCCCTTTAAGGAAGTTTATCACTTAAGAATGCCTAAGTTTAGATGTCCCGAGATCCATTAGGGTATTAAGGTCGAATACATTTATGAGTTCTAAGGTCTTATGACCCTCTACAAACTATAGATTTTTCATTATGGTTTTCATCCTTAGTATAAACATGCTTAGAGGTCTCAGGACCCTTGTGGAGCAAATTCCGAAGTCCAAATTTTAAATCGAAGGTCTTATTACCATTAACATATTTCCTTTCAGTCCTATTATTCCCAAGATTTTGTGGGGCTAAGTGTTGGTAAAATAAATTTGGGCTCTCGTTCCTAAAAAGTACATGTATCGGGTGTTTTATTGTTGAATGCCTAAAGACACATTACATACCTCAGTCTTAACTTCAAAAACTTGACAAATACTTTGAAGTGGTGTTAGGACCCCTCAAATATACTCCATAAATTTTCAACTTAAGTTATCTTGCTTTACTAAGGAATCTTAGTCAGGTTACGGAGTACTACCTACTGTCATGCCTCACATAGAAGAATGCTATGAAAAAATTCCTTAGCAAGGAAAAAAGTAAATTAAGTATGAAGTAAAAAACCTGAAGCAATGCAAAGCGGTACAAAAGGCAAAGTCTCATCGTTCCATAACTACTCTTTCATTAAAACTGGGAGTATTGATATCACAAAGAATAACCCACCACTGACTAGGAGTTCACAAAAATTAAAAATTACACAAAATATCTTTTAAGACTAAAGGTTGCTGGGATCCATGAGAGCTTCATTTTTTTGTCAAATAGGCTAAGGTCTTTTGTTTGGTTTCTTCTTCTTGGTCCTTGGGAGGAGAGGCTTCGTTATTGTCATCATCAGTACTACTTTTATCATTTGATCTATCTTATTCAAACTTGGGGGGCTTTAGCAAATAAACCAGAACATTCACATGAGGAAAATTTTCCTGGACCTTAGCCTTAAATCATTCAAACCTAGAGCAGAAATTATGGGAAAAAACTTCTTGAAGGCCTCAGACTTAAGATAGGCATCCAATTTATTTTGAACTAAAGCATGGATTTTCCCTTAAAGCTATTTATGATTCACCAGGACCTCAGCATAATTATTTTACAATTCCTAGACTTTGGGGATCAGTTAGTCATTTTCAATAGTTACGCCTATGACTGATTTCTTCAAAAGAACAAGCTCGTTGTCAGCTTGAATAAGTTTCTCCTGAAATCTTTGGGGCTCAATATTTTGGCTTTAGTGAGCCTCCACTATCACCTTGAGCTCCATATATCCAAGGTCAAGTAGCTACTCAACCTTGGACAAAGAATATCATTCAAAATCTTGCTAAGATGATCTCTCTCTAAGAGTTTTTCATTCAAAATCTTCTCTTACTCCAAAAAAATGACATGTGCCTTCAAGATATCCCTCTCTTTATTGATAGCTTTCACGTGCATCCTCTAATCGTTGACCATTTGGTATATATGTATCGGGGTGAGGTCCCAACTGCCTTCCATATCCATAAATCGTTTGCACACTCTGCCACTATTAAGATTTTTCGCGTGAAAGACCTCGATCAGCTGCTAAGCCTACAAGATTAAATGATTTATTTGGTAGATATTGGATCCATTCCAACAAATGTATCCCTTATTCCATGCACCATAAATTATTGTTCATGAAGGAAGATGGGAATGTAGAGGGGGTAAAATCAAACCATCTGCCATTCCACATTAGTTGCAATTATGTTGAATTTGAGCTCTACTTGTAAAATATGGGACCTATGAAAGTAAATGCACTAATAGCCGTGACATTGGGATAAGAAGTTTTCAATGCGAAAAAGTAATTTTGTATTTAGTTTGAAAGTTGACTAGATTTATATCACAAAACATATGATTTGTTGAGCCCATCAGGTCAAATATATTTGATTCTTTATGAGTGAGGCGTGATCTAGTTTAGGTTAGATGAACCTTGAAGACTGAAGATCATGCACAATCGCTAAGTGAAGTATGCTGCAGACGTACATTAACTTAAAGTGAAAAAAATGTATCCTTTTCTTATAATTGTGAATTGTACAAGGCTAAACACCCGTGTGCATGTTTTATAATTTTTTTTTAAATTTCACTTTATTTGAAAATGTGCGAGTATTTTACAAAAAAGGAATCAAGTGATTTTTAAATAGTCTCGACGATTTAAAAATGTTTTTGAAATTGGTCCTTCTTTATTTTTACATTTAAATCTTTTATGGACAAACTGCGGAGACAGTTCACATGGCCTATTTTTAGGCCCGTGCACATGCCTCCATTCCCACATATGCATTTTAAGCCTGTGCGCATGGTGTTGGCATGATGTCCACACTGGACAAACTTGTGACCATGGATAGATCTAAGCATGGACACGCACGACCCAGATTTTGAACTTTGATTTTAAATAGGCTAATTTTAAATAGGCCAATTTTCCCTCCATATTAAAATATATAAGACCCTCAGAACTAAAACACAACTTTGAGAGAATTTTTTAGGTTGAGATAATTTTTAATTTTCTTCTCTTTCATAATTTCATTGTTCCTCTCAAATTTTTAAAAACTTATATCTATATTTGATCTAATATCTTTGAAAGAACATTGAGAGTGGTTTGGTTCAGATCCTACACTATCATGATCAATTCAAACTATATTTGAATAAATATTATGATCTATCACTCCACGATCTAAAATTAGAGGCATCTCATTCTATTGGGGAGATTGAAATGTTGCATGAATACAAGGAAGTAAGAATTTTTCATTCATTCCATGGAGCTTGGAGTGGATTTCCATTTTCTATGGGTGAGATTTTAAAGGTTCATAAGTGACTACGCAATAGTGTTTGTGTGAGAGGTACCTTCTTGCCTTTTATAGAATTTATTTTTAAGTAGAAATGGAAATTATGAGTGAGTCAAGGTTTTTTCCTCCTATGGGGGGGGGGGGGGGGGGTTACTCATAAAATATGTCTCATGATACTTTTTTGTTGCTTGTTCATAATTAACTTCATACACCTCACATAGACTTGTGTTGATTTTGTGATTTTCTTAAAGAAATTTAAGTGTTGTAGATATTAGTTCTCTTAGCTGGATTCACTTAATTTCTTATGGATCGATTTAGAGATTCGAGTTCCATAAACCGTCCTCCATATTTTAGTGGATCTAAATATGTCCATTGTAAGGTTAAAATGTGTGCACATCTTAAAACTAAACATAGGCTTTTATGGATAAGTGTTGAATAAGGTTGGATATACCCTATGATTAAAGAAGATGGGGTGAGAGTTGAAAAACTAAGAATATTTTGGATGGAAGAAAAATTTGTTGATTGTAACTTCATATCAGTTGCCTTGAGTTCACTATTTTCTTTAGTTAGTATGCAAGAGTACGATTGCATTTTGAATTGAAAACAAGCTAACAAATCGTGGAATATTTTTAGAGTCACATATAAGGGTACTTTGAGTGTGAGGAGAGAGAGGTTGCATATCATCTCAACAAAATTTAAAACTATGTGGATGGATGAGAGTGAGTCGTTAATGACTATTACACCAGGTTAACATAGGTGGTGAATGCATTGCTCAACATAAGAGGGAAGATTCCAGAATTTAAAGTTGTGAAAAATCTCCTTATAAACTTTGCGTCTAGGTTTACTACTAAGACTGCCATTTTGAATGAAATATAGGACACAAACATGTGTAGTCTTGAGGAGTTAGTTGCCTCACTTCAAATATGTGATAAAGAAGAGAATGTTGTTCCTCTAATGCCAAAAAAAGACTTGGATTTTGTTGTTGAGTCTAGTGATAATAATTTAGTGAAAGATGGTATGGAAGTATATATGGATTTATTTATGAAAAGGTTTTGTAAATTTTACAAAAAAAACAAAAAGGTTTGAAAAAACAATCAAAAGTTTGAAGTTAAACTTTACAAATTTTGTAAACATATCTCAATTGGTGATAAAGGATATTTCAAAAAGGTAAATTCCAAGGCTGAGGAAAAATGCTTTGGTTTTGGTGGCATTGCTCATTATATGAATGTGTGCCCAACACATTTAAAAAACCTGAAAAGAACAAGAGTGGAGAGGGAAAAATCATTTAAATATCCTCTTATTGATTCAGAGAGTGAAAGAGAGAATATTTCTTCTTGTAATTAGTTAGGGAGATAGATTGCATTCAAGGTGAGACCTGAAGAAAACGTTAAAGTGAGTCATGATCGTATGTCTTTGAATATTTGGTGAAGAAGAATCGCTAGAGAACTACAAGTGTTAGGTTTTTGAGTGACTTAATGTTTTATTGTAGTAAGAATGCATAAACTTTTAATGAGGAATCACTAGAAGAGATTGATTAGGAAGGTGAAGACATACAAGAGGCTTTTGAAAAACTCTATCAAGAGTCTCTCAAACTTAAGAAGTCAAAGATAAAACTTCTCTTAAAATTGAGGGTTTTTCAAAACGAACTTAATGAAAAAGAAGAAAAGTTTGAAAATGTTCAATCAAAATGTCTTGATTTTGAAAAGGTGGATGATTTTCTTAAGGAAAAAATGAAGCCTTGAAAACAAAAAATGTAACCATATTGAAAGAAAAATATAAGATTGAAGTTGAAAAATCAACTTTCAAAATTGACTTTGAGAAATTGAAACCTGTACTTGAACCTGGAAAGGAATTGAAAATTAAAAAATATGATAGAATGGAAGTTCTTGATAGTATTTCACTAAGCAATGCTCAATTGAAGCCTAACAACCACGAGATAGGTTTCAATGACTCAAAGTTTGAGAAGAAACTTGGAAATGCAGGAGTGAAATTTGAAAGCTCAAAATCTCATGAAAAAAGGATAAGTGTTATATCCTCAATAAAATAGGCCACATGGAACCTTATGGAAAGACATATTCCCTCCTTTAAGGAAGGAAAAGGGTTTGGCGACATTATTAATTTTGCTCGGCTCAGGTACCCTTCTACTTGGTCTGGTGATCCACCTATTAGCCTGATAGCTATATCATGGAACTAAAGGTCCCTTCTTATTGACCTAATGGTTTTTGTTATCGTACTTTCCTATACATGTAAAGAATACCCACAAGTCATGCTTGTGACACCTGAACACATGGTTAATACACATTTTCTCCCACTCCATTCAAGTTGTAACTAATTCACCATTATCTTTCATATCATGTGCAAATGGTGTAGCTCGTGACCTATAAATGCATTCCACCTATCCCTCAATATAGGGGGGTAACTAATAATAAATATCATTGAATCCAACGGAGATAGGGGATTGATTTCATTACTCTCGTCCAAACCGTAATTTTTTATCGATTCTCAGCAACTAGTAATTCATCATCACAGCACCTATGAACATAGGTACCATTTTTGGACCGAAAAACATAAATCCTATCTTTTCTCCTTGTTTCTCATATCGATTCTCTATTTTCCTTTTATAAATTGTTATTATTTATTACTATTCAACCCCTGGCTAAGGCACAAATACCTTAAACTAATTTTAGATGATAAAAATTGGTGCCGTCTGTGTGAAATCGGTAAGATATTATCATTTCCTACCATCCCTAAATTCTCTTTTACTTTTCCACATCCCTCTAGTTTCTAAAAATGACTGACAACCCTGAAAGTAGTTGTATAGATGAAGCCATAACTCTCTATACTCGTATGGACCTGGGAAACATCCAAGGAATACTGATGATTCTAGCAAAGGGATACGAGGATATGCAAGAAAGCATTAAGCACCTAATGAAAACACTATAGACTGGATAAGGCAAGCTCATTGTGGATCCGACCACCCCAGTGGAGAGAGAGGCGTCAAAAGGTAAAGGATCAATGCTACCTCCAACTCAGTATAGGGACAAGAGGCACACGTACAGGACGTAAGCTCCATGAATCCTGAAAGATTAAACCAAAGATCACAAGATAATATGAGCACATCATAGTAGTCCAAATCACGACATGATTGATCGTACTGTCTTGGTATCACCTCCTCCTTCTAATCTACATGATATAATGACAAGATATCCTTTTTAGGTGAAAGATCTAGCATGTTTGAAAGTCTTAGTAGAGGGTCATACTTTGATCATTTGGGTCTATATCGCACGTACAAACATGATGTAGTGGCTCCTATGGCTCGCTTGATAACTATCGGTTGGCCAAATCCAGGTGTAGCTCTAGAGCTTTTGCCCAGGACGATAACACTACACATAATGAGAGACCATTTGAAAGACAAGGTTAATTAGTTAAATCTGCAGCAGTAAAAACTAAATCAGAAGACTAACCCACGAATGGTCTATTCAGTGCCTAGAAGATCGATTATGAGAAATGGATAGATCCAAAAATCCTCACTATAGGGACTTTGTGAAGGTATCTCCCTTTGCCTTCTCTATCATGGGTTTTTGAATTCCAGCCATGTTCAATCCCCTTGTGATCACACCAAATTGTGATGGGAAAACTGGCCCCATTTTTCATGTGAAATAGTACTAGGCAAGTGCGGACATCTATTATGTCCCTGATGAAATGCGTTGCCGAGATTTTTTAAGCACTATCATCGACTTTGCTCAGATTTAGTATAACATCTTAGCACGAAGACAAATCTTTAGTTTTCAGTAGTTGATTGGCCTCTTTATCAACAACTTTTTCTTTGGAGTGAAGCCTGGAAAGAGGTTTCCACATCTCCTCAGCATCTGATAAAAGGTTGACGAGACCACTCAGGATTTCATTACTCATTTCAACATTAAGAAACTTAGAGTAGTGGATTACCACAAACAAATAACCATAATCGTACCAATGAGTGGGTGGAAATTAAGAATATTATTTTGGCCTCTAACAATGGAATCACCCAAGACCATGACCGAGCTTATAGCCAATGCAAGAAAGATTATGAATGTCGAAAAAGCTAGGACGGCTAAGGAATCAGATCATTCGAAAGACACATCCAGTAAAACCAGTATAAAGAAGGACTAGAAGGATAAAAAAGGCCAAGAAACTAAAGCTGTATGACGAGTAAACTCCCCTGATAGTAGGCATCAACCATATCCTATAAGAGATTAGAGGAAGAAAGTCCCTCAGGTGGTTTGGCAAGCTCAAAGCACTAACGAATCGATGTGATAGAAGCGAGTACAATGAATTTCACAAAGACCATAACACGGATAGTTCCATCGCCCTTAAGAACAAGATAGAAAGCCTCATTACAAATGGAAAATTTTCTAGATGTGTCAATAAGGATCGCCGAGCAAATACAGATGACCTCAACACTAGGAGATGATTAGAATCCTCTTATCGAAAGTCTGATGAGAAGAAAATGGGATGAGATGAAGATTCATAGGATGATCCATATCTCCTAAATAAGACAAGAGAACTAGTCCATGAAGACAAAAAGATCTCCTTTGGATGTCACTTCATCACTGGCAAAGATGGAGGAGGTGGAGAGAATTTAGTAGAAAGGAAGGCCTACGTCAATAAGGCCAAAGTTTGCGCTCATATAAAGTAGATTAAATCAACACGCAACATGGATACCCACCTGAGGAAAGTAAATAAAGACCGCCTCATTTTAGGATTTTCTAAAGGTGATTTTTCTTCAGTGTTATACCCACACGATGACCCTGGCCACGATGATCTACAAAAGAGAAGTCTCATAGATTCTCATAGATAATGATAATTTTGTAAATATCATATTCTATAATTATTTCATAAGGTTAAAGCGCTGTAATAGCAAATTAACACCATATCATCGACCCTTGATCGACTTCTCGGGGGAGAAGGTATATCCCTTAGAAACTGTAGAATCGGAAGTCATAGTAGGTGCCTGGACAACAGGTAGAACAAAAATGGCCTATTTCTTTATCCTAGACAAAAATTTTCTTTCAACTTATAATGTCATCTTAGGGATAGTAGGCCTAAATATATTTGAGGCAGTACCCTCAATTGTTCAACAATTCTTGAAGTTCCCAAACCAGTATGGTGTCGATATAGTCTAAGGGAACAAGGTGTAAGGTCACTAGTGTTATTACACTTCAGCCGACCAGAAGGAGCATAATAATCTAACCACCACCTAGAAGACTGAGACGATCAACCCACGAGATAAAGAAAAAATTCTCAAGTGATAAGTAGTCTAGGAAATCAAAATGGTCATACATGACGAAGAACATCCTTAGAAGACCATCCAGATTGGGGCATCCCTAAACCCACACTTGAAGAAGAATTTGATCGACTTTCTATTGTAAATTAATAGTGTATTTGCCTAGATCTATGATGATATTCCCAAGATTTACCTAGAGTTCATATGTCACGAGCTGAGCACAATGAAAGGTGCAAAATCGATAAAGTAGAAGAGACAAGTCTTTGATGCCAACAAGAGCATGACAATTTAGGATGAGGTTTAAAATCTACATAAAGCCAACTTTGTGATGTTAAGTAAATTAAATGGATCTCCAACATGGTCATGGTGCATAATAAGAACAACAAATGGAGGATATGTGTGGAATTTATCTTCTTGAACAAGGCCTGTCCTAAGGACCAATACACCCTGCCCAGGTTAGGCCAGTTAGTTAATGCCACCTCCAGTCATGAGCTACTCAGCTTCATAGACACTTATTCCAGGAACAAATAGATTGGGATGAAGATTTCATTTAGAGATAAAACATCATTCATCGCTAGCAGAGGTGCTTATCATTATAATTTCATGCCCTACGACCTAAAAAATACTGTAGCGACTTACCAAATGCTAGTGCACAATGTATTTGAGGATCATATCGACATAAATATGGAAGTATATTTGGATGACATGCTGACCAAGATCAAGACTAGCGTAGACCACGTTAGGGATCTAAAGCCAACCTTCGATCAACTGCATAAGCATTAAATGAAGCTCAACCCGACCAAACATGTGTTCGGGGTGAAGGAAGGAATGTTCTTGGACTTATTGTCAACCAGTGAGGAATCAGGGATACATCGCTAAAGATCAAAGCCTTGATCAATATGTAGTCCCCAATAATAAATAAGGAGGTACAAAGGCTGACAATAAGCGTTGTTTCTCTTACCAGCTTCTCTCTAGAGACATTTATAAATGCCTTCATTTTTTTAAAGTTTTGAGAAAGACTTTTGAGTGGAACAAAGAATATGAGAAGGCATTCCTAGAGTTAAAGTGATATTTTGGATTATTCCCTCTCCTGTAGACCAGTATTTGGAGAAAATCTCCACTTATACTTGGTGGTGTCATAATCTATTGTCAACTTCGCCCTAGTGTGATATGAGGACGGAGTGAAGAGGCTAGTGTACTATACTATAAAAGAATATAGAGGGGCTAAAATTTGATATCCCAAAATGGAGAAACTAGCCCTCGGACTAATTGATGCTTCAAGAAGAATGAAACCTTACTTCAAAGCCTATACCATTGTTATTTATACATATCTATCCTTACACCAGATTCTTCATAAACTAGAAAATCACTTCGATTGATGGCCTCAGCAGTTGAATTGGGAGAATACAATATTTAGTATAAGACTAGAATGATTATTAAAGGCCAAGAAGTGGCAGACTTTATAGCTGAGTTTATGTACAAAGAGAAACCTGTCGAGAAAACTCCTTCGGGAGATGACTCAACACATAAGGCAAAAGTATACTTATCTATAAGAGAGATCCATCGTGATTAAAATTGCACAGACTCCTTTGGGAGAGATTCACATAACAAAAGTAACAATTAACATATTCCAATTACAAATCCTTATGTGACCTCTATAGATCCTATTCAAATCCAGGATGACCTCACTCGTGACCATGAGTAGTTTAAGAAGATGTTTTTGATAATCAGTTCCAGGACAATTTAGTCAAGAAATTACTATCTGGAAAATGTTTGTAGATGGATCGTCTAACAAGATCAGTATCGGAGCGGGACTAATTATCACCATGCTAGACAAAAAAGATGTTGAGTATGCACTCTGTTTTGAGCTCGAAGCCTCCAACAATGAGGTTGAGTATGAGGTGCTGATAAAAAGTTTCGGATTGGCCTCATCCCTTGGGGCTGAGTAGATTTTAGCGCACAGCGACTCTCAGTTAGTGGTTAACTAGTTACATGGATTTTGCAATGCCATGAAAGAGTTTATGATCAAGTATCTGGCCAAGACAAAGTGGTGGCTGACTAAATTTCTGGAGTGAATATTCTAATAATCCCTAGCAGAGAGTTTTAGGGCAGATGTGCTAGTGAAGTTGGCGCCAACTACCCAAATAGACTCGCAAAGAACAGTACCCATTAAGATACTTTCCCATCACAACATAAATGAGGAAGTTGTAGGTATCGTAGAAGTGAATCTAGGTCCCTCATGGATGGATCCAATATGCGTCTACATAGTGAAAGGCGGAGTACCATACGATCCAAAAAAAGTGAGATAATTATGGTATAAAGCTACTAGTTATGTATTGGAACCGAGAGTATTGAACAGAGGGGGATATATCATCTTTATACTATAATACTTCCATTTCACAGAAGTCACTAACCTGGCTAAAGAGGTATATGAAGGGTGGTGTGGGGAACATTCTGTTGGAAGATCGTTAGTGAAACGGATAGCATCACAAGGCTACTATTGGTCGACCATGATAGCCAAATGTGTTCAATATGCCAGAAAGTGAGACAAATGCTATAAGTATACCAAGATCTAGCACACATACCAGGTGATCCTCTGACACCGATAACATCCCCTTGGTCATTTGCAATCTGGGGGATCAATCTGATCGGCCCATTACCCAAGACAAATGGAAGGTTTAAATACTTGGTAGTTGTTGCAGATTATTTCACCAAATGGGTAGAAGCATAGCCTATTGTCGAAATGTCGTATGAAAGAGTTTTCTAGTTCATTAGGAAGAACATCATCTGTCATTATGGGATGCCTTATGCATTAATCATTAACTAGGGCACCCAGTTTCATAACCGGGAGTTTGAAAAATTATTTATTAGCTCAAAGATCCATAAGCTGCATTCTGCCTCAGGACATCCGTAGTTTAATGGAAAAACTCAGTTTACCAACAAAACCTTACTAGATGGTATCAAGAAGATGTTGGAATATGCAAAGGGGAATTCGATCAATGAATTGTAGAGCGTATTATGGGCTTAAAGAATGACTCCTAGGACTGCATTGGGAGAAACCTCCTACATGCTAGATTTCGGCACGAAGGTCGTGGTTACCATCGAGATTGCCCCTCTAGCTACCGAGTCCTTAATTTTAATTCCCCAAATATTGGTCTAATGAGAAGGTTATATCTTGACCAAGTGGAAGAAATAAGAGAGAATGCATCATTAAGAGTTACTACTTATCAGCAGAGAACTGCTCACTTCTATTATCGTGGAGTAAGGCTGAGCAACTTGAAAGGGGGTGATTACATTCTCAAAACAAATCCAGAAATAGAATAAACTAGAACCCAATTGCCACTGTCCACACCATGTTTAAAGTGTAGTGAGTCCAGGAACCAATCACATTAAGACTCTCGAAGGCGAATGGTTCAAAAATCCTTGGAATGCTGAATAAATAAGGAAATATTATTAGTGATGTAAATGATAAAAAAATTCCCGTCTCCTTATCATGTATTTATAGTTTTGCATAAATAAAAAAGCAATTTCCCTTCATTCTCGCCATTTTTAAATTTTCGGGCATGAGATATGTGCATACACATATCTTAAACACTTAAAAATATGTAGTACTAGTGCCCAATATTTTATTATTTTTCTCGTGAAAATTGTAATAATGTGAAACCCTTAGTGTTAAATCATTAGTATGGACTTCTACTTCTATATTTTATTATTCGTTGGGCCTTGTTGGTAATTGTAGTAAGTTATTAGGTGAAAATAAAGATTTGAGAAATTTGGACAGTTTTAATGAACTCAAAGTGGTTCGAACAAGATCCTTGTCTCCTTCGAATGAGGTTGTAGTGGTTCGAACGAGAATCCCAAGTCGTTCGAAGTAGGGTTCTAACGAGTTACCACTACATAGGTTTTCTAGACTTGTTAGAAGGTCGTTCAATGGAGGATCTAATGTGATTCAGATCTCGTTCGAATGAGGTCCCATTATCGTTCGAACGACCTGCCCAAAAATTTTAAAATCGGGCTTTCCTTGTGTGTTGTCACATTTTGGACCTTCGGATTGATGAGGTGTTAAGTTTTGGTGCACTTAGATGGACAAAAACGGGATTTTGAGGCTCGAGGGTATTTTTATAAGGGTTTGTTTGGGTTATTGTGGGTTCAATTGAGTGTAGAGGAGAGAAAGCATGGGGTTGGGTCTCCCCACCATTTTTAAATTTTCTTCCTCTCCCTAACTCTTGGGATCCTTTCCCCTTCCCCTTCCCCCAACACTAAAAACCACCATACACCACCTTGTATCCACCTTATGCCATCATATTCTACTAGTATTCAAACTATTTAAGCCCAATACACCCATATCTACCATTGTTGGGTAGAGATACGAATTTTGGAGGTGTTATTTGAAGTTCTTGAAGATAAAGATGGAAGATTAATGGAGTTTGAAGGGGATTTTGTTTGGAGCTTTTATGGATGCAAGCTTTGTCGATCTAGGAAACCTCCTTGAGGCCACATTATTTTGGGGGGGGGGGGGGGTACCACCTCATTCTTCTTCATCTAACCAATTTTGGAGCTCCATTGAGGTGGGAAAACTCTACTCTTATCTTAAGACTCTATTTTGCACATTAGTAGTCTTGTAGCTATAATTGCTAGAATATAATGCATTCTTGAGTTAAAAAGATGATTACTTAAGATTTTTTGTTAATGGTTTATAAATGAGTTCAAAGGTTTTGAGAAAAATACTATGATTCAAGAATGTTGCATAAATGAGTTATTTTAAGAAGTTTGGTATTAAACATTTTACTGAATAAAATGTTTTGAAAATGATATTTATCTTGCTAAAGATATTTTGGGTGAATTATGTTTTAAAGCTTCTTTCAAAAATGAAGATTTCATATAATTGGACATTTCTTGAAGTTTTAAAGAATAAAATTGTCCTTGAGTCTTGAAAAATGTATTTTTGCAAGTATTATGAAATTTCTAGAATAAATCACATGTTAGGCCCATTTGTTAGGATTTTTGGACTTAAAATCCATCTTGTCATGCATATAAACTTGTAGTATTTTGAGGTTGAATATATAAACAAGTTTAATGAGGGTTTATTGGTTTTAGACATGAAATGGAGAAAATAAAATTTTCAGGCCTTAAAGTGTGTGAAAGGGGTGTTAAAAATGTGATAAGTATAAGAATTCAAGACTACATGTATTAATAAAAAAAATGATATTTTTCTTATAAAGTAGTCTTATATGCTCAATGAATTCTTTAAAAAGAAAGTAATAAGATAAAGAGGTTTCCAACTTGAAGTGAATTTTACTCCAAACTGCTAAAATGGTGTTAATGTATTAAAAACACTTAAGAAGTTAGTGTGGGTAACTTGATGGTGTTTTGGGAAATAATACTTGTGAAAATGGAGGAAAGGAAAAGTTAAAAAATAAATGTGTAAAATGGTAATTTAATGTAAAGTGGAACATTTTTTTGAAATAAAAATATTGAAAAGGTGTTACACAAAATGGTCCTAAATGAGCATCCATGTTAGAGTAAAAAGGAAAAGAAATGATGATTTTTAAAGTGTAACATAAGTTGGGGTGAAACCTCGGGTTTTGGCTTCGATCGGGAAAAGGAAATAATATGGACATTTATAAAATATTAAAACACATTAATAAGAACTCGAATGACACTGAGAATAATTAAGGAGGGACTGGAGCCCTGGGGTGAAAGACCTAAAATCACTGGCCAGAGAATATGGTAGCATATTCAGCGGTGTGGAGCCCGTTAAAGTATGCGATTACTGAAAGATTCAGAGAAAAAGACAACGAATACGGAGCATATCAAGAAATGGTTTGTGTGGTGAATATGTGAAAAGATAACCTAACTGGAACAAATTAATAAATGTTATGGTAAAGGACAAACAAACAAGTAAGGTGAAAGTTGATTAATGTCCACAAAGTAAATGAATAGTAAAATGAAGGGATTAAATGGTTAGTTAAGCAACCTAAAGATGTTTAACCCACAACTAACACAAGGGGTTTATAAACGTTTTTCAAAGGAAAAATAAGTATTTTCTAACACGGTATTGCATGTGTTGAAAGGATGATTATCAATGAAAACATTACATGAATTGGTATGAATAAGGGGGTAATTTTGGGAAAAGAAATGTTTGGCCCTAAATAAGTGTATTTGTTTTTGATATTTAACCGGATTTATTAAATTAAGAAATAAATGTCAAGTTAAGTAAAAGAGAAATTCTTTTACAAGATCGAGGTAAATTAATCGGGGTAAGAAACATTTTTAGAATAAAAACAGTTTCTTGTATTAAAGTATATATATTCATATGTATATGTATATATATAATGTAGTTGCATATGCACATAGATATAATGTGTTAGAGTCTCCTTTCGTCCGTTTGATTTTATATTGCAATATTATAATTTCCCATAGGACATTGACTTATCCCTTCATTTTTGTTACTGAAGGTTGTGTGCGGTTTCATAATTTCAGAGGTTACACAGGTAAATAGTCTTTTTATTTTATGTTAATTTCTCTATATGCTTAGATTCCGGGGACACTTCCCACGGGTCCGTTATGTATATTTATTTAAATGGGAATCGTACGTTAAACAAATGAAATGTTATTTAAATAAAACTGGACTAGTAAAATTATGTAGGTTTTCATTGCACTTGACACCTAATTCTCAGGTTGGATCGGGTTGACCATAGGTAACCCATAAATCTGGGTGAGGGCATTACAAATGGTATCAGATCTCAAAGTTCAGGGTTCTTTATGGTTGTGTCGTGGTGAGGCCAGTTGTGAATTTTCCAACGTCATTATTGGTTTTGGGTCGGCCACACTAAATCGGTGACGATTTCAGTTTGTGTTCTCGACGGCGGAGTCAAAGAGATTAACCCGATGGGTAATTCATTGCCAAGTTGCATGCGACCAAGATAGTTGTGGTAATCACTTTTACGCTTCTAAAAAGACATGTTAGTGATATGCGAGTGTGTGTGAGCCATTAGTGGTGACATCGTGGTTTTAGTGTGGGGTACTAGTGCGCTAACCGTTAATGATATGAGAAGTCGATTAAGATGCTATAAATGGTAGTTGACATCCATTTCAATAAGAACATGAATTTTGTAAAGACAAATATGGATATTAGGTGACTAGAGTGCATACCTAAGAAGTATTGGTTGTGATAAGAATGCATTATGTTCCGAGGTGCGATAGTTTTGGATAGATAATGATGATGATTATGATGATGTAATTATATGAATTCGATCCTTGGGGATGTGTACTCGGTTTGAGTCGGTAAAATAATATTGTTATAATTTAGTGTCTTTGTGGTTTTTAATTGAAAGTTGTACCTCACAAGGTATGGTGAGGGTTTTGGGAAAATTGCAGTAAGTATGTTATGTATGCAACAATGATGGTTTAGGAGACTTAGGAGTGAACTTTATATAGTCTTCCATATCAGGGTTTTAGAAAATATAACGCAATTTTTTGGGATAGTATCTTTAGTGATGTCGGTGATGCAAACCTATAGGTTTATACATTGTAGGTGACGTCCTATATCCAACAAGAATCCTTATTAGTGGCAGTTTGTGATTTGGTATGTGGCTAGTGGCCACAGTCATTTGTAAGGATGATAAGATTATTATATAAGTGTAAGGGCCCATTTTAGAGGCTTAAGTAATGGCTACATACGAGGCAATCCCAGTGTGAGTGTGGTTTAAAGGCATCTTGGAGTGTCCGTAGGAGTAATTGTGTGTGATGTCATTTAAAATAGAAGTCGACTTGTTGTGACATCTTATGGTGTACAATGGTTAAGGTGAAACATATGTAGAGGCTCGTAGACTAATGTCTTTGTGAGCACCTAATAATCGTTATGCGGGTATTAAGAAGTTTGTAGAGCATACCAAGGATGAGAAAGTTATGGATGATGAAATCTTGTAGGGTTTTGAGTAATTTTATGTGGAGTGTGCTTGGTGTCCTTAGGAAACCAATTGAGTCAAGTATGAAGAAGTCCTAATATTCTGGTGATGATTATAGTGAAGGTTAGGTAATGACCCCAAGTTGTTGGTCAAGATCTAAAGGAGTCGAATAATGTACGTGCCGAGTGTTGTCATCTGAATTCGTACATATGGGTGGTGTAACCTTCTAAGATAAATTAAAAGCTTGTGTTATGAGTGGGCATGATGCTTGGGTTTCATGGAATGACTAGTGTAGGTAGTGTGACACTTGATTTTGAGGATTAGTAGGAAATGTATTCAGGACTTAGATTGATGTCATATGAAAACTTAAAAATGGCACCCCAAAAGGGGGATATCGAAGCATGGTTAGGAGGTTGGCGTGTGTTGACAATATATATTACGATAGGCCTAACATGATTGAGATTAGTTCTTCTCACGTCTTGCCAAGATAGTACGGATTAGATGATGTAGACCTGTGTGGTACTTACTACCCTCGGAATGCCAATGATGGCCGATGTCGCTGTCACAAAAATTCAAATTGGGTAGAACTCAAAGATAAGCTCAGTGATAACCTTATATAGTTGAAGGTTACTTATAAGGTGAATTTTTTTCTTAAGGGTGCTCATCATAAGGAGATGTTGGGATGCGATCATAGTATGACAATGACCTAAGTCTGTTAAGTTGGTCATGACAGAAATAAAGAAGTGTACAAGGTCGGCTTGATAAAAGCATTAGGCATTCTCCATTCGGTCCATCCGGAGTGGCTCGTGTGTGTGTTAAGGATGTAAGGAGGAGATCCTTACTCCAAAGGAGGGAAGTCTGGTGTTTGAATTTCCAAAGAACAACATGTTCGCATGTTCCTTTCATCTGATAAGTATGAATGGTTGTGATTCGATTCGTCATGATTGGTGACTTGAGCCAGGGCATGTGGCTAGGTCGGTACTAGTGAGATTGTCTGGTTGGAGTCATAAACTTCAAACCAAGCAACGTAGGTTAACTTTTTGTAATCCATAGTCTCATGCTTACAAATGGGATTTTTTTGGAACAATTATTTGTTCTTTTGATTCTTTTGTGTGTCCTTTTTGGTTTCGATAATCGAAGATTAATATTTCTATGACAATGGTGGCTTAGATTTGTACCATATTATGGTATGGTGCGGTTTGGCCCAATAGAGCGCGATTAGACTTGGCATGGTCAATGAAGATCGATAATTCGTTGTGCCCTTATTTGAGGTGTCCTTGCTATTTATTAAAGTTCAAGGTATCGGTGGATGCAAATTTTTGCCGCACGATTTTGCTCATAACATTCTCTTTCCATAGGATTAACGACCTTATGATTGTTTTGCATAGCAGTCGGTGGCTCTAGCTATAAAGATAGGGATGATGACTTGAGGACATTGTATAGTGTTTGAACTCGAGGAAACTTAACACACATTGTTTTTTTTCCACGATGAGTGGATTAGTACGATATTCAAGTGAGTGATCTAAAGTTAGACGCCTAGAGTAATACGAGGGTCATCAGAATGACACAACGAAAGGTGTTAACCGGGTCCGCGATGATCATTTGGTTGATGTATTACTCCTCGGGGTGAGTAATTAATGATGTAAGGTTAGTATCAAGTTCAGGAAAAATTATGTAGTCAGGATGACCCGAGAATTTATGGGGATGCAGGATATGTAGTCCTAATATTAGAAATGGTTCTTAATGATGAATCTGATTATTATTTGTGTTACGGTTAATACTTGGGTGAGTGTTAATCACTAAATAGTGTTACCTGATAGAGGCACCGATATGCTTTGGGTATTGGCAAGGTAGTCTTGGGACATGATTGAACATGATCGTCAGGTGAGTGGAGACTCGAGGACGGTTATGAGATGTTGATGATTAGCATGAAAATGAGTGTTAGAGCATGTCTCATGTTAGGCTTTGGTGAGAACCGATGTTTAAGGGCGTGTAATGTGATCTTAGTTGTTGAGCACTTCGATGATTGTCTTAGAGAATTTATATGACTTAGAATGAGAGTTGTTAAATCCCATGAACTTAAGGAATTAGTGGATCGATAATTTTGGGGATGAAATTTCATAAGGAGGGAAGAATGTAATACCCATGCCCAATATTTTATTAATTAATTTTATCGTTCAAATTGTAATAATGTGTATCCCTTAGGATTTGGATCATTTGTATAGAATTCTATTGCTATATTTGATTATTCTTTGGTCCTTGTTGGTAATTGTTAAAAGTTATCAGGTGAAATTGAAGATTTTAGAAATCTGGGCGGTTCAAATGAACTCAAAGTCATTCGAACAAGATCCTTGTCTCATTCGAACGAGGTTATAGTGGTTCAAATGAGAATCTAATGTCGTCTGAAATAGGGTTCTAGCAAGCATCTAATGAGATTCCACTACATAGGTTTTGTCGGCTATTTAGAAGGTCATTCGATGGGGTGATCAAACGAGATTGAGATCTCATTTGAACGATGTCCCATTCTTATTTAAACGAGATGCCCATAAATTTTAAGATTGGTTTTCCCTTCTATTTTGTCACATTTTGAACCCTTGGGTTGATTAGGTGTCGAGTTATGGTGCACCAAGATGAACAAAAATGGGATTTTGAGGTCTGGTGGTGTTTTTATAAGGTTTTGTTTGGGTTATTGTGGGTTTAAAAGAGTGTAGAGAAGAGAGAGTGGGGGTTGGGTTTCCCCATAATTTTTAGATTTTCTTCCTCTCTCTCTAACTTTTAGGAGCGTTTCCCCTTCCCTCACCACCATAAACCACAATACACCACCATATATCTAACTTATGCCACCATATTCTACTAGTATTCCACCATATTTAAGACCAATACACCCATTTCCACCATTTTTGGGATGAGCTACGAATTTGGAAGGTGTTATCACTAGAAATTTAACCATTATCATCTTATCTTCATGTTCATACTTTGTCTACACAATTATCACTAATTATAATGCCTCCTCGAACACTATAACCTTAACGTCACTTCGACTTCGTGAGTCTTATAAACATGCTATCCTCCATGTAAGTGCACCTTGATGACTTAGATAAATTATATGATTTTCCCTAGGATCAATACTCAGTGAAAACAACCAATATCGGTCAAAATCAAATAGTTTACTTGTTAATACTGAACCATGACTTGAAATTTCGATTGTTGTGACCAATTTCCATAACCGTCTCCTATTACGCGCATTAATGTTGCGATAATCCTTAGCTTTACCACCAGGCCACACTAAAATGCCTATAACCTTTCGATCCTAAGGACAATTTTATTTATTGGGAGATCCTCGAATTCATAAAACTCTCCCTAGGTATTACTACCTACAAATTATATGTCCAAACACTTAATCAACCAACACTATACACGTTAGTGCACAATGACTTTATGAACAATTTTCTCCTTATATTTTATTCATCCAAAATAATCTTTAGGTTATAAACTTGCCCTCGCGACTACCATCATAAATCATAACCTATTGGTTAGCAAATGATAACCATTAGACCTTTGATTACAAATGATGTATGAAAAGATTAAACAACCCATTTGACAACTCACACACCCCCATGACACTCATGAAACTAATAAAAATAAACATATGGAAAGTGCACCCAGTTATCATGATGCAACAGACATACTCGGCCTAACCTGCATCAATATTGAGGCAAATTGCTCTACATTCCAAACTAATACCATGTAATAAATCCCAACTATCGGGACCAAGAGAAAATGACCAAATGCGACAACTGAACGGTCATTCCACCCCAAAACTAGGAAACCCCATCGACAAGCATAGAACCTTTTCTTTCTAGTTTCGTACTCATCTTTACGCGATCAAATCGTATAACTTGCCTTTACCATACTTGTTAAATCCCAAGCCTGACCATACATTTGGTCTGAATTGTCAACCTTCGACCATTTAAACTATAAATTGGAAAGCTCATGTGAATAATATGAGCATGCCGCTGAGGAGAAGTCGTTACACTAGACGTCCCTCCATAAAAGAAAATGTGTTATTATTTCATTGAGAAAATCACTGAGGCTAATGAATCAATCGACGTACGTTGACAATTTCCTCAAATGTCGAACCAAAAATTTCCTTCGGTCACCACAACACCATGTACTTCAATGTCATACTTTGTCAATAAAGAAAATCGATCGTCATAGTAAATCACTAATAATAGCAAAACATCAGCAGCTGGTGTCCAAGAACCTCACCTACTACGGTAATTGTTGTTATGATTCCTACATTACTCATCTTGTAATTTCTCAGGAAATTTACCTTACTCGAATGTTTTGCACTGACCAAATTAGTTCATGTGGGAACTCCATAAGTGGAAATTCTTGAGTACTTATACTTTAATTATGCATTCTTTAACTTCTACCAATCACGCAGAATATGATAAGAATTTGTTGATTTCTTTTATCGGAATCTGACAAAAATATGTTAAAATGCATACACTCAGAGAAAATTAACACCTACCACCGTGGGAGAAAAATTAACACCTACTGCCCATCATCGTGTGCTACCATAAGACACTAATGCGACACTACCATGCCTCAATTCTCCTATTACTCATAAGTGTCATTAAAATTCCCTATAATCTCTCCTTCTATACTTACTGTGTCGATTCTAGTACTAAACCCAAGGCATCACCAACATGTTGCGTAACTGAATATCATTAGACTTGACAACTCAATTAGAAACTTAAGTAACCTTTGGGTGTAACTCTTTAAAATAAATAAGTTCGTGCAATCTACTGCTTTCTCATTCCTAAGGTGAAAAAGTTACATGACATCCTAACCCACTGATGAGACATTGATGCAAAATATTTCTTATCACATTAATACCTTCACTATACTCCTGAACACAACTGACCTAGTCGATGTCTCTTATATAGATAATATCCTTATACCCAAAATTTCAATGACTACTGCCACACGGAGCCACCTCAACTCTACATAACACTTTCCTTAATACATATCTCTTCTAATGATCATACAATTACTCGAAAAGAAGCCACAACTTGCGCCCCTAAATACTAAATCACACACATGCAACTATGCATTAGAAATCCACTTAGGGCTCATTTCTTTAAGTTTCCTTGACAACCGACACTATATGGAATATTCATTCGATGAGTTTTTTAATTTATTAACTCTAAGTCCTTGGTGTTCATTTCCATACTATGGTCGATGCATATTTAACTTCCTAACTATGTAGTGAAGCTATCTATGATGATACACTACCTCTATGTAAGCTTCTTTTAACTATTTTGATTACTCTTATGGAATGACGAACTTCTAGAAAAGTTACCTAATGACTCCCAATAAGAATCGCTACGCTTTCGTTAAGTTACTCTAATTTCCTAATCAACGATTGTCACTGTTTTCCCAAGGCATTTTAAAATTTAATATCACTAGTCTATGTTCAATCCTAAATATGGTTTACACGCTTTTTCTATAAAGACATGAGGCGTCTCCCATTCACTCAGAACACTAATGTTACTGTACATTTCTAGGAGAATACGCGCAACCACTTGTATACTAAATTAAGATGATGAAAGTTTGCATGGCTATTACACTTAACATATCGTCATCACTGAATGATGTTCTATTACTTGTCATAATTCCTTTACTCTAATGTCATAGTCGCATGCGTGCACGACCAGGAGTTCCCACTCATCACATGGATTGAGCCAAACTGAAACTTGACGATTGAAAGATAAAATACCGACCTTACTAATTTTCATCACTCCATAAGGAACTTTAAACCTAAAGCTCTGATACCAATCTATAATGCACCAAATCGGATTAATGGGTCACCCGTGGGTGAAACCGAACTAGTCTTGTTGTGTTAGTGTGAAGTAATGTGAAATTGTCCAGATAATGTTTATGATCCTTTTCCTTTAATTAAAGGTCCATCTTTAAGATTAAATTTTGGTTTCTAGAAATATATCACATTATAACAAGTGTAAAACCTATTATAGGGCCTTTAGGGTTTTGGAGATCAGAGTTGCTAATATAAGAGGGTAAAGAACAATTACTTGTAAAATTCTCTAAAATATGGAACGACATTTATGTTTTCTGTAATACCCCGTAATTTTTATGACTTTTAAAATGGGTTATATTTTAAATTAATGGATTAATTGGATTTTATTATTAATTAATTCATTTGGGTTTTATCCGAATTGTGGATGTTAAAAAGGATGATTCTGAATATTACATAAAGATATTTAGGTAATATATGAATGTGATGTCATTGATATGACAGTGTGATATAAATTCGTTAATTTTAATTTTTAGTCAGACGCGGTATGGGATGTGTCGGGACTCATTTATTAAATTAAAAAGAAAATTTATTTTCTATCAACCTTATGGTCATTTCGACTGCGTCGTTGCGTCCGTAAGGGTTGAAATAGTCAGAAAAGTCTATTTGGATGTTGGATTTGGGTCTCGGGTCATTTGGAAATGAAAAGACAACCCAAAAGGGCATTTTGATTATTTTTACAAGGGGGATGAATAGTGATTTCGGGTTTTGTCTTATTATAAGTATTTGGAGATTAGTTGAATGTGGGTTCATTCATATCTTCTACACAAAATTGAAAGGTCATCTTCTTAGAGAGAGTGAAAGGTTGCTTGGGAAGAGAAAAGCTTGCTTGGAAAGGAGGAGAACAAAAGACCAAAGGTCACCACCACCAACCACCACCGAAAGTGGCCGGAAAAAGGGAGAACCACCTATGTTATTCAACCCCAAAGGATCAGATCTTCATTAAAGGCAAGTTTTTGATATTTGCAACTTAAGTTCGTATATTGTCCATGTTAGAATAATTATGAAAAGAGATGATTTTTCATGTTTGGAAGATAAAAATGGAGTAGTAATGGATTTCTGGAAGTATGAAATATATAGGAATTAAACTCATGTTGTAGGATGAAAATAATCACGAAATAATCATATATCTATGCAAGAAAAATCTGAAAACCATTGAAGTGTTCTTGAAGTTAATATGTTGATGATTTTCTGGAAAATGAGGAGATAAATATGCTTTTTAATCAAATCCCTTGATGATTCTAGGATGTTTAGAGTATTGGAAATCGTCCATATATGGTGATATATCATGTAGTAAATATTGTAAGTCATTTTGGATGGAATGAATAAAAATGGTGAAACCCGTAGTTGCAGAAAATGCAGAAAACCAGGTTGTGACCTGAGGGATTGATCGATCAACCCCTGCCTTCGATCGATCGACCTCCCCAGAATATGTAAATTTGTTTCTTTTTAAATGATGATTTTTATCCCAAACCTTTTATGGATCATTGGTGATTATTATTTGGATATTATGGGACATAGAAAATATCAGTAAACCCTTGATAAGATTTGAAATAATTTGATTTGGATTCAAGTTATTAAAATGATAAAATTATATTGAATGGAATTTCGGTTGCAAGATTCATTTGTTAAATTCCAAATGGGGATGTATGAGGATTAAAGATAGGACCAGTAGGGATGACTTAATATAACACCTGGGTACCTTAAGTTTACAAGAGGGTTTAATACTAAGTGAAAGAAGATGTGTTTATAAGAGATTTGAAACTATCGGTTTTAACCTTAATTAAAAGGAGAACTAAACTCGTAGTAGTTCGGGAGAAATAATGTTATGAACCAGTTGGATATTAGGGACTTCTTACTGTATATATGTTGAGGAAAAACCTATTTTAATCTTGTGTATTGAGTGAGGGTAGCCTTAGGGTTACAATTTGAACATCAAGGACTGAGTTTAAACTCATTATTGATTTCGCAAGGACGGAGTGTAATACAAGAGCGTAGTGGTATGTCTCCTGGATAGAGATGGGATTTTAGAACACATTTGGTTGAAAGAAGGTATGAGGTTATCCCGATCGCATAGTTGAAGTTGTCGGACCTCCTCGATCGACAAAGTTAAGTAGTAGTGTATTGGAGGGGTTCCTTATTTGGATTTCGCTTTGCGAGACGCTCCGCGCATGAACCTTAACGATGTCGGGAGTGGAGAGATGTTATAGGATGCGAGGATAATTAAAATATGAAGTAAAGATATGATATTTTAATACGTGGAATTTAAAAGAGATATAATTCTACGTATGGGAATTATCTTAGGGTAGTGATATTACCTTATTGATATTATATTATAGGTATGATAATGCCTATTTGATTGATTGATGATTTATGTGTATGATATACCTAGCTTACTTGCTATCGGTGGGAGGTTTGCGCGTGAGGGCAGTCATATCCTGATGAATCCATGGGATCTTTGATTTGTCGCTCGAGAACATAGGTCTATGAAAGACTTATCGGGGAGTTGATAAGTCCGCTGACTGTGGGTACGTAGGTATGTGGGTGACCCATGGATACGAGAACTATGTTCGCCTCCAATGTTTGTGTTGTTGTTTATGGTTCGAGGAATCCTTATCGAACCTTTTGTCCACTATTCGGCGACCAGCGATATTGGGGCATGATAGCAGAGTAATGCATTGCACCGTAGCTATGACTCGAGGTGCCGTATTATATATGAATATATATATAATGGATGAAATGAACGAATGGATATTTATTATGGTTAAATCTATCTACGGTGATAATTGTAGATAACGGTGAATAGAGAAAGATAATGGAATTAAGTTAATGAATGTTTATTCTTAAAGAATTGAAAAGCTTAATTCATATTAATGAGAAATGATTCATGTTAGTGAGAAACTAATCATATAAAGGAGAAATGTAAATGAATAATAATGTGATGTATGGTATGGTTCATACGGGGATTATGATATGGGAATGGAATTATAATATGGAAACTGGAAAAGAGGAACCATTAATTAGGAAGTTAATAGGAAACGTTAAGTGTGCACTCTAGTTGAGAGGTGATAATAGCAAGTGAGAGTTGGATCTAACATGTACATAATAAATGCTTTATTGCACTTGTTAAATACTTGTTGTTTTAAAAATCATTTACACATTCGGGCTCTGACCCGTTTCCTTGCATATTTTCTTTTCTATTGTATCTTCTATATCAGGTGTCCAGCAACAGGGACGCCAACCTTAGCGGATTATAAAAGGCTATGGATATATGGAGTTTTTCTTAGACGCTTATCTTCATTTGATTCACAGTATTCTTAGTTAGGGAATGTCGCCCAAAGGATTCAGTTATCTTTTTCTATCGGGGTCAAATACTATTGTATTCGTGTCTTTTAATACATTTGATATTGTTGGGATTACTGTAATGGATTAATATTATTTTGGAATGTTTATTCCAATTGCATTTAAATTCTTTTGTGTTATCTACTTGGTTATCAGTGTTGTAGAATAAAATGTGTTGTGTTATTCTTAAACTAAAAATGGTTTTGTTGAAATTTAAATTTGGAAACTTTTTAACACCAGCTTAATTGGGTATTGGGTGAGTTGTAAATGTTTTTCGACAGTGAGGCTAAGAATGAGCCAACTGTATATTCTGTTTTAATTTGGTATGGGACTGGCCAACCGGTATTTAATTAGGCAGGGTGTTACAGGTGGTATCAGAGCATCAAGTTCTAGTGTCCTTTAGGGTCTGTACGGCTTATAGTGTTTTCAGCTTTGCGTTCTTTGATGTAAAGCCCTATGTTTAGGATTGTTTATTTCCTTGGTGGGATTTCGTTCTCCTGCTATAACCTAGATATTAGTGAATATTATTTGCATTCGAACGGGTTCGTACGAGAAGTATGGCAGATGAGGGCCATTGGACGGATAGCGGAGATCGTACTTAGGAGGTTATGAAGTATGTTCGAGTATGATGATCGTAGTCGAGGTCACCCCTATTATGGAAAAATTGAGGAGAGTCATTAGTAGAAGTTCTTGAAATTCGGGAATTATGTGTGTTACCTAACGAAGGCAATATATTCAAAGGCTTGGGCATATTGTGGTGAACTAGAACTGAAAATTTGGGGGTAAAATTTTTCTTGACTCATTGGAGAAAAGTTATAATTGTGGGATTCAACAACCACCACCCACGAATGAGGGTATGTTTTCTATCTAAGGAATTATGAGGCGTATATTAATTTCTGTAGCGATTAATATTGTGTGGGCAAAAAGGATTGCTAAACTTAGCCTATAGCACTCTTATTTATGTAGACTCACCAAGGGGTGTGGGACACCTATGTTTTACATGTTATCACGTGGGTTTGATTTTTATCATGGGATTACTTCCTTTGGGCATGTCCGAGCATGATGTGACTATCAGCATGCATTGACTTGTGGTATACGAGAGCGTATGTACTACTATTAACCAGCATCTTGTCTTCTAGAGAAGAGTAGATGAGTAGACTCTATTTGAAACAAATAAAAAATAAAAAAACTATTTTTTTTTGTTTAAATCGATAAACTTGATATTTTTTTTGATAAAACAAATTTTTATATACTATTGACTAAGGACCTTAGGGGTTTCGATGACCGACTACTTTAGGAAGTAGTGTATCGGGGTGGTTCCTTGTTTGGATTTCGCTTGCGAGACACTCCACGCATGAAACTAATAACCGTTGGGAGTCGAAATAAGTTAGGTCCTTAGTATATGAGTTTGTAACCTTTGCGACAAATATTATAATGAAAGTGGTACGATATGGTGTATGGGCGCCCTGGATGATTGGATTGTAGTAGTTTTCATAATTGTGAAAAGGGTAAGTGGTTGAGGCTTCAGGATTTATTTGTTCACTACGAGAGGATAATTTATTTTTCCCAAAGTTTGTCACGAGGACGGTATAGGGAAGATTGGGTAAAGTTTATATTCGATTCAGTTGGAACTATATGGTGAGGCTTGGCGTATAACATCGATAGGGACTTTCGTTAATTTACTGTATGGGCGGTACGTTTTAGATTTCTTGCGATGTGAGATTTATACTCGGAGTTGACCTTACCGGTATGACTTATATTCCTGAATTTTAGGACAAAATTCTATTATAAGGGGGGAAGTATGTAATACCCCGTAATTTTTATGACTTTTAAAATGGGTTATATTTTAAATTAATGGATTAATTGAATTTTATTATTAATTAATTCATTTGGGTTTTATCCGAATTGTGGATGTTAAAAAGGATGATTCTGAATATTACTTAAAGATATTTAGGTAATATATGAATGTGGTGTCATTGATATGACGGTGTGATATAAATTCGTTAATTTTAATTTTTAGTCAGACGCGGTAGGGGACGTGTCGGGACTCATTTATTAAATTAAAAAGGAAAATTATTTTCTATCAACCTTATGGTCATTTCGACTGCGTCGTTGCGTCCGGAAGGGTTGAAATAGTCAGAAAAGTCTATTTGGATGTTGGATTTGGGTCTCGGGTCATTTGGAAATGAAAAGACAACCCAAAAGGGCATTTTGGTTATTTTTACAAGGGGGATGAATAGTGATTTCGGGTTTTGTCTTATTATAAGTATTTGGAGATTAGTTGAATGTGGTTTTATTCATCTCTTCTACAAAAAATTGAAAGGTCATCTTCTTAGAGAGAGTGAAAGGTTGCTTGGGAAGAGAAAAGCTTGCTTGGAAAGGAGGAGAACTAAAGACCAAAGGTCACCACCACCAACCACCACCGAAAGTGGCCGGAAAAAGGGATAACCACCTATGTTATTCAACCCCAAAGGATCAGATCTTCATTAAAGGCAAGTTTTTGATATTTGTAACTTAAGTTTGTATATTGTCCATGTTAGAATAATTATGAAAAGAGAAGATTTTTCATGTTTGGAAGATAAAAATGGAGAAGTAATGGATTTCTAGAAGTATGAAATATATAGGAATTAAACTCATGTTGTAGGATGAAAATAATCACGAAATAATCATATATCTATGCAAGAAAAATCTGAAAACCATTGAAGTGTTCTTGAAGTTAATATGTTGATGACTTTTTGGAAAATGAGGAGATAAATATGCTTTTTAATCAAATCCCTTGATGATTCTAGGATGTTTAAAGTATTGGAAATCGTTCATATATGTTGATATATCATGTAGTAAAGATTGCAAGTCATTTTGGATGTTAATATGAAGTTTATAATGAATAAAAATGGTGAAACCCATAGTTGCAGAAAATGCAGAAAACAAGGCTGTGACCTGAGGGATCGATCGATCGACCCCTATCTTCGATCGATCGACCTCCCCAGAATATGTAAATTTGTTTCTTTTTAAATGATGATTTTTATCCCAAACCTTTTGTGGATCTTTGGTGATTATTATCTGGATATTATGGGACATAGAAAATATCAGTAAACCCTTGATAAGATTTGAATTAATTTGATTTGGATTCAAGTGATTAAAATGAAAAAAATTATATTGAATGGAATTTCGGTTGCTAAATTCATTTGTTAAATTCTAAATGCGTATGTATGAGGATTAAAGATAGGACCAGTAGGGATGATTTAATATAACATCTGGGTATCATTAAGTTTACAAGAGGGTTTAATCCTAAGTGAAAGAAGATGTGTTTATAAGAGATTTGAAACTATCGGTTTTAACCTTAATTAAAAGGAGAACTAAACTCGTAGTAGTTCGGGAGAAATAATGTTATGAACCAGTAGGATATTAGGGACTTCTTACTGAATATATGTTGAGGAAAAACCTATTTGAATCTTGTGTATTGAGTGAGGGTAGCCTTAGGGTTACAATTTGAACATCAAGGACTGAGTTTAAGCTCATTATTGATTTCGCAAGGACGGAGTGTAATACAAGAGCGTAGTGGTATGTCTCCTGGATAGAGATGGGATTTTAGAACACATTTGGTTGAAAGAAGGTATGAGGTTATCCCGATCGCATAGTTGAAGTTGTCGGACCTCCTCGATCGACAAAGTTAAGTAGTAGTGTATTGGAGGGGTTCCTTGTTTGGATTTCGCTTTGCGAGACGCTCCGCGCATGAACCTTAACGATGTCGGGAGTGGAGAGATGTTATAGGATGCGAGGATAATTAAAATATGAAGTAAAGATATGATATTTTAATACGTGGAATTTAAAAGAGATATAATTCTACGTATGGGAATTATCTTAGGGTAGTGATATTACCTTATTGATATTATATTATAGGTATGATAATGCCTATTTGATTGATTGATGATTTATGTGTATGATATACCTAGCTTACTTGCTATCGGTGGGAGGTTTGCGCGTGAGGGCAGTCATATCCTGATGAATCCATGGGATCTTTGATTTGTCGCTCGAGAACATAGGTCTATGAAAGACTTATCGGGGAGTTGATAAGTCCGCTGACTGTGGGTACGTAGGTATGTGGGTGACCCATGGATACGAGAACTATGTTCGCCTCCAATGTTTGTGTTGTTGTTTATGGTTCGAGGAATCCTTATCGAACCTTTTGTCCACTATTCGGCGACCAGCGATATTGGGGCATGATAGCAGAGTAATGCATTGCACCGTAGCTATGACTCGAGGTGCCGTATTATATATGAATATATATATAATGGATGAAATGAACGAATGGATATTTATTATGGTTAAATCTATCTACGGTGATAATTGTAGATAACGGTGAATAGAGAAAGATAATGGAATTAAGTTAATGAATGTTTATTCTTAAAGAATTGAAAAGCTTAATTCATATTAATGAGAAATGATTCATGTTAGTGAGAAACTAATCATATAAAGGAGAAATGTAAATGAATAATAATGTGATGTATGGTATGGTTCATACGGGGATTATGATATGGGAATGGAATTATAATATGGAAACTGGAAAAGAGGAACCATTAATTAGGAAGTTAATAGGAAACGTTAAGTGTGCACTCTAGTTGAGAGGTGATAATAGCAAGTGAGAGTTGGATCTAACATGTACATAATAAATGCTTTATTGCACTTGTTAAATACTTGTTGTTTTAAAAATCATTTACACATTCGGGCTCTGACCCGTTTCCTTGCATATTTTCTTTTCTATTGTATCTTCTATATCAGGTGTCCAGCAACAGGGACGCCAACCTTAGCGGATTATAAAAGGCTATGGATATATGGAGTTTTTCTTAGACGCTTATCTTCATTTGATTCACAGTATTCTTAGTTAGGGAATGTCGCCCAAAGGATTCAGTTATCTTTTTCTATCGGGGTCAAATACTATTGTATTCGTGTCTTTTAATACATTTGATATTGTTGGGATTACTGTAATGGATTAATATTATTTTGGAATGTTTATTCCAATTGCATTTAAATTCTTTTGTGTTATCTACTTGGTTATCAGTGTTGTAGAATAAAATGTGTTGTGTTATTCTTAAACTAAAAATGGTTTTGTTGAAATTTAAATTTGGAAACTTTTTAACACCAGCTTAATTGGGTATTGGGTGAGTTGTAAATGTTTTTCGACAGTGAGGCTAAGAATGAGCCAACTGTATATTCTGTTTTAATTTGGTATGGGACTGGCCAACCGGTATTTAATTAGGCAGGGTGTTACAGGTGGTATCAGAGCATCAAGTTCTAGTGTCCTTTAGGGTCTGTACGGCTTATAGTGTTTTCAGCTTTGCGTTCTTTGATGTAAAGCCCTATGTTTAGGATTGTTTATTTCCTTGGTGGGATTTCGTTCTCCTGCTATAACCTAGATATTAGTGAATATTATTTGCATTCGAACGGGTTCGTACGAGAAGTATGGCAGATGAGGGCCATTGGACGGATAGCGGAGATCGTACTTAGGAGGTTATGAAGTATGTTCGAGTATGATGATCGTAGTCGAGGTCACCCCTATTATGGAAAAATTGAGGAGAGTCATTAGTAGAAGTTCTTGAAATTCGGGAATTATGTGTGTTACCTAACGAAGGCAATATATTCAAAGGCTTGGGCATATTGTGGTGAACTAGAACTGAAAATTTGGGGGTAAAATTTTTCTTGACTCATTGGAGAAAAGTTATAATTGTGGGATTCAACAACCACCACCCACGAATGAGGGTATGTTTTCTATCTAAGGAATTATGAGGCGTATATTAATTTCTGTAGCGATTAATATTGTGTGGGCAAAAAGGATTGCTAAACTTAGCCTATAGCACTCTTATTTATGTAGACTCACCAAGGGGTGTGGGACACCTATGTTTTACATGTTATCACGTGGGTTTGATTTTTATCATGGGATTACTTCCTTTGGGCATGTCCGAGCATGATGTGACTATCAGCATGCATTGACTTGTGGTATACGAGAGCGTATGTACTACTATTAACCAGCATCTTGTCTTCTAGAGAAGAGTAGATGAGTAGACTCTATTTGAAACAAATAAAAAATAAAAAAACTATTTTTTTTTGTTTAAATCGATAAACTTGATATTTTTTTTGATAAAACAAATTTTTATATACTATTGACTAAGGACCTTAGGGGTTTCGATGACCGACTACTTTAGGAAGTAGTGTATCGGGGTGGTTCCTTGTTTGGATTTCGCTTGCGAGACACTCCACGCATGAAACTAATAACCGTTGGGAGTCGAAATAAGTTAGGTCCTTAGTATATGAGTTTGTAACCTTTGCGACAAATATTATAATGAAAGTGGTACGATATGGTGTATGGGCGCCCTGGATGATTGGATTGTAGTAGTTTTCATAATTGTGAAAAGGGTAAGTGGTTGAGGCTTCAGGATTTATTTGTTCACTACGAGAGGATAATTTATTTTTCCCAAAGTTTGTCACGAGGACGGTATAGGGAAGATTGGGTAAAGTTTATATTCGATTCAGTTGGAACTATATGGTGAGGCTTGGCGTATAACATCGATAGGGACTTTCGTTAATTTACTGTATGGGCGGTACGTTTTAGATTTCTTGCGATGTGAGATTTATACTCGGAGTTGACCTTACCGGTATGACTTATATTCCTGAATTTTAGGACAAAATTCTATTATAAGGGGGGAAGTATGTAATACCCCGTAATTTTTATGACTTTTAAAATGGGTTATATTTTAAATTAATGGATTAATTGAATTTTATTATTAATTAATTCATTTGGGTTTTATCCGAATTGTGGATGTTAAAAAGGATGATTCTGAATATTACTTAAAGATATTTAGGTAATATATGAATGTGGTGTCATTGATATGACGGTGTGATATAAATTCGTTAATTTTAATTTTTAGTCAGACGCGGTAGGGGACGTGTCGGGACTCATTTATTAAATTAAAAAGGAAAATTATTTTCTATCAACCTTATGGTCATTTCGACTGCGTCGTTGCGTCCGGAAGGGTTGAAATAGTCAGAAAAGTCTATTTGGATGTTGGATTTGGGTCTCGGGTCATTTGGAAATGAAAAGACAACCCAAAAGGGCATTTTGGTTATTTTTACAAGGGGGATGAATAGTGATTTCGGGTTTTGTCTTATTATAAGTATTTGGAGATTAGTTGAATGTGGTTTTATTCATCTCTTCTACAAAAAATTGAAAGGTCATCTTCTTAGAGAGAGTGAAAGGTTGCTTGGGAAGAGAAAAGCTTGCTTGGAAAGGAGGAGAACTAAAGACCAAAGGTCACCACCACCAACCACCACCGAAAGTGGCCGGAAAAAGGGATAATCACCTATGTTATTCAACCCCAAAGGATCAGATCTTCATTAAAGGCAAGTTTTTGATATTTGTAACTTAAGTTTGTATATTGTCCATGTTAGAATAATTATGAAAAGAGAAGATTTTTCATGTTTGGAAGATAAAAATGGAGAAGTAATGGATTTCTAGAAGTATGAAATATATAGGAATTAAACTCATGTTGTAGGATGAAAATAATCACGAAATAATCATATATCTATGCAAGAAAAATCTGAAAACCATTGAAGTGTTCTTGAAGTTAATATGTTGATGACTTTTTGGAAAATGAGGAGATAAATATGCTTTTTAATCAAATCCCTTGATGATTCTAGGATGTTTAAAGTATTGGAAATCGTTCATATATGTTGATATATCATGTAGTAAAGATTGCAAGTCATTTTGGATGTTAATATGAAGTTTATAATGAATAAAAATGGTGAAACCCATAGTTGCAGAAAATGCAGAAAACAAGGCTGTGACCTGAGGGATCGATCGATCGACCCCTATCTTCGATCGATCGACCTCCCCAGAATATGTAAATTTGTTTCTTTTTAAATGATGATTTTTATCCCAAACCTTTTGTGGATCTTTGGTGATTATTATCTGGATATTATGGGACATAGAAAATATCAGTAAACCCTTGATAAGATTTGAATTAATTTGATTTGGATTCAAGTGATTAAAATGAAAAAAATTATATTGAATGGAATTTCGGTTGCTAAATTCATTTGTTAAATTCTAAATGCGTATGTATGAGGATTAAAGATAGGACCAGTAGGGATGATTTAATATAACATCTGGGTATCATTAAGTTTACAAGAGGGTTTAATCCTAAGTGAAAGAAGATGTGTTTATAAGAGATTTGAAACTATCGGTTTTAACCTTAATTAAAAGGAGAACTAAACTCGTAGTAGTTCGGGAGAAATAATGTTATGAACCAGTAGGATATTAGGGACTTCTTACTGAATATATGTTGAGGAAAAACCTATTTGAATCTTGTGTATTGAGTGAGGGTAGCCTTAGGGTTACAATTTGAACATCAAGGACTGAGTTTAAGCTCATTATGTATTTCGCAAGGACGGAGTGTAATACAAGAGCGTAGTGGTATGTCTCCTGGATAGAGATGCGAGTTTAGAACACATTTGGTTGAAAGAAGGTATGAGGTTATCCCGATCGCATAGTTGAAGTTGTCGGACCTCCTCGATCGACAAAGTTAAGTAGTAGTGTATTGTAGGGGTTCCTTGTTTGGATTTCTCTTTACAAGACGCTCCGCGCAAGAACCTTAATGACGTCGGGAGTGGAGAGATGTTATAGGATGCGAGGATAATTAAATTATGAAGTTAAGATATGATATTTTAATACGTGGAATTGAAAAGAGATATAATGCTACGTATGGGAATTATCTTAGGGTAGTGATATTACCTTATTGATATTATATTATTGGTATGATAATGCCTATTTGATTGATTGATGATTTATGTGTATGACATACCTAGCTTACTTGCTATCGGTGGGAGGTTTGCGTGTGAGGGCAGTCATATCCTGATGAATCCATGGGATCTTTGATTTGTCGCTCGAGAACATAGGTCTATGAAAGACTTATCGGGGAGTTGATAAGTCCGCTGACTGTGGGTACGTAGGTATGTGCGTGACCCATGGATACGAGAACTATGTTCGCCTCCAATGTTTGTGTTGTTGTTTATGGTTCGAGGAATCCTTATCGAACCTTTTGTCCACTATTCGGCGACCAGCGATATTGGGACATGATAGTAGAGTAATGCATTGCACCGTAGCTATGACTCGAGGTGCCGTATTATATATGAATATATATATAATGGATGAAATGAACGAATGGATATTTATTATGGTTAAATTTATCTATGGTGATAATTGTAGATAACGGTGAATAGAGAAAGATAATGGAATTAAGTTAATGAATGTTTATTCTTAAAGAATTGAAAAGCTTAATTCATATTAATGGGAAATGATTCATGTTAATGAGAAACAAATCATATAAAGGAGAAATGTAAATGAATAACAATGTGATGTATGGTATGGTTTATACGGGGATTATGATATGGGAATTGAATTATAATATGGAAACTGGAAAAGAGGAACCATTAACTAGGAAGTTAATAGGAAACTTTAAGTGTGCACTCTAGTTGAGAGGTGAGAATAGCAAGTGAGAGTTGGATCTAACATGTACATAATAAATGCTTTATTGCACTTGTTAAATACTTGTTATTTTAAAAATCATTTACACATTCGGGCTCTGACCTGTTTCCTTGCATATTTTATTTTCTATTGTATCTTCTATATCAGGTGTCCAGCAACAGGGACGCCAACCTTAGCGGATTATGACAGGCTATGTATTTATGGAGTTTTGCTTAGACTCTTATCTTCTTTTGATTCACAGTATTCTTAGTTAGGGCATGTCGCCTAAAGGATTCAATTATCTTTTTCTATCGGGGTCAAATACTATTGTATTCGTGTCTTTTAATACATTTGATATTGTTGGGATTACTGTAATGGATCAATATTATTTTGGAATGTTTATGCCAATTGCATTTAAATTCTTTTGTGTTATCTACTTGGTTATCAGTGTTGTAGAATAAAATGTCTTGTGTTATTCTTAAACTAAAAATGGTTTTGTTGAAATTTAAATTTGGAAAGTTTTTAACACCAGCTTAATTGGGTATTGGGTGAGTTGTAAATGTTTTTCGACAGTGATGCTAAGAATGAGGCAACTGTATATTCTGTTTTAATTTGGTATGGGACTGGCCACCCGGTATTTAATTAGGCGGGGTGTTACAGGTGGTATCAGAGCATCAGGTTCTAGTGTCCTTTAGGGTTTGTACCGCCACTTTATCATTGTATTTGACTTATCATTGTATTTTCTATGCATAAATGTGCTTTTATTGACTTAGTATTACATGAACCATTCTACCTAACCCAAAGGTCGGAAGCCAGGGCAAATACCACCTTGTTATATTTGTTATACACTTACATATTTTTCCGTTTAGTACTTTTCACACAAATTAGATATATTACTAATATCTTTACTTTTTCAAAGTTTTATTCCATTTCCAAGTTTAAGGACTATTTTCATCACTTAGTGTTCATTTAAAGTTTTGTATACAAGTCCCTTTTAAAAAGTTTAATATTTTTTAATATTTGCTTCTAATTTAAAGTCACCTTATTTAGTCTAACATTATCTGAAATTACTAACACAATAATTTCACATTAAACATCCTCTTGATATATTATACTAATTAGCCCAAAACTTACAACCAGTGACTTTTGTCATAAAATCATAGTTTTGGTGCTTGATACCTTTAAATGTAACCCAATATTTTATTAGCATGAGGTAACACCAAACTTATGCAATAATATCATTCGCTTATAATTTATTTACAAAACAACTCACTTTTTGTTCCATTTTTTATTAAACTTGAAAACTCGCATGAAATTCGTCATGTTTAATATATTCTTCAATTTGTTGTAAATACTAACATACTTTTTTACTTTTTGGCCACAAACCTTATGTTTACTAACATTAACATCCACTATGAAATGTCATTATTTTCACTCATTAATTTGAGTTCAATTCATTTTTATGCCCAATTGTCAACATTCATCATGCCAACTTTTACTCATTTTAATTAACTTTTATTTTTAGAAAATCTACCCATATCTCTTCTCCATTCTTAACATAAAATAACATAATTTGATGTCAAATAAATTCTAATATTATTAGTACCATAATTTCATTTCTAAAATCCATTTAACACACATTTCTTCCACATTTTCATACTTTAAAATATGTATATTTGTACTCAAATATTGTCAAATAAAACCCAACACTTTTATTACTTGGAAACCATTTACTTGACATCATATAATAACTTTCAAAAATATTTATTTCATAAAAATGTCCATTATATAGTCTGAAAATTTAAGAACTTTGTAACTTTTCCTAAAATCCCTTTTTAACCCATGCTAACACATAAAATCCTATTATACCAAACTATAATGGTAGCATATTTGAATGCTACATATATATACCAACATATCTAATGAAGTTGATTCAAACTTGAATATAATAGTAAATACAACAAAGCAAATCTCCCCACCTCAAATAAATTCCAATAATGTTGGAAATGGCTATAAAGAGGGCAACCCCACCTCCAAAGGTAGCCTATAAAAAATTCCAAATTTTTCTTGAAAAACCAACTTCAAAAACTCCCTTTCAAACACCGTTAAAAATTCACTACAAGTCCATTTAACTTTTGACAGTGGAAGACTAAGCTTTTTGTGTAAATAGAGAATAAACAATGGTGGAAAAAGCTTGTTGGCTATAGGATGCTTTATAGAGAATAAGAAAGTCTAAAAACATGATGGAAAAATTAGATAGAAGATGGGATGCCCTCTATCTCTCTTATGACGTAAAAACATTTAATTAAACCCACTTAACAAAAGATTAAGGCCATATAAACCTAAAATAAGTAAAGAAATAAGATAAATCTCTTAAAATCCTTCAAAAATAAAGAATTCATCTCCCCAAATTAGCCACTCATATAAAGGATCAATTTGGTATCTAAGACCCCTCGGATTGATTCGAATTAATTTCGTATCCCCCTAACCTTTAGATCGATTCGATCTTGGGCTCGGATCGATCTGGTCAGGCTAAGTTCTCCTATTTCTACCTAGCCAAACCTTATCCAAGAAATCATTCCTAAAAACCTTAAATATCCATAATTAACCCTTAAATTAACTACATTAAACTATTTATGCATATGTGCATGGTTCTAGCTACTATAAATTTCATGAATTTACAAAAATGCCCTGAATAATTAACTTTAGAAAGGTGTGGATATTACAAACTATGTTATGTATCCTGGGAAATTATTCAAAAAAGGTGTTGTTGGAATGATACTAGAGTTCCTAAGTAGAGAGGAAGTCACAATAGTTATTGCTCAAATGCATGAAGGGCACACCAGGGTAGACTCAAAATGAGATTGTTGTTCAAAAGAAATGACTTTTATTGATCTTATATCTTAAAATATTTCATGGAGATTGATAAAGGGTGTAAAAAGTGCCAATAGCATGTACCTTTAAAACATATATTGGCCATTAATCTATAATATGTAGTAAAACCAATTCCAGTAAGGGGATAGGCAATAGATGTCATTGGTAAAATCAACCATCCGTCTTTGAATTTGCTCAACTTTATGCTAGTAGTCACATATTATTTTACCAAATGGGTGATAGCTAATGATTTAATATTAGTTACCCAAAGTGAATTAGTAAGCTACTTGCAAGACATTGTGTTTAAGTTTGGAAATCTATAAACTATAACCTTAGACAATGCAAGCAATTTTTAATAAGAAATGGTGTTGGAATTCACTTCAAGGTTGACAATAACTTTGACCAAGTTTTCACACTATTATGCACAATAAAATGGACAGGCATATGATGCAAATCAAGTGATTAAATACACTTTAAGTAAACTGATTGAAAAGAATCCAAGGGAGTGGCATAATTTTCTAGCAAAAGTTTTATGGGCTTATAGTACATCCAAAAGGCCAAGCACTAGAGTAACCCCATATTCTCTAACTAAGAGACATGATGATGGCCTACCAATACAGATTACTCTAAATTCACTTAGAGTGCTGGCCTAAAATGAATTAACTATGGAAGGCTACTATTAGGCCATGCATAGAGAATTGGACAACATAGATGAAGATAGAGTCGGTGCCTTCAATAACATATTGGTGAAAAAGAAGAAAATAACTTACAATTAAAATAAGAAGGTAAAAAAGAGGACCTTTAATGAGGAAGATGTGGTCTAGAAAACCATATTAGCCTTAGGAGAGAAAAATACATCATATGGAAAGTCGTCCCAAAAATGGGATGGACCATTCCAAATATACAGCGCATTTTAAGATGGATCGTGGCACCTAAGAGACATTCATAAAAATAAATGCTAGATTCCAAAACGCATATTACACAACCATATAAAAATCAAGGCAATAAAAACACAATAGTATACTAAATTGTACTTTTAGTTTTGTACTGTTAAAATGATTAGTTAAACAAGACCAAAACTTAGTCCAATAGTCCTGATATATTACCTTATTGATGTTTATTTAGATCTGCCTCTCCTCAGACATAGATGCATTTCGGGCAAATAACTCCATTTCCCCAACTAATTGGTTCAATCTTTATTGGAAATAAGTCTCTTCCAGGGGACTCCCTTCTATCTCAACATTAACTTGAGATGGTGTATTCTCTAGTTCCTTTATTTATAAAAGGAGAAACTATATTAGCTTGAATGGTCTTCAAATCAGCAAGGCCACTAGCTGCCTTAGTTTTTGATGAGAGTATTAGGCTTGGTTAGTATATAAATTAGTATTTTCTACATCATATTATTCCATTATCTCAAGATAGACTGAAAGAAAGGAGACATCGTTCATCAATTTCTTCAGGATATATGCTCTGATATCCCCAATATGAGAAAGGCTAAAGCAAGGAAATTTCACTCGTGTGACGAAGACAAAATCAGATAAAGCATCAAATGGCACTCTAGCATTGTATTTTAAAGCTTATGAAGAATCCATGTGTCATAAGGAATGAGTTAATTAGGTTTGGAGGAGAAGTTGAATTTACTATTCCACATTGAAGAATTACTTTGGTGATAGTTAAAAGGAGGCTTGGGATGTCACTTATTAGAGTTCCTATTGAAAAACACTAAGATCATTAGAAGACATTAGGTCAGAGATAATCTCTACTGGAGAGATGATCTCAACTAGTAAACGGACCTTGTTGATAGAGTAGAGTATTCTTTAACAGTGGAGTCAAGAGGGTTATATCCTCTACTTTGTCCCTCTGCCACAGGAGGTGGAGTATTAACAACCTTTATAGAATGGACAAGAGTGGAAGAAGGGGAATTATCCCTAATAGGGTATGAATACATGGCATTAATTAGATTCAAAATAAGGGTAAATCCCTGAGTAAATACCCCTAACTGGTTCATGACTTGGAGTTTGAGATGAAAAAAGCTAGAATCCTCATCTGGAAAAGGATATCACTCCCGTAGAAAAAATAATTAGTTCTATGAAAAGGATAAAAGATTTTAAATTGGAATGAAAGTTATAATACCAAAGTGTGATAAGAGATGAAAAATATTACTAAGAACTAAAATATTGGTATACCTTCGAACTTACCCTTATTGGACGGCCTTTTCGAAATGGTCGTCAAACTTTTCTTTTTAATAACCTTAAGAATATCCTTTAAAGGAGGTTCAAAAGGTTAAGGAATGGGTGTGGAAATTTCAGAAGTTATAGTTGGGACCGAAGAAGAAGATTTCTTCTTTGAAAGTCGAACGAGATGGGTAATATCCCATTATTTTTCCTCCTATTCTTGCTCAATAAACACAAGTTTCCTCTTTTGGAAAGATGAATAAGTAGTAGGAGAAGGAATACCTAAAATACAAAATAAGTAAGAAATGAAAGCAACCATAAGTAGGATGTAAAGGTCAAGAATGGGTCTTAGAAGATGAAGAAGTCATAGAAGGATAATTGGCTTGGCATTTTTGAGGTAAGTGATTCTCAATATGAAGTGACCATAACATTACAAAAGTATTGGTCACTCGAGTGATAAATTCCATACCAACTATGATAAAGGTTCTTATAATTTTATCATAATTGGAAAATACATCCAAAATAACTTCCTCAAGAACATTAGAAGGTCTGTTAAGAAAAAACGGGACTAGAATTGCTCATCTTATGAACAGAGATAGCTTGGTACAAACTAATTTGTCATGCACGTAGATTTCACCAAAAGACTTGTTACCAGAAGCTTTGAGGGGCCGAATGCCATAAAATAAATCTTTAGGAGATAAGAGATTCCACTAGAAGGAGTCTCTTTCCTCAATGGCGAGGTGATTATGCAAAATTAACATAAGCTAATGAGTGGTTCTAGTGGCATTCAATAAGGGTTAAAGAGGAGACTAGGCCAGTCAGAATTTAAACCTCTCAACATACTTACAAGATCTTCGAAGATTTTATTGTCAGGTTTAGCATTGTAAAAGGCATTGATATGGCTGAGAGCTTAACTAATAGGGAGGCGACTAATTTCTGGAAAATAAGCATAAAGCCATATCTGAAGGACCCACAATGGTTTGCCTTTATTAGAATTGAATGGGCATGCTTAGAGCTCAGAGCAACTCCTATAATGATAACCGAATACATATGTGACAATATACACTTCTCTACCCTAAAATAGAACTACTTCTAGGAAGGAATACTAAAGCATCAAAAACTAAGACTTGACACATGACACATGCCTTGACGACCAAAATAAAAGAAATCAATAATAACTTATGTTAGTCATAACACTAGTAATATTTATATGTTTCTTTATGAAATTGGAATAGGCCAGAAATGAATTTTCGTTCATCAATACAATTGAAGTCCACAAATTAGCAAAATATCCAACACGGTGGGTCCAGTCATCCCAAAGTTAGATTCGAAACAATTAAATTTATAATTACAAAAGTTAATAGTGCTGGAGATAATGATGGGAGCATATTTAATGTTACTCAATTTGTGGTTGATCCAATAAAAAATACTAGTCTTATCCCTTGAGCCTGACCCCTCTCTTAGAATATAGTTTACACATTATGGCCACTCTTCATTATCCAACTATCTAGGCAAAACCATAAATTTCAAAGAGGATGGTGCTTTAATAGAGTCAAGATTTTAAATGAAAATATTTTTCTCTCTAAACCTGGGAGAGCAGACTAAGATCTTTAGAGGGAGTTCACCCTGGAAAGATCGACCCCGTAGAAAAATAGGATTCCCCATAGGGTAACTAGATGGGAAAGGTAATGTCTAAACCCATAATAGAGCAATCATCCATGATATTGGCAATAACCTCTTGAAATTGAGCTTACACATCTAGCGCTTTTGAGTTGGAAGCCATCGATGGTGAAGAAGTTGATAGAAAAAATAGAAGAGAGCAAATGGTTTAAAGAAGCTAGAAGGGAGAAAATGAACGTTGAAAGAGAAGAAAAGGTAAAAGATAAGTTTAAATAACTTAAAAAGAGTTAAATAAAAAAATACAGTACTAAGCAAAAAGTTGACACGTGTATCTAAAAACTTCTCGACAAATTTAAAGCTATTAAGAAACAAAATAGGACACAAAATTTCTTGATTAGGGAAGATAATAAAAAAACCCTCATGATTAGGCTTGCGGCTCATCAGTGTCGCACGAAAATAAAATCAAGAAATGGGAATTCAAAGATAACCAAACTTATTGGTTAAAGGGAATAAACATTGTCCATTTATGATATTTAATTATTCTACATCACGCAAAAAATTATTATTTTGACACTTCCACACATGAAACTAGATTTAGTGGGGACACTACCAACAGAAAAGTGTGCATGCACAATATACCAAAATCAATGCATTTTTAGGTTTAAATGTGCAAAAATAGCTAAATACATGTAATATGCCAAATTTGAGCTAAAAGGTGGGATATTAAATGATGGTTAGAACAAATAATGTACGAGAATACCAAAATTGGTTTAATGGGATTTATCATGTGCTAACCATAAGGCCTCATGATGCTGGAAGTACCGGACTACCTCTTGTGCTTTTTCTCTTAACTCTTTAACTCTAAAATAATTTCCTCTGGTGAAAATGAATCAAACCCCAAATATTCAGGGCCTTAGACATTCATATAGATGTTCTCAAACTATTTCTAGTCCCCCAAAATATCACTGGTTGTGTGCCGAAGCTCATCTTGATCAATAAATCTAGCCTCATAATCAATTAGGTCAGCAACATATTGCCCTACTCTTCTAATAAAATAGGTATATGTCTTGAAGAATAAAGTAATTTGAGACTTGGGAAGATCAGGAGAGTATTTGAAAATCTGAATGACATTGCATGCCTAAGCAAAGTTGTTTTAAGAAAATCCTTTCAATAGAATAGAAGGGGGAGGTGAGAGAATGCATGTAGGAATTCCAAAGCCTTACCAACATCTACGACAGAGGAAGAATAATGTAACACAGGTTGGCCAAAGTTCACGCCAACTTTTGCATACCTCTCCAAATCATGAAATAAATCCCCAGATAACATATAGGGTTACACAATGAGATTAGAGAGGGGCGTCAGAAAATGTGGTGTTAGTCACCAAAGCTTTAAAGGAAGGCAGATAAAAACTAGCCCCATCAAACATAAAGTAAATACACACGTTATTAAAAATGACATGGTTAGTGGAGTGTATAAAAGAGTGTCAAGGAGGATTGGTGTTGTTAGTGCCATATCCTGGAGAGGCAAAAGAGGTACACTTTTAAGAAGATAAGATATTCAACTCCGTGCTCGTAGTGGCATCGAAAGGATATTATGGCCCTCTTTTCCTTGGCCAAATATAAACCCCCTAATATGAGGAGTAAAAGTGGGATAAATCATTTATGGCATGTTTTCATGTTAAAAGCAAGGAAGAATGAGGGTATGATCATAGTCGACACCATTTTTATCACAAGGATTCTAACCAATCACCTCCCATAGGAAAATAAGAGGAGGAGATGGTAGAAATAAACCATGGACCAAAGTATGATGTTGTCCACGGTCATTGGCCTCAGAATCCTTCTTTCTTTTGTATTTAGTTTCATTAGCGTCAACATCTCTAGCCTCAATCGTGGCCTTTGTATCCTCAATCTCAGGTCCGCAAGTCTCAAAAGTAGGTTCTTCATTCGGATCAATAACTTCCTCATAATGAGGAAGAAAATAGAATATTTTTTCCTCCAAATCTTCAAAAGGTCCAAATTTTAAGGAACAAATATGGCCTGTAAGAGGCTTAGGCAAATCCATTAAAGGAGGTTACTTGTCACCCTCGGCCCTAACAACATAAAATTCATCCAAAATGGGTGAAGGTGGAATAGTAGAATATAGAGTTGGAAAATGCTCAATAACTCCAACCATATCCTAAGAGACCCGGTCATTAGTATTATCCCAATCATCATCATAAAATTTATTCGATGTAGAAATAACAGTAGTCCAGGGTCAAATACAACATTATTATTAGTTGGTTATGGATAAGAATAAGATATATCCTCATAAGTGTTATTTGGAACAATATTATCATCTCCATTGGAAAATATTTTTAATTTAGCAAAGTGATGGAATGAGAAAAGATAAGAGTCCAGGTGAAAATCCAAGAGAAGAAAAGTTCAATGATGGAAATCTTTTCACCACCAAGATGTCTATTTAAGCAGTAATTTAGTTAGTGTAATGATGACCCAATGTGAAGATATAGTGTGAGAAATATAAGTAGTTCAGTAATCAATTTTCTCTAAAAGTTAATAGAAGGGGGGGGGGGGGGGGGGGAAGGGGGGATTTACACCTTATAATTCATAGCCAATTAAGCATAAACTTGTGAAAATATGGGTCGGTTATAACTAGTGGGAAATACAAAATGTAACAACCGAGATTAAATCAAATGGACAAATAAGTTAGGGACATGTAACAACCCGAATTTTTTAAATGGGAATTTTTAAATTAATTTTGGAAATCGGAGAAAAATGAAAATTTGGATTTTATAAATTTTATAATTTAGAAAAAAAAAATCAAAAGGAATTGGAATCGGAATTGGAATTAAAACGGACTTTTAATTGAATTTTTATTATATATAAGAGTCCTCAAAACACAAAACTCTCTAAGAGTCCTCAAAACATAAAACTCTCTACAAAAAAATATTTAAAAATATTGGACCGTCCGATTGAGCTGAACTTTTTTGTGCACCTTCCTCTCATCTTCAGATAATTTGTTCCCCAATTTCATCCAATTCCAATTATTTGATCGTCAGAAATAAATTTTTTAGTGTTTGTATCAGATTATAACTCTTTTGTTAATCAAATTCTTAATCCTTTATATATCATCATAATTCATGGATGGACTCTTCAAATCACTTTTTCTCAATCTTTTCAACCAGGAGACCTCTCCAAAATTGTTCCCTTTCATTTACAAACTTTAGCCCCAAAATTAATCAAGTGTTTGACTAGATATTTGAAGGCTTGATTGGTGTTTTCTCAAGATTGTTCAAGAACGATTTTTTGCTAATTTTTCGAGAGGAATCCAACTGTTAACTCATATTTTCTTCATATAAATCATAGGCATGAATACTCTATTCATTTCCTTTAGTATTATGCATTTTAAGTGTTTCCTAAACCTAAATTTCATGATTTTCTTAAAATCAATTAGCAATTTGATTAGAGAAAGTGGACACATAAAACTTGGGGTTGTTTTTATGAAATCTTTTAATATAAATAATATTCCTAACCTTTGGTTACATGGGATTTATGAGAGAATTTTGGGTTTTGTTGGTGTAGTTTTGGAATCAATGGATTTGGGGGCGTTTAACTCAAGTTAATTGTGTTGAGATAATGAAATTTGTAATATGATGATTCAATGAGGAATTTCATTGTTTATTCAATTATAGTTATTATCTTGCGTAATTTCATTGGGATCAATATTATGTTTAATTAAATGAGAGAATTTCGTTTAACTCAAGTTTTGTACGATGAAAATATTTATTATGTTTGCTTATGTGACTTGTTGGTATTATAATATTACCATTGTGACGACTGGTTATTGGGTATTTTTGCTCTCCATATATTTTCTAAGATAACTTCTAGGTATGGGACTAGTGGGTAGACCTTTAGATCATTTACGCCTTCTAGGTATGGGACAAGCGAGGGTAGATTATCGCGTTTTTATCATTTTGGGGGCGGGCTAATTTTCAGTATTTTATTGTCGTTACGCTAGCCTAGGTATGAGACTAGGTAGAGATTTAAGTTAGAAATTCATCCTATACATAGGGTAGGACGTATTGATAACTTGGGGACCCATAGGTATGGGACTAAGGGGTATTTTGAGGATCTCACATCGATAATAAGGGTGGGGTTTTTGGTTAACTGTGAATTGAGAAATTCAGAGTTCATGCCTAAGATAAAAATGGGTATTAAACTTGGTGGTGACATAATGTGTCAGGAAACGACAGTTTAACCGAGTGAGCTTGGGCGATTTATGTCTTGTGTGTGTGGAACCTTGTCATATTACGGGGGAATCGATGGTTTAAACGGATTTCGATTGGCTATTGACAAGGGGAAGTGTCACATTTTGGTGTATTATCACCCGAAGCGGGAGGACTGTTGTGATAAATTTTGGTGAATTATCACCCGAGGCGGGAAGACCTCTATACCTAATAATTATTGAAGTAATAACGTAAATAATTGCGAAATTGATAAGTTGGGTTTATTTAAGTGAATTAACACCGTGGGACTGTGGGATAACTAAAATCATTTTGGTGTGCTTTTTGAAATGGGGATTTATGAGGGTCGTTAGTGATTTATAGTTATCGCATTTAATTGTATCGTTTAATTAAAATACTCCATTATGATATTTATTGCGTATAATGCTATTGTCTGGGTTCATGAACCCTATTTGAGGGGAGTAGTGTTTATTCATGCTCGGGGCTCTGACCTCGTGCGTTGATTAATAATTTCAAGTTTTAGTGCTAGCGTTATTGCACAGGATTTTTGAAGATTATCTTGGAGGCACAACCAGAGTATTTTAGTTGAGCTTAGTAGTGTAGACTAGTTCTCCATTCCTTCGTATTTGTATTAAGACTCGGTTTATGGTTTTGGTGGGCCATTCGGTTCCACAGTTGTACGGTTTTATTAAGATATTCTTAGTAGAATTTTATTCAGTTTTATATTATTGGACATTGAATTTATTCAAAGTCTAGTATGTGGTGGATCTTTTATCGTTCAGCTGGTTATTATCATTTGGGATTGAATCAATTATTGATCTTGTGGATGTATTATTTATTGTCTCATGTTTGTTTCATGCTAAGAGTGGTATTTATTTACTCGTACACGACTTAGGTCTGGTGGCAGCCGACGCTAGAATTGAGCGGGGTGTGACAGGATACCTATTACTCATTTATAGATTTCATTTCCTTTTATTTTCTTTATTTTAATTTCCATTTTTCTAACGTAGTTCAGCATTTTATATTTAAAGTAATTTGTAAGGTAAATTCATTGAGTAATGCCTGATTCGTCTAATATAATTTTCCTTTTCCTTAGTTTTAAATTTTCTTTTCATTTCCTACTTTAAATCTTGTTTTACTTTCCTTATTTCAAATCACTTTACCTTCATTAGTTTTGAATTATCTTACTGTCTTAAGTGTTAGAGTACTTTATTATCCTATTTTAATTGTTTTGAACCTTAATTTTATCCTTAGTTTTTCATTTTTCAATTAATCTTATCCTTAGTTTTTCATTTTTCAACTTTTCCTTGCTCCTAGTTTATCTAATTTACAAACTCAATTGGCACTTACATGAAAGTTCTTCTTAATGGACGCATCGGATGGTTCACAATATCATGATTATTGCACGCTAAGATAATCAACTACATGGTAATACCATAACCTTTCCTGACACGCTCGCACCTAATTAAAAATACAAATACTGTCCAAGTCAAAGAAATAATTTTACTTTGACTTTGCAAAGAAATTACAAATTAGCCTCTAGATTTTAGAACTTACAAAATGGACCCTAAATGTTATGTTACATAAATTTAAATCTAGAAAGGTTAAAAAGGGAAAAATGAATGTTTGAGTATTAATATCAGAATAAAAAGTGTAATTCATATGTAATTGTTTTTGTAATTAGTCCCGCGTAGACCGAGTATAAAAATGTTAAAGTACAAAAGAAATATAAAGGGGTATTTATACAAGTGAAAAATATAACGACAAGCTGGGACCTTTTGTCATAATGACGGTTGGACCTCAAATGAATGAATTAATGAAAGTTAAAGATTTTTCACAAAGGAGTTATCAGGAATAAATTTAAGAATGGTTCGGATCCCTGGGGTGAGGATTCGGCTTAGACCCAATGCAATTGGCTAGTAAATTAAGTGCTTGCAGCATTTATGGCAGATAGTGTGAGCTCGTAAACATAAATGGATTTGGTAACGTCTAGGAAGAAGGATAATTAATTAATAAATAATCGCAGAGTCAATTTTCGGGGTTCAAATAACATCGTTATAAGTCATGGATAATTATAAAATCAAATGGGATTCATGAACCAGAATATGTAATAAAATGAGGAATTTAGTAATTGTAAATTGAAGGAATAAAAAGATGACAATTGGGTGTGTGGGCAACGCAATTGCGAGGAACGATCCAGGTTTAACACGAGTATGTGTCAATAATTTAATATGGTTCTAAAAAATGAAATGATGATAATTGGGAGTTTGAATGATCTCATAACGGGGCATAATTCCTTGCTTGACACAAGTGTCTGTGTAGATAATTTGATATAAAAAATAATAATTGGTTGTGTGAGTAACCCCAGTGGGGCACAATCCCATCCTGGATACCTTTATGTATGAATAATTGTTTTCAAACACTTGGTGTGTGCGTGTGTGTGTGTGCGTGTGTGTGTGTGTGTGTGTGTGTTGAACTACGACTTTTAACAAACACCAGTATTTATTGACTCTTACGTGAGTAGCTATGATTACTTAAACCCTGTGACATCGCCTAATGGGTTCCACACTTTTTATTATAATGCTTAAATATATTTAGAATTGCATGATTACTTTGTAATAATAATCAACTTAAATGGAGTAGAAAACTTATTTAGATTATTCCACATCACTTCAAACCTAATTCAAACAGAGCGAACCAGGTTGACCCATGGGTAACTCCTAAATTTAGGTCAAGGCATTACAACTTGATATTAGATCTTTAGGTTCATGTTCCCTTTTGGTGTGATGTTTATTCATTGGATTGGGATTTGATCCTTCGACCTTCAACATTCAGCATTGGGACTCGATCATGTGGGGAAAATTTAGACTTAGGTTTATATGTGCATGTGACTGCGATGTTCAAGTTAATAATTATGATATTCCTGCATGAGTCAGTAAGTAACCTAGTAAAAAGATAGCCTCTTAATTGTGTATCATTGATTAGATTTCTTAAAATCACGTGGCATCTCATGATAGTTAGTAGCAAGAATGTTTTTTATGGCATTCGACCTTGATAATTGAAATACATTCATTGGAAAGCGCAACTAGTTGTCAAGCCACTATCGACAACCGCAAAGCCATTTTATCTAGACCCTGACCTATAGCATAATGTTACTGTGAGAGTTATGTAAGGCTCCACATTGAGATTGTTCTTTACTAAAAATCCTTACTACATCAAGAGCTCGATAAATAAAATTATTAGTATAAGGGGAGTGATAAGGCACATTAAAGGTTGGTTCTAGAAACTAAGAATATCATGGGTCAATGAAAGAGTATCAGATTATAGTGACTCACCTTGAGTTATAACGGGCGTTGGAAGAAGATTCGATAGTTGCGAGCCCCGAGCGAGTGGTGACACGTCTGAGGGGTAAGGGAACTTGGTAGTACGGCGGACTCAAGGAGTCATTGGCTCCCACTCCTCCACTCTCCCAAGGTCATGTTAGCAATTTGACATTTAGGCGTTGATGATCTTTCCATTAGATGTTGTTTAACGCCATGTCCGGGTTTGGGGCACGCCCTTTTTGTAATTGTGGATTTTATGCGAAAAAGGAGGAATTTTGTAAGGTGTTTATAGTCTCTAGTTTGTTATATATAAAAGCAAGCAAAAAGGATTTTTTAAATCCTTTTGTTATAATAATAAGGCAGGTTTTAAAGTTTGTGATTGGTTCAGAGATTCTTATTGTGCGAGTTCGGGAATCGGGTTACTAGTGGGGAAAGTGTTAGGCACCCCACTCATTTTATATGCTTTCTTAATTATGTGCTTATTATTCCTCTTTGCATAGATTTATTAATTTTTAGTTATTTAAGAATGTATTTAAAAACTTAGTGAGATGGTCCCTAAAAAATATACAGATAGGTGCTTAGGTTAAAAGATAGTATAAGGGAGAGGTGTAAGAACGTCAATTCAACCAGTGTCAGTACAGAATATTTTCATGTGCATGACTTCATGCTTTGTAATATATAAAATGGTCATTATTAAATATGTAAATGTGTGAGAAACTTGGCTTGTCTAATGGGTGGTCGTTAGTGTGTATATTATTGTGTAAGGGAGCACAGCTTTTAAGATAGTTTGATATCTCATTCGTATTTTTAGGAGAGATAAAAAAAGGTGAGAGATCGGTTCATCTCTTTTGATTATTGTATACATGTTTACCCTATTGTATACGTATATCTGTGAGATCACACCTTGAGATAGATTGATATTTCATTCGAACTGGATAAATATTAGGGATTGATTCATCTCGGTGAAACAATATGTCGAGACACATATTATCAAGGCTCGAACTCACGAGAAGGACTCAGTGTTATGCCTATGTACCCAAAGAGACTTGGGATCAATGTCTATGTAGTTTGGTGAGAATGGGATTGGATAATATATAGGGGTAATACTATATATGGAGGCACCTTTGCCTAGAGACATATTATGACGCTTAGGCTTCACGAGTTTAGCTCAGTATAGTGCTTACGTACCCAAGGTGACTTGGGATCAATGACAATGTTGTTCCAACTAACGGGGTAGAATATATAGGGGGTATGACTAAGAATGGAGGCATCCCTAGGAGATAATACACAGAGACATATTATGAGGCTTGGCCTTCAGGAGTTTATCTCAGTATAATGCCTACGTACCCAAGGTGACTTGGATCAAACCATCGTATTTCAAATAATGGGTTTGGATCATATATAGGGGTAGGATTAGAGATGGAGTCATCCATAGGAGATAATATGTAGACAAACATATTATGAGGATTTTTCTTCACGATTTTAGATCTGTATAGTGCCTAGTTACCCAAGGTGACTTGGGATCAAAGCCAGCATATTACCAATAACGGGGTTGGATAATATATAGTGGTAGAACTAAAGATGGAGACATCTATAAGAGGAGATGATACGCAGAGAGGCGTGATATGAGGCTTGGGCTTCACGAGCTTGACTTGGTATAGAGCATATGTACCCAAGGAGACTTAGGATCAAAGAAAAAATAGTTCAAAGAGATAGGATTGAATAATATATGAGGGGTATAACTATAGATGGATACATCCCTCGAAGATAATAGGCAGAGAGGCGTATTATGAGGCTTGGGCTTCATGAGTTTAGTTCGATATAGAGCATACGTACCCAATGTGACTTGGGATAAAAGACAACGTAGTTCTAATAAAACGGGGTATATTTACAGGTGTAGGTAATGGAATACTGGGTATACAAGTTACAACAATGCGGTATTTATGTAGCCTAGTCCTTAATAGAGCATTTCCGTTATGTCTGATTGATATTTTTATATGTTAATCTAATATGTTGATCAAATGAAGATATTTGAAAAGTATTCAAATGAAGACACATATTCGAAGTGCCATGCAGAGACGGGCTTCATTCGCTCGAAGAAGTAGTGAGTGTAGTCAAATTTTAGACTTTGACCTACAACGTTTCGCGTTAAACACAAATCAATGGCACTCTCATGAGAATATATTTTGAAAAGTATGTTTTCATGTTTATCTTTTAGAGTCATGGCATTTGATTTTTATTAATTTATCATATGCATATGTCAATTCGTGACACAAATGGAGGTGTTTGGTTGAAAACCAGACTAAAACAAATAGAAACACTATAAATTTCATTTTCGGTCCCCTAAAGGGGGGTTTGGGTTAGAGAGAGTACACATGTATGCACAATTTATAACAATGTATATATGTGGGGTGTTTTCTTAAAATTTAGGCAGAGGTTATTTACCCTCGCGACGAAACTAGACCTTTTTCTTTGGGGTGGAAGCCCCTCTTTTTGGTGATTTTTAGTTGGGCAGAGTTTCTGTTTGAAGTGCTCACTTTTGCAGAATTTCTATAGGGGTTTATCTCTATTTTTCCCTCGGAGGACACTGTTCAGGAGTACAATCCTCTTTTTGTGGTGATTGTACAGAAGTAATGTTAGAGAAGTAGACTAAAATCATGTTTTATGTAATAGTTTTGGTTATGAATTTATTATTAAAATAAAAATCAATTTTTTCGATTTTAATGAAAATCATGTACGGACATAATGTTTGCATTATTTTATATATTGTCGATGTCTTTTATTTTTCTTAGTAGGTGTTTTGGTGTGTAGAGTACAACTTACACACAGAGGACCAGATCACTAGTTCTTATAGAATATAATTTTTATCGTTCACAACCTTAGATGGAACTAGACACACCATCAGCAGGGATGTAGCACAATATTTTAGTAGGTCTATCTTGATTACAGGAAACTATATATTTTCAACTTATTGTGCTAGTACGCATTATGTGTATTGAATGGGACCACCTTGAGGTCATTGTCTTTATACTGCTTTTATAAGACAATGTAAACTTCATGATTACTAGGTTTACTTAAGGCTCTTAGTCCGAGTATGATTGATGGAGACATGCACTAGTTATTTATTGCTTTGACCTTTAGGGCGAGAGTCATTATTGGATCAATAATCTTGATAGATTGGATAATGGTGATTGTTGGATGGTGAAAGACTTTTATGGATGGAATCCACGTCTCGTACCCCCTTAAGATGCTTATAATTTTTGTATGTGTCAAACCCTGCAGGTGGATTATGTTAATCTGACACTACAAATAAGTTAAGTTAGATCGCTCAAGGACTTAAAGAAATTAATCAAATAAATTATCAGTAAATTATTTTTTAACAGGTATTTGTAACCTTAATATGGGGAGAATTAAGTAATTAATAATGAGGAGTTCAAAATATAATTTTGAGTTAAGGAGCTCAAAATATAATTTCTCTCTTCAGCGAGTGATGAAGATACCAAGTGCCTCCACTTCTTCCTATTTTAGCATTCCTAGATCCTTACTTGTGATGCCCAGTTCTTCATTTTATTCGTATTGCTTCGAGAAAGTGCGACATATATTGTCTTAAGTCTTGGAAGTCTCCACACGTTTAAATCCCCTATACTAAGTGAGGGATCCTCCAACTAATGTGGATAAATACATCCTTTCCAATACCACAAGGTCGACATTTTTTACCTGCATCTAGTGGTGATAGTTAGATAAGTCGCAAGTTGAAAAGCCTACCTTTTTATTAGTTTTGAAGAGTGTCATTTTGAACTTATCTGGGAGACGAGATTCACGATAGAGGGCTATCTTCTTTATGTTTGTAAGATCATCTTTGGTTTTCATTTTACTGATAGATTCCTAAAATGGACATGGATCATATTAGACTTGCATTATCTCTTCGTTTAGTAGTGGGAGAATTTACTCTTCGACTGATGGGGGGCCATAGATTCAGCTCACGGGGGACCTTGGAAGTCGGTGTTTGGGTACCTGGGGTACAAATGGTAGGGCTCAAAGTAACCATGTGGGGTAAATGGTACATGGAAGTGGGAAGCACCAATGTTAGTACGGGGATTTAGAGCTTGAACTAGAGATGGAAGATCCTAGGGGTTAGTGGGCATGCCCTAACAGTTATCGCAGACGGTGTACGAGTGTTAAAGATGGAGGAGGAAGGAAGTTATCTCTTATTACGATATGGGATCTCAAAATGCGGGCATTAGTTTTTCCTAGTGATCTGATATCTGACTGCATGGTGTTCTGGGAAACGATAATGTGTTCAGTCTATCTCGAAATCTGATCCATAGCTGACAGGACTAGGTCTTCGGTATACATGGGTCATACGACGATGCAAATATCATAATCATGGGTAGGGAGCTCGATGATAAAAACTAATTGTTCATATGTTGTGAAAATTTAAGATTCCAAGGTAAGAACTTAGTGTGATATCTATGATGATGTTAGTAACTACAAAAAAAAGTTGGGGAACTTTCATTTAGGTTTTTGTAGACAAAAGGACTCATAAAAGCAAAGTACATATGGGAGACGGAATCACATATTTATGATTTTTCTGATGAAATTATTTTTTTTATTTTTAATAGTGTTGGATGACATTTTTTTGTATTTTCTATTTGGTAGTATTTTCAGAGGGGAAGAACTCAACAGAGCCCCATCGGATTTGGTAAATATGGTTGAGCTCTCGTTTTTGGAATGAGGATCTAAGAAATACCATATTGAGGTGTAGAATCTTCGCAAAATATAATACGATTAGGGGAATCTAATGTAAGGGACCTTTGTTTTGATGATGACTTGCAGATTAATACTGTTGAACTCCCTTGTGCAAGAAACATATTCATCCCAAAATCTTAGGGGTTTTGGACCAACCTCCGGTATTCTAAATTGTTTTAATAATTGGGTGGTTAATGCGATGATCATAAGTATCTGCTCTTTTATGCAATATGGTATGTTCCTATAAATTTTTCTATACGAAAATGGGTGATGTGACTTGGTTGTTGATGGACCACTTTTCATTTCCATGGGTCACGATATACTGGGATGCTTGGATAGAGAAACCTTTAAGGTACGTGTATGGCACTGATAAAGAAACTCTTCGGTATATTTTTCTTCATTGTTTCTTGAAAAGATCCTCCAGTCAAAATGCTAAAATACCTACAAATATATCAAACTAAAGTGTAGAGGTAAGTAAGGATCTCGATCCACATTAAGGGGTTAAGCTAGATACAAACTCAATTGTAGTTCAATTTTTATTTTATTTTTTTAATTTTTACTTTTCTGTTTTTTTTTTTTTTTTTTTTTGCTTTTTCAATATTAAAACAATTGGGTGAGGTGAGGTGGAATAACACTAAACTAAATGGAAGATCAAATTACAAACTAAAAAGTGACTAAAATAAAAAATAAAGTCTAACACGAAAATATAAGATAAATGAGGTAAATAAATGTGAACAATCAATGAGTGGGATTACACCACAAGTTTTAGCTATTCTAACTAATTAATTGAATTTTCCCAAATTAATATCAAAATTACAAATCAACTCTCATTGCAAATATAATTTAAATAGCAACTTTTTAGAATATTAAGTTTAACACTCCAAAACTCTAGAAAAATAGATCTACACTCATTTTAATTAATAACTCGATAGGATTGATTTATCAAAAATTTTATAAATCATTGAAATTGAAATTATATTTGAATTGCCCGGAATAATACTACACTTAAGAAACCCATATCTCTAGTTCGAATCTAAAATGGACATTATAACTTGGAATTTCGATTTTCTCCCGAAAATCATTTACCCTCTCTCGAGGCGTAAATTTAAGGGTGAGGGGTCAAAATTAATATTCAAAGGGAATTTTCAAGTAACAAACTAATTAAATTAAAATAACATCAAATAAGGGTTCCCCCCACCCCTTGAAAGGGGATTTAGCCTAACATGGTATGAAATTTGACAAATTAATAATCAAAGGCATAAAATAAATGAGAAGGGAAGAGAACAATCAAACCCAATCTCTTGATGCTTAATTGAACTTCAATCCATGAGTTGAAATTAACATCCTTCAACTTGAATGATCCAAACAAAATTACATCAAAATTTCACTCAAATTAATCCTCACACCAATTTATTTTTCCCTCACTATCTAAAATAAATAAAATAAAAATTCTAATCTAAAAAACTACACTAAAATGGTATTTCTCTCTCTAAAACCCTAGATGGGGTTTCTAGCTTCCTCTTAAAAATGGTCTTCATCTTCTTTTTATAAGAGGCATGGAGCTAAGGGTAAATTGGATAGGGATTAAATGGACATGAGTGGTGTGAGGATAAGTTGGGTCCAAAATAGGAAAATGCACAAATGTGCATGGGCTGTGTGAGGTCATGTGGGAAGTTGGGTGGTGAGGATAAAAACATATTTATGGGGATTAAGTTAGTTGGGGGTAATTTGGGAAAAGGGGTTTTAAATGGCATGTGGATTTTATTTGTTTTGGTTTGGTTTTGTTGGGAATTTGTTTTATGCAGGTGGAAAAATCGTGTTTTGCTTTTGGGTCTCAAATGGGTGTATGGATTGGATGGGGTTAAAGGCCGGGTTGCAGGTCCGTGAGCAGCAGGTGTAGCCAGCGAAAAGGGGAACGGGTTTGGGCTTGGTGGTGTGGAGGTGGGTTGCAGCGGGATGTTGCTTTGGTGGTAAGAGAGAGGATGAGGCGATTTTGGTGTTAATGGAGGAGAGAGAAAAGAAGTAGGTGGTGTGTAGAAAGGTTGAAGATGAAGGGGGTAAGGTTAGATTGTATGAGGGTGTATGGTAGTGTGGTGTTAGTGAGAGTGTATTTTGTGTGTGTGTAAGGATAAGTGTGTGTGTGTGTTTAATTTAGACCCTAAAAATAACACAACTAAATAAAACTAACAAAATAACTAAAATAATAAAAACAACTAAACTAATAATAAAAATCAACTAAAATAAAAATGACACAACACGACACATTATACAAACTCTAAAACCCGACTAAAATAAAAACTATAAAAATAAAAAACTAACTAATAAAAAAAATTCAATATTAATAAACTAACTAAAAATAAGAAAATAATAGAAAGTATAAAAACTAATACACGACGCGCTAAAAATTTAAAAATCCTAAAAATATATACATGACTCAATAAAATAAAATAATAAAATAAACCCTAAAAATAAAATGACACAAATAAAATAAAATGAGACAAACTAAACGCACATGGTTCTGGACAGGTTTAGGTAGGTTTAGGGTAGGGTACAGGACAAGGGTAATTAGTTCCACAATCCCCACAATTGCCTAGAAATACGCATTTGAACACCGCAACGTGCATTCGAACTACAAAATAGACAATAAAGCGCATAAGACCCAAATTGTCGAGAATTAGCAATTAAAATACGTATATTCGGGGTATAAAATATACACTTTTGGGTGCTTATCACACCACCCCCAAACAGAGCGTTGATAGTCCTCGAGCAATAAGATAGAGAGAAAGAGAAAGATAAGAAATCAAAAGTGTACCACTTTCGCGGGCACTTGTGATTTCACTTAGCACGTGCAACAAGCCTTTAAACCAATAGGTTGCCCTACAGGACGAGTTGTGTCTCATGAGGGTTTGCAGGGAATTTACCCACAAAATTATTTATTTGAAAAGATTTATTGAGAGGCAGTCAATCTCTTATTAGACGTAGATCGATCGCAAAATCCATCACATGAGAAATGATTTGAGAAATACAAGATAGAATGTGTAAAAAGTTTATCTAAGTAAATACTCAAGGCACATCCTTCCTAGAACTCAATGTGTGTAGCGTGAATCAGTCAAAATGGGTCGAGTATGACATGAGTAATTCCTAGGTTGCCTTATCGGAATCAACGCGTCAACTTCAAATCTCACTAGATATACTCTCTCAAACGAAATCTCGAGATTAGGGTTAGTGTATCGCTCTTGTGTGTGAGGAGGTGAGTAAATGTAAGCAAGTTCAAACGTCTCACACACACATAAGAAAGAATGATCATATAAAAAGAAAAATGATCTCATGAAAGAATTCTAATCACTCTAGTGAGAACGTCGAGTTATTCACCACGTTGACTTTCATTTTCCCGAACACCTAGGGGGAAATATGGATGTATATGGGTGAGGGGGAAAATGAAATGGTAAATATGGTATGAGGTGAAGTAGGATAGTGATATGAATGATGAGTGATGGATATGTGAAATGATGGATGTAAAATGGATGGATATAAGATAAGATTGAGAAGAGTGTATAGCACTTGAAGAACAAATGTCTTTATTTCAAAACTAACTACTAATTACACAACCTCTTTCTTTTCTTTTATTTTTCTTCTTTTTTTTTCTTTTCTTTTTCTTTTGCTACTTTTTCTATTTTTCTATTTTTCTTTTTCTTTTTCTTTTTCTCTCTTTTCAAACTAACAATGAATATATTTAACATTTGGAACCTACACTCTTTTATTTAAAAATGAAAGATGATATGGAGATGATAGATGATGGTGTGGGGGAATATGTGAAAATATGGAAGAGCATGGGAGTGAAATGGGTGAAGTGAATGGGTTAAAATCTAGTGATCGGGACAAATTTCAAGACATGTGTTTCTTACAAATCGAAAGTGATATCGTTCTCACCGATCAAGCCAAAAAATTTATGAAAACTAATGAGATCATACAACGAATTAAATTGTGAACCCAAGCGAAGTTGAATCAACTTGTGACTCGGAGATTGCGTAAAACTCTCTGAAAGGTTGAAAGGCACGAATCTCACAAGCTAAAGTCTCTACTATTGATCCTTAAGGTTCTCTTTCGTATTGTAATACTCTTCAACTTTAAACGTAATGACATGATAAGTGCGTAAATTTTGTTGAGTCTAAAAATTCATGGTGCAAAATGCCTTGTTACGTATTACATAAGCTATTTAGAAAAAATATTCTCTATCTTGATTCCTAGACTTTAAAAGATGGATGATAGAAATATTCACGTCAATGATTGAGATGAAAGAAACTGCACGAATATTTTTAAAACTTAGGTTTAAAAATAAAAAAAATTCAAAAGAGGTACGATTTTAATAAAATTTCCCACCCCCAAACAAAAAGGAACATCATCCTCAATGTTACGTAAAATGATTTTTTAAAATTGAGAGAATAAGTTAGGAAAAAGATTATCAGAATCAACCGCTAATGAAGTGGACAAATGAATGCAAAAAGAAACCTGAATGAGAAGTGAGAGAAAAAATGTGCACAAGTCCATAACATGGTAAAGCATTGGGTGATGTGGAACACCACCCCCAAACAGGATGAGACTAGTACAAGAAACGCGGGCTGCCTCTGAGTAGAGCTAAGTTTAATGTCTTCAGCCAGACCGATCCAGTCTCACCCCAAAGATAAGAACTAGGAAAGCATGGGGTGACAGAAAAATTCATCACCCCCAAACAAGACTGAAGTTTCAGTCTTGTTGGATAAAGACTAAATGGGTCAATGCACTTGTATGGCAAAGTGCATCACGCGATGCAAAGCATTGGTGGACCATGGGTGGGTGGGTACAATAAGTAATGGTGAGGACGGAAAGGGTGAAGAAGTATCGGACATGGGCCTTGTTGAGCTTAAAGGTGAGCGAAACTAGGACCATATAGGCATGATGCTCTAATTGTATGGGGAGGCATAATGTTTTGGAAAGTGGAATGGGGTGGGGATCATAAAAATCACACGACCATTCTATAAATGGGCGATGGTAATGGTCGCGTCGTGACACGCCAGGAACTGATGGAAAAAAAATCAACATAATAATGAAGTGGGGTGTAAGGAGGAACAAGATCGGTGTCACGGAAGTGAAGAGGATCACCACATATACTCTCGTGGATGGTGGAGGATGGTTTCAGGTGAGGATATAAAAATGTATATGGAAACTTGAAATGTATAAAATCAAGATCCAAACCAGGTGGTGGGGTGGAAGGGATAATAGGTGGGTAGGGTGGGATAAATGGTGGAGGAAGATGATCCAACTCAAGCGTGGGAGACACACACTCATTGGGAGGAGTAAATGAATACTCACAAGGGAGTGTGGTTTCTAAAGATGGGGTGGTCAAATTCTCCACAAGAATATTACCGATGAATGTGGTGGGTAAGTCAAACGAGGCACCAAGATCGGAGATAGAGGAATCACTAGAAATAATGGGCTCAAAATGAGACAAGCATGGTGGAACATGATCCATATTAGGAGAGGTAGAAACTATCACGAATTCTATCTCGAGAAAATGGTGGGCACTCGTAGCCGGCGCTAACTTAAAAGATATGGTCATGTCAGAGAAATATGAAATTGGGGAATAAGGTAAAAGCTCGGGCATATTTTTGGATATTACGGGAGTGGGAATTGGAACCTCAAATGTGGGTTCATGTGGACAGGTCAAAATGTGATCAGACTCACTAATGAAAGGTAAGTCAACACAATTGTTGACTTAGGGCCCGGACCATGAAATGGTCTCATCGTCGAGATTCTTGGGGTGGTAGGGTTGGTCACACTCAAAATATGTGTCACAAGAGGACACATCATCATCATACTTGGGTGAAACAATGGATGGATGCATGGGAATGTCTGACTCTCTCGTACACTCAAATTAACTAAAGCGTTGTTCAAGCCTTTGGACAGCTTGAGTTTGAATTTGAGTGGCTTGCTCTTGCTCGATGATAAATAGTTTATAGAGTGCCTCGAGAGCGAAGGTGGAGGATTGATGGGTGGTGGCAGTGGTGGAGGTGGTTGAGGTGGAAACAACTCACTTTGATCTTGACTATACGGAGGATACTCGAATGAAGTGTTTAGAGTGGGCCCAAGTTCATCATACATGAAAGGATCGCCTTCGTTATGGACAAATGGTTGATACTCATGGGGTGCGTAGTGAGGGAACTGATCATGAACAGGTACACAAGGTTGCCACGAAGACTGTTGGAACGTGTGAGAATCCATAAAATGGGGTTGGGATTCATATTGCGTGGAAGGGTGATCAAGCCTCCACGAATAACTGGGGTACTCACACCACTCGGGGTTAGGTATATCAGGACAATGGGTCGAGGTGGGTTCCGAAACAGTGTCATATGGATACACATGTTCCATGGTGGGTTCGGACGGATATATAAAGTATGGGCACTCATGGGACAAGTGATCAGCATAGGAACAATGGGTTCACGGCAAAGCATGTGATGCGTTGATACTCATCATCGGAGGCGATGAAATGTGAGTTGCATGCGTGGGCGATGCATAAGTATCAACGGTGTGTGGTTGAGAGTTAAATCCACGAAGTAAGGTATGGAGGTTCAACTTGGGCTCAACCTCAAACAAGCTTTGAGAAAATGAGAAATGGCCAAAGTAATCCTATAAAGGACGTTCTTTGGCCATGACGAGAAATTTTTTTTTTTCAAAAGAAAAGAAAATATTTTTGGATTTTTTTGGAAGAAACGATGGGGAAAAATATGGACTCTTGATTTTGGACGAACCAACTAAAACCGACTACCAAAAATTGAATTAGACATACGCAAGTCAAGGAGAAATTCTAACTAGCACATATCCAATTTTTATCTTTAAATTAGGTGAAAGGGTAGTCAAATTTTAATTAAGTCCGCGGGCGATAAAAATCACGGAATTATTTGAGTGATCGCCTTTGCAAAATTTTCTCCTATTGGCCTATCTAGTTGATTGATTTTAATTTGGTGATGGTTAGGGTATCACATAATGGTAAGCGAGTGAGTCGGGTGATGAAATCCCTTCTCGTGCATGACCGAGTGTAGGTCTTAGTCAATTAAGTCATCACACCATTCGAAAATAAATGCGAGAATAAAATCAAATAAGAGCACGCAAAGCACTCAATAAGTAAGGGTATCACTCCACACACGGCGCCATTTGATAAAGAAACTTTTCGGTATATTTTTCTTCATCATTGCTTGAAAAGATCCTCTAGTCAAAATCCTAAAATATCTGCAAATATATCAAACTAAAGTGTAGAGGTAAGTAAGGGTATCAATCCACATCAAGGGGGTAAGCTAGAGACAAACTCAATTGTAGTTTAATTTTTATTTTATTTTTGGATGTTTACTTTTCTATTTTTATTTTTATTTTTTCTTTTTCAATATTAAAACAATTGAGTGAGGTGAGGTGAAATAAAACTAAACTAAATGGAAGATCAAATTACAAACTAAAAAATGACTAAAATGAAAAATAAAGTCTAACACAAAAATATGATATAAATGAGGTAAATAAATGTGAACAATCAAGGAGTGGGATTACACCACAAATTTTAGCTATTCTAACTAATTGATTTAATTAATTGAATTTTCTCAAATTAATATCAAAATTACAAATAAAATGTAACACCCCGTATTTTTGTATAGTTAATATTTAATTAATTCGGAAATTTTAAATTATTGGTGTGTTGTAATTTTAATTGAATTAATTATGGCAATATATATATTTAAATATTAATCGGGGAGTGAATGGTTGATGTTTAGGGAAATTTCTTTACTAAGTGAATAGTAATAATTTAATTACATCATTTCGAGTATTAATGACGAGGTATACACTTATTCCAGCCGGGAGTCGGTATAGACTAAATTGGGTGTGAGATAAGGATTTTTATAGATTAATTCGAATGTCAATTCTGAGTGCGCGGTTGAGTCCGGATGGGTCGAGATAGTCAGAAAAGAGTACCCGGGTGTAGTAATTGGGTCTCGGGGTATTTTTGGGCATAGTCGGCCCACACGAGGTGAGTTGGGCCACTTTAATTAAGCCCATTAGGTGAAAAACGGGATTAAGGGTTTTTAACCTAATGGGGAGATTAAAGAATGGAAGCCAACAAAACTCTAAACATAGGGTTTGAGAGGATATTTGGGGGAAAGCAAATCAAGAACAAATTGGAGGTTATTGGAGCCAAATTGAGGGACTACGCCAACGGATCAGACACTACGAACACTTACAGGCAAGTGGTTAACTGTTGTGATTTCTAAAAGTTTGATAATCAATTCATATCATAGTGATGTGTGTATGAAAATTCGTTTTGGGCGTGTCACCAAAATTTAAATTGGGTTTTTGTAAATGTATATACTTTAATGAGATTAAGGGGGACATTGATCGTGTTTATGATTCTAGAATGTAGAGGACTGAATCAGATGTTAAAACCAGTAAGAGTTGATGGTTAATTGCTGTTAAAATAAATGAAATTCAGATTGGGGATTTGAAACCCGGATAATACCCAAATCGGGAAAAAGTAAGAAATCGTGAGATTTAATTTCAGTTTGATGTTCCATAAGGTACTTTGATCCAATTCTTATGTAGAAATAGGGTTGATTGGGCTTGGGTTAGTCCATGGGAAAGAATGAAAGTTTAAGATTTTCGTTAATGGTGGGACTACTTCTTGGAGAAGACGAAGTCAGGGATGATCGATCGATCGACCCAGGGGTTCGATCGATCGATGATTCGAAATTCTGGGCAGTTCGCCCAGTTTGTATATAAGGGAAAATTAATTAGAAATTTAATTCCCAAAAATTAATTAGTGATAAATAAATATGAAACAAATATTCCTAGCAATTATGGGAGAAAGTAATTGGGACTAGGATGAATTTATGTGGGGCATTTAATGGATGAATTTGAGAGATTTCATTCCAAAATAGTGAGGTACGGATCAAGTGAGTGAATCCGGGTATATTGGTCATGCGACCCCAAGGTAGTGAATTAAGTTTGGAGATAATCTAATTAATTTTTAGTCAGGATATAGACTCGGGAGATACTTAATTATGGACCAAGTGGGCGAGTCCGCGTATGTTGGTAATTATAGGTAAATTTAATTGGGAAATTATGGAGATAAATGCGTGACACATTGTGGGTGAAAAATGTGGGAAAGAAATTAGGGGATGTAAAAATGGACCGAGTGAGTGAGTCCGGGTATGTTGGTTATGTGACACCAAAGTATTAAATTTATTTTGAGAGAGAGGAATTAATTTGGAGTCAGAACATAGACTCGGGAAATATTAAGATACGGGCCAAGTAAGTGAGTCTGGGGATAATGGTTGGGTGACACCAAGTTATTAAATTAATAAATGCGTTAATTAATTTAGTTAGAGTCGGATTGTAGACTCGGGTAATATTAAATTAATAAGAGTGATAATTAATTTAATAAGAGTCGGATTGTAGACTCGGGTAGTATTAAATTAATAAGTGTATTAATTAATTTAATTAGAGTCGGTTTGTAGACTCGGGTAGGATTAAATTAATAAGGGTGTTAATTAATTTAATTAAAGTCAGTTTGTAGACTCGGGTATGATTAAATTAATGGGTGGGATAATTAGTTTAATCAGAATCGGATTGAAGACTCGTGAAGGGTACTTATTAATTAATGTGATAATTAATTATATTAGAGTCAGACCACAAACTCGGAATTCGGGTTGATTAATTAATTTGTAAATTAATTGTATTAGAGTCGAACCACAGACTCGGATTGGTATTAAATTAATATGTGTGTTAATTAATTTAATTAGAGTCGGGCGATAGACTCGGGGAGGTATTAAATTAAAATGTGTGTTAATTAATTAAAGGAGAGTCGGACCATAGACTCGGGGAAAGTATTCTATTAATTGATGTGTGAATTAATTATATTAGAGTCGGACCATAGACTCAGGAAGAGGATAAGTTATTAAGTGAGAAAATTAATTACATCGATTCGGCCACAGACTCAGGAAATTACAGGCAGTGAATGGGATTTTGAGTACATGGTTGAGCCGGGGCTATTAATATATATATATATATATATATATATATATATATATATAGGGAGCCGCTATTCACACTCCATAAAATCTGGAGGCACTCCACTTTCTATCCTATCTTGTTAAAATGACCATTATATCCTTGCATCCATTCTTTATCTTCAAATTGATGGTTTAATAAATAATAGTTTAAAATAAATGATAATTAAAATTGGTGCCTACTCATCTTTAATTTTAAATGATAGTTCTAATAAAAAAAAATTAGATAACTTTTATTTAGTTCTTAGAAAAATTATTTATTTATTTTAAAATAAATTAAAATTATAATATTTTATGTTTAATTCACCTTATTTTCATTGTACCCCCATTTTTAAAAAAATTTGTAATACACACTCATTCTGTTAACTTTCCATCCAAAAAATAAAAATGAAAAAAATAAAAAATGGAAAATTTCTATTCGACATCTATTAAAATGTCGGAATATTATAAATTCAAATAAGTAAAATATGTCAAAATGCATGTCCGTTATAAAAAGATGTTTTTCAATAAAATAGCCATCTTAATATTTATTTTTTTATTATAATTTCATATTAATAAACAATGTATGTGACTTCAAAAAATTGTACTACAATTAAAAATACTTTTTTAACTATTTTCTAAAAATAAAAACTAGGAAAAACTATTAAAATATATTTTAAGCAATTAAAAAATTGCTAAAGCCATTATAACTTTTTTTTAGTTTTTAAAACAGTTTCTTATGAAAAAACAGTTTTTTTTTTTTGTCAAAAAATTGTTTTTTTCTTTTATCAAAAAACAGTATTCACTATTTTTTTTACCCAACACAAACGCGATTTAATTACAAGGTTACACAATACGACATGATATGAATTTTTTTTTTTACCTAACACAAACACGGTTCGAATAAAAGGGACACGACAAAACACAAAATTTTAATTTTATAATCAAACTCGAACACGATTCCATTAAAATGCGACACGACACATCACGATACATAAATTTTTTTTAACAAGACATGACCCAAATAAAAGCAACACGATACGCCTCGACACAAAATTTTATTTTTAAACTAACACGACAAGACATAAAATCTTTTTTTTTTATCTAACACGTTATAATTAAAACGTAACAGGACACGAACCAAATAAAACCTTTTAAACTAGTGTTGAAATAAAGTCTTGTAAAGTTTTGCGTGCTAGGCCATGTCGTGTCTTGTTGCATTTTAATTAGATTATGTTCGTGTTTGGTAAAAAAAAATAAGATTCCGTATCGTGTCACTTTTATTTGAGTCATGTTCGTGGTAGGTAAAAATGAGATTTTATGTTGTGTCGCGTTACGTTTTAATTAGATTGTGATAGTTAAAAAAAATTAAAAGAAAATTTCATATCGTGTCTTGTCACTTTTGGATCGTGTTTGTTAAAAAATAAAAACATTGTCTTTTATTTTTTTACCAAATAATTCTAAATGAGATTTCATGTCGAACAAAACAGAAACCCAACAGTAGTTTAATGTCTTCTAAATTAAAAAAAAAACATTTTTTACCGAGGAAATATTTATTTTATAACAATAGTTTAATGTTTAAATAATTTATACAACAGTTTTTTTAAAACAACATTTAATTTTTTTTAACCGAGGAAATATTTTTTTTTACTTTTTAAAACAGTTTATATAAAAAAAATAGGTATATTTTCGTAAAGACTTTTTTTTAAATGTAATTACCAATCTTATTTCGTGTCATATAGTTCTCCTGTTAAAATTATTAGTTGGGTTAAAATCATTACTTGCGTCGTTTTGTGTTGGTACTATAATTAAACCCCGTGTTGTGTCGTGCACTCGTTAAAACTATGATATGACTTGTCCTGTCGTGTTTATGTTTGTGTTCAAATTTTGACTCGTGATTTCAACATATTATGAACGACATGTTGACTTCTGTGTTAAAATTATGACACAGGTAAAACACGACACATTAACACTTGTGGAAAATGTTTTTGAAAAATGTTAAAAAAATTATTTTTATATAGACAAAACAATATTTTTTTGATAAAGTACCGGTCAATCATTTTATAAAAATGAAAAATTATTTGTTAAACTAATAAATAATGTAGTTTTTTTAAAACAAAGTACAGTTTTTCAAGGAAAACGACTTTTTATATAGACGTAACAGTATTTTTTGATAAAAATCGACGCGTTATAATACGTGATACACAAAATATATATTTTTAATAATACATGAACGCGTCCCAATTAAAATATGATACATTACGGAATTTTGTAACAAGACACAATTAAAATAAGATTCCGTATCGTGTCACTTTCATCGTATTTTTCACTTTTTGTTAATCTTATAAATAAGGTGAATTAAACATTAAATATTATAATTTTAATTTATTTTAAAATAAATAAATAAATTTTCTAAAAATAAAATAAAAGTTGTCCAAAAGATTTTTTCATTAAAACTATTATTTAAAAGTAAAGATGAATAAGTTTATTTTAGATTTAGAGGAGAAGCATTAATTTAGAGAAAGAGAGAAAATGAACAAATGATAAAGGGATAAGAGAAGGATACATTGGCCATTTTCAAAATTTTGGGATCAAAGTGGAGCGCCTCCAGACTTTTCTGGAGCGCGAATAGTCGTTCCCTATATATATATATATATATATATATATATATATACGTGTATGTATTGTGTGTGACATTTAATTACAGACAGTGTACGGGAATTACAAGCAGTGTACAGGATTTTGAGTACACGGTAAAACTGGGCTTCATAATATATATATATATATATATATATATATATATATATATATATATATATACGGGTAGTGATAGTATATATATATATATATGTGTGTGTGTATATATTGTGTGTGATAGTAAATATCAGTGACTAGATATTTATTCAATTTAAATACTCTAATGCTATCAAGGGAGGTTGCGCGATGTGGGTGAATCCCCTAGCTTGAGGAGTAGGGCGAGAATATCCCCAGGTCATAGCGTCCGGTATATATGGGTGAGGGATTTAGCTCACTTTCAGGGAAGGAATATGACCGCCTCCACTTCGTTTATATTTTGGTCCAAGTTGGTGAGCGATTCTAACTTAGGGAAACTAGGTTTTGTGAGCACACCTAGTGAGGTAGCATTCTAGAGGGAATCATCCGGTGAGGGTAAACTCGGAAGGATGGATACATGTATGATATATGTGTGGATGTTAGTAAAGGTACATATAATATGGTAGTAAATATTATATGTAGGTGATAATACAGTGTGTGATGTATTTACTTTATATAACTCGGGTTACAGTTATATGCAGTTAATTAATGAGAAAGTAATTAAGTTAATCATTTGGGGGAATAATACAGTGTGTGATGTATGTACTTTATATAACTTGTGACACGGTTATATGCTGCTATTTAAGAGGAATTAATTAAGTTAATTGTGAAATAACTTATAATTCAAGAAATTATTATACTCGGGTTAGAGTAGTATGGCAAGGGAAGGCTATACCAGGACTAGTTGGATGGGGTAGTACAACTAGGCGGGGTTAAGGTAGCCGGTAGGTGTGCACAATAGTGGAGGGGTGAGAATGTCCTCAAGGGAGTGCGACACTAGCTTAAATATGAAGCGCATTCATGCATTTTAAATTACTGCAGTTAATTCACTTGCTAAATATTTTCAAAATGTTTTGGGTTCTAACCCTTGCTATAAAACCATTTTCAAAACCTTTTAGGTGTCCAACCATAGGGACGCCGGGATTGATATTCTATTCCAGGGACATTGAGCTGCGGCATATGTGGATGCTAGCAGGAGTTTGGATTAGACGCATCATTCATTCATTCCTAGAGTAGGAATCTTGTATCAGTTTCAGTTTTATTTAGGGCTTGTCGCCCAGACTTCTCGGTACAGTTTTCTGGTGTAATTTATTCAGGTGTTGACTATTTGTAATGGATTATTTCCTTGGTGGCCGGTGATTTATTCTGCAAGTTGTGTATATATGATTCAGTTTATTTTCATTCAGTTATGTGAATGGTTTATATTTTAATTCCGCATGTACTGTTTTGTTAAATCAAAAAGTTAAAATTGGCACCATCTTTTGGAATACTAGGTGGTAAGTAAGTTTTAAAAAGTTTTCGACAGTGATGCTAAGGATGATCCAACTGGGATTCCTGTTTTAATTTGGTATAGGACTGATCACCCGGTATTTTATTAGGCGGGGTGTCACATAAAATCTCATTGCAAATGTAATTTTAATAGCAGTTTTTTAGAATATTAAGTTTAAAACCCCACAACTCTAGAAAAATAGATCTACACTCCTTTTAATTAATCACCCGCAAGGATCGATTTATCAAAATTTGTATAAATCATAGAAATTGAAATTAGAGTTGAAATTCAAGGAATAATACCACACTTAAGAAACTAATATCTCTAGTTCGAATCTAAATTGGGTATTATAACTTAGAATTTCGATTTTCTCTCAAAAATCATTTACCCTCTCTCGAGGTGTAAATTTGAGGGTGAGGGATCAAAATTAATATTCAAAGGGAATTTTCAAGTAATCGAACTAATTAAATTAAAATAATATCAAATAAGGGTTCCCTCCACCCCACCCCTTGAAAGGGGATTTAGCCTAACATGGTATGAAATTTCACAAATTAATAATCAAAGGCATAAAATAAATGAGAATGGAAGCGAACAATCAAACCCAATATATTGATGCTTAATTGAACTTCAATCCATGAGTTGAAATTACCATCCCTCAATTTGAATGATCTAAACAAAATTACATCTAAATTTCACTCAAATTAATCCTCACAGTAATTTATTTTTTCCTTATTATCTAAAAAAAATAAAATAAAAATTATAGTCTAAAAACCTACACTAAAATGGTATTTCTCTCTCTAAAACCCTAGATGGGGTTTCTAGCTTCCTCTTAAAAATGGTCTTCATCTTCTATTTATAATAGGCATGGATCTAAGGGTAAATTGGGTAGGGATTAAATGGACATGAGGGGTGTGAGGATAAGTTGGGGCCAAAATAGGAAAATGCACAAATGTGCATGAGTTGTGTGAGGTCATGTGGGAAGTGGGGTGGTGAGGATAAAAATAGATTTATGGGGATTATGTTAGTTGGGGGTAATTTGGGAATAGGGGTTTTAAATGGCATGTGGCTTTTATTTGTTTTAATTTGGTTTGGTTTTGTTGGGAATTTGTTTTATGGAGGTGGAAAAATCGTGTTTTGCTTTTTGGTCTCAAAAGGGTGTATGGCTTGGATGTCGGTTAAAAGTCGGGTTACAGGTCCGTGGGCAGCGGGTGTAGCCAGCGAAAAGGGGATTAGGTTTGGGCTTGCTGGTGTGGAGGGGATCGGGTTTGGACAACTTTTGTGTGTGTGTGTTTAATTTAGACCCTAAAAATAACACAACTAAATAATACTAAAAAAATAACTAAAATAATATAATCAACTAAATTAATAATGAAAATCAACTAAAATAAAAATGACACGACACGACACATTTTACAAACTCTAAAACACGACTAAAATAAAAAATATAAAAATATAAAACTAACTAATAAAAAAATAAAAACAAAATGAAATATTAATAAACAAACTGAAAATAAGAAAATAAAAGAAAGTATAAAAACTAATACACGGCGCGCTAAAAATATAAAAATCTTAAAAATATATACACGACTCAGTAAAATAAAATAATTAAATAAACCCTAAAAATAAAATGGCACAAATAAAATAAAATGGGACAAACTAAACACACACGGTTCGGGACATGTTTAGGTAGGTTTAGGGTAAGGTATGGTACCGGTCAAGGGTAATTAGCTCCACAATATTCACAATTGCCTTGAAATACGTGTTTGAACACCGCAACGTGCATTCAACCTAGAAAATAGACAATAAAGCGCATAAGACCCAAATTGCCGAGAATTAGCAACTAAAATACGTCTATTCGGGGTATAAAATGTACACTTTTGGGTGCTTATCAGGAACCATTTTACCCTAATACTAAATAGCTATAAAACACTATTTGATATATCCCATTACTAAATAGGACGATGAAATGGATTTTGTAATTTATTAATATTCTCTAAAAAAAAGGTATTATTAATAATCCCGCCAGTACTGAAACCATTAAAATAACACCAAATCATTTATTACCTACCCTACAAAGTATTTGAAATACAGGAAATAAATATCAAATATTCCCTTTCACCAAGGCCTTGGGATCAAGAGAGAAGTAGTTTTATATACCAGATGGGTGGACGACAAGAGTGAGGACACCCATTGGCGACTATCTTTTTAAGGAAGTGACTTTTCAAAAGTATGAGCTTTATCCAAGGAAGTGAATTCTCGAAAGTACATACCTCTCTTTTGGGGAGAGGTGACTTTTCTATTGTATGAGAGTTCCTTGAATACAATGACTTTTTTAAAGAACAAACTTCTTTCGACTGGTTGCATTTGGAAGCCCTCGAGGCTATAGGATTTAAGCAATATGAAAATCAAGACTATGTAATGCATGATGCGAACAAGTAATCTTTAATTTTTACATACTTTGATGGTTAATTTTATCGTTAGGTCCTTTGTACATACCTATATGTTTGGGAAAATGTGCAATCCTTTACATGGGGACATAAGCACATATTGACATTGGGAGGGACTCTAAAACTAAGGCCGCTAAACAGTTTTAAAATTGATAGAAATTAGTCATGCGTGAATGCATATTAAGAATAGTAGAATGGAATCGTATAGATTGTTTGGTTCTTTGGATTTATATTCAGTGGATTTACCACAGTGACATAGTTTGTGAGGTCCATTAATGATGTAAAAAAATTTTATTCCTATAGAAGAGAAAAGGTCCCTAGCAAGGATCGACACTATGGCATTGTAAGCCCCGAGTGAGTGGCAATGCGCCCAAAGTGGAAGCTAACTTGGTGTTACGGTGAACACAAGAAGTTATTGTCTCCCGTTTGTCCTCCCCCCCCCCCCCCCCCCGAAGGTAAAGTTATCGGTTCAAAGTTTAGGTTTCGATGACCTTACTCCTGGATCTACTTTGACGCCACATCCAAGCTTGGTGCATGCCCCTTTGGTAAGTGTGTCTTTCATGCGAAAAAGGAGGGGGTTTCATAGGGTATTTAGAGTTGCCAGTTTATTTATATAAAAACAAATAAAAAGGTCCAGATTAGACCTTTTTGGCTGATCCTAAGGCAGGTTTTAAAGTCTATGGTTAGTCCAGATATTTTTGTTGTGCGAGTTTGGGAATAGAGTTACGAGTGGGGAAGGTGTTAGGCACCCCACTTATTTTGTATGCTTCATTAAATCGATGCTTCTTATTTCTTTTTGCATTGATTGATTACTTTTTAGTTATTTTAGAATGTGTTTAGAGACCGTAGGGAGAGGGTCCCTCGAAAATAGATAGATAGGTGTCTTGGTTGAAAGACAATATAAATAATAGGTATAAGAACGTCACTTCAACCAGTGTAGGTTCATAAGATTTTCTTTTGAATGACTCCATGCTTTATAGTATATAACGGATGGTCGTTATTAAGTAGGTAAGTGTGTGACAAAGCTCAAATTTTTTTACGTGTGGCTTCCTGTGTGTATATAAATGTGCGAGGGAGCTCAGCTTTTGAGATAGATTGATACCCCGTTCATATCGAGGAGACATAGAAAGGTGAGAGATGGGTGTATCTCTATTGTGATTAGTGTATACGTTCTTGCAAGTTTATGAATGTATATTTGTGAGATCACCCCTTGAGATAGTTTGATATCTTCATTTCAACTGGATAAAGATTAGATAGGGATGCATCTCGGTGAAATAATATGTCAAGAGACATATTGTCGAGGATCGAGCTCATAAGAAGGACTTCGTGTTTATCCTACATACCTAAGGGGACGTGGGATCAAAAATTATGTAGTTAAGTGATAACGAGGTTGGATAATATATAGGGGTAGGACTATAGATGGAAGCATCCCCTTGGCGATAATATGCCGAGAGATGTATTATGAGGCTTGGGCTTCACGAGTTTAGCTCGGTATATAGCCTATATACCCAAGGTGATTTTTTATCAAAGCTAATGCAATTACAACTAATGGGATTTAATATACAGGGGTAGGACTGGAGAGGGAGGCATCTCTAAGAGATAATAGGACAATAAACATATTATGAACCTTGGGGTTCAAGAAATTAGTGTGATATAGCGCCTACATACCCAAGGAAATTAGGATCAAATCCAACATATTTCTAGCATACGGGGTTGGATAATATGTAAATGGGGTATGACTAGAGATAGAAACATCGATAGGAGATAATACGTAGAGAGACGTATTATGAATCTTGGGCTTCATAAGTTTAGCTCGATAAAGAGCCTACGTACCCAAGGTGACTTTAGATCAAATCTAATGTAGTTATAACAAAATGGGTATATTTACAGGTGTAGGTAATGGGATACCAGGTATATAAGATACAAAAGTGTGGTATTTATGTAGCCTAGTCCTTAATAGAGCATTTTCATTATGTCGAATTGATATATTTATATGTTAATATAATATGTTGATCAATTGCAGATGTTTCAAAAAAGTTTGAAAGGAAGACACATATTCGGGGTGTTGTACATAGACAAACATTGGTTGTTCAGAGAAATGTTGAGTGTAGCCGAATTTTAGGCTTTGGCCTACAAGGTTTTGCATTGAACGCGGCTTAATGGAACTTTCTAGAGAACGTATTTTGAAAAGTATTTTTTGCATATTTGTAGTTTGGAATCGTGGAATTTGATTTGTTTTATTTTAGCATATGAGTATGTCAATTTGTGAAATAAATGGAGGTGTTGGGTTAAAAACTAGGCTAAAACAAATATCAGCTCAGTAAATTTCATACCCGATCCCCTAAACGTTGGTCGGGTGAGAGAGAGTACATAAGTATTCACAATTTATAACAACGTATTTATGTGGGGTGTTGCCCTAAAATTTGGGCGGAGGTTCTTCACCCTCGCATTGAAAGTTGACTTTTTGCTTTGGGGAAAAGCCTGACTTTTTGGCACTTTTCAGTTGAGTAGATCTTTTTTTAGAAGTGTTGACTATTGTGAAATTTTTGTAGGGGGTTGACTCTATTTTTCTCTCAAAGGTGACTTTTCAGGAATGCGAACCTCTTTTTCGGGTGACTCCCTCAAAGTACAAGATTTTCCTTTCGAAAAGAATTTTTTTAGAAGTTATAGACCTTGGGGACTTATAAAAAAATGAGCTCAAGTATCCCAGATTCTTTCGATTAAGAAAGATATAAAATCGAATCAACATTGGGTTTACATCTCCAAATTCAAAGTGGGATTGTAATATCCCTTACGTTTGAGCATTTATTTTTAGTATTAAATTATCTTGTGGGTTGTAATTTAAAACAAGAGAGAATTAAAATGGAAATTGAAGATAAATATTAATTTTTGTAGAAGAGTTAATATTTATTCAAATTGTATATTTACTAGTGCGATAAAGTAAATAGAATCATATTGAATGTTATTGCATCATATGTGAGTATAAGCGAAAAAAATTGATTATTTCTCAACTGGGGCATATATGTGAGTTATATGAGGTTGGGATAGGACGTTTTATTATCAAAATCTGGGATGTCAATTTGGGGTGCACGGTTGATCCGAGATGGGTCGAGATAGTCAAAATGAGTGCCCATGGGTTGTACTTGGGTTCCGGGGTCTTTTTGGCTAGTTGGACTCAGATGGGGGTATACGAGTCATTTTACGTGTGTAATATCATTTAAAGTTGGGATAAACCGATATATGGGCTATTAAGCTTACGAAAGATTTAGCCAATCTCAATTATGAGAAAACCCACTTGAGAGAAACCTGAGAGAGAGAGAGAGAGAGAGAGAGAGAGAGAGAGAGAAGAGGAATCTTGGGATTTTTCGACCATTTCCTCTACTACGAAGAGGATTCGGATTCTACGACTTTAAGGCACGTGATTAAACTTGATAAATAATTCTTGTGTGCGAATTATTGTATAATTAATTGGTGGGTTGTTGTGTTTTGGGTATTAAGGTTTTAATATTGATTTTGTTGATAAACCCTTGAAATTGATGTTAGATATGGTTAAATCTTAAATTTTGTTGATAAATCCTTTAATTTGTTATTAGATATATGATTTGGATGGTGGAAATATTAGTGGAGTGAGGTTAGAAATAGGTTTTAGAGATTTGAATAAATCTCGTAAGGAACAAAAACTGAATAGGCTGGACCAATTCGATTTGTTGTCCTCGGATCAGTTCGTTTATGAAGCAGCCGACCAATTCGCTTTTGAAACCATCGGTTCGGTTTTCCCTCTTCAGTGTAGCAAAGCGGTTCATTTATGAAACCATCAATTCAGTTCGCACATTACAGATTTCTAACTCTTCTTTGACTTCTTTCAAATTGATCTTAGTGATTGAGAACCCTCTAATATGAAGAGTTATTAATGTTAATGATGTAAAAAGCGTGTGAATGATACTACACGATCGTAGGGAGACATCGGGATGAATATGGAAGAGTATTAGGGAGATTAGTACTCTGATTCCTTATTTAAGATATTGGGTACGGGCTAGTTGAGAGAAGTCATGAATCCTGAGTTATATCACACTTAACGATTAATCAAATGTGCGATTTATTATTAAAGCTTAAGTGAGTGATTGGATAATAGAGAGCATTTGGAATATATGTGGGGAAGTATCGACTAGTGTAATTAGTGTTATACACAGGTAGCCAGGTTTATTGATATATACATTCAGATATGCGATGGTATGTATAAGTATGATGTGTGCATATATATATATATATATATATATATATATATATATATAGCTACCATGGGAAGTTACGGGATGTGGGTGAATCCCCTAGCTAGTGAATGCAGGGAGAGTATAGTCAAGAGGTCATAGTGCCTAGTATTTATATAGTGTGACTTTTATCATGGGTGAGACGTCTTGGGTATGATTCTCCTCACTTTCAGGTAAGGAACTATGGTTACTTACCATACATTTGTGCTTTGTTTTACCAATTCGGTGTGCGAGTCCGACGACTGGTGCCCAGGATGGTGTGAGTATTCCCCTGGAAGATGGTAGCACTTAGAGACTGCATCCAGTAAGCTAATGCTCTGAGGGATGGTTAGTATACATATAATGAGTGATATGTATTTGTACTTGATGTGAAACAATAAATCATATATAATAATGAGAGTAATATTATACAGGCTTCAAGATTAATGTGTGAATTTTTTTTATTATAAGTAGAGAAAGTTATTAGTAATGAATTGATATATGATCATTGAGAATGATATTAAAAGTGGTTATGTTGGTATGAATTAGATATGGGAGAGTGGGCTAACCCGTAAGCATGAGGTTGGGTTATTCATAGATGAGTCGCGTAGTTTAAGTAAGATTTAAAATGCATATGTTAGGTGCGCGCTGTAGCTGAGGGGTGAGTATGACTCTCAAGAGAGGGCGGCACCAACTTAATTATGGAATTTCGCATTCATAATTATTATACATTTTAATTCACTTGCTAAAATATTTTTAAAACAGAGCGCTAACCCGTATATACATTTTATTTTTATTTTCCTTTGTTGTATATTTAGGTGTCCCACCACAAGGACGCAAGGTATGACCTTCCATTTCAGAGTCTATGGAGCACCAAAACATTTGGAATGTTGCAGGATTTTTGATATAGTCATATCACATTTTTGTTAATCTAGTTAAGGACCAGTAGTGTTAATCGGGCGTGTGTTGCCGCAAGTGTTGTACTGATGTATGTTCTTTATATTTCAGACATTTGATTTGTTTGGGTCTATAAATCGAGAGCTTATTCGGTTATTTTTGTTGTGAAATTATTATTACATGTATATATGATTATGTTTTATAGTTCCTGTTAATGGATTTAAATGTGTTATATAATTGGAACTTTTGGCATCCACTTTATTTTTATTTTGGGTGGTTAGTTGTATTTTTGGTCTGTGCGACAGTGGTGCAAAGAATGATCCATTAGAGATTCCTATTTTATTTTAGTAGAGGATGGGCCACCTGTTATTTTAATAAGTGAGGTGTCACAAATGGTATCAGAGCATCAGGCTCTAGTTTCTTTAGGATATGTGCGGACTTTTACGTTCTACCGTAGCGTTTTTTATATAGATCCCTATTATTAGGATTGTTATGTTCATTGCGCATTTACTATCTTATTTAATGATAAATTGCATTAACGGTAGTCTGATACAGTATGATATTGTTTCAGATACCGCCAAAAAGGGGTCGCCTGGCTAGGGAAAATAGAGGGGCAGAGAATGCGGAGCCCCAATTGCTACAGGGAACTATGACTACAGTAGAGGTTTCTAATATAGTGGCTTAAGAAGTCAATGCAGCCATGACTGCTACGGCTCAATAGTTTCCTCAGGCTCAGCAGCAACCGACAGCACCAGTAGTTTAAACCTACACGGGGCCATCTGTGTGGGAGAGAGTTCGGGAAGCCTTGCAAAAAGTGCATCCTCCGGAATTTTAGGGTGGAGCCGATGTGATAGTGGTGAGTCAGTGGAAAAAGGATATCCAATGTCATCTCTGTATGGTCGAATGTAATGATGTTTAGAAGTAAATAGTTGCCACTTTCAAGTTAGTAGGTGCGGCTCTCTAGTGGTGGGAGATGGTTACTACTTCAGAGCAGAGGGACACGATGCCCATAATAGAGTTTTGGGTTCAATTTGATCGTAAATATTTTCCTCCTTTGATTCAGACAGAAATGAGAAGGAAAGTGTTCGATGTGACTCGAGGGGATTGATCGGTGGCCAAATATGAAGAAGAATTTACCCGGCTAGAAAATTTTGTGCTCAATGAGGAAAATACTGAGGAGAAGAGAATATCGAAGTTTATATGTGGTTTAAATTGGAGGATTCGAAAATATTTGTTAGGGAACCCAACACCGCTAACATTTACAGATGTGATGAATGTTGTATTATTGCACTGTTAGGATCACCATCATTACTTGAAGGGGAATAAGCGACTTGGGGATCCTAGTCAGCCGAGTAAGTCTGGAGGAAATGGTGCTGGTAGGGCATAGCAATATCAACAATAGGGTAATCGTCAGAAAGAGCAAGATATCCATTAGAGGTATTTGTCTAAGTGACAGCGTCCCAGAGGTTTTAGATTTGATGGCAGTGGATTCAGGTAGATCCATCATGGCTCCCAACAATAGCAAAACATTATTCAGGGCCAAGCAGGTCGAGGGAACAATGGGGGAGGCCAACAGGGTAGAGGTTTCCAGGGCCAGTGGCAAGGGCAATTTCGAGTCAACCAATAGGGCCAGAGGTTGGAGAAATTTGTGGGTTGTTGCTTTCAGTATGGGGTGGAGGGTCATAGGAAGTCAGAGTGACCACAACAAAATAGGATACAGATACCAGGAGACCAATAGGTACAGCAGGCACCTTTAGCACCTCCAGCACCTGTTCCGGTCATCCTATCGCAGCGGGATAGATGAAGTTTGGGCAGGTTTATAATGTCCAAAATGTGATGTTATCGCAGGTGAAGCAACCTCCACCAACAGTTAATGGTATGTTTCCTATCCATGGGCATATGGTTCGGGTGTTATTTAATATGGGAGCATCACATTCATTCATAGTTGTTCATTTTGCACGTGTGGAAGGATTGTTAGAGTCAGTCAAAACCCTTTTAATATGTGTAGATTCTCCCTTAGGTGGTGGGGAACTTATTCACTCCATATATAGAGGGGTAGAGATAGATGTCACAAAATTGAGTTTACCAGCCGACTTATTGGTATTAGATATGATCGGGTACGATGTTATTTTAGGTATAGACTGGTTGGCATAATACCAGGTGATGGTGGATTATTTTTGGAGATCGATTGTATTTTCCATTCCAGGTAAGGAAATATTTTTAGTTGCTATGCCCCTTCCGGAGGGAGGTTCGAGTACCCATTTATATTATATCGAGAAGGAGACCTCACAGGAAGTAGTTGTTTCCTTAGACTCAATTCTTGTAATCAGAGAGTTTGAAGATGTTTTTCAGGAGATACCAGGCTTAACATCGAGTCGAAAGATCGAGTTCGTTATTGATTTAGAACTTGGGACAAGGCCGATTGCACGAGAGCCATACCGTAAGGCTCCTTTGGAGATACAGGAGTTACGAGACAAAATTCAGCAACTTTTGGGGCATGGTTTTATTTAGCGGTGTACGTCACCATGGGGTGCCACCGTGTTATTTGTAAAGAAGAGGGATGGTTCTCTCCAGTTGTGTGTGGATTATTGAGAGCTGAATAAGGTGATGATCTAAAATAAATACCCGTTACCTCATACTGACGATCTATTTAATCAATTGAGAGGGGCAGTGTACTTATCTAAAATAGATTTGAGATCGGGGTATCATCAGCTACGTATTACAGAGAAGGATATAGCTAAAATTGCATTTTTGACCCGTTATGGATCTTATGAGTTTTTGGTTATGCCATTTGGGTTAACCAATGACCTTGGAGTGTTTATGGATTTGATGAATAGGGTCTTTCGGGACTTTTTGGACCAGTTTGTGATTGTGTTCATTGATGATATTATGGTATATTCTCGAACAGAGGGAAAACGCGCTGAGCATTTGCATTTGGTTTTGAAGATACTACGGGACCATCAATTATAAGCCAAGTTTGAGAAATGTGGGTTTTGGTTTCGTGAAGTGAAATTTTTGGGTCATATGGTGTCAGATAAGGGCATTTCAGTGGACCTGAGCAAAGATACAATGGTGAGTGAGTGGGGTTATCCCATGACACCAGCAGATATTCATAGTTTCTTAGGATTGGTAGGGTATTATCATTATTTTATTAAGGACTTTTCAAAAATTGTAGGCCCTTTGAAGAATGTAACCGGAAAGGGAGTCCAGTTTGTGCGGGATGATTAATGTGAGATAACATTTGATGAGCTAAAGGATAGTTTGACTTCAACACCCGTACTCGCATTGCCTAAAGCGGGAATGGAGTACTTAGTATTTACTGATGCATCCCTCTAGGGACTAAGGGTTTGCTATAACAGAAGGACAGGGCTATCGCTTATGTATCTCACAAGCTCAATCCCCACGAGAGAAATTATCCCATGCATGACTTGGAGCTGGTTTTGACAGTTTTTTCTTTGAGAATATGGAGGCATTATCTCCTGGGGGGAAGTTTAGTCTTTTCACGGATCATAAATCGCTTCAGTACTTGTTTACTCAGAAAGATCTCAATATGAGGCAGCGTGGGTGGTTAGAATTTGTGAAAGATTATCAGTTTGATATCTAATACCATCCGAGGAAGGCTAACATGGTAGCCAATGCGTTGAATCGAAAACCAACCGAATAGTTAGTAGAAGTTTGGAAAGACAATTGGAATGAGCTTCGCCGGGATGATGTAGTTGCCAGGACATGCATGGCAGTGTTGATTGTCACACACGAGATTGTGATGCAGGTGGTGAAAGTGCAATACAAGGATAAAGATTGTAAGGACAAGGTGAAACAATTATTGACTGAGGGAGTGTTATCCTATTATATCAATTCTTAGGGTGGATTACGTTTCAACGAGAGGCTAACAGTCCTAGATGATTAGGATTTGAGGCTTAATGTTATGACAGAGTCCCATGGGTCGTAATTTTCGATACATCCTAGTGGGGCCAACATTTACCAGGATATACGCCGACAGTATTGGTGGTCCGGCATGAAAAGGGACATAGCTGAGTTTGTCTCCAAATGTAACACTTGTCAGTTAGTGAAAGTGAACCATCAGCGACCTACCGCAATGTTGCAGTCGTTAGAAATTTCGATATGGGTATGGGAAAATATATCAATGGATTTTATCACGAGATTATCGATGTCGCAGTGAGGTCATGATTCCATTTGGGTTATCATGGATTGTTTAACCAAGGTGGCACGGTTTTTACCAGTGCGGACAAATTTCACGATGTCATAATATGCCCAACTTTTTATAACCGATATTATGAGATTACATAGGGTGCTGATTAATATTGTGTCCTACCGAGATAAGATCTTTGTGTCCCATTTTTGGCAGATTTTCTAGGAGGCAATGGGAAGTTAGTTGCGGTTTAGTACGAAATATCACCCACAGACTGAGCGAGTAAATCAAATGTTAGAAGATATGCTCAAAATGTGTATACTTGATTTTAAGGGAGGTTGGGAGCAATATGTTCTGCTGGTAGAATTCGCATATAATAATTCTTACCAATTCACTATAGGTATGGCACCTTAAGAGGCCTTATATGGTAGACCATGATATTCACCCACTTGTTGGTTGGAAGTGGGGGATAATAAACTTCTTGGGCCAAAGATAATCCAAGATATTTATGCAAAAATTTAGATTATTCGAAATCGCATACGAGTTGCGCAAGATTGACAGAAGAGCTATATGGATGCAGATCGTAGGCATGTGGAGCTAAAAGTGGGAGACCAAGTGTTGTTAATGGCATCCCCTGTGAAATACGTGATGAGATTTGGGTAGAAAGGCAAACTTGCGCCAAGCTATGTAGGGACTTTTCCGATAATTGAAAGAATAGGGCCTATGGCATATAGGCTCGATTTACCAGAACATTTATAGAGAATTCGTTATGTGTTTCACATCTCATCATTAAAGAAGTATAAAAGAAGTGAGATGGCTTATTGGAATATTTCGTTGGAAGAAATTGATTTGCAACCTGATATCTCATATGAGGAGCAATCGATTGCCATTTTAGACCATAATGAGCGTAAGCTACGGTCGAATGTAGTGCCCTTGGTTTGAGTCCAGTGGGGGAACCACAATGTCGACGAGTCAACGTGGGAACGAGAGGACGATATGCGAGAAAATTATCCTTACCTCTTTTTACTAGGTACTATTTAATTTCGAGGACGAAATTACACCATAAGGGGTGGAGTATGTAATACCCCTTACTTTTGAGCATTTATTGTTAGTATTAAATTACCTTGTGGGTTGTAATTTAAAATAAGTGAGAATTAAAATGGGAATTTAAGATTAATATTAATTTGTGTAGAAGAGTAAATATTTCTACGAATTGTATATTTACTAGTGTTATAAAGTAAATAGAATCATATTGAATGTTATTGCGTCGTATGCCAGTATAAGCGGCGAAAATTGATTATTTCTAAACCAAGGTATATATGTGTGAGTTATATGAGGTTGGGATAGGACTTTTTATTATTGAAATATGGGATGTCAATTTGGGGTGCACGGTTGATCCGGGATGGGTCGAGATAGTGAAAATGAGTGCCCGTGGGTTATATTTGGGTTTTGGGGTTTTTTTGTTTAGTCAAACTCATATAGGGGTATACGAGCCATTTTACGTGAGTATTATCATTTAAAGTTGGGATAAATAGATATATGGGTTATTAGGCTTATGAAAGAGTTACCAATCTCAATTGAGATAAAACCCACTTGAGAGAAAACTGTGTGTGTGTGTGTGTGTGTGTGTGAGAGAGAGAGAGAGAGAGAGAGAATAGAAATCTTGGGATTTTCGATCATATCCACTATTACGAAGAGGATTCGAATTCTACAACTTTAAGGCAAGTGATTAAACTTGCTAATTAATTCTTATGTGTGAATTATTGTATAATTAATTGGTGGGTTGTTGTGTTTTAGGTATTAAGGGTTAAATCTATATTTTGTTGATAAACCCTTGAAATTGATGTTAGATATGGTTAAATCTTAAATTTTATTAATAAATCCTTGAATTTGATGTTAGATATATGATTTGGATGGTGAAAATATTGATGGATTTAGGTTAGAAATGGATTTTAGATATTTGGGTAAATCTCGTAAGGAACAAAAATTAAAAAGACCGGACTGGATCGATTTGTTGTCCTTGGATAGGTTCTTTTATAAAGCAGCGGACTGGTTCATTTTTCAAACCATTGGTTTGGTTTGCCTTCTTCAGTGTAACGAACCGGTTCGTTTATGAAACCATCAGTTCGGTTCGCACGTTACAATTTCTAACTCGTCTTTAACTCCTTTCCAATTGATCTTAGTAATCGAGAACCCTCTAATATGAAGTGATATTAATGTTTATGATATAAAAAGAGGGATAATGATATTACACGATGGTACAGAGACATCGGGATGATTATGGAAGAGTATTAGGGATATTATTACTCTGGTTCCTTATTTAAGATATTGGGTATGGGCTAGTTGAGAGAAGTCATCAATCCTGAGTTATATCACACTTGATGATTAATCAAATGTGTGATTGATTATTAAAGCTTAAGTGAGTGAGTGAGTGAGTAATAGAGCGAATTTAGAATATATGTGGGGAAGCATTGTCTAGCGTAATGAGTGTTATACACAAGTTGACGGGTTTATTGATATATACATTCAGATATGAGATGGTATGTATAAGCATGATGTGTACATATATATATCTTGCGTGTATGGTATATTATGTTTAACAAACCCCTCTAGTGCTATCATTGGAAGTTATACGATCTAGGTGAATCCCCTAGCTTGTGAATGTAGGGAGAGTATAGCCCCCACGTCATAACGTCCAGTATTTATACAGTGTGACTTTTATCATGGGTGAGACGTCTTGTGTATGATTTGTCTTGATTTTAGACGTCTCTGTTTTACCAAGTCAGTGTGAGAGTCCGACGGTTGGTACTCAGGATGGTGTGAATATCCCCTAGAAGATGGTAGCACTTAGAGACTACATCCAGTGGGCTAATGCTCTGAGGGGTGGTTAGTATACATATAATGAGTGATATGTATGTGTACTTGATGTGAAATGATAAATCATGTATAATAATGAGAATAACATTATACAGGCTACAAGATTAATGTGTGAAATATTATTCTTATAACTAGAGAAAGTTATTAGTAATGAATTGATATATGAGCATTAAGAATGATATTAAAAGCGCTTATGTGGGTATGAATTAGATACGGGAGAGTGGGCTAACGCATAAGTATGAGGTTAGGTTATCGATAAATGAGTCGGGTAGCTTAACTAAGATTTAAAATGCATACGTTAGGTGTGCTCTATAGTTGAGGTGTGAGTATGAGTCTCAAGAGAGGGAGGCACCAACTTAATTATGGAATTTCACATTCATAATTACTATGCATTTTAATTCACTTGCTAAAATATTTTTAAAACCGGGCGCTGACCCGTACATACCTTTTCTTTTTCTTTTACTTTGTTGTATCTTTAGGTTTCCTACCACAAGAACGCCAAGTATGAGCTTCCATTCCAGAGTCTATGGAGCTGAAGCACATGTCCATGTTGCAAAATTTTTGAGATAGTCACATCTCATTTTTCTTAATCAAGTTAAGGACCAGTAGTGTTAATTGGGCATGTGTTGCCCAAATGTTGTACTGATGTATATGCTTTATATTTCAGACATTTGATATATTGTATGGGTCTGTTAACCGATAGCTTATTCGGTTATTTTTATTGTGCAATTATTATTACATGTATATATGTTCATGTTTTGTAGTTCCTGATAATGGACTGAAATTTTTAATATAATTGGAACTTTTGGCATCAGCTTTATTTTTATGTTGGGTCGTTAATTGTATTTTTGGTCCGTGCGACAGTTGTGCTAAGAATGAGACATTTGATATTCCTGTTTTATTTTAGTAGAGGGTTGTCAACACGTTATTTTAATAAGCGGGGTGTTAGAGGGATGCCTTGAAATGGTGGGTGGGAACCTCTATTTATAGGGGTTTTGACGGGTCGGATGGTTTATTGGCCAAAGGATTAGGGCGTTTATTTTTTATCAACAGCTGAGAAAAGATGTGAATAAGATTTATGGGTTAAAAGCTTTGGCTGATCGGCTATTGTTTGAGGGGACTTTAGTCGATCGGTTAAAGCCACTAGAGGGGATATTTTTTAGTTATTTTAATGGATTAAGTAGATTTTTGGTTTTTGGTCATTTATACTTTGGCCCTCAACATTAAGGTTTCTTGTGTTTTTAACACGCGAAACTTTAGTGTAGGTTCTAAAAGTTGAGTTTTCTCAAGATATGTCTCGGGGTACATGTTTGGGGTATAGTTGGAATAGGACGAAGCATCCTAAAACCTTGATTTCAAATCGAGGAGTCCGCAACAGTTAGTGCGTCATACGTGGGACGATTATGTCACAATGTAGACACAAGGCAAACTAGTCAATTACAATGGTTCCACCAAGTGCAATTGTCAACGAGATATTAATTATATTTGTAAATTGGAAACAAACAACAAAACATCTCAAGAGGTCAATACAAGTGGTTAAATGTGTCTCATGGCAAGAAGTATGAATATTAAGGGCAGGGTCTTCATCGCCTTTGAAAGTTAACAGTTGCAATAATATTAGGATCAAGGGATCTATAGCCGTGGCATCAGATAAGGACCTTGAACCACATCTAATGGAAAGGGTTTATAGTGACCATATGCCCTCGAAAACCGAATATGTTAGTCGGCGGTGGCATTAATGTACCATTGTCAAATTATAGGTTGAATAACCTCACCCTTTTCATCTGCAGGTTTGCATGAGGGTTCACATTATAGTCAGAAAAAATAATATTGATCTGGTAGCATCACCAACAACTCTAGCGTTCGTGTTCATTCTGATACCTAGAAGTAACTTAGGTATCGTACATTGGTTTTGACATCATAACACTACCATCTTATTATAGTGATATGGTTGACAAAAATAAAGTGTGCACAAGTGCATTAAAACTATCGATTTGTATACAAACAAAAGTAATGGTGGCATCACCTTTACTAATCAAAATTTAGGTCAAAGCGTGGGATTTCTACTTACCATCTAGTGACATAACTTTGTGAGTGGATTCACACACCTCAATTTAACTTCAACAAAAAGGACATATTCAATTTTTCACTTCTTTCGTGCAAGCATCAACATTTAAGATAATATGGTGCCATTTTCAGTAGTATTTAAGCATCACATTTTTTACAAAATGAATAGACACTAGTTTTCGCAATTGTTACGTAACTCAAGTGAGGTAATGTTTTTTGGTTTTTCAAAGAAGATCGTGATCAATATAAAGGCAAAAATTTCCATAGTCAATTGTGCATATCCCAAGACAGGGTTTATTGATTGTGGCATCCATAAATGATTATTATTATTGTCATGGGACAAAACAGTGGTTGAAACATGATTCATGAGGTTATGGCTCCAAACTGAGATTCGGGACGCATTGTGTTCGTAGAGGCTAAGTAAGTATTTCAAGTTATGATATCAAGAAAAGGTTAGTAAAGTCTACGTATTTATCCGTGGCATTTTTTTGTGTGCCAAGTAATGAACAAGTAAGTGGCCATATCTTCTATGAAGGGAAGTTTCGAATTGTGTTATTCTTAGTAATAATACCCTCGTATCGTTGCGCAAGGGTTTACAATCGCGTCATTCGATTTTGGCGGTGGACCTATATTTTAGGCCAAGGTTTATGGCTCAAATAAAGACTTCCTCTATTTTCGATACGTAATCACACTCGTAGTTTCGATTAGATTAAGCATATGTGATCTCATAATAAATAAGACTTAGGTTTGTATTCTACATCCCTCAAGGTTTTTTTTTTTTTTTTGGGGGGGGGGGGGGGGGGGGGTATTCATACTTTTCGTTATAACCTGTTTTATTTAGTTTATTTCCCATGATTGGGAGTTGTTGTTTGGTTATTCTTAGGATTTAATGGCATTCTTGTATAAGTGTTGGATAAGGGGTAGGCTAGATAAAGATGATGCATCGTGGTAACTGAGGCATGTATTTAAGATATTAATGCATAGGATTGCATGAACATTTTGGTATATTTTATTGAATGGATGATAGGAACTGTAATACTTATGATTTCTTGCTCGATTTGGACTTAGTAGTTTGTTATGTCTAGTCCGGTAGGATTATTTTGCTACCCTTCAAGAGTTAGATCTTCACACATAACTAAGTTTGAAGTTTCATAAGTTTCATAACCCATATATTTAACTTAAAGAATTTAAAAGGGTTGTGGTTCCGAGATGAAAACTTGGTCAATAAATTCAATTCCGACATCAGTTGACCTCCCTCGTAAGGAACCTCAGTGTATGGTATTATTGTTCTTTAGTATGTGTTTACATGGTTGTATGTATAACCAATTGCTTGAATTTAAGTCTTAAAATCTAAGGTAAGGTTCGAAAACGAATTGGGACTTAGGGTGTCGGTTGCAATTATTTTATAATTAAAGTATTCGTGAGTAAATGGGATATCGAATTGAGAAAGTGACTTAGGAATTAAGGATTATAAAAACCATGTTAACAAATGGAATATATTCTAAATATGAGACGAAAGACGGCTTGTATAGTGATAAGTGTTGTTGGTAATCTCCAAGCATGCAAGTAGAGATGACTTATGTGATAGTACATGTTTATTAATGATCTCTAAGTTTTGGATTGGGAGTGGTATGTGTGATTATACAAATTGTTTAGCATTTCTTAAGTGGAGGAGTAGAAAGGGTCCATGTAATAAACTCCAAATGAAAGAGTAGTTGAATGAGAGTATGAATGAATGCTCATGATTGTTTAAGATAAAGTGATGAGTTTTAATTTGAGATTAGTACTCGAGAGATGAGCGATACTAGAGTTAAAGATAATTACAAGGAAATCACTACAATATGTGTTTTGAAAATGGTAGACCAAATAGTACGATTCATACTTGGAAATATCTAATGATGATTAGTGGATTAATTAGTTGTTGATAATAATTTTGAGGAAATATTTTCCTAAAGAGGGACGAATGTAATAACCCAACATTTTACAATGCTCGTGCTTATTAATTTTTTATAAATTCACAGAAATTTTTTATATTTATTATGTATTGGTAAATTTGAGTGAGAATAATTGAGCAACTATTCAATTACTTTGAGTAATTATTGAATTTAGTTTATGTTTAGTATCATTTAATTAAAGTAAGTTATGGAATAAATTTTAATAATCCAAGAGTCTAAGTATGCTAATGGTATAAGTTGGGTTGGAATTAGATTAAGGGTATTAAGTGAGCAAAAATTTAGTGTTAAGGTAACAATACAGCGGGAATTATATTCCAATGTGAAGGAGCACGGGAGTAGGAGTGTAGAAGCAACCACATAATAGGAATATATAAAAGGATTTTATTTTGATTATTATTATTTATTCTAGGAACAACTGAGAGGAGGAGATAAATCATGGCTAAGGCTACAACCGAGGAAGGGTGGATCACCATCACGGCTTGGAACCGACGAGTGCGGAGAAGAATGATCACGACCACGACAATGGTCTGGACAGCTAGCTAGAGCCAGTACATTTTGAGACATGACACTTGCTTTTTTATCTAATAATTTCGAGTATAACATATCCAAGGTTCTAACACAATCGTGTGTTGTAAATTCATTTTATTAGAGAGTATGGGAGAGGGAGAATATGTTTTCTCTCCAATATTCCTTTTTCTATTATAAATACACATAAATGAGGGTATTTAACTGTATATAAGGGGGTGTTTATGTGGGATTTTGGAGTATAATTGCAAATGAAAAATTAGTTTGAGTGCATATTCAATCAAGGAATGCTTGCCATCCCCTTTAGGACACCTTTTGGAGGTGGAGATCGCCTCTTTTCACCAATATTTCTTTATGTTTTGGTCTCCAAATAGGTAAGGTTGTTGTATTATTTGGTTATTTTAATGGTTTGAGTACATTTAATAAATAATATACATTTTGAGATATATGTATATATTTTGTTGTTGACTCATTTCAAAATTTATTATGATAAATAATGCAATTAGATGGCTCTTTATGTCTCTAAATTATTTGTATAAAAACATGAGAGTCAGATATTTTGGTGCATTTGAATAATAGAGTGTTAATTTCTGTAAATATAAAGAGTATGAATTTTTAGTTTTTGTAATAATATTCTGAAAATATTGTTTAAAACCTCGACTTTTGAGAAATTATTATTTTGAGCCAAAGGGTGTTATAAATTGTGTTTTTATCCATAAACTTGGTAATAAAAAATCTAACCATAAACGTTCATGAAATTATACCTTAGACCCTAGACTTGAAAAATGTATCATTTTGACCTTAAAATATATTTTTGAGCATATTTACTACATAACTCCCACATTATAATAAATTGCAAAATAACCATTAAACTTAAAATGTTATAAAATAGCCCCAAATTTTAGAGAATTTTAAAGTGCCCCTAAACTTTCGATTTGGAAATTAACCCTTAATATTTAAATGTTAGTTGACTTTAACTTTATAAACAAATTACAAAATAACCTCAGCATTATAGAAATTAAAAAATATACCCAAATGTTGTGTTAAATGAATTGAGTTCTCTAAAGGTCAAAAGGGGGAAAATGCATGTTTGATTATATACTGAGAATAAAAAAAGTATGTCATTTGTAAATTTTTTTTGTAATTTGGCCCTCGTTTGTTGGGTATAAAATGCAAAATTGGAAAAATAACATAATGGGGTGTTTATACAACCGATAAATATAACGAAAAGATGAGTACTTTTGTTAAAAACTTTGGTTAGATCGCAAATGAATGAATTTATGAGAGTGAAAGAGTTTTCATAAAAGCAGTTACTGAGATAAATATAAGAACAATCAAGATCCTTAAGGTGCAGCTTCGACTTAGACTCAAAGCAAGTAGTCACTAAAGCAAGTGGTTGCAGCATTTATGGCAGACTGTGTGAGCCTATGAACATAAATGGGATTTTGCTAAACTCCAAAAAAAGGATAATTGATTAATTAATAATAGCATAATCGATTTTTTAAATCCAAATAACATCTTTCTAAGTCATGGATAATTATTAAAGCAAATTGTTAGCAATTGTAAATTAAATGAATAAAAATGATGGTTGGGGGGGGGACCCTATGGAATGGCACAACCCAGGTTTGACACAGGTATGTGTGGATAATTTAATATGGTTATAAAAAATAAAAATGATGATAACTATGTGTTTAAATGACCTCATGTCGGACATAATCCCAAACTAAACACATTTGTGTGTGTGTGAAAAATTTGACATTAAAAGATAATAATCAGATGTGTGAGTAACCCCATGGTCTGTCAAAATCCCAAACTAGATTCGTTTAAGTATTAATAATTTTTTTTAAACATCAAGAGAGTGTGTGTGTGTGTGTGTGTGTGTGTGTGTGTGTGTGTGTGTGTGTGTGTGTGTGTGTGTGTGTGTGTGTGTATTGAAGTGCTACATTTAAGAAACACGAGGTGTGTTTTAAGTCAAAGTTTAAGTTAATATGTTGACAGGAAAAAGGATGATTTAAAGACGATCCATGAATGTGATTTTCCAATATTATTCGCTTGTGTTAATGGAGTAGTGCACTATTTTTAAAATAAAATGGCAACTTCGAAAAGTTAAAAGTTAGTGGTACTTAACCTAATTTAAAGGTAGTGTTTAAAGTAAAACATGACTACTGAATATATTGTTTATTAGTTTCATGTATAATTGGGATAAAATTTTATTTTTTATAGTATTGCATTAAGTATTTTTATCGTATGACACCCCGCTTGATAAAATACCGGGTGATCAGTCCTTTACAAAATTAAACAGGAATCTCATATGGTTCATTCTTAGCATCACTGTCGAAAAACTTTTTAATTACTAATCACCTAGTCTTAAATTAAGCCGATGTAAAATTTTATCTTATGAATTAAATCAAACCTAGCCAACACACTAGGAAACCAAATTAACTATTACAAGAGAAACTAAACATGCCACAAAATAAGTACGAGTGTTTCTCGAGCAACACCGACTACAAGCAAACCACAAAGTGCAAGTATAAAAGAATACCGATACATGCCAATACTGAATATAGTATCACAAACCCAATAGTACAACTGAAAATTCCCCATGTAAGGATAGAATGAGAAAATCCTCTAAACAAAGATCCCGCAGGAATCCCCGTAAGCAGCAGCTGTGCACACTGTAGGAAGGATCAGACCTGGCGCCCCTGTGGTAGGAAACCTAAAAGATTTTTGAAAAGATTTTATAGCAAGGGTTAGAACCCAAAACATTTGAAAATATTTAGCAAGTGTATTTAAATACAAGAGATAAAAATGCAAATGCTCTTCATATTTAAATTAGTCTCACGCACTCCCTTAAGTGCACCTCACCCCTCGACTAATGTGCACGCAAAACAAATTATACATAATACCTAGTCACTCTCCTCATAACTAACCTTGTCCCAAATATTATACTAATTTCCCCACTACTATATCCCTAGTGAATTTAGCACACTTCTAGTAGTTATTATTCACATTAACTTTCATAAAGCATAATTTCTCACTTTAAATCATATATCATTCACACAAGTTATATTATCTATAAATTTCACATAATGTATATCTATATATAAATTCCCGTATTTAATTCTTCACTATATATACGTATCATATCTTAACACTCACACGCATGTTAGATATAAATGCTATCACCAAGCACATGGGAGGCAACCATAGTTCCCCCCGAAAGTGTCCGCTTCATACCGTAACAGTCCCACCCCTAAATACGGAAGTTATGGCCTGAAGAATATACTCACCCTGCATTAGCTAGTTAGGGGACTCACCCACATCGCGCAACCTCCTATGATAGCATTAATATTGGTATGGGTTTACTATATATATTATTCACACATATATATATATAAATCATATATATATGTACTACACATCAACATATATATGGAAATTCAGGCTACTATAGTATTATGCCCATACCCAAGCCTAAAACATTTAAGTCTATGGTTAGACTTCATTCTGATTAGCTACATGCTAATTAATTGTCATTATTTTGGTGTATCCCTTTCAAGTATACCCGGACTCTCTACCTCTCATCCCGAAATTCAATAGTTTCAATTTGTCCTTCAATTTCATGCAATCAAGTCTAATCACTTAAATAACAAGATTAAAATATGTTAAATCATGAACTTGGATATTAAATTTCATGCAATCAAGTCTAATTAATGTCAAGGTTAGGTATTCCCAAATTAAACCCTAATTCAGTACTCAATTTCATAATTTAGTTATAGCAGGAACTGTAAATTTCCAACACAACAGGTTTGAATCAGGGGCATTGCCGAAATCTAGCAGTCATCACAAGTGGTTCAAGCGAGGAGATCTATTGTTCGAATGATAGTGGATCTCATTCAAACGAAATACCAGGTCGTTTGAATGACCCTGGTATTTCTCCTCTCTCTATCTTCTGCTAAAAACCCGATCCGCCATTAACAAGTTTTGAACCTCTAATCTGAACAGATCTCTGCATTAAAACATCCCCGAATTCATCCTAAATCCTTTATATTGTTATCACAAATCTAGACCTAACAATTTTATCTATTCAATCATCAATTTCATCAATTCTCAAAACCCTTACAGATTTATAACTCCCATCAAAAGGAAATCCCCAATTTGCTCAAGAACAAACCCTAGAATTTAATTGAGTTTCGCCTCTTTTAATATAAAAAGATTGATGCAATTTAATAAACACAATTTAAACCACTTGCCTCAAAAAGAAGATCGAAGGCTTTGAATGAAGGTGTTGAATTTCAATTGAAACAATCTCTCCAAAATTCCTAAGTTCCTATTCTCTTTGGCTCTCCCTTTAAGCTTTTTTCCTTTTTAGTCTTCTAATGTGATTTAATGTTGCCTAACCCTTACACATTTGAGGTTAAAACCCCTATTCACGTTTTTGGATCTATGGGCCTTATAAAAAGGCTCCATACTCTCTATATGGAGCTCACATATGTCTAATTAGGCCCCAACACCCAATATATGCATATAACCACTCATTTTGGGCTATTTCGACCCAGCCGGACTCAACTGCGCACTTAAAATAAACATCCGGAATAAATTTCTAAATTTAAATCTCACCGGTTAACTTATTTAAATATATTTACAATTAAATATTCCCATTAATTAACGACACGCGTGAATTTACTAATTACCAAATTAATTAATTAAAAATAATAACCCATTACTTACAAGGTGTTACATATCGTTTGTTTCAATATTGCATTTTCGGGAACCCCTAATGGACATTGGCTCACCCGTTCCTTTTTTTTTTGTCATGTTAGTAGATATTCTATAGTTGAGAGAGTTTAACAGGGAAGTATTTCATGACCCGTACTTTAGTAGCTCTGATTATGTGAACCTTAGGACCATGCCTAATTGGTTTCACATTTGTTATTATTACTATGAGTAAATATGTTGAAAATTAAATTGCATGCCTAATTTGACTTTAGTCAAAAAAAATAAAATAGAAATCATATTTAAATTGTTTCACATCACTTCACATCTAATGTGGTCGAACCGGGTTGGGTTGACCCACGGGTAACCCTAAATCTGGGTTGAGACGTCACACATGATTTGTGAATAAGATCCATATATTTTTGTTTTTTATTGGGTACGGTCATTTATATCCAAGCTACTAACATTTTAGCTTATTAATGTGGCAAAGCATAATTCATATTTAGGGATTTTTTTGCTAGATAATGTTATGAATCAAAGATGACAGGGTATTCTTTGTAACATCCACCCCAACGACTTTAATCGCACTCGTGTGATTTGGTGACTTTATATGACCAATTGGACTCTAGGCTTCTTGAGGGTTGTCATAAATAAAGTATGGGTAATGTATGTAAACCCCCGTGATTTTTTTAGTCGTAATTTTTTTTTTAAAATTAAAAATTTAGGGAAAATAATTTCCAGAAAATATTTAGCTTTGGTATGTAAAAATGTTCTTTTTTATATATAAAAGTAAGGTGTTAAGTGGAATTTAAATCAGGATTAAATTTTGGAAATTTTAACTTTTTTAAAAAAAATTGTGGGTGGATCTGACCTAAGGAGGATAAGAAATTCGACTGTCCGATCTCCAAAACGTGATGTAAACAACCTTAACGATGTTTGATCAAGTTGATTTTTCGTACACGACTGTCTCCCCTTCAGCTAGAACATATCCAAAATTCAAGGAAATCCGACGGTCTGAACTCTAAAATGTGATGTAGATGACCTTAATGACGTCCGATCGAGTTTATTTTTGGACCACGGCTTCGGCCCGCCTTCAGCTACAAATATTAAAATTTTAGCAAATTTCGATAATTAGATCCTCTAGAATATATTTTTGTGTGTTTTTGTTTGATTAGGACTCTTTCTTTAAATCCTTTATATAATGGATGGATTTAGACTTTATAAAACACTTTTAACCCTTATAAAAAAGTAATAGCCTCCCAAATTATTATCTCATCTCATCTACAAAACCTAAACCCCATTAAACATAACTTTCAAGCAAAGGTTGGAATATCAAAATCAAGTTTTCTCAAGAACATCCAAGAACATGTCTTTGTTATTTTCGTGAGAGGAACGCAACCGTGTAATCAGATTTGTAAGACGACTTCTTTACAGGCATGAATACTTCTATTGTTTCCCTTTATTATTATGCATTTTAAATGGTGACTAAACACTAATAATCTTTGTTTTATTAAAAAAATGGAGAGACTAATTAGGAAAAGTGAAACTAAATTTGGGATCATTTTTATTCAAATATCTAATATGAATTAAGCTTCAAAACTCTCGCATGCTTAGATTAGAGTTTGGGATTCAGTTAGAATATATGGACATTCTCATGTTAGAATAAATCGTATGAACTTTATAAACTGAATTTGACTCGTAAAATCATGTTATTTATGTGTTGCTTGTGGAATAGAAATTTATTGTTGTATGCCCTCAAAATATGCATGTGGATGAAAATTATATAAGTTGTAGAAAAATAAATTATTTAATTAATATTATAATTAAACGGACAAAAATTGGATAAATAGTAATTTTGTGAATAATTAGAAGATTTATTATGATAGGTTGAAAATACGCCTTATGTTATCGTTATTTGTGTTAATACCTGATACCGCGGGGACGAAGGGATTTTTGGAGTAATCATTATTTCCCTTACTTTTAGGTTGCTTGCTAGGTATGGAACTAGTAGGTAGGCCTCGTTGTTTTTAAAACTTTCTAGGTTTGAGAGTAGGTAGTGTAGGTTTTACGGATGAGAAATTCCAGGGTGGGGCTGAATTTGTATATCGTTCCATTAGTTCGTTAGCTTAGCCGCAAGACTAGGTAGTAGATATTTGTAGGTATTCTTCCTAAATGATAGGTTAGGATATACTTTTGTTTTGGAGACCTCTAGGTATGGTACTAGGAGTGATTTGAGGATTTATTCCCGATCAAAGAGTGGGGTTGATAGGAAATAATGAGAACTTGATAATAAATTGATAATTAATGCTTAAGATAAAAAGAACGAATATAAAAATGAATTTGCATCGCGAGTATGTGCAGGTTTAACAATAAGAGGTGAGTTGGCTATAGCAATGTGGTTGTGTGTTGGTGTCACAAGTATATGCAGGGCTAATGAAATTGGGATAACTATATATAGTGGTGTGTCGTGTGTGGAACCTCACGAGTATGTGCAGGGTTAACTAAATTGAGAGAACCAGCTATAGTGAGGGGAATGTGTGTGGTGTAGAACTTAGCGGGCCAGGAGTATGTGTAGGACTCATAATAGGGTGAACTGGCTATACTGGTGTCTCGTAAATAATTTGAGTGTGCCAGGAGTATGTGCAGGACTCGTAATAGGGTGAATTGGATATACTGGTGTCATATAAATAGAATTGGATACATTAATTTAATTAATAACCATGAGTTGATAAATTAATATTGTAATAACATAATTGGACTAGAATAGTGGGGTGGCTTAGTTATGTGGGTAGTTATTGTGGTGCTACTTTCATCGCATGTTCTTGTATCGCGTAATTTAAAATATTTATTTGTAATATTTATCATGTATAATACTACTGTTTGGGTTTACAAACTCGAATTGGGAGGAGTGGCTAGTATTCATGCCTTGGGCTCTGACCCATTGCGTTGACTAAAATTTCAGGTATGGTGATAGAGTAGCTGCATAGGATGGATTGGTGATCTTGGGAGTGCAGCTGGAGATTTATTTTATCGCTTTAGTAGTAGCTTGAATTATTTCAACTCCATCGTTTATAATGATATAGTTATTATGGATTTGGTGGGCCAATCGGTTCCACAGTTGTTTATGGTTTTAGCCATATATTTATAGCTGGATTATTTCATTTGAGTTTTAATAATTTGAAGTTGGAGTTATTTTGGAGATAGCATGGTGATGAATTTTAATTTGCATGAATGTTTATATTTGTTGGATAAATTTGAATTATATCTTGTGGAAGTAAATTTATTAAATGTCTCATATTTCTATCACATGCTGAGAATGATATTTAATTTACTGATGTCCAGTGTAGTTTGGCGGTGGCCAATGCTAGAGTGTGCAGAGTGTTAGCACCTAATGGCCCCGATGCAATCAAATTGGAGTTTATGGCCGAAAGTTAATTAGGGGATTTTTGTTGTCGTTCGAAGAAGGTTCGAACGACCTTTTAACGACTGAAAAATTCTTAATTTCCCTTGCTCTAAGGAATCACATTGGTAAGCCTACTTTCGAACGAGGTACGGAGTCGTTCGAACAAAGGGGTGTTTCCTGTTCGAACGAGGTACATCCCACGTCCATTTAGCCATTACGATTTTACCTAATTAGATCTCTCGTTCGAATGAGAGGGATCTCGTTCGAATGAGGACCAATTTCATTTGAATGACCGGGAAAAATCCTAAAAGTTTATACATTTTTATGTATTGTTATGACGTTGATTGTCGAATTGGATGACATGTCGAGCTCTCAACGGCTCAGATCGAAATGTGGGAAAAAGTCTTGATGGACCATTAGATAAGGTGCTACGTTTAGGGAAATTTATGTGATTTAATTATGAAACCCTGCCTAATAAAATACAGGGCGATCACTCCTGTACTAAATTAAAATAGGAGTTACATATGGATCATTCTCAGAATCACTGTCGAAAACAAAAGTAATTACTAATAACATATTAGGCTGGTGTCAAAATTTTATTTAACTAATATTTTGAAACAACTATACAATATAAACATCGACACAGTTTATATAAGTGAAACTGGAAAGAGATAAAATAACAGAACAATCGCGTCAAATATAATACAACCAAATCCAATGCCGCACTAAAAGGTGGTGACAGAATGAATCAATACAATTGGCCTTTCGGCCCGAAAGTAACTACAATGCTTCCCATCTAGATCACAAGAATATAAGCGTCTAAATCAAACCTGCATACATCCACAGCTGCTGCAGTAGACGTATGAGTCTAAAGGATCATCATCTAGGCGTTCCCGTGTCTGGACACCTATATATATATATACAATATATAGCAAGAGAGGAAAAATATAGAAACGGGTCAGAGCCCGAATTGTGAAAATATTTAGCAAGTGCATAAATGCATTTATTTTTAAAAATATGGTTTATCTCATATTTAAATTGTTATTGCACTCCCATGAGATACCCCTCACCTCTCTTCTAATAGTGCACACCTAGCGCATCCCTCTAAACATCCTAGTCAAGCTACGCAGCCTAACTATTCTATAACCTCCAAACTCTAGAAATCCTAAGCAGCCCAAGTTATAAGGGCTCAACTTCTCCCTAGTCTCAACGCTATGCCATATTCGTGCTTGGGGTGTCTCGCAAAGCGAAATCCAAACAAGGAACCCCCCCCCCCCCCCCGATACACTACTACTTGGCAAGGTCGATCATCGACATCCATTAGACCCTCAGTACACGAACGATATATATATATATACTCATATAAGAAGAACCCAAAAGGAGAGCACTAAGGGTTAAACTTCTCCCCAGTCTCAACACTAGGCCATGTTCGTGCGTGGGGTGTCTCGTAAAGCGAAATCCAAACAAGGAACCCCCTGATACACTACTACTTGGCAAGGTCAATCGTCGACATCCAATAGACCCTCAGTACTCAATTTATATTTATGCTCATATAGTTATATTCACTATCATACTTATCTTTATCTTTCATACACACTTTTTATATACATATCATATTACACTTCCAGATATAATCTCCCGGAATGAGAATTCATTTCATCAATTTATCTCTTTACTCTCATAGAGATGTAATATCTTGTTCACATACACAAGCAATCTACTATACACGCAAGTACAATAACCATCCCAACGAGCTATAACTCGCGGATGCAGTCTCTCAATGCTATCATCTTCCAGGGCATCACTCATATATCATCCTGGGGACCAGCGGTCGGACTCAATATCACCGACATCGCGGTCAATTCACACACACAATGTCTGGGAAGTGGTTATAGTTCCTCCCCGACAATGAGACGAAACATACCCACCACATCTCACCCCTAATAAAAAAAATCACACGATATAACAATGGACGCAATGACCTGGGGACTATACATACCCTTCTCCTCAAGACAGGGTGCTCACCCTCATCGTTCAACTTCCCAATGATAGCATTAGAGGGGGATGCTTCACATATGTATATACCATCCACAAATAAAAATATATACATATCCGTACCATATAATATATATACTTTAATCACATAGTATATATATAATCCACATAGTTCCTTAAAAAAATATAAATGTCCATAATTGCTAATCACACATAGCGATGACTAATAATCCCGAAGATTCTCATAATTAATAATATTCGAGTATTCGCACACTAACGATACGAAACCCAAAAGTACCCCCTCGCATGAGAAATAACGTGTACCTTATTCACACTTAAGGATTTATATAATTTCTCCAACTAAACCAATTCACACTAAGTAAATCCACATCTTCCCAAATTCATCCTAATATTCTCGCAAGATGTACTCAACCACAATAGATATAATTATGTTTTCTACGCGCATAATTATATTGGCCTAAAGGCCCACTGAAATTAACCCAAAAATAGTTTTCACCAAACACCCTTAATTTAAATAGGTTGTGGATTCCATTTCCACGAACCCAAGGACTACATCATAACCAATTAATAATTTAGAGGTCCCCACTCTATTTTATGAACCCCAAACCTGTACTTCCTCAATTTAATTTATTTCCTCAAAAATATAATTTCTAGTGTCACACACTTAAGACACTCTCTTAGCACCCGTAAATTTGCCCAATTGGATAAATATCTTTCCCTTAGTTAAGTCTATTTATTTCCTCAATTAAATAGGCTAGAAATCCTTAATTTGGGAATTTATCCCATATAAATATCTCTTGGCAAAATTGCCAAAATTCCTGAAGGATCGATCGATCGATGGTCGATCGATTGATCCTTAGCCCTTAATCGATCGATTAGGACGGACAGCTTCTTCTCTAGCCCCTATTTTGTCCATTAACAAACCTACAAACATCATTTCCTCTTATCCCACCAACATACAACCACACCCAACTTAATATACACCAAGGAAATAGGCTCTAAACACCCTAAATCCAAAAATCAACAATTGAATTCGTTTAATTTCTAGGTTTCTCCAATTTCATAACTTTCGGGTTTTACCCGTTAAACTTCCGAAAAACCCGTTTCACCCACGAAAACCCGACCAAAAATCTTTAGGGTTTTTTATTACCAACTATGATATGAGATTTATGCTCAAAATTAAATAAAGCAAGTAAACACTTTCCTGGAGGATAAAATTCGATGACCCCGAGTCGAATCCGGCGAAGTTTGTCCCGGAAATCCCTTTTCTTTCTTCTTTCTCCCTCTTCCTTTCTTCTCTTCTTCTTTTCTCTCTTTTCATTCCTTCTCCCACTCTCCCGTGCCTTATATTGGGAGAAATAAGGGTTTATCCCTATTAAACCCAAAAATGACTCGTTTACTCAATTGCGAGTCCCTATTAATCTAAAAATTCCTGAAACTCAATTTCGACACCCAAATACTCAATTCTGATTATCTCGGTCATTCTGAGACTCACCGCGTAATTAGAATCTCCGTTCGAGGCACTTTAGCGCAACTCACTAATCTAACCCCCACACAACCTAATGCGGTATTCCCGTTGAAATATTATCCTTAATCGCTTTACCCAGCTGCGACATATAATTAAAACACTCCGACTTATTTACTTAACCGCAAAAGTAAATATAAGACCCATCGAAAATCATTTAATCCTTGAAAACTCCAAAAATTACTATTCACGATAATTCTTGAATTTTCCAAATTACACTTAATTATTGAATTAAATTTCCTATAAAAGTGCGGGGTATTACATACTTCCCCACTTACAACGAAATTTCATCCTCGAAATTCAGGTATAACCAATACTACCAACACTAACCTAGGATCGTGAATCACTCCACCTCCTAATGCCTCAAAGAGGAATGGTACTACCCAATAGCTCTCAATCGTATACTCAATCAGCACTCACATCTATCAAGGTTTATACTATACTATATTGTCATCTCGGCATAATCTTCAACTCTATATACAACGTCCTTCCATATCAGGTGGTATATAAAACCAACTTACTAAGGTACCTATAAACCTTTTTTAACCCGTGCCTCTCCGCACAACTAACACAAACGTCCGATACGTACACTCTTGCTAAACAATAGGCCTAATTTCCTCATCGTAATACTCATACATGGGTCTTCTCAAGGTTAACCAACCAATTTTTCTATATCGGCGCCACTAACTCTACTGGCTCACTGCCCAAAATTCTACGATCGAAGCACTCCTGACTACGTGAAATAGTACTATCCTAAATTATGTCCCTGGTGCCCAAGACCTTTCTCAACTCCCGACATTTGCTCAGTTTCATGCGTGGGACGTCTTTCAGAGAGAAATATAAACAACGAACCCTCCCGTCATACTACTCCCTCGCATCGTCGGTCATCAAGATATAACGGCCTACGGCACACCAGCGGGATGTCCTAAATCTTACCTCACTAACCTATTAACATATTTCTATGATTCTATCCTTCCACCTAGGCGAACATGAAAGTCTAACTAATCAAGGCGCCCACTCTCTGCAAAAGCGTTACAAACATCATACCCAAAGGATACTTCTTCAAAAATTTGTGTTTTCATTAAGGACTGGCTATACTCCTCAAATCAATTTCTCTAAATCCTGATTTACCCACCTACTTGCGGTGAGAGAACTATTTTAGTGCTTTTCCATAGCACAATATTTCCATAAGCATATCATCATCATACGGCTCCTCGTCTATAGTCTTTCCTCCACACTATATGACTTATCGACAAAACCAACATCCTTGCATCCTCTAACATCTCTCCACTCCCGACGTCGTTAAGGTTCATGCGTGGAGCGCCTCGTAAGAGAAATCCAGATAAGGAACCCCACCAATATACTACTACTTAACTTTATCAGTCGTGGAGGTCTGTTAACTCCAAATATGCAACCGGGATAACCCTATCCCCTCTCTCAACAAAATGTGGTATGAACTCCCATCTCTTCCCAGGAGCCATAGCACCAAGCACTCGCACTAACACCCATTCCTTGCGTAATCAATAATGAGCCTAAACTAACTGCTCAACAATTAACCCAGCATACCTTAAATCACACCTATAAGGTCGCCACACCTCAAGTCATGATACTGAAACATCTGTTCATCGAAGTTCCATCGATACATATAATAAAGGCGAACTCAGCCTGTATCTAGGTGAGATAACGCAACAACAATTCGTTCCACCCTGCAACCGCGGACACGATAGTCTTGCCATCATTAGCCTGCTATCACTCTGAACAACAAATATCATATTATAATCAAAATAACACAATACTCGTATAACGCATATAAAACGATTAATACCAATTTGATATAAACTCAAAATACTAACACCCTTCTTCTCTGCGAATGAAAGAAAATAGATTCCCGCTATCGCGGAAAACACATAAACATATACTACATAACGTTATTGATACTATTTATAAACTCACATCACACCCGAATCTAGGGCTAATGAGACACTGTGACTCAATCTCGTCACACAGAACAAGCCTCCTTCAACTGAGGTGAAACTCATAACAACAACTTCTCCTATCACCCTAGCGACTCCCAAAAGGTTCTCGGACTTGATACACTTGCCCTAACTGAACCAAAAATTACTTTAATCAACGCCCCATATAGGCAACCTACACTTTCCCCTTAACTACCACTGGTCAATGACTAACCGTAAGGTTCTACACTCCACATTACAACATTCCCCATCTCGGGTCACCCTGACCCTTTTAAGGTTATCAGCATCTTGGACTCCATAGCCGTGATCCTGATAATCACTTTACTAGTTCCCCTTGACTTCTTCATGAAAAGGAGACTCCACCACCCCCTGCCTCCTGCTGCCCTCATCACAGCCTTCCTCGATCAGCGCACGAATCTCGAACAAGCACGCAAAGTATTTACTATAATCTCGCAATATGGCAGGAGAACGAAATCTCACAAGAGGAATCGACAATCCTAATCATAAGGCTCTATAACAAATGGAGAGCAACGCTGAAAGCATAGAACGTCTGCACAGATACCTAAGGACATTAGAACCTGATGCTCTGATACCATCTGTGACACCTCGCCTAATAAAATATTGGGCGATCACTCATGTACCAAATTAAAACAGGAGTCGTATATGGATCATTCTCAGCATCACTGTCGAAAACCAAATTAATTACAAATAACCTATTAGGCTGGAGTCAAAATTTTATTTAACTAATCTTTTTAAACAACTATACAATACAAACATACACATAGTTTATATAATTGAAACTGGAAAGAGATAAAATAACCGAACACTCGGTTCAAATATAATACAACCAAATCGAATGCCGCACTAAAATGTGGTGAGAGAATCAATCAATACAATTGGGCTTTCGGCCCGAAAGTAACTACAATGCTTCTAATCTAGATCCCAAGAATAGAAGTGTCTAAATCAAACCTGCATGCATCCACAGCTGCTACAGCAGACGTCTGACTCGAAAGGATCGTCATCCAAGCATCCCTATATCTGGACACCTACATATATACAATATTTAGTAAGAGAGGAAAAATATAGAAACGGGTCAGAGCCCGAGTTGTGAAAATATTTAGCAAGTGCATAAATGCTTTTATTTTTAAAAATATGTTTTATCTGATATTTAAATTGGTATCGTACTCCCATGAGATACCCCTCACCTCTCTTCTAACAGTGCACACCTAGTGCATCCCTCTAAACATCCTAGTCAAGCTACGCTGCCTAACTATTCCGACACCTCCAAACTCTAGAAATCCTAAGCAACCCAAGTACTAAGGGATCAACTTCTCCCTAGTCTCAACGCTATGCCATATTCGTGCGTGGGGTGTCTCGCAAAGAGAAATCCAAACAAGGAACCACCGATACACTACTACTTGGCAAGGTCGATCGTCGAGATCCATTAGACCCTCAGTTCACGAAAGATATATATATATACTCATATAAGAAGGACCCAAAAGGAGAGCACTAAGGGTTAAACTTCTCCCCAGTCTCAACACTAGGCTATGTTCGTGCGTGGGGTCTCTCGCAAAGCGAAATCCAACCAAGGAACCCCCTGATACACTACTACTTGGCAAGGTCCATCGTCGAGATCCATTAGACCCTCAGTACTCAATTTATATTTATGCTCATATAGTTATATTCATTATCATACGCATCTTTATCTTTCATACTCACTTTTTATATACATATCATATTAGGCTTACGGGTATAATCTCCCGGAATGAGAATTCATTTTGATATTCAATTTATCTCTTTACTCTCATATAGATGTAATATCTTGTTCTCATACACAAGCAATGCACTATACACGCAAGTACAATAACCATCCCAACGAGCTTTAACTCGCGGATTCAGTCTTTCAATGTTATCATCTTGGGGGGCATCACTCTTACATCATCTTGGGGACCAGCGGTCAGACTTAATATCACCAACATCGCGATCAACCCACACACACAATGTCTGGGAGGCAGTCATAGTTCCTCCCTGTCAATGAGACGAAACATATCCACTACGTCTCACCCCAAATAAAAAAATCACACAATATAACAATGGACGCTATGACCTAAGGACGATCCACACCCTGCTCCTTAAACCAGGTTGCTCACCCTCATTGCGCAACTTCCCAATGATAACATTATAGGGGGTATGCTATATATATATATATATATATATATATATACCATCTACACATAGATATATATACATATCCGTACCATATAATATATATACTTTACTCACATAGTATATATATAATCCACATAGTTCCTTAAACAAATATAAATGTTCATAATTGCCAATCACACATAGCGATGACCAATAATCCCAAAGATTCTCATAATTAATAATATTCGAATATTCCCACACTCACGATACTAAACCTAAAAGTATCCCCTCGCTTGATAAATAACGCGTACCTTATTCACACTTAAGGAGTTATATAATTTCTCCAACTATACCAATTCACACTAAGTAAATCCACATCTTCCCAAATTCATCCTAATATTCTAGTAGGATGTACTCATCCACAATCGATATAATTATGCTTTCTACACGCATAATTATATAGGCCTAAATGCCCATTGAAATTAACCCAAAAATATTTGTCACCAAACACCCTTAATTTAAATAGGTTATGGATTCCATTTCCACGAACCCAAGGACTAAATCATAACCAATTAATAATTTAGAGGTCCCCACTCTATTTTAGTAACCCCAAACCTTTACTTCCTCAATTTAATTTATTCCCTCAAAAATGTAATTTCTAGTGTCACACACTTAAGACACTCTCGTAGCCCCCATAAATTTCCCCAATTGTATAAATATCTTTCCCTTAGTTTAGTCTATTTATTTCCTCAATTAAATAAGCTAGAAATCCTTAATTTGGGAATTTATCCCATATAAATAGCTCTAGGCATAATTGTTAAAATTCCTGAAGGGTCGATCGATCAACCCTTGTCCCTCGATCGATCGATCCTTGGCCCTCGATCGATCGATCATGATGGACAGCTTCTTCTCCGACCCCTGTTTCGGCCATTAACAAACCTCCAAACTTCATTTCCTCTTATCCCACCAACATACAACCACACCCAACTAAATATACACCAAGGAAATAGGTTCTAAACACCCTAAATCCAAAAATCAACAATTAAATTCGATTAATTTCTAAGTTTCTCCAATTTCATAACTTTTGGGGTTTACCTGTTAAACTTTTGAAAAACCCGTTTCACCCACGAAAACCCGACCCAAAATCTTTAGGTTTTGTTATTATAAACTATGATATGAGATTTATGCTCAAAATTAAATAAAGCAAGTAAACACTTGCCTGGAGGATAAAATCCGATGACCCCGAGTCGAATCCGGCGGAGTGCTGCCCGTAAATCCCTTTTCTCTCTTCTTTCTCCCTTCTTCCTTTCTTCTATTCTCCTTTTCTATCTTTTATTTCTTTCTCCCACTCTCTCGTTCCTTATATTGGGAGAAATAAGGGTTTATCCCTATTAAACCCAAAAATGACTCGTTTACTCAATTGCGAGTCCCTATTAATCCAAAAAATCCCGAAACTCAATTTCGACACCCGAATACTCAATTCTGACTATCTCGGCCATTCCGAGACTTACCGCGCAATCGTACTCTCCATCCGAGGAACTTGATTGCAACTCACTAATCTAACCCCACACAACTTAATGAGGTAATCCCATTGAAATATTATCCTCTGTCGCTTTACCCAGCTGTGACATATAATTAAAATACTCCGACTTATTTACTTAACCCCAAAAGTAAATATAACACCCATCGAAAATCATTTAATCCTTGAAAACTCCAAAAATTACTATTCATGATAATTCTTGAATTTCCCAAATTACACTTAATTATTGAATTTAATTTTCCATAAAAGTGCGGGGTATTACATACTTCCCCCTTACAACGGAATTTCTTCCTCGAAATTCAGGTATAACCGATACTACCAACACTAACCTGGGATCATGAATCACTCCACATCCTAATGCCTTAAAGTGGAATTGTACTACCCAATAGCTCTCAACCGTATACTCAATCATCACTCACCTCTATCAAGGTTTAAACTATATTATATTGTCATCTCGACATAATCTTCAACTCTATATACAACGTCCTTCCATCTCAGGCGGTATATAAAACCAACTTACTAAGGTACCCATACACCTTTTTTAACCCGTGCCTCTCTGCACAACTAACACAAATGTCCGATACGTACACTCTTGCTAAACAATAGGCCTAATTTCCTCGGCGTAATACTCATACATGGGTCTTCCCAACCCGCCAAATCCCATTATTCTCAAGGTTAACCAACCAATTTTTCTATATCGGCGCCACTACCTCTACTGGCTCACTGCCCAAAATTCTACGATCGAAGCACTCCTGACTACGTGAAATAATACTATCCTAAATTATGTCCCTGGTACATAAGACTTTTCTCAACTCCTGATATTTGCTCGGTTTCATGCGTGGAACGTCTCCCAGAGAGAAATACAAACAAGGAACCCTCCCGTTATACTAGTCCCTCGCGTCGTCAGTCATCGAGATATAACGGCCTACGGCACACCAGTGGGATATCCTAAATCTTACCTCATTAACCTATTAACGTATTTCAATGATTCTATCCTTCCACCTAGGCGAACGTAAAAGTCTAACTAATCAAGGCGCCCACTCTCAGCAAAAGCGTTACAAACATCATACCCAAAGCATACTTCTTCAAAAATTTGCGTTTTCATTAAGGCCTGGCTATACTCCTCAAATAAATCTCTCTAAATCCCGATTTACCCACCTACTTGCGGTGAGAGAACCATTTTAGTGCTTTTCCATAGAACAATATTTCCATAAGCATATCATCATCATACGGCTCCTAGTCTGTAGTGTTTCCTCCACACTATATGACTTATCGACAAAACCAACATCCTTGCATCCTCTAACATCTCTCCACTCCCGACGTCATTAAGGTTCATGCATGGAGCGTCTCGTAAGAAAAATCTAGATAAGGAACCCCACCAATACACTACTACTTAACTTTGTTGGTCGTGGAGGTCTGTTAACTCCAAATATGCAACTGGGATAACCCTATCCCATCTCTCAACAAAATGTGGTCTGAACTCCCATCTCTGCCCAGGAGCCATGCCACCAAGCGCTCGTACTAACACTCAGTCCTTACGTAATCAATAATGAGCTTAAACTCGCTGCTTAACAATTAACCCTGCATACCTTAAATCACACCTATAAGGTCACCACCCCTCAAGTCATGATAATGAAACATCTTATCACTGAAGTTCCATCTATACATATAATAAAGGCGAACTCAGCCTGTATCCAGGTGAGATATTGCAACAATAACCCGTTCCACCTTGGAATCGCGGGCATGATAGTCTTACCATCATTAGCCTGCAATCGCTCCGAATAACAAATATCATATTCTAATGAAAATAACACAATACTCGTATAACGCATATAAAATGAGTAATACCAATCAGATATAAATTCAAAATACTAACACCCGCTCTTCTCAGCGAATGAAAGAAAATAGATTCCCGCTATCGCGGAAAACACATAAACATATACTACATAACGTTATCGATACTATTTATAAACTCGCATCACACACGAATCTAGGTCTAATGAGACACTGTGACTCAATCTTGTCACACAGAACAAGCCTCCTTTAACTGAGGTGAATCTCATAACAACAACTTCTCTTATCACCCTAGCGACTGCCAAAAGGTTCTTGGACTTGATACACTTTCCCTAAATAAACCAAAAATTACTTTAATCAATGCCCCATCTGGGCACTCTACACTTGCCCCTTAACTCACACAGGGCAATGACTAACCGTAAGGTTCTACACTCCACATTACAACATTCCCCATCTCGAGTCACCCTAACCCTTTTAAGGTTATCAGTATTTTGGACACCATAGCCGCGATCCTGATAATTACATTACTAGTTCCCCTTAACTTCTTCATGAAAAGGAAACTCCACCACCCCCTACCTCCTGCTTCCCTCATCACGGCCTTCCTTGGTCAGCACACGAATCTCGAACAAGCACGCAAAGGATTTACAATAATCTCATAATATAGTAGGAGAACGAAATCTCACAAGAGGAATCAAAAATCCTAATCATTTGGTTCTATATAAAATCGAGAGCAACGCTAAAAGCGTAGAACGTTTTTCACAGATTCCTAAGGACACTAGAACCTGATGCTCTCATACCATTTGGGACACTGTGCCTAATAAAATACCGGGCGATCACTCGTGTTCCAAATTAAAACAGGAGTCGCATATGGATCATTCTCAGCATCACTGTCGAAAACCAAATTAATTACTAATAACCTATTAGGCTGGCGTCAAAAGTTTATTTAACTAATCTTTTTAATAACCTATACAATATAAACATCCACACATTTTATATAAGTGAAACTGGAAAGAGATAAAATAATCAAACACTCGGTTCAAATATAATACAACCAAATCGAATGTCGCACTAAAAGGCGGAGAGAGAATGAATCAATACAATTGGGCTTTCGGCATGAAAGTAACTATAATGCCTCCTATCTAGATCGTAAGAATAGAAGTTTCTAAATAAAACCTGCATGCATCCACAACTGATGCAGCAGATGTCTGACTCGAAAGGATCATCATCCAGGCATCCATGTATCTGGACACCTATATATATATAATATATAGCAAGAGAGGAAAAATATAGAAGCGGGTCAGAGACTGAATTGTGAAAATATTTAGCAAGTGCATATATGCTTTTATTTTTAAAAATATGGCTTATCTCATATTTAAATTGGTGTCTCACTCCCATGAGATACCCCTCACCTCTCTTCTAATAGTGCACATCTAGCGCATCCCTCTAAACATCCTAGTTAAGCTACGCTGCCTAACTATTCTGTCACCTCCAAACTCTAGAAATCCTAAGCAACCCAAGTACTAAGGGCTCAACTTCTCCCTAGTCTCAATCTTATGCCAGATTCGTGCGTGGGGTGTCTCGTAAAGCAAAATCCAAACAAGGAACCCCCCTTGATACACTACTACTTGGCAAGGTCGATCGTCGAGATCCATTAGACCTTCAGTACTCGAAAGATATATATATATATATATACTCATATACTCATATGAGAAGAACCCAAAAGGAGAGCACTAAGGGTTAAACTTCTCCCCAGTCTCAACACTAGGCCATGTTCATGTGTGGGGTCTCTCGCAAAGCGAAATCACTACTACTTTGCAAGGTCGATCGTTGAGATCCATTAGACCCTCAGTACTCAATTTATATTTATGCTCATATAGTTATATTCATTATCATACTCATCTTTATCTTTCATACTCACTTTTTATATACATATCATATTACACTTCCGGATATAATCTCCCAGAATGAGAATTAATTTCATATTCAATTTATATATTTACTCTCATTGAGATGTAATATCTTGTTCTCATACACAAGCAATTTACTAGACACGCAGGTACAATAACTATCCCAAGGAGCTATAACTCGCAGATGCAGTCTCTCAATGCTATCATCTTCCAGGGCATCACTCATATATAATCCTGGGGACCAGCGGTCAAACTCAATATCACGGACATCGCGGTCAACACACTCACACAACGTCTGGGAATCGGTCATAGTTACTCCCCGACAATGAGACGAAACATACCCACCACGTCTCACCCATGATAAAAAAAAATCACACAATATAACAATGGACTCTATGACCTGGGGACTATCCACACCTTGCTCCTCAAGATAGGGTGCTCACCCTCATCGCGCTACTTATCAATGACAGTATTAGAGGGGGTATGCTTCACATATATATACCATCCACACATAGATATATATACATATCCGTACCATAATATATATATATATATATATATATATATATATATACTTTACTCACATAATATATATACAATACACATATTTCCTTAAACAAATATAAATGGCCATAATTGCCAATCACACATAGCGATGACCAATAATCCAAAAGATTCTCATAATAAATAATATTCAAGTATTCACACACTCACGATACTAAACCCAAAAGTATCCCGTCGCTTGATAAATAACGTGTACCTTATTCACACTTAAGGATTTATACAATTTCTTCAACTATACCAATTCACACTAAGTAAATCCACATCATCCCAAATTCATCCTAATATTCTTGCAGGATGTACTCAACCACAATCGATATAATTATATTTTCTACGCGCATAATTATATAGGCTTAAATGCCCACTGAAATTAACCCAAAAATATTTGTCACCAAACACCCTTAATTTAAATAGGTTGTGGATTCCATTTCCACGAACCCAAGGACTACATCATAACCAATTATTAATTTAGAGGTCCCCACTCAATTTTAGGAACCCCAAACCTTTAATTCCTCAATTTAATTTATTTCCTTGAAAAAATAATTTCTAGTGTCACACACTTAAGACACTCTCTTAGCCCCCATAAATTTCCCCAATTGGATAAATATCATGCCCTTAGTTAAGTCTATTTATTTCCTCAATTAAATAGGCTAGAAGTACTTAATTTGGGAATTTATCCCACATAAATAACCCTAGGCAAAATTGCCAAAATTCCGTAAGGGTCGATCGATCGACCCTTGGCCCTCGATCGATCGATGGTCGATCGATCGAACATTAGCCCTCGATCAATCGATCATGACGGACAGCTTCTTCTCCGGCCCCTGTTTTGGCCATTAACTAACCTCCAAACTTCATTTCCCCTTATCCCACCAACAAACAACCACACCCAACTAAATATACACCAAGGAAATAGGTTATGAACACCCTAAATCGAAAAATCAACAATTAAATTCGATTAAATTCTAAGTTTCTACAATTTCATAATTTTGGGGTTTACCCGTTAAACTTCTGAAAAACCCGTTTCACCTACGAAAACCGACCCAAAATATTTTGGGTTTGTTATTACCAACTATGATATGCAATTTATGCTCAAAATTAAATAAAGCAAGTAAACATTTGCCTGGAGGATAAAATCCGTTGACCCCGAGTTGAAACCGACGGAGTTTAGCCAGGAAATCCCTTTTCTCTCTTCTTTCTCCCTTCTTCCTTTCTTCTCTTCTTATTTTCTCTCTTTTCTTTCTTTCTCCCACTCTCCCGTGCCTTATATTGGGAGAAATAAGGGTTTATCCCTATTAAACCCAAAAATGACTTGTTTACTCAAGTGCGAGTCCCTATTAATCCAAAAATTCCCGAAACTCAATTTCGACACCCGAATACTCAATTCTGACTATCTTGGCCATTTCGAGACTCATTGCGCAAACGGAATCTCCATCCGAGGAACTTGACCGCAACTCACTAATCTAACCCCACACAACTTAATGCGGTATTCGCGTTATAATATTATCCTCTGCCGCTTTACCCAACTGCGATATATAATTAAAATACTCCGACTTATTTACTTAACCCCAAAAGTAAATATAACACCCATCGAAAATCATTTAATCCTTGAAAACTCCAAAAATTACTATTCACGATAATTCTTGGATTTCCCAAGTTACACTTAATTATTAAATTTAATTTCCCATAAAAGTGAGGGCTCTTACATTAATCCATATGGGTTTTGGAGTAAATGATGTTTTGGCTCATTTGTCCCATTCCAATCAGATTCTCTCTCTCTCTCTCTCTCTCTCTCTCTCTATCTATCTATCTATCTATCTATCTATCTATCTATCTATCTATCTATCTATCTATCTATATATCTATCAATCTATCTATCTATCTATCTATCTATCTATCTCTATCTCTATATATCTACCTATCTATATATCTATATATCTATCTATCTATCTATCTATCCGTCGCTAGTTCTTGGAGTTCGTCATCCACCAACCACCACATCTATCTATCTATCCGTCGCTAGTTCTTTGAGTTCTTCATCCACCAACCACCACACACCACCCTAGAACCACGACCTCTCCACCCAAAACCACCAAAGATTAACCATCTTATTTCGTATTTAAGCTCACAACACCCAAATACACCAAACGTTCAATTAAGATGGGTTTTTATGGAGATTTTATTATTGATTTTGGAGAAATATACGAAGAAAGTATGGAGTTTGAAGGGGAGTTTCATAAAACATTCGAGGTGACAAACTTGTGGAGTTAGGCAACCTCTTTAAGGACATCTTAGGAGGTGGAAGGTTTACGTCTTCTTCCACACTTCATCCACAATTTTTGAAGCTTCTTTTGAAGTGGGAAACTCTACTCTTAGCTTAAGAACTCTATTTTCCATAGTTTGCTCTTGTAGTTAGAGTTTATAAGATTAGAATGGATATGTGATCTAAGAAGGTTATTTCTTATGGTTTTATGTAAACGGTTTATAAATGATTTCAAATTTTTTTTAAAAATCATATATTTAGAGAAATCTTGACATTTAAATATTTAATGGAATAAGATGTAGAAATAATATTTAATGAGAAAATGTCTAAAAGATTTTTTTTTAAATTGGGATTTTATAAAACTATACGTTTATTCTAGTTTTGGAGGAATAAAAAATGTCTTTGGTCCTCAAAAATCATGTTTATGCAAATGTTATGAAATTTCTTGAAAAAATTATGTATAAAATTTATTCTTGTGGCTTTCTAGACTTAAAATCCATCTTCTCATGTATATAAACTTGTAGTATTGTGATTAGGAGCATATTAACAATCTTAATGAAGATTTTATTGGAATAAAAAATGAAATAAATAAAATGGAAATTCCATCCCTTAAAGTGTGTTAAAAAGTGTAGAAAATGTGTTAAGTGGATGTTTCAAGACCACATGTGAAAGTAAAAGAAAAATGGTGTTTTCTTTGTAACAACCCTCGCTTTTGAGGACCTATTTTATATTTAATTTGCTAGATATAGTAATTAGATATAAAAATGTTGGTATGTGGAGTAAGTATTAATCTAGTGAAGAAAAGTTAATATTTATTATGATGTTACATATTTACCATAAGGATAGGTGAATATTGCTATTTTGTGCTTTGTAATGCTGTAAGATCTAAAATGACATTTGGCTTAAAATGTAACCGGAACCTAAAATGAATTATAAAATTTCCAAATGATAATTTGGAGGGCGTAGTTAGTTCCGAGAGGTTCGAGATAGTCAAATTTTGTGCCATATGGTATTTCGAGGTTCCGGGAACTTTAGACTGGTTGTAGCTTAAATGAGTAGTTGCGTATTATTTTATCGCGTATTGATCACTTAAGATGGAATTTTAAGCTTAAGCCACGATTTATGTTTTGATTAAATCACTATTCCCCTAATTGAATTTATAAACCTAGAGAAAGGAAGAGAAAGGAAGAGAACTTGTGGAGAAAGTGAGAGATTGAAGCTTTGGTGATTGTTCTTGCATAAAACTTCATCAAAATTTGAACTTGCAAATTTGAGGCAAGTTATTTACGTGCTATTTTATGATTTAAGTAGAGTAATTAGCATTGATAGTTGTGGTTATGTATGGTTTATGGAAGTTAGGGTTTTTATTTGATTTATGGGCTTTAGATATTTGGAAGTTGAATTGATATGATTTTGAGGTAAATTATGGTTGGATGATGTATTTATGATCAGTTGGTAGCATTAAAGGAGAGAGATTTGAGTTGGTTGAAGTTGGGTAGAATTTGGAGTCCAAGACTCCATAGACAAAACTTGGAATTTCTGTAGAACCGAATCGATTAGGCCTAGCCGAATCGATTCGCTGAGAGACAGTTTCCAAGCCTAGGTCGTCCGAATCGGTTCAGCTCGTTCGAATCGATTCGGTAATTATGCAGAAACTCACTTTTCCTGACCAAATCGATTTGGCTAGTCCGAATCGATTCGCCTTTAAGAACCCAAATCGATTCGGCTAGTCCGAATCGATTCGGAAAGCCTGTAATTTTCTTTTGTTTTTCTTTTTGAATTTGACCCCTTTCTTTAGGATTATCACCATGGACCCTTCTTGTAAGAAGTAAACATAGGATTCTAGAGTTTTAGTTGAGTTTGGTCGTTACCCTATAGTTGAATGGGATCACTTGGGGTTAATTCAGGGGTACTTAAAGTGATATTTAGGTATCACTTCTCATTTGGTAAATTAGTTGAATTTTACAGTTCTAAGCCCATATGTGGAGATGTTAGAAGCCCTTTTTGAGGTATATGAAACCTCGGGGCTTGTGAGACTTTGGGGAATTGTTTAGAGAATACTTCGGGACTTAAATATATGATGAAATTGAATAAGAAATATTCTAAGATGATGGTTTCAAATAAAATGAAACACATGTGATTAACGGAAATGAAAATGAGATTTAAATTGGTAAATGTTAATTTACTTAAACACACATCTCTAAATGTTCTCATAAGAGAAGCTCGCGCATGAGGTGATGTCCCCTGACTAGTGAATGCAGGCTGACTATAGTCCTCGACCATATGCGGGGTTTGTGTATGTTTTTGTGCGCTAGTGAGGTAATTCTGAGTGTGGTTGTGACTCACTCGCAGGCATATGGCCACTTCCCGACGTGCGTTAGGTGCCCAAGTTGTCTTGTATAGATAGGCCCTGGAAGATGATAGTCATTTAGGTGCGCACCTAGTGGGGAAACTCGGAGGGACGGTCTTAGAAACGTTATATGTATAAGAAAATAACCTTTCTAACTCAAATGGGACTTGAGATATATAAATTTCCATAAGAAATGGGATGGTAATTATATTCCTGCTAGGGAATGGAAAATGATAAGATATATGAAGAAATGAGATTTAATTTTAAATCCTATTGCTAAATTAATAATTGTTAGAAACATTTAAACTGCATTATCATATTTGATGATTAGGTTGTTAGATTCTCATCCACATCATTCATGATAAATTGTTCATGTCTATCATGCTTCTTATTCTTCTGGGAATCATATATAAATCGGGCCCTGGCCCGTTCATTTTTCCATGTTGTGTATGTTATTGTATCCGCTCAGGTGATCCTCCGCAAGGGCGCCCGTTGTGACCTTCCTATTCCATTACTTTTGAGGAGATATGAGACTTTGCGGATTATCATGGGATATTTTGTTAGATGCTTCATCTCTTGAATTCTAGATACGATCGGGTCTTTTATTCGAGCGGGTGGCCCAACTTTTGTACTTGATTAATGAATGTACTATGTAAATTATTAAACTTTTGTAATACATTGAATGTAACTGTGGATCGACAGATTATTCGATCCTCTTATTGCATGGTTGTTTCCGTGTTAATATATGTTCTTTTGGAATTCCACTTTCTTATCGGATTGGGCTGTTTAATTTATTTCTTAACTCGTAATCAAACTAAAATTTTTGACAACCTTCTTTCTGATTTATTGGGTGGTTTTCCCATATACCTAAATTATTGTTATGATGTTGAGGATGATATCCATCCATGATTTCGTTATGTTGAGGTATCGGGCTGGCCACCCCTTATTTCGGATGGCGGGTTGTCACATTCTTATAAAGTAGTCTCTAAAATGCCAAAAGGTTTTCTTAATAAAGAAAGTGATGAAGCAAAGAGATTTATAACTTGAGAATTATGTAACTCTAAAGTGTTAATGAGTTAAGAACATTTAAGACATTAGTATGTGCGACTTAATGATGTTTATTGGGAAATAACACTTGTAAAATTGGAGGAAAAGACAAGTTTGGAAACGAATTGGTAAAATGGTAATTTTACGTAAAGGAGAACATTTTTATGAAGTAAAAATGTTGAAAAAGGTGTTACACAAAATGGGCCTAAACGAAAGTGATTTTTGGGATAAATCAACGTAACGATTTAAAGGATAAGAAATGGTGATTTTCAAAGTGTAACACAAGATGGGATGAAATCCCCAAATTTGGCCTTAGACGGTAAAAGTGGAATAATGTGGACATTTGATAAATGTTAAAACACATTAATATAAGACTCAGATGAGACTAAAAAAGAATTAAGAAATGCTCGGAGCCTCAGGGTGAAAGATTCAAAAACACTGGCTAGAGAATATGGTAGCATAGCCGACGGTGCGGAGCCTATTAAAGTACATTGTTATTTGAAGGATTTAAAGAAAAATATAATGAAAGGTGGAACATGTAAAGAACTGGGTTACGTTGTGAATATAAGAAAATACAACCTAACTTGAATGGAATTAATAAATGTTCCGATTGTAAGATAATGTGAATAAGTAGAGTGATAAATTGACTAATGTCCATGAAATAAAAGGAATGATAAAGTGAAGGGATCAATTGGATAATTAAGTAACATAAGAAGGTTTAACCCATAATTAAGACGAGAGTGTGTTTAAGTTCCAACAAAAAATAAGTATTTTCTAACACGGTGCGTGCGTGTCTTGGAAGGTGATTTTCAAGGAAAATACTAAGCCAAATTTGGTGTGAGTAAATGGATGGTTTCAATTAAAAAAAAAAGTCCTTTTCCCTAGAAAAAAGGGTATTTATTTAAAGTATTTAACCGAGTCTATTTAATCAAGAAATAATGTCAAATTAAGTAAAACGGGGTTCTTTTATAAGGTTAAGGGCAATTAATCAGAATAAATAACGTTTTGTAATCAAACGGGTTAATGTGTATATATATATATATATATATATATATATATATATATATATATATATATATATAGAGAGAGAGAGAGAGAGAGAGACCCTCTCTTGTAAGGACTCCATATGGAACAGACCCCGGTACATGCCTTTTTTTTAAATGGTAAAAAATGAATATTTAGATAAAACTTCATGTATATAATCTCCAAGGTGAGAAGATAATCTCCAATTTTTTTCATCAAAAAATTCAATAAAAAATCCTTGAGATGAGGTGATATGTAATCTCCATTGCTGACTTTAGGCTGCGTGTCCATGTGAGTGTCTGCGGATATTCATTGCATATTTCATTGTGTACGTAAGTTGCGATTTACTTTCGCGTAGTGAAATAAAAAGTTTTTACCTTTGGGTTTATTTCCTAAAATCTGTGTGTTAGCAATTTATTTGTCATGGTTTGATTTTACCCACATAGATGTATTTGTTAGGGTTTAAATAAAAATTGGTTTAAAAAATGACTCCAATTAAATAAGTTTAAATTGGAATTTAAAAATTGGCTGAAATCGATATCACATAGCATTCTCAAATTGGTATCAGAGCCTGTTGCACTAAATGTGTTTGATTTTTTTCTCAGCAAAATTTTTGTGATATTGAATTTTTTTTAAATCTGATTTTCAAAATTTTCATAAGTTTTCCGATGGAGAAATTATATAATCCGATGTACATCTTTGATGGCACAAATAAATGTTTTGACGACTTAAATCGTTTAGATTTGAAGTTTGCTAAAAGAATTAAATTTTTGGAAAGACAAAATTCTCGTTTAAAAGTCGTTATGGATCAAGCAGTTCAAAACCAAATAGATTTTCTTCGTGAGAAATTTGTTGCCTTGGACCATGACTTTAGTGATTTAAAATTGTCCAAGAAGAAGAGTGATGATAGAGTTGTTTTTTTAGAAAAAGATTTGGAGGACTTTAATAATTCTAGGGTTTGTGTTTGTTCTAAAGAGGATAAAAATATTTTAATCGATGGGATTGCGGCACGTGAAATGACTCTTAGGGAAAAGTTCTCTTTTATTGAGGGGGAGAGAGATACTGTTTTAGTAATGGTTGAAAATTTGAAAAAGGCATCTAAAAAATTGGAAGAGTCTAATTCTTATCCTGAATCAAAAAATTTGTTGTTGAAAAATGATTTAAAAAACTCGAATAGTTTGAGTAGTGATGGTAATGGATCGTCTTTTTCTCATGCTTCGAGTGTCAAAGCCAAGACAATTATTTGTTTTAAAGGGTCAACCATACCTAAGGACATTACAATAGGTCAACCCAGAGGTAACTTTCCTCAAGTTTTCACATGTTCACATTGTGGTAAGAAAGATCACCTTAGGCGTTTTTATTTTGATCTTGTAAGAGGTTCTAAGAAGTTTAAGGATAGTGTTCGGTCAGTTCCCATAACCCCTCGAGTTAGGTACACGTTGGTTTGGGTTAGGAAATCACTTTTGGAGACGCTAAATGCTACATTGGTTGAGTCTCACATTGTAATACCCTATCTCGTTAAATTAATTAAATTATTTATAGATATTATATGAGGAGGAACCGATTTTAATTATAAAGATTTATGGGTAACAAATACGATTATATAGGATATTATTTGGATGATGGATTATATATGAGGGATTGTAAGTTACAGTCGAAAATATTTAATTGTAGAGAACTATTGGATAACGATTACGTATATGAATTATATGTGGATTTTAGAATTTGTAGTTATAATTAATTAAACTTTATATATGATTTTATATAGTATATAGTTGGGGCATATGCATTGAACCAAGGAAGAATGGATATTAAAAGAAGTATCATCCATTTAAAGTGGGTCGTTCAAATGACCATCACTGCCATTTGAACGACACCTAATTGTCGTTTGAGCGATACCTTCAGTCGTGGATTCGGCACTTCGTGTGGGTTGAATCATTAACGAAATTTTATTATTTCCCTTAGGCGTGAAAGTTCCTGATTCATAGAAATTCTTGTGTATTCTTTTGATCCTGGTAATGGGAAGTTATTGATCAGTTATAATTAGGGTACGACGTGGCATAAGCTCAGTAGTGATGCAGGTTAGGCCAATTGTGGTTGATGTGTCAAGGTATATGAGTGAGCTTTTCTTCTAAAGCACACTGTCCTACACTACTTGTGTGTGCGTGTGGCCTTATACTATTGCATGTAGTTTGCATATGTTACTTGATTGCTTAGGTTAACATGTTCCGTTGGTTAACCAGTATATCTAGTTATGAATTGGTAGTGTGTCTTGAGGTTTGAAAATATTGTTGGTATTAGAACCCGATGGAGCACTGGGCGCTAGCATTTCACCATATTAAGAAGTATGCGGGCTGAGGTTGTGATCACTCTATATGATTGTGTTGTTGATACCTAGGGTGACGCTAGGTTAGCATAAGAGTATCATGGAAGATATCGAGTAGGTGGACGAACATGATATGTTGTCTTGTGATTGTTGATGTGAATGACTAGAATGTTGAGGTTGTACCGGCCTAGCCTGGGCGTGATTAAAATTTGTTCGAGGAAATGTAGGTTGTGAATCCTAACATAGAAATAATCCAAATTAATGAATTCGTAGTTAATATTTCTATATTTGATGAGTATCTATTATCTCGAGGGTTGTTTAGGTAGACATGTTAGGCATGCTTGAGAACTGGCAATGAGACATTAGGGTTCGTTGTGAATGGATTAAAGATAGTGATTAACTAAATGAAATCTTTGGGTTTAAACCATAATGTGGTGATGCGTAGGATTAGAAACCATTCATAGGTAACTGGAGTACAGTTTGAGTAGTAAACCAAGAATTTTGAAGACAAAATTCCTTAAGGAGGGAAGTTTGTAATACCCCACCCTCGTTAAATTAATTAAATTATATATAGATATTATATGAGGAGAAACTGATTTTAATTATAAAGATTTGTGGGTAAAAAATACGATTATATAGGATATTATTTGGATGGTGGATTATATATAAGGGAGTGTAAGTTATATTTGAAAAGATTTAATTGTAGAGAACTAATGGATAAGGATTACATATATAAATTATATGTGGATTTTAGTATTTGTAGTTATAATTAATTAAACTTTATATGTGATTTTACATAGTATATAGTTGGGGCGGATACACTGAACAGAGGAAGAAAGGATATTAAAAGAAGTATTAGCCATTTAAAGTGGGTCGTTCAAAAGACCATCACTATCATTTGAACGACACCTAACCGTCATTTGAGTGATACCTTCAGTCGTTTGAACGAAATTAGGGAAAGGCCAATTATGTCGTTATTTTCATGTTGTCAACATGAGAACATTTGGATCATTGGGACTAAGTAAGTTGTTGATGGGGGATGATTTCTTACCTGATATGGAAAGAAACTTTGAGGATTAGATTTCTATTTGGGTGGAAATCCCACTTGTTTGAATTATAAGAGGAGTGTGGGGCTGGGCACCCATTCCCCACTACCAAAGCCTGAAGCACTCTCCCCCTTTTCGTAACTCCTTCACCATATTTTTGTTGGTGTACTAATTTTGCTCACACATATAAACACTTGTTCCCCCTCCCCTGCTAAAGGTTAGAGATACAAAAATACCAAGTCAACTATTAGGGCTTTGATGGGTGTTTTGATCTTGGAAGAAGATGGGCATGATATTATACGTATTTATAGTAGGTTTTAATGGAGAATTTATAGAGGGTTTTAAATGGTGTCTCTTGGAGCTAAACTTGGTAGTGCAACACAACCCCTTTAAGGCCACCTTAGGAGGTGGGCGTTATCATCTTCATTGATTCTTCCATGCCCTCCACTGATTTGGACTTGATTGAGGTGGGATATTCTAATCTTTATATTTGTAACTCTTTAGTGTATATTGCAGTCTTCTGATTGTTCAATATTAAGAGTAGGATTATCATGAGATAATATTGGGTTTCCTAATAAATCTGAAAATATGCATTTTTATGGAATAAAAATGTAAGATAGTATTATATTAGTGCGTTTGCTAAGAAATCTGAAAATATTCATTTTTATGGAATAAAAATGTAAGATAGTATTATTTTCGTCTGTTTGCTAATAAATCTGAAAATATGCATTTTTATGGAATAAAAATGTAAGATAGTATTATTTTAGTGTGTTTGCTAATAAATCTGAAAATATGCATTCTTATGGAATAAAAATGTAAGATAGTATTATTTTAGCGTCTTGGCTAATAAATCTGAAAATATGCATTTTTATGGAATAAAATGTATGAAATGGTTATTCTAGTATATTTTCTAGTAAAGGAAAATAATGGATATTTTATTTGAATAAAATGTAAGAAGTCATGTGTTGGCGCATTCTATTGAAAAAAGAATAATGGACATTTTTATGGAATAAAAATGTGGAATGATGTTAATGTTATCAAAATATTTGTGAAATAACTATTTTTAAGTTTCTTGCAAAAATGGAAATTTGAGTGTAATACCCCGTACTTTTGACTATATTTATTTTTGGGATTAATTAATTAAATGCGTATTAATTGGAAATTAATCCGGGTTATAAATACTAATGAGATGCGAATTGGTATTTGACTATGTGCATATATGATTATATATGTACTTGGTATTATAAAATTTGTCGTGGGATTTATATACGGCATTTTAGAAATTTTGTTGAGACGCGTGAGACCGCCGCGTCACGGTATAATATTTTGATATTAAAAGTGAATTTAAAATCTATAGTCCGTATGGTCGTTTTGAGTGCGCCATCGCATCCGGAAGGGTCGAGATAGTCAGAAAACACTAGCCGGGGGTATAGTTTGGGTCCCGGGGTATTTTTAGGCCATACCGGTAACTTAAAGGGTATTTTGGTAATTTTACATTTTGAGGAATTAAAAGTGACGAAAATTAGAGATTAAATCTGATGTGGTTATTAACCCATTAAGCCCATTAGCCAACCCATATTAACCTAGAAGGCTACGTAGGTTGTCATTTAGGTTTTCTAAGTTTCCCCAAATCAAAACCCTAGCCACCTTGAGCCACCATTGGAGATAGAGCTTGGGAGAGAAGAAACTCTGCAGAATCTTCACCGAACCTACACCAAACCAGAAATCAAACCAAGGCAAGTGTTTTAATCGTATTTAAATTCGTAGAATGTTTCCTCCATGTTAGAAATTGATAAATTTCAACTGTTCTTGGAAGATAATGAAAACCCATGTAGTTTGAGGTTTAGAACTTAAAAAAATGTGAAGAGAATTGCATGTAGTATGATAGGTAAATGATTTCCCTTATTATAATTGTGATTAGAAGGAAAGAAAACGAATTAAATTCTGGGATTTGATGATGATATGTAGTTAGGGTTCATGTTCTTGAGATAATTGGAAAAAGTGTAGAAAGGTGTAAATTAAATTAATATTTGGATGGATTGATCCCTTAGAAACATGTTAGGATGTGACTATATATGTTTAGTATTGATTATAGACCCTAAAACGTTGTTAGGATGGACTTTGGGAGAGATTAGAAGTGTTATAGATGGTGAAAAACGATTTTTGGGAAATTCTGGGCCGAAACTGGCATCTCGTTAGAAGCAGCCCCAGGTCGTTCGAACGAGCTCGTTCGAACGAGCTTCTAACGAGTTGACCAGTCGTTATTAACGAGTAGGATTTTCGTTCGATATCTCGTTCGAACGAGATATCGTTAGAAGGGTCAGTTCGTTCGAACGAACTGGGACCTCGTTCGAACATCCTCGTTCGAACGAGACTTCTAACGACCTGACAGTCCAAACTCGTTCGAAGCCTCGTTCGAACGAGACTTCTAACGAGTTGACAGTTTGACCCTTTTTGGACTGTTTTGACTTTTGGAGTTCCGGGAGATGGTTCAAGGGTAGAGTTAGCATCCCTTTGATGATAGCGATTGATTTGGGACTTTTGGGTTATTGAAATGAGTAAATCATACACTAGAGTTATATCCAATGAACCGTTTGGGTTGAGACGTGAGTGTCTACTACGATGTGAGGATGAATTATAGCGCGTATAATTATGAACCGGAATAAAATAAGTTGTGATAATTAGTTAGTACAAGAATGTGATATGTACTACGATTAAAATACGGTATTACTAAGATGTGTGTTTACTTAGTATTAGTATATGGATTGTTTGTATGACATACCTACCATGCTTGCTATCACGGGAGGTTTCGTTCGCTTAGGACCCTCTAATCCTTGTGTGCCTACGGGGGGGATATAGACTGGTACCTTGATGAACATAGGTCATTGAAAGACTTATTGTGATATTAATAAGTCCGCTGACCATGGGAGCGTAGGTATGTGCGTGACCCATGTGATGGTGACTGTGTTCGCCTCCATTATTTGTGATGTTGTTATCGGTAAACTATTCCTGAGAGATTCGGAATATGTAATCCTTATGTACGTGATGTACCGGGATGGATAGCAGAGTATGTGTGCACCATAGCTTAGATTGCGGGGTGCTTGTATCGTATATTTATGATGTGAATAATATACATTAAATTTATGGAAATCCTCATGTTAATGTTGTAAAAATATTACGGTATTGTTTCGAGTTATATAATGAGTTAACTGATAGTTATATCATTGGCATATTTAGTAACTGTGTTCACATTAAACCTCTATTTAATTACGAGAGTTGTTATGTTATATGGAACCGAGAAAATGGGTAGAACCTTTGGTAGTCTAGCTAGTTATGTTGTCAGTTAGCTAGTAGTATGGGTAGTTATAGATGGGTACTTGCGTTAGGAGTGCACAGTTAGACGAGAGGTGAGAATATAATGTGAGTGCACGTCCTAACATGTACTTTACATTTAATGTTTTAAATGTTTTTAAAGCACTTGCAGGTTTTTAAAATATAACACTTTCGGGCTCTGACCCATTTGCTTTCAAATATATTTTCTTGTAAAACCATTTTAGGTGCCCAGCCACAAGGTCACCAAGCATAGGACTCTCATTCAGGTGACGTGCTGTAGCTGGTTGTGGGAGCTACAGGGATTTGCTCATAGACGCTTCCATCTTTTGGATTCCAGAGTCACTATCTATTAGTTGTAGGGCATGTTGCCCATTTCTTTAGAGACCTCTTTTACATTTCAGTTTTCAGACTCTAGCATGTATTGCTAAGTATTCAGTTTTAGTTATTTATTTCAGTTTACTTATCAGTTGTGGGATTTGTATTGAGGAGTTTTTCCTCCAGGTTTTATTTACATATTGTGATGGTTATTCATTCTATTTCAGTATGGTGAATGGTGTTATTTAGTTATTCATTACTCTTGTTGCATGTTAATCAGATTTAATAAAATTTGGCACTTACTTTTTAAATACTAGGTGGTTAGATATAATAAAACGTTTTCGACAGTGATGCTATTAACTGAGCCAACTTGGCATTTTGAATTAATTTTATAAAGGAGTAGCTACCCGGTGCTTAATTAGTCGGGGTGTCACAGGTGGTATCAGAGCATCAGGTTCTAGTGTCCTTTAGGATCTGTACGGCTATTATGTTTCCGCTACGTTTTCTTTGATATAGAGCCCTATATTTTAGGACTGTTGTACTCTTATTGTGTACGTTTCGTTCTTCAGCTATATTAAGTTTATAAACTGCGAACTTATAAACTTTGTTCTTATTTCAGATGCCTCCACGACGTGCACGACGAGTTCCCAGGAATGCTACGCCCGAACCACAGCCCGCTCCAGTTCAGGGCTTGTTGAACGCCGCCGAGGTTGCTGCTATAGTAGCCCAAGCGGTAAATGCCGCGATTGCCGTGATTCAGCAGGCACCACCGCAGGCGCCGGTTGCCGCGCCAGTACAGGTTAATGCATTCCCGTCTGCTTGGGAGCATGTACGTGACGCTTTTCAGAAAGCGCATCCGCCAGAGTTTGCTGGAAGCTCAGATGTGGTTATCTCGAGCCAATGGAAGAAGGACATGCAGAGGCATTTGAGGATGCATGAGTGCACAGACGTTCAGAAACAGGTGCTAGCTACTTTCAAGCTAGTTGGATCTGCACTGCAGTGGTGGGAGTCTATCACCACCGCGGAGGAGAGGGATACCCTCACGATTCAGGAGTTCTGGGTGCGGTTCGACCGCAAGTACTTTCCGTCCGCAGTTCATACAGAGATGAGGAGGAAGCTGATGAGTTTGAAGCAGGAGAGCAAGACCGTGGCCGAGTATGAGGCCGAGTTCACTAACCTGTTGAACATCGTTCCAGACGAGATTCCAACAGAGAAGAAGAAGATAGAGAAGTTCACTGATGGGTTGAATTGGAGGATCCGTCAGCATCTGCTAGGGAACCTATCGTTGGCCACGTATTCTGATGTGGTTAACGCTGCATTACTACACTGCCAGGACCACCGTTTTCATATGGCCGAGGGCAAGCGGTCAGGGGAGTCTAGCCATCAGGGCAGGACTGGAGGACATGGTGCCAGCGGGGCACAGACCGGTCAGGGGCAGAGACAGACTGAGCAGGGTACCCCGCAGGGGGACAATAAGAGGTTCCGGTCAGGGAACTACAGGCAGGGACAGGGAGGTTTCCGCCAGGGCCATCAGGGTCCAAACGGCCAGCAGGGCCAACAGGGACAGAATGGGCAGCAGTTCCATCAGGGCCAGCAGGGCCAAGGGAGGAATGGTAACGGCCACCAGGGCCGGGGACAGCAGGGGCAGAGGGGAGGGAATTTCCCAGGAAAGTGCTTTACTTGTGGCAAGACTGGCCATAAGAAGCAGGATTGTCCTGATAGGGGCAGGGCCCCACAGCAGCAGCAACAGGGTACTCGCCAGGAGCCACAGAGACCTATGTTTCCAGCCGCTCTTCCTGCACCGCCACAGATGGCAGCATTGCCACCCATTCCAGCAGTCCCAGCTCAACAGGGGCAGCTACAGTATGGACGTGTCTACAACGTTCACCAGGCTACAGTTCCACAGGCACCGCCCGCGATCGAGGGTACGTTTCCTATCCATGGCACTATGGGTCGGGTGTTATTTGATACGGGTGCTACACACTGTTTTATTGCTACACACTTCGCGAAAGCTTTAGGATTGTTAGCTACGGCAGAGAGCACAGTGACGTGTGTCGACTCACCATTGGGGAGTGGGTCACTTATTTTCTTTATATGCCGGGGAGTCGGGGTAGAGGTTGGTGGTTTGGTATTGCCTGCAGACATGTTAGTGTTAGACATGCATGTTCACGATGTGATCATCGGTATGGATTGGCTCGTAGCATATAGGGCCATGATTGATTGCTTCAGCGGGAGCATTGTTTTTGCCATTCCGGGGCAAGAGATGTTTGTAGTGGCGATGCCTCGCCCAGAGGGAGGATCGACCGCTCATCTGTATTACATAGAGGAGGATACCTCTAAGGAGGTTGTTATTCCTTTAGATTCGATCCCGGTTGTCAGGGAGTATTCGGATGTGTTTCAGGAGATACCAGGCTTACCACCCAGTCGAGAGATAGACTTCGTTATTGATTTGCTACCGGGTACGAGACCTATAGCACGTGCACCGTACCGTATGGCTCCAGCTGAGATGCGAGAGTTACGGGATCAGATAGAGCAGCTATTAGGGCAGGGCTTTATTCGCAGGAGTACCTCACCTTGGGGCGCTCCAGTTTTGTTTGTGAAGAAGAGGGATGGTTCACTGAGATTGTACGTGGACTACCGAGAGTTGAATAAGGTCACGATACGGAATAAGTATCCGTTGCCTCGAATCGATGATTTATTCGACCAGTTGAGAGGAGCTTCTTTCTTCTCGAAGATTGACTTGAGGTCAGGTTACCATCAGTTGCGTATCAGGGAGGAGGATGTCTCGAAGACTGCGTTCTTGTCGAGATATGGTTCTTATGAGTTTCGGGTTATGCCTTTCGGCTTGACCAATGCTCCAGCAGTGTTTATGGACTTGATGAACAGGGTGTTCAGAGATTTCCTCGATCAGTTTGTCATTGTCTTCGTTGATGATATTCTGGTTTACTCTCAGACAGAGGAGGAGCACGCCGAGCATTTGAGGCTGGTTTTGCAGACACTTCGTCAGAACGAGCTGTATGCAAAATATGAGAAGTGCGGGTTTTGGTTGAAGGAAGTCCAGTTCTTGGGTCATATTATTTTCGATCAGGGAATATCTGTTGATCCGGGGAAGGTGTCAGCGGTGAGGGAGTGGGGACAGCCCACGACACCAACGGAGATACGTAGTTTCTTGGGTTTAGCAGGATACTACAGGAGGTTTATTCGGGGTTTCTCGGAGATAGCAGGTCCGTTAACACATCTTACTCGTAAGGGTGTGCCATATATCTGGAGTGATGCCTGTCAGTTGGCATTCGATGAGTTGAAGGACAAATTGACCTCAGCACCTGTGTTAGCGTTGCCGAGACCGGGAGTTGAGTATTTGGTTTATACCGATGCGTCTTTGCAAGGGCTTGGAGGTGTTTTGCAGCAGGAGAGACAGGCCATAGCTTATGCTTCCCGTAAGCTTAAGCCTCATGAGAAGAATTACCCCACGCATGATTTGGAGTTGGCAGCAGTAGTATTTGCCTTACGGATTTGGAGGCACTATCTTTTGGGGGAGAAGTTTCAGCTGTTCACGGACCACAAGTCACTACAATATCTGTTCACGCGGAAGGAATTGAATATGCGGCAGCGTAGGTGGCTTGAATTTGTGAAAGACTACCAGTTCGACATACAGTACCACCCGGGTAAGGCTAACGTGGTAGCAGACGCGTTAAGCCGTAGGCCAGCAGACGAGGTGGCAGAGATGTGGAAAGCGAAGTGGAAGGAATTGGGACACCAGGATGCAGTGGCCCGATCTTTCATGTCTGTGATGACCGTTACACCGCAGATTGTCACAAAGGTAGTACGGGCACATGCTAATGATTCGTTCTGTCAGGAGCAGATAGTTCGGTTGCTAGCAGAGGGAGCCGAGTCCTATACCGTTAGCTCAGACGGGGGATTACGCTTCAATGGGAGATTGGTAGTTCAGGAAGGAGAGGAATTGCGACACGATGTTATGGCAGAGTCGCACGGCTCACGGTTCGCGGTACATCCCGGAGGGGACAAAATGTACCAAGACATGAGACGGCAGTATTGGTGGAGCGGTATAAAGAAAGATATCGCTGAGTTTGTCTCGAAATGCGCCACTTGTCAGCTTGTAAAAGTGGATCATCAGAGACCAGCAGGATTGCTACAGCCGTTGGAGGTTCCGGTATGGATGTGGGAGAGCATATCCATGGATTTTGTCACGGGGTTGCCTACGTCGCAGAGGGGTCACGACTCCGTTTGGGTAATTGTGGACAGGTTGTCCAAGGTCGCTCACTTTTTACCCGTTAGGACTGATTACACTGCGGGTCAGTATGCCTAGCTCTTCATTTCAGAGATTGTGAGACTTCACGGTGTGCCCCTAAATATCGTGTCTGACAGAGACAAGATATTTGTTTCGAGGTTTTGGGAGAGTTTCCAGGAAGCCATGGGCACGGAATTGCGGTTGAGTACGGCTTATCATCCGCAGACTGATGGGCAAACCGAGCGCACCAATCAGATGTTGGAAGACATGCTACGCATGTGTATTATTGACTTCGGGGGTGGATGGGAGCAGTACCTTCCACTGGTGGAGTTTGCTTACAACAACTCCTATCAGTTCACGATTGGCATGGCTCCGTTTGAGGCATTGTACGGTAGGCCTTGTCGTTCCCCAGCATGTTGGTTAGAAGTGGGGGACAACAAACTACTTGGGCCGGAAGTGATTCAGGATACTTCGGCAAGGATTGAGTTGATTCGGAGTCGCATTCGGGTAGCTCAAGACAGGCAGAAGAGTTATGCTGATGCGAAGAGGTTTTTCAGGGAGTTCCAAGTGGGGGACCAGGTTTTGCTCAGGGTTTCTCCGATGAAGGGGATTATGCGATTCGGGAAGAAGGGGAAGTTGGCACCGAGGTATGTGGGGCCGTTTCCTATTATTGAGCGGATCGGACCAGTTGCGTATAGACTCGGGTTACCGGAGCATTTGCATCGGATTCACGACGTGTTCCATATTTCCTCGCTGAGGAAATACCTTAGGGATGATTTGGCTCATTCTCACATTGCTGTGGAGGACATCGATCTCCAGCCGGATAGCTCTTATGAGGAAGGGCCGATTGCTATTTTAGACCGAAGCGAGAGGAAACTACGGTCAAAGATAGTCCCGTTAGTACGTATTCAGTGGCGACATCACAATGTCGGGGAGTCCACATGGGAGCGCGAGGATGAGATGCGCGAACGTTATCCAGAGCTGTTTTTAGCAGGTACTTTCTAGTTTCGAATTTCGGGACGAAATTTAGTTATTAGGGGGGAAGTATGTAATACCCCGTACTTTTGACTATATTTATTTTTGGGATTAATTAATTAAATGCGTATTAATTGGAAATTAATCCGGGTTATAAATACTAATGAGATGCGAATTGGTATTTGACTATGTGCATATATGATTATATATGTACTTGGTATTATAAAATTTGTCGTGGGATTTATATACGGCATTTTAGAAATTTTGTTGAGACGCGTGAGACCGCCGCGTCACGGTATAATATTTTGATATTAAAAGTGAATTTAAAATCTATAGTCCGTATGGTCGTTTTGAGTGCGCCATCGCATCCGGAAGGGTCGAGATAGTCAGAAAACACTAGCCGGGGGTATAGTTTGGGTCCCGGGGTATTTTTAGGCCATACCGGTAACTTAAAGGGTATTTTGGTAATTTTACATTTTGAGGAATTAAAAGTGACGAAAATTAGAGATTAAATCTGATGTGGTTATTAACCCATTAAGCCCATTAGCCAACCCATATTAACCTAGAAGGCTACGTAGGTTGTCATTTAGGTTTTCTAAGTTTCCCCAAATCAAAACCCTAGCCACCTTGAGCCACCATTGGAGATAGAGCTTGGGAGAGAAGAAACTCTGCAGAATCTTCACCGAACCTACACCAAACCAGAAATCAAACCAAGGCAAGTGTTTTAATCGTATTTAAATTCGTAGAATGTTTCCTCCATGTTAGAAATTGATAAATTTCAACTGTTCTTGGAAGATAATGAAAACCCATGTAGTTTGAGGTTTAGAACTTAAAAAAATGTGAAGAGAATTGCATGTAGTATGATAGGTAAATGATTTCCCTTATTATAATTGTGATTAGAAGGAAAGAAAACGAATTAAATTCTGGGATTTGATGATGATATGTAGTTAGGGTTCATGTTCTTGAGATAATTGGAAAAAGTGTAGAAAGGTGTAAATTAAATTAATATTTGGATGGATTGATCCCTTAGAAACATGTTAGGATGTGACTATATATGTTTAGTATTGATTATAGACCCTAAAACGTTGTTAGGATGGACTTTGGGAGAGATTAGAAGTGTTATAGATGGTGAAAAACGATTTTTGGGAAATTCTGGGCCGAAACTGGCATCTCGTTAGAAGCAGCCCCAGGTCGTTCGAACGAGCTCGTTCGAACGAGCTTCTAACGAGTTGACCAGTCGTTATTAACGAGTAGGATTTTCGTTCGATATCTCGTTCGAACGAGATATCGTTAGAAGGGTCAGTTCGTTCGAACGAACTGGGACCTCGTTCGAACATCCTCGTTCGAACGAGACTTCTAACGACCTGACAGTCCAAACTCGTTCGAAGCCTCGTTCGAACGAGACTTCTAACGAGTTGACAGTTTGACCCTTTTTGGACTGTTTTGACTTTTGGAGTTCCGGGAGATGGTTCAAGGGTAGAGTTAGCATCCCTTTGATGATAGCGATTGATTTGGGACTTTTGGGTTATTGAAATGAGTAAATCATACACTAGAGTTATATCCAATGAACCGTTTGGGTTGAGACGTGAGTGTCTACTACGATGTGAGGATGAATTATAGCGCGTATAATTATGAACCGGAATAAAATAAGTTGTGATAATTAGTTAGTACAAGAATGCGATATGTACTACGATTAAAATACGGTATTACTAAGATGTGTGTTTACTTAGTATTAGTATATGGATTGTTTGTATGACATACCTACCATGCTTGCTATCACGGGAGGTTTCGTTCGCTTAGGACCCTCTAATCCTTGTGTGCCTACGGGGGGGATATAGACTGGTACCTTGATGAACATAGGTCATTGAAAGACTTATTGTGATATTAATAAGTCCGCTGACCATGGGAGCGTAGGTATGTGCGTGACCCATGTGATGGTGACTGTGTTCGCCTCCATTATTTGTGATGTTGTTATCGGTAAACTATTCCTGAGAGATTCGGAATATGTAATCCTTATGTACGTGATGTACCGGGATGGATAGCAGAGTATGTGTGCACCATAGCTTAGATTGCGGGGTGCTTGTATCGTATATTTATGATGTGAATAATATACATTAAATTTATGGAAATCCTCATGTTAATGTTGTAAAAATATTACGGTATTGTTTCGAGTTATATAATGAGTTAACTGATAGTTATATCATTGGCATATTTAGTAACTGTGTTCACATTAAACCTCTATTTAATTACGAGAGTTGTTATGTTATATGGAACCGAGAAAATGGGTAGAACCTTTGGTAGTCTAGCTAGTTATGTTGTCAGTTAGCTAGTAGTATGGGTAGTTATAGATGGGTACTTGCGTTAGGAGTGCACAGTTAGACGAGAGGTGAGAATATAATGTGAGTGCACGTCCTAACATGTACTTTACATTTAATGTTTTAAATGTTTTTAAAGCACTTGCAGGTTTTTAAAATATAACACTTTCGGGCTCTGACCCATTTGCTTTCAAATATATTTTCTTGTAAAACCATTTTAGGTGCCCAGCCACAAGGTCACCAAGCATAGGACTCTCATTCAGGTGACGTGCTGTAGCTGGTTGTGGGAGCTACAGGGATTTGCTCATAGACGCTTCCATCTTTTGGATTCCAGAGTCACTATCTATTAGTTGTAGGGCATGTTGCCCATTTCTTTAGAGACCTCTTTTACATTTCAGTTTTCAGACTCTAGCATGTATTGCTAAGTATTCAGTTTTAGTTATTTATTTCAGTTTACTTATCAGTTGTGGGATTTGTATTGAGGAGTTTTTCCTCCAGGTTTTATTTACATATTGTGATGGTTATTCATTCTATTTCAGTATGGTGAATGGTGTTATTTAGTTATTCATTACTCTTGTTGCATGTTAATCAGATTTAATAAAATTTGGCACTTACTTTTTAAATACTAGGTGGTTAGATATAATAAAACGTTTTCGACAGTGATGCTATTAACTGAGCCAACTTGGCATTTTGAATTAATTTTATAAAGGAGTAGCTACCCGGTGTTTAATTAGTCGGGGTGTCACATTGAGAACCAAGAATGAAAAGGGTGTTACTTTATGTGTTAAAGGTGTTAAAATGGCAAGTGTGAAAGTTGGGCAAAAGTGTGATACTAAACAAGTGTTAAAATGACTAAAGTGTTCTAAATGTTAAGTTTGAAAATTAATAACCAATTTGAGAAAATAACACTTGTTGAATGACTAAATTGCAAGATTAGCAAATAAATGGGTAAATTGGTAATTTACTAAAGTGGAACATATTTATGGAATAAAAATTTTAAAGAACGTCTTTACACTAATGTGTGTGAAAATGAATTAAGTCCTAAAGCGTGAATGAATTTAGTATAAATCGTGTGTATGTGTATAAGGGACTTAAAGAAGAACGGCAATAATTTTACAAGTATTAATGGGAAAAACGGATGGTTAAGTCCTGGTTTTGGCTTCGTCCGGGTAAAAGTAAAGACATAGAATAATGTGGATAGGTGTAAAATATTAAACACATTAATAAGGACTCGGATGCAATCGGGAATAAGCAAGAAGGTCCCAAAGCCCTTGGGTGAAAAGCCTCAAATCACTGGCCAGAGCATATGGTACGCATATCCATCGGTGTAGAACCCGTGTAAGTATGCGGTATAGGAAGATTTCGGCAAAAAAGTTAAATGAATGTGGAACGCGAATCAAGAAATGGATTGTGTGGTAAATATGTAAATACAACCTAAGTTGAATGAACGGAATGAATATTCCGGTAAAGGTTAAATGTACAAGTTAATGTGTAAATCTACTAATGTCCATAAGATAAGGAAAAGGGTAAGAAAGCGAGTAAATGGGTAGTTAAGCAACCTAAATGGTGAAAGTCATATTTAACACGAGTATGTCTTGTAAAAAGGATTTTCAAGATTAAATAAGTATTTTCTAACAAGGTGAATGTGTGCGTTGAAATGGTGACTTTCAATGAAAATACTAAAGTATGTTGAAACGGATAAAAAGGGTTAAATTCCAGTAAAGGAATGGTTTCGAATCAAATTAAGTGTAAAGGTTTTAAGTGTTGAACCGGGTGTGTTGGATAAAGTGGGAAATGTTAAATATGAAGAATGAAAGCCTTCAATAAGATTAAGGCCAATTAATCTGGGCAAATCAAGTTTTCAAAAATAAATTGATTAATGCATTGGAACATGTATTTTTCAAAGGTATAGATATGTAGACATATACATATTTTCACATGCATGTGGTTGTATCATGTGAGTACTCCTTTATGTCGTTCGTTTCAATACTTTTTGAATAAATCCCATTGAGCATAGGCTTGCATACCCACTTTGTTACGGAAGGTTACGAGCGGCTTCGAATTTTGAGAGCGTTATACAGGTAAGTATATTTATTTATGTTTTACATCAGTAGCTCTGTTTACTCGGACTTCAGGGTGCTCCCTATAGGTCCCTCACATAGTTTATCTGTGAATTAACTTCTCATGCTAACAATGAAATGTTAATTAAAATAAAACTAGACTAGAAACATTATTTAGGTTGTTTCATTGCACTTCACACCTAACAACTCGATTCGGATCGGGTTGACTCACGAGTAACCCATAAATTTGGGTCGGGGAATGACACACATGCTTGCATATGATGCATCACTTGCTATTTCATATCGTTGATTGCTTGCATGGTTGTTTTGTCATATGCTAGTTGTGTTATTTTATATATTTGTGCTAGTGTTATGACATGTGTAATGTTTGTATTAGATTTTCTATGTTTTTTAGAAAAAAATTAAAAAAGGCAAAAAGATTTTATTTTGATAAATTTTTTGGAAAAAGTCAAAAAGAGTTTTGTATTTTGTTTACACCGTTTATGGATAGACATTTAGGATGACCAAGTCACAACATCATTCCATATTCATGTGACTATTCGATAGTGCTTTGAGATGATACATATTGTACTTGTCTATCACATATTTCTCAAAATATTTTCATCTCAATACTATCTTTAAAATGAACCAAATGCGATAAAACTTGACAATGAAAGAATGCATGTAAGAACCGTTGCCCATGAGTAATTTGTTTAATATGAAAAAAATTATGCGTAACACGGGAAAAGGTTGTGAGTGAATAATAATCACCTCATAAAAGACATCATTTAAAGAGACCGAGAAAAAATTAAGGCAAAAAAATAATCATATGCCAAAAAAGAGCCAATTGGATTTCTCTAAGTTGAGAAAAAATAGAAACCTCAAAAGATCTTGAAAAAAGAAAAATATATTTGAGGGAGTTTGGTTAGAAATATGTAATCAACGGGTTTGCACGGTTTGACAAAGTCTTGAAAAATCATTACATAGTTTTAGACATTATTGGTGTGGAATTCATTTTAAACTTTGATTTGTTAATTTGAGTAAGTCGATGTCGTTTGAATTCAACATTTTTTTATACCAAAGGATGATTATGAAGTTCATTCGTTAGGAGTATCCATATTCATCATGCACATTTGATATGTATGTTTGAGTTGATTTACCTATTGAATATGTCCACACCCATTCATTCCGTTTCCATGATTTGGTTATCTTAATGTAAATATATGGTGTGTGGTTTTTTTGTAAAATTTGATTTTTTTGAAAAAATTGAAAAATAAAAAATAGTTGGTGAATGCTTTCAAGTTTATACTTGATGATCGTAGTTGATTTTCTTTTCTTATCATGACACTCCATGCTTATTTATGTTTATTCTTTTCCTTGCCTATTTCGGACAAAAATAAAAGGGAGAGAACGACTTATGATTTAATAGGGGAGTTTAAATTATGGGGGAGATTTGATATTTGATCTTTATTTTGATATATGTTTGTCTCATTTCAAACTTGATAAGTCACGAAGGTATTTGTTTCTTGCCTCATGTGTGTAGTTAATTATCATTATTTTTCACACCCTGATGATGATAAAGAAAAGTTGGAGATTTCAAGATGAATATTTTTTTAAAAGTTTAAAGACTTATATTTTAGTACCTTTTTAGTTTTGGGTTCATGGGTGGGTATTAGATTTGTATAGGACATTTGATTTCATAATTCGAATGTATTTAGTTTGTACCGGCGTAGACATAGGGAGTAATTTGTACGAACATAGTTTATATTATCCGGTTTATATTAGAGTATGTCGTATACCGCTACAACCATTGAAGAAAAGTTTTAGTCCAATTATGCATCAAGACGGATCTGAATATCAACATTCTTCAACACAAAAGCCTCTACAAGATATATTTTGGTAAGGTTGTATTTAAGTCCCTTAACGATTCATTAAAAGTGTTGGGATAAATTTTCTAATCTGTTTTTAATCACTTGAAGCGTTGTTTTTCGTCAAAAGAATTTTTTCTGAGCGTTGAGGCAGAGTTTTAAAAAATATTTTTTTTACATTTAGGTCGTTCGAGTGAAATCTTATTATCGTTCAAGAGACACGGGCATGTCGCGCGATGTCCTCATTCGAGCGACAACCCATCTCGTTCGAGCGACATCCTGATTCCGTTCGAGTGAGATCACCAACTCAATTTTGTTATATATACCTGATGAAATGAGTCATTTTTCCTTATGAAGACCTGATGTTTTTCAGTCTACGAAAACTGCAAACTACAGAATTGTTTTGTCTTCTTCATTTAGGGTTTAAACTTTGTTTTCAATTCACAAAAATGCCAATAGTTTAGTTAATTATTTTGGAACCTAATATACGATCTTATTGAATTTTCTCTTGTAGAGAGGGTAAATCTATGGCTAACGACTGCATGTTATTGAAGTACTTATGGGTGTTCCTTGATAATTCAGAGCTACGTGTTCTTGTGGGTTGATGTGGTTGATCTATTGCTAATTTTAGGTTGTGTGTCTATGTGAGTGTCTATGAATATTCATTGCAAATTTCATTATCTATGTAAGTTGCGATTTACTTTTGCATAGTGAAAAAAAAGGTTTTCCCTTTGGGGTTTTTCCTTGAAATTTGTGTGTCAGCAATTTATTTTTTATGGTTTGATTTTACTTACCTAGATGTATGTGTCAGGGTTTAAATAAAATTGGTTTAAAAAATGACTCCAATTAAATAAGTTTAAATTGGAATTTTTGAATTGGTTGAAATCGATATCACATAGCATTCTCACTTATCTTTGGTTGCCCATAAAACTCATGTTTCTTTTCTTTGGATAAATTGATTTCACTTTTTTAACATATGAGCTTTTGACTTCCTAGGAGTATATACAATCATTTTCTACTTGTGTTGAATTTTGGAAAGATTATTTTATGAGTATCAATTTTATCTAAGGTTTATGTTTTCTTTTTCTAGATAAAAGGTCTTCATCTCATTCTTCTCATAGTTATTGAATTTCTTTTTTAGAAAAAGAAAAACTTTTGACCTTGTGAAGTTCATTAAAGGTTATTCCACGGTCTACAAAGGAGTGATAATTATTGTTTTTAGTTCAGTATTTTTCATTCCTAAAACTTTAATTATTTTATAAAAGTAATTGAAAATCCTTTTGTAGGTTTTGATATATAGTCTTAAATTCACAAGAAGTACTTCATCATTTAGTCTTATGAGACATATATTGGCTTCTTTGGAGTCGCTTGATTCATCACTAGAATAGGTTTCTTTCGATTCACTCTATATGGCACACATCACCTTCTTACTCATATTGATCTCTTCTTCCTTTTTCTCATTCCATATTTCGTTTAGGAAAATCCTTTATAAAGTGACCATACTCATTTCATTCAAAGAAATTTTCTTCTTTGGGTTTATTTTCACAAGGTTGGTTTCGTTTGAAGTTAGATCGATTGAGTCCACATTTTTGTTGATTTTTGTGAAAACTTTTGAAAATATTTGTATAAAGTTACATCATTTTATAAGTAGTGATTTCACTTTTATTCAAGTTTCCAATGAGTGACAAGATTTTCTTTTGATCATTTTTGTCGCTTTAATCTCTTTATTTAAGTTCCATCTCATAGGTTACGCTTAATCCCACTAGTTCTTCTATGGATATATCTTCTGAGTGAAGTTGTGATTGGAGAAAAATATTCTTTGAATCCCACTTCTTTGTCATGGACTTGATGAGATTTCTTGATTTTTCATTGTCATAAAATACTTTTCCAAGATTATGAAATTTTTATATAGTCCTTAACATAAAAAAAGTCACCATTTAGATCTTTAGACTAAAAAATATACCTTTCCAAAGTAATTATTTATGAGCTAGGATCTGATACACTTTATTTTCACAGAAATATACCCAAAAGGGGGTAAATATGGTATTTATAAATTCAATGGCAATTCAAAAAAACTTTTAGCAACTTTGCTTTAGATTAACTGCAATATGAAAAGTCAATTTGAACATAAGAAATTAATCAATTAATGGGTAAGAATAATAAATTTCAACAATCAATAACAATATTAAAAATAGATTTTATAGGTAATCAAGATTATAACGTGGTTTGGCCTCGTCTACATCCACACTCGATACGGTACTTGAGAAACTTCATTATCTCTAATTTACTAAGGTAGAACTAACAACCTTACATGGATTCTCACAACTTGAAAATCGTAACCCATAAGCCATAATACTCATCCACACATGCAAGAAGAGCAATCTATAATCCAACATTGACTCCCCTAAACTACAACACTATTGGTCATGAAGATACAATGAAGTTCGACCATAGTAACAATACTAAGTTTCGTAACCAAAGTGTAAGAGAAGTTTTGCCTCAACAAGCAATAATGGTAAAATGAGTTTATTTTCTCTCTACAAAAGTAAACTTACCAATAATAACATATACAATGCCTACAAGGGTAAGGCTTTAGATCTTTGGCATGAGTGGGTAAGGGATTAGGAATTTTTCTAAAGAGGATATTTAGGTTGGAACTTTTCTCAAGTAGGTTTTCTTGAATCTTTGTCTGTAATGGAGTTTTTGTGTCTAAAACAACCAAATGGGTTTGGGACTTGGTTTCACTCTTTAGAAACTCAAAATTATTGCACAAGCTTGCAAATGGGATTTTCAATCTTGGGATGATGTTGTAATAGCTTGTGTATTTATAATGGAATCCAAAAGGGTCCTTTTTATATAATTTTCAGATTTTACTCCATAATCCTAGTTTTACAATTCATAACACTTATTATTTCTTTGCTCCTAGTTTCACTAAAAGGAGAGTTGGTCACTTTTCAATACTAGTTTCATTAACGTGAACCTTGGTCATCTACTAGATCATAAGTTCATTAACATGAACGTTGATTATTAAGAAAACGTAGTTTTATCAATGTGAACAATAATCATCTAAATAGCCCTAGTTTCACTAATGTGAATGTTGATAGCTCAATGATCCTAGTTTCACTAGCATGAAAGATGAACATATCCATGGTCCTTGGTCACCATAATCATGATTTCCTCATAATCAAAGATTCACCAGTGTGAAAATTAATTATCTCTCTTGTAATAGTTAAACTTATGAGTTTTTTTAAATTAATATATGATCCTAGCCTCACTAGTCTGAATGTTCAAGATATCCTTAATCATCATTTTACTAACATAAATGTGATCTTTTCATGATCCTAGTTTCACTAGAGTTAATTTTGATCATCCCATTGGTCCTAAATTCACCAATGTAAATGTTTATCTCTCAATGATCCATGTTTCACCGATGTGAACACTCATCATTTCTTTAACCCTAATTTAATCGATGTGAATGATTACCATCTCTTTAATCTTTATAAAAGTAATATGAAGATGTATATGTAATTTTAGTTTCACCATTATGAATATTGACCATCTCCTTCATCTTAGTTTCACGAATGTGAACTTTTATCGTATCCTTAGTCTCAATTTTACATGTCAAAGCACATAGCATCAAAACCTCGATCACTTTTCTTGGTATTCTTACTCTCCTCATAAACTTAAGATCTATGGTTAAAAAGGAAAATCGTTAAATTTTCCATATTTCAATGTCTTTGACTTATGAATAAGCTCAATCGTTGGGGCTCTTTTTGGGCACCCTCATCCCATGCCCATTATCATCATCCTTATTATGTCTTAAGGAAACACAAAAGATTCCAAAATCTAAGATAAATCAAAATCTCATTGTATACTACACTCCTAATATTGTAACCTAAATTATTATCTCATTTTTATCATGGAAACATCATAATTTGGAGAATAATGAAACACGAAATTTGTAGGCCTAAAAATTATCTTTACATTAGTGGAAATCATTCACGAATTGAACATCTAATTCAAAAGTTATAATCGAACTAATAAATATGCCTAAATAATTTTTTGAGAATTATATTGGCACAACTAGGGACATGATGATCAACATCATTTGTGATACTTTTTCCTAAAGTAAGTGTCCGTGGGGAAACTTTACCGATCTACACCACCCTAAGGAGTAATATTAATATTTTTCCTCTCTTAAATTCATATAAATAGAAGGCAAACCATATTATTTAGAGGTCCTAAATTGACTATGAAGTATTGTTATATACACTAGTTAAAAACCTGCACGGTGCACGGGATATACATTATTGTATGCAAAATAAACGAATCCAATGAAGAAATTGGAAATAGATAAAATAAAATAAGATGTAGATTGAAAATCTAGATTAGCAGTGATAAGTAAATATTCAGTAGAAATGTAAAAACACTTTTTCAAGGTTTTACATATATATATATATATATATATATATATATAGAGAGAGAGAGAGAGAGAGAGAGAAAGGGAGAGAGAAATTATAGTAGAAATGGAATATGCTAGGAGAAGTTGTCAAATGACGTTGAAGCCGACACTCATCAAATTGAATCTACATCACCATTTTTCTCATTTCATCAATGTTCCTACAATGAAGGATGGAAAAATATATGTTAAAAATAATAGAATAATATATTGTAAAGGTGAGGGAAAAGTTAATAGATAAGAAATGTAAAATACATGGCCGCACCCTTCCTTTTACAAATATGTTCAATTTCGACATCAGTATAAGAATGTGTTTTATGAGTTGTAGGAGATATAGATGAAGTAGGTGGAATTCTCTGAATGTTGTCTTGAAATTTTTTTGAGATAATGTATTTTTCTTAACCACGGACTAAGTTGTAGTTATTGCGATTGAGGTGGAATTTTTGGGAGGTACCAATGATCCTTGTGATTTCAAATGGAAGTGGATCTTCATTTACTTTAAGAAAATAGTAAAGATAGTATGTGGTAATAGAGATTATGTATGATGAATGTTATGACAAAATAGTTTATATGAATAGAAGAAATATATGCTAGCGTCATGTTTAATTTGTGCGAGCTCAGAAACTAGGACTTGGATTAAATATCCATCTTCTTTGTTGAAAAACACAAATGTTGTGCAAGTAGTGTTGTCCTTGACATTAATTTGTTGTTTGAACCTATTTATGGAGGATTGTATATTGTTATAAAGTTTGTCCTTGATTGTAAAGAGATAGAGTCGCCAACCTATTTTACTCAAAATAGGCGAAAGAATATGTTGCCACTTCAAGAGAGCGGCATCAAGGACAAACTGATGCATGCCAAACCAATAGATCGGATGTGTCGGGGGCTAAGTTACGGAATGGGAAGGTGTTAGGCACGCATGCCTCCCTTTCGGTCTCTCATGGGAAAATGTTAATATTTTCCTTTATTCCCGTGAAGTGTGTGCATGTGTTTATAAAATGGAGATTGGAATCATTCGACCCATACCATGGAAAAGATTAAGTGAGGTCATCCACAAGAATATTTCCAAAATAGTAATAATGTAGAAGATAGAATATGAGAGTTCGTTGATATATTGATTGTTATTGGGAAATGATAATATATGTGGGATGATATGTGAATAACCATAATATATGTATAATAATTATGAAAATGAGGGATTTTGAGAAATTTGGAAAATGAAAGGATTTGAAAAGTTGGACTTGAGTCTCGGATTTTAATTCGAGACATATATGTAGCCTATAAAGGCATCAAAGTTCACGTAGTTCGAATATGGAATAGGGGTGGGGTTTATCCCATAGATTCGAATGGAATTTTATTAGGTGTGTGCGTGTAGAAAATGTATTTTTGGTTTTAAAAAAGTGTGGTGGATAATTCCATTCGAAATTTACGGGTCTAACCCTCTTTTATTTGTTTTTGGGTTTTTTTAATGAAAAATAAAGTATGTGCAATATACTAACAAAAGCATAGATGTTAATATATATGAACTAGAGTGAAACTATATTATGAACCTAAAGTAACTTATGTAAAAACAAGAAATTAAAAGAGAGGGAGAAGGAATTGTACCTTCCTTGAGCTTGGATCTTGAATGAACTCCTTTGAATGTTGATGGATGTTGATGAAAGAGAAGGATATTTGGCATATTGGGTGTGAAAAGGATGGGTATTTAGGCTTGAATGGGATTTCTTATATGGAACTTCGTTGATTTCGAGAGAACGTTGCTAAGATCACTGATGTTAATGCGGTTTTTGTTGTCTGTTGGGAATGAGGTCATGGCCCTTATTTATAGGTAAAAGTTGGGTGCCGATCGACCTACCCCAGGGGGTGCCTATCGAAAGGTCACCCTTGATACTGTGCCGATAGGCAGGGTTCAGGACCTACCAATTGTTAGTCTCATTCGAACTTTTCTCGAAAAATGATCGTAGCGCACAAACCGTTTATCTGAATGTATGCATGGGGCATACCATGAAAAAGGTATTTCAAAGGTGTTAAAGTGTCCTTTGGACTCTCCCGGGTCCGGGAGTTGACTTTGGGTCAAATCTGGCTTAGAAGCACATGTCGCTCCTTTGGACAGGAGATCGTCGAACGCAAATTGATCGTTCATCTGCATGGTAAGTCAGAATCGCGCACGGGGGGGACCTATGGAAAGGTGAGGAGATGTACTTCGACATTCCAAAGAGTTTTGCTCTGTTTGGAAAGTTGACCTTGGTCAACCAGGGCTCGAAAGCACCCGGTTACCTATCGGAGTAAAACGGATCATTCGTCTGCATCGTAGGTCAGAATCTCACACCGGGATGATAATTAGTAAGGGTATTCAGTTCCCTTCATATATTCATTCAGTCTCATTCGAGCTGAAGAATTTACTTTAGTCAAACGAAGTCCGGGAGCACTCGGTGGACTCTGGATCAATTTTTGGGGAAAATTGATCGTTCGTCTGAATGGTTATGTTGTTTCGTGCATGGGGAAAACCGTTGTAAAGGTGTTTTAGTTCCCTTTGAAGATTCAAAGAGCTTTTTCTCTGATAAAAGAGTTGATCGGAGTCAAATGGGTCCCGGGGATGTTCGATGGTCTTTAGATCAGTACTCAGAGTGTGACCTACGTTTGCGATGGAAAGGGGAAGTGATAGGAGTCTAAGGAGAGACTTAGGGGTCCTATAATGTGGTGTATATAATGATACTTAATGGGTGAGCTTTCAATAAATGATGGTGGTTGAATAGACACCACATGATGGAGGGAGGTCAGTTATGCGATCCTAAGGGATGTGGATGAACGATTCAGAGGTCTGGGTCAATTCGACCTAAAAGAGGTGATGACCAAGGACTGAGGTCAATTCTAACCTAACTAAGGTGATTATCCAAGACCGAGGTTAATTCTAACCTAAGAGAGGTGACAACAGAGGACGTAGATCAATTCTAACCTAACTAGGGTGACGATCCAAGATCTAGGTCAATTTTGATCTAAGAGAGGTAACGAATGACGACCGAGGTCAATTCTGACCTAACTAAGGTGATGATCTAAGACTGAGGTCAATTTTGACCTAAAATAGGTCACGACCGAGGACTGAGGTAAATTATGACCTAACTAAGGTGACAACCCAAGATCGAGGTCAATTCTGACCTTAAAGAGGTGACGACCGAGGACTGAGGTCAATTATGACCTAACTTAAGTGACGTTCCAAGAATGACGTCAATTTTAACCTAAGAGGGGTGAAAACTGAGGACTGAGGTCAATTCTGACCTAACTGAGGTGACAATCCAAGACTGAGGACAATTCTGACCTAAAGGAGGTGACGACCGAGGGCTGAGGATAATTCTGACCTAACTAAGGTGACGATCTAAGACCGAGATCAATTCTGACCTAAAATAGGTGATGATCAAAGATCGAGGTCAATTCTGACCTAAGAGAGGTGTTGATTTCCTTCAGGAAATTTGGGGACTCTAGTGGGGATAAAGATTGGATTTTAGATTCTGCTGGGGAATGGTGAATGATCCGAGGATTTTAAGTTGGGGAAATATTTGGAGCATCCTTTGGAGACGTTGTTGGGACAATGATTCTCTGGAATTCCGCTTGGGGTGTAAAAAATAGTTTCCTTTGTGAACAAGATGCTAGAATGGTTTTGGAAAATTTAGGAATTTTTTAGGAATTTTCTAATATTTTTCTGGACTTTTAGTACAAAATTTTGGAGGGTGTACCGATCGGCATAAATGGAGGTATGACAATCGACATTGTCACAGACTTTTGGGGTACCTCGAGAAGGTGAAGGGTCAGTGCCGATCGTTGGGAGGAGGGGACTGCCAATCAGCATGACCCTTAGCCTCCTATAAAAAAGGGGCGAGTTCTCCTCATTTTGCACATCTTTCTGACTTCTTTTCTTCTGCTATAAACCTCTGCAAATCATCCTAACGTCCGAAATGTCTGGCTTCTCAAGCAGTGTGACCCATATAGCATGGCTTAATGCCGATGACTGCGCAGGGTTAGAGGGGGCCTAGGGTGCCCCTTGCATTGGGTAGCGAGAACTCTTTTGACTCGTTTGATCCTGTGGAGGATGATCAGGCTCTTCTATGCGAGACTTCGCGTCATCGTTCTTCAAGGGTGGTGAACCCTGGTGGCTATGTAAGTATTGCATGACTCTTGGTATTCCTTTCTTCTTTTTTTGACGAGATTTTTTTATTTCTTGAATCTGACAAGGATTTTCTTCATTTCTTGACAGCCTCACGTCTCCATGTCGACTATTCATGCCCATGGTACGACATGGATCAAGGATGTTTGGGAGCACCTTCCTGTTGTGGTGAGTTGGATGGTGTCCTCTGTGGGTTTTGGGAGGCTAGCTTCTGCTTTGGATGAGACACCCCACTCCACTACGATTCGATGTACTTTGGGAGAGAGATGGTGGGACATTACCCAAACCTTCCATTTTGGCTTCAGGGAGATGACGGTGACTCCTATTGATGTTCAGAAGTTGTTGGGGCTAGATAGCGAGGGTGCCCAGATTGAGGTGGACAGGATGCTAAGGGTAATGCCATATGCAATGATGGAGGCTCTGGTTGATGTGGAGAGGGTGGTTTCTGGAGATTCCCTCCACTTTTCCTCTTTGAGGGAGCGGGAGCTTTTGCTGAGGAGGAGGGTTGATGCGAATGACGGGCAGCAGGTGCATCAGATGGCCCACTTATTTATTTTGTTGATGTTGGGACATTTTTCGATGGTGACGAGTGGCGACGTCATCCATTTGTGGTTTCTACCATTTCTGAGGGTGTTTTCGAACATCCGCTTCTATGACTAGGGGAGCCTGACTTTGGCGACCCTTAACTATTCTTTTGATGCATTCAGCCAATGCTACCGACCGAATTTTACTGGGGCCACGTATCTTCTAGAGGTATTCTTTATTTTGCGCATTTTCCTTTATGCATTCCCATTATTCATTCATGCACTTCCTTTTGATTTCTTGAATGTTTATCCTTGTTCTTTACAGACATGTTTCTATGAAGTGATTGGGTTGAACACCCAATTGATTTTTTTGAAGCATGACTCCATTGGGGACTTTTGTTGGATGTTCCGATGGCGTAGGTCTAATCAGCAATCGAAGAAGAACCTTTCTATGGAGGTAGTGCGGCAGGTCTTGAATGGCATGACGAGCAAGCGGGTAAGCATTCTTTTGTCTTTGAGACTGTTCTTTTCCTTTGATGTCATTTTATTGATATTGATCCTTCGCTTTGGATGGGGATTTTCAGGTGGTCTTTTCTCCCTAGGGGACGGCTATTCAGCACATCGGGGTGACGGGTGGACATGCGCAAATGCGGCGCCTTCTAGCGCATGAGTTGGCTACTCCTGGTATCTTGGGGAGAGGGTAGTCCGACAGATTATGGAGGATGATATTGAGGTATCGCAGACAAGGCCTCCTATGTTCATGAGGCGCGTGCGGGAGATATCTGATGATGACCAAGTGGCTGCGATGATAGGATAGCCATACTCCATGTACACTGACATAGCGGTGATGTATGACTATCTGGATTTCATCAGGATTTGGATGATGCCCCCAAGCCTTTATTATGGGATGCTTCTCCCTAGGGTGGGCTCGAGTCGACAGGTGGGGTCTTCTCATAGCGCAGGTGGTGTGACTACGTCAGTGACGGTGGCGACGACGTTAGGGACTTCCTTTGTGCGACTGCATTCTCCTAGGTAAAACCTTCGGCGAGCTGATGGGGGATCGGTGTGTCTACCATATCGCCCTCATGTGATGATACCGAAGTAGTAAGGTCTGACAGAGGAGGTTCTTAGGCCTGCGATATGTCTTTTTTTATTCCCGTGATTTCTTTCTCTTTCCTCATGCCTGAATGATTTGACCTTGTCTATTCTTCCTTGCAGCATATCAGTGTTTCGACCAATTGGCTCAAGGACATCGGGGACTGGATATCTTTGGCGAATGCTCACATTCGTGAGTCAATTCTGGTGCCTTCTTGTTTGGTGTCGTCTGCCTCATTCAGGGAAGGGTCAAGCTCTAGAAGTGGTGGTATGTCATCTTGCCTCAGGGGGAATAGGGCATGCCGCAGGGATGGGGGATCCTAGAGAGAGAGAGAGAGAGAGAGAGAGAAGAAAATTGGGTTCGGGTTGAGTCCCATTATTTTTTCTGCTTTTCCTGTCAAATGTACACAGCAAAATAATGCAAATAATTTTTTTATTATTAATTTTCTTTGTTTAGTGATTAATGCGCATGATCTTTTTACTTTGCTGCTGAGACCGTAAAAATAATTTTGAAGATTGATTTTGAGAATGATTTTATTAAAATTAGTAAATGCATAGGCACAAAGGGAATTCGAAATTTCCTTAAGATAAAAATTATTTTTATTGAGTTTTTTTATTTTGACAAAAGAGGAAAAGGGGGAATTTTCCCAAAATAGGGGGTTGCCGATCGGTATGACCCCTGTCCTGCCTATTGGTATGTCAGTCCAGTCCAATCCATCCATGGCTTTGATTGTACTTTCTTCAATTGCTTGGTACTTGGTGGGGCAAGTTTTACTCCGATTTCTGTAGGGTTCCTTGTCTTAGCTTGAGAGTTTCCAAGTATAAAAGGGGGTGTGGATGGGGCTTTCCTCCTCACACTTTCACTTTCTTTCTTTTCCACATTCTTACTTTCTTACTATCTCTTAGTCTTGCAAGATGGCTCTCCCCGGTAGCATTGAGTTTGCTAACTACCTCGAAGCCTTGGAAGCAATGTGTGCTTATAATGTTGATTATGACGCCTTTCACATGCGCCAAGTCTCTTTAAAGCACAATCGGCCCATTGAGTGGAACATGCTGATGGTGGTTGTCGAGTTTTGGTATCCCGAGGACCTTGTCTTCTGCTTCGGGTTGGATGAGATTTGTCCTACCTATAAGGAATTTTATTCCATGGTGGGGATAAATCCCAACATTATTGTGGATCTGCCTAAGTTCTCCCATTCTCCCACGGAATTACTGACTGGACTTCTTTACATTTCGCCTTCGACGTCCAGGCCCTTGGTTTCAGGGGGAATGATTTCTCTTCCGGCGGTGTTATATTCCTTGCATTTTCAAGACGTGGGTGATGTTAGATATGCCGGGGCCATCATATTAGGTCTTGTTTCAAAGGTTCTGTTGGTGACTGAGGAGACGCTGGTGGACCCCCAACTAGCTGCTATCGTTTCTTGGATGTCATGCCGTCAAAATCCTGCGGCGGTGATACTAGTGGAGACCTTGAATGGACTGGATGCCTAGCGGAAGGGTCGTTCTGACTTTCTGAGGGGTAGACCTATAATGTTGCTTATATGGCTGTCAGAGAGGTTTCGTATGGCATTCCCACTTGAGTATCCTTTGCCGGAAGATCCAAACCTCTTTTTGCACTATTTTATCGGCGTATTCCTGGACATTGAGAGTTAGGGAAACTAGTTTGTAGATCACGAGGCTCGAGGCTTATGCTGGTCTATTCCTTAGAGGGGGGAGCTACTTCATATCTAGATCTTGGAGAGTACCAGTATGTCAGACTGGTTGGCCTTAGGCAGACCTCTTTCTACTTTTCCTAGCGGCTGTTGCGCCAATATTATTGGGAGAAAATTGTTCCACCGTGAACACTAAACTTCTTTCTTATGGAGGACCTGACAGAGCGTATGCGCATGCGTCTTGGTTCTCTGTGGGAGAATCATTGTCCGTCGACCCTTCCTTCTTAGTCTATTGGGCGATTCTAGCATGTCTCTGAGGAATACATGAAGTTGTTGTGGAAGAAAGTAGTGTCCAGGATTCTAGTTGTGGAGACTGGTCAGAGGTGGTTTGTCATATCTAACACTATGGAGGGAGGCATTGTCGTCTACCCTAAGCTAGTCCGGGCTTATCACTCCACGGAGAGTCTGTGATACTCCATTCAAGAAGGGGAGGTTTGGAGAGCCCAGGATGCAGGTGATGATGGTGTTGGTTCCTCTGGTAGCTGCGAGTAGGGCTTTGGGAAGCACTTTGCAATAAGTGTGGTCTTGTTCTTTGTGGGAATAATTGGAGGGTGATTTTCAGGAGTAGTGGGGCTTGTTATTATCTGGGGGGTTAGTAGGTTTAGTGTTGGCTAGGGAAGTGGTTTGACTCCTTATGCCAATGTAATCGTGCGGAAATTTTAGATAATGAAATAACTAAGTTTTTGATCATCTAGTTGTGCCTTTTGATGACTCTTTGAATTTTGAATTATCTATACTAATCGCTAAGGCATACATAATCCTTTTTTCATGTATATGTTCAAATGAATTGTCGTTCTTGGGGATAAAAAAATAATAGCATTTTGTGATAAAGAATGGGGTCGCGGTAATGTGATGCGAAAGAGTTGCCTACGTACCTCTGGGGGTTTTGAAAAATTTTGAAATTTATTTTTTTGAAAATGTTTTTAGAGGATCAGGGCCATGTAGTTCTGGGTAGGGGGAAATAAAAGAGTTTTTTTTAGAATAGAATAAAAGGGAGATGAGAAGAGTCGTAGCGCGCCAAGATTTCGGACTAGGGGTAGAATTTCTTCAAATGGTCCTGGCTGACTGGACACGCCATTTCTTCTCCGTCGAGGTCGGTGAGCACAGCAGTGTCGTTCGATAGGATCTTCTTCACAATGTAGGGGCCACTCCAATTGGTCTTGAATTTCCCTCTGGGGTCCCAAATAGGCTCTAATATTTCTTTGAGGGATAAGTCCCCTTCTGAAACATCGCGGTCCTTGACTCTCTTGTTGAATGATCACGCTATACGGCGATGGTATCCTTGTATGTGATAGAGAGCTTTCAATCTCCCCTCGTCCAAGAAGGAAAACTCATCAAGATAGCTATGGTTCCAGTCTTCCTCGTTGACTTTCCTTTCAAGCATGATGTGTAGAGAGGGTATTTCAAGCTTGAAGGGTAGGACTACTTCCATTCTGTAGACTAGAGAGTAGGGGGTAGCTCCAGTAGAGGTTTGAACTTAAGTGCGATAGCCCTAGAGGGTGTAAGGGATCGTGTCGGCACAATCATGACAACTCTCGGTTATCTTAATGATGATGGCTTTGAGATTCTTATTGGCTGCTTAGACTGCTCTGTTGGTTTGAGTTCAGTATGGAGAGGATTTATGTCTTTGAATCCCATACTCGTTGACCACTTCCATAACCTCCACCTCAAAATGTATCCCATTATCTGATACCAGCTCGTGTGGGACCCCATATCGACAGATGATGGTTTTCTTGATGAATTTGGCCACTTTCTCGGCATTCATAACTGCGTATGACTCGTCTTCGACCCATTTGGTGAAGTAGTCAATAGGGACAATGATGAACTCATATCCATTGGATGCCTTCGATGTAACTTTCCCTATGATGTCGATGCCCCATGTGGAAAACATCCAGGGAGAAGTCATATTGTACAATTCTCGCAGAGGCATATGTTTTAGGTTGGAGAACTATTAGCATTTGAGACATCTTCAAACATAGGCTGTGCAGTCCTGAACCATAGTAGTCCAGTAGTATCTGTGTCAAATGATATTTTTAGCGAGCATATGGCCGTTCATGTGGGGTCCGCATTCCTCGCTATGGATTTTCTGCATCATTTCTTCAATGTCAGCCCCTACAATACAGTATAAATGGTTCCATTAAAGTTTCTCTTAAATAGTGCTTTATCATAGACAAAGTACTGTGCGGCCAATCTGCGGAGAGTTGCTCAGTCTTTCTTATCATCTTCTTAGGGATACCTATCATTTTTTAGGATGTGTCAAATATCATAGTACCAGTAGTCGGCTATTTTGAGTTCTTCCTCCGTGCAGATCTCGATGTGTGATGCGACTAAGAATTTGTATCAAAAGTGCATTTTACTCTAGGCTCAAGTGCAAGCCTGTCGCTCAAGTAGTAACCCGGTAAGTCGGGATCGTATCCACAGGGATCGAGATTGCCAAATAGTAATAAGAAAAATTATTAAATCTTGAAATGATTTCTTAAAAGAAACAAAAAGATGATTAATGATTGGCAAAATTTCTAGTGAAATAAAAATTTACTTAAGAAAAACAAACTGAAAATTGCAAAAAAATTTAGATCTGACAAATGGGAGAAAATAGGGTAGGGTACAATCCCTCAATCCTTAACAAATTACCGTATAGAATACTAGAATTGTAAATTAAAGTTATTGACTAGATCTGGTCTTTATAAATTCTAAGCATTACATATATGAGGGATCTAGCCCGCATCATATGAAATCAAAGATAGATATAAAGCGGTGAATGATAAATTATACTCGCAAAGATTTCTTAAACATCTCAAGTACCTAGGGCAAGAGAGATTTAAAGATTGACAATGTTTGTATGAGTTTCTTTCACGATTCAATCAATATTTTAATTTAACCTCTATTTTCTACATAAATAATTTACCTTGGATTGAGTTCATGTACCCCAAACCTTGGGAATTTAGCTACTCATGATTTGGTTCAAGAATAAATTCACATATAAAATTATGGATCTACAAGACATTGTAAATAATTTGCAAATAATAAAACTAGAGAATGGAAAGATTTTACTTGAATTCAGCAACAAAAACGGAATTGGAATTCAGAATTTCTTACAAAATAGGGTTCATGAAAACTCTTGAAGGAATAGAAAATTTTCTCTCAAAATCTAACCCTAAAATTCAACCTCTAATTCTCTCTAGAACTCTCAACCTAGCAACCTCTAACCTAGCCACTCCTAACCTAGCCACCCTCAAATGATGTAGGGCATGGGCTTTTATAGCACAAAGTCTCGAAATTGACAGATCAATTTGCTTGTGACACAAGTTTCACCATTTAGCACGCCAAAATCTGCATAATTAATGTCAGGATTTCGCGTGACCGGATCGGTTCGGATTACCCTCGGATCGGTCCGATATCCACCGGATCGGTTCTTTTATTTCTACCGGATCGGTCTGGTCCTAGTCGGATCGGTTCTTTTTCCATTTCCATCGATTTGCTATCCATCCGGGGTATACTGGACTTGGTCAATTCGGATCGGTCCAGTTTCCATTGGATCAATCCGATTTTCTTCTACTTTGACTTTTTCCTTACAACTTTGACTAGCCATATCTTCTGATCTAGAACTCCGATTTGGGTGCCGTTTCTTCCTATGCTCTTGTGAACTCATTCTCTTCAACTTCACTTTTGGTGTCGCCTTCGATTTTTGAGTGGAACTTTACTCTTTTGCCCTTTGACTTTTCTTTTGATTTTCTTCTTTTCCTTTCTTGCAATCCATTCCTGAAAACTTCATCACAATTACACAAAAACTAGGGAATATTGTTAAAAATATACAATAGAGTGATATGGACTAAAAATGATTCAATTACCTTGTTCGAGATATTAAAATCACCAAATTAAGGGGCTAAATTCAGAAGAATTTACGCTTGGTCAATGTGGTAGCAGTGGGTTGGTTTGTCTTATTTCTCGACAAGTAAGGGGGCCATGGTTATTCCTTCGAGCATGTCAATCATGGAGGCTAAGGTGGCAAGGGCATCAGCCAGGTTATTCTTTGCTCGGGGCAGGTAGTGGAAGGTGATTTCTTATAATTGGGAAGCCAGTTGTTCAAGGTGGGCATAAAAGGGTAAGAGTTTCTCATCCTTAGCTTTCCACTTCTTGAGTACTTGACTGATGATGAGGGTTGAATCCCCGTAGACATAGAGGTATCGAATTTCTTTCCTGAGGGAAACTTTGAGGCCTATCGTATACGCCTCATATTCATTCATGTTGTTGGTGTAAGAAAAATCCCATTTTATGGCAATGGGAGTGTGGGAGTCATCAAGGGCATTTAGGAGAATTCTAATGCCATATCCTTTTTTGTTAGCAGCACCGTCAAAGAACGTTTGCCATCTAAGATCTTCTTGGGAGGCATAAAGGATATTCTCATCTGGGAATTCAAAAATCCAGACATCGCCCTCTTCCATAGGGTAGTCAGCAAGGTAGTCATAGATTTATCTTCCTTTCATGGATTTCTGTGTGACATAGGTGATATCAAACTCGGCTATAAGCATTAACCAATGGGTCATTTGGCTAGATTGGGTGGGCTTCTTGAGTAGGTACTTCATGGGATCCATTCGGGATACGAGTCTGATGGGGAAGCGAGCATGTAGTGTCGTAACTTTTGGGTAACCCAAATAAGAGCGACACGTGCTTTTTCTAAAGCGGTGTAGTTAATTTCATAACTGGCCAATTTTCAACTGGCATAGTAGATGTCTTTCTCCTTGCGAGTTTCTTCAAGGTATTGAGCTAGCAGAGCCCTGGTTGCAGTATTAGTCACGGTTAGGTATAAGAGTAAGGGAAGACTAAGCTACGATGGCATAAGTACCGAAGTTCGGGTTAGGTATTTCTTAATTCAATCGAAGGCTTCTTGAAAAGTTCCATTCGAGACCTTGGTTGAATCCTTTCGGAGGAGTTTGAAGATGGGTTCACAGATGGAAGTCAATTGGATGATGAATCGACTAATGTACTGTAATTTCCCAAGGATTGCTCGAACTTCTTTCTCCATTCGGGGATATGGCATCTCAAGAATGGATTTTACCTTAGCAGGATCTTCTTCTATCCCTTTCTCACTGACTATGAATCTTAAGAGTTTTCCTTTAGTAACGTTAAAGACACACTTTCTGTGGGTTAAGCTGCATTTGGTATTGTCGTAGCCATTCAAAGAATTTTCGGAGAGCGGGAACATGACCTTCTCTAGTCTTGGACTTGATAATCATGTCATCTAACTAGACCTCGACTTCCTTGTGTATCAGATCATGCTGATGGTTGTGGAAGCCCTTTGATAGGTAGCCCCTATAATTTTTAGACCAAATGTCATGACAATGTAGCAAAAGGTTCCCCAATGGGTGATGAATGCCATTTTCTCTTGATGATCAGGGTGCATCTTGATCTGGTTATATCCGGCAAACCCAACGATGAATGACTTGAGAGCGTGACTGGATGTATTGTCTACTATCATATCGATGTTGGGTAGCGGGTAATCATCCTTCGGATAGGCCTTATTCAAGTCTCAGTAGTCGACACACATGCAGACATTTCCTCCTAATTTCGGCATGGGTACGATATTGGCTAGCCATGTAGGATACTCAATTACTTGAATTAATCCCACGTTCAATTTCTTAACTACTTCTTATTTTACTTTGAGTGACCATTTGGTGTAGAACTTTCGCAGATTATGTTTGATTGGTTTACATTTCGAGAGAGTTAGAATCTCATGTTGTGCTATCTCAGGGTCAATACCGGGCATATCGTCGGACCATGCAAATACATCCACAAATTCCTTCAGTATCTCTTCGAGTTGTGTGCGCTCGTGCTCATCAAGGGTATCCCCTATCCTAATCTCACGCATTTGGCTACTAGAACCGAGATTAATAACAACAATTTCATCTTCATTAACTAGAACGTGATTATGTTATTTGGTATTAACCTTATTTAGATCAGTTGCGAATTATTCATTTGAAAATTCATCATCATCAAGAGTTTGGTTAGAATTAAGGCAATTAATGTAAGGCACATCAAGATTCTCAAAATCTTCATTTATTTCATTGATAGGAAAAACAGCATTGAGAACCTCATCATAGGAGGTCTCAGTTACATCAGAGTGAGAGGAAACAACTAAATGGGAAAGGAGGTAAACATCAGGGTTAGGTTGAATATCAGCAGGTGGCACAAGTGTAGCATGCCAGTTGAGAAGAGGTGTATTAGCATCTTTGATGAGGTAGGATGGATTAGATGATGTAGTCCCTGAGTGGATCATGCAAAGTACCAGCCCCAGTATCTATAAGTTGAAAGAATCCTCGGAGTCCTTGTCCTCAGAATCCCTGATATCAGTTATGGTCTCCTTAGTGAGTGGTTGTACACATAGCTGGGAACTTTCGGCCCCTGGGTAGCTGTCTTGAAAAATGATCTCCATTATTGTATTTATTCTTTTATCTATAGGGTCATACCAAGGTTCAGGGAAGCCGCATAAGGGGAAATCTTCACCCTCTCTAATAAATCTTCTATTTAGGGAATCCCCCGAGATAGTTCGGGCGCGTTCTAACTTTCTCTTCAGTCGAGGCTGACGGATCAATCTGAGTTCTTCTTCTGATGGTTGATAGCCCAAGCCACAAGGAGGAAAGGACTCCTTTAACACAATAGGTTCAGTTATCCCTTGTTTTTTTTGCCCTAGCCCCAGTCTGAGAATAAAGTGCATAGTCTTGAACATTTAGAATACAATAACGTTTCCACGAGGATCATATTCTGGACAAACCATATCTTTGAAGTCGTCCCCTATTGGGAGTAGGAGTGGTTCGACCTAGAAGCCTGATAGTAGCATATCGTTCACCCCGTGTTGTATCTCGAGTACCAGATTACTAGTGCTTGCATTATCGGTGTTGTCACTATCTCTTAAGATGGTGATAACTTGTCCATTGGCAAAGAATTTCAATTTCTAATGAAGGGAAGAAGACACTACTTTGATACTGTGGAGCCACGATCATCCGAGCAACAGATTAAAATAGGCTGGGATGTCGATGACTTATAATTCAACAACAGGATTTACAGGTCTATCCCTTATTGTAAGCATGATAGATCCCATTACTTCGCGATGGGTGTTTTCATAGGTACGTATGGTAGCAGAGGTTGGAGCAAGGTCGCTCACTTTTAATCCCAGACAGTTGAGGGTTCTTAGTGGGCACACATTCAGGGTTGATCCGTTATCGATGAGTGAGAGGGGGATAGTTTTCCCATGACTTCAATAGATATATTGAGAGCATGATTGTGGTTGGGACTAGTCTTAGGGATTTCCTCTACGGTGAAGGAGAGCATTGGAGTAGAGGTCAAGGATCTAACTAGGTTCACTACTTCTTCTGGGGTGGTTGAGGGAGGAACTATGGGTCCTGTGAGTAGCTTGATTAGGGAATTTCAGTGTAGTTGGGAAGACATGAAAAGTCCCCATATAGTGATGTTATCTTGGGTCTTCTTCAGTTAATCAAGGACCTTACTTTCTTCAAGAGTCATTTCTGGCATAGGAAGATTCTCAACACCTTTTCGTTTATCGCTTACTGATGGTTGTAAGCTTGGATTCTGATAATGTCTCTCCGACCTGATCATGTGGTTCACAAAAGAGGGAAACAAATAGAAACTTTATTTCTTCATTGATATCGGGTTGCTCTTCTACCTAGTTGATCTCTCCTAGCAGCTCCTCGAATGGTATCATTACGCATAGGTTAGCTATCAGACCAGTCTTTCCTGAATCTGGCTCTTCATCTGAATCTTCAAAATCGTCTCCCCATCCAGTGGCAATGATATTGTCTTTCTATGCAAAGTTAATACACTCTACAACTTATATGGCTTCTTCGTATAATTTTTCCCATTCGGTAGGGAAATACCGGACTGAAGGGATAAGGTGACCTTATAATTTCAAAGAGTCAAGCAGCTCGGATATGCTACAAATATCACCAGTCTGTCAAAACAAATTCGTCATGATCTGAACTAGGTCATCTAGACTGACTTCGTCGGTTGGCACTACCCATTTGTCTGACTCTTGAGCCCATTTTTGAGCTTCTAAAAATAATCCATGGAATCTCTAACAGTTGATGGTCATCTGGGAGGTCAATTTCAGCCCGAACTCTAGGATTTGGTTCCACACTTCTGATAATTCCATATCTTTTCCTCAAAACTGGGTATGGACAACGATGAAGGCTCTACTGAGGAGTGATAAGGTTTGATCGGCAAGGTTGGTAGGGTGTAAGAGGAAATATGGGAATGTCTAGAGAAGTTTAGGAGAGTATATGGGTATGACTAGTGATTTACTTGGCATGATTTGGGTAGATGGGTCAAGTTCTAAGTCTTCTTCTCGGAAGATGGAATTTTCATGAATTGGGAGTGGATTATGGGTAGTGTTTGGCTTAGGATTAGCTGGTGGGCCGATGATACCTCGGTTAATTAGGCTTTGGATTGTGTTTCGGAGATAAAAACATCGGTATGTGGTATGGCCAGCAGTTTTGTGATAGTCACAATGGGCATCAGGTTTGAAATTTTTCAAAAGTGGATTTGGTAACGGACGAGGGTCCAAGGTTTTGATCAAGTTTTGGTTTAAGATAGCCTAGTAGACTTTGGAGAGAGGAGAGTGAAGCTCGGTATATTCATTTCAAATTGAGTTTGGGTGAATTTTTGGTGCCCACGAAGCGGCAAGCTGAGAGATGTTGTTTATAGTAGAAACTGTGGTACTATCAGGCTTTTCAAACTTTCTAGGAGCAAACTGTCCAGATATTTTCTTTTGTTCAACTTTTGTCTTGACAAGGCCTTCTTCGATTTTTACTCATGTTTCTTGGAGGGATCGAAAGTGAGGGTAATACTCTCCTCCCATAATTGCTCGGACATGAGGTAGAAAGTTATTCTTCATAATACTGACTTGTTCTTCTTCGAAAGGCCGATTAGTCATGGTAGATTCTTTTTCTCTCCATCTTTCAATGAAGTTGCTGACTGATTCCCCGGGATTCTATTTAAGTAGCTCTAAGTCACGACGGGTAACCTCTAGCTCCTCATTGTACTTGTACTTTGACATGAACTCACGGGAAATGTCTTCCCAACTAATAATTTTATATTTTTCAAGGGATAGGAACCAACGAAGGGTGCTATCTTTCAGAGTGTGGTTGAACATCTGATCCATTATTTCTTCGGAAGCCCCTAGGAGAGTCATGAATCGGTGATACCTACGTAGATAAATGATCGGGGGTCCACTACCTCCAAACTTCTCGATATTAGGCATCTTGAAATCTTCTGGTAACCTGACTTTAGGATAAGGAGACATATGGGTGTAGTCCATGTAGTTCCCAGAGATTTTGACCTGATCGAATTTCTTGGTTAGAATCTTGAGTTCTTTCTTGAACTTGTTCAATTCTTCTTCTATTTTATCAATAGTTACGAGTAAATTAGCCCTGGTTTAAGCAAGGTTTGGCATAGGAATCTAGGTTGGTGGTGGCCCATTAGCAGGAGGAGCGCGTGGAACATGATGGTATTCTTCAGGAACCCAGATAGGCTCGGGTGAAGGCGAATCCATGGCACGAGGGAAAATGGCCTCAGGATCTTCGGGGATAAGGATCTAATTTATTTTTATCTCATGAACCTCGGTTTGAAGGTTGTCAATTTTGGCGATGAGCTGAGACAAAACTATCAACAAATCTGGATGTACATTTGGCACTTGATCCGTGTTCTCCATGGAAGGCGGGTGAGTCTCTGATTCGGAAGAAGTAAGGGGACTAACAGAACTTCGGGGTGATTCGACTGAAGATCGAATCCAATAGGGAGCCAGGCCAAGGGTATTTGATCGACCTGAGAAGGAAAAAATGGAATTTATTTCGGAGAAGAGGAATGGAATTTTGTTCTTTTTGGAGGAAAAATAGGAAAATATTTTTGACATTTTTGGAGAAGATGAGGACAAAAAGATTTGTTTTTCTTTTGTTTTGAGGGAAAAGGAGGAAAAATATTTTTGGCATTTTTGATAAAAGAGGGAGAAATGTTTTTGTACACTTTTTGGGGAAAATGGAGAGGAAGAGACTAGAGACGGCCTCAGCATGATTATTACGTTTATTAGGTTCTCACTTATTTTAAGTTTACCTAAATGCAAAATGAAATGTCGTACGAGACCTGACCCTAGAAAAATTAGGTTTGCAACATACGTAAAGCTATGGCTGGACTTGCAATCAGGCTCACGGGTAGGGTCCCATTTTAAAAATTTGGGCGACAGGTCGACCCAAAATTTTTAGCAAATTTTTTGATCGAAGTCGGCTATCTAGCATGTGTTTCCTGGGCTTGACACCTATATACGGGAATGCAGTTGGTTAGGTGAATCGAAAAGGTCTCCTCCCTTTGGCGTCACTTTCACGATATACGTCTTGCTTTTGAGGTCAATCGGTACGTGTGGAGAAGCCATTTGATATACCGAAGTGTACGTTAATTGCCTCACTATATACCTCGTGGGAATGGTATGTGTGAGAGAGAATTCGATATACTCGATGTACGTGAATGAGTTCCCAGCGATATACCTCCCGTCATGACTTTGGTCAAGTGGTACGATGCGAGGGAGCCGTTCGATGTACATCAAAGGTACTTGGCCAATGGAAAGTGAGAGTCATATCGCTTAGGCTAACTACGCCCTGTCGGACCAGCGCCCATCACGAAGTGACTCTCCAGTTACGGGACAAAATTTGGTCAATAACAATACTCTTTGGTGAGGTCGTGTGAATCATGAATGATTCATTTATTAGTATCTTATGGAGAGAGTATTTTTTTCTTGATGATGCCAAACAGGGAGCAAAGTACAAGTACCAATAGTGAAGCCATACCAAGCGTGGATAAGTGATGTGTGAGTGATATCTAACTATCTACAAGTGAGTGTGTGATGAGTGAGCATGGATATATACAAGTGGAGGTGTGTGTTGGTGACACCTAAGCATGGATTTCTAAGTAATGTGTGGAATATGTGGATATATGTGATCCTAGGTGCATGTGGTGTGAAGTGTACATGGAGAGCCTTCTACAAGTGTGTGAATAGTAACATAAGCATGAGGTAGATATGACTAATAAAGGGGAACATGCAAATAGGGGAATATACAAGAAAATAAAACACCCATGTAAACAGAGTCTAGCCCTCTTAAAAATAGTTCCCAGCAGAGTTGCCACTGTGGCCATCCCGATCAGTGTGGCGTTCGTTCTGGAGGGGGAAGGAGGAGGATTCCCCAAGGAAGAACTGCGTCACGATCTAGCACCATTTTTTTTCTAAAAGGGCGCTTTGATCGTCGTCGGTGTGGGGTGAATGTAAATAGATAGAGTCGCCAGCCTATTTTTCTCAAAACAGGTAAACAAATATGTTGCCACTTCAAGAGAGCGTCATCAAGGACAAACTGATGTATGCGAAATCAATAGATTGGAGGTCTGGGATCTGAGTTACAGAATGGGAAGGTGTTAGGCACAATACCGCCCTTTTGGTCTCTTATGGGAAAATGTTAATATTTTCCTTTATCCCGTGAAGTGTGTGCATGTGTTTATATAATGGAGATTGGAATCATTCGACCCATATACCATGGAAAAGATAAGGTGAGGTCATCCACGGGAATATTCCCAATATATAGTAATAATGTAGAAGATATAATATAAGCATTCATCGAGATATTGATCATTATTGGAAAATAATAATATATGTGGTTGAGACGCGAACAAGCATAATATATGTATAATAATTATGAAAATGAGGGATTTTGAGAAATTTGGAAAATGAAAGAAATTGAAAAGTTGGACTCGAGTCTCAGATTTTAATTCGAGATGCCTACGTAGCCTATAAAGCACTGTTCTAAAAAACCCGCCTAGGCTTGAGGCTTGGGAGAAACGCCCCGCCTTAATATTTTTATGCCTTGTTCTTGGTAAAGCCCTTAAGGCACACTTTTTTCTAAAAACAACAATGCTTTAGTGAAACGATATCACCTTTTAAAGATTTTTTTTACAAATCGGACCATTCTCTCATCCAAAATCATCAAATACTATTTTGATTTGCATATATTCAGACATATTTTTATGATATGTACAATTTTAGCATTTTAATAGCCTTGTTATGGTTAAAAACTATATATTAAGAAAGCCTAAACGCCTTTTGACGCCTAAGGCCCACCTAGGCTTCTAAGGCTTAAGGCTTGAGGCTTGGCCTCCATGCCTCGATCACGCCCCGCATTATTTAGAACCTTTCTATAAAGGCATCAAAGTCCACGTAGTTCGAATGTAGAATAGGGGTGGGGTTTATCCCATAGATTCTAACGAAATTTTATTATGTGTGTGCGTGTATAAAATGTATTTTTGATTTTGAAAAAGTGTGGTGGATAATTTCGTTCGGAATTTACGGGTCTAACCCTCTTTTATTTGTTTTTGGAGTTTTTATGAAAAATAAAGTATGTGCAATATACTAATAAAAGCGTAGATGTTAATATGTATGAACTAGAGTGAAACTAGATTATGAACCTAAAGTAAGTTATGTAAAAATAAGAAATTAAAAGAGAGGGAGAAGGAATTGGACCTTCCTTAGAGCTTGAGCTTGAGCTTGGATCTTGGATGAACTCCTTTGAATGTTGATGGATGTTTATGAGAGAGAATGATATTTGGCAAATTGGGTGTGAAAAGGATGGGTATTTAGGCTTGAATGGGTTTCTCATATAAAACTTCGCTGATTTTGAGAGAATGTTGCTGTTGAGTTTTTTGTTGTCTGTTGGGAATGAGGACATGGCCCTTATTTATAGGGAAAAAGGTGGGTGCTGATCGGCCTACCCCAGGGGGTGCCTATCGGCAGGTCACCATTGACACTGTGCCGATATGCAGGGTTCAGGACCTCCCAATTGGTAGTCTTATGCGGACTTTTTGGAAAAAATGATCGTAGCACACAAACTATTGATCCGAATTATGCACGGGGCATACCGTTAGAAAGTTATTTCATAAGCCTTTGAGAGTCTTTTGGACCACTCCCGGGTCCGGGAGTTGACTTTGGGTCAAATGTGGCTCAGAAGTGCACGTCGGTCCTTTGGACGGGAGATCGTCGGATGCAAATAGATCGTTCATCCACATGGTAAGTCAGAATTGCACATGGGGTGGACCGTTGGAAAGGTTAGGAGATGTAATTAGATATTCCAAAAAGTTTTGCTCGGTTCAGAAAGTAGACCTTGGTCAACCGGGGCCCAAAAGCGCCCGGTGATCTCTCGGAGTAAAACGGATTGTTCGTCCGCATCGTAGGTCAGAATCTTGCACATGGAGGATTTTTAGAAAGGGTATTCAATGACCTTCAGAGATTCATTCAGTCTCATTCGAGCTGAAGAGTTGACTTTGGTCAAACGGAGTCCGGGAGAGCCCGGTGGCCTCCGGATCGATTTTTGAGCGAAAACTAATTATTCGTCTGAACGATTATGATACTTCATGCACGGGGCAGACTGTTGGAAAGGGGTTTCAGTGCCCTTTGAAGATTCAAAGAGCTTTCACTCTGACGAAAGAGTTGACCAGAGTCAAATGGGGCCCAGGGGCTCCCGATGGACTCTATATCGGTACTCGGAGTGCGACCTAGGTTTGCGATTGAAAGGGGAAGTGCTAGGAGTGTAAGGAGAGACTTAGGAGGTCCTAGAATGTGGTGTATACAATGGTAAAGTTGGTTGCAGATGTAAAATAAGCAGTTAAAAGTTGTATGTTTAAGAAAGCAGGGGGGGATACATAGAACAAAAGGAAGCAAAATAATTATAATTTGCTATGAATCATATGTCATATATGGTAAAATAAATTAATAAAGGAAACCATTTCAATAGAATTATAACAACATCCTCACCAATTAATATTAAGGTAATCAGGCATCGAAGGACACTTGTAATTGTAACACCCCGCGTTTTTATTAGTTTATTTAATAAATTAAATTGGAAAACTCGAGAAAAATAAATTTTATAATTTTATTGGTTAAATATGTTGGTTATGAATTTAGAAGAATAAAACTTCAAGCGAAATTGAAATCGGAGTTAAAACGGATTTTATATTAATTTTTAAATATTTGTCCCTTATAAATTTTTTTAAGCGAAACTGTCAAAATAACTGGGGGATCGATCGATCTAACCCAACAGTTTTCGTGCACTGTAATTTTTTTTTTTACGAATTTTGTTACTTTTAAAACTCTTTCACTTATATATAATTAAAGTGATGGGGCTAGACTTTTAAACACTCATTTGTGAAAACCCTAAGAGCAGAAGACTCTCTAATGCTCATCATCTTCCACCTCAAAACCCTAGCAACCATTACTATTTCTTTTCAAGCTCAGTTTTGAAGGCCAAGACTAATCTGTCCCAAGTTGATTCAAGATGGGTTTTTATCCGTTTTTCGAGAGGAACTCATATATCGAATCATATTTTTTGTCCAACAAATCACAGGCATGTTACCCTATTCTTTTCCTTTAGTGTTATGTGTCTTGATTCTAACCTCCATTAAACTCATGTTTTCTAAATAAAGTTATGAATATAATTATCAAAGAGATAAATTTTGGGACTGTTTTGCATGAAATATTAATGTTACTTAATACGTATAACCTTGTTGTTCTTTGGGTTGGGTTGGCGTAGTCGGTTGTATTATGGGCATGTGCATGTAGAGGAGCCCTTAGAAAGCAAATTTTGATATTTCATGTGAGAACCCTAGATTAAATTAATTACTTGTGTTGGAAAATAATAACTATGACAGGACTTGCACATAGCTATTACTCTGAAAATCATAATATTTATGTGTCCTTGATTTCCACTATTTAGATTAAAAAAATTTAATTGGGAAATTAATGTTGTTATGAATGTTGCTATAAATTGTTAATTGTGCCACTTTATGGAAGTATTATAATTTTCGATATCTCGGAGACGTTGGGTATTGTAGGTAATTGATTTTCACCCCTTGTTATAGTACACTTGTTAGGTATGGGACTAGTAAGTGGGCCTTAGTTGCAATTTATGCTAATTAGGTATGAGAGTAGTTAGTGTGAGTCTATGCGGGTTATATAATTCGGGGTGGGGGATGATTTTCTATGTTATGCCATTGTTACGATAGCCTAGGATTGATATCTAGGTGGAGTGAAATTTTGATAATCATCATTTACTTAGGATAGGACGAATTTGTGTTTTGGGAACCCTTAGTTGGGACTAAGGGGTATTTTGAGGATTTTCACATCGCTATCAAGGGTGGGGGAAAAATATTTAATTAATGAGTATAAGAAATTTTGGAAATTAATATTGCAGGACTAAAACAGATATTAAAATTTATTGGCGACATAATGTATCTAGGGCCGACAGTTTAAACGGGTCAAAGGACGATTTATGTCGTGTCATGTGTGAAATCTTGTCATATCGCGTGGATCGCAGGATAAAAACGGATCAGACGGAGGACTTGACAAAGGGATGTGTGTGTGTGTGGAACCTTGTCATAGCGCGAGGATCGCAGGATAAAAACGGATCAGGTGACGGACTTGACAAGGGGACGTGTATCTTTTAATGAAATTTAATATTGTTGGGAAGGTGGGTTAATTAAAATAATATTGGTGTGACTTTTTAAAGAAACCTTATGGGTAGTTAGAAATTTACTTTTGGTGATTATTAACCTTCGAAATTAAAATATTTTATTGTTATGGTCGATATATATAGCACTATTGTCTGGGTTCAAGGACCCTAATTGAGAAGAGTAACCAGTTTTCATGATCGGGGCTTTGGCTATGACACATGCGTTGAGTAATCTTTTTCAGGATTTATTTGGGAGTTGCTGCATAGGACTCGTTGGAGATTTTTTTGGAGGCACAGCTAGATTAATTTTATTGCTTTTGTAGTTAGATTTCTCTTTCCATTCCGTCGCATTATTTATGAGACTACTTTTGAGGTTATTCGGACTTTCGGTTCAAAAGTTGTTTTAAGATTTCAGTTGGATTTATTTATTTAATTATTGAGCTATTCGGAGATCACATGTGATGGATTTTGATCACAGTTTGGTGTTTTTATCAGTTGGATGTCATTCATATTTGGGTTTGATTTAAATAATTTATCTTATAGATTAAAATTTTTATGTCTCATATTTTTCACATGCTAAGGATGATATTTAATTTACTCTCACCCGGCTTAGTTTTGGTGGCGATCAACGCCAGAATTAAGCGAGGTGTGACAATAATGTATTCATCATACGGGGGAACATGAATGAATAAAGCCAATGGCTTGAATACAAATATCAATTCATCATCATCAATTAATATTCACTTATTTCTATCATAGTAGTATATCGACAAATTTATTCGAGAAAAATTGAATCATAATATATGTTATGCACTTATGCGTAATGTGATAAATATATTGTAGGCAAAAGAAAGTGATAGTAATATTGTAGTAATATACAAATAATAAGTATTACTACAGAAAGTAGATTGCACAAACATAAGCAAAAAACCATGAAATCGAGTACAACGTTATAGGTTAGAAAAGTAATATCAATGGTTTGTACTATATTTATGGTAAAAGGTAACAGAGAATGAAGATTGGGTCATTCTTTTGCTTCTAAATGAATAGAAATGAAGATTAGGAAAAAACATCTCTTAGTGGAACTGTACTCTTAAATATCTTAAGCATATAGTTAGAAGAATAAATCATTTAACAGTTAAGAAGAAGTAAAATTTTATAGTATTTTGATAAAGGATAAAACTTATAAGTTTAAAAATTGGTTATTTGGCTCAAATGGAAAAAGAATAAGATTTTAGGAAATATGCAATTTGTGTAGGAACACTATGCATGATATAGATATTATAAAAGAGAAGTTGTAAGGTTAATATATATATATCATATTTGAGATTCGCATACAGAGCAGAGAGATGAAATGTAGTTGAACCCATACGCATGTATATCAGATTATAGCGGCCATTAATAGTACCGGTGCATTTGTTGACATAAATGTAAAGTTTAGACATAAATAAGTGCAAATCACCCAAGTTTGGTTGTAAATAAGATGTAATAGGAATACGCATTAGTTTTTATATTTTGGAAGATATTCATTTTATGCAAGGTCCTCACCCTTTTCTTTTTATTATAGGGAGTTCATGAGTATAGAAGAATGGATATTCGTAATCAAATTTTTTTCAAGAATTTAAACTTCATTGAGGATAACAATTTTGTAAAATTAGCATCTATTAGAATATTTGTTACTTGGTCTACTGGAAAAATGGGTCCAGTATTGTCCAATTTTATCTTCGCTCGGATAGTTGGATGGATTGTTGGGATAATGTGTTATTTTCAACTCTTCATAGAATTGGTTTGGATCATGCTCCTCTATTATTAAATGTTACTTCCACTACTAATAGAGGCCCAAAGTCGTTTGAACTCCTATTCTCATGGATTGATCATCCATCATTTATGGAGGTAGTTAAAGCCACTTTGAAAGATAATGAAGAGAAAGGTGTTTCTATGTTCACTTTGAAAGTTAAACTTAAGAGGATGAAGTCAGTTTTGAAGAATTGGAATATTAACATATTTAAAAATATCCATCTAAGAGGAGTAAAGGCAAATGAGAAACTTTCTAACATTCAGCAAAGCAGTGATTCAAATATTTTTTATGTGCAGCTGGAAGATTTAGAGGTCCAAGCACAAGATGAAATATTTAAATCTCTTAATGCTGAGATAAAATTTTGGAGAGATAAATTTATGTAGAAGTGGGTGCGAAAGCGTAAAAGATAAGAAGTTAACTACACTACACAACAACTACAATGAAAATCATGGGAGTTCTCTTATTTCTCTCTCAAGTCTCTCAATATCAAATGATCAAAAGTCATACAATTAGGGCCTACTTAGCTATTTATACTAAGGGAGAGAAAAGGAAAATAAATTATAAATGCTAAAAAGACGAATAAATGCCTATGATCCTGCATCATTTCCCCCCTTGAGAGGAATCCGTATATGCAGAATACTATCAGGAGAAATTGGGATCAACATGCAGCAATGTCGCCTCAGTAATCCAAGAGTTCTCAGATGTCGGGCGACCAACCCAATGGACCAAATAGTGTGTGTAATCTCCCGAGGCAAAGGGGACAAAAGCAGAGTCAAGTATGCCCTCGATACGATCAACATGAGAGCGGACTGGCTGAGCCAGTGAAGATGGAAAAGGAACGGGAGGAGGATGGGTATCCCCAAAAGGATAAATATTTTCCACATTAAAGGTACGATGAAATTAAAACTCCAAAGGAAGGTCGACCTTATATGCATTTGGCCCACAAACGTGCATAATAGGAAACGGTCCAAAGTGGTGCATAAGAAGCTTATTGCCCTTGTCGACATGTCATTATTTCTGAAGGTACACTATGACCAAATCACTTGACTGGAAGGAAAAAAATGGTGATGCGTATCTGCTGCCTCTTTGTAAGAAGCATAGATGGTCTGAAGGCGAGAATGGACATCTGCCTGGACGAAAGTCAAATGGGATGCAAACTCCTCAGCGAAAGGGCATGTAGGAACTATTGATAGGAGCTCGACAATGACAATAGGCATAGTGGGGGACTGGCCCAACACAATATGAAAAAGAGATAAGTCGGTAAAGCAATTGACGGAGTTATTGAAAGAAAACTTGTCTTGAGCAATCACCAGATCCCACCCACAAAGGTGCTCAAATGTCAAACAACGTAAAAGATCTCCAACACTCCTGTTGACGACCTCTTTCTGGTCGTCTGTCTTGGGGTGAAATGAAGTGGAAAACTAGAGCTCCGACTGTAGTAAGCGCCATAATGTCCGCCAAAAATGTCTTGTAAAGCGGACATCTCGATCAGAAGTAATGCTATGAGGGACACCTTGCAATCGGACAATCTCGCGAAAGTATAAGGTCGCTACATGAGAAGCGTCAGTAGTGCGAGAACTCGGAATGAATCGATCAATGACCACCAAAATAGAATTATGTCCACTGGAAGTATGGGGAAGGCCAACAATGAAATCAATCGTAACGTCCTGCCACGGGTGCTCGGGTATCGGTAGGGGAGTGTATAATCCTGCATTAAAGTGTTAACCCTTGGCCATCTGACAAGTATAACAATGGAGGATGAAGGAATTAGCATCCCTCTCATAGTGGGCCAATAAAATCGATCTCATAAAAAAGCATGGGTGCGAGCCTGCCCACGTGACCTGCTAAACCTCCTCCATGAACCTCAGAAATGATCTTCTCTCGTAATAAAGAAGAAGGAATACATAAAGTTGTCCCCCGATGCAAAAATCGATCTTGTAGTAAGTACTCACCTGATGCGCCATGACCCTATTTGCAAGCGGCATAAATGGACCCTAACTCCACATCGGTCGGGTAGAGGTCGCGAATCTCATCGAACACAAAAACCTGACTCCACAAGGTCACTAATACTGAGCACATCGACTAAGAGCATCTGCTACCATGTTATCCTTCCCAGGATTGTACTGAATATGGAAGGTATAACGTTGAAGGTAGGTTGTCAACTTGGCATGTCAATCACTAACATGTCGTTGGCTATAGAGGAATCGCAGGTCCTCATGGTCCGATTTGATCACAAACTCCTTATAGAGGAGATAGGGTGACCAAAACTTCACGTCTTTCACAATCTCGTAGAACTCCAAGTCATAAGTAGAGTAGTGTAGGGCTGCTCCTGATAATTTCTAACTAAAAAATGCAATGGGCTTCCCATTCTGACTCAAGACAGCGCACATGCCTGTCTTACAGGCTTCTCAAGATAGCTCAAACAACTGGTCAAATTCTGGTAAGGAAAGGATAGGATCAGTCATCATTAGCTTCTTGATACGTGTGAAGGCACGATCAGCCTCCCCGGTCCATCTGAACTCAGTTGTCGACGAAGTGCCTATCAAATCTATTAGTGGAGCCACGACTTTGTTGAACCCTATTATAAAATGTTGATAGAACTCCGTAAGGCCATGAAAACTATAAACCTGTGTCACCGAAGTGGGGGTGGACCAATCCACGATCGCTTGAATCTTGGCATCGTCTACTCGAATGCCATCTCTCGATACAATATATCCCAGAAAAGTCACAGATGGAACCATAAAAGCACACTTTTTCGACGTAAGAAAAAAATGTTCGGACCGTAGAACCTCCAGATGCTGAGTCACATATCGCAAGTGCTCCTCCTCCGATCGGCTACAAATCAAGATATCATCAAAATACACCACAACGAACTTACCCAAAAATGGGCGCAAATCTGAGTCATCACCCATATGAATATGGATGGTGCATTAGATAGGCTAAAAGGCATTACAGTCCACTCATAAAGTCCATCTTTGGTCTTGAAAGTTGTCTTCCTTTCATCACTCGGCCTCATACGTATCTAATGGTAACCACTCTTCAAGTTCAACTTGGACAATATCGTCGCTCAATGGATTTGGTCCAACACATCCTAGAGCTGGGAAATTGGAAACCAATACTTCACTGTGATTTTACTAATGGCTTGACTATCCACACATATACGCTAACTCCTATCATTCTTGGGTGCTAGTAGAGGCGGGACTACACAAGGAGACATGATCTCCCATATATATCCTTTGTCACACAACCCGATGACCTTTCGATATAGCTCTGTATGCTCTGTGGGGGACATGCAATAGTGGGGAAGGTTGGGGAGCTGCTCCTCTAGGATAAAGTCAATCGCATGTTGTATGTCCCGAAGGGGAGGAAGCTCATCTGGCAGAGTGCACACATTACTAAAAAAAATCCAATAAATGCTTAACACACGGTGGAACGAATGCCTCCGGAATGGTGATGGGGGTAATAAGAGCATAACACACCCCTGTCTCCGTAGTCTCGGTGACTAACTCCTCATGCAAAATAAGTAGGGCTGAAGGTCGAATCATCGGGAACGTTCACATGCGGAAAAGAAGAAAGTGTTGCCCTACCATGTGTAAAAGAGTAAGTGTTGGCTCGTCCATCATGTATACTACTATGATCAAATTGACATGACCTCCCTAAAAGCAAGTGGCATACCCTCATGTCAACCACGGTGCGAATAACCTCATCACGATAGTCCCTAATGGAGAAAGTCACTCGACACTAACGGATCGAGGCAAGTGTGGCTCCGCTACCCAACCACCCAATACGATACGGTGTAGTCAATAACTCCGTGGGAAGCTTTAGCTTGTCCACCATCTGTTGTGCAATAAAATTTTTACTAGCTCCCCCATCTATGATTACTGGGCATAATCTACCCTTCACGGTGAAATGAGTAAAAAAATGCTCGTTCAAATCCAAGCATCGTCGCTAGGAGGAGGTGACTAAGTATCCACCATAGTCATAATCATAACGGTATGAGTATAGGACGTAGAGACATCGACGAGCCTTGCTTAAGAGTGGCAAAAAGAGTCACATTGTCGAGAAATGGATTGTGCGGTGGCTAAGGGTATATCGGGTGGGATGGGTAGGATTCCTAAAGACGCGCATCTCTTGTATACGAAATTAGGGTTTTTAGAGGGTAAAGACAGTTTGGACTTGAATTTGTAAGGGGAGGAATTGTTAGGGTTTGAATTGGGATCATTCTTGGGATTAATTTCAGAATTGGGGTGTTCAATTAGGGTCATGGATGATTATGGAAGGCATCTCGAAGGTCCTGGGTTTGTTTCCACCAGTTTTTTTGTCCTTGAGTTACAACAGTAGCCCCTAGGGTTTTGGGCTGGTTTGGAGGCTTCACAGAGGTTGTCATCCCCTTGTGTTTGTCCATTGGTGGTCGATCGAAGGAGGGGGCTGCCTAAGGGGTGGTTCCGACCTATTCTGGTTGGTCCGGGGTTGTGATATGATGTTTTGGAGCATCGGGTAGGTTGTATGGGCATGGGTAAAGCCGTTCAGGGTGAGTGGGCTGATTTCTGGTGGGTTTTGGTTGAGTTGGAACAATCACGGCAGATTCTAGGGTTTTGGGTATGGTATTAGGGTTCGGGCGACATTCATTTGGATGAACCCAATTTGAACCCCAATCTTCAATAATCATGATCGATCCAAGAACAAACCTTGCTCTGATACCAATTCGATGTAGAAATGGGTGCGGAAGCGTAACAGATAAGAAGTTAATTACACTACACAGCAACAACAACTACTACTATAATGAAATTCATGGATGTTCTCTTATTTCTCTCTCTAGTCTCTCAATATCAAATGGTTAAAAGTCATACAATGAGGGCCTCCTTAGCTATTTATACTAAGGGATAAAAAAGAAAAATAAATGATAAATGCTAAAAATATGACTAAATGCTTATGCTCTTACATCATAAATGAATAATTAAAAGGCTAATTATTGGAGATAACACTAAAGCATTCCAAATATAAGGGAAGAAAAATGCTATATACTCCTATAATTAACAACCATTTATAAGAGGATCCAATGGTTATTCAAAACCATATTATTCAATATTTCTCCTAGCTATATTATGATCAAAATCAAGTTAAAACTCATGTTATAAATAAATACATACATGTGATTGAAGTAGATAGTGCCTTATTTACAGCCATGCCTACTGACTCGAAAATAAATACTGCTATGTTTAATGTCAGAACTCATGTTATAAGTAAATACTTACCTAGACAGATGACAGAAGAAAATAGTGCCTTATATACAGCCATGCCTACTCATTTAGAAATCAAGATTGCTCTGTTTAATATTAATCACCAATCTACTCTTTGATCGGATGGTTTTACTGGATCATTGTATGAATCATGCAGTGATATTGTAGGTGTTGATGTATGCAAGGCAATCAGATATTTGGTAACTATAAAAGGATTATTTCAGGATCTAATGTTACATTTATTGGCCTCATCCTTAAAAAAGAGAATTTTTAATCCATAACTGACTTCAGACCTATTGCAATGGGTAAATTTATTTTTAAATTAATTGCAAAGATTATAGCTAACAAATTGTCTTTGCTTATTTTAAATATTGTTTACCCGATTAAAATAACATTCATCAGAGGTAGAAGAATAGGAGTCTATATCTCTCGTTCTTTCACAGTTCTTATCTCGAGTGGAGACAAAGCTCGTTTCACCATAACTTTAATATCTATTGACAATCGCTTCAAGTATTCTTTTACTTCCTACCTATGGGTCAAGATTCTCGAGCGCTGCCAAAAAAACAATGGTAGATCGACGTCTAAAGGAAAGGGAGTGAGTGAGAAGATGAAGAAAAGAGGGGTGGGGTAAGGTAAGGAATTAAGTATGTGTATCAAACACTCGAATTTTCGTTTGAACAAATCTTTTCGTACGGTTCGAGAAACATAAATTCATGCCCATTTCAGAAGAGAAGAGAATCCATTGGACATTGCTATCAGAATCAGTTGGGGGGAAGTAAATGTTCATGAAATACAGGTGAAATTATGTGGTTATGTGAAAATTTGTTGAGATAAAAATGTTCTTTGAAGTTTGAACATAAATACTACAAATGTCTAGACTCTTCTTTTGTTTAGTATGCTCTGGATTTAAATCATGACATAACAGAATCTTGCTTGACAAAGATATTCATTAATCAAAATTATGGCTCTTATATGAACTTCAATCTCTAGTTTATATCTCCTTAGACTAAAATTCATATTGAATTAATAAATTATATATATATATATAACATAAAACCTTCTTCATACAACAGTATACTTAATTGCTCTGATTTCTGCAACAGATTGTGATATTTTAAGAAGCATTTCATTAATAAATTTTTGCTAATCCAAATAAATGAAAACCTTTCTCCATTATATGAATGTAATCATATAAATGGTAAAAACTTTTAATAAATAAATTAAGAAATTGTATACTTACTTTCTCAGATTCTCCAATAGATGTTTCTGCAATAGATTGTGATAATGCAAGCAGAAGTTCCTTCACAAAATTGTTAGAATACAAATTATTTCAACAAATATATATATACCTGCCCTTAGATATTCCCTTACCACATACATACCTGGAAAATCATTATTGCATCACATTGGCGCCGCAGGTAAGGGAAGAGTCTGGGTAACTGAAGTGTCTGCATCATTTGCTCAAACACCTCATGGGCATATTAGTATTCACTGCTGTAAATGAAGGATCACTTGGATACTAAATACTGAAAACACAAAATTTCAAGAGGAGATGGATGGCTTCATTTTTTACACATTGAATGAATGGTCACATAAATGACACGTGACATGGAGGCTTCAATGACGTAGATTTTGCTGAGTTTGGAGGACTTCAATGCTTGTATAGCTTTTTCGATTAATATAGAGACTTTTGTCAAGTTTATACAAAAAATTGACTTCCTCTCCATCCATTTATCTTTCATTTTGAAACTTTATGTGCTATAAAAGGTTGAATACCAACTATAACACCGTGCAAGTAGCACCATCAATTTGTCAATTTCTAACCGTTAGGAAGGATTAAAACCATTCATTAATACTTTATTTCATACTCATCTCATTCTTATTTTCATCATGATCCTTATACATTTTACGTTTCTTTTTCATCTCATTTACGTTCTTTAGTACCATATTGTCATTATGCTACTTAGTATTATTAATTCACCTTCTTACTTACGCATAAGCATGTAAATCAATTTTACGATTGTAAAAGACAAAAATATAGGTTCATTTGAAATCTGCTATATATTAAAGTTATACATTTAATTTGTACAAAGGGTTTTCACACCCTCTTTACTTACAAAAGGGATTTTTAGACCTATTTTCCTTAAAAAAAAACTCAAAAGCACCCTTAAATTGTGAATAAAATAAAGATTCACCATTTGATTCCCGCTTCAAATTATGTGATCTTTACTCTCTTTTATTGAGTGTACGTTGGTGTCCTAGGTTGATTCTGTGGATTAAAGTCCACTTTTGTAAATATTTTATTTGATCCTTTTATTTAGTCATTCTTATTAGAAGTTTTACCTCTTTACCATTTCGAAGAATCTTATTGTATGTGTTTCACTCGTTCATAGTGACGTCAGAATAATTATAAAGAATCTCACACTTATATTGCTCCTTCGTTTATTCGTGCTCATCTTTTTATGGTGATGTCATGAATTTTCCTTGTTATCTACACACTTAAATACTTATACCCTTTCACATTTCAAAAGGAAATCCACCTAATTAGAACATTTATTAAAACGCACACATTCTTATTCACTCGCACAAGCATGCAAGAGACCAAAAGTACATTTTCAACACCAACTAAATATCGAATGGACGGGGAGAAGGTGCCTAACACCCATTTTTTATATAATTTTTTTATAATGCCATATTCTTCTTTATGTCAGATTTTTTTATATTTTATTTTTTACATTAGATTTATGTTTGGTCATATTGTTTTATCAGGTTTTTATTTTATAGTAGACCATTCCATTAAGTCTCTAACCATATAAATACCTACAAACACTTTTTATCCTCTTATACTAATCCATAAAAGAATATGTCAGAAAATAGGACTTGCCACGTGAAAAAAATAATACTTCGAACAACTCCACTATAAAAACTATAGGATTTCTTGGAAAAATGGTCGTTCATACCATATGCTTACTTTCGTATCAAAAAGGCACTAACAATAAATTTATAAGGCATATGGATTTGTTCCAACTCAAAATTATGTAGGAACTAATGCTTAAATCACTACATAAAATATATACTAAGAATGACGAATTTTAGTTTTGAAAAAATATTTTACTAAGGTATAGTAAAAAAAAATCTCATTGATAATTTATCAAAGGGACATTAGCTGATAAATCCTTAAAAATATATTTATGTATGATCAACCCAAACGATAATTTTGTAAGGATATATTTTATATTGTCCGTTTACATTAGAGTATGCTATATGCCGCTACAACCGTCGAAGAAAAGTTCAACTTCAATCAAGCATTAAGACAGATCTGAATATCAACATTCTTCAACAAAAAAGTTTCTCTGAGATAAAGTTTGGAAAGGTTGTGTTTATGTCCCTTAATGGTTCATTTAAAGTGTTGGGATAACTTTTTAAAAATATTTTTAAACATCTGAGGCGTCATTTTTCATCAAAATAATTTTTTCTAAGTGTTGAGGCGGAGTTTTAATAAAAATGATTTTTCACTGATGTCATTCAAACGAAAGCTTTAAGTCGTTCAAACGACTTCTTCAAGCGACATGGAATCTCACGTGATACCTTGTTTGAACCTCGCTTGAAGTGTTTCATCTAACGACACCACACTGTTTTTATTTTAATATTGTCGCTAGAATGTCGCGCGATTCCCTGAATCGAATGACATTTCATGTTGTTCGAGCGACATCCACTTATCGTTTAAGTGACCCTTCTGACTAAAGTTTGTTATATATACCAGATTAAATTAGTCATTTTTATCAAGAAGACCCAAGTTTTTTCCATACACGAAAACTACAAATTGTAAAATCATTTTGTCTTCTTCATTTAGGGTTTAAAACTTTGTTTCTTCAATTCATAAAAATCCCAATAGTTTAATGAATTGTTTTGGAACCCAAGATACGATATTGTTGAAGTTTCTTTTGTAGAGAGGGTAAATCTACAGTTGACGATTGTGTGCCATTGGGAGTGCTTGCGGGTATTCCTTGCTGAAGACAGAACTGCATGTTCTTGTGGGTTCGCTGCGGTTGATCCATTGCTGATTCTAGACTGAGGTCTTTATGGGTGTTTGCGGATATTCATTTTGTATGTAAGTTGCGGTATACCTCTTCACAGTGAAATAAACAGTTTTACCCGAAAGGGATTTTTTTTTCTAAAACATGTCTGTCAGCAATTTATATTTATTTTGTAATGACTTGATTTTACCCACCTAGATGCATGTGTTAGGATTTAATTAATTTTATTCAAAAATTGACAATAAATTAAATAAGTTTAAAATTGAAAATTTGCGAATCCACATTCAATTGATATCACATAGCATTCTCAACTTTGTATCAGAGTCTGTTGCACTAAGTTATTGTGTTTGATCCTTGTTTTTCGCAAAATTTTTGTGATATTGATTTTTTTGAAAAAAAATGATTTTGAAAAATCGCAATGTTTCCAAATACAAACTTATATAATCGGTTGTCAGTTTTTGACGATTTTAATTATGCCTATTGAAAAGCCCGTACAAAATCTCATTTATAGGCAATTGATGAGCGAGTTTTAGTTATTTGTGAAAGATGGTGGACTCCTCCCACTATCACCGCTAATAATGTCACGAATATTAAGTTTGTGACCAACTGGACTAAGGATGAATTTAAATGGAGCAATTTTAATTTTCGTGGGCTAAGTGAAATTTATGGAGTCGTCACTCCTAACGAGTTTCGACGTATCATCATGTGCGCTACATCAAAAAAATATGGGGATGTTTTACAACTTACCCATGAAGGTACGAATGTAGTTAAAGAGTCTAAATTACAAAATTTAACTACTCAATTTGAAATGATTACCATGCTTGAATATGAGTGTTTTGATAACTTTTATGCACGTTTGTCTGATATTGTCAACACTAGTTTCAATCTTGGTGAGAGCATTCCTGATGCAGGAGGAGTTAAAAGATTTTGACTTGCCTAAATGTTTTATCCCGAAAGTAACTGTGTTAAATTCCTTAGGAAATTTGAGCAATATTAAGTTAGAAGAACTGGTAGGAGGTCAAGCCTAAGGACAGAGGGATGGCACTTAGAGACCAGTATGGAAAAGGAGAAGAAGTGTCCAAGAAATAGAAGAAAAGGATAGTGAGAGTTTGTGGTTCCGAGTCTAAGGGAGAGTTTGATTTTGATGATGTGGTCATGCTTGCAAAACTTTTTAAAATGTTTCTAAAATTTTCAAAAGAAAATTCTTTCAATAAAAGATTTTTTGGGAAAAATAAAAAGAAAGATGAGGCCAAAGAGAGCGGTGAGAAAGAGAAAGAGAAAGAAAATGAGGAAGAAGAAAGATATTTTGAATGTGAGGGCAAGGGGCATGGGGCATTTGAGTGTCCCACAGGGCTAAAGATAAAGGGCAAGAAGATTGCCATTCTAACCACTCTTAGCAATAGTGAGGAAGAGGTGAAGGATTCCGGGGATGAATCTTCACATGGGATGTTTGTTGCATTTTTATCTAGTCACGTGAGCACACCTAGTTTTTCCCACGACGATGAGGATACTTGTGCACGTGAAAGTTCCGAGGATAATAGTTTGAGTGTTTCTAGCGAGTGTGAGAGTGAGTGCGCTAGTGAAGGAGAAAGTGAGCTCCAAATTGCATTTAGAGATTTATACACTGAGACCTTAAAGACGAAGAAGTTGAATAAGAAGTTAGGTCTTAGGGTGTTAGATTTGGAGAGAGGGATTGAGGTTTTAAGGGGATTTGAGGCATCGGTGAGTCAACTCGAGAAGGTGAAAGTTACTTTGAGTAAGCAGTTGATCGTCGTAGGTCAGGAAAAGAGTGAACTTGAATCTCGTATGGTCTAATTAGAGAGAGATATGGAACGAGCCCGGGAGGTAAAGGTAACTATAGAGGATACATCTAAGAAGGTAGGAAAGATGCTCCTCGATCCTTCTTTGGGTAATGTTAAGAGACTAGTAATAGGTCATGACGATGCGTCTACTTTTCATGTTTCACCCGAGTCGATTTATAAGTTTGTTATTGATCCATATGGATCTCAACCCAACCCACCTAGGGGTCCGTTACCTGATAGGAGAGCGCGTTCTATACATTTTGTGAGAGGTGTTCATAGGCCTGTGTATGTTTGCACCCATTGCAAAAAGAGAGGACACCTTAGGAAATATTGTTTTAAGTTGGGTAGTGTGCCACATAGAGTTTTTCCATGTGTTCTCATACACGCACCCACACATGATGCTCTGGATGATTACATGAGAGAGTTTGCACATATTAGGGAGAAAGTTAAGTTTTTGGTCAAGACTTCAGATGAGTTTTTAAGGCTTAAGGTTTGCCTTTTTCACGCCTTTTTACACCTAAGGCACGCCTGAGTTTTTAAGGCTTAAGGTTTGCCCTCCACGCCTCGATCACACCCCACGTTTTTTAGAACCTTAGTATAAATATAGTTGCAATTGTAACTCTATCTACATATATAAGTGTAAATGTATTTACATTAATGAGTTTAATTATATCTATATCTATATCTATATATCCATATTAATAATTGAAACACACATGGACTTATTGAAAAAATTAATTCTAGATTGTTCTTATCGTCAATTTTTAAAGAATGTAAAGATTTTGGGAATGGTTATTACCACACCCCTCTCATCCTCCACCACCCTATTTGAGTATGAAATGGCTATTGCGCCCTTAAACTTGCCCTTTTTTAGCCTCCAATACAAATGCATTTGATAAAAAAAAAATTGTATTTCCATAAAAAAAAAATTAATAAAAACTCTTTTTAATCGGAAACTCTTTCAAAAATTAAAAAACTATTTTTAACTTTTTATAACTGTTTTTACAAAAAATATTTTGACCGTTTAAAAAAAATTATCTGTGTTTTTTATTAAAAAAACTGTTTATAAAAAGTAAAAAATAGTTTTATATAAAATAAACATGTCTTAACAAAAATAACCTGTTTTAACAATTAGAAAAGAGCATTTTTTTTAATTTTTGCAAAAAAATGTTTTAGAAACAATTTTGTTTTATGAAAAAATAAAAAATATGTATTTTCAATAAACTATTTTTAATAAGAAACTATTTTTTAAAAATAGTATTTTTAATTGTTTTAAAAAAGCATTTCAACTGTTTAAAAAACTTCTTATCTGTTTTTTATTTATTAACATGAAAAAATGTTTTATGTAAAATAAAAATTGTTTTTAAAAAAATAAACTGTTTTAATTATTTAAAAAAAATATTTTTTATTATTTTTTTTGCAAAAGACATGTTTTAAAAACTGTTTTGTTTTATAGTATATTTTTAAAAAATTAAAATAAATAGCCATCCAATATTATACCAAACATAAAGATGTGTCTAAAGGAGATCCACTTGCACCTCATATTACACCATTTATATTTTTTAAATTACTGTTAATATACTTAATTAACACTCATTATAATTCATACACTAGTTGAAATTTTAATACTAAAGAATTCGTTAAATTTCATGAAAGTATAATTTAGTTTTAATAAATAATTTAATTATTTTTATTTTTATTTAAATTCACCATAAAACATTTTTTTATATTTTTAAAACTGTTTCTTATTAAAAAATAGTTTTTTATTAAAAAAAATTAATTGAAAATACAGATTTTTTATTTTTATTTTATTTTTTTATATTAAGCAGTTTTTTTTTAAAAGAAGTAAAAAATGTTGTTTTTTAATAGTTAAAACAATTTATTTTTGTAAAAACAGTTTCTATTTTATATAAAAATATTTTTTACTTTTTATAAAGATTTTTTTAATTAGAAAAAAGATACGTTTTTAAAGAGTTAAAATGTTTTTTTAAAAACAATTATAAAAAGTTAAAAACATTTTTTTTTATTTTTAAAACAGTTTCATATTAAAAACAATTTTTTTATTAAAAGAAGTTTTCTTTTATTGAAAATACAGATTTTTAGTTTTTATCAAATGCATTTGTGTTGGAGGCAAAAAAATAACAAGTGGGTTTAAGAGCACAAAAATTATTTTATACTCAAATGGTGTGGAAGACGATGAGAATAGTAAAAGAATAATCATTCCCAAGATTTATCACCATGTTTTTTTCAATCAAGTTGGGCAACACCAATAAAATGTAAATTGAAAAAATGATATTAAGTGTACTCCAACAAATTGATCATATAAATAATTTGAGTAGTGAAACTTTTATTGGGTGATAATACCGATTTAGTATCAATACCTCTTTATTTAATTGTACATTAATAAAACATACAATACTTTCTAACGAGACTCACACTGTAATAAAAGCAAATAAATCGATAATATAGTTGGGTGTGTCTAACATTTTCAAATAGTTTTAGTGCCAAATCGTAGATAAAACTGATAAGCTGGAGTGATTGTGCAACTGTCCTGCCCGGAGTCGATACCCGTTTTGTGTTTTCTAGCGGTGTTGGGTAAGTCAGGACAGCCATTCAGTTAATCGTTTATATTCTCATAATCGTCGTACGTCCTGCTTTCTCATTTACCACAACGCAAAATTACTTTTTACAGCGCAAGTAAAAATGCAAACTATCATCACTCATTGAAGACTGTGGACAAACTCGCAAGGAAAATATTATAAAATGAAAGAAACTAAAACGACTCTCACCGTCGCCTCTAGAAATTCACCAACTTCACCATCCCCATTCCCTACAGCTTCAATGTAAATATTTACAGATACTTCAATTTTTATTTTATTTTTGATTGCAAACACAAGCCGTTTGATTGAATATATTGGCATGTTTGTTTGAATCACATTGATCTGATCTGTAATTAAGTTATATGAAAGATGGCGGAGATAGTGAAGCAGATTCTAGCAAAACCGATCCAATTAGCGGACCAGGTAACCAAAGGGGCAGAAGAAGCAAGCTTGTTAAAGCAAGAATGTGCGGAGCTGAAATCGAAGACAGAAAAGCTGGCGGCCCTGCTCCGACAGGCGGCGCGTGCGAGCAACGATCTCTACGAGAGGCCGACGCGCCGCATCATCGATGAGACGGAGCAAGTCCTTGAAAAGGCGTTGGCGTTAGTTCAAAAATGTCGAGCGAACGGGCTTGTAAAGCGCGTGTTCACTATAATCCCCGCGGCAGCCTTTCGTAAAATGTCATCTCATCTTGAAAACTCCATCGGCGACGTTTCTTGGCTCCTCCGTGTATCCGCTCCGGCAGATGGGCGTGGGGGAGAGTATCTGGGTCTTCCTCCAATTGCCGCTAACGAACCCATCTTATGCTTAATTTGGGAACAAATAGCGATTTTATACACGGGTTCGTTAGATGACAGATCTGACGCTGCTGCTTCTCTTGTTTCGCTAGCCCGTGACAATGATAGATACGGAAAGCTGATAATCGAAGAAGGCGGTGTAGGGCCGTTGTTGAAGTTGGTGAAAGAAGGGAAATTGGAAGGGCAAGAGAATGCTGCTAAAGCGATAGGCCTTCTTGGGCGTGACCCTGAAAGCGTCCAACACATGATTTCCGCAGGCGTTTGTCAGGTGTTTGCCAAAATCCTAAAAGAAGGCCCAATGAAGGTTCAAGCTGTTGTCGCTTGGGCTGTGGCGGAACTCGCCTCTCATTATCCCAAATGCCAAGATCTTTTCTCTCAAAACAACATAATTCGTTTACTGGTTGGCCATCTCGCTTTTGAAACCGTTGAAGAGCATAGCAAATACACCATTACAAGCAGTAAAACTACATCCATACACGCACTTGTATTGGCAAGTAATAATCCTACTCCCCTCACCACTACCAACCCCAACCCCAACCCCAACCAGGAGGATGTCAGCCCACATCCCACTGGGAATAAACAGCCTAACAAAATGCACAATCTCAAACAAAATCATCCGCAGAGTCTCTCATTTTCTGGGACCAGTATTCGAGGGAGAGAACATGAAGATCCTGCTACCAAAATTTACATGAAGAAAATGGCAGCAAAAGCTCTTTGGCAACTTGCTAAAGGAAACTCCCCAATTTGCCGTAGCATTACCGAATCAAGAGCTCTTTTATGCTTCGCAGTCCTCTTAGAGAAAGGACCCACAGAAGTTCAGTACAATTGCGCCATGGCGTTAATGGAGATCACATCAGTAGCAGAACAAGACCCTGAGCTGCGAAGATCAGCATTCAAGCCCAATTCATCCGCTTGCAAAGCCGTTATTGATCAATTACTAAGGATAATAGAGAAAGAGGATTTGGAATTACTAAGTCCGTGCGTTAAATCTATTGGGAATTTGGCGAGGACTTTTAAAGCGACAGAGACGAGGATGATAAGCCCGTTAGTAAAGCTGCTGGATGAAAGAGAAGCTGAGATTTCAAAGGAAGCTTGTGTGGCGTTAACAAAGTTTGCTTGTAGTGATAATTATCTCCACGTTGATCACTCCAAGGCTATAATTAATGCTGGAGGGGCGAAGCATTTGATCCAGTTAGTGTACTTTGGGGAGCAGATTGTTCAAAGGTCAGCAGCCATTTTGCTATGTTACATTGCGCTGCATGTGCCGGATAGTGAAGAGCTTGCCCAAGCGGAGGTGCTCACTGTGCTTGAGTGGGCATCCAAACAACCTAACTTAATGCAAGATGAAATGTTGGAGACATTGTTGCAGGAGGCCAAAGGTAGGTTAGAGCTTTATCAGTCGAGAGGCTCCAGGGGATTCCATTGATTTTAATAATCTTTCACAATGTATCAAATTTTTACCCAAATTCTAGTGAAATTGTTGGTGAATGTTTGATTTGATGTAAATCACTTCAACTATAAGCTCAATTTTATTTATTTTTTTGTTCTACATTCTAATTATCTCTTTGAATCTTATATTTAAGTTTGCCTAAAAAATGACATATTTTAGTACAAAATTTCTAATATTCTGACCCAAAATTGAGTTTAATTTTGATACAACTCAAAATTTCAATATAGGTTTTGGCAGCGGATTGGTACTCACCATCACACCAACCACTGCATCTCCCCACATCCACAACCATCATTGCGTTATGCCCTCAGATCCGAGTCCCACGGTGGTGCTCTCTCTTGAATATGCAAAATTGGAGTGTCACATCTTTTACCTATTTCAATATTATTTGATGCAAATTGGTTAAAATACTAAGGAGTTGAGTTTGTGAAGTCGAGTGGGGCACCGCACTTTCATTGTTTTCTACATTAGCCCAATCTGTCTCACTACATCTGTAGAGTACTTCAGTTTTCATTGTCCATTAATTATTGTCACAATCAAGTTACTTTGACACCCCGACTAATTAAATACCGGGTAGTTACTCCTTTATTCAAATTAATTCAAAATGTCAAGTTGGTTCAGTTCATAGTATCACTGTCGAAAAACGTTTTAACAATTACTAGCCACCTAATATTTAAAAAGCGAGTTGTCAATTTTAATTAAATCCGATTATCATGCAATAAGTTAGATTATGAAATGCTAACATAACAACAACAACATAGTCACAATAGAATAACCATGGAATAATAATGAATATGGAGGAATATTCCTCTAAATAATCCGAATACTGAATACAACCAAATACAAAGTCCGAATCACAAATTAATTACAACCCAAAATCTAAAATAAAACTGAGTAAGTAAGATGTCTCTAAAAGAAAAGAGGCGACATGCCCAACAAATGAGAAAATCTGAAATAGAGTCAAGATAGAAAGTGGAGGCATCTACTAACTCCTGTAACTTCCACGACAGCTACAGCACGTCACCGGAATGGAACTCCTATACTTGGTGTCCTTGTGGCTGGGCACCTAAAAGGTTTTAACAAGAAAATAGATTTGAAAGCAAACGGGTCAGAGCCCAATTGTGAAGACAGTTTATAATACAGCAATTGTTTAATACCATTAAACAGTGAATATAAGATACATGATAGTGCGAGCACTCACATGAGTTCCTCACCTCTCAACTAAGTGTGCACTCCTATCGTTCCCGTACCCGTTCTAGTTATTCCCATATCTAACTCATCCAATATACAATCTAACATTTCCATCTGATTTCTGATTCAATTCCTGACATCTTAATTTAAACAGAGAGTTTTACTTTTCTTCTTAGTTCTCAAAATTCGTAATACTAATCACTAGGGATTTTCCAATTTTAACTCAACAAAAATGTTGCTATCATTCACACTTACATTTATACATGAAAGTTCATTTCAAATAATGATATATTTTTCTCATCATAAATATACGCTACTGGCACCCCGAGACTAAGCTGCGGTGCACACATACTCTGTTATCAAATCCCGCTACGTCACGTACATAAGGACCACGTATTCCGAATCTCTCAGGAATCGTTTCGACAAGTACCAAACACACATAATGGAGGCGAACATAGTTCACATCATATGGGTCACGCACATACCTACGCTCCCATGATCAGCAGACTTGTTAACTTCTCAATAAGTCCTTCTCTGACCTATGTCCTCGAGGTACCAATCTAAATCCCTCCGTAGGCACACAAAGATTACATGGCCCTGATCGAAAGCCGACCTCCCGTGATAACAAGTATGGTAGGTATGTTATACACAGATAATCACATATACTAAGCATTCGCACATCTTAGATATCTCATAATATTAGTGGAAATATGTCTGAAATTCTTATACCATATTTAGATGTTGCACGTTTACAAATTCCCGAATATATACATTAAAAGTTGTCAACCTTTCTCACTTCAAAATTTTAGATACTTATTTCCTAACCCATAAATGTCATCCGGTTTTCTAAAAAAATTTGAGTTTTACTCCTCAACGTACTGAACTCTCACAACTATACCCACTGGTCAACAAGGGAAGGTTATCACTCAGTTAAATAAGTCTACTGAAAGTTTGAAATAAAATCAGGCCTAAAAAGGCCATTCTGTCAACTCGTTAGAAATCTCGTTCGAACGAGGTTGTTCGAACGAGGGTCGTTCGAATGAAGTCTTCAAACGAACTCGTTAGAAGGGATACTGTCATCTCGTTAGAAGTTCGTTCGAACGACCTGGGCAGGTCTTCTAACGAGATGGCAGAATACGCTCAGAAATTTCCCAACTCGTTTTTCTTCAATTCCTCTTTTCAAAAATCCATTCTAAAATCATCCCAAATAATTTTTATTGTTAGTAAACAAATCTAAGTCCTCCTAGGTCGCTTATTAACATATTATTGGGGTCAAATCCTCCTAATCAACAAGCAATTAACATCAATTCCCCATTTTCACCCCAAACCCTAAGAACATGAACCCAGAATTATATTGTGCCTAATTACTCATCATAAATCCGTTTTTAAATCATCATAGTTAAGTCTTTGGATACCAAATTCGTCCATAGTCATTCTACATGCAATCCCTAACCCAACTTTAGAGTTTCTATAACAATTTCATTAGAATTTCCTTAAAACTTTCAAGGCAAAAACAGTTTCTACACTACACATGGAGGAAATATTCAATGAACTTAATAATATCAAATCACTTGCCTTAGATTTGTTCTTCAAATTTGTTGCCGGTGTTTCAAGGTTGATTCTTCCCTCTTTATGGTCACAATCTCTTCCAAAAATGATGGTGGTGGGTGTTTTTGGTTTGGAATCCTATGATAACTTCTCTCTAACTCTCGTAGCCCACTTCTAATGCTTTTGGTTGTTAATGGCCTTAGTGGCCCTTATAATAATATCTAATTTAACACTAAAATTCGTGGGTTTAATACCCTAATTTTTAAAATTACCAAAATACCCTTCTAGGTTGCCGGTTTGGCCTAAAAAGGCCCCGGGACCCAAACTAAACCCCCGACTAGTGTTTTCTGACTATTTCGACCCTTCCGGACGCGTTGGCGCACTCAAAATGATCATTCGGCTGATAAAAATATAATTTAATTTTTAATTTAAATACATTCATTCCTGACGCGACTAACATGTGCGCATTCCAATCATTTCCCAAATTGTCGTATTTCTGCCTCGAACAACTTTAATATTTTCAATGCTCATATATTACCATATATACTCAGAAACATTCAATTTTAACATCATAATCAAATACTAACTTACATCTCTCTAGTATTTATATCCGAATTAATTCTCAATTAATTTTCATTTAATTCAATTAATCCCTTAAATAAAAATCAATAAAATTACGGGGTATTACATACTTCCCCCCTAATAACATAATTTTGTCCCGAAATTTGGAACTAATGAATACCTGATAAAAATAGCTCTAGATAACGTTCGCGCATCTCATCTTCGCGCTCCCATGTGGACTCCTCGACATTATGATGCCGCCACTGCACGCGTACTAAAGGTACTATCTTCGACCTCAGTTTCCTCTCGCTGTGGTCCAGAATAGCAATCGGCCCTTCCTCGTAGGAACTATCGGGCTGAACATCGATGTCCTCTAAAGCAATGTGAGTATGGGCCAAATCGTCCCTAAGATATTTCCTTAGCGAGGAAATATGGAACACATCATGAATCCTATGCAAGTGCTCCGGTAACCCAAGTCTATACGCCACTGGCCTAATCCTCTCGATGATAGGAAATGGCCCCACCTATCTTGGTGCCAGTTTCCCCTTCTTTCCAAAACGCATAATCCCCTTCATAGGAGATACTCTGAGTAACACCTGGTCCCCCACCTTATATTCTCTGAAGAACATCTTGGCATCAGCATAGCTCTTCTGTCGGTCCTGAGCTACCCGAATACGGCTTCGTATCATCTCTATCCTTTTCGAAGTATCCTGAATCACTTTCGGCCCAAGGAGTTTGTTATCCCCCACCTCTAACCAACATGCTCGGGAATGACAATGTCTACCATACAGCGCCTCGAATGGGTCCATGCCAATGGTGACCTGGTAGGAGTTATTATAAGCAAACTCGACCAGTGGAAGGTACTGTTCCCAACCACCTCCAAAGTCTAGGATGCACATACACAACATGTCCTCCAACATATGATTTGTCCGCTCTGTTTTCCCGTCAGTCTGCGGGTGATATGCCATACTCAGCCACAACTCCATACCCATTAACTCCTGGAAACTCTCCCAAAATCGTGAAACAAATATCTTGTCTCGATCAGACACGATATTTAGAGGCACCCCGTGAAGTCTCACTATCTCCGCAATGAAAATCTGGGCATATTATCCCGTAGTGTAGTATGTCCTCACTGTTAGAAAATGAGTAACTTTGGTCAAACTATTCACAATCACCCATATGGAGTCGTGACCTCTCTGTGACGTAGGTAACCCCGAGATAAATTCCATGGATATGCTCTCCTATCTCCACATCGAAACCTCTAACAGCTGTAGAAGTCCTGCCGATTTCTGATGGTCAACCTTTACTAGCTCACAAGTGGCTCATTTATAAACGAACACGACAATATCTCTCTTCATCTCGCTCCACCAGTACTGTCGTCTCATGTCTTGGTACATCTTATCCCTACCAGGGTGTACCAAAAATCGCGAGTCGTGTGACTCTGTCATTACTTCGTGTCGTAAGTCTTCCCCTTCCGGAATGACCAGTCTCCCATTGAAGCGTAATCCCCCGTCTGAACTAACGGTATAGGACTCGGCTCCCTCTGATAGTAATCGAACTATTTTCTCCTGATAGAACGATTCGTTTGCCTGTGCCTTTATCACTCTCATAACAATCTGAGGTGTAATAGTCATCACAGACATGAATGATCGGGCCACTGCATTCTGGTGTCCCAACTCCTTCCACTTAGCTTTCCATACCTCGGCCACCTCATCTACTGGCCTACGGCTCAACGCGTTTGCTACCACGTTAGCCTTCCCTGTGTGATATTGGATATCAAACTGATAATCCTTCACAAACTCAAGCCACCGATGTTGACGCATATTCAGTTCCTTCTGCGTGAAAAGGTATTATAGAGACTTGTGATCTGTGAACAACCGAAATTTCTCCCCCAGGAGATAGTGTCTCCAAATACGAAGAGAGAATACGATTGCCGCTAACTCCAAGTCGTGGGTGGGGTAATTCTTCTCGTGAGGCTTAAGCTTACGGGAAGTATAAGCTATGGCCTGACTCTCCTGTTGCAGTACACCTCCGAGTCCTTGTAAGGACGCATCGGTGTAGACTAGATACTCAACTCTCGGTATGGGCAATGCTAACACAGGCGCTGAGGTCAACTTGTCCTTCAATTCATCGAATGCCAACTGACAGGCATCGCTCCAGTTTAATGACACACCTTTGCGAGTCAGATGCGTCAAAGGACCCGCTATCTTTGAGAAACCCCGAATAAACCTCATGTAGTATCCTGCTAAGCCCAAGAAACTACAGATCTCAGTCGGTGTCGTGGGTTGTCCCCACTACCTCATCGCGGATACCTTAACCGGATCAATAGATATCCCCCGGTCTGAAATCATATGCCCTAAAAACTGAACCTCCTTCAGCCAAAACCCACATTTTTTGTACTTTGCATAAAGCTCGTTCTGACGCAGCATCTGCAAAACCTGCCTCAAATGTTCAGCGTGCTCCTCTTATATCTGGGAGTAAACCCGAATGTCATCAATAAAGACAATGACGAACTGGTCTAGGAACTCTCTGAATACCCTATTCATCAAGTCCATGAACACGGCTGGGGCATTGGTCAAGTCAAAAGGCATAACCCGAAACTCGTAGGAACCATATCTCGTCAAGAAAGCAGTCTTCGAGACGTCCTGTTCCTTGATACGCAACTGAGGGTATTCCGATCGCAAGTCAATCTTTGAGAAGAAGGAAGCTCCTCTCAGCTGGTCGAATAAGTCATCGATTCGGGGAAACGGATACTTATTCCGTATCGTGACTTTATTCAACTCCTGGTAATCTACACACAACCTTAACGATCCATCCCTCTTCTTTACGAACAACACAGGGGCACCCCACGACAAAGTACTCCTTCGGATAAACACCTGACCCAACAACTGCTCTATCTGATCCCTTAGCTCTCTCATTTCCGCTGGAGCCATACGGTAAGGTGCGCGGGAAATTGGCCGAGTGCCCGGTGTTAAATCAATACGAAAATCTATCTCTCTACTAGGAGGTAATCCCAGTATATCCTGAAATACATCAATAAACTCCCTAACAACTGGAATCGAATCGAGTGGTAATACCACTTCATTAGAGGCCTCTTCCTTTATATAGTACAAGTGAGTGGACGATCCTCCCTCAGGGCGAGGCATCGCCACTAAAAACATCTCCTGCCCGGGAATGAGAAAAATAATACTCCTACTGAAACAATTAATCATGGCTCGGTACGCAACTAGCCAATCCATACCAATAATCGCATCATACTTGGTCATTTCTAATACTAACATATCAGCAGGTAAAGTAAATCTACTGATCTCTATACCCACACCTCTACAAATAAGAGAAATCACGGAACCCCTACTCAACGGTGAATCTACGCAAGTAATCATGCTCTCTGTCGTTCCTAACCATCCCAAAGTGCATGCAAATCTCGTGTCAATGAAACAGTGTGTGGCCCCCATATCAAATAAAATATGCCCCATAGTCCCCTAAATAGAGAACATGCCCTGAATATCACGTGGATCCTGTGGGACTGCGGTATGCTGGAGTTGATAAACTCGCCCGTACTGAAGCTGTCCCTGCTGGACTAGGACCGCTGGGATGGGTGGCAAAGCTGGCATCTGTGGTGGTGCTGGTAGGGCGGCGGGAAACATAAGTCTATGGGGCTCATGTCGAGCACCTTGTTGCTGCTGTTGTGGGGCCCTGCCCTAGCAGGACACTCCTGGCGCTTGTGGACAATCTTACCACAAGTGAAACATTTCCCCAGAAAGTTCCCCCCTCTCTGACCCTGCTGCCCACGGCTCTGGTTGCCGTTCCCATTCCTCCCCTGGTCGTGCTGGCCCTGATAAAACTGTTGTTGTTAGTCATGCTGGTCGTGTTGTCCCTGATGGGCATGCTGACCTTGTTGCCCCTGACGAAAACCTCCCCGACCATTTATGAAACCCCCAGATCTGAACCTCTTAAAATCCCCTTGCTGGAAACCCTGATCACCTTGCCTGTGCTGACCCTGAGCAGATTGTGCCCCGCTAGCACCATTTACCCCTATCCTACCATGATAGTTGGACTCTCCTAATCACTTACTCTCTGACATGTGAAAGCGGTGGTCTTAGCAGTAAAGAAGTGCTGCGTTAACCAAATCAGAATAAGTGGCCAACGAGAGATTACCCAACAAGTGCTGACGGATCCTCCAAGTCAACCCATCCAGGAACTTCTGAATCTTTTTCTCCTCGGTTGGAATTTCATCGGGAACGATGTTCAAGAGATTAGTGAATTCGGCCTCATACCCGGCCATGGTCTTCCCCTCCTACTTGAGGTTCATTAACTTCCTCCTCATTTCGGTGTGAACTGCTGATGAAAAATATTTGCGGTCGAACCGCACCCAGAATTCCTGAATGGAAAGGATGTCTCTCTCCTCCGTGGTGGTAATGGACTCCCACCACTGCAATATTGATCCTACTAGCTTAAAAGTAGCCAGTATCTATTTCTGTACATCCGTGCACTCGTACATCCTCAAGTGTCTTTGGATGTCCTTCTTCCACTGACTGAACACAACGACGTCGGAGCTACCTGCAAACTCCGGAGGGTGTGCTTTCTGAAAAGCATGACGAACACGTTCCCAAGAAGACGGGAATGCATGAGCTTGAACTGGTGCTACTACCGGCGCATGAGGTGGTGCCTGCTGCACAACTGCTAGGGCAGCATTTACCGCTTGAGCTGCAATAGCGGCAACCTCTGCGGCATTCAAGGAGCCCTGGACTGGTGCAGGCTGTGGCTTGGGATGAGCATCCCTGGAACTTGCTGTGCATGTCGTGGAGGCATCTGAAATGAGAGTAAAGTCTTATAAGTTAGCAGTTATTATCTCAAAATAGCTAAAGAGCGAAACATACACAAAAGAGTACAACAATCCTAAAATGTAGGGCTCTACATCAAAGAAATCTTAGCGGAAACATAACAAGCCGTACAAATCCAAAGGACACTAGAACCTAATGCTCTGATACCACCTTTGACACCTCGACAAATTAAATACCGTGATAGCAAGTATGGTAGGTATGTTATACACAGATAATCAAATATACTAAGCATTCGCACATCTTAGATATCTCATAATATTAGTGGAAATATGTCTTACATTCTTATACCATATTTAGATGTTGCACGTTTACAAATTCCCTAATATATACATTAAAAGTTGTCAACCTTTCTCACTTCGAAATTTTAGATACTTATTTCCTAACCCATAAATGTCATCCGATTTTCAAAAAAATTCTAAGTTTTACTCCTCAACATACTCAACTCTCACAACTATACCCACTGGTCAACAAGGGAAGGTTATCACTCAGTTAAATAAGTCTACTAAAAGTTTGAAATAAAATCAAGCCTAAAAAGGCCATTTTGTCAACTCGTTAGAAATCTCGTTCGAACGACGTTGTTCGAACGAGGCTCATTCGAACGAAGTCTTCAAATGAACTCGTTAAAAGGGATATTGTCATCTCGTTAGAATTTCATTCAAACGAGATCATTTGAACGACCTGGGCAGGTCTTCTAACGAGATGGCAGAATACGCCCAGAAATTTCCCAACTCGTTTTTCTTCAATTCCTCTTTTCAAAAATCCATTCTAAAATCATCCCAAATAATTTTTATTGTTAGTAAACAAATCTAAGTCCTCCTAGGTCGCTTATTAACATATTATTGGGGTCAAATCCTCCTAATCAACAAGCAATTAACATCAATTCCCCATTTTCACCCCAAACCCTAAGAACATGAACCTAGAATTTTATTGTGCCTAATTACTCATCATAAATCCATTTTTAAATTATCATAGTTAACTCTTTGGATACCAAATTCGTCCATAGTCATTCTACATGCAATCCCTAACCCAACTTTAGAGTTTCTATAACAATTTCATTAGGATTTCCTTAAAACTTTCAAGGGAAAAACAGTTTCAACACTAAACATGGAAGAAATATTCAATTAACTTAATAATATCAAATCACTTGCCTTAGATTTTTTCTTCAGATTTGTTGTCGGTGTTTCAAGGTTGATTCTTCCCTCTTTATGGTCACAATCTCTTCCAAAAATGATGGTGGTGGGTGTTTTTGGTTTGGAACCCTATGATAACTTCTCTCTAACTCCCGTAGCCCACTTCTAATGCTTTTGGTTGTTAATGGACTTAGTGGCCCTTATAATAATATCTAATTTAACACTAAAATTCGTGGGTTTTAATCTCCTAATTTTTAAAATTACCAAAACACCCTTCTAGGTTGCTGGTTCGGCCTAAAAATGCCCCAGGACCCAAACTAAACTCCCGACTAGTGTTTTTTGGCTATTTCGACCCTTTCGGACGCGTTGGGGCACTCAAAATGATCATTTGACTGATAAAAATATAATTTAATTTAAATACATTCCTTCCTGACGCGACTAACATGTGCGCGTTCCAATCATTTCCCAAATTGTCATATTTCTGCCTCGCAACAACTTTAATATTTTCAATGCTCATATATTACCAAATATACTCAGAAACATTCAATTTTAACATCATAATCAAATACTAACTCACATCGCGCTAGTATTTTTATCTGGATTAATTCCCAATTAATTTTCATTTAATTCAATTAATCCCTTAAATAAAAATTAATAAAATTACGGGTATTACATACTTCCCCCCTAATAATAGAATTTCATCCTGAAATTCGAAACTAATGAATACCTAGTAAAAATAGCTCTGGATAACGTTCGCGCATCTCATCTTCGCGCTCCCATGTGGACTCCTCGGTATTATGATGTCGCCACTGCATGCGTACTAATGGTACTATCTTCGACCTCAATTTCCTCTCGATGTGGTCCAGAATAGCAATCGACCCCTCCTCATAGGAACTATCGGGCTGAAGATCGATGTCCTCAAAGCAATGTGAGTATGGGCCAAATCGTCCCTAAGATATTTTCTTAGCGAGGAAATATGGAACACATCATGAATCTTATGTAAGTTCTCCGGTAACCCAAGTCTATACGCCACTGGCCCAATCCTCTCGATGATAGGAAATGGCCCCACGTATCTTGGTGCCAGTTTCTCCTTCTTCCCAAAATGCATAATCCCCTTCATAGGAGATACTCTGAGTAACACCTGGTCCCCTACCTTGAATTCTCTGAAGAACCTCTTGGCATCAGCATAGCTCTTTTGTCGGTCTTGTACTACCCGAATACGGTTCCGTATCATCTCTATCCTTTCCGAAGTATCCTGGCCCAAGGAGTTTGTTATCCCTCACCTCTAACCAACATGCTGGGGAACGACAAGGTCTACCATACAGCGCCTCGAATGGGGCCAAGCCAATGGTGAACTGGTAGGAGTTATTATAAGCAAACTCCACCAGTGGAAGGTACTGTTCCCAACCACCTCCAAAGTCTAGGATGCACACACGCAACATGTCGCCCAACATCTGATTTATCCGCTCTGTTTGCCCATCAGTCTGCGGGTGAGACATCGTACTCAGCCGCAACTCCATACCCATTGCTTCCTGGAAACTCTCCCAAAATAGTGAAACAAATATCTTGTCTCGGTCAGACACGATATTTAGAGGCACCCCGTGAAGTCTCACTATCTCCGCAATAAAATCTGGGCATATTGTCCCGTAGTGTAATCTGTCCTCACTGGCATAAAATGAGTAACTTTGCTCAACCTACCCACAATCACCCATATGGAGTCGTGACCTCTCTGTGACGTAGGTAACCCCGAGATAAAGTCCATGGTTATGCTCTCCCATTTCCACTTCGAAACCTCTAACGGCTGTAGAAGTCCTGTCGATTTCTGATGGTCCACCTTTACTAGCTGATAAGTGGCACATTTAGAAACGAACACAGTAATATCTCTCTTCATACCGCTCCACCAGTACTTTCGTCTCATGTCTTGGTACATCTTATCCCCACCAGGGTGTACCGCAAATCGCGAGTCGTGGGACTCTGTCAATACTTCGTGTCACAAGTCTTTCCCTTCCAAAACGACCAGTCTCCTATTGAAGCGTAATCCCCCGTCTAAACTAACGGTATAAGACTCGGCTCCCTATGCTAGTAATCGAACTATCTTCTCCTGACAGAACGAGTCATTTTCCTATGACTTTATAATTCTCGTAACAATCTGAGGTGTAATAGTCATCACAGACATGAATGATCGGGCCACTACATTCTGGTGTCCCAACTCCTTCCACTTAGCTTTTCACACCTCGGCCACCTCATCTCTGGCCTACGGCTCAACGCGTCTGCTACCACGTTAGCCTTCCCTGGGTGATATTGGATATCAAACTGATTATCCTTCACAAACTCAAGCCACCAATATTGACGCATATTCAGTTCCTTCTGCATGAAAAGGTATTGTAGAGACTTGTGGTCTGTGAACAACCGAAATTTCTCCCCCAGAAGATAGTGTCTCCAAATTCGAAGAGCGAATACGACTGCCGCTGACTCCAAGTCATGGGTGGTGTAATTCTTCTCGTGAGGCTTAAGCTTACAGGAAGCATAAGCTATGACCTGACTTTCCTATTGCAGTACACCTCCAAGTCCTTATAAGGACGCATTGGTGTAGACTAGATACTCAACTCCAGGTCTGGTCAATGCTAACACAGGTGCTGAGGTCAACTTGTCCTTCAACTCATCGAATGCCAACTGACAGTTATGCTCCAGTTGAATGGCACACCTTTGCGAGTCAGATGTGTCAAAGGGCCTGCTATCTTTGAGAAACCCCGAATAAACCTCCTGTAGTATCCTGCTAAGCCCAAGAAACTACATATCTCAGTCGGTGTCGTGGGCTGTCCCCACTCCCTCACCGCGGATACCTTCCTCGGATCAATAGATATCCCCCGGTCTGAAATGATATTCCCCCAAAACTGAACCTCCTTCAGCCAAAACCCACATTTTTTGTACTTTGCATAAAGCTCGTTTTGACGCATCGTCTGCAAAACCTGCCTCAAATGTTCAGCGTGCTCCTCTTCTGTCTGGGAGTAAACCCAAATGTCATTAATAAAGACTATGAAGAACTGGTCTAGGAACTCTCTGAATACCCTATTCATCAAGTCCATAAACACGACTGGGACATTGGTCAAGCCAAAAGGAATAACCCGAAACTCGTAGGAACCATATCTCGTCAAGAAAGCAGTCTTCGAGACGTCCTGTTCCCTGATACACAACTGATGGTATCCAAATCTCAAGTCAATCTTTGAGAAGACAGAAGCTCCTCTCAGCTGGTCGAATAAGTCATTGGTTCGGGGCAACAGATACTTATTTTGTATCCTGACTTTATTCAACTCCTAGTAATATACACACAATCTCAACGATCCACCCCTCTTCTTTACGAACAACACAGGGGCACCGCATGGGGAAGTACTCCTTCGGATAAACCCCTGACCCTACAACTGCTCTATCTGATCCCTTAACTCTCTCATTTTTACTGGAGCCATACGGTAAGGTGCGCGGGCAATTGGTCGAGTGCCTGACGTCAAATCAATTACAAAATCTATCTCTCTACTAGGAGGTAATCCCGGTATATCCTGAAATACATCAGTAAACTCCCTAACAACTGGAATCGAATCGATTGGTAATACCACTTCCTTAGAGGTCTCCTGCTATATATATTACAAGTGAGTGGACGATCCTCCCTCAGGGCGAGGCATCTCCACTAAAAACATCTCCTGCCCGGGAATGGCGAAAATAATACTCCTACTGAAACAATCAATCATGGCTCAGTATGAAACTAGCCAATCCATACCAACAATCACATCGTACTCGATCATTTCTAATACTAACATATCAGCAGGTAAAGTAAATCTCCCTATCTCTATACCCACAACTCTACAAATAAGAGAAATCACGGAACCCCTAATCAACGGTGAATCTACGCAAGTAATCGTGCTCTCTATCGTGCCTAACAATCCCAAAGTACGTGCAAATATCGTGGCAATGAAACAGTGTGTGGCCCCCGTATCAAATAAAATACTCCCCATAGTCCCCTGAATAGAGAACATACCCTTAATAGCAGGTGGATCCTGTGGGACTGCGGCATGCTGGAGTTAATAAAATCACCTGTGCTGAAGCTGTCCCTGCTGGACTGGGACTGCTGGGATGGGTGGCAAAGCTGGCATTTGTGATGGTGCTGGTAGGGCGGCGGGAAACATAAGTCTCTGGGGCTCATGTCGAGCACCTTGCTCCTGTTGCTGTGGGTTCCTGCCCCTATCAGGACACTCCTGGCGCTTGTGGCCAATCTTTCCACAAGTGAAGCATTTCCCCGGAAAGGTCCCCCTTCTTTGACCCTGCTGCCCACGGCTCTGGTGGCCGTTGCCATTCCTCCCCTGACCGTGTTGGCCCTGATGAAACTGTTGTTGTTGGCCATGCTGGCCATGCTGTCCCTGATGGTCGTGATGACCCTGTTGTCCCTGACAAAAACCTCCCTGACCATTTCTAAACCCCCCAGATCTGAACCTCTTAAAATCCCCCTGCTGGGAACCCTAATCACCTTGCCTGTGCTGACCCTTAGCAGATTGTGCTCCGCTGGCACCATTTCCCCCTGTCCTGCCCTGATGGCTGGACTCTCCTGATCGTTTACTCTCTGACATGTGGAAGCAGTGGTCCAGGCAGTGAAGTAGTGCTGCGTTAACCACATCAGAATAAGTGGACAACGAGAGATTACCCAACAAGTGCTGACGGATCCTCCAAGTCAACCCATCCAAGAACTTCTGAATCTTTTTCTCCTTGATTGGAATTTCATCGGGAACGATGTTTAAGAGATTAGTGAATTCGGCCTCATACTCGGCCCGGCCTTCCCCTCCTGCTTGAGGTTCATTAACTTCATCCTCATTTCGGTGTGAACGACTGATGGAAAATATTTGCGGTCGAACCGCACCCAGAATTCCTGAATGGAAAGGATGTCTCTCTCTTCCGTGGTGGTAATGGACTCCCACCACTGCAACACTGATCCTACTAGCTTAAAAGTAGCCAGTATCTATTTCTGTACATCCGTGCACTCGTACATCCTCAAGTGTCTTTGGATGTCCTTCTTCCACCGACTGAACACAACGATGTCGGAGCTAACAGCAAACTCCGAAGGGTGTGCTTTCTGAAAAGCATGACGAACACGTTCCCAAGAAGACGGGAATGCATGAGCCTGAACTGACGTTACTACCGGCGCATGAGGTGGTGCCTACTGCACAACTTCTAGGGCGGCATTTACCACTTTGGCTACAATAGCGGCAACCTCTGCGGCATTCAAGGAGCTCTGGATTGGTGCAGGATATGGCTGGGGCTGAGCATCCCTGGGAACTCGCTGTGCACGTCGTGGAGGCATCTAAAATGAGAGTAAAGTCCTATAAGTTCGCAGTTATTATCTCAAAATAGTTGAAGAGCGAAACATACACAAAATAGTACAACAATCCTGAAATCTAGAGCTCTACAACAAAGAAAGCTTAGCGAAAACATAACAAGCCATACAGATCCAAAGGACACTAGAACCTGATGCTCTGATACCACCTTTGACACCCCGACTAATTAAATACCGGGTAGCTACTCCTTTATTCAAATTAATTCAAAATGTCAAGTTGGTTCAGTTCATAGCATCACTGTCGAAAAACGTTTTAACAATTACTAGCCACCTAATATTTAGAAAGCGAGTTATCAATTTTAATTAAATTCGATTATCATGCAATAAGTTAGATTATGAAATTCTAACATAACAACAACAACAACATAGTTAAAATAGAATAACCATGGAATAATAATGAATCTGGAAGAATACTCCTCTAAATAATTCGAATACTGAAATAAAACTGAGTAAGTAAGATGTCTCTAAAAGAAAAGAGGCGACATGCCCAACAGATGAGAAAATCTGAAAATAGAGTCAAGATAGAAAGTGGAGTCGTCTACTGTCGAGGTCCTGTAACTTCCACAGCAGCTACAACACGTCACCGGAATGGAACTCCTAAGCTTGGTGTCCTTGTGGCTGGGCACCTAAAAGGTTTTAACAAGAAAATAGATTTGAAAGCAAACGGGTCAGAGCCCGATTGTGAAAATAGTTTATAATACAGCAAGTGTTTAATATCATTAAACAATGAATATAAAATACATGATAGTGCGTGCACTCACATGAGTTCCTCACATCTCAACTAAGTGTGCACTCCTATCGTTCCCGTACCCATTCTAGTTATTCCCATATCTAACTCATCCAATAGACAATCTATCATTTCCATCTGATTTCCGATTCAATTCCTGACATCTTAATTTAAACAGAGAGTTTTACTTTTCTTCTTAGTTCTCAAAATTCGTAATACTAATCACTAGGGATTTTCCAATTTTAACTCTACAAAAATGTTGTTATCATTCACACTTACATTTATACATGAAAGTTCATTTCAATTAATGATATATTTTTCTCATCACAAATATACACTACTAGCACCCCGAGACTAAGCTGCGGTGCATACATACTCTACTATCAAATCCCGCTACATCACGTACATAAGGACCACGTATTCCGAATCTCTCAGGAATCGTTTCAACAAGTAATAAACACACATAATGGAGGCGAACATAGTTCACATCACATGGGTCACGCACATACCTATGCTCCCATAATCAGCAGACTTATTTACTTCTCAATAAGTCCTTCTCTGACCTATGTCCTCGAGGTCCCAATCTAAATCCCCCCGTAGGCACACAAAGATTAGATGGCCCTGATCGAACGCCGACCTCCCGTGATAGCAAGTATTGTAGTTATGTTATACACAGATAATCACATATACTAAGTGTGGATACCCAAAATTTAGAACTATGGGCCTGGACGAGTAGCCCAGTCCTGGCGGCCCAAAGTCCAGGCCCCTCATCTTTTATAATTGATCCGGTCTCCCTCCCCTCCCCCCCCCCCGATCCCATGAAGGGAAGTTATGGGGGAAATGGAAAACATGGAGGAACCCAGCACCTCCACTCATCTACATGCACATTTATATATTAAACCCTAGGTCCGGGGCAAAAGGACAAGTTGTATTCTCTGTAATCACTCTCCGGAGAATATAAAAATAATATCGACTGCACCATCGTGGACGTAGGCACATCTTGGCTGAACCACGTACATTCTTTGTTGTATGATTGGTATCTTGTATTCCTTATCCTCTTCTTGATAATCTTTCTCTCAAATTTATTTGTGTTTCATAATAATTGCATCCACAATTAGCGCCGTTTGTGGGAAACGTTCATCTTTCCCTGAGAAGAGCCCACATCAAGAAAGGAGTTTAAGATGTCTAGTCACAACAGCAATGCCCCCCAAGCAGGAGATATTCAAGAGCCACCTGCTCCTCGCAGGATTAGGTCTGAGGTCCGACGTTCAGATCAGAGAGCTCACTTGGAAAGACTAGCCTCAGAAGAAAGTCAGGGACCAGCGAGGTCCACGCAGATATCCAGGTTGATTGATGCATACGAGGCAAGGCTCCACGAGCAGAGGGAGTCTTCTCGCAGATATAAGGCTGAGAATGCTCGCTTGAAAAGAAGACTGGAAAGACTAGAAAGGGAGCTTCGCCCTGATAATCGGAGATGCCCATATCGCACTCCTAGTCCTCAGGCGAGAAAGTCTCGCAGCCAAGGAAGGAGCCCTAGGCGAGAATCTCAAAGGGGCAAAGGAGGCGAATCAGACGACGACCTTCGCAAACAGCTGCGAAGAGCTCGCTGCCACCAGATCCCTGCTCACAGCGACGAGCACATATGAAACATGGTCCGCAGGGAGATAGACCAGCATCCTGCTCACCACGGAACAAGATCAACTAGAGAGCTCGCGAGGCGAGCTCTCAAAACCCAGATGAAGTCACCTTTCACAAGAGAAATAGAAGAGGAGGAAGCTCCCAAGAAATTTGCCACTCCAAGGTTCAAGATTTACGACAAAAAGACTGATCCCATCGATCACGTTAGGCAATACCGACAGGCCATGACCCTCTGGAGTCACCGGGATGCCCTGATGTGCCATATTTTCCCCTCGAGCCTTCATGATGTAGCACACAAGTGGTTTAAAAGGCTCCCCCACCGATCGATCAAGAATTTCAAATCCCTAGCCGAACTCTTTACGGCCCGATTCATTACCAATAGCTCCCATCCCAAAAGGATGGATGTTCTACTAACAATGAAGAAAACGCCTCAAGAGACCCTCCGAGAGTACGCGAAGAGGTACTGGGAGTTATTCAATGAGATCGAGGACTGCGCAGAGGAGGTGGCAGTGGCCTCCTTCAAAATTGGGCTCCCTAGTTCTTCCCTCTTCTACCAATCCCTGATGAAGAAGGAAATTATGACTATTGACGACCTTATGGCCCAAATCGAGAAATACGCAAAGGTGGAAGATGTCACCCACTCTAATACAGGAGAAAACAGTCGAGCTAAGCTCACTACCAAGGTAGGTGAGAAAACTGAGAACTAGAGGAAAGGAGGAAAGAACAGAGGCAAAAATGGCTCCAAGAATGGAGGGAACCAAGACGCGTCGAAAGCATTCTAGGCGGTCAACACCGTCTTCAAAGAACCAATTTACAAGGTTCTCACGGAGATCAAGGAGGAGCCATTCATCAAGTGGCCCAGGAAGATGGGGGAGATCCCTCAAAGAGGAACAATGCGTTGAGATGCACTTTTCACAAAGAGGGAGGGCACAAGACCGAGCACTGCAAGGCTCTTAAGTCTCACCTCGAAGAACTGGCCCAGTTCGGGCATTTGAACGACTTTGTTGAGAAAAGGGCAGAGAAAGTGATTGCCAACAGAGAGATAAGACCCGACAATATGCTGGAGGATGATGCTGGACATGAGTTCACCGTAATTCACGGAGTATATGACGTCAAGAAGATACAAGGGAACTCATCTCGAATGGAGATGAAAAAGCTTACAACGGTAATGCAGGCTTTTCAAATCGATCCAGTAAAGTCACAGTCAGGAAAGCGTCGACGAGAAGAGGACGTAAACTATGACAAGCATATTGTTTTCACGGATGAAGATTTTATGGGAGTAAGGACCCCACATAATGATGCCCTGGTCATTACACTCAGGATAGCCAACTTTGACATCGACAAGCTGCTCGTCGATCAAGGAAGCTCATCCGAAGTAAGGTACCTCGACCTGTTCAGGAAATTGAAGTTGAACGTCGCCGACCTAAAGGAAGCTACTGTTCCTTTGGTCGGCTTCGCTGGGAAAATGACCATGCCCCTAGGCAGGATAGTGCTGCCAGTTTGTGCTGGGAACGTCTCCAAGATGATTGAGTTTTTTGGTAGTTGACATCGAATCACTGTACCAGGCCATCCTCGGTGGAGGATGGCTTCATGCAATGAAGGAGGTTTCCTCGACCTACCATCAGAAGCTCAAGTATGTAACCGAGCGAGGAGTAATGGAGATCCACGGCGACCAAGCGATGGCAAGGAAGTGCTTCATAGCAGCCATCCGACCAAAGCCAGAGAAGAAAGTCGTTCAACCCAGCGAGAAAGTTGAAGAGGGTATGATACCTTCCAAATAGCAACTAAAGTATGGAAGACCAGGAGTAGAGGAGACCAGGCTCCTCCCCTCCGAGCGTGTCATCGAGGACCTGGTAGAAGTTATAGCCGAAGTTGGTGACAGTAGCAGAGTCTTCTTGATTGGAGCATCTCTCACCAATCAAGAACAGAAGGAGTTGACGACCTTGCTGAGACGCAACGTAGATGTTTTTGCATGGGAACCATACGAGATGCCTGGCATTGATCCTGATATGGTCTGTCATCAACTGCATGTCGACCCCACATTCAAGCCAGTTACGCAGAAGGCACGAAGAACTGCACCCGAGAAGGCTAAAGCGGTCGAAAAGGAGGTCGAAAAACTATTGGATGCAGGATCCATACGGGAAGTACAATTCCCCAAGTGGTTGTCCAACCTAGTAGTAGTTCCGAAGAACAATGGGAAGTGGAAAGTTTGCATCAACTTCACTGACCTCAACAAAGCATGCCCTAAGGATAGTTCCCCCCTCCTAAAGATAGACCAACGAGTAGACGCCACTGCAGCTCACGAGCAAATGAGTTTCCTGGACGCATACTCAGGATATCACCAGATCCCCTTGTATGCCTCGGACCAGGACAAAACGACGTTTATCACGACGGTTGGGTTGTATTGCTACAAGGTCATGCCATTTGGGCTCAAGAATGCAGGGGCAACCTACCAGCGGCTGGTAAAAAAAATGTTCAAGGATCAAATGGGAGATACAATGGAGGTCTACATCGATGACATGCTCGTTAAGAGAAAGAAGAAGGAAAATCACCTCTCAGACCTGTCAAAGACCTTCGAAATCCTCAGGAAGTACCGAATGAAGATTAATGCGAGCAAGTGTTCCTTCGGTGTCCAGTCAGGAAAATTTCTTGGATACTTGGTCAGTAAGAGAGGCATAGAAGCTAATTCGGACCAGACCGATGCAATCAACAGGGTACAACCCCCTCGAACAGTTCGAGACGTGAAGAAGCTCAATGGAATGCTCGCTGCCTTAAATCGCTTCATTTCCAAATCCTCCGAGAAGTGCAAGCCTTTTTTCCAGCTTCTACAAGGGATTAAACCAATAGAATGGAGCCTGGACTGCTCGCGAGCTTTGGACAAGCTTAAATCTTACTTAAGCTCTCCACCGCTGCTTTTCATACCACAACAAATGGATTCTTTATACCTGTACCTCTCGGTATCCAGCCACACTGCCAGCTCGGCGTTAATATAAGAGGTCGCAGGAATCCAACACCCCGTCTACTATGCGAGCAAGACCTTATTAGACGCCGAGCAAAGATACCTGCCATTGGAGAAGCTCACCTTTGCACTAGTGATAGCCTCGAGGAAACTTAAGCATTATTTTGAAGTTCATACTATCATCGTCCTTACATCGCACTCCCTTAAGGCGGTCCTAAGGAAAGCGGATTTGTCGGGCAGATTGTCTAAATGTTTAGTCGAGCTCGGCCAGTTTGACATCTAATTTCAACCAAGGACCGTTATCAAGGGTCAGATCCTCGCTGATTTCATAGCCGAATTCACTAGCGAAGAATTCCCCGACCAACCTCAACCAATAAAGCAAAAAGAGGACCCAGTAACAGTGGAAACCTGGAAACTATTCGTTGATGGAGCCTCCAACTCAAAGGGGGAAGGCGTAGGCATCATTCTCATCACCCCAGAAAAACCATCCTTGAGCAAGGAATCAGGCTTGGATTTGCAGCCTCCAATAACGAAGCAGAGTACGAAGCCCTAATAGTCTCCAAAAGGCGCAAACTCTGGGAGCAAAACGTTTACAGGTGTTCGGCGATTCTCAACTAGTCTCCAATCAGGTAAGTGAAGATGACAATGCGAAGGATGAAAGAATGGCAGCCTACCTCGCGCTGGTGAGGAAACTAATGATGAGCTTTGAGGAGGTCAACATCCAGAAGTTTCCCAGAGGGCAAAACAGTCATGCCGACGCCTTAGCAGCCCTAAGCTCGGCAGTTGATTCTAGCCTTCATTCCCATCGATTTCCAAATTTGCCAAGCATTAACCACAACAGCAAGCTGCCAAACGTGGAACAAATACTCCAGGTGGGATCATCCCCCGGCTGGATAGACCCCTTAAGAGACTATTTAAAGGAGGGAACGCTCCCCGAGGACAAGAAAGCCGCCCACCAGATAAGAGTCAAAGCTGCTCGCTTTGACTTATCCACAAGAGGCGACTTGTATAAGAGGTCCTTCTACGGTCCCTACCTTAGATGCGTCCACCCAGGCGATGTCGAGCAAGTGCTGCGCGAGCTTCACAGAGGAATCTGTGGAAGTCATATCGGAGGAAGGTCTCTAGCCTTTCGAGAAATGAAGGAAGGCAATTGGTGGCCATATATGCAAAAGGACTCTGCAGTAATGTCCGCAAATGCCCGAAATGCCAGCTTCACGCTCCAATGGTCCACCAACCAGCCAGCGACCTAAAATCCCTGACAAACCCGTGGCCCTTCGCCTAATGGGGGATGGACATCGTGGGACCACTACCCACTGCTGCCGGCAATCACAAATACCTGTTGGTTGCAACTGACTACTTCACCAAATGGATCAAGGCAGAACCATTGGCAAACATCCGAGACGCTGACATGATAAGATTCATATGAAGGAATATCATCACTCGATTCGAAATCCCCAAAACCATCATCACTGATAATGGGACACAATTCGAGAGTGGCCCCTTCCAGGACTTCTGTAACGAACATGGGATCAGGCACAACTTTAGTTCGGCGGCCTACCCTCAGAGCAATGGGCAAGCAGAAGCTTCCAACAAAACTGTGATCGATGGATTGAAGAAGCGACTAGAGCGAGCCAAGGGCGCATGGGAAATCGAGCTACCCCATGTCCTATGGGCATACCGAACAACTCCTCAGCGAGCAACAGGAGAAACCCATTTTCGTTAACATATGGCATGGAAGCAGTCATTCCACTAGAGGCGGGCTTGCCAACAATGAGATCCAACCTTGTCGACCAAGGCCAGAATGATGGAGCGTTTCTCGCTGACGAGCGTAGGGAACTGGCCCTGGTGAAGCTTGCGAGCTATCAGCAATAACTCGCAAGGCATTACCACAAAAGGGTTAACCCGAGAAGATTCCAAGTTGGGGACTATGTTATAAGGAAAGTCATGGGCAACACAGTAAGGTCATCAGACGGCAAGCTAGGCCCAAACTGGGAAGGACCCTTTAAAGTAACTAGGGACGACCTGCAAGGTGCATATTATTTGGAAACGATGGAAGGCAGAGAGATACCACGAGCATGGAATGCAACTAATCTCAAGAAATTCTATTTTTAGATTTTCAAGGAATTCTATTGAGGAATCTTTTTCTTGTATTTGTTATGTGAAATGAACAATTCATTCCCCTTATTACTAATGAAATCAGAAACTGCATTTTATCACACATCTTTTTCCAAACGACAGGCACGATGGTCGATATAGCAGGGGGGATACCCCTCCTCAGGTCATCGTCATGAAACACGAGAGACCTCTTAGCATTGACCCTGGCAATATATAAAGCCCTACAGAGGATTCTTAGGCAATGCGACCAAATTTTATACTGGCCATCAAACCTACTTTGGTGTAGCAAAATACTGACCGGATGAAGACATCCAATACTAGGTGTGTCCTCGCCAATTGCCCTACTTAGGACTAAGGGAGTGTGACGACACAACCTAAAAGGTAAAATGGGGCACAATGGTATTTTAGTACTATACTGGACTAGGGGGACACTTGCATGGAAAAACAAAAAGAATTATGAAACAGCAGGAATATAAAAAGATTGGATGAACACGTTTAGTCGACAAAATTGCCCAAAACACGAACTATTCATTAATCTCTTATATTTACAATAGTGATAATACATGTTTAGTCGGCAAAGCTCGCCCAAAGCATTTACATTATCAAAAAAGACAAAGGAATAACAACTTGATTATATTTACAACAACGATAATACACGTTTAGTCGGCGAAGCTTTCCCAAAGCGTTTACATTATCAAAAGAAAAACAAATTGCAAAAAATTCAAGAAGGTGGAAGCCTCCGAACAAGATAGTCTGCCACTCTAGCTCTTCGTCCATCATCAGGAGCAGGAACCAGCTCTTCCACGACCTCATCTGCATCCAACTCTAATAGTTGCCGAGGAATAGCATCAATGGGGATCCATCTATCATCCCTCCTGAATAGATTGGGCATCAGAGTGGAAGAGGACATCTCGTGACGGTACCATAACATCGAGTTCCTCGGGACCTGAAGCTCTTTCAAGGCACTCAACCACCCTCTGATGAAAGAAAGTTCCTCGAACTCGGATAGTCTTGTGGGAGCATCTAGCTAGCCTTGATCATACCCGTCAGCCCACGCTTGTCGAGGACCCCTCTTGAATAAATGCCGCAATCGAGTAACGTCCCTTTGAAGCCCAACAGCAGTTACGTATGCTCGGCGGACATCATCACGGAGCTCTTCCATCTCCTTATTCCGCTGTTCTTCTGCTTCCCTGTTCCTGCCCCTGGTGCTCCTACCAGCTCGCGGAAGGGGAGGACGAGTGGAACTTCGCGGCATAGGAGGAGTATGTCCAGCTCGTGAAGACGAGGAGCCTTGCAGAACCGCTAAAACAGTGCTTGGCGCATGCTCTCTAAGTTGCAGGACTTCCTTCCACAGGTTTTCATTCTCCTGCTGCAGGAATTCCCCAACTTGATTTATCTCGGTGGCCTCCAGCAACCTAGCTCTCAGTACATTAACTTCCTCTTATACAGAGGCACCAATGCCTTCCATATCCTGGAGCCTGTCCTTCAGCCTAGCCACTAGCTCGGACTGCTCCTTGTACTTTTGATTCCTTGACCTAATAGACTTGCAAAGCCTAACAAAGGCCTGACGAACCTAAGGACTGGCATTGGGACCAAGAGTCCTGCCCAATTGAGATGTGGCAGGAATATACTCTTCTACATCAGTCAACTACAAGACATAAAAGGGCAAGGGAAAGAAAAAATAAATCAATGCATTGTAAAAAGAATCCTTTTTATTTCATTAATAAAGGTCAATTACATCGAGCAGAAATGGAAAAATTACAAGCAGAAGTACAAAAATAATCCTAAGAGAAAATTAATTAGCAACCTCAGGCTGCCTAGAGGTGGCTGGCTGCTTCCCCTTGTCAGCAGCAGCAGATGCATCTCCCTCTATAGGGATTCCCTCATTCGCCTGGGCAGGACCAGCATCGACAGGAGTTATCTAAGAAGTAAGATCAACACCCTCGATGGCTGGGGCAGGGGCTTCTTTGTCCACGGTTGGCCTTGGACCCGAGTCGTGCTCGTCGAACAGAGGAGACTCATCATCAACACCAGCAGCTAGAAGGGCCTTATTCCAGCCCTTCTTGAAGTTCAAACAACTGATATAGCCTATCTGAACTTCGGCGTCTTGATAAGTAGCAGTCCACCCGGAGTTGTATGAATCCTCCTTGATGGTGTCTACCTGGGACTCCTTCTCCTTCAGCTGCTCGGTCAGAGCCTTGTTCTCCTCCACAACCCCTAACTTTCTCAGGCAGACTAAGTCATAGGCCTGCCTCAGCTCGCTCAGCTCCTTAACCGCCGCATCCCTCTCTCGGTTGGAATTGATAAGGGCCAGATCAGACGAAGCTTGGGCGGCATCAGCAGCCTTCAAATCAGCCTCCAGCCGAGAACCCCTGACTTCCAGAGCGGACTTCTGCTGCTCCAGCTCGCCATTCATTCTCACCAACTCGTCGTGAGAATGGTAAAGAACGACGAAGTCAGTCACAAACTGCCAAAAATAAAGAAGAAATCAGGAAGGAGAAACAATTAAAACTTGTTAAGGAATTGAAAAAGAGAGAGAACCTTACCAAGGCTAGTATCTAGCTAGCTTGAAGGGCTAACTGGTCAGAACCCAGCTCCCTCTGGTGATCTACAAGAAGAACTTCCCTCTCGAGCAGCGCAGGAGCCAGCTAAGGAGAAGTGGCAGTCGAGGCCCCCTCGGGCAAAGCAGACACCGGGACCAAGGCTTGCCCAGCCTTCGTCCTCGACTCCATCCTCCTCCTCTCTTCCTCTCTCTCCCTCTCCATCCTCTACCTCTCCTCCACCCTCTTCTTTTCATCCACCTTCTTTCTCTCCTCCTCCTTCTTTCTCTCCTCCTCCTTCTTTCTCTCTCTCTCTCTTACCTGCTCTTCCTCTCTCCTCTTCCTCTCTTGCTCCTGAGTGGAAGATCGAAAACCAGTAGCCACGGCCCCAGAAGAAGACTTTTATTTCTTTGACCTCTGTGCAAGAAGCACATGGTCCTCATCATCATCGTCTCTAATCAGGTTCTTCCTTGGAGGCATCTCTTCGCCTGAGCTGCTGGTAGTGTTCGACGATTCTCGAGCTTCAGAATCCTCTTCAGAAGAGCTGCTACTGTCAGAGCTCCCTCCACCCAAATTACTCACAGCTCCTGCAGGCTCACTCTCAGAACTGCTCTCCTCTTCGTCCAACTGGATATGCTCAACAGTAGTCTCCCCGAAAGAATCAAACTCTGGAACACTATCCACAGGCCATACTATGAAGCTAGAGCCTGCGTTCTTGTACTCGAGCAAAAAGGCAGCAGACCTGGGATGCTCGCCGTCACCCAGAGGATCTCTGATATTCCAAGCTTTCACCAACTCTGAGATACAAACCTCGGTGAGAGCAGGCTCCAAATTCTTTGTCCTCGCTGTGGGAGAAAAAGCAAAGAGAGGTTAGAAAAGTCACAAGTTAACAAAGATTGAAGAAACAATACAATGTCTACCTACATATTCTTCCCCGTAAAAAGGGAGGGTGAACCTCTCAGACCTCGACCCTTCATACTGGGGAGGGAACTGCCAATTCCTAACAAGGAAACCCTCTTGCCAGTAGTCCTTATGGGAATCAGGTAGGTTTACTACCAATACCCTATCAGGACTCCTAGCTTTGAGGTATAAGACACCTGAGCTAGTTCGAGAGAAGGAATAACAGAAACAGATCTCGGCAAGTCCTAACCTAGTACCATACAACTGGTTTATTCTATGGATGCCATTTGCTATCTTCCACACATTGGGCGAGCACTGTGCGGGAATAATATTGAAATAACAAAAAAAAATGCAGAAATAGATCATTAGGGGGAAAAGTAAGTCCCCCCTGGGAGAGCAACAAAACATGGATCCAGTGGGCATCCTCTATATCCCTAACGTTCCTAGGAGGGGAGGCATAACATTCAATATCTACCCACTCAGGAATATTGTAGAACTTCCTGAACTCAGAGATTGACCTATTTCCAATCTTCGCCATTGAAAAACTCAAGAAATTCTACAAACCAAAGAGAAAGTGCAAAGAAAGGGCACGAGAAACTAACAAAATAGAAGATCGGTTCAAGTGATGAAGAAGCACGAGCTCAAGACGACTAAGAAGCAATGGGAATGGGGATTCAGAGAAGAAGGTACGAGGCGCTATAGTTCTTAGAAGAAGGAAGAGTACTGGAAAGGCTGAAACGACGAAAGAAAAAGTGGTTATCCCAACAAGCCTTCAATTCTAATCATAGCGCATAGATAGCGAAGCGAGTGATGCCAAAGCAACTTCACAGTATTTGAAGAATCACAAATCAGCCATAATGGCTGATCATTTAAATCCATTGGACCCATAAACGCGGCCCAATAAATTTAGGGGCAATTGTGGATACCCGAAATTTATAACTATGGGCCTGGACGAGTAGCCCAGTCCTGGCGGCCCAAAGTCCAGGCCCCTCATATTTTATAATTGATCCGGTCTCCCCCCACGATCCCATGAAGGGAAGTTATGGGGGAAATGGAAAACATGGAGGAACCCATCACCTCCACTCATCTATATGCACATGTATATATTAAACCCTAGGTCCGGGGCAAAAGGACAAGTTGTATTCTCTGTAATCACTCTTCGGAGTATATAGAAATAATATCGACTGCACCATCGTGGACATAGGCACATCTTGGCTGAACCACGTACATTCTTTATTGTGTGATTGGTATCTTGTATTCCTTATCCTCTTCTTGATAATCTCTCTCATATTTATTTGTGTTGCATAATAATTGCATCCACACTAAGCATTCGCACATCTTAGATATCTTATAATATTAGTGGAAATATGTCTTACATTCTTATACCATATTTAGATGTTGCACGTTTACAAATTCCCGAATATATACATTAAATGTTGTCAACCTTTCTCACTTCGAAATTTTAGATACTTATTTCCTAACCCATAAATGTAATCCGATTTTTTACAAAATTCTAAGTTTTACTCCTCAACGTACTAAACTCTCACAACTATACCCACTGGTCAACAAGGGAAGGTTATCACTCAGTTAAATAAGTCTACTGAAAGTTTGAAATAAAATCAGGCCTAAAAAGGCCATTCTGTAAACTCGTTAGAAATCTCGTTCGAACGAGGTTGTTCGAATGAGGGTTGTTTGAACGAAGTCTTCGAATGAACTCATTAGAAGGGATACTGTCATCTCGTTAGAAGTTCGTTCAAACAAGATCGTTCGAACGACCTGGACAGGTCTTCTAACGAGATGGCAGAATACGCCCAGAAATTTCCCAACTCGATTTTCTTCAATTCCTCTTTTCAAAAATCCATTCTAAAATCATCCCAAATAAGTTTTATTGTTAGTAAACAAATCTAAGTCCTCCTAGGTCGCTTATTAACATATTATTGGGGTCAAATCCTCCTAATCAATAAGCAATTAACATCAATTCCCCATTTTCACCCCAAACCCTAAGAACATGAACCCATAATTTTATTGTGCCTAATTACTCATCATAAATGCGTTTTTAAATTATCATAGTTAAGTCTTTGGATACCAAATTCGTCCATAGTCATTCTACATGCAATCCCTAACCCAACTTTAGAGTTTCTATAACAATTTCATTAGGATTTCCTCAAAACTTTCAAGGCAAAAACAATTTCTACACTAAACTTGGAAGAAATATTCAATGAACTTAATAATATCAAATCACTTGCCTTAGATTTGTTCTTCAGATTTGTTTTCGGTGTTTCAAGGTTGATTCTTCCCTCTTTATGGTCACAATCTCTTCCAAAAATGATGGTGGTGGGTGTTTTTGGTTTGGAACCTTATGATAACTTCTCTCTAACTCCTGTAGCCTACTTCTAATGCTTTTGGCTGGTAACGGCCTTAGTGGCCCTTATAATAATATATAATTTAACACTAAAATTCGTGGGTTTTAATCCCCTAATTTTTAAAATTACCAAAATACCTTTCTAGGTTGCCGATTTGGCCTAAAAATGCCCCGGGACCCAAACTAAACCCCCGGCTAGTGTTTTCTGACTATTTCGACCCTTCCGGATGTGTTGGCGCACTCAAAATGATCATTCAGCTGATAAAAATATAATTTAATTTTTAATTAAAATACATCCATTCCTGACGCGACTAACATGTGCGCGTTCCAATCATTTGCCAAATTGTCGTATTTCTGCCTCGCAACAACTTTAATATTTTCAATGCTCATATATTACCATATATACTCAGAAACATTCAATTTTAACATCATAATCAAATACTAACTCACATCTCGCTAGTATTTATATCTGGATTAATTCTCAATTAATTTTCATTTAATTCAATTAATCCCTTAAATAAACATCAATAAAATTACGGGGTATTACAGTTATCTATTCAGCATAAACGTAAAATTTGGAACCACCATTATTGGACACCATTTTACTAATAAAAAACAACCAATTCCTATAGGCTATAGGAATTCCTTCGATGGTGGGGTAGAGTAGCATGCATACTTACGCGGATGGTGGGGTCAATGAAAAGTTTACAAATGGGATCGTGGAGCACTAGGGTGGATGGTGGGTGTAGGTGGGGACCTAAATGCTTAGATGTGAACATGGAAGGTAGAATAGCAAGGTCCAAATCAAGTGGTGGGGTGGTAGAGACAATAAGAGGGTCGGGTGGGATAAAAGGGTGGGGGAAGATGATCTAACTCAAGAGTGGGAGAGATAGACTCTTCATGGGGCTCAGAGTGATCCTTAAGGGTACTCGTAGGAGGTGTGAAAGTAAACGAGGGAGTGAGTAACTTATGCACCCGAAAGTCACCATCAAAAGTGGTGGAAAAATTTAACGAGGCATCCAAATCCGAGATAGATGAATCAAGAGTAATATCTTACTCAACAGGAGCTGAGCGTGGTGGGACAGAACCCAAATCCAGAGAGATAGGAACCAGCTCGGAATCAATCTCAGGACAGTGGGAAGCACTCGCAGCCGGAGCTAACCTATAAGGAATTTGTTCCTCGGGAACACACAGGAAATGATCAAAATGTGTCGGCGCGAGCATAAATAAGGATTCTATGGAAGGGGAAAGGTGAACCTCAATGGTGGGTTCGAGAGGGTAGGGTGGTGTGGAATCAGTCTCACAATCAATAGATATGTCAACACAATTGTCAACTTGGGGCCCGGATCACTGGGTAGTCTCAATGTTGAGATTCTCAGGAAAATAGGGTTGGTCACACTCAAAATCAGTGGCACAAGACGACACATCATCGTCCCATGCAGGGGCAATAATGGGTTGACTTGGGGTAAAATCCGACTCGTACGCCTCGACATTATATGTGTCATGACAGTACACCGAGGGTGGTTCCAAAATAGTGTCATATGGAAACACTTGGGCGATGGTGGGTTCATATGGAACCAAAATAAATGGACACTCATGGGATAAGTGATCAACCAGAAAGCAGTGGGTGCACGGCGAAGCAGGGGATGGGTTGACACTCATCATCAAAGGCAGTGGAAGATTAGATGTTTGCGTGGATGACACATGAGTATCAACAATGGGCATTTGAGAGTTAAATCCACGAAGTAATGTATGAAGGTTCGATTCAGGCTCAATGTCAAACAAGCTTTGAGAGAATGGGAAATGGCCAAAGTATTCCCGTAAAGGACGTTCTTCAGCCATAACGAGAGAAATATTTTTTTTAGGTTTTTAAATATTGTTCAAAAGAAAAGAAAATATTTTGTAATTTTTGAAAATTAGAAAAGGAAAATATTTTTGGCATTTTAAATATGGAAAAAAGGATAATCTTTTTGGGATTTTTGGAAATATTTTTGGGATTTTTTGAAAAAGGGGAGAAAATGGACTATTTATATGGACGAACTAATTAAAACCGACTACCTAAAGAATTGAATTGGACATAAACGAGTCAAGAAAAAATCCTAACGAGTACGTAGCCAGTTATTATCTTCCAAAATCAATGAAAGAGCTAGTGAAATTTTAATTAAGTTCGCGGGCGACAAATATCAAGAAATTTATCTTTGTGATCGCCTGTTGCAAAAATTTGTTCCTACAGAGCTAGCTAGTTGATTGATTATTAATTTAATGACAGTTAGGGTAGCACACAATGGATAAGTGAGTGAGTCAGGTGATGAAATCCCTTCTCGTTTCAATGACCGGGTCTAGGTCTTAGGTAAATTAATTCATCAAACCATTAAATTTAAGTGAGATGCAGAAAGTAAAAGCACATAGGAGCAATTAATCATACAAAAAATGAACTCGCTTGTAGGAGATTCGCAAAGGATAAAAAAATTGTACTTCCCACAGTTTTTACAGACGTGGGGTGAAGACCGTGTTGAGTCGATCGGGGGGAGATTTTGCCTATCTCAGTCGTCCCCGAAAGTCCTACTGACCCAAAGTAGAGAGGCTTCTAAATCCTCGCCTTTGGACGCCCTCTCTCTACCATGTCCGGTTTCCCTTTTCGCTTTTTTATGGAATAATTATTATAAAAATAATATGGTGTCAAAATGCACCCCAAATAAATAGAAAGTTTCAAAAATCATATACAAACAATCTAAGGAGGGAGAAAAAGGAAGAACTATAAAAAATAAAAATAAAACATTACAAGTCTTCAACTTTGTCTGCACGTCAAGAAAGTGACAACAACGCCATTTAATAAGAGGTTTTTTGTGTATGGTCGTCGTCTTTAAAAGTCAATCTCAAAATTCTCTTGAGTACCTACAAAACTTGTCTAAAACAACTCGTATTGCGATAAGTACGGGTATCAATCCAACTTTCAAGGAGAAACAATTAATGTGAATACTTGCAATTTCAATTTGTTTTTAAATCTTTTTTTTCTATTTTTTTTCTTTTTTTCAAACAATATCAAGGGAAAAATTAACAACTAATGCTAAAATTATGAAATGGCTAAATAACGAAAAATGATGTGCAATCGAGTGTGAAAAATGTGAGAATGTTAAGAGATGGGATTACACTGCATTATCAATTATTTTAATTTCTAAATTTATTAATTTGAAATATTTAGAGATAATATTAAATCGATAATCTAACTCTCGTTACAATTATAAATTTAATAATATCTTTTTCCAGAAAACTAATTTAAAAATTGTGACACCCCGCCTAATTAATCCCGGGTGATCAGTCCAAAATTAAGTTAGAACAAGTTTCTCAGTTGGTTCATTCTTAGCATCACTGTCGCCTTTTTAATTACTAACCACCTAAGTGAGAAATAGACCGGTGCCAAGTTTTATCTTTCATTAATTTAAATAAAAATCTCATGCGAAAATAAAATAATATCACGATCACGGCTAACTGAAACAACCATTCATGATTAATTAACTGACCGAATAAACCATCGGTTCAAAAATTCAGCGAAAGTAAAGACAAGAAATAAAATCCAACAGGCCTGACAAATAATAAATAATCTATGAGAAACATGCTCTAATAACTGATAAGAAGTCTCTATACTAAGAATGAAAGAATGAGGCGTCTATCAAACTCCCGTAACATCCACATATGCTGAAGCAACGGATCCCTGAAATTGAGTCAAGCCTGGCGTCCCTGTGGCTGGACACCTAGAAGGTTTTTAAAAGTTTTTATAGCAAGGGTTAGTACCCAAAACATTTAAAAAATATTTAGCAAATGATTAACTTGCAATAATAAATAAATATTCATGCTCTTCATATTTTAGTTAGTGTCGCACTCTCTTGAGGACATCCTCACCCCTCCTCTAATGTGCACTACGAACGCCTTAATGAATTCACCTAGTTATTTATCTCATGACTAGTAATTAATAAAACCTCCTTGCACTCACCCTACTCTAACCGAGTTTTCCATGATTATGATTTTTAAGTTATTAGCAACATCAACTTAATTAATCATTTCCCTTTTTAAATTCATATAACACTTGTTATACATATAATACAACTCATGCTTTGTATTAATTGGCCCGTATATAATTAATTACCTAATTATATACTTATAGTCATATCACAGCATTCACAAACATACTGAAATACATTTAATCATAGCATCCACCCGAGTAAAGACTCACAGGATATACATTATCTAAAGTGCTATCCCACTAGGTATATTCACATAGCCTAGTTACCCCAAGTTAGAATTGCTCACTAACTTGGCTAATACATACAATTGGAGGCGGTCATATTCCTTCCCTAAAAGTGAGATGCCCCTCACCCATATAATGGACGCTATGACATGGGAATATACTCACCCTACTCCTCAAGCTAGGGGATTCATCCACTACGCGCAACCTCCCCCTATAGCACTAGAGTATATCATAATAATATCTATACATTGATATTAATGTAGGCACCATATATATATACTATCACACAACGCATATATATAAATATAAAAATCCCGGCTACACCGTGTACTAAGTCCGAGAGACAAGCCTATTCAAATTATTATGAGTTTATGGTCCAACTCTAATTATTAATTAATTTGCACATTAATTACTTTTGGTGTCGCCCCAACCAATATATTCGGACTAACTCTCGTGGCTCGAAATAAAATCAACACCCGAATCTAAATTCCCGACTCTAAATTAGTTAGCTTTCACCTAAATAAATTTAACGTCTTGGTATCGCTCAACCAATAAACCCGAACTTACCCACTAAATCCATCTGTAACCATTTTTGAAATATTATTCTCACAATTTAATCATAGTGTGCCACACCTAAATATCTCCTAAGTCCCAATTAATTACTCTTACAATTAATTAGTTTGTAACTCCATATTTATTTCTTATTACATAAGGCATGGAAGGATTTTTATTTAATTTTCCCTTATATAAACAAACTGGCCGAACTGCCAGAATTTGTCGACCTTCGATCGATTGACCCCTGACCCTCGATCGATCGATCGAACAGGTCATCGTCTTCTCCGAGTAGTCTGTTTCAGCCAAGGACGAATATCTCCAAACCCTAACTTCTTCTACAGTAAAAACAAGCCTTCCCATCGACAATAAATACGAAAAACCTTATAAGGAACCCTATAAAGTCCAAAAACATCAATTAATTTACTTTCTCTACTATTTTCACGAATTTGGGGGGAAATTTAATTTAATATTTAACCCATTTAAACATCAATTCCTCATCTCATATTCGTTTCTAATTCATCCGGGTTTACACATCTTACCAGATACATATATCAATCTCAGATTATACATGAATTTCTACTCAATTTAGAAATCAGATTCGTGGTTTACAAAACCCCATGTTTATACCTTTTAAATTCCAAAACGAATTTCTTTGATTACTCACATCACATGAATATGAATTGAAATACAATTTAAGTTCTACAGCAAGTTAACCACTTGACTTAGGGTTCATAGAGTCTAATTTTGGAGTTGCGAATGACCAAGGTTGAAGATGACCCCTTTGATTTGGCTCTCCTTTGATCCCCAAATTTGCCTTTAACTGCTATTAGGGTTTTCTAATCCACTAAGTATTTTTCTAAACTCAATTCAGCCGTTCCCTTATTTCTTATAATTGCTTAATTAGGCTCAATCCCGTTTTTTGCCTAATGGGCCAAGCCCAAGTGACCCAAATGTCCCCGTGTGGATCCGACTATGCCTAAAAATGTCCCGTGAACTGTTTACTACCCCCGTGTATACTTTTCTGACTATCTTGGTGCATTCGAACTCAATCGTACACTCAGAATTGACATCCAAATTAATTTATAAAAATCCTTATCTCACATCCAATCTAGTCTATACCGACTCCCGGCTGAGATAAGTGCATACCCCATCATTAATGCCCGAAATGACGTAAATAAATTATTACTATTCACTTAGTAAATAAATTTCCCTAAATATTAACCATTCAGTCACCGATTAATATTTAAATATATATTGCCATAATTAATTCGATTAAAATTACTACACACAAGTAATTTTGAATTCCCGAATTAATTAAATATTAAATGCACAAAAATACGAGGTGTTACATACTTCGCCACTTACAAAGGAATTTCCTCCCCGAAATTAGGCCGTACCTGTGGTGAAAAGCTCTGGATATTGTTCCCGCATATCCTCCTCCCGCTCCCAGGTAGATTCGTCAACATTGTGATGACCCCACTGTACTCTAACTAGTGGAACAACCTTGGATTGTAGATTTCGCTCACTGCGGTCCAGAATAGCCACCAATCTCTCCTCATACGAGATGCCTGGCTACAAATCAATTTCCTCGAGTGGAATGTGCCAAAAGTCTCTCTCGCTCCTTCTATATTTCTTTAGGGATGCCACATGGAACACATCGTGTATCCGCTGAAGATGTTCTGGCAGCCCCAGTCTATATGATATTGGTCCCACCCTCTCAATAATAGGTAAAGATCCCACGTACATTGGTGCTAACTTACCCTTCTTGCCGAACCTCATAACCCCTATCATAGGGGATACTCGGATTAATACCTGGTCCCCAACATCTAACTCCGCATGTCTCCGTGAAGCATCATCATAACTCTTCTGCCTATCCTGAGCTATCTGAATCCTCTCTCGGATCAATTCTATCTTGGCAGAAGTCTCCTGGACAATCTCCAGCCCCAAAAGTTTGTTGTCCCCCACCTCTAACCAATAAGCGGGTGAACGATAGGGTCTCCCGTATAGTGCCTCAAACGGTGCCATGCCGATCGTGAATTGGTAAGAGTTGTTATACACGAACTCTACCAAAGGAAGATATTTCTCCCAACCTCCCCCGAAGTCTAAAATGCACATTCAGAGCATGTCTTCCAGCATCTGATTAACTCTCTCAGTCTGCCCCTCGGTCTATGGGTGATAATTTGTACTTAAACGTAATTCCGTGTCCATGGCCTCCTGAAAGCTCTACCAAAAGTGGGCCACAAAGATTTTGTCCCTGTCGGATACAATATTTATCGGCACCCCATGCAGTTTAACAATCTCTTCTATGAATAGCTGCGCATAACGCATCATCTCAAAGTCTGTGCGAACTGGAAGGAAGTGGGCCACCTTGGTCAACCGATCCACAATGACCCATATGGAATCGTGACCCCTCTGCGATACAGGTAATCCTATAATGAAATCCATGGAGATGCTCTCCCACTTCCACAAGGGAATTTCTAGCGGTTGTAGCATCCCTAATGGTCTCTGATGGTCAACTTTCACCAGCTGACACGTGGCACATTTCAAAACAAACACTGCTATGTCCCATTTCATCCCTGCCCACCAATATTGCCTCCTCATATCCGGGTACATTTTATCCCCACCGGGATGTACCACAAATCTCGAGCCATGGGATTCTGTCATAAGAGTGTGCCTCAACTCCTCATCCTCTGGCACAATTAACCTCCCATTAAGGCGTAGGCCTCCATCCGAGCTGATCGAGTAACCCACTGCTCCCTCAGCTAACAACTGGCTCACCCTATCCCTACAGATCTGATCCTATGCCTGAGCCCTCACAACCCGTATAATTATCTCAAGTGTGATGGATAATGATGATATGCAGGCTCTGGATACATCATCCTCATATCGAAGCTCTCTCCACTTCTCTTTCCAGACTTCTGATATCTCCCCAGTCGATCTCTGGCTCAATGCATCTGCTACCACATTAACCTTACCAGGATAATACTGAATATCAAACTGGTAATCTTTCACTAATTCTAGCCACCACCTCTGCCTCATATTCAGATCCTTCTGTGTAAAGAGATACTGAAGTGACTTGTCATCCGTGAATAATGTGAACTTCTCTCCTAGAAGATAATGTCTCCATATCCTCAAAGCAAAAACAACCGCTGCTAACTTCAGGTCGTGAGTGGGGTAATTCCTCTCGTGGGGCTTTAGCTTTCTAGAAGCATACGCTATAGCCCTTTCCTACTGCTAAAGCATACCCCTAAGGCCCTGTAAGGATGCGTCAGTGTAAACTCGATATTCTAATCCTCTCTTGAGCAAAGCAAGTACGGGTGCAGATGTCAACTTGTCCTTTAGCTCGTCGAAAGCTAATTGACAATGATCACTCCAAGTGAAAGGTACCCCTTTCCAAGTCATATTCGTCAAAAGGTCCGTAATCTTTGAGAATCCTTTAATGAACCGCTTGTAATAATCGGCCAAACCCAGAAAATTGCGCACCTCAGTCGGTGTCGTGGGTTGTCCCCACTCTCTCACCGCCGACACCTTACTCGGATCTACCGTGATACCCCGGTCTGACACCACGTCGCCAAGAAACTGTACCTCCCGCATATAAAATCCACACTTCTCGAATCTGGCATAGAGCTGATGATCCCTCAATGTCTATAGAACCATACGCAGATGCTCTGCGTGCTCCTCCTCGGTGCGCGAGTATATTAGGATGTCTTCAATGAACACGATGACAAACTGATCGAGATACTCACTAAAAACCCTATTCATGAGATCTATGAACACTGCTGGTGCATTGGTGAGCCCTAATGGTATCACCCTGAACTCATATGATCCATATCACGATAGGAATGCTGTCTTAGGAACATCCTCCTCTCGAGTCCGCAGTTGATGATACCCTGACCTTAAGTCGACCTTGGAGAAGTAAGACGCACCTCTCAATTGGTCAAATAAATCATCAATCCTAGGCAATAAATACTCATTCTGTATCGTCACCTTGTTCAGCTCCGTATAATCCACGCACAACGGAGTGAACCATATCGCTTCTTTATAAATAACACCGATGCACCCCATGGCGATGTACTCCGCCGAATGAAACCCTAACCCAGGAGCTGCTGAATCTGTTCCCTCCATTCATGCATCTCTTAAGGAGCCATACGGTAAGGTGCCCGAGCAATCGGCCTCATCCCAGGTGCTAAGTCGATAACAAACTCGATTTCTCTGCTGGGTGGTAACCCTGGTATCTCCTAGAACACATCCTCGAAGTCCATCACTACTGGGAATGAGTCCAATGAAACCACCACCTCTTGTGAGGTTTCCTCCTTGATGTAATACAAGTGTGTGCGTGACCCTCCCTCAGGTAGCATCATCGCTATCAGTAACATCTCCTGTCCCAGAATGGAGAACACGATTGTCCTCTCGTAACAATCTACGGTCGCCCGATATCCTGCCAACCAATCCATACCCAGGATGACATCATACCCCTCCATCTCCAACACTAAAAGGTCTGCTACTAAACTAAGCCTCCCAATTAAAATGTCCACTCCCCTAAAAATTGAGTGAATCAAAGCCCCGTTGCCTACTGGAGACTCTACACACATACGAAGACTACCCGCGATCCCTAATAACCTGGCTTTCTTAGCAAAATTAGATTTAATGAATGAATGTGAAGCTCCTGTGTCAAAAAGTACACTACCCTCATGACCATGGAGGAGAAACATACCCTCAACTACCGGTGACGCATGCTGTACTGGAGGATTGGGAACATCCCGGACGTTATACACACGCTCGTAGTGCATTTTCCCCTGCTGCTGTGGGGCGGGTGGCGCTGGTGCTCCTGGAGGTATCTGCACCTGTTGCCCCTGTTGAGCACCCTGATGATGACCTCTGCCCCTCTGTGGGCACTACCTCTTGAAGTGTCCTGGCTGGCCACAAATAAAATAACATTTCTGACCATCTCCTTATCATTGGCCCTGACGTGGCTGGCCCTGCTGGCCTCCCCCATTGTTCCCTTGGCCCTGACGACCCTGAGGAACCTGATGCTGCTGATTCGGGCCTGGCTGCCCCGTCCTGAACCCCTATCCTCCCGGTCGAAACCCACCAGGCCTAAATTTCTTAGCCTGATTCCCCTGCTGACTAATAGGCTACTGCTGAGTGCCACTCGGGTCACCACCAGTGACCGCCTTTCCCTGCTGGCTCGACTCACCTACTCTCTTACTCCCCTTCGTATAGAAGCGATGATCCTAGCAATGTATGAGGGAGGCATTAACGACATCTGTATAAGTTACTAACGTCGGATTCCCAATCAAATGCTGCCTGATCCTCCAGGCTAAGCCATCCATGAACCTCGACTTCTTCCGCTCCTTATCGCTCACCTCATGTGGCACAAAGTTCGGCAAACAAGTGAACTCTTCCTCATAGTCCGCCACTGACCGATCACCCTATACCAACTCACTGAACTTCTTCCTCACCTCATCCTCTACCGCTGGTGGGAAGTATTTGCGATCGAACCGCACCCAGAATTCGAATATCGTCATCAAATCCCGCTCTTCAACGGTGGTAACTGACTCCCACCACTGGAAGGCTGCCCCCGATAGACGAAAGGTAACGAGCATCTGTTTCTGCACATCGGTACACTCCAACATGCGCAGATGGCGCTGAATATTCTTTTTCCAGTCACAAGCCTCAACTACATCGGTACTACCTCGAAACTCAGGTGGGTGCCCCTTCTGAAAGGTCTCCCTAACTCACTGCCAAAATGGTGGCCCTGCTGGAGCCTGAAGTGCTGGTGCCACTGGAGGCGGTGCCCAGGGCTGTGGAAAATGAGCTGCCATAGCTCGCATCGTTGTCTCGACCGCCTGGGTCACTATCAGTGCCACCTGAGTAGTGGAAATCAACTCGGGTGGGGGTGGTGGTGGCGATACCTGTGGCTCCTGATGAGCCTCCCTGACCTCATCCCTAGCCTCAGCCCTCTCCGCTCTCTGTCTCTTCGGTGGCATCTGAAATAGATTGAATTGTATAAGTACACAATTTATACAAAAACAAATAGCAGAAATACGATATCTCATAAGCGGAAAATGAATTAACAGTCCTAAAAATAGGGCTCTATAACAACCGAACGCTATGCTGAAACGTAGTAAGCCGCACAGATCTTAAGGACACTAGAACCTAATGCTCTGATACCATCTGTGACACCCCGCCTAATTAACCCCGGGTGATCAGTCCCAAATTAAGTTAGAACAGGTTTCTCAGTTGGTTCATTCTTAGCATCACTGTCGCCTTTTTAATTACTAACCACCTAAGTGAGAAATAGACCGGTGCCAAGTTTTATCTTTCCTTAATTTAAATACAAATCTCATGTGGAAATAAATAATATAACAATCACAGTTAACTGAAACAACCATTCACAATTAATTAACTGACCGAATAAACCATCGGTTCAAAAATTCAATGAAAGTAAAGATAAGAAAAAAACCCAATAGGTCTGACAAATAATAAATAATCTGTGAGCAACATGCTCGAATAACTGATAAGAAGTCTCTATACTAAGAATGAAAGAATAAGGCGTCTATCAAACTCCCTTAACATCCACATATGTTGCAGCAACAGATCCCTGAAATTGAGTCAAGCCTGGTTTCCCTGTGGCTGGACACCTAAAAGGTTTTTAAATGTTTTTATAGCAAGGGTTAGTACCCAAAACATTTGAAAAATATTTAGCAAATGATTAACTTGCAATAATAAATAAATATGCATGCTCTCCATATTTTAGTTAGTGCCGCACTCTCATGAGGACTTCCTCACCCCTCCTCTAATGTGCACTACGAACGCCTTAATTAATTCACCTAGTTATTTATCTCATGACTAAATAATTAATAACCCTACTCTAGCCGAGTGTGCCATGATTATGATTTTTAAGTTATTAGCAACATCAACTTAATTAATCATTTCCCTTTTTAAATTCATATAACTTCCACACTTGTTATACATATAATACAACTCATGCTTTGTATTAATTGGCCCGTATATAATTAATTACCTAATTATATACTTATAGTCATATCACAGAATTCACAAACATACTGAAATACATTTAATCATAACATCCACCCGAGTAAATACTCACAGGATATAAATTATCTAAAGTGCTATCCCACTAGGTATATTCACATAGCCTAGTTACCCCAAGTCAGAATTGCTCACTAACTTGGTTAATACATACAATTAGAGGCGGTCATACTCCTTCCCTAAAAGTGAGATGCCCCTCACCCATATAATAGACACTATGACATGAGAATATACTCACCCTACTCCTCAATCTAGGGGATTCATCCACTACGCGCAATCTCCCCTATAGAGCTAGAGTATATCATAATAATATCTATCACACACCGCATATATATAAATATAAAAATCCCGGCTAAACCGTTTACTAAGTCCATGACACAAGCCTATTCAAATTATTATGATTTTATGGTCCAACTCTAATTATTAATTAATTTGCACATTAATTACTTTTGGTGTCGCCCCAACCAATATATTCGGACTTACTCTCATGGCCCGAAATAAAATCAACACCCGAGTCTAATTCCTTACTCTAAATTATGTAGCTTTCACCTAAATAAATTTAACGTCTTGGTATCGCTCAACCAATAACCCCAGACTTACCCAATAAATCCATCTGTAACCATTTTTGAAATATTATTCTTACAATTTAATCATAGTGTGGCACACCTAAATTTTTCCCAAGTTCCAATTAATTTTACTCACAATTAATTAGTTTGTAACTCCATATTTATTTCTTATTACATAAGGAATGGAAAGATATTTATTTAATTTTCCCTTGTATAAACAAACTGGCCGAACTGCCAGAATTTGCCGACCTTCGATCGATAGACCCCCGACCCTCGATCGATCGATCGAACAGGTCATCGTCTTCTCCGAGTTGTCTGTTTCAGCCAAGGACGGATACTCCAAACCCTAACTTCTTCTATAGTAAAAACCAAGCCTTCCCATCGACAATAAATACCAAAAACCTTATAAGGAACCCCCATAAAGTCCAAAGCCATCAATTAATTTACTTTCTCTAGTGTTTTCACGAATTTAGGGGAAAATTTAATTTAATCTTTAACCCATTTAAACATCAATTCATTATCTCAAATTCATTTCTAATTCATCCGGGTTTATACATCTTACCAGATACATATATCAATCTCAGATTATACATGAATTTCTACTCAATTTAGAAATCAGATTCGTGGTTTACAAAACCCCATGTTTATACCCTTTAAATCCCAAAATGAATTTCTTTGATTACTCACATCACATGAATATGAATTGAAATACAATTTAAGTGCTGCAGCAAGTTAACCACTTGCCTTAGGGTTCATAGAGTCTGATTTTGGAGTTGCGAATGCCCAAGGTTGAAGATGACCCCTTTGTTTTGACTCTCCTTTGATCCCCAAATTTGTTTTTAACTGCTATTAGGGTTTCCTAATCCACTAAGTATTTTTTTAAACCCAATTCCGTCGTTCTCTTATTTCTTATAATTGCTTAATTAGGCTAAATCCCATTTTTTGCCTAATGGGCCAAACCCAAGTGACCCAAATGTCCCTGTGTGGGCTCGGCTATGCCTAAAAATGTCCCGTGAGCCGTTTACTACCCCCAGGTACACTTTTCCGACTATCTCGGCCCATCCGAACTCAACCGTACACTCAAAATTGGCATTCAAATTAATTTATAAAAATCCTTATCTCACACCCAATTTAGTCTATACTGACTCCCGACTGAGATAAGTGCATACCTCATCATTAATGCCGGAAATGATGTAAATAAATTATTACTATTCACTTAGTAAATAAATTTCCCCAAATATTAACCATTCAGTCCCCGATTAATATTTAAATATATATTGCCATAATTAATTCAATTAAAATTACGACACACAAGTAATTTTGAATTTTCGAATTAATTAAATATTAAATGCACAAAAATACGGGGTGTTACAAAAATGTCACACGATGGAAAATTAAGAACTATAGTATTTTCAACAAAATTACCTGCTAGGATCAATTTAATAAAAACAGTATGAATTCTCAAATTTCAATACATAATTAATATTCAAATTTCGAAAAAACCTATCGCTAGTTCGATCCCTAAATTGAAAGATTAATTTGTACAATTAATTTACGAACTCTCGTGATATAAATTAATTGGTGACAGTCAATAATTAATTTTTCTAGAAATATAGAATTACTGAAATCAATTAATTAAATTAATATCCTACGTAGTGCATCTCATCCCGTTAACATAGTGACTAGCCAAGCATAATAAAGTAATTAATCACAGTCACAAACATAAAATAAAAAATTGAAGAGTAGAGCAAGAAATACAATACACAAAAGTCTCCCTATGAATTGATTCCTTAAATTACGGTCATGCACGTGTATCCCAATATTTTCACAAATCTAGTACTTGATTACATAAAAATAAAATCAAAACTATACCTCAAAATTATTCTAATGCTAAACAATTTTTTTGTATTTTTTGGAATTTTTTTATGTACCTACTATATACATAATATACAGTGTTTCTTTCTCTCTATTTGCGCGTCTCTATTCTCCTATAAGAGTCTCTTCTTCCCTTTTATATTAGATACCTTGCTTTTCTTTTAGAGCTCCACGATTATTTTTTTTGTTGGATATTTTTTGGGCATTTATTTTGGATAATTCCAAGGTATTTTGGAAGGGAGCACGTGGGTTTTGGCTGAGGATATGGAGTCCTACGGGTTTGAGCTCGGGTATGGGGTAAGTGGGTCGCGAGTTTTTTTTTTATTCGAACATCTCCTGTAGGTGGGTATGGCAGGGGTTGGCAGCGAATCCGCAGGTTTTGATGTTGGGCCGGTGCAGTTTTGACAGGTGGAAGGGTCGTCGGATTTGGGTATTGGTTTTGAGAGTTGGAAATCGGGTAGGAGGTTCAGCTGATTTGCGAGTTTGGGTTAGTGTCGCGGGTTGTGGGTTGAATCAGGTGTGTCGTGGGTTCGATTGTCATGGGTCATGGCGGAATGGAAGTAGGAGTTGCGTCGGTGTGAGGATATCGGATTGGGGCAGTAGGGGTTAAGGTATGATGGGTATGGGGTTTGCTGGAAATGGGTATTGGTGATGGAAGTTGGTGGTGGAAATAAGGTGAGTTGGTTTTGGGGTTGAGAGGATGGGGATTGTTGGGAGGTAGAAGATGAAAATGGTTAAGGTACGATGGTTTTTCTGTTGTTAATGGGGGAGAGAGAATGTTGGATGGTGGGTTGGAGAAGAATATGGAAGTGGGGATGATTGAGTGTGGTGAGGTGTAGGGAGGATATGGTGTGAGTGTGTGTGTAGGATATGTGAGTTATGTGTGTGTGAGAGTTGTGTTTAATTTGGACCCATAAATAAAATAACATTACCTCAAAAAATAAAATTAGACTAAAATAAAAAATTAAAATTTAAAAATAAAATTCTAATCTATTACTAAGAGACTCAAAAATAAAAAATAAAAAATAAAAAAAAATAAAACTATAAAAAACTATAAAAACAAATCCTAACTAAATAAATTAAAACTAAAAACTAAAGAAAAATAAAATATTTAAAAATAAATTCCTAAAAACTAATCCTAAGAAAAAATAATAATAAAAAAATAAAGATTAAAAACTGGTAAAAATCAAAATCAGAATAAAAAATATATAATTAGAAAATAAATCCTAGAAAATTCTAAATAAAACGACTCAAAATAAAAATCTAAAAAAATAATAAAGGTATAAACTCAACACACACAGACTCAGGTGATGGACTGGGCTCGGTTTAGGCTTAGGTTTGGTTTGGGAACAGGGTTCGGGGCATCGAAACTGATCTCGACAAGCTCAAATAGGACTTCTGACTTCACGGTCTCTTAATTTCTCCGATGCACTCTTTTAACCGCTATTGTGTCGCAATTAACTTGATTTAGCACATTTGATACCGCTACTTTGTAGTGACCTGAGAATAAACAAATACGAACATAAGGTCATTTTTAATTAAAACGAGTGACTAAAATGCATCTATTGAGGGTTAAAATCAACACTTTTGGGTGCTTATCAAAAAGCTTGCTATAACATGTCGAAAGTCTTAGATCTTCTTGTATATAATCCTCCCAAAGCCAGGCTTGTGTGTGGGTACCTTTGGAGATGAAAACCACTGGTTTTGAGTGAGATATGGACCTCTCTCTTCAATCCTCTTCACAAAATCATGAATATTTCTTTCTCTCTTACTGTCTAACTTTTAATAATGAATATGCAACTTAAAACCCTAGCGTACACCAATATATATATATATATATATATATATATATATATATATATATATATGGAGAGGTTCAATAGCGAACATAAAAAGATGAACATTTTAATCAACCTCAACAAAAAAAACACCTAACACCATTCAATTTTAATTCATTTGTTGTAATTGGTCCGCGCCAGCGGGAACGGATACGCGTGTTGCACGCGTCTTTTTAATTACACACGTGTCACACGCATGTCTGTTGTCGCTGGCGCGTTTTACACGAGTGTTCGTTGCCGCTGGCATGAACCAATTACAACATAGAAATTAAAATTGATTCGGGGTTAAGTGTTTTTTGTTAAGATTCATTAGAATGTTCATCTTTTATGTTCACTTCTGAACCTCTCCCTATATATATATATATATATATATATAAGTTACAGAATTAGACAAAATTGGGTTTTTAGGGAGTCTTTATCCGCTATATGGGCATATGAACTATACTAGAGACCCAAAACCAACTAATTAACTTTGCTTCTAAATATGTACTTGAAAATTTCAAATTACATTCCTCTAATTTTTTTCATTTCTTTATTTAATCGTAATTAATTCCACTAAATAATTACGAATACACTCCAATTTAGTTATCTATAAATCACTTAGAATAACGAGGTATAGCCTGCGAAGTTGATATGACACATAATATGATTCCCAATGTTAAGTATACAATACTCAACTGGTAAAATCAATTCATTGTTAATTGATTTTAACTAACATTTAATCCATTCATTGATTCCCTGACTTGACTTATTTGCTACTCTATCGGATTACATAGTAATCCACCGATTAGATTTACTGGTGGAAATAATACTTATGAGCCTATGAAGGGGGTATCACATTTAAAGATCTTTCTTGGACGCGAATTCCTTCGAATTATGATCTCAGACCTACTTACACAACGATCGCCTAATCTGCAGAGATTGAGATCCAATGAAATTGAATCCTTCAGATACTAATCAAAGAAATAATTATGCAAGCATTCTAATCCTCATCGTTCTTAGGATTAAGAATATATGCACCTTTAGCAAAGGTTGTTGGGTTGCCTAAGTCTAATCTTGTATGAAGCTAGACTAGAATCTCATGAGTGATCTTGTTCAATACATTTCCGAATATACCGATCACAATCATCTTTGAACTATCAAATAAGTTTTAAAACCAATTGACAAGTTTCTATAGTTTGAGATAAACTACTAAGATTGTACTCACAACTTTACCGATATGATCTCAACTGCCTATTTAGCCCTGAACTATTCAATTGTACTATAATCGAAATTTCGATCTCTTGTGATTAAACTAAACCCAATTCAAAGGAATTCCTACTAAGCCCAATTAATTGACAAAATATACAATATAATTAAAACATAAATATAAGGCATTCTCACAGATAAGACTCTCATTTAAAATGAACGAGACATAATTTTATTAAAATAAATAAATAAATGTCATTACATGGCTTTAAGAATAAAACCCACACCATCTTCCACTTAGTCTTTTTAAGAGAGTAGTTTAATTTTGAGTATTTATGAAATTAGAGGTGTACTTTGTTTAATGGTAAAGAAAGAGTAATAATGCACTCTAAATGATAAAAGATAAAGTTAAGTATATATCACAATGATGGGCAATAAATACAAAATATTTGGATAATAAGTGAGCCTTTGATGGATGTTAGCTTACATGGGAAGAGAAACAATCACTCTAAAGACACCAATGGTAGGCAGGTAAGCACTAGTAAAATGGATGTAATAGTGTTTTAGATGGCAGTAAATGATTGAGTTCTTAATGAGAATTGGAAAAAGGAATTAATAGTGGGAGAATATGTTCTCTAGTTTTAAGGTTTTGATAACTTGATATCTCAGTGATCTTATGGTTCAAAGATTTGAGGCTTATCAAAGGATAAGTCGGGTATTTATAGGACGAGGTTAGTTGTGAGAGACCTCAAGTGAATTAAATGTCGGGTCAGTCTACCATGCTTGACATTTCATTAGTATTAAATATTGAGCTAAATATTGAGTGACCAGTTATTTATGTTACATGGTGCAGCAGGGTGTCAACTCCATTTAATCCACCAACCCACTAAACAGTCAACGTTGAGGGTTGTTCGTTGTGACATGGTTATGTATAATATGGCATCACTCAGATCTTTTAGGAAAAATACAATTTTGGGCTCCAAAAGTTATATGTGGCTGAGAATGAGTTTGTCCAAGCTTGATCGCATAATGATCATTTGGGTTATGTTGGTGCTTTACATGGTGTATTTAAAATGGTTAAGTATAATGCCTTAATGATACATTGAACTCTATCCTCCAAACTAATTCCTGCAAATGTTCCCGAGTGAGTTTCCTCGATAGGGCATTTAAGATCTCCCAGGTCCTTCCAAACCTGGTTCATCGTTGGTACCGAGGAACCTCATAAATATTACAATACAAACAATAATTATATAAAAATAAAAAAAATATGTGGTGGATCATCTAGCTTCTTTCTAAAGGCTTCATTTGGCTTAAAAATAAATTCCACTTTGCCTTGATATTTCGTTAATCATTTCATTGAGGAGGTTTATCATGAAATGATGAGGTTTATCCTTAAACCCCTCCTATATTTCACCCCTCGTAGAGAAAGTTATTGCATCCACAAGATGTTTATGTACGAAACATCTGAAAATGAGTCATCACGGATCGAGAAACCTTGTTTGTGTGTGTGCCAATTAAATCTTTGTGTATCCATCATTTGTCATCTTTATACCCTAGTGACACGTGACACTCTGAGGTTAACTTTGGATTGTTTTTGGTTCACATAATAATTATTTCCCCCCCTAATTTCAAAATATTACAAAGGTAAATCAATTGTGGAATAGCCTTAACATTTTTTTTCTTCATCAATTTAAATACCCCAATGTCTTCTCGTTTAAAATTTCTTAACATTTCAGCCATTTGAGAGAGAGTTTAGTGCTTCTTAAAGAGACAAAATTTCCATTATCATTGTAACCTTTCTAAAATACCTCTGTTAGTCTCACATTTCTGGTAAAATTTTTGTCAGTGTTCTTTCTAGAGTATTTTGGTAAAGTTATCACCGTTAGAAACATTCAGAACACCATGGTTGCTTCTTTAAGAAAGAGTACCAAGAGTTCTGGGGAATATCCTAAGATGGGTTTGGCAGAGCATTAGGAATTGCATAAGTTTCACCATCGTGTCCCCTCTTTGGTAAGGCCGATGAGTTTTTTTAGATGTCTGATGTTTTTACAAGTAATATTCAGGGCAAGGATGAGCCCTTATTGATGGATAAAGATCCACGTGATAACACTTAGGGTGGTTATCTTTCTTCTTATGGTATTATGAGGTTTGAGATGGATGAACAAGATTTTGCATATTCGAATGTTGAATTAGAGGGAAAAAATAGTTCCCCGTATAGGTTTGAAGCTTTGTCAATCTACATGTACCATAAATACACGACTAAAATACTTAAGGTTGATCTATCTCATGTGGCCAATTGGTTCAAAGATTTAATTTTGTTTAAGAAAAAATATTCAGATCAATTACCTATTTTTGGATGTAGAGTGGTTACTCACGCATTTCTAGCATGTTGGGGGGAATTCATTATTTCTCATGAGGATGGCTATGAGTATATGGGTCAAGAGCCCTATCGTTACCTCCCATACCATGACACTTATTTAGATGATGATGAGATCGTTAAATAAGGTAATCTATATATGATGGTTCGTGAATATGTTAGTGATTTAACAAAGGTCACTTTAATCCAGTTCATCAAGTACTTTTACAAACCCTATGTTAATCTCACTCAAGAATAGAAGGGCTAAGGCATTACACCAGACACTATTTGGCCTAGGTTATGGTGAACCTTTAGAGTTAGATGACTGCATCTTAGGACTATTGTCTTTCTTTTTCATTCCTAGAAGCCCAACGAGTAACCACATCATGACTTGGTGAAGATGTCTGCCATATTAGCTCACGGGGTCAATATTCAACTTGCTTCCATAACTATTGGCCCATTATACACTGAAAAACGTCGCTAATGCTGTTTAATACAAGATTAAACTGTATAATCAACTCCGAAATGTTTGTTGGAGAAACCCTTTTCTTTTGAAAATAAAAATTATAAACAAGATGTGTTTACAAAGAAACTTATGTACGAGAGTAATTAAGACTGTGTAATCAGTTTTTAAAACTAAGGCAGTTTCAAAAATTCAGTACACTTAAAGAATAAGATGAGTAGATGAAGATAATCAACACACAATTTTTAACGTGGTAAAACCTCACCAACAGAGGAAACATCCACGGTGACTTCTAAGTCACAAAAACAAAAATCCACTAATAACAAATAATAGTTACAAACAATACAACATGCAACCACACAAATCAACCTATTCTAAGTTTAGGAATATACCCCACTTGGTGTCCTTCTAACTTCTCATAGATCTGATTTGTTGATGATGTTCTTCCAGTTTTCTAACTTCCTTTGCTTTAGCTTCCTTACGTCGACTCAATGATCTCTGATCTTATACACAACACTTCCAGTGTAGTAGTGTGTTAAGTGTTTGTGTAGTGATTCCTATTCACATGCATGAACTCACACACACTTAGATTTACAGACAGTCCTATAAAAATTACATCTAAAGTCTATATGCAGTGATTTTAGTTTATTTCTTTCTCACAGAACTTCAACCCTTTTTTACCTTTATTCTATCCCAGATTCCACGGATATCTCGCTTATAAAATCGGTCAAGATCTTAATCAATCTCTTTTTGAAAACATTTGTGAGATTGAAAATCTCCAAGTGTGAATCCAACTAGGTCAGGGTTAAGTTTCGTAAGAATAGAAACCATAAAACATTTTCAAAACCAAATGAATAAAGATTTTCTTAAATCCAGTAAAAATATGCAGATCTAGTGAAAATGTAACATGCAGAGTATAGATCTAACGTTTCTATGAAAAAGAAACAAGATCTTCACTCTAACGTTTAAGTTGTGAACAAGATCAAAGCCAAGGAGGTTACATCTTCGATATGAACAAACCACTCTCTCTCTCAAACACTCAAGGTTGTGTTTGGGGTTGAATATACGAAGGTTTGTTTCAGAGGTGAAGTATTTAGGGTTAGGGTTAGGGTTTGGCTAACAGTTTCCCTTTCTCTCTCTTCTCTCTTTTCTTTTCTCTCTTCTCTCTCACTTCTCTCTTCTCTCTTATTTTTTTTTCTCTCCGAAAGGCGAATGCCCAAAAGTCTTCTAAGGCTGAGAAGTGGAGGGTATTTATAGGGCTGAGGGAAGGTTCTGGATATTCGAGGGAAATCAAGGGCTGAGATCAGGTCTTGCAGGTTTTGACTTGATCCAAAGGTTATAAAACAACGGTGATCAAAAATGATTTTGATTGGTTCATATGGATAGCACCGGGATTAACTAAGAACACATGCAGACCCTCGATTAGGAAGGATCCAACGATCAACAATCAACCATCCAACCTTCTCACAAAAGAAACACAACTCGAAGCATCAGGAGGATGACATGTGTTGGCTTGGGAGTGGCTCTCACACGCGCGTCTAAAATAATTACAGAAGGTACCCTGAAGTCTCTAGCACTTTGAGATCCTACCCAACCAAACATTCGAGTGAAAACTGAAGTTTCCAAAATAGAATATTAACCCCACAAATTTTATAATCCCATTTTATTAATGAAAACATATATTTAAAAAATGTTTAAAAAATGTTTAAAAATTCCCAAAAAATTATTGAAGCTCCAATTCAAGGGGAATTAAACACACACTCAATTTTAAGCAATATGAACTCATGTATGCACTTCTAATTGTGTGTAGTGTGATTCAATTTATACCTTCATGGATCATTGAAGAGAATTAGAGAGATAAGATCTGAGGCTTTTTGGATTCTAGGATAGACAACCAATTTTGTCACTATTTCCAAACTAGTTGAACACTTATACAGTATAGACTTAAGCAAGTCAAAGGTATAAGGTGCTTCAATCTCCCCCTTTGGAAATATGAGACAAAATCTCCTTTGAGTTAGCTTAAAACTCGTAGGGAACCAAAAAATAAAACCTAGTCCTATACAAAAGATACTATCTACCCATTTCCTAGAAAGTCAAATATTACATAACTCAACTATTTACAAATTTTTACACTAGAAAAGGTAGACAATCAGTAGAAGAGATTCCTGCAAATATACACACTAAGATCAAGCAGTTTAGATGAAATGTGAACAAAATATTGAACTCATAAAACTCAAATTTCTCCCCCATTTTGTCTTAAATAGACAAAGGGTAAAACTTAAGGTTTTAAGAGTTTAATCAGCGCATACCATGCCTATAGAATTTCGCAAATACAGAAATCTGTTATAGTCTAAAGGTTTAGTGAACATGTCTGCATGTTGCAGATCAGTAGGCAGGTAATGAATTTCTAATTCCTTAGTTTCAACAAGTTCGCGTATAAAATGATGTCTTATTTTAATATGCTTAGTTCGCGAGTGTTGAACCGGGTTTTTAGATATGTTAATGGCGCTTTGATTGTCACAATACAATTGTAATTGATCTTCTTTAATCCCATAATCGCTTAACATCTGTTTTATTCATAATAATTGAGCACAACAACTTCCTGCTGCTATATATTCGGACTCAGCCGTAGATAAAGATGTGCAATTCTATTTTTTACTACTCCAACCAACTAAATTATTGCCGACATAATAACAGGCACCTGATGTACTTTTACTATCATCAGTACACCCGGCCCAATCAGCATCAGCATACCCTATGATGGTGCTACAGGTATCCTTAGTATACCTAAGTCCAAGATTGAGAGTGCCCTTTATGTACTTTATTATACGTTTTACACTCAATAAATGGCTCTCTTTAGGGTTGTTCTGGTAACGAGCACACAGACATACAACATACATTATGTCTGGTCACGAGGCAGTTAGATAGAGTAGGCTACCAATCATACTACGATAGAGTGTGGAATCAACTGACTTACCATTTTCATCTTTACATAATTTAACAGTAGTACTCATAAGCGTTTTGGCAACTTCAGCATTATCTAAACCAAATTTCTTAACAAGGTCTAAGGCATACTTAGTTTGAGAGACAAATAGACCATCAGAATTCTGTTTCACTTGAAATCCTAAGAAAAGTTGTAGCTCCCCCATAAGAGACATGTGAAATTCCTTATGCATAATAGCAGAAAAAGATTTAACTTTAGAGTTTGAAGTTGACCCAAAAATGATGTCGTCTACATAGACTTGGGCTATAATAATGTTTTTGTCAAAATGTTTGACAAAGAGAGTCTGGTCATTTCCTCCTCTCTTAAAACCCTTATCCAACAAAAAGTTGGAAAGGCATTCATACCAAGCTCTAGGAGCTTGTTTTAAGCCATACAAAGCCTTTTTTAGACGAAAGACATGGTTAGGGTATTTAGGGTCAATGAACCCTTTGGGTTGTTCTACATATGTTTCTTCGGACAGAATTCCATTTAGGAAAGCAGATTTGACGTCCATTTGATAAAGTGTGAATTTTAAGTGACATGCTATGGCGAAAAGAAGTCGAACAGATTCAAGACGAGTGACAGGGGCAAATGTCTCGCTGAAATCTATCCCTTCTATTTGAGAGTAACCTTGAGCAAAAAGTCTAGCTTTGTTTCTAAGAATCACCCCATTTTCATCAGATTTCTTCTTAAAGATCCAACGTGTTCCAATAACATTTTTGTTTTGAGGCCGAGGTACAAGATACCAGACATCGTGAATGACAAATTGTAAAAGTTCTTCCTGCATAGCAGAAATCCAGTGTGTGTCATTCAATGCTTCATTAACATTTTTCGGTTCCACAAGGGAGACGAAACATGCATAATTAGCATAATTTCTTAACTGGGATCTAGTACGAACTGGCTCATTAAGATTACCGACCACATTGTCTATGGGATGATCTTTAGAGACCCAGCCAGGTACTTCTGGACTCTCAATAGGTAATGAGTCATCTATTTCTGGTGAATCAGTTTTGAAATCATTTTCAGATTCAACCACAATAGGTGATTCAGATGTCTTATTTTGGACAATAGTGTCGCTTACAATTACATTTATCGATTCCATAAGGGCCTTAGTACGCAGATTATATATACGATACGCACGACTTTTTGGAGAGTATCCTAAGAAGATGGCTTTATCACCACGCGTTTCGAATTTAAACAGATGTTCTCTGTCTTTACAGACATAGCACTGACTTTCGAAAGTTCTTAGATATTTCAGATTAGGCTTCTTACCGTACCACAACTCATAAGGGGTTTGTTTAGAGTTTTTCCTAAGGTAAACCCTATTAATGATATGACATGCAGTTCTAATAGATTCTACCCAGAAGTATTTAGGTAGACATTTGGCATGCAACATGACACGTGCCATCTCTTGAAGAGTTCGGTTTTTCCTTTCAGCAATACCTTTCTGCTAAGGAGTCTTAGGGGCACTAAATTCATGTTTGTAACCGTTGTAGTCACAATATTCAACTATACATGTGTCTATGAACTCTCCCCCTCTATCGCTACGAATACGATTTACTTGTGTGTCCTTCTCATTTTCAATTCTTAATAAAATTTTCAAAAAATTCTTAAACGTGTCAGATTTTTGTTTCAAGAAGGCAATCCAAGTGAATCGTGTGAAATCATCAACCATGACAAGTATATAACTGTGTCCACAAAGACTAACAGTTCTCGAGGGACCAATAAGGTCCATATGGATGAGATCTAAAGATCTAGAGGTGAGAATGTCTTTAACCTTTTTATGCGAAGTCTTAACTATTTTTCCTTCCTGGCAATGACCACAGACAACACTTGAAATAGGTTTAATTTTAGGAATTCCTCTAAAAATCTCTTGACTAGACAATCTACCAAGGATATCATAACTTAGGTGACCCATACGATTATGCCAGATCTCATTGTCATCCATTCTGACAATGTTACAGGTTTCAGAATTAGTCTTGACAGTATAACAATTGTCAGGTGTTCTAAATCCTGTAATAATGCATTCACCTTTATCATTTAGAATTTTACAATTGTTCTTTGAAAAGGTGACTGTATGGTCAGAGTCACAAAATTGTGATTTACTTAGGAGGTTGGCTTTAAGGCCTTCAACTAATAGAACATTTTCGAGAACAGGCATTCCTTCTTCTTTTAGGGTTCCTTTACCTATGATCTGAGATGAAACTCCATCACCAAAAACTACTTTTCCACCAGCAAATCTGGTTTTGTTTAAAAGTTTGGTTTCATCTCCTGTCATATGTTTGGAACATCCTGAATCTAAATACCAACCAGATGAAGTGTGTTCAACTTTTAAGGCAGTGATGACAATGTTACACTTCATTTGGGGTAAAAGATCATCTTTTCTAACCCAAATAGCTCTAGTTTTAATTTTGCGCAAGTTTGCCCTCATTTGATAAATTTTTTGAGAAACAGCTTTTTGTTGAAAAACATTTGGAGCAGCAAACTGATTATTGTGGAAAATTTGAGCTTTTGGTTTAGGAAAGTTTCTAGGAGCCTTTCTCTTAAATGAACTCTTAGTTTTGGTCTTTCTATTTCTGTAGTTAGAGTTCTTATCAGGTTGTCTTGGAAGGACATAATGGTTACGATTTTGCCTAGAATAGTTAAAGTTCTTGTAGATAGAAGTGTTGTACACAGGGGTGTTTAGACGCCTAGCATAACAACCTTCAAAGGAATGACCATAAATGTCACAGTAGGAGCAATATTGATTGATCGAGGGATGAACTTACTTAGGAAAACTTCTAAAGATGGGTTTAACAGCATTCTGTTCAGAAGTCCTATTCTTAGGAGGTATGGTCTTATAGGTAGAATCAGCCTTTCTGATCAAAGGACAGACGTATTTAGTCTTAAGTGCAGTCTTAGCCTTAGAATTACTAGTCTCTCCAATGTCTTTCTGTTGTTGCTTTTGATCAAATTCCTTTTTAATAAAATGAAAGTCTGGACATGTTTCAATTGGTCTTTTGCCCCCAGACACAAACTTAATAGGTTCAAGATTTTTAGTTTGTGGTTTGTTCTTAGGGCAAAATCCAATACCGGTTCTATCATCAGAATTGGTCTTGGAGTCAACAACAAAGTCAGTAAAACAATTTGAATTGTTTTCAAACTTAGAAATTTTTTTGAAAACAGTAGCTGTCTTTGTTTTTGCTTCCTCCAGTTCTAATAATGTTCCCTTGTATTTCATTTCCAGGGTTTCATTAGTTTTAGTCAACTCTTTTAATTTTTGATCAAAAGTTTCAATTTCAGATTGATGAGTCAGACACTGGTTAGTGTACTCTTCAGCATTCAACTTCATAATAAGACTTAGATCATCTAATTTCTTAGTCAGGTCTCTAATAGTCTTCTGCAATCTAGTGCCTTTTTTAAGAGTTTTAGCATACAAAGTATGGATATCAGGGAGGTCATCTGTGTCTGAGTCGCTAAGTGAAGTGTGTGAAGTGACCCCTAACGATTCAGTTTTAGTACTCATGCACCCATTTGCATCGTCATTATCGAGATCACTTTGACTCACACACACGGTAGTAGAACTAGCAACATTTTCAAATAATAAGGCATCTAGGCCAGTCAAAACAGTATTCACACAAGCAAGAGTAGGAGCATCATTATCACACACAGGCATATCATCATTGTAAATGATCTTATTATAAAAGGACATGCAAGGGTCAAGTACATTTGAAGACTCAAGTTCCTCTTCATCAGAGTCACTTGAATCATTCCAAGTTTTACAGACATTGGCTCTATTGTGTGTGTTGGCTTTATTCAGATTAACTCTGCAATCGTGAGCAATGTGACCTAGTTTCCCACATCTAAAACATTCAATCTTTTTAAGGTCTCTAGTGGGTCTGGAGTTGTTATCCTTAGGATGTTTGTCAACTCCTCTCTCATGAGGTTTGGGATTAGACAGAGTAGGATAATTAGGCTTACCTTGTTTAGATGCCTGTTTGTTTTGAAATTTGACAATTTTCTTAAATTGTTTAGACATCAAGGCAATCTGATTATCTAGTTTATCTATATTTCACTCCTCATCAGAGTCAGAGTTGGTCAAATTAGACTCAAGTTTGGGTATCTTAGAGGAAAAACTCAAGTTAGAGTTGGGCTGTTTTCTTTGAGAATGATTTAATTGTTTCTTAAAGTCTAATTCCATTTCCACAATCCTAAGTTTGCTACTGAGTAACTCAGGGGTAAGGTTTTGATCATTCATTTCCTCAATAGCATACCTCTTACTGTCAAACTTTTGTGGTAATGACCTTAGGATTTTAGAAAAAAATTCATTTCTATCATAAGTAATACCATTAGCATGCAACTTAGTGACTATATCAGTCAAGTTCATGTAAAAATCATCAAATGACTCAGAATCAGACATGATCAAAGAGTTGTACTGCTGGATAAGCATTTGAGTTTGAGCAGCTTTAACTCTTGAGTCTCCTTCATGGGCAGTGATTAATGTGTCTCAAGCTTCCTTAGAAGTGGCACAAGATGAGATTCTTTTGAACTCATACTCATTAATAGACATAAAAATGACATTCTTGCCTTTATTGTTATTTCGAGAAATGGTTTACTCTTCTTGGGTAAATTCACTTAAGATTTTCTTTACCCTCTCATCACTTCCTTCAGTGGCTGGTTTAGTAGGATAAGTGTATCCGTTTTCAATAATGTCCCAGACATCATCTCCTATAGTCCCTTGGATGAAGGTAACCATTCTTACTTTCCAGTAAGCAAAGTTGTTTCCATCAAAGAGTGGAGGTCTGGACAGATTACCAAACCTTTCATTCTTCTCGTCCATAGTTAGGTTTTTCAGAAAACGATTTCAGAAACACAAGATCTTTTGAAATAAAAGTTAACAGGGCTCTGATACCAATTGGAAAACGTCGCTAATGCCGTTTAATACAAGATTAAACTGTATAAGCAACTCCGAAATGTTTGTTGGAGAAACCCTTTTCTTTTGAAAATAAAAATTATAAACAAGATGTGTTTACAAAGAAACTTATGTACGAGAGTAATTAAGACTGTGTAATCAGTTTTTAAAACTAAGGCAGTTTCAAAAATTCAGCACACTTAAAGAATGAGATGAGTAGATAAAGATAATCAACACACAGTTTTTAACGTGGTAAAAACTCTCCCAACAGAGGAAACATCCACGGTGACTTCTAAGTCACAAAAACAAAAATCCACTAATAACAAATAATAGTTACAAACAATACAACATGCAAGCACACAAATCAACCTATTCTAAGTTTAGGAATATACCCCACTTGGTGTCCTTCTAACTTCTCATAGATCTGATTTGTTGATGATGTTCTTCCAGTTTGCTAACTTCCTTTGCTTTAGCTTCCTTACGTCAACTCAATGATCTCTGATCTTATACACAACACTTCCAGTGTAGTAGTGTGTTAAGTGTTTGTGTATTGATTCCTATTCACATGCATGAACTCACACACACTTAGATTTACAGACAGTCCTATAAAAATTACATATAAAGTCTATATGCAGTGATTTTAGTTTATTTCTTTCTCACAGAACTTCAACCCTTTTTGACCTTTATTCTATCCCAGATTCCACGGATATCTTGCTTATAAAATCGGTCAAGATCTTAATCAATCTCTTTTTGAAAACATTTGTGAGATTGAAAATCTCCAAGTGTGAATCCAACTAAGTCAGGGTTAAGTTTCGTAAGAATAGAAACCATAAAACATTTTCAAAACCAAATGAATAAAGATTTTCTTAAATCCAGTAAAAATATGCAGATCTAGTGAAAATGTAATATGCAGAGTATAGATCTAACATTTCTATGAAAAAGAAACAAGATCTTCACTCTAACGTTTAAGTTGTGAATAAGATCAAAGCCAAGGAGGTTACAGCTTCTATATGAACAAACCACTCTCTCTCTCAAACACTCAAGGTTGTGTTTGGGGTTGAATATACGAAGGTTTGTTTCAGAGGTGAAGTATTTAGGGTTAGGGTTAGGGTTTGGCTAACAGTTTCCCTTTCTCTCTCTTCTCTCTTTTCTTTTCTCTCTTCTCTCTCACTTCTCTCTTCTCTCTTATTTTTTTTTCTCTCAGAAAGACGAATGCCCAAAAGTCTTCTAAGGCTGAGAAGTGGAGGGTATTTATAGGGCTAAGGGAAGGTTCTAGATGTTCGAGGGAAATCAAGGGCTGAGATCAGGTCTTGCAGGTTTTGACTTGATCCAAAGGTTATAAAACAGCGGTGATAAAAAATGATTGTGATTGGTTCATATGGATAGCACCGGGATTAACTAAGAACACATGCAGACCCTCGATTAGGAAGGATCCAATGATCAGCAATCAACCATCCAACCTTCTCACAAAAGAAACACAACTCGAAGCATCAGGAGGATGACATGTGTTGGCTTGGGAGTGGCTCTCACACGCGCGTCTAAAATAATTACAGAAGGTACCCTGAAGTCTCTAGCGCTTTGAGATCCTACCCAACCAAACATTCGAGTGAAAACTAAAGTTTCCAAAATAGAATATTAACCCCACAAATTTTATAATCCCATTTTATTAATGAAAACATTTATTTAAAAAATGTTTAAAAAATATTTAAAAATTCCCAAAAAATTATTAAAGCTCCAATTCAAGGGCAATTAAACACACACTCAATTTTAAGAAATATGAACTCATGTATGCACTTCTAATTGTGTGTAGTGTGATTCAATTTATACCTTCATGGATCATTGAAGAGAATTAGAGAGATAAGATCTGAGGCTTTTTGGATTCTAGGATAGACAACCAATTTTGTCACTATTTCCAAATTAGGTGAACACTTATATAGTATAGACTTAAGCAAGTCAAAGGTATAAGGTGCTTCATACACCTGGATGGATATAACTTACTTTAACATGGAGAGTTTTGTTAGACATTATGATGTGTTTAGTTTTTCTCATACCATTCTTTTAATAGGGTTCCTCTACGAAAGGGTCCCCAATCTTACCCTCAAATGTCAATCAATTAGCTTCTTCCCTATAAGGTGCTCACATATTATGCACTGGAATAAAAAATTGAGTAAAACATCTATTCTACCTTTAATAAATGACTATAACTACTTCGATAATAGTCGATATACATGAGAGACCAATTGTCAAACCTAGTCATTCTTCAAGCCTGAATCTTCAACGATGCAGGTGGTTCGGGGAGAGAATGATGCTAAGGATGATCGTTTTTGGCTGCGTATCATCTAATCACACCCAATAGTCTTATAACTCACTCAAAGTATTGTATCGATAATGAGGATTATAACCTTAATTGATGTGCTAGACAATTTGGTTATGACCAAGGCTTTCTAAGGCTAATATGTGGCAATAATAGAATTGATGAGTCATTTCTCTCTATTTTCCTTGACTTGAATTGACTCAATGTGGTGGTTCTATGCATAAATAATCATAAGTGTTTGACTATCCATGAACCAAATAGAATATGCGAGGTCTCATTGGGATGGTATTACCACTTTTGGCTGATGCATCTCATTGTGTTTAAAAAAATTATTCAATCAGAACCTATGTACCCTTATTTGTAGAGGTATGGGCCTCTGGAACTTGATTTGGAAAATAGCTTCACTTTAGGTGTGAAGTTTCTCTAAGTACAACGGAGAAGCTTTATTCGAAAGATTTTCCCCCTTTCGACTCAACTTATAAAGTTCATTAAGATCCCAAGAAAGACAAGAAAAAGGGTTCCACTACTGATGGTGGAGCCAAAATAAAAGCTTCCCCTATCGCAATTCTTCTAAAGAGGGAGCTACATTAAAAGACCCAAAGAAGTAAAAGGACACCAAAGGTTCTTCTTACCTAGTCGGTATTCCTTCATAATCAATTTCACCAATAAATCCCATTTTGGCAAAGAAGGTAGCAAACTTAATGTCTTAGCTACTTTCTCTTATGAAATTTGTTGATGCTTTTTTTAATTTACAGAGGCATCCCTCAATTGATGATCTTCTTGTCTTCCTTATGGTTTTCCATAAGAAGGTTGTACATATGGAACCAATGTAGGATGTGCCTACAAAAGTGGTTTCAAACCCATGTCAAAAAAAGATGGTGAAGAAGCATGTTGGGAGTCACGTGAATCTTGCTCTTACGCCATAAACTTCTTCTAACCTTGTCGGTATTCCTTCATAATCAATTTCACCAATAAATCCCATTTTGGCAAATAAGGTAGCAAACTTAATGTCTTAGCTACTTTCTCTGATGGAATCTAGGTATCTTACTTTTGTTGATGCTTTTTTTCATTTACAGAGACATCCCTCAATTGATGATCTTCTTATCTTCCTTATGGTTTTCCATAAGAAGATTGTACATATGGAACCAATGTAGTATGTGCCTCCAAAAGTGGTTTCAAAACCATGTCCAAAAAATATGGTGAAGAAGCATGTTGGGAGTCACGTGAATCTTGCTCCTACGCCCTCAACTTCTTATGAACAAACTTTGGAGGCCAGTATGGATATTCCTTCGATGGATGCTTTAATTCCATTATGGCCATATATGACAATTTATGATCCTCAAAAGGTAATCATTTATTCTCTTTTACCGTCCAAAAATACAATACGAATTAGGGCCTTATATTAAGTATACTAATCTTAAACCATAATAGCTAAAGAGATATATATCTAAGTTATACTAATCTAGAGCATGTGCTTTAGAAAAAAGATGAGAGAAATAAGATAGAAACTGAGTTATGTGGTTTAGTCCTAAGTGATACCTACGTCCACAAGTGTTGTGATAAAAGTTCTTATTCAATCAACAAAATTCATGGATGAATGGGCGTTACAAGATCTCTTGTTCACTCTATAAATGGGAAGTATAACAATAGGAGAATGTATATCTTACCCCTCCATAAGGGATAGCATGCCATATTTATATGTGTTGTTAATGGAGACATCAAGAATGTAGTGTGACATAGGTCATGTCTTATAGGCGAGGCAGTGCACCTTTACATGCATTGGGGAGAATATAAACAAAATCCATGTTTTTTGCCAATAGTGGACGAATAAAAAAATATATGTCCTATATGCATGTTTAATTAAAGATGTTGGCGTCTTTTATCATGTAGCTCATGTTGACCTTAATGGTGTTAAGTAATAATATTTAAACAGGCAATGATATAATAAGCTTAAACATCCTTATACCTGAACCGATGTCCATGTATATAGCCTATCAGATGCTGGGTAAAGATGACCACATTATCTTTCCCTAATGGGGACACTTGTCATCTTCATATTAGGCCTATGAGATTTTACATAATTAGGGTATAACAAAATCACCCAATACTTCATTCATAATCGAAGTGAATAGAAGGTCCTCTAGAGTATTGGATCTTTAGAGCAGTTGCTAAGTGGAGCGAATGGATGTAGTACTTAGAAATAAGATGTGGTTATCTTTAAATTTTGATCGGCACGAGTCAAGTAGATACACTTGGTAACATTTTGGTTTTGATAGTATACTAACACATTCTAAATGACTTGGACTGGATCTTGAGGTAATCATCACGCCTGTATAGGATAGAACGCATTTATGTTCTTTGTACCTGATGCACCGATTTCTTATTTAAGATGACATGACATATCATGATTAAATGAACTTGTCGCTAAAAGAATAGTATTTAAGGCATGGATCCCCCATCACTTGAACTTGCATAATGCTTCACATCTTCTAATTGTTTTAGAGAGAGAGAGAGAGAGGAAGATTAATCAACTTCTAGAACTTCTTTGTCTCCATCTAGTTCCTACCATTTTTGATGAATTTCTTTATTTCTCCCATTTGTCTTCAACCCTCCTTAGTATTTTAAGGTATGAAACTACTTGAGATTTAATCTTTTAAGGTTTTCTTCCGTATTCCATAAGTTCTTTGTAGTTATCTCTATTTATTCTTCTTCTCTTGTTGAATCAAACAGTATTTGGTGTTGATTTTTGAAGGTTAATCTCTTAGGTGGCTATTGAGATGGTTGGCTTAGGATTATGCCATTTTAGGGCATTTTTGGGTTCTGGTCTTTGTAAGAAACCCTAAATTTATCATTCCTATAGCTCCCAAACCTTACAATAACCTGATTTTGTCGTGTTTTAATGAGTTTATGAACCCCAGGTGCATAAGTGACTAAATTATTTGTTTGGGTCGGAGGTTGATTGTCCAAGTATCCTTTAAAGGAGGTTTCTAAAAGCCTAACAAGTTATCCTCCTCAAAGACGAGCCTGAACAACCAAATTAAACCCCTAGGCCAGCTTCTTTTGGAGGTTCTTCCCCATTACCTACTGGAGTAGCTTTCGAAGGTCATAAATTTGAGGAACTAAGGGAGACAAACTCTATACAGCAGGCGATTGTTGAAAATTTTGTAAACATCATGTCAATGTCTACTGATGATGTTGAAAATTAGGTCAGTACGAAATAATCATGTCATCAAAGCTATTCTTAACCATCATAAAGTGTAAAAGCATAATAAAGTAAAACTATATAAACACAAGATATAGTGTGGTTCGTCTATAAAATGAGCCTACATCCACTTTGGTGCCATCATTCTCATTATTTTTACCAGCATTAGTACAAGAGTTAGGTTCCTTTATAGGCGTAAAAGAAAGACAGATAGCTAAATGCATGTACATACAGGCTCTGTGCTGAGCGAGATGCAACCTGCAGAGAAAGCTTGTAGTGGAGGCCACGGACCTTAGTGGTTCAGGTGATCGGAGTTGATTTGAGTAAGCTCTCAGATAAAGAGAGAGAAAGTGAGTGGAGAGTTTGGTAGGGATTTGATGCCAATCATTTCATCTACTAAATGAGGAGGTGAGCAGTTTTATTTATAGAAGTCAAGATAAGGGTCACGTGCATAGAACATGTGACATATGGATAAGTGATGCTAAGAAGGAATCTTTCTAGAAGTTGGATAGCTGGTAAGTGGCATACTGAGGTGGATAAATCTGAGGCAGGGTATGCACTGTTGGTATCCAGGTGGTCTTGGCCTATTAAAGATAAGACTGTGGCCTCTTAAGGTGATGAAATGAGGTTGATGCCACGGCGTGTCTATGACCAAGGTAGCAGCACTGTGTAGGTCCTTTCATAACTATGGTACCAGTATTAGGCATATAAATAAGCCCCCCAAGCCTCAGTTTCAAGATGTTGTGAGTTGGTACTGCAGATGTGTTTATGCCCAGATGTCATGGTCTTGACTCAAGTCGGTCTATTGTTCTTCTGTTTAGGATGCGACCAAAGTGACACAGCCATTTTATTATGACGCTTTAACTTCCAGCACCTGTTTCCTTGGACTCATTATCTTTGCAAAACTTTGAGAGCTTGGGAAATTCTAAGAGATTTCCAAATCGATTCTTGGCGAGTTCAAACGTATTTTCCATTTTTCCAAGCGAACTTCATATCACCGTGGTTGGTATTTTCCCTTTGTTTATTGATTTCTTCACCTTGAAATCCATGCCTAGTGTATTTGAAATCCATGCTTTGATTTTTTTCATTTTAGTCTTCTAATAGCAATTATTGAATTTATTTGGGTTTACTTTTGACTAGACTAAATAAATTATAGAAACATAGAGTTTATGAATTGTATGGATTGTTTGTTCTGGGTTTATGAATTATAGACACATATTCTGGATTTTTACCCTCATTGGTGGCGTTTTTGAATTGGGTTTTTCTGGGTAACTAGGTAGTTTGATGTTTTTAGGAATTGAGAGAGGGGGTATTGTTGTGTAGGGAATTTTTTAGGGTTAGATTATGGGTTTTGAATGGTTTTTGTCTAAGAACATGAAAAGGTTGTTCAAGGTGTTTTTGGCCAAAAACCTAGGGTTTAAGGTTATGATCTTTGATAGTCATGAACGTTACTTGTGTATCCCTTGGTCGCGGCCTGTTGTGAGCCTTGAATAGTTGGTTGCTGCGAACAATGTTAAATTCATTTTCCTATGGTTACGACCTTCAATTTTGAATTTTTTTCTCATGAATGCATCCTACAATTTCTTCCTATAAACTTGTCATTTTTACACTAATATAAATTCTGCGTATAATGTCACGACCTATTAAAAGAGGCAGACTTCTATTACTCTTGTATTTTGATTGTGTTGGCTGCGACACTCTAACTGTGGTGCCCTTCTACTTTTACATATCCTTTTCGCAGCCATATGCATTGGAATACTTAGGAATATCTGGAAGACTTCAAAAAGAAGCACTTTGGTGTTCCTCCTCCCGCGGTGTTACACATCGAACCCTTGAAGACCAATGGGCCTTATAGGCTAAGGGATTGCCCAACTTGTGTTCAAGTAGATTCTAATTTCGCAGCTTCTTCTAACTATAGGGATTCAAATGAGACAGCAGAGGGTCTTCCCATGGACGAGAACACTTTCTTAACAAACCACTAACCCTAAAATAATATGGATGTTGTGGCCATTATTATGACTGTGGTAGACATAAGAAATACTGAGGCAAGAACTTCTGGCCGCGATCAAGAAACAACGAGGGAGCCTGCGACCCTTTATTATCCTTCTACCATAAGCGATGGGTGGTTCGCCTGTTTGGATGAAGCCTGTCAGTTCCTAGAGGGAACGATCTACACATAGCCTTCTGTAGAGCAGAGGTCATGCTCCATAGTCCCAAATGATGGAGTTGCTTCCCACTCCATGCCTTCTTCCTAGGACTACAATTGCCTGTCCCAATGCCTATGAGGAAAATTCTGAAGGTTATGAACTTAGACCCAACCTAAGTTGACCCCAATGGATGGAGATCCATCCTTACTTCCTTGGTGGTCTGGAAGAAAATATTTGGTAGAGATATAATGTCCGCTTAGTTCTTTGATTTTTATAGGCCAAAGGAGAACAACTACTAGAAAAATACCCTTTTATGACAGTTTTAAAATTCAATTTAATGACCGTTTTAATTAAACCGTCATAATAAGTATTATTATTTCACAATTATGACCCTTTTTCATTTAAACAAATAGTTATGACCCATATATATTTATTGGGTCATATTAATATGATATGTTATGATGGTAATATTTTAAGCGTCATGTAATATATTTACGTTTTATGACAGTTTTATATACATGGTAATATTAAATATAATTTATAAAATTAATAGTTTTTTTAGAGAATTAAGGTAAAGATCATGTTCCTTCCTATATTTGGATTTTTAGGACAATGCTTTTCAAGTTTATAAATCTTGTCCTTATGGTACAATAACATTTATAAATCTAGTCCCTGTGGTACAATACCTTTATTTTTTTGGTCCGCGCCAGCGGCACTATTTTTCACCTTTTTTCATTATATTTTTAGTACAGGGACTAAATTTATAAAATTATATGGAGTGTCCTATTTTTATACACTTTGAGCACTATAAGGACCTTTTCCCAAAATTCCCTAATTTTTTTAATGAACTTATTTAGTTATTTACTACCCATTTTAAGAAAAAACGTAAAGAGGGAGAAAAATTTGGAGGGAGGAATCGTAACAATCTCAAATTTTAGAGATACCCACTTCTCCCCAAATCTATCTTCATACGATTTTCATGGATTTTCCCTTATCCCCACTATCTTCTTCAACCCACATCCCACAACATCCCCATCCCACCCTCTTCTTCAGCCAGCAACCCACAAAAACATCATCCCACACTTTTCTTCAACCCACACACCCTCCTCTTCATTCGTGTCCCACTCTATACAGATGGCTTAACTCACGTCAGCCTAAAGAATTCGTGTTGCCCTTTCCTTATCTCGAGAGTCAATTAAATACACGGGTAGGTAGTTTTAGTTGTAGTTCTTGTTGTTGTTAGTGTTGTTACAATTATGTTTTTCTTGAAATTTAACAATTTGGTTACATTAGAATCCCTAACATAATTTATCATACTGTGCGGTTGAATTGTTAGTTGTTTTTGCTCACGGGAGTGATCGTTATCGCAACTTGATTGAGGACGCACAGTGGTCGGATTTCTTGTTTATCAAGTTTATTAAGGTAATTTTTAATTCTCATCTATTACTCATATTTATTTTTAGGTAATAATATACACTTATATTTCCTACTCTTCAACAGTTTATTTTTAGTTCATAGATTGATTATTTAATTTTTAAGTTCAAGTTCAATGGGTCTTAACTGTTAATTTTAAGTTAATGGTTAAATATTAAATTAGTTTAAATGCTCACTTTTAATTTTAATTAATAAATGCACAATATCTAAATGCCCATTTTTTGTTAATGGGTAAATATAAATATTAATATTATAATCACCCAGGTATGATGCCTATTTTTATGTATTTTTTCTATTTTTTATTTTTTTATTGGAAATTTGGTTGGAAATAATTTTTATTTGTAGGAAATAATTTTTTTATTGCTGAAAATAAGTATTATTTTCTAAAAATACTTTATTATTGCTGGAAATCATTTTTATATGCTGAAAATATTTTATATTGCTGGAAATTATTTCTATTTGTTGGAAATAGTTTTTTATTTGTTGTAAATCATTTTTTATATGCCAGAAATAATTTATATTGCTGGAAATCATTTTTTATTGCTTGAAATTAAAAAAAAACGCATGCCGAGAGGTGGAAAATTATCACACGACACGACCTACACGACTTTTTAGCAGGTTTGGGTGAAGCCTTAACGAATACGGGTGCTTAACGGGTGGACCAACTAAACACGATAGCTTAACGAATTCGGTTTGCATTTCGCCATTTAGTGTAAATACACGACATGACTCGTTAAGGCACGAATTGAACACGATCCAAACACGACACGAACCTGATAAGACACGACACGGTATACACAAAAGACTTAACGAGTCGGGTTTAGGTAGAGGTGATTTTGATACAAACCCTGTTAGACCCGACACGAAATCGACACGACATGACCCATTGCCACACCTAATCCCATTGATGAAATTAATGACACGACACGACCCATTGGCTCCCTTAATCCCGATGATGAAATTAATCATTTTTTATATGCTGAAAATAATTTATATTAGTTCAAGGTTGCACTGTATGAGGTGACCTAGTATCCCAAGTTAGCACACACAAACTTGCACACAAACACACAAATGCTCATGTGAGGACCCAAAGTAGGACTTATCTTAAGGACCATGTTGTTTAACAGTAAATTCATTCTCACTCATCATTAAATGCATTTAATGGCAAAAAAAATGGTCCTTACTCTTAAGTCCATACTCAAGGTCATTACAGAAGCACTCATATCTACAGGTCATACGATGGCCACGTCTTTGCTGTCAGGCCAGCATATGATGAAGAAAGGGGATGTGGCACTGAACACGCGCACAACCAATAAGCATAGTTGAGATAAACCATAGATAAGTTATCGAGCACTTTAGAGAGATCTTGAGCGGATACACGATACATAAGTTTGAGAAGTTGAAGCCTAAATGATATAAGCTATTGATGACATGCTCGGATATGACATCCCAGAACTCCTAAAGATTTTTAAAAATCCTCATGATTAGTTATGATGTTAATAGTTTGATAGAAAACCCTAGATCGATACTAGTTGATGACAAGTTTAGTTATGATGGACTAAGTTATTTATATATTTTAGTTAAATATCAATATTTCCTTATAAGAGAAATTATTCACTCTATCACCATATCTTTATTTTCTGACTAAACATACACCTGGAATTTTTAGTTAATATTCCCATTTATTCATGACAACTTGCATTTTATTGATCTGCCAAGCTGGCATAGTTTCTATTGTTTTTAATGGGTTGCCTTTTAATACTTAATTAATGTATCACAATATAACTTTATGTTATCTCTCTTGGATGTGAGCAAGTGCGCTTTGAGATCACAGTCTATTTGTGATGGATAGATCTTGGATTTCCATGAGTAGATTATCAAATGAATATGAAGAAGGGATTAAGGATTTTTTTAGAGTTGCTGAAGCACATGCAAAAGGGAGTAACTCGATCCCATGCCCATGTTCTAAATGTGGGAATGGATGTAAGTTGAGTCTAAAAGTGGTTAAAAGTCATTTATATGCGAGTGGTTTTGATAAAACTTATGGTACATGGATATGGCATGGAGAAGTTGCTAAAAGTGCTGCCCCACCTAATGACGACACGTGTGATCAAACCTTCAAGATTATGTAATGGAGACTCCAGAGGATCTTGAAAACACGGTGGAGATGGTTTAAGCTACAGAGGAGGATTTTATGGGAGATCCTGAAAGCTTTGTAAAGTTGCTTGACGATGCTCAGAAGCCTTTATATAGGGGTTGCAAAAAGTTTACTAAATTATCAGCATTGGTAAATCTTTTCAACTTGAAATCAAGGAGTGGGTGGACAGATACAAACTTTCGAAGTTATTAGAATTGTTAGGAAAAATGCTTCCAGAAGATAATGAATTGCCTATAACTACGAAAAAAGATGTTAAAACATTATAGATTTTTGGAATGGGATATGAAAAAATACATGCGTGTCCCAATGATTGCGTACTTTACATGAAAGATTACGCGGATGCTACTATATGCCCTACATGCGAAACTTCGAGGTATAAGTTAACGAAGAACACAACTGAGCCAAAGGTGGGTGTGCCTACAAAAGTGTTGTGGTATTTTCCGCCTATTCCACAGTTTAAACGGTGGTACCAATCTGTTCAAACATCAAAAGATTTGACATGGCATGCAGATGAAAGAGAAATTAATGGTAAATTGCGTCACCCGGGAGATTCTCCAGCATGGAAGTTAGTGGACGGGAAATGGCCAGAGTTTGGGAAGGAAGCAAGAAACCTTCGATTAGCACTTTCAGCTGATGGGATCAACCCACATAGTTCTCTTAGCAGTAGGTATAGTTGTTGGCTAGTTATGTTAAGGATCTACAATTTTCATCATTCGTTGAGTGCAAAGAGAAATTTTTTGATGTGGACAATGTTGATATCTGGTCCACGACAACCAGGCAATGATATTGATGTTTACTTGGCACCATTAATTAAAGATTTACAAACATTATGGCATGAAGGTGTTCAGGCTTATGATGCTTACCGACAAGAATCTTTTACGTTAAAGGCTATACTTTTGTGGACTATTAATGATTCTACTGCATATGGGAATTTGTGTGGTTGTGCTGTAAAGAGATATTATGCATGTCCAATTTGTGGGGAAGAAACCGATTCTATTAGATTAAGGAATTATAATAAGAATATATATATATATGTCGCATAGAAGATTTCTTCCACATGACCATCCATTTCAAAAGCAAAAAAAGGCTTTCAATGGTCAGCAGGAGTTTCGAGTACAACCAGAACCGTTGAGTGGTGAACAAGTATTAAAGAAATTGGTAGGGATTAGGGCATCTTGGGGAAAGAAGGTGGGTTTAAAAAAGAAGGTCGGTTTGAAAAAGACTGTAAAATCAAAGAGAATGTGCAGTGAAGACCACGTTGAAGGTAGTGCTTCCTCCAAAGATGATAATGCTGGTTTCGTATGTTGGAAGAAAAAATCCATATTCTTTGAGCTTGAGTATTGGTAGCATTTTCTTATTCGACACAACTTAGATGGCATGCACATCAAGAAGAATGTTTGCGACAGCATCATAGGGACCCTACTTAATATTCCTAGAAAAACAAAAGATGGAGTTAAGAGTCATCTTGATCTTATAGACATGGGAATCCGGGATGAACTGGCACCACAATATAATGGTAAACGCACTTATTTGCAACCAGCTTGTTATACATTATCGAGGGAAGAGAAAGTAAGGGTTTGTGAAACTTTGCGACGACTTAAGGTCCTTGATAAGTACTCTTCGAATTTTGCGAATCTTGTTTCCATGGAAGAATTGAAATTGTTCGGTCTTAAGTCCCATGATTGTCACATACTAATGCAACAAATACTTCTCGTTGCAATACGATATGTATTACCAAAGCACATGAGATATGCGATTATTAAAATTTGCTTCTTTTTTAATGCTATTTGTGAAAAAGTAGTGGACATGCCAAAATTAAAAGAAATTCAGAACGATATTGTGATAACTCTGTGTTTGCTGGAAAAATACTTCCCTCCTACATTCTTTGACATCATGGTGCATTTAATGGTACATCTTATTAGAGAGGTTGAACTTTGTGGTCCAGTTTTTTTACGATGGATGTACCCTTTTGAAAGGTAAGTTTGTGCTTATAATTATGAAATTAATCAATAACAACTCAATTAGTTAATACTATTTAAATTTGTTAACATTGATGTAGGAACATGAAAGTGATAAAGGGTCAAGTGCACAATAAAAATCGTCCAGAAGGTTGTATTGCGGAACGTTATATTGCAGAAGAGGCGGTTGAATTTTGTTCCGAGTTCTTACACAGACTCAATGCAGTTGGAGTTCCAATTAGTAGAAATATGAGGACTAGTGATGATGATGATGATGATGAAGATGCAATACAAGATGGCAAACCAATAGGTGGTGGTAATGTCATTGAAGTGGATGATTCATTATGGGAACAAGCACATCGACATGTGTTGGAAAATACAAATGATGTCCAACCTTATATCGAGTAAATATTATATATTTCATTTTAATAAATATTACTTTCTTCTCTATGCATAAGATCTTGATAGCTGACTATATATTTTATATTTAATAACTAGGGAGCACATGGAGAGCTTGAGGCAAAAATATTCACAAAAGCGCAAAAACCAAAAATGGTTACAAGATGAGCACAAGAAGACTTTTATTCTTTGGTTACATCAAAGGGTATGATCAATTTATCAAAAGTAAGACTCTAAATAACTCTAATTATTTTAACTAACACTCTCAAAATTCAGGTTGACGAAATTCAACAAATGGGCAACAACGTTTCAGATACCTTAAAATGGGTAGCTCGAGGACCACGTCGAGACGTAATAAAATTTCCCGGTTATGTTATTAATGGATGTCGTTATAATACAAGGGAACGTGATGTTGATCGAGTCAACCAAAATAGTGTAGTGAGCATTGTTGCCACAACGATGCAGGTTTCTAGTGCTAAAGATAAGAATCCAGTGGTTTCAAATCTATGCTATTACGGCGTCATTACTGAAATTTGGATGCTGGATTATATAACATTTTAGATTCCGGTTTTCAATTGCGATTGGTGTGACAGCAACAATGACGTCAAAATTGATGAACTTGGTTTCACATTGGTTGAACTTGGTAGGGTTGGCCCTCAGAATGAGCAATTTATATTAGCTTCTCATTCCGAACAAGCTTTTTATGTACCCGACCAACTCGATCCTAAATGGTCAATTGCTTTAGCAACTCCTCAAAGAGTATATAATATTGATGATAGCGATGAAGACTGAATTGTTTTTTGCATTGGAGATCAGTGAAGATGAAGTAGAAACTATTGTTAGAAATGTGGAGTTAGAAGAAGGGGATTATTTTATTGTTGCATCTGAACTTCGATGTCTGTTGTATTGGCTTGGGGTAATTCTGTTGTGTGGCTAGCTACTGCAATCTCCTCATTTCCGATAACTGTATCCTTTATTTTTGTTTCTCCTCACTACTCCTAAGAATTCTATTTTATTGATCTCCACTGCTTCAGAAAGATGGAATGCATTTCTGGTCTCTTTTTCTTTGTTCTTTTGACTTTTTATTTCCTTTATCAGAAATGAGGTTATGAGATTTTGTTTGACCACCTTATAATGCATCAGTAGATATTATTTATAGAATGTTATCTCAGCGCATCTATCCGACTTCAAACAAACTTCTAACAACTAGGAAAAACAAATTAACTAGAAAGAACTGCTTAACTGACTTAGTTAAGTACAGACTTTTAACAACTTGACTTTGAATAGTTTAACTAACTAGAAAGAACTGATTAAAATTTGAACTGACTTCTAACTCTCTTTTTTAATAGTCTATAAGATTCGTCGGCCTAGGTACCATTTCTTTCTTGATAAATGCCACCTTTTTTTTATACTTCAATGTCATCTCCTCACTCACATTGGATGGGAGACTTTAGGTTTGGGACTATATAATATTTGACTAATCGTTTTTCCTGATATTTTATACAACATTCTAGATACCGATCTTGATAACTAACTACAAAATTCATATTTAAATACGGAGCCAAAGTGGATTTTCAAAAATTCATTCACACTACTAATCATGCAAAAACTAGGCCTACATATGCTACTAAAAAAATAACATATACAACTACAGAAAAAAAATAACTATCAAATTTTGACATCTCCATTCAATGACTTTTACAAAAATAACATCAACTTCTATACAGGAAAATTCTTTATAATTAAGGTCGTGTTTTGTTCGGGTGGGTAAACGCTCTAATGTTGTGATATGAACAAAAGTAGTGAACCAAATTAAAATCTGTGTACGTGAAAAGAATTTTATGCTAGGAAAAATATGCAACCAAGAACAAAATGGGGCCAAAGAGAGAGACACGATTTACCAATATTGGCTTCCAAGTCTGCAAAGGAGGTTCTTATCGCCCAACCAAAGTACCCTTTGAAGAGGATAAGTTGGCTTCTTTATTTTGCATATTTCATGTTCCTAGAAAATCTCATCTTCTGTTACATCCATATTTCCTTTTGATGAGTAGTGTCCTGGTTCAAGACTTGGATTATCCAAGGAGATAACTCAGTTTCATTACTCTCATAATCCACTTTTTTACTGGTTGCTTCTTTGAGGGTTCACCCGCTTCACCAGACTATATCCTTACAAGAAATTCGGATACTAAATTTCTTGATCTGTTGTTATCTTCCACCATTTCCCAACCCTAACAACCCACTCTTATATGAATGGGCCTATCACTTTCGATTTGAGGACAAAAATCAAAGTATGTGAAGTAGGGGCTGGAGAGAAAATGATAGCAGCTGATAAAATGGAACATTGGGATTTGAGGAGTGGCAAATATGGATGTAGGGTTCCTAATTTATCTCTGTTGAGATTGAAAGGAAGTGTAGTCTCTGATAATAAGATAAACGGGCCCAAGTTTTCGATCATCTTTTCACCCCAGCTATGCAACAGTTGAAAAAACTGCATCATGAGAACCGATATATCAAGACCCTATTACTAAGACATGAGTAAGCTCCTACACATGTAATAATAGTAATCAATTACTATTATGAGATAATATTTCGTAAAAACAAAACTTCGATGTCTGCTGTATTGGCTTGGGGTAATTCTGTTGTGTGGCTATCTACTGCAATCTCCTCATTTACAGTAACTGTATCCTTTATTTTATTTCTCCTCACTACTCCTTTGTAATAAGAATTCTATGTTATTGATCTCCACTGATTTAGAAAGATGGAATGCATTTCTGATCTCTTTTTCTTTGTTCTTTTGACTTTTTATTTCCTTTATCAGAAATGAGGTTATAAGATTTTGTTTGACCACCTTATAATGCATCAATAGATATTATTTATAGAATGTTATCTCAGCGCATTTATCCGACTTCAAACAAACATTTAACAACTAGGAAAAACAAATTAACTAGAAAGAACACCTGAACTGACTTAGTTAAGTACAGACTTTTAACAACTTGACTTTGAACAATTTAACTAACTAGAAAGAACTGAAATTTGAACTGACTTCTAACTCTTTTTTTTAATAGTCTATAAGATTCGTCGGCCTAGGTATAATTTCTTTCTTGATAAATGCCACCTTGTTTTATACTTCAATGTCATCTCCTCACTGACATTGGATGGGAGACTTTAGGTTTGGGACTATACAATATTTGACTAATCATTTTTCTTGATATTTTATACGGCATTCTAGATACCGATATTGATAAATAACTACAAAATTCATATTTAAATACGGAGCCAAAGTGGATTTTCAAAAATGCATTCTCACTACTAATCATGCAAAAACTAGGCCTACATTTGCTACTAAAAAAATAACATATACAACTACTGATCAGGTTTCTTCTGCACATATTGATCAGGTATCCTTTTTTATCTGCTTCACTCTTCTTCATGTAACAGCATTATTGTAAATGCCCTTTCTTCTCACAATAAAATCAATACGGGGAAGATCTTCATATATGATTGGCTATCAGAATCCTGTACCTTTTTCTTTGTTCCAGATCCACACTCTCGATGGAGGGTCTTCTTAAATATGTCTCTACACACACCCCCTTGCTTAGCTGGGTCTTGCCAAATTATCAGTTGTATTATCCACTTTTAATAGTTTCCCAACTACCCGTGCATCACAGGCAAATTTTTTGCTACTTTCTGCTTTTAGGAGTGGATTTCGATGAGGTAAACAGAGTGGCAATTGAAGAGGAAGATGGGGAAATTACAAGTCCTAATCTTAGCTTTAAAATTAACTCAAGACGTAAATCAATAATTAATCATCAGTGTGGACCATCAACATTATAGTCTGGACTCGTACTTAACAGTAGTGTATGCCAAATGTACAAAGGAGGAAATATAGTCTGACTTAGCCTTGGAAGTCGATAGCCACGTGTGTTCTTAATCACATCGAGTCCTCTAACATGTCAATCATTTTAATTAGCGATATAAATAGAGATTACCTTTGATGATCTACTATAGTGTTGGTGACTCAAATATAGTAGCAACTTGTCATGGACAATTTCCAGTTGGTCTTCAAACGACTATATACTCTTGTAGTTTATGAAAAAGAACAATACTTAGTACACAAATATAAATAATGAAAGATTTATAAAGTCTAAATCTCCAAGACTTGCTCGATCTTCGAAAGAGAACTTCTATATTTCTCAATTTTAGTTGTACTTGTAACAGGCATGTTTCAAAATAAGCATAAGTATTTTGTGAAACCCACATTTATCTTGTATTCCTTAATTTATTTTCATTTTTAATTCACAGTCTAAATTTGATATGGATCCGAAGACAAAGAAACAAGTGCTATCGAATATCTCGGCTCAGTGGAAAAAATTTAAAGGAGAATTGACTAGGCTTTACGTCAGACCATTCAGAGATGAACCTGATCAACTCAAGCATCGGCCTGAGATGTATAAAAAATATATTGAACAGGAGGATTGGGAGGAATTCGTAAAAGTGAGAATCTCAAGGGGGTTTGAGGTATATAGCAAATGGTTAAAATCATATATTTTTCAAAGTTATTTGTATAAGTTGCTCATGCTTATGTATTTATAAGGTGCTAAGTGTGGCACAAGCTGAAAGACGGGAGAAGAATATATATAACCATCGGATGAGTAAGAAAGGCTATTCTGGACTTATCGAAGACCTTGTATGTACTTTTTTTTCTTAGTTGACAAATATTGATATTTATGAATTAAACTACACATTCTAAGTTCACCCAATTTTTTATATGTTAACAGAAAGAGGCAGGTGATAAGTTTGATGACGACGATAGGGCTTATCTGTGGAAAAAAGGTCGCCAAGATAAAAATGGGTGATTTGGTGATGAGGCTACTAGGGAAATAGCGGATACAATTGTGAGTTTATATTTATGAGTTTGCTTACATAAATATTCAACATCAAATACATCTAATTGAATTATTATTAATCTTATATATCTTAACTTGATTGATTTTTTTTGCAGGTGCTAAATTGTCAGATTAAAGCTGGGAGCTTGGTCACCGTAGGACCCTCAGACGTCCTAACTTTAGCATTAGGGACACCCGAGCATCCGCGTCGTGTTAGGGGTAAAGGGAATGGAGTCACCCCCCACAACCTTTTTTAACCTCACTAAGCAAGGATCAAAGAAGCATATTAGTGAGTTGGAGTGTAAGCTGCATGCGAAAAGAGAAATAGGCAAAGAAAAAGATGTGTGGATGCAAGAATTGCTGTCAAAGGTGTCAGAGTACGAGAGGGCAATGACGAAAGTTGGACTGGACACCCCAAAAAATGGCAATGGATTGCACAAAATAATTTCATCAAATGTAAGTGCATCATGTGATTCGCGTGCCAAGAAGACAAATAAGAAGAATAATAGCAATGGAAGAAATAAATATTATATATTATTGGTGTTGACTTTTTATTTTTTATATTATATAAATGTTATTGATTTGAGTTTTTATTTTTATTTTTTACGTATAAATAGTTGAAAGATGATGGAAAGAGATCCGCTCACATGACATCTCCGAATCCCACACTTCATAATGGCATGAGAAAACCATGTAAATTGGCATTAAATTCACGTACCAATATTGTCGCTAAGGGTTGTGTTTTTTAGAGGGTTGGGCCAGACGACAAAGTGAACCATAAACATTTAGGAGAAAATTACGTGCGAGTGTCTGTGGATATTGTTTACACTACGGATGCCCCCCTTCCCGTACCTTGTGGTGATGAGTTAGTAACAGTTATGAATGCACATAATTCACATGTTGCGTGGCCTAAAGAATTTGTTATAGTAGACGTAGAGGTAAAGTTGTGAGCAGTTTTCTTTTATATTAAAGATACCATTGTTAATATTTTTAACTATTTTATAACCAATGCAAACCAGGAAGAAGATAGAGAAAATGGTGTTGAGAGAGGGGCACTTATGGTATTTTCAAGCATGCTAGATTCAATGATGAAAAGTGATACCGTAAAAATTCCAGTTGGGATTTTTGGAGACAAACTTCAATCAACCTACATTCCTAAACATGAGTTGGTGCATTTTTGTAAAATGGAGGAGCTTGATGCCAGTTGTCTAATCAGATACATGAGGTGTGATAATAAGTTGTTTTCATCTTAATTTTATTTGGCTACTCCTTTCTAATATATTTTTATTTTATTTTTTAGGTTCTCGTACGAGAAGTTTCAAAATAATCGGGATTTTACTGTATTTGTTAATCCCGGGGCTGCTCAACAAGCTTATTTGAAGAAGAAAAATGCATATTTTTATTAGGAATGCAATGAAAGATGCTAAAGAGAACCAAACATATTTTATGACAATTAACATAGGGTAAGTTTATTTATTGTCTTAAGTTGTTATAATTATATCAAAACATGGTTGTATCATTGATGTTAACAACTCATTACATTGTAGGTTTCATTGGTCTTTAGTAGTTATCGATTTCTCTTCGAGGAATATATTCTATTTAGATTCTTTACATAGGGCGCCAGATCGAGACTTGAAACTCTTTACAAGCACGTGAGTAATGACTTATAAATATATACCTTTAGTCACATTGTATTTGTACACATGTTTTTCATTTTAATCTTTGTCTTGGAGTGAATTTAAAGCGTTGGTGGTATCGAAAGGAGGAAGAATTTCAGGTTCAAACTGGGAGAATGTTAAGGTATGATAATGTTAATGAATATACATTACTGACTTATATCTTAAATCTTAATATAAATATTATCTTCAACATATCATTCTATAGGGCCCTCTACAACCGAGAAATGTTGAATGTGGGTTTTACATATTGAATTTCATGAGAGATTTAATGGAGAATCCGTCTCAATCTACTAAACTAAAGGTAATAAATATTTATTTTATAACATTTTATTTCATTGCTAATTACTTTTATAAGGAAAAATTGAATACAACTTATGTTATTTGATTTGTTAGATGAAAGAGTTGGCTGAAAAAGCAACCTATAAAAATCATGAGATAGAAGAAGTTTAACATGAGTTCATCGATTTCATTCAGGACTATTTTTAGTGAGCTGCAGTTGTGGACAATTTTGGCCTATCTTTTCGGGTACCTTTTTTTTCTTCTTCAATCTAATTAATTACTTTGTTGATGATGTTGAATGCCCGGGGTGGGCTTTATATTGTTGATGGTGAATGCCCATGGTGGACTTTATATTGTTCATAGTGAATGCCCGGGATGGGCTTTTTATTGTTGTTGTTCGTTAAATATGTCACGTTTAATTTTGGATTATTTAAAAAATAAATGAAACTCTGCCAAAATTTTTATAAAACCTTCCTCATTTATTTCTCAAGTAAATTTTTATAATGTTGTTCTTGTTGTTGATGATGATACTGAATGCCCGAGGTGGGCTTTATATTGTTGTGGTTGTTAAACATGTCATGCTTAATTTTGGATTATTAAAAAAATAAAGAAAATTTTGCACAAATTTCCATAAAACCTTCCCCATTTATCTCTTCCATGCCCTAATAAAGAATGAAAGTAAAATTAACTTTAATATTATGCAAATATTTTTTTTATGCTCAATATTATAGTAGAATATCATTATTGTTCGAGTTATATTCTTTATATGGTGAATCTGTTTTAGTTGTTAACGACTATTTGTTTCCTCCTTTTATTCAGGTATCGATTCGGATGTTGCCTATTGCGTATTCGGTGTAGCTGTTGCTAAATTGGGTTTCCACGCTACACGAATAGAACTAATGTTGCAGTTTAATTTGCTAGTTTTTATGTCTATAGTATATGTCATTTTAGATATCTTTTTATTTTTGAGTTGTCTAGAAGTCTATTGGGAGACTGCTGTTGTTTTTTATTTTCTTTAATTTCAAATATTAATGACATTTTTTTATACTTATGGTTCAGTTATATTGGTACTTGGAATTTGCTACTTTGAGTACGAAAATTTGTGCTTTCAATTGACAGTTCGTAGTTTTATGCATAACATGTTTGGGATATTGTAATAGTATAATAGAATTCATCGCAAAAAAATGAAAGAAAAGAAATAACTTTTATGACCGTATGTTTTATGATAGTTTTATGTAAGCTGTCATTATAATTATTAAAGTAATCGTACTTTTTATGACCGTTTTATTAATATCCGTCACTTTTCATAGGTTTATAATGACGGTTCAATAAACATGATATTATTGTTAATGACAGTTTGTACGAAAAACTTTCGTAATAGGATGGTTTATCATGACGATTTTTGTCAACACCAATTTTATTAAGACACACAACATTATTGTTAATGACGGTTTGCACAAAAAACTGTCGTAATAGAATGGTTTGTTATGACGGTTTTGTCAACACCAATTTATTATGACACACAACATTAGGACGGTTTTTAAATCTTCGAAAATCGTCATAAATAACCTTTTATGACCCTTTTTACCCGTCATAAAAATGACTATTTCTAGTAGTGAATTCCATTGAAAACCCATGGTAATTCTATATGGGCTATAAAGTGGTGGCTGCTATTTGATGAGGGGGAGGTCTTCCAGTGTTAAAAGCTGGAAGGGAAAATTCTTCTATGTCTATGGAGACAATTGGGAGATGCACTTAGAGCAGAGTGAGAGGGAAAAAGAGAACAAGTTGCTGCGGACATGGGATCATCTCCCAAAGGAAGGTACTTGATTTCTACGATCTAATTTCACTTTAATTTTTAAAAATTACTTAACAATGCTTGAGCCTTTAATTCTTCATACATTATGTCTGCAACCTTTATTAATCTCCTTACCTTTTGTGCAGGGCTAACCCCTTCTTCAAGGAAAAATGAGGGAATCGAGATTGTGGTCTTAATTAACGATTTAAAGAAACAGTTCTCAGATATTGTGACTCTACGACCACTTTACTAACTTGGATATTATACCTCCCACCAAGCTCCAATGAAGGCTACATAAAGTATTTATCATTTTAATTATATCTGCAGCCACCACTTTAAGTTGTGTTTGTTAATTTAAATCTCCCTTTTTAGGCACCACCTGAGAAGGAGAGCCTACGATGGAGATTGATAGGGATGTCCTGCTTTCTCAACTGGATGATTTGGAAGAGATCGTCCAGGCACTAAATCAAGCTCCATCAAAGAGGAGAAAGAAAAAGAAGAGGTTAGCCAAGGATGTTGCCCATTAGGTTAAAAAGGAGGCTTCTCCTCCAACTAAAAAGGAGGCAGCCCCTGCTGGTGCCACGATCGTTGTGTTAGATGTGGAGGGGGTACTGCAGACCCTCCATAATTTGATAATGACATTAGGGACAACCTGGATGTAGCAGGTCTCACTTCTTACTCAAAGGGGATAGCTATGGGCCTTCAAGCCTAATAAAAGTAACTTCTTTTAGTTCCCCATCGCGAAGGGTTATGGAAATTAATACAAATTTGCCCACACCTCAAAGTAGGGCATAAAGGGTTGGTAAAGGGAGTTTGTGACCACGTTGGAGGCAGTTCGACTCAAAATCCATTTGGGACACAACTGCAGCCTCAGTCCCAAGGATGAGGAGGGATGCAAAGTACTCTAATCTGAACCATCTCATGGACGATGGTGTGAAGGACTTAGAGGAATACTCCATACACAATCTTCTGAGAGTAAGATTTTAATTCTTTTCTTTTCGTAGACTTTTATATGTTTTTTGCGCAAACACTGAATTTTATTCTTCGATACTACAGAAATTGTTATGGCCCAAAGGGCCAAGTATGAGGGTTTATATAAGTTATACAGGGTCACGAATGATAGCCATATCTCCCAGCTGGAGGGTTCTAGGTCATCCTCTTTTGAAACTAGAAAAACGTCTACGGAGGCTGCCCTTTAAGCTCAAAAAATGTACGTAGTAGATGCAAAATTGGAGGCTATGGATAAGGACCAAAATGAAGCTAAGTAGAATTTTAAACAGGTCAGGGAGGCATTGAAATTTTTGAAGCTAAGTGCCTGAAGGCAACCAGGCAGGCTACAACCTCTGAATAAAAGTTCGTCCATCTTGAATAAAAACACCAAGGCATGGACAAAAGTCATACTGAGGACATCAAGAACCTTAATAGTGACCATGTTACAGCCCTCCAGTAACTGGGTATTGACCATGCTACAACCCTAAAGAAGGCAACTGAAGATGCCGTGATCATTTTCAAAACCTCCCAAGATTTCTTTATCCTCTAAAATAAGTCATATATCCGCGAATACAAGGAAACGGGGTACAGGGTGGCCAAGAATTACCCTGAAGCCAAAGACAATATTTATGCTTGGAGGTTTAATGACCCTGAGCATGCTCTCTACTTTGAGGAGAAGAAGGTTACGGAGGAGCTGGCTAAAAAGTAAAGGGAAGAGGTTACAGTAGTTAAAACTGATGAGGAAACATAATAAGTTATACAGGGAAATGAAGATGAAGAAGAAGAGGAAACAACCTCTTGAACTTTGTAATTTCTTTTTAAACTTATATTTTTTCATTCCATAACTTTATTATAAACTTGTACTTTATTAAAATAGCATAGGCCCTTCTCGGCCTTTTAAGTTTGCATTACACAGTATGCTATAATATGATTTCTCAGCTTCATTATTTATTGTTGAATGCCTTATACAATTGTTGAAAACCTTTGCACTATTTAGTTTTAGGCTATAGATTGTAAGATTGTATTACCCTTCTGTAGACTTTAGAAGTGAAGCTTTAGAACTATAAATTAGTTGCCGTAAACTTTAGAATCAAAACTGAAATTTTCTTGAACTGGTTGCTTTATGATGCCTGTCGTGATGATAATGAACTAAAGTGAATATCCATGAAGCGAACTTTAGACTTAATAAGATATTGAATTATATAATTCCTTCCTTAGTGTTATTAGATTATAGTAATTCTTGGTAAATGGATTCCCTTGCCGCAGACACCAAGTCCACAGCCCACAATTTCTTTCAAATAAGTTGCGGCCTTCGAACTTGAGTTGCCCTTTTCTGTTCACTTAGATTTCTTGCTTTGGGGTATTTTCAATCCTCCTCTGGCTGGGCGCATTTTCAAGACAACCATGGCTTTTGGGTATTTTCAATCCACATATGGCTACTTATCTTTCAAGCCACCCACAATCGTCCCGGGACTTTTAGAGAATTATAAGTCACCAATGGCTAAGGTTATTATTAGTACCCCATGTCTAAGGGTAATATGAACCTCCAAGGCTAAGAATAGGTATTATGAGCCCCCGAGGCTAAGAACGGGTATTATAAACCCCCAAGGCTAAGAACGGCATTATGAGCCCCCAAGGCTAAGAATGGGTATTATGAGCTCCCAAAACTAAGATAGGTATCACATGCCATTCAAAAGACATCACTTTAAGAGGGGTGTTATATGACATTTAAGGCAATCACTCCTTTTTTATTCCGAGGTCATCTTATCTTATTCATGTCAATCTTTGGGATGATCGGTTATTAGGCTTTCTTCAAACATGTTGAAATAAGAATCTTTTGAAAAGACTTTAGAAAGATAGAGTGAGAATTCAGAAATGAATAATATGTATGTATATATATATATATATATATATATATATATATGAGTGTTTAAGGAATACAAAATATGTAAGCTTTAACTCAAAGTTCTTCATAATACAAAATATTCTAAGGCATGTAGACTATTATGCAGTTGTCTTAGTTAAGGGTTGCATCCCCTTTCAACTGTTGGAGTATTCCTTGCTCGATGAGCCTTTCAACCTCATTTTTCAAAAAGAAACATCCATTAGTTTTGTGACCATGATCCTTGTGAAACTCAGACCATCTGCTCCTATCTCTTTTGTGTGGAGAGGACTTCAATTTCTCCAGCCACATGAGGAGGTACTTCTTCCTGTTGCTTTTAAGGATATCTTTAAAACTGGAATTTAGTGGTGTGAAGTCCCTGTAGGGCCTTTCTGTCTCACTCTCTTCATGTTTCCTCTTTAATGCCTTAGTTGTAGCGTTGTCTTTTAGGACCACGAACTTCTGCAAGGAGGTGAATGCTGTGAACTCTAACATCGGAATTATCTGTCTTAGTAGGTTAATCTGCCGACTTGGTCTTCATATAGGTGGTTGATGCACCTCAACACGTGTGACACATCTTCAGTTTGTTAGGGATCTCATTCAAAATTTCCTTCCATTACTTATGGAGTGTTAGTCTTTAGAAATATATTCTCTTAGACAAACTAAACCATGTCGAGAAAAACAAAGATTCATAGAGAAAGTAAGCTTAAAAGATAAGAGTATGAAGGTAGGTATGCAACCTTTTATAATGGCCGCATCCTGTCTAAACAAAAGTAGACATGGACTTTTAAGGAAATAAGGATGAGTCCACGTCCACTATAACTAATAAGGATGTGATCGTGGCCTATATCGGAGGAAAATTATCCACCAGAAGTGATGCGAGCAAATGTAGTTTATGTCCTAGGATGCTTTTCATCAGATTAGAGAATTTAACGGGCTCTTTCTTGCGAGTGGAAAAGTAACTGAAAAGTTAGTAAAAGGTATCGTAACCTCTCTTGGACATTTTATTGATCCTTGAGGCGATTGCTTAGTTGTGGATTCTTTATTTATACATAATGTTGAGGAATGAGTAAGTTTCAAAAGTCTCAAGGGAAGAGCATGTTTTGAATGATGATTGTAATTATGATTTTAAAATAAAAAGTTACTCTATTAGATATAGGACTTTAGATAGATTACGAGCTCTTTCATAGCATATCTTTAAACTAGTTTGGCATATCCCGTTACATTATTACTCACCGTCGAGACGAACCGAACTCAAGCATCTCCAAGTTTGAAGACTTCTCGACATCCTGATGTGGTATTAAATAATTTAGAGTTTGATTTACGAAATTATATTTTGGGATGTGTATTTTTGTCAAAAAATGAACAGGAACTTTTTGTTTTCAAAAATATAATTTCTGAGATACTATAGGCGGAGTTTAAAAAAATTAAATTTTTGTTTATGTCATTCAAACGACGTCACCAAGTCATTAGATCCTCGTTTGAAGCTTGGATCGATATTGGAACAAATGACATGCTACTGGTTTGATTTTATGTAGGTCTTTAGTAGCGAGAGAGCATCTCGTTCGAATGACATGCTTATGTCATTAGAACAACCTCCTCACCTCGTACAACCGACGCGCCGCTTTAAGTTTTGTATTAATACATGTTTCATGTTCAGAACGTTTTAGACTTTTGACATAACGTTTTTTGCATATCTTTTCCAAAAGCTCTTCACTTTTTGTGTTGAAAAACACTTGTTTAATTCATAACAAAACATCCTTCAATATTGTTCTTGTGAATTGTTTAAACCCTAGAAAATTTTGTATCTTTGCATACACATTTTATGGAGAGGATCTCCATTGATGACTTAGGATACCTAAGGGGATTCGTTGCTGAAGATGAAGGCTGAGACTGATTGGGGACTATGGTCATGGATTCTTGCAAGGACCATAGTGGTTCATTAGAGATTTGCGAAGATTAACGCATTATGCTTGTGGCGGTTATCAAGTAGTCTATAAGTCAACTGTCTTGTAAATTTCTAAATGAATAAAAGATTTTTACCCAAAAGGTTTTTTTTCCTGAAACTTGGCCTTGTTATATTTTCTTATTTGATTTATCTGTTTTATCACATTAAATGCATTCTTAGGATAAAAAGATGATATCTATTTTAAAATTAGCCTTCTCATTTACAAATTGATATTGCTTTTTTTGTTTGATATCACCCTTGCAATTATTTTGCGATCATAAAGCGGTATCAAAGATTTTAGCTCAGGATTTTACCTTTTACAAGTTTTCAATCCTCTCTCTCCTAATCGCTCTAGAAAAAAGGTTCGATGAGTGCTTTTAAGATTTTTTTACCAAAACAAATGGAGAATATTTTAAGGGTCGATGATTGGGCAAACATCTACTGGGCCCACTCTAGGGGAATACCCGTGGGAGTGAAGAATGTTTATCGAAGTGATAAGGTGGCAGCGGAAAAGCGATTTTTATTGAGGATCCTAAAACACATCATTCGACTCAGGTGAATAGCCCTAAAGGGAATGCGAATGTCATTCTTTGATCATTTATTTATTTATTTATTTTTCTTTATCCATTTTGCTTTGTTTTATATGAAATTAATTTCGTTAATTGATTTGTTGTCCAAACTCTTTTAAGGAACTTATTTAGGGTCTGTTTACTGGATATGGATATTTTTTTAGGAGGATTCATTCTCGAGGGTCAATCGGGATGAAGGTGGTTTATGATATTTTTCCTGAGTAAGTGAAGAACTTAGTAGATATTACGGGGTTTTGTTCTTTAGTGGGGGTTCTTAACAAGACATCCTAAGCGAATGAAAATACTTTTTGATATTGGGGAGAGATGGTGGGACAACACCCACACCTTTCATCTTAGTGTGGGAGAGATGACTGTGACATCGATAGACATGCATTGGATCTTAAGGTTACCGTGTGAAGGGACGCAGGATGTGGTAAATCGATCCCTTAGTTTGGTTAATGTTATTATTAGGGCGGTGCTGGGGTCTATAGCCCGAGTAGACTTAAGTGAGTCTGTGAAGTTGTACTACTGAAGGACACCTTACCAAAGAGGATGATTGATATTACTGATGGACAGAATTTGAGACATATGACCCAACTCTGTACTCTTCTCTTGTTTGGTAGTACATTGATGATGAAGAGCAACAACGACGTCCACTTCTGCTTCTTCCCTATATTCGGGATATCGATGGATCAATAGCTACGATTGGGGGATTGTGACACTAGCGACGTTGTAAACTTTTATGGATGCTTTCAGCCGATGTTATAATTTTTACGGGAGCCACGTATTTCTACTTTTATGCTTATTTTTTTATTCCATTTTTTTTGTGATTATCTTTTTGAAATTCCATTATTTTTTAGTTATGGTTTTATGAGGTGATTGAGCAAAGCACCCCATTAATGCCTTTGATGGTGGAGGAGGACAATGTGTAGCCCATGATCAAGAGATGGAGGAAGAGGATAGGTCCTGAAGGAACTCTCGGCCCATAGGAACGTGAGAGTTTTGTTGAACTGTTTGATGAATGATCAGGTTAGCCTTTATTCTTGCTATTTTTTATTATTTTTATTATTTTTATTTTAATTTTGTTTTGGATTATATGTTAATAACTGAATTTATTTGGACATGTGGCACTCTATCCTTAGAGTTGGTCCTTAGAGGAGAAAGGGGCCAGTGGCTTCCATGCCTAGGAATGGCCACCCTACACATTCTCACTCTTAAAGCACATTTCTCTCCACACACACACATAAGAGAAATCCCCCGTTTAGATTTATGGGCTAAACCTCACCCTAAGTAGACCTGGCAAAATGAGGCACGACACGATAACACGACACGACACGAAATTATAAGTTAATGGGTTTAGTCTTATCGGGTTTGGATCATTAACGGGTCAACACGGTAGAACCGTTATCATTACGGGTCGTGTTTGGGTTTGTACTCTTACACGATTAAACCCGTTTATACCCATTATCACCCGTTAGTGGTACCGGGTTTTATTGGTTCGTGTGACCCGAACCAATATTACACGGGTACTAACGGGTATTAACGGGTACTAACGGGTAATATAGGGTCACCCGAACCCGTTACCCGTTTAGACCCATTAATATTAACGGGTGTTAACGGTTCGGGTCGTGTACCCGTTAATATTAACGGGTCATGTTTGGGTAACATCATTTGACCCGTTAGTCTTAACGGGTCGTGTACGGGTTAAGGGTGTTTTCACCCGTTAACCCATTAACACGACTCGTTAACCCGTTAACACGACCCGTTGACAGCTCTAACCCTAACCTTCGACTTATGTGGACTTTGATGACCTTTGGGCTACGTAGGCATCTTGGGTAAATCCCGAGATTGGATTCCTCCCTTATGCACATTTGTTATATTATTTTTATTATATATATTCTTAATGATGTCATATTATGTGCTTATGTCCTATCCGGTGTATACATCCGTTCCTCTATTATGATTTGTGATTTGACAAACACTTACATTATATTTTTAATTATTATGTTTTGGGAACACTCCTAAGGATGAATTCAGTTTGTCCTTTTCCATGATGTGAGTTGAAAGATTCCATTCTCCATCTATGTTCTGCACATAAGTACACATTTCACGGAGTCTAACAGAAGAAGATTAGCATATGCCCATGAGAGACCAAAAGGGCGGAATGGGTTCCTAACACCTTCTTATTCCGTAATTTAGTCCCCGAACCTTTGAATTATTTGATTTCGCAAGCATCAATATTGTCCTTGTTGTCGTTCTCTCGAGGCAACGACATTTTTTTTGCCTATTTTATGCAAAATAGGTTGCCGACTCTATCTCTACACAATATACCACATTAACGACGGCTGAGCGCTCCGAGAGAGGGAGCAACCCACATGCGCACTGAACGGAACCCCAAAAAAGAAAAAAGGGGGAAGCCACAGAATGGCCACGGAGGAAAATCGTTCAAGTCTTTTCATTAGAAGGTCATTTGAACCTCGTTCGAATAATGTAACCTTTCTCTTTAGAACGACATTAGTACCTCGTTCGAACGACAACCTAATTTATTTATATAAGCTTTAGGCCACTCAAATCTCGTTTAATTGCACCGGGGCTACTACATTACCCAAATTTAATCCATGATCCATCTTATCTAGTCTAAAGTCCAAATGGATCATACTAATTTACCAAATCACACGGGTATGATCAAAATCATGGGGGCAAGGGTTACATATTGCCAAGTTAATAAAGCTTTTTATTCAAATAGGTTTAATGGAGATTAGGGTTTAGAGTTTTTAGATTTATGAATGTTTAGATTGAGATTAGGCATATCCACAAGGAGAAGTTGAATATGATGATTTGAATACATACCAAATTAAGATTGAGATTTTAAATGAGATTTGAATAAGGGTTTGGTTTAGGATGATTTTTTCGATAAAGTGCAGAGAGATGAGGGAAAATGAAGTATTTTTTTTATTTTGGTTTTTATAATGGAATTTGAAATTGTGGTGTTGGGTTTTTATGGTGTTCAGGAAATATGAAGTGGATTTTTGTGGTGTTTTGAAATAAGTGGTGTTTTGGAGAATATTTTGGGGTAGGCATATCACACCCTTTAGTTTTACACATTTTGTGTGGCATGTTGATGTGTTTGAATCCACTTCATTCTATATTTCCATATGTCTAGGACATTTGACTATGATTTTCAATGCTTAGATTGCTCTTAAACATGCTTGCATGGAGTTATTCGACTTTGATTTACTTAGTGGATTCACTTTCTATATGACTGAACACAGACATGCATGAGCTCTTTTGAATTGTGACTTCACATGTTATATTTGAGCTAAGTGAGATGTTCTCCCATCAATCTTTTCATCTACATATTTTATGATTATGGGGGATTTTTGCATTTTAGAACCGTTGTCCATAAGTATGTTGATTTTTATTGAAAATATAAGGGTGCACGGGAAAGGGCTACTAAAGGAGCAATTTGAAGGAAAGTAACAGTTGGCAAGATCCTAAAAATAAGAGGCAAAAATAAAACACTAAACGCCAACATGTTTGTTTGATTGATTTTCAAAAATGTTATCTTCAAAAGAATGGAGTGAAAAAATATGCTATTTGTTTATATTTTGAGGGTGTTATAATGGAAGATCAATGGGTTTTCACAATGAATCTAGTTATGCTTATCATGTCAAGACACTATTGATTATTAGAATCATCAAAATTTTAGACTTGTGTGCATTGTGCTTGTTTATTCATTGAGTTCACTTTAGCTGTCACTTGAGGTTAAATCTTAGTTTGATAAAATTTTACGGTCAAATAGAACTCCTAGGACATTTTTGAGTGATTGGGTCATAATTAATTTATATCTAGTTCACTCCCCTTCACTTCATCCCATATGTTTACACATTGATACTATGCTACTGTATAAAGCTTATATGTTTTATGTCAGATTTATTATTGTTTAAGTATATATATATATGTGTGTGTGTGTGTGTGTGTGTGTGTGCCTGTGTATCATTGGTATATTTTGCAATTTAGATATACGATATAATTTTTTTCGGTCTTTGCATATGCATTTAATCCATATTTGACATATTCTTTGTCCTTGGATCAAATTTGCATGCTATATGATCATATTGATACCTCTTGTTGCTTGTTTGCATTGATATCTCATACTTCCTAGTGTATTCTAGTTGATATCATTTATCGCATCAATATTGGTATTAATTGATCATTGTGTGGATTATTTGTGCTTGTGTTGCCTTATTGTGTTTGTTGTACTTTACACCATTACATGATATTATTCTTTTTTCCTTCATTTCAATAGGTATCTTATGTTCTCACATTTTGAGGGAGATATGTTTAATTGGGTAGAAATGGTGTACTGTGCATCTTACTTTGTCTATTCTTGAACAAACAAGGGGAAAATGATATCTTTACCTTAGTGTTAGGAGGAGATTTTTATCTTAGGGGGAGAAGTCTTACTTAGATTAGGATGGTTAGACATAAGGGGAGTTTAATTCATTTCTAGATTTATATTGTTTATATATTCTCTTTGCATTTGAAGGTGTATTTAAGTGTGTAAATTTATAACATGCGACAAATCTTATAAACAAGCAAAGGTACTGAGATTATGTGTCTGTCGAGTGTTTATACTTTTTCCTTTTAGGGTTGGGGAATGAGTATTTTAGAGAGCTTAATGGCCCATAAGTGTTTTATTTTTTGTTTTGACCCAGAATATCCATAGGGCGAGATTTATAAGGACAAATACCCAATTGAGTCAATTTATATGTTGGCTTAGTTCCGAAAAAAATATTTTGAGTCATAGGTTAGGCTTTGAGTCGTTGACCTTTCAAGCATATGACGTGTTTGGTTGAAGATGTAGCGATAAAGCTTCAGAGATTACATATTGTGTTGTGTTTCTTACTACATTTCGTCTTTGTGTTTTCAAGGATCTCAGAGATATGAATGCACATGAACTTTGACCCTCAGAATTTTATTTTGGGTGTTTGTTTTTATGCAATGTGTGGAGCTGATTTTGAAAGCTTTTTAAAAGAAAATCTTTTTATTTTAAATTCATTCGAACGAGTTTACAGGTTTCTGTGACACCCCGCCTAATTAAATACCGGGCGATCACTCCTTTATTAAATTAAATCAAGGTGAACAGTTTGGTTCATTCTTAGCATCACTGTCGTAAAAAGAAACTTTCCAATTAAACACCCTAAATAATTAAGCTAAGTGTCAAAATCAATTTTTAACATTAACTTCCAAATTTTATTTAAAGAAAAGATTTATTTAAATTATTAACAAAGCTCAATGAATAAGATTCACACCACAATAAACTAGAACGAAAGAATCCAATATATAAAACATTCATCAACGAATGTCAACATGCAAGAAAATAAAGTAATACATCCGTCCTGAACAAAAGCCCATAATAACGAACTAGGAATTAACTGAAATAACAATGTCCCAACATAAAGAAATAATGGAAAGGGCTACACATGCCCATCTGAATGAAAATGCTAGGAGTGGATCTGAATGAACGAAGTCGTCTAATCAAAAGACCTGCAACTCCCACCTAAGCTGCAGCGCGTTCCTTCCAAAAGATCCTAAGCAAGACGCCCCTGTGGCTGGGCACCTGAAATACATACATATATATATATACAAGGGGGAGAGGGAGAGATAAAACGGGTCAGAGCCCGAAAGTGTGTATGATTTAAAATTAGTTTAGCAAGTATTTAAATTGATACAGGCCAATGCAATAACATATTAGTTCGACACTCTCTTGAGAAATTCTCACCTCTCTTCTAGTGTGCACGCCTATCGTACTAACCTTCCCCACATGGTTTAACTTAACATATTATCATACTAACCTTCCCAATAATTTAGTTTATCTTAACTTACTCATAAGTTTTTAAAAAAAACCGAACAATGCCAACGTGTGAAAAGGGTACTTTCAAAGTGTAGCACAACTCTCGTTTTAGCTTCATTAATTTATAAAGTTTCCCAGTGTCATATTATACTCTCATAAAACAAGTATTTCCAATCTGATTCATCAAACATGACTTACTTACCAAATCACAGTAGGTAGTTCCAAGTTTCAGAACTTCATATATATTAAATACTCGTGTAATATATATATTCTAATGGCACCCCACATAAAAATTATGGTGCGGGCATACTCTGCTATCCAATCCCCGTATCAATCGTACTAAGGGAAATACAAGTTCGAAATCACTCTCGAACTGTATCAATACAAACACAAACAATATTGAGGCGAAGTATAGTTTCCAAGTCCAAGAGGTCAGCACATACCCTCGCGTCTCTTAGGACCGTGACTACCGATTCGATAGCCTGTACCTAGGATTCCTATCTTCTAGGGTACGAATCAATATCCCCCATAAGGCAACACAGGATAAGACCGTCCCAGCGCGGTAACCTCAGGGATAGCAAGTAGCGCGGGTACGTTTTTCACATGTATATAATATATGCACACACAATCATATAAATATACTACTTTCATCATATTAATATATGTCACTCTCGTTACCCATAATTACAACATTTATTCTTAATTTTACATTGTTAGTATTACGCATAAGGTTTCGTCTCTAACCTTAACTCGAAGGGTTTTCTCACTAGTTATGGAACACTCATGGGTTCTATCCATCCAAGTAACAAATTCAGTAGGTAGACATCTATTCACTATCGTAGGTATTCGTCGTAATCCCTCACTTGAAATACGTAGTTCGTCATTCCTTAATTAATTATCCCTAAAACACAATAATCATTTCATAATAAAGTTCTCAACACTTAATCATATGTCCTACTGGTCTCTCCTATATCCCAAAACATTTTATTTAATATGCCCAAGTATTATTCCACGATAAATTAATTCAACTAATTAAACATGGGGAAATAAGAGGCTGCCAGGAAGGGTCGATTGATCGACGGCTGGGGCTCGATCGATCGAACCTTCGATCGATCGACGCTCTAGGGTCGATCGATCGATCAAGCAGGTCTGCTAAAATTCTGCAGAATTGCAGTGGCGGGTTTCACCAAAATTCTTCATTCAAATTCATATTTTCCAACCCTAATCGTCCCAAAACTTATACTACAAACATAATAACATATTACCAGATGTTTCTAACGTTAAGCATGCGTATAACCATCATGAAACATGATTAAACAACCTAAAATCTCATCTAATCATCAAGAACCCTAAGTTTTCTTAACTTCTATTCTAATCAGTTTTTCTCCAGAATTTCCTTCTACATAATCATCAAAATTCGTGGGTTAATCATCTACATTATATAAGACTTCCAGAATATGGTTTTAATCTTTTCTACATGCAATTTCCTATCAAAAAGTGGGGTTTTCTTCCATAGATTATACTCCTAATCATTCCTAACTAATATGAATATTGCACCAACGAAAATACGCAAGTTAAACACTTGCCTGGGATTTCAAAGGTCTGGTTTCCTGCTGGTATTGGTGTGGTTGCGTTCTCCTCCTCGCGATCTACGCGTTGGTGGTGACGGCGGTGCAAACGGTGGTGTTTTGGCCTTGAATCTCCTTGAAAGGTCTCTCCTCTCTTCTCTAATGGCCGTTCTAGGATTTTGTAGGTTCTAACCCTAAAAGGCTAACTTAACCAGCTAATAAAGGCTGCTAAAATTCGTGGGTTTACTTACCCTATTTTGTAAAATGACCAAAATGCCCTCCCGGGTCACTAATTAGGCCTAAAAACACCCCGAGACTCAAACTAAACCCCCGGGTACACTATTCTGACTATCTCGACCCTTCCGGACGCGTTGGCGCACTCAAAACGACCATACAAACAACTTATAAAATATTCACTTTATATATTAATAATTAATCCCGACGCGACACGAGCGCGTCCCGACTAAAATTCCCAAAACTGCCATTTCATTCACTCGTGACATTTACTATAATCAAAATCATATATTACTATGCTCATAAGTAATATTCAACAATTTCATATAATTACTAACTCACGTCACGTCAATAATTATAACATAATTAATTTCCGGATTTTTATTAAATAATACACTCTCATTAAATTTAATAAATCCCCCAAATTAATATAGCATAAAAATACGGGGTATTACATACTTCCCCCCTAATAACGGAATTTTGTCCCGAAATTCGGAGATAAGGCATACCTGATAAGAACAAATCTGGATATCTCTCGCGTATATCTGCCTCGCGCTCCCAAGTGGATTCCTCCACATTATGATGTTCCCACTGGACCCCCACAAGTGGAACTATCTTCGACCTCAATCTCCTCTCACTATAGTCTAGGATAGCCACCAGTCTCTCCTCGTAAGAACTATCAGGCTGTAAATCGATTTCATCTATCGCGATGTGAGTATGGGCCATATCATCTCGAAGGTATCGTCTCAACGACGAGACGTGAAATACATCGTGAATGCGATGTAAATGTTCTGGCAGTCCCAATCTGTATGCAACTGGCCCGATCCTCTCAATGATAGGGAATGGTCCCACGTACCTCGGATCCAACTTTCTCTTCTTCCCGAACCTCATCACTCCTTTCATAGGAGACACATGCAGTAACACTTGGTCTCCCACGTTAAACTCCCTGAAGAACCGTTTCGCATCGGCGTAGCTCTTCTGTCTGTCTTGGGCTACTCGAATGCGACTCCTGATCATCTCAATCCTCGCAGAGGTCTCCTGAATTACCTCTGGTCCTAACAACTTGTTATCCCCCACTTCAAGCCAACAAGTTGGGGAACGACAATGCCTGCCATACAAAGCCTCAAATGGAGCCATGCCAATCGTGAACTGATAGGAGTTATTATAAGCAAACTCGACTAGTGGAAGATGTGGCTCCCAAACTCCTCCAAAATCAAGAACACACATGCGTAGCATATCCTCTAACATCTGATTAGTACGCTCTGTTTGTCCATCTGTCTGTGGGTGATAAGCTGAACTCAACCTCAACTCAGTACCCATAGCCTCCTAAAAGCTTTCCCAAAAACGCGACACGAAAATCTTGTCTCTATCGGACACAATATTTAGGGGCACCCCGTGTAATCTGACAATCTTACCGATGAACAACTGAGCATACTGACCCGCGGTATAGTCTGTACGCACCGGCAGAAAATGAGCCACCTTGGTCAAACGGTCTACAATCACCCAAATTGAATCGTGGCCCCTCTGTGATGTAGGTAACCCTGTAATGAAGTCCATGGAAATGCTCTCCAACTTCCACGCGGGTACTTCCAATGGCTGAAGAAATCCTGATGGTTTCTGGTGGTCCACCTTAACCAGCTGACAGGTAGAACACTTGGACACAAACTCGGCAATGTCCTTCTTCATCCCACTCCACCAGTATTGTCGCCTCATATCCTGGTACATCTTATCGCCTCCCGGATGTACTGAAAATCGGGACCCATGAGAATGAGTCATTACTTCATGACATAACTATGCCCCTTCTGGAACCACCAATCTCCCATTAAACCGCAAACCTCCATCAGAACTAACAGAATAGGACTCAGCACCCTCGGCTAGGAGTCGCACAATCTGCCCCTGGCAAAACGGGTCTGTGGTCTGTGTCTGTACCACCCTCGTAACAATCTCGGGTGTGACAGACATAACGGATATAAAAGAACGGGCTACTGCGTCCTGGTGACCCAACTCCTTCCACTTAGCTCTCCAAACGTTCACAACATCCTCTACCGGTCTACGGCTCAACGCATCAGCAACTACATTGGCTTTCCCTGGATGATACTGTATATCGAACTGATAGTCTTTCACAAACTCTAACCACATGCGCTGACGCATATTCAGCTCTCGCTGAGTGAACAGGTACTGCAGTGATTTATGGTCTGTGAACAAACGAAATTTCTCTCCCAATAGATAGTGTCCCCATATCCGCAATGCAAATACGACCGCCGCTAACTCCAGGTCGTGGGTGGGGTAATTCTTCTCAGGTGGCTTAAGCTTGCGGGAAGCAAAAGCTATAGCCTTCTCCTCCTGCTGGAGTACTCCTCCAAGTCCCCGTAAAGATGCATCGGTGTAAACCAGGTACTCCACACCCGATTTCGGTGAAGCAAGGACTGGTGCTGAAGTAAGCTTGTCCTTCAACTCATCGAAAGCTAATTGGAAAGCATCATCCCAAACATACGGTACCCCTTTTTGCGAGTCAGATTCGTTAATGGACCCGCTATCTTAGAGAATCCCCGAATGAATCTCCTGTAGTATCCGGCTAACCCCAAGAAACTACGCACCTCTGTCGGTGTCGTGGGCTGTCCCCACTCCCTTACCGCTGACACTTACTCGGGTCAACTGCCATCCCCTGCTCAGAAACAACATGGCCCAAGAACTGTACTTCTTGCAACCAAAATCCACACTTCTCGTACTTAGCATACAACTGATGCTCTCGTAAAGTCTAAAGAACCTGCCTCAAGTGCTCGGCATGCTCCTCCTCGGAATGGGAATATATCAAGATGTCATCTATGAAAACAATGACAAACTGATCCAAGAACTCTCTAAATACTCGGTTCATTAAGTCCATGAACACGGCTGGAGCATTAGTGAGGCCGAATGGCATTACTCTGAACTCGTAAGGCCCATATCTCGTCAAGAAAGCAGTCTTCGAAACATCCTGCTCCCTAATACGTAGCTGATGGTACCCCGACCTCAGATCTATCTTCGAAAAGAAGGTTGCTTCCCTCAGTTGTTGGAACAGATCATCGATTCGAGGCAACGGGTACTTATTCCGTATCGTGACCTTGTTCAACTCCCGGTAGTCCACACACAATCTCAGTGAACCATCGCTCTTCTTCACAAACAAAACTGGAGCGCCCCAAGGTGAGGTACTCCTGCGAATGAAGCCCTGACCTAACAGCTGCTCTATCTGATCTAGTAGCTCTCGCATCTCTGCCAGAGCCATACGGTACGGTGCACGTGCTATAGGTCTCGTATCTGGTAATAGGTCTATAACAAAGTCTATCTCTTGACTGGGGGGTAGGCCTGGCATCTCCTGAAACACGTCGGAATACTCCCTAACAACTGGGATCGAATCCAAAGGAATCACAACCTCCTTAGAGGTATCCTCCTCTATGTAATACAAATGAGTGGTCGAGCCTCCCTCTGGGCGAGGCATCGCCACTACAAACATCTCTTACCCCGGAATGGCAAAAATAATGCTCCCACCGAAGCAATCAATCATGGCTCTATAAGCTGCGAGCCAATCCATACCAATAATAACATCGTGCTCATGTATGTCTAAAACTAACATGTACGCAGGTAATACAAGACTACCGATCTCTATCCCCACTCCCCGGCATGTAAAGAAAATAAGTGACCCACTCCCCAATGGTGAGTCTACACACGTCACTATGCTCCGAGCTGTGACTAATAACCCTAAGGTATTTGCAAAATGAGTAGCTATAAAGTAGTACATTGCCTCAATATCAAACAAAACTCGATCCATAGTTTCATGTATAGAAAACATACCCTCAATCGCGGGTGGTGCCTGTGGAGCTACCGCCTGGTGGATGTTATGGACACGTCCGTATTGTAACTGTTTCTGCTGAACTGAGGCTGTTGGAAAGGGTGGTGGAGCTGGCTCCTGAGGTTCATTACTAGCACCTTCCGGCCGTGGGGCCCTATCCTTCTCTGAGCAATCCTGACGTCTATGGCCATGTCTGCCACATTGGAAGCACCTCCCTCGAAACTGCTTCACTTCACTACATTGTTGACTAGTCTCGCTTTTTCCCTGATCTCGCTGACCTTGATGGAAAATTTGCGGAAGAACTATGTCAAGGTGAGGACAATCCCTCCACTTGTGACCCGGCTGTATACATTTATAGCAGAGTCCTGAAAGTTCTCCCTGGTTGGGTTGAAGTTCCTTCCCAGACTGATCCGAACAAGTTCGACGTTCATGACCATCCATACCACATTTGAAACACCTCTTCATGGCTTCACCTTTCCCCTGATTTTGTTGACCCTGACGCTTTCGGGTTTCCTTACATAATTTGTTACCTTTGTGGTTTTCACGTTCTTGAAGGGGTTGTGGTTGTGATCTTTGCATCTTTACGCACTTGTTATTCCCAGTCATGACAGACTGACTATACTCTCTAGATCTTTTACCCCTTAAAATCTGTGTGTTGCATTCTTGATACTGTAAGACTGCAGTGGTAACTGTCTGTGCCACAATACCAGCAAACTCGGCGGTTGATACGCTCTCTGGAGATATCTGAGGTGTAAGTCGATTTTGCTCGTTGACTCCCTGAACGGCATCAGCTAGTTCTTCTCGACGATCCATCTGAAAATTTAAGTAAATTTGGATGAGTTCATCATTCAAATAAACAAATCGCAGAAGCACGAATTCCCAAAGTATAGAGGTGAACACAACATTCCTAGTATTAGGGCTCTATATAAAAAATGTTAAGCTGAAAGTGAAATAAGCCGTACAGATCCTAAGGACACTAGAACCTGATGCTCTGATACCACCTGTGACACCCCGCCTAATTATATACCGGGCGATCACTCCTTTATTAAATTAAATCAAGGTGAACAGTTTGGTTCATTCTTAGCATCACTGTCGTAAAAAGAAACTTTCCAATTAAACACCCTAAATAATTAAGCTAAGTGTCAAAATCAATTTTTAACATTAACTTCCAAATTTTATTTAAAGAAAAGATTTATTTAAATTATTAACAAAGCTAATTGAATAAGATTCACACCACAATAAACTGGAATGAAAGAATCCAATATATAAAACATTCATCAACGAATGTCAACATGCGAGAAAATAAAGTAATACATCCGTCCTGAACAAAATCCCATAATAACGAACTAGGAATTAACTGAAATAACAATGTCCCAACATAAAGAAATAATGGAAAGGGCTACACATGCCCATCTGAATGAAAATGCTAGGAGTGGATCTGAATGAACGAAGTCGTCTAATCAAAAGACCTGCAACTCCCACCTAAGCTGCAGCGCGTTCCTTCCAAAAGATCCTAAGCAAGACGCCCCTGTGGCTGGTCACCTGAAATACATACATATATATATATATACAAGGGGGAGAGGGAGAGATAAAACGGGTCAGAGCCCGAAAGTGTGTATGATTTAAAATTAGTTTAGCAAGTATTTAAATTGATACAGGCCAATGCAATAACATATTAGTTCGACACTCTCTTGAGAAATTCTCACCTCTCTTCTAGTGTGCACGCCTATCGTACTAACCTTCCCCACATGGTTTAACTTAACATATTATCATACTAACCTTCCCAATAATTTAGTTTATCTTAACTTACTCATAAGTTTTTAAAAAAAAAACGAACAATGCCAACATGTGAAAAGGGTACTTTCAAAGTGTAGCACAACTCTCGTTTTAGCTTCATTAATTTATAAAGTTTCCCAGTGTCATATTATACTCTCATAAAATAAGTATTTCCAATCTGATTCATCAAACATGACTTACTTACCAAATCACAGTAGGTAGTTCCAAGTTTCAGAACTTCATATATATTAAATACTCGTGTAATATATATATTCTAATGGCACCCCACATAAAAATTATGGTGCGGGCATACTCTGCTATCCAATCCCCGTATCAATCGTACTAAGGGAAATACAAGTTCGGAATCACTCTCGAACTGTATCAATACAAACACAAACAATATTGAGGCGAAGTATAGTTTCCAAGTCCAAGAGGTCAGCACATACCCTCGCGTCTCTTAGGACCGTGACTAACGATTTGATAGCCTGTACCTAGGATTCCTATCTTCTAGGGTACGAATCAATATCACCCGTAAGGCAACACAGGATAAGACCGTCCCAGCGCGGTAACCTCAAGGATAGCAAGTAGCGCGGGTACGTTTTTCACATGTATATAATATATGCACACACAATCATATAAATATACTACTTTCATCATATTAATATAGGTCACTCTCGTTACCCATAATTACAACATTTATTCTTAATTTTACATTATTAGTATTACGCATAAGGTTTCGTCTCTAACCTTAACTCGAAGGGTTTTCTCACTAGTTATGGAACACTCATGGGTTCTATCCATCCAAGTAACAAATTCAGTAGGTAGACATCTATTCACTATCGTAGGTATTCGTCGTAATCCCTCACTTGAAATACGTAGTTCGTCATTCCTTAATTAATTATCCCTAAAACACAATAATCATTTCATAATAAAGTTCTCAACACTTAATCATATGTCCTACTAGTCTCTCCTATATCCCAAAACATTTTATTTAATATGCCCAAGGATTATTCCACGATAAATTAATTCAACTAATTAAACATGGGGAAATAAGAGGCTGCCAGGAAGGGTCGATCGATCGACGGCTGGGGCTCGATCGATCGAACCTTCGATCGATCGACGCTCTAGGGTCGATCGATCGATCAAGCAGGTCTGCGAAAATTCTGCAGAATTGCAGTGGCGGGTTTCACCAAAATACTTCATTCAAATTCATATTTTCCAACCCTAATCGTCCCAAAACTTATACTACAAACATAATAACATATTACCAGATGTTTCTAACGTTAAGCATGCGTATAACCATCATGAAACATGATTAAACAACCTAAAATCTCATCTAATCATCAAGAACCCTAAGTTTTCTTAACTTCTATTCTAATCAGTTTTTCTCCAGAATTTCCTTCTACATAATCATCAAAATTCGTGGGTTAATCATCTACATTATATAAGACTTCCAGAATATGATTTTAATCTTTTCTACATGCAATTTCCTATCAAAAAGTGGGGTTTTCTTCCATAGATTATACTCCTAATCATTCCTAACTAATATGAATATTGCACCAACGAAAATACGCAAGTTAAACACTTGCCTGGGATTTCAGAGGTCTGGTTTCCTGCTGGTATTGGTGTGGTTGCGTTCTCCTCCTCGCGATCTACGCGTTGGTGGTGACGGCGGTGCAAACGGTGGTGTTTTGGCCTTGAATCTCCTTGAAAGGTCTCTCCTCTCTTCTCTAATGGCCGTTCTAGGATTTTGTAGGTTCTAACCCTAAAAGGCTAACTTAACCAGCTAATAAAGGCTGCTAAAATTCGTGGGTTTACTTACCCTATTTTGTAAAATGACCAAAATGCCCTCCCGGGTCACTAATTAGGCCTAAAAACACCCCGAGACTCAAACTAAACCCCCGGGTACACTTTTCTGACTATCTCGACCCTTCCGGACGCGTTGACGCACTCAAAACGACCATACGAATAACTTATAAAATATTCACTTTTATATATTAATAATTAATCCCGACGCGACACGAGCGCGTCCCGACTAAAATTCCCAAAACTGCCATTTCATTCACTCGTGACATTTACTATAATCAAAATCATATATTACTATGCTCATAAGTAATATTCAACAATTTCATATAATTACTAACTCACGTCACGTCAATAATTATAACATAATTAATTTCTGGATTTTTATTAAATAATACACTCTCATTAAATTTAATAAATCCCCCAAATTAATATAGCATAAAAATACGGGGTATTACAGTTTCCTTCATATAGTTTATCAGTTTGTTCAAATGAACTTCAAGACAGCAAATGAAATTGTTCTGTTTACAGAACAAATATCATTTGAAGCTCATCTGAAGATGGTTCAAACGAGATTAGATGTTCGTTCGAACGAGTTCTTCCTTAGTTTGAACAAGGTGGATTTATTATTCGAATGAGGTATTGTTTTCGTTCGAACGAGTTTTCTAAAAAATGTTGCCTCAAAAAATGTGTTTTCTATATAAAGGGGTTCAGATATTTTTTTTGAGAGATACTTTTGCCGAAAAATGTTTTCCTATACATATCCAAAAACTTCCAAATCCTAGTTTCACCCAAAGTGTTTTAAGATCCAAGCTTTATTGTTCTATATTCTTTGAGATCTTATTTATGGGAACCAAGAAAATTATTCACTTCATCTTGACTGAGAATCATTTCATGTAGGATTCCATATTTGGTTTGTTGTTTACACATGATGGACTTCGTGATGTGGTGTTACGGTGAAGAAGCGATGTGTACGTGTTCCATATCCATAGACGGTTGCTGAGCTTGTTCAGTGGATATCGAGGCATGTATGGATTCACACATTGTGGAACTGTGTGAATGAACTCTAACCTGCACTATGGGAGAGAGGTTGAAGACTAAAAGTATTCAAGCTTGCAATGGCATCAAGCCTGTATTATAAGTCTACTATATATCTTGTGTAATTCCTCATCATAGTGATTTGCATTGCTGGATTATCCATACATCGACATGTTGCGGTTTGATTTATTTATTTTATCTGCTATCACCTAGATGTATGTTTTAGGTTAAGATAAAATTTGGTAAATCGTTTTATCACAACAACCTAGTTTAAAATTCGTGCAATTATTTTATTTAAGTTAACTTGTTTATGTTTATATAATTAATTTGAAAAAATAAAAATTGATTTTTGTGATTTGGACCATCCCTATGTACTGCCTAATGACTTAATACATCATATGACCATAAGAAGAAAAGAATATACAAGTGAGAGAACATATAAACATATAAAAAAATGATGTAGGAGAAAGAAAATAAAAAACTATATAAATAGAGTCTAGTCCTAAAAAATCTCGGTGGTGTCGCCACTATGGCCATCCTGTCCCTCGAGAGAAGAAAAATCTCTCCCAGCTCACGCGTAGGTCACGAGCTCTAAAAGATATAAAGCAACCATTGTCGGTGATGACAGGGTGTGTGAATATGTAGATATTAGTTTCACCAATATATTTTACTCAAAACAGATAAAAGAAGTGGCCATCTCCGAAGAGATGACATAAAAGACTACTAGTGCGTGCGAAACCAAAAAGATATAAGCTCGAAGACTGTTATGGAATAGGAAGGTATTAGGTACCCACCTTGCCCTTTAAGTCTCTCATGGGCAACAAAATATTCTTCTTATCCTAAAGTGTGTGTACATGCGTATAAGGTGAAAATGTTCCATTATGTGCAAAGTGTACATAATAAATGTATGCATGAATGTATATTAATGAGGAATGAAACCATCACACCCACGCCATAGAAAATACGGGAACAAATTATTCTAAGATGATAAAACTACTAATGTGTGAAAACTAACAAAAATATGAGTGGTGTACCGGATCGTATCTGTGGGTAACTCGTCCATTTGTCTTGGCCCAGAGCAGTAGCCTGACTAAGCCCTATCAAGAATAGAGGGAGTCTGACCCAAACTCCAAAGTCTCACAAACGACTAAATCAGCGGCGGCCCATTCAACCCCTAAAATATCTCAGGAGATATTCTAGGGATCATGGGCCAACATGGAGGTTCCCAACACCCCCACTCTCCGAAGTTCACATGTATATATTATACCCTTGGACCGGGGCAAAGGGTATGTAATTTGTAAACACTCCCCTGGAGAAAAGAAAAATACAAATAGAGAGCACCACCGTGGACGTAGGAAATTTATCGAACCATGTATATCATGTATCGTGTGTAATTGCAACAATTCTAATTTATGTTCTTTACTTTTTCTGGTGATCGCATTTGCTTATAATTTGTGTTGAGTTTTATTGTCACTACAATTCGAGCCGTCTGTGGGAAGCGATTGTTCTTCCTTTAAGAAAGCTTCACTAACAAGAACCTAGAATTTCTGGTCACAGCAGCAATGCCTCTCAAGCAGAGGATATTCAAGAGAAACTTATCACTCGTAGGGTTAGATCTGAAGTTCGATGCTCAAACCCAAGGCCTCGCCCAGAATGACAAGACTCGAAAGAAAGCCAAAGACCAGCAAGTCTCCATGCTAATCAATGCCTACGAGGCCAGGCTCTAAGAGCATGAGGAAGCCACTCGCAGGCAGGAAGCCGAGAATGCTCGCCTCAAAAGGAGATTGGAGAAAATGGAGAGAGAACTCTATCACAATACAAGGCAACGTCATTATTGGTCTCCTAGTACTCAGATGAGCAGATCTCGCAGTCGAGGAAGGATCCCAAGATTTGGATCTCAAAAAATTGAGGGACACAGGTCAGATAACGACTGGTCCGAACAACAAAAATCATCTCACTGTTATAGGAGCCCCGCCCGAGGGAACAACGATATACAAAATTTGGTCCGGAGAGAGATGGACCAACACCCAGCACATCGGGTGCCAGATCGATCAGAGAGCTAGCCAGGCGAGCTCTCAGGACCCAGATGAAATCTCCCTTTTCAACGGAAATAGAGGAAGAACAAGACCCTAAGAATTTCGCCATGCCTAGATTCAAGATTTACGACGGTAAGACTGACCCCATCGACCATGTCAGACAGTACAAATAGGCCATGACCCTTTGGAGCCACAAAGACGCACTGATGTGTCGAATTTTCCCGTCGAGCTTGCACGATGTGGCTCAAAAGTTCTCCGAGAAAATCCCCCACAGATCCATCAGGAACTTCGAATCCCTGGCAGAGCTCTTCACAGCTCTCTTTATTACCAACAACTCCCATCTAAAAAGGATGGATGCTTTATTGACTATAATGAAAAATCCTGAGGAAAGCCTCAGAGACAACGCGAAAAGGTATTGGGAGCTGTTCAACAAGGTCGAGGACTGTTCGAAGCAGGTCACCGTTACATCCTTTAAGATTGGCTTATCCAGTTCCTACCTCTTACACTAGTCCCTCACTGAGAAGGAGGCCATAACCATCGATGACTTGATGGCTCGTATTGAAAATACGCCATAGTTAAAGATGTGACCCATCTCAGTGCAGGGGAAAATGGTCGCTCCAAGTTTGTCGGCAAGAGAAGCGATAAAACTGAGAGTCAAAAGAAAGGGAATAAGAATGGGGGGAAAAGCGGCCCTAATAATGGGAACAAGAGTGATGCCTCGAAGGCCTTTTAAACAGTAAATAGAGTTTTTAGAGAACTGATGTATAAGATTTTGGAAAAGATCAAGGACGAACCATTCATTAAGTGGCCCAGGAAGATGGTTGGAGACCCTTCAAAGAGGAACAATGCACTAAGATGTGCTTTGCATAAAGAGGCCGGGCACAAAACCGAGCACTGCAAAGCCCTCAAGTCTCAACTTGAAAAGTTAGCTCAAGTTGAACACTTGAGCGAATTTATGGAAAAGAAGGCAGAGAAGGTAGCTACCAATGGAGATCAAAGACCCGATAATATGCTCGAGGAAGACGTCGACCATGAGTTCGCAGTAATTTATGGAGAGTCCAACCTCAAACAGATTCAAGAAAACAAGACATGGATGGAAGTTAAAAGGCTTACAGCAGTAATGCAAGCTTTTCAAATTGATCCATCCAAAACATAAGTAGGTAAGCGTCGGCGATCAGAGGATGTCGACTACAACAAGCAAATTATGTTTAAATATGAGGACCTAGTGGGATTAAGAACCCCACATCATGATGCATTGATTATTACACTCAAGATAGCTAACTTTGACAGGTTACTCTTCGACCAAGGTAGCTCATCAAAAGTAATGTACATCGACCTGTTCAGGAAGTTAAAGTTAAGTATCGCCGACCTAAAGGAAGCCACCATTCCTCTAGTTGGCTTCACTAAAAAAATAACCATCCCCTTGGGAAAGATTACTTTGCCAATAAGGGCAAGAAAAATCTCGAAAATAATCGAACTTCTCGTGGTCGATAAGCCCTACCAAGTGATCCTCAGCAGAGTATGTCTGCACACGATGAAGCGTCCCCTCTACCTATCATCAGAAGCTCATATGTGTGACTGAACGAGGAGTGGTGGAGATCTATGAAGATCAGACGATGGTGAGAAAGTTCTTTATAGCAGCCATGCCCCCAAGCCAGAGAAGAAGCTTGCGAAAGTTAGAAGCAAGAACGAAGAGTAGGAGAGGCTAATGCCCTCCAAATAGCAACTAAGATATGGGAGACCAGGAGTGGAAGAGACCAGGATCCTCCCCTCTGAAAGAGTCATCGAGGACCTGGAGGAAGTCACAACCAGTAGCAGCTCAAATGAAAAAAGTTCTTAATTAGAACCTCACTCACCGACCACAAAAAGAGGGAATTAGTCACCGTACTCTAAAGTAACCTAAATGTCTTTGCATGGGAGCCTTACGAGCTTCCTGAGATTGATCTGAACATCACTTTCCATCGACTGCACGTCGATCCATCTTTCAAACCAATAGCAAAAAAAAGCTCGCTGAACTGCTCCAGAAAAAGCCATGGTAGTGGAGAAGGAAGTTGAAAAATTGCTGGACGCAGGATCCATACGGGAAGTCCAGTTCCCCAAATGGATATCCAACCCAGTGATTATCCCTAAGAGCAACGAAAAGTAGATAGTCTGCATAGATTTCATCGATCTCAACAAGGCATTCCCTAAAGACAACTTTCCCCTCCCAAAGATTGATCAGCTAGTGGATGCCACTACAGCACACGAAAGGATGAGCTTCCTAGACGCATACTTAGAGTATCACTAGATTCCTCTGCAGGATCCAGATCAAGACAAAACAACATTCATAACCACACTTGGGTTATATTTCTACAAGGTTATGGCCTTTGGGCTAAAAAATGCAGGAGCAACTTACCAGCGGCTGGTCACCAAGATGTTCAAAGACCAAATGGGAGTCACTATGGAAGTCTACATAGATGACATGCTCGTCAAGAGCAGGCTCAAATAAGACCACCTCTCTGACCTATCAAGGACCTTCAAAATCCTCAGGAAGTATCGGATGAATCTCAATGCAAGTAAGTGCTCCTTCGGTGTCTAGCCTAAAAAAATTCTTGGCTACTTGTTCAGGAAGAGAGGTATTGAGGCCAACTCGGACCAAATTGATGCCATTAACAGGGTGCAGCCCCCCCGTATGATAAGAGACATGAAGAAGTTCATGGGTATGCTCTCTGCCCTAAACCGGTTCATCTTGAAGTCTTCCGAAAGGTGCCATCCGTTCTTCCAGTTATTGAAGAAGAGCAAAAATGTGGAGTGGAACGATGATTATTCGAGGGCATTAGAGGGGATCAAATCTTACCTCAGAAAACCGCCCTTGCTCGTAATCCCTCAAGATAATGATTCTCTATAACTTTATCTTGAAGTATTTAGTCATGTCGTAAGTTCTACACTGGTATGCGAGAAAATGAGGATCCAACACCCAGTCTATTACACGAGCAAGACTCTTTTAGACACCGAAAAATGATACCTACCACTAGAAAAACTAGCATTTGCGTTAGTGGTGGCCTCAAGGAAATGAAAGCACTACTTCGAAGCCCAATCCATCATCGTACTTACATCCCACCCTCTTAAAGCAGTCCTGAGAAAAGTAGACCTTTTCAAAAGACTATCAAAGTGGTCGGTCGATCTTGGGCCACTTGACATTTAGTTCTAGCCGAGGACTTCCATCAAATGGAAGATCCTCGTCGATTTCATGGCATGAGTTTATAGGAGAACACCCTTGCGACCAACCCCAAACTATCCATCAGAATGAAGATCCCCCAGCGTCAGGCATCTAGAGACTATACGTTAATGGATCCTCTAATTCCAAAGGGGAAGGAGTAGGCATTGTGCTGATTACCCCTGAAGATGCAATACTCGAGAAAGGAATCAGGCTTGGATTTGAAGCCTCCAATAACGAAGAAGAATATGAAGCACTGATCGTGAGCCTACAAAAATCATGAACGCTCGAACCAAAGCAAATCCAAGTGTTTGGCGACTCATAGTTGGACTCCAACCAGATAAGTGGCGATTTCAACGCTAGAGATAAGATGATGGAAGCCTATCTCGCCTCTATAATAGAATTGATGGTCAACTTTGAACAAGTTAGCATCTAGAAGTTTCCTAGAGGACAGAACAACCATGCTTATGCCCTAGCAGCCTTAAGCTCAGTGATCAACTCCGACTTAAGGAAGATAATTCAGATTGATTTCCTTACCCAGTCAAGTATTAACCAGTTCAACGAGCTGCCAAGCGTGGGGCATGTTCTCCAGATTGAGATAGCCCCCAGTTGGATGGACCCCTTAAGGGATTATTTGAAGGATGGTGCATGACCAGTAGATAAGAAACTGCTCACCAGATAAGAGTCAAAGCTACTCGCTTTCACTTATCTTCTGAAGGCACGCTGTACAAGAGATCTTTTAATGGCCCTTACCTCCAATACGTTTATCCAAAGGATGTCGAACAAGTCCTGCATGAACTCCATGAGGTAATCTGTGGGAGTCACATTGGGGGCAGATCGCTAGCTTTTTGAGCAATGAAAGAAGGCTACTGGTGGCCGTATATGTAGAAAGACGCTGCAATATATGTTCAAAAATGTAAAACGTGCCAACTTCACGAACCTATGGTTCACTAGTCAGCTAGTGACTGGAAGTCACTTACCAGCCCATAGCCTTTCTCCCAATGAGGTATGGACATCGTGGGCCCTCTACCTACCGCAGTCGGTAATCGTAAGTATTTGTTGGTCGTAATAGACTATTTCACCAAATGGATAGAAGCTGAGCCACTGGAAAACATTAGAGATGAGGACATGATAAGATTTATATGGAGGAAAATTATCACTCATTTTGGGGTCCCCAAGACTATCATCACTGATAATGAACCCATTTCGAGAGTGGCCTCTTTCAGGGTTTTTACAGTGACCACGGGATCAGGCACTACTTCAGCTCTGTGGCATATCCTCAGAGCAACGGACAGGCTAAAGCTATTAATAAAATTATGATTGATGGATTAAAAAATCATTTGGAGCGAGCCAAGGGAGGATGGGTAAACGAACTACCCCACATCCTATGGGCTTATCGCACCACTCCACAACGAGCAACTGGAGAGACACCATCCACACTGACATATGGGATGGAGACAATTATCCCCTTACCATGAGGTCTACCCTGATCGACCAAGGCCAGAACGATGCAACATAGCTTGCTGAACTTGACCAAGCTAAAGAATGAAGGGAGTTATCTCTAGTGAAACTATAAGCCTATCAGCAACAGCTAGAAAATCACTATAACAAAAAGGTTAATCCAAGAGTATTCCAGGTTGGGGACTACGTCCTGAGGAAAGTTCTTGGCATCACCGTAAAATCATTGGATGGAAAGTTAGGACCAAACTGGGAGGGTCCATTAAAGGTGATAAAAGATGACCTACAAGGATCCTTTCACCTAGAAATGGTGGAGGGCGGGGAGATACCTAGATCTTGGAATACAGCCAATTTGAAGAAATTTTACTTCTAGTTTTCTTTCTTCTTTTTGAACTCAGTGTTGAATTTTAAAATCATTTTTGATTAATAAGATTTGTTTGGTAGTGGCATTTTTATGGAGTGTTGATTTTTATCAAATACCTTATAATTCATGCACCCTTTCCAAGTTACAGGCTCCCCACTTAACATATAAAACTAATATCATGAGAAACTTATTAAATCAGGGTCAATATGTAATGGACCTCCTCAGGAATTCATCAACAAACACAAATGACCTCCTAGCTTGCCCCTGGCAATATATGAAGCCTTACAAGGGACCCTTAGGCAATATGGCCAACCCAGGTTGGTCGCCAACATTGTTTGGCTCAAAAATCATGCTCGGATAGAACATCCAATACCAGGTGTATCCTCGCCATTTCCTCACTTAGGCCTAAGGAAGTGTGATGAAACAACCTAAAAGGTAAAGTAAGGCATAATAGTACACTAAAAGCATACTGTACTGGGAAGATACTCACTCAACAACCAACTCTGCCTAAATCAAATCTAATCGACTGGAAGAGCCCAAGATAACTGAACAAGAGATCAATGGAGTAAAAAATAACACAACACATGTTTAGTCGGTAATTCACCCAAAACATAACTATTTTATTACATCATTACATATACAAAGAGTTACATATGTTGAGTAATTTAAACCCTAATGAGAACTAGGTCGCTGAGCAAGATAGTCATCCACTCGCACTCTTCAGCCATCATTTGGGTGAGGAGCTAATTCCTCCTCGACTTTGTCTGAATTTGGTACCACAAGCTGTCTTGGGATCGCATCTATAAAAATCCATCGAGCATCCCTTCTGAATGGGTTCGGCATCAAAGTTGAAGGAGAGATCTCATGTCGATACCAGAGAACAGAGTTCTTAGGGACTTGCAACTCCCTAAGAGAACTCAAAACCTCCTTTAACTTCGTTGGAGCATCAGTCCAATGGTGGTCATAGCCATCAGCCCACACCTGTCGAGGACCTTTCTTGAATAGGTACCTCAGTAAGGTGACATATCTTTGAATACCAGTAGCTATCACATAGGCCCTGCGAACATCACCTCGTAGTTCCACAATCTCCTTAGCTGAACCACTATCACCAGTACCAGCTCTCGCCAGTCGATGAAGAAGAACCACGTAAAACTCAAGGGGTAGTGCTCGGTGCATTCTCCCTAAGTCACGAGACTTCCCTCCTTAGAGCATCATTATCCTATTAAAGGACCTTTCCAACTTGATTGATCTCAGAAGCATCCAGAAGCTTAGCCTTTAGAGCATCCACTTCTTCTTAAACAGAAGCACCAACCTCCTCCATCTCCTCAAGCCTATATTTCATCTTGGAAACAAGCTCTGGTTGGTCTTTATAGTCTTGATTCCTCGATCTAAGGGACTTGCATATTTTTATAAAAGCACGGTGAACTCGGTTGCTCACATCGGGACCAAGAATTTTTCCTAAGTGAGAGGTAGTAGGAATATATTCCTCAATATCGATAAGAAACAAATCATACAAGCATTAAGAATAAATAAATCAGTATATGAAGAGGAACATAACTTCATTTCATTAAAATAAAAATAGTTCGGGTACATCAACAAGAAGAAATAGAGATACAAAAAGTATAAAGGTCCCTAAGAAGACTAGTTGGCGACCTCAGTCTGTTCTGAGGATGCTAGTTGCTTCCCCTTATCCGCGGTAGCCCCAGGTGCACCTCCCTCAGATGTAGCAGTCACCATTACCTGATCAAGAGGAGCATCAGAAGTAGTGGTCAGAACAGCTGGGATACCTTCATCGGCATCAGGAGGAGGCACCTCATCCATAATAGGCTTGGGTCCAGGGTCGTGCTAGTTAAAGAGGGGGAATCAACATCCACCTCGATAGCGAGCAAAGATCTATCCCAACCCTTCTTGAAGTTGAGACGACTGATGTAGCTAATTTGAACCTCAGTATCCTTGTATGCCATGAGCCACCCATCATTATAAGAGCTCTCCTTGAGGGCGGCAACCTCAGATTCCATCTTTTTCGTCTTCTCGACAAGACCTTTGTTCTCCTCAACCACTGCTAGCTTGATCTTACAAACCAACTCGTAAGACTGCCTCAGCTCCCCCATCTCCTTGGACATTGCCTCTTTTGCTTTATTAGCTTTTGCCAAGGTAATATCGGAAGACTTTTGAGCAGCACTGGCAGCCTTCAGGCTTGCCTCTAACTTAACATTTTTTCTCGCCAGCTCATCACGGTTGCGATAGGGGACGATGAAATTAGATACAAACTGCAAAGAGAAAGAAAACATTTAGCGAAGAATGTATTAAAAAGAACCGCAAGAGTAGAGAAGTAAAAATAGACTTACGAAGGTTAGCCCCTGACTTACCTTTAGGGATAACTGGTCGATCTCTATACTTAACGACCTCTAGCGATCAACTGGCAAGAATTATCTCTCTAGCACCTCCAGAGCTAGCTGAGGGGAAAGAGCAATAGAAGCCCCCTTAGCTAGGGCAGATACGGGCACCAGAGACTGCCCTTCTTGGTCCTCACTTATTCTCTCCTCCTTTCTTCCTCTCTCTCCTTCTTCTTGCTATTTCTTCCTCTTTCTCTCTCTCTCACCAACGCCTCCTCTTTCTTCTTCCTCTCCGGCTCATGAACTATAGTCTGGGAGCCAGTGGCAGTATCCCCACTCCCAGACTTCTGCTTCTTCAACCTTCGAGTAAGCGCCATATTGTCCTTATCATTATCCTGGATCAAATTTTTCCTAGGAGGGGGCATATTCTCTTTATTAGAGCTATTCGATTCCTCTAAACCCTCTGAACTATAAGCTTCTTCACCACTTAAGCTCTATTTGCTAGAGTCACCTTCAACTCCACCTCTGTCAGCCCCCACGCTGTCTTCACTGGAGCTGTTATCCTCTTCGTCCAACTGGATTGGTTCAACTATATCCTCTTGTATGATATCAAAGTGAGGAATATTATCAGTAGGTCAGGCGATGAAGATGGACCCAATGTTCTTATACTCTAAAAGGAATGCAGCTGATCGTGGATGCTCGTCGTCAGCTAAGTATTCCCTGATCTTCCAAGATTTAATTAGCTTAGCATCTCGAATTTCATGGAGTGCAGGTTCCAAGTTCTTTGTCTTCACTGAAAAAGGAAAACATAAGAAATATAGTATACTAACAGAAAATCAATGAGCAGAACAAGATCTTTGTCTACCTATATACTCCTGCCCATAAAAGGGAATCATAGGTCCCATGTACCTCGCTCCCTCAGTATGAGGAGGGAATTTCAAGTTCCTAGCAATAAACCCTTATTGCCAATAGTCCTAGTGGGAATCAGGTAGATTGACTACCAATACTTTGTCAGGACTCCTAGCTTTCAGATAGAGGAGACCAGAGCTTGTTCGAGGGAAGGTATAGCAATAACAAATTTTACCAAGACCTAAATTTATGCAATAGAGTTGATTGATCCTATGTACACCATTCATAATTTTCCAAACGTTCAGAGAGCATTATGAAGGAACTGTATAGAAATAACTAAAGAAATGCAAAAACAAGCGATTTGGGGGAAAGGTCAGACCCCCCCTGGGACAACAGAAGAACATAAATCCAATGACCGTCCTCAATGTCTCGAACATTGTGAGGTACGGTGGCATATTCAATGTCCACCCAGTTAGGGATGTTGTAAAACTCCCTAAACTTATCTATTGACCTATTACCTATTCTTTCCATCAAAAGAAGAAACCCTAGTAGTGATAAAGAAAATTTTCAACAAAAAATAAGTTTGGGAAACTTACAAAGTGAAAATTAGCTTAAGACGGAGCAAGGCCACAAGAAAGGAAGATGGAAAGACAACAAAGAGCTCGAAGACGAAAAGATAGACCTGGAAGTGAGAAAAAACAATGTGAAGCTGGAGAAATCTTGGGAGTGCGAAGATTTTTGAAGCGATGTAAGAAATGGCCTCTTTAAACAAATTTAAACCCTCTCAATGATGGCCCATGGAGAAGAAAGTGAATCTGCCACCTAAATCTAATCGGGAACAACGTTTTACTCCCCAATGCATCCTAGAATTCACAAAAATCCCATCAAAGCTATTATTTAAAATTATTGAGCCCACATTGTGACCCAAAAATTTTGGGAGATATTGTGGGTACCTCATCCATTTGTCTTGGCCCAGAGAAGTATCTTGACTAAGCCCTATCAAGAATAGAGGGATTTTGGCCCAATCTCCAAATTCTCACAAATGACTAAATCAACGGAGACCCATTCAACCCCTAAAATCTCTCAGGAGATATTCTAGGGATCATGGACCAACCTGGAGGTGCCCAACACCCCACTCTCCGAAGTTCACATGTATATATTGTACCCCTGACCCGGGGTAAAGGGTATGTAATTTGTAAACACTCCCCTGGAGAAAAGAGAAATACAAACAGAGAGAACCACCATGGAGATAGGCAATTTTCCGAACCACGTATATCTTGTGTCGTGTGTGATTTCAGCTATTCTAATTTATGTTCTTTATGTTTTCTGGTGATCGCATTTGCTTATAATTTGTGTTGAGATTTATTGTCACGATAATATCTATTCTATAGAAAACTTAGCATGTATATCATGGAACCACAAAGAAATAATAGAGATAAGAAAACAAACTGAATAAATAAGATGAAATCAACTAAAATGTGAGTGATATACCCGATCGTAGCACCACTACAAAAAAGTGAGCATGCATGTCACGGGACCTCTAAAAAGTAATGGATCACAACAAACTTAAACTATATGAGAGGAGTGAATAAAGCATATGGGCGAAATAATAACATGTGAAACATAAACATAAACAAAGCATGTAAAAAGGAAATCTCGAAAGTAACTTTAGGATACATATGTAGCCAAAAATGGCCTTAAAGTCCACGTTATAGTTTATCGTTTTTGTTGATGAAAATGTAAAATGAGTGAAAGTGTGAGAAAAAATGAGAAAACTTCAATATGGGCTTTATGGGATAAACCTTATTTTTTTTTTGAATTTATAAAAATAGATTTGAAGCTATATACAATAGAAACTTGAGATTAGTGGTAGGTAAAACAATAATCAACTAAGAAATATGCTAAAAGTAACAAACAATGTTAATGATAAACAAGTTCGCAAAATGAAATGAAGAAGGTATAGACCTTCAAAGCAACTTGAATTTTATTTTTTGAGAGTTTGCAATATGATTTTTGGGTGTGGGTATTAGTGGTGGAGTGGTGGAAAGTGGTGAGTTAATGGGTGGTGTAAGAGAATATAGAGTAATCTTTTGAAAGTGAGAATGAAAGTTGTCCCTCTAATTACGAGGCTATAAATCCATAATAGTGAGGTCAGGATTTCCTTAAACAGGAAAAATTAAAAGGATAAAATGACAAAGATGCCCCTAAGGGGATGCTGAACGGTATATGGGTTTCCCTTCCTACCAGCAGGGTAGCCAAACTTCATGGCCAAATAAATCCCTACGTGCATGCTGGCGGGTGAGGTGTCCCGCTAATAGGCAGACTGAATTTGGTTTTTTGATAAAGTTACCATAAAATGCAAACCATAAGTCCAATTTGTGCATGGTTGAAACTATTAGAAATAGAATTCAAAGCTCTATGAAAGTGTTTTGAGATATTATCAAGTCCGAGAGTTTACCAATGCGAAATGAATGTTGGAGTGCATGCGGATGTTCTCCGATTGGAGTTTAAAGGAGTACTAGGGGTCCAGGACTTGAAGGGACTTTTCTGGACCCTATGGAAGAATGTATGGGTATTAGAATGGGGTGACTATCGGTAAAATGACCTTGGGGATACTAAACTGACAAATGATATATTCTCGAATGAACAATGTACACTTATTATTTCCCTTTTCAAGGGTTTTGCCTTTGCCCACTCCGTAATGCACTCAGTTGTCACTAAAATCCATAATTTTCCTATATAAGAAGGATTGATTTTCCCCATTAGGTCAAATTTCTAAGTATAGAAATGATAGGTCATGGTTAGTGAATGGATTTCTACTGATGGAGTATGAATAAGGTTACCATGTAGTTGTTAAGGCTTGAATTTACGAACAAACTGAGCTTAGTCTTTCTCCATTATTGGCCAATAATAGTAGATTTTCATGAGTTGATCATAAAATTTGTCTCCTCCAATGTGAGATGGGTAGTTGTATCGCTTGAGTAATTTCTTTTCGATGATGCATTGCAATGGCCTATTGAAACACCCTCTTCGAAAGAGCTTCTCTTCCAATAATTAAAATCTTATGTCCCTTATTCGAATTGCTATAGCATATGCTTTCTCACTTGGGACATGTATATCATTGATTAAATTAATGTAAGGTTGACAACAGTCTAATTAAGCTTCGAAAAATTAATTTCACCTGACTGGAAGAAAGCTTGACACTTAGCACATTCTCTTTGTATTGGTATTGTGTCTTACTTCATCGTTAGCTAAACATATCCCTCATTTTGTATTCTTCAATAAATAGGGATATTAATGGTTTCAAGATTATCATCATGAGTCTTTTTGAGACATTCTCATGCGTCCTTTATACCCATAAATCTAGATATTATGCCCCAATAGTTTTTGTAGTAAAAAGTTCCTTGAAGAAAGAATTGTTATGTTAAATATGTAAGCTTTATATTTCCATCTCTTGCATCCAAATTCTTTCTTATCCCCCTCCAATACGAAACATCATCACTAGGGAAGATTTAGAGCACAAATGATGGTGTTGTTCTTCGTTGGGTCACCACTATTGTAAACTCACCATACATGGTAACTTTTTGTGCAATTGTGGTGTAGGCATATGTCTGACGATTCATCGTTCTTAAGTTTCTTTCCAATTTTACTTCATGGAATTTCTCTATCAAACTTTTAATAATCATTCTATAGGGTGACAGGCTGAGGTGTATCAAAGCTTATTCACCATTATCCTATTTAACCATAAGGTTAGAGTCTCCTTTGACGCAGAGGGAATGGATGCCTCTTTGCAAGGCTTTGAACAACCCCAAAATCAGCTCTTCATACTATACCTCATTGTATGGACAAGGAAATTTGAATTTAAAAGACAAATTAATCTCTTCCTCCCTATTGGATAATATAACTCATGTTCCCCCTTTGCCTTTAGGAGAGGAACCATTAAACTTCATAAACCATTATTCTATATCTGCCTCACAAACATTGGATTGAAAACCATCACCTCGTATATCTTCTCGAGGTGGTTTAAAGGTCTATGAGGGAAATATTGCCAAAAGGTTTGTATAATCTTGGCTCTTGATTGCTCAAGGGTCCACACACTTAATATCATACTTGTTGAGAATGAGGATCCACCTTACTACTCTCCCAATCAAAAAATTTCATACCAATAAGAACTTGATTGGATCACGTCTAGTCACTTTGTGGAGAATGAAAGGTAACATATAATGTCTTAGATTTTGGTCTAAAAATACTAATGACAAACAACATCTCTCTATATTGGTGTATCTTAGCACAAGTCCATGAATAATTCTTCTCAAACAGTACACATATCTTTCTTGCCCATCTATTTCGTGTGCCAACAGTGTACCAATGGGCCTTATAGTAGAGGTAAGGTAGAGTAGAAAATTAAGTCTAGATTTTAAGGGGATCATAATTTGTGGAGAAGTTAGCAATCTCTGGAGTTTATCAAAGGCATCTTGGTGTAGTTCTTGCCATTGGAACGTGTTGGTCTTTCATGGAAGCTGCATCAATGGGTGAGTGATCTCAGATAGACTTGAGATGAATCTTTTTAGGTAAGAAACTGTTCTAAGGAAACATTTTATCTCCCTCTTCGTCTTTGGATATGAAATACTAAGGATGGCATTTTTCCTGTCTTGGTCCATCCAAACCTGTAAGGACATAGTCCGTCACACTTAGTATGTCGTATACCACTACAAGTTTGTCGAAGTATTGGAAGGCGCATATCTACAATCGACGATTCGGATTTCAAGTCATCTTTAACAATCATGCCCAACAAGGACGCCTTTGGTAAATATGGTCAAGTTCTATTTACTTTTTATATGAAAAGTGTTGGGATTTTTTATAAAAATTAAAATATTTTTTCCTTTTATGAAAAATGATTTTTGAATTATTTTAAATGGTTTTTTATCTTTTCAAAAATATTTTTATCATAAACGCTTTTTGATAATTGTTCTCATATTCGAAAGAGTGTTGTTTTCTAAGTCCCCAAATATTTTAAAACTCTGTAAATCGAATCTAGAGATTTGTGCCTGGTCGTTCAAACGAGATCATATCTCGTTCGAACGAGACCAGCCGTCGTTCGAATGATATGTCAGTTCGTTTGAACGAGAAGTCTTTTTTGTTGGCACGTCACCACCTTAAAAGTTTTATAAATAGGGTGACAAACTTCGTTATTTCATGTGGAGAAAATATTGGTTTCAATCATAATACGTTTTTAGTGTTTTTGTTTATTCTTCATCACTTTCAAGGGTTCAAAATTTATTTTTACAATTCACAAATCCCATAATTTTTGTGTGAGTTATTTGTGGAACCAAAACATAGTTTTGCTGGGAGCTTTGTTGCTGATCCATATGTGCCTTGGAAAGGTACTGGGATGACCATATGTGCCACTTACAGGAGGTACTGAGCTGATTCAATCTTTGGAGGGTGATATCTACAACCGAGAGCTGCAAGTTATTGTGGAAGGAGACTCTGCCAAGATTCAGGATTGCGTATGACAGGGAGTGCGGCGGTGTTCCTGGGCTGACGAATACGAATCGACACCTGCAGGGGGTTTTCGTAAGTCAAAGTGTATTTTCATTGTAATCTGATTGTAACCGTTACTTTACAAATTATAGTGAAAATAAAAGGTTTTTACCCTACGGGGATTTTTTCCTGATTGACTTTGTTAGCTTATCCATCACATGATTTAATTTGAGACTTAAATTGACACGAAGATGCTTGTTTAGGGGTTCTACTTTAAATTGAATTTGATATGTTCTAAATTAAATAAGTGTGTTTGGAATTTTCAAATTAATTTGATCAGTATCACACACCGCGTCTACAAATTGGTATCAGAGCAGGTTACGCTAATTTATCGCGTATTCGTAATTTTCACAAACTTGTGTGATATTGATTTTTGTTTGAAAAATCTGATTTTAGAAAATTTGTCGCAATTTTCTGATGGCACACTAATCTAATTTAATGCCCCTAGTTGTTAGCTCGAATCAGAGTTTTGATGAATTAAATCGTTTGAATTTGACGTTTGTTAAAAGAATTGATTTTTTGGAAAAAGAAAATTCTCGTATTAAATCAGTTATGGATCTTTTGCAAGCGGTTCAAGATCAAAGAGATTTTTATCGTGAAAATTTTGTTTCGTTGGACCAGGACTTTAATGCTTTAAAATTGACCAAAAATAAGAGTGGTGAAAAAGCCCTAGTTTTAGAAAAGAAATTAAAGGACTTCAAAGAATCCAGCACTGTATTTGTGCCGTCGAGGATAAAAAATTAATCCATGAATTTACGGCACGTGAAAAGACTCTTAGGGATAAGTTTGTTTTAATTGAGGGTGGGCGCGATAAACTATTAATTTTAATTGATAAATTAAAAAAGAAATTCCTAATTTTGGAAGAGTCTAATTCTTTGCTTGAATCAAATATTTTGAAGTTGAAAAATGATTTAATAGATTCAAGTAGGTTTGATAGTGATGGTAATGGCTCATCTTGTTCACATGATTCTAGTGTTAAAGCCAAAACCATTATTTGTTTTAGAGGGTCAACCGTTTCCAAGGACGTTAAAAAAAGTCAACCCATAGGTGTCGTTCCAATCGTTTATACATATTCATATTGTGGTAGGAAAGGGCACCTATGGCGATTTTGTTTTGATCTTCAAAGAGGTCCTAGGAAGTTTAAGTCTAGTGTTCCCATGGTTTTCCCAACCCCTGCACGTCGTTTCATATCTATTTGGGATAGGAAATCACTTTTAGATACACTATATACTAGATGTGTTGATTCTTACATGCTTGCATATGATTCATCACTTGATATTTCATATCATTGATTGCTTGCATGATTTTTGTCATACGCTAGTTGTGTTTCATGATTTATACCTTTGCTAGTGTTATGACATGTTCTTTTTGTATTGGATTTTTGTTTTAGAAAATTTTTAAAAATCCAAAAAGAGTTTTGTATTTTTTTTCACCTTATATGGATGCACACTTAGGATGACCAAGTCACAACCTCATGCCATATCCATGTGACTGTTTGATAGTGTTTTGAGATAATAGACTGTGTCATTCATGTGCTTTACAAAGTTTGGAGTGTTTGAGATAATGTAGTGTTACTACCTACATGATTGACTCGTTCTGTCTTTTATTGCACACGAGCACGAATTTGCTTGACATTTGTTCTTGTCAAATCACAAGTTGATTATGTGTTTGCATCTCAATTCTGTCTATTAAAACGAACCAAATGTGATCAAACAAGATAATAAAAGGTGTGCATGTTCTTACCATTTTGCCGTAAGTTTGTGTGAATTTTATAAATGGTGAGGGGCTACGAAAGGTACACATATATCCTTTTCGATTAAGCCTCCGTTTAAATTGAACCTAAAAAATTGAGGAATTTTAATTATCGGGGGTTCAAAGAGGTTTAAAAGAGCACCGAAAAAATTGCATGGCAATAAAAAGAAACATATGCCAGTTATGGGCCATTAGGTGTATTTACCAATTATCCAATGTTTGAGAATTTAGATCACCTCGAAAAGAAAATATATACGAGGAAGTTTGGTTGGAGATTTAAAACGGCTTTGCACATCTTTAACAATCTTGAAAAAGCACGAAATCGTTTTGGACGTTATTAGTGTGAAAATCATGTTGACTTTGATTTGTTGATATGATTAAGACAATGTCATCTAAGTTCAACATTTTTCCAACAAAGGACTATTTTTTATGCTCATTCATTAGGAGTACACTTATGCATCTTACACATATGATATGATTGAGTTAATTTTCCTATCGAATTTGTTCACACCCATTCATTCATTTTCTATGATTTGGTCGTCTTAGTAAAAATTCATGGTGTGTGATAATTTTTTGTTTTTTTACTTAAAATTGAAAAATTGAAAAATAGTATGTTTGGTTTGTTTTCCCTTACACCCCACTGTGCTTTATTGCGTTTATTATTTCCTTGCCTATTTCGGACAAATAAAAAGGGGGAGAACGAATGTGGGGAATATTTTGTATGGGGGAGATTTAATTATTGCCTTAATTTAATATATGTTTCTTAATCATTTCAAACTCGATACGTCACGTGATTTTTGCTTTGTCTCATATGTGTAGGTACAATTGAAGAATCTTTGGATTGAACACCCTGATGAGAAAAGATTGGAGATTTGAAAAGTTTATTGTTAAAGCCAAGTTTAATGAAGTCTTGTTTAGTTTATCTTTCCACATTTTGATTTTATGGGAGGGTAGATTTGTATAGGTTATTTTTGAGTTTGATAATTCGGATTATTTTTATTTTGTACCGGTATAGACATAGGGGGAGATTTGTAAGGACATAGTCCATAACACTTAGTATGTTGTATACCGCTACAAGTTCGTTGAAGCATTGGAAATTGCACATCCACAATCGATGATCCGAATTTCAAGTCATCTTTAACAATCATGCCCAACAAGGTCGGCTTTGGTAAATATGGTCAAGTTCCAGTTACTTTTTACATCAAAAGTGTTTGGATTTTTTATAAAAATTAAAATATTTTTTTCCTTTTAAGAAAAATGATTTTTGGATTATTTTAAATGATTTTTTATCTTTTCAAATATATTTTTATCATAAAAGCTTTTTGATAACTGTTCTTCGATTCATAAGAGTGTTGTCTTCTAAGTACACAAATATTTTAAAACTCTATAAATCGAATCTATAGATTTGTGCCTGGTCGTTCAAACGAGATCTTATCTCATTCGAACAAGACCAGACGCCGTTCGAATGACATGTCAGTTCATTAGAACAAAAAGTCTTTTTTATTGACATCTCACCGCCTTAAAAGTTTTATAAATAGGGTGATAGACTTCGTTATTTCATGTGGAGAAAACACTGGTTTCAATCAGAATACGATTTTAGTGTTTTTGTTTATTCTCCATCACTTTTGAGGATTCAAAATTTGTTTATACAATTCACAAATCCCATATTTTTTGTGTGAGTTGTTTGTGGAACCAAAACATAATTTTGTTGGGAGTTTTGATGTTGATTCATAGGTACCTTGGAAAGGTACTGGGCTGACCATAGGTTTCACTTGCTGGAGGTACTGGGATGATTCAATCTTTGGAGGGAGATCTCTAAAACCAAGAGCTACAAGCTATTGTGGAAGGAGACTCTACCAAGATTAAAGACTGTGTGTCATAAGGAGTGTTACGGTGTTCCTGAGTTAATGACTACAAATCGACACCTGCGGGTTTTTCGTAAGTCGAAGTGTATTTTCATTGTAATCCGATTGTAACCGGTACTTTACAAATTATAGTGAAAATAAAAGGTTTTTTACCCTGCGGGGATTTTTTCCTGAAATTTAGCTTTGTCATCTTGTTCATCGCATGATTTAATTTGAGACTTGAATTGACACGTAGATGCTTGTTTAGGGGTTGTACTTTAAATTGAATTTTATATATTCTAAATTAAATAAGTGTGTTTGGAATTTTCAAATAAATTTTATTGGTATCACACACCACGTTTACAAAACCCATTGTCGATCAACCCCAAATCCGAAGAATTTCCGACTTGTTTCACCATAAGCACACTTGAGTTGGTTCATCTTGAGCTAGTACTTTCTAAACCTATTGAAAACTCTCCTTAAACCAGTTAAGTGTGAGTCCTCTTTATTATATTTAATGAGCAAATCATCCATAAAAAATTATAAGATATCATGAAAGATGTTATGGAAAATGGCCGTCATTGTTCATTAAAAGATTGCCCCCGCATTTTTTAGACTCAAAAGCATAATGGTGTAATTGAAATTGCGTAATGGGGTTCTAAAGGATGCATTCTCTAAAAATTTTGGACCCATCTTGATCTAGTTTTACCCCATATAACCATCCATAAATATATACATATCATAGCGAGTTGTGGATTTGATCAAGCTATTTATTGAGGGCAGTGGATCTCATATTTGGGGCATGCTCTATTAAGGTTGATAAAATCCACACAAATGCACATTTATGTTTTGTCCTTCTTGTCCACTAGAATGATGTTAGATAGCCCGATTGGATTTTGAATCGTCTTAATAAATCCATCAGCAAGTAATCATTCCACATCTGTTTTATCTTCAAATCCATTTATAGTTTGGAGTTTCTCGTTGCCTTCTTGATTAGAATGTCTGAGGGCATGGCATTTAAATTGTGGCAACTCACATCTTGGTCTAGGCCAGGAATTTTAGTGCATTTCCACACAAAAATATATTTGTATTATTTGATAAGATTGATCATCTTCAGCTTCCTCGATTCCTCTAGGTGTTTCGAGATAAAAATTGGCATCGGTTCATCCTCACCATTTACTAGATCAATCGGTTCCAATTCTTAAAATTGAGGCTTTAGACAATCTTTCATGAATTTTGGATCTTAATATATCTCTTTAATAAACTCCTGGATATTGTAATTATTAATAACAAATAACTGTCCTTGATTATCTATAAGGAAACATTCATACTCTGTCTCCGAGTCAGCTTCCACTGGAAAATCAGTTTCCACCTAATGCTTTCAGAGATGATACCACTCTTCCATAACTGAGAAAAACTTTGTAGCATTTTTACTTAAGAGGTGAGAGTGTCTTTTTATTGTTGGATCTTCCAAACTTGGGTTTTGTCAACTTACTTAATGCACTTTAGTGTCTCACTTCTATTTACACTGGTTCAATTCTTTGCCTCAAATTATCATTTAGTTATTTTGAGATAGCATGGGTTTGGGGAAAACCTCATTAACCTTAACAACTTCATCTATCTCTTCCTCTTAGATAATTATTGGGCCAAACTTGTCTTTGATGGTTAGTACCCTAACTCTTTCGATTTGCCTTACTAATATGTGTGTGTTCGCATTCATCTCAGTGGAAAAAGACACATCCACCAAATGTTCTTCACCTTTGGAAAATGGATTCTTGGTCGCTTGGATGATAATAGTTATTCCCCTGACACTGGCCTTAGCACACTGGTGGTAAGTCGAAGGGACCAAACCATTATTTTGCATCTAGACTCGCCCTATCAAAAGGTGGTAAGAGGTTGTTGACTTAATCATGTAAAAATTTATATGTGACGTGACATTACCCATTACTATCCCAATATTAATGTACCCAATATTTGGAAGTCTGATTATCATAGCCTGAGATTGATAGAGGCATTGCACTCAGCCTTGTCTCTTAGATGTTAGCCTCACAGAAAGAGCTAATTGGTATATTTTTCACCGATGTACCTTTATCCATCAAAGCCCTAGAGAAACTAGTTCCATTGATGCTTGTTATTACATACAACAATCTATTATGGGGGAATCTAATCTATCTATTTCCATCTAAAAAAGTGATCTCACACGTAAAGCGACAGATGAATATGTCCATGGGGCCCTTCTAATTAAGTGAAGGAACAACATTTTTCCTCGCTATCTCAAGAACTATCTAAGTAATCTCCAAACGAATTTCTCAGGGCATACAATTTTGGTCGAAGAACCATATATATTTCGATGATGTTGACACCACTTTGTATTCAAAACTGGGGTCCAATCAATAATCCTCCATTTGATAAGCTTGTTTAGCATCCCTGGTGCTTGGTTCATCATAGGCAATGACCATGTTGGTCATTCCTACCAAACACTCATCATAAAACTGATTAAACTCTTCATTATCTACTTTGGGGCTCCTCTTCTTTTTCATAAGTGTAAAATATCGTGTGTGATACTGATTCAAATGGATTCCCAAATTTCCAAATCAAACTTATTTAATTGGATGTCAAATTTTCTCAAACCAAACGCCAATTTTTTTCGTCCCCTAAACATCCACCTACGTGTCAAATCAAATCAGTAAATAAAACTATGCGATGATTAAGCTGACAAACACGGATTTCAGGAAAAAACACTTTTGGGTAAAAACCTTTATTTCACAGTAATTTGTAAATACCTTACATGGATTATAACAAAATTTGCAGTGGTTAACACTCAGCTATACCACAATAACTGCAGTTCGAATCAGGCCAGGAATACCGCAACACTCCTTATGACACGTAGTCGATCACCCTAGTACCTCCCTTAAGTGGTATATATTGTCAGCCTAGTAAGTTCAAAGGCACCTACTTCAGCAGCATAAAATCCCAGCAAAATATGTCTTGGGTTCCACAAAAATAACTCACATAAAAGTAATTGGGATTGTGAATTGAAAAACAAAAGTTTTGAACTTTTAAATGGTTGGAGAAGAATACACACACTAGAAAAAGTATTATGTCAAAAGCAGTGCTTCTCCACGCCTAAAACAAATAGTCTGATGCCCAATATATAACAACAATTAAGGCGATGATGTGTCAGCCTAAAATATCTGTTGTTCGAGCGACATACGTCATCGTTTGAGCAAGACAGTATCTCCTTCGAACAAGATGCGTCGTTGTTTGAATGACATAGGCGCTGATCCCCAAAAAGTTCAGACTTTGAAAAAAGTTGGAAACCTCAAAAAGTAAAACTTGTTACGGGATTAGAAAACTTTTATATAAAAAATATTTTTCAAAATACTAAAAACCATTTTTTAGAAAAATATCCCCACACTTTTAATATGAAATGTAAATGGAACTTAAGCATAACTTTACCAAAATCATCTTGTTGGGCAAGAATGTTGAAGTCCATTTGAAATTCGGTTCCGTCTTTTGTAGATGATAGCTTCCTCAATTCTTTGACAACTTGTAGTGGTGTACGACATAATTAATTGTGACGATTAATGTCCTTACAAATCTCCCCCTATGTATGTGTCGGTACAAAATAAAAATATCTGAATTATTAACTTAAAATGACTTTTACAAATCTACCCTCCCAAGAAATAAAAGTGGAAAGATAAAATGACAAGTCTTAAAACTTTACTTCAACAATTAACTTTTCAAATCTTTGAGCTTTTCTTATCAGGGTGTACAACATAACGATCTTCAATTGTACCTACACACATGAGACAAAGCAAATACCTCATGACGTATCGAGTTTGAAATGATATAAGCATTAACATGAAAGCATAATCAATTATCCCTCATACATAATAAATTCTCCCCAATACTTAAACTCCCCCATAAAGTCATAATTTGTTCTCCCCCTTTTTATTTGTTTGAAATAGACAACGAAAAGAATAAACCAAATAAATCGAATCAGGGTGTCACGGTAAACAAGGCAAACATACTATTTTTTATTTTTCAAATTTTTTATAAAAAAACAAAAATGATGTAAAAAATCACACACCGTGATTTTTCACTAAGATAACCAAAATTGTGGAAACGGAATGAATGGGTGTGAACAAATTCGATAGGAAAATCGACTCAATCATGACATGTGTGCAGGATACATAAGTGTACTCCTAACTAATGAACATCAAAATAGTCCTTAGGTGTAAAATTTTTGAATTTAGATGACATCGTCTTAATCATATCAACAAATCAAAGTATAAATGATTTCGACACCAATAATGTCCAAAACTATGTAATGCCTTTTCATGACTTTCAAGGATGTGCAAACCGCTTTAAATTCCATCCATACTCCCTCATTAAAAGATAATAATTTTTATTTTTCTTATGAGATGATGAAACTAAAATTTATTGGCCCATTTTTGGCATAAATTTCTTTTTATTGCCTTTCAACTTTTTCGGGCTCTTTTAAACCTCACAGGACCCCGGGTAATTTTCAATTTCTCACTTTTTTTAGGTCCATTTAAACGGTGGCTTTATCGCAAAGGAAAAAGTAAAATACCTTTCGCATCCCTTTTCCCTTTTTCAAAATAAATCACACAAACTCACAAAGGATTTATAACATGCACTACTTTCTTGTCAAGTTTCATCGCATTTCGTTCATTGTATAGACATAATTGAGATGAAAACACTAAACCAACATGTGATAGACAAGCACAAAAGTCAAACAAGTTCGTGCATGTGTGCAATAAAGGACATATGAGTCAAACATGTAGGTAGCAACACTATATATCATCTCAAAGACTCCAAACTTTGTAAAGCACATGAATGACACCACATATTGTCTCAAAACACTATCAAATAGTCACATGGATATGGAATGAAGTTGTGACTCGGTCATCCTAAGTATCCATTCATATATGATGTAAACAAAATACAAAACTCGTTTTGGATTTTTCAATTTTTCTAAAAAAAAATCTTTTTGTATTTTTCGAACACTGTTCAGACTCAATCCAGTAGTACTAAATAATATAACAATATGAACCAGAGGACTGCAATCAGTAGAGACAAAATCTCCAGGGGTCGCTCGAACGACAAGGGCTTCTCACGAGAAGAGGCTTTGCGCAACATCAGAAGTCCCTTGAATGAAAACTCATCTCGCTCAAACGAAAAAAACTTTTCACAGATTACCCAGAATGTCATGCAGTTTTGTCCAGTGAAAAAAATTTCGTGAAAACAATTCCTAGAATGGGAAAATAGATCCAAAACAGCCCTAAAACAATAGAAAAATTAAGATAAATATATCAAACTGGAAAATATAAATACAAAATGATACATAATAGAAATACCAAAAGTGTCATCATGTAAATCATCCTATGCTAGCAAAAAGTCTAAACCTCATCTGGTAGATGCGGTGGGAGTTTTCAAAGATAGTGACTTCTTTTAAAACAACTCCATCAAATCATGTGAAGTCTTGACCAAAAACTTTACTTGTTCTCGAATATGTGCAAGCTCTCTATCATTATCTGCAAGCAAAGTATCATGGGTGGTTGCATGTGTGCGAACATGTTTAGAAGCAAAGCGACACGTTACCCAACTTAAAACAAAACTCCCTAAGGTGTCCTCTCTTTTTGCAATGGGAGCAAACATAAACAGGCCTAGGTACACCTCTCTCAAAATGTCTCTTACGCGCTCTCCTAACAGATATGAGACGCTATGGTGGGTTGGGTCAAGAGCCATGTGAATCTATAACTAAAGCAGGAACCAGCTCGGGTGAAGCATGTGAAGTAAACGCACCATTATGGCTTATTCCTAAGCTCTCACCACTACCCAAAATTAGATTGAGAACCATCTTTTCAACCTTCTTAGATGCATTCTCTACAAGGACTTTGACCTCCCGGGCACGTTTAAGATCACTCTCAAGTTGGGATATACGTGTCATCAGACTAGACACCGTGTCGGTCAAGTCACACTTTTCCCTCCTTAAAACTTCTTTCTCTCTCTCCAAATCTAAAACCCGACGACCTAAATCCCAATTATACTTTTTTGTTTTCAAGGTATTAGTGTACAAATACATTAAAGCTTTTTGGAGCTCACTTTCATCTCCACTCTCAAACTCGCTCTCACTCCACTAGAAACACTCGACTCATCACCATCGCTCTCGTGAACACAATCATTGTGGGACAAAGTGGGTGTACTCACACGAGTTGAAAAAGATACACACACCCCATGTGTTAAACCTTTATCGTACTCATCTCCCTCACTATCATTAAGAGTAGCAGGCATGGCTACATTCTTCCTTTTTATCCTTAGCCTAGTAGGACTCTCAAATGCTCTATGTCCTTTGCCTTTACAGTCATTACAAGTCATATCATCTAATTCTTCCTCACTCTCTTCTTCTTTATCACCCTATCTCTCTCTTTTTCACTACCCGCTTTGGCCTTTTCTATCTTTTTATTTTTCTCAAAAGAATTTTTATTGGAAGAATTATTTTTGTTCATTTTGAGAAATTTTATAAAAAAAATCGCAAACAAGCCCATATCGTCAATACTAAACTCCCCCTCAGAATCAGACTCATAAACTCTCTCTTTATTTTTCTTCCTAACTTGAGTCTTTAAAGCAACGTCTTTATCCTTAGCCTTAATGGTTTAGGGAAACATGTTAATCTCATAAGTTTGTAGGTCTCCTACGAGCTCTTCTAACTACTTTCCCAGCGAATTCAGAACAATGACTTTAGGAATAAAACGATTTGGGAGATATCTCAAAATATTTTTAATGACACACGTGTTATCAATTGGCTCACCTAAATTAAAACTTGAGTTAACAATGTCATACAACCGTGCATAAAACTCATCAAAATATTTGGACTCAGACATGGTGATAGTCTCAAACTGGGTGGCTAAATTTTGTAACTTTGATTTTTTAACCGCGTCCGTACCCTCATGTGTTAATTGGAGGACATATCATGCCTCTTTAGATGTGGTGCATGTCATAATTCGGCAAAACTCGTCGGGGATGACGGCTCCAAAAATAGTACTCAAACCACAAGACTTAAAATTAGAAATTTTAAAATCATCTTCAGTCTAATCCGACACAGATTTCAAAGAGGTGATATTATTAGCAGTGACGGTGGGAGGAGTCCACCCTCTTTCACAAAGCAACCAAACACGTTCATCAATGGCTTTTAATTGTGATTTCATATGGGCTTTACAATCGGCATAATTGGACCCGTCAAAAATAGGCATTCGATTATATAAGTGATCCATTGAAAAGCTGCGATTTTTCACAAAATAAATTTTTCAACAAAAAATCAATATCACACAATTTATGCGGAAAATAGGAATGTGCGATAAATTAGCGCAACCTGCTCTGATATCAATTTGTAAAATATCGTGTGTGATACTAATTCAAATGGATTCGTAAATTTCCAAATCATACTTATTTAATTAGATGTCTAAATTTGCTCAAACCAAACGCAAATTTTATTCAGCCCTTAAACATGCATCTACGTGTCAAATCAAATCAATAAATAAAACCATGCGATAATTAAGCTGACGAACACAGATTTCAGGAAAAAAAAACTTTTGGGCAAAAACCTTTATCTCACTATAATTTGTAAGTACCTTACAGAGATTATAATGAAATTTGCAGTGGTTCACACTTAGCTATACCATAAGAACCGCAGTTCGAATCAGTCCAGAAATACTGGAGCACTCCCTATGACACGTAGTCGATCAACCCAGTACCTCCCTCAAGCGGTACATATTGTCAGCCTAGTACCTTCAAAGGCACCTAGTTCAGTAGCATAAATCCTAGTAAAATATGTCTTGGGTTCCACAAAAACAACTCACATAAAATTAATTGGTATTGTGAATTGAAAAACAAAAGCTTTGAACCCTTAAATATTTGGAGAAGATACACACAGTAGAAAAAGGTATTCTGTCAAAAACATGCTTCTTTATACCTAAAACAAATAGTCTAACGCCCAATACATAACAACGATTAAGGCGGTGACATGTCAGCCTAAAAGACCTTTCGTTCGAGCGACATCCGTCGTCATTTGAAAGATATAGGCGCTGACCCAAAAAACTTCAGACTTTGAAAAAAGTTGAAAACCTCAAAAAGTAAAACTTGTTTTGGGATCAGAAAACTTTTATATGAATTTTTTTTTTTTTGAAAACACTAAAAACTATTTATAAAAATTTCAAAAACCATTTTTTAGAAAAATATCCCAACACTTTTAATATGAAATGTAAATGGAACTTAAATATAATTTTACTAAAATCATCTTGTTGGCCTTAAATGTTGAAGTCCACTTGAAATTCAGATTTGTCTTTTGTAGATGATAGCTTCCTCAATTCTTTGACGACTTGTAGCGGTACAGAACATAATTAATCGTGACGGACAATGTCCTTATAATAAGACACCACTATATTTCCCCATGAAATGGTAGGGGATTATTATAGACATTGGCTTTATGGATTTGAAAATTTCCTTCCATGACTTGCTTGTTGATGATCCTCCTCAATATAAAGCATGATGTTGTTGAATAGCCCATAAGCCAATGCACATGGCAGTATTTGGGGCTGGTTTGAACATCTGTCACCGGAGAATATGAGGGAGAATTATTTGGGGGGAAATGAGTCCATTACCATCATAGTATCATAATATCTTATTTTTTCTTCAATAGAAAAGGCAACGATTGCGGACTATCATGGTCGTACTTTCTCTTTTCTCCTATTTCCCTCTCCAATAGGTTGTTCTTATTCTCCCCCTTCTACGTAGTTAAGTCATATTGGTGTTGAAGTGGTGGTTTCTCTACCATAGCCTCTTATGTTTAACTGGACTATCGTCTACTTCCATGCAACATTAGGCACGATAGGGTTAGGCCGAACAACCACATAAATGTTTTGAATGACCTTGTTGAAGGATTTCAATGTGCCTTTTTTAGCCTCATTTATAAACTGATAAATCTACTCAAGTTCCAATCTTTCAGTGCATATTTGTAAGGGATTTCCCTCTATCGTATCCTCTCTAACATCGAGACATCTCTCTCTAAATATTCAAATGTACATCGTGACCTCTTCAGTTGGCCTTTGAATTTCATAAGGAAGCTAGACCAAACTGAATTCGTTATCTACCAGAAAACATTTCTGCACAAACTAGATTTGCATCTCTTCATAGCTAGATACACTCATTGGATCTAAGTGGAAATACCAAGTATAGATTGTATTTCAAATATTTGGATAACTATCTCAAATGAAGCCTCTTGTTATTATAGTGGGATCCCAAATTTTCAATAAAGTGTTTAATATTATCCTTTGGATTGCACCCTTCCTATTGAACTTCTCAAATATTTGGGGAACATACCCCACATGCTAAGGTTTGTCTCTGCACTCCTCAAGGTAGAGCATTCTAAAATCATTATAGATAAACACAACTTCTCTAGAATATTTTTAGTTTAGTGTCATCCTCTTCATTATTTTCTTCTTGACCTCCTCAAGAGTCAAGCTTGGGCCCAACATTGTCTCAGTTGACTTAGCTTTTTTAGGGTGACCTTAGGTGAGGCAATGATAGTGAAAACTGCTTCCACTATTGGTACTGGTGTGGTTATTAGACGATTGACCGCCGGAGAACCAACAGGCCTTGTAAGTTGAGTTTTTATCCCTGTTGACGTAACTGCAGGTGGTGTTACTAGAGTAGCATAAAAGGTAGGGTCTATCGTTGGATCAAACACCATCACTCCGGTTGTGTTTGCAAAAAAACTCCATGAACTTGGTCATGATATTGATCATCTAAGTTGGCCCCATCACATCGCTCATGGAATCTTATCCCACGTGAACACCTCTAGTGATGGTAGTGTTTTAAGGAAGGTCAGTCGTAGGGGTATCATTCTTCCCCTCAGTTTTGTTATCATAAAAAAATGATATTGATGTTATCGTTCACCATTTTAACGAGAATACCTCCCCAACATAGTCTCCAAATGTAAGAGTAGTTTACTCTGGGGCATTTATGAAATCAGAGGTGTAACCCGTATATTGGTGAGGAAATAGTAATAAATTCACTCTAAATGATAAAAGACAATGTCCTGTATATATAATAATGATGGGAAATAAATAAATAATATTTGGATAATAAGTGATCCTTTGATGAATGTTAGCTTAGAGGGAGAGAGAAACAAGCACTCTAAATATACCAAGGGTAGGCAAGTAAACACTAATAAACATATGGAATAGGGTTTTGCATGATAGTAAATGCTTGAATTCTTAATGAGAACTGGACAGACGAATTAATGGTTGGAGAATATGTTCTTTAGTTTCAAGGTTTTGATAACTTGATATCTCAATGATACTATGGCTTATTGATCTGATGGCTTATCAAAGGATAAGTGGGGTATTTATAGGATGAGGTTAGTTGCTCGGGTGAATTAAATGCTTGGTCATTCTACCATACCTATCATTTCATTAGAATTAAAGGCTTAGTAAAATATTGAGTAACCAACCATTTATATCAGGTGGTGCGGTAGGGCGTCAGCGCCTTTTAAGCCACCAGACCACCAAATTATCACTATTAAGGTCTGGGGGATTTGACATGGTTAGTTATAATATATAACGTCACTGTAATATTTTATGAAAAATACAACTTTTGATGCCAAAAGCCATATGTGGCTGATAATGAGTTTGGCCAAGGTTGCTCGAGCAATTCTCATTCGAGCTATGCTGAAGATTTAACTGGTGTATTTAAAACGGTTAAGTATAATGCCTGAATAATGTCTTGCTCTTTATCCTTCAAACCAATTCCCTCAAAGGTTCCCTGAGTGAGTTTTCTCGATAGAGCATGTAAACTCACTTCGGTCCTGCCAATCTTGGTCCATCGCCAACACCGAGTAACTCACAAATATTACAAAACAAAGAATAATTATAAAAAATGGACAAAATACATGATGGATCATCTAACTTCTTCCAAAAGGCGTCACTGGGATTCAAATAAAATTCACTTTGTCTTGATCTTTCGCCAATCACTTGTTGAGGAGGTTTATCAATAATGCGGAGGTTTATCGTATTGTTCTTCAATTTCAGCTTCGTACTTGCTTTACTTTATGGTTTGTTAAGGAATTTTATGCACTGTCTGAGATGTCTGAGATTTTCCACAGTACGTAGTATCCCCGTGCCCCCCAAGATTTCGTGGTAAAGTAAGATAACTAGGGATGTAAAGTTGTTGAACTAGACATGAGGGCTCTGAGATCTCTACTTTATACTTGCGTAGTTTTTCAAAGTCAAGGTTGAATTTCTGTAGTGGGGCATTAAGCCTTAGGACCTTAGTATACATAACTCGCATGCTTATGTGCGACTAGAAACCCACAATTTTTGTTCCAACACTTAGGCCACTAAAACTTTTTGGTGTGAAGGCTCAAAATCAAACCTTTAAGGGATCTTAGGACCTTAGGCATAAAATTTGGATTTGAACGAATGAAATATAAAGTCCTTATAAGGGTCCTAAAACCTACGAACTTAGATACATTTGAAATTTGAAGTCCTTATAAGGGTCTGAGATATTCGGACTAAAAAACTTTTGGAATCAGAAGTCTTTATAAGTGTCTGAGACCTCCGGACTGAGATAAATTTTAACTTAAAGTCCTGCAAAAGGGTTATAAGATCTATGAACTTAGGTGGACTTGAATCTGAAGTCCCACAAGGGTCCTAAGATCTCTAAATTTGGAAAGTTTGTAATACGAAGTCATTATAAGGGTTTGAGACCTTCGGACTGAGATAAATGTTAACGTGAAGTCTCGCAAAAGGGTCATTAGACCTCTCAACATAGGTGAACTTGAATCTGAAGTCCCATAAAGGGTCCTAAGACCTTTAAACTTGAAAAGTTTGTAAACTGAAGTCCTAATAAAGGTTTTAGACATCCGAATTGAGATAAATTCAAATCTAAAGTCTCGCATAAGGTTTATAAGACCTCTGAACTTAGGTGAACTTGAATTTGAAGCCCACAAACGGACCTAAGACCTCTGAACTTGGAAATTTTGTAATCTGAAGTCCTTATAAGGGTCTGAGACCTCCGAACTGAGATAAATTTTCACTTGAAGTCCTGCAAAAAGGATCATAAGACCAATGAACTTAGGTGAAATTGAATCTGAAGTCACTAAAGGGTCCTAAGAGCTCTGAACTTGGAAAATTTATAATCTAAAGTCAGTATAAGAGTTTGAGGCCTACAAACTTAGAAAAAATTTGAGGGTCATATTGGTATGAAAAGTCTTTGGACCTTAGCCATTTGAGGAGGATTTTTTGAGGTTCTATAAAGGGTCTTTAAGACCTCTGAACCTTACGTCTTACACTTCTTCTTATAAAAATAGGAGTTTTGGATAAGTTTTTATACTCGAACACTTGCCCCTAAATTTTTTTTAATAGCATAAGTTTCTTTTGTATAACTCCATGGTAAAGAAAAGATTTTGATGTAAATAAATGGGTTGTTCATGGGTCATTAAACCTTAGCCTTTAGGAATTATGGATTAGAATATTAATAATCCCTTTAGTGTTTTATGGGTATAGAGACCTCTGACTATACTTCTTGGGTTGTTTAAACCTGAGGACTATAGTCTTTTTTGAGTCATAAGACCTTTGACTGTTAGTCTTAAGCCAAGGTTTAGATCCTTATAACTTAAATATTGAGTCCTGAGACCTTAATTTTTATAGATCTAAGGCTGAAGTCCTTGTAGTTCTTAAAGAATACTGATATTGAACACATCATGGCCCACGAAAGCTTCATTTAATTTTAATTAAGCATTAAATACATCACTGGTAGTAATTTTTTTTAGATACTCTATGTTCCAAGGGTGAGGGAGTTCGTATTCCTCAAGTTTTTCAACCTTGGTCATCATATATGGGCCTTCTCATTTAGGGCCTAGCTTCCCCTCTTTGGGGTTTCTGGTGGCGAGATTGGCCTCTCTTAGGACCAGGTCTCTCCCCTTGAATTCCTTATGGAGGACTTACTCATTGAAGTGGGAAGTTGTTTTCTTCTTGTAAGTTGTAATCCAGACCAGTGTAACCTTTTTATCTTCTAACTCATCTAGAGATACCTTTAGACTTTTTTCATTAGCCCCGGGTTCAAACCGAGATACCATTAGTGTGGGTATTTTGACCTTAGTTAGGATCACAACTTCAGTACCGAAGGTCAAGGAGAAAGGGGTTTCTCCCATTGGACCTCTGAATGTAGTCATGTAAGCCCATAGAATGATTGGTAGTTCTTCGACCCGTAGCCCTTTGGCCCTCTTTAACCTTTTCTTCAAACTGTGGAAGATCAGACGATTGGTAACTTTAACTTGGCCATTGTCCTGACGGTGGCCTAGGGATGAGTAGTGATTGCATAGACTGAGAAGAACTACCTAAAATATGGGTCATAAAACTTCTTTCCATTATTTGAGATGATGTCCTTCGGTAGGTCAAACTTATAGATCGTATTCTTCCAGATAAACTTGGTGGTCTTCATCTCGATGATGCTGGCTAAGGGTTTGACCTCATCTCACTTGGTGAAGTAATAAATGGCCACTATACATAATTTGTTTTAACTTTTTCTGAGAGGTAGAGGTCCTACAAATTCCACTCCTTATTAAGAAAAGGGACAGGGACCCGACATCGAATCCATCTTCTCAGTTGGTTGCTTCGAAACAAATGTAAACATCTTGCACTTGTCACAATGTTGTACCAAGTCCTTGGCTTCGTTTCTTAGTGTTTTCCAGAAGTACCCTTGCCTCGGGACTTTGTAAACTAAGGTTTTAGGTAATTGTGGACACTACGGACACCTTCGTGGAGGTCCTTGAAGACATAACTTTTTTATGGGCTCAGGAATCTCTCAGGTTCTAAGAAAGTTCCATTCTTGTAAAACGCTCCATTTTCTAGGTAGTACTTAGAAGTTGTGCAGTTCATTCACCTGTCCTAGAGCGTGTCTTTAGCTAGATCACCATTTCTAAGGTAGACTTTTATGGGAGTGGTACAGTCTGGGCTTTGATCAAACTCTGGCGTATTGACCTGTAGTTGCACTATGCTTTGCTGATCCAGAGTGACAACTAGGATGTCAGGGTCTATTTTATCTATTGATGCCACCCTTGCAAGGTGGTCCGCATCTAAGATCTCAGTTCGGGGGAACCTCCGAATGCCAAACTCGTGTCTATTTTATCTAATGATGTTGATATGCCCTAACTGTACCACCTCGGTTCAGAGACATCAACCTCGGCCATTGATATGGCCGATGTTGGAAGGGATTTAGAACAATGACTAGCAGTCTCATCCCAAGCAAGGTCGGTCATGGCCGATGTTACTACCAACCTCATCAAGAGAGGCCCTCATGATCCATGGGAATAGTTATTCATCAGACCATCTAAGGGATGACAACCTCGGTTGGGAGTAGGCTGAGGTTACGGAAGCTATACCTCCATCAAGGCCAACTTCGACAGGGAATCAACCGATGTTCCTAACATGTTCCAGCTTAACCTCGGCCCAGGCCAACCTTATGGTATCAACTACCTAACCTTGGCTCCACATAAGCCGAGGTTATCATGATTAATCTAGGATTGGATGACAGTTAGACTTTAACAACCTCGTACTCTTCCAGGCTGAGGTGGTGACCAGACAGATGGCCGAGCTCTTATGCGCATATGTGTGGCTGGGAACACGTGTACACAAATCAGTTATAACAAATCATTCCCCTCACGTGGGGGGAATATTTCATCATCATTCTCTACATGCGACAGTGACAGATGTCTTCATCATATTGGCTAGATCAACACACACATGCTCATTGCATGCATGGGGGGTACATTACACCTCCCAGGTACTATATATACATGTCTTCTCCTTTTTGGAGGGGGATCCGAAATTAGCAACCCTAGCTGAAACTCTGTCTAAATACACAGTAGAGAGAGAAAGCATGAGAGATTGTATCTATGGCCATTAGAGACCTCATACAGTAATACACATCATACACTTACACGTTGGACGTAGGCCTAATTAGCTGAACCACATATATTCCGGTCTGAATCCTCTTCTCCTCACCTCCTTCTACTATATGTGTATATATCCTCATGCTGCCATTGTTAACATTGAATTGAGCTCACAAACACCTTGAAGGGTGGTGCTGTTTCCAGCATCATCATTTTGGTTCCGTCTGTGGGAAGAAAAGCAGCCTCTTCCTCTTTATTCCCTTAACCTCACCGGAGACTCTGGTGGTGAACCAGGCCTCCCCCACTGCGCGGAGCTGTTTCACCATTGAAAGAGGTCCTGTAAGGTATTAAGCTCATTTACTACACCAACTCTTTTGTGTTAACACATGGCACCGGAATTACTACCACCTCTTCCGCCACCTGGTGCGGGGGGACCTAGCTCCAGCCAGGCACCGCCCTAATCCGAAATGGCGGAGGTGGCCGCAGCCTTGAGGTCCTTGGCTCCAACGCAACAAGCAATGTAGGAGCAATTTGCACAGCTTAGCCAAAATATGATGAGGCCACCTGGAGTCTCGCCGGAGATGATCACCCCGGCGGCTGTTCAGCCCCATCCTGATGCCAGGGGACCACCCCAGGCACCGCGGAAAGACCAACTTACCTTACAGCGAAGGAGGGACGTTGCTGACCCTAGGCGCTTGCGCCTGGGGAGGCAAGGAAACCCTTGCCCGATGGACCGGTATGATGATCTAGAGGTGGAAGACGTCCCAGAAGATTGTTGGGAGCCATATGAGGTTTCGAACAGTACGGTTCGCACTATCCAACGAAGCCAAGGATGTGGGGGAAGAAGAGGTGACGAAGTCCAACAACGAGGATCAGCTTCTGATCGATTGAGCAGAGGGTCGGCCTTTGAAAGGTTATGCCTAGTAAACGACCTAAGACAGAGGTTATCAAGGTCGAGAAGTGCAGCTGGCTCGCAAAGGGAAGAGGTGAAACGTCGGCCTCATCAAGGCCGACCCCATGCAAGAAGAGGTAGAGACCAGGAAGAGGTCAACAGCCGACGTTGTGCTGTGGCTGGGGAACCCTTAGTCCACCCCTTGGAGGTGGCAGGGGACAACCTCGGCCAGGCCGACGTTGCAAGACCATGGAACGACTCTATTCAACATCTTGAAGAAAAGATAGGAAACCTCATCAAAAGCCGAGACCCATTGTAAAGAGGTTTGTCGAAAGGCTCCCCCTTTGTGGCCAGGATTGTGAACTTTCCGACCCCCGCTAAGTTCAAACCCCCCGTGGTCTCTCCCAAGTATGACGGTAGCACCAACCCTGTACATCACATTGAGATGTATCAGTCGGCGACGGACATCTATTCGATACCAGATGAGATTAAGTGCCTTGCCTTCTTCAGAACTTTGATAGGAGCAGCGCATATCTGGTTTACTTCTCTTCCGGAGAATTCAATTGAGAACTTCAAGGGCTTGGCTGAACGATTCATTCACAACTTATGCTTTGGGGTAAGACCTCAAAAGAAGACCACCCGTCTGTTGTATGTCAAGCAGGGGAGGAACGAGAGCCTAAGAGACTACATCGCCAGGTTCAATAAGGAAAAACTTGAGGTTGAGGACTACAAAGAGAATATTGCCATGACCGCCCTCATAGGAGGTCTTTAGAAGGGAAAGTTGTTGTGGAAACTTGAGGAAGACCCTCCAAAGTCCATGGCGGAGCTATTAGCAACTGCGGGGAAGGTCATGAATGCTGAAGAGGCCATGTTCGCTAAGTATGAAGACAAGAACAAGGTTGGTATGATCTCCTTGGGTGTTAACACCATATGCGGAGGACTTGCGGGGGTGGCTCTGAGGTAGCTACAGAAAAGCTCATGTGGCAGAGACCAAATCAGTGGCCAAACTTGAAGTGGTAAACCTGACGTCTTTCGATACTACGCAGAAGAGAAAGAAGGTAGACATAGATACTCTCGTAGTTGGGTTCTCCCGACTTGACTTCAAAGGAACCCTAGCCCCACATCATGACCCTTTGGTAATCACAACAAGAGTTTATGGATGTGAGGTGAAGAGAATTCTTGTAGACGGAGGAAGCTCAGCAGATGTGATGTTTTGGCCTTGCTTCAAGAGCCTAGGTCTTAGTAAAGCTAGGATGGTACCCTATCATCATCCGTTGATGGGCTTCTGCGGTGAAAAGGTTCATCCATTGGGCATGTATGAGATGGACGTGCTGATGGGTGATGAGTGGCCTAAGGGGTTAACCCGAAAGATCAATTTTTTCGTTATGGACGAAAAACGTCTTCTCGGCCTATAACCTCATCATAGGAAGAGTAGCCCTTAATGATTTTGAGGCCGTGCCGTCAACGGTCCATCAGATGCTAAAATTATCGACCCCCTAAGGGGTAAGGGAAGTGCAAGGTGGCCAGACCATAGCACGAGAATGCTACTTCAACTCGGCTAAAGAGAGAGAGACCCATAAGAGGGAAACCACCACTTATAACATTGACACACTTGACCCAAGAGATGAAACGAAGTTGAAGAAAGGAGAGGCCACGGAAGAGGTAGAATCCATCGTCCTCAATGAGGACGAACCGGAAAAAATCATCCAAATCGACAAAGCCTTAAAAGCAGGAATCAAGGAAGAACTGATAAATTTCCTGAGGAAGAGACAGAGTGTCTTCGCTTGGAGTCACGCAGACATGCTTGGCATCAATCCTGAGGTTATGTGTCACAAACTCAACGTGAGTAAGGATGCAAAACCATTAAAGCAAAGACGAAGAGTCTACTCTATGGAGAAGTATGACATCATCCGGGAAGAGGTCAGAAAATTGGAAGAGGCTGAATTCATCAGGGAAGTGATATACCCGGAGTGGCTATCAAATGCGGTCATTGTGCCCAAGGCCAATGGAAATTGGAGGATGTGCGTAGATTTTACTGACCTGAACAAGTCTTACCCAAAAGACAGCTACCCCTACCCCGGATCAACCAGATGGTAGATGCAACTGCAGGACATGAGCTCATGGCCTTCATGGACGCGTATTAAGGCTACAATCAGATCTTCATGGATGCTGAAGACTCGAAAAGACCGCCTTTATTACTGACAAAGGGACGTATTGCTACAAGGTGATGCCCTTCGAATTGAAAAATGCAGTGGCAACATATCAAGTCTTGTGAATAAGATGTTCGAAAACCAAATAGGCAAAACTATGGAGGTATATGTAGACGATATGTTGACAAAGAACTTAAAGGCCTGAACTCATGTGGCAGACCTGGAAAAAACCTTCAATACCATGGACCTCTACAAGATGAAACTTAACCCGACAAAATGTGTCTTCGGGGTAAGAGCTGGGAAGTTTCTTGGATTCATCATCAATCAAAGAGGAATAGAGGCGAACCCTGAAAAAATCAAGGCTTTGCTCGACATGAAGACACCTAGGAGTATCAAGGACGTTCAGAGGCTCACTGGAAGAGTGGCTGTGCTCAACAGATTTGTTTCCAGGGTGACCAACAAGTGTCTTCCGTTCTTTAAGGAGCTTAGAAAGGCCTTCGAGCGGGATAAAGAGTGTGATGAAGCTTTTGATCAACTCAAGTTATACCTCGGGTCACCCTTGCTCTTATCTCGGCCAATAGCGGGAGAAAAGCTATTTGTTTACTTAGCGGTCTCTGAATCGGCTATAAGTGCGGCCATAGTTCGGGAAGACATTGGGATCCAAAGGCCCGTATACTTCAACAGTAAAGCTCTTCAAGGGACTGAGCAGAATTATCCTCGGATGGAAAAGTTGCCATATGCCTTGATACACGCTTCAAGGAAGATGAAGCCCTACTTTCAAGCCCATTCCATGGTCATTCTCATCGACTCCCCGTTAAGACAGGTCCTCCATAAACCTGAGAAGTCGGGTAGATTGGTGACATGGGCCATTGAGTTGGGAGAATACGACCTCACTTATCAGCCCAGAGTGGCCATCAAAGGGTAGGCGCTTGCAGACTTCGTCACAGAGTTCACATGGGAAGAGACTAAGACCGAGAATAACTCAGAAATCGCAAAGGGGTCGAACGTGAACGTCTTTCGAATGCCGGAAGAGGTTATATCTAGAGAGACCAAGATGGAGAACAGATTAGAGACTGCAGGAGGGTCAAAAGTGAACATCTTCCGAGATCCGAAAGAGGTTGTATTCATGGGGACCAAGAGCAAAATGGCCGAGAATGAGGAAGACCGATACCTCTTCAGACAAGGAATAATGTTAGAAGGTGGCTTCTCATCGGATAGAGACATCTGGAACCTCTTTGTCAATAGGTCATCTTGCGAAAGTGAGAGCGGTGCGGGGTTGATACTTTCAGCCCCGGATGGTACTAACATCAAATATGCCCTAAGGTTTAACTTCAAGGCATCGAACAATGAGTCAGAATATGAAGCCATAAAAGCAGGTCTCTCATTGGCAAAGACTCTGGGAGTAGGACGACTTCTACTTCATAGTGACTCAATGTTAGTTGTTAATCAAGTATTGGGGGTTTATGAGGCCAAAGATGAAAGGATAGCCAAATACCTGAAGAGGTTGAGAATGATATTGGAGTGTTTCGAAGAGGCAAAAATGAAGAGAATACCTTGTCAAAGCAACAGTCACGCAGATGCATTGGCAAGATTGGCTTCGACAACGAAGACGGATATTCGTAGAACAGTCCCAGTCGAGATCTTGCCCAGAGCAACCATTGAAGAAGAAGATGTTAGTAACCCCTGCCTCAATCTAAACTTAGGGGATTCATGGATTGACCCCCTTATCAGGTATATCAGAGAGGGAGAACTACCGGAATGAAAGCTAGAGAGGAGGAAATTAAGATACCGAGATGCGAAATTCTGCATTATAGGAGACGTCCTATATAAGAAGGGATTCCTATTGCCTCTCCTCAGATGTTTCCGTCCCACAGAATTTCCCCGCATCCTACAGGAGGTACATGAGGGTTCTTTCTCCAGTCACATAGGAGGAAGACCTTTGGCCAAAAGAATTATTACGCAGGGGTACTGGTGGCCAACCCTTGCCAAAGATGCTGCAGCTTACGTGAAGAGGTGCGATAAATGTCAAAGATTCTCCACTATTCCCCATCAACCTCATCAGCCTATGATGTCAATCAGTTCCCCTTAGCCATTTTCAATATGGGGAATTGACTTAGTAGGACCCCTGCCAAGAGCTGCAAATAATTATCGATTTCTGATAGTTGCCATTGACTACTTCTCAAAGTGGTTAGAGGCAGAGCCGATGATCACGATTACTGAGCAGAAGACCTTCCAATTTATTTAGAAAAACATCATATGCATACATGTCCTCCCAAAAACTCTTATCTCGGGCAACGGAACCCGGTTCAAGAATTCTTCCTTGGAAAAATACTGCGAAAGAGTTGGGATAAGGCAATTTTTCTCTTCTCCTGGCCGACCTCAGGCAAACGGTCAAACCAAAGTCACTAACAGAACAATCCTAGACGGGATCAATAAGAGATTGGGGGAAGCTAAGGGAGGATGGACTGAAGAGGTTTATGATTTACTATGGGCTTATAGAACGACGGTTAGGACACCAACAGGTGAAACCCCGTTCATGTTGTCACATGGATCAGAGGCCGTCGTACCAACAGAGGCAAGGCTCCCCACTCATACGATTCAGACGTATGAACCTGATAAGAATGGGGATGAGAGAAGACTCGACCTAGATCTGATTGAAGAGAGAAGGGAAGACGCAGAAATCAGACAAGCAACTTACCAGCAGAAAGCCGCAAAATTCTACAATCAAAGGGTGAAATCAAGACCCATTATCGTGGGAGATTTAGTACTGAAGAAGATGTTACAGAAAGCAAATAAACTCCACCCAAACTGGCAAGGTACCTACAAAGTGATCGAAGAGGTTGTACCCGAGACTTATAGGTTAGAAAACCTAGAGGGGGAACCTTTTTCCAATCCATGGAATGTTGATCATCTAAAGAAGTATTACGTATGATATTGCAAGAATTTCTATGTAACATTTTATGAAGAGGTTATTAACGAGAAGATCAGTTTCCATGACAATTCTCGGTTCATTATGCTCTAGTGGTAGAATTTATGGGGATAACATCTTAGTGACGACCTCGAACCTTATAACATCATAATATAGTGACAAGGTCTGAGGTAAGACAGCACTTGGATGACCTCATACCCTTAACATCATTAATTTGGTGAAATTATTTATGGGGATAACATCTTAGTGATGACCTCAGACCTTATAACATCATGATATGGTGACAAGGTCCGAGGTAAGACATCACTTGGATGACCTCAGACCCTTAACATCATTAATTTGATGAAATAATTTATGGGGATAACATCTTAATGACGACCTCAGGCCTTATAACATCATAATATGGTGACAAGGTCCGAGGTAAGACAGCACTTGGATGACCTCAGACCCTTAACATCATTAATTTGGTGAAATTATTTATGGGGATAACATCTTAGTGATGACCTCAGACCTTATAACGTCATGATATGGTGACAAAGTCCGAGGTAAGACATCACTTGGATGACCTCAGATCCTTAACATCATTAATTTGATGAAATTATTTATGGGGATAACATCTTAGTGATGACCCCAGACCTTATAACATCATAATATGGTGACAAGGTCCGAGGTAAGACATCATACTTGGATAACCTCAGACCTTAAACATCATTAATTTGGTATAACAAAGCGTCATTGCGCCAAGACTTCAGAACATAACACATTGCATGACAAAGGAAAGCATTCAACAAACAAATCAGCAAGAGAAATAAAAACCCTCCTCAGAGGTTAACATTAAGTTACAAAATGTAAAGATAGAAAGTGACAATGTTTAAATCAGAGGTTACAACTAATCAAGAGCTACAGGATTGCTCAAATCTTCACAATAATTCAAATGTTCGCAGCCTCAGGGTTGATGGTCATATCTTCATTTTCATAGTCGAGGGTGGCCACCTCCACCCCATCGTCTCGAGCACCGACATCTTCAGTCATAGTGTCTCCTTATGGTGCAGTCTCGGTGGGTGCACCTCTCCCTCTTCTTCAACCTCCTGCAAGGCCTGAGCAAACTTAGGGTCGGCATAGCCCAGACCGATGAAGTCAGCAGCTGCAAGGCTTCCTGATTCCTTCTCCTTCATGGCAGCCCATTTGCCAGTTTCCTTAATCCCCCCTCTCTAGTTATTCAAAGCCGAAGATGAAAAATTCGTCAGAGACCTTGTACTCCTCCAAGATCTGCTCGGAGGCATCTTCTAAGACAGCCTTGACAGCAACATCGACTTTGGCTGGAGAGAGTCAGCCTGAGCCTTCAGGGCAGCGTTATGGTCTTCCCTCTGCTTATCCAAGTCCTTTTGCATCCCCTTCATGCTGGTCTCAGACTTCTTCAGAGAAGTCTTCATACGTTCCACTTCGGCGTTCAAGGTGGCTTCAGTCTTCTCGACCTCTTGGCCCTTCTGAATCAGAGGAAGCTTCCCCAAGGTCCAGTTGACATAGTGATGTATGGTGAGAATACCCTGCAGAACATGTGCAAAGATCAGACTAAGGTATGAAATAGTTCAAATGTCGATGTAACACATTCAGAAGCTATAGTTGAAGGTCTTACTTGGATGGTACGATGAAGGGAGAATTCAACCAGCAAAGGCTTATCCAGGGATAGGCAAAAGTGCTTGTCAGACTCGGTCATAACACCGTCGATATCATCCAAGGCCTTCAGACTTTGTCCAATAACACTATCACCTATCTTTAATTGCTCCAGATGAGCAATCAAGGCATCCTCAGAAGAAATGGGGATAGCACGATCTCCCCCTTTCTTCTTCTGCCTCTGATCCTCAGGGGCAGGGTCAGCAACCTTCCTCTTCTTCTTGGCCTCAGCCCTTGAGGTAGATGGAGGGGGAGGAGGAGCATTCAGTCCAGCTTTCTTTACGAGCTTTGTCAGGCGTGGGACGGCCATCTCCCACGACTCATCAGATATTCCTTTTGGGCGCTCCGTAAGATGGAAAGGTCTGAGTTAGAGAATCAGATATACATAAATTCAGAGGTATAACTTGTTGAAATAAAAAGCACTTACCAAGCTTTGTCAGAGGACTTCCCCCTAGACCAGTCTTAGAGAGGTAATAGGGGATCATCAGGTGTTCGAATTTTACAAGAAGACCATGCTCCCCTTGGTCCTGAAGGTCTTTGACCTTCTGAAGATTTTGTTGGCTAAGCCCAGGGTCGGCCCTAGCATCCATTGTAACATTTCCCCATCTTATAGGTATCCTCGGCTCTAATGAAGAAGAGGGGGCGCATGGAAAAAATTCCCGTGGCCCTGATGTAAAGAAGTAACGTGGCTTTTAGTTATGGTTTGAGGTTTGGGTAATCTGAAGCATCTTCTTATTTGACTTCTGAGCTAAAAAATGATAATAACTCGGATGGTTTCTAGCAGATGAAGGGATATAGCACCCTGTAAAGACTTGGATAGGAAGGTATGCATGATGAACAGCCCTCCATAAGACAATGGCTCCAATTATCACCCTCCAAGCATTGGGTGACAACTGGGAAGGAGCCAAGTTGATATAGGCTGATATGGACCTGATGATGGGATGGATGGGTAGACAAAATCCCAACTTGAACATCTGCTCTTATAGGCAAATCTCACCATCTCGGCCCTCATAAGCTCTCTCTTCCCTCAGAGGTCTCCTGAGTTTTATAGAGGGGCTTATGGAATATAGGTATCTGAAGGACAGGAAGTCGACCTCGCTGACTGTACTCACAATCTCAGACGCCTCAGAGATGTCAACATCACTCTCAGCATCAGCATCATCATCTAGCTCAACGTCGGCCCGAGAAGACGATGGGGCACCACCTAGAAACCTCTGAGCGAACTCAGCCCCTGTGACTGTCGACAGAGGAATGGCTTTAAGAATTGGTGGAACAGCCACACTTGGTCTAATAATTTCAACCTCTGAGGAAGAGGTCGATGTACATGAACTTTTGTGAGACGAGGCCCGACTAGAAACCTCTGCCTGATCAGGGGCCTGATCTTGTTGAATTGAGAAGTCCATGGCCTCTTGAAAAGAGTCCACGGACATAGGGTCTGAGGTGGATGACTCAGACTCAGACATCGGTGAGGGTTCAGCTGGTACCTATGCTTGGTTAACTGGCTCGAAAGGTTCAGGGTATATAACCTTCAGAGACTGAGGAAAAATAGGCCTGGGGGGAATGCCTCTGCCCTATGAGCTTCTCTTGGGCTCTTTCTACTTGTCTAATTTTTTCTAAGGACTTTTCCCTAAGAGAGGGGAACTCCTCTAAAAGTTGGTAAAGGGGTCTGAGCATATGAGGCAGACACTAGACTTATGACTCTCCTAAATTACAAACAAGATTGGCAAATGGAATTAAAGATCAAGCTATTAAACTTTGAACAAAAATGACGAAGAACAATTAAGAACAGTTCACCGGGAAAACCAATAGTTTCACCGAAAACCTCTTGAAGCTCACCAAAAAATGTAAAAGCAAAAACAAAGGCAGAAAAATGAAGAAGAAGGGATGGCAAGGGATACCTGAAGAAAAGTGATGAGAAGCAAGGAAGGAATTCCAAGGAATGACCACCCAAACGCACTTCAAATCAGAGCTCTTCTAGAGAAAGAAAGTTACAGAAATGACCAAATCAGGAGAAGGAGAGAAATGAGGAAGAAAGAGAAGAAAATGGGGACCCTTAAGTGTGAATGCATGCGTCCCAAAGCCCATCATTGCCTTGGGAGCCCAAAAGACAGCCAACATCATCAAACCTGTCAGGCACGCTATCTACTCCAGTAGCTGACACATGTTAAAAGACTATTGTCACCTGAAGAAATTCAACCTCCGGTAAATATACCCCTTAGACACCTGATCACACAGGTAACTAAGGGCTAGGGGGTGATTGATATGCCCTAAATGTACAACCTCGGTTCAGAGACATCAACCTCGACCATTGATATAGTCGATGTTGGAAGGGATTTAGAATAAGGACCAGCGGTCTCGTCCTAAGCAAGGTCGGTCATGGCCTACGTTACTACCAACCTCGTTAAAAGAGGCCCTCATGATCCATGGGAATAGTTATTCATCAGACCATCTAAGGGATGACAACCTCGGCTGGGAGTAGGCCGAGGTTACAGAAGTTATACCTCCATCAAGGCCAGCTTCGGCAGGTAATCAACCGATGTTCCTAACATATTCCCGCTTAACCTCGGCCCAGGCCAACCTTATGGTATCAACTACCTAGCCTCGGCTCCACATAAGCCGAGGTCATCATGATTAATATCGAATTGGATGACAGTTAGACTTTACCAACCTCGTACTCTTCCAGGCTGAGGTCGTGACCAGACAGATGGCCGAGCTCTTATGCGCATATGTGTGGCTGGGAACACGTGTACACAAATCAGTTATAACAAATCATTCCCCTCACGTGGGGGGAATATTTCATCATTATTCTCTACATGTGACAGTGACAGATGTCTTCATCATATTGGCTAGATCAACACACACATGCTCATTGCATGCATGGGGGGTACATTACACCCCCCAGGTACTATATATACATGTCTTCTCCTTCTTGGAAGGGGATCCGAAATTAGCAACCCTAGATGAAACTCTGTCTAAATACACAGTAGAGAGAGAAAGCTTGAGAGATTGTATCTATGGCCATTAAGCCCTCATACAGTGATACACATCATACACTTACACGTTGGATGTAGGCCTAATTGGTTGAACCACATATATTCCGATTTGAATCCTCTTCTCCTCACCTCCTTCTACTATATGTGTATATATCCTCATGCTGCCATTGTTAACATTGAATTGAGCTCACAATCACTTTGAAGGGTGGTGCCGTTTCCAGCATCATCAGATGCCACCCGTGCAAGGTGGTTGGCCTCTGAGATCTCAGCTCGGGGGAACCTCCTAATGCTAAACTCGGGGATCCTCCTAATGAGGTGTTGCACAATTGTGAGATATCCTTCCATCCTATTGCCTTTAGCCTCATAGACATCAGTGACCTGACTGATCACCTATTGATAATCGATGATGGTCTCCACATGCTGAGCCTTCAAGTCGATAACCAAGCCTAAGCTTGCAACCAAGGCTTCGTCATGTGCTTTATTATTAGAGTATTTGAATTTAAAACTAATATCAAAAGAGATAGTACATCCTTATGGTGGGTCTAGGTGGAATCATACCCCACTGCTTGAGTTGTTTGAGGAACCATCCACGTACAATACCCAAGTAAGAGAGCTGAGGTCCATTGGTTGGAATAGAGGTTTCCTAGTCTCTAGGGGTGCTGCTATAACCTTAGCCCTAGAACTCATGGGCTATTTTTCTACTTCCTCCAAATTGTTGAACTATGTAATGAAATCAACCAATGCATGTGGTTTGACAGTACTCCGAGGTTGATACTTGATGTCAAACTCACCTAGCTCTACGGACCACTTGATAAGCCTTCCAGAGGTGTCAGGCTAGTAGAGAACCATTCAGAAGGGTTGATCGGTCATAATCATAATGGAGTGGGAATGAAAGTAGTTCCTCAATAGTTTTGCTAAGATAATTAGGCAGAAATACAGCTTCTCTTTTCTTAGGTACTTGCTCTCAACCCACTGGAGGTCCCGATTGACATAGTACATGGGATATTGCATCCTAAATTCTTCTCTAATAATAGAGGACCTAACAGTAGTAGGTGAGGCAGCAAGGTATATGTACAAATCCTCCCATACAATCGGTTGGGACATCATTGGTGCGGACCATAAGTACCTTTTGGATTTATAGATAGTTTCTTCATCCTCATAATCCACCCAATTAAGAACTTTGAAAAAGCACAGACACTTTACTATGAACTTGGGGATGATTAAGTTGAGGTGATCAACCCTTCCAGCTAGACTTTGGACCTCCTTTATTATTCTTAGAGATTGTTTATCCACCATAGCTTAGATCTTCTCTAGGTTGGATTCGATGCCTCATATGGTGACTATGAACCTAAGGAACTTGCCTCTAGCAACCCCAAAAGAACACTTCTTTGGGTTGAGGATCATTTGGTTCCTTTGGAGGATAACAAAGGTCTCTTTAAGGTTTTGAATGTGGTTTTGAGCCTTTAAACTTTTGACCAGCATGTCGTCAACATAGACTTCCATGGTCTTACTAATGAGATCTTTGAAAATTGAGTTCACCACTCTCTGGTAAGTGGCACCGACATTATTTAGTCTAAAAGCCATAACTTTATATAGTAAGTACCTTTTCCTGTGATAAATGATGTCTTTTCTTCATCAGCAGGGGTCGTCCTAATCTGGTTATACCCAGAGTAAGCATACATGAAGGATAGGAGCTTGTGGCCTTCTATAGAATCTACCAATGTGTTGATCTAAGGTAGAGGATAGCAATGCCTTGTGGAGTTTAGTGAAATCAACACACATTCTATAGTTCTTGTTTTCTTTGGGCAAAAGTACCACGTTGGAAAGCCATCCTGGGTATTTGACCTCCCTGATCAAGTTGGGTGGCCAAAAGTTTATCAACTTCCTCTACCACAACATTATTTCTTTCCAAAATAAAGAACCTTTTTCTTTTGTAGGACTTGTGATTCGAGTCCATGCTCAGGTAATGGACCATGACTTCAGGATCCACCCTGATCTTATTAGAGTGGCTCTAAGCGAAGATGTCTTTATTTTCCCATAGGAAATGGATAACTTCTTCCTTGAGGGGGAGGCTGTGGTCAGCCCCAATTTGAACTTCTTTGGTTGGATCCTATGCATCGATTCACATGGTGATTAAAGCTCTGACAGGCTCACCCCTTTGTTATTTATTTTCATCGTGTGGATCCAGAGTGTCCATGTTCAACAATTCCATGTATGGGGCTTCTAGGGGAGCACTTTTTATCGAGCTTCTACTCCTTTAGAAGAGGGATACATAACGGTACTGGTTGACATCTTGAGGAGATCAAGATGTGCATTTGAGAAAGATGTAACATGTCTTTCCTGCAAATGGTGCCAAACTAAAGGGCGTTAAAATCGTAAGTGACTTTAGACCCATAGGTGCTCCCCTCTAGACCTCAAACAGGTAAAGGAAGAGAAGTGCCAAAGTAAAAGACAGAGGTATAAAGTTTTTTGAACCATGTATGAGGGTTATATGCCCACTGTCAAAGGTGTTCCACTAGTTTATTAGATTTCAAATGGAGTATTACACTCTAAGAGACCTCTTGAGCTTTGTTCAAGAAAATCTGAGGTCTTGCGACCTTTGTCAATAGCACAGAGGACCTAAGGAAGTAACAAATGGTGCAAGCAATATAAGTGGTCAAACTTACAAATATAATCTCGTGATAGTGGGTTGTGAGTATGTAACGGAGTGTAAATACTAGTGAAATGCTAGAAATCTTATAAGTCTAATTGTTAAAATTTCTTTATCTCTTTGGATGTTCTAGATTGGTCCCCTTCCACCTTCTATTAGCTTTCTATTTATAGGAGAAATCTTAGAGAGATAAAAAGTGGGTTGTCACAGCATGTCTTTGATAGCTCTGAGGTCTGAAGTTGCAAGGAGAGAGGTGGAGTGCTGGACAAAGTATTTATAAGTGATGTAAGATTGTTATTGAGTGCAATAAATGTTGATGGGAACACTCTATATAAGTAGTGTTGGCTAGTGGCGATTGGTGGAATAGTGTTCTACTTTTTACCTATTCTGACAGATTAGCAGAGGAAGCTCTATCGAGGTCTTCTGAGCTCAGGACCTTCCATATATTGCTCTTAGACAATTCTGGAGATGGTTTGGGGTGATGCACTTTGACACTGAGGGGCAAGTGGCCTGAGAAGGCCATTTTCTTTTAGACTGAGGTCTATTCTGGGTGTTAAACTTAACAAAACTTTGATTTTCAGGCCTTTGGGTTATCTTGGGGAGGTATGATGGAACGATTGACCTTTCTTAGAAGAGGGATGCATTATTAAGGTCTTCTTAAATACCATAGCTTATCCTTGAGAATGGCAGAGGCCTATGGAACCAAGTATCACTCTATCTGAGGTCTAAGAGCAGTTGAGGATGCTCTTTTCTTATCTGGGGGTGTTTGAAGGGTTTTTAGAGTCTTTGGAAAGTCAAGGGGTTAAATAGGGTATCATCATTTACAATAAGGTAAAGGATGGCACGAAGAAGGTCATGATCACTTCCTTCAAAATTGGTTAGCCAAAAAACTCCCTATTATATTCGCCACTTACCAAGAAAGCACCAAATACCATTGACAACCTCATGCCAAGGATAGAGAAGTGTGATAAAGTGAAGGATGTTGTTACGGGAACAAACCAGGGCAACACTTGAGTAAAGTAGAGAAAAATGGAGATAAATATGTTGCCTCCAAGAAGGGGATAGAGAAACATAACAATGAAAATAGTGGGGCCGAAAATTCTAACATGGCAAAATCTCAAAAGGCTATTAACATAATTTTTAAGGACACAATATACAAGATCCTACCCAAAATTAAGGATCAACAATATTTCGAGTGGCTAAGAAAAATGTTTAGAGATTCATCAAAGAGAAAGACCGCCCAAAGATGCTCTTATCTTAAGTACTATGGGAATAAAATAGATAATTATAAGGCTTTAAAGTCAAACCTAGAAGATATAGCTTAAGCTAGACATCTGGAAGACTATGTAGAGAAAAGCAATGAATTACTAGAAACTAGACTACATTATCGATGATGACGAGATGGGGCATATATTAACTGGGATTCATGAGACCTCCAGCCCCAACCAGATTAAGAGAAATGCATTCAGGGTGGAGGTACATAAGATCACCGTTGTAGTAGAGGTCTTATAGATGAACCAAATAAAGTTGACCATCGAAAATAAACACCGACTAGAGGATGTGGACTACACCAAACACACAGTCTTCACTGAAGAAGACTTGGTCGGGGTTAAAAACCACCACCAAGATGCGTTAGTAATCATGCTTAGGATCGCTAAATATGATGTGGAAAAACTCCTTGTCGACTAGAAGAGTTCATCGGAAGTCATGTATCTTAAGTATTTCAACCAACTTAACTTTATCTTGGGGGATTTAAATGAAGCCATCATCCCACAATATGGATTTGCTATTATAATGACATGTCCTTGGGAAAGGTAGTGCTCCCAGTCAGGGCGAGAGGCATCCCAAAACTTATTAAATTATTGGTCATCGACATATATTCTTCATATAATGCCATCTTAGGAAGGAGATGGTTGCATGAAATAAAGGTAGTTCCTTCCACCTATCATTAAAAGTTCAAATGCATTATTAACTACAGAGTAATGGAGATACATTTAAGCCAGGCTTCTTCTTAACAATGCTTTACCGCAACAATCGAACCTAGGCAGGAAAAGAATAGGGAAAGGGTGGAGAAGAATACTCTAGCCGAGGTAGCCCCGACAAAATAATAATTACATTACGAGTGACTTGAGGTGGATGATACTACAGTCTCTCCCACTAATATGGCCATGGAACCTCTCAAAGAAGTACCATTTGATGATGATTATCCTCATAAGATGTTCCCCGTTAAAAGTACCTTAACCAGCGATTAAAATAGTGAATTGGTCATCTTCTTTAGGGATAATAATGATGTGTTTAATTAGGAATCGCATGACCTGCACATCATAAGGCCGAAAGTTATGTGACACGAGTTGCATGCCAGCTCATCCTATTCACTGGCAATACAAAAGTCTCATCAAACAGCACCCGAAATAACAAAGCAATTGAAAATGAAGTGGGAAAAATTATGCACGCAAGGTCCTTCGATGAAGTTCAAATCCGTTGATAAATTTTAACCCCATAATGGTGAGGAAAAGAAGTGGAAAGTGGAGAGTTTGTATTGACTTCACTTACCCTGAAAAAAGCATGACTAAAGGATAGTTTTCCTTTACTAAAAATATAACAATTCATCGATGCCACAACCATCCACTAAAGAATGAGATTTTTGGATACATATTAAGGTTATCACAAAACCCCTATATTTTGATCAAACGGGGGAAAACATCATTGATCACCATTCTTGGCTTACATTGTCATACCCTAATGCCTGTAGGACTAAAAATGTAGGGAAAAACTACTAACAGCTGGTGACAAAGATGCTTAGAGAATAAATGGGAGATGCAGTGGAGGTGTATATATAGATGACATGGTAAAAAGAAAGTAGAAGATGAACCACATTTTCGATCAAAGAAAGACCTTTGGGGGGTTTCAACACTACCAAATGAAGATGAATGCTATGAGGTGTTCCTTCTAAGTTCAGTTTGACAAGTTCCTCTTCTATAGAGTTAGAAAAAAGGGGATCGAAGCCGACCCTGAGAATATTGAAGTTTTGAGAGATATTCAACTTCTTAGAACATTAAAGGAGGTCCAAAGTTTACTGGAATGATCTCCGCCCTCAACCATTTCATTTAAAAATCCTTTGAGCGATGCAGAATTTTCTTCCAAATGTTAAGGAAAAAAAGAACGAGATATCGAACGACAAGTGTTAGACAACACTAGAAGAAATCAATGAGAAAACCACCCCTCCTTACTATTCCAGAATATGGAGTCTTAATACTTGTAGCTTTTGGTATCCGATCATGCAATATGCTTGGTTTTGGTTGCAAGGAGGATGGGCATTAGGATACAAACTACTAATCCAAAAAAACACTGATTGAGGCCAAAAATGAATACCTCCTCTGGAAAAGTTGTTATACTCACTCATGGTATCCTCTAGGACATGTAGTCACTACTTTGAGGCGCATTCAATCATAATCCTAACATCTTCTCTAAAAGGTCGACCTTTTTGGACGGATGTCCAAATGATTAGCAGAATTAAGAAAGTTTGGTATCCATTATCATCCTAGGACCATGGTGAAAGGGTAGATACTAGAAAATTTCATCGTTGAATTTACCTAAGATCAGCAGCGCAGAGTAGTCCCCACTAACAACGAGGTAGCTAGCCAAGGGGGACACTGAACACACTAACAAATTGATACTTTTTATCGATGGGGAATCTAATTCCAAGGGAGTTGGTATGGGGATAGTACTGATCACTCTAGAAAATATTGTCCTCAAATATGCCATATGCCTTGGGTTTGAATCATCAAAAAATGAGGCCGAATACGAAGCACTAATAAGAGGATTAAAGAAGGCCTTTTCGTTTGGCGCCACACACCCTTATTTCTTTTATGTCTCAATGATGGTATCAAGCCATATATCAAGAGACTAAAATGCTAAGGACAAGCACATATCAACTTACCTAAATAAGTTATTGGAGTTGGTCACCAAGTTCTAGCACATGAAGGTGCAACCATTCCTAATAGGGACTAACAAACACGAAGGTGCCTTGGACACCTGAACTTTGGTTGTCAATTCTGACCTCAAAAGAACCATTCAAGTGGAATACCAAGATCAACTGAGCATAATAAGAAATCCAGGAGCCAAGCATATATTTCTTATAGAAAAAGTCTTAAATGGATGGCCCAATAGTAAGATGTATCAAAGAAGATGCCTTATTAGGGACAAAAAGGGTCCCGGTAGATTAGGGTGAAAGTTGATCACTTCTACCTATCTCTCGAAGAGAATCTCTACAGGAACTCGTTCGCAGGACCCTTCGATGATGTGTTCATCCCAATTATGTTAGTTATGTACTACTTGAGTTTTATGAGGGGATATGTGATAGTCATGCATGTGGGGAGATCATAAGAGTTTTAAGAAATAAAATAAGGATAGTGGTGGACATATATGCAAAAGTATGCAATCTCTTATTTAAGGAAGTGCTAGAAATGCCAAGTATTATCGTCGTTGATTCATCACTGGCTAACGACCTAAACTCTTTAACCCGCCCCTAGCCATTAGCCCAGTAGGGACAGATATAGTGGGACCACTACCCACTGCACCAAGAAATCAAAAATATCTCCTGGTCGGCATTAATTACTTAACTAAGTGGATTGAAGGTGAGTCCCTATTAAATATTATAAATGTATACATGATTAGATTCATCTAAAAAAAGCATCATAACCCACTTTGATATACCTAGGACCCTCATCATAAACAACGGAACATAATTTGAAAGAAAAGCTTTCCAAGAATTTTTGCACTAACCAAGGCATTACTACATCTCGATGGAATAACTACAAAGAAACGAATAGGCAAAACTATTAAACAAAACGGTTTTGGATGGAATGAAAAAAAGTTTGGATAATGCCATTGGTGCATGGGTGGACAAGCTTCCCTATCTATAATGGGATTACCTAATCACGCTCAGAAGGTCGACGAGGGAAACACCCTTCACCTTAGCCTGTGGGATTGAAGCAGTAATTCCTATGGAAGTTGGCCTGCCAACCATGAATACAATTAGTGTTGACTGGGAAATGAAAAACGAGATGATCGGTGTTGAGCTTGATCTCCTAGACAAAAGAAAAGAACAGGTTCATAACAAGTTGGCATCCTAATAAGCAAAAATTAGGCAAAAATACAACAAAATGTGAATCAAAGGAAGTTTTAGGTCGGGGATTTCTTTCTTCGAAAGATTGTCGACAAGGTCGGGAAATCTTCAGATGGGATACTAGTCCTTAATTAGGAAGAGTCGTTCATGGTTACCAGAGACGTCTTGGAAAGGGTATACCACCTAGAAACAATGTAGCGTAAATCAAATCCCCAAGAATGTAAGGGAAAAACTATTTTAATGTTTCAATTTCTAACCTTAGATAATTTTACATTCCAAAATTGAACTTATTATGGTAATAATGATTGTTCCAAGTAGCAGGAAGTCATCCTCCCATGTTTTCTTGATTATGACTAACTAAATGCTTACTGAAACTTCTTAAAAAATATTGGTCTCCATCAAAGTAATCATATAGCTCAAATAGGTAATGACATATAAGGCACTATGTTTTTTCACAAAACATAAAAGACTGACGAATGTAATTGAAAATACCTAAGGGATAAATATATCCAATCAGTTTGATCGGTAAAACCCTTGATGTGTGAATTACCCCACAAAAATGCGCATTCTCACTAAATTGATATTAGGCCTAAGGATAGTTGTGACGACACCACCTAAAACGTAAACTCGGGGATCCTAAAAAAAAACACTACAAAAGTAAGTGTAGACACCCGTCTCACCTTTTACACTCCATGTAGGTTCCTCAAGAGTCCTCATCTCTTGGACCTCCATTTTTCATACGATACATAGCCTTAAGCACCTGCTTGACCCTTAAGTCCAGTTTGACTTTGGTCAACTATCATACCCGAGAGTCTAGTCAGAATTGAAATCATATAATTCTCAATTATTTTCCAACGGATTTTACTGTGCATAAATTGAACACTTGAATCAAAAGATATGCTTTAAAAGGTGATTTTGGTCTATAAGACCTGCCTATAGGCATAACAGCTCACTCGCCTATAGGCAATTCGGGTGCCCTGCTCACCAACAGGTGCCTTGAGGATAGTCAAGTCATTTTTTCCCTTTAGGTTTCCCTTATATAAAGACCCCCTGACCTCAAGGACATCGAAAGCGGTGCAAAAGCATAACTCATTTAAAAATCTAAAAAAATCCTTTATTTTTTTAACATTACCCACACCATCATCTAACATTCCTCTTTCCATATCATTCTATTTTAGAATTTTGCAACATTGAAACAGACCTTCAAACATCTTATCTCTCAATTTTTTTAAGGTTAAAAAGTATCTCTAAACTCTTAATTATCTCATACTTAGATTAATATTTCTTCTTATTCACTCATATTATTTGTGCTCCATTTTATTATTAATCACCTTAATTACCATTTTATCTTAGTATATATCTCTCAAATTATATTTTATAAATTACAAAAAAAAAATATAGTTTATAGCATATTTATTAATATAGTAGTGTTTGGTATTTTTTTCACACCAAAATGGTATACTCGTTTTTAGAATACTAATCGCCACTAAATTGGAAATATGGAATAAATCCACCCCCATGTTTATTTTCAAACTACATGAACTTTGATTCCTTTTTATGAGGATACACGGGCCTCCCGAATTGATTTTGGGATTCAAGTCCATTGTTACTTATTTTCATTCTCTTAGTTCATTTTAGCTAGCCTTTACTTCTTTCTTATTTTCTTTAGCACTCTATTTTATCGTACTCACTCTTTCATTGTGAGGTTACGATTATTGAAATTTTGTTTATATGTTTAAATTCTTTTTTATGTTATATCCTTTTTGTTATCCTTTTTATAAGCTATACATATATTCAGACTCATTTACCTATAGTGAGTATTCTTATAATCAAAGTTTAGCTCATATTTTATCTTCGAGGGATGATTCGTGTGTACCTCTTCTATGGTGATATGTTAAAAAAAAAATTATAACAAATCAAAAATATGGAAAAATTAGAAATAATAAATAAACGGCGTCTTCTTTTATTCGAAACGCTTCGTGATCTTCAACCAATTATGTGCTTCAATATAATTACCAGGAGTAAGCGCTATAGCATGTTTCCAATACTCAACGGCTTGATCGAACCAAGCCTCCGCAATTTCAGAATCTCCCTCTCGAAACTCCCTATTCACAGACATATTATGCTTGCCTACACGTTCACCCTTATTTCAAACATATACACTCACACATGTTATGTTTGCACACATGTCCATGCTTATTTCACACATGTACACTCACACATATTACGCTTGCATATACATTCATACTAATTTCACTCTTGTATATTTCACATATGATCACTTTATTCACACATTTTTTTCAGGCACATATTTTGATTTACTTATACCACTGTTCTAAAAAACCCGCCTAGGCACGCCTAGGCTTGAGGCTTGGAAGAAACGCCTCGCCTTAAGATTTTACGCCTTATTCTTGGTAAAACCCTTAAGGCGCACTATTTTTCTAAAACCAACAATGTTTCAGTGAAACTATATCGCCTTTTAAAGATTTTTTTTACAAATCGGATCATTGTCTCATCCAAAATAATCAAATAGTATTTTAATTTGCAAATATTCAGACATATTTTTATAATATATACAATTTTAGTATTTTAATAGCCTTGTTATGATTAAAAAATATTAAAATATAATAAGAAGGCCTAAACGCATTTTCATGTTTTTTTTACGCCTAAGGCCCGCCTAGGTTTCTAAGGCTTAAGGCTTGGCCTCCACGCCTCGATCACGCCCCGCGTTTTTTAGAACCTTGACTTATACACGTTAAAAATAGAGAAGGCGAATATACATATATACCTATAAAGACCGAAAGGGCAGAACAGGTGCTTAATGGCTTCCTTCTTTATAACTTAGTCTCTAGTCCCACATCTCATTGGTTTTGTATAGATCAATTTTCTTTGTAGCTTCATTTCAACGTTACTTATTTTAAAGGAACAAATTAATGTTTAATCCATAAGAGCTACTTATATTTTGCACTTAGTCCGCCTTCTTTTTATGTTCCAAAAAGTTCTTTGTCTAATTTTTTGACATTATTTTCTTAAGGCTTAAGATAAGACAAGTAAGAGTGGTTGTTATTGTTTTATTTGATGAGGAACTTTTTGAAACAAAAGTGTTGGACTTAATGTTAATTAAGAAAAATAATTGCCCACCATATCCATCACAACCATGTATAACATGAGGTAATCCTGGTGACTCTATTTGGAGTCCATATATACATAAAATATTTCTAATACGATCCTATGGGTAATGAAAATCAACCTGCAAGAAAAAGGGTGCTTCGCAAACTAAGGGTGCCAAAGCGAGCATGCTCGTATATCAATTGATATGAAACCATGGCTCCGTTGAAACATGGCTTGTTAGGGAATGGTACCCATTAGGAGTGGTAATTGGGTGGGTTAGTCGGATTTGGATTGCGTCACTAATGGGTCAAGGCTTAACGAATCAAGTCCAAATTTGTCGTTCATAGTAGGTACAATTATGTTTGGGTCGGGTTGGGCCGAGTTTACCCATTTGACCCATGTTTGAGCATATAAAAATTTTAATTACTTTATTTTTAAAGTGAAAAGATGTTTCTCTCTAAAAAAAATTTACCTCTAAATTTCATTTGACATTATCTCTTTAAAAGTTCATCTTTCTAAAGTTATAACATATTTGCTCTCTTTAAAATGTCTCTCTAAATTCTACTGTAGGATAAGAAGAAAATTACAAATTTTGATAGAATCTTTTTAAAAGATGCATTCAAAGGGGAAGATTCATTTAAAAGGAGAAAGAGAAATTAGTTTAGAGATAAAGGAATATAATTTTAGAGAGAGAAAATAATGGAGAAAGAAACGAATTAGCAATTAGATATGGAAATGTTTGTCGAGATAGAGAGATTACAATTTGAGAGGAAGATTCTTTTATAAGAAAGAAATAGTCAACATTTTAGAGAGAGATTACAATCTAAAAATAAGTAACATTTTTTAGTGAGAGGAAGAGTTAGCATCTTAAAGTAAAAAATTAAGAGATAAATTGAAATTGAAGTTACTAAAAGTTAGTATACATAATTTAAGTTGATGAGTAACCCAATAAGAACATAACTTAACTCTTAAATTAAAATGAGTCATATTGGGTAACTTAATGACACCTATTCATTAAATGGATTGTGTTGAGCTAGGTTGGGTTTTCTAAGGACGAGTTGAGTTGGGTAAATACGTTGGGTTGGTTTTTACCCCCCCCCCCCCCCCCCCCCCCCCCACACACACACACGGGTTAATATTCTATTATCACAAGATATATTATTTTCCCGTTTCGGGAATTCGGGTCATAATATTGTCACATGAAGGCTAATGTTATTTGGTTACTTTATTAAACAAATGTCCGTGCATCTATAGATATATATAAAATTGTCAGTTAAACCTTGGTACGACATTTATCGCATTTTGACACTGTCACGTGTACAAACTATTAATCATTGCATTATCTAAATTAAAGTAGACATATACGTATTTGATCAATACATGCATTGAGTTGGTTCAAGTATTAAGAGATTCATGTATAGAAGTCCAAAAGGAACATGTCTACATTAACTGTAATAGATATATGTATTTAGATAGATATGTTTTAAAGATCCCATAAATACCCATGTAATGTTGTTATTTGAAGTGAAATCATAAAAAATCAAAAATATTATGTGAGTAGTAAAACAAATTTCTCTTCTCATATTGAGTATTATTTATCAAACATTGAGTGTTATAGCGTATTTCATTCTCTCTCAATTTATTTATTTTTTTAGCAGTCATGTATTTGCATGCCTTAACTATATTCTCTTTCACAATGAGTATCCAAAAAGTATCCTTTTACGGCCACCCTGCAAGCTAATGATAATGAATAATTCATATAGAGAGGTGCACATTCAGTTCTACTATATATTATTATTCATCCCCTCAAAAACAAAATTTCCAGGGAAGCCATAACAGTACACTATTTTTAAGGAAAATGGAGTAAAAGAAAAAGATAAAATTAAAAAAATTAAAAAGAAAGAAAAAAAAAAAAAAAGATGGTTACCTATCTACACAAAGCAGAGAAAATCCCCCAAGGACTGCAGCCTCTAAAATAGAAGACATTTGTACAAGAAAGCAAGCATTATTAATAGACTTCCACATTCCATTGTTCTGCCTTCTTCAACTGCCTCTTGTACTCGATCCAATCAATGCCTGAAAAACAGAGCATATATCTATTTAGATCATTTTCAGAGGTAATTGCAAAATTTGAGCTCACGTCATTTTTCATCAATTCACAGCATGCACATTTGTCACATGGGGTTGTATTCAGTAAATAAAATGTGCAATGCGACCGTCGCTGTGGTGCATTTTAGTAAAATGTGTTCTGACTTGAGTCTGAATTTAAACCAATTCAGACTTAAGACGTACCAAATAATGTTTATTTTTTAAATGATTAAGAGGCTAACAGCTATTTTTGTCTCTAAATGATTAAGAGGTAAATGAACCTCTGAAGTCTGAATTAGTCTAAATACATCTATTCAATTGTCCATTCAGACATAAAAACAAATATATTTTTCAGATTTCAGATTCAGACTTTAGCCTTCAGATGGAAAAACAAACGCAACCAACTTAAATCTGACACGAGAATTGTCATATTTTGCAAACGCTTGGGTGAAATAAACATGACATTTACGCTTGGAGCTAATTTTTTATGTGAATGGTTTTATACAAATTAATGTGTATGCAATGTGAACAAAATAATGGCCCACCATGTCCACATTTCTTACCATCTCTAGCAGCCAATGACACCATTATGTCATCAATTCCCTTCTCCATTCCCTTGAGTCCACACATGTACACAAAAGTGTTGTCTTTCTTCAGCAATTCCCATAGCTCTTCTGCGTATTGAGCCATCCTTGTTTGGATATACATCTTTTCCCCTTTCTCATTAGTTTGCTCTCGGCTCACAGCAAAGTCAAGTCTGAAGGTATCTGGGTTCTTCTCCTTCATTAACTCAAACTCCTGTTTCACCATCACAAGAGGGTACAATCATCATTTAAGCTTGTTAATATTGGATTTTATTCGAGGGGATTTTTTCAGTTCTAATTTGACAAGGCAGGAAATTGTTTCTTTTACCTCCTTATAGAGCAGCGAGCTACTTGTGGGAACACCCAAGAAAAGCCATGCCAAACCATTGAACTGCAAATGTTTACAATCACACACATTGTTGGCCCCATATGAAATAAATTAGTTTCTACGAATTATGAAAAATTTAATAAATTTCAAAGTCATTTTTGTGTTGAAAATGTTTGTTTAATCTATTATTCATATTATGCTCAAAATAATCTATCCCAAACCGGGCTGTTATCATTTCAGTGATGCCATATGTGATATTTACGACAAGCGTATACTTATTATATGAACAGGAGGGACCTATTTCCAACTAGAGGCTTTTTTTTAAATACATGAACAGGTGGGCAATTGAATCAAATTCCTTATGGACACGTAACCTACTTGAAGAGATAGGTTAGCAATCGAGATTGTCTGTGCACATCATGTATAGTCTGCTATTCAAATTGCCTCTATGGCTCGTTTGGTCTATGGTAAAATATATTTCACCACAGTAGAGAGTAAAAAGATGAACAGTATTTTCATCTAGTCAGAGTAGATATTTTGTTTTTATAAAATTGTATATAGTGCACATGCTATAAATATATAAGCTTCAACAAGTATGGTGAAGAAGTTAAATACCAAATAGGTGAAAATAGTTTTCAATGAAAACAGGAAATATAGAAGTGTTCTTTGGGCACAGTTTTGTTTCAATTCTTGCATTCACCTTGATCAGATGCGGGGCAGGTTATACAAAATGCTCCGTAATTTTCATTTTTATCTGCATATATACAAGTCTTTAAATGAAAAAGTTCCTGAAATGATTATTATTAGTTCACATTCTACACAAACCTGGTAGTCTTCATGCTTCTCAAAGAACATTTTCCACAAAAATGATCGGAAAGGAGCAATACCAGTTCCAGTTGCAAGCTGAAACAGAGAAAGACAAGAAGAGAGAAGAAAAAATCTATTAATATCAAAGCACATACACACACACGTACACATGTTTGAAGTCATAAATTGAAAACATGCAGTGGAAGAAGTATATATACCATTACAACTGTTGCATTAGGATCCTTTGGCATAAGCATTTCTTTTCCTACTGGTCCAGTTATCTTCACTTCAGAACCAGGCTTCAAGTCACCTGAAAGCCCCAACATTTTAAGCTGGATGGACACATCATATGGAAAAAAAAGGTCGTACCAGTGGACAAGGCTCTCGCTTAACCAGGGAAGGAGGCAGGTGGGGGCTTGAGCCCCCACGTTTTTTTTTTTTTTTAAATAATTTTTTTAGGGGTAAAAATTGATTTGTGTATAAACTTGGGGTAAAAACATAAATATCTTACACTCTTAAAGGTTAAACCTATTTTGAGACAGCAACATATTTTGACAGCCGCTACTTGATCGAACTTCATTCTTCTTCCCTCATTTCATGCCTCTCCCAAGTTAACTTCCAATCAAACTCCATTCTTGATTCTTCCAACTTCCTCTCTCATTTGATTTTTGGTAGCAAAGCAGCAGCTACCCGTACTAGGCTACTAGGCTATTAATAGCAGGTAACTCTTTTATTAACTGAGTTAATTTGGTTTTTGGTATCTATTCTTCTATCCATTTGGTTAATTTAACTCTATTAATTGTTAAGTCTTTTATTAACTCTTTCACAATAGTTTAGACTAATTTCAAATTAGTAATTTTTTTTGTTTATTTAAAGAGTTGGTATTTAGTTTAGTTGGTTTGGTACTATTGTTTTGTTTATTTAAAGAGTTTAGTTGGAAATTAATTTATTTAGTTTATGCACTGTTCTAAAAAACCCGCCTAGGCTTCGCCTAGGCACGCCTAGGCTTGAGGCTTGAGAGAAACGCCTCGCCTTAAGATTTTGACGCCTTATGCTTGGTAAAACCCTTAAGGCGTACTTTTTCTCTAAAAACAACAATGCTTTAGTGAAACGATATCGCCTTTTAAAGATTTTTTTGCAAACCGAACCATTATCTCATCCAAAATAATCAAATAGTATTTTTATTTTCAAATATTCAATCATATTTTTATGATATGTACAATTTTAGTATTTTAATAGCCTTGTTATGGTTAAAAAATATTAAAAAGACCTAAACGCCTTTTCACGCCTTTTTACGCCAACGCCCGCCTAGGCTTCTAAGGCTTAAGGCTTGGCCTCCACGCCCCGCGTTTTTTAGAACCTTGAGTTTATGTAGACTAATTTGAATGGGGGTTGTGTTTGTATAATTTTATGCCATCATTTTTTGGGAGATATTAATGAACCTATTTTTTTTGGGTATGTTAATGAACAACCTATTTTTTGGGGAAAATGCTTTGTGTCCCAAACAATTTCCCCAAATAGCATTAAGTGTTATACCTTGTGGTATGGGTCCCGCCAGGGCACAACTCATTAATGCTATTTGGGGAAGATTTTGGGAATTTATTTGGTACCCATAGCATCCCTCATTTTTTTAGGATATTAATGAACCTAATTTTTCTTGTCAAATCAGTCAACGTATAGAGAGATTTATTTTTATTTAGGTCAAATCAGTTAAATTTAGGACGAAATATTGGCTTAAATATTTATTTCTCTTTTCATTAGATTAAATAAATTACCTTATTTTTGTCAAATACTCAAAAACAACCTCAAAAAATTCGGCTTGGAGGCTCCCGCCCACGAACCCCCGGTCATCACCGCTAAATTAGCCCCCACAAACGACAATTCCTGGCTACGTCCCTGCGCTTAACTGCAGGATCTAAGAGAGGCAAAAGTCGGCTAGCCTTGCCTCCATATATAGAGAGGCTGCTCCCACGTTTCGAACCCGAGACCAACCGTAGCTTGGGTGAGGGCATTGCATCAATGTACGACCTCTAAGGATGGACCCATCATATAAAGCCTTTTTTTTCTTTACTAACATATAAAGGAAAAGAATATCAGCAAGATGAGCAAAATTTGATTTTCAGAAAAATGTTTAGTAATCATAATTAAGTAAAGATAAGATCATATTAAATTAGAGGGTTATGCATTCTTACACAAGAAATTTGAGCACACTCCTTTAACGACTTCCCCTTGGTCATTGGTGTACACGAGCCTTTTTACACACAAAGAAACCTGTGAAACATCAAGTTCAGGCAATTTGAAAAATCAGCGAGCAAATCCCATGATATTCAAATGAATTTTGATCTCGATTGTTGATAATACCAAAATTGCTTCGTCCTAAACAAATTTGATGAGTTATTTGAACGTTGGCCCTCATTGTTTAGTATTGTAACCCTGTTGCTCAAATATTTAAATAATATTGGTTTGGCACCTAAAGTGTCATAAAAACTGAAAACATCATTAAGGTTCTAAAAAAGAGTCGTAACAAAGTATTCATGGGACTTTTGGATGCCAAAAACTATAATTTTCCCAATACACTAAACAAAATGAGGGTCAAAGACCAAAAAAACAAAAATTGATTTTTGAAAAGCGGACAACAGAGTAAGTAGAACTTATCACCTCAAATTGCAAAGGTGCTACCCCAAAAACATGCAATTGAAATAATTACCACATAAAGAAATTCCTCAAAACTTATTATCAATTTTAAGTGTGTGACAAGATTTCTATACAAATGGCCCGTTTTGTTAGATGATATAGACTATTTTTAACATACTCAGTCTATAAATTCATAATCCATTGAAGATAATATGTCCAAAATAAAGCTGCAATACCAAATATAAATTTTGAATTAAAAGCTTACAGTTTTGGAGTCTCCAAAGTCACCAAGGGCACTGCTAGCAATTGAGTACAACCTCAGCTTGTGAGGCTTCCCATTCTTGTCAATACCATCAGGAATTACCCCAATCGATTGCCCTTCTCTGTAGGGTACTTCTCCTGATCACCCCAAATCAACAAATCAATTCCAAAATAACTAAAAAAAATGATATTTTATAAAATAAAAGAAGACAAAAGAGTTAAAGGCCATTATACCCTCAGTGCTGAAAACCATGTGCCAAGTTTCTCCGGGAGCATCATCACCAGTGATCTTGGTGTTGAGAAGGCACCTACCAGTGTAGGGATTCTTGGGCTTGAACTTGTTGACAATCACACCTTCATCCTGCTTCTTGGAGATTTTCTCAACCTTGACTGGAGCCTCTGTTGTGACCTGGGCTCTGATGGATCCCAATTTCCCATTAACAGATACATTTTTGTAGTACAATGGAACCTGCATAACCAAAAATCCAAATCACAACCCCAAGTAATTACTTTTAATAAAAATAATAATAATAATAATAATAATAATAATAATAATGATGATGATGATGCCCATATAAACCTTGATGAAGTTGATTCTTTCCGGTGAGATGATGGAGGTTCTGGTTTGAAGGGGAGAAGATGTGGAAGATGGGAGAGAGACTGCAGCACTGACTGCAGTGGCCATGTTTTGTTTTTGTTTATGGTGTGAAGAAGAGATGAAGAGAGAGAAAGGTGTGATGATATATGTGAGACAGAACAGTGAGGTGTTAGCGGATTAAGTAATGTATTGGGTGGAGGAGATTGGAAAGCCAATGCAGTGGCAGATATAAGGATAAGAAAATGTTAACTGAATTGATTCTCAAGTCTCACCCCTTGGTTCTTTACATAGATTGTGGCCATACACTTCATTTCATTCGTCATGCGCAACAAAACAGTTTTAAATAGGGTTATTCAGATTTGGCCCATTATTTTTATCTTTTTGGATCCTTGACCCCTATCATTTGCAGTTTTTTGGGGGTCTTATTCTCATTAGTTTTTTCGATCTCTATTTAGTCGTGGAAAATATTTTTTTGTTTTTAGCTTTTATTTTTATTTTCACTTTTTATTTTTTGTGAAAAATTTTGAAAAACTAGAAAATGCGTTCATTGGTTGAAAATATGAAATCATTTTCTACGTGTAAATATTCAAAAACTGAAAATTTTGTTCAAAAATTAGAAAACGCGTTCATTCGTTAAAAATATAAAATCATTTTCTACATGTTAATATTCAAAAATTGAAAATTCTATTCAACCCTCAATCCCCCACCCCACCCCACGCGCGCGCGCATTAAGTACATTCCATAATCATATAATCAATGTAATAAAAATAATCATGCACACACCAAAAAATATTATGCAAACGTATGTTATTAGATAACAAGAAAAAAATATTTCTCAACACGAATAATAAAGTACACACATGACACTTTAATATTGTATTAAATGATAATGCAAGTCTAAGCTGTCAATGCAGTTAATTTCTTATACATTAAGAGTGTGTTTGATAAAAAAAAGATGAAAAATAAGGGCTAAGAATTGAAAACTTGAAAATATTTTCCATGGAAAACAATTGTTGGTGTTGTTTGATTGCAATTATTTTTCAGGTGAAAAATGTTATATTTTCCATCTTTTATGTGTTTGATTCCCAATATTTTCCATGATAAAAAAGTAGAAAATATATATAAAAAAAGAAAATTAATAAAAAACCTAGAAAATTAATAAAAATAACAAAAAAAATATAAAAAATACAAAAAATGAACAAAAATTAAAAAAATTAAAAAAATACAGAAAATAAATATTAACCCCAAAATGAATTTAAAAAAAACTAGAAAGATGTATTAAGAGTATTAAGAAAAAATAAAAAAAATAATAAAAACCAAATCCACCAAACCCCCACCCCAACCCTTAACTGTTTCGTCCCCCTATCGCCAGGACTGTTCTTTTTTTTTTTTTTCTAATTCTATTATTTTTTTAATTTTTTCTGATATTTGCATTTTTATTAGGTTGCTAGGGTATCTATTAATTTCCATTTTTTGAGTACTTTTTTGTTTTCTTTTATTTTTTACTTAATTAATAAAATTTTGACTTTTTAATAAATTTTCGGGAGTTCTTTTAAATTAATTCAGGGGATAATATTTATTTTCTATTTTTTTAATTCATTTATGCATTTTTTCATTATTTTTTTTTATTGATTTCTCTTTCTTTTTTTATTTCCCGAGATTTTTATTTTTATTTTGTGGTTTTTTTAAATCAATTTTGGGACTAATATTTATTTTATGTATTTTTTTTCATCATTTCATTTATTTATTTTTGTTTTTTAAATTTTTGAGCGTATTTTTAATTTTCTGTTATTTGTTTTCTTAATTAATAAGTTTCTTACTTTTTAATAAACTTCTAGGTGTTTTTTAAAATTAATTTTGGGGTTAATATTTATTTTCTTTTTTATCCACTTTCTGGATTTTTTTCATTATTTTGGGGGTTTTATTCACTTTCTGTATTTTTTTCATTATTTTTGGGTTTTGATTCACTATTTGGATTTTTTTCATTATTTTTGGGCTTTGATTCATTTTTTGGATTTTTTAAATTATTTTTGGGGTTTTATTCAGTTTTTGTAATTTTTTTCACTATTTTTGTTTTTTTTTTTATTATTTTGGGTGTTTTATCCATTTTCAGGATTGTTTTCATTATTTTTGGTGCTTTATTGACTTTTTGTATTGTTTCCATTATTTTTGGGTTTATATTCACTTTCTGGATTTTTCTCATTATTTTTGGGTTTTTTTTTGGATTTTTTTCATTATTTTTTGGGTTTTTATTCACTCTCTGGATTTTTTTTCTTTATTTTTTGGGTTTTATTCACTTTTTGTATTTTTTTTCATTATTTTAGGGGTTTTATTCACTTTTTGGATTTTTTAATATTATGTTTGGGTTTTTATTCATTTTCTGGATTTTTTCATTATTTTGGGGGTTTTATTCACTTTATGTATTTTTTTCATTATTTTTGGGTTTTATTCATTTTATGGTTTTTTTCCATTATTTTTGGGGTTTTATTCACTTTCTGTATTTTTTCACTATTTTTTGGGTTTTATTCACTTTCTGGATTTTTTTCTATATTTTCAAGATTTTTTATCAATTTTTTGGGTGTTACAATTCTTTTTCAGAATTTGAGTGTAAATGTGGTACAAACAGAAAAGATGAGAGAAATGTGTCTCCATGTGTAAATTGGAGGAGAGATATGGAATATATGATCACCACTTTTAAAATGGGATGAGAGAAATGGGTCCTTCTTTTAAAACGGAAAAATAGAAAACATAAAAAAAAAAGTTTTCCATTTTTGTGGAAAAATAGAAAAATGAAAAATTATTTTTTGATTTGAAAAAATACCTTATTTGAACACTTTCTCTATTTTTCTATCTCCACATAAAATATTTTCTAGAAAACACTCCCATTTTTCCACAACTAAACAGCCCCAGAGCATTTCCAATGAAAATGCCTATATTTTGCTTATGTGGAGATGGAATAAGACAATGTGAATATTATGTGGATAAAAGTATAGTCTACACATTGTTCATAAAAAAAAATTCTTTAAGGCAAATGTCTAAAGTTTAACTTGTATCAAGTATGAAATAGAAGGATCACATTCATAGTTGCATTGGAGAAAGAGCTTTGGGAATAATAGCCTTCACAATGGTGTCTTCCACATTGTGGATACTCATTATTATCATTATCACTTTCGCATTCATTGTAGAAGCTTACATTGGAGACTATTTTTTACTCTCATTGTGTATATGAATCCTATGTGGCTATTCAAATTCTTCCAATCCACATTAGGATTGGAGATGATCTTATAGGCATACAAATAGAGAGTAGAAGGCCAATATAGGAACATTACATATTTATGTGTAATGGAGGTCGAGGCCTTGTAGAGTAATCTTGTACGAGGCCACGGCGATATATTGTTGGGCCTGTCGGAGCAAGCGACAGGTCCTGTCAAGTCAAATGTATTAAGACTTTATTTTTCCATGTAAAATCTCTATATTTTTATAGTATGTAGATATTTTTTTTTTTTTTTGGGGGGGGGGGGGGGGCGGGGGGGAGGAGGAATGTTAAATTAACCTTGAAGTTTGTGGTGATTTTTAATTTTGGGTTCGATGTTTTAAAGTTGCAAGGTTGATTAGGAACTTTAAAATTGCTTCAATTAGACCTGGCATTACATTTTCATTAACAAATCTAACAAAGGTTATAATTAGGAACACCAATTAGACTTTTAATTTATCAAGTTGGTCAATCAACTATTGACATGTGGCTTAGAAAATAATTAATTCAAAATACACAAATATAAAAAACAAAATAAATCATTTTAAATGTAAGAATTAAATTTAGAAAAAAAAATAAACTAAACCATTTAAAGTAAAATAAAATTTTAAATAAAACACCTCCAACCACCCACCACTAACGAGGCACTAACCCACTAATCTAAAATAAACACATCCACCCACCATCCACCACATCATTCACCTCATGTTGCCTCATACATACATAAGTACACATACATTCACATGTACACAAAACATGGAATCACAAATACACATATACACTTACATGCATACCCACAAATACACATCAATATAAACATACACACACCATATAGGCACTATACATACACAAATACATGCCCAAATAACCATACACACACACATGCACATGCATATATACACACCAATTATACACACATATACACCCCTAATACCCTACCAATCCCAATAAATTACGTAACTCTATTAGTGTCATAGGTTATCCCCACTCTAACGACAATCGTAAATATACATTTGTGTCATAACCATACCACATTACACCCAACTGGACTCAAAACCAATACATTCCTCTCATACGGATAGTGGTGATGCAACAGTACTATGACCCGGAGAAATAATCCAACACTTGTTGGTCAACGCCATGGTGGACCGCCCACCATGCGCAACCTCCAACAATAGCATATTAGAGTAGGTATTTTCATATAAAGTCAATCACAGATAGACATGTATAGATACATGTATATATATAAAGTTGGCTAGCGTGCGTAATATCTCTCGTAGCACTAGCCTACTAAATCTTGAAGTTTAACCCTACTTCCCGATCTCCTCTAATTATTCCCTTATAGTTTAACTCTCTGATTATATACTTCTGGCCAACATGCTATTCTAACCAAGCACTAGTTTAGCATTCTCGAAATCCTAACCAGATTTTCCGATTCCCACCCGTGAATATTCACTTGCTTAGTCATGTATTTCCTTATATGAAATCCATCCTCGGTTAGCCTACGACACTTCCTAACCCTCACACTAAATTTTCAAAAGCTAAAACTCATCCCTGGACCTAAGATTTCATGCATAATCATCAAACGATCTGAAAAAACAACACAAGGCAAAGGCGGCAAGCCAACAGAATTGAATCGGTTCGTTGGTTGCATGGTTTGGTTAGCGAACTAGTTCGCACCCCGCTAGCAAACTGGTTCGATTTCCTGGGTTGCCAAAATGAACTTTTGATGGGATTTCATCTTCTTCCTTCATCCATGGTGGTCCTAACCTTTCCTAAACCCCTATACATGAACTCTAATCCATCCACAAACATAAACCAATAATTTTTTACGTAAAAACTATCCCGAAACAACATCTAATTCATCCAATAACGACTTAAATCAAGAATCCATGTTATATTAAACAATGGTGTCAAGATCTGGTATTTGCTTCTTAATTCATCCAAGAACTTGTCTTTTATAATAGATTTACATAATATTCATCATAAAAACATTCTCAGATTCATCTCATTTTATTTATATAATTTAAAACCTAAATTCCCTGAGGTTTCCCGACCCGAAACCATGTTAGTCTACACCAAACTTGCATGAATATATAATACTACACAAATATTTTAAAGCAAGTAAATATACGCCTTAGAGATGATGGACTCTAAGTTTTATCTTCTAAAATTCCTCTATTGATGATGATCATTAACCCAAAAACGATAGCCTTCCTCCTTGGATCCTCTTTTCCTCATCTTTTCTCACTTTCTCTTCTCTTATTTCACTTTCTCTCAAACCTTAGCCTCTTTGGGTGGATAGATAGCATCCCTCCTCTATCCACCTTGATTAAATATTAAGTTTAAACTCTCTAATCCCAAATTAAGGTCACCCCCTTAGGTAAAATGACCCGTAGGCCCTTCTACGCCTCCTACTTAGTCTAAAAAGCTCCCAGATCCCAATCATAACCCCGGAGTACTAATTCTAGACTATATCAACCCATTACGAACCATCGGTGAACTCAAAACTACCATCTAAGTCCTCTAACAAAAAAATTTATCTAATTTTCGACACGACTCTACCTGCATTTCCCAAATTAAATACCGATAAACACGTCGCTCCAACTCATTTACGACATAACATAAATTAATATGTTATCATTTACTTATCCCACAAGTAAATATAAATGTACGTAAATGTTAATACTTTGTATTCGCTAATTAATATTTATTTAAGCCAATTTACTTTTCGATTATTTAGCGCTGATGTAATTTAAAATACTTTAAAAATACAGGGTATTACATACTTTCCCCTAACAACAGAATTTTGTCCCCAAAATTCAGATATGCGTGGCATAAAGACCTCATGCTCCCAAATCGACTCATCGATATTATGGCGCCCCCACAGAACACGAACTAACAAAACTACCTTTGACCGAAGCTTTGCTCACTACGGCCCAAAATGTCAACAAGTCTCTACTCGTAAAAACGTCTGACTGCAAGCCAATCTCCTCTAACGCTATACGCTAATATACCACGTCATCCCTGAGATACTTCCTTGATGACAACATGCGAAACACTTCGTGAATCTATTACAAATGATCCATTAAGATGGGCCTATACACAACCGTCCTACCCTCTTGATAATGGGGAAAGGCCCCACATACCTAGGCGTTAACTTCCCCTTATTCAGAAATAACATCATTCCCTTCATGGGAGATACCCATAGTAACACCTAACCCCTAACGTCCGACTTTAAAAATCTTCAGTTCACAATGGTGTAACTCTTCCGACGATCTTGAGCTACCCTAATATGACTCTTAATCAACTTAATCCTTGATGACGTATCCTAAATCACATCAGGCCCGAGAAGTTTATTATCCCCCACCTCTAACCAACTAGAGGGCAGACGTCAAGGTCTCCCGTACAAAGCCTTGAATTGCACTAAGCTAATAGTAAACTGGTACGAGTTACTATACACAACTCTACCAACGGTAAGTCCTTCTCCCAACTACCCTTAAATTCTAAAATACACATCCTCAACGGATCCTCTAATATATGATTCACCCTTCTTATCTGCCCATAGATTTGTGGGTGTTGCATTCAAACATAACTTTGTCCCCATCGCCTCCTAATAACTCTACCAGATGTGGGACATAAATATCTTATCTTCATCCAAAATAATATTGAGCGGCACCCCATGGCGGATCACTCTCTTTCTACAATGAAAAGTGGGGTGTTACTACCCTACTGTGTAATCTACCTAAATTAGTAATAGAGGCTCCACCTTAGTCAACTGATTCTAATAACACAGATGGAATCATGACCTGTTTGCGACGTCGGAAACTATGAAATAAAAGATATTGATATACACTCCCATTCCCACACTGGAGTCTTCTATGGCTGCAAACTCCCTGCTGGTCACCTATGGTCAAACTTCACCATCTGAAAAGTAGTGCACCTGACACAAACTCTACAGTGTCTCACTTTACCTTGGCCCACTAATACTAGTTCCTCAGCACTTAGGATATCTTATCTCCTCTGAAATGCAACAAAGATTGTACTCATGCACCTCCTCCATATCAATGTGTTGTAGGTCCTTGTTATCCGGGACAATTAACCTCCCATTGAAGCGTAAGCCACCCTCAGCATTGACTGGGTAAGACTCTGCTCCATTGTCAATAAATGTTGTATCCCCTTCTGACAAAGGGGATGCCTTTCATGTGCCTTCACTACCCTCATAATGATATCGGGCATGACGGTCATCACTGCTATAATTGACCGGACTATCTCTTCTTCGGATGAAGCTCAGTCCACTTCACTGTACCAAAATTATTGGTATCTACCCTACAGGCACATGACTCAATGCATTTACCTCAATATTAGACATTCCCAGATGATACTGAATACTGAACTAACTAGGGCACCCATACACCCTATACTATGTGCATACATGCACCAATACCATAAATGCAACCTACATACATCAAAATTGACCCCACGTGCCCTACATGACTATATAGTAAAGGTAGACTTGAGTACCCTACTAATAGCGACTCCATTCTTCTTGAGATTTTCCACTCATCATCTAGTGGTACAAAATCCTCCTATGCTTTCTACATAGAACTACCTGGCCTCGCTAGCCTTAAATCGTATACTAGCTCTCTGCTCGAAGCGTAATCTACACACGTATAATTACTAACGTGCTAAACCCATTCCCTAAAGCCCCAAACATCTCCGAACTTCTGAAAGTTATTAAGCTTCATGCGTGGGACCTCTCGTAAGAGAAATCCAAATAAGAAACCAACCCCCTAATATACTATTACTTAGCTTTGACGATTATCGAGATCCGTAGGCCCAATACACATTACCAGGGCACACAAAAATTCTTCCCCCCAAAAGTTACTGAATATGATTCTTAACTACCACATCTCTAAAGCAGTCATATCATACAGATCGCCCACTATCGCTAAGTCCCCAGTGCTTAGTCTATCATAACTCGATCTTTCAATTCGTCTGTAGCCCCGATATCCCCCGAATCACATCAGTAAAGTCCCTTAACATCGGGATCGAATCTAACGAGAAATCTATACTCTCTAAAGTCTCATATGCAATATAATATAAATGCAAGCTCGAACCTCACTCAGGACAAGGCATCACAAAAATAAATGAATCTTAGCCTGGAATAGAAAATACGATAGCCTTACTGTAATAGTCCATCATCACTCTATATGTCGCTAACCAGTCCATACCTAGGATAACATCACACTCATACCTCTCTAAAACGAATAGATCAATTATAACATAACCTCCCAATGTCCACACCCGCTCCGCTGCAGATGTAACAAAGAGAGCCCCACTACCCAATGGTAAATATATACTCATCATAATAACTGACACTATATCCAATAAACCCATCTCACGTGAATCTAGTTCTAATAAAGGAATGTGATGCACTCGTGTCACACAAAACTCATCCCGTGTGCCCATGAATAGAAAACATAGCCTTAGTCGCTAAAGGTGTTGGATGTAGAATTGGTTCATGGATGTAATACACATGCCCAAACTGCCCCTTCCCCTATAGAGGCAGTAACGCTGGAATTGTGGGTGGGGTCAGAGGTCGCTGCAACTTTTACCTTTGTTGGGCACCCTACTCCTGACCCCTAACCCTACTCAGACATGTATGACACATGTGACCCTGCTCCCCACATACGAAACACCTCCTTGTGAACTCTGTCGGTCTCTGGCCCTAGAGAGGCTTCCCTTACATCTGGCCCTACTGGCCTCTAATCTAGTTCTCCTAGCCCTGATTGCCCTGCCTGTAACTACCATTACCCGGCCTAATTCTCTTAGCTGAGTCCCCCTGCTAGGAATCTCTCTTATGCTGGCTACCCTGTTACCGTGGTGCCCCATCAGCACTATTACCTCTGGTCTTACCCTATTGTTTAGACTCCCCAACTCTCTTTACTCCCTTCAGGTGAAAGCAGTGATCTTGTCAGTGTAAAAGTTCGGTATTGACGACATCAACATAAGTCCTCATTAACGGGTTTCCAGATAAATTCTAGTGAATCCTCCAAGTGAGTCCATTAGTAAACTTAAGGACCCTCTTCTCCTCGGTGTTCTCCTCGTCTAGAACAAAGTTTGACAGGTGCACGGACTCGTCCTCATATTCGCCCATAGTCCAACCCTCCTATGAAAGATGTAGGAATCTCCTCATCATCTCCGTCTGAACTACCAACGAAAAGGCCTCTCTGACTCTCTCACAAATAGATGGCATTGGGTGAGCCTGAACTGGTTCCACTGGCTACTGTGGTTGTGCTTGGGGAAAATTTTGGGCTATGATAGTCATCGTGGCATTAACTACTTGTGCAACAATGGTAGCAACCTCTGCTGCAGTCATTATTCCCTGAGTGGTCTACGGCTCCGGCTGAGCCTCCCCTCCTGTGGCTCTCCTAACGGCCCAAGCTAGTCGTATTTGGCTTCTGAAACCAAACCAAAATCGTATGAGATTCACTTCAATTATATACTATAGTAGAACAATGTAAAAGCGCAATATGAATCAACAATCCTAAGCATATGGCTCTACATCAAAGAAAATGCAACGCTGTAAACGTAGCAAGTCTGCATAGATCCTAAGGACACTAGAACCTGATGCTCTGATACCATCTATGACACCCCGCCTAGTCTAATACCGGTTAATCAGGCCTTTATTAAATCAAATGGGAATCATATTTGATTTCATTCTTAGCATCACCATCTAAGACCAATTAAATAACATGCATTAGTCTAATACCAAGTCTGGTGTTAATTTTAGAATCTTGTTAACATGCATAAGTAAAAACCATTCATATATATATATATATATATATATATTACATCCACAGTGACTAAACATAAAGGGTACTGATAGCATAAACAAATAAACTCAATTAATCCTCGACATCACGAATATAATAATCTAAATGTTAAACAAAATAATGTAAATAATGTCTAACAATAAAACTATCCAACTGTGGGCAATAGGCCCCAAAAGAAATACTGAACTGAATAGAACTGAACTGAACTAAAGTCCTATTTATATTGAAATGAGTGAAAAGTCTAATCTAATCCTAACCCAATTTCTCGATCCCACCCATGAACATCCACTCTCTTAGTTACGTATTTCCTTACACAAAATCAATCTCTGGTTAGCCTACGACACTTCCTAACCCTCACACTGAATTTCCAGAAGCCTAAACTCATCCCTAGACACAAGATTTCACGTTTAATCCTCAAACGGTCTGAAATAACAACATAAGGCAAAGGAAATAAGCAAGAAGAACCGAATTTATTCACTGGCTAGATCAAACCGGTTCGCTCCCCGCTAGCGAACCGATTCGGTTTGCTGAGCTGCCATAACGAACTTTTGATGGGATTTATTCCCCCTTCATCTATGGAGGTCCTAACCTTAACCAAACCCCCGTACATGAACTATAATCCATCCATAAATATAAACTAACAGTTTTCTACATAAAACTATCCCGAAACAACATCTAATTCATCCAACAATGAATTAAATCAAGAATCCATGCTATATTAAATCATAGTTTCAAGATTTGATCTTTTGTTATTAACTCATCCAAGAACTTATCTTTTATAATATATTTACACTAGATTCATCATAAAAACATTCTTAGATTCATATCCTATCATTTATATAGTTCAAAAACCAGATTTTATTAGTTTTCCCAACCCGAAAACCATGTTATTCTACACCAAAGTTGTATAAATAAATAAAAATACACAAAGATATTAAAGCAAGTAAATACTTGCCTAAGATATGATGGACTCTGAGTTTTCCCTTCTGAAATTCCTTTATTGATGATGATCTTCAACCCGAAAATGATAGCCCTCCTCCCCAAATCGTCTCTTCCTCCTATTTTCTCATTTTCTTTTCCCTTCTCTCACTTTATCTCAAACCCTAGCCTCTTTGGGTAGATATATAGCAGACCTGATCTATCCACCTTGATTGAATATTAACTTTAAACTCTCTAATCCCGAATTAGGGTGAGTCCCCTCAGGTAAAATGACTCATATGCCCTTATACGGTAACTATTTAGCTTAAAAAGCCCCAAAAACCCAATTGTAACCCCCCCGAGTATTTAATCTAGACTATTTTGACCCATTCCAAACCATCGGTCCACTAAAAACTACCATTCGAGTCCTCTAACATAAATTTTCATTTCATTACTGACACGACTCTACCCGTATGTCCCCAATAAAATACTGATAAATCTGTTGCTTTAACTCACTTACAACGTAACCTAATTTAATACGTTATTATTTACTTATCACACAAGTAAATATAAATATACATAAATATTAATCATTTTTATTTGCTAATTAATATTTATCTAACCTAATTTATTTTTCAGTTATTTTAAAATGACAAGTACACCTGTAAATTAAATGATTTAAAAATACGAGGTGTTACAATATGATACGATGCTCGGGTTATAGGTGTAGTGCTCGACGCCAGATTAATGTCAGAATCTATCTCCCTAATCAGTGGTAACCTCTAGGATTCTCCTGAAAAAATGTCAAGAAACTCCTAGATAACTGCAATACATTCTAACGACATGGTGATTTCCTGAGAAGAATTCTCCTCTATATACTAAATATGCATACTCGACCCTCCCTCGGATCGTGACATTACAATCAAATACATCTCCAGTCCTAGAACTAAAAAATGGTGGACATCCCAAAGAAGTTCACACTAGTAACATAATGGTACAATCAACCCATTCCCAAAATAACAATGTATGTAGACATATCCAAAATATTACAAAAACAAAGTATGTCGCAAGGGCTATCCACCTAATATTTACCCTTATATCGCGGCATACAAGACGTATTAGAGTACCTCATCCAACAGAGACTTTATGGACAATAATGGGTTAATTACACTTCTCCCTAAACTTTATCTCATTTTTCACTTTGTTACATGAACTTTCATTTTCTAGTCTTAACCCTTTAAACTTTCAAAATGACTATAAGTAACCCTATACCGCTAACACCGCTAATTTTGTACGGAAAATTGGGTCATCTGCCTGACATATGAGGGAACGTGAGGATGTTTTTGGCAATACATATTTAGTAGGTTAATTTTGTAAATAATAACAACATCCTTATTAAACCTAAGACTTTTTCTCTCTCTTTCTCTTTCTCTTCCGTACTCTCTCTTCTCAAAGGAGCCATGGCTCCCATAGCTCTTTTTCTCTTCCTTACTCTCTCTTTATACCCCCTCTCACGAACACATGCACACATATTGCCAACACCACTACACGCCACCACCTATCCACAAACTCCACCATCTCTACCCACCTCCCTCCACACTCACACCAACCGCCCACAAACCTGAATACACATGCACACACATGACAACACATACACACAATGATATTTTTTTAGAGATTATTGTTTTGAATCTAAAATTTCATATTTGGGTTATTTTGTGGAGTTTTGTTTTTGTGGATATCGCTGTTTTTTTTAAGATTGGTGGTTTAAATCCAAATTTCATATTTGGGTTTTTTGGAGATAGTTGGATTGCAACCAAATTTTCATCTTTGGATCTTTTGGATTTTTTTTTCTTAGAGATTGTTGGGTTAACATTGTTGGTTTAAGTTTGAGAGCCCGCCTTTAACTATTTCCCATCTTATTCCTCTTTTATCGAAAATATGTTTTTCCTGGAAATAATTTTATCATGTCAAAATTCTTTTTTCTATTTTTTATTCATTTTTTTTGTAATTTTCAGTTTTTCCCTCTTTTTATTATTTTCCAACTTTTCTGTATTTCATTATTTTTTTAATAAATTCTACCATAAAGTATGTTTTTTCTGGAAATATTTGTTTCTCTGAAATATTATTTTCTTCTATAATTTTCATGTTCTTATTATGTTTTCTATTTTTTTTTTCATTTTTTCAACTTTTCCCTCCTTTTTAGTATTTTCCACTTTTTCGGCATTTTTAGTAGTTTTTTTATCATTTCCACCAAAATAATATGTTTTTATGAAAATTTGTTTTTTCTGGTCGAATATGTTTTTTTTCGAAAATATTTTTTTTAACTAAAATCATATATTATTTATTTTTTATGTAAATTATTTTTTTGTAGTTGGAAATCGTTATTTTGGATTAAAATTAGTTTAAATTGAAATTATTTTAATTTTTAAATTAAAGTTTATTTTGGTGGAAATCATTTTTTAAATATCTATTAGTAATTTCCAGTTTTTTTCTTCATATTTTCTAATTTTTTAAAATTATTGTTCTATAATTTTTAGATTTTTTAAATAAAGTTTTTGATTTGGAAATGTTTTAAGCATCTTGTTTGTCATTTTAAGATATTATGTATTTTTTTAGCATTTTCATATTTTTTTTAATTATTTTTTTAGCTTATGTAATAAAATAAGTTTAAATGCTCATTTATTTTTGAATGGACAAAAGTACCCTCATTTTTTGTCACGTTCCATGCACATGATCCACTTTTTCGTCCAAAAACTGTTGGTCTTAACGGTGAGGAGTTACTTGTCATTGTTTTGGAAGTTTAGGAGGTTAAGTCCAAAAAATGAATGTTCGGGTGTCAAAGTGAAAAATAAGGTAAAGTTTGGGGGGAAAGTGTAATTAACCCTGGATGATAAGTCCACCATCCCTGCTAAATCGGTGAAGGCTCTACTAACAAAAAAAAACTCAAAGCACCCATATCACATAAAATGATCCCCAAGTGCCCATGGATAGAAAATGTACACTTAACTGCATGCACTCGTATAGGTAGTAATTTCCCACAGGTTGTTATATTCATTGCACACAAGCCCAAGAATAATATTAATTCAAACAATGAATGATGTCACACACACAACACAAGATGTACATGGTTCAGTAACTTACCTATGTCCATGGGGTGTTATGGTTTCTTCTCTATTAATCAAGAACTCAAGTCAGTAGACTTGTAGTATTGCTCGACATTACAATAATGCATGACCCGTTCTCAAATTGTGGGAACTAACGATGTCTATTATGACATGATTCATGTGTAACACCTCGTAATATTGAGGATTAAATATTTAAATATTTTGGGAGTTATAAAAATATTTAAATTGGAGAAACTTAAATTCATGACTTGGAGAATTTATTTGAGTGAGCCGAATTATATATAATTGGCGACTTTTAAGTTTAATGGTTCAAATTCTCGTGTGTCACATTGGAGGTCGAAATTTGGAAATTTCGAAAAGTATTTCGGATGGCAATTCCGAGTGTGCGGTTGCGTCCGAATGGATCGAGATAGTCAGAAAAGAGTCCCGGGGATAGTAATTGGATATCGGGATATTTTTAGGTATAGCCGGGCCCACACAGGGTGAGTTGGGCCTTTTTAATTAGACCCACATTGCCAAAAATGGGATTTGATGTTTTTAACCTAATTGAGAGATTAGGGAACGACAGTCAACTTAACTCTAAACCTAGGGCTTGAGAGGGAAATTGGCGAAAAGCAAATCAAGAGCCAATTTGGGGATTTTGGAGCCAAATTAAGGGACTACACCAACGGATCAGACACTACGAACAATTCCAGGCAAGTGGTTAACTGTTATTGATACGACACAAATATTGCGTATTTCATCCGTCGAACTTACGCATTTTAGCCCCCTCGGGTGCCTTAATCTCTATATTTAAGCCCGTTAACCAGACAACCTCCATTTTATATGTTAACATACTATATGAGGTATATTTGGGCTTTTGTAGGTATTTAGGTACCAAGTATGGGATCCGGACGCATTCCGCGCAATTTCCGTACGCAACCGCACGTTCGAGGGCAATCCGGTCATTTCACAGCTTGGGTACCTGGCCCGACATCTCACGGAAGTTGTAGTTCTCCTCGCTAGCTTCGCGTGGTCGTGAACGGTGCTTGATTCCGAGTCCGTATGACAAAGTTACGGCGAATTGAGCGGAGTTGGATGGTATGCCAAAACAGGGGAGATTGCAGGCTGCCACTGCTTGATCGATCGATCATGCCTGAGGGTCGATCGATCGAACCTTCTTATTTTTTCCACGATTTACACTGTCGATCGATCAACCACAGGGGTCGATCGATCGATCCCCTATTTTTCCCCTGCAGATATTTTCTTTCTTTTCTTTCTTCTTTTATTTTATTCCAACTTACTATATAAGATAGTTTTTGTTGTAATATTGGAAGACACTCATATTCTGAATTAGATAGTTTTAGTTAGGGTTTGGTTTTGGAGAGTTCATTTTCTCTTCTTCTTGGATTGACAACCCATGTGGTTTTGTAAGATTGAACTATTCACTTCCTCTCCATTAATACAGTTTGTTCTTCATCTTTTCTTGCCTAGTAGTTTAGTTTCCATGCTTTCTAACTAGTTTACATGCTTTAATTCTTGCTTTCCTAGTTTAATTAACATAATTTAGTTTAGTTCACTATGCTCCCTTAGATAAATAGGGTCGGGATTTCATTTCCGCCATTTACGGATTTGTACCTCGAAAGTTAGGGTTTCGTGTAAAATTGCATTTAATTGAAATCGCGTGTATTAAAGTTGGATTGTTATTCGTTTAACTTTCTTTGTCACGCAACGTTAGTGTTTATAGCGATAATCTGAATTTAATCCGCGTGTGACCATTTTCAGTTAAATGTTTAATCTCACAACTTTAGGTTAAATTCCTTATTGTGTGATGTTTATGCTTTTCGGGCCCCGAGCTTCGAAAACTAGGTTTCGTGCAAAATCGCGTTTAATTGAAATCGCGTGTATTAAAGTTGGATTGTTATGCGTTTAACTTTATTTGTCACGCAACTTTAGTGTTTATAGCGACAATCCGAATTTAATCCGCGTGCGACCATTTTCCATTAAATGTTTAATCTCGCAACTTTGGCATAAATTCCTTATTGTGTGATGTTTATGCTTAATTGGATATGCTCGATTAAATTTCTTTCGAGCCTTAACTCTAGTTAGTAGTTGTTTCGATCCGTGTGGTAGGATGCGATCCCGATCCTCGCTTTCCTTTAATTTAGCGTTAACTTATTCTTTTCTTTTGTCACCATTTCTAACCTATCATCTTTTACACTTTTATTCCTGAAGTACTTAAACAATTAACATCTAAAATTCAATTACTCCCTGTGGATTTCTTACGATACTCGACTTACCGCTGTGCTTGCTTGTCAAGTGCAGTAGTAGCTTAGGTTTTCTTTTGTATCGCGGCGGCGAAACACACGATGATTGTGCACTTTACACGCGCACACTTTTTCCGCCCGTCACAAAATGGCGCCGTTGCCGGGGAGTATGTTTTAGATAGTAATTGTTTTATTATTTCGTAGTATTTTTCCTTTTGTATTTGTATTCTTTGTTTTAACCTTTTTTGCAGGATAACATATTTGAGCGCTAAGAAACTTTGATTCGCGGTTGCTCACTTTCTTGCTAGGATTCTCCATCTGCAAACAACGAGGTAATCATGTCCTACTTTTATAGTTATAGCGATCATTCTAATGATTCTTACTTTGGGGATAGTTTTCAAGTTTTCCATCTTCAAGATTTTCTTGAAAATGAAACATTTGAAAACATTTATCGGAATGAAAATCGTTATTGGGAGCTTGAGTTGGATTCATTATTCGAATCCAATGGCGATTCTTATTTCATTACTTTCGAAGACGAGTTTCAACCAAATGAGGAGTCCGAGGCTCTTGAGCCGAGGAAGCCTACTTTGGAAGAGACTTTGCTTCTTTACTCCCAAGGTTTGGAAAGCCTAAATGATGCTGGAATGAGACTTGGTGCACTTTGCGACGAGATGAATTCTTATGCACAAAACAACGAGGAGGTGGAAACTTGTGTTTCACCTCAATTTTTCAAAGAATTTCTCATCGAATGTGAATCTTTCTCCCCCGAAATTCAATCTCCTTCCGACGATGAGTCGATTGAGATTGAATTTGTTTCATCTCCATATTCGTTTTCCGTGATCGAACCATTAGGATTACCGGTTGATTCCTATGAGTCGGTAGAAATTAAAATTTCTACACTTTTTGTCGATGAGGACTCCTTGCCGGACTGGTTTTCGATGGATGGTATCCCGACGTGTGCACCATCTCCCATTCCGTTTGAAAAATCTTTGGGAGATGAGTTAACTTTTCTTGGACCTCAGGTGTACCTTTCCCCCTTGTTATCCAAATCCCCCATCGTCCACCCAGAATTTCAAATTGGCGATGGTTCATTTCTTTCACCGCCCACACGCCTTCCGTTGTTTAAACGGAATTCCTATTTTTCGGGAGGCATGCATGTTCGGGAGGGTCCACCGTTGATCCGCCAAATTCAAATTGTGTTTTGGATGGACCCTCAAAAGTTTAAACTTTTAGTATATAGTTAATTGCACATCCTAAGTGTAGGTTGTATATACTAACTTCTTCATTTTTGTTTTTCTTAATTTTAGCCTAGTGTAATTACTTAATCTCTTTTTATTTCTTTTTGTATGCTTGGTTCTAACTCTTTTGTAGGTTCAACGGACTTGAATTTGCAGAGACTATGCATCCCGGCACACATTTCTTAAGAAAACAATCAAAAAAATCACAAAACATTTTTTCCTTTGTTTTTCACACGCGCATTCTCACGCATTTGTATTTGTTTTTCTTTTTTATTTTATTTTATTTTTCATTTTGACGTGACCATGCGTGTGTGTTGCTCATTGTACATATTTTTATTTTTTTAGCATAGGCCTTTTTGTGTGTATATTTAAGCCTATGTGTAATTTATTTTTTTATTTTATTTTTATTTTTCTATTTTTATTTCATATTTTTATATATATACATATATATATACTATATATATAGTTATTTTATATTTAGACCCCATATTTATCCCTGAATTGCAAATTTCCCCCCCCCCCCCCCCCATTTAAAAAGGATGCAGTGTGCCTGGCCCTGCTTGATCGATCGAGCAGGTTAAAGCCGATACTTGCTACTTTTTTCCCTCTTTTCTCTTATTCTCTCCTCTCCTCTCTCAAACCGTTTGTGCCCTAGATTTCTTCCCACACCACATTCTCTCTTTTTCTTCCAATTACTACACATCCAAGGTATAATCTTCATTACTCTTACATGGATTTGTAGCTTTTGTTAGATTTGTGTCACTAATTACATATTTTTACCATTTCGTGACATATGTTTGAATGTTGATGTTTACCCCCTGATTTTGTATTGTTCCAACTGTATTTTCTCATGTTTCTTGTTGTAAATCCACTCATGAACAAGTATATATTGCTGCATTGTTGTTTGTTCATGAGTGGGGTGATTTCGTTGGTTCAAATAGGTATTTTCAACCTTAACGCACATTGCGCACGCCAAGTGTTCGTCAAAATGCCTAAAACAGATTTCAATCCAATTTTTGACGCACACTTGGGTGATTTTCATGCCTTGTCGCATTCCGACATTCTTCATCGCAATGTTGCATATTTTCACCTCGGTTTTGCGCACATGCACCACCATTTCAACTTGTACACTACTAACCTTAATTGTTCTTACACTTTGCTTTGTATTGTGTAATTTTTGTTTTGTAGGTTGAAATGGCTCCAAAGAAATACTCGTCTACTAGGTGTGTGCCCCCTGGGGGCGTTGATGGTTTTCGCTGCGAGCAGGAGCGGGCTTGGTTCCGTGCGCACTTTCATACATCCGAGCGACCGCTTGGTCATCACTTTGCGTGGGTCCTTGAGGATATACCGAGGGAGGCGCGTGTTCTGTTGCGCCGTTAGGGGTGGGAGCCCTTTCTTGCTACTAACGGGCGTGTCAACGAGAAATTGGTCCGAATATTCTACGCGACGTTAGTGGAGGTAAAGGACAACAGTGGGCCGACTACATATGAGGCCATGGTTTGTGGGGTGAGGATTCCCTTCAGCATATCAGATTTGGCAGATTTTATGGATGTTCCTCTCCCCCCGGATTCAGTCAGTTTTCTTGATGGGACTATTTTCGGCCGAGGGACATTGGTAGAGGCCCTTTCACAGGGCGAGGCATGGAAGAAGGGTGCTTTCCGCTCGGCTGCGATGGAGGACTTGCCTCTATTATTACACTACAATAATGTTCATTCCTTCATGGTGACGAACAACCGGTCTGAGGTTAATCACAAGCATGCCGCATTGATCTACACGATGATCAATGGCTTGGGCAGTATCAGCTTGCCCAGTATTTTTCTAGACATGATGTGCGCTACTGCGAAGGAGATTGCTTGGAGATATTCCCTTCCTTTTCCTTCCCTCATCACGAGGATTTGTATTTCACACGGTTGCCCAGAGTTGGATGCTGACCGTAGGCATGACCCACTCGGGTTTCTCTCTAAGGACAACATCTCAAAAATGCTGAAGCATGAGTGGGGGCAACCGGCGGGTAAGAGACAGAGGGCAGAGATGGCTGACTTGCCTGACGAGGAGGAGGATGAGATCAGGGAGATGGAGATGGGTGAGGGTTCTCACGCGCCACACACTGTTGATGATGCCCGCTTTGCGGCATTCCAGGCCGTGCAGGACCAGCGTTGGGAGGAGACCCAACTCAGGTGGGCGACTTGGGAGTCCCACCTGGACCAGCAACAGGCTCAGCAGGAGCAGTTTTATGCCGAGCAGCGGCAGGAGTGGGCCGTGCAGAGGCAGTAGAGGGCACATCATAGATAGGATTACCGGATGATGCAGCGGATGATGAGAGATCTTTATCTGCAGCGCAGTGATTCCGACACACCGTTGCCTCCTCATTTTCAGGACCCCTCTGATCCTAGTGGTTCTGGCCACTAGGCTGTTACTGTACTGGGTTATTTTTGTATTCTGGGATCGGATATTATATTGTACTTTTTATTTTTATTTTTATTTTTATTTCTTTTATTTCAGGAGTTGTAATGTATTAAGTAATTTTGTATTGAACTTATGAAATGAGAAATGAAAATGTAGTTTGTGGTTGTTTATTGGATTATGATCTGTGTGACCTTCCATTTTATAAAATCAAAAAGTTCACCATCAATTTATCTAGTATTTGCACTTCAGCCCCTCTATATTATTGTGACTTGTGACATAGATTCTCTTAACTTAATACATCGGTACATATTCTTCATATGCTCGGGACTAACTTGTTTTGTAGATTCCTTTGGACTCGCGCTTATGGAGATCGCTCCAATTTTGGGTAATATCGTTCTTTTCCTCTCTTTGTGTTGTGTTCTTAATGCGCATTGAGGACAATGCAACATTTAAGTTAGGGGTGCAGGATATTCTATCCATTTCATGTGTAGTCCATGGATTTGTTCACATTTAGTTACTAAGTAGGCCTTTTTGTGAAAAATTTGAAAATTTTCAAAAATATTTTCTTTCTTTTTTCTCCTTTGTTGGGCATTTTGACTTGTTTCCAGTGATAAATTTCAATAATTGCCCGATCCAATGGACAACTCAATGATGCATGTTCTCGATTTTAGAAGTTATTGGACTTTAGTCCTTAAATCATTGATATTATGAATAACTTCATGAATTAAACTTTAATCCGTGAGCACATGCACCATTCTTGTTATATTGATTTGGTTTAAGATTTTTATAACTCGGTATGCTTTTGTTGCATTGTATATACTTACACCGAGTGAGATTAGAGACTTATCTTCAGTTGTGAGTGTATACACTTTTCTTTCCTCTTTGAAAACGTTACAGTCGTTGGTAATCTCTTTATTCATTCATTGATCGTTCATTAATTGAGTTCATCCTTGAAATATGTTACTTGAGCATGATTTTCATATATTGTTTTGACTCGAGAATTGCGTATACTTTGTGAAATGATCATAGGGCATCTTTGTTTTATCGCCCATATGACCATGACCTCACCTTTTATATGTTCCCTAGTCAACCCACTTGAGCCTAAATACTAGCCTTTCTTTTCATTACCCCAAATCCCATAACCAACTCCAAATTTGAGTTTTATACCATATATATTACCTTACATACCCTTGTTTGGATTGTTGCTTGGAATTGAATGTTATTATTGTTGTGTGGTTGCAATTTGAGTATGAAAAGAGTAAGAAGTGAAAAGAAAAAGAAAGAAAAAGAGTGAAAAAAGAGAAAGTTAAAAACAAAAGAAAACAAAAGAAAAAGTGAGAAAAAGGAAGAAAAGAAAAAGAAAGAGAAAGTTGTTTATAGTGTTTGTAGTGTTTCAATAAGCTTTGATTACTCTCTCGATTGTTATATCTAATGCTCGTTTGGACATCTTTGTCCAACTTTTGATATTGCCCACTTTTTCACATTATTCCGAGTTTCATCCCCAAACACTTTGAATCCGTATATACATCCCTTTCATTTCATACCTTAACCTAGCCTACATTACAACCCTATACAAGTCCTATGTGATCTTAAGTAGATGTAATTCAAATGTTTAAATAGTTTTGATAATCTGTGAAAATACATTTCGCCTCTTTTATATGTGCGGTATCCTTTCACTGAGATTGCAATTTTTATTTCCTATATAGCGTTCTTCATTAGTGACATGTGTGCGGCCTAGTTTCCATTTACATATACTCCTTATGCCCGCATGTCCCGTGTATTACCTCCCTGTTTCAAGTGAATTCATTTGATGAGTGTGATGCCCGTGAGGATTGACTTTTATGCATGCTTGGATATTTAGTATCCGAGTTATTTAAGTTTTTCGCTAAATCATACTTTGCATATGCTCACTCCCCTCCCACATGTTAGAGTTTCAATTCATTGAGGTGCATTCGATAATGTTAATGATTTGGACTTTTGTGTGAATTCATTCACTTTGCTAATAATGCGTATGAAATCCTTTTCGCCATTATTGGGCTTGTCGCATGTTTGATTGGGCATATTTTGAGGAAACTTTATGATGTTTGTGGGTTTCATCCCTGAAAACCCTCACGAGATGACACTCGTCCACTAGGGTAACCTAGGGGTTTAACGGCTTATTGAATACGCTAAATGCAATCGAATCGCCCGCGAAAGTGGCCTTATATTTTTATTGCTTTTATACCATACTTTTGTACTATCTCCTGTGTTGGTTTACTTGTTCTTCCTGTTGCATCCTATTTCATTGCTAGGGACTAGCAATGTGTAAGTTAGGGGGTGTGATACGACGCAAATATTGCGTATTTCATCCGTCGAACTTACGCATTTTAGCCCCCTCGGGTGCCTTAATCTCTATATTTAAGCTCTTTAACCAGACAACCTCCATTTTATATGTTAACATGCTATATGATGTATATTTGGGCTTTTGTAGGTATTTAGGTACCAAGTATGGGATCCGGACGCATTCCGCGCAATTTCCGTACGCAACCTCACGTTCGAGGGCAATCTGGTCATTTCACAGCTTGGGAACCTGGCCCGACATCTCACAGAAGTTTTAGCTCTCCTCGCTAGCTTCGCGTGGCCGTGAATGGTGCTTGATTCCGAGTCCGTATGACAAAGTTACGGCGAATTGAGCGGAGTTGGATTGTATGCCAAAACAGGGGAGATTGCAGGCTGCCACTGCTTGATCGATCGATCATGCCTGAGGGTCGATCGATCGAGCCTTCTTATTTTTTCCACGATTTACACTGTCGATCGATCGAACACAGGGGTCGATCGATCGATCCCCTGTTTTTCCCCTGCAGATATTTTCTTTCTTTTCTTTCTTCTTTTCTTTTATTCCAACTTACTATATAAGATAGTTTTTGTTGTAATATTGGAAGCCACTCATATTCTGAATTAGATAGTTTTAGTTAGGGTTTGGTTTTGGAGAGTTCATTTTCTCTTATTCTTGGATTGACAACCCATGTGGTTTTGTAAGATTGAACTATTCACTTCCTCTCCATTAATATAGTTTGTTCTTCATCTTTTCTTGCCTAGTTGTTTAGTTTCCATGATTTCTAACTAGTTTACATGCTTTAACTCTTGCTTTCCTAGTTTAATTAACATAATTTAGTTTAGTTCACTATGCATCCTTAGATAAATAGGGTCGGGATTTCATTTCCGCCATTTTCGGGCCCCGAGCTCCGAAAACTAGGTTTCGTGCAAAATCGCGTTTAATTGAAACCGCGTGTATTAAAGTTGGATTGTTATGCGTTTAAATTTATTTGTCACGCAACTTTAGTGTTTATAGCGATAATCCGAATTTAATCCGCGTGCGACCATTTTCCATTAAATGTTTAATCTCGCAACTTTGGCTTAAATTCCTTATTGTGTGATGTTTATGCTTAATTGGATATGCTCGATTAAATTGCTTTCAAGCCTTAACTCTAGTTAGTAGTTGTTTCGATCCGTGTGATAGGATGCGATCCCGATCCTCGCTTTCCTTTAATTTAGCGTTAACTTATTCTTTTCTTTTGTCACCATTCCCAACCTATCATCTTTTACACTTTTATTCCTGAAGTACTTAAACAATTAACATCTAAAATTCAATTACTCCCTGTGGATTTCTTACGATACCCGACTTATCGTTGTTCTTGCTTGTTAAGCGTAGTAGTAGCTTAGGTTTTCTTTTGTATCGCGGCGGCGAAACACACGACGATTGTGCACTTTACACGCGCACACTTTTTCCGCCCGGTCAGTTATGATTCCTAAATTAATGATAATCAATTCATATCATACTGATGTGTAAATCAAAATTTCGTTTTGGGTGTGTAACCAAAATTAAAATTGGGTTTTTTGGAAATTAATATACCTTAATGGGATTAAGGGTGAGATTTATTGTGTTTATGAATCTAGAATGTAGAGGAATGAATCGTATGTTAAAATCCGTGAGAATAAATGGTTAATTGCTGATAATATGAAGGAAATTCGTATTGGGGATTTGAAACCCGGATAATACCCAAATTGGGAAAACCTTGGAATTTATGGATATTGATGATTAATTAAGGTCTGTGGGATGTTTAGACCCTTATCTCATATGGAGGATATGTTATTTGTGTTTGGGTAAGGGCTTAGATTGAGAATCAAAGCTTTAAGTTTCGTCCATGGCTGATAGTGGCTGGAGAGGATGAATACTAGAACGATCGATCGATCGACCCAGGGGGCTCGATCGATCGATGATGGCGAAATCTGGGCAGTTCGGTAAGTTTGTTATATAAAGGGGAATTTAGTTGAAAGTTAAGTTTCATACATTAATAAGTGATAAATAATTATGAAACAAATATTCCTAGCAATTATGGGAGAAAGTAATTAGGACTAGGATGAATTTATGTGGGGCACTTTATGGATGGATTTGAATATTCCAAAATAGTGAGATACGGATCAAGTGAGCGACTCCGGGCATATTGGTCAAGCGACCCCAAAGTATTAAATTAAATTTGGGGAGAAACTAATTAATTTAGAGTCGGGAAATAGACTCGGAAAATATTTAATTTCGGGCCAAGTGATCGAGTCCGGGTATGTTGGTAATTATAGGTAAATATAATTGGGAAATTTATGGAAATAAATGTGTGACACATTGTAGGTGAATATGTGGGTATCAAATTATGAGATGTAAGATGGACCAAGTGATTGAGTCTGGGTATATTGGTTAAGTGACACCAAAATATTAAATTAATTATTGAAAGAGAGTAATTAATTTGGAGTCGGAATATAGACTCGGGAAATATTAAGGTATGGGCCAAGTGAGCGAGTCCGGGAAAAATGGTTGGGTGACGCCAAGTTATTAAATTAATAAATGTGTAAATTAATTATATTAGAGTCGGACCACAGACTAGGATTTATGTTGATTAATTAATGTGTAACTTAATTTAATTAGAGTCGGATTGTAGACTCGGGTAGGATTAAATTAATAAGTGTGATAATTAATTTAATTAGAGTCGGATTGTAGACTCGGGTTGGATTAAATCAATAAGTGTGATAATTAATTTAGTTAGAGTCGGATTATAGACTCGGGTAGGATTAAATTAATAAGTGTGATAATTAATTTAATTAGAGTCGGATTGCAGACTCGGGTAGGATTAAATTAATAGGTGTAATAATTAATTTAATTAGAGTCGGACGACAGACTCGGGGAGGTATTAAATTAATATGTGTGTTAGTTAATTTAATTAGAGTCGGGTGATAGACTCGGGAAGGTATTAAATTAAAAAGTGTGTTAATTAATTTAATTAGAGTCGGACCATAGACTCGGGGAAAGTATTATATAAATTGAGGTGTGAATTAAATATATTAGAGTCGGACCATAGACTCGGGAAGATGATAAATTATTAAGTGAGAAAATTAATTACGTTGAGTCGGGCCACAGACTCAGGAAATTACAGGTAGTGTACGGGATTTTGAATACACGGTAAAGCCGAGGTTTATGTTATATATATACGGGTAGTGATAGTTCATATATATATATATATATATATATATATACGTGTATATATTGTGTGTGATATTAAATATCAGTGACTAGATATTTATTCAATTAATATACTCTAATGCTATCAAGGGAGGTTGCGCGATGTGGGTGAATCCCCTAGCTTGAGGAATAGGGCGAGTATATCCCCAGGTCATAGCGTCCGGTATATATGGGTGAGGGATTTATCTCACTTTCAGGGAAGGAATATGACCGCCTCTACTACATTTATATTTTGGGCAAAGTTGGTGAGCGATTCTAACTTTGGAACACTAGGTTTTGTGAGTACACCTAGTGAGATAACATCTAGAGGGAATCATCCGGCGAGGGTATACTCGAAGGGATGGATATACGTATGTTATATGTGTGTATATTGTGGTAAAGGTACATATATAATGGTAGTAAATATTAGATACGGGTAATAATACAGTGTGTGATGTATTTACTTTATATAACTTGTGACATGGTTATATGCTACTATTTAAGAGTAATTAATTAAGTTAATTGTGAGATAACTTATAATTCAAAAATCATTATACTCGGGTTAGAATAGTATGGCAAGGGATGGTTATACCAGGACTAGTTGGACGGGGTAGTACAACTAGGTGGGGTTAAGGTAACCGTAGGTGTGCACAATAGTGGAGGGGTGAGAATGTCCACAAGGGAGTGCGACACTAACTTAAATATAAAGCGCATTCATGCATTTTAAATTACTGCAGTTAATTCACTTGCTAAATGCTTTGGGTTCTAACCCTTGCTATAAAACTATTTTCAAAACCTTTTAGGTGTCCAGCCACAAGGACGCCAGGATTGATATTCTATTCCAGGGACACGGAGCTGCAGCATATGTGCATGCTAGCAGGAGTTTGGATTAGACGCATCATTCATTCATTCCTAGAGTAGGAATCTTGTATCAGTTTCAGTTTTATTTAGGGCATGGCGCCCAGACTTTCAGTTCAGTTTCATATTTGTTTTATTCCTGTGTTGGATATTTGTTTTGGATTATTTCACTTTGGTGGCCGATAGTTTATTTGGCAAATTGTTTAATTAATTATTCAGTTGAATTTTATTCAGTTGTGTGAATAGTTTATATTTATTATCGCATGTATTGTTTTTTATATTTAAAAAGTTAAAATTTGGTACCAGCTTTTGGAATACTAGGTGGTTAGTATGTTTTAAAAAGTTTTCGACACTGATACTAAGAATGGACCAATTGGGATTTTTATTTTAATTTGGTATAGGACTGATCACCCGGTATTTTATTAGGCGGGGTGTCATAGATGGTATCAGAGCATCAGGTTCTAGTGTCCTTAGGATCTGTGCGGCTTTTCACGTTTCGGCTTAGCAATCTTTGATATAGAGCCCTGTCATAGGATTGTTGTATTCTCATACGTATGAGCATATACGTTCTTCTGCGAAATTTATATTTGAGAGTGAACTCATACAAATTCGATTCTCTTTCTAGATGACGCCCAGGAAAGAGAGAGCAGCTAGGGCAGCAGGGGGAGATGAGACGAGGGAGGCTCGCCAAGAGCAAGAGTTACCGCAGCAATGGCCATAGATGATTTTGGCAGCACAGGTAACTAAAATAGTGGCATAGGCAGTTGAAGCGATGGTGGTCGCAACAGCAGGGCACTTTCTACGGGATCAGCCACAAGTGTTAGTGGCACCGGATGTTCAGACTCATGCGGGGTCGTCGGGGTGGAAGCAAGAAAGAGAGGTTATTTTTAGTGGGAACCCACCAGAGTTACGAGGGGTTTCAAATGTAGTGCCAGCGTGTCAAGGAAGAGAGATGTCCATTATCACCTACGCATGGGAGATTGCGATGAGGTGCGGAAGCAAATGCTAACCATTTTTAATTTAAGTGGGAGCAACGCTACAGTGGTGGGAGTCGATCACCACAGTTGAGGAAAGGGACACACTAGCCATTGCAGAGTTTTGGGTGCGGTTCAATCGCAAGTATTTTTCCTCCATCAGTTGAGAGAAAAACGAGGAGAAAATTTTGTGAGGTGACTCAAGGGGACCGTTAAGTGGCCGATTACGAGGAAGAATTCACTCGTTGGAAAAGTTTTGTACCGGATGAGGTAAGCATGGAAAAGAGAAAGAAAGTAAAGGTTTGTGGATGGGTTAGTCTGGAGAATCAGACAACATTTAATTGGTAATTACGCATTAGTAGCTTATACTGATGTCATTAACGTAGCACTCTGGCACTGTCAGGAATATCGCTTCCACGTGAAGGGAAGTGGGAACTATCCAGTCAGACAAGTCAGGAGGGAACAATACTAGTGGGGTATCCTAGCAGCAGACTGGGGGAGATCAGGGGCTGGATTTCCTGTAGGGAAATCATGCCAAATGATTTAGAACTGGAGGCTATCGGCAGGATGGCCAGGAATTTCAACAAGGTCGGCATGGAAGGGACCAGTGGCAGGGTGAATGTATTAAAAGGTGTTTCATTTGTGGGGAAAGCGAGACACATGAAGAGATATTACCTTAAGCGAGGCAGGGTCAACTACAGGACGAGGTCCTGGATGTACAACCACTAAAGCAAGTTATGGGCGCATTCGGACAGGGAGAAGATGCTCCGGAACCCGAGGATCAGCCGTTGCAGCTGGAGTATGGAGGTAATAATTTTTACCCTATGGGCATGGGGTATATTTTTGGAGTGACAAAGTGGATGTCACAGTATAAGACTTATTTTTCACTAGAGTTCGCAGGTGAGTCGAACTTAGTGGGTGTGTTGGCGGTAGCAGCCATAATATGTGGATAAACTTTCTGTAGGGTAGCGGAGTTCCTTGGTGTTCTTCACGGGAGAGTGGAGATGTACACTGAGTGAAGGTTTGAATTATGCGAGAAATGACTACTTTCAAGAATTATGGGAGTAGGGTTAATAACATTTGCTAAAAATCGGTTGGATAGCGATGGAATTTAACTATGGTGGATAGTGGAGTAAGATTTTGGTGTTCGCGACACCAGGGTATGGTTGGTAATAGGTATCATCGGAGAGGGCGTATAGCCTATATATATGTGGATATATATGTTGTATTGCGTGGTGCGATAACACATAGTGAGGTTTTGTGTTCTCACATTTTATCCCGGTAAGTGGGGATGTTTACTGAAGTGAATCAGGGTGGTTAGATTTATTTTCGAGCAAAGAGAGATAGCTCGGGGTTTATTTTGTGCAAGAACTAGTAATAGTAAGGGCGCGGTATTTTATGTTGTCTTTGGTAGCATGAAGGTAAGCGTATATACTTTTGTGTTGAGAAACAAGTATTTTATAGGGAGATGGTTGGACGTTAGCGCATGGGTTGGGTACCCAGGCAGTAAATATATATATATATATATGTCATATGACTACGGGTTCAAAGTTATATTACGGGTTACCACTAACATAGTCGGGTAACTTTCGTGTGGTAGAGCGCGGGGATAGGGTGTATGGGCACCCGAGTTAATTAAGGCAAATTTTATGCGGTTAAGCACGGGTATAGGGTGTATGGGCGCCCTGGTTAATCTAAATGCATACTTGTGTAACGTATGGTTAGAAGCGGATGGGATAGATATAGCGAGCTTAGATGCACATGACTAGAGAGTAATATGCGAAGCCTGGAACATTACGCTCATCTTAATTTCGAGGCCGAAATTCCTTTGTAAGGGGGGAGAGTATGTAACACCCCGTAATATTGAGGATTAAATATTTAATTATTTTGGGAGTTATAAAATATTTTAATTGGAGAAACTTAAATTCATGACTTGGAGAATTTATTTGAGTGAGCCGAATTATTTATAATTGGCGACTTTTAAGTTTAATGGTTCAAAATCTCGTGTGTCACATTTTGAGGTCGAAATTTGGAAATTTCGAAAAGTATTTTGGATGGCAATTCCGAGTGAGCGATTGCGTCCGGATGGGTTGAGATAGTCAGAAAAGAGTACCCGGGGGTAGTAATTGGGTCTCGGGGTATTTTTGGGTATAGTCGGGCCCACACGGGGTGAGTTGGGCCTTTTTAATTAGACCCACATGGCCCAAAACGGGATTTGATGTTTTTAACCTAATTGAGAGATTAGGGAACGACAATCAACTCAACTCTAAGCCTAGGGCTTGAGAGGAAAATTGGGGAAAAGCAAATCAAGAGCCAATTTGGGGATTTTGGAGCCAAATTAAGGGACTACACCAACGGATCAGACACTACGAACAATTACAGGCAAGTGGTTAACTGTTATGATTCCTAAATTAATGATAATCAATTCATATCATAGTGATGTGTAAATCAAAATTTCGTTTTGGGTGTGTAACCAAAATTAAAATTGTTTTTTTTTTAAATTAATATACCTTAGTGGGATTAGGGGTGAGAATTATTGTGTTTATGAATCTAGAATGTAGAGGAATGAATCGTATGTTAAAATCAGTGAGAATAAATGGTTAATTGCTGATAATATGAAGGAAATTCGTATTGGGGATTTGAAACCCGGATAATACCCAAATCGGGAAAACCTTGGAATTTATGAATATTGATGATTAATTAAGGTCTGTGGGATGTTTAGACCCTTATCTCATATGGAGGATATGTTATTTGTGTTGGGGTAAGGGCTTAGATTGAGAATCAAAGATATAAGTTTCGTCCATGGCTGACACTGGCTGGAGAGGACGAATACTGGAACGATCGATCGATCGACCCAGGGGGCTCGATCGATCGATGATGGCAAAATCTGGGCAGTTCGGCCAGTTTGTTATATAAAGGGGAATTTAGTTGAAAGTTAAGTTTCATACATTAATAAGTGATAAATAATAATGAAACAAATATTCCTAGCAATTATGGGAGAAAGTAATTGGGACTAGGATGAATTTATGTGGGGCACTTTATGGATGAATTTTAATATTTCAAAATAGTGAGATACGAATCAAGTGAGCGAGTCCGAGCATATTGGTCAAGCAACCCCAAAGTATTAAATTAAGTTTGGGGAGAAACTAATTAATTTAGAGTCGTGATATAGACTCGGGAAATATTTAATTTAGGGCCAAGTGATCGAGTCCGGGTATGTTGGTAATTATAGGTAAATATAATTGGGAAATTTATGGAAATAAATGTGTGACACATTGTAGGTGAATATGTGGGTATGAAATTATGAGATGTACGATGGACCAAGTGATTGAGTCCGGGTATATTGGTTAAGTGACACCAAGATATTAAATTAATTATTAAGAGAGAGTAATTAATTTGGAGTCGGAACATAGACTCGGGGAATATTAAGGTATGGTCCAAGTGAGCGAGTCTAGGAAAAATGGTTGGGTGACGCCAAGTTATTAAATTAATAAATGTGTAAATTAATTATATTAGAGTCGTACCACAGACTCGGATTTGTGTTGATTAATTAATGTGTAAATTAATTTAATTAGAGTCGGATTGTAGACTCGGGTAGGATTAAATTAGTAAGTGTGATAATTAATTTAATTAGAGTCGAATTGTAGTCTCGGTAGGATTAAATTAATAAGTGTGATAATTAATTTAATTAGAGTCGGATTGTAGACTCGAGTAGAATTAAATTAATAAGTGTGATAATTAATTTAATTTGAGTCGGATTGTGGACTCAGGTGGGATTAAATTAATACGTGTGATAATTAATTTAATTAGATTCAGATTGTAGACTCGGGTAGGATTAAATTAATAAGTGTGATAATTAATTTAATTAGAGTCGGACTGTAGACTCGGGTAGGATTAAATTAATAGGTGTGATAATTAATTTAATTAGAGTCGGATTGTAGACTCGGGGAGGTATTTAATTAATATGTGTGTTAATTAATTTAATTAGAATCGGACGACAGACTCGGTGAGGTATTAAATTAATGTGTGTTAGTTAATTTAATTAGATTCGAATGATAGAGTCGGGAAGGTATTAAATTAAAAGGTGTGTTAATTAATTTAATTAGAGTCGGAACATAGACTCGGGGAAAGTATTATATAAATTGAGGTGTGAATTAAATATATTAGAGTCGGACCATAGACTTGGGAAGATGATAAATTGTTAAGTGACCAGACCGTTTAGGGTCTTAGTCAGCACCACCATCGCATGATTATGGCAATAAGACTTCCATGTCGTTATATCAGCCACTTTGATATCGGTCGTCAAGTCACTTGTCACCAATAAAATTCTCGCTATGAGGCCCAAGGAAATAATTTCGACGAAGCCAATATCCTCAAAGCCACTCAAGCACATTGAATACATAGCCACTTGAAGAGAAATAATCCCTCCAACCAACTGTCGGACCACCGAAGGAGAAATATGGAGCAATTCCTCCATAAATGCCCAAGAAAAATGGGGAAAATTGAGCATAGCCGTCGCCACACTAGGGTTGACCCCCAATAGCATCGAGAATTCCTCGTAGGTTGGATAGACCTTGTCCAGGTTAAAATGGAAGACATTGTCCTCAGGGTCCCAAAATTTTACCTCCTCTACTAGCATGTTTCAATTTATGGCTTGATTACGCCACAAAGAAACCCGGTGTAGGGTGAGGGCATCGTATTCCACATTGTATAGTCACATGCCCTCCAGACCATCAAGATAAGAGGAGAATTTTTCATACATGAGAAGAACCATTTGGTAATAGGAAATGAGAAGCAAGAAGAGAAATGTTGGTATTGGTGGATAAAGCACATCCCATACCCCTCCTTTTATACTCAAAATCCTTGGCACAATACAAAAACTCTGGAATCCCAATTATTTCTCAACACTACAGGAGTACATTGATGTGCAAGAAAGTGTTTTCAAAGCCTAGGGATGATTCAACATTACCCCCATGCTTATAGGCAGGTCAAGGGGTATGACGATCGACATCTCCCCTATTTTGGAAAATTCCATCTTTCCTTTTTTACCAAAACCAGTCCTTATTTTTAAAATTGCTCCTGTGTCATTCCTTTTCAGTTACTCTTTTTCTATATTTTATCCTACTTGAAAAATCATATTCAAAATAAATTCTTACTCAAAAATCTTTTTCCTGAGTTAATTACTTTTTCTCCCATTTTCTAAATAATAAATTTTTTTATCTTTTATTATCATTTACGTACGTATCTCTATCTTTGCATAAAATAAAAAATCTCAGCATAAAAATTAAAAGTTCATATAAGATAAGTCACTAAATCAAGAAAAATGCCAAAAAAGAAAATGCACAATTTTCATATATATTGCTTCACTTGGTTACATTTAGTAGATAGAAAGAAAAATAGAATAATAAAAATGGGACTTCGACCGAACCCTCAACTTTCCCTCTGAAGCCCTCAACCCCTCGACGAATGCGCTTTCCTCGGAAACGAGTGGTGCATCCTCCACTACCAGATGTCAAACCCTTATCTGAGATGAAAGGTGGCACAAAGAAGTAAGGAGAAAAGAAGAATCAATAGAAAAGATAAAGATAAAGGATATACCTCAGGCGGGAGGGCCTCATCCGTAAGCCCCGTCAACTGAAACACCGTCGCATTAGGATGGTGCAACACACTCACTGACTCCCCGTTACTCAGTCAGAAATTATAGGAAGGGGCCGTAACTTAAATAATCAGAGCCTCCTCTGTCGCCGCCGATGTGTCAGCACCTGTACCGTGGGATGATCCCACTGGGTCGCTAGTACCCCTACCATAAGCCATGGTGGGTAGAGGCATGCTCTCCACGTCGTAGGTACATGAGGGCATCAACCATCTAGTCACAAAATCCAGATAATCATAGCTCGTCATTGTATCCGTGTAGAGTGAATAGGGATCCCCAATCATCCTTCCTGCCCTAGAATCGTCGGACATCTCCCTCACCCGCCTCATTTACATAGGAGTGATGATGATGGGATCAACACCTCCTCTTCCATAATATTCCTCACTCGTCTCTCTCCTAGGTACCAGATGTACCCAAACTCATGCACAATCAACCATCACATATGTGCGTGTAGGCTTGTCACCCCCATATCCCGCGGAGTCACCCACACCGGTAGAAGGTAACCTGTATTTCCCAACAAAGAATCAATATCTACTCAAGAAATTAAGTTGACAAGAAGAACTCAGAAAGGAATTAAAGATAACATGGTCTCTCCTCAGGGAATTTAGGACCCGACGCACATCCGCCAAAGATAAATACTTATTCGACCCCCGATTGGACTTTCACCACCGAAACATCCGCAAAAGTCACCTAAATCCTCTTCCTTCATGGCCATCAAACATGTATTGTTCCTGATGACTTCATAGAACCACATCTACAAAAGACAGGAATCAGCAAAAAAGGAACAAAAGAGGAATGCAAGGAAAATAAATCCAAGGTTACCTCCAAAAGATACATGGCTCCTGTAAAAGTCTTCCAGTAGCATTGGCTAAAAGCATCCAAAGAAGAATAAAGGGATGCCAAAGTCAGGCTCCCCCAATCGTACAGTTTAACGTAAAAAATCATCCTCAGATATGGCAAGAACTAATGATTGACGACGTCATAGCTCGTCCTTGCCACACCCCGCAAAATCCAACGGACGGGGTGGTCATCCACCGCCGCCGAACTATGCCGAGCGTGAACTAAATAAATACCATTCTTAGCATGAGACAGATATGAGATATAAATAAATCTGTCCATAAGATAAATAATTGAATCAATCTCAAATGATCATAAACAACTAAGCGATTAAAGATCCATCACATGCTAACTCCAAAAATTCATTCTCCAATAATGATAAAATATAATATGAAATAATCCCAAAAGAAATCCTCTAAACAAATTTGGAATCGAATGGCCTAATGAAACTCAAATGAAGTCTCATAATTAAATATGACTGAAAAGGAAAGTCTAACTAAACTATGCCAAAAAATGAATAACTCCAGCTGCACCTCCAAATGATAACTCCGATAAACTTATGCATGGGTCAGAGCCAAAGACCTAAGAAAGAATACACACTACTCCCCTCAAATAGGATCCTTGAACCTAGACAGTAGCATTATACGCAATAAATATCACAATATAATATTTTAAATTAAACGGGATAATTAAACGCGATAAATATGAATTACTAACTACTCGTAGGAATCCCCATTTAAAAAGGCGGCACACCAATATGATTTTAAATTTCCCAAGTCCCACAATGTTAATTTATTAAATTAACCAATTTTTATTATTGTTCTCACTTTTTATTAAAGTGTCACACTTCCCCTTGTCAATCACCCTCTAACCCGTTTAAACTGTCGGTCCTGACACATGACAAGGTTCCATACACGACACGACATGACATAAATCGCCCTTTGACCCGTTTAAACTGTCGGCCCCGACACATTACGTCACCACAAATTTTAATACCCGTTTTTATCTTAGGCATTAATTCTCAATTTCTCAATTTATAATTTATAAATTACTCCACCCTTTTAATCGATGTGAGATCCTCAAAATATCCCTTAGTCCCATACCTAAGGGTCTCCAAGTTATCAATACGTCCTAACCTATGTATAGGAGGATTTTTGAACATAAATCTCGACCTAGTCTCGTACCTAGACTAGTGTAACGACGATAAAGTACCAAAAATCAGCACACCCCCAAGATGAGAAAAACGCGATAATCTACCCTCACTAGTCCCATACCTAGAAGGCATAAATCATTAAAAGGCCTACCCACTAGTCCCATACCTAGACGGCATCCTAAAGTATAGGGAGAGAAAAATTACCCAACAACCCGTCATCACAAAGGCAATATAATAATACCAAAAAGTCACACAAACAAGCATAATTAGTCAACGTATAAAACTACGCATGATAGTCCAATTCAATTAAATCTTAATTTAATTATCACCTCATCAACAATACCCAATTAATCTCATTTAATTATTTTAAATTAAATATAACAAGTTTTCATCACATATTCATCAAAAATCAAATTTTATTATCTCTACATGTATTACATGAGTTATACGCACCCAAAAATCATTTATTTTAAAACTAGGGTTTTTCTACATGCAACCTACACCAATAAAACCCAAAATCCACTCATCAATCCTACGTACCCAAGGGTTATGAATATTATTCAGATTAAAAGATTTAATAAAAATAGTCCCGTAACTAGTTTCCACTTTTCCTAATTAAGTCACTACTTTATTTTAAGAAAACATGTAATTAAGTGTTTATGCGAAACTTAAAACGCATAATACTAAATGAAAAGAATAGAGTATTCATGCCTGTAAGGATCGTGTTGAAAATGTCATTAGAAATCTGGATTTCTCTCGACAAATTAGCAAGTAAGTGTTCTTGCACAATCTTGATTAAGCCCCAAATAAGCCTCCCAAAACTTGTGACAAAAAAACTTGATTATGATGAAGGTTGATGATTATGAGTGAGAGGAAAAATATTTGGAAGTGTTCTCTGGTGAAAAACTGAAGAAAAAGTGATTATGAGAAGTCCCCCTACGGATTATCAAGGTTATAAAGTAATAAGAGTCCTAATCCTACACAAATACCTGAAACAGGTTTGCTGCTCATGTTTTCTAGTAGGGTCGATCGATTGACCCCCAGGCATCGATCGATCGATCGCCTCCGAAAACTAACAGTTTGCCTAAAAATTTATAAGGGGCAATTATTTCAAAAAATCATATAAAATCCATTTTAACTCCGATTTTAATTCCGCTTGAAGTTTTATTCTTCTAAAATCATAACCAACATATTTAGCCAATAAAATTATTAAATTCAAAAATTTATTTTTCCCAAAAATTCCAATTAATTAATTAAAATAATAAATAAAAACACGGGGTGTTACAGTCCCCACAAAAAAGCCTCCTAACAAAAGTAAAATAAATAGATGAGCATTTTATTTCATCTACCACCCATCGATCACATCCCAGATACGATCCTACCCATGTCCCCCAAAGATGCATGCACTGTTGGAGTGAAAGTCCTAGGAATTATTGAAAACGCGTATAGATTGAATTACAAAAAAATTACACATGAATGAAATCCTAAAAAACGGAATTAGGATTTAACATTTGAGATGTATTTGATTTGATCTCTCCTTTGCACGAATAGAATGTGTGATGGATCGACTCACCTCACAGTCTTCTACTGTATGCCTAATATGGACAGCCACGAGTAGAGGGTTTCGTGACCACCTTCTTGTCTCCTCTTTCTTCCCTACTACCTCACTTTTTCACAAGTCTGAAATCATGTCTTATGAGTATCCAAGAGTGATGGCTAGGTTATGAAAGAATGAGACTTAGCTGCATATATATAGGCTACAGTAGGGAGCCAAAGGAGAGATAAGGATGTGGCTCCTAATGGGCCTGAGAAAACCTAATTCGTCCCGAATTATATTCTCAGTCCTTTAATTATAATTAATCCCACTAAATATTTATAATTTCAACTCCACTCCTTAACTCAAAATTATATTTTGAGCTCCTCATTATTAATTACTTAATTCTCCACACATTAAGGTTACAGATACCTATTAATTAAATAAATTATTGATAATTTATTTGATTAACCTCTTCAAGTCCTTGAGCGATCCAACTTAACTTATTTGTAGTGTCGGATTAATATAATCCACCTGCAGGGTTTGACATATACAAAACTTATAAGTATCTCAAGGGGGTATCACCAATCTCTATATCGCGAAGTGGATTCCATCCATAAAAGACTTTCACCATACATTAATCACCATTACCCAATTTATCAACATTATTGATCCAATAATGAATCTCACCCGATAAGTAAAAGTAATAAATAAATAGTTCATGTGTCCATCAATCATATCCGAAGTAAGAGCCTTAAGTAAACTTAATAATCGTAAGGTGTACATTGTCTTATAAAATTAGTAAAAAAATAATGACCTCAAATTGGTCCCGTTCAATACACACAAAGTATACTAGCACAATAAGTTGAAACTATACAGTTTCCTGTAATCAAGATAGACCTACTAAAATATTGTGCTACATTCCTACTGATGGTATGTCCAGTTCCATCTAAGACTATGAACGATACAAATTATATTCCACAAGAACTAGTGATCTGATCTTCTGTGTGTAAGTCGTACTCTACACACCAGAACACTTACTAAGTAGAATAAAAGACACCGATAATATATAAAATACTGAAAAAATTATGTCCATACATGATTCTCATTAAAATAGGAATAACTAATTTTATTATAATAATAAATCCATAACTAAAATTATTACATAAAGCATGGTGATATGCCCCAAGTGTGACCTCGGCTCAGAGACACCAACCTCGGCTGTGGATTTAGCCGACGCTGGAAAAGCCTTAGGCACGCGACATCAGCCCTCGGCCATATCAAGGTCGGCCCAGGCCGACACTACCACCAGCCTCTCCAAAGGACATTGCACGCATCATAAGGGTCAGCAGCACTCTTGTACACCTGGGAAAGGAAACCTCGGCCAGATGTAGGCCGAGCACACAAGAAGCCTTACTTCTAACAAGGTCAACATCGTCAAGATATCAGTTAATGCTCAAAGCGCATGCCAGCTCATCCTCGGCCCAGGCCGACCCCTGCCCATTGCCTCGGCTGAACTTAAGTCGAGACCTTCATGGCGCATCTCGGATTGAACGGGTAACTAGACTTATCAACCTCGGCTTCTACTAGGCCGAGGTCATGACCAAGCACGATAGTTGAGCACCAGTTGACATGGATAAAGACACGTGGACACAAATTAGTTATAACAAATCATTCCCCACACGTGGGGAGAATATTTCATCATCATTCTCTACATGTGACAGCGACAGATGTCTTCTCCATATTGGCTAGATCAACACACACATGCTCATGGCATGCATGGGGGGCACATTACACCCCCTAGGGACTATATATAGAGATCATCCTCTACCTTGTAAAGGGACCCCCCGAAATGATCAACCCTAGCTGAAACTCTGTCTAAACACACAGTAGAGAGAGAAAGCTTGAGAGATTGTATCCATGGCCATTAGAGCCCTCATAAAGTGATACACACCATACACTTGCATAGTGGACGTAGGCCTGATTGGCTGAACCACTTATATTCCGGTATTAATCCTCTTCTCCTCACCTCCTTCTACTATATGTGTATACCTTCTATATACCTTTATCCTTCCATTGTTGACATTGAATTGAGCTTACAAACACCTTGAAGGGTGGTGTTGTTTCCAGCATCATCATTTTGGCGCCATCCGTGGGAACGAGAAGCTATCTCTTCCTCTTCTTCAGTTTAACCTCAACGGAGACTCTGGTGGTGAACCAGGCACCACCCCTCGCGTGGAGCTGTTTCACCATTGAAGGAGGTCCTTTAAGGTATTAAGCTCACCTGATACTTAAGCTCTTCATTAAGTAACACATGGCACTAGAGTTACCGTCGCCTCTTCCGCCACCCGGAGGTGTTCCAGTCAGGCGTCGCCCCAGTCCGAAATGGCGGAGGTAGCTGCAGCCTTGAGGTCTTTGGCTGTAACACAACAAGCTATGCAGGAGCAATTTGCATAGCTCAGCTAAACTATGATGAGGCCACCTGGAGTCTCACCGGATATGATCACTCCGGCGGCTGTTCAGCCTCATCCAGATGCCAGAGGACCACCCCAGGCGCCAACGAAGAACCAGCCTGCACCCCAGCGGAGAAGAGACATTGCCGACCCTAGGCGCTTACGCCTGGGGAGGCAAGGAAACCCTTTCGCGGAGGACATGTATGATGATCTGGAGGCAGAAGAGGTCCCAAAAGACTGCTGGGAGCCGTATGAGGTGTCGAATAATACTGTACGACCTCTTCAGCAAAGTCGAGGTTGTGTCGGTCGACGAGGTGAAGAGGCCCAACATAGAGGGTCAACTTTTGATCGATTGAGTAGAGGGTCAGCCTTTGAGAGGTTGGGCCCAGTGAGTGACCTAAGACAGAGGTTATCCAGGTCGAGAAGTGCTGCCGGTTCACAAAGAGGGGACAGACAAGGTCGGCCTGACCAAGACCGACCCCGTGAAAAAAGGGATATAAATAAGGAAGAGGCCAACAGCCGACGTGCTGCGATAGGGGAACCCTCAGTCCATCCCTTGGAGGTGACTGGGGACAACCTCAGCCAGGTCAATGGCAAAAGACCGTGGAATGACTCTATCCGGCGCCTTGAGGAGAAGATAGGAGACCTCATCAAAAGTAAGGACCCATTGCAAAGGGGTTACTCAGAGGCCTCACCGTTTGTGGCTAGGATAGTGAGCTTCCCAACTCCCGCTAAATTCAAACCTCCCGTGGCGTCTCCCAAGTATGATGGCAGCACCAACCCTGTACACCACATCGAGATGTATCAGTCGGCAGTAGACATCTACTCGATACCCGATGAGATGAAGTGTAGGGCCTTCTCTGGGACCTTGACAGGAGCAGCACATAATTAGTTTACTTCTCTTCTGAAGAACTCAATCGAGAACTTCAAGGGCTTAGCCGAACGATTCATCCATAACTTCTGCTTTAGGGTAAGACCTCAAAAGAATATTACTCACCTATTGTATGTCAAGCAGGTCAAGGACGAGAGCCTAAAGGACTACATAGCCAGGTTCAATAAAGAGAAGCCGGAGGTCAAAGATTATGAAGAGAATATAGCCATGACCGCCCTCATAGGGGGTCTGCAGAAAGGAAAGCTTCTGTGGAAACTCGCGGAAGACCCTCCTAGGTCTATGGAGGAGCTCTTGGCAACCGCAGGAAAAGTCATGAATGCAGAAGAGGCAATGGCCACCAAGTATGAGTATGAGAACCGTGGTAGTAATAGGAAGTCCCAAAGAAGGAAAGATGGAAAGAAGAGGTCGGGTGATGACAAGTTTGTTCACTATACTCCTCTGACTGTGAGCTGTGAGCACATCCTCAATGAGATCAAGGATGACAGGACTCTGAGATGGCCAGAGAAACTGAAGGCCCCACCACATAAGAGGAACAAAAACCTATGGTGCGAGTTCCATAAGGACCATGGCCACGTCACAGACAGATGCTTTACCTTGAAGGATGAGATTGAAAAGATGTTAAAATCTGGGAAGTTGAGGAAGTATGTGGACGGTAAGGCTCCCAAGGGGGGAAGAGATGACCCTAAGAAACGGAGAAATGACGGATGCCGTGACAATGCCCCATCTAGAAGAGACAATGATTCAGAAGGTGATGATGAAGACGATCTGGATCTTCCACTGAAAGATGACAACACCCCGGTGAAGAGGGTTGATATGATCTTGTTTGGTGTTAACACCATATGCGGGGGATTTTTAGGATATGGCTCTAAAATAGCCGACAGGAAGGCTCACGTGGCAGAGGCCAAGTCAGTGGCCAAGTTGGAAGTTGTAAACCTAATGTCTTCCGATACAGTGCAAAAAAGGAAGAAGGTAGACATGGACACACTTGTATTCGGGTTCTCCAGACTCGACTTCAAAGGTATCTTAGCCCCCCATAATGACCCTTTGGTAATAACAACAAGGGTGCATGGATGCGAGGTGCAAAGGACCCTCGTAGAGGGGGGGAGCTCGACAGACGTGATGTTTTGGCCTTGCTTCAAGAGCTTAGGTCTTAGTAGAGCAAGATTGGTACCCTATCATCACCCCTTGATAGGCTTCAGTGGTGAAAAGGTCCACCCCTTGGGCATGTATGAGATGGACGTACGGATGGGTGATGAGTGGCCTAAGAGGTTAACCAGGAAGATAGATTTTTTCGTGATGGACGAAAACGTATTCACGGCCTATAACCTCATCATAGGAAGAGTGGCCCTAAAAGAGTTTAAAGCTGTGCCATCGACGGTCCATCAGATGCTAAAATTCTCGACTCCCTATGGGGTAGGGGAAGTGCAAGGTGACCAAACCATAATCGGTAATGTTACTTCAACTCGGTTGAAGAGAGAGAGGCCCATAAGAGGGCAACCACCACTTATAGAATTGATATGATAGACCCAAGAGATGAGACAAAATTGAAGAAGGGAGAGGCCGCGGAAGAGGTAGAATCCATCGTCCTCAATGAGGACGAGCCAAAAAAACCATCCAGGTCGGCAAAGCCCTTAAGTCAGAAATCAAGGAAGAGCTGATAAACTTCCTCAGGAGGAGGCAGAGTGTCTTCGCATGGAGTCAAGCAGACATGCCCGGCATCAGCCCTGAGGTTATGAATCACAAACTCAACGTGACCAAAGATGCCAGGCCTATCAAACAGAAATGAATAGTCTACTCCAGGGAGAAGTATGACGTCATACGGGAAGAAGTTAAAAAATTAGAAGAGGCTGAGTTTATAAGAGAAGTTACATACCCGGAATGGTTATCGAATGCAGTAATTGTGCCCAAGGCCAATGGAAAATGGAGAATGTGTGTTAATTTCACTGACCTGAACAGGTCTTATCCAAAAGACAGCTATCCCTTACCTCGGATAGATCAGATGGTGGATGCTACAGCGGGACATGAGCTCATGAGCTTCATGGACGCGTATTCAGGCTACAACCAGATCTTTATGAACGCTGAAGACTCAGAGAAGACAACCTTCATTACCGACAAAGGGACGTACTGCTACAAGGTGATGCCCTTCGGTCTGAAAAATGCAGGGGCAATATACCAACGTCTTGTTAATAAGATGTTTGAAGAGCAAATAGGTAAGACTATGAAGGTGTATGTAGACGATATGCTAACAAAGAGCTTGAAAGCTTGCACTCATGTAGCAAACCTCGAGAAGACCTTCGATATTATGGACTCATACAGAATGAAACTCAACCCCGCAAAGTGTGTCTTCGGAGTAGGAGCTGGGAAGTTCCTAGGATTTATCGTCAACCAGAGAGGGATTGAAGCGAACCCTGAGAAAATCAAGGATTTGCTTGACATGAAGACGCGGAGGAGTATCAAAGATGTCCAAAGACTCACGGGGAGAGTGGTTGCACTCAACAAATTTGTCTCTAGGGCAACAGACAAGTGTCTTCCATTCTTTAAAGTTCTTAGAAAGGCCTTCCAGTGGGATGAAGAGTGTGAAAAATCCTTCAACCAGCTCAAGTTTTACTTGGGGTCTCCCTTATTGTTGTCTCGGCCTGTTGCAGGAGAAAAATTATATGTGTATTTGGCAGTCTACGAATTAGCCATCAGCGTAGCCATAATTCGGGAAGACGATGGGATCCAAAGGCCTGTGTATTTCAACAGTAAGGCCCCTCAAGGGCCTGAACAAAATCATCCTCGTATGGAAAAGCTGGCTTATGCCCTAATACATGCTTCAAGGAAGATGAAACCTTACTTCCAAGCCCACTCCATGGTAGTCCTCACCGACTCCCCACTAACACAGGTCCTACATAAACCCGAGAAGTTCGGGAGATTGATGACTTGGGCCATTGAGTTGGGGGAGTATGATCTTACCTACCAACCTAGGATGACCATCAAAGGGCAAGCCCTCGCAGACTTTGTTGCTGAGTTTACATGGGAAGAGGTCGAGACAGAGAATGGCCTAGAGGGTGTTGAAAAGACAAATCGTGGTGTCTTCCGAAATCAGGAAGAGATGACACCAAACATCTTTCGAGATCGGGAAGAGGTCGCATCCAACAGGGTCAGGAGCAGAGTAGCGAATAACGAGGAGGATCGGTATCTCTTCAAACAAGGAATCATATTAGAAGGGGTCTTATCATCGGATACATATATTTGGAGCCTCTTCATTGATGGCTCTTCCTGTAACAGTGGAAGCTGTGCAGGGTTGATACTTTCAGCACCTGATGGTGCTAACGTCGAGTATGCTTTGAGATTCCACTTTGAGGCCTCTAACAATGAGTCAGAATACGAAGCCATGATAGGCGGCCTCTCATTGGCAAAAACCCTAGGTGTAAAGCGACTCCTACTCCACAGCGACTCAAGGTTAGTTGTCAATCAAGTATTGGGAGTCTATGAGGCCAAAGATGAAAGGATGGTTAAGTATCTGAAGAAGGTGAGAATGATGTTAGAATATTTCGAAGAAATAAAACTGAAAAGAGTACCCCGATAAAGTAATAGCCACGCTGATGCGTTGGCAAGGTTGGCCTCGGTGACGAAGACAAATGTCAGAAGGACAGTTCCGGTCGAGGTCTTAGGAAAAGAAACCATTGAGGAAGAAGAGGTATGTAACCCATGTCACAATCTGAATCTAAGAGAATCATGGATGGACCCCCTCGTCAGATATATCATAGAGGGGGAGCTACCTGAATCCAAGTTAGAGAGGCAAAAATTGAGATATAAGGCTGCCAAGTTCTCGATAGTAGGAGACATCCTGTACAAGAAGGGATTTATGTTGCCTCTCCTCAGATGTGTGCATCCCACAGAAGCTCCCCGGGTCTTACAGGAAATTCATGAGGGTTCCTGCTCTAGTCACATAGGGGGAAGACCTTTGGCCAAGAGAATCATCACACAAGGATACTGGTGGCCAATCTTGTCCAAAGACGTTGCAGCCTACGTGAAGAAGTGTGATAAATGTCAAAGATTCGCCATTATTCCTCACCAACCTCATCAACCCATGACGTCAATCACCTCTCCATGGCCATTTGCAGTATGGGGGATTGATTTAGTAGGACCCCTGCCAAGAGCTGTCAACAGTTATCAATTCTTGATAGTTGCCATTGACTACTTCTCAAAGTGGGTGGAGGCAGAGCCGATGATAATGATAACAGAGATGAAGACCTTCCAATTTATTTAGAGGAACATCATATGCAGATAAGGCCTCCCAAACACTCTCATCTCGGATAATGGGACACAGTTCAAGAACTCCTATTTAGAAAAGTACTGCCTAAGAGTTGGGATAAAGCAGTTCTTCTCATCTCCTGGCCGACCTCAGGCAAACGGTCAGACCGAGGTCACGAACAGAACAATTCTCGATGGAATCAAGAAGAGGTTAGAAGATGCGAAGGGAAGATGGACTGAAGAGGTCTACGCTGTGTTATGGGCCTACAGAACCACGACGAGGATGCCTACGGGAGAAACCCCATTCATGCTTGCACATGGCTCAGAGGCTGTCTACCAACAGAAGTGGGACTCCCAACTCATAGGGTTCAAACTTATGACCCCGATAGAAATGGGGAAGAGAGGAGGCTAAACCTAGATCTGATTGAAGAAAGAAGAGAAGACCCAGAAATAAGACAAGCAGCTTACCAGCAGAGGGTAGCAAAATTCTACAATCAGAGGGTGAAGTCAAGACCCATTGTAGTGGGAGACCTAATGCTGAAAAAGACGTTACAGAAAGCAAGTAAGCTCCACCCAAACTGGCATGGTCCTTACAAAGTGATAGAAGAGGTTGTGCCTGGCACTTACAGGCTAGAAAACCTAGAAGGGGAACCTTTTTCTAACCCATGGAATGTTTATCACCTAAAGAAGTATTACATATGATGTCGCAAAGAGTTTTATGTAAATGTACCATCTTATTATGAAGAGCTTATTAATAAAAGATTAGTTCCCATGGCGGTTCCTACTTCATTGTGCACTTATGTCAAAGATTAATTATGAGGATAACATCTTAGGTGATGACCTCAGACCCTTATAACATCACTCAGTGGTGACAAGGTCTGAGGTCAGACACCATACTTGGATGACCTCAGACTCTTAACATCATTAATTTGGCGAGATTAATTATGAGGATAACATCTTAGGTGATGACCTCAGACCCTTATAACATCACTCAGTGGTGACGAGGTCTTAGGTCAGACACCATACTTGGATGACCTCAGACCCTTAACATCATTAATTTGGTGAGATTAATTATGAGGATAACATCTTAGGTGATGACCCCAGACCCTTATAACATCACTCAGTGGTGACAAGGTCTGAGGTCAGACACCATAATGGGATGACCTCAAACCCTTAACATCATTAATTTGGTGAGATTAATTATGAGGATAACATCTTAGGTGATGACCTCAGACATTTAACATCATTAATTTGGTGAGATTAATTATGAGGATAACATCTTAGGTTATGACCTCAGACCCTTATAACATCACTCAGTGGTGACGAGGTCTTATGTTAGACACCATAATTGGATGACCTCAGACCCTTAAGATCATTAATTTGGTGAGATTAATTATGACGATAACATCTTAGCTGATGACCTCAGACCCTTATAACATCACTCAGTGGTGACAAGGTCTGAGGTCAGACACCATAATGGGATAACCTCACACCCTTAACATCATTAGTTTGGTGAGATTAATTATGAGGATAGCATCTTAGGTGATGACCTCAGACCCTTATAACACCATTCAGTGGTGACAAGGTCTTATGTCAGAACCCATAATTGGATGACCTCAGACCCTTAACATCATTAATTTGGTGAGATTAATTATGAGGATAACATCTTAGGAGATGACCTCAGACCCTTATAACATCACTCAGTGGTGACAAGGTCTGAGGTCAGACACCATAATGTGAGAACGTGTGTGCTCGCGTTCAAATGATCAAATTATATATAAAACCCTTTTAATCCAAACAAACCCTAAACATGAAGCAGTATGTGATTGAATAAATTGATAATCTACGCAAGAACATTCAAACACATGCAATTAAGGAAAAATCCCCCTCAGGGGCAAAACCATTTATTTTCACTATAATTTGTAAGAAAACGGCTTACAATCGGATTACAATGAAAATACAAGTTGACTAAGAATTACCCTCGGGTATCGGATTCTGTAGTCGTGGCTGGAATTATCCCTTTCCAGTAGGGCTGCAATGAAGAAGAAGAAGAACGGTCTCCTCCACAAGGGTTGAACAAGCCAAAGTTGTGTTCTTGGGTTGCAAAAGGATTCACAAAGGTTTGGCAATGATGTGTGAATCAAAACATGAGTCTTGGGACTCAAGAATATGAAGACTAGGTGTATTTGGACTCTCAAATTCGTCTCCTAAAGTCTTGCAAAACAACTCCCCCGAAGTTGGTATTTATAGGAAAAAATATGAAGAGTCCCACGTTCTTAAAACTCTAAAATTCTATCTAGCGTACAAAAAAAACAGCATTCTTTAAGGAATTTTCTCTATCTTCAAAAGGTCATAACTCCTTCACCGTAGCTCGGATTGAGGTGCCATTTTTTCCAGTATCTTCGTTGCGGAGATCTCTTCAACTTTATAGTTGACCAGACCTCCTAACTATGGATGTGAAATTAAGAAAATGCCCTTGAACTCTCCTAATGTGACTTTTTTCACTATTTTGACTTCCCTTGCGTACCACTTGCATTAAGTCCCTAAAATCTTAGAACGTGAAGTCATTGAGGCAGATGTGGGACATATTAGTGGAGATAATGCATGCTTGATTCCCGGAATTCGGATAGAGGCCATCATGTGAGATCGTGAGGAGACGTGCCAAATGTAGCGGCGTACGACATAAATAAATGAAACATTTCGGACATATGAAAAATGTACTTACAAATCTCCCCCTATGTCTATGCCGGTACATACATAAAAAATCCGAATTATCAAATATGAAATTGCCTATACAAATCTACCCTCCCATGAACCCAAAACTGGAAAAGGTACAAATGAATAGTCTTCATCGTTTGTTCTTTAATTCTTCAGGAATCTCAAAACTTTTCTCATCAGGGTGTGCAACATATAGATCTGCAATCTTCATACCTACACACATGAGACAAAGCAAATACCACGTGACATATCGAGTTTAAAATGAGATAACATGGATATCAATATATGATAAAAATATAAGCAACATCTCAAAAACTCCCCCAGAATTCAAACTGCCCCATAATATGATAATTCTTTCTCCCCCTTTTTATGATGTCCCCAAATGGAAAAATTAGAGAAATAAATCAAATAAGCAAGTGCGGGGTGTCACTAGGATAAAAACACACCATGAATAAATAGAAAGCAACCAAGTCAATGATAGCGTAAATGAAGTGGTGTGATCAAATTCGATAGGAAAATCAATGCATACAAACATGACATATGTGCACGATGAATATTGGATATTCCTAGCGAATGAACTCAAATGCTTCCTTTGGTGTAAAAGAGTGACAATATAAGATATTGACTCAATCAAATCAACAAATTAAAGCTCAAAATGATTTTCACACCAATAACGTCCAAAATGATTTTATGCTTTTTCAGGACTTTCAAGGAAGTGCAAACCCGTTTAGATTCTCCAACCAAAATCCCTCAGATATTGTATTGAATAGAGGCATTCTAAATTCTCAAACTTTGGAGAATTGATGGTGAAACCTAAGTGGCCCATATTTGGCATGAATTGCTTTTTATTGCCTTTAAATTTTTTCGGGCTCTTTTAACCTCTTTGGACCTCGGATATTAAAGTTCCTCCATTTTTTAGGTCCTTTTTAACGGTGGCTTTTGCGCAAAGGATAGATGATTACCTTTCGCAGCCCCTCCCCGTTATACAAAAACACACAGTCTCACCAAAACGGTTTTTACATGCATTCCAATCTTGTCAAGTTTTATTGCGTATTGTACATTGTATAGACAGGATTGAGATGAAAACGCGCAAGCCAACATGAGATAAACAAGTGCAATAATCAAATATAGCCGTGCATGTGTGCAATAAAGGATATAGGAGTCAAACATGTAGGAAGATATCACTAATTACATCTCAAAGACTCCAATCAATGTAAAGCACATGGATGAAATGATGTAGCCTCTCAAATCTCTATCAAACAGTCACATGGATAAATGGAATGAAGTTGTGACTTGGCTATCTTACATGCTCATCCATAAAAGAAGCAAAATACAAAAATCTTTTTGGATTTTTTCAAAAATTTGGAAAAAAAAGAAATAAAATCTTTTTGTGCTTTTCTCAAAAATTTTCTTAAAGGAAAATCTTTTTGTATTTTTTTTAAAAAGAAATATAAAAAGCAAAAGGAATAAAACAAAGCTGTACAACAAAGTAATGGTACATATAAAACAGACTAGCAATAGGAAGCATATGATATGAACATGAAGAAGCATCATATTCTAGACATAGACCAACCCCTCAGTCAACTGTGCAAATCCCTAAAGATTTCCTAAGACTCTCAAATCTAAGGGCATATAAAGGTTTCATGAAAATATCGGCTAACTGACGGTCAGTAGGAACAAAACTCAGGGATACGACTTTCTCTTCAACTAACTGACGAATAAAGTGCTCACGTATCCTGATGTGTTTTGTGCGCGAATGCTGAACTGGATTGCGAGATATGTGTATCGCGCTCGTGTTATCACAGGAAATGGTCATGGTGTCCTGTGATATCCCATAATCCTCCAGCATTTGCTTCATCCACAAGAGTTGTGTGCAACAACTCCCGGCAGCTATGTACTCAGCCTCCGCAGTGGACAAAGAGATGGAATTTTGCTTCTTGCTCAGCCAGAAGACAAGAGCAAAACCAAAATAGAAACACCCACCAGAAGTGCTCCTACATCCATCTACATCCCCAGCCCAATCGGCATCCGAGTAGGCGGATAGACGGTCATCAGTATCAAAGGAATACCAAATCCCGTATGAGAGAGTCCCACTTACGTATTTAATAATACATTTTAGAGCAAGTAAATATGACTCTTTTAGGGATGCCTGATAACGCGCACAGACTCCAACACTAAAGGCGATGTCGGGACGACTGGAAGTCAAGTAGAGGAGACTACCTATCATACTCCGATATAAGGTTTGCTCTACGTCCTTGCCTGAAGTGTCCTTACTAAGCTTGGTAGTGGTACTCATAGGTGTACATGCATGCTTAGCGGAGTCTAAACCAAATTTCTTCACTAGGTCTCTAGCATACTTGGATTGGGAGATGAACATCCCATCCTCTAGCTGACGAACCTGGAGACCAAGGAAGAATGTAAGCTCACCAACCATGCTCATCTCAAACTCACTTTTCATCTCCTCCTCAAAGTGGTGAGCATGCTGGGAGCATGTGGATCCAAAGACTATGTCGTCCACATAGACCTGGGCAACCAAAATAGCACCGTCATCTCTCCTGACAAACAACGTCATATCTACTCCCCCTCTCTTGAAGCCACGAGCTAAGAGATAAGAAGTAAGCCTCTCGTACCAAGCACGGGGTGCTTGCTTCAAACCATACAAGACTTTCCTCAGATAGTAGACGTGCTCAGGGTGCTGAGGGTCTTCAAACCCTTTTGGTTGTTCCACATAAACCTCCTCCTGTAGAATGCCATTCAAAAAGGCACTCTTGACATCCATCTGATACACCTTGAAGCGCAGATGACATGCGATGGAGAGCAGAAGACGGACGGACTCAAGCCTCGCAACAGGAGCAAATGTCTCCCCAAAGTCTACACCCTCTATCTGTGTGTAGCCTTGAGCGACCAACCTAGCCTTATTTCGGATTATGGTACCATTTTCATCCATTTTGTTCTTAAAAATCCACCGGGTACCTATCACATTAATCTCAGTAGGTCGGGGGACAAGTTCCCAGACATCATTCTTTTTAAACTGAAGTAACTCATCCTGTATAGCAGATATCCAGTGTTCATCCTTGAGTGCTTCTTTATGGTTCTTGGGCTCGACTTTGGACGTGTAGCAAAGATGGCTAACAACGTTCTCTAGCTGAGCACGAGTCTTGACCCCTAGAGTGGGATCACCAACAATGGCAGAAGGGTCATGACTCTTGCGAACCCAAGCAGGTGTGTCCCCTAACACAGGAGTAGGGTCCACAGAGTGTGAGAGAGGAACAGGTAAATCACTGTCAGAACAATCCTCATCCTCACACTGAAGATTAGGATCAATAACCGTCGGAGGTTCGTCATCTTGCCCGGTGACGTTTATTGATTCCATAATCTTAGAGCTCTTCAGGCTAAAAACCCGGTATGCTCTGCTATTCGATGAATATCCTAGAAATATTCCCTCGTCGCTTCGGGAGTCAAACTTTCCTAATTGCTCTTTATCCCGTAGGATGTAGCATTTACTCCCAAAGACACGGAAATATGCCAGGTTGGGCTTCTTTCCAGTCCACAACTCATAAGGAGTGTGAAGTGTGTGTGGACGCAGATACACCCTATTCACCGTGTGGCATGCAGTAGACACTGCCTCTGCCCAAAATCTCCTAGAAACTTTACGACCTAGAAGCATAGATCTAGCCATCTCTTGGATCGTTCTATTCTTTCTCTCAATAATCCCATTTTGCTGAGGAGTTCTCACAGCAGAAAACTCATGTTTGATCCCAAGGCTATCACAGTACAAATCAACCTTTGCTTCCTTGAATTCAGTGCCGTTGTCACTACGTATTCTGTTAATAGTGACACCGTGTTGATTTTGCAGGACACGGCACTTGGTCGTTAAGAAATCTACAGCATCGGATTTCTCTCTCAGAAAACCTACAATGGAGTATCTGGAGAAATCATCTACCATCACGAGGATGTACCTCTTACCACCTAGACTCTCAGTACGAGTGGGACCCATAAGATCCATGTGAATCAACTCCAGAACACGAGAGGTGGTAATGGAATGTAACTTCCTATGAGGACTACGAATTTGTTTTCCCAACTGACAGGGTCCACAAACGGTCGAAGTTGACTTTCCAAGAGATGGTAAGCCACGTACTAGGTCCTTTTTAGATAAACGATTGAGATCTCTAACGTTCACGTGACCTAGACGTTGGTGCCACAGATCCATAGGAGTGATCGTGGCGCTGTTGCAGAAAAGTGAGGATGTGGGCTCAATCCCATAGAAATTATCCTCGGTCCTCACCCCTTGCATCAAAAGTTTACCGCCTTGATTGTAGACTTTACACGCATCCCGATCAAACTTTACTGCAAAGTTAGTGTCGCACAGCTGGCTAATGCTGAGAAGGTTTTCTTTCAAACGTTTGACGTACAAAACATTTTCTAGCTTAGGAAAACCAGGTAACTCGATAGTACCTCGTCCTATAATGCTAGACTTACTCCCATCTCCAAAGGTGACTCTGCCATCTTGATAATCCTCAAGAGTAGTAAAAAATGAGGCATCACCTGTCATGTGTCTGGAGCACCCACTATCAAAATACCACTATGAGGTATTATGTGCTTTGAGAGCAACATGAACAACAAAGGCCTTTTTATCTTTCTTAGGCACCCAAGCAGAGATGACCTTTTATTTGCCTTTGTTGGTTTTAGCTGGAATGTAAGAAGCATTCACTAACGGCGAAGACATCCGTCTGAATTCTTTCATCAAACTCTGAGTCGTGGCAGCTAAGAACTCAACTCGCTCTCTCAGACTAGAAAACTCATCAGTATGTCATGGTGGAGCAGTAGTACGTCGTGTCCGACCCATGCTATAGCAAGTTTCCCTAAGGTGGCCTTTTCTTTTGCAATAAGTACAAAAGAGCTAAGTCAAAGGCGGACCTTGGTTTGCTTTTCTTGGTCGAACTCTCCTTCGAGGTTTTTTACGGTGACCATAAGGAGTTGTAGTAAACTCAGGAACTGGTCCAGGTGCAATTTGGTATGTGGAGGCACCATCATATCCAATTCCTTGACGATCACCAAAACCTAAAGCGAGGCCGAGGAGCATCTTTCCCATCTTCCCAGATCTGTCCTCGATTTGTACCTTGACTTCCCGTGCTTTCTCAAGATCATGAGTCAGCTGGGCAACAAGGGCTTCAAGTTTCTTCCGAGTCTCCACGGAGGAATGGAGCTGACTCGTAAGACTAGCCACTTGCTTGATCAAGTCCCCTATCTCTTTCTCTAGAGTACTCTCTCTCTCTCTCTAAACAAATTCTCATTCTCGACACAGGTAGATTCTCTCTCTCTCAGGGCGTTGCAGGTGGAGAACTCTCTTTCTCTCGCTTTCCTTAAATCTTCCTCTAGGCAAGTGATCTTAAGAACTAACGCTTTCTTACGCTTTTTAGTTTTAAAAGACTCATAATATAACTCAGCGTAGGCGCGTTGTATATCACTCTCGCTCTCACTTGTGTCATCCTCCCCCTCACTCACATCGATCTCACTGTCGAGGTGTCCCTGTGAAGCATCATCCTCATCGTCGTGAGGAGAACTAGGAGTGCTCACTTGGCTGGCCATGAATGCGGTGAAGTTACACTCATGCGGTGACTCATCTCCAGAATCCACCGTCTCGACCTCACTGTCGTCACTAAGGGTAGCATTAAGGACAGCTTTCCCTTTCTCTCTATTCAGACGATTGGCACACTCAAAAGCTCTATGACCCCTACCATCACACTCAAAACATCTCTCACTTTCTTTCAGAGAAGGATTTTTGGAAACTTTTTCATTTTTCTTTTCAAACTTATTTTTCTCAAATTTCTTTTTATCTTTAAAATTGCCATTTTTCTTAAATTTGAGAATCCTCTTGAAATTTTTCGCGAAAAGAGCCAAATCATCTAAGTTAAAATCGCACTCAGAATCTGACGTGTCAGTCTCTCTCTTTCTAGATGACTCTACCCTCTTTCTAGCTGACCCCTCACTCCTTCTCTCTTGGGCTTTAAGAGCAATTCCCTTATCTTTAGATTTAGAATTTTTAGGGAACATATCAATTTCATAAGTTTGCAAATCTCCTATAAGTTCTTCCAATTTTAGCGTATTTAAATTACCCATAGAATTTAGCACAGTGACTTTAGGGATAAAACGCTTAGGCAAAGAACGAAGAATCTTTTTAACAACTCTAGCATTCGGAATATGTTCACCAAGATTAAAACTAGTATTCACAATGTCAGAAAGTCTAGCATAAAATTCATCAAAGCATTCAGAATCATGCATGGTGATTGTTTCAAATTGAGTTGTCAAGTTTTGCAACTTAGACTCTTTCACAGCATTAGTTCCTTCATGGGTGAGTTGTAAAACATCCCATGCCTCTTTTGACGTGGTACACGTCATTATGCGTTTGAACTCATCAGGTGTGACTGACCCAGAAATAGCACTTAGACCCTTAGAATTAAAAGAAGACCATTTAATTTCTTCATCAGACCAAGAAATGTCAGGTTTCAAGTTGGTCACATTATCAACAGTCACGGTGGGAGGAGTCCACCCTCGTTCAACCAAAATCCAGACACGTTCATCAATGGCTTTTAAAGCCGACCTCATACGGGCTTTCCAATAAGCATAATTTGTCCCGTCAAAAATAGGCATTTTATAATATGATTTCTCCATTTGAACACGCACTTTTTCAAAAATCAATTTTTTTTCAGAAAATTGATATCTTAGAAAAATTTTGCGGAAAAAGGAGTACGCGATAGATTAGCGTAACCTGCTCTGATACCAATTTGAAAATGTGTGTGCTCGCGTTCAAATGATCAAATTATATATAAAACCCTTTTAATCCAAACAAACCCTAAACATGCAGCAGTATGTGATTGAATAAATTGATAATCTACGCAAGAACATTCAAACACATGCAATTAAGGAAAAATCCCCCTCAGGGGCAAAACCATTTATTTTCACTATAATTTGTAAGAAAACGGCTTACAATCGGATTACAATGAAAATACAAGTTGACTAAGAATTACCCTCGGGTATCGGATTCTGTAGTCGCGGCTGGAATTATCCCTTTCCAGTAGGGTTGCAATGAAGAAGAAGAACGATCTCCTCCACAAGGGTTGAACAAACCAAAGTTGTGTTCTTGGGTTGCAAAAGGATTCACAAAGGTTTGGCAATGATGTGTGAATCAAAACATGAGTCTTAGGACTCAAGAATATGAAGACTAGGTGTATTTGGAATCTCAAATTCGTCTCCTAAAGTCTTGCAAAACAACTCCCTCGAAGTTGGTATTTATAGGAAAAAATATGAAGAGTCCCACGTTCTTAAAACTCTAAAATTCTATCCAGCGTACAAAAAAAACAGCATTCTTTAAGGAATTTTCTCTATCTTCAAAAGGTCATAACTCCTTCACCGTAGCTCGGATTGAGGTGCCGTTTTTTCCAGTATCTTCGTTGCGGCAAGCTCTTCAACTTTCTAGTTGACCAGACCTCCGAACTATGGATGTGAAATTACGAAAATGCCCTTGAACTCTCCTATTGTGCCTTTTTTTCACTGTTTTGACTTCCCTTGCGTACCACTTGCATTAAGTCCCTAAAATCTTGGAACGTGAAATCATTGAGGCAGATGTGGGACATATTAGTGGAGATAATGCATGCTTGATTCCCGGAATTCGGATAGAGGCCATCATGTGAGATCGTGAGGAGACGTGCCAAATGTAGCGGCGTACGACATAAATAAATGAAACATTTCGGACATGTGAAAAATGTCCTTACATAATGGAATGACCTCAGACCTTTAACATCATTATTTTGTTGAGATTAATTATGAGGATAACATCTTAGGTTATGACCTCAGACCCTTACAACATCACTCAGTGGTGACGAGGTGTTAGATCAGACACCATAATTGGATGACCTCAGACCCTTAACATCATTAATTTGGTGAGATTAATTATGAGGCTACCATCTTAGGTGATGACCTCAGACCCTTATAACATCACTCAGTGGTGACAAGGTCTGAGGTCAGACACCATAATGGGATGACCTCAGACCCTTAACATCATTAGTTTGGTGAGAATGATTATGAGGATAGCATCTTAGGTGATGACCTCAGACCCTTATAACACCATTCAGTGGTGGCAAGGTCTGAGGTCAGACACCATAATTGGATGACCTCATACCCTTAGCATCATTAATTTGGTGAAATTAATTGTTTGGATAACATCTTAGTTAAGGACCTCAGACCCTTATAACATCTTTTTGGTGAAAAGGTCTGAGGTCAGAATACTAATTTGGTTTAAGCAAACACCATTGCATAAGCTTCAGAGCCAAAATATCACACGACATGCATTCAACAAAGTAAAGATGATCCTCCTTAGAGATCAATATATTCAGGGCTCATAAATATTTAGAGGTTACAAGATTCATAAAATAAGAAACATTTTCATTCAGTAATTACAAATGTTCAGGGGTTACAATTAAGCTTCACAATTGAAATTCAAGGGTTTGAGGGGGGAATACTGGTGTCTTCGGCGTGGTTAAGCTGGACGACAATGGTCACCTCAGCAATGTCATCATTATGGTCTGCCCCTCCAACTTCTGTGCTGTCCAACGTTGCAGTCTCGGCAACCTCCTCCTCAACCTCCTGAAGGGCCTGGGCAAGCTGAGGATTAGCAAAGCCAAGGCCTATGAAATCAGAGGCTTTCAAAGTGCCAGCCTCCTTCTCCTTGACAGCTGCCCACTTGGTAGTAGCTTTGATACCTCTCTCTAGGTATTCAAAGTCAAAGCTCATAAACTCATCAGAAGTTTTGTACTTAGCTATTATCCCCTCAGAGGCGTCATCAAGGGCTGCCTTCATGGCCGAGCTGACCTTCTGCTGTAGAATGTCATCCTTGGCCTTCAGAGCCGCAACATGGTCCTTCTTAAGTTGAGAGACCTCCTTCTCCAGCCCCTTCACCTTCTTCTCAGACTCACCCAACTCAGACTTCAGGCAGTTAATTTTTGCATTCACAGTGCTTTGTACCTTCTTGACCTCTTGACCCTTCTGGATGAGGGCCAACTTCCTCAGAGTCCAGTTGGAGAGGTGGTGCATAGCTGCCAGGCCCTGTAGATTTTGTGATCATGAATAAGTCAGAGACAAATCATAGGTTACACTTGGAAATTACAAAAAAATATGAGGTCATACCTAAATAGATCTGTGGATGACGAACTCAATCAGCAAGGGAGTATCCAATGATCGAAAGAAATGCTTATCGTCCTCGATCATTGTAGAGCCAAAGGCATCCAGGGCCTACAGACTGTGGCCGACGAAGCTCTCAGTAATCCTCAATTGCTCTAGACGAGCTGACAAAGCGTCTGCTGAAGAGATTGGGATGGCAGAATCAGAACTCTTTTTCTTCTGCCTCTGATCCTCAGGGGCATGTTCAGTTGGAGCCCTCTTTTTCGTGGCTTAGGTCTTTGAGGCAGAGGGAGCTGGAGGAGGAGCATTAAGACCTTCCTTCTTTATGATCCTCATCAAGCTAGATGCAGCCATTTCCCAAAGCTCATCTGAGATATTCTCTAGGCGCTCTGCAAAAATTAATGCATCTGAGTTAGAGGATCAGATATGAATAAACTCAGAGGTTCAACTTGGAATAAAAATGCTTACTAAACTAGACAAGAGGACTTCCACCTAGGCCGGTCTCAGAGAGGTAGTGGGGGGTCATCAAGTGTTCGAATTTTACGAGAAGACCATGCATCCCCTGATCTTGAAGGTTTTTCACCTTCTGAAGATTCTGTAGGCTCAGACCAGGGTCGACCCTCGCAGACATTGTGACCTTACCCCATCTCAGGGGCATCCTCGGCTCTAAAATGGATGAGGTAACGCATGAACAAAATTCCCATGGACCAGAAGCAAAAAAGTATCGAGGCTTCCAGTTGTGGTTGGAAGTCTGAGTTATTTGGAGCATCTTTTTATCAGGCTTCCGAGCTATAAAATGATAGTAGCTCGGATGATTTTTGGCAGAGGAGGGAACATAACAACCCACAAAGACCTGAAATGGAAGGTCTGAGTCGTGGAAAACCCTCCATAAGACTATGGCCCCTATTATGACCCTCCAAGCATTGGGAGACAGTTGGGAAGGGGCCAAATTAATGAAAGCAAGGATGGACCTAATGATAGGATGAATGGGTAAACGAAACCCTAATTTGAACATCTCCTCGTACAAGCAGATCTCACCCTCTCGGCCATTGTAGGACCTCTCTTCCCTCAGAGGTCTCCTAAGATTTATGGAAGGACTGATAGAGTACAGATATATAAAGCAAAGAAGATCTACCTCAGTAACGGTACCCTCGATCTCAGCCGCCTCAGATACGTCGACATCGCTTTCAGCCTCATCGTCATCATCTAGCTCAACGTCGTTCGGAGAAGATGTTGATGGGTTGCTTGGGAACCTCTGAGCAAATTCAGCCCCGGTAACGGCCGACAGAGGAATGGCATCAAATATGGGTGGAATAGCCACACTTGGCTCGACAATCTCAACCTTTGAGGAAGAGGATGAGGTGCTTGAATTATTATGGGATGGTGCCCGGCTAGAGAACTCGGACTGATCAGGGGCCTGGTCCTCCCGAGTTGTGAAGTCCATGGCCTCCTGGAAGGAATCCACAGACATGGGGTCTGAGGTGGAAGACTCAGACTCGGACATCGATATTGGATTGACAGGAACCTCTGCCTGGTTAAAATATTCCAAGGGATGAGGATATATCACCTTCAGGGGTGGTGGAAAGATGGGTCTAACAGGGAATTCTTGTGACCTACGAGCCTCCTCCTGTGCTCTCTCTATTTGCCTGATTTTTTCTAAAGTCTTCTCTCTAAGAGAAAGGAACTCCTCAAGAAGCTGGTAGAGGGGTCTGAGCATCAGAGGTAGACACTACACTTAAGGAGCTTCTAAACGACAAACAAGATTGGCTAATGAAATAAATCTATTTAAAGATCAAACTACCCTAACCTATCAAGAACAGTTCGCCTGAAGCTATGGTGGTCTCACCGAAAAACTCAAAAATTCGCCGAAAAACACAAATAAAAAGGAAAAAGCAGAGAAAATGAAGAGAAATGGAGGGAGGAAGGTACCTGAGGATGAAATGATAAGGGAAGCGAAGAAAATTCAAGGAAATCACCACCAAGGACCTATAAAATGAAATCGTGAAGAAAATGCCCCTTAGAGAGAGAAACTGTTGGAATGCAATCATGCCAGGAGAGAAAATTGAGGAAGGAGGGAAAAATGAGGGTTCAAAACCCTTAAATATACAGGCACGATTCCCAAGGCCCATCATTGCCTTGGGAGCCCCATAGGGCGGCTGACAACACACGCTTGCCAAGCAAGCCCACTTCAATATTGGACAAGTGTCAAACGAACATTGGCTCATATTAGAAAGGCCTCGGAGATGTGAAGATCCCACAGTCACTTGCTCTCACATGTAACTAAGGATTGGGGTTGATTGATATGCCCCAAGTGTGACCTTGGCTTAGAGACACCAACCTCGGCTGTGGATTTAGCCGACGCTGGAAAAGCCTTAGGCACGCGACATCAACCCTCGGCCATATCAAGGTCGGCCCAGGCCGACACTACCACCAGCCTCTCCAAAGGACATTGCACGCATCATAAGGGTCAGCAGCACTCTCGTACACCTGGGAAAGGCAACCTCGGCCAGATGTAGGCCGAGCACACCAAAAGACTTACATCTACCAAGGTCAGCATCGTCAAGATATCAGTTAATGCTCAAAGCGCATGCCAGCTCAACCTCGGCCCAGGCCGACCCCTGCCCATTATCTCGACTGAACTTAAGCCGAGACCTTCATGGCTCATCTCGAATTGAAAGGGTAACTAAACTTATCAACCTCGATTCTACTAGGCCAAGGTCATGACCAAGCACGATAGCCAAGCACTAGTTGCCATGGATAAAGACACGTGGACACAAATTAGTTATAACAAATCATTCCCCACACGTGGGGAGAATATTTCATCATCATTCTCTACATGTGACAGTGACAGATGTCTTCTCCATATTGGCTAGATCAACACACACATGCTCATGGCATGCATGGGGGGCACATTACACCCCCTAGGGACTATATATAGAGGTCATCCTTTATCATGTAAAGGGACCCCCTTAAATGAGCAACCCTAGCTGAAACTCTATCTAAACACACAGTAGAGAGATAAAGCTTGAGAGATTGTATCCATGGCCATTAGAGCCCTCATACAGTGATACACACCATACACTTGCATAGTGGACGTAGGCCTGATTGGCTGAACCACTTATATTCCGGTGTTACTCCTCTTCTCCTCACCTCCTTCTACTATATGTGTATACCTTATATATACCTTTATCCTGCTATTGTTGACATTGAATTGAGCTTACAAACACCTTGAAGGGTGGTGCTGTTTCCAGCATCATCACATGGTTTTAGTCTATTTCCTTAACATGCACCGCCTCCAGTGTCACCCTCAATGTGTTATCCACCACTTTCTAAAACCCCTCACAATTAATCCCCGTCTGCTACTGAACGTCTATGGGAGTAACAGTCATCTCCTCGAAGACAAGATGAAAAGTGTGCGTAGTGTCCCACCACCTCTCCCAATGAGAATACAACACCACAGTAGAATTGGTTTCTCATCCAAATCTTGTGAAAAATGGCCAACACAATCATATGAAACCATCTAGCACACCACAACAGGGAGCTTCTCCCAAACCTCCTTTAGCCCTGTCATCCCCTGAGACCGAATGATCGAAGGAGCTACATCAGTCTACAATAAAAAGATAGAAAAGAAAAACCCTTCATTAGCACAAAGAACAAAGAGAAATAAATTGGAATACCAAATGTAACCTTACTCATATAGACACTAGGGTTCTTCACCCTAGATGAATGATGATATGCGGGCTCACGTAACATGATACGCTCATCAGCTACCGGCTCAAATAAATCAAAGGAATTTTCATTGCCCAATGAAAAAGGAACCCTACACTACCACTCAGGCCATCCCAGTCATCAATGGTTAGCCACTTATTATTGTATCCCTAGCTTGAAGAAGCATCCATTTGAATTCTTGAAGAAAAAAGGATTTCAGAATGGTTTTTAAAGAGAGAAAATAGAAAATTCAAACACTTGAAGGTGTGAAAAATTAGGAGGGATCTCCCCCTTTTAAGGAAGGTTAGAGGGCATGTTGATCGGAAACTCCCATACCATAACGATCAGCCCCTACTTTTTCCTCTTTCCAAGAAAGTCCATAATTCTGTGCCATTGCTGATCGGAACTCCCAATCCTGCCTATCGATAACCCCTTTCAAATTTTGTACAAAAAATGATAGAAAATTCCAGAAAATCTAGAAATTGTCTAGAAAATCCCTGAAAATATGAAACATCATTTTCCCCAAGAATCATTTTTGGAACACTAAGCCCCTTACAAACTCTCAGAGTCCCCAAAAGGATTAATATCACGTTCTTATCCTCAGTATACTCCACTGTGGAGCCAGTGATGCACCTGCATCCAAGTCTATTACAAATTACCTATACGAAATCACATTTTTTTTGTTTGGTTAATTTTTTTTAAGAAAATGGGAATTTATTAGATATTTGAGAGAAAATCCCTCCCAAGGTGGCATGTACAAATAATTAAGCACATTTGACATTTAAGTCCAAAATAAAAGATTGCAACATTGTAGAAGTGGATCCTTTATAAGGCTTTACATGGAAACCCAAAATTAAACATCCCCAAGTGGAGTTTTCAGACAAAACAATCCCCAACGGAACCATAAGTGCACTTGCACCCTGGAGATAATTTAAAATTTCCAAGGAGAGGAATTCCTCGCGCTACAACTTATGGTCCTCAGAATTGACCTTGGTCCTCAGAATTGATCATCATAACTTAAAGGTCCTCAGAATTAAGCTCGACCCTCAGAATTGTTTGTCTTAACTTTAGGTCCTTATAATTGACTTCAACCCACAAAATTGGTCATCATAATTTAAAGGTCCTCATAATTAACCTTGGCCCCCAAAATTGGTGGTCACAACTTTAGGTCCTCAGAATTGACCTCAACCCTCATAATTGATCATTACAACTTAAAGATCCTTAGAATTGACCTCGGCCCTCAGAATTGGTCAACACAACTCTTGTTCCTCAAAATTGACCTCGGTTCTCAATATTGGTCATTACAACTTTAGATCCTCATAATTGACCTCGACCCTCAACAATAGTCGTCATCACTTAAGGTCCTTAGAATTGACCTCGTCCCTCAGAATTGGTCGTCATAACTTTAGGTCTTCACAGTTGACCTCAACCTGTAGAATTGGTCCTTGCCACCTAAGGTCCTCAGAATTGACCTCGGCTCTTAAAATTAGTCATCACAACTTAAGTTCCTCAGAATTGACCTCGACCCTTAGAATTGATCACTACAACTTTAAGTCCTCAAAATTGGCCTCGACCCTTAGAATAAGTCATCCCCAGTATCACTTTAGGTCCAAAGAATTGACCTTGACCCACTGAATTTGTCTCCCTGGCCCCTTAGAACTAATCTTAACACATCTTTGACTCGCTGAATCGGTCATCCTCATCTCCTTCAGTCCTCAGAATTGACCTCAACCCCTTAAATCGATCATCTTCATATACTTAGGTCCTCATAACTTACCTCAACCATCTGAATCATTCAACCCATCCCCTAGTTCCCCAGAATTGACCTAAATTCCTCTTTTCCCATGTCGATTTGGTGTCTATCATTCGACGGCCTTCACTTATTCCAAGCTCACCCATCGAGGGTCTATTTGTAGACACCCCACCCAAGGAACCCCTAATCACCTCCTTTGGTCCCTATCACTCACTTGTTCACCATAAACCCTAAGTTATACTCCGATTATAAACCTAGAGACTTATGGTCACTCCTAGGCCTCGTTTGACTTCAATCAACTTCCTTGCCTGAGTGAAAGCTCAGTGAATCTTTAAAGGGATCTGAATTCTCTTTCCAATGGTTCGCTCCATGCATGAATTGTCCTTACGATCTGGACAAATAGTCTATTTTACTATCAAAAACTGATTGCAGGCCGTCGGGCGCTCCCAAGCCCCATTTGACTTCAATTAACTTTTTTTCTTGAGCAAAAGGTTAATGAATTTTTGAAGGGGATTGAATCCACTTTTAAATGGTCCACCCTATGCGTAAATTGTCCTTATAATATGGACAAACAATCCATTTTACCCTAAAAATTGATCTAGAGGATACCGAATACTCCAAGGCCCCATTGAACCCCATTCAACTCTTCAAATTGAACAAAGATGGATGAATCTTTGAAGGTCTTTGAATAACATTTCCAATGGTTCACCCTATGCACGAATCATCCTTACGGGATGAACTAATGACCCATTTAATTATAAAGGATCAATAGGCACGTCCGATCCCCGTTTGACCTTGGTTAACTTTTCGAACCAAGCGAAGCTAAATGAAATCCCACAGGACATTGAATACCATTTCCAAAGATCCATTTCAATCGCAAATCGACCTAATGGTTCAAATGAAAGATCTATTTTCCTACAAAAATTTCCTATCTAGTGACCCACGGGCACTTCTGGGCCCCGTTTGATCTTGATTAACTCCCAACCCCAGAAGTGGATTAATGGATTCTTTAAGGTCTCAGAATACCCTTTGCAATGGTCCACCCAATGCATGATTCTTACTTATAGTTCGTATTTTATGACCATTTTTCTAAAAAATTGTCTCAAACTGCCGAATGGCACCCCCAATTACCTGGCTATTGGCAGTCTTCTTAGGGTTCTATGCCGATAAGTAGGTCAAGGACCCTGCCGATTAGTACCCCCTGGCCCTATAAATAGAGGCCATGACCTCACTTTGAAAGGCACCCCTCAACATCCCTCTCACCAATTTAGAGAATATTCTTTCAAATTCAGAGCTATTGCCCTCCAAAAAAGCCCATATCCCACATTATTTCCATCCTTTTCATACTTCATTTAGTAAATTCTCCCTAACTCCTCATTCCGCCATCACCTCATTGTGAGATCAGCGTATCTATAATCATGATCCACTTCAAGTCTTCATAATAAGGTCCAATTCTCCATCATTGTCTTTAAATTCTACTATTTTAGCATTAGTTGCTTTAATTTTACTTTAGCAGTTTATTTTATTACATCACATACCTTAATCTCAAACCTTTATTATTAGTATTTGCACATACTTTATTTTCATAAAAAAACCCAAAACAAGAAAAAGAGGGTTTACCTATAAATTCGAAAAGAGGGATTCTCACAACATATCCTCACACTTAAAGAAATTTTATCTCTACACAAACATATAAGAGAAATCCCCCATTTTGATTTATGGGTAAACCCCACCCTACATTATTTTTTAACTACATGGGGTCCAATTACATCGGTAATTAAAGGAGAGCAGTGACAAAGCAAAAAATACAAATAAAGTCCTAAAAGCAGGCTATCTGGCAACCTCAGTTTGTTGTCCAAAGGTCGTGCAATGAAACTAGACCCAATATTCTTATACTCCAGAAGAAAAGCAGCTGACCGAGGATGTTCACTGTCAGCCAAAGGTTCTCTGATGTTCCAAGCTTTAATCAGCTCGGCAGCTCGAACCTCACTGAGAGCAGGTTCCAAATTCTTTGTCCTCGCTGAAAAGAAGAGAGAAGAATATCAGAGAAATCATACATTAACAAGAAGATCGAAGAGCAGAACAAAAATTAAGCCTACCTATGTACTCCTCCCCATAAAAGGGGATCGTGAACCTGTCATACCTCGACCCCTCGGTATGGGGAAGAAGTTGCCAATTTCTAGCAAGAAAACCCTCTTGCCAGTAATCCTTGTGGGAATCAGGTAGATTTACTACCAATACCATGTCAGGACTCCTGGTATTGAGGTAAATAAGTAGGGATGGAAATTTTCCCTGAAATTTCGGGTCCTCGCAGATACCCGGAAAAAAATCCCCAAAAAATCTTAGAAAAGTCGGGAATCGGATCGGGTTCGGGGAGTGGAAAAAATCCTCGAAAAGTTTCAGGTCGGTTTCGGGTATACCCTAGGGTCTCCACGGGTATACCCGAATTACTAATGTATAATAAAAAATATATATTTATATTATAAAAAATATATAAACTAAAGCCCTAAACTTATTCCCTCACACTCCCTCACACACACATCTGCTAAGCAGCCTAAGCTAAGCCGCAGATCCCTCACGCCCTCACTCCCTCCCTTCCTCACTCCCTCACTTCCTCACTCCCTCCCTTCCTCAATCCCTCACGCCGCAGCAGGCTGACAGCTCTCACGCTGCTCTCACGCCGCCGCAGGCAGCTCTCGCCTCTCTCCTCACAGCTCTCTCACAAGTAAATCTCTTTTATCTCATTTCTTTTATCTCTTGTTTTTGGGGTCTCAAATGGTGAAATATAGTTTATAGTAGCCTATATGAAAAAAAAACGTTTTGTGTTGTAGCTCTCTCACAGCCTTCATATTTCATTCCATAGTTTTCTGTAAGCATTTTTTTTGGGGTTTTGTGTTGTTAAATTTTGTAAGCATTTTTTTTTTTGGGGGGGGGGGGGGGGGGGTTGTGTTCTTAAATTCTGTAAGCATTTTTTTGGGGGGTTTTGTGTTGTTAAACTATGTAAGCATTTTTATGGGGGGTCTTGTGTTGTTAAATTCTGTAAGCATTTTTTTGGGGGGTCTTGTGTTGTTAAATTCTGTAAGCATTTTTTTAATGCTGAATCTGCTTTACTAGGTAGATCTTGTCTTGTTTTTTGGGGGGGGTCTTGTCTTGTTTTTTTTTCAGATTATTTTTTTCTCATTAATTTTAGTTGATTTTAGATAAATATAACAGATAATTTTTTTTTGGAGAATTAACAGATAATTTTTTCTTTATTAAAAATAAATAAATAAATAAAAACGGGTTCCCCGCGGGGAATTCGATACCCGTTTTAAACGGGGACGGGGATCCCCGAACCCGTTATAACGGGGAACAGGGAGGGGACGAGGAACGGTTTTTCTAACAGGGACGAGGATGGGGAGTTAAAACCCGACCCCGAACCGACCCGTTGCCATCCCTATAAAGAAGACCAGAACTTGTTCACGAGAAAGACTAGAAAAAGCATATCTCAGCAAGCCCTAGATTGGTGCCATAGAGCTGATTTATTCTATGGACACCATTAACTATCTTCCAAACATTTGGCGAACACTGTGCGAGGACAATATTGAAGTAACCAAAGAAGTGAAAAAACAAATTACTTGGGGGGAAAGTGAGCGCCCCTTGGGACAGTAAAAGAACGTGAATACAGTGAGCACCCTCTATTTCTCTAACATTTTTAGTGATAGGGGCACACTAAATGTCTACCTAATCTAGGATGTTGTAAAATTTCCTAAATTCAGTTACCGACCTATTGCCTATTTTCGCCATTTGCAAAACCCTAACTACAAATGCGAGAAGATTGCAATAGAAAAAAGCACAGAAAAAGAACCAGAAGAACTTACGAAATAAAAACTTCGCTTGGGACGACGCGAAGTCACAAGAGAAGACGATGGAGGAGATTGATATTGAAGGATGATGACCTGGGAACGAGGGCGCAACGGTAGGAGCTTAGAGAAGACAAGAAAATTTGAAGAAGTTTGAAACGACAAGTACGAACTGCTGTTCCAAAGGACTTTAAAATGCTTCCAATCATCGCGCACATGATACGAAGCAAGTTGTCGCCTAAATCAATTTTAAATCCTGAGAAGAGTTGCACAATTTACAAGGAAGCCATTATGACAAATCATTTAAATTTATTGAGATCAAATTGCGGCCCAACAACTTTAGGAGCAATTGTGGGTACCTCGATTTATCACCACGGGCCCAGACGAGTAGCCCAGTAGAAGGGGCCCAAAGTCTAGGAACCTTGCGTGTCAACCAAAGTCAGTTACGACTTAGTCTATTCCTAAGATCTCGTAAAGAGATATTCTAGGAGTAGCGGTTTGACGTGGGGAGTCCAACATCCCCACTCCCCAGAAACAAAGATGTATATAAAAAACCCTAGGCCTGGGGCAAGAGGTATGCATTGTATCTTCCTGTAAAACACTCCCCGAAGTATATAGAAATAATACTGAGAGCACCACCGTGACATAGGCATTCTTGCTGAACCACGTACATACTGTGTTGTGTGATTGGCATTCTTTACATTCTTTATTTGCTTTGGTGATTGCCTTTTCTTGTTAATTTGTGCTAAACTAAATTGTCACAGCATATTATATAATACGAGGGAGGTTTCTTAGCACTGTGGGACATCGAGCTTCAGTTTGCCCTCTGCCACATCGCGGGGCCTTGTTAGCGATGGATCAGTCACCAGAGTTTCTTGATGAGACCGAGCATCCTCGTGGCCATGCATTGATTATAGTTTTAGAGGGTGACTCTGTTGGCTTTCCCCTTTGAGTTCGTGGACGAACTCTTTTTGAGGGGAGGAGAGTGATTTATTTTCCTTTTATTTTCATCGTATTTTCTATTTTTAGTTCTTTTTAGGCTTTTTCTTTCCTTAATTAGTCTCCAAACATATTTGGGACTAATTAGGCATTCTTTTATTTTTAGTTGCTCCTGTAGTCATTTTAGTTATTACTTTATTAACATGTAATATCTCTCATATAAATAACTCTTGTATTCTCATTTTGTACTCATTCATCAATTCTTGAAATATAAGAACTCTTTTGTTTTTCTCTCTAGAATTCATAGTCTTGATTTTTTAGGTCATTGACGTGTAATTCATGTCAATTTCCCTTCTGCATAATTGATTTGACATTTGCCAGGAGTGAAATTATTTCACTTCTACCTATTAGATACAGTTTCTAGAAGTTTAACTATTTCACTTATGCATAATTGATTTGACATTTGCCAGAAGTGAAACTACATTTAAGTATTAATTTTTGCATATGTTATATTTGGAGTGTCTATAAATATGGCCTTGTAAGTGTTGTTGAAATGAAAAAAAATGTCATCTCTTATTTATGGTCACAATTGTTTTTACTAAGACCATGGTAAAAATATTTGGTATGGGAGAAAACGATTTTTTAATAACGTACCTATTGACACATTACAAAGATTTGAACACCCTTGTGGTCATATTTTTTACAACCGTCAGTCTTTGCTGATAAACCAAGTTTTGTAAGAGGTTTAAGGTTGCCCAACAGATATGACAAAAGATGCAATCTTGAGGTGTTAGGATGATATCTTCAGGTAGATACATGTACCTAAAGAGTGTGCTGTCAAAATTATCGTTTTATCTGTATTTGGTGACATTGATGATACCATTGATTTACTTGATGTAGAAATTTGGCGAATGGAGAAGAGACCAATGATATCATGATGCGCCCAATTAGCCAAAAGACTCACGAAATTTCGGGTAGTGTACGGGATTTTGAGTACACGGTAAAGCCGGGGTTTATGGTATATATATATATATATATATATATATACGTGTATATATTGTGTGTGATATTAAATATCAGTGACTAGATATTTATTCAATTAATATACTCTAATGCTATCAAGAGAGGTTGCGCGATGTGGGTGAATCCCCTAGCTTAAGGAGTAGGGCGAGTATATCCCCAGGTCATAGCGTCCGGTATATATGGGTGAGGGATTTATCTCACTTTCAGGGAAGGAATATGACCACCTCCACTACGTTTATATTTTGGGCCAAGTTGGTGAGCGATTCCAACTTGGGGAAACTAGGTTTTGTGAGTACACCTAGTGAGATATCATTTTAGAGGGAATCATCCGGCAAGGGTATACTCGAAGGGATGGATATACACATGTTATATGTGTGTATATTGTGGTAAAGGTACATATATAATGGTAGTAAATATTATATACGGGTAATAATACAGTGTGTGATGTATTTACTTTATATAACTTATGACACGGTTATATGCTACTATTTAAGAGGAATTAATTAAGTTAATTGTGAGATAACTTATAATTCAAGAATCATTATACTCGGGTTAGAGTAGTATGGCAAGGGATGGTTATACCAGGACTAGTTGGACGGGGTAGTACAACTAGGTGGGATTAAGGTAGCCGTAGGTGTGCGCAATAGTGGGGGGGGGGGGTGAGAATGTCCACAAGGGAGTGCGACACTAACTTAAATATGAAGCGCATTCATGCATTTTAAATTAATGCTGTTAATTAACTTGCTAAATGTTTTCAAAATGTTTTGGGTTCTAAGCCTTGCTATAAAAATATTTTCAAAACCTTTTAGGTGTCCAGCCACAAGGACGCCAGGATTAATATTCTATTCTAGGGACACGGAGCTGCGGCATATGTGGATGCTAGAAGGAGTTTGGATTAGACACATCATTCATTCATTCCTAGAGTAGTAATCTTATATCAGTTTCAGTTTTATTTAGGGCATGGCGCTCAGACTTTCAGTTCAGTTTCGGATTTGTTTTATTCCCATGTTGGATATTTGTTTTGGATTATTTCACTTTGGTGGCCGATGGTTTATTTGGCAAATTATTTAATTAATTATTCAGTTGAATTTTATTCAGTTGTGTGAATGGTTTATATATATTTCCGCATGTACTGTTTTGTGTAATTAAAAAGTTAAAATTTGGCACCAGCTTTTGGAATACTAGGTGGCTAGTATGCTTTAAAAAAGTTTTCGATAGTGATGCTAAGAATGAACCAATGGGATTCTTATTTTAATTTGGTATAGAACTGATCACCCGGTATTTTATTAGGTTGGGTGTCACATCATGTCAACCAAGCCAGCCACAATGAAGTGTTAGCCAATTTCAGGGATAAATTCTACAAGGATATGGATGGTATGACTAAAGCTTGAGGTCATGACTAGAAGTTGGCCAATATTGAGTTTATTCATGATAAAAAGATGTTTATATTGTAGGTCGACCTCTTGGGAGAGAGAGGTTGATACTCTTATCGAGAACGATAATAATGACTTGAGAGCTAATCTTAGCAGAGTAAAAAATTCTTTATGAGACAAGAAAGTCAGAGAGGGGGATTCTTTTCTTGAAAAGGAAAATAGCCAACTGAGAGAAGATTTGGAGAAGACTTAAAAGTCTTTCCTTGATAAAAAGAGGATCATAAAGAGTTTTTCTAAGAAACTTGATCATCTCAAATTCTAACTCCACGAGTAACCTTACCAAGTGTGTAATGGTGGCTATGATTTGGCTCTTCTCAATTATGATGCTTCCTTAAATGATGCTTGAAATTTTTCCCATAAGAAGGGTTGGATTAATGCCTTAGATGCTCCAAAAGTGCCAAAGGATTCTTAGTTGTGGTAATGGTGTGACCCTGGTTACCCTAATTACCAGCTCCTCCTTACAGACTTGATGCTTAGTGAATCCGAGTGAATCCATGCACTTGATAAGGATGTTGAAGTCCGTTGACCTCATCACTTAGTCAATTGGGAGGCTTTAGGAGGGTCGTTGATGATTAGAGATTTAGTTGACAGTGTTAGGCTCCCTTGGCCTATCGAGGAAGATGAGTTCTATAGGGTTAGGTAGTCCAAGTCACGCAAGTGACCCGTTTTACTTCTCCATTGTAAATTATTCGTAATTTCTAATTTCCTTATAATAGCTTGAAGAATTTTTTACATTTTGCTTCCACTTATGTTTTGTGGTCCCTAGTCTTAACTTTTAAGAAATGTCATCAAATTAAACCTTAGTCCTAGAACCTGAAAATAAAGAATACACTTTTTTGTGAAGTCGTCTCCCGGCTTGGATTTTTTTGATTCGAACGGTATTAGGTGCCTAGGGCTTCACCATAGGCCTTTTATTTGCTATGAGAAATTGTTTATGTTTTGTTAAATGCCAAAACCATTAAGATCTATTTAGTCATTAGTCGACCAACTAATCAATCTTAATGAACAAATTTGCATAAAGTATCCATGATCAGGGACCAAATGGTGGTCATTGGTCGACTAACTTATAAGTCTTAAAGAAGACATTTTAAAGAAGTGTCCCTAATAGGGGGATATGTGGTGGTCCTTGGTTGGACAACCAATCATTCTCAAACGATGACATTTTCAAGAAGATAAACATTTGGGTGATAGATAATATGCCAAACACAATCTATTTGTCTAACAATCTTTTTTTATTATACACTCATTACTTGCCACTTCAAACAATGCAAAGAGATGGAAACATAAGTTTCTCAAATAGAATCCAAAATTAAAGCTTGACAAATGAGAAAAGTAATTCAAAATTGAAATGGATTAAAAATAAAAGTAAAATTTCTTAAGGTTGGTTGCATTCCATGCTCGGGTAATTTCCCTGCCCTCTATTATTTTTAACCGATATGCTCCTCGCAGATCATCTCTGACCACATTGAATGGACCTTCCCAATTAGGCTCGAGCTTACCGTCTATGTTATTTTTTGCATTTAGCATAATATTTCTTAGGACGTATTCGTCGATCTTAAAATTATGCACCTTGACTCCCCTATTCTATTTCTTAGCCAACTATTGCTGGTAGGAGGCGAGCTTTATAAGGGCCAACTCTCTCCTTTCATCTTCCAAGTCAAGCTCAACTCTGATCGCTTTATTATTGAGACCTTGGTCGACCAGTGAGGACTTAATTGTTTGAAGACCTGCTTCTAGTGGACTGGCAATTTCCATCCCCTATGCTAAGGAAAAGGGTGTTTCCCTGTTGATCTCCCGGGTGTAGTTTGATACATCTAGAGATTGTGGGGAAGTTGGTCAACCCATGCACCATTCTCTTTTTATAACATCTTCCTTATCCCATCGAGGATTGTCTTTTGGAGAGCTTTTTCTTACCCGTTACTCTGGGGGTAGGCCATCAAGATATAATAATGACTAATCTTATGCTAGTCATAAACTTTTTAAAAGGGGACGATCTCAAATAGTGTGTTATTGCTTCTTATGATGACTTGAGGAATTCCAAAATGTGTTATCATATTCCTCTAAATAAATCTGGTCATGTCAACATCTCGGATGTTTTTTAATGGTTCCCTTTCAATCCATTTAGAAAAGTAGTCTTTGTCGACTAAAAGAAACTTCCTGCTGCCAGACACGAGGGATAGTGGACCAAAAATGTCCAGTCTCCAATGTACAAAAGGCCATGGACTTGTAAGTTTGTCAGAAATATAACCAGAAATAAACACATAATCATAGGATTCTATTTGAGAAGAATCACAACATTGACATTTTAAAGAACCACACCACCCTATAGTGTAAAGCTTTTCATCCAAAGGTAATAAACGCTGCAATAATTTCCATATAAATATGGACAATTTTATAGGAAGAATCCTCTGCCACGAAAAAATTACAGACCAGGAAACTAGAGACTTGGCTCTCAGTATCTCCCAAGTAGACTTTAATGTGAAATTCCTATCCATTGATTATGTCCAAATAAGCTCATACTCTTTATCTCCTTCAGATATATGAGTTCCCTTAATTGTGAAACTAATATCTAGAGGAAATATAACCAATTTAGCTTTCCAGCTAGAAATCTTGTACCTGATCTTAGAAAGAATTAGCTCTAAAAATATATTCCTTTTTCTTCCTGAATAGACAGGGCACCCCAAGTAAGTAATAGGAACTTGTTTCAAATTAAAATCAACAATGTCTACAATCTTCTTCTTAGCAGTTGGCTTAATTTTATTAGACATAATAAGGGAGATCTTTTTCTTATTCACCTTCTGACCTGAGACCTATTCATATTTTCAATCACTAATAATACTTTCTTGATAGTTTTCATATCACCTGAAGAGAATATAATGATATCATCAGCAAAATAAAGATGATTTATCTGAGGACATGGTTTGGAGGGTTATATCTAATAACTGGTTCTCAGTTCTCATAAATGGTAATAAAAAAGACTTCTTTAAGTCTGAAAGAGGGCTTAAACAAAGTGATCCTCTATCCCCTGGTCTCTTTGCCATAATGGCAGAGGCTCTTTCTTTAAATTTAAATGGCCTACATGCTCAAGCTTCATTGAGTAAACCATTTTTCTTTTACTTTATTTATCTTACTTTACTGTTTTACTTAGTTCAAACTTTCTCTTTACCTTCATTTCACACTTACATTTTCTTATTTAGATTCTAGTTGGTTGAACTTATTTAGCATTCATTTTAAAGTCTTCATGAAGGGAAGCACAAGTTTTCTTAATTGAAGCATCGAATGATACACAGTTATTTGATTATTGTAACTCTACGATAATCACTTGGTTGGCAATACCATAATCTTACCTGGTACACTCACACAAAATAAAATACGCAAACTAACCAAGGTAGATAAACATATTTTTGGCATGCCCATTGGGACCATATGGCTATATGGGTATTTATTATAGCTAGGCCACAAACTGTCGAAATGATAGAAAAAAGTCTTTTCTATCAGACATCTAGACTAATATTTGATAAGTGGTATTTTAAAGGTTTATGGTACATAGGGTTAAAAGTCAAAATGTTTTGATCCAAAGTTTACATTATTTTTCTCAAATTCTTTGCAATTTGGTCGTAATAGTTCTTGTTATATCAACCTCTTATAATGAGACTGTTTTGATAAAAACTATTAGTAAAGAAAATTCTAATGTATTGATAAATTTTTGAATTGAGTCAATTTGTATGTACTGGTTTAATTTCGTGTTTGGAAAAAACTTGTCTGAGTCATAGGTTTTTAAGATTTCAGTTTATCCTTCAAATGTGTAATGCGTGATTGAAGACCATAGCAGCCAAGTTAAAGCTATAATTTTTTATGGGTTTATAATCTGAGCATGATTCTCTCTTTACTTAGATCATAAACACATCTCTTATGCCTCCACTTTGAGAGGCCTTCGCTATTGTTGATGGAAAGGAATGTCGTCTCAAGTAATCTTAGACTTCTTAGGATACTGCTTGGGTTCAATCCCCTCCTACTAATCAGATGGAGTTTGTGACTCATACCAGTCCCCATACTCATGATGGACGACCAACCTAGCATCATTGTGGGGTTATTGGCTACTCTAGAGATCGATGCTTCAAACTTCATCCATAGTTGAGGAAGAAGTTTGCTAATGCCAAATACTTTAGCCATCCTAAAACTGTTGCCATTACTGATGCTTCTTCTTCTTCTTCTACTCCTTCTAGTGCTCCCATGGATGATATCTATCTTCAGGATCATATTAATCTCCTCTAGGAACATCTAGGCTCTCTTGGGAATTGTAATTCCACTACCACTATTGCTTCAGGTACCTCATCTATTTTTTATATTAAGTCTATTAAGCCTACTTGAGTTTTGGATTTGGAGATTCTAATTATACTCGTGAGTCATCATGTTTTACTTCCCCCACTACCCCCATGTGTCATAGTGTATGTCTTGTGAATGGTTCATTTACTCGTATTCGTATCAAGAGAAACATCTGTTTCTCTCATGCTCTCACTTTATCTTATGTGATGAATGTTCTTGGCCTCTATTTAAGTCTAACATCTCTTCGTCAACTCTAAAAAGATGTCAATTGTGGTAGCATATTCTTATCCTCACATTTCTATTTGTAAGACTTTAGTTCGAAGAGGATTTTGGCAGGGGATATGAGGGCAATGGCCTACACCACTTTAGGGATCCTCCCCTTACTACAACTTCTGTTTCTAGTCTTAGTGCCTCTGCTTTCACTGAGTCCATTGTTTTTTATGTTTTCTTACAAAATTTGCATCTATGGCATGCCCATTTAGGATATGTTAATTTCAGTACTTATGTTTACTTTTTCCCTCTCTATCTAAGACTTGTAAAGGCAAGAGGTTTACTTGTGAGCATGAGAGTTGTCTAAACATATTCGTACTAGTTATATTTTCCATATGAGTCATGAACCTAGCATGTTTGGTCTTGTTCATTCTGATTTTTCGAGACCCTCACCTGTCACTTATTCATCGGGTCATAAGTACTATGTCACTTTTATTGATGATTTCTCTAGATGTATGTGGGTATATTTACTCAAACAAAAATTTGATGTGTTACCTTTGTTTATCCAATTCCTCTAAATGGTTAAAACACAATTTAATACCACTGTTTGTAACATTAGGTATGATAATAGGGGAGTATGTTCTGATGCTTTTCATTCGTAATTTAATCAAAAGGGAATTTTACACCAGCTTACTTGTCCCTACTGTTCGGAGCAAAACAGGGTGGAGGAATATAAGAAGTGTCACTTAATGGGACTAGTTTAGTTTCTTTTAATGGGTATGCATGTTCCTATATCCTTTTGTAACCCTGCTCTTCTCATTGTCACATTTATTATTAACCTCACTCCAAGAAAAAATTTAAATGAAAAAGCACCTCTTCACTATATTTTTCTCACTGCCCCTCTTTTTTCTCTGTTACCTCGTGTTTTTTTGTGTGTGCTATGTTCAGGATATGCATACTCACATCATAAACTTGATTATAAGGCCATTAAATGTATTTTTGTGGACTATCCTACGATGTCTAAACTTACAAATATTAAGATTCTCTCTTTACATATTTATCACTCTCTTGATGTTACCTTCACTGAGGATACTCCACTTTATGGTAGGTCTGCTACAACCCCACCCCACCTCCTACTCCTCTTGAGGCGGTTTCTCGGTGGCTCGTCGTATCCCTTTAATTGACGTGTCTTCCTCTATTCCTAAGAAACACCCTTTGTAGGTATTTGCTCGTCGCCCTCGGCTGCCGTTGCCTCCTCCTCCTCCCACAGACTCAAGTACTGTTGATGCTCCTTCTTATCCACCCCTCCCCCACCCATTTCTGGTTTTTAATCCCCCCACCCCCACCTATTTCCAATTTTTAGTCATGTTATCCCGCTCGTGATCGTAGCTTTCCTTCTCGTTATGTTAACTCTTGTAGCACTAACCATTCTATTCTCACCCATCTTTCCTATGCTAGTCTTTCAGGGTCTTATCGTTCTTTTTTGGATTGTCTTAACTCTATTTTTATTCCCCGATCTATGCATGAGGCTTTCTAGAATCTTGAGTGGGTAGATGCCATGAAAATTGAGATGGATGCCTTAAAAAAGAATGGTACATGGGAGTTAGTGTCTCTTCCTCTAGGAGAGAAAATTATTGGTTATAAATCGGTATTTAGTGTTAAATATTTGGTTGATGGCTCCCTTGATCGATATAAGGTTCATCTTGTGGCCCGTGGCATTACTCAGATTTTGGGTAAATGTTTTGGTTCTACCTTTGCACCAGTTACTAAGATGACTTATGTTCATCTACCTATATCTCTTATTGCATCTCACTCTTGGCTGTTGCATCAATTGGATATTAAGAATGACTTTATTCATGGTTATCTTACTGATACTATCTAATGGATCCTCCTACCAATTTTTGGGCTGAGAAACAGTATATGGGTAAGGTTTTTCGTGTTCCCAAATCTTTATATGGGTTAAAACAGTCCCCCAGAGATTTATTTATTCGATTCAAAGGGGCGATTTCCTTCATGGAATTCTTTAAATGCCAGTCCAATCATACTTTCTTTATTCGACGTCAGCCCGACCACGAGTGCATTATCCTTTTGGTCTAGGTTGACAATATCATTATTATTGGTGATGATTTAGAGGGGATTACTCAGGTAAATAAGGACATTGGAGCCGTTTTTTATTCTAAGGACTTAGATCTTCTTCGGTATTTTCTAGGGATTGAGTTTACGAGATCTTGTCATGATGTTTTCTTGTCTCAGAGGAATTATGTTCTTGATCAGCTATAGGATACAAGGATGATTAGTTGTCATCCAACTTCTAATCCTATGGATTCGAATATGAGGTTAACTGCTGAGTCTAGGGATTTACCTTCTGAGTTGTATAGGAATTAGCCCTTTGTTAGCCGTCTTATCTACCTGACTAACACCCGTCCTGATTTGGACTTTATTGTGAATCTTGTTAGTTAATTCATGCATGCTCCTCGCAGCTCCCATCTTGATGCTATTATCATATCTTGAGGTATTTTAAGTTTTCATTGGGTTTGGTCTTTTTTATGCTTCAAGAGACCAAAGGGGTCTCTCTTGCTTCACTAATGCTGATTATGTGGGATGCAAGACTGATAAGAATTCTACTTCTAGTTTTTATACTTTTAATGGTTCTCATCTCATATCATGTAAAAGCAAGAAGCAAGCAGTGGCTTCTCATTTTTCAATGACGGTGGAGTACCGTGCTACGACCCATAGTACATGTGATCTCTTTTGTCTTCGATCGATTTTAAGTGAGCTAGGCTTTACTGAGGACGGTCCTTATGATATTTTGTATGATAACAAATGTGTTATTTTGTTGTCATGTGTTCTATTCTTCATGAGAGAACCAAACATATTGAGGTGGATATTCAATTTCTACGGGAGAAAGTATCTATGAGCATCAATTATCCCTCATTCATACCTTTATCATCTCAGACTGTAGATTATCTCACCAAGGTGGTTGGACCTTCTTTGCTTCACTCATTTATTAGCAAGCTGGGCTTGGTGAATATCTTCGCTCCAACTTGAGAGGGAGTGTTGGAATTAGTGGATGATATATTTTTATATTTCTATGTATTTTTGGATGTGGTTTGCCCCACATCTGTTTCTTAGTGTTTTTTTATCTCATATCTTAATATAAATATACACATTGGCACTCAAATTGGGTAAGAAAATACATCATAAAAATCTACTGTGTGTTGATCCTAGATGTTTTGTCTTCTATCCTAACGTATCTTTTTACTTCAATATAGCTTAAAAAGAATGTGAAAATAATTCATAGCATGTTTAATAAAAAAAGCTGGGAGGATATGATAAGGATGGTTGGAGACACCAATGGAAAGAGTGTACATTATTATACTATGATAGAAAAGAATGAGTAATTGGATTCATTGATTGATTTAATTTCCTTAAAGCTAGTAGTATAAGATTATCATGAAAGCTTAAATCAGAATACTCTTTGTGTTCAAATTTTGTGAAACAATAGTATGCTCAAATGGCCCAATAACATCAGTTTCTTGAACTTGGAAAAGAATTAATGAAGTATCAAATCTACAAAGTTTATATATGCAGGAGGTTAGAGGTAAAGTTATTTGGAAGCTATCCCACTCACGAGAGTTTAAATTATCATCAGTAATGGGGCATTTGAGAACACATAGGATTGAAATTAGATCCTTTTATCTTATTTAGGATGCCAATATTCCCCTAAATATAGTTATAATTATGTGGATAATTCTAGAGGAGTGTATCCCTCTAGATTTAAATGTTAAAAGAGTTGGGAATAGGCTAAATTCAATTTGGAGTTTCTTCCATAAAGAAGAAGAGAGTATCAATCATGTGTTTTTATACAATAGTGTGGCAAGAGAAACTTAAGAGTACTTTGGCAAGTTAATGGGGATATCTCAAACCTTTTCATCCATTCATTATTGACTTATAAATTTGTGGTGTAAATATAGTTTTAAAGATTATCAAAAGTTTGTTGGTAAATTATTGTCCTTTGTTGGGATTTATGGATAACCAGGAAAAAGCTTATTTTGATATTATCAAAATCATAATTCCTCATGTGATCATTCAAAGTGAATTCATGATTAACCAAATTTATAAATCTTTATGGTTTAAAGGGCCTATCCGATACTTTAATGATAATTTAATTTAGAAGTTTGACATAAATATCAAGCCTGAGAATGATCATTATATGAAAGTATATTGGTTTAAACCTCCTTTGAATTAGTACCAACTCAATATATATGGGTTCATTGGAGGGTAATGCTTGTCTTAGTGGTGGTGAAGGTGTAATTAGAGACCATTTTGGGAAAATTGTTGTTGTCTGCAAAACATTTGGGTTATTATACTAATTCATTGGCATAATATTTGGCTTTAAAAGGAGAAGCTAATTTGTCTTTAATATGGAATTAGAAATATATGTATAGAGAGTGACTCTCCGATGGTAGTGAATTTCATTAACCACATTTGGAAACGCCCTGACACTTAATTGAAGTAATGGAAGACATTTTTGAGGATTTAAGAAGTTTGAATTGGTGAGACATTTCTTTAAAGAATCTATGTAGTGGACATTTAGGAAATTGAAGGAATCGAAGTTGATGAAGAAATAATTTATGAAGACTTTAAGTATCTTCAAAGGCTAGCTAAAGGAGAATTTAAGTTGAATAAAGATGGAGTTCAGCGTATTAGGAAGTGTAATTAATTCTTTACAATTATTGTAATGAAGATTAAATAAATCTTCATATTTATTTTCTTGTTCATAAGCTTTGGTCATTAGTGTAATACCCCGTACTTTTGGCTATATTTATTTTTGGGATTAATTAATTAAATGCGTATTAATTGGAAATTAATTCGGGTTATAAATACTAACGAGATGCGAGTTGGTATTTGATTATGTGCATATATGATTATATATGAATTTGGAATTATAAAATTTGTCGTGAGATTTAAATACGGCAATTTGGGAATTTTGTTGAGACGCGTGTGACCGCCGCGTCATGGTATATTATTTTAATTATAAAAGTGATTTTTATTTCTATTATCCGTATGGTCGTTTTGAGTGCACCAACGCATTCGAAAGGGTCGAGATAGTCAGAAAACACTAGCTGGGGGTGTAGTTTGGATTCCGGGGTATTTTTAGGCCATACCGGCATCATAAAGGGTATTTTGGTAATTTTATATTTTGACGAATTAAAAGTGACGAAAATTGGGAGTTGTAATCTGATGTGTATTTAACCCACTAAACCCACTAACCAACCCATATTAACCCATTAAGCTACGGAGGCTATCATTAGGTTTACAACTTTTCCAAAGAAAAACCCTAGCCACCATTGGAGAAGAAGGTTGGAGAGAGAAGAAATTCTGCAGAAAAGCTCTATCAAACCATCATCCAAACTCAGAGACAGTCAAGGCAAGTGTTTTAATTATATTTAAATTCGTAGAATGTTCCTTCCATGTTAGAAAATTGAAGAATATCAATTGTTCTTGAAAGATAATGAAAACCCATGTAGTTTGGAACTTAGAACTTGAAAATATCTAGAGGAGAATTCATGTAGAATGATAGGTAGATGAGTATTCCCATAATATTTGTGATTGGAAGAAATTAAAACGGATTTATATTGGGTTAATTCATGATTCAAAAAGTCAGGGTTCATGTTCTTGAAAAATTGGGAAAAAGTGTAGAGATTTGTAAATTTGGTTGATGTTAGGATGGATTAATCCTTCAAAACGTGTTAGATGTGATTATAATATGTTTAGGATTGTTTAGAGACCTTAAAACGATTGTTGGGACTTAGTTTAGAAGAGATTTGAGGAGTAAGAATGGTGAAAAAAACGAGATTAGTCAAATCTGGGACGAATCTGGTAGGTCGTTAGAAGCCCCTGCCCAGGTCGTTCGAACGAACTCGTTCGAACGAGCTTCTAACGAATTGACCAGTCGTTCAAACGAAAGGGAGCCTCGTTCGATAACTTCGTTCGAAAGAGATCTCGTTAGAAGGTACAGTTCGTTCGAACGAACTGGATCTCGTTAGAATAGCCTCGTTCGAATGAGACTTCTAACGAGTTGACAGAGGAATCTCGTTCGAACAGCCTCGTTCGAACGAGACTTCTAACGAGTTGACAGTCTGGACCTTTTTGGACTGTTTTGATTTTTGGAGTCCCGTAAACTTGTTCGAGGATATAGATAACATTCCGATGATGATGAAATGATAGAATTGGGACTTTTGGGTATTTATGAGAAGGAAATTATATACGAGAGTTATATTAAATGGACGGTTTGGGTTGAGACGTGAGTGTCTACTACGACGTGAGAATAAATTATGGCGCGTATGATTATAAACCGGAATAGTATAAAGTGTGTAACTTATATATTGGTACGAGAATGAGAATAGTACTACAATTAAACTACGGGATCACTAAGATGTGTGTTTACTTAGTATTGGTATATGAATTGTGTGTATGACATACCTACCATACTTGCTATCACGGGAGGTTTGCGTTTGCTTAGGGCCCTCTAATCCTTGTGTTGCCCGGATTTAGACTGGTTACCTTGATGAACATAGGTCATAGAAAGACTTATTGGGATATTAATAAGTCCGCTGATCGTAGGAGCGTAGGTATGTGCGTGACCTATGTGATGTGACTGTGTTCGCCTCCATTGTTTGTGATGTTGTTATCTGTGAACTATTCCTGAGAGATTCGGAATCTGTAATCCTTATGTACGTGATGTACCGGGATGGATAGCAGAGTATGTGTGCACCGCAGCTTAGTTCTCGGGGTGCTTATATTGTATATTTATGATGTGAATAATATACACTTAATTAATGGGAACCTTCATGTTAATGTTGTGAATATAATTACGGTATTATTTCGAGAAACATAACAGGTTAGCTGTTAGTGAAATATATTGCATATTGAGCATTTAAGTTTACGTTAATCCATATTTATTACAAGCGTTATAATGTTAATAGAACCGAGTAATAAGGGTAGGACCTATGACAGTCTAGCTAGATATGATGGCACTTAGCTAGTGGTTTGTGTCGTTATAGATGGGTACTTACGTTAGGAGTGCACAGTTAGACGAGAGGTGAGAATATCATGTGAGTGCACGTCCTAACATGTACTTTGCATTTAATGTTTTAAATGTTTTTAAAGCACTTGCAGGTTTTTAAAATATAACTCCACATTCGGGCTCTGACCCGTTTGCTTTTCAAATCTACTTTTCTTGTAAAACCATTTTAGGTGCCCAGCCACAAGGACACCATGCATAGGATATTCATTCAGGTGATGAGCTGTAGCTGTTTGTGAAAGCTACAGGGATTTGTTTGTAGACGCCTCTATCACTTGGATTCCAGATTCTTTATCTATCAGTTGTAGGGCATGTTTCCCATTTCTATTAGAGTTACATTTTCATTACAGTTTTCAAACTTTGGCATGTATTGATTTAGTATTCAGTTTACTTATCGGCTGTGGGATTGTAGTGAGGAGTTTTTCCTCCAGACTATATTTACATTGTGTGATGATTATTCTATTTACTTCATTATGGTGAATGGTGTTATTATTCCTTATTACACTTGTTGCATGTTAATCAGACTTTAATTAAAATTTGGCACTTACTTTTTAAATACTAGGTCGTTAGTAATCATTAAAATGTTTTCTACAGTGATGCTATTAACTGGACCAACTTGGCATTTTGAATTAATTTAATAAAGGAGTAGCTACCCGGTATTTAATTAGTCGGAGTGTCACAGGTGGTATTTGAGCATCAGGTTCTAGTGTCCTTTAGGATCTGACGGCTTATTATGTTTTCGCTAAGTTTCTTTGATATAGAGCCCTATATTTTAGGACTGTTGTACTCTTTTGTGTATGCTTCGTTCTTCAGCTATTTTAAGTTTATAAACAGCGAACTTATAAACTTTGTTATTATTTCAGATGCCTCCACGACGTGCATGACGAGTTCCCAGGGATGCAACGCCCGAACCCACGCCCGCTCCAGTTCAGGGCATGATGAACGCCGCTGAGGTTGCAGCTATAGTAGCCCAAGCGGTAAATGCCGCCATTGCCGTTGTTCAGCAGGCACCACCTCAGGCGCCGGTTGCCGCGCCAGTACAGGCTAATGCATTCCCGTCTGCTTGGGAGCGTGTACGTGACGCTTTTCAGAAAGCGCATCCGCCAGAGTTTGCAGGTAGCTCAGATGTGGTAGTCTCGAGCCAGTGGAGGAAATATATGCAGAGGCACTTAAGGATGTATGAGTGCACGGATGTCCAGAAGCAGGTGCTAGCTACTTTCAAGCTAGTTGGATCTGCACTGCAGTGGTGGGAGTCTATTACCACCATGGAGGAGAGGGATACTCTCACTATTCGAGACTTCTAGGTGCGGTTTGACCGCAAGTACTTTCTGTCGACTGTTCACACGGAAATGAGGAGGAAGTTGATGAGTCTGAAGCAGGAGGGTAAGACTGTGGCCGAGTATGAGGTCGAGTTCACTAATCTGTTGAATATCATTCCAGATGAGATACCGACAGAGAAGAAGAAGATTGAGAAGTTCACGGACGGATTGACATGGAGGATCCGTCAGCATCTTCTAGGGAACCTATCGTTGGCCACCTATTCTGATGTGGTTAACGCTGCATTGTTACACTGCCAGGACCACCGTTTTCATATGGACGAGGGCAAGAGGTCGGGGGAGTCTAGCCATCAGGGCAGGACTGGAGGACATGGTGCCAGCAGGGCACAATCTGGTCAGGGGCAGAGACAGAATGAGCAGGGCTCCCAGCAGGGGGATAATAAGAGGTTCCGTTCAGGGAACTACAGACAGGGAGAAGGAGGTTTCCGTCAGGGCCATCAGGGCCAACAGGGGCAGAATGGGCAACAGTTTCACCAGGGCCAGCAGGGCCAAGGGAGGAATGGTAACGGCCACCAGGGCCGGGGACAACAGGGGCAGAGAGGAGGGAACTTCCCAGGGAAGTGCTTTGTTTGTGGCAAGACTGGCCATAAGAAGCAGGATTGTCCTGATAGGGGCAGGGCCCCACAGCAGCAGCAGCAGGGTGCTCGCCAGGAGCCACAGAGGCCTATGTTTCCCGCCGCTCTTCTCGCACTGCCACAGATGGCAGCATTGCCACCCATTCCGGCAGTCCCAATTCAGCAGGGGCAGCTACAGTATGGACGTATCTACAACGTCCACCAGGCTGCAGTTCCACAGGCACCGCCCGCGATTGAGGGTACGTTTCCTATCCATGGCACTATGGGTCGGGTGTTATTTGATACGGGTGCTACACACTGTTTTATATCTACACACTTCGCGAAAGCTTTAGGATTGTTAGCTACGGCAGAGAGCACAGTGACGTGTGTCGACTCACCATTGGGGAGTGGGTCACTTATTTTCTTTATATGCCGGGGAGTGGGGGTAGAGATTGGTGGTTTGGTATTACCTGCAGACATGTTAGTATTAGATATGCATGTTCACGACGTGATTATCGGTATGGATTGGCTCGTAGCTTATAGGGCCATGATTGATTGCTTCAGCGGGAGCATTGTTTTTGCCATTCCGGGGCAAGAGATGTTTATAGTGGCGATGCCTCGCCCAGAGGGAGGATCGACCGCTCATCTGTATTACATTGAGAAGGATACCTCTAAGGAGGTAGTGATTCCTTTAGATTCTATCCCAGTAGTCAGGGAGTATTCGGATGTGTTTCAGGAGATACCAGGCTTACCCCCCAGTCGAGAGATAGACTTTGTTATAGATTTGCTACCGGGTACGAGACCTATAGCACGAGCACCGTACCGTATGGCTCCAGCTGAGATGAGGGAGTTATGGGATCAGATCGAGCAGCTGTTAGGTCAGGGCTTTATTCGCAGGAGTACCTCACCTTGGGGCGCTCCAGTTTTATTTGTGAAGAAGAGGGACGGTTCACTGAGATTGTGTGTGGACTACCGAGAGTTGAATAAGGTCACGATACGGAATAAGTATCCATTGCCTCGAATCGATGACTTATTCGACCAGTTGAGAGGAGCTTCTTTCTTCTCGAAGATTGATTTGAGATCGGGATACCATCAGTTGCGTATCAGGGAGGAGGATGTCTCGAAGACCGCGTTCTTATCGAGATATGGTTCTTACGAGTTTTGGGTTATGCCTTTCGGTTTGACCAACGCTCCAGCAGTGTTTATAGACTTGATGAACAGAGTGTTCAGGGATTTCCTAGACCAGTTTGTCATTGTCTTCATTGATGATATTCTGGTTTACTCTCAGACAGAGGAGGAGCACGCCGAGCATTTGAGGCAGGTTTTGCAGACACTTCGTCAGAACGAGTTGTATGCAAAATATGAGAAGTGCGGGTTTTGGCTGAAGGAATTCCAGTTTTTTGGACACATTATTTCCGACTAGGGAATATCTGTTGATCCGGGGAAGGTATCAGCGGTGAGGGAGTGGGGACAGCCCACGACACCAACGGAGATTCGTAGTTTCTTGGGTCTAGCAGGATACTACAGGAGGTTTATTCGGGGTTTCTCAGAGATAGCAGGTCCCTTGACACATCTGACTCGTAAGGGTGTGCCATACATCTGGAGTGATGTCTGTCAGTTGGCATTCGATGAATTGAAGGACAAATTGACCTCAGCACCTGTGTTAGCATTGCCGAGACCGGGAGTTGAGTATTTGGTTTACATCGATGTGTCTTTGCAAGGACTGGGAGGTGTATTGCAGCAGGAGAGACAGGCCATAGCTTATGCTTCCCGTAAGCTTAAGCCTCATGAGAAGAATTACCCCACGCATGATTTGGAGTTGGCGGCAGTGGTATTTGCCCTAGGGATTTGGAGGCACTATCTTTTGGGGGAGAAGTTCCAACTGTTCACGGACCACAAGTCCCTACAGTATCTGTTCACGAAGAAGGAATTGAATATGCGGCAACGTAGGTGGCTTGAGTTTGTGAAGGACTACCAGTTCGACATCCAGTATCACCCGGGGAAGGCTAACGTGGTAGCAGACACGTTGAGCCGTAAGCCAGCAGATGAGGTGGCCGAGGTGTGGAAGGCTAAGTGGAAGGAATTGGGACACCAGGATGCAGTGGCCCGATCTTTCATGTCTGTGATGACCGTTACACCGCAGATTGTCACGAAGGTAGTACGGGCACAAGCTAATGACTCGTTCTGTCAGGAGCAGATAGTTCGATTACTAGCAGAGGGAGCCGAGTCCTATACCGTTAGCTCAGACGGGGGATTACGCTTCAATGGGAGATTGGTAGTTCCGGAAGGGGAGGAATTGTAACACGATGTGATGGCAGAGTTGCACGGCTCATGGTTCGCGGTACATCCCGGAGGGGACAAAATTTACCAAGACATGAGACGACAATATTGGTGGAGCGGTATGAAGAGAGATATCGCTGAGTTTGTTTCGAAATGCGCCACTTGTCAGCTTGTAAAAGTGTATCATCAGAGACCGGTAGGATTGCTACAGCCATTGGAGGTCCCGGTGTGGATGTGGAAGAGCATATCCATGGACTTTATCACGGGGTTGCCTACGTCGCAGAGGGGTCACGACTCCGTTTGGGTAATTGTGGACAGGTTGTCCAAGGTCGCTCACTTTTTACCCGTAAGGACTGACTACACTATGGGACAGTATGCCCAGCTCTTCATTTCAGAGATTGTGAGACTTCACGGTGTGCCCCTAAATATCGTGTCTGACAGAGACAAGATATTTGTTTTGAGGTTTTGGGAGAGTTTCCCAGAGGCCATGGGCACGAAATTACGGTTGAGTACGGCTTATCATCCGCAGATTGATGGGTAGACTGAGTGCACAAATCAGATGTTGGAAGACATGCTACGCATGTGCATTATTGACTTCGGGGGTGGATGGGAGCAGTACCTTCCGCTGGTGCAGTTTTCTTACAACAACTCCTATCAGTTCACTATTGGCATGGCTCCGTTTGAGGCATTGTACGGTAGGCCTTTTCGTTCCCCAGCATGTTGGTTAGAGGTGGGGGACAACAAACTGCTTGGGTCGGAAGTGATTCAGGATACTTCGGCAAGGATTGAGTTAATTCGAAGTCGCATTCGGGTAGCTCAAGACAGGCAGAAGAGTTATGATGATGCGAAGAGATTTTTCAGAGAGTTGGGGGACCAGGTTTTGCTCAGAGTGTCTCCTATGAAGGGGATTATGCGTTTCGGGAAGAAGGGGAAGTTGGCACCAAGGTATGTGGGGCCGTTTCCTATTATTGAGCGGATCGGACCGGTTGCGTATAGACTTGGACTACCGGAGCATTTGCATCGGGTTCACGATGTGTTCCATATTTCCTCGCTGAGGAAATACCTTAGAGATAATCTGGCTCATTCTCACATTGCTGTGGAGGACATCGATCTCCAGCCAGATAGCTCCTACGAGAAGGGGCCGATTGCTATTTTGGACCGAAGCGAGAGGAAACTGCGGTCAAAGATAGTTCCGTTAGTGCGTGTTCAGTGGCGACATCACAATGTCGAGGAATCCACATGGGAGCGCGGGGATGAGATGCGCGAACGTTATCTAGAGTTGTTTTTAGCAGGTACTTTCTAGTTTCGAATTTCGGGACGAAATTCAGTTATTAGGGGGGAAGTATGTAATACCCCGTACTTTTGGCTATATTTATTTTTGGGATTAATTAATTAAATGCGTATTAATTGGAAATTAATCCGGGTTATAAATACTAACGAGATGCGAGTTGGTATTTGATTATGTGCATATATGATTATATATGAATTTGGAATTATAAAATTTATCGTGAGATTTAAATACGGCAATTTGGGAATTTTGTTGAGACGCGTGTGACCGCCGCGTCATGGTATATTATTTTAATTATAAAAGTGATTTTTATTTCTATTATCCGTATGGTCGTTTTGAGTGCGCCAACGCATCCGGAAGGGTCGAGATAGTCAGAAAACACTAGGCGGGGGTGTAGTTTGGATTCTGGGGTATTTTTAGGCCATACCGGCATCATAAAGGGTATTTTGGTAATTTTATATTTTGAGGAATTAAAAGTGACGAAAATTGGGAGTTTTAATCTGATGTGGATTTAACCCACTAAACCCACTAACCAACCCATATTAACCCATTAAGCTACGGAGGCTATCAATAGGTTTACAACTTTTCCAAAGAAAAACCCTAGCCACCATAAGCCACCATTGGAGAAGAAGCTTGGAGAGAGAAGAAATTATGTAGAAAAGCTCTATCAAACCATCATCCAAAATCAGAGACAATCAAGGCAAGTGTTTTAATTATATTTAAATTCGTAGAATGTTCCTTCCATGTTAGAAAATTGAAGAATATCAATTGTTCTTGAAAGATAATGAAAACCCATGTAGTTTGGAACTTAGAACTTGAAAATATCTTGAGGAGAATTGCATGTAGAATGATAGGTAGATGAGTATTCCCATAATATTTGTGATTGGAAGAAATTAAAACGGATTTATATTGGGTTAATTCATGATTCAAAAAGTTAGGGTTCATGTTCTTGAAAAATTGGGAAAGAGTGTAGAGATTTGTAAATTTGGTTGATGTTAGGATGGATTAATCCTTCAAAACGTGTTAGGATGTGATTATAATATGTTTAGGATTGTTTAGAGACCTTAAAACGATTGTTGGGACTTAGTTTAGAAGAGATTTGAGGAGTAAGAATGGTGAAAAAAACGAGATTAGTCAAATCTGGGACGAATCTGGTAGGTCGTTAGAAGCCCCTGCCCAGGTCGTTCGAACGAACTCGTTCGAACGAGCTTCTAACGAATTGACCAGTCGTTTTAACGAAAGGGAGCCTCATTTGATAACTTCGTTCGAACGAGATCTCGTTAGAAGGTACAGTTCGTTCGAACGAACTGGATCTCGTTAGAATAACCTCGTTCGAACGAGACTTCTAATGAGTTGACAGAGGAATCTCGTTCGAACAGCCTCGTTCGAACGAGTCTTCTAACGAGTTGACAGTCTGGACCTTTTTGGACTGTTTTGATTTTTGGAGTCCCGTAAACTTGTTCGAGGATATAGATAACATTCCGATGATGATGAAATGATAGAATTGGGACTTTTGGGTATTTATGAGAAGGAAATTATATACGAGAGTTATATTAAATGGACGGTTTGGGTTGAGACGTGAGTGTCTACTACGACGTGAGAATAAATTATGGCGCGTATGATTATAAATCGGAATAGTATAAAGTATGTAATTTATATATTGGTACGAGAATGAGAATAGTACTACAATTAAACTACGGGATCACTAAGATGTGTGTTTACTTAGTATTGGTATATGAATTGTGTGTATGACATACCTACCATACTTGCTATCACGGGAGGTTTGCGTTTGCTTAGGGCCCTCTAATCCTTGTGTTGCCCGGATTTAGACTGGTTACCTTGATGAACATAGGTCATAGAAAGACTTATTGGGATATTAATAAGTCCGCTGATCGTAGGAGCGTAGGTATGTGCGTAACCTATGTGATGTGACTGTGTTCGCCTCCATTGTTTGTGATGTTGTTATCTGTGAACTATTCCTGAGAGATTCGGAATATGTAATCCTTATGTACGTGATGTACCGGGATGGATAGCAGAGTATGTGTGCACCACAGCTTAGTTCTCGGGGTGCTTATATTGTATATTTATGATGTGAATAATATACACTTAATTAATGGGAACCTTCATGTTAATGTTGTGAATATAATTACGGTATTATTTCGAGAAACATAACAGGTTAGCTGTTAGTGAAATATATTGCATATTGAGCATCTGAGTTTACGTTAATCCATATTTATTACAAGCGTTATAATGTTAATAGAACCGAGTAATAAGGGTAGGACCTATGACAGTCTAGCTAGATATGATGGCACTTAGCTAGTGGTTTGTGTCGTTATAGATGGGTACTTACGTTAGGAGTGCACAGTTAGACGAGAGGTGAGAATATCATGTGAGTGCACGTCCTAACATGTACTTTGCATTTAATGTTTTAAATGTTTTTAAAGCACTTGCAGGTTTTTAAAATATAACTCCACATTCGGGCTCTAACCCGTTTGCTTTTCAAATCTACTTTTCTTGTAAAACCATTTTAGGTGCCCAGCCACAAGGACACCATGCATAGGATATTCATTCAGGTGATGAGCTGTAGCTGTTTGTGGAAGCTACAGGGATTTATTTGTAGACGCCTCTATCACTTGGATTCCAGATTCTTTATCTATCAGTTGTAGGGCATGTTGCCCATTTCTATTAGAGTTACATTTTCATTACAGTTTTCAAACTTTGGCATGTATTGATTTAGTATTCAGTTTACTTATCGACTGTGGGATTGTAGTGAAGAGTTTTTCCTCCAGACTATATTTACATTGTGTGATGATTATTCTATTTACTTCATTATGGTGAATGGTGTTATTATTCCTTATTACACTTGTTGCATGTTAATCAGACTTTAATTAAAATTTGGCACTTACTTTTTAAATACTAGGTCGTTAGTAATCATTAAAATGTTTTCGACAGTGATGCTATTAACTGGACCAACTTGGCATTTTGAATTAATTTAATAAAGGAGTAGCTACCCGGTATTTAATTAGTCGGGGTGTCACAATTAGCTCCCCAAAGTTTTTTTTAAAATTTCTTTAGAGCTTGTAATTTCCACTTAGTAGGGGATTTTCCTCATAATATAATAATCTTCAGGGGTTCCGTCCCCTCCCCCCTAAAATGTCATCCATAAAATAGATTGTCTAAATTCCTTGTCAAAACATTATTTGAGTCTTTCTCCGAAAGTTTTTTAGAAAGCTTCATCAACTTCAACCGGATTCACTCATGCCAAACCTCAAGTACACCACTTAGAAAAGGTATTAGACTTAGCAGACATAGATTCATACATTGGTTAGTTATATCTATAATAGAAAAAATCTTTTTAATTAATCTTGTTTGGATAAATTGTCAAATACACTATGTAAATATACTATTTATTTTGTTAGAAATTGCATCTTTATCATGTATTTTAAGTATGTGTATTCTTGGTTAGAACAAAAACACTAACTATATTTTCAAACATATTTTTAATTTATTTTAGGCAAAACTGGACATAATCTCTGGACACTTTTGCGGGTTGCTCGCTAGAGCTTCACCGCAACAAAGATTTTCTTCGCTTCAGTGAAAGCTCTGCGCTGAAAGGTTTTGTACTCTTTCTTTTTTGTGGTATACTAGCATGACCTGCTTCACTATGGGTTCACTCCAATGAATAAATTCTTCACTACAATGATGCCTTCAACGAATGGATATGACATCCACCGATAACACTTTTTGAGGAGATCTTTCCTTAAGATCTCATTGGTAAGTAGTCTAAGTACACATTCGGTTGATTAACCCTCATAGATGACTACTTGATCTATTAAGAGTTTGACACCTAACCTATTATCCTCCTAAATGATTTCAAACTTTTATCTATATAGTTATGTATTCAATACTCTTCCAAATAAAGAGTGAGAATTTAAGAAAAATATTTATGCTGATAAAACACCTTTTAAATATTTGAGAGCATATTTTTCTCTCCTTTCCTTTGAGTTCTTCAACTCGTTGATTTTGGGTTTTCCTCTTTGTGAAAAACTTATAAATTTATTTACTTATCTTTATGTTAAAAATCATTTTCTAAACTTTTGTTTGTAAGCACATATATTCTCTTCTTTGGCTTGAAAATTTCATTGCTTGATTTAGGGAACATACCCTTGTAATACATCAAATGAACCCTTTAAAATTCCCTCATAATCCTTGGTATATCTTTTTGTTTTCTTGATAGTCTCATTCTTGGAACAAGTCTCTTTAAGTTTAAAGAAAAATATTTTGCCAAGTGGATTTGAAGACATTTATCGTGGATCAAAATCGGTGACGGTTATGTAGCATTCTTCAGTTGTTGGTGCTCTCCTCAGAGAATATAGTGGGAAAGAGTTTCTAGTAAGTCATAGCATTTTGTGTTTGTAACTTTATGCTTATATTTGTAATACTCTACCATAGTGCATTTGTTGTTTTTATTGTGTTGAGTTTTTTTTTCGTTAATGAGTTTTCCCCTTGTGCATTCGGATTATAAAGAGACAACTTGGATTATAAAACCTAATAAAATATTTTGTCACATATATTCTGGATTATTTGCCCTTATGATAATAACAATTTTTTTTTCTTTTCTTGAATTAGATGAATTAATTTTTATTTGGAAAGTTACCATTGAGAGGAACACTCTCAAAGAGCTTAGAAACTAAGGATTTTGAGAGTCATGTAGAGGGAATGGGAGACAAATTCAAAGGCATATGGCTTTAAGACTAAATGGGATATTGTTAGGGTTTTATTCTTAAAATCATGTAATGACATTTTACTTTTTAATAAAAAGTATTGTCTAGTTTATTTAAAATGACAATTATGTTTGTGAGAATGATTTATATTTATGTTTTAAATATATTATCCATCATGTCAACTAATTGCACTTAGAAGAAATTATGATGATTTAGTCTTCATCACGAGAGATTGAAATTAATATTCTACTATAATTGAATAATTCACACCCTACATAGGAATTGAACATTCAATCAGTATGGTTGCATGTAGAATCCTAGTATTTTATCTTAAAACTACGGGAATCGATTTGTTGGTTCGAGAACTTGTATGATAGTTTGAAAGAGGATTGTGACTGACAGATTCAAAATGTATTGAATAGGACCACTCGTGAGATTTAAGTTTAAGGTTGTCTTAATGATAAATGCCCATTTGTTTTTTTAACATTTTATACCCAAATCTAGACATTGTTAGTCTCATTTTATCATAATAAGTAAGTTTTTAGAGTTATTTTGGTTATTAACAAAAAAAAATGCAAGAAGAATTAAATTCGGGATCAAAACAGTAATTTTAATGGGAAAAGGGGATTTTAATAATTTTATAATTTCATTGTGCTAGTTTTTGAAAAATATATCCAACTCTCCATTTTATAGGTGACTCGAAAATATGGTGAATATTGGAGGAAAAATTAAGAAATTAGAGAGTTTTGGGCATGAGAGTTTAAAACGAGAAAGAACACTGGAGAAGTGTGGTTATAAATTAAGAGAAGCAGCATTTAATCAAAAGGGTTAGATGGTTCAGAGGTTGGAATAAAGGAGTTGAATTGAAAAGGTTATGGGTTAAAATCCCAGGACCATTACTAGTTTTTTAGGAAACCAACACTGAAGTACAAGCTGGATCTAAGTAGCCAAACTGCAAGCAATAGCTCCTACCACATGTCCTCACGGGATCCAGTCATCCATGTCAAGCCCATCTGAATACAATCCCCGCTTTAAACTCGTCCTAAGAAATCCAGTAACTGCATTCTTTCAAGCCAAATCAATGCATCTTCCACATGGCCCAATCTAGGACAAATATTAGAAGTTCCTAATAAGTATCGATCGTTAGAAATTAAGTGAGAGTGAAACAAAAAAGAGAGAAAAAGACTTATATCCCATTCATGTACTCCAATAAATTAGTAAAAGAATAGCAAGTAAATATAACTCTTCTCAAGTCAACAAATGAAGCGATTTGACCCAATGTTTCGTCACTATTGAGATAATAAAGTTCATTTAAACTACACCCTATAATAAAGAGTCCTGATATATTAAACACACATTTGGCTCTACACTAAATTAATTGTTTTGAGTCACAACCAATTCAATTTTTACTAATAGAAAAGGGGCCAAGTCAGATAAAATTATTCAATTTTTCCCTATAAAAGATAGTCCTGGGTTCAACAATTATTATTCAATTTTTTGGAGATCCGAAATTCGGTGAAAATATAATGCAAGTGTTTGTGAGATTATTATGTTCAAATTTATGGAGAGGGACGTGGGTGATTTTAATACTGTTTTGAATCAAAGTTTTGCAAGTTAATTATTATAATCAGAATTCTATCTTCATCTTGCAATTTTTTTACTCATTATGGTAGTTTAATTTTAATTGCTTGGATTATGATTGTTTCCATGCATAGTTAGTGTTTAGTGTCCAATTCAATTTTGTATTCCCATTTTTAATTCTTTTTAAAGATGATTTATTTATATAAAGTATTACGAGAGTAATATTTTATCCTTCTACATATTACTCCATTCAATACTACGATTTTATGTTTATTTAATTTTGATGGGTTATGATTTCATTCAATCGTTTGATAGTTCATGCTTAGTTTACGTCTTAAAATGCGTAGAACTAATAGCTGTCAAGGGAATAGGGATTTTAGATTTATGATTGAGGTAAAAAGTGAATGAAAATGCAACTTTATTGATTTATCTACCAATATTTACGCGGAGATATCCAGTGAATTTCGATTTATAAAAATCGAGAATCAAAACTTATATTGACATTATAGCTAATTGAAATAGGTAAATGGCCCTGAAAACCTAGTAATCTTTCCCATTATTGTTTACATAATTTGTTTCAATAATTTTGTTAGTTGATAGAATTATTTCGTCTTAGTTATTATTATTAAAAAATCAAAGTTGTTTAGGTTGAAAATCTACTTTACAAAATTGATCATTTCCACTATTATACTAATAGCTCTTTTCTTTATTAAATAATAGAAAGTTTTTCGAAACAATATTGGGGCTTTTCTTTTCAATTTAAAATTATAGATTTTCGAACTATTTTTATTCTTGTTATCATAAAAATAAAATAAATCATAAATTTTTGAAATTTTCAAACTTTTTTTTAAATTATTATTCTCTTTAAAAAATAAAAAAATTCTAATTATTAAAAAATAATTTATATTCCATTAGCCTTTTTTATTTGTAGAATATAAATTTGTTTTATGAGTATGCTTTGTTGTTTTCTTCTTTTTAGTGTTAAGTACACCATTAGCGCATTGTGTCATGATATTTTTTCTTTATTTTTTTAGTTTCATTTTATGCTTGGTATAGTTTTTTTAATTGCTATTTTATGGTAGCATATTAAAATAATACACTAAGAAGAAAACCAATAGAAAAGCAGAAAGGAGAGAAAAGAGAAGAAAAATCCCGAAAAAGCAACCAATGTTGTGTGAATGCTAAGGACACTTGTGAAATACTATTACATGCATAAGATACTCTTGGGGATGACTGAAACATAGGCTATGCGACTCAAATACAGGCTATGTTTCCCTCTGATCAATCTCAACTCAAACTTCAACCTGATGTAAACAACTGACCATAAAAAGCCCATGATGAAGGTACGTTTTGTGTGCACATTACTTGATTTTATTTTATCATATTTTAATTAGCAATGCTGCATTAAAAATTCAATTAAGGGAAAAAATATTTGTGTGATAATTTGAGGATTTCATCACCCATATTTGTCCCGAAAATCACTGAATGGCTTGAGCATTTGCATAACTTAAGACGTCACTTTTAATTTAAATAGAGTAGACATTGGCCCTATAGTGTTCACATAGCTCACAGGATCCTCTTAAGAAGGCTAGGAGTTAAAGATATTCCAAGCTACTCCACCAAGATTATAAAAAATTCGTCGCCCGAGTTTTACTTGGTGTAAACAGAACATATAGTTCTATTATGTGGGTATCATAATCCGTGGTATCACCTGGACGTAGATTCTTCTGAATGATGATCTTGGACCTACTTACACACATGTCACCCAGTATGCGAAGATTATGTGACCTGATATAAATCAAATTGCACTCATAACAATCAAAGTTATATTTGCGTTACCATTCCAATCCTCATACTTCCAGGGATTAAGAATCTACGCAACATTTGCAAATGGTGTGAGATTACATGAGTCAAATCAAGACTACCCTTAGACTCAAATCTCATGGATGGCCCTGTTTAATACATTCCTAGGATGTACTGATCACAATCTTCTGTCAAACTATCGAATAAGCTCTCCAACCATCAAACAAGTTCCCGTAGTTTGAGATGAACTACTAGTATTGCATCGCAACCATTTTGATAGGGTGTCAACTCCCTATTTAGCTTGTGAATGTTTCAATAGTGCTAGAACCAAAATTTTAATCTCCTTGTGATCAACTCGAAGTCGCATCACTAGAATTCCTATTAAGCTTTATTGATCGACATATCTATAATATATTTAAATCAAATATAAGTTATTCTCGTAACCATGATTCTTATTTAAAAATGAATTGACACACTTTTAAATAAAAGTAACCTTCATACATGGTTTTAAGAATAAAACCCCAACAATCTCCCAGTTAGTCTTAAAGCCATGTATCTAACTCCTAATCCATCTACATGACAGATTTCTACATATTAATAGAAGGATTAACCGGTGTTATCTGATATAACCTTATGATAAACTTTTCACCCATTCCATTCAATCTCTCGAACTCGATGAAACCTATACTTAACATACTTAATCCCATTATGGGTTACGTGTTCTCTCGAACTTGTAATTGTATCGCTATATTCACTTAAAAGTGTAATACCTAATTTGCATTTGAAGGAACCTTCCAAAAGGGACTTAGAAAGTAATAGAGCTATATAGCCTCTTTAATTGCCTTCGAAGTGGCAAAAACTTAGGCCTCCCTAGTGGAGTCAGTAATCCAAGATTGATTATACTCCTCTAACTTATAGCTCAACCTCATGTTCGTATACACATGTTTCGAAGTGGAATAACTTGAAATCCTTATCTGACTGAAAACCTAGTCTTTGTACCTCCAAGGTATAAGAATATTAGACTGAAGTCTATTAACCGTGCTGAAGGCATATAAAACTTTGGTCTAGTACACAACATAGCATATCTGAGGTTACCCACCACTGAAGCTTTAGGTATATCCCTTATTCCTTCCATCTAATCAAGTGTCTTTAGGCATTTATTCCCAAACAGAATAGTCCTAAACTTGAAAATGAACTATTTTCATGGAATCTTGATGCTAATATTGTGTATATAAGATTGATATAATCAACTTGGGAGCAACTCAACATCCTTAGCAATCGATCTACAATGAACTTGGTCATAAATATGTGACTGGCTTGTCCTAAGTACTTTATATCAAATATCTGGACAACCACACTTCTATGTGAAACAATAATCTCGCCTTGTTAAAGACTAGGTAGGTATTATTCACAAGTTGTACTGATAAATGCCATTATGTTTTCACCATACTTCTTATACAAACAAGAAATTATTGAACTTTGATCAAAATTAAAACTTTATTACCTGATTAAACCGAATAACTTAAGACCTTTATGTTCACTTAAATCCATAAATGAATGTCACAAGCTTACATCACTTTTTTCCCGACTTCTTACTATGTGCTTGTTAAGATGAACGTTCAATAATGCAGTCTTAATTTTAAAAGAATTTTGACAGATTTTAGCATGGATATCGCAAGAGGATTTGATCATAGCCAATCCCTTTCTTTTTGAGTAAACCGCTTTGTCATCCTTGACTTGAAGGTTTATACCTTCCCAATTATCTTTCTTTTAACTTTTTTTAGGTTTACTTATGCCCGATGGATTTTAGTCCATCAACAACTCTACAAGACCCAAAACTTGGTTTGAATACATGGAATTCCTTTTAGTATCCACGACCATAAGTCAACACAAAATCTCTTATCTTAGAATGACTCATTGTAGTTCCTAGAAGTTGGTTTCTTTTTACCTTGGATCATATCGAAATGATTATCTAACACACTAATCATTTAGGATGATCCTTGATGCTCCCACTATGACGTGGTACCACTTACAATCCAGTATAAGTGACATATATATCCTAATCATCGATAATTATCCCACTACGACAAGGTAGTGTATTATCTATGTTAGGTCGTATATCATTCTATATGGGTGGTCTAATAGCATTGGTAATACAATTTTCCATTATACCTTGTAAGTCCAACATACACTATGGCCTATAGTTTATTACATAATCCTCTTTTAAGAACTTGGCATTGATGTAATCAATGACCTTATTATACTTAGGATTGTGATATAAACTACCATTGTAACCTTTGAGATAACCAATGAAGAGACATACCACTTTCTTAATTTCAACTACCTTGGCTCGTTCCACAGCACGAGTTTCGGGACCCCTGAATCTGAACATAGTTTAAAATAAGCTTGCACCCACTCCTATGTTCAATGGGAGTTGAAGAGACCAATAAAGAAGAAACTAAACGAGAATGTATATGTCGGTCTCTTTCATAAAAATCCTAATAAGAAATTTTTGCAGTCCGGAATAACTGACCACGGACCTTATCATGTCTTAAAGAGTTTAAAGCCTGATTTTTTATCTTTAATGATCTTAAATTATTCAATTTATTATTTAGAAGTACTTATGAGATAAACCTTATAATATATAAATTATTTCTCAATGTACAAGAACTGATAAGAGATGTCTAATTTTCATAAAATCAAAAAAATATCTGTTCAGAACCAATTTAGAAAACCGAAATCAATTTGTAAAACCAAGTACAATAAATAATTTTCCTACATTAATTTTATGTCCACACCATTATCAAAAATATATCCTTACGGCTTATACTGTTGCCTTATTCTAAATGCCTATAACTAGGAATATCTCTCTTTAAAGTAATTGTCCAGTTACCTGGAACTTTTGTAACAAGTTGTAATCCTGATTCGTGGTTCTCAAGTTTATATACTAAGTTGTCGTAGATCGAACATGATGTCATGAATTTACTTTTAAGATAAAAACCATTATCATGTCCAATTATATTTTTCGTCCTTAAAATTTATTCCAATTAAAACTTTAAGAATAAAACAGTGAGAAAAATATTAAATGCATTTTTGAAATCTTAGAAACATGAAATTGCAAAAAAAAATCCAATTAAACATGAGAAAAAGATCAATTATATTTTAATTAGTATCCCTCAATCACCAATATAAAATTAATCCATTGGACATCCTAGTTCCTTATGAGGTAAAATTTATCGTTGGCAGCTAAAATCAACGCACCTTAAACTAGAAAGACTTTCAATTTTCATTATGTTTTACAGAGAGTTTAGGATCCTCTATCCAATATCGTGAATAGATGACGACTTTTGGTATCCCAATCCTAATGACAGTGACTCCTTTGAAAGATATCAAAATTCATGTATAAGTGTATGCCACCAACTAATTTTAGATCATCCCATATCACATAGACTCCTTGTTTAGAGAAACGCCCATGTGAATAATGAATCCAAAATTACACATTAGGAAACTTGTACCGACCACCATAATAATTATATTTCCTCTTTGGAGGACCTACGCAATATTGAAACTCTACAAATCGTTGATGGAGACCGTGGGGTTTTATGTTGAAATCCCTTTTCCACTTAGTATTTAAAAACTTAAGGATTTTGGAAAACTAAATATTCAATTTTAAAAGCCCAAATTTAAATCCTTGGTAACTTTTAATTTACTTCTATAAATTAAATCACATAATCTCACTATTTTAATTTTCTTAAAAAAGTAAATTAATTTAAAATTTTCCAAATAAAAATTTCAGAGATCTCAATTTAAATTCATACCTTTAAATTTAATTACTCCAATTTAATTCAATTTAGGAAAGAATAAAACACAACAAAAATTTTCGAGGAAAATTGGCGATCTAGGCCAATCTCAAAATAAATAACCTATGTTGTCCATGAAACGAGTGTTCCTAATTATGTAATAAATTAGCACACAAATTATGCAACATAATAAAATAAAGAGACATACAAGAAATTAAATAATTAAATGCAAGAAATATTAAAAGACATAAAAACCTTTTTCACCATGGCCTAGACTTCTACTTTAAGTAAAACTCTTCATGCAAAATAATCCCTATTGAAGTAGACTTAATTTTTGGGCAAGAGTCCAACTCGAAGTGGACTTCAACAAAAGAAAATGCAAGTGACCTTAACGATGCCTGATTGAGTTGATTTTCAATTAATGCCTTTATATCGACTTTAGCAAGAACATATCCGAGAATTAATGAATTGGAATGGCCTGATTATCCACTTTTGACACCATGGCTCATAATTTCATCATCCAATAAGATAACCTTAAAGACGTCTAATCGAGCTATTTTTTACTCGAAAACTTCATTTTGCCTTCATCGAGAACAAATATAAAAATCAATGAATTCCAATGGTCTTGTCATGTGCTATGGACGTCATGGCCCAAAAATTCACTATCAAATAAGACGACCTTAATGACATCCGATCTAGCTGATTTTCATTGGACTATTTTTTTTTTAATATTAAGAACATATCTTAAAATAAATTAATTCAATTATCTTATCATTTACTATGGATGTCATGGCCCAGAAATTCACCATCAAAGAAGACGACCTTAATGATGCTCGATTGACCTGATTTTCACTAGATGCCTTCATTTTGCCTTCCGTAAGAATATATAAAAACAAAAAAATTCCAATGGTCTGATCATCAAAAATGGATGAAACAATATTTTGAATTTCTATGACATGACATTCTTCTTCTTCCTCAGATTTGCATGGAATAAAACCTAAATAATTCCTCAAATTCTCCATATAACTTAGCCCAATACCCAGGCATATATAAATCCATGATTATAAGCATAACTAATTATTATAACTCTCTTCCCACACCTCCAAATATACATTGATATTGATATAATTACAAAAGCCTAATTATGACAATCATATCAAATCTAAGAGAAAAATTAACTACAGATAAGCCACCATAGGATCCAATCACACAAAATAAATATGCATGACCATAATGAAAAGGTTAAAAACTTAAAAGATCTATAAAACCATATTATCAAGATACCATCCACAAACATGCATAATCATACAACATGCCAAAACTAAGGTTTATCTTTAGACAACATTGATCTTATTAATACAAAATCAACCTCAACTAGGGTAAGATACCAATTATTGGGAAAAATAACTTGGGATCAACATTTTAAATGCCAAAAAATTCGACCCTATAAATATTTCATTGATTATATATTGAATAAAAAACAATAACTAGGTTTGAAGAACAAACCTAGGGTTTAGAATACAATACCTTTGTGGATCCGATGTGGAGGAAAGTATTTGTTAATGATGGGTCTACCTTGTTTTGGATCTCCAAAACCTTTCTCAACCTTCAATAAAGCTTGTATCTTCTAGTGTATGATCCTCCAAAGCTAGAGAGGTGTGTGGGAACCTTTTGAGAATAAAACCCTTCCTTGTGAGTGAGATATGGTCCTCTCCCTCTAGGCCTCGTCATAAAAATGTTAGTAGTGTTTCCAATATGTTATCGAGCCACGAACATCTTGTATTATGTGTGCCATAATTTCTTTTTACAGTTATTATTATTATTCTTGGGCTTGTGTACATTGAATATAACAACCTACTGGAATTTACCACCTATAATTGGCATCGCTGATGGGGACGATCTAAGGTTATTTACCACAAGCTAGTTTTCTGCAATGTCACTCACCCAACTGAGATCACCAAGATTATGATGATCAGGATAGTCATCACCATTAATGCCATGGAGACTAAGAGGTTAACCATCTGGATTGTGATAATCATAATGACTAAGAGGGCTGTTATCCTTATCTCTTACCCTAGAGAGTCAGATCAGAGGTTGATGATTATTACCAAGTACCTAGCGCACACTATTATCCTCGGGATGAGGGTACTGATGAAAGCTATGATCCCCATTGATCTACCCAGACCATCATTGATACCTATGCGGAGTGCTTTAGAGATGAAAAGGTTGTTACTAGGTACCAGGAGGAGAAGAATACTGTCCTTTAATGATGCATGGAAAGTTTGGAGAGACAAACCCAAAGGGAGAATAATAAATGCGACCATAGGTCGTATAATCCTAGTTTTTAGTTTAGAATAACTTGTATTTAAGGGAAGAGTGTCCATCACCAGAAGGAATGTTATCCTCGCGAGAAGTCACCAGGAATGAAACCCTACTCGGGTGAGCAATGGGGAGATAGAAATATCTGTGATTTGATTAAGAGAGGAATGGATAGAAACCTTACTCATCAACTAGAACGTATAACCAAGGACCAAACTGAAAGAGCCATTATCAGAAAGATGAAATCATCCTTTAGGATGACTATTAAATATTTTTAGCCTCCCAAGAATTTCGTTGCTCCACGATTCAAGATTTATGATAAAAGATGGATCCCACTGACCATATTAGACAATATCCCTAAATGATGATGTTAGGGAAAAATAATGAGAGCTTGATGTGCCGAATATTTCCCTCTAACCTTGGTGATGTTTCTCAAAAGTAGTTCGATAAGCTGCTACACAAGTCGGTCATATATTTTAAGTAGCTCACTGAGGCCTTCATGACTAAGTTCATCATCAGTAGCACCCATCCTAAATAGATGGAATCACTTTTAATGTTAAAAAATAAGCCTCTAAACACGCTCATAGAGTATGTCAGAAGATATTGGGAAGTCTATAAAAAGGTGGAGGATTGCACCAAGCAAGTTACAGTGGCTTCCTTTAAAATTGGATTGTCAAGTAATTCAATGCTTCATCAATCTCTTTCCAAGAGGAAGGAAATCACCATTGGCAAACTCATAGCGATAATTGAAACGTATTCTAAAGTTAAAGATGTAGTGGTTGTAATTGGTTAGGATAGTGATCGGACAAAACTAACCAAAAATGGAGATAAAGAAGGAATAACCAAAAAAGAAGGAAATAAGTAGAAAAGGAACGAGAAGAAAGATCTTTTACAAGAACAAAGGTCATTAGTATTTAACATGGATCAAAAATATACTAGGAGACCCCAAGAAGAGTAATACGATGTTGAGATGTGCATATCATAAGACTGAGAATTACAAGGAACTGAAATCCTACCTTAAGAAACTAGCCCAAGATGGGAAATTCAATGAGTTCATCAGGAAGAAGGAGGGTTAAGCACAACCTATACTCGACCAAATACCATACAACATGTTGTACGAAGAGATTGCAATGAATTTTCAGTGATCCACGGAGTGTTAAACCCAGGCAAAATAAAGGGAAATGCAATCATAATGGAGGTGAAGAAACTCACAATAGTGATTAGGGCATTCCATATTGACCCGCCTAAGCCCATTACAGGAAAATGTCAGCGACCTGAGGAAATCAACTACTCCAACTATATAATTTTTAGTAAGGAAAATTTGGTCGGAGTGAGGACTCATCATCATGATGCCCAAGTAATCACTCTCAGAGTAGCCAACTAGAACATGGATAAGCTACTAGTTGACCAAGGGAGTTCCTCAGAGGTCATTGACCTTGAAATGTTTAGCAAGCTTAACTTGCGAGCAAAAGACCTTCAGGAAGCAACTGTGCCTTTGTTAGGATTCATAGGAAGGATGATCATGCTCCTTGGAAAGGTCATTCTCTTTGTCCCCAAAAGGAATAATCTTAAAATTTATTGAGTTCATTATGGTAGACACAGATTCTCCTTACAATTCTATACTTAGTAGAGGGTGGTTGCATGCTATGAGGGCAGTGCCTTCCACCAACCACCAGAAGTTGAAGTGCATCACTTAGAAATAAATAATGGAGATAAAATGGAACCGTTCATTATCTCAATAGTGTTTCATAGCTTCCATTCAGCCAAAGAAGGAGAAGAACAAAGAAAAAGTTATGGAACCATCAGAGGCATATGTTACCTCCAAGTAGCAATTAAAGTATGGATGATCTGATGATGAGGAAACCAGGATTTCTCCCATCGATCGGGTTGAGGAACCTCTCTAAATGGTGGTCTTTAATATCAATAACTAGAAAAGAAGTTCTTGATTGGAAACACTCTTACTTGATAAGATAAGAAAGAACTGGTTAATTTCCCTAAGATCAATCAGGATCAACACTGTGATATCTTAGGTATTGATCCAGAGGTTATGAGTCACAGTCTTCATGTGTACCCTTTACATCTACCTATGACCAAAAAATCATAGATAACAACCCTCAAAAAGGTGAGAAGAGTAGAGGAAGAAGTGGGGAAACTTTTAAAGGCACAGTCCATTAAGGAAGTTCAATTTTCCAAGTGGATATCAAATACTGAGGTGGTTAAAAAGAGAAACGACACTTCACTGACCTAAACAACACTTACCCCAAGGATTCTTTTCCTTTTCCCAAAATCGATCAACTGATAGATGCAACTGAAAACTACCAGCGTATGAGCTTGGTCGACACCTACTCAGGGTACCAACATATCCTATTGTTCGGCCCCAACCAAGAGAAGTAATCTTTTATAACCACATTAGGACAATATTGCTACAGAGTGATGCCATTCGGACTAAAGAATGATGGACAAACTTGTCATAGGCTTGTTACAAAAATATTCAAGCAATAGTTGGGAGAGATAATGAAGGTGTAAATAGATCACATCCTGGTGAAATGCATAAAAAAGGATCATCTGACCAACCTAGAAAGGACTTTTAAAGTTCGTTATTACTACGGAATGAGGTTGAATTCAGTTAAGTATTCTTTAAGGGTACATTCAAGAAAGTTCCTTGGATACATAGTCAGTGAAAGGGGGATTAAGGTAAAACCCAACTAGATTGAAGCAATAAGAAATGTGCAACCTCCAATCACCATGAATGATGTGAAGAAGTTAATTGGCATACTCATGACCCTCAATAGGTTTATATCGATATCTTCAGAAGATTATTAACCTTTTTTCATATACCGATGAAGGAAAGGTAAGAGATATATGCAACGATCAATGCACCTAGGAACTAGAAGAATTGAATAATTATTTAAATCGACCGCCACTGCTAATAATCCTTGATGAAGAGGGAACTTTGTACTTGTACTTGATAGTTTCTAGTCACGCAGTTAGCTCGGCTCTAGTTTATTAAAGGAAAGAAAACTGAGCTCCCATATATTATGAGAGAAAAAAATTGCTTGATGCTGAGAAAAGATGCCTCCCCTGGAAAAACTTACGTGTGCACTGGTGATAGATTCTCCCAAGTTGAAACATTACTTTGAGGTAGACTCTATCATTGTACAAACATCCCTCTCTCTGAGGTAGTGCTATAAAAGATCGACCTATCTGGATGAAAATCTAAATGATCGATGGAGTTGGGGTGTTTTTATCTTTAGTGCAATCAAAGACGTCAATCAAGGGGCATGTTTTGTCTGACTTTATGGTCATATTCTCTAATGACCAGGCACCGAGTGAAGTCAACATGATATTCAAAGGGGGTATCCAATAATTGGTCGAAGAAGGGGAACGATGGATCCTTTACATATATGAATCCTATAATTCCAAGGGGTTAGGGGAAGGAATAGTACCGGTATCGTCGGAGAGCACTATCCTCGAGAAGGAAATACAAATAGGATTTAAAGCCTCTAATAATGAAACGTAGTGTGAAGAATTGACTAGTGGTTTGAATAATGAACTTTCCTTGCGTGAGCATCACCTTGGCATTTTTTACAAATCAATAATGGCATCAAATCATATATCAGGAAAGTAGAATGCTAAGGATCAATATATGACTGTATACCTATAAGAGGACCAACACTTGGTAGCTCGGTTTAAATATGTACAAGTATAGCAATTCCCTATAGGGAACAACAGTCACGCAGACACATTATCCACACTAGCTTCAGTCATGAAAAGAGACCTTAAGAAAATAATTTAAGCGGAGTATCTCGATCAACCCAACATAGATAAGGGGAACTGACTAAATAGGTCATGACCATCAACAAGGCCCCAAACTGGATGGATCAAATAGTGCACTACTGATCGAGTTGGAAACCGAGCGTTCGTATAAATACGCTAGCCATTGTTATCGGCTTCCGACCACAATACAAAAAAAAAAAAAAAACTTTAACTACACTCTTGCGGAGTATAGTGGCGATTCTGGGTATCGAATCCACAGGGAATGTTTGATAGATTTTAATTGATTTATTACTTCAAAAAATAAAGTGTAAAAGATGATGATTGAGTGAGAAAGGAAAAAGTGAAAAATAAAGAAGTTAACTAACACTAATTAGAAAATTAAGGTAGGGACATAATCCCCCAACCTTAGAGTATCGATGGTATAAAACTAATCGTAAATTTAAGTGATTAATTAGATACAGAATTTAGTACTCCCAAGCATTATGTATATGAGGTTCAAGCTCGCACCATACATAATCCGAGGATGAGTAAATCGGTATTGCAATAGTCACACTCGAATTGCATTCTGAAGCATCCCGGTTACCCTGAAGCAAACGAGATCCAAAGATCTACAATTGTCGCGTTTCTACGCAATACGATCGTAATCAAATCATTAAATTTAGAGGACTAATTTTATACACATGCAACTACCACATCAGGTTGAGTTCATGCATCCCAACCTTTTAAATCTAGCCAGACATGTTAAACTGAATGATACATGAAATAATTACGTTGCATGAATTCATAATTGCTTGGAAAGAGAGATTAAACATGATAAATAATAATAATAAAAGTACTGGAAATAAAAGTTACTAAGATTGAAGAACAAGAACATGCAAGAAGAAATTAAAGATTGAAGAAAAAACAGAAAAGCTCTTGAATTAATGGTGCAAAGTATGTAAATTCTTCTCCTAGATGTTCCTACTTGTTATGGAGATTTTACATCAATGAAAGCTTAATAAAAAGAGTCCTTATGACTAAATATATAGGCTAGAGGTCGTTTAGAAGAGTCCCCAAAATATAAAACTCTTTTGGCTAAAAGATAAGCTCAAAATAAAAATCCCATATCTGCCAATTTGCCACACTTAGAAAGCGTGACTAATTTTGTAACGGACTGGAGCATGACTAATTTTGTAGCGGGTCTGGAGCGTGGTCAATTTTGTAACGGACCTGGAGCGTGACTAATGACCGAATCGGTTCTTTTAATTTTCATCAACTTCGATCCGTCTTCGGTCTGGGGTTCACTGGAACTTTTGTATTTCGGATCGGTCCGATTTTCTGTGACTTTTTCTTTTATTTTTGACTGCTCATAACTTTCACACCGGGACTCCGATTGAGGTACCATTTTTTCCAGTGTTCTTGTAATTGAAAGCTATTCAACTTTCCAGTTGGACCCACCTCCGGACTAAGGCTGCAAAATTATGAAAATGCCCTTTAACTCTCCATTTCTTGGTTTTCTTTCACTGTTTTGAGTTCTCTTTGGCACTAACTTGCATGAAATACCTATAAAACACATAAGAGATATACAAAATACGAAATACTTGCCAAAAAGGGTTAGTATTATAAATATGAGATAAATCCAAGCTATTTACACCACACGGGATCATAAAAATACCGAAATTAAGGGGATAAATGTGAAGAATTTATGCCTAATCAACTACCTTTAAGATTTTTTTTCCTGATGATAAGAAGGAAGGACATTAGATCAGGGTAAAGGATTCCCATTCTATTTGTCTCCATATGAAAATATTTAATGTCTTTCCTTTTCAGGACCATACCTATAATGTGTTCACCTAGATGAAATTGACCAAACCCTCTATGAGCAACATAAGGGATATTTGAAATCACGAAAAGGGAAAGTCACTGGCATTCATAGTTGTGATATAAGGGTAATGATGGCTATATATATGCAATAAGACGTGGTTACATACGTCTAAAGGTGCAAAAATTGTAGGCTCTTCTCACCTTTAGTGAATTAGCCCACTAGCAACCTTGAATCATTTTGGAAGGATTTTTGGGATTTCTAATAATAAAACTGACATTAGAAGGAAATGTCTTCAATGGTGGATATCATCTCCTACCTCTTTTTCAAGTCAATGTCAAAAGGTGATGCCAATTATCATTTGTTGGTCCTTGTGGTGCTAAAGAAATGAAAGAAGATATAATGGATCAGTTCCTAATTTGTCTAGACTTATATTGAAAACTGAAGCTCATTGCAAATTCATATTTCATTTGTTGCCTCACTCTCCTAGTATATTTTATATTTATAATTTGGAAGATGTCAAAATTCAAAAGGAATATGCTTTGGTTCAATGTAAACCTCCTCATAAACAGGTGTTAAAGCTCAACACAGATGGGAGTTCTATAGGTAATCCAGGCAGTAGTGGTGGAGGTGGGATTTGGAGAAATGATAAGGGAGACATGATATGGGCTTTCTACCACTTCTTTGGTTTTAAAACCAATATTGAAGCAGAGGCGGTGGCGATTTTGGAAGGTTTAAGATATTATCACGATTTAAAGGATTATGAGTTGATTGTTGTATCAGATTAAAAAATTATGATTGATGTGCTTAACAAAGGACTGAAATGTCCATGGATAATTAGAGATATAGTTGAAGATATTCAAGTCTTATCTACAGATCTCAATTTATCTTTTGTTCATGTTTTTCGCGAAGGAAATAAGCCAGCTGATATTTTAGCAAATTTGGGAAGTAAGTCACAATGTTCCATGTGGTCTCATGATATTGGATCATTTTCATGTCAACTTAGAGGACATATCAAATTAGATAAATGGGGTCTTCCTTCTGTTAGAATTAAAAATGTTCATGATTAGGTCATTTTTTTGTATATATCCTTTAGTGTTAGATGCCTCTTTCTTTGGATTATTTTATTGGTATTATTGTAAGGGCTTTATCTATAAAAAGCTTCATTTATGTTTCTAATCTCTCTTATAAGCTTGTAAGTTTCCAGGACAGATCTTTGATGTTCTAAGTATTAATAATATATGTGGGGATTCCATCCCTCTTAGATTAAAAAAACAGTTTACTCTAAGGAATGTAAAGTAAGTTACACTAGGAAATGTGAAAGACGGTTTAATGTAAATGCAAACGAACTTTTTATAAAATGTAAAGAGAATTACAACAAATCTACTTTACAAACTACTTTGGAGAAGAGAAAAACTATAAGGAAAAGAAATGGATAAAAGAGGTAAAACGAGTAAATGTAGTTTTTATTGAGAGAGTCCTGCTTTTGTCTTCATGAAGGTCAGAATTTATAGTTGTCTACAATAACTAACTTTTCTTGCCTCCAAGTAACTTTTGGTTTGAATTTTGGCTCCAAGGACTTTTGTTTTGAATTAAAATCAATTTGTACAATAACCACTCATACTTGCCTCCAAATAGCCTCTATTCATAATTCAAATAATAACAGTTTTAAATTAACCACAATTTTTAGAAAAAAATTCCTACAATAACCATTATATAAGTGTCATTAACTTTCCCCATCATCTAGCCACGTGTTAAAAAAAGTCATGAGATGAATTTGATCAAATATGGTAAAATAGTAAGCACTTCAACATAAAGAACATTGTAAAGAGTAGTACTCTCCAAAATTTTCACGGTACCCCTACTAATCACACTAGATTGTTTTCCATTTCTAGATATAACTAAACCACCATTGTCCTTTAATGAAGTGAAAAATGCCTTATCTCCCATCACTAGTCGCGAGAAACCACTATCAAAATACCAATTGATAGAGTTCAAGGGTTTAAGAATCGCGATGACAACACAACATTTAGGATTCTCCTTCTTAATCCGGTTTATCTTGGGCACCCTTTATCAACTCCCTCGCTTGCCTTTTTGAGTTCCATAAGTTCGTTTTCAAATCTCAAGTTAACCCCTTGAAAATCACTTTTCCTTGAGAACCTAGTTATGAATATTGCTCATTTTTTAAAATTTGTAGAAAAAATGTCTTAAGAGTCCTTTTATGCAAAAATATGTACAATTATAAGTTTGAAAAGGTTTTTGAGAAACATTCAGGTTCCTTTTGAAAAGCCTTTGTTCTATTTGATTTTGAAAAACATTTTCTCTCTCAAAATGATTTGCATGATGCCTAGATTAAGGATTTGGTTTGTTGAAAACTTTATTTTGATTCTCTTTCATTTGTGGTCTTTGAACAACTGTAGTATTTTGAACTTGAGAATAATTTTCAACCTTAAAAACATGTACCTTTATATTCTTGTTAGACAATAAATTCTTCTCAATTGCTTTTCCTTTAACATTATTTGAAGAAACATTTGTAAGGACACAAATTTCCAATTGAGTCCATATATAGTTTTGGCTCAATTCCGGACAAAAACATTTTTTCATAGGATAGTATTTATTGTAATATTCTCAAGCCTATGAAGTGTATGTTCAAGACGTAGCGGCAAAGAATTTAAAGCTTCATCAAAATGCCGGTTTGCGTGCCTCGTTTCTACGTCATCAACTAAGGTTCCATGCTCCCAAGGTATGAATGCAATTATATGTATATAGGAGCTTGGAACCATTTGTATTGGGTGTTAGGTGAAATAAAAACTGCATTTTATTTTTCAGAAAGAATCAATTAGAACTTTAATATAAGTATATAAAAGTTTCTAGGCCAAAATCGAATTTTTCAATCTTTCTGGTTGTTCGTTTGAAATGTCGTTCGAACGAGTTTTTTCGTTCGAACCAGATTTCATTCAAACGAGTTTTGTCGTTCGAACCAGGTTCGTTCGAACGAGTTTTGCCAACGACCCTAACTGGACAGTCGTTCGATATGTCATTCGAACGAATGCTCGTTCTAACGAGGTATCTAACGAACCTCTAACGAGCCCAGGTTGGTCACTCGTTAGAAGTCTCGTTCGAACGAGAATCACGTTCGTTCGAACGAACTTCCAGCGGGAACAGTTATTTAGCAGTTTTTTTGCAGTTTTTCCCCACTCTTCCACTTGGTTTTCAACCAACCTTTTTCATACTTTATTATGTGCGGGAAACACATTTTCCAAGACAACTTTTCCAACATTGTTTATCTCCTTGAGAGAGTTTGAGAGAAAAATTAGTTTAGGAAAATGTTCAAGTTTTGAGTGTTCATTTTTAATGAAAAATTCATACACACTCTAGTTTACACCCAATAATTGTTTATCCAAGTTTCTACATAAATATCAATTGCTTGGAGATTGTTTTGGCACCGATTTTTTTCTCTACACCGAATTGAAGAGAAGTTCGTTTCATTTCTACCCGTTTGGAGAAAGGCTCCATGTTCGGGTGACGGTGACCGTTTAAAGTCCTATCGGTGAATTCCGAGACCACGGTGGAGCTCCGTTGGTTATCCGCTAATTGGAGGTTGATACAAGAAGGAGCATCACGACTTGAGAGGATTCGAGTTTAGGAAGTAAGTCTTTTGTCTTGTATTTTGTAATACCGTTTTTAGTGGATTTGAGGCTAGGGCCGTCCCGAGGTTTTTTCCCGTTAGTGGGTTTTTCCTCGTACATCGCGGTGTAGTGTGACTTTGTTTATTTTATCTTGCACAATAATTTAGAATCCATGCTTAGGATAATTTCAAGATAAAATTGGGTTTAATTCTCACACTCATTTAATTTGGGACTTAAATTAAATATTGGGTAAAATTGGTTTATTCAAGTCACTTGCTAAAATTGGTTTCGCCTAACTTTGAATAATTGTTAATGATGACTTAGGCAAATTCTAGGACTTGAATTATGTTTTAATTAGTTTTGAAGATATTGAAACTCGGCCTTGTTTATTTGTTGAACCATCACTTTTATTCGCTTTCGCATTTATTTAAAAGGAAATTATATTTTAATTTGTGATAAATTAATCACCGGGGATCCAACCGCGTTTTTACAAATTGGTATCAGAGCCAAAAACGATAAATTACTTCGTTACGATCCTTTAATTTTTGGCTAAAATGGATTTTTCCCCATTTTCAAAATTTCCTATTTTTGATGGTTCAAACTACGCGTATTGGAAAGCGCGAATGAAATCGGCACTTAAATCTATCGATGAACGTGTTTGGATGTCTGTTGGTAACGGTTGGACACCACCAACACATTTAATTGAAAATGAACATGTTCCCAAACCCGTTGATAGATGGACTGAAAATGAGTTTAAGCTTGCAAATTTTAATTCCCGTGGTTTAAATGCCTTATTTAGCGCTATCTCACCGGATGAGTTCCGACGTATTATGACGTGTGAAACCGCTAAAGAAGCTTGGGATATTTTACAATTAACTCATGAAGGAACTAGTGTCGTTAAAGGTTCAAAACTCCAAAACCTCACCACTCAATTTGAAACTATCAAAATGGATGAAAAAGAAACTTTTGATAAATTTTATGCTAGACTTTCTGATATTGTTAATTCATCCTTTAACTTGGGAGAGAAAATACCTGACGACCGTGTTGTAAAGAAAATTCTGAGGTCCCTACCCGATAGATTTATTCCAAAGGTGACCGTTTTAAATTCTTTACCCACTTTAGCCTCTACGAAATTAGAAGAGCTTGTAGGTTATTTACAAACCTATGAACTAGATATGTTTCCCTCTAAAACTGAAAAGAAAATTGAAAAGGGCGTTGCTTTAAAAGACCGAAAAGAGGTCAAACAAGTAGTAGAGAGCGATAGTGATAGTGACTCGGAAGACATGGCTTTGTTTGCTCATAAATTTAGAAAATTTCTTAAATTTAACAAAGATAAAGTTAAAAATGATTTTAAGAAATTTGAATCTTCTAAACATGATAAAAACGAGAAGATTTCTAAAGCCGATAAGATCCCTAAACCTAGTAATGAAAATATTGATAGGGACCGAGTCTAATAAATGTTTTGGTTGTGAAGGTTATGGCCATAGGGCTTATGAGTGCCCCACTAAACTAAGGAAAGAAGGTAAGGGACCTATTTCATATAATGCAACCCTTAGTGATAGTGATAAGGAAGAAAAGCCCAATTCCCCAACTAAGAAAATTTTTGTGGCTTTTATGGCTAGACATGTGAGTGATAATGAGAACTCATCGAATGATGAAATTATAGCACATGCCACTTCCAAGGTCATTGTACATGATTCTCTTATTTTTTATGATAGTGAGAGTGAAGAAGAAAGTGAGAGTGAAAATGAAGAAGAGGTTGATGTGAGTGAACTTCAAAATGCTTTTCATGAATTATATAAAGAATCTATTAAATTGAAAAGAGCAAATTTGAAGTTAGAAGCGAGTTTAAGAGAGAGTGTCAAGGTCACTGATGAAAGTGCCTTAATAGAAGACCTTAGGACACATGAGAGGACTCTTCAAGAGAAGCTTAACTATGTAGAAGGCGAGAGAGATAGCCTTAGGAGTTTAATGGAATCCTTGAAAAAGGAGCTTCTTGCTTTTGAAGAGCAAAATGTTTTACTAGAATCTAAAATTTTAGAATTGGAAAATAAATTAAAAGATTCTAGTAATGTCAAATTTGATTTGGAGTGTCGTTCGGAAAAACTAGATAAAATGTTAGGAACGGTCCAAATTAAAAATGACACTTTTGGTTTAGGCTTCAATTCTTGTAATGATTTTAACCCTAAAGTCAAAACCAATGTTTTAGGAGAATCTTCTAGGAATGCATTTAATGATCACTCCTTAGATAAATCTTTTCGACATGTTCTTACTTGTACACATTGTGGTCAAAAAGGTCATCTTAGGCAATTTTGTTTAGATCTTAAACGAATTCCTAGAAAATCCCATAGTAAAGTAACCACGATAGCTAATGTTTCTACACCCCAAGATAGTAATTCTTCATTAATTTGGGTTAGGAAATCCGACTTGGTTGCCTTACAAAATAGAAATTTTTATTCTCATTTACTTTCACATCCTTCCTCCCTTGCTAAATCTAAAGGATAAATGTGTTAGTGTTTGCATACTTTAGCGTTTGTACTTCATGCTATATTCATATGCTAAATGTATGCTTGTTTAGTCATTTTCTAGTCATTGCCTTATTTCATATCACATGCTAGAAATTATGACTTGTTTATCTTTTTGTATTATATTTTGTGTTTGAATCGACTGCATAATATAAAAAGATTTTTGTTTATCATTTGTGTTTTATTTATTTCATTTAAGCTTAATGAAAAATACAAATGATTTTTGTTTGTCCTTTTGAGTAAATATTTATTTTTGATTAAAATGTTAAATTCTCAAAAAGATTTTGTTTTGTGTGTATTTTTGTTTGACACACTTTATGTGTCATATATTTGTGTTTGAATCCTATCGTTTACGCTTCCATGTGGCTAGAACTTTTGGTTTAGATTTTCAATCCTTAAAATGTTCTTTACCATGTCTTATATGGAGTAGTTGGATTTTGTATTGTTTAAATGGATTCTATTTCTATATGCCTCTATTCACACATGCACGAGCTCTTTTGAAATCTTAATGTCACATGTTATATTTGAGCTTTTTGAGGTGTTCTCCTATCAATCTAGTCATCTACATATCTATGACCTAGGAGGACTAGTGCATGTCAAAATCCGTTGCATGTGAGATTTGTGTGAAAACTGAAAACATGATAAATTAATATATGCACGGGGAAGGGATCCGAAAGGATGAATAAAATCCTTTACGATAGTAAGCCACCGTTGATTGGATCTAAAAGAAATACGTGATCCAAAGGCCTAAAAAACAGAATTTTTGGCATTAAACAAAAAGCAATTGCCAAGGCCTATGTTTGTATGATATATTCATTCAACAACAAAAGAATATATATGCTCATTGAGGGAGAATTGGATGGTATATCAACGGTTTGCACAATGTCCGTTTATCCTAGTTGTCTTTAATGTCATGACTCTATTTGGTTTGTAGAATCATCATCATGCTAGGCTTGTATGCATTGTGTATGTTTGTTCATTGAGTTCAATCTATATTGTCACATGAGGTTATATTTCAATGTGATGAAGTTTGCAATCAAATGAGAACTCCGTGAACGTTTCTTAAGTGTTTGGGTCTAAATTTAATTGTTGCTAGTTCACACCCCTACACTTCCATTTCCATATGACACATTTTTGCCATACGAGTGTGCAAACTTACTGTATTTTGTGTCATGTGTGTGTTTATATCTATCTATATATGCACGTACTTATTGGTATATTTATAGTATATATATATATATATATATATATATATATATATATATATATGATATTTGTTTGTCTTTGCCTTGCTTTAATTGCCCATATGCTTTCATGTCTTATCACTTTAATCTTTCACATGCTGTTTATTAGTTCTTTATCCTTTGCCTATTCCCGAACAAAAAGGGGGAGAATGATGATAGGGGGAGAAATGGTATCTAATCCTATTATTATCGTATCTTCGTTTGAGGGAGATTTATCTTAGGGGGAGACGTCTTTCTAAGTAGGTCATGTGTTTTAAGGGAGAATTAATTTAGGGGGAGTAATTAATTAATTGCATTTAATATTTTGATATTCCCTATGCATTTGATGAGTTTTCTTAAGTGTGCAGGATGTATTCTAAAGCGGCATCTTTCTATGGCAAAGCGTTTTGATCCTTGGGTTGAGTCAAGATTGGGCGGGTTATGTTTTGAGTCTAATAGAGCTTGACGGCCCTTTAGGATTTTTGTTTGGTTTTTGTCCCGGAATAGCCAAAGGGGGAGATTTGTAAGGACACAAATTTCCAATTGAGTCCATATATAGTTTTGGCTCAATTCCGGACAAAAACATTTTTTCATAGGATAGTATTTATTGTAATATTCTCAAGCCTATGAAGTGTATGTTGAAGACGTAGCGGCAAAGAATTTAAAGCTTCATCAAAATGTCGGTTTGCGTGCCTCGTTTCTACGTCATCAACTAAGGTTCCATGCTCCCAAGGTATGAATGTAATTATATGTATATAGGAGCTTGGAACAATTTGTATTGGGTGTTAGGTGAAATAAAAACTGCATTTTATTTTTCAGAAAGAATCAATTAGAACTTTAATATAAGTATATAAAAGTTTCTGGGCCAAAATCGAATTTTTCAATCTTTCTGGTTGTTCGTTTGAAATGTCGTTCGAACGAGTTTTTTCGTTCGAACCAGATTTCGTTCGAACGAGTTTTGTCGTTCGAACCAGGTTCGTTCGAACGAGTTTTGCCAATGATCCTAACTGGACAGTCGTTCGATATGTCGTTCGAACGAATACTCGTTCTAACGAGGTATCTAACGAACCTCTAACGAGCCCAGGCTGGTCACTCGTTAGAAGTCTCGTTCGAACGAGAATCACGTTCGTTCGAACGAACTTCCAGCGGGAACAGTTATTTGGCAGTTTTTTTGCAGTTTTTCCCCACTCTTCCACTTGGTTTTCAACCAACCTTTTTCATACTTTATTATGTGCGGGAAACACATTTTCCAAGACAACTTTTCCAACATTGTTTATCTCCTTGAAAGAGTTTGAGAGCAAAATTAGTTTAGAAAAATGTTCAAGTTTTGAGTGTTCATTTTTAATGAAAAATTCATACACACTCTAGTTTACACCCAATAATTGTTTATCCAAGTTTCTACATAAATATCAATTGCTTGGAGATTGTTTTGGCACCGGTTTTTTTCTCTACACCGAATTGAAGAGAAGTTCGTTTCATTTCTACCCGTTTGGAGAAAGGCTCCATGTTCGGGTGACGGTGACCGTTTAAAGTCCTATCGGTGAATTCCGAGACCACGGTGGAGCTCCGTTGGTTATCCGCTAATTGGAGGTTGATACAAGAAGGAGCATCACGGCTTGAGAGGATTCGAGTTTAGGAAGTAAGTCTTTTGTCTTGTATTTTGTAATACCGTTTTTAGTGGATTTGAGGCTAGGGCCGTCCCGAGGTTTTTTCCCGTTAGTGGGTTTTTCCTCATACATCGCGGTGTAGTGTGACTTTGTTTATTTTATCTTGCACAATAATTTAGAATCCATGCTTAGGATAATTTCAAGATAAAATTGGGTTTAATTCTCACACTCATTTAATTTGGGACTTAAATTAAATATTGGGTAAAATTGGTTTATTCAAGTCACTTGCTAAAATTGGTTTCGCCTAACTTTGAATAATTGTTAATGATGACTTAGGCAAATTCTAGGACTTGAATTATGTTTTAATTAGTTTTGAAGATATTAAAACTCGGCCTTGTTTATTTGTTGAACCATCACTTTTATTCGCTTCCGCATTTATTTAAAAGGAAATTATATTTTAATTTGTGATAAATTAATCACCGGGGATCCAACCGCGTTTTTTCAATTCTTTTCATTGACTTTAGTAGAACTGTCTTGTGCAATAACATTAAAATATTCATGCACAAAGGTAGTAGACGTATTCCAATAAGTATTAAATGAGTCAAACCTAACCTTTTGTTACCATTTTATATCATAGACTTCTCAAATAACACCTTATTCATTTTCTTGGACCTATCATTCGAACCAAGTTACACATTCACAGCATTGGATAAATCACTTTTAAGATAAATAATATCTTTTTGAAATTCATTTTCCTTAATCTCAAACACCTTAAACTCTTTCTCAAGTATTCTATTTAATTTAAGGAGATCAAATTTTTAGATTTCTAGAGCTGAGTTTTGATCATTCACATGTTTTAACTCAAGTCTAAGTTGAAGAATCATTTCATCTTTTTATTTCAAAAAAGCACTCTCTTTTTTAAAAACTTTTTTTTTTCTCATATTGATGTTTGATTTCTTCAATTTTAATGACTCATGAAACAATTTGGTCTATGCATGATTAATATCACTCCTCTCTTTATCACCACTCAATTCATTTCCATTATATTCAATTTCATAGATAGACTCGTTAAATGCAAGAGAAGTGTTCTTAGCTATACATTAATGTGATGATGATTGAATATTGTCAAAACTAACTCCTAAAGCATAAAAATAAAAAATATCCATGAAAATACACAATCAAGCAAACACACATGATTACAAATAAGGATCAACTTGGGATGTTAAGACTTAATAATGAGTAACCATGTTCTGATACCAATTGAGAATGTAAATATGTGTAGTGTATATCTAAACTTAGAGTGGGGTAAAAAGGTTTCAATGTAACTCATCCCAATTTTAAAAACAAATATTAACTAACAACCTCAATTTATGATATTTTCAATTTTAACATGAAGATATAGGTTAACTAAGTAATCAATAAGCAAAAAAAATCACAAACTAATCGCACTAGATCGATTTAAAAGGAAAAAATCCTACATGAGGGTGAAAAATCCTAGGTTCATCCTAGTCTCTCGCTATATTTAAAAGTTTTCTTTGTGCAATGCAACAAGGTACCTATCTGTTATTGCCTAACAAGAAGTTACATGTGGACACTGAGATTATCCCCCATTGCAATGAGATATCCGTCCAAAGCTTCATTGATCAGATATGAAATTAGCATTCTTCATCCTTTGATAGCACCATGTTTGAACTCTTCAATAGTTTAAGCACCTCCTTTAAGATCTCAGAGTATAGATCGTATGAAGTTGAAGGAAGTCAAATGTAAATCGTGGCTATTGTCAATTTCAAATCATCTCACAAATTCAGATCTAGATGTAGATAAAAAATCTCTCAATTTAATTTTGAGCACTTGTTATTTTCAAAAACAGAGGCAAGGAGATGCCCTCAAACTCGAAAAATTACTCTTAGTATGTCTGATTTGAAATGAGGAAAACTTTTTTTAAATTTGGAGGGAAATAAGGTTTATTTATAAATTTTAAAAAAATTGGTACGCTGTGCGCACGGGGGAAACTAAGTTACTTGCACACAGTTTTGGATATGGAATGAACTTATGCCAAAAATGTACAGTCATGCGCACGAATTTATGGAAGGAAAAAAAAATAGGCGAAAAAAAGATAGAGCACTGCGCATGGGTACAAATCACATGTGTGTGCATTATTTTAGGCAGAGAACTTCACAGGCCTAAAAACCATGCACCATGTGCACATGTATGATTACCAATCGCACGGTTAATTTTAAGAAAAATGCCTTTAAAGACAAAAATAATACATTTTCCCCTTTGAAAAAATATGCACATACTTTAAGGAAACACAAATGTTTCATTCGAGAAGATGTATAACAAAGTTATAATAACATGAATGCGTACATAGCCAAATGATAAACAAATGAATCATTCCATGAATGATACACTTCATTTGAGCATCGATGGCTGACTTCAATGTAGAGGAGACGCATGATCTTCTTGTTTCAATGTCCATAGGTTCTAATGAACAAGACTTTCTCTAACAGAACTATAAAGCTCATCAAGCTTTGGGGCTTGATAATAATGCAAGACTCAACATGCTTTGACATGAAAGTAATCCAACCAAACTATATATTAATGTTTGCGTTTTCATGATTTAATTAGAATTTCTTAACTATGTGTTATGGATTCATATTAAAGTGAATTTAAAGTCCCTAAATATATTCTAAACTTTTGGAACAAATTCAATCGGAATTGATTAGAAAATTTGATGAAATTATAATAAAACTCATAACATTTTTTGAACATATTTTGGACATGCTACAGACCCGGATCGAGGTGGATCTGGGTTGAATAGATCTAGACCTAGTGTTTTTGCTCAGGTTGGTTTGGTCTCAGTTTGGTCCAGGGTTGTTTGGGGTTAATTCGGTAGGGTTCCTGATTGTTATTAATCTTGGTTTCAATAATAAACAAAGGGTTTTAAGAACTTGGAATGTTTGAAAACCTAATTAGTAAATTATAATTTTATTTATTGGATTATTGTGAATAAGTTAATATAATTCAAAATAGGTAAATGAGTTAACGTGAGTTAACGTAAGATCAATTAATCAAACCAAGAGGTTGGAACTCGAATAACAAGAAATTATAAGTAGAGAAACTTATAACCATGTTGAGAATAATTTAAAACTATATATTTATAATATAATATTGTGTATGAAAGTTGTACATCAGATATAAATGCAAGTACGCAATGTAAGAGTGGGTGAACGATCTACCTGTGAGTATTAAGGCAAGTTTAAAGCTGCATGTGTTGGAGGTTCCTACACGTGTATGGAGGCTAGTACGTTGTGTGATATTCATGTGATATTTTGAGTACTATGTATACTATGTGTTGCACATGTGACATATTTATATCTTGTATTGAGGCAAGTCGAGTATTGAGGTGAGATCATTTCATATGCACGTTGAGGATTATCTACACGATATATGGAGGCTTGTGTGCTTTATATCGTTATACTTGAGTCGTGAGTGAGGCCGTATATATTGTACTTAAGCAGTGAATGAGGCCAATTATTGTACAAGCGAAGTGTATGCTTGGTGATTAAGTGTATTTCACTTGAGCTCTATATATGGTGTTGTGACATGTTATGCGATTTATGAGTGATACCTTACATAAATTATGTGATAGTTGAGATGAGACATAATTAATCAACGACGATGGGTAAGAAATGCATAATATACATAACATGAAAATGAGTTCACAATAATAATTAATGACGAAATCGATGAGGATAACATAACTATGCCTTGGTTGTGAGTAATCACCTAATTAAGATAAGATATGATGATTTATTTTATTCTTATGTTTTATATTCCCTATTTATGATTGTAACAGCCCTTTATTTTCCATGTACTGGTTAGTTATTCCAATATGCCAAAGATAGGGTGCGTTAAATTATTTATATCATTATCAGTATCAACATACAAGATAAAATAACTTGAAGTGAATTTAAATCTTACCACCATATGCGATAACTAATCTATAACTAAAATTGGAATAAATAATGTATCGACCTCCAACATATTAACTAAAATAGTCCAAACTCCTAAATAACCAACTGAATAAAAATATAATTGGGACTCATGGTCACAATCCCTAAAATAAATAAACTGACTAAAGTACTCAAAAGAATAACAACATATGCTAAGAATTAATTAAATGACTAGAAGCAAGTGGAGCTGCAGGTCTGAATCTCATAAGCCATACGGATCCTATCAATGAATGCCTGGAAAATTGTTTATACATTTTCGGCCAATACCCTAAAGTTTCAATAAATGTCTTTAATATCAACAAAATTAATCATGCAACTCATTTACAATAAACATGCCATCCCTTCGACACTCACATGAAATAAATACCTCGCCCCTCATCGTAAGTGAAAATACTAAGGCATGTCCCAACCCAAAGCATAAGTGATACTAAATGTCTCTATCACTAAACTAATAAATAAGAACAACTAATAAAATACAATCGGGATGCAACTGACTTTATGTGTAAAGAATATAATACCCAATTACCACCCTGTAATGCCACTTGTAAAGAAAGACACACTCGAACTCATATAACAATATATAAATGTAACACAGGGTACATTTTAATTAAATGTCTGTCACCGGATTAAAACATCTCTTTAATAATCTTATTAACATTACACGAAGTCAACTACCTTCCGGGACCTTCTCGTGCTTTTATCGGTAAATTCGTAGGAGTCCCTCACCTAACGGATTGATAGTAATAGAGGGATCACTACGCACTAACACCATCAACAAGTCCCATACCCAAACCCGCTCTATACATTGAGTATATATGTTTTCTTTCATCGTAAAATATGACCATCCTGAATGTATTATTAAACATGAAAACCTCCACGATGGCATGTGTCAACAACTAGGTGTGGAGTACACGATCATTATCTTTAAAGCAACCTCGATTAATAGATTCCCCATAAGTAATGGTATGTTCACAAAACTTAGCATATATATATATATATATATATATATATATAGGGTTCGCATCATTCTCTTGTAAACCCTCAATCTTCCCAATACCTGACGTCATATTGTATTCACTAAATTTAGGTTTAAAAACTCAAACCTACATTGAAGTCTCATCTAATTATTATCTAGTTTAAGTATCATCTTAAAATGTATAATAAGTGAAACACCCTAAATAGTTTACTCCTAGCTTTTGTTTGAGTCTACATTATTTAGAGTTTCAACTAGTTAAGATATTTTTCTAAAACAATTTTTTTAGTTTGTGACTACTCATGTTCATTACATAATCTAAAGTTCAAGACTACATATGCCTCAAGACTCACTCAACGTTCACATCCAAGTAAAGGTAAAAGGTAAAATACCAAGTGGACGCACAAGTCACATTAGCACATATACACATTTTTGGACCTCGTGCATTTCATTTATGATTTATTAATCATGTGCTTACAATAATTTTAAAGTGAAATTGGTTTAATTTTTATTTAAAATTAATTTCTTATTTTCTAAATAATTTTCAAATTTTATTTCTGAATTTAAATGAATTTTTAAATAATTGTCAATTTATTGAAAATGTCACTTAATGTGTGCACATGCCTTAAAGAAACACAATTGTTTTGTGTCTCTTTACATAATCTGAGTGCATTTAGTACCGTAGAAAAGGATTTGATCTTATAGTATTTTATGCCTTGATCCGAATGACTTTTTGACCTTCCGATAGAATGCATTGATTAGGTAGCTTTTGGTTTACCATTTATACTTGTTTTACTTTTGTTTTTTACCAAATGGGGTTTACATGTAGGATCCTTTTATTATAGCCTTAGGATTTAGGCATCAACCATTTTCTATGGATCATATTATAAGTTTCTGATCGTCACTTAATTAGGTGTCCAGTAGGATCTTTTAATAGCCATTAGACAGAAGCCAACAGTCTGAGCCATTAAATTTAATAGATTTTATCGTTAGCCTTTTTAGTGCTTCTACGTAATTATTATAACTCTTATACCCGCAATTTGTTCTCCTTAATGATTTTCATTTGAGTTGGTTTTTGGATTTAACCAGATGACCTTTTATCCAAGTTAATTTAAATATTAAGTAATCATGTCAGCCTTAAATCTTAATGCCTTCTCGTGGTTTTAATCTCAACCCTCTATTTCCTTAAGGTTTATGGACTCTTCCATCCCCTAGTACATAAACCTTGTTATTCATTGTTATAGGGTTGGTTAGTCATATTTCTAGAGTGAGAAACACAAATGTTCATATTGTTTTCTCAAAGAGAGAAGTAAATATTCTAAAAGAGAGAGTATTGTTTTTTCATTTTCAAACTTAGTGTTTGATTTAATTATTACTCTTAGTTTTTGTTTTTGATTTGAAACTCTCAATTATTTTAAATAACACACATCTTCTTATGAAGTAATTGATTCAATGTGTTGTAGTAGAGAGTATTATGCTTAAATGTTCAAATATATTTTATATTAAAAGTAAACTCTCTTAGTTATGTTATATCTTATTTTTTATTGAATATTTTTGTGATCTAATATTCTGATTTTTGTGTTTAAAGTTATATATTGTTTAAAATAAGATGTCTCTCCAGATCTAAAATGCTTATTGATATAAAATATTTATTGAATATCTTTTGTAGATTTTTTTCTCTTACATTTGTGATTAATCTCAACCTTTGAAAACTAACCTACTTTAATGTTTCATTTAAATAGTTAGTTTTTAATTTCTATTATGAGATAATGTAAATAGAAGTTGTTGAACTTATTTTTAACACTATTCTCATTAAATTAAAATTAATATTTTTAAGATAGAGAGAGAGAGAGAGAAAATATATTTATGAGTGAATATGTATTTTCTGTGTCTCCGTGATTATTTTTATACTTGACTTAGAAAAAGTGTTTTTGAAATTGAAATGATGGTATTATTTCTATTATTTCTTTGTTATTACAATATGTCAATTTATGCTTAGGTCAAAATTTTCTTTAGGCAAATGTATGTATTTTTTTATGAGATATATTGAATATGCTTTTTCTGAAAAGAAAAAAGATGAACTCGATTTTTTCAGATTTGTACTTAATGTTTATATATCTTGAAATCTAAGTAAACTGAATGTATGATAAAAAATGATTTAAACTTGAAAAGTTATTTTACTAGTTTTTAAGAAAAACTATGTTGAGTATTTTGCATGTGCATTTAGATTTGCACTTCACCATACTTTCACACCTGTATTCACGATAGAATAGTTGGGTTGATATTTAGAGAAAGTATATCTCTAGTCGACCATTTGGGACTACAAGACTAAAGATCTGAAGGTTTTGCCTAAGAGTAGATTCTCGAGTTAGGTATTTTATTTTCCTTCTTGTTTGATATTTTTGTACTCGTATATTATGTTTTTTATTCTAGTGGATTTTTTTGTTTTGCTCTGTAGAGGGGCCGTGGAGGTTTCTCTAGTACTCTAGAGTTTACCACCTAAAAATCCCACATATTAATCTTCATTGCCTCATCTACTTCTATGTGTAATTGATAACAAATGATATGTTATAATTTGATTGATTTCGAATAATGCATAATAATGGACATTGAGAGAATTATGATATAAAAATTATAATAATCAGAATTATTATTTTGATATGAGAACAAAGCTGATTTAATTGATCTTTAACTTTTGCATATATTAAAATTTGATTAAGTCAAATACAATTTTTTTATGATTTGATTATATATACATATGTGTGTATGTGTGTGTGTGTTTAGAAAAAATTTCGTGCAATCAGAGTGTTATATGGGAATTTTAATAAGTTTATAGTGATTTTCTAGAAATTGATTATGTGCCCAAAATCCAATATCATCCTTTGGTGCCCCAAAAGCGGCCAACAACGCAATCTCGTTCGAACTAGATTCCAAGGACGTTCGAATGACATGCCCTTTCTCATTCAAACAAGACATCAATCTTTTTAGAAAGATATTGATGCAAACGCTTTCTGATTCCCCAAAATAAAAACGGCTATGGTTAAACAAAAACTAAATTATAAAGCTTTAAATCATCAAGTTATTCATTTTCTAACACACCTAAGTTTCATAAATGAAATACTAAAATAATACCAATGTGTACAAACCAAATTTAATGAGAATTACAAATCTAATTCATCAAATCCTCAAATCAAACTTAATTCATATATCACCAGTTATTGAGTCAAATATACATGCGATTCCAAATCCAATTATCAAACTAACCTGGGGATTCAACTTACCTACTAAATTAAATCATAAACATGAGTTTTAATCACAAATTCATCGTCCGTAATGATTCAATTTAGAATGAATTAAACATCAATCCTAATTAATTCATCAAAAAATAATGATTATGATATTAAATCAAAATCCTAAACATGCGTTCTAAATCTCATATTTATTACACAACATGAATTATAAATGAGTTACAGATTATTCATCATAAAGAAAGTGATTTCTTGTCTGAGTGTATAAACGACGAATATCTATGCATTGATTACATATTCTTCTTCTCACAAAGTCTCTTTCAGTTGTCCAAAAGTTAAAAGCTGCTAAGTTTTATTTATCTGGTATAAAGTATGAGATCAATGAGGTCTAACTCTCCTAACTAATCCTTAAATTCGCAGTTTTATATTATGCCTATTTTTTGGGCCTCCAAATGAGCCCAAAATTCTATCTAGAATAACCCAAAACTTAGCCTAAGGGTATACCTACCAACTAAGCCGCCAACTTAGAACGATAAAAACATATTCGGGTCTCAGTACCTCTTTAGAGTTCGTTCCAAACAATAGTACCCCATAACTCATGGTAATACCTCCCAATGTAAAATAAAAAACATACATATTTATTTTACGCGTAACCTCATACAATTCAAACTTAATTAGTTACACCCGTTAATTTAATATAACATGCAATACAAACAAATCACATAACATGAAAATTTAATCATCATATAAATATGCATTTTTGTTATTGTCAATTCATTCAAGTAATAATTAATTCCAATTTATTAATTTATTTTCACAATTAATAATCATTAAATAAATATAAAAAATACGGGGTATTATAGTCTTCCCCCAATAAAGAAATTTCATCCTTAGAATTTGATACATAGCTGACCAGAAGAGTATTATGAATTTTCTCGCATGCCATGCTCCCTCTCCCACGTCTATTCGTCCTCGTTCTGATGCCCCCACTACACGCATTAAAGGAATCACCTTGGAACGAAAACTCTCATCTTTATGATCTAAGTTAGAAACTGGCTTCTCCTCATAACTCATATGAGGCTGAAGCTCTATCTCACTGAGATTAGTATACTAATATGCTAAATCATCTTTAAGGATGAGAAAGCTAAGGGGTTGTTTAGTTGTGGAAAATATTTTTCTGTTTTCTCTTTTCAGTTTTCATCTCCATTTTCACTTTTCATTTTTCGTGACAAATTTTGGAAAATAGAAAACGCCTTCATTTGTCAAAAATATGAAATCATTTTCTACATGCTAATATTCAAAAACTAAAATTTTTGTTCAAAAACTACAAAACAACAAATTCATAAAATCAACCAATAATTACAAACTCTACGTACCTTTTGTGCAAGATATGATCAAAGATTGAGCTTATCAAAATTGTGATCAAACCCAAGATGAGAGTAATGAAATGTTTAAACATGTGATGAGAGAAATAAGATAAAAGAAATGTGCTGATAGAAATGGGTCTCCATATATATTGAGTGATAGATATGGATATACGATCCCCACTTTTAAAATGGGATGAGAGAAATGGGTCCCTCTTTTAAAACAAAAAAATAGAAAACATAAAAAAGATTTTTTTTAGTTTTGTGGAAAATTAGAAAAATGTAAAATTATTTTTCAAATTGAAAAAAAGCCTTATAGTCCGTGAAAAGATGGAATATCTCCCTCAAAAGATAGTTTCTACGAATCCAAAGAGCAAAAACCACCGTTGTTAATTCGAGATCATGGGTGGGGAAATTCCCTATGTGAGGCCTAAGCTTTTAAGAAGCATAATTTATCATCTTCTCCTCCAGCATAAATACACCTCCAAGCCCCTGTAGTGAAGCATTGGTATAATCCATGTACTCTACCCCACCAATAGGTAAAGCGAGCACCGGAGCTGAAGTCAAATTGATCTTTAACTCGTCAAAATTCTTCTGGCAAAACTCATCCCAAATGAATGTCACACCCTTCTTTGTCAAGTTCATTAAAGGCCTATCTATATTCTAAAAGCCCTAAATGAACCAATGGTGATAACATGCCAATCCTAGAAAACTATGCACCTCTATAGACATTGTGGGTTGTCCACACTCCATTACTGCTGATACCTTACTCAAGTCCACTAATATCCTTGCCTCTGACATGATATGACCTAATAACTGCACCTTTCTCAACAAAATTCCACATTTACCGAACTTAACATAAAGTTGATTATCTTATTGCCTATTTAAAAATTTCGCAAATGCTAGGCAAAATCATCTGCAATCTGAGAATAAATCAGAATGACATTTATGAACATAATGACAAAATGATTTAAGAATTACTTGAACACCCTGTTTATCAAGTCCATAAATATTATCAGTGCATTGGTTAGCCCAAATGGCATAACTATAAACTCATACGACCTATATCTCATAAAAAATATTGTCTTCGAAACATCCTGCTCCCGAATCCTCAACTGATGGTACCTTAACCTCAAATCAATCTTCGAAAAGTAAGAAGTAACTCTCAACTAGTTGAACATGTTATTAATATAGGGTAACGAATACTTGTTCCATATGGTGACCTTATTCAACTCCCAATAATCAATGCACAGTCTCAACGATCTAACTTTCTTCTTCATGAAAGCGACATTAGCTCCCCAAGACTCCTCCGAACAAATACATGTCCCAAAAGTTGTTGAATCTTCTCTCTAAACTCTCTCATCTCCCTTTCAGCTCTTTCATCTCCAATGGATCCATATAATAAGGTTTTGGGGAAATCGGTCTCGTGAACGGAGCTAACTCAATCACACACTTGATTTTTTTACTCGGTGGTAACCCCAGAATCTCCTAAAACAAAACTAAAAACTCGCTAACAACCGGAATAAAGTCCAAGGACGTCGTGACTCCATCATAAGTGTCCTCCTCAATGTAATATAAATGCGTAATCGATCCTCCCTCCAGGTGTAGCATCGCAACTAACTACATATCCTGACCTGGAGGAAAATAAGATGGACTTCCCAAAATTATCAACACACGCAAAATACCTAGATAACCAATCCATCCCCAGGATAATGTCTTACTCAAACATATCTAAAATTAACAGGTCGGCTATAAAACAAAGTCTACAAATATCCACCATTATCCTTCTACACATAAAACGAATAAGTTAACATCTACCCAAAGGTGATTCAATATGTAACAATATATCTAATGTTAAATATACTGTCCTCAAAGACCGAGAAAAGGTAATACTAATAAATGAATGGGATGCATCAATATGAAACAAAATGCATCATACATGTCCAAAATAGGAAATATACCCTCAACTGCCTAGGCTAGTTCATGTGCATCCTTAATAACAATGTAGTACAGACAATCGTACTATAGTGGCTGCTACCCATGAGGTTAGGTTATTGGTGCTGATAATGTTGGCCCCATAATAGCTAGTGGAGCTAGCAAGTCCTATAGCGAAACCCGCTCGATAAATTGAGTTCATCCGCATTCTTTAGTTACAAAGCGGTAATAATCGTGAACATATGATCAAACGTGATAACCTCCACAATGTCCTACATCAATAGCCAGGTGTTCAGTACACGACCACAATCTTTAAGGCAATCCCGACCGATAAACTCCCCACAAGTAACATTATGTTCACATAAATTAGCATATATATATATATATATATATATGGTGTCGCATTACACTCACTTATACCCAAATATTCCCAATCCCTAACATCAGATTGTAGTAACTAAATTTAGGTTTATAAAACTCAAACATACATTAAAGTCTTATCTCATTATTCTCTGGTTTAAATATCAACTTAAAATAGCATTATAAGTGCATAAATATTTTCCAAGAATTGATGATTTGCCCAAAACCATCATTTGCTGCTCCAAACGTCGACAACAGTGCAATCTCCTTCGAACGAGATCCCAATGTCATTCAAACGACACGCCCTTTTGGTTCAAACGAGACACCAATCTCATTAGAATGATATAGGCAAAGAATTTTTCTTCTTCCCCCAAACAAAAATGGCCATGGTTAGACAAAAACCCAATTCAGAAACTTTAAATCATCAAATTGTTCATTCTCTAATGAACCGAAGTTTTATAAATGTAATACTAACACAATACTAATGTGTATTAACCAACTTTAATGAGAATTACAAGTCTAATTCATCAAATCCTCAAACAAAACCTAATTCTTCTATCACCATTAATGGAGTCAAATATATATGAGATTCCAAATCCAGTTATCAAATTAACATGGCGATTCAACTTACCTACGAAATTAAATCCTAAACATTAGTTCTAATCACAGATTAATACTCCTCAATGATTCAATTCAAAATTTATCTTAAAAAAGCTTAAGCCTTTTAATTTAGAATTAATTCAACACTAATCCCAATTAATTCATCAACAGTTAATGATTCAGATATTAAATCACAATCCTAAACATGCATTCTAAATCTCAAATTTATTGCACAAAATGAATTATAAACAAGTTCTTAATTATTCGTGACAAAATAAGAGATTTCTTTTTGAGTATATGAATAGCGAATCTCTACGCGTTGATTCCTTCTTCTTCTTCTTCTTCTTCTTCTAAATTATCCTTAAGCTCTTCCAAGTGTTAAAGGGTGATAGGGTTTATTTCTCTGGTGTAAAATATGTGATTAATGGAGTTTAACTCCTCTAATTATTCCTTAAATCCGCATGTCTATATTATGCTTATTTTTGGGTCTCCAAATGAGCCTAACATACTATCTGGAATACCCCAAATTTAGCTCAAGGGCCCCAACTTAAAACGATAAAAACACATTTCGGATCTCAGTATCACTCTAGAGTTCGCTCCAACCAATAGTACCCCATAACTCATGGTAATACCTCCAAACGTAAAATAAAACACATACATATTTATTTTATGCATCAGCACATCCAAACTTAATTAATTACACCCATTAGTTAAATATAACATGCAAATTTAATCATCATCTAAATCTACCATTTTCTTATTATCAATTCACTCAAGTAATAATTAATTCAAATTTATTAAATTATTGTAACAATTAATAATCATTAAATAAATACAAAAATACGGGGTTAAAGAGTTATAGTTACTTTTCTCAAAATTCGATATGCACCCGACTATAAGCGTTTCAGATACCTTTCTCGCATATGATCATCCTTCTCCTACATTGACTCGTCCTCATTGTGATGCCCCCACTTAGAACGCAGTTAAGGAATCACCTTAGAACTAAGAGTCTTCTTTTTATAAACCAAGATGGCAACTGGATTCTCCTCGTAACTCACATCGGGTAGAAGCTCTATCTCACTGAGATCAATACGTTGATATTTTAAAGCATCTCTAAGGAACCTCCATAACATCGAGGCATAAAATACATCGTGCATATGAAGCAAATGATATGGCAAGTTGATATGTGATAGGTCCAATACAATCAATAATGGTGAATGGCCCCATATACTAGGGACTCAACTTTCCATTATTCCCAAACCTTATCACTCTCTTTATGGGAGACACGCTAAGTAACACCTCATCTCCAATAGCAAACTCTAAGTGCCTCCTATTCACATCTATGTGACTCTTCTGTCGACTCTATGCAGTCTAAATAAATCCTCTTTCTAATCATCTCCACCTTTTTTGAGGTGTCTTGAACAAATTGGGTCTGAGAGGCTTGTTCTGCCTACCTATAACCAATAAGTGGGTGAATGACAAAGACTCTCATACAAAGCCTCAAATGATGCCATGCCAATAGTAAATCGATAACTATTATTATAAGCAAGCTCCACTAGCGGTAAGTATTGCTTTGAACTGCCCTTAAAGTCTAAAATTCACATTCATAACATGTCCTCCAATATTTTGTTCACCCAAGCCATCTGTCCATTCATATGTGGGTGATATAAAGTTCCTAATCTTAACTTTATCACTAATGACTACTAAAAAATCCTTTAAAAGTGGTACACAAACATCTTGTCCCTATCTGACATGTTGTTAAGTGGTACACCATATAACTCGACAATCTTTACAAGGAAAAGCCTAGTGTACTACTCTGAAGTAAAATCTGTTAGAAATAACAAAAAGTGATCCACCTTAGTCAAACGGTCCATGATCAGCCCTATGGAATCGTGACCCCTTTGTGACTTAGGAAACCTTGTGATGAAGTCCGTAGAAATAATTTCTTATTTCCACACTGGAATCTTAAGAGGCGGTAGAACACCTGATGGTCTTTAGTGATTTACCTTCACTATATGGTAAGTGTCACACTTGGACACAAACAATGCGATGCCCTTCTTCATGTTTGCCCACAAGTATTGTTGCCTTATATCTTAGTACATATTATGCCCACCGGGATGTACCAAAAAATGTGACCCATATGCCTCAAACATCACTGCCTCTAGTAACTGATCATCCTCAGTAACCACTAGTCTACCATGGAATCGTAAACCCCCATCAGATCCAATCAAATAAGGTTCTTCTCCATTAGCCAATAACTTCCTAACCTTCTCATGAAAACAAGGATCCCCTACCTGTGCCTTCATAACTTGAATAATAATCTCAGGTTTGATGGTAATAATTACTATAAAGGAATAAGATAAATTATCATCAGTGCGAAGAGAACCTCAATTCTCTTTCCAAATTGCCAAAAGTGTAATTGTCGGCCTGCGGCTCAAGGAATTTCTACTTCATTCGACTTGCTCATAATTATTTCATGTCCCACACACCAGCGTCCTAGAGGTTGATTTTTATATTCAACTTTTATCATACCGATCATCCATCCACTCTATTTAGATGATTAGGGTTGCATCCCTCCGTACTTATTTACTTTTTTATCAATTACATTTTAAAATATTATGTACGATCATTTTGTGATGCCCATTTATCATTTACTTTCAATATTTACAACTAAGTTGAGTTGAGTTAATATAGAGATTATATTTTTAGTTGATACTCTTAGTTAGTTATTTTACATTAGTGGATGTATGTGCCTTGTCTCAGTTATCTTTTTTCTTAATCATTATATTTTCCTTTATTTTAATCTTGCATGCTTAGAATGATACCATATTATTAGATAGCCTTTATTGACTAAGTATGAGTTGTCCACTCTATGTATGGAAAATATGGAGTGTCACACCTTCTTGCAACCATATATTTCCTTGTTTAAAAACTTAGGTCTGAGATATTGATGATGAGATAACCCTCCCCACTTATGCTACTTGTGGTTCACCATATATGAGAAACATGATATATATATGTGGAGAGAGTAACCTCATTGTCAACATATTTATCTTTATTAGATTGAAAAGGACATTTGATCAAAAGAATTTTAAAAAAATAAGTTTTTGAGTTTAAGCAGTCTTGAGAATAAAACCATTGTTTTCTTGTTCACTTATCTATATTGTATTTTTGAAATGTTTGTTTTCAAACTCTATTCATAAGTCCTATTGAAGCTTAAAATAGTTTTACATTTTCTTGAAAATATATATATTTATCTTTATTCTTGAGAGATGTGTATGACTATTTCAAAACTCTATTGTGAGGTTTGAGTAAGACAAAGTATTTTTCAACACTTTCAAAACCTTTAGGATCACTCACATCTTAGAAAGTGGTACCTGAGCATTTTTTTTTCTTAACAAAGTTCATCTTCAACGTCAAAAGAACAGTTTGATTTTGGGGTACATATTTGAAGACAATGGCCGAGGTCAAAATCGGTCACGATTGTGTAATGTTCTCTATTCATTGGCACTTTATACAGAATACATGGTGCGAAAGACTGGATAGTCAGCTAGCTCATTGTGTGATTGTAAGTCGCTAGTTTCTATTTGTAAAAATATACCATAGTTCACTTTTCTCTCATTTCGACCTTAGTTTAATTCCTATTAGTCATTTTTTCCTCATATCGCTTAGTGGCATTTGGCTATTTTACTTATTTCTCTATTAGGTCTACAAAATTTTGTCACATTGACGTAGGTTGTGTGAAATAAGTATGTTCATAAGGGTCCAATTCCCATTAATTGATTACCATGACAACCAAATTATTTCCTTTTTAATTTGAACCCAATTTTAATTTTTTTGAATAAAATTATTTTCTTCAAATTAAATGCAAGTGGTGACTAATAGGGAAAGCGTTAAAAAAATCACACCAGCACACAAGAACTTTAGAGTGAAAACTCTCATGGTAAAAAACACTATCGGCCCAACCCACTCATAAGTCCACTAGTACTAAATTTAAGTTTTTACATGACTTAGAAGTACTTAGACATAGCTCACAAATATGACAACTATAACCGTAATGATGTCACTCACTTGCATTCTGCTTCTTTACCTCTGCTCATACTAGAGAGTGTTGCTCCGATCCTAGAATTAGTTGCACAACCTCCAAGGCCACAATATCCACCAATAGATTTGTAAACGTAGAATATAATTTTATTGCATGGAGTTGACAGGACCTCATAAACACAAAGGATTCCTGCAAAACAAAATTAGGGTTTTGAAAAAATCGATCTTCATGATTTAAAATGTATGTTTAAATAGTTTAGAAGTGAAGTAGATCCAATTAAACATTCTTTCCAAGATGAAGGACCTCGTTCGAACTATAACTTTCAAACGAGGGGTTCTTGTTTGATTTTTTTTATTGACGGTCAATTTTGAACATGGTGTGCCCTTATTTGAAACCAACATCTATGCCTTGAAAATCAAGCCTTGATGAAATCTTGTTTAAAAAATATTTGTAAAAAATATTTTCATTTTTTGATTTTATCAAAGTCTAGTCTATCAATTCCTAGGAATAAAGTAGACTACAAAAAAATCCGAAAATGTTAAAACAATTACCTTTACCAAATCTCTGATATGGAATGAATGTCCGATCTAGTTCAGTAATCTCTACCACGATGCTTTGTCTCTTTATCTTCACTATTATAACTCGATAGACTCAATACGAAGACATTACGATACAAAAGTTTTTTTCGCAATCAATCCAATACAAATAAAACCTCAGGGAGTGTGAAATATGTCCTTACAAATATCCCCCTTTGACAAATAAAAAATGAAAAGATTTAAAAAAACTATCGGATCAAAGTGCCTACACATCCAACTACCCATAACAATCCCCGTCAGACTTAATAGTGACGCACGACTTTTTCAATCCACGACATATCAACATCATGGTCCCTGCAATTCGTGCACACTGAATACAAAAGATGTATATAAATCGACATGAATTGAAAAATACAACGCATGCATTAAATTACTCCCCCTAAATATATACTCCTCCTGAAGCAAAAAATTTCTCCTCCCTTTATCTTGGATAGACAAAAGAAGAAACCAAAAAATAATTTCATATACCAATTAGGGGTGTTCGCGGTCCGGTCCGGTCCGATTTTGAGGTATTTTTTGGACTAGACCATATTAATCGCTCGTAAATTTTGGACCGAGATCGGACCAAAATAATCGGTCTCGGTCCTATTCGGTTTTCAAGAGGTTGATGTTCGGTCTCGTTCCGTATTCGGTCCATACGCATATAAAACATCACATTTGTTTAATTAAAACCAACACATTTTTTTTATAACAGAACAACACCTTTCTTTAAAGATAGCAATTTTTTTAACTGCACTAGAGGGTTGTTTGGCTTGAATCTCAACGATGTTTTAGTAGAGTTTTTAATGACTATTATCAATTTAATCCAGTTAACTTCCCCAAAATGTTCATTCATAGCATAAAAAACAAGTCAGAGTTTCCATATACCAAATAAAACTATACTAATGAGAACCAAGGTAACAAATATGAGTACATTTAATTTCCTTATTATGGGACAACATGTTTGTAAATGTTTTCTTCCCACATCCTCCAGGACCTGAAAGCACAACCACAAGCCAGCTAAGCGTGCACATCCATCTGACAGAACCTCAATAGATTGTACTTATCAAACTAACAAAAAATTCCATCTTTAAACTTGGGTCTGTAAAAAAAATTAAAAATCTATCAAACTAAAAAAAAAATTCAAGTTTGGACATGGATCTATAATAAAAATTAAAAAATTATCAAACTAGCAAAACATTTTAACTTTGGGCATGGGTGGTCACCTTAAGTTACCGCATCAACTTTTGATAGTTCAACGGCCCATACACTGAACTCATTTGAGTTTTTATTGTAAAGAACAAGTCTAGCTTGCCTGGGAGGAAGCTTAGTTGGGAAAATGGGTCCACCTTTGGTTCGTGGCAACGATGATTGGAAAGGAGGGAAAAATACGCATTTGCATTTACACAGGTCATCGGGTTGGGGGTTATAGGCAGTCAGGTTGGAGGTTTTAGGCAGTGATTGGGGTTTAGATCGTGAATCGTGGCAGAGGAGAGGAGATGTCCGCCGGTCAGAGAGAGGAGAGGAGATGAAGAAGGGGTTTTAGGGTTAGTGGTGGTGGTGAGAGAGAGAAGAGGAGATGTCGGCTGTATAGAGAGAGAAAAAAATATGTTATGTTTTATGTTAAGGTTGGGTGTAGAGAGAGCTGACTCAGTGTGTGTGTATTTGTGTAGGTATATTCAAAATATAGATATAAAAAAATATATTTATTAAAAGCGGTCCGGTCCGGTCCGAACCCGCATTTATAGACCCAAGATCGAGATCGGACCGATTTATTCGGTCCTTTGTAAATTTGGACCGCATTGAAACCGCATTTATAAAAACTCGCAAATGTAGGTTCGGTTCGGTTCGATTATTTCGGTCCATTCGAGTTTATGCACACCCCTAATACCAATCCAATTAATTAATTTAGAAACATCAAATAAATTATATGCTCAATGAGATAAGTGATATAAACGCATGGAAATACGATCATGGTAAAAACATATATCAACTTAGAACATCATATTGATATCATAACATGACTAGTGATATCATTAATATCATTTAAACTAACAATTATCAACAATAAGCATGTAACTCAAAATTTCTAGAAGTATAGACATATAATAATGTAAAAAGACGAATATACGAAATCCAGAGTTGTGTCATACATGTGATAAATATCCAACACAAATATAAATATGGGTAGAGCGATTCCCACTCAAACCAATTTCTAAGGCACTACAAAATTTTATAAAATGACAAAACAACCCTTTAATAGTTACACACTCCTATTAACATGCTAAAAGTAAAATATAATTACTAAATCTTTATGAAAAACAGTTTTTTTTAAAGATTTTTTTTTGTTTTTTTCAACTTTTAAAACAGTTTTGAACTATTTTAAAAGTTATGGTTTTTATTATACTGAATGTAGGCTCTTGTTTTTATCGTTGTCGTTAAAAATATGTTTTCCATGTGCTTTTTTTTTACAATTTTTTTTGAAAATTTGATTTCATAGAGATACGATTGCTTTTTTTTAATTTTTTTTTATGTTTTAGAGACACGATTGGTTAATGCCGCTGACGCGGACCCACATCCACCAATTGCATCTCTAAGACATCAAATTTAAAAAAAAATATATTTTAAAAAAAGAGCACATAGTAAACATATTTTTTAACGAGAGCCTACATTAAAAAAATTGAGTTCACTTTTAAAAAAATTCTGATTTTTTTTTATCAAAAAAGGGACAAAAAACTTCCCTTTTTGTCAAATTTTACAACACCCGTTTGATTGTTTTTTAACAAAGAAAATGAAAGAAGAATTTAAAAAAATCCGAGAATAAATATTTTTATCATTTTTTCATTACTTTGATAGAATTATTGTAAATAAAGAAAAAAATGTGTCGGGAATGTTTATCGTTTTCTATTAAAAACACGTTGTTCTATTTAAGTAAAGAAAAAAAGAAAAAAATATTTATTCTCGATTTTTTTAATTCTTCTTTCATTTTCTTTATTAAAAAAAATCAAGCGAGTGCTACAAAATTTGACAAAAAGACACTTTTTTTTGTCCCCTTTTTTCATTAAAAAACTCATATATTTTTTTGAAAGAGAACTCACTTTTTTTAATATTATTTGGGGTATAATTCAACGGTTTTAATTTTTTATTAAAAATAGAGTAATTATTCAACTTAAAAAAATAGTTCAAAACTGTTTTTTCATAAAAATTTATTAATTATATTTTACTTTTAATATGTTAATAAGAGTATATAAATATTAAAGAATTATTTTATTTTTTTACAAAATTTTAAAATAATTTAAAAATTAATTGAAGTGAAAATAACTCTACCCTATAAATATATGTCCACAAAAACTTCGATGAATGAACACATTATACGAGAATACAAATGCATCATATCAAATCAAATATCTTCCTCTCCATCTCTCTCTCTCTCTCTCTCTCTCTCTATTTCACTCTCTCTCTCCCCTCTCAATAGTACATAAAACTAAAACGGACAATCTCCAAAAGATCAAGTTTCTCCACCATCATTACTCCATACTGATCTTCAAAAGGACCTACTCCCTTGGCTCTCTCCATGTCACGCTGCTCTCTAAGCCAATGCTAGTACTGGGATCCTCATGAGCGGCTCTGAGCCATTTTCTCTTTAGTAAAGCTGCTAGTTATGTCTGTATCACTGTAGTATGTTGTGCTTATCATCGCAATGGATCATTAATCTTCCATTGGAACGAGGTGAACTGAGGGAAAAAAAGTTAACTCTTGTCAAACTAGTTGGGTAGGAGTAGGTAAGTGGTACTCAAGTAGATGCCTGGGGTGCTGGAACTGTTGAGGAATTTTTAATTATGCAGAAAATATGAACAGATGATTGGATTTGAGGCGTAATAAACTACTGTCCTTAAGGTGTTATTTGCCCCCACTTGTACAGAGTTTGCTAACGGGTCTAGGAAAATTACCTCCAAGATACCACAAATCCACGGGTTTATTCAAGTAGCAAACTTGAAGAATAACCCAGAACACTCTATGAAATTGGTAAGAAGAAATAATAGAGAGAAAGAGAATTTTATGAATTAATTATGACATGATTTTGCCTTCTATATATTGTGACACCCCGACTAATTAAATACCGGGTAGCTACTCCTTTATTAAATTAATTCAAAATGCCAAGTCGGCTCAGTTAATAGCATCACTGACGAAAACCTTTTAAAGATTACTAACCACCTAGTATTTAAAAAGTAAGTTGCCAAATTTTAATTTAAGTCTGATTAACATGCAACAAGTGTAATGAAGAAATAAATAACACCATTCACCATACTGAAGTAAAACGAATAGCCATCACAATAAAGTAAATAAAGTCTGGAGGAAAATTCCTCACTACAATCCCATAACTGAAATGAATAACCGAATACTGAAATAATACATGCTAAAGTCTGAGAACTGAAATGTAAAAGATGTCTCTAAATAGAAATGGGCAACATGCCCTACAACTGATAGATAGTGACTCTGGAATCCAAAAGATAGAAGCGCCTACAAGAAAATCCCTGTAGCTTCCACAAACAGCTACAGCTCGTCACCTGAATGAGTATCCTATGCTTGGTGTCCTTGTGGCTGGGCACCTAAAAATGGTTTTACAAGAAAAAGATTTGAAAAGCAAACGGGTCAGAGCCCGAATGTGGAGTTATATTTTAAAAACCTGCAAGTGCTTTAAAAACATTTAAAACATTAAATGCAAAGTACATGTTAGGACGTGCACTCACATGATATTCTCACCTCTCGTCTAACTGTGCACTCCTAACGTAAGTACCCATGTATAACGACGCAAACCACTAGCTAAGTACCCACATATCTAGCTAGACTGCCATAGGTCCTACCCTTATTACTCGGTTCTATTAACATAATAACGTTCGTAATTAAGTAGGGTTTAATGTAAACTCAGATGCTCAATATGCAATATATAACACTATCAGTTAACTCGTTATATTTCTCGAGACAATACTGTAATTATATTCACAACATTAACATGAAGGTTCCCATTAATTAAGAGTATATTATTCACATCACAAATATACAATATAAGCACCCCGAGAACTAAGCTGTGGTGCACACATACTCTGCTATCCATCCCGGTACATCACGTACATAAGGATCACATATTCCGAATCTCTCAGGAATAGTTCAGATAACACAAATCACAAATAGTGGAGGCGAACACAGTCACATCACATGGGTCACGTACATACCTACGCTCCCACGATCAGCGGACTTATTAACATCCCAATAAGTCTTTCTCTGACCTATGTTCATCGAGGTACCAGTCTATATCCCCTCCGTAGGCACACAAGGATTAGAGGATCCTAAGCGAACGTAACCTCCCGTGATAGCAAGTATGGTAGGTATGTCATACACACAATTCATATACCAATACTAAGTAAACACACATCTTAGTAATACCGTATTTTAATCGTAGTACATATTGCACTCTCGTACTAACTATAATTATCACAATTTGTACTATTCCGATTTGTAATCATACGCGCCATAATTTCTCACGTCGTAGTAGACACTCACGTCTCAACCCAAACCGTCCATGTAATACAACTCTCGTATATAAATTCCTTATCATAAATACCCAAATGTCCCAATTCTATCATTACTACATCTACGGAATGATATCTATAACCTCGGATAAGTTTACGGAACTCCAAAAATCAAAACAGTCCAAAATGGCCCAAACTGCCAGCTCGTTAGAAGTCTCGTTCGAACGAGACTGTTCGAACGAGTTTGGACTGTCAGCTCGTTAGAAGCCTCGTTCGAACGAGGCTGTTCGAACGAGATCCAGTTCGTTCGAACGAACTGTCCCTTCTAACGATATCTCGTTCGAACGAGATATCGAACGAAATCACTACTCGTTAGCAACGACTGGTCAACTCGTTAGAAGCTCGTTCGAATGAGTTCGTTCGAACGACCTGGGGACTGCTTCTAACGACTGACCAGTTTCGGCCCAGATTTTTCCCCAATTCGTTTTTCATCCAATTTTAACACCTCAAATCTTCTAAACTAAGTCCCAACAATCGTTTAAAGGTCTATAATCAATACTAAACATATATAGTCACATCCTAACATGTTTTTAAGGGATCAATCCATCCTAACATCAATTAAATTTACAAATTCATACCCTTTTTCCCAATATCTCAAGAACATGAACCCTAACTTTATATCATCATCAAATCCCAGAATATAATTCATTTTAATTTCTCCTAATCACAGTTATTATGAGGGAAATCATCTACCTATCATACTACATGCAATTCTCTTCAAAATTTTCAAGTTCTAAACTCCAGCTACATGGGTTTTCATTTAATCTTTCAAAAACAATCAAAGTTCTTCAATTTCTAACATGGAAAAGACAATCTCTGAATTTAAATGGAATAAAGTCACTTTCCTTGGTTTGATTTCTGATTTTGGTGTAGGTTTGAAGAAGTTTTCTGCAGAAATTCCTCTTTCCAAGCTCCTTCTCCAATGGTGGCTTAAGGTGGCTAGGGTTTGATTTGGGGAACTTAGAAAACCTAAATGATAACCTACGTAGCCTTCTAGGTTAATATGGGTTAGTTATGGGCTTAGTGGGTTAAATCCACATCAGATTTAATTAACCAATTTTCGTCACTTTTAATTCCTCAAAATGTAAAATTACCAAAATACCCTTTAAGTTGCCGGTATGGCCTAAAAATACCCCGGGACCCAAACTACACCCCCGGCTAGTGTTTTCTGACTATCTCGACCCTTCCGGACGCGTTGGCGCACTCAAAACGACAATACGATTTATAGATTTTAAATTCACTTTTATTATCAAAATATTTCACCGTGACGCGGCGGTCCCACGCGTCTCAACAAAATTTATAAAATGCCGTATATAAATCTCACGATAACTTCTATAATAACAAATACATATATCAAAACATGTATGCACATAATCAAATACCAACTCGCATCTCGTTAGTATTTATAACCCGGATTAATTTCCAATTAATACGCATTTAATTAATTAATCCCAAAAATAAATATAGCCAAAAGTACGGGGTATTACATACTTACCCCCTAATAACTGAATTTCGTCCCGAAATTCGAAACTAGAAAGTACCTGCTAAAAATAACTCTGGATAACGTTCGCGCATCTCATCTTCGCGCTCCCATGTGGACTCCTCGACATTGTGATGTCGCCACTGAACACGCACTAACGGAACTATCTTTGACCGTAGTTTCCTCTCGCTTCGGTCCAAAATAGCAATCGGCCCCTCCTCGTAGGAGCTATCAGGCTGGAGATCGATGTCCTCCACAGCAATGTGAGAATCAGCCAAATTATCTCTAAGGTATTTCCTTAGCGAGGAAATATGAAACACATCGTGAATCCGATGCAAATGCTCCGGTAACCCGAGTCTATACGCAACCGGTCCGATTCGCTCAATAATAGGAAACGGCCCCACATACCTCGGTGCCAACTTCCCCTTCTTCCCGAAACGCATAATCCCCTTCATAGGAGATACCCTGAGCAAAACCTTGTCCCCCACTTGGAACTCTCTGAAAAATCTCTTCGCATCAGCATAACTCTTCTGCCTGTCTTGAGCTACCCGAATGCGACTCCGAATCAACTCAATCCTTGCCGAAGTATCCTGAATCACTTCCGGCCCAAGTAGTTTGTTGTCCCCCACTTCTAACCAACATGCTGGGGAACAACAAGGCCTACCGTACAATGCCTCAAACGGAGCCATGCCAATAGTGAACTGATAGGAGTTGTTGTAAGCAAACTCCACCAGTAGAAGGTACTGCTCCCATCCACCCCCGAAGTCAATAATGCACATGCGTAGCATGTCCTCCAACATCTGATTGGTGCGCTCTGTCTGACCATCGGTCTGCGGATGATCAGCCGTACTCAACCGCAATTCCGTGCCCATGGCCTCCTGGAAACTCTCCCAAAACTGCGAAACAAATATCTTGTCTCTGTCAGACACGATATTTAGGGGCACACCGTGAAGTCTCACAATCTCTGAAATGAAGAGCTGTGCATACTGTCCCGTGGTGTAGTCAGTCCTTACGGGTAAGAAGTGAGGGACCTTGGACAACCTGTCCACAATTACCCAAACGGAGTCGTGACCCCTCTCCGACGTAGGTAACCCCGTGATAAAGTCCATGGATATGCTCTCCCACAACCACACCGGGACCTCCAATGGCTGTAGCAATCCTGCCGGTCTTTGATGATCCACTTTTACAAGCTGACAAGTGGCGCATTTCGAAACAAACTCAGCGATATCTCTCTTCATACCGCTCCACCAATACTGGCGTCTCATGTCTTGGTACATTTTGTCCCCTCCGGGATGTACCGCGAACCGTGAGCCATGCGACTCTGCCATCACCTCGTGTCGCAATTCCTCCCCTCCCGGAACTACCAATCTCCTATTGAAGCGCAATCCCCCGTCTGAGCTAACGGTATAGGACTCGGCTCCCTCTGCTAGTAATCGAACTATCTGCTCCTGACAGAACGAGTCATTAGCCTGTGCCCGTACTACCTTCGTGACAATCTGCGGTGTAACGGTCATCACAGACATGAAAGATCGGGCCACTGCATCCTGGTGTCCCAATTCCTTCCACTTTGCTTTCCACACCTCAGCCACCTCATCTGCTGGCCTACGGCTCAACGCGTCTGCTACCACGTTAGCCTTACCCGGGTGGTACTGGATGTCGAACTGGTAGTCTTTCATAAATCTAAGCCACCTACGCTGCCGCATATTCAATTCCTTCTGCGTGAATAGGTACTGTAGGGACTTGTGGTCCGTGAACAGTTGGAACTTCTCCCCCAAAAGATAGTGCCTCCAAATCCGTAGGGCAAATACCACTGCTGCCAACTCCAAATCATGCATGGGGTAATTCTTCTCATGAGGCTTAAGCTTACGGGAAACATAAGCTATGGCCTGTCTCTCCTGCTGTAATACACCTCCCAGTCCTTGCAAAGACGCATCGGTGTAAACCAAATACTCAACTCCTGGTCTCGACAATGCTAACACAGGTGCTGAGGTCAATTTGTCCTTCAATTCATCGAATGCCAACTGACAGGCATCACTCCAGATGTATGGCACACCCTTACGAGCAAGATGTGTCAAAGGACCTGCTATCTCCGAGAAACCTCGAATAAACCTCCTGTAGTATCCTGCTAGACCCCAGAAACTACGAATCTCCGTTGGTTTCGTGGGCTGTCCCCACTCCCTCACCGCTGATACCTTCCCCGGATCAACAGATATCCTTTGGTCGGAAATAATGTGACCCAAGAACTGTACTTCCTTCAGCCAAAACCCGCACTTCTCATACTTTGCATATAACTCATTCTGACGAAGTGTCTGCAAAACCTGCCTCAAATGCTCGGCGTGCTCCTCCTCTGTCTGAGAGTAGACCAGAATGTCATCAATGAAGACAATGACAAACTGATCTAGGAAATCCCTGAACACTCTGTTCATCAAGTCCATAAACACTGCTGGAGCGTTGGTCAAGCCGAAAGGCATAACCCGAAACTCGTAAGAACCATATCTTGATAAGAACGCAGTCTTCGAGACATCCTCCTCCCTGATACGCAACTGATCGTATCCCGATCTCAAGTCAATCTTCGAGAAGAAAGAAGCTCCCCTCAACTGGTCGAATAAGTCATCGATTCGAGGCAATGGATACTTATTCCGTATCGTGACCTTATTCAACTCTCGGTAGTCCACACACAATCTCAGTGAACCGTCCCTCTTCTTCACAAACAAAACCGGAGGGCCCCAAGGTGAGGTACTCCTGCGAATAAAGCCCTGGCCTAACAGCTGCTCTATCTGATCCCGTAACTCTCGCATCTCAGCTGGAGCCATACGGTGCACGTGCTATAGGTCTCGTACCCGGTAGCAAATCTATAACGAAGTCTATCTCTCGACTGGGTGGTAAGCCTGGTATCTCCTGAAACACATCTGAATACTCCCTGACAATCGGGATCGAATCTAAAGGAATAACAACCTCCTTAGAGGTATCCTCCTCAATGTAATACAGATGAGAGGTCGATCCTCCCTCTGGGCGAGGCATCGCCACTACAAACATCTCTTGCCCCGGAATGGCAAAAACAATGCTCCCGCTGAAGCAATCAATCATGGCCCTATATGCTACGAGCCAATCCATACCGATGATCACATCGTGAACATGCATATCTAATACTAACATGTCCGCAGGTAATACCAAACCACCAATCTCTACCCCCACTCCCCGGTATATAAAGAAAATAAGTGACCCATTCCCCAATGGTGAGTCGACACACGTCACTGTGCTCTCTGCCGTAGCTAACAATCCTAAAGATTTCGCGAAGTGTGTAGCTATAAAACAGTGTGTAGCTCCCGTATCAAATAACACCCGACCCATAGTGCCATGGATAGGAAACGTACCCTTGATCGCGGGCGGCGCCTGTGGAACTGCAGCCTGGTGGACGTTGTAGACACGTCCGTACTGCAGTTGCCCCTGCTGAACTGGGACTGCTGGAATGGGTGGCAATGCTGCCATCTGTGGCGGTGCGGGAAGAGCGGCGGGAAACATAGGCCTCTGTGGCTCCTGGCGAGCACCCTGCTGCTACTGCTGTGGGGCCCTGCCCCTATCAGGACAATCCTGCTTCTTATGGCCAGTCTTGCCACAAATAAAGCACTTCCCTGGGAAGTTCCCTCCTCTCTGCCCCTACTGTCCCCGACCCTGGTGGCCGTTACCATTCCTCCCTTGGCCCTGCTGGCCCTGGTGAAACTGCTGCCCATTCTGCCCCTGTTGGCCCTGATGGCCGTTTGGACCCTGATGGCCCTGAAGGAAACCTCCCTGTCCCTGTCTGTAGTTCCCTGACCGGAACCTCTTATTATCCCCCTGCTGGGAGCCCTGCTCATTCTGTCTCTGCCCCTGACCCGATTGTGCCCCGCTGGCACCATGTCCTCCAGTCCTGCCCTGATGGCTAGACTCCCCCGACCTCTTGCCCTTGGCCATATGAAAATGGTGGTCCTGGCAGTGCAACAATGCAGCGTTAACCACATCAAAATAGGTGGCCAACGATAGGTTTCCTAGCAGATGCTGACGGATCCTCCAAGTCAACCCGTCGGTGAACTTCTCAATTTTCTTCTTCTCTGTTGGAATCTCGTCTGGAACGATGTTCAACAGATTTGTGAACTCGACCTCATACTCAGCCACTGTCTTACCCTCCTGCCTCAGACTCATCAGCTTCCTCCTCATTTCTGTATGAACTGCGGACGGAAAGTACTTGCGGTCGAACCGCACCCAGAACTCCTGAATCGTGAGAGCATCCCTCTCCTCCATGGTGGTAATAGACTCCCACCACTGTAGTGCAGATCCAACTAGCTTGAAAGTATCTAGCACCTGCTTCTGAACATCAGTGCACTCATGCATTCTCAAGTGCCTCTGCATATCCTTCCTCCATTGGCTCGAGACTACTACATCTGAGCTACTTGCAAACTCTGGCGGATGCGCTTTTTGAAAAGCATCACGTACACGCTCCCAAGCAGACGGGAATGCATTAACCTGCACTGGCACGGCAACGGGCGCCTGTGGTGGTGCCTGCTGAACAACGGCAATCGCGGCATTTACCGCTTGAGCTACTATAGCTGCAACCTCAGCGGCGTTCATCATGCCCTGAACTGGAGCGGGTTGGGGTTCGGGCGTTGCATCCCTGGGAACTCGTCGTGCACGTCGTGGAAGCATCTGAAATAAGAACAAAGTTTATAAGTTCGCAGTTATAAACTTAATATAGCTGAAGAACGAAGCATACACAAAAAGAATACAACAGTCCTAAAATATAGGGCTCTATATCAAAGAAACGTAGCGAAAACATAATAGCCGTACAGATCCTAAAGGACACTAGAACCTGATGCTCTGATACCACCTGTGACACCCTGACTAATTAAATACCGGGTAGCTACTCCTTTATTAAATTAATTCAAAATGCCAAGTCGGCTCAGTTAATAGCATCACTGACGAAAACCTTTTAAAGATTACTAACCACCTAGTATTTAAAAAGTAAGTTGCCAAATTTTAATTTAAGTCTGATTAACATGCAACAAGTGTAATGAAGAAATAAATAACACCATTCACCATACTGAAGTAAAACGAATAACCATCACAATAGTGTAAATAAAGTCTGGAGGAAAACTCCTCACTACAATCCCATAATTGAAATGAATAACCGAATACTGAAATAATACATGCTAAAGTCTGAGAACTGAAATGTAAAAGATGTCTCTAAATAGAAATGGGCAACATGCCCTACAACTGATAGATAGTGACTCTGGAATCCAAAAGATAGAAGCGCCTACAAGCAAATCCCTGTAGCTTCCACAAACAGCTACAGCTCGTCACCTGAATGAGTATCCTATGCTTGGTGTCCTTGTGGCTGGGCACCTAAAAATGGTTTTACAAGAAAAAGATTTGAAAAGCAAACGGGTCAGAGCCCGAATGTGGAGTTATATTTTAAAAACCTGCAAGTGCTTTAAAAACATTTAAAACATTAAATGCAAAGTAAATGTTAGGACGTGCACTCATATGATATTCTCACCTCTCGTCTAACTGTGCACTCCTAACGTAAGTACCCATCTATAACGACGCAAACCACTAGCTAAGTACCCACATATCTAGCTAGACTGCCATAGGTCCTACCCTTATTACTCGGTTCTATTAACATAATAACGTTCGTAATTAAGTAGGGTTTAATGTAAACTCAGATGCTCAATATGCAATATATAACACTATCAGTTAACTCGTTATATTTCTCGAGACAATACTGTAATTATATTCACAACATTAACATGAAGGTTCCCATTAATTAAGAGTATATTATTCACATCACAAATATACAATATAAGCACCCCGAGAACTAAGCTGTGGTGCACACATACTCTGCTATCCATCCCGGTACATCACGTACATAAGGATCACATATTCCGAATCTCTCAGGAATAGTTCAGATAACACAAATCACAAATAGTGGAGGCGAACACAGTCACATCACATGGGTCACGTACATACCTACGCTCCCACGATCAGCGGACTTATTAACATCCCAATAAGTCTTTCTCTGACCTATGTCCATCGAGGTACCAGTCTATATCCCCCCCGTAGGCACACAAGGATTAGAGGGTCCTAAGCGAACGCAACCTCCCGTGATAGCAAGTATGGTAGGTATGTCATACACACAATTCATATATCAATACTAAGTAAACACACATCTTAGTAATACCGTATTTTAATCGTAGTACATATTGCACTCTCGTACTAACTATAATTATCACAATTTGTACTATTCCGGTTTGTAATCATATGCGCCATAATTTCTCACGTCGTAGTAGACACTCACGTCTCAACCCAAACCATCCATGTAATACAACTCTCGTATATAAATTCCTTATCATAAATACCCAAATGTCCCAATTCTATCATTACTACATCTACGGAATGATATCTATAACCTCGGATAAGTTTACGGAACTCCAAAAATCAAAACAGTCCAAAATGGCCCAAACTGCCAGCTCGTTAGAAGTCTCGTTCGAACGAGACTGTTCGAACGAGTTTGGACTGTCAGCTCGTTAGAAGCCTCGTTCGAACGAGGCTGTTCGAACGAGTTTGGACTGTCAGCTCGTTAGAAGCCTCATTCGAACGAGGCTGTTCGAACGAGATCCAGTTCGTTCGAACGAACTGTCCCTTCTAACGATATCTCGTTCGAATGAGATATCGAACGAAATCATTACTCGTTAGCAACGACTGGTCAACTCGTTAGAAGCTCGTTCGAACGAGTTCGTTCGAACGACCTAGGGACTGCTTCTAACGACTGACCAGTTTCGGCCCAGATTTTTCCCCAATTCGTTTTTCATCCAATTTTAACACCTCAAATCTTCTAAACTAAGTCCCAACAATCGTTTAAAGGTCTATAATCAATACTAAACATATATAGTCACATCCTAACATGTTTTTAAGGGATCAATCCATCCTAACATCAATTAAATTTACAAATTTCTACCCTTTTTCCCAATATCTCAAGAACATGAACCCTAACTTTATATCATCATCAAATCCCAGAATATAATTCGTTTTAATTTCTCCTAATCACAGTTATTATGAGGGAAATCATCTACCTATCATACTACATGCAATTCTCTTCAAAATTTTCAAGTTCTAAACTCCAGCTACATGGGTTTTCATTTAATCTTTCAAAAACAATCAAAGTTCTTCAATTTCTAACATGGAAAAGACATTCTCTGAATTTAAATGGAATAAAGTCACTTGCCTTGGTTTGATTTCTGATTTTGGTGTAGGTTTGAAGAAGTTTTCTGCAGAAATTCCTCTCTCCAAGCTCCTTCTCCAATGGTGGCTTAAGGTGGTTAGGGTTTGATTTGGGGAACTTAGAAAACCTAAATGATAACCTACGTAGCCTTCTAGGTTAATATGGGTTGGTTATGGGCTTAGTGGGTTAAATCCACATCAGATTTAATTAACCAATTTTCGTCACTTTTAATTCCTCAAAATGTAAAATTACCAAAATACCCTTTAAGTTGCCGGTATGGCCTAAAAATACCCCGGGACCCAAACTACACCCCCGGCTAGTGTTTTCTGACTATCTCGACCCTTTCGGACGCGTTGACACACTCAAAATGACCATATAGTTTATAGATTTTAAATTCACTTTTATTATCAAAATATTTCACCGTGACGTGGCGGTCTCACACGTCTCAACAAAATTTATAAAATGCCGTATATAAATCTCACGACAACTTCTATAATACCAAATACATATATCAAAACATGTATGCACATAATCAAATACCAACTCGCATCTCATTAGTATTTATAACCCGGATTAATTTCCAATTAATACGCATTTAATTAATTAATCCCAAAAATAAATATAGCCAAAAGTACGGGGTATTACATATATAGCCTCTTGTGGTGTCTGTTCATAAGCAGACACCACATCCAAAGCTCATTTCATCACGGCCCTTGAATATATAACTATATTTTGAACGTTCCAGATTTGAACTAAAAAGGTGTGACTGTATGGTTTAACACTTTTCGAAGTGGCGCCAAAATCCGACGGGTCAGATCCACTCGCGCCATAATTATGTGTCATTTATTATGGATTTGATCTGGACCGTTTGATCTTTTGACGTTGTCAAAAATCAAAGGCTCCTACTGCTCCTCGCGAAGTGCAAAGTGCGCCTCTAAAGCGCCCTAAACGCCCAATCTCTTATGACACAAGAGCATTTATTAACCCACTAACTTTTTCACACTTTTCCAATGTGGGACTTTGGTTTTTCCACTTCCCTTTGTCTTTTCTTATTCCAACTAATTAATGGTTTCAACCTTTCATTTTCTCTAACCATTAATACTAAAATCATCCAACAATCCCCCACTAGATTTTAATATTAATGCAATTTCTTCTTGTGATATGCTCATGCATACAAGGAGGTATCTTTTGATTTAAACCTTCAGTTAGTGAATATATATCAAAGTTCTAATAACACAATGGTGTGCCATGCATCAAACCTTGTCTTATTATTTAGAACCGGATATATATCACACATGAGATATCCCAATCTCTACGAGATGTTCAATATATTTTTAGCACTATTATGGCCATGTGAACTATCTTGGCTTCATGAATATTTACAAGAATAAACCCAAAATCTTTCTAGAAGAGGCACCACTTCCTATATTCATATAGGTGAAGTTATCTTGCATGTCCTTGCTACTTTAGACAACGAACTTCATTAAGAGTTAAACTCATCCTCTTGATGTAGCAATATGCACTGAACATCCTAGAAGGGACATGGAATTGAATAAATTTCAGTGCAAAAACTAATCACTTATCAGTAACCCGTTATTACCCATTAAACTTTGGAATAGTGGTAATGCTATTACAAAGTTGGGTTACCATTACCGGTGACTATTAAAAAAAATGGTTTTAGTCCCATTCCACTAGATGTGTCCTTTACCAAATCTCTAGAAAGTCCTTTGGTAAGAGGGTCAGCTAGATTCTTATTTGTTCGAACATATATAATATTAATAACTCCATGAGTTATTAATTGTTTGACATATTCATGTCTTAAACTTATGTGTCTAGATTTTCCATTATATACTTTGTTATACGCTCTAGACAATGTAGCTTCACTATCACAATATAAAGAAAGAGATGTCATTGGTTTTGGCCATAACTTTATGTCCAATAATAAATTTCTTAGCCACTCTGCTTCTTTTCCGGCTGCTGCCAGTGCTATAAACTCAGATTCCATTGTTGAATGTGTGATGAAAGTTTGTTTCTTGGATGCCGAAGATACCGCCCCACCCGCTAAGGTGAATATCCACCCAGATATGGATTTATTATCACTTGCACTAGTTATCAAACTAGCATCAGAGTATCCTTCAAGAACTACAGGAAAGTCATAATAAAATAGACCTAATTTTTTGGTCTTCTTGAGGTAACCAAAAATCCTCCTAATTTCTTTCCAATGATCCATACTTGGATTATTAGTGTATCTTGACATTTTACCTACTGCAAATGTAATATCTGGCCTTGTACAATGCATCGCATACATTAAACTTTCAATTGCACTAGCATATTCAAGTTGTGAAACTGCTCTGCCAGAATTTTCTAATAATTTTATACTAGAATCATATGGGGTATTTGCTTCTTTTATTTTCAAGTGATTAAATTTGTGAATAACTTTGTCAATGTAATGAGATTGACATAATGCATAACCCCCACTATGTTGCTTAACTTTAATACCCAAGATGGTATCCACTTCATTAAGATCTTTCATCTTAAATTGTGAACTAAGGTACTTCTTAGTTTCATATACACCTCTCATGTTTGTACCAAAAATTAATAAGTCATCAACATATAGACAAATAATTACACCATAGTCATTGGTGAATTTAGAATAAATGCACTTATCAGCGTTGTTATGTCTGAATCCATCAGAAAGAATGATTGTATCAAACTTTTCATGCCACTCCTTTGGTGTTTGTTTCAACCCATAAAGCGACTTAATTAATTTACAAACTTTATGTTCATTTTCGGGCAAAACAAACCCTTCGGGTTGTTCCATATATACCTCTTCATCTAGGTCACCATTCAAAAATGCTGTTTTAATATCCATTTGATGCACAAACAGATTATAAATAGATGCAATTGCCATTAAAACACGTATGGATGTAATTCTAGCAACAGGTGCATAAGTATCGAAATAGTCAATCCCTTTTCTTTGTTTAAAACCTTTTGCTACCAATCTAGCTTTAAAGGTTTGAATAGAACCATCGGTATTGTATTTTCTTCTAAATACCCATTTACTACTAATAGGTTGTGATCCTTGTGGCAAGTCCACTAAAATCCATGTCTGATTTGATAGAATTGAATCCATCTCATCATTAATAGCTTCTTTCCAAAAAGAAGCATCTCTAGAAGTCATTGCTTCGTTAAAGGTTTTAGGGTCTTCTTCTACGTTAATTAAAATAGGCACTTTATTAAGAATATTATCTCTATCTCCTTCAACCAAAAAGGCTAAGGCTTGAGATGAAATAAAATCAGGGCCAAAAGATTTTTCTTTTCTAGCACGCTGACTTCTTCTAGGTTCTATTTCTGTTTCGGATTCATTCCTTTTATTATTAATTGATGGTCTAGGAATCAACCTAGTGGATGTATCAGGATTGGCATCTAATTCGACAAATGAATCTTTATAAAATTTATTTTCAATAAATTCAACATCCCTCGATTCAATTACAACATTAGAATTTAAGTCCAACAACCTATATGCCTTAGAATTTTCCGTGTATCCTATGAAAACACTTTTAATTCCTCTTGCACCCAACTTTGAACTTTTCGGGTCATGAATTCTATAGAAAGCCAAACAACCCCAGACCCTTAGGTAGTCCAGATTTGGTTTTCGATTCTTCCATACCTCGTATGGAGAAACATGTGTTTTCATTGATGGAATTCTGTTGTGTAAATGACAAGCGGTGAGTAAAGCTTCTCCCCACAAATTGTTTGGTAAGTTTGAATTAGTCAACACAGAATTGATCATATTAGTAAGAGTACCATTCTTTCTTTCAGCCAAACCATTTTCTTGGGGAGTATAAGGGGAAGTTCTTTGATGTATTATTCCATGTTCTTCACAAAATGAGTCAAATTCATTTGGAAAATACTCTCCCTGTCTATCACTACGAAGAATTTTAATTTTCTTTTCCTTTTGATTTTCAACTTCTGCTTTAAAACGTTAAAACATTGAAAAAGCTTCATCCTTATGTCTTATCAAATATACATATGTGAATTTTGAACAATCATCATTGAATGTAATAAAGTATCTTTTTCCGCCTCTAGTTAAAATACCATTATATTCACATATATCAGAATGAACTGATTCTAATAATTCAGCACTTCGTTCGACTTTAGGAAAAGGACTTTTTGTTAATTTTGCCTGAATACAGATTTCACATTTTTCATGAGAAGTACTATCACAAGCTATTAATTTATGTTTAGACATGTATTTCAATGATCTAAAATTTAAATACGCTAATCTAGCATGCCAAACATCAAAAGACTCAACAATATAAGCAGAATTATTCATATTATTAATCAAAATACTGAGTTTGAACATTCCATCACAAGCATACCCTTTCCCAATAAATGCCCCATTCTTAGACAGAATTAACTTATCAGACTCAAAGATGGCTTTAATGCCACTTTTACAAATCAAACTTGCAGACACTAGATTTTTTCGAATTTCTGGTACATGCAGAACATTTGTCAACGTCAACTTCTTTCCAGATGTGAATTGTAGTTCAACGTTTCCTTTTCCCAGAACTTTGGCAGAATTATGATTCCCCATTAGAACCTCTTGATCGTCCTCTGCTTTTTCATTTGCGGAGTACAATGATTTATCATTGCAGACATGTATGGTAGCCCCAGAATCGAGCCACCAGTCAGAAGACTTCATTATTGCCGCCATGTTTAGTTCGGTAATCATACCAATTTGCATGTCCGATACCATTGCTATAAGATCCTCGATCTTATTTTCCACCACATTTGCATTGTTTGTATTATTGGATTCAGTAGCATCTATCTTTCATTTCTTGTTTCTGCAATCACGGGCGTAGTGGCCATTTTTGCCACAATTGAAACAAGCCCCATTGGACTGTTTCTTATTGAAATTATTTTTCTTGAACTTCTTACTATTAGGTTTGAAGTTCTTATGATATTCCTTTCCTTCAACAAAGTTAACTTTGGTGGAATTATGAGAAACATTTGTTTGAGCACGGGATTTGGTTTCTTCTTCAATTCTTAAATGTTTCTGTAATTCCTCCAAACTTATAGCATCTTTCCTATGTATGAGTTTCTTACGACAATCATTCCAACTTGGTGGTAATTTTGCAATAATTGCACCAACTTGAAACGATTCAGAAATTTCCACCTTTAATTCACGAAGCTTTGTGACAAGGATTTGCAACTCATGTACTTGGTCTAAAGCAGTTTGGTTATCACTTATTTTGAATTCGAAATATTTAAGAATTAAGAATGTATCCGTACATTCTTTCTCTGTTTTGTATTTATATTCAAGAGCATTCCAGATTTCCCGCGGAGACTGTATAGAGTTGTAAAGATCATATAATCGATCAGACAGTGTATTCATAATATGCCCACGACACACCAATTCGTCTTCTTCACGTTTCTTCCATTTTTCTTTGACAGTTTCATTATCGTCTTCTTTTGGTTCTGGAATTGCTTCTAGTTTAGGATCCAAAACATATGCAATTTTCAAAACTGTGAGAAGGAAGAATAATTTTCCTTTTCAGCGAGTGAAATTTGTTCCATCAAAGCGGTCCAAATGCACATTGGGATTCAGAAACATATTCATATTCTTTTTTGCCTCCATGAAATAACACCTTAAGATTGTTGAGGAATTTTTAATTATGCAGACAATATGAACAGATGATTGGATTTGAGGCGTAATAAACTACTGTCCTTAAGGTGTTATTTGCCCCCACTCGTACAGAGTTTGCTAACGGATCTAGGCAAATTACCTCCAAGATACAACAAATCCACGGGTTTATTCAAGTAGCAAACTTAAAGAATAACCCAGAACACTCTATGAAATTGGTAAGAAGAAATAATAGAGAGAAAGAGAATTTTCGGAATTAATTATGACAGGATTTTGCCTTCTATATATAGCCTCTTGTGGTGTTTGTTCATAAATAGACACCACATCCAAAGATCATTTAATCACGGTCCTTGAATATATAACTATATTTTGAACGTTCCAGATTTGAACTAAAAAGGTGCGACTGTACGGATTAACACTTAACGAAGTGACGCCAAAATCCGACGGTTCAGATCCACTCGCGCCATAATTATGTGTCATTTATTATGGATTTGATCTAGACCGTTTGATCTTTTGACGTTGTCAAAAATCAAAGGCTCCTATTGCTCCTCGCGAAGTGCAAAGTGCGCCTCTAAAGCCCAATCACACTGCGGATGGTGCAAAGCACCATCCTTGGACCTAAGGTGTACACTAGTAGCATACACTTCAATGCACACAAGTAATCTCTTATGACACAAGAGCATTTATTAACTCACTAACTTTTTCACACTTTTTCAATGTGGGACTTTGATTTTCCCACTTCCCTTTGTCTTTTCTTATTCCAACTAATTAATGGTTTCAACCTTTCATTTTCTTTAACCATTAATACCCATTAATATTAAAATCATCCAACAGGAACATGATGTGACTCGGTATAAAACATATCATCATCCTCTAACACAGTCAGAGGGCGAACACGTGCATTTCCAGGAAGAATAATGATTCAGTCCCCGAACGGGACGTTCCGAATCCATCCCCATCAATCTCAGCCATCAATCTTATTAAATGACAAAATAAATTGGACCCTTAATTTACTTTTGAAAAATAATGTATTATATTTTTAAAATTATAATTTGTTTTAAATTAAAATTAAAAGATATTTTTTAATTTTTTTAAAATTTATTTTATATTGATAAATAACTAGAGTTATGATTTATTTTAAAACTAAATAAATTTTATATTTAATTAATATTTAATGGATCAATTACCAAAAAGTCCTCAAACATTTTTTAATACACATTTCGCTTTTCTTTTTTGTTCCAAAAAGTCCTCAAACACTAATTTAACTAATATTCTCTCATTTTTAAAGGCAGCGCCAGCGGGACACATTGAGTATTTTTATGTGGTGAGGAACTTTTTGGAACATAGTTTTTTTTATTTATGCGGTGTTAAATAAATTTTACATGAAACTAATATTTAATGGATCAATTACCAAAAAGTTTGTCAAATATTTTTTAATACACATTTAGTCCAATCTTTTTTATTTTGTTCCAAAAAATCCTCAAACACTAATTTAACCAATATTCTCTTATTTTTAAAGGATCGCGCCAGCTGCACATATTCAGTGTTTTTATGTGCTGAGGGACTTTTTGGAGCAATAACTGATTTTATAAAAAAAAAAAAACTACCTAAAAAAATATATAAAACTGATTTTAATAAAAAAAATTATTACAAAACAAAAATGAACTCATACTGACGCATCGTGTTTACATTGGTTCGTTTTGAGGGTCCCATGGTGTGGGTCCCGCTATGACTAAAAAATGAACTCTTACTGACGCAACACGTCAGTGCATCGCACAAAATGAATCGAATTTGTGCGTCGCTATAGAATCACTCAAGAAAAAAGTACGTAAAGTTTTTTTTAAATTAGTACCTAAAAGAAGACATAAAACTTATTTTAACAAAAAAAAATATTAACTAAAAAAGTTTACGACCTAAAAAATTTGTGTCGTGTCATGTCGTGTTTTAATTAGGTCATATTCGTATTTGGTAAAAAAATGTTTTTGTCCCTTTTAATTGAATCGGGTTCGGGTTTGGTACATGTCATGTCGTGTTTCAATTCAAAAATATATTTTACTATTTTTACTAATTGAGTCGGGTTCGGGTGGGTCCGCGATGACGAATCTAAAACATCAAATTAAACAGTTTTTTATTTATTTATTAAAACTGATTTTATAAACAAAAATAAACTATCCAAAAAAAGATATAAAACTGATTTTAACAACAAAAAAATATTACCGAAAAAATTTATGTCATGTCATATCGTGTTTTTTTAAAACACAATGCATTATGTCAATTAATAAAGTGCCAAAACAAAACTAAAAATTTACGACCTAAAAAAATTGTGTCGTGTCACGTTGTGTTTTAATTAGCTCATATTTGAATTTGGTAAAAAAATTGCTTTTGTCGCATTTTAATTGGGTCGAGTTCGGGTTAGGTAATAAAAATGAAATTTCATGTAAAGTCTAACTTTCATTGAGTTGTGTTCGTGTTCCTTTTTTTTAGTGTCTAACATTTGCATTTTATTTACTAGTTGAAATGTGCATTTTTTTGTGTTGTTGAAATTGTAATTTAATATTAGTAAAGGAAGTGTTTGGAAAATAAGGGAGAAATGTTTGGAAAAAAGGAAGAAAGGTCAATTGGGTATGGAATCGGTAAGTTCGTTTCGGTAAGGCTAGCATCTCTTCCAGGAATATGAGACTCTGAACGGTGTGTAGTGTCAATGTGAGCAACGTCCCATAAGGCAAGGACTCGTAATCACGTATCTCCATCATTCAAAATGAATGATATGTACCTCCTGATAAGAGATGAGATATCAATGGTCATGAAGGTACAGAAAGCATTCATTAACCAAATGTGATCATGACGGTAAGTACTATGATTCCCTATGGTTCAAAGATTGAAACTGACTATCTCATTTAGCAGGCAATAGTCAGAGTAAAGATGGTTGCTCTATGGTGGTTTACGGTTGCACAAGGGAAGATCTATAAAGTGAACGGTCCTACAGAGGATGTAGTTCGGTGTGAGATGGTTAGAATCCTCGAGATACTAGGGTGAGAGAACCCAAGGAATGTCTAGGAGATCAGCAATGGTATCGGGTGAAATAGGTATATCGATACCTCCGACATGGGACGCTAAAAATAACCATCAACTAATGAATAAAAGTAAAACTCTCGCACCATGTCTACGTGTGTTGATTATAATACCCCTATTTTCGTGACTATATTATTATTTATTAAACTAGGTGTAAATCCGCGCGATGCGCGAGGAGATACAATGTGCGGAATATATGTAATAAGAAAAAATATGGATTAGAAATTTACATCAATTAGGTATTTTTTTACCACCATCTTTGAGATATTTATTCAAAGAATACATAGATAATTTAACTCTTGAAATTTATTCCAAACCATTAGAAGATTATATTCAGCGACAAAAAAATAGAAATCTAACTCTCGGAGTTTATTTAAAATCATTGGACTATTATATATATTCAACGATCAAAAATAAAAATAGAGATTTAAAATCTAAAAATAATTAGATTTAAAATATTATCTGCATTTGGATTTATAGAACATGTATTTGCGTGAGTGGGCAGTAGTTGCTAATTAATCCGTTTCATCTCGAGATCCAGGCCGACAACCAGCACTTGATTGATTAAGGATGAGAATGAAGGGTTGATGTCGTTTAAATACAACTACATGATCAAAACCCAATTTCAAGTACAAAGCTTCATCCAAGTATAAATTTATGACAAAAACCATGAAAAAATGCATACATACATAAGTGTGTTACATAGTGTTTGGGAGGATATAGAGAGTTTTACTAACAAAACAAAATACCCCAAAATGATCAAAATAAGGAAAAAAAGGATCTAATAAAAAAAATTCACCACTACAGAGTTCTATTATCACCCAGTCATAAATGAATAAAGTTCCACCATGAAAATACATATTAGCTAAAAAATAACATTGCAAATGAAAACATAACGCTGTACCTTATTAGCCTTTCTAAAAATCCAGCAATCATATGCTCAAATAGAATATGTTCTAGTAATCAAAATACCATCAGTGTATGCATAAAGCCATTCCCCATTGCAGATCCTTGTCCATCAATTTGAAAGGTTTTAACATTGATTGTTTAAGTGGCAGATATGTCTCCGGGGTGATATTTCTCTCTCCTCATCTTCCAATTGTTCACACCAATCTTCATCCAAGGATTCCTCTACATGTGTGCTTTCAGTAGCATTTCCATTCTCAGTAACACTACTTTGATCACAATTTAAATTAGCCTTCCACTGAGTGGACAACAGAACATGGAGAGAGTCTCGAACTTTCCCTGCAACAATATGACCATAAGGACCATGCACATCAAATACTCCACAAAAGACTGTATATCTTCTTGAACTGAAATTCTGTACTGTGGAACATTCCTCATCAACAATAAATCGGTAATGGTAGATGCCCGATGGGAGCACCTTCATAATCGTGAAGTATCTGCCCGATCTCTGTAAGAACTCTATAATAGAAAGCAATTATTAACGTTTTTGTCAAAGAAGGCATAAACTTGAGTCAAAATGTAAAAGGTAAATTTCAAGAAACCCCCTGAAATATCACATTAGTAGCAAATATAGCCCTAAACTATTAGTTTTGCAAAGAATTTCTGAAACTGTACTATTTGATTGAAATTTCCCCCACCTGCCGATAAAAAAAAAAAAATATTTAGCAACACGTAAAGGAGTATTCACAACTGTTTCATAGTTTTGAGGGTATTTAGCAATGCTAGAGGGTATTTGCAAACCATATCCTCATACAAAATGTACGTCTAGAGTCTAAGGTTACGTCAGCTATGGAATTAAATGCGCAAGAAAGGCGTCCCATTGGAGAACTATCACCAAAAAAATAATTCAAAAATTATAACTCTTCCAAGTGCATTGTTGTCTCCAACATCGATAAACATATATACAACAATATGAAAATAATTGAACATGTAATGAAAAAAATAACTATATTGTTTAAACTAAAAAAATAATAATTAGGAGTTACATTAACTGAGGAGTAACTTAAACCATAATAATTAACATCATAAATGTTTTCATAAAGTTGTGATGTTCCTTTAATTCCATAATGATGGGTCTAACTAATTTAATTTATATTAAGATGCCTAATCTTTTTTGGGGGGGGAACAAAAGTTTTATTTCATTATAAAGAGAACGTACATTAGAGCAAGTCCCATACATTGATATATCAGCAAAAATGAAAAAAGTAAAATAGAAAAATAACTCCTAATAGACCTGCAATGATCTATTTCCCCACTTTATCCTTTTCAACAGCAACATTACCTTTAGCCTATTCAACAACCACTAACTGCTCTTAGTTAGCAACATCACCAGCCTCTTCATCATCATCAATTTCTTTGTTAACTTGAGATGGAGTAGCACAATAGTATAATTGGAAGAGGTTGGATTCTTCGTTAGTGATAACCTTCACAAGTGATGCATCCCAAATGTTCTTGAAAAACACTTTCTTCAAGTAGTCAACGTTTATAAAAGTGTTGGTAAAGGCCTTGTCCAAATCCCTTGAGAAGTCCTCTTCCTTAGCCTTGGTAGCAGAATCCAAAGATTGATTGGCATGCATATTACAACAAATGCTTAATCCAAAGTATTATAATAAAAGGGATGATGAGGTAAATATATATATTACAACAATGCATATTTTTTTAGATTAAAACCATAGATTTACGATTGACCAATATGAGAATATGCTAACATTCAATTCATCAACAGATGTGAAGTGAAAGGTACCTAGTTTTAGATGCATTTAGAGTTCTCTATAACTCAGTTCACATCCTTGAGTCTTTTTATCAACGAATCAAGAGTATTTTTATCAACAAATCAAGAGAGTTATTTTTAGGATTTTGTTGTACCTCTTTGACACAAAGGTTCCAAACAGCCCTTCTGTGGGATCCTTCAATTTCTCCAAAATGATCACTACTTTCCTATAATCGAAAACATTGCAACTTCTTTTTCTGACTACTGGATTCAGAATATTCTCCAGATCATTGCTCAAAATCAAACTTATTGACTGCATTGCCTCTGCAAGTGCATTCTTCAACTGATTTGCAGCTGCCTCAAATAAAAAAGTAGTATGATTCTCGATTAAAGATTCCAACAATCGGATATTTACATTAATACCCATGATAGCATTTAAACTAAACTGTTTAACTGTTTCTCCCATTAGATCCCCAACAATCAACTCTCATATGTGAGAAAGAGCATCATTTAAAACACTTTTAAGAATCCGAACAGGCAATATCTGTTGAGCCATTGAAAGAAGAGTTTTGAGAAAAATTATCACTTCATTAACATTTTCATTCTCGTTTTGGGGAGGCTCAACTACCATCAAATTCACATTCTCAATCAACATCATGAAAACATCAACCTTTTGTATAAGAAACTCAGATAACATTTCTTCAGTCGCATCGCGGGCTTTGTTTAATGGAAACTGATGCCTACCCCTGTCCGTAATTGTGAAAGGAATTCCAGAAAGCTGAGCAGCATGACGAAAAAAGAAATCACATGCACACTCCAACACTGCCATCTCTTGATTCCACTGCAGATAGATGTACTAATATGCTTTATCAAATCCCCATCCAAAAACTCAGTCTCAGTTTAAGTTTTTCTTCACATCATCATAGAAATCAAGATGCCCACCAAAATGTAATTATGAATTTGAAGGATTAGGAGGAGAGAGACTCGATCTTTGACTACAAACGAACTACTAAAATGAGCTGATGGAGTTGAAGAACCCCTTCATACTGACATCTGCATCAAATCATTCAAATATATTCCAATAAACATCAAATCATTCAAATATATATTATATATAAATATAATATATATTATATATAAATACAAGTTGAAGAACCCCTTCGTTAGTGATAACCTTCAAATATATATTATATATAAATACAGAAACAACTATATATTCCAATAAACATCAAATCATTCAAATAAAACTATCACCAAACAAAAACAAATGGTTACATATGATTAGACAAATTTTACAATTATTCAAATTTAAATAAAATATAATATACATTAGTTTTTGAATCCAATTAACATAGCATACATAATGCATCTAAAATCAGTGATTTTGTATCACAACTTCTATTAAATGGATGATACGCGTGACAACAAACAAAATGCAGCCACCGTTTATATATTAAGATAAATCCATGCCTTTTAAATATCCAGATGCACTTTGAGGGGAGATCAATTTGTATGTCTACAAAAATCAAATGCGAAAGGACTTGAAAAAAATAAACAAATTAAAGCATCGTAAACTTGAAAAACTATTGGAGATGTGAAAAGTATTTCAAACAGATATATCACCATTGAAAGTTGGCATTTTGGGGATCTACAAGTCCAAAAAAATGCTAGAGTTACCATTTCATACCGCCCAATAAATTTTACATTCCCCATACTTCACATGTCCAAAGCAATGGCTCAATCACCTACTGGTGAATCTAAAAAATCCTGTAAATTCAAAATAACATCTTGACCGCATGTTATATATAGGAAACCGTGAAGAAGAGGGATAACTGATTATTCCATTTAATCTAAACACAATCTGAAATGAAAACCTAAATATAAACCTGCGCCTATATAAAAAAAATCACAAAAGTGAGACACCCAAACGGGTGAGTATTCTGAAAAGACTAATGCAAAAGGTTAATAAAAAAGGGGCATATACTAAATAGTCTCTCAAACATTTCTTAATACACGGTTAGTTCTAGCCTTTTTATTTTGTTCCAAAAATTCCTTCAACACATAAAAACACTCAATGTGTGCCGATAGCGCAGATCTTTAAAAATAAAAAATAAATATTGGTTACTTGGGTATTGGAGGGACTTTTGGGAATAAAATTAAAAAAACTTATTCTAAATGTGTACTAAAAAATGTTTGAGGAACTTTTTGGTAATTGGTCCATAAAAAAGGAAAAATAAATATTTATTTCATTGATAAATATATAATAAACATAAAATATTGTGGAGAAAGTATTACGAAAAAAGGCTATGGTGTTTTTCCATAGATATTTTATGTTTGAACATTAAAAAACTCTTGAATAAAAAATGAGATAATATTTTAAGAGATTGCATTATTTACGTATTGGGATTCAATGAAAGAACGTGGCAACAATTTTCATAATGGCAAAGACAATAGGATACTATATAGAAGTAGGAGAGATAATTTCAGTTTTCAAGAGTTGTCAAAATGATATACTCAATAACCAAAAAAGTCTTTACATAATATGGAAACAAATTAATTTGAGTAATTAATTTCCCCTATTTACATATATGATCAGGAAGATTGTATTAAAAAACTGATTAGATTTGCAGGTATAATACTGTCTTTCTTGTTTTCAACAACAATATTGAGATTCATACTATCCAATAAATTTTTCCTTCCTCATAATTCACAAATTCAATGGCAATGGCTCATATATGTGCCACTGGTGCTTCTAAAAATTCCTGCAAATTCAAAATAACATTTTAACTCTATGCTATATATAAGAAATCGTGAAGTAGAGAGATAAAAGATTATTCCTGTATATAGTCAGCATTGTCAACAAAGATGTATTGGGAAAGGGATGGTGTTGTAGGTTGTGTAAAATTTAAAATACCAAATTTATTAAATAGATTATGTAATTTTAGGACTTAAAATAATATTGATTGTGGATATAGGACGACAAACATTTCGTTTTCATTTTTAGTCCCTATTTGTAAATTAAAGGGACACGTGGCATGCTGTAATTGGTTGACGTTTTATGAATATAGGTCCGCGCCAGCGGCTTTATTAAAAAATAGGGACTAAAACCATTAATAAAATATTTGTTGTCCTATTTTCAAAATACATATTATATATTGGCCCGGAATTTTTGACTGAAATTTCGACTTAATTTACACTTGTAAGCATGTTATTGATAGGTTCTTTGGTCTCACTGGCGTGGACCCCACAAACCATCCAATAAAAACCCAACACCTCATTCGGTCTCTCTACTTTCGGTAAAAAAATCAGTCTAAATAGCATTTTTGTTGTTGTTATCATTGAATTTTGCTTTTGATGTCATTTTTTCTGATTTCTCAAGTCCTGATAAGATGTCAACAGGGGAAAAATGTGTTAAACACAATATAAGAAATATAAAATACTTTCGAGGATTTTAGTAGGGTTTTATAGACCTAAAAAAAAGAAATTACCCACAATGCAAACTCTAAAATCAGAATAGATTTATTACATATGTATATAAAGTTTACCAACCCCTAATTTTGAACCCCCAACACAAATCTAAATCTCTTTAAAACCCTAATTATTGAAATAATTAAACCCCACATACTCAATTAAAAAATAATCAAATCATGTAGCCTTAGAATCCAACCGGGAATGCACCAAAAATCTAATAATATTGAAGTACTTACATGACTATATATGTTACTGATTAAGAAAAATCCAAAAAATTTAAAACCCCTAATTTTTAAACCCTTAGCCTAAATCTACAACCCATTAAAATCGAAATACACACAGTTAGAGGCATAAAATTAAATATCCTTAAAATCTAACCCAATATGTAGCAAAATCTGAAAATCTGAAACCCTTAAAACCTAAACATTTCAGAGTGTGCTAAAACTTAAATTCGATCGAGTTGGTCCCTTAAAAAAGAGGAAGATGAACGTACCAATTCAGATCAGTAAAAGTAGCATTATAGACTATAGTAAACCTATTCAAGAACATCAAGCGGCGATCGTGAAAGAGGTGGCGACAATCGCCATGATGGAGTTGGTGGATACAGTGATTGCCGTGATGGAGGTGGCGGTGGATACGATGGTGGTGGAGACGGTGGATACGGAGATGATGATTGTGGATATGGTGGGGGACGTATTGGTAGTTATGGTGCTAGCAGAGGTGGTTCTGCCGATGGCAGCTGGAAGAATTAGGGTATGGTTACGTGATAATGAAATGAAGTATGGTTCAAAGGAAAAAAGTAGCGGAGAGAGATGAAAGGGCGTGGGGAGTGGAAAAGACAGTTTCTCAAGTGAAATGAATGAGGAGAGCGTCGTCTATCGAAATCAAGAGAGAGACAGAGGAAATATGAAACAACTATTATGTGCCACGTGGATAGGCTAATTACAAAGAATAATAAATGCCTTGTTTTGCATTTTATAGTAGTAAAAGATAAGAAATAATTAATAAATAGCACAAATTATTGTTTGTGTGGTTTATTAATAATACATATGTATACTTTGGATGATAATTAAATTTTGTATGCAGCATGATTTTTGTAACATGTGTTTAGAATGATTAGTTACTGATTTGAATTATATGATTATGGACTATGCGTATGCGTAGAATAATTAAGTGAATAATTTACTGATGTCGTAAAGAATTATCATGTATTATAGGTAGTGTCGTCTAGACTGAATTTTGGGATGACACAAATGTTAATTTATGTATTTTAATCGATGTAAATTGGGTCCAGGGGGTAGGTATAACCTCAGGAGGAGTTTCAAATAAATTCGGTTAGTATTTTGGGGCCTTTGGGACCCTGAAAATAAACATTTTGGGTATATGCGAAACTTGTCTGTAATAACTCCCAATTTTCACGTAAAGGTTGGCCAGACACAATACACCGAAGATGGAGCTTGCCTATCAATCTATATCATTCTCAACATCAAACCATAATAAAACATTTGTATTTTTAAAACATGCGTTATAAAGCCGATTTAATTAACAATTGATAATAAATAATAAATTCAATATCCAGATAGTAATAAGAAACTCCAACATAAGTACGACTGATCTCAAAAGACTGAATCATAAACTTTGGGCTTATGCCCATACAATATCCGAAATAATAATTAACAAAATGGGAAATAACAACCTAAACTAGAATCAAATGAGTTAATGACTGATGAGTAATGTATGACCGCAAGTCTGATATCTCGTCATCCTTGATGTCCCTGTCTAGGCAAACCTGGGGGGGAACATTGTATAATTTGGGTCAATGCCCTAGAGTTGCAAGATTTATCTTATAAAATTAAAATGCGATAATGTAGTTAATTCAAAGTATGTGACACCCATCGTCACTCGCATGCAATAAGTATCTCATCCCTCATCTAGGTGTAATACTATATGCATATCAAACCAAGTCCCAAATGTGAAAGTCTGATAGTTATAACAATAATTAATATTTGATGCATCTAGCATAATTCATGCACTCAAGCTAATCGTCTATACATGTGCTTTTATTTCCCAGAGTACCCCTACTATAGTACCCACAAAACTAACATAACCTCCATTATGCATTTTACGTAGTATTAGATTCATTATCGATTGTTTACATCATTAAACTAAGGATTAGTTCTCAAGTAATTTATATAATTATACATGCCTTTCGATATGACAAATAAAGGCATATACCCTTAGTCCGAAGGAGTTCCTCATCCAAATGGACATCATAAAACACATACAAGCGGGGTGGTCCCTACGCGGTGCACCATTGCACGGTCCATACCCCAATGTTGAAAATGGATCCCACCATCTACACCTACCTCTCATAAGTGGCATTGCCACATATTACCTAAAATAATGACATACACAATGCATAGCCCACTTGTGTCAACGTATGTTATGGTCCCGAGACGCACGTAACTCCAACTGATAGGTCGTGCACGACATGGGTATGTCCACACAAATAAATAAATACATATCTTTCCCACAATGTATGTAAAGGTAATTAACCCTATAATTACCCGTTGGAATCCCATTTAATCTCTTATTAATATTTGCGCTTTAAGAATTGACCATCTAGTATATTGTCAAATTCTCAATTAATAAAATAGTGACATAAACCCATTTTTAATAAAGTATCGTATCACCTAGATAACCTTCCGTATACTTTTCTGAGCTCATAAAAATCACCAGGACATTTCGCCATTCTTAACTTGACCCGAACCTAAAAGGGTCGTTCTAACGAAACCATACCCCAATTTCATCAACTATGAATTCATAATAATTAAGAGGATAATAATCATTCTAAACATAATCGTGCCTAAAATAAAGTCCATCCTGAAATTACTAACTTAAGATTTCAATCTCGAAAACCCTTCCATAGAAAATTCATAACTATTTAAAAAAAATAAAAAAATACAAAACGGGCCGCCATGCATTCGTAACGAAAAGGTCTAGCTTCATGACCCAAACCCATGGGTCGTTCAAACAAATACCAACCTCGTTCGAACGAGAAGTACCTTGTTTTAACAAGGTTCTAACGAGATTCCAAAATAGGACCAGAAGCCCTCTTTCTTAGGCTGGATTCATACCCAACCTCCCAACTTCATTTATCGGATTTTCTATAACCAAATTACCAGAATTTTAGTACATAGATCATATATATAACCCAACCCCACCAATATATATATAAATTTATATAACCAAATCTTTCATTCATTTGAGATTAACATCATTCCAATTTATGGGTTTGTCACCAATTAGTTTAATCATTAAATGCAAAACAAAATTCAGATTTGTTCTCAAATATGCCTAAGGTTTATTCCCATCAAATAAACATCAATTTATCAACTTTAAACCATAAATTCGTATGAGAAAATACACAAATGAATTAAGAAACATGTTCGAAATTAATTTAGCAAGAGAATTATTGCCTTAGTTTGATAATTGAGGATCTCTTTCTCTTGAATCGTGATTATTCTCTTGGATCTTAATCTTCCACCCTTCTCTAACCTTGGTAACCTCTCCAATTGGGTGTGGGGTTTATAGGGTTGGGTTATGGTGGATGGAAAATATTTTATTTAATAGTTAAATAACTTAAAATAAACACTAATCCCGAGTTACCTCATGACCCCCACATTTGGACCCCAAAATGAGCCCAAAACCATACTCAGATTGGCCCAATAAATCATCAAATGGTATACCTATATCTGGGGCCTAATTATATATGTATAAAATACCTAAACGAGTCCCTAAATCATCCTGTAACATGTTCAAACTACTTTGCCAATCCAATTTACACATTTTTATTATGTTGAACACCACATACTAATAATTTAATTAACATGCAAAAATTTATTTTCTACAAGTAAATACAATCATGCATAAATTAATCAAATAAACATGTAATTACAATTAAGTAATTTATTCATAAATGAAATTTTACTAATTTAATTCATTCACAAATTTATTTACTTAGATTTTACTAAAAAAAATTATTACAAAAAAATACGGGGTATTACATTCTTACTCCTAATGACAGAATTCGCTAAAGCATAACATCAAAAATTAATCCGCACAAATATCATAAGTTTATACTCATATCTCACAATATAAAAAAAAGTATCATCAATGCCTACCATAGTGTGATCGGGACGCCCATACACCACATATAAAATACACACACACACACACACACACACACACACATACATCACATATGGATAATGCATATACATCCAAAATGAACCATACATACCATGCATATCTATAAGGAAAAATATACTCAAATATCTTACTGACCGCGACTCACTTCGTCTAGAGATTTTCTCCATCTATTCCACTAGTAGTGTAATCATTACTAAGTGCTCTCATCAATGCACTTGTTGGCCCCACTGGCCTTAAGTCATACAATATAACGTCGTCTGGTGCGTTATATCTCCACACACATATAATGTATTAATAAAAATACCCTAGAACCCAACCGTTCCTCAACTCCCGAAAATTGCTAAATTTCATGCGTGGGACGTCTCGCAAGCGAAATTCAAATAAGGAACCCTCCCAATATACTACTACATAACTTAGTCGATTATTGAGATTCGTTGATCCAGGACTAAACACGTAATAGTAGGATAACCATATGATTTTCAACTTGTGCCAATTTCAACAAAAGTCTTATCACTTTCAAGAGTGACACTAAACCTTGTTAAATTACTCGATCTAATAATGCCAAGAACATCATATTCCTTGTCACACACATGATAGGACACCATTTGTCCATTCTTAGATCTAGTAGAACGCATAATCACTTCTAATCCTTTAAAGATCTACCCATCCCAACAGAATCTATTATCGCCCATTTTATTGGCAACGTCACTCTTATATTACTATTCGTGTTAATACACATCTTCATGTAACCGAGGCTATATCTAGCAATAAAGCTCCTAAGGTAAACCTAAAGTTCCTACAATACAAATGCTTCTCATTACACATATGAAAACTCTCGTGTGCGATACTAATTTAAATAAATGCACAAATTCCAATCACAAACTTATTTAATTAGAGTCAATTTTTAAATCAAGTTAATACAACCCTTAAACGTACTACTGCGTGTGTGCGTGTTTCAAACCATCATAAACACAAATATGCTAACTCACAGATTTCAAGGAAAATCCCCGAAAGGCAAAACTTTTTATTTCACTATGAATTAAATCGCAATTTATAATCACAATGAAATCTATAATAAGTTTACCTCAGCAAACCTGCATAGACATGCAGTCTAGAGTCAGCAACGGATCCCACGCAGCGAACCCACACGAATCGCAGTCCAATCTTCAGCAAAGGAACACCCTCAAGTAATCCTCAATGACACGCAATCAATAGCCCAGTACTAAAAAAGGCACCTAAATTAGTAGCATAAAATCCCATCAAAAATATGTCTTGGGTTCCACAAAATGACTCACATAAAAGTAATTGAGATTGAGAATTGAAAACAAACTTTGAACCCTTAAATGGGAGAAGAAAAAATTCTTTTTGTAGAAGTTATCGAACCAAACAAATTATCTCTCTCTTAATTTTTTTTTGAAAAAAACTAACTTCTCCACGTTTTAAACTTTTGTCAGCCCATTATATAGAAATCATTGAGGTGATGGCGTGGCTGACAAAAAAGTAGTGTCACTCGAACGATTGCCTGATTTCTCTCGAACGAGACACGTGTCGCTCAAACAACACTGTGATCTCACTTGGATGATCAACATCTCGCTTGAACGATCAAAGCGTCAATCCCGTGGTTCACCATCTAACTTAGAAAAATTCTTCAAAACCTTTTCCAACACAACTTTCTGTACGAAACATTTTATAAAACCTTTTTATAAAAAACATTTTTCTATTTAGAAAAACTTTTGTAATCTCTTCTAAAAATATCCCGACACTTTTAATATGAAATGTAAATGGAACTTAAACATATTTTTACTAAAATCATCTTGTTGGACTTGATTGTTGAAGACCACTTGATATTCGGATTCGTCTTTTGTATATTTAATCTTTCCCAATTCTTTGACGACTTGTAGCAGTATACTACATACAAAATTGTAACGAGACTCACAAGATAATGTCCTTATAAATCTCCCCCTATGTCTATGCCGGTACAACATTAAAACATTCAAATTATAAAAAAAATGACCTATACAAATCTACCCTCCCAATAACTCAAAAGTGAAATGGTACTAAACATGTTGATCCCAAACTTTTCTTCTTAAAAAATCTTTAACTTCAAATATTCAAATCTTTAAGCTTTTCTTATCAGGATGTGCAAAAATATGATCTTCAATTTTGTACCTACACACATGAGACAAAGCAAATACCTTCGTGACGCATCAAGTTTGAAATGATATTAGCATAAATCAATTAATATAATCAAATATCCCCCATAATGCAAAAAAATCTCCCTCATAATGCAAAAACTCCCCCATAATTCATTCTCCCCCTTTTTATTTGTCCGAAATAGACTAGGAAATGAATAAACAAAATACACATGGAGTTGTCATGATAAAAAAATGCATAGAAAATATGAATCAAACTACGCTAATGCAAAGGAGAAATCAAAAGCTTCCACAAACTATTTTATATTTTTCAAACAAAAAATGCAAAAATAATTTTACAAAACTCACACACCATGAATTTACACTAAGACAACCAAATCATGAAAACGGAATGAATCAGTGTGAACATATTCAATAGGCAAATCAACGCAATCAATCATAATATATGTGCACGATGCATATGTGTACTCCTATCGAATGAATCTCAAAATTGTCCTTAGGTGTCGAAAGTGTTGAATTTTAATGACATCGACTCAATCCATTAACACATAAAAGTCAGGTTTGATTCCCACACCAATAACGTCTAAAACTATGTAAATGATTTTTCATGAAGTTTTCATGACGTGCGAACCCGTTTTTCATTTATTTCCATCCAAACTTCCTCATAAATAATAATCATTATCTTTTTTTATGACGTGGCCCTTTTTTGGCAAATTTATACTTTTATTACCTCTAAATTTTTTTCGTGCTCTTTTAAACAGTTGATTTCATGACGAGTTAATTATGTACTCTCTCAACCCTTTTTCGTGGTTCACTCATCATATTTTGTTATAATTAAATTCCTCATGGTAAATGATTTTTACATGCACTACTTCCATTGTCAACTTTTATCGCATATGGTTCATTTTAAAGACATAATTGAGTTGACAACACTCCGACCAATATCCGATAAATAAGTAAAATAATCAAGAAAATTTGTGCAAGTGTGCATTGAAGGAACTTATGAGTCAAACACGTAGGTGGTAACAACTAATCACATCTCAATGACTCGAAACATTGTAAAGCACAAAAATAAAATGATGGCACATATCAAAACACTATCAAATCATCACGTGGATATGGAATGAAACTGTGACTCGATCATCTTAAATGTCCATTCATATATGGTGCAAAAATAAAATACAAAACTCTTTTTGGATTTTTCAAAAAAATTTATCAAATTAAAATCTTTTTGTATTTTCAAATTTTTTCAAAAGCAAAAATCTAAAAAAAAAATTACATACCAGCAATAGGCTAAAATATTATCATGCAAATCATCATATGATAGTAAACAAGCTTAAACTGCAATCGTTAAGTGTGGTGGAGTTTTCCTAAGGTGGTGACATCTTATAAAAAACCTCCATCAAATCATGTGAAGTTTGGCCAAAAACTTTACTTGCTCCCTAATATATGCAAACTCTCTCATGTAATCATCCGGAGCATCAGGTGCGTGTGTGTGTGTGTGTGTGTGTGAACACGTGTAGTAGAAAAATGTGACATAAGACCCAACTTAAAACAGAACCCTCTGAGATGTCCTTTCTTCTTGCGGTGTGTGTAAACATAAACAGGCCTATGTACACCTCTCTCAAAACATCTCCTATGCCTTCTCCTATCAGGTATGGAATGCCTAGGTGGGTTGGGTTGAGAGCCATATGGATCAATCACTAACTTGGGAACCAGCTCGAGTGCAACATGAGAAGTGGTCGCACCGTTGTGACCTATTCCTCAACTCTCAACATCACCCAAAACGAGATTGAGAACCATCTTTCAAACCTTCATAGATGTGTTCTCTAAAGGGACTTTGACCTCCCGGGAACGTTCGAGATCTGGTTAGACTAGACACCGTGTTGGTTAAATCACTCTTTTCTCAGCCTAAGGTTATCAATTGTTCACTCCAAGAAATCTTCACCTTCTCGAGTTGACTCGCTTTTGCCTCAAACTCCCTCAAAACTTATAACTCTCTCTACAAATCTCTCACCCTAAGATTAAACTCCTTATTCAATTTTTTAGTCTTTAAGGTCTCAGCGTACAAATCTCTAAATGCGATCTGGAGCTCACTAGCGCACTCACTCTCTCCATCACTAGAAACACTCAAATCATCCTCGAGGGTTTCATGTGCACAAGTATCTTCATCTTCGTGGGATAAATTGGGTGTGCTTGCGTGACTAGCAGAAAAATCAGTAAACTTTCCTTGTGAAGACTCATCCCCGAAATCTTTCACATAATACTCACTATCACTAAGGGTAACAGGCATAGAAAATTTCTTACCCTCTCTCCTAATTCTAGTAGGACACTCAAATGACTTATTCTCTTGCCCTCACACTCAAAACATATTACTTTTCTAAATCTCCCTCGCCCTCTTTCTCTTTCTCACCATTTTCTTGGCCTTATCTTTCTTTTTCGCAAAAACTTTTTATTGGGAGAATTTTGTTTTGAAAACTTGAGAATTTTTTTAAAAATCTTTGCAAGCATGGCCATATCAAAATCAGACTCGGACTCACAAAAACTCACTTTTTTTCCCGTTTATACTGGGCTTTAAGTTCTATCCCTCTATCCTTAGACTTGACAATGTCAGAAAACATGTCAATCTCATATGTCTGGAGGTCTCTAACCAACTCTTTTAATTTCAGACGATTCAAATTACCTAAGGTATTTAAAATAGTCACTTTAAGGATAAAACGTTTTGGCAGCGATCTTAAAATCTTTTTAACAAATCGTACATCAGGTATAGGCTCACCAAGATTAAAACCGGTGTTGATAATGTCAAACAAACGTGTATCAAAATCATCAAAACACTCAGTCTCAAGCATGGTAATTGTTTCAAATTGAGTAGTTAAAATTTGAATTTTAGACTCTTTGACCGCGTTAGTGACTTCGTGGGTGAGTTGTAAAACCCCCCACGCTTATTTAAACGTGGTGCACGTCCTAATACGTCAAAAATCGTCAGGGGGTGATGTGTTCGAAAATTGCACTAAACCCACATGAATTAAAAGTGCTCCACCTATACTCATCCTCAGTTCTGCCTGACATAGGTTTTGAATTTGTGACATTATTTGCGGTGACCGTGGGAGGAATCCAACCTCTTTCACAAATAATCCAAACTTTTTCATCGATTGCTTTTAAATGAGATTTCACGCTGGATTTCGTGTAAACATAATTAGACGAGTCAAAAATTGGCAACCGATTATATAAATTTTCATTCGAAAACATTACGATAATTTTTCAAAATCAAAATTTTCAAAAAAAATCAATATCGCACAATTTTGCGAAAAAATAGGAATACTTGTTAAATTTGAGTAACGTGCTCTGATACCAATTTGAAAAGTGTCGTGTGCGATACTGATTTGAATAAATGCACAAATTCCAACCACAAACTTATTTAGTTGGAGTTAATTTTTAAACCAAGTTAATAGAACCCTTAAACATAGAACTACTTGTGTGCGTGTTTCAAACCATCATAAACATAAATATGCCAACTCACATATTTCAGGAAAAATCCCCGAAGGGCAAAACCTTTTATTTCACTATGAATTAAATCACAATTTACAATCACAATGAAATCTATAATGTGTTTACCTCGATAAACCAGCATAGACACGCAGTCTAGAGTCAGCAATGGAGACCACGCAGTGAATCCACATGGACCGCAGTTCAATCTTCAGCAAAGGAACACCCTCAAGTAATCCTCAATGACGCGCAATCAACAACCCAGTACCAAAAAAGGCACCTAAATCGATAACATAAAATTCTAGAAAAAATACATTTTAGGTTCCACAAAATTACCCACATAAAAGTAATTGGGATTGTGAACTGAAAACAAACTTTGAACCATTAAATTGAACCAAACAAATTCTCTCTCTCTCTCAAAAAGTTCTTTGAAAAAACTAATTTCTCCATGTTTAAAACTTCTGTCACCCCATTAAATAGAAATCATTGAGGCGGTGGCGTGGCTAATAAAAAAGAAGCGTTGCATGAACGAGATAGTTGTCGCTCGAATGATTGCCTGATCTCACTCGAATGAGACACGTGTTGCTCGAATGACACTGTGATCTCGCTTGAATGATCAACATCTCACTTGAACGATTCGAGCGTCAATACCGAGGTTCACCATCAGACTTAGAAAAATTCTTCAAATTTTTTTCCAACACAAACCTTTATGTATGAAACAATTTATAAAACCTTTTTATAAAAAACATTTATAAAAAAAATTTCATATTTAGAAAAACTTTTCTAATCTCTTATAAAAATATCCCAACACTTTTAATATGAAATGTAAATGGAACTTAAACATATTTTTACCAAAATCATCTTGTTGGACTTGAATGTTGAAGACCACTTGATATTCGGATCAGTCTTTTATATATTTAACCTTGTCCAATTCTTCGACAACTTGTAGAAGTATACAACATACAAAATTGTAATGGGACTCACAAGATAATAACCTTACAATGTATCATCTCCTACTAAAATAAATCCATCCCCAGATAACCATCGCATATATTCATCCTTTAAAATATGACAGTATTGGCATCTAGTCTATGTCCGTACCCCGAGTCGAAAACTCATTGTATCCCTAATTTAAGAAATACGTCAGTAACCAATCCTAAAATCTTCACAGTATTGTGCCTACTCTCGATAAGGTAACACTTCCTTATTCTTTCCAAACCTGTGGCTATAATCCATATGCCCTTATAAAATCTTACTACATTGGGTTTATAAAACTTCATCGAACCATCATTGGTCCTACACTACTATTTCTAAAATTCATATATGGACACATCTTGTCCATAAACCTTATCCATTATTAGTACAACAATAAAACACACGTCTATGATGCACAAGTCACATCGTCATTACTATTTCTAAAATTCATATGTGGACACATGTCCATAAACCTTATCCGTTATTAGTAAATCAATAAAACACACGTATATGATGCACAAGTCACATCATCCTCATACAGGTTTATGATTGAGTCATCGCCCATCATATTCCAAAATCACAAGACAACCCTACTCCCAGGTCCAACCACTCGCACATTATTCTCACCTAAATCATGGAAATTTTACCAACACAATAAATCTTGCCCACTCTGAGCGCGAAATGAATTTGATTCTCTTTAATCAAAATCTGTCCGCCCCAAAATCCTCATATCACATCAATATGTCGCTCTCTCTTAAGTGCATTAAATTTCCTAAGGTCATCATACTAACCCAAGTTTACATCGCCATCCATTTTACTATAACTAGAGCCAAAACATGACAATCCTCGTAATAGTTCTCAAAGTTATGGTGAACATCATTGTCTAACCATTCATTCTACACTTGGCCATTAACTCTAAATGGACCCACATAACTCAACACAAGCCCCGTAACTGGTTTGCCAATCCATACCTAGGTTAATGTCACACTCCAAAATATTTAATGCAAATAAATCTACCGCAAACCTAAGTATCCTAATGTAAATCTCTATAATCCTACACTCGGAACATATATGTACCCATCTACTCACGAGTGAATCAATATAAAGTACTATGTAAAAAGACAAGTCTACCATCCTCGGTGCACTAACAAAGTAGTATTAACAATTAAGTACTATGCACTAGTATCAAATTAAATATGCCTTACAAGCTCAACAATAATGAACGTATCCTCCACTACTTATGATGGTGTTATTCCCTCTCCAGGTGCAACGTGACACACATGCCCATACTGTAACCGCAATTATTGTCCTTGAGATGGGGCACGTAGCGCTGGTAACGCTGGCACTATCGCCACTGGTTGGGCCATCAACGACTAACATTACCCTTGGGGTGCCTAGTACCTTTGCTATCCCCCCCAGCACGGTGCCGCTCGATTTCCCTGAGGGTACTTCCTTACGATATGTACCTAAAATTTGTGGAGGGTACTTCCTGATGATGTTGGCCCTGCTGACCCTGCCTAAATCCCCCAAATCCCTGCCTGGAATCACCTGATCGGAACCGCTTTACAGGGTCCCCCTGATGGGAACTCTGCTCATGCTGGCGAGTCTGCCCTTGATATGTCAGTGCTCCACTAGCACCAGTACCCCCTGTCCTGCCCTGCGGGATGGACTCTCCTTCTTGCTTGCTTCCCTATAGATGGAAGCGGTAATCCTGATAGTGTAGTAAGGCAGCATTGAGTACGTCTGTGTAGGTACTCAGAGACATATTTCCTATAAGGTGCTGACGGATCCTCTAAGCTAACCCGTCCACAAATAATAGTATATTCTTACTCTTAGTGGGTGCCCCATCTGGCACTATAGTGAGAAGTCTTGTGAACTCCTCTTCATACTCAGCAACAGTAGAATTTTCCTACTTCAAGTTCAGTAACTTCCGCCTCATCTCAGTTTGCACGGCGAATGGAAAATATTTGTGGTCAAACCGCTCCCAGAATGATTGAATCGGGATAACATCCCTCTCCTACAAGGTGGGGGTGGACTCCCACCATTGCAAAGCGGACCCCACTAGCTTAAAGGAAGCCAACAATTGTTTCTGCACGTATGTGCACTCATACATATGCAGATGCCTTTGCATATCTTTCTTCCACTGGCTGACAATGATGATATCTGAACTACCTGAGAACTCAGGGGGATCCGCCTTCTGAAAGGCATCCCTAATTCGTTCCCAAACAGATGGAAACTGTGTCGGTACTGGCGCCACTGCCTGAACTTGGGATGGGGCCTGCTGTACTACCGCTAGTGCGACATTTACCGCCTGAGCAACGATGGCGGCTACCTCATTTACGTTCATCATTCCCTGAGCCGGAGCTACTGGCTGCTCGGCTTGGGCACGCCTATCCTTTGGGGCACGTCTCGGAGGCATCTGAAACGTGAAAAAATTTATTAGTCTACAGTTATTATCAAATCTTAAATAGCTGAAGACGTAATCGTAAAAGTAAGAATACAACAATCCTAAAATAGGGCTCTATAGCAAAAAATGCTAAGCTGAAAGCGAAATAAGCCGTACAGATCCTAAAGGACACTAGAACCTGATGCTCTGATACCACATGTGACAGCCCGCCTAATTAAATACCGGGTGATTAGTCATTTATTAAATTATAACCAAGGTAAATGGTTTGTTCATTCTCAGCATCACTATCGCAAAAATAACTTTTCCAATTTAACACCCTAATTAATTAAGCTAAGTGACAAAACCATTTTGTTAGACTTAAATTTCCCAATTTTATTCAAAAACCAATATTTAAAACCTTTGATAATTAACAGCTTAAGAGTCACACAATAATAACAAGGATATAAATGATCATTCAAGAATTTAACTATCAATAGTAAATCCCAACTTCAAACCACCAAAGAAAAACATTCTAATAGTAACAAATCCCAAAGTAAAACTACTGAAAGTAAATGAATTACAATCCATCACAAAAACCAACTGAATAATGAAAAGGGCGACACATGCCCAACAAGATAAACTAGAACTAGAAGTGGAATCAACAATGAGGTTGTCTAAGCAAGAGGCCTGCAACTCCCACCTAAGCTGCAGCGCGTTCCCTACGGAGGATCCTATGCAAGACGCCCTTGTGGCTGGACACCTGTAATATATATATACAAGAGAGAAGAGAAAACAGGAGACGGGTCAGAGCCCGATTGTAAAAACAGTTTAAAATTAGTTTAGCAAGTATTTGAATTGCTACCGGCTAATGCAACTAACATATTAGTGCGACACTCCGTTGAGAAATTCTCACCTCTCTTCTAATGTGCACACCTATCGCACTAATACTTCCCAACAGTTAACTTATTTTATCTTAAGTTGCTCGTGAGGTTTCAAACTGACAATTTCAAATGTTTAAGGGGTTAATTTTATTTAAAAGCAAAGTTCTCAACTAAACCTTATTTAATAATAAAGTTTCTCAGTAATATAACATGCTTTTCAAACACTTATACCCAAATTGAATTAATTATTCATTCCTTACATACCATAATCACAGCAGGTAGTTCCCAATTTCCAGATTTAAATATATATATTAAATACTCATATAATATATATATATTCTAACCGCACCCCACATAAAATCTATGGTGCGGGCATACTCTGCTATCCAATCCCCGTATCACTCGTACTAAGGGAAAAACTTGTTCGGAATCACTCTCGAACTGTATTAACACAAAACACATACAAAATGAGGCGAAGCATAGCTCCAAGTCACTAAGAGGATAACACATACCCCCACGTCTCTTAGGACCGTCTGACTATCGATCCGATAGCCTGTACCAAGGATTTATATCTTTTAGGGTATGAGCCAATATCCCCCATAAAGGACCCATCGAGATAGGACTGTCCCAGCGCGGTAACCTCCGGGATAGCAAGTTGCGTGGGCATGATTTTTACACGTATATAGTATATGCATAAACACTGTCATATATATATATACTACTATTACCATATCCAATTTTAGGTACACTCTCACGACCCATAATTATGATATTTATCCTTATTACTCGTTAATTAGTTATCACGTATAACGGTTTGTCTCTTATTTGAATTTGTTGGATTATTCCAACTTATTAAGTGACACTCGCGGATTCCTATCCTCCTAAGTGTAATTTCAATAGGTACTCATTTATTTTACCACGTAACCTCCTTACGAGTCTCACCCTTTAACACATATTCCCATTGTCCCTTATGTGTAAAACATCCACGTGAAAGATAAATCTCGCCTTACGTTAAAGGTTCCATATTTTTAATAAGTCATACTGGTCTTCTTTATATCCCAAAATGCTCTGACATTAATATCCAAGAATGTCTAATAATTTAAGTTGGACCAACCTATAAAAAGGGAATATGAGTTAAGCAGGAGGGGTGATTTGATCTAAGGCAGATGCTCGATCGATCGAAGCTCTAAGGTCGATCGATCGATCAAGTAGGTATGGCAAATCTGCAGAATTTTCAGTTACAGGTTCTCTCTTCCAACATCATCCAAAACGATATATTTTACTTCCAAACTCCAAATAATTTATAGTACAAGTATATTGACCTCAAATAAATGATTTTCTACGTCAAGCATGCGGATTTTCATCAAGAAAAATGAATTAAAAGTCCATAATCCGTCAAAACATCAAGAACCCTAATATTTCTTTTGTTTGGTTTCTTTCCATCCTTTTACCAGATTTCATACTCTTTAATTACTGAAATTTCGTGGTTCATCTTCTACACATGAATTGGGTTTCCAGAATACATCAATTACTCATACAACATGCGAATTCAAATCTCCAAAACAGGTCTTTCTTTCACAAACAATAGTCCTAATCAATCCTAGGCAAATAATATTGGAGCATTAACTGAAATAGAGCAAAATAGATACTTGCCTAGGAATTGTTTTTTCAGATTTTTGGAGATTTTAGTGTGATTGTGATCCTCGTTGCACGATCTATCATTTGGTGACGACGTCGGTGGAAACGGTGGAGTTCTTGGCCTAGAACTCCTTGGAAAACCTCTCCACTTCCTCTCTTATAGTCGTCTTTTGTTTATGGTGTTTCTAACCCTAGAAGGTGACTCTTCTCATCTGATATGCCCTTAGAATTTTCGTGGGTTTTCACGCCTAAAAATGTAAAATGTCCAAAACGCCCTCCCGGGGTGTTAGTTAAGCCTAAAAATGCCCCGAGACCCAAACTAAACCCCCGGGTACATTATTTTGAATATCTCGACCCTTTCGAACACTTTGGCGCACTCGAAATGACCATACGGGTGAGTTATAATTTATTCACTTTTATTAATCAAAATTTAGTCCCGACAAGACACGAGCGCGTCCCGACTTAAATTTCCAAAATTATCATTTTATTCACTCGTGACATTTAATTGAACCAATTTTATATATCACTTTGCTCATTAGTAATATTCAACAAGTTTCCAATAATTACTAACTCTCGTCACGTTAGTAATTAAAAATAATTAATTCTCGAATTTATATTAAATTAATAATTCACATCAAATTAAATAAATCCCCAAATTTATAAAGCATAAAAATACGGGGTATTACATGCTTCCCCCCTAATAACGGAATTTTGTCCCGAAATTCGAAAAATAAGGCATACCTGGTAAGAATAAATCTGGGTATTTTGAGCACATATCTGCCTCGCGCTCCCAGGTGAATTCCTCCACATTATGATGCTCCCACTGGACCCGTAGAAGTGGAACTACATTCGACCTCAATCTCCTTTCGCTATGGTCTAGGATAGTCACTGGTCTTTCCTCGTAAGAGTTTTCGGGCTGTAAGTCAATCTCCTCAATCGCAATATGGGTACGGGCCATGTCATCCCGAAGGTATCGTCTCAACGACGAGATGTGGAATACATCGTGAATGCGATGTAAATGCTCTGGCAGCCCCAATCTGTATGCTACCAGCCCAATCCTCTCGATGATGGGAAATGGTACCACGTACCTCGGGGCCAATTTCCCTTTCTTCCTGAATCTCATCACTCCTTTCATAGGAGATACACGTAGTAATACTTGGTCCCCCACGTTAAACTCTCGAAAGAACCGTTTTGCATCGGCATAGCTTTTTTGCCTGTCCTGGGCTACCCGAATGCGACTCCTAATAATCTTAATCCTCGTGGAGGTTTCCTGAATCACCTCTGGTCCGAGCAACTTGTTATCCCCCACCTCTAGCCAGCATGTTGGGGAATGAAAAGGCTTGCCATACAAAGCCTCGAATGGAGCCATGCCAATCATGAACTGATAAGAGTTATTATAAGCGAACTCTACCAGTGGAAGACGTGGCTCCCAACCTTCCCCAAAATCAAGGACACACATGCGTAGCATATCCTCCAACATCTGATTAGTACGCTCTGTTTGTCCATCTGTCTGTGGGTGATAAGCTGAACTCAACCTCAACTCTATACCCATGGCCTCCTGAAAGCTCTCCCAAAAACGTGACACGAAGATCTTAATCTCTATCTGACACAATATTCAGGGGCACCCCATGAAATCTGACAAAATATTAGCAATGAACAACTGAGCATACTGACCTGTGGTATAGTCTGATCGTACCGATAGAAAATGATCCACCTTGGTCAAACGGTCCACAATCACCTAGATGGAGTCGTGGCCCCGCTGTGATGTAGGCAACCCAGTAATAAAATCCATAGAAATACTCTCCCACTTCCACGCGGGTATTTCCAATGGTTGAAGCAACTTGATGGTTTCTGGTGGTCCACTTTTACCAGCTGGCAGGTAGAATACTTGGACATGAACTCAGCAATGTCCTTTTTCATCCCACTCCACCAGTATTGTCACCTCATATCCCGGTACATCTTATCTCCCCCAGGATGCACCGTAAATCGTGACTCGTGAGACTGGGTCATCACTGCATAATGTAAGTCTGCTCCCCCTAGGACCACCAATCTCCCATTAAACCTCAAACCCCCATCAGAACTAACAGAATAGGATTCAATGCCCTCAGCTAAAAGTCGTACAATCTGCTCCTGGCAAAATGAGTCTGTGGTCTGCGCCTGTATTACCCTTGTAACAATATCGGGTGTCACTGTCATGATAGATATGAAGGAACGGGCTACTACGTCCTGGTGACCCAACTCTTTCCACTTTGCTTTCTAGATGTTCGCTACATCGTCTATCGACCTACGGCTCAACGCATCGGCAACCACGTTGGCCTTTCCCGGATGGTATTATATGTCTAACTGATAGTCCTTCACAAACTCTAACCACCTGCGCTGACACATATTCAACTCTCGCTGAGTGAACAGGTACTGCAGTGACTTGTGGTCTGTGAACAAGCGAAATTTCTCCCCCAATAAGTAGTGTCTCCATATCCTCAATGCAAAGACCACCGCTACTAACTCTAGGTCGTGTGTGGGGTAATTCTTCTCGTGCGGCTTAAGCTTGCGGGAGGCAAAAGCTATAGCCTTCTCCTCCTATTGAAGTACTCCCCTAAGTCCCTGTAAAAAGGCATCGGTGTAAACCAGATACTCCATGCCCGGCTTAGGTAAAGCAAGGACCAGTGCTGAAGTAAGCTTGTCTTTTAGCTCGTCGAAAGCCAATTGACAAGCATCGTCCCAAACATATGGTACCCCCTTGCGAGTCAGGTTCGTCAATGGACCCGCTATTTTGGAAAACCCCCGAATAAATCTCCTGTAGTATCCGGATAATCCCAAGAAACTACGTACTTCCGTTGGTGTCGTGGGCTGTCCCCACTCCCTCATCGTTGACACTTTACTCGGGTCAACTGCTATCCCCTGTTCAGAAACAACATGCCCCAAGAACTGCACTTCCCGTAACTATAACCCGCACTTCTCGTACTTAGCATACAACTGATGCTCTCGTAGAGTCTAAAGAACCTGCCTCAAGTGCTCGACATGCTCTTACTCGGTGTGTGAATATATCAAGATGCCATCTATGAAGACGATGACAAACTGATCCAAGAACTCTCTGAACACTCGGTTCATCAAGTCCATGAATACGACTGGAGCATTTGTGAGTCCAAATGGCATCACTCTGAACTCATAGGACCCATATCTCGTCAAGAAAGCAGTCTTTGAAACATCCTGCTCCCTAATACGTAGCTGATGGTATCCTGACCTCAGATTTATCTTTAAAAAGAAAGTTTCTCTCCTCAGCTGGTCGAACAGATCATCGATTCGAGGCAACGGATACTTGTTCCGTATCTTGACCTTGTTCAGTTCCCGGTAGACCACACATAGCCTCAGTGAACCATCTATCTTTTTCACAAACATCACTGGAGCGCCCCAAGGTGAGGTACTCCTACGAATGAAACCCTGGACTAACAATTGCTCTATCTGATCCCGTAACTCACGCATTTCCGTCGAAGCCATACGGTATGGAAAACGTGCTATCGGTCGAGTATTCGGTAATAAATCTATAATAAAATCTATCTCTCAACTGGGGAGTAGGCCTGGTATCTCCTCAAAACATCGGAATACTGACGAATAACTGGGATCGAGTCTAAGGTAATCACGACCTCCTTAGAGGTATACTCCTCTATGTAATATAAATGAGCGGTCGAGCCTCCCTCTGGGAGAGGCATCGCCACTACAAACATCTCTTTCCCCGAATGGCAAAGATAATACTGCCACCGAAACAATCTATCATGGCTCTGTAAGTCGCGAGCCAATCCATACCAATAATAACGTCGTGCTCATGCATATCTAAGACTAATATGTCTGCTGGTAATACCAAATTACCAATCTCTACTCCCACACCCCGGCATATAAAGAAAATTAATGATCCATCTCCTAGTGGTGAGTCTACACACGTTACAGTGCTCTCTGCTGTTGCTAATACCCTAAAAGCCTTCGCAAAATGGGTAGCTATAAAAACAGTGTGTCACTCCAGTATCAAATAAAACCTGACCCATAGTACCATGGATAGGAAACATACCCTCAATCGCGGGTGGTGCCTATGGAGCTGCTACCTGGTGGACGTTATAGACACGTCCGTACTGTAACTACCCCTGCTGTACTAGAGCGACTGGAATAGCTGGTAGAGCTGGTACCTAAGCTGGTGCTAGGAGGGAGATTAGAAAGAGTGGCCTTTGTGGTTCATTATGGGCACCCTGCTGTTGTGGGACCCTATAACCCTATGGACAATCCTAGTGCTTGTGGCCATTTTTACCACACCCGAAGCATCGGCCCTTAAAATTTCCTCCCCTCTGTCCCTTCTGATTACGGCCCTGCTGGCCGTTACCACCCCGCCATTGGTCCTGCTGAAATCGCTGTTGGCCCTGATGGCCTTACTTCTGCCCTTGCGGCTAACGATGTTGGCCCTGCTGACCCTGCATAAATCCCCCAAATCCCTGCCTGGAATCACCTGATTGAAACCGCTTGGTAGGGTCCCCCTGATGGGAACTCTGCTCAAGCTGGCGAGTCTGCCCTTGAGATGTCAGTGCTCCACTAGCACCATTACCCCCTGTCCTTCCCTGCTGGCTGGACTCTCCTGCTTACTTGCTTCCCTACAGATGGAAGTGATGATCCTGACAGTGTAGTATGGCAGCATTGAGTATGTCTGTGTAGGTACTCAGAGACAGATTTTCTATAACGTGCTGACGGATCCTCCAAGCTAACCCGTCCACAAATAATAGTATCTTCTTACTCTCAGTGGGTGCCTCATCTGGCACTATAGTGAGAAGCCTTGTGAACTCCTCTTCATACTCAGCAACAGTAGAATTTTCCTGCTTTAAGTTCAGTAACTTCTGCCTCATCTCAGTTTGCACGACGGATAGAAAATATTTGCGGTCAAACCGCTCCCAGAATGATTGAATCGGGATAACATCCCTCTCCTCCAAGGTGGGGGTGGACTCCCACCATTGCAAAGCGGCCCCCACTAGCTTAAAGGAAGCCAACAACTGTTTTTGCACGTCTGTGCACTCATACATACGCAGATGCCTCTGCATATCTTTCTTCCACTGGCTGACAATGATGATATCTGAACTACCTGAGAACTCAGGGGGATGCGCCTTCTGAAAGGCATCCCTAACTCGTTCCCATACAGATGGAAGCTGTGTCAGTACTGGCACCACTGCCTAAACTTGGGATGGGGCTTGCGGTACTACCACTAGTGCTGCATTCACCGCCTGAGCAACGATGGCGGCTACCTCATTTGCGTTCATCATTCCCTGAGCCGGAGCTACTGGCTGCTCGGCTTGGGCACGCCTATCCTTTGGGGCACATCTCGAAGGCATCTGAAACGTGAAGAAATTTATGAGTCCACAGTTATTATCAAATCTTAAATAGCTGAAGACGTAATCGTAAAAGCAAGAATACAATAATCCTAAAATTGGGTTGTATAGCAAAAAATGCTAAGCTGAAAGCGAAATAAGCCGTACAGATCCTAAAGGACACTAGAGCCTGATGCTCTGATACCACCTGTGACACCCCGCATAATTAAATACCGGGTGATTAGTCATTTATTAAATTATAACCAAGGTGAACGGTTGGTTCATTCTCAGCATAACTGTCACAAAAATAATTTTTCCAATTTAACACCCTAATTAATTAAGCTAAGTGACAAAACCATTTTGTTAGACTTAAATTTCCCAATTTTATTCAAAAACCAATATTTAAAACCTTTGATAATTAACAACTTAAGAGTCACACAATAATAACAAGGATATAAATGATCATTCAAGAATTTAACTATCAATAGTAAATCCCAACTTCAAACCACCAAAGAAAAACATTCTAATAGTAACAAATCCCAAAGTAAAACTGCTGAAAGTAAATGAATTACAATCCATCACAAAAACCAAATGAATAATTAAAAGGGCAACACATGCCCAACTAGATAAAATAGAACTATAAGTGGAATCAACAATGAGGTCGTCTAAGCAAGAGGCCTGCAACTCCCACCTAAGCTGCAGCGCGTTCCCTACGGAGGATCCTATGCAAGACGCCCCTGTGGCTGGGCACCTGTAATATATATATATATATATATATATATATATATATACAAGAGAGAAGAGAAAACAGGAGACGGGTCAGAGCCTGATTGTAAAAACAGTTTAAAATTAGTTTAGCAAGTATTTGAATTGCTACCAGCTAATGCAACTAATATATTAGTGCGACACTCCCTTGAGAAATTCTCACCTCTCTTCTAATGTGCACACCTATCGCACTAATACTTCCCAACAGTTAACTTATTTTATCTTAAGTTGCTCGTGAGGTTTCAAACCGACAATTTCAAATGTTTAAGGGGTTAATTTTATTTAAAAGAAAAGTTCTCAACTAAACCTTATTTAATAATAAAGTTTCTCAGTAATATAACATGCTTTTCAAACACTTATACCCAAATTGAATTAATTATTCATTCCTTACATACCATAATCACAGCAGGTAGTTCCTAATTTCCAGATTTAAATATATATATTAAATACTCATATAATATATATATATATATATATATATTCTAACCGCACCCCACATAAAATCTATGGTGCGGGCATACTCTGCTATCCAATCCCCGTATCACTCGTACTAAGGGAAAAACTTGTTCGGAATCACTCTCGAACTGTATTAACACAAAACACATACAAAATGAGGCGAAGCATAGCTCCAAGTCACTAAGAGGATAACACATACCCCCACGTCTCTTAGGACCGTCTGACTATCGATCCGATAGCCTGTACCTAGGATTTCTATCTTTTAGGGTACGAGCCAATATCCCCCATAAAGGACCTATCGAGATAGGACTGTCCCAGCGCGGTAACCTCAGGGATAGCAAGTTGCGTGGGCATGATTTTTACACGTATATAGTATATGCATAAACACTGTCATATATATATACTACTATTACCATATCCAATTTTATTTACACTCTCACGATACATAATTATGATATTTATCCTTATTACTCGTTAATTAGTTATCACGTATAATAGTTTGTTTCTTATTTGAATTAGTGGGATTATTCCAACTTATTAAGTGACACTCGCGGATTCCTATCCTCCTAAGTGTAATTTCAGTAGGCACTCATTTATTTTACCACATAACCTCCTTACGAGTCTCACCCTTTAACACATATTCCCATTGTCCCTTATGTGTAAAACATCCCCGTGAATGATAAATCTCGCCTTACGTTAAAGGTTCCATATTTTTAATAAGTCCTACTGGTCTTCTTTATATCCCAAAATGCTTTAACATTAATGTTGATGTAAAAAAATAGATTGCTTCTAATTATTTAATCACAGATAGATATAAATGAGACAAAGAATTTTAAAGTGGTTCAGCCTTATAAGAATGGCCTACGTCCACTGTTTTCTATTATTTCCAAGTATTTTTTGAGTTCTCGATTTGTAATTCTATCAAGAAAATTCGGTCCCCTTGAATGAGGGTGATACAATGTATTTATAGCCCTTAGGCTGTACATGTGAAAGGGTAAACAATTAATGCCCTTTAAGAGTATACGTCTGTATGATTAGAATTCAATGAATAGTTGAACTGTTGATTATCTGGCAATCAATGCTGTGGCCGAGATGCAGCTCGGACAGTCTTAGTTGCTTGTCGTTCAGGAGTTCCTCGGAGTGTTGAAGTTCCTCAGAGTGTTGGAGTTCCTCGGAGTACACTTGCTGCTCGGAGTGAGTATGACTTGGTTGGGGAAATAGACTTCCTCATTGCTATTATGCCACGTAGATCGACACATGTCTTCTTATGATTCGTCTATATCAGCATGGTAATTTTGGTATCAACAGAAGCCCCCAATGTTTCATATTTCGAACTTTGAGGAATATGGAACATTATTTCTCGGTATATGGCAATATTAAATGACCTTCCTGGTTTTTAGGAGCATTTTCTCCGTATTCGAATGTCCTTCCAAATTCGCAGAATCCGCTTTTTGAATTTTTATAAGCGCTTCGATCCTCGCGCACTTTTTGTCCTTTTAGCCGCTGGTAGCGTAATAGTTTCTTTTTTGTAATCATTTCTTTCGCCATTTCCCAAGGCAAAGTATTTAAGCTTCATAGGCAATCCCATCGTCTTCTACCTTTTCCAATTTCTGCTTTCGAGTTTTCTCTTTCTTGTGCGTTCATCCTTTTCTTCGTTCGTTGTCAACAGATCTCCTTTTCTTCCTGTAAGATCTTCTTCCTTCTTAATATATGCCCTGATGGGATCCATCCAAGATGGTCTCAAATCAAGGGTAAAAAAATTCATCGTCAGATCTTCATCTATACTCCGACCAACTAAAACTTCAATTGGGATTGTTCTTCATAGCTCGGTACGAGTAGCTGATGCTAATCGAGCTAAGGCGTCTACTCTCACATTCTCCATTCTTGGTATTCTGACCAGCTGAATAGCAACAAATTCTGATACCAACTCCATCACCTTTGCATGATACCTAAAAATTGATTCTCCTTTGGCTGCATATATTCCCAACATTTGATTTACTATCAATTGAGAATCACTGAAGACAATAACCTGCTGCGCCTCCATAATTTTTGCCAAATTAAGACCTGCAATCATGGCCTCATACTCAACCTCATTATTGGAAGCTTTGAATTGGAATCGTAGGGCATATTCCATGTCGACCTCGTCCGGGCTGTTCAAAACGATCCCTACCCCACAGCCTGTTGTACAAGATGAGCCATCTACATATAGCCTCCATATAGGTGTCTCATCTTCAAATTTCTGATCTGACAGAGTTCCTCGGTGAAATATTTGTTACTTCCTTTCATCCTCCCCTGATATTTCTTGCTCCTCGTCGATCATCTTTTCTTGCCCTTTTACCAACCGGAGTTGGTCTGAGCTCGAAATTGATGATCCTGTAACATCCACTCGCCCTTTTACCAACTGGAGTTGGTCTGAGCTTGTGTCTGTTGATTATGTAACATCCACAGGTTAATCAGCGAGCAACTTTTGCTTCTCGGGGGTATCAGGATAGGTGAACTCTACTATAAAATCTGCTACAGCCTGCCCTTTTATCGATGATCTAGGTTCATAAACTATATCATATTCACCGAGATCTCTTGCCCAGTACATCAGTCTCCCTAATTTTTCTGGCTTATGAAGGACTTGTCTCAACGGCATGTCGGTATACACGACGATGGTATGGGCCTGGAAATATGGCCTCATTCTTCTACTTGCCTCAATTAATGCCAACGCCAATTTTTCCAGCTTTGGGTACCTGATCTCTGCACCTCGGAAAGCCTTACTTGTGTAATATATTGGCTTCTGGACTCCATTCTCCATTCTGATCAATGCCGAGCTGACTGCATTCTTTGATACTGCCAGGTACAAGTACAACTTTTCTCCCATTACTGGCCTGGACAACAGTGGAGGTGCTCCCAGATATTTCTTCAAGTCTTGAAAGGCTTTTTCACATTCATCATTCCACTCGAAAGTTTTTCGAAGTGTTTTGAAGAATGGGAGGCATCTATCAGTTGCTCGGGATACAAATCTGTTGAGCGCTGCAACTCGTCCCGTAAGACTCTGCACCTCTTTCTTCGTCGTTGGAGATCGCAACCCTAAAAGAACTTTGATCTTATCTGGATTCGCCTCAATGCCTCGCTGGTTGACGATGTACCCGAGGAACATTCCTTCTCGTACTCCAAAGGTGCACTTTGTCGGGTTGAGCTTCATTTGGTATTTATCCAGTTGATCAAAGGTCTGACCTAAGTCAACTAGATGATCAGCAGCTTTCTTGCTCTTTGTCAGCATATCATCTACATAGACTTCCATATTGCAACTGATTTGTTTGGCAAATACCTTGTTCATCAGCCGCTGGTATGTCGCTCCTGCATTTTTCAAACCAAAAGGCATAACATTATAACAATAAGTTCCCCTAGGGGTAATAAAAGAAGTACGTTCCCTGTCTTCAGGTTTCATTTTGATCTGGTTGTAGCCAGAGTAAGCATCCATGAAGCTGAGCAGCTCATGTCCCGAGGTAGCATCCACTAGTTGATCAATTCTGGGAAATGGAAAGTGATCCTTTGGGCATGCCTTGTTGAGATCGGTGAAATCAACACACATTCTCCATTTATTGTTTTTCTTCTTTACCATCACCACATTTGCTAACCAGTCTGGATATTTCACATCTTCAATGAATTGGGTTTTCTGGAGCTCCTCGACCTCCTTTTGTATAGCTTGATTCTTCTCGGGACTAAATACTCTTCTTCTCTGCTTTACAGGCTTGATCTCCTTATTCGCATTGAGCTCATGACATAAGAAGTTTGGATCTATTCCTGGCATGTCTTCATGACTCCATGCAAAAGTTTTCTTTCTGTTTCTCAAGAAAGTTATCAACTCCTATTTTATGGAAGCATCCAACGACGAACCTATCTGAGTTGTTCGTTCAGGGTGTTCATCGTCCAGAATAACATTTTCTGTAGATTCCACCACCTGTCCTTTTACAAGTTGGGATTCATCTCTGGGATCCAGTGTTTCAATTTCTGTACCTTCATCCACCTGGTAGGTAGTAGTCTTTTTCCTTGATTCTTCAAGCTCCTCTTGCTCGGCAGATGAATAATAGCATCCCCGAGCTACCTTTTGATCACCTTTCACAACTCCTACTCCAAAATTTGTTGGGAATTTTAAGCGCTGATGTACTGTAGATGGAACTGCTTCAAACTTATTCAAACCAACTCTTCCCATGATGATATTGTAAGCTTACTGCACATTCTTATCCATCACAAAGAAGCGTATTATTTCTGTTCGACAAGCAGGCCAAGTTCCAATGAATATATCCAACTTGATCGTCCCAAGTGGAAAAACTTTCTCGCCAGCAAAACCCAGGAGAGGTCTGTGATAAGGCTCCAATTGAGATAATTTTAAATTTAAACTGTCAAAGCATGAGTAGAACATGATGTCTGCCGAACTACCATTATCTACCAGAACCCTTGAAATCACTACTTCTTTCATCCTCATTTTGATCATCAAAGGATCGTCGTGAGGGTAAAGAACACCTGCAAGGTCGTTTTTTGAAAAACCAATGACCAGCTTCTCTTTGTTTATCTTCCTCGGGAGATCCTCTTCAGCCAAATTTATCCGTTGAATGTATGAGCAATCCTGAGCCTCACCGAGGTAAGCTTTTCTTTCTGCAGTAAGATCTCCTCCTCCTGCATCTCCGCCTGTAATAACATTACAATCAAATGTTCCAAAACATATTGAAAATACCTCGCGTTCTGGTTGCCTTGGACTTTTGGGAAGATCGGGGTCATCCTCTGTATCATCTTCATGATCCCTTTTCTTGTTTTCTTCTGTCCGACGAGGAGATCTAGACCTCTCTCTTGCTCGATTTTCATTTCCTCTTTCATTTCTACGATAAACATACTTTGACAACTTTCCTCGTCTAATGAGCGTTTCAATCTCATTCTGGAGGGCTATGCAATTTTTAGTCATATGACCATGATCCTTATGAAAATCGCAATATTTATCTTTATTTCTTTCGTCAGGGTCCAACCTCAGTTTCTTTGGCCACCTTACTTCCTCGTTATTCTTGATTTCTTCCAAGACATGATTAATACCCATTTTCAAAGGAGTATAATTATAGAATTTCTTCAGGACTTCCCATGACGACTTATCATTCTTGGAATGCTTGTCACCGCCATTGCCCTTATGTTCTTTCTTCTTAGATTTGTCGACTTCCACCTTGGTTTTTTTATCCATATTCTTCTTCGCCACCACAGCCTCCTCAGCATTTATGATTTTTTCCGCTTTTGCCATCAACTCTGACATAATTGCAGGTGGATCTTTGGCCAAAGTGTAATCAATTTGTTAGGCAAAAACCCACTCATCAAGGCGGTGATCGCTGTCTTTTCTTCATAATCTATAACTTCCAGTTTCTCGTTATTGAAATGAGTTATGTAATCTCTAGTGCTCTCACCAGATTTTTGTCTAACACTTAACAAGTGTGCTACCCGTTTTACTAGCTTTGCTCCAAAATAGAAATTGCCGATGAACAACTCGGCCAATTGAAAGAAAGTTGAAATCTTACCCCGAGGAAGATTGTTGTACCATATCTGGGCAGATCCAGTAAGAGTTCCTGAGAATGCTCTGCATCTCATCTCATCGGGGACAGCATAGATATCGGCAGCAGCTTGATATTGCTCTATATGCAGAACAGGATCTGTCTTTCCATCATATTTGGGGGTTACCACAGGGGCTTTAAACTTTGACGGGGTAGGAAAATCCACAATGTCCCGGACAAAAGGTGTCCCTTTAAAAAAAGTTCGTTGTAGGGGATTCTTCGCCTTAGCCATTTCTCCCAATCTATCCTCCAACCGCTGAATGGAACCTTTCCACGCATCATTTCCTTCCTCGGGCTTATTAGTTCGAGCAATTGATTGTTCTAACGTGGCCTCCTGAGATCTATCTTGACTATCAACTGGTCGTGATTGTGCTGATCCTTCTCTTAGATCTGATGGTTGTTGAAAACTCCTCGACATGGTTTTAGGTGGACTCCTATTCCTCCTAGGGCCTCATCGACTGAAAGGAGACACCCTGCTCAGTCTTTCCAAGGCACTGGTTCTCTCTAGAGAGAGAGTAATAGGTTGCTCAGTATCTGTGGCCCGTATTGATGAAGTTCGCCCAGGTTGATAAGAGAAATCATCAGATTCCTCATTACGATACGCATCTGTACGCCTGGATCGTGAAGAAAGTAAATAGGTTTGCCTCTGACCACTTTGCTGTCCCGAATGCGCAGGTGCACCGCCATGAAGGGTTTGTATGAGTTGCCGCATTGTTTCTTGCATGGCGGTTTGTCCTTGAGCCAGATTCGTCATAATTCCTGCCAGATCTGGAGGTGCAGAGGGATTTGGAAGATTTCCAGCATTTCCAGTGTTTCGATTACTGCATTCCGGATTATCTGCCATTGATGATGAATGATTTTTGGTGAAAAATGATAACAACAGTCGTTTCCCACAGACGGTGCCAATCTGTTGATGTAAAAAATTAGATTGCTTCTAATTATTTAATCACAGATAAATATAAATGAGACAAGGAATTTTAAAGTGGTTCAGCCTTATAAGAATGGCCTACGTCCACTGTTTTCTGTTATTGCCAATTGTTTTTGGAGTTCTCGATCTGTAATTCTATCAAGAAAATCCGATCCCCTTGAATGAGGGTGATACAATGTATTTATAGACCTTAGGCTGTACATGTGAAAGGGTAAACAATTAATGCCCTTTAAGAGTATACGTCTGTATGATTAGCATTCAATGAATAGTTGAACTGTTGATTATCTCGCAATCAATGCTGTGGCCGAGATGCAGCTCGAACCGTCTTAGTTGCTTGTCGTTCAGGAGTTCCTCGGAGTGTTGAAGTTCCTCGGAGTGTTAGAGTTCCTCGGAGTACACTTGCTTCTCGGAGTGAGTATGACTTGGTTGGGGAAATAGACTTCCTCGTTGCTATTGTGCCACGTAGATCGACACATGTCTTCTTATGATTCGTCTATATCAGCATGGTAATTTTGGTATCAACAATTAATATCCAAGAATGTCTAATCATTTAAGTTGAAACAACCTATAAAAAGGGAATATGAGTTATGCAGGAGGGTTCGATCGATCTATGGAAGATGCTCGATCGATCGAAGCATCGATCGATCAAAGCACTAAGGTCGATCGATCGATCAAGCAGGTATGGCAAATCTGCAGAATTTCCAGTTACGGGTTCTCTCTTCCAACATCATCCAAAACGATATATTTTACTTCCAAACTCCAAATAATATATACTACAAGTATATTGACCTCAAATAAATGATGTCCTACGTCTAGCATGTGGATTTTCATCAAGAAAAACGAATTAAAAGGGCATAATCCGTCAAAACATCAAGAACCCTAATATTTCTTTTGTTTGGTTTCTTTCCATCCTTTTACCAGATTTTATACTCTTTAATTACTCAAATTTCTTGGTTCATCCTCTACATATGAATTGGGTTTCCAGAATACATCAATTACTCATACAACGTGCGAATTCAAATCTCCAAAATAGGTCTTTCTTTCACAAACAATAGTCCTAATCAATCCTAAACTAATAATATTGGAGCATTAACTGAAATAGAGCAAGGTAGATACTTGCCTGGGAATTTTCGGTTCAGATTTGTGGAGATTTTGGTGTGGTTTTGATCCTCGTTGCACGATCTATCGTTTGGCGGCGACGGCGGTGCAAACGGTGGAGTTCTTGGCCTAGAACTCCTTGGAAAACCTCTCCTCTTCCTCTCCTATAGCCGTCTTTTGTTTATGGTGTTTCTAAACCTAGAAGGTGACTCTTGTCATATGATATGCCCTTAGAATTTTCGTGGGTTTTCAGGCCTAAAAATGTAAAATGTCCAAAACGCCCTCCTGGGGTGTTAATTAAGCCTAAAAACGCCCTAGACCCAAACTAAACCCCCGGGTACATTATTTTGACTATCTCGACCCTTCCGGACACTTTGGTACACTCGAAATGACCATACGGGTGACTTATAATTTATTCACTTTTATTAATCAAAATTTAGTCCCGACACGACATGGGCGCGTCCCGACTTAAATTTCCAAAATTGTCATTTTATTCACTCATGACATTTAATAGAACCTATTTTATATATTACTTTGCTCATTAGTAATATTCAACAAGTTTCCAATAATTACTAACTCTCGTCACGTTAGTAATTAAAAATAATTAATTCCCGGATTTATATTAAATTAATAATTCACATCAAATTAAATAAATCCCCAAATTTATAAAGCATAAAAATACGGGGTATTACAAAACTATCTAAGTAACTCCGAACTATTTTTTGGGAAAACTCATTTCTTTAAATCAAACAGATTAACCACAAGATGTGTTTAATAAAAATATGTACGAGATATGTTCAAGATTATATAACTAGTTTTGAAAAACAAAACTAAAACAGTTTAAATCAATTTAAATCATCACACCAACAAGAATGAGATGAGGTGATATATAAAGATTAAGTATACACAGTTTTTAACGTGGTAAAACCTCACCCAACTGAGGAAACATCCACGGTGAGTTCTAAGTCACAAACCAAAAATTCACTAAAACAAAATATACAAGTTACTAGCTATTTAACACACATGCAAACAAAACAGACCTATACAAGTTTAGAATATGTACCCACTGGTTTGATTCTAACTTCTCTGTAGTTCTGATGTTGTTGTGGCTTTCTCAGCTTGCTAACTTCTCAATACTTTATTCCAGCTTTACATCGACTCTTGATATTTCAAGATCTTTTAGCCAACACTTATTGTGTTGTAGTGTGACTAGTGTTTGTGACAGTGTTCTAACACATGCATGCACACACGCACACTTATTTATACAAACAAGTCCTATCAAATTACAGAAATATCTAAATAGTTAGGGTTTTTCAATTTCTCTCTTCTTTAGAAACAAAACACTTTCTTGATCTTTCAAACTAATCCAGAATCCAAGGTTACCTTGCTCAGAAGACGGCCAAGGTCTTAAACAATTTCAGAGGGGTTTTGAAAATATTTTTTAAAATTGTAAATCACTAATTGCGATTCCAACTAGATTAGAAGTCTTGTTTCGTAAGAACTAGAAATAGAAAATGAATTTGTTGATTTTTGAGTTGTTAAAAACATTTATAGAAGAAAATAATCAACAAATATAATTTCTCAAGATGAGAAATGAACTAATGCAGATCTAAGAGATATATGACATAAAATAGCAAGATCTACAGTTTCTATAAAAAGAAATAGAGATCAAACTTAAAATGTCTACGTTAGTTAGAAGATCTTAAACACAAAGGATTTAAACCACAAACAAGCTTCAAACCATCTCCAAAACAACTCTCAAACACTCAGGTTTGATTTTGGTTTTAAACAAATTTTTGATTTAAAATGAGTTTAGGGTTTGAGCAGTTTTAGGGTTTTCTCTCTCTGGTTTCTCTCTATGGATTCTCTCTCTTTTTCTCTCAGTTTGAAGAACTGGAAAAAATTTTAAAATGCTGATGTTGATACCAAATTTAATCTGCTGACGTGGACCAATCATACGAAGACACCTGGCTATCTACATGGCAACAACAGACCTCTCCGAGGAACTCACAGGCTCCGAGGAATAGACCTCTCCGAGGAACTCACAGGCTCCGAGGAACATACCTCTCCGAGGAACTCACAGGCTCCGAGGAACATACCTCTCCGAGGAACATACCTCTCCGAGGAACTCTTGAATACCAGGAAGAATCAACATACCCGAGTTACTCAGACGATCCGAGCTGCATCTCGGCCACAGCATTGATTGCCAGATAACGAACAGTCCAACTGGTTCATTAAATGATTATCCTTGACGCACAAGTCTAAGGGCATTAAATGTATTACCCTTTCACATGTATATCATTTAATGTATCGACCCTTTCATGTACAGCCTCAAGGCTATAAATACCTTGTATCACCCTCATTCAAGGGGACCGGAATTTCTTGAGAGAACTTGTAATCAAGAATTCCACAAACACTCAGCAATAACATAACAGTGGACGTAGGCTTTATTCCTAGCCGAACCACTTTAAAAATCTTTGTCTTATTTATTTATCTGTGATTGAATAATTAGAGCGATCTAGTTTTTTACATCAACAGCTGAGGCTCAGTTTCCTTTTATACTAAGCAAGGAAGGATCAAGAACATCATCTCTAATCTAATGGCTGAGATTGAGTCTTTGGTAGTTGACTCTCATCCAACGAATTATCAACATAGGTGGATTAAAAGTTTGGTGATTGGTCTAAAGAGGGTTCACATGGATTGGGACAAAACGGATGCAGTACGTTGATTAAATTGATCCAAGGGTTGATATTGTGCACTGATTCTGTGTCTAACAGAAAACACAAATCAAGTCGTCATAACATTGACAGGTGTAAGGCTCAAATGAAACCATAATCGCGTGTTTTAAAACTAATTACACACACCCTCAAGTCTTAAGCGCTTTAGGATTCTACCCAACCAAACATTCAGGCAAGTTTAGTTGAAACCAATTATCACAAAATGACCCCAAATGTTTTAAAAACCCAACTTTTATTATGTAGAAAATCATTTAAAAATTATTTACAAGAATCCCAAAATTAGTAAAAACTTATTTAAAAGGGAATTAACTCTCACACAAGTAAATGATGCAATATATAATTTATGTATGCAATCCTAGTGTGTGTGTGGTTGAGAATTTACCTTTAAATGAATAAATTGAGGCATCATGTGTAGAATATGAGGTTCTTTGGTATCTAGGGGATGGGATTCAAATTTTGTCACAATTTCCAATCTAGATGAACACTTATACAATATAGACTCAAGTAAGTCAAGAGTATAAGGTGCTTCAATCTCCCTATTTGTAAATATGAGACAAAATCTCCTTTGAGTCAACTAGGATTCGTAGGGATACGAACAAAAATAAGAAAAACATATTCCTATACAAAATTATATCTACCCATATCATAGAAAAAGAAAACTACATAACTCAACTAATTATAAACCAATACCCTAATAACATCTGTTGTAGACAATGATACAGATTCCTACAAATAAGACTAAGATCAAGCTTTTTAGAGATATGTACAAGAAAAAATGAACTCATAAGACTCAAATTTCTCACCCATTTTGTCTCAAAGGGACAAAGGGAAAAACATTTAAGTCACACGATTTTATTCAGCACAAGCCATTCCTATAGATTTTCACAAAGAATGAAATCAATTGTAATCCAAAGGTTTAGTAAACATACCTGCGAGATGCAATTCAGTAGGAAGATAATTAATCTCTAATTCCTTTGTTTCAACTAATTTGCGTACCATCTCTTGAAGGGTACAATTCTTTCGCTCAGCAATACCAATTTGTTGAGGAGTCTTAGGAGCACTAAATTCATGTTTGTAACCATTATAGTCCTAATACTCTATAACATATGTATCTATGAATTCTCCTCCTCTATCACTATGAATTCTATTTACTTGAGTATCCTTCTCATTTTCAATACGAAGTAAGATTTTCAAAAAGGTTCTGAAAGGGTCTGACTTTTGTTTTAAGAAGGCCACCCAAGTAAACCTGGTGAAGTCATCTACCATAATGAGAATGTAATTGTTTCCACATAGACTAACAGTACGATAAGGACCCATTAGGTCTATATGGATGAGCTCCAAGGGTTTAGAGTTAAGGATTTCTTTAACTTTCTTATGAGGTGCCTTAACAATTTTTCCTTCCTGACATGATCCACAGACAATGTTAGAGATAGGTTTGATCTTTGGAATTCCTCTAACTATTTCTTGTGAAGACAATATACTAAGGCTATTGTAATTTATGTGACCCACCCTATCATTATCATCCATTCTGGCAATGTTACAGACTTCAGTACTGTTCTGAACAGTATAACAATTGTCGGGAGTCCCGAGTCCTGTAATTATGCACTAACCTTTTTGATTTAAAATCTTGCAATTATTCTTTGAAAAGGTGACAGTATGATTTGAGTCACAAAATTGCGAGATACTAAGTAGATTAGCCTTGAGACCTTTTACTAGAAGAACATTTTCAAGCACAGGCAATCATTTTTCTTGGAGTGCTCCTTTATCAATAATTTGAGATGATACACCATCATCGAAAATAACTTTTCCTCCAGCAAAGCTGGTTTTGTTTAAGAGTTTTGTATCATCCCCAGTCATATATTTTGAACACCCAGAGTCTAAATACCAACCAGAAGTGGTGTGTTAAGCTTTTAAAGAAGTAATCACAATGTTACACTTCATCTGGGGCAATAGCTCTTCTTTTCTAACCCAAATAGCTCTAGTTTTTATTTTTTTTCCATATTTTCTCTCATTTGATAAAATTTGCGAGCATTATATTTTTGTTGAAAAATATTTTGTGCATGCATTTGAGTTTTATGGAGGATATGACCATTTGGTTTAGAAAAGTGCCTAGGAATTCTTATTGTAAATGATCTTTTAGGCCTGGTCTTTCTCTTTCTATAATTAGAGTTTTTGACTGGTTGTCTAGGTAGAACATAATTGTTACGGCTTCTGCTTGAGTAGTTAAAGTTTTGGTACAAAGGAGTATTACAGACATGATTAATTAAACGTCTAGAGTAGAAACCTTCGAAAGAATGTTCGTATATATCACAGTAAGATCAATACAGATTGTTTGAAGAGGGTATATCCTTAGGAAAGTCTCTAAACATAGGTTTCATGGGATTTTGACATTGAACCTTATTCATAGGGAGTACAGTTTGAAATGCAGAATCACTCTTCCTAATCGGAGGGCAGACGTATTTAGCCTTCGATAGACTATCACACTTAGAGTGACTTAATTCTCCAAAGTCCAACTTTTATTATTTTTTTTTATCAAACTCATCATTTAGGGATTGAAAATCTGCACAGGTTTCCATAGGTCTTTTGCCACTTGACACAAACTTGATTGATTCTAAGTTTTTAATTTGAGTCTTCGAATTTGGGCAAAATCCTATTCAAGTTCGATCGTCAGAATTGGTTTTTGAATCAGCAACAAAGTCATCAAAACAGTTGGAATTATTTTCAAACTTAGCAAATTTTTTGAAAATATTTGTTGTTTTTTCTTTAGCTTGTTCCAATTCTAATGATGTCCCTTAATATTTTTTCTTCGAAGTTTCATTTGTTTCGATCAAATTTTTTAATTTTTGATCAAAGAATTTGACTTCATTTTCATGAGTTAGACATTGGGTAGTATACTCTTTAACGTTAAGTTAACCATTAGACTTAGGTCTTCTAATATCTTAGTGAGGTCTTTCACTATCTTCTCTAGTCTAGGCTTTTCTTAAGGGTTTTGGCATAAAGTGTGTGAACATCATGGAGGTCTTCAGTGTTTGAATCACTAAGTGTAGTGTGTGAAGTGACCCCTAAGGATTCAATTCTTGAACTCACACACACATTGACATCGTCATTATCGCTTTCCCTTTGACTCACACACCCCGCTGTAGAACTAGCAATGTTCTCAGAAATTAAAGCATCTAAACCAGTAGCAACATGATTCATAACGACAGAAGTAGAACTGCTATCATCATTCTCATACTTAGGCACATGCAAATCATCGTTATATATTATCTTAGCAAAGAAAGACATGCATGAATAAAAAACATCAGGTGATTCAGGTTCCTGATTTTTAGAATCACTTGAATCATCCCATATTTTGCAAATATTGGCCCTAGTATGTTTATTGACAGTGTTCAGTTTCACTCTACAGTCTTGTGCTATGTGTCCTAGTTTTCCACATCTAAAACATTCAATGTTCTTGAAGTCTTTAATGGGTCTCATGTCCTTGTGATGTTTGTCTTGACCTTTCTCATGAGGTTTGTGATTAGACTGAGTTGAATAATTTGGCATGCCTTGTCTAGTTGCCATTTTATTTCTAAATTTCATAATATTCTTAAACTTCTTTGACATCAAGGCAATCTGATTATCCAAACTATCTATATCACATTCCTCATTAGAATAGGAATCATTATTCAGAATACTAATGTAATAACCATTACTTTTGAGTAATTTATTTTATATTAATTTATCATGTGAGGTAATTATATAAAATATTGGATAATAGATTAAATATTATTTCAAGTGATTTAAAAGATAATATTTACTAGATTTTTGCATATTTACTATTAAGTGAATGTAAATAGCATCATGTTATGTTTTATTTCGTCATTGTGCTTTAAACGACAATTATGGTTTAAAGTGATGTTGGATCATAAGATGAATTATGTTATCCTAGATGCCAATTCAGAGGGCATGGTTAGTCCCGAAATAATTGAGATAGTTAAAATAAGTGCCATGTTGTATTTTGGGTTTTGAGCACTTTTGACGAGTTATGGCTTAATTATGTAATTACGGGTTATTTTAATGGTGTAATAACATTTAAAGATGGAGTGTAGTGTTAAAAGAATGTTTAAGTCTTCCAACCCCCTTTTTATTACCAATTATATGCTCCTAAACCTAGAGAAATGGAGAGAGAAAGAGAAGTGTGGAGAAAAGGGAGAGAAAGGAAGAGAATTGAAGATTTGGGCTTTGGTTTTGTTGCTATCGGAAGGAAATCCGAGACTACAACCCTAAGGCAAGTTTTTACTTGAAAATTTATGATTCCATGTGTATAAATTGTAGTGATAGTTGTGTATTTGGAAGAATTGAATAAATGTTAGGTTTTGATAAATATTGATGTTTAACCCTTGGATTTTGTTATTTGTATGATTTAAGTTGGTCATGTGGGTTTGTTGTGGTGGATAAATGTTGTGGTTATGTTGTTGGTTGATGATAATAAAGAAAGTGTAAGGAAAAAGGGTTTAGGTTTTGGGACTTAGTATTATAGAAGAAGTGAAAAATCGTGGGTCTAATAGGCGCGGTCGACCGCGGCACAAAGCCCAGTCGACTGGGCCTTATGGGGGAGGCATACTCCTTTCCTCGATAAGTGTAAATTCAGGGCGCGGTCGATCGCGGTCCAAGGACCGGTCGACCGGGACTACCAAAATGAGCTTACTGCATTCCTTTCTAAGAAAAACCAAAGAGGCGCGGTCGACCGCGGTCTCATGACCGGTCGATTGGTCCCCTGCTTTTCACCCTAAAATGCTTAGTTTCCTTTAGCTTCTTTCTTTTAAGATAGGGGCTTAGGAACCTTCTTGAATGAAGTAAAACTAGAGTATTTGGGTCTAGTAGTCAAGTATTAAAAAACCTAAGTAATAATTGAGAGTTGGGCTTAGTTCGGGAATCAATTTAGTTTGTTAAATTAGAGAAATTAAATGATTCTTTTTATAAATGAAGTAGTCTAGGTCTAGGAAGAGTTAGAGTGAGTTACTATGGACTCCTAGAATTGGGTTGAAGCAATGTTATACTTAGGGGCTCATTGGTTTGTTGTTAAGTTTCTTGGAGGCTAATATGGAAATATATTAAACGTGTGGTTTATGAAATATGTCATGAAACGCTTATGGACCCGGATAAAACGTAATGAATATTTTAAAATGGGAATAACCTGTGAATGATAATTTGTGCATACACACCTCTCTAAATGCAATCATAGGGGAAGCTACGTGCGTGAGGTGAAGTCCCCTTGCTAATGAATGCAGGGTGAATATAGTCCTCGGCCATAGGACTGATTATTATATATATTGTGTGATTATTATTTGAAGTGAGGTAATTCCGAGTGTGGTTATGACTCACTGTCGAAGGTATATGGCCGCTTCCCGACGTCACGCGATGTAGGATGCCCAGGTGGTCTTGGTGATAGGCCCTGGAAGATGATAGCTATTTTGGGGCGCATCCAGTGGGGGAACCCATAAGGATGGTCTTAAAATCGTTATATTAAGTGATTATAACTATTCTTGTTAAAGTGGAAATCTCATTGATGGCAAAGCCTTTAATGAAATAAATTGATTTGAAAATGCTTCATAAAGAGAAAAGGAACCGTGAAGTAAATGGTGTCAAACTGAAATGGAATCTCATTAAGTAGGATTTACCTATATTTTCCTGCACTTATGAATATTGATCACTATATTTGATAGTGCGCTAGGATGTGCATTTATATTGAGAAGTAAGGATATTTATTATTATTGCAAATTGTGGAGAGCGAGTTAAGCTGATTTATGATAATTGATGTTCATAACTATCATACTATTTATTCACATGGTTACCATATCATATTAAATCGGGCCCTGACCCGTTTATATCTCCTTATTTTGCATGAATCTTATATTCGCCCAGGTGCTCCGTCGCAAGGACGCCCGTATTGACTTTTCTATCCCAGTTTCATGGAGCTGTAACACTTTGCGGATGTTATGGGATACTTGATATAAACGCTTCCCTTATTTTGTATTCTAGTTATGATCGATTACATATTCGAGCGTATTACCCAAGTTTTATAATTATATTATATAGTGTGATGTTGTACTTTAATACTCGGTGTAACCTGCTTGTAAAGGTCTGTTAACCGACAGCTTATTCGGTTATTTTGATGTTATGGTCCATTATCTAACAACAGTCTTCTTTTATATCCACCTTCTTTTCAATTGGATTGTTTAAATGTTTTTTTATAAACTTACAAAATAAATTTTTGCAATCCATTCTCTAAAATAATTGGTGGTTAGCTCGTATACTTATTGTACTACAGTGATGCTAAGAATGGACCACCTATGATTCCTGTAATTATTGGAGTACCGGGCTGGCCACCTCTTATTTTAATAAGCGGGGTGTCATAGATGGTATCAGAGCATCAGGTTCTAGAGTCCTTGGGATCTATGCGGATTATCATGTTCTAACGTAGCGTTCTTTGATGTAGAGCCCTATTGTTAGGACTATTTTGTTTGTATATGTATGCGATCTTTGGTAAAGAGAAATTATTTTAAATCGTATTCTAATTCAATTGTTTCTTCATCTTAAATGCCTCCCAAAAGAGGTCGCCCAGCGAGGAGAAATAGAGTTGTATAAGATAATGTAGAACCTCCACCTCCACAGCCAGAAACTATAAATGTCGCAGAGGTAGCTAATATTGTCGCCCAGGTGGTCAATGCTGCGATGGAAGCCTTAGCTCAACAGTTTCCTCAAGCCCAACAACCGATAGTTTATGAGGTGCAAGCCCATGTGGGACCTTCCCCGTGGGAAAGAGTCAGAGAATCTTTCTTGAAGGGTCATCCCCCAGAATTCTAGGGTGGTTGTGATATAATAGTAGAAATCCATTGGAAGAAGGACATACAGCGTCATCTTTGCATGGTGGACTGTAGTGAGGAACATAAGAAAATCCTTACTACTTTTAAACTAGTTAGAGAAACCTTACACTGGTGGGAGTCGGTGACCATGCTAGAGAAGAGAGACACTATGACTATATCGAATTTTTGGGTTTTATTTGACGCAAAGTAATTTCCTCTCGCAGTCCGAAGAGAGATAAGGAGGAAACTTCAAGATGTAGTCCAAGGTAAATGCTCTGTAGCAGAGTATGAGGAGGAATTTACTCGTCTGGATAGTTTTGTACAGGATGAGGTAGTTCCGTAGGAACGGAGCATCTCAAAGTTTATTGGAGGTTTTCATTGGAGAATACGGCAACAGTTACTGGGGAATCCAGCCTTATAGACATTTGGCGATGTAGTGAATGCTGCATTGCTTCATTGACAAGATCATCGGTTGCATGTGCATGGAAGTAAGAATATTTTAGTGTCGGGGAAACCTAGTAAGTAGGGAGGCAATGGTATTGGAGGAGCACTACCGTCAGGAATCAAGCAGAAGGATATGGACACCCAGCAAGGGGATTTGTCCAAGAGACAGCGTTTTGGGGGCTTTAATTTTGGTGGTAGCTATTTCAGGCACAAATAAGGTGCCCAGCAGCAGCAACGACAGGTGGGCCAATAAGGCCAGGCCGGTCGGGGTAATAATGGGAATCGAGGCCATCCGAGTCAAGGCTTGCGGCAGTTTCGAAATAATAGGGGCCGTCATTAGGAGAATATGGCGGGCCATTATTTTCAGTGTGAGGAAACGGGTCACTTTTGGAAATCTTACCCCCAGTTACAGTTACCTCGAGTTCCACAGAATCAGCAGGCTCATTTACCCCCCATATGTTCCAGCCGCCCCTCCGCAATAGGGAGAATTACAGTATGGGCGTGTCTACCATATATAGGATGCTATGCTTCCTCTAGCCCCGCCAGTGCCGCCAGCTATTGAGGTTAAGTTTCCTATTTAGGGACACATGGGTCATGTGTTGTTTGATGCAGGCGCAATGCACTCGTTTATTTCTAGAAGTTTTGCTCAATCAACAGAGTTAATTGAATCTTGGAAAAGTACCTTTACTAGTGTCGAGTCCTCTATGGGTGATGGTTCGCTCATTTTCTTTGTTTGTAAAAGAGTAAAAATAAATCTTTGTAAATTGTGTTTTGAGGCCGATATCCTTATCCTAGATATGGTCGGGTATGATGTAATCCTAGGTATGGATTGGCTAGTGAAATTTTGTGCGATAGTAAATTGTTATGGGAAGAGTATAGTCTTTGTTATTCCAGGTCAAAAGATGTTTTTAGTGGCAACGCCCCTTTCTGAGGGAGGTTCTAGCACGTATTTATATTGCATTGCAGAGGAGACTTCTTTTGATATATTCGTTTCCCTAGATTCGATTTCTGTGGTGAGAGACTTTGAGGATGTTTTTCAGGAGATACCAGGCTTACCGCCAAGTCGGGAGATTAAATTTGTGATTAATTTAGCACCAGGAATGCGGTCGATTGCTAGGTCTTCGTAACGTATAGCTCCTATTGAGATGAGGGAGCTAAGAGATCAGATTTAGAAGTTATTAGGGAAGGGGTTTATTAGGCGTAGTACGTCACCGTGGGGAGCTCCTGTATTGTTTGTGAAGAAGAGAGATGGTTCCCTCCGGTTGTGTGTAGATTACTGAGAATTGAACAAGGTTACCATCAGGAACAAATACCCACTACCTCGGGTGATGACTTATTTGATCAACTTAGGGGAGCGTCGTACTACTCTAAAATAGATTTGAGAATGGGGTATCATCAGTTACGGATACGAGAGTAGAACGTGTCCAAAACTGCGGTCTTAACTAGATATGGGTCTTATGAATTTTTGGTCATGCCCTTTGGGCTAACCAATGCTCGTGAAATGTTTATGGACCTTATGAATAGAGTGTTTTGAAACTTCCTGGACCAGTTTGTTATCGTGTTTATTGATGACATCCTAGTTTATTGTCAGACAGAAGATGATCATGCGAAGCATTTATGGTTGGTCCTGCAAACGCTACGGGATCATCAGTTATATGCCAAATTTAAGAAGTGTGGTTTTTGGCTATAGAAAGTGCAGTTTCTGGGTCACATCGTGTCAGCTCAGGGTATTTCGGTAGATCCGAGTAGAGTTTTTGCGATGAGGGAATGGGGTCAGCCCATGACATCTACAGAGATTCGCAGTTTCCTGGGTTTGGTTGGTTATTACCGCCGATTTATTAAGAGTTTGTCTAAGATTTCTAGCCCTTTGATAAATTTGACTCGGAAGGGAGTGAGGTTTATATGGGATGATTCTTGTCAACTATATTTTGATGAGTTGAAAGATAAGTTAACGTCTTCTCCAGTACTTGCGTTAAACGAGGCCGAGAGTGGAATATTTGTTTTTTACTAACGCATCTTTTCAAGGGTTGGGACGTGTATTACAAGAAGAACAGTGGGCTATTGCTTATGCTTCTCGCAAGCTAAAGCCCCATGATAATAATTATCTAGTACATGATCTGGAACTTGGTACAGTGGTTTTCGCCTTGAAGATTTTGAGACATTACCTCCTAGGAGAGAAATTTAGTCTTTTTATGGACCACAAATCGTTGCAATAATTATTTTCGCAAAAAGATTTGAATCTACGACAACGTCGGTGGTTAGAGTTTGTGAAAGACTACCAATTTGATATTCATTATCACCCAGGTAAAGCTAATGTAGTGGTGGATGCACTGAGTCGAAAACGTAAGGGGGAGTTAGCACTGGTATGGAATGTTAAATGGAGAGAACTTATCCAGGAAGATGCTATTGCGAAGACGTTTATGTCAGTGTTGACCATTACGTCTACGATAGTGGCAAGAGTTGTGGAATCTCAAGGAAAAGACAAAGAGTGTCAGGACCGAATACAATAATTACTAACCGAGAGAGAAAAATCCTACATTATAAGTTCAGAAGGTGGATTGAATTTCCACGATAGACTTATTGTCCCGAATGAGGGAGATTTTAGGCGAGCCGTAATGACAGAATCTCATGGGTCCATATTTGCAATACATCCTGGTGGGGATAAAATGTACCAAGACATGCGCTGTCATTATTTGTGGGCGGGTATGAAATGGGATATCTCTAAATTTGTCTCCCAATATACTACTTGTCAGTCGGTGAAAGTAGATCATAAGCAACCGACGGGATTGCTACAACCCTTAGAAATACCGATTTGGAAGTGGGAAAGCATATCGATGGATTTTATCACGGGATTGCCAATGTCACAAAGCGATTATGATTCCATTTGGGTTATCGTGGATTTCTTAACCAAGTCAGCACATTTCCTGCCAGTACGTACAGATTTCAATGCGGCTCGTTATGCCCGGCTATTCATTTATGAGATTGTCAAACTCCATGGGGTGCTTATTAATATAGTCTCCAATCGAGACAAGATCTTTGTTTCCCATTTCTGGCGAAGTTTCCAAGAAGCATTGGGAACCGAATTGAAGTTGAGTACCTCCTATCACCCTTAAATAGATGGGAAAATGGAAAGAGTTAATCAAATATTGGAGGACATGCTCAGAATGTGTGTACTGGACTTTAAAGGAGGTTGGTAACAATACCTTCTGATGATACAAGAAATCGGCCATAAGGCGTTCTCACACCAGCAAGTCAAGAGTAAAGTGTATAGTAAATGGATAAAGCGAGTAAATAGAGTGAAGACAAGGTATAGAGTGGTTCAGCCTCTAAAATAGGCCTATGTCCACTGTGTTGCTCTATTCTCATTATATGTGTTGCATTGTACAATATAAGCGTGCCTGAAGAGGTGTACAAGTATGAGAATAAAAGAGAATACATGGATGTTGCGGTTTCGATCGTACCGAAGATCTGGCCACGATGTAGATGAGTAACCCCCGAGCTATATGTTAAGGATGTATAGAGAGAGAGTGTGGCAATGTTTTGCTAAGTGTTGTAGTAATTGTTCCAAGGGAGGGGAATCGATCCCTTATTTCTAGGTGAGGTCATCTATTTATGGGAGATCTGCTCACGTGCTTTAGGTACGTGACGTATATAAAATCTGGAGTTACTGTAATGGAGAGGTACGCGGCCTGTAAGGCAAGCAATGTGGGTGATGCGTCCTTCCAAAGGTTACAGCCAATAGGTGCTGCACCCTATACTAGGTAGTGCCGCGGCATAATCTTGATGGACGGGTGGTACGTCCCGCACCCTGTATTTTGTAGGGCCGCACCCCGTGTTGAGAAGAGCCGTGGCCTGTGCTGAGAAGGGTCGCGATCTGTTCTGATAAGAGTCGCGGTATATAATCATCTGCGGTGTCGACTACCCTCTGCGGCAGGGTGCTATCTTTGTACTATCAATAAGCCCCCAAGTCGTAGTGCCAAGAGATTGCGATTGGGGCTGCGGCTTAGTTGTCTTCTTAGGTGTTGCGGTATTTTCAAGGCGACGATTCATTTTTCGCGCTTTCTTATATAAATTGTTCAAGCCTTGGACTTCATTACGTTTTCTAAATTCTTGAAAGCATATCGAAAGTTTTACTGTGCACGTTTGTTCTCCTGATTTTTTTGGCATCCTTCTAGGGCTGAGTGTGGTGCTTCCAAGGCAGTTTGAGGCTGATCATTGTCATCTTCTTCATTTCGAGGTAATTTTTCAACCAATATTCTTTTTACTAGCTTTTGTAGTTCGTATTTTTCTTTAATAGTTGATCACATGAATTTATACATTGCTTGATAGGAATCTAGGAGTTTGTTTGAATAATCCTCTAATTTCCAATAATCGAACATATAGGCATGATAAATTATTGTAGTAATTATTGCCACATTGCTCTTTGAATCAATCTTCGTATACTGAACCGAACCCCTGACCTTCGAATGCTTGGATAACATGGCACGTATTTGTGTTGAACCCCATTGAATCATATAACTGTTATTGATATTCTTGAATAAACTCTTCATATTCTGGGTTTTCGATCTTTAAACAAATAAACATTAGGTACAAAATTATTTGAGTGAATAGCTGCAGTATGATAAAGTACCCACTTGGTAATCTAGGGTTGCACTTGATCCTTCAAATATTCCTTGATTTGATCCCTAGTCGCGGCTTGTGGCGAGCGATGACTATTGCCTCAGGTTTAGATTTAGGCTCCACGGCCCTTTAGCCCATAGCTATAGTTGAGTTAGTAGCCGCGGCACTGTAAACCCAATCCAATCAAGGTGTCGCGGCGATGTTTGTCTTTTGGGGCTCAAAACCCACACTTGCCCATTCGGCCTCAGTGTTTCTTGTTCATCTTAATATTCCATTGAACCTGCTATGGCCTCTATGCCATACTGGCTGCGGCACCTATCTATAGCTTGTGCTTTTCAAGTACTGCTACAGCCATATCAACTTTGACGTAGACGAGTTTTTAAGAGGCTTTTGGGCAACGCATTTTGGAGCCTCTCCACCTGAACTCCCTTCCGTGCCTCCTATGAGATCAATAGGGCCTTGCTAACTGAAGAATTTCCCCAACTGCGTAGTATTAGACTCAGACTCTGCGGACTCTGCTTCTAGGAAGGATTCTGAGACAACGTAGATGGAAGAGGAAACCGACTCTAGTAACCGATAATTGGACATGGAAGATGATGCCACGGCAAGGGGTGATGCCGATGTTAGGTACGAACTGGTTGGTCCATTTAGGAGGGCTAAGAGAAACCTAGTTGTGCTTGATATCCGGAGCATCATGACCTAAGACTGGGTTGACCAGTTAGTTGAGGCCATCGAGTTTCCAGAAAACTTGATGTGTTCAGCACCCGTCGCGAACCAAAGACCGTGCATGGCACTTGCTGATGATGGGGTATGTTTTCCACTTCATGCCTTTGTTTATGGGCTGCATCTACCAGTTTCGGTTCCCATCAGACAAATTTTTCAAACCAGGAAACTAACACCAGCCCAATTAGATCCCAATGGCAAGAGGGCCATCCTTGTCGCTGTCGTGCTTTAGGAGAACCAATTCAAAAAAGAAATTAATCCCGTGGAGTTTTTTCACTTCTACCGTCCCAAGGAAAACTCCATGAAGTTCACAGGGTACTACTACTTCTCCGTTCGTGGCAAGGACGAGACCTTTTACTCTGTGAGGCTGACTAATGTAAAGAACTGTAAGGGGAAGTACTTCTATATCTCCTAAGACGGGTGGGAGATTCACCCTCAGGAGAATGAGAAAGAGAGGTCATTTTGAATGTCGCGGCAATGGGGGTCCCCTTCTAATCTATGTATTTGATTTATAGTTGTGTCCCCTCTTTGTAGTTGCTTATTAAACTTTACTAACCTTTGTAGTGTTTTTCTGTGGTTCTTGACAACTTTTAACTGAGCGGGAGGCAAGAGAAAAGAGTTGCCATGGTCGCGACCATCCCTGCTGAAGAGAAGAAATTCAGAATCCTTATAATATCTGCAACTATTTTTAAAGCAGGGTTCTTTCCCAGCAAGTCCATTCCAAAAGATATGGCCGTGGGAGGTAATAATCTGATCATCATTCTTTGTCCGCGGTAACTTATGTTGAAACTTCAATTATTTACCATTGCTTTTCCTCTTTCAAGTGAGGAAGTTGATAGGGAACTAGTTGCCCAGCTATATAAAATGGAACCGTTATGAACAACGTTGCAAGGCACAGGAAAAGGAAGAGGCCCAGGACCAAAACTCCAGCCGCGACCCCTTCCAGCGACCCAAATCCTCTGCTACCCAAAATCAGGCAGTGGAAAAAACTACCACCGCTGCCTCCCCCACCCCAAGATGAGTTTGATGACGATATAGGGGCCAATTTGGCCACAGTAGGTCTGATGTCAACGTTGGATGCTCCTATGCATTAAGCTTCTCCGCCGCCGCCACCTATTATAGCGATTAATGCAAACTTGGCACCTCCTTAGTGCCACATCGGAGCTGGGCCTGATGGTCGACCATGGCCATAGTTAAGACCACCTGACCCTGAATCCTCATGGGATACTACCGTGAAGGATGCGCAGAGGATGAAGAGGTCCCTTGATGCCGCAGATCTTGATAGGTTGGTTGAAGAAGACCATGACGATCTGGAGGACTGTGACCTCCATAATCTTTTGAGGGTAAGTGCAAGTGCTCTCTCAGTTTTAATTTTGCATTCCATATCTTGCTCCAGACATTTTCATTTCAGGCCGCGGACGTCATGGTGGACCAAAAGAGGAAGTATGAGGCCCTTTATAAACTAAAAGAGGCAGCGAAGAGGGTATACGCCGCAGACTTGGAGGCTGCACGAAATTACTCTTTTGAAGCTGGCAAGCAGTCTGCAGCAGCGGCTCTTCAGGCAGCCTAGATAAACTTAGGAGCTGTAATAAAAGCCAAGGAGGAAGCAGAGAAAAACTTTAAACTGGCCGAGGTATCCCTCAAGTCTCCCAGTCTCAGACTGCGAAAGCGGCACAGGCCACAAAAACTTCAAGTAATAAGCTCAGGCTTCTTCAAAAGAAATATGAGGAGCTGGAGGCCAAGACTGCCCAAGATGCCGCGGCCCATGTCCCAGTAATTAAGAAAATAGAGGGGGAACATGATGAAGCCCTTCAAATTGCCATTGACAGTACTGTGGATTCATTCAAGGGCTCTAGGGACTTTTATCTCATCAATAATAGGGCCTACCTCCGCGACTACTAAGAACTTAGGCACAAGGTCATAAAGAAATTTCCCGACTCTTAGAAGACCATTCTTTCCTGGGTACTTGGTGATGCTCAGCATCAAGAGTGCATAGCTGAGCTCAAGGTCACGGTTGAAGAGAAATCAAGGTTGAGAGCAGAGGCTGAGGCAGCGGCAGCTGATGAGGAAATTGAGATCGTAGTGGATGGCGATGAGGGAGATGAGCGTGATGATGCAACCTCCTAAACTATTTGTAATTTTTAAACTATCATTGATACAGGGTTGCGTCCCTTCTATTATTTAACCTTTTGTAGTGGTTGTGGCCTATTTGTTTGTAATCTTAACTGATATTATCAAGGCTGCGGACATCTTTTCTGCATTGGTTATTTTTGCCTCATTTTCTTGTAGCTCCTTGTTTTTCTACTTTACTTACTTTAACATTCGAATGGATGCTCTCGACCTTTCTACTTGAATTCCATTATTGTTGCACGCAGTAGGTTTGATTATGGTCGCGACACCTTTAGGTGTTTGAACTGTACATTCTTTGAAAAAATGCACTTTAACTAACGTATAGGTCATAGGCTGCTGCCGCAATATGGATGTCTTCTGTACAAGGGCCGCGACCCTTCTTCCTTTTTCTTGCACTCATAACTGGAAAGGCTACCCCGTGAATAGGGCCGCAGCAGTTTGATGATTCTGCCTTTACTTTCGCATCTTGAGTGAACTTACTTAATGGTCGCAGCCATATTAATAGAGATGTCACTTTTGAATACTTGAATTCCCTCCACTGTAGCTTCAATTGGATCTAAATCCAAGTCATTATCGTATCAACTTAGTCGCTTTAATGGCTGCAGCTGTATTGACAGGGCTACTTCACTCTTCTAGTCCTGAACATGGGCCTTTGTAGATATACGGGATACTTTTAGGCCTCCTCAGGCTGGGTTATGTTATTAAGTCACCCACAGCTTACATACAGGATACTTTCAAGCCTCCCTAGACTGGGTTATGTTATTAAGCCACCCACAGCTAACATACAGGATACTTACAAGCCTCCCCAGGGTGGGTTATGTTATTAATCCACCCACAACTAACATACAAGATACTTTCAAGCCTCCCCAGGCTGGGTTATGTTATTAAGCCACCCACAGCTAACATACAGGATACTTTCAAGCCTCCCCATACTGGGTTATGTTATTAAGCCACCTACAGCTATAGATATATATAAAGTCATCCCTGACTAGATACTACAAGTCTCCTGACTTAATGACGCATATCGAAATCTAAGAATGGTCACTATGGACCTTTGCAGCCAATGACGCATCCCGAAGGCTAAAAACGGGCATTGTGGACCCTTATAAGTGATGTTACAGTCTAATTTGGACAACTTCTTTCAGTATTTGCTTTCGCTATTTTCAATTGTCATCTGCTTTCGGACAATCAGGCGTCTTACCGGGCATTTATGGGCCCATTTAGAGATTATCATTCCCGATATAACATATTGTCTCGAATCGAGATCTGTTTAAGACAAAAATGGTCTTTATAAGGTGACATTTCATGGAAATGAGAATTAAAATACGACACTATAAAAGTGAACTTGATTTCATATAACTACTCATATATATATGACTTTGTAATAATAATAAAAAGTTTAATTTAAAATAGCATAAGAGGAGTTTTCACTATAAAGTAGAAACATATGGAATTTAAGGCATAAGCATGAAAAATGGGCATGCGGTCTGTGAGACTAGACTTCATCCCCTAAACATCTTTGAGGAACCTTCGCAGCATCCCTTTCCCAATCAGCCTTTCAATTTCATCCTTCAGAGCATAGCATTTATCAGTGTCATGGCCATGGACCTGATGGAATTTGCACCAAGTAGCTTTGTTCCTCTTATGGGGTGGAGCTCTCAGCTTTTCTGGCCACCTCAATAGCTTGTTTTCTTTGATGAACTCAAAGATCTCTTCAATCGATAAGGCCAATGGAGTGTAGGCCTCATATTTCTTCTCTGCCTTCTTCATTCTCCTTTTTAAGACCCTGGTCGTGGCCTTACGTTCTGCGCCCAGTGCTTCTAGTTCGTGCACTTCCTCGGGCGAAACTTCTGGAGCTACGACAGCACCGATTCTGGGTGTGGCACCCACATTGGGTGAGGTCGTGGCCTCTAGCATTAGGACCCTCTGAGTCAAATAGTTGACCTGGGTCTAGAGTGAGGCATGACTGTCGTAGAGGTGGTTGAGGTGATTGTACAGATGCACAATCTCATCTTTGACTTCTGTGCTCTAGATAGATTCTCCCTCCATTTCTGCTATTGTTAGTCTTTACAAAGTATATATAATCTGAGAAAAAGCTAACAGAAGTGAGTAATCTCAGAACTATTGGAGTAACCAAGTAGGAAATGGGGATGCAGCGTTTGCACTGCTATATGATATTGTTGTTGAGGTCACGGCTAGTATGGCACATAGGTGCACTGCCGTGGCCTTTGCATGGTGTTCACCAAGGTTCAGATGGAGACCACCTCAATTCGTTCCTTGGTGTTTTGAAGCTTCTGCAATGATTTTCCCAGTAGAGGTTGCAGCATGTAAGGTATTTAAACTACCACGCCGCATCCCTACCTAGGCAGTGAAGGGATAATCCCAAAATTGAAACCCATAAACTGAGTTTTTTTCTCGAAACACGTGGAAAGCATACCTACTAGGGTCTATCCATTGAGAGAATGACTCTTGGTGCACAAAATAGCACAATTCTAATGATAGACCATAGATCATAGGCAAATAATCAACTAAAAGAGAGTAAATATAACTCTTCCCTAATCACCCACCTTTGCGAGGCTATTGACCTTTGCACTTTTCAGTGTTATCTTGGTGAGGTAACATCATTGGGGTATGTAAAAATAGATCTAAGGTCATAAAAAAGGATACCCCTGGACAGATATGAAAATACGCGATACCCATTTGAGGGTGTGAGTACAAAATAGAGCTCAATAACCAAAATTTACTCATGGGATGATGATCCAAAGGATCCCCATGAATAGAATAAGGTGTTTAAGAACTCGAAATATAGAGAAACAAGATTGAAATATCTCGTTCCCACACACGGTACTAGATTGATGATACAAGAAATCGTCTATAAGATGTTCTCATACCAGCAAGTCAAGAGTAAAGTGTATAGTAAATGGATAAAGAAAGTAAATAGAGTAAAGATAAGGTATAGAGTGGTTCAGTCTCTAAAATAGGCCTACGTCCACTGTGTTGATCCATTCTCATTATATGCATTGCATTGTACAATATAATCTTGCCTAAAGAGGCGTACAAGTATGAGAATAAAAGAGAATATATGGCTATTACGGTTCTGGGCATGCCGGAGATCTGGCCATAATGTAGATGAGTAACCCCCGAGATATATGTTGAGGATGTATAGAGAGAGAGTGTGGTAATGTTTTGATAAGTGTTGTAGAAATTATTCCGAGGGAGGGTAATCAATCCCTTATTTTGAGGTATGGTCCTCTATTTATGAGAGATCTGCTCACGTGCTCTAGGCACGTGATGTATATAAAATCTGGAGTTGCTATAATGGAGAGGGATGAGGACTATAAAGCAAGCAATGTGGGTGCTGCGCCCTGCCAAAGCCTACAGCCAATAGGTGTCGCACCCTATATTGGGTAGGGCCACGGCGTAATCTTGATGGACGGGTGGTATGTGCCATGCCCTGTATTTTATAGGGTCACACCCCGTGTTGAGAAGGACCACGACCTGTGCTGAGAAGGGTCGCGACCTGTGCTAATAAGAGCCGCGACATATAATCATTTGCGATGTAGAGTACCCTCTGCGATATGGTGCTATATCTGTACTATCATCTTCCCTTGGTCGAATTTGCTTACAATAATTTGTACCAATTCACTATAGGTATGGCTCCCTATGAAGCATTATATGGACGGCCGTGTAGATCACCTACTTGTTGGTTGGAAGTAGGGGATAATAAATTTCTTGGACCTGAAATGATCCAAGATATGTCTTCACAAACTGTACTTATTCGCAACTGCATCCGAATCACTCAATATTGTCAAAAGATTTATGCCGATGCAAATAGAAGGCATGTGGAATTGGAAGTTGGAGATCAAGTTTTTGTATGGGTGTCTCTAATGGAGGGCATACCATGATTTGGGAAGAAAGGCAAGCTTGCGCCTCGCTATATAGGACCTTTTCCCGTTATTGCAAGAGTAAGCATCGTAGCTTACCAACTCGCCTTACCGTAATGCCTATAACAGATTCATGATGTGTTTCATGTTTCATCCTTGAAAAAGCATAAGAGGTGTGAAGGAGATCACAGGCACATTCCTTTAGATGATATCAAATTGCAGCCCGATATTTCATCCAGGGAACAACCAATTGCAATCTTAGATCATGGGGAACATAGGCTAAGATCTAGAGTGGTGTCCTTGGTTCGGGTCTAATGAGGACATCACAATGACGAGGAGTCAATGTTGGAGCATGAGGAAGATATGCGAGAAAAGTATCCACATCTCTTTTTACAAGGTATGCCTAAATTTTGAGGGTAAAATTCCCTTATAAGGGAGGGAGTATGTAATAACCCATACTTTTGAGTAATTTATTTTATATTAATTTACCATGTGAGATAATTATATAAAATATTGGATAATGGAGTAAATATTATTTCAAGTGATTTAAAAGATAATATTTACTAGATTTTTTCATATTTACTATTAAATGAATGTAAATAGCATCATGTTATGTTTTATTTCGTCGTTGTTCTTTAAACGGAAGTTATGGTTTAAAGTGATGTTGGATCATAAAATGAATTATGTTATCATGGATGCTAATTCAGAGGGCGTGGTTAGTCCCGAAATAATTGAGATAATCAAAATAAGTGCCATGTTGTATTTTGGGTTTCGGGCACTTTTGATGGGTTATGGCATAATTATGTAGTTACGGGTTATTTTAATGGAGTAATAATATTTAAAGATGGAGTGTAGTGTTAAAAGAATGTTTAAGTCTTCCAACCCACTTTTTATCCCCAATTATATGTTCGTAAACCTAGAGAGAGGGAGAGAGAAAGAGAAGTGTGGAGAAAAGAGAGAGAAATGAAGAGAATTGAAGATTTGGGCTTTGGATTTGTTGCTACCAGAAGGAAATTCGAGACTACAACCCTAAGGAAAGTTTTTACTTGCAAATTTATGATTCCATGTGTATAAATTGTAGTCATAGTTGTGTATTTGGAAGAATTGAACAAATGTTAGGTTTTGATAAATATTGATGTTTAACCCTTGGATTTTGTAGTTTGTATGATTTAAGTTGGTCATGTGGGTTTGTTGTGGTGGAGAAATGTTGTGGTTATGTTGTTGGTTGATGAGGATGAAGTAAGTGTAAGAATAAAGGTTTTAGGTTTTGGGACTTAGTATTGTAAAAGAAGCGAACAATCGTGGGCCTGATAGGCGCGGTCGACCGCGGCCCAAAGCCCGGTCGACCGGGCCTTTAAGGGGGAGGCATACTGCTTTCATCGATAAGTATAAATTCAGGGCGCGGTCGACCGTGGTCCAAGGACCGGTCGATCGGGCTTTCCAAAATGAGCTTACTGCATTCCTTTCTAAGCAAAACCAAAGAGGCGCGGTTGACCGGTCCCCTGTTTTTCACTCTAAAATGTTTAGTTTCCTCTAACTTCTTTCTTTTCAGATAGGGACTTAGGAACCTTCTTGAACTAAGTAAAACTAGAGTATTTGGGTCTAGTAGTGAAGTATTTAAGAACCTAAGTTAGAATTGAGAGTTGGGGTTAGTTAGAGAATCAATTTAGTTAATTAAATTAGAGGAAGTTAAATGATTCTTTTTATAAATGAACTAGTCTTGTTCTAGGGAGAGTTAGAGTGAGTTACTGTGGACTCCTAGAATTGGGTTGAAGCAATGTTATACTTAGGGGCTCATCGGTTTGTCGTTAAGTTTCTTGGAGGCTAATATGGAAATATATTAAACGTGTGGTTTATGAAATATGTCATGAAACACTTATGGCCCCGGATAAAACGTAATGAATATTTTAAAATGGGAATAACATGTAAATGATAATTTGTACATACAAACCTCTCTAAATGCTATCATAGGGGAACTACGTGCATGAGGTGAAGTCCCCTGGCTAATGAATGTAGGGTGAATATAGTCCTCGACCATAGGACCGGTTATTATATATTGTGTGATTATTGTTCGAAGTGAGGTAATTCCGAGTGTGGTTATGACTCACTGTCGAAGGTATATGGCCGCTTCCCGACGTCACGCAATGTAGGATGCCCAAATGGTCTTGGTGATAGTCCCTTGAAGATGATAGCTATTTAGGGGCGCATCCAGTGGGGGAACCCGTAAGGATGGTCTTAGAATCGTTATATTAAGTGATTATAACTATTATTGTTAAAGTAGAAATCTCATTGATGGCAAAGCCTTTAGTGATATAAATTGCTTTGAAAATACTTCATAAAGAGAGAAGGAACCGTGAAGTAAATGGTGTCAAACTGAAATGGAATCTCATTATGTAGGATTTACCTATATTTTCCTGCACTTATGAATATTGATCACTGTATTTGATATTGCGCTAGGTTGTGCATTTAGATTGAGAGGTAAGGATATTTATTATTATTACAAATTGTTGAGAGCGAGTTAAGGTGATTTATGATAATTGATGTTCATAACTGTCGTACTATTTATTCACATGCTTAACATATCATATTAAAATGGGCCCTGACCCATTTATATCTCTTTGTTTTTCATGAATATTATATTTGCCCCGATGCTCCTCCGCAAGGACGCCCGTATTGACTTTTCCATTCTAGTGTCCTGGAGTTGTAACACTTTGCGGATGTTATGGGATACTTGATATAGACGCCTCCCTCATTTTGTATTCTAGTTATGATCGGTTACACATTTGGCCATGTTGCCCAAGTTTTTTTATTGTATTATATAATGTGATATTGTACTTTAATACTCGGTGTAACCTGCTTGTAAAGGTCTGTTAACCGACAGCTTATTCAGTTATTTTTATGTTATGGTTAATTATCTAACAACAGTTTTCTTTTATATCCACCTTCTTTTCAATTAGATTGTTTAAATGTTTTTTTATTAACTTACAAAATAAATTTTGACAATCCGTTCTCTAAAATAATTGGTGGTTATCTCATATACTTATTGTACTACAGTGATGCTAAGAATGGACCATCTATGATTTCTGTAATTATTGGAGTAGCGGGTTGGCCACCTCTTATTTTAATAAGCGGGGTGTCACAACTAAGCTCAAGTTTTATTATCAGTTTAGAGGAAAAACTCAAATTGGAACTAGTTTGTTTCCTATGGGACTGGGTTAATTGTTTCTTGAATTCTAGTTCCATTTCCACAGTTCTCAGTTTATTACTGAGTAATTCAGCAGTGAGATATTGATCACTCATTTCCTCAATAGCATATCTTTTATTATCAAATTTCTTTGGCAATGACCTTAGAATTTTGGAGACAATTTCATTTCTATCATAGGTTATCCCACTAGAATGTAATTTGGTCACAATGTCAGTCAATTTTATGTAAAAGTCATCAAATGATTCAAAGTCTGACTTAATTATAGAGTTATACAGCTGGATAAGCATCTGTGTTTTAGCAGCCTTAACTCTAGTGTCACCTTCATGTGCAGTAACCAGTGTATCCCAAGCTTCCTTAGAAGTGGTACAAGATGAGATCCTTTTGAACTCATGTTCATTTATAGACATAAAAATGGTGTTCTTTCCTTTCATTAATGTTTAGAGAGGCTTGTTTCTTATCTTGAGTGAATTCACTTAATACTTTCTTAATCCTCTCTCTACTTCCTTCAGTGGCTAGTTTTGTAGGATAAGTATATTTATTTTCAACAATGTCCCAGACATCATCTCCAAAGGTTCCTTGTATGAAATCAACCATCCTTAATTTCCAGTAAGGAAAGTTGTTTCCATCAAAGAGAGGGGGTATGGACAAGTTACCAAATCTTTCATATTTCTCGTTCATTGTTTGATTTTAAGAAAACAATTTCAGAAACACAAGATCTTTAAAGAAAACTTCCCAAGCTATGATACCAATTGAAAAACTGTCACTTAATTCATTTAATTCAAGATTAAACTATCTAAGTAACTCTGTACTATTTTCTGGGGAAACTCTTTTCTTTAAATCAAACAGATTAACCACAAGATGTGTTTAATAAAAAAATGTACGAGATATGTTTAAGATTATGTAACTAGTTTTAAAAAACAAAACTAAAACAGTTTAAATAAATTTAAATCAACACACCAACAAGAATGAGATGAGGTGATGTAGAAATTTTAGCTACACACAGTTTTTAACATGGTAAAACCTCATCCAATTGAGGAAACATCCACGGTGACTTCTAAGTCACAAACCAAAAATCCACTAAAACAAAATATACAAGTTACAAGCTATTTAACACATATGCAAACAAAACAGGCCTATACAAGTTTAGAATATGTACCCACTGGTTTGATTCTAACTTCTCTGCAATTCCAATGTTGTTGTGGCTTTCTCAGTTTGCTGACTTCTCAACACTTTTTTCCATCTTTACGTCGACTCTTGATGTTTCAATATCTTTTAGCCAACACTTCTTGTGTTGTAGTGTGACAAGTGTTTGTGATAGTGTTCTAACACATGCATGCACACATGCACACTTATTTATACAAACAAGTCCTATCAAATTACAGAAAGATCAAAATGATTAAGGTTTTTCAATTTCTCTCTTCTTTTGAAACAAAAGACATTCTTGATCTTTCATACTAACCTAGAATCCAAGGTTACCTTGTTCTAAAGATGGCCAAGGTCTTAAACAATTTCAGAGGGTTTTGAAAATATTTTTTAAAATTATAAATCACCAATTGCGATTCCAACTAGATTAGAAGTCTTGTTTCATAAGAACTTGAAACAGAAAACGAATTTGTTGATTTTTGAGGTGTGAAAAAAATTTGCAGAAGAAAATAATCAACAAATATAATTTCTCAAGATGAGAAATGAACTAATGCAAATCTAACAGATATATGACATAAAATAGTAAGATCTATAGTTTCTATAAAAATAAATAGAGATTAAACTTAAAATGTCTAAGTTGGTTAGAAGATCTTAAATATAGAGCATTCAAACCACGAACAAGATTCAAACCATCTCCAAAACAACTCTCAATCACTCAGGTTTGGTTTTGGTTTTAAACTGATTTTGGATTTAAAATGAGTTTAGGGTTTGAACGATTTTTGGGTTTTCTCTCTCTAGTTTCTCTCTCTTTTTCTTTCTCTGGCTTCTCTCTCTTTTTCTCTCTCTTTAAAATGCTGAGGCAATCTCCTTTTATACTAAGCAAGGAAGGATCGAGAACATCAGCTCTAATCTAATGGTTGATATTGAGTCTTTGGCAGTTGACTCTCATCCAACGATTTATCAACAACGGTGGATTAAAAGTTTGTTGATTGGTCTAAAGAGGGTTCTCATGGATTGGGATAAAACGCATGCAGTACGTTGATTAAATTGATCCAAGGGCTGAGATTGCGTATTGATTCTCTGTCTAACAGAAAACACAAATCAAGTCGTCATAATATTGACAGGTATAAGGCTCAGATGAAACCATAATCGCATGTTTTAAATCTAATTACAAACAAACCCTCAAGTCTCAAGCACTTTAGGATTCTACCCAACCAAACATTCAGGCAAGTTTAGTTAAAACCAATTGTCGTAAAATGACCCCAACTGTTTTTAAACCCAACTTTTATTATGTAGAAAATCATTTAAAAATTATTTAAAAGAATCCCAAAATTTGGAAAAACTTATTTAAAAGGGAATTTACTCACACACGAGCAAATGATGCAAGATATAATTTATGTATGCAGTCCTAGTGTGTGTTTGGTTGAGAATTTACCTTTAAATGAATCAATTGAGGCATCATGTGTAGAATCAGAGGTTCTTTGGTATCTAGGGGATGAGACTCAAATTTTGTCACAATTTCCAAACTAGATGAACACGTATACAATATAGACTCAAGTAAGTCAAGAGTATAAGGTGCTTCATAATGTTTACCTCATCCATAGTAAAATAAGATAATGCAATAAATTCCACCTCATATTCTACTGCTCTACAAACTTCCTGATTAAGATCTCTGAACTTCCTTCTTATCTCGAATTTCATAATTGGTGGGAAATACTTTCCCTCAGACTTGCCCTAAAACTCATCTATCTTTAATTTGTCCCTCTCCTCCAATGTCGTGACAGACTCCTATCACTTTAAAGTTGCTCCTACCAGTCGAAATGAGGCTATCATCTGCTTGTGCACTGGTGTGAACTCAACCATCCTCAAGTGTCATTATGTGTCCCTTTTCAACTGACTAGCCATCAAAATATCATGACTACTAGCAAACTCCGGTGGGTAGCCTTTAGTGAAGGCCTTTATAGATCTATCCTATATAGAACTTTATGCCTCCACGGGTAGCACCACCCGTTGTAGGGGTGGTGGTAGTGGTAGCAGCTACGGTTGCGGTGACTGAAAATGCTATAACATAGCGGCCATCACTATAGAGACTGCCTGTGTCATAATTGTGGAAATATTAGCAGGAGTTATCACGGGTCGGGCGGTGGTGTCTTTGGGTATAAATGGGAATCTTGTTGAACTGCCTCCTCTATAGCTCTTATGGTGACACGTCGTGGTCTACCTCGCCTACCATTTGCCATCTGGTAGCAAACAAGTTTCGTCCTAGTTAACGGATTACAAAGGATACAATGGTTCCTAAACATAGGGCTCGACACATCAAAGAATGCAACGCAAAATGTAATGAATGAACACAAATCATGAGGACGTTAGAACTTGGATGTTCTGATACGAACTATAACAACCCCCATTTTTCACGTAAAGGTTGGCTAGACGCAATGCGTCAAAGATGGAGCCTGTTTATCAATCTATATCATTCTCAACATCAAACCCTAATAAAACATTTGTATTTTTAAAACAACATGCATGATAAAGACGATTTTATTAATAATTGAAAATATATAATAAACCCAACATCCAAATAGTAATAAAAAACTCCAACATAAGTACGACTGTTCTCAAAAGAATGAATCATAATAATTAACTTAAAGGGAAATAACAACCTAAACTAGAATAAAATGAGTTGGTGACTTATGAGCAATGTGTGACCACAAGTCTGATATCTCGTCAACCCTGTTGACCCTGTCTAGGCAAACCTAGGGGGGGCATATTATAATTTGGTTCAGCGCCCTTGAGTTTCAAGAATAATCTTACGAAGTTAAAATGAAATAATGTAGTTAATTCAAAGTATGTGCCACCCATTGGCACTCCCATGTAATAAGTATCTCACTCTTCATCTAAGTGTAATTTTATACGCATATGAACCAAAATCCTAAATGTAAAAGTCTGATAACTATATCAATAATTAATATTCAATGCAACTAGCATAATTTATGTACCGAAGCTAATCGTCTACACATGTGCTTCTATTTCCCAGAGTACCCCTACTATACTACCCACATAAGTAACATAGCATCCATTATGCATTTTACATAGTATTGGGTTCTTTATCGAATCTCTACATCATTAAACTAAGGATTAGTTATCAATTAAATTATATAATTATATATGCCCTTACATATATATGACACATAAAGGCATCTGCCCTTAGTGTCCCATTTTTGATCTATCGGTAAGTTCGGAGGAGTCCTTTATCCAAATGTACACCATAAAATGCATATAAGTGAGGTGGTCCCTATGCGGTACACCATTACACGGTCCATACCCCAACGGTATCAATGGATCCCAGCATCTACACCTACCTCTCATAAGTCTCACTGCCATGTAGTACCTAAAATAATGACCTACACAACGTCTAGCCCACCCTTGCCGACATGTGCTACAGTCCCAAGATGCACGTAACACCAATCGATAGGTCATCCACTAACATGGGTATGTCCACAATGAAATAAATACACATATTTTCCACATAATATGTATAGGTAATTAAACCCATAACTACCCCCCAAGAGTCCCATTTAATCTCTTATTGTAGACACCCCATTCTAATACCCCCTAACTTCTCCTAAGGTCCCTAGAACCTCTCTTCATCATTTTAAACCCAAATCATACCCCGAGTACTGACCTAGAGGCCATCGTACGATTTGAGGCTCTGTTTGACCAAAAATTCAAACGCTTCAGCTCAATCGAGGCTGACTGAATCTTCGAAGGCCACTAAATCCCCTTTCCAATGGTCTGTCCCGTTCGCGATTCTGACTTACCACGTGGACGAACGACTTATTTTCCCTCGAAATCTGATCAGGAGGCCACCGGGTGCTCCTGAGCTCCGTTTGACCTTCATCTTGACCGAGACTTAATGAATCTTCAAAGGGCACTGAAACCCCTTTCCAACGGTCCGCCCTGTGCGCGATTCTGACTTACGGTACGGACGAATGATTCGTTTTACTCCGAGAGGTCATCGAATGCTTCTAAGACCCATTTGACCAAAGTCAACTCCTCAAACCGGATCAAACTCTTTGGAATGTCGAATTACACATCCTAACCTTTCCAATGGGTCTGCCCCATGCCCGATTCTGACTTACCATACGGACGAACGATCCGTTTGCGTCTGAAGTTTCCCCGTCTAAAGGACCGATGAGCGCTTCTGAGCCACATTTGACCCAACGTCATCTCCTAGACCCGGGTACAGTCCAAGAAATTTTGAAGGTCTCTGAATTACCTTTCCAATGGTGTACCCCTTGCGCAATTCGGATCAATGGTTTGCGCTCAGTGGCCAATTTTTTGATGGAGCCTAAAAGAGACTGCCAAACGACATGTCCCAGACCCTACCTATCGGCAGTGTACCTAAACGCACCTGCCGATTGGCAGGACCAGGTCTATGACAATCGGCAATGCCCTGGGCCTATAAAACGATAGGATTAACCTCATTGCAAGAGGAGCCCAAATCTGAAATACATCACTCTCAGCGAATCCAGAAAACCTCTCTCAAAGTCAGCGTGATTTTCACATCCAAATCCCTTTCCAACCTTCACTTTTATTCATCATTTTCATCGAACTTGGTGAATTAAGTACCCTCCATCATCATCTAAGTTCAAGTGCTGCTCTCCAAAATCCAAGATCAAGCTCAAGATCTCCAAGAAGGTCCAACTCTTTCAATTCTCTCCTTAAATTCTCATAAATTCGCATTAACTTGTTTTATTACTTAGTACTTTTATTCTCTCATCTCACATATCCTAATATACTTTTTATTTAGTATTATTTCATATATCTTATTTTCATATAAATAAAAACCCAAAAACAAACAAGAAAAAGAGGATTTGCTCATAAACAGGAATTCTCACACTAATCTCACCCTTTTCTCACAACTAAAACACTTTTTTACACACACACACATATAAGACAAGTCCCCGGTTGGATTTATGGGATAAATCCCACCCCTCGTTTTGCATACGAACTACGTGGACTTTGATGCCTCTATAGGATACGTACGTAGGTGTCTCGGGGTTAAACTCGAGACTCGAGTCTTTTTTTCTACTCATTTCCCATTTTTCTATCTTCTTTAAACTCAATTATCTTAGATTCAATATATATATATAAATTTGTTCTTGGTGGCGTATTATTCCACATGCGTTATCATTCCCTTATAATGATCGACGCTAGGATAATCGCATAAATCCTATTTTCTAATATTAATTTTTAGGAACATTCCTATGGATGACTTGCTTTATCTCTTCCATGATACAAGTCGATCATTCCTATCTCCGCTACATATGCACATGCACACATATCACGGGGAAAATAAAGGAAAACAACAACAACCATGATACAAGTCGATGATTCCTATCTCTGCTACATATACACATATACACATATCACGGGGAAAATAAAGGAAAATAATAACAACCCATGAGAGACCGTAAGGGCGGAATGGGTGCCTAACACCTTCCCATTTCGAAACATAGCCTCTGGACCCTTTTCGAATCATTTTGGTTTCGTATGTATATGTATGTCTTTGGATGTTGTCCTTCGGGATGTCTCCCTTTTCTTTTGTCCATTTTGAGTAAAATAGACTGGCGACTCTATCTCTCTACATTTTTCACCTCATTCACCGACGCCAGCCGAAGCGCTTCTGAGAGGGAAGCGCGAGAGATAGAGGGATCCCTTCCCTCCGCGTTGTGAGGGGAGATATATCCGGGGATGGACACAGTGGCGACTCTGCTGGGGATTTTTTATGAGGGCTAGACTCTATTTACATGGATGTTATGCTTTATAATATTTCCCCCCATTTTTGCATGTTCCCCTTTTCATGTATATCCCATACTTATGCTTCTATTCATAAACTTGTAGGAAATTCTCCATGTACACTTCACACCACGTGCACCTTGGATCACATATATCCCCATGTTGCATGCATCACCCATACTTGGTATACCATTGGTACTCATACTTTGTTCCCTGTTAGGCATGATCAAGAAAGATACTCTCATCATAATATACTAATAAGAGGTTCATGTACGATTCACATGATATCACCAAAGAGAATTGTTATTGACCAAAATTTGTCCAGTAACTGGAGGGTCACTTCGTGATGGGCGCTGGTCCGGCGGGGCGCAATTAGCCTAAGTGATATGACTCTCACCTTCCATTGGCCAAGTACGTTCGATGTATATCGAACAGTTCCCCCACATCGTACCGCTTGACCGAAGCCATGACGGGAGGTGTATCGCAGGTAACTCGTTCACGTACGCTGAGTATATAAAATTTGATCTCACATGTACCGTCCCCACGAGGTATATAGTAAGGCAATTCACGTACACTCAGGTATGTCAATGGCTTGTCAGCACATACCGATTGCCCATAAGAGAAAGACGTATATCGTGGAAGTCACGCAAAAGGGGGAAACCCTTTCTGATTCACCCAACCAATTGCATACCCGCATATAGGTGTCAAGCCTAGGACACACATATAAGATTGTCGATTTCAATCCGAAACTCTGTCGAAATTCTTGGACGGCCCGCCGCCCAAATTTTTGCACTTTTTTAAAATGGGACCCTGCCCGTGAGCCTAGTTACAAGCCCAGCCATAGTTTTGCATATGTTACAAACCCAATTTTTCCAGGCTTGGGTCCAATCCGGCATTTTATTTTGCATTTAGGAGAATTTAATACAAGTGAGAACATAATAATCATGCTGAGACCGTCTCCCCCAAAAAAATAAAAATAAAACATTTCTCCTTTCTTTATCAAAAATTCGAAAACATTCCTCCTTTCTTTATCAAAAATCCAAAAAAAAACATTTATCCTTTCTTTATCAAATACCCAAAAACATTTCTCCCTTCTTTATCAAAAATCCAAATATATTTTGTCTTTCAATCTCAAAAAGAAAAAAAAATGTGTCAGAAATATTCTCATTCCTTTTCTAAAAAATAAATCCCATTTTATGCCTCCTCAGGTCGATCGCACGCCCTTGGCCAGGCTCCATATTGGCTTCGGTCTTTAGTCAAATCACCCCGGAGTTCTGTCCGTTCCCTTGTTACTTCCTTTGAGTCTAGTATCCATCCGCTTTCCATGGAGAACATAAATCAAGCACCAGCTGCACAACCATATCTGATGGCAATTTTCGTTCAGCCAGTGTCCAAGATTAACAACCTTCAGACTGAGGTCCGGGAGATGCAAAGAAACCAGGATCCTATTTCTCAAGAGCCCGAGTTTCTATTTCCTCGTGTTATGGGTCCACCTGAGCCTATCTGGGTTCCCAAAAAGTATCATCACGCTCCCCATGTCCCTCTTGTTAATGGTTCGCCACCTGTCGAGCAACCTATGCCGAACCTTGCCCATCCTGGGGCTAACTTGCCTATGATCGTTGATCCTAAAGGGGAGGAGTTGAACAAAGTCAAAGAGAATCTCAAGATGCTAACTAAGAAGTTCGACCAAGTCCGAATCTCCAGAAATTACATGGACTACACCCACATGTCTCCTTATCCTAAGGCAAGGTTACACAAGAAATTCAAGATGCTGAATATCGAGAAATTCGGAGGAAGTGGACCCCCGATTATTCAACTTCGCAGTTATCACCATTACATGACTCTCCTAGGGGCTTATGAAGAAGTGATGGCCCAATTGTTTCAGCAAACTTTGAAGGATAGCACCCTCCGATGGTTTTTGTCTCTCGAGGAGTCCAGAATCCGTAGCTGGGAGGATGTAGCCCGTGAATTCATGTCGCGGTATAAATATAACGAAGTGCTTAAGGTCACCCGTCATGATTTAGAGCTGCTCAAACAGATCTCTCGGGAATCAGTCAGTAACTTCATAACCCGATGGAGGGAAAAAATAACTACCATGACCAATCGGCCTTTCGAGGAAGAACAAGTTAGTATAGTGAAGAAGAACTTCTTGCCCCATGTCCGAGATACCATGGGAGGATAATACTATCCCCACTTTCGAGCTCTCAGAGAAGCAGGAGTAGAAATCGAGGAAAGTCTTGGTAAAACAGAGGTTGAACCAAAGAAGGTGTCCGGACAGTTCACCCCCAGAAAATGTGACAAACCTGCCAGTACTGCAGTCTCAACCATCAACAACATCTCTTAATCAACCACTTCATGGGAACCAAAAATCTGCCCTGTCCCAGTTCAAAAATAATACATCAAGCTCCATGCTCCCCTCTCCAAAGTTTATCAAGCCTTGTTAAGCCTAAACCTTATAAAACCCTTGGATCCCCGTCCATTTCGATATCCACTTCCAAGAAACTTCAAGGAAGATTCCCATTGCGCCTTTCACCAAATTGCTGGTTATACCATTGACCAATGCTTTCACCTCCGAAACATAATCCAAGGTCTAATTGACTAGGGTACCACTGCCCCACCATCCAATCCTAAGCCAAACATTACTCACAACCCACTCCCAAATCATGCCAATGCTATCTTCCTAGAAATAAACCCAGAATTTGATCCCTAAACTCAAATCACACCCATACACTCTCCCAAACCTCTCCAAACTTGCCCATATTTCCTCCTACACCCGAGATCGACGAAGAAACATGGTTCATGTTCTTCCCTTCTTCAGTAAATCACATGACTAGATCAGGGAGGCATTACCAGATCCCAAAATCATTACCAACCAATAACAAGGGGAAGGGCGCTGAAAACCTTCATATGCTAGAGATAACCCTCAAGAGAGAAATATCCTCGATCAATTAAAGAAACCTCAAGATAACATCACTCTGTGGGGTTTTTTCATGTCTTCTCAACTGCACAGAATCTCTTTGATCAAGTTTCTCACTCGACCCACAGTCCCTCCCTCTACTACACCAAAAGAATCACTAAATTTGGTTGGATACTTGACCTCTACCCGAATGCTATCCTTTTTCGAAGAATAAATCCCCAGAATTGGGCCAAACCACAATCATGCACTCAACATCTCCGTCGAAGTTATGGTAAAATCGTACCACTCTCTCTTGTCGATAATAGATCCTCCTTAAATGTTTGCCCACTAAAAACCTTCAAATGCTTTGGACTGAAGGAAAGTGACCTCACTCCAACCTCCGCTGTTGTACATGCCTACGATAATACCCGTCGGGAGATGATGGGATCCATAAAACTTGTAATAGGGGATGGACCTATAAACCTTATCGTTGAATTCCAAGTTATTGACATCCTAGCTTGTTTCAACCTATTGCTCGGTTGACCTTGGCTCCACAGTATCAAGGGTGTGGCTTCCTCACTCCATCAGAAATTGAAGTTCTCACCGACGGACGAGTCATTACCATTTTGGACGACGACGATAATACCGAGGGTGCAAGTACAAGTAATCCAATCCTTGAGATACAGTACGGGCAAGTGATATGCTCCTATCAGGATTTCGAGTTGAGCCACTCCTACTCCCGGCAGGGGACGATTTCAAAGAAAGGGTTTGTCCAGAATATGACCCTCATGGAAACGTCAACGTGATGCAGATGTTCAGAAACATGCACTTTATACTCGGACTGGGGCTATAACAAAGACAGTAAGGGATAGTTGAGCCCATTGAACTGAAGAAAGCTTTCCCTCCTTATGGTTTAGGGGATCAACCATCAGAACAAGAGCTCAGAATGATCCTCCAGTCTCGACCAAAAAGAAGATTAGACTGCATCCTGACTATCCCAGGTGACTCCTTGAATGGATGATTCATCAAATAGGGCGAGGACTTCCCATTTTGTGGCTTTCCAGAACCATGGTATAACCATACAGATAAGAAGATGGAGCCTGGAATGGAGATCTTTTTCCAAGACAGCTACCCATGGGTCGAATGTTACCAACACTGTGTACAATCGCTCATCAAAGATACCGAAGAAAGTGACTCTAAGGACTCGTTCAATTTGCATACACTGGGGCTGGCACTCTTAATGGTTCATTCAAGCACTGCATCACCGGATCCATCCCACTTGATTAAAGTTGATGATACACCTCTCCTCAACTGGCATGCTGCACGGGTTCAACCTATTGGAATCCCACCTAATCCCAATGTTTACCCTATATCTTCTTCTGTTGTCTATCCTTGCTCAAATGTAATCAAGTCCTCCTTTGATGATTTTATCAATACTGTGTTTCCTATCAATGAAATAAATGAAGATTTTGAGTATCTTGTTGTGCCTTACATTAACTGTTTAGATTCTAATCAAACTTTTGATGATGATGATTTTGCAAATGAACAATTATTAACTGATCTAAATAGGGTTAATAATAAACAACATAACCTCTTTCAAGTTAATGAAGAAGAGACTGTTATTATTAACCTCGGTTCTAGTTGACAACAACACGAGATTAGGATAGGGGCTACCCTTGACGAGCATGGTCGCGCACAACTTGAAGAATTATTGAAGGAATTTGTGGATGTCTTCATATGGTCCTATGACGATATGCCCGACATTGACCCCGAAATAGCTCAACATGAGATCCCCACTCTTTAAGATTACAAGCCGATAAGACAAAGGTTGAGAAAGCTCAACATCGAATGGTCGCTCAAAGTCAAGGAAGAGGTGGTCAAATAACTGAACGTAGGCTTCATTCGTATGATCCAATATCCCACATGGATGACCAACGTAGTGTTTGTCTCGAAATCAGGAGGGAAGGTTCGAATGTGTGTAGACTACCGGGATTTGAACAAAGCCTCTCCAAAAGATGATTATCTTATACCCAATATCGACATGATCGTGGACAACACAGCCAGTCATGCTCTCAAGTCATTCGTCGATGGGTTTGCCAGATATAACCAAATAAAAATGCACCCAGATCACCAAGAAAAAATTGCGTTCATCACCCCATAGGGAACCTTTTGTTATACTGTCATGCCATTTGGTCTCAAGAATGCTGGGTCTACCTACCAGAGGGATGCCACAATCATCCTGCACGATCTGATTCATAAAGAAGTTGAGGTCTATGTGGATGATATGATTATTAAACCCAATACTAGAGAAGAACATGTCCTCTCTCTCCAAAAGTTCTTCGAACGACTACGACGGTATCAGATGAGACTCAATCCACAGAAATGCATCTTCGGGGTTACGAAGGGAAAACTATTGGGATTCATGATTAGTGAGAAAGGGATAGAAGCAGATCCAGCCAAACTGAAAGCCATACTTGAGATGCCACCTCCCCGAACGGAGAAAGAAGCCTGAGGTTTCCTTGGGAAATTACAATACATCGGCCGGTTCATCAGTTGGTTAACCTCCATCTGTGAACTTATTTTTAAACTACTCCGAAAGGTATCAACTAAGGTTTGGAACGAGGCCTGCCATGAAGCTTTTGACCGAATCAAGCAATATCTGACCCAACCCCCGATACTCATGCCACCACAGCCTGATCTCCCTTTGTTCTTATATATAACCCTAACCGACACTGCAGTTGGGTATTTTCTAGCCTAATACGTTAAAAATTCTCGAAAAGAAAGAGCCATCTATTACGCCAATCGTAAATTGGCTGGATACGAAGTCAACTACACCGCTTTAAAAAAGGCATGTATCGCGCTTGTCTGGGTCACCCAAAAGTTACAGCACTACATGCTCGCCTTCCCCATTAAACTTTTATCCCAAACCATCAAATACCTGCTTGAGAAACCCTCCTTATCCTGTCGAATGGCCCGATGGTTTATGCTCCTAGTCGAGTTCAACATCGTGTACATCACGCAGAAAGCCATGAAAGGAAGAGCCATCTCTGACTACCTCGTTGATTACTCCATGGACGAAGCTAATGTCTGGATATCTCAATTCCTAGATGAAAACATCCTTTGCACTACCCAGGACAATCTCTGGTGGTAAATGTTCTTTGAAGACGCTGCCAATAAAAAGGGATATGGCATTGGGATACTTCTGATCAACCCAAATGACTCCCCACTCCCATCGCCATCAAGTTGGATTTCCCCTGCACCAACAACATGACTGAATATGAGGCATGTACGGTAGGCCTCAAAGTTGCTCTCAAGAAAGGAATTCAATGCCTAGATGTCTATGGGGATTCTGCCCTCATCGTTGGTTAAGTGCTCAGAAAATGGAAAGTTAAGGACAAGAAACTCCAACCCTTCCATGTCCACTTAGAAGAACTAGCCTCCCAATTCCAAAATATCACCTTCCACTACCTACCTCGAGCAAAGAATAATCTAGACAATTCCCTTGCTACCTTAGCCTCCATGGTCGACATGACCGAAGGAATAACAATGGCCCCCTTCCTGGTCGAAAAGCAAGATAAACCAACCCACTGGTACCACATTGATCTCATCACCAAAGAAGATCCCGAGCTAGCCAACTGTTGGTATTATGATATTTAGTAATTCCTCAAGCATGGTAAGTATCCCGAGGGTTCCAACAAGAAAGACCGAGCAACCCTCCGAAGGATGGCCGCTTAATTCATCATCTGTCATAAAGCACTATTCAAAAGAAACTTCGATGGAACCCATCTACACTGTATCGTAGGGGCTGGTATTAAAGAGGTGATGCAAAGAATCCACAGAATGGAATGCGGACCCCACATGAACGGTCACATGCTTGCTAAGAAGATCATACGATAAGGCTACTACTGGACCACAATGATCCAGGATTGCACTGCCTATGTCCGGAGATGCCTCAAATGCCAACAGTTCTCCAACCTTCAACACTTGCCTCCGTATGAATTATATAACATGACTTCTCCCTAGCTGTTATCCACTTGGGGTATCGAGATCATAGGGAAATTTACACCCAAGGCCTCCAACGAGCATGAGTTCATCCTGGTTGCCATTGATTACTTCACCAAATGGGTCAAAGATGAGTCATACGCACTTCTAAATGTCAAGAAAGTGGACAAATTCATCAAGAAAAACATCATCTTCCTATACGGGATCCCGCACGAGCTAATGTCAGATAACGGGTTACATTTCGAGGCAGAAGTCACATAAGTGGTCAACGAGTATGGGATCCAGAGACATAAATCGTCTACCTACCGACCTCAAACCAATGGTGCAGTCGAAGCCGCCAACAAGAACCTCAAAGCCATCATTAATAAGATGACCGAAAGCTGTCGAGATTGGGCCGACCAAATTCCTTACGCCCTCTGGGTTTATCGGACCTCAATCCAAACCTCTACTGGGGACACACTTACTCTCTAGTGTACGGCATGGAAGCAGTCCTACCCATGGAGCTAGAAATACCCTCTTTACGTTTCATGCTTGAAAGTAAGGTCAGTGAGGAAGACTGGCATCAAAGTTGGCTCGACGAGTTGTCACTCTTGGACGAAAGGAGGCTGAAGGCGTTATACTATATACAAGGATACCATCGCCGAATAGCCCGATCATTCAATAAGAGAGTCAAGGACTGCGGTGTCCAAGAGGGGGTTTTAGCCCTCAAAGAAATAATAGAACCCATTTGGGACCCCAGAGGAAAATTCAAGCCCAATTGGAACGGCCCATACATTGTCAAGAATATCTTGTCCGGCGGTGCCTCCATGCTCACCGATCTAGATGGAGAAGAGATGGTTCATCCAGTCAACCTGGATCATCTCAAGAAATTCTACCCCTAGTCTGAAATCTCAGCGCGCTACGACTCTTCTCATCTCCCTTTTATTCTAAAAAAAATCTTCATTTCCCTCTACCCAGAACTACGTGGGCCTGATCCTCTGCAAAAATCATTCTCATAAAAATTAAAAAAATTCAAAAAATGCCAGAGGTACGTAGGCAGCTCATACGTCTTACATGAGCACGACCCCTTCTTTTTCACGAAAAGATACTCTTTTCTTATCTCCGAGAACGATAGTTCACTTTAACATATACTTGAATAAAAGGATTATGCATGCCTTAGCGATCAGTATAGATAATTCAAAATACAAATTTCATCAAAAGGTGCAGCTGGATGAACAAAAACTTGTCTATTTCACTAATAAGAAATTAGGGTACAATTACATAAGAAAAGGAACAGATAATTCCCTCCCCCTACCTTCAAAGCCAAATAAATTCCCAAATTTATTCCCCATTACAAAACAAACTATCCAAGAATCCTACCCACACCTACCAGGAGCCTGATCCATCATCGTCATCTACATCTTGGGGTCCCCAAGCTTCCCCTGCTTGAATAGAGTGTCGCAGATGCTCCATGGAACGATAAGCTCGAACCAACCTCGAAATAACTACCACACCTCCTTCCATGGTATTCGATAAGGCCATACATCTTTGTCCAGTCTCCACTGCCAACATCTTGCTAACTACTCTCCTCCACAACCATTTCATATAATCCCTAGGGATATGCCAAACTCTCCCAACAGACTAAAAGGGAAGAGACGACGGACGCCGACTCTCCCACAAAGAACCAAGTTGCATGCTCAGACACTCTGTCAAATCTTCTACCAGAAAGAAATCTATTGTTCGAGGTGTCATGACCTGCTCCTAGACAAATTGGCACAGAAGCAGCCAAGAGAAATAAAAGAGGTCTGTCTGAGACTAACCAGCCGAACGTACGGGTATTCTCCTAGCTCCAGAATAGGCAGCAGCTGTCCCCACCCAGGCACTGACCAATACAGATTTAAAGCCCTATGCTCCATAAACTAGTTCTCCCAGCTATCAATATCCAAGCCAATGCTGATGAAATGACACAAGAAGAAATTAGGTACAACCGATAAAGGGTATTCTGGAGGAGTCACCGGGCGAAATCTTTCAGACAACCACATGAATAGCATCATAGGGATACCACTCAGAAACTCAGAACGACCTTCTCTCTAGGCATCCAGGACATTTAGAGTCTCCGCCAATATCACCGCCGTAGGATTGTGACGGTATGACATCCATGAAGTAACAGCTGCAAGTTGTGGTTCCACCAACAGCTCCCCAGTATTTTGAAACCCAGCATAGAAAGATGGCTCTAGTATATCCAGCATCACCAACCTCCTACAAATGCACAGATCGCAACACCGTCGGAAGATAGATCATACCTCCAGCCACCAGTGATTTGGCCACGAGCACGAAATACAAAGAAGTCCGGCCAAAAACTCCCGGGGAGAATGAGAAAACTCAGGCAAAGCCGTAGCAAAGTCGGGATGTATCCCCAACATGGGAGAAAATTCCCCATAGGTCGAACATACTTCTTCCAAGCCAAAGCGAAATACATGGTCTTCAGGGTACCATAATTGTACCATCGCCATCAGCATGTTTCACTCTATGGGCCGAGTACGCCATAAAGAAATTTGACACATGTTGTAAGAATCATAGTCGATGTTATAGGAGCAGATCGCCTCCAAAGTCTCGAGGTAGTTGTCAAACTCAACACTACGAGGGAGAGCCATCTCACAGAATAAGAAAGTTAAGTTGTGAAGGTGTGAGGAAAACACTCCACTCTTATCCCTCTTTATACTTGCAAACCCTCATAAAATACATAATCCCTGCAGAAATCGAAGGGAATCCTGCCTCACAAAGTACAAAAGACTGAAGGGGATGCCCATCAAGACTTTGAATTGATGGGATTGGACTTGATTGCCTCTATTTTTGGAAATTTTCCTTTTTCCTCTTTTGTCAAAATCATAAACTCATTAAAAATAAATTGATATTCTCAATAGAATTTCAAAAATCCCTCGTATAATTTCTCACCTTTAAAACTTTCCTTCAAAATCCCAAAAATATCTCTTTTCACGGTCTCAGCAGCAAAGTAAAAAAGCGCATGTGCATGCATTCATTCATCATTAACAGAAGGTAATAAAAAAAATACCATTACATTACATATATATATTTTTCTGTGTTACATCAAATTTTGCAGGAAATAAATAAAAGAAAAAATAATGGGACACAACCCTAACCCACATTCTCGCTCTCTCTCCATCTAACTTAAACTTCACTCCTGCGACGCGCTCTCTTTCCCCTGCGACGAGATGATGCACCACCACTACCCGAGCCAGACTCCTCCCCAGAAGAAGCAGATAGCACCAACCAAGAAGGAATCGGGATCGTATCCTGAATATGGGCAGTCACCGAAGATATCCAGTCTCTGATATCCCTTAACCAAGTGGTCGACACCCGCACTTGTTGCAAGAAAAATTCAAAATCGATATCAAAGCAGAAAAGAAATTAAAAAGAAAGAAAGAGAGGAACAGAAAGGTATACCACGGGATGAAGGACCTCCTCTGTCAAGACCAAATCCTCTGGATCCATCGTATGAGGATGGTGCAACATAGGCACCATCCATCCATCAGCCCGTCGGATGTTGTACGAAGGGGTATGCAACCGCATGAAGGAAACCTTCGAAGCCTCTATCGCCGCACACATCGACGGCCCACCACTGCTGTAGGAGGACCCCACTGGACGACTCGAACATATAGGAGGGAAAGGCAAGGCATCATATATGCTGGGCGCCATCAGCCAACTCGTCACAAAGTCCATGTAATCATACGGTGCAGCCGTATCGGTGTACAACAAGTAGGACTCGCCGATCATCGTTGCGATCCTCGCATCCTTCGACAGCAGCCGCTCCCGCCTCATGGACATAGGAGACTGTGCAGGTGGCACCACCATATCATCCTCAGTGATCTGTCAAACCACCCTCTCCTCGAGGTACCAAGAGTGGCCAAACTCATCCGCCAGTAAGCACTGCAACTGTGCATTCACCCCAGTCAACCCCGTATCATGAATAGCAATCCCCCAAGGGTAAAAAGTCACCTGAAAAATCCCCAGAAGACATGAGCCAATATGGAATCAGAGCATACAGGGAACAGAACTGAAGAAGGAAAAGTCTTACCCTACCACTAGTCAGGACATTAAAGACCTGACGCACCGCCTCCAGAGAAAGAGATCCCCTCGACTGCCGATTGACCTTGCGCCATCGATACAACCGGTAGAAGTCCCCAACAGTCTCATCCTTCAGAGAGAACAGTTGGGTATTACACCCAATCACCACATAGAACCACGCCTGCCAAGGACAAGAACTTGTAATAAAAAATTGAGATGCATAAGGAACGTGCAAATGCATGAAAGGAAAATGCGCAAATTAAAGAATACCTTAAGGAGATACATGGCTCTAGTAAAAGTCTTCCGGTAGCACCGGCGGAATGCATCCAGAGAAAAATAGAGAGTTGCCAAAGTCAGGCTCCCCCAATCATAGAAAGGGATGTTCGAAAAAACCCTCAAGTACGGCAAGAACCACAAGTGGACAACGTCGCCACTCGATGCCACCATAATGTCCCCCAGCACGAGAAAGATAAATAACCGGGCCATCTACCTCACCTGCAGCCCATCCTCCACATCAACCACCCTACCTAGCAAAACATCCTTCAACAGGGACAGCCGAATGGAATCCCCAGATAGTATCCTCCTCACGTCACCGAGCGCCGCCCGCACTGCCTCCGATCTCACCCGCAGGGAGCGATCCACCTCTATCTGCTCCTCATCGCAATCTAGCCCTAGGAGCTACTGCACACCTATGGGAGTTATAGTCATCTCCCTAAAACCAAAATGGAAGGTGTGGGTAGTATCCCACCATCTCTCCCCCAGAGCGCATAAAACCGTCGTCGAATGAGGCATCTCATCCAGCGCAGATGCCAACCTCCCAAAACCCGCTGATGATACCACCCAATGCACCACAGTGGAAGATGCTCCCAGACATCCTTAAGCCCCGTCGTCCCGCGGGCACGCATATTCTTCAAAGAAACATCAGACTTCCAAAAGATAAAAACCTTATCAGAATCCAAAAAAAGAGGAAAACATAAAAAAAGGAATGCCAAAAGTCATTTTACTTAAATAACCCCCAGGGTTCACCACCCTCGAAGAGAGATGACTCGATGGCTCCAGTAATAAGGTTCGTTCATCTGCAACCGTCTCGAAAGCATCAAATGAGTTCTCGCTCTCCAAAGAAAGAGGTGACCTGGCCCTCCACTCCACATTTGCCTAGTCATCAATAGCCAACCATTCCCGATGAACTGCAGTGCTCACAAAAGCGACCATTTTTCAGATCACAGAATGATATAACGATTCGCAGAGGAAAATCACAGAAAGAGAGAAGGCAAGAAGCTGTAAAAAATGAAGGGAATTCACCCCCTTTATATAGGATGCCAAGGGTCATGATGATCGGCACTAACCCCCCATCTATCGATCGGCACTGCCCCTTTACCTTCCTGAGGTAGTCCAAAAGTCCATGCCACTATCGAATGGCACCCTCTACACCATGCCGACCGTCACCCTCTTTAACTTTCGTACAAAAATTCCCCAAAAATATTAAGATACCCTGAAAAATGTTAGAAAATTCCTAAAAACCCCAAGAGGGATTTAGAATATTTTCACTAAGAAAATTTCACAGTCCCTCAAGCGGAATCATTATTTCCCCAGCGAAACTCTCAAAAGCCAAGCGAATTTCTCCCCGGTGACGTCCCAAGAGGACCTCCAAAACTGCAGGACCATATCCTATTTCCCAAAGGTCTCAAATATCCTCAAGAAATACGTTCAAACCCTGGACCACCTAATCACTTGCCCAGCATCAGATTGGTTGTTCCCTAGGTACAGTCTCCGAAAAAACACAAGGATTTCCCAGCAATTGGCTCCCCAGATCAAAATAAAATCACGAGGTTATTTCCCCAGCGAAGTTTCAGAGAATCATTCTCCCCATCAATGTTTTCAAAGTACGCTCTAAATTTTCCCCAGCTCATTCCTTATTCCGCAGTGGAACCCAAAATCTAATCTTTATCCCTAGCAAAATCCCTGATTTTCCTGAAGGAAATGTATGCCTTAGTTAGGTCAGAATTGACCTCGGTCTTCGATCGTCACCTCTCTTAGGTCAAAATTGACTTCGGTATTGGATCGTCACCTTAGAATTGACCTCGATCCTCGGTCATCACCTCTCTTAGTTCAGAATTGACCTCGATCTTAGATCATCGCCTATAAACCCGTAGAATTGGCTTCGACCCGCATAATTGGTCATCTCAACTTAAGCCCATCGAATTGGCTTCGACCTGCAGAATTGGTCATCTCACCTAAAGCCCGAAGAATTGGTCATCTCAACTTAAGCCCGCAGAATTTGCTTTAACCCGCAGAACTGGTCATCTTAACTTATGCCCGCAGAATTGGCTTGAACCCGTAAAATTGGTCATCTCACCTTAAGCCTGCAGAATTGGCTTTGACTCGCAGAATTCGTCATCTCACCTTAAGCCCGTAGAATTGGCTTCGACTCACAGAGTTGTCCATCTCACCTTAAGCCCGCAGAATTGGTCATCTCCATTTAAGCTCGCAGAATTGTCTTCGACTCGTAGAATTGGGCATCTCCATTTAAGCTCACAGAATTGGCTTCGACCCACAAAATTGGTCATATCCACATAAGCCCACAGAATTGTCTTCGACCCGCAGAATTGGTCGTATCCACTTAAGCCCGCAGAATTGGCTTCGAACCGCAGAATTGATCATCTCAAACTTAAGCCCGCAGAATTGGTCATCCCCAATTTAAGCCCACAGAATTGGCTTCGACCCGCAGAATTGGTCATCTCACCTAAAGTCCGTAGAATTGGCTTCGACCTGCAGAATTGGTCATCTCACCTTGAGCTCGCAGAATTGGCTTCGACCCGCAGAATTGGTCACCCCCATCATTGCTGTAATTCCTCGAAATTAACTAAAATCTTTCCTTTATGACCATCCCCGACATGTTTCTTCGAGCCTGCAGAATTGGCTTCGACCCGCAGAATCAGTCACCCTCATCTTTAAGCCCTCATAATTGACTTCGACTCGTAAAATCGGTCATCCTCATCCTTAGGTCCTCATAATCGACCTCGACCCTCCCGTCATACTCTTTTAAAGGCATCATGTGGTGTCTATTCGACGGCTATCATTTGTTCCAAACTTACCCGTCGAGGGGCTCTGTAGACACCCCATTCTAATACCCTCTAACTTCTCCTAAGGTCCCTAGCACCTCCCTTCATCATTTCAAACCCAAATCATACCCCGAGTACTGACTTAGAGTCCATCGAACTCTCCCAGGCTCCGTTTGACCAAAACATCAAACTCTTCATCTCGATCGAGACTTAATGAATCTTCAAAGGGCACTGAATCCCCTTTCCAACAGTCTATCCCATTCGTGATTCTGAATTACCATGCGAATGAACGACCCATTATCCCTCAAAACCCGATCAGGAGGCCACCGGGCACTCCCGAGCTTCGTTTCACCAATGTCAACTCTTCAGCTCGATCAAAACTGAATGAATCTTCGAAGGTCACTTAAAGCCCTTTCCAACGGTCTGCCTCGTGCGCGACTATGACTTACGGTACGGACGAACGATTCGTTTTACTCCGAGAGGTCATTAAATACTTCCAAGGCTCGATTTGAAAAACTGTTACTAAAGTCGTTTAATACCAGATTAAACTATTTAAGTAACTCCGAACCGTTTTTTGAGGAAACTCATTTCTTTAAATCAAATCAGGTTAATCACAAGATGTGTTTATTAAAACATGCACGAGACCAGTTCAAGATTTGTTGACTAGTTTTGAAAAACAAAACTGAAAATATTAAATCAATACACCAGCAAGAATGAGATGATGAGATGTAGAAATATTAATGTCAAGAGATTGTTTAACGTGGTAAAACCTCACCCAACTGAGGACACATCCATGCCTCCCTCTACGGAGTAAAAGAAAAAATCCACTAAAACAAAATATATCAGTTACAAACTACATAACACACATGCACACAAATCAGTCCTATACAAGTTTAAGAATGTACCCACTGGTTTCCTTCTAACTTCTCTGCAGTTTTGATTGCTGATATGGTTCTCCCAGTTTGCTAACTTCCACTTTATTCCAGTCCTTATGTCGACTCTTATTTCAAGATCTTATTACCAACACTTTCAGTGTGTAAGTGTTTGTGATGGTGCTCTAACACATGCATGCACAAACTCAAGCTTATTTATACAAACAGTCCTAGAAAATTACAAACCAGATCTATATGCTGTGATTTTCTATTTCTCTCTTCTTAGAAAACTAAAACCTTATTTTATCTATAAAATGATCCCAAAATCCACGGCTATCTTGCTCGGAAGACGTTTCAAGATTTTAATCAATTTCAGGGTTTTAAAACTATTTTTGAAATTAAAAACCGCCCAGTGTGATTCCAACTAGCTCTAAGGTCTTGTTTCAAAAGAACTAGAAACAAAAAATGATTTTGTTGATTTTGAAGATGAAAACATTTATAGAAAATAATCAACAAAATATTTCTCAAGATGAGAAACTAATAATGCAGATCTAAGTGTAATATAACATAAAATGACCAGATCTATGATTTCTATGAAACAGATTTACAGATCTAACCTAATGTTTAAGTTGGACACAAGATCTTAAAACGAAGAGGTTAAACTACGAAACATCTTTCAAACCAACACTCAAAAACTCTCAAACACTCAGGGATGGTGCTTGGTGTAAACTGGTTTTTGGAAAAGGGGTTAGGGTTTGAAAAGGTGTTTAAACAAATTAGGGTTTATATTCTCTCTCTGGTTTCTCTCTCTTCTCTCTTCTCACTCGGATTAAACGAAGTGGAAAAATTCTTTCAAAGGCTAAGGGTTAGACTCCTTTTATAGAGGACTGAGAAGGATCGAGAAGACTGAGATGAATCTAAAGGCTGAGATTTAGTCTTGGCCTTTTGACTTCCATCCAACAGTTTAAGAGAAGTGGCGAGTTAAACGCTTTCTGATTGGCTAAGAGAGGTTCACAGGGATTGGGATTGGATGCATGCAGAGCGTTGATAAGATCAATCCAAGGGCTGATAATGAATAACGGTTTTGTCTCTTAAAAGAAACACAAATCCAACCAGTAGAAGGGCGACAGGTGTAGGGCTAATATCGAACCTCACACGCGCGTCTGAAATAAATTACATAGACACCTTTAATGTCTCAAGAGCTTTCAGTTTCTACCCAAGTGAACTTTATAGGAATAAAACCAACAATAAAAATTTATAGATTGACCCCAAAAATTTTAATCCCAATTTTAATTAATCATTCAAAAAACATTAAAAATTCCCAAAATTATTAAAAAAGTTTTAAGGGAAATAAACACACACAACACACACACAATCAATTTATGCAAGATATGACCCATGTATGCAGTCCTAATGTGTGTGAGTGTTTATGAATATACCTTTTATCAATCAAACAAGAGGAATGAATTGTATAGAAGTGTATGAGGCTCTTTCGTATCTAGGGGAGGGACTCAATTTTGTCACTATTTCCAAACTAGATGGGCATTTATACAATGTAAACTCAAGTGAGTCAAGAGTATAAGGTGCTTCAATATCCCCCTTTGGAAATATGAGACAAAATCTCCTTTGAGTCATCTTGGACTCGTAGGGTTACAAAGAAATAAGGAAAAAACCTATTCCCTTACAAAATTTCTATCTACCCATTTCCTAGAAAAGAAAATTACATAACTCAACTAATTAGAATTCAATACCCTATTACATCTGTTGATAATAACTGTACAGAATCCTTCAAATAATCACTAAGATCAAGCTTATTAGAATATGTACAAAAGCAATGAACTCATAAGACTCAAATTTCTCCCCCATTTTGTCTCAAATGGACAAAGGGAAAAAGTATGCAAGTCAAATAGTTTATTCAGCACAAACCATTCCTATCGATTTACGCAAAGAAATAAATCTATTGAAATCCAAAGGTTTGGTAAACATATCTGCGAGTTGCAAATTAGTAGGAAGATAATTGATTTCTAATTCCTTAGTCTCAACTAATTCGCGTATAAAGTGATGCTTAATTTTTATGTGTTTAGTTCGCGAGTGTTGAACAGGATTTTTAGAGATATTGATCGCGCTTTGATTATCACAATAAAAATGTAGTTTTTCCTCTTTAATACCATAATCACTTAGCATTTGCTTAAGCCAAAGTAATTGAGCACAGCATCTTCCAACGTCTATGTATTCAGATTCAGCTGTTGATAAAGAAGTGCAGTTTTGTTTCTTACTACTCCAACCTACCAAATTATTATCAATATAGTAACATGCTCCTGATGTGCTCTTACTATCATCAGTACACCCTGCCTAATCGGCATCACTGTATCCTATTATAGTGCTATGAGTATCATTGGTGTACCAAAATCCTAAATTTAGAGTGCATTTAATGTATTTTATAACTCTTTTAACACAAGTTAAATGTCTCTCTTTAGGATTATTTTGATAATGGACACACACGCAAATAACGTACATAATATCAGGACGCGAGGTGGTAAGGTATAGTAAGGCTCCTATCATACTACGATATAATGTTGGATCTATGGATTTACCAGTTTCATCCTTAGACAGTTTGACCGTAGTACTCATGGGAGTTTTGGCATCTTTTGCCCTCTCAAGGCCGAATTTTTTAACAATCTCTAAAGCATATTTTGATTGCGAAACAAATAATCCTTCTGAATTTTGTTTGACTTGAAGACCCAAGAAAAATTGTAACTCCCCCATAAGAGACATTTGAAATTGTTTATGCGTAATTTAAGAAAATGATTTAACTTCTGAAGGGGAAGTTGATCCAAAAATGATATCGTCAACATAAACTTGAGCTATAATAATATGTTTGTCAAAATGTTTGATAAAAAGGGTTTGATCATTTCCACCGCTCTTAAAACCTTTATCAAAGAGAAAATTGGAAAGGCTCTCATACCAGGCTCTTGGCGCTGGTTTTAGGCCATACAAAGACTTTTTAAAACGAAAGACATGATTTGAATATTTAGGGTCAATGAACCCTTTTGGTTGTTCTACATAGGTCTCCTTAGTCAAAATTCCATTAAGGAAGGCAGATTTGACATCCATTTGGTAAAGCGTAAAATGTAAGTAGCAAGCTATGGAAAAGAGAAGATGAACAGATTCTAAGCGAGTAACAGGAGCAAAAGTCTCGTTAAAATCTATTCCTTCAATTTGAGAGTATTATTGAGCAACTAATTTGGCTTTGTTTCTAATGATTATCCCACTTTCATCATATTTATTTTTAAATATCCAACGTGTGCCAATAATCTTTTTGTGACCAGGCCTAGGTACAAGATACCAAACATCACGAATGACAAATTGAAGAAGTTCTTCCTGCATTGTAAAAATCCAATGAGGATCATTTAATGCATCATTTACATTCTTTGGTTCCATAAGGGAAACAAAACATGCATAATGTGCAAAGTTTCTCAATTGAGATCTTGTACGTACAGGTTCACTAGGGTTACCAACAACGTTATCTATGGGATGGTCTCTAGAAACCCAGTTGGGTAATTCAGGTGTCTCAATTGGTAAAGCATCATCTATTTCTGGAGAGTCATTTTCTAAAATATTTTCAGACTCTTCCACAATAGTTGGTTTTCCAGTCTTACTCTCTACAGTAGTGTCACTTACAATAACGTTTATGGATTCCATTAAGGTCTTAGTGCGAAGGTTAGAGACACGGTATGTGATACGACGCAAATATTGCGTATTTCACCCATTAACCTATGCCTTATTAGCCCCCTTGGGTATCTTAATCCCTATACTTATGATTGTTAACTAGACAACCTCGAATTTCTATGTTAACATATTTCGCAAGGGTTAATTGAGCTTTTTTAGGTATTTGGATGCCTAGTATGAAGTACGGATGCTTTCTGGAAAAGTTTCGTCGATTATTGTAGATTCGGGGGCATTTTAGTAATTTTAGTATTCGGGTTTGAATCCCGACCTCTTCACGAAAGTTGAAGACCTTTGATTTCTCTTCGCGTGGCCATTGACGGTGCATGGATCCGAGTTGTATTGAAGGAGTTATGGCATTTTTGGATGGTTTTTACTTCAAATTCACACTCAAGGGAAAATTCAAGGGCATTTTAGTAATTCCATATTTTTGTTTTTTGGCCTATTGTCTTCTTGGATGTTGTATCCCTCTGATTATCTTCGCGTAGCCTCCGACTGTGCCTAATTTCGAGTTATAACGAAGAAATGGTGGCATTTTTCGTAAAATAGGAAAAAGCTGCAGAATTGCAGACCTGTAGGGGAGAATCGATTCGGCCAAAATCCGAATCGATTCGTTTTGCACCAGAATACCATATACGAATTTTCCCTGCTTTCAAATCGATTTGGGCCAATTTAGAATTGATTCGGCCCTGCAGATATTTATTTTTCTTCCCTTTATTTACAAGTTTGCCATGGGATATTTTGTATATAACTCATGTTCTCTCATTTGAGAGAAATATCTCTTCATTCTAGATTAGTTTAGGGTTAGGGTTTTGAGAGCTCTTCTTCTTCTTCCTCATTTGGTGTGACAACTTTTGGGTGTTGTAAGTTAGATTTTTCATTACCCCTACCATTAATATAGTTGATTTCTTGATTTATTTCCATTGATGTCATTTATATCTCTTGCCTAGATTAATTTATTTCTTGCTTAATTAATTTATCGCTTCGTTAATTAGTTAGTTCATGATGTACCCTTAGATGAATAGGGTCGGGATTTCATTCCGCCATTTATGAGTTTGGACCTCAAAATTTAGGGTTTCGTGTAAAATTGCATTTAATTGAAACCTCGCATATTAAAGTCGGATTATTATGCGTTTAACTTTCTTTGTCATGCAACATTAGTGTTTATAGCGATATTCCAAATTTAATCTGCGTGTGACTATTTTCCGTTAAATGTTTAATATCACAACTTTGGATTAAATTCCTTATTGTGTGATGTTTATGCTTAATTGAAAATGCTCGATTAAATTGTTTTCGAGCCGAAATCTTGATTAGTAGTTGTTTTGATCTGTGTGGTTGGATGCGATCCCGATCCTCGCTTTACTTTTGTGTAGCGTAACTTCTCTTTTTCTTTTTCCACCATAACCACCCATCACCTTTTCTTCTATTTATTTTACACTTTTATTCCTGAAGTTTTAAAATAATTAAAATCTAAAATTCAATCACTTCTTGTGGATTTCTTATGATTCCCGACTTACCGTTGTGCTTGCTTGTCAAGTGTAGTTATGGTTTAGGTTTTTGCATCGCGGCGGCGAAACACACAACGATTGTGTCCTCACACAAACAAACTTTTACCACTCGATCAAAATGGCGCCGTTCCCGGGGGGTGTGTTTTAGATTGTAATTTTTTTATTATTTCGTTGTATCTCTTTCATTCATATTTGTATTCTTTATTTTCCCCTTTCTTTTTTACTTGTGCTAGATTGTTTCGAGAAATTGAAATTTTGGTGCTTGTCGCTTTATTGAATAACTTATTTTGAAATGTCTCTCTATTACGCATTAGATAACCTTAATTGTTATGAGAATTGTTTTCCAAGTTATACTCCCAAAACAATGAGAGAATGCCTACAAATTCTTGAAGATGAGCCCATTGAGCATGAAATTATAGACTATGTAAGTGATCCCTCATCGCCTTGTGAGGGTATTTTGGAATGCGGGGAATCCATTAGCTATGAGCAACCTGCACAAGAAGATGTAATATCTTCTTGTCCATTTGATTATGAGTTAATGATTAAGGAAATCAATGACCGATCTGAAAGTTCTCAAGCTTGGTTGTTGGAAAATGATGCCATTCTCGATGAGATTATTTCTTTACAAAACCGGGTCGAGGTTGAAACTTGCGTTTCATCTCCACCCCTTTTTGTTGAAGAAATAATTGAGAGTGATCCAAGCTTTAGCACTTTCAATTATCAACCTCTCATTAATTCTTCCGATTGTATTGAGGTTGTTGGTCCTTCCTCTCCTTTACTCCCTACTATTCCCGAACAATTAAATTTATCAAAAGAATCGGTTGAAAGTCTTGAGGACTTTGACCCTATTCTTGAACGAGAATGTTATTTTGAGATGGTTCATCTCATGGGCTATTCGCTTGCACTAGCTCCACCTCCCCTTCCAATTGAAGAACCTTGGGGATGTGATTTCCATTTTCCCGAGATAAATGTGGTCTTGTCCCCCGTTTTACCCAAATCCCCCATCGTCCCTCTCAAATTTTTAATTGATGATAGTTCATTTCTTACGCCTTACACATGCCATCCGTTTTTCAAACAGAATTATTATTTTCCGGGAGGCATGTTCGCTTTAGAGGGTCCACCGTTGATCTTTCAAAGTCAAATCCCTTTTTGGTTGGACCCTCAACTATTTAGACGTCTAGTGTATAGTTAGTGTGTAGTCTAAATAGTAGGATGTAAATAGTTAGCTTTTTAATTTTCTTTCTTTCCTATTTTTCTTTCCTTTTAATTTAGTCTAGTGTAATTAGTTAACCTTTTGTTATTTGTTTTTGCTATGCTCGGTACTAACTTGTTTTGTAGATTTCATTGCACTCATGCTTATAGAGATCGCTCTAATTTTGGATAATATCGTTATTTTCCTCTCTTTGTGTTGTGTTCTTAATGCGCATTGAGGACAATGCAACATTTAAGTTAGGGGGTGTAGGATATTTTATCCATTTCTTTGTTTTGTCCATGGATTTGCTCACATTCAGTTACTAAGTATGCCTTTTTGTAAAAATTTGAAAATTTTCAAAATATTTTCTTTCTTTTTTCTCCTTTGTTGGGCATTTTGCCTTGTTTCCGATGGTAAATTCTAATAATTGCCCGATCCGATTGATAACTCAATGATGCATGTTCTCGATTTTAGAAGTTATTAGACTTTAGTCCTCAAATCATTGATATTCTGAATAACTTCATGAATTAAACTTTATCCCATGAGCATATGCACTTTCCTTGTCATATTGATTTGGTTTAAGATTTTTATAACTTGGGAATCTTTTGTTGTATTGTATATACTTACACCGAGTAAGCTTTATACCTTTCGTCGTTTGTGAGTGTTATACACTATTCTTTCCTATTTGAAAACGTTGAATTCATCGGTAATCTCACTATTCTTTCATTGATTGTTCATTAATTGAGTTCATTCATGAAATGTGCTACTTGAGCATGATTTTCATATATTGATTTGACTCGAGAATTGCATAAACTTTATGAAATGATCATAGTCCATCTTTTTTATATCGCCCATATTGACCTTGACCTCACCTTTAATATTTTCTCTAGTCAACCCCTTTGAGCCTAAATATTAGCCTTTCATTTCAATACCCAAAATTCCATAACCAATTCCAAATTGGAGTTATACACAATACATATTACCTTACATACCTTTGTTTGGAATGTTGCTTGGGATTTAACGATGTTGTGTAGTGTGGTTGCAATTTAGGGAAATGAGAGTTTGAAAAGTAAAGAAAAGTGATGCGAAAAAAGTGAAGAAAAAGAGAAAACAAAAAGCAAAAGAAAACATGAGAAAAAAAAAAAGAAAAAAAAATAAAGAGAAAGTTGTATATGTTGTGTATATAGTTCAATAAGCTTTGATTACTCTCCAATTGTTATATCTAATGCTTGTTTTGGAACTTGTTTTCCAATTTTGTAGTTGCCCACATTTTTTCCATTATTCCAAGTTTTCATTCCGAACACTTTGAATCCGTACATACATTCCTTTCATTTCGTACCATATCCTAGCCTACATTATAACCCTATCAAGTCCTATGTGATCTTAGGGTGAATTTAATTTAAAAGTTTAAATAGTTTTGATAATTTGTGAAAATGCATTTCGCCTTTTTTTATGGGCGGTATCTTTCATTGAGATTATAGTTCTTATTTCCTATATAACGTTTTTCATTTGTGACATGTGCGCAGCCTAGTTTCCATTTACATTTACTCATTATGCCCGCATGTCCCGTGTGTTAGCTCCCTGTTTCGAGTGAATTCACTTGATGAGTGTAATGCCCGTGAGGATTGAATATATGCATGCTTTAATATTTATCCGGTTTATTTAAGTTTTTACCAAATCATTATATGCATGTTCTCTCCCCCTCCCACTTTTAAAGATTAAATTCCATGAGGGGCATTCGACCTGGTAATAACAATGGACTTTATCATGAATTCGTTTAATATGCTAATAACACGTTTGAAATCTTTTTCGTTGTTGTTGAGTTTATCGTATGTTGGGTTGGGCATATTTTGAGGAAACTGTACGATGTTTGCGTTCATCCCTGAAAACCCTCACGAGACAACACTCGTCCACTAGGGTAACCTAGGGGTTTAACGGCTTATTGCATATGCTAAATGCAATCGTTCGCCCGCGAAAGTAGCCTTATATTTTTATTGCTTTTTCATCACATTTTGCACTTGTATCCTGCTTTTGGTTTACTTATAGTTCTTGTTGTTTCTAATTTCATTGCTAGGTACTACCAATGTGTAAGTTAGGGGGTATGATACGACACAAATATTGCATATTTCACCCGTTAACCTACGCCTTATTAGCCCCCTTGGGTATCTTAATCCATATACTTATGATCATTAACCATACAACCTCGGATTTCTATGTTAACATGTTTTACAGGGGCTGATTGAGCTTTTGTAGGTATTTTGATGCCTAGTATGAAGTTCAGACGCTTTTCGGAAAAGTTTAGTCGACTATTGGAGCTTCGGGGGCATTTTAGTAATTTCAGCGTTCGGGTTTGAATCCCGATCTCTTCATGGAAGTTGAAGCCCTTTGATTTTTCTTCACGTGTCCACTGACGGTGCATGGATCCGAGTTGTATAGAAGGAGTTATGGCATTTTTGGATGGTTTTTACTTCAAATTCACACTCAAGGGCACATTCAAGGGCATTTTAGTGATTTCATATTTTGGGTTTCTGGCCTAATGTCTTTTTTAATGTTGTATCTCTCTGATTTATCTTCACGTAGCCTCCGACTATGCCAAATTCCGAGCTATGACGAAGAAATGGCAGCATTTTCCGTAAAATAGGACAAAACTGCAGAATTGCAGACCTGTAGGGGAGAATCGATTCGGCCAAAATCCGAATCGATTCGTTTTGCACCAGAATACCAGATACGAATTTCCCCTATTTTCGAATCGATTCGGCCCAATTCCGAATCGATTCGGCCCTGCAGATTTTTATTTTTCTTCCCTTTATTTACAAGTTTGCCACGGGATATTTTGTTTATAACTCATTTTCTCTCATTTGAGAGAAATATCTCTTCATTTTAGCTTAGTTTAAGGTTAGGGTTTGGAGAGCTCTTCTTCTTCCTCATTTTGTGTGATAATTTTTGGGTGTTGTAAGTTGGATTTTTCATTACCCCTACCATTAATATAGTTGATTTCTTGATTTATTTCCATTGATGTCATTTATATCTCTTGCCTAGATTAATTTATTTCTTGCTTAATTAGTTTATCACTTTGTTAATTAGTTAGTTCATGATGTACCCTTAGATAAATAGGGTCGGGATTTCATTCCACCATTTATGGGTTTGGACCTCGAAACTTAGGGTTTCGGGTAAAATTGCATTTAATTGAAACCTCGTGTATTAAAGTCGGATTATTATGCGTTTAACTTTCTTTGTCATACAACGTTAGTGTTTATAGCGATATTCCGAATTTAATCCGCATGTGACCATTTTCCGTTAAATGTTTAATCTCGCAACTTTGGATTAAATTCCTTATTGTGTGATGTTTATGCTTAATTGAAAATGCTCGATTAAATTGTTTTATAGCCGAAATCTTGATTAGTAGTTGTTTCGATCCGTGTGGTTGGATGCGATCCCGATCCTCGCTTTACTTTTGTGTAGCGTAACTTCTCTTTTTCTTTTTACACCATAACATCCCATCACCTTTTCTTCTATTTGTTTTACACTTTTATTCCTGAAGTTTTAAAACAATTAAAATCTAAAATTTAATCACTCCCTGTGGATTTCTTACAATACCCAACTTACCGTTGTGCTTGCTTATCAAGTGTAGTTGTAGTTTAGGTTTTTGCATCGCGGCGACGAAACACACAACGATTGTGTCCTCACACGAACATATTTTTATCGCTCGATCAGTATGCTCTACTATTGGGAGAATATCCTAGAAAGATAGCTTTATCTCCACGAGTCTCAAATTTGGATAAGTGTTCTCTGTCTTTGCAGACATAACACGTACTACCAAAGGTTGTAATGTACTTGATATTGGGTTTCTTCCCATTCCATAGTTCGTAAGGAGTTTATTTAGAATTGTTTCTAAGATAGACCATATTGATAATGTGTCACGCAGTACGAATAGTTTCTACCCAAAAATACTTAGGTACAGTTTTGGCATGAATCATAACACGCGCCATCTCTTGAAGGGTACGATTCCTTCTCTCATCAATACCATTTTGTTGAGGAGTATTAGGAGAACTAAATTCATGTTTGTAACCATTATAGTCACAATACTCTATAACACCAGTATCTATAAATTCTCCACCTCTATCACTATGAATTCTATTTACTTGAGTGTCTTTCTCATTTTCAATTCGAAGTAAGATCTTCAAAAAAGTATGGAAAGTGTCAGGCTTTTGTTTTAAGAAAGCTACCCAAGTAAATCTGGTGTAGTCATCAACCATAAGAAGAATGTGACTGTGTCCACAAAGACTAACAGTTCGAGTATGACCCATTAGGTCCATATGGATGAGCTCCAAGGGTTTAGAGGTAAGGATATATCTAATTTTCTTATGAGGGGCCTTAACAATTTTTCCTTCCTGACATGATCCACAGATAATATTATAAATAGGTTTGATCTTGGGAATACCTCTAACTATTTCTTGTGAAGATAATCTACTAATATTTTCGTAATTTATGTGACCCATTCGATTATTCCATATCTCATTGTCATCCATTATGGCAATGTCACAGACCTCAGTACCGTTCTGGACAGTATAGCAATTATCTGGAGTCCTGAGTCCTGTAATTATACGCTCATCTTTTTCATTTAAAAATTTTCAATTATTCTTTGAAAAGGTGACAGTATGATTTGAGTCCCAAAATTACGAGATACTAAGTAGATTAGCCTTAAGACCTTTTACTAGATGAACATTTTCAAGTAAAGGTAATCCTTCATATTTGAGTGTTCCTTTACCAATGATTTGAGATGATACACCATCACCAAACATACTTTTTCCTCCAGCAAAGCTGGTTTTGTTTAAAAGTTTGGTATCATCCCCATTCATGTGCTTTGAACATCCAGAGTCTAAATACCAACCAGAGGGAGTGTGTTCAGCTTTTAAAGCAGTAATCACAATATTACACTTCATCTGGGGTAATAGCTCATTTTTTCTAACCCAAACAGCTATTGTTTTTATTTTGCGCTTATTTTCTCTCATTTGATAAAATTTGCGAGCATTAGATTTCTGTTGAAAATTTTTTTGCACATGAGGTTGAAGTTTATGAGCAACATGAGCACTTGGTTTATAAAAGTGTCTAGGAATCCTTCTTGGAAATGATCTTTTAAGTTTGGTCTTTCTCTTTCTATAGTTGGAGTTTTTGTCTGGTTATCTAGGGAGATCATAATTGTTTCGACTTCTCCTAAAATAGTTAAAGTTTTGGTACACATGAGTATTATAGACAGGTTTGAGTAAATGTCTAAAGTAGCAACCTTCAAAGGAATTACCATATAAGTCACAGTATGAGCAATATAAATTGTTCGAGGATGGTATCTCCTTAGGAAAGTCTCTAAACATAGGCTTCATGGTATTTTGGGGTTGAACCTTATTTCTAGGGAGTACAGTTTGAAAGGAAGAATCACTCTTCCTAATCGGGGGGCAGACAAATTTAGACATAGGTGAACTTTCACGCTTAGAGCAACTTGATTCCCCAATATCAAACTTTGATTTTTTCATCAAACTCATTTTTCAGAGAATGAAAATCTGGACAAGTTTCTATAGGTCTTTTGCCTCCTGACACAAACTTGATTGGTTCAAAGTTTTTAGTCGTGTCTTCAAATTTGGGCAAAACCCTATTCCAGTTCGATCATCAGAATTGGATTTTGAATCAGCAACAAAATCATCAAAACAGTTTGAATTATTTATAAATTTTGCAAATTTTTTTAAAATCGTTGTTGTCTTCTCTTTAGATTGTTCCAATTCGAATAATGTCTCTTTATATTTTTTTCTCCAGAGTTTCATTTTTTTCAATCAAATTCTTTATTTTTTGGTCAAAAATTTTGACTTCGTTTTCATGAGTTAGACATTGGGTAGTATACTTTTCAGCGTTAAGTTTAACCATCAGACTTAAGTCTTATAGTTTCTTAGTGAGATCCTTCACTATCTTCTCTAGTCTAATGCTTTTTTTGAGAGTTTTCGCATAAAGTGTGTGAATGTCAGGGAGGTCTTCAGTGTCTGAATCACTAAGTGTGGTGTGTGAAGTGACCCCTAAGGATTCAATTCTTGAACTCACGCACCCATTGACATCGTAATTATCATTTTCCCTTTGACTCATACACCCCGTGGTAGAACTAGCAATATTTTCAGAAATTAAAGCATCTAAACCAGTAGCAGCATGATTCATAATAACAGAAGTAGAGTTACTAACATCATTCTCATACACTGGCGCGGGCATATCATCTTTATATATTATCTTGGTAAAGAAAGACATGCAAGGATAAAAAACATCAGATGATTCAGGTTCCTCATTTTTAGAATCACTTGAATCATCCCATATTTTGCAAATGTTGGCCCTAGTATGTTTATTGATAGTGTTCAGTTTCACTCTACAGTATTGTGCTAAGTGTTCTAGTTTTCCACATCTAAAACATTCAGTGTTCTTGAAGTCTTTGTTGGGTCTCATGTCCTTGTGATGTTTGTCTTGACCTTTCTCATGAGGTTTGTAGTTAGACTGCATTGGATAATTTGGCTTGCCTTGTCTGTTTACCAATTTATTTCTAAATTTGATAATTTTCTTAAACTATTTTGACATCAAGGCGATTTGATTATCCAATCTATCTATGACACATTCCTCATCAGAGTCATCAGTGGGAATAGTAAACTCAAGTTTCATCATCTTAGAGGAATAACTTAAGTTGGAACTAGTCTATTTCCAATGGGACTGGGTCATTTGTTTATTAAATTCTAATTCCATTTCCACAGTTCTTAGTTTACTACTGAGTAATTCAGGAGTGAGATTTTAATCACACATTTCCTCAATGGCATATCTTTGTTGTCAAATTTATGTGGTAGTGATCTTAGAATTTTAGATACAATTTTATGTCTGTCATATGTTATCCCATTAGCATGCAGTTTGGTCACAATGTTAGTCAATTTCATGTAAAAGTCATCGAAGGATTTAGAATCTGACATAATTAGAGAGTTATACTGCTAGACAAGCATTTGAGTTTTAGTAGCCTTAACTCTAGTGTCACCTTTATGTGAAGTGATCAGTGTTTCCCAAGCTTCCTTAAAAGTGGCACAAGATGAGATCCTTTTGAACTCATGTTCATTTATGGACATAAATATGGCATTCTTGCCTTTTTTTGTTTCGATAAGTTTGCTTCTCTTCTTGAGTGAATTCACTTAATTCTTTCTTAATCCTCTCATTACTTCCTTAGGGGGATGGTTTAGTAGGATAAGTGTATCCATTTTCAACAATTACCCAAACATCATCTCCCAAGGTTCCTAGTATGAAACCAACTATTCTTAGCTTCCAGTAAGAAAAGTTGTTTCCATCAAAGAGTGGGGGTCAAGTGGCCAAATCTTTCATTTTTCTCGTCCATTGTTTTGATTTTAAGAAAACAATTTCAGAAACACAATATCTTTTAAAAAGATTTTCAATACTCTGATACCAATTGAAAAACTATTACTAAAGACGTTTAATACAAGATTAAAATATTTAAGTAACTCTGAACTATTTTTTGAGGAAACTTTTTTCTTTAAATCAAATCAGGTTAATCACAAGATGAATTTATTAAAACATGCACGAGATCAGTTCAAGATTTGTTGACTAGTTTTGAAAAACAAAACTGAAAAGATTAAATCAGCACACCAGCAAGAATGAGATGAGTAGATGTAGAAAGATTGATGACAAGAGATTTTTTAGCGTGGTAAAACCTCACCCAACTGAGGAACTATCCACGACTCCCTCTACGGAGTAAAAGAAAAAATCCACTAAAACAAAATATATCAATTACAAACTATATAACACACATGCACACAAATCAGTCCTATACAAGTTTAGGAATGTACCCACTGGTTTCCTTCTAACTTCTCTGCAGTTCTGATTGTTGATGTGGTTCTCCTACTTTGCTAACTTCCACTTTGTTCTAGTCTTTACGTTGACTCTTGTTTCAAGATCTTATTATCAACACTTTCAGTGTTATAGTGTGTAAGTGTTTGTGATGGTGCTCTAACACATACATGCACACACTCACACTTATTTATACAAACAGCCCTAGCAAATTACAAACTAAATCTATATGTTGTGATTTTCCATTTCTCTCTTCTTAGAAAACTAAAACCTTATTTGACCTTTAAAATGATCTCGTAAACCACAACTATCTTGCTCGGAAGACGTTTCAAGATCTTAATCAATTTCAGGGTTTTGAAACTATTTTTGAAATTGAAAATCGCCAAGTGTGATGCCAACTAGGTCTAAGGTATTGTTTCAAAAGAACTAGAAACATAAAATGATTTTGTTGATTTTGAAGTTGAAAACATTTATAGAAAATAATAAACAAAAGATTTCTCAAGACGAGAAACTGATAATGTAGATCTAAGTGTAATATAACATAAAATGACCAGATATATGATTTCTATGAAACAGAAATACAGATCTAACCTAATGTTTAAGTTGGACACAAGATCTTAAAACTAATAGGGTGAGAAATGGTATCTAATCCTATTATTATCGTATCTTAGTTTAGCACATTTAACTTAGGCGGAGAGCGCTATCTTCTTAGGTTGATCATAGTTGATAACGGGGAGAATTAGTTTAGGGGGAGTATTATCTTAATTGCATTTAATATTCTTGATATTCCCTATGCGTTTGATAGTTTGCTGAAGTGTTCAGTAATTCTTCTAAATGGAAGCGTTCATCATCGGGCAAAGATATTGATCCTTGGGTTCTTTTAAGTCAAGTTATTGTAATTTTATTTTGGGGGGAAGATTTTTTTTGTCTAGTAGAACTTGACGGCCCTTTTGGATTATTGTTGGTTTTTGTCCTGGAATAGCCAAAGGGGGAGATTTGTAAGAACACAAATTTCCAATTGAGTCCTTTATAATTTTGGCTCATACACTACACCAAAATGGGCAAATTGTCACCTTTCAGCCGGCCAGCCTTGTCAAGGTCATTGACCGTGACAAAAAGACACGCGTTTTATGTCACGATCATTGACCTTGACACGACCGTGACAACGAATTGTCACGGTCATTGACCGTGACAAGCCCGTGACAACTCAATTTGTCACGGGCTTGTCATGGTCAATGACCTTGACACGACCGTGACAACTTTTCCAGCAAAAACCCTTTCCCCCTTCTTTTTTCCCTCCCACCGTTCCCTCCCTCTCTCTCTCTCTCTCTCGACTCGACGCTGCTCTCTCTCTCTCTTTCAGGTCCAATTTCTCTCTCTCTCTCTCTCTTCCATTTATAAATATATTTGTCTGTATATTTATGTGTGTATGTGTATATATATATGTGTGTATGTATGTGCGTGTGTGGGGGGTGGGGCGGGATGGGGCAGGGTGGGGGAGGGGGTGGTGGAGGGGGGCAGGGGGTGGGGCGGGGTGGGGCAGGGTGGGGGAGGGGGTAGTGGAGGGGGCAGGGGGCAGGGTGGGGTGGGGTGCGGTGTGTGTGTGTGTGTGTGTGTGGTGTGTTTTGGGGGAGGGGTGGTGGAGGGGGGCAGGGGGTGGGGTAGGGTGGGGTGTGTGTGTGTGTGTGATGATGTGTGGTGGGGGAGGGGTGGTGGAGGAGGGCAGGGGGTGGGGTGGGGTGCAGTGGCGGACCCAGGATTTTTAGTAAGGGGGTGCGAAATTTTTCGAGCAATGTAGGGGTTCAGGGGCGGTATCCCCAAAGGCAATATTTTTAGGATTAACATTGATATTATAAGAAAATTATACTTCAATATTGAAAATTAACTGAAAAAATAACACTGAAATTTGAAAATTCTCCTAAATATTTCTAACATTGCCCCTAAATACGATACCCCTAAATATTGAATTCAAAAATACAATACCCCTAATTTCTAACATACCACTAAATATTTCTAACATTTAAAGATTTGAGAAAAAAATACTCCTAACATTGAAAAGTGTTAGTTTCCTAAATATTTACAAATGAACACAAAAATACTCCTAACATTGAATGATTTAAACCTTTGAAGGAATACAAAAATACTTTTTAACATTTAATTTAAAAAAATTAAACATTTGAATAAAAAAGTTTTATATACTTAACAAATAACTTACCTGAAAACATTCTCTTCCTGGTACTTCTACTCTTCTGTTTAGGGTTTTGGTAAAATGTTTCTTCCGTGTTTTTCTATTTAAGTATAATAAATTACATACTCTGCCCCTTAGCTTTAAAACACTAACAAACATATACACCTTCCGATCCTAGAGTTTACACATAGGTATCCTCGCTTACTACTACTAATTTATATCCTTTATTCAAAGTAAATACTAGGTATAATCATGATTGCACTCAAATTTAATTATTTATAAATCACTTGAAAGAATGTGTTCTTATTATTAAAGTTGATTACGGTATATTATGATTCCCCACGTTATGTTTTCGATACCCTCTTGGTTAAATAAATTTTCTACTAACCGATTTTAATGAATATCTGATTAATTCCTTGATTCTAAAACTTAATTCTATAGGATTATAAAATAGTTAATCGGTCGGGTAAACAAAACATATAAGTCTATCAAGGGGTATCACAATCCAAATTATTTCTTGGACGTGAATTCCTCCAAATTATGATCTCATACCTATTCACACAATGATGGGGGAGGGGGTGGTGGAGGGGGGCAGGGAGTGGGGTGGGGTGGGGTGGTGTGTGTGTGTGTGTGTGTGTGTGTGCGTAGGTGTGCGTGTGTGTGTGGCGGTGGGTGGGGGTGGGGGTGGGGCACCCATTTAATAACTCTTTAAATATTTGGAAAAAACATAATATTACAAAATTGAAACGAAATGGTATTGACGGAACTTACACATAGGTTATAATATAGATGGAACATTTTTTTATCTTTTCTATTAATTCAATTAGGTAAAATGAAATGTGTACTATTAACATTTTTTTTTATCTGTACTAATAACATTTTTTTACAGCAAAAATGTCTCCTTCAGATGTTAAGGCGAAGATGATGATGCTGTTTATGATGATGTCGTCTGGGTTCGGTGGTAGCGGAGGCGACGAGGGCTCCTCCGCCGCTAGGCTCCCCAAATATGGAAAATTTAGGATTACCATCGAAAACAAGTCGGAGCTTTTAGCGAGATCCCTCGAGCTGCTAAAGACGGTCATCGGCCCGGGGTTTATGAGTTGGAAGGAGGTGCCATATGAGCTCAAGTTAGCTGTTTGGGCGGCACTACAGGTAATATTTATATGAATATTTCAATTTATATTTATATTTATATTTATTCGCAACTAACATTGTATTTGTTGGACAGGAACAATTCAACTTGGATCCAAAGATACGCGATTCCGTCTTGGAGCAGTTGAGGGAGCAACACAAGACGTGGAAGAAAAATATGCGGACATGGTACTTTGAAAAAACACGAGAGTCCATTTTACAATGGCGCGGATCCGTCCCGCCCAAGGAGCCGATCTCATTGGCACAATGGCAAAAGTTCATTGACAATGAGATCGAGGATCGACAATTGGCATCTCGCCAATCGGGGAGGGAAAATCGGGCTAAAAAGACGGACGTGCACTACTCCGGTCGGACCTCTTATGCTGAGGTGGAGCATAGGATGCAGGTAAGATTTAATTTATCTATAACTACAGAAATATATTATTGGATATTATTTTACTTTACGAGGCCGATACTAATTTTACTTTACTCTATTTTATTTCAGGGGGTAGGGAGTGGGCCAGGGGGTAAGCCACATAGGCTCGATACTTATGTGGCTCTTCGGACGAAGAAGGGGAAGGACAAGGAGGTGTCCCCGAGCGTCGTGGCCACGATTGTAAGTAATCCGACAGTTTAATTTTTGTTAATTACGTTATAATTTTTTAGTTTACTTATTTTACTAATCATGTGCTTTTTGTCGTTTCAGGCAAAGCTTAAGGAAGTGCATGAGTCGCAGTCTGATGCCGACAAGGCATCTTTGTCCACAGACGCACTCAGCCAAGTGCTTGGATCTGATCGCAAAGGGAGGACAAGGGGAGTGAGCTCGCGGGTGGCCAAATCTAGGATCATCGGATTGGAGATGAGCGACACCGGGTTGTCTCGAACGGTGGATTCACACGACGCGAAGCTGTCCTGTTTGGAGGCGACGGTCCAAGATATGTACGCATTCATAAAGCGTACGTTGGGTGGAGACCGTAAAGGGAAAGGGAAAGGTAAGGAGAAGGCGGTGGAGGAGGAGGTGCGGGAGGACGAGGCGCAGGATGACGAGGATGTGGACCTCGATGCTTCATCACCGACACGTTCGTACTTCGACGATCCACTTCCCTATTTGAGGCCCTCCAACAGACCATTGTCGACAATTGGTTTGCCGAGCGTGTTCATATTGGACGTATTTGATGGCCAGCGGATAGGGCGGGGTTGAGGGACCCGAATATCGTCGAGGGTGGAATAGTTCATGGACGTGCGCTTCAACAGATGGAGTCCAGGGTGCTCGTTACGCATGTCATACCCGGGAAGGAGAACTCCCTATTGTGGTTGCGCGAACAATGCGGCACGATGTATATTAGTGGGTGCGTCAATTTGTATGTCGTGTGGCCTACTCACCTCCTCAGTTTTATCCAAGACATGTAGTAACATTATTTTTAAGTTTGTCCACTTTAATTAAATTTGGATTATATCGTCATGTATATTGTTTTTACTTTGAATATTTAGATTATATCTCCATGAATATATATTTGCATTATCTTTAGTTTGTGTTGGATATATGATGTTTGGAACAGGTACAACGTTGCAATAACAGGTACAAATATACTGCTGGGCAGTGGCGATGGCCATACTGCCCAGCAGATTTTTTTTAAATTCTGCCCAGAATTGTCACGGTCATTGACCGTGACAAGTCAGCGACAAAAGTTGTCATGGATGTGCCACGATCATTGACCACGACAATTCTGGGTTACGGTTATGTCACGGTTATAAACCGTGACAAACGTGTCACGGTCATTGACCTTGGCACGACCGTGACACAAAACGCGAGTTTTTTGTCAAGGTCAATGACCGTGACACGACCGTGACAAAAAAAGTTGTCTCGCCTCGAAATGTCACGGTCATTGACCTTGACAAATGGGCAGATTTGGTGTAGTGATAGAGTTATTGACCATCCTTCAAGCCTATGACATACTTAAGTTGAAGACGTAGCGGCTAAATTAACAAATTAGGTCAAACCAATTTTATCAAATTAAGTAATGACTTGAATTAAATTAACATAAACATTACCCAAATTAATTTAGCACCAAATTAAACATGTAGTGATTTAAATCAATTTTATCTTTTTACCTAAGAATGCGTTCTAGGTGAGTTTTGAAAAAGATAAAATAAACAATGAATCACTAGGGCGCGATGTACGAGGAAAAACCCACAACGGGAAAAAACCTCGGACAGCCCTAGCCTTAAGTCCACTAAGTATGGTTTTACAATTACAAGATAGATGACTTACTTCCTCGACTCGAACCCTATCAAGCCTTGACGCGTATTCTTATAAACACCTCCGCCTAGTCGACAACCCCGGAGCTCCACCGGAATCTTGGAATTCACCAATGAGACATTAGGTACACCATCAACCACACATGGTGCCTTTCACCATGTGAGAATGCCAGAGCAAAACAAATTTCTTCTTCTTTGAGGTATTTAGAAGTAAACCCAAACTTATCTTCAATGCGGTAGAAAAAAACCCAGTGCCAAACACTCCAAGCAAGATGTATATATATTGAAACTTGGAATAAACAAATTATGGGTGTGAAAATCTTGATTTTGTTCTAAGGTTTAAAACATTTTAACAAAAATTCAAGGGGACTTTTCTTGGGATGAATTAACACTCAAAACACTCTTAGTGAAGAAAAGGTTAGGAAAACGTCTTTACAAAAATGTTGTTCCCTCACTTGTTAAATCTGTCAAAAAGGTAGTGGGGAAAAGTGGAAAAACTGTCAAAAACTGCCCAAATAACTGTTCCAGCCAAATCTCGTTCGAACGAAGGCTCGTTCGAAAGATAGTTCTAATGAAGTTCTAGTGGCAGGTCGTTGGCAAACCTTGTTCGAACGACATTCTCATTCGAACGAAAAACTCGTTCGAACGACACTATCGAACGAACTTCCATAAAGTATAAAAATTTAGTTTTAGCCCAGAAACTTTATTTTAAAGTTTTAATGAAACTTTCTGAAAAGAAACAACAGTTTAAAAACAAAGTACACCCATATAAATATTGTTCCAAGCACCTATATATATATATATATATATATATATATTAAAATGCATTCATACCTTAGGAGAAATGAAACCATGTTGATGACGTAGAAACAAGGCACAATACACACGGCATTTGATGAAGCTTTACTATCTTAGCCGCTACGTCTTCAACTCAAGTATGTCATAGGCTTGAAGGATGGTCAATAAGTCTATCCTATGACTCAAACGTTTTGGTCCGGAATTGAGCCAAAACTACAAAGGACTCAATTGGAAATTTGTGTCCTTACAAATCTCCCCCTTTGGCTATTCCAGGACAAAAACCAACAAAAATTCTAAAGGGCCGTCAAGTTCTACTAGACAAAAAAAATGTCTCCCCTAAAATAAAATTACAATAGCTTGACTCAAAACAACCCAAGGATCAATATCTTTTCCCGATGATGAACGCTCCCATTTAGAAGAATTACTGCACACTTCAGCAAACTATCAAACGCATAGGGAATATCAAGACTATTAAATGCAATTAAGATAATACTCCCCCCGTTATCAACTATGATCAACCTAAGAAGATGGAACTCTCCCCCTAAGTTAAATCTCTTAAACTAAGATACGATAATTATATGATTAGATACCATATTCTCCCCCTATCATTCTCCCCCTTTTGTTCAGGAATAGACAAAGGATAAAGAATCAAAATTAACTTATCTCCCCCAATTAAAGAATATACTCCCCCTAAACTAAACAAGGGATTAATAGAATGGGATAACAAGCTAAACATGCAATTATGCATAAAGTGATGAGAACATTAAAGCACGTGGGCAATAAAATCATAACTAATCCAAGAAATAATAACGGATACCAACTAGAGTGCAAGAAAATGATACCAATATGATACATAAAGTATTAAGCATGTGATATCAACAAAGAATGCAACAACATAGATACCAATTATGAATTAAATCATAAATGGACTAGAAAGCAAGGCAAAGACAAATAAAAAATATCAAATATATGTATACATAATATATACCTAATAGACACAAGTACACATAAATAGATATAAACACACACATGACACAAAATACAATAAGTTTTTCACACTCGTATGGAAAAACTGTGTCATATAGAAACGAAAGTGTTGGGGTGTGAACTAGTAATAATTAAATTTAGACCCAATCACTTAAAACATGTTCACGGAGTTCTCAATTGATTTCAAACTTCATCACATTTGAATATAACCTCATGTGACAATATAAATTGAACTCAATGAAAAAACATACACAATGCACACAAGCCTTGAATTTTGATGATTCTAAAAACCAATAGAGTCGTGACATTGAAAGTACAACTAGGATAAACGGACATTGTGCAAACCGTTCATATACCATCCAATCTCCCTCAATAAGCATATATTAATTTTGAATGAATATATCAATTAAACATAGGCCTTGGCAATTATTTTTCTTCTTAATGCCATATTTTATTTTTAGGCCTTTGGACCACATATTTCTTTTAGGTCCAAGAAAACGGTGGCTTACTATTCGCAAAGGATAATAATTCTTTTCGGAGCCCTTCCCCATGCACATTTATACATATCATTTTTATTTCTCAAAAATCTCACGTGCAACGGATTTTGACATGCACTAGTCTTCCTAGGTCACAAGTATGTAGATGACAAGATTGGTAGGAGAACACCTCACAAAGCTTAAATATAACATGTGACGATTAAATTTCAAAAGAGCTTGTGCATGTGTGAATAGAGGCATAAAAAAATAGAATCCATTTAAGCAACACAAAATCCAACTACTCCATGTAAGCATGGTAAAGAACATAATAACGATTTACAATCTAAACCAAAAGTTCTAGCCACATGGGAGAGAAAAAGATGGGATTCTAACACAAGTGTATGACACATAAAGTGTGTCAAACTAAAAAACAAACAAAAAAAGTCTTTTTGAGTTTTTGACAATTTTTAACAAAAAATAAAATATGTACTCAAAAGACACACAAAAATCATTTGTATTTTTCATTAAGCATAAATTACGAAAAGGGTAAAACATAAATGATAAACAAATATATTTTTGTATTTTTCATTTAATGCAAACAAAAATGAAGGAAATATAATACAAAAGATAAACAAGAATCATCATTCTAGCATGTGATTAAGCATGGAGCATAGACTAGAAAATGACTAAACATGCATACACCTAGAAATGATATATAATATGAAGCACAAAAAGCTAGAGTATGCAAACAACTAACACATTCAACCTTTAGATTTAGTAAGGGAGGTTTCATGTGAAAGTAAATGAGAATCAAAAAATCTAATATCTAGCGCGTCTAAAAATGATTTCTGAACCCATATAGATGTATATTTAAAATGATGGGATTTGGAAACTAATGAAATGCTAGACATAAACTTCCTAGGACTTCTTTTAAGATCAAAACAAAATGGCCTAAGGTGACCTTTCCTACCACAATGCAAGCGTGTGAAAACACGAGGAATGATACCTAAGGTATGACATTTTCTAAAGTCTTTGGATAAAGTTGACCCTTTAAAACAAACAATGGTTTTAGCTTTAGCAACGTAAGTATTTGAACAAGATGAGCTAGAACTATTACAACTACTACTCGAGTCTTGTAAATCATTTTTCATTTTTAAAATTTCGGACTCAAGTAATAAATTATACTCCTCGAATTTACGGGACTCCTTCTTTAAATTTTCAATTACACCTAGAAGGTCATCACGCTCCCCCTCAATGTGAGCAAACTTGTCCCTAAGAGTCTTTTTTTCGACAATCACTCTCTTTCTTGGACATTTCAAAAATATTAAAATTGTAATGTATGTCCATGAGCTTTTCACGAAAAATATCTTTTTGAGATAGGGAGATTTGCAAAAACTCAATTTTATCTTTAAAACAAGAATTTTCATTTTCAAGAAATTTAATCCTTTTTGCAAATCTCACATTTAATTCTCTTAAATTTTCATTACACTTATTAAACCCATTAAATTCGTCTCGAATAGCAAGAACTTCATTATCATTAGAAATGGACAAATTATCATTAAGACGTCCCATCGAGAGATACAAAACAAAAAAATGAGAGTGAGTTAAAAAATGAACCACCTAAAAATACAAGGAGCACAAAAATTGTAAAAGCCGAAAGACGGATCTTTGACGCGATAAATTAGCGCTTCGGCTCTGATACCAATTTGAAAGCGATAGCTTTTCTCAATCAATGATCTGATACCACTTGTTGGTGCACGAGGCCCCCAAAATTTTAAATTGTTATTATAAAAAGTAATTTCCCTTTAAAGATGCGGAAGCGGAGATGGTTCAATTAAACAATTACAAATTTTAATTTCTTTTCAAATTAAAATTAAACCAAATTTTAATTTCTTTTCAAATTAAAATTAAACCAAGTGAAATTAAATTAAACACACACTAATGTTAATTTCACTTAAACCAAATTGATTCAATTCAAGTCCTAGAAATTTGCCTAAGTCATATTTTCAATATTACCAAATTAGGCCAAACCGAATTTTATCAAATTAAGTGATGACTTGAATTAAATTAACATAAACATTACCCAATTTAATTTAGCACCAAATTAAACATGTAGTGATTTAAACCAATTTTATCTTTTTACCTAAGCATGCATTCTAAGTGAGTTTTGCAAAAGATAAAATAAATAATGAATCACTATGCCGCGATGAACGAGGAAAAACCCACAACGGGAAAAAACCTCGAACGACCCTAGCCTTAAGTCCACTAAGTATGGTTTTACAATTACAAAACAGATGACTTACTTCCTCGACTCGACCCCTTTCAAGCCTTGATGCGTCTTCTTGTAAATACCTCCGCCTAATCGACAACCCTGGAACTCCACTGAAATCTTGAAATTCACGAATGAGACATTAGTTACACCGTCAACCACACATGGTGCCTTTCACCATGTGATAATGCGGTAGCAAAACAAACTTCTTCTTCTTTGAGGTATTTAGAAGTAAATCCAAACTTCTCTTCAATGCGGTAGAAAAAAACCCGGTGCCAGACATTCCAAGCAAGATGTATATATATTCAAACTTGAAATAAACAAATTATGGGTGTGAAAACCTTGATTTTGTTCTAAGGATTAAAACATTTTAACAAAAATTCAAGGGAACTTTTTCTTGGGAAGAATTAACACTCAAAACACTCTTAGTGAAGAAAAGGTTATGAAAAAGTCTTTACAAAAATGTTATTCCCGCACTAGTTAAATCTGTCAAAAAGGTAGTGGGGTAAAGTAGTGGGAAAAGTGGGAAAACTGTCAAAAACATCCCAAATAACTGTTCCCGCCAAATCTCGTTCGAACGAGATTTTCGTTCGAATGAAGGCTCGTTCGAACGATACTTCTAACGAAGTTCCAGTGGCAGGTCGTTGGCAAACCTTGCTCGAACGACATTTTCATTCGAACGAAAAACTCGTTCGAACGACAATATCGAATGAACTTCCAGAAACTATAAAAATTAGTTTTAGCCCAGAAACTTTATTTTAAAGTTTTATTGAAACTTTTTGAAAATAAAAAACGATTTAAAAGAAAAGTACACCCACAAAAATATTGTTTCAAGCTCCTATATATATATATTAAAATGCATTCATACCTTAGGAGCAATGGAACCATGTTGATGACGTAGAAACAAGGCACAATACACACGACATTTGATGAAGCTTTACTATCTTAGCCGCTATGTCTTCAACTCAAGTATGTCATAGGCTTGAAGGATGGTCAATAACTCTATCCTATGACTCAACCGTTTTTTTCAAGAATTGAGCCAAAACTACAAAAGACTCAATTGGGAATTTGTGTCCTTACAAAAACGAAGAGGTTAAACCACGAAACAGCTTTCAAACGAACACTCAAAAACTCTCAAACACTTAGGAATGGTGTTTGGCGTAAACTGGTTTTTTGAAAAAGGGTTAGGGTTTTAAAAGGTGTTTGAACAAATTAGGGTTTGTATTCCCTCTCTGGTTTCTCTCTATTTTCTCTCTCTTCTCTCTCTTCTCGTTTCTTACTCGAATTAAACGAAGTGGCAAAAGTCTCTCAAAGGCTGAGGGTTAGCCTCCTTTTATAGAGGTCAGAGAAGGATCGAGAAGGCTGATATGAATCTAAAGGCTGAGATTTAGTCTTGGCCTTTTGACTTCCATCCAACGGTCAAGAGAAGCGGTGAGTTAAACGTTTTCTGATTGACTAAGAGAGGTTCACAGGGATTGGGGTTGGACGCATGCAGAGCATTGATAAGATAAATCTAAGGGCTGATAATGAATAACGATTTTGTCTCTTAAAAGAAACACAAATCCAACCAGTAGAAGGGTGACAGGTGTAGGGCTAATATCGAACCTCACACGCGCGTCTGAAACAAATTACACAGACACCTTTAATGTCTCAAGAGCTTTCAGTTTCTACCCAAGTGAACTTTATAGGAATAAAACCAACAATAAAAATTTATAGATTGACCCCAAAACTTTTAATCCCAATTTTAATTAATCATTTAAAAAACATTAAAAATTCCCAAAAATTATTAAAAAAGTTTTAAGGGAAATAAACACACACAACACACACACAATCAATTTATGCAAGATATGACCCATGTATGCAGTCCTAATGTGTGTGAGTGTTTATGAATATACCTTTTATAAATCAAACAAGAGGAATGAATTGTATAGAAGTGTATGAGGCTCTTTCGTATCTAGGGGAGGGACTCAATTTTGTCACTATTTCCAAACTAGATGGGCATTTATACAATGTAAAATCAAGTGAGTCAAGAGTATAAGGTGCTTCAATCTCCCCCTTTGGAAATATGAGACAAAATCTCCTTTGAGTCATCTTGGACTCGTAGGGTTACAAAGAAATAAGGAAAAAACCTATTCCCTTACAAAATTTCTATCTACCCATTTCCTAGAAAAGAAAATTACATAACTCAACTAATTAGAATTCAATACCCTATTACATCTGTTGATAATAACTGTACAGACTCCTTCAAATAATCACTAAGATCAAGCTTATTAGAATATGTACAAAAGCAATGAACTCATAAGACTCAAATTTCTCCCCCATTTTGTCTCAAATGGACAAAGGGAAAAAGTATGCAAGTCAAATAGTTTATTCAGCACAAACCATTCCTATCGATTTACGCAAAGAAATAAATCTATTGAAATCCAAAGGTTTGGTAAACATATCTGCGAGTTGCAAATTAGTAGGAAGATAATTGATTTCTAATTCCTTAGTCTCAACTAATTCGCGTATAAAGTGATGCCTAATTTTTATGTGTTTAGTTTGCGAGTGTTGAACAGGATTTTTAGAGATATTGATCGCGCTTTGATTATCACAATAAAAATGTAGTTTTTCCTCTTTAATACCATAATCACTTAGCATTTGCTTAAGCCAAAGTAATTGAGCACAGCATCTTCCAACGTCTATGTATTCAGATTCAGCTGTTGATAAAGAAGTGCAGTTTTGTTTCTTACTACTCCAACCTACCAAATTATTATCAATATAGTAACATGCTCCTGATGTGCTCTTACTATCATCAGTACACCCTGCCTAATCGGCATCACTGTATCCTATTATAGTGCTATGAGTATCATTGGTGTACTAAAATCCTAAATTTAGAGTGCATTTAATGTATTTTATAACTCTTTTAACACAAGTTAAATGTCTCTCTTTAGGATTATTTTGATAATGGACACACACGCAAATAACGTACATAATATCAGGACGCGAGGTGGTAAGGTATAGTAAGGCTCCTATCATACTACGATATAATGTTGGATCTATGGATTTACCAGTTTCATCCTTAGACAGTTTGACCGTAGTACTCATGGGAGTTTTGGCATCTTTTGCCCTCTCAAGGCCGAATTTTTTAACAATCTCTAAAGCATATTTTGATTGCGAAACAAATAATCCTTCTGAATTTTGTTTGACTTGAAGACCCAAGAAAAATTGTAACTCCCCCATAAGAGACATTTGAAATTGTTTATGCGTAATTTAAGAAAATGATTTAACTTCTGAAGGGGAAGTTGATCCAAAAATGATATCGTCAACATAAACTTGAGCTATAATAATATGTTTGTCAAAATGTTTGATAAAAAGGGTTTGATCATTTCCACCGCTCTTAAAACCTTTATCAAAGAGAAAATTGGAAAGGCGCTCATACCAGGCTCTTGGCGCTGGTTTTAGGCCATACAAAGACTTTTTAAAACGAAAGACATGATTTGAATATTTAGGGTCAATGAACCCTTTTGGTTGTTCTACATAGGTCTCCTTAGTCAAAATTCCATTAAGGAAGGCAGATTTGACATCCATTTGGTAAAGCGTAAAATGTAAGTAGCAAGCTATGGAAAAGAGAAGATGAACAGATTCTAAGCGAGTAACAGGAGCAAAAGTCTCGTTAAAATCTATTCCTTCAATTTGAGAGTATTATTGAGCAACTAATTTGGCTTTGTTTCTAATGATTATCCCACTTTCATCAGATTTATTTTTAAATATCCAACGTGTGCCAATAATCTTTTTGTGACCAGGCCTAGGTACAAGATACCAAACATCACGAATGACAAATTGAAGAAGTTCTTCCTGCATTGTAAAAATCCAATGAGGATCATTTAATGCATCATTTACATTCTTTGGTTCCACAAGGGAAACAAAACATGCATAATGTGCAAAGTTTCTCAATTGAGATCTTGTACGTACAGGTTCACTAGGGTTACCAATAACGTTATCTATGGGATGGTCTCTAGAAACCCAGTTGGGTAATTCAGGTGTCTCAATTGGTAAAGAATCATCTATTTCTGGAGAGTCATTTTCTAAAATATTTTCAGACTCTTCCACAATAGTTGGTTTTCCAGTCTTACTCTCTACAGTAGTGTCACTTACAATAACGTTTATGGATTCCATTAAGGTCTTAGTGCGAAGGTTAGAGACACGGTATGTGATACGACGCAAATATTGTGTATTTCACCCATTAACCTATGCCTTATTAGCCCCCTTGGGTATCTTAATCCCTATACTTATGATTGTTAACTACACAACCTCGAATTTCTATGTTAACATATTTCGCAAGGGTTAATTGAGCTTTTTTAGGTATTTGGATGCCTAGTATGAAGTTCGGATGCTCTGTGGAAAAGTTTCGTCGATTATTGTAGCTTCGGGGGCATTTTAGTAATTTTAGTATTCGGGTTTGAGTCCCGACCTCTTCACGAAAGTTGAAGACCTTTGATTTCTCTTCGCGTGGCCATCGACGGTGCATGGATCCGAGTTGTATTGAAGGAGTTATGGCATTTTTGGATGGTTTTTACTTCAAATTCACACTCAAGGGAAAATTCAAGGGCATTTTAGTAATTCCATATTTTTGTTTTTTGGCCTATTGTCTTCTTGGATGTTGTATCCCTCTGATTATCTTCGCGTAGCCTCCGACTGTGCCTAATTTCGAGTTATAACGAAGAAATGGTGGCATTTTTCGTAAAATAGGAAAAAGCTGCAGAATTGCAGACCTGTAGGGGAGAATCGATTCGGCCAAAATCCGAATCGATTCATTTTGCACCAGAATACCATATACGAATTTTCCCTGCTTTCAAATCGATTTGGCCTAATTTAGAATTGATTCGGCCCTGCAGATATTTATTTTTCTTCCCTTTATTTACAAGTTTGCCATGGGATATTTTGTATATAACTCATTTTCTCTCATTTGAGAGAAATATCTCTTCATTCTAGATAGGGTTAGGGTTAGGGTTTTGAGAGCTCTTCTTCTTCTTCCTCATTTGGTGTGACAACTTTTGGGTGTTGTAAGTTAGATATTTCATTACCCCTACCATTAATATAGTTGATTTCTTGATTTATTTCCATTGATGTCATTTATATCTCTTGCCTAGATTAATTTATTTCTTGCTTAATTAATTTATCGCTTCGTTAATTAGTTAGTTCATGATGTACCCTTAGATGAATAGGGTCGGGATTTCATTCCGCCATTTATGAGTTTGGACCTCGAAATTTAGGGTTTCGTGTAAAATTGCATTTAATTGAAACCTCGCATATTAAAGTCGGATTATTATGCGTTTAACTTTCTTTGTCATGCAACATTAGTGTTTATAGCGATATTCCAAATTTAATCTGTGTGTGACTATTTTCCGTTAAATGTTTAATCTCACAACTTTGGATTAAATTCCTTATTGTGTGATGTTTATGCTTAATTGAAAATGCTCGATTAAATTGTTTTCGAGCCGAAATCTTGATTAGTAGTTGTTTCGATCTGTGTGGTTGGATGCGATCCCGATCCTCGCTTTACTTTTGTGTAGCGTAACTTCTCTTTTTCTTTTTCCACCATAACCACCCATCACCTTTTCTTCTATTTATTTTACACTTTTATTCCTGAAGTTTTAAAATAATTAAAATCTAAAATTCAATCACTTCTTGTGGATTTCTTATGATTCCCGACTTACCGTTGTGCTTGCTTGTCAAGTGTAGTTATGGTTTAGGTTTTTGCATCGCGGCGGCGAAACACACAACGATTGTGTCCTCACACAAACAAACTTTTACCACTCGATCAAAATGGCGCCGTTCCTGGGGGGTGTGTTTTAGATTGTAATTTTTTTATTATTTCGTTGTATCTCTTTCATTCATATTTGTATTCTTTATTTTCCCCTTTCTTTTTGACTTGTGCTAGATTGTTTCGAGAAATTGAAATTTTGGTGCTTGTCGCTTTATTGAATAACTTATTTTGAAATGTCTCTCTATTACGCATTAGATAACCTTAATTGTTTTGAGAATAGTTTTCCAAGTTATACTCCCAAAACAATGAGAGAATGCCTACAAATTCTTGAAGATGAGCCCATTGAGCATGAAATTCTAGACTATGTAAGTGATCCCTCATCGCCTTGTGAGGGTAATTTGGAATGCGGGGAATCCATTAGCTATGAGCAACCTGCAGAAGAAGATGTAATATCTTCTTGTCCATTTGATTATGAGTTAATGATTAAGGAAATCAATGACCGATCTGAAAGTTCTCAAGCTTGGTTGTTGGAAAATGATGCCATGCTCGATGAGATTATTTCTTTACAAAACCGGGTCGAGGTTGAAACTTGCGTTTCATCTCCACCCCTTTTTGTTGAAGAAATAATTGAGAGTGATCCAAGCTTTAGCACTTTCAATTATCAACCTCTCATTAATTCTTCCGATTGTATTGAGGTTGTTGGTACTTCCTTTCCTTTACTCCCTACTATTCCCGAACAATTAAATTTATCAAAAGAATCGGTTGAAAGTCTTGAGGACTTTGACCCTATTCTTGAACGAGAATGTTATTTTGAGATGGTTCATCTCATGGGCTATTCGCTTGCACTAGCTCCACCTCCCCTTCCAATTGAAGAACCTTGGGGATGTGATTTCCATTTTCCCGAGATAAATGTGGTCTTGTCCCCCGTTTTACCCAAATCCCCCATCGTCCCTCTCAAATATTTAATTGATGATAGTTCATTTCTTACACCTTACACATGCCATCCGTTTTTCAAACAGAATTATTATTTTCCGGGAGGCATGTTCGCTTTAGAGGGTTCACCGTTGATCTTTCAAAGTCAAATCCCTTTTTGGTTGGACCCTCAACTATTTAGACGTCTAGTGTATAGTTAGTGTGTAGTCTAAATAGTAGGATGTAAATAGTTAGCTTTTAAATTTTCTTTCTTTCCTATTTTTCTTTCCTTTTAATTTAGTCTAGTGTAATTAGTTAACCTTTTGTTATTTGTTTTTGCTATGCTTGGTACTAACTTGTTTTGTAGATTTCATTGCACTCATGCTTATGGAGATCGCTCTAATTTTGGATAATATCGTTATTTTCCTCTCTTTGTGTTGTGTTCTTAATGCGCATTGAGGACAATGCAACATTTAAGTTAGGGGGTGTAGGATATTTTATCCATTTCTTTGTTTTGTCCATGGATTTGCTCACATTCAGTTACTAAGTATGCCTTTTTGTAAAAATTTGAAAATTTTCAAAATATTTTCTTTCTTTTTTCTCCTTTGTTGGGCATTTTGCCTTGTTTCCGATGGTAAATTTTAATAATTGCCCGATCCGATTGATAACTCAATGATGCATGTTCTCGATTTTAGAAGTTATTAGACTTTAGTCCTCAAATCATTGATATTGTGAATAACTTCATGAATTAAACTTTATCCCATGAGCATATGCACTTTCCTTGTCATATTGATTTGGTTTAAGATTTTTATAACTTGGGAATCTTTTGTTGTATTGTATATACTTACACCGAGTAAGCTTTATACCTTTCGTCGTTTGTGAGTGTTATACACTATTCTTTCCTATTTGAAAACGTTGAATTCATCGGTAATCTCACTATTCTTTCATTGATTGTTCATTAATTGAGTTCATTCATGAAATGTGTTACTTGAGCATGATTTTCATATATTGTTTTGACTCGAGAATTGTATAAACTTTATGAAATGATCATAGTCCATCTTTGTTATATCGCCCATATTGACCTTGACCTCACCTTTAATATTTTCTCTAGTCAACCCCTTTGAGCCTAAATATTAGCCTTTCATTTCAATACCCAAAATTCCATAACCAATTCCAAATTGGAGTTATACACCATACATATTACCTTACATACCTTTGTTTGGAATGTTGCTTGGGATTGAACGATGTTGTGTAGTGTGGTTGCAATTTAGGGAAATGAGAGTTTGAAAAGTAAAGAAAAGTGATGCGAAAAAAGTGAAGAAAAAGAGAAAACAAAAAGCAAAAGAAAACATGAGAAAAAAAAAGAAAAAAAAATAAAGAGAAAGTTGTATATGTTGTGTATATAGTTCAATAAGCTTTGATTACTCTCCAATTGTTATATCTAATGCTTGTTTTGGAACTTGTTTTCCAATTTTGTAGTTGCCCACATTTTTTCCACTATTCCAAGTTTTCATTCCGAACACTTTGAATCCGTACATACATTCCTTTCATTTCGTACCATATCCTAGCCTACATTATAACCCTATAAAGTCCTATGTGATCTTAGGGTGAATTTAATTTAAAAGTTTAAATAGTTTTGATAATTTGTGAAAATGCATTTCGCCTTTTTTTATAGGCGGTATCTTTCATTGAGATTATAGTTCTTATTACCTATATAACGTTTTTCATTTGTGACAGATGCGCAGCCTAGTTTCCATTTACATTTACTCATTATGCCCGCATGTCCCGTGTGTTAGCTCCCTGTTTCGAGTGAATTCACTTGATGAGTGTAATGCCCGTGAGGATTGAATATATGCATGCTTTAATATTTATCCGGTTTATTTAAGTTTTTACCAAATCATTATATGCATGTTCTCTCCCCCTCCCACTTTTAAAGATTAAATTCCATGAGGGGCATTCGACCTGGTAATGACAATGGACTTTAGCTTGAATTCGTTTAATATGCTAATAACACGTTTGAAATCTTTTTCGTTGTTGTTGAGTTTATCGTATGCTGGGTTGGGCATATTTTGAGGAAACTGTATGATGTTTGCGTTTATCCCTGAAAACCCTCACGAGACAACACTCGTCCACTAGGGTAACCTAGGGGTTTAACGGCTTATTGCATATGCTAAATGCAATCGTTCGCCCACGAAAGTAGCCTTATATTTTTATTGATTTTTCATCACATTTTTCACTTGTATCCTGCTTGTGGTTTACTTATAGTTCTTGTTGTTTCTAATTTCATTGCTAGGTACTACCAATGTGTAAGTTAGGGGGTATGATACGACACAAATATTGCATATTTCACCCGTTAACCTACGCCTTATTAGCCCCCTTGGGTATCTTAATCCATATACTTATGATCGTTAACCATACAACCTCGGATTTCTATGTTAACATGTTTTACAGGGGCTGGTTGAGCTTTTGTAGGTATTTTGATGCCTAGTATGAAGTTCAGACGCTTTTCGGAAAAGTTTAGTCGACTATTGCAGCTTCGGGGGCATTTTAGTAATTTCAGCGTTCGGGTTTGAATCCCGATCTCTTCATGGAAGTTGAAGCCCTTTGATTTTTCTTCACGTGTCCACTAACGGTGCATGGATCCGAGTTGTATAGAAGGAGTTATGGCATTTTTGGATGGTTTTTACTTCAAATTCACACTCAAGGGCACATTCACGGGCATTTTAGTGATTTCATATTTTGGGTTTCTGGCCTAATGTCTTTTTTAATGTTGTATCTCTCTGATTTAACTTCACGTAGCCTCCGACTATGCCAAATTCCGAGCTATGACGAAGAAATGGCAGCATTTTCCGTAAAATAGGACAAAACTGCAGAATTGCAGACCTATAGGGGAAAATCGATTCGGCCAAAATTCGAATCGATTCGTTTTGCACCAGAATACCAGATACGAATTTCCCCTTTTTTCGAATCGATTCGGCCCAATTCCGAATCGATTCGGCCCTGCAGATTTTTATTTTTCTTCCCTTTATTTACAAGTTTGCCATGGGATATTTTGTTTATAACTCATTTTCTCTCATTTGAGAGAAATATCTCTTCATTTTAGCTTAGTTTAAGGTTAGGGTTTGGAGAGCTCTTCTTCTTCCTCATTTTGTGTGATAATTTTTGGGTGTTGTAAGTTGGATTTTTCATTACCCCTACCATTAATATAGTTGATTTCTTGATTTATTTCCATTGATGTCATTTATATCTCTTGCTTAGATTAATTTATTTCTTGCTTAATTAGTTTATCACGTTGTTAATTAGTTAGTTCATTATGTACCCTTAGATAAATAGGGTCGGGATTTCATTCCACCATTTATGGGTTTGGACCTCGAAACTTAGGGTTTCGGGTAAAATTGCATTTAATTGAAACCTCGTGTATTAAAGTCGGATTATTATGCGTTTAACTTTCTTTGTCATACAACGTTAGTGTTTATAGCGATATTCCGAATTTAATCCGCGTGTGACCATTTTCCGTTAAATGTTTAATCTCGCAACTTTGGATTAAATTCCTTATTGTGTGATGTTTATGCTTAATTGAAAATGCTCGATTAAATTGTTTTATAGCCGAAATCTTGATTAGTAGTTGTTTCGATCCGTGTGGTTGGATGCGATCCCGATCCTCGCTTTACTTTTGTGTAGCGTAACTTCTCTTTTTCTTTTTACACCATAACATCCCATCACCTTTTCTTCTATTTGTTTTACACTTTTATTCCTGAAGTTTTAAAACAATTAAAATCTAAAATTTAATCACTCCCTGTGGATTTCTTACAATACCCAACTTACCGTTGTGCTTGCTTATCAAGTGTAGTTGTAGTTTAGGTTTTTGCATCGTGGCGACGAAACACACAACGATTGTGTCCTCACACGAACATATTTTTATCGCTCGATCAGTATGCTCTACTATTGGGAGAATATCCTAGAAAGATAGTTTTATCTCCACGAGTCTCAAATTTGGATAAGTGTTCTCTGTCTTTGCAGACATAACACGTACTACCAAAGGTTGTAATGTACTTGAGATTGGGTTTCTTCCCATTCCATAGTTCGTAAGGAGTTTATTTAGAATTGTTTCTAAGATAGACCATATTGATAATGTGTCACGCAGTACGAATAGTTTCTACCCAAAAATACTTAGGTACAGTTTTGGCATGAATCATAACACGCGCCATCTCTTGAAGGGTACGATTCCTTCTCTCATCAATACCATTTTGTTGAGGAGTATTAGGAGAACTAAATTCATGTTTGTAACCATTATAGTCACAATACTCTATAACACCAGTATCTATAAATTCTCCACCTCTATCACTATGAATTCAATTTACTTGAGTGTCTTTCTCATTTTCAATTCGAAGTAAGATCTTCAAAAAAGTATGGAAAGTGTCAGGCTTTTGTTTTAAGAAAGCTACCCAAGTAAATCTGGTGTAGTCATCAACCATAAGAAGAATGTAACTGTGTCCACAAAGACTAACAGTTCGAGTATGACCCATTAGGTCCATATGGATGAGCTCCAAGGGTTTAGAGGTAAGGATATATCTAATTTTCTTATGAGGGGCCTTAACAATTTTTCCTTCCTGACATGATCCACAGATAATATTATAAATAGGTTTGATCTTGGGAATACCTCTAACTATTTCTTGTGAAGATAATCTACTAATATTTTCGTAATTTATGTGACCCATTCGATTATGCCATATCTCATTGTCATCCATTATGGCAATGTCACAGACCTCAGTACCGTTCTGGACAGTATAGCAATTATCTGGAGTCCTGAGTCCTGTAATTATACGCTCATCTTTTTCATTTAAAAATTTTCAATTATTCTTTGAAAAGGTGACAGTATGATTTGAGTCCCAAAATTACGAGATACTAAGTAGATTAGCCTTAAGACCTTTTACTAGATGAAGATTTTCAAGTAAAGGTAATCCTTCATATTGGAGTGTTCTTTTACCAATGATTTGAGATGATACACCATCACCAAACATAATTTTTCCTCCAGCAAAGCTGGTTTTGTTTAAAAGTTTGGTATCATCCCCATTTATGTGCTTTGAACATCCAGAGTCTAAATACCAACCAGAGGGAGTGTGTTCAGCTTTTAAAGCAGTAATCACAATATTACCCTTCATCTGGGGTAATAGCTCATTTTTTCTAACCCAAACAGCTATTGTTTTTATTTTGCGCTTATTTTCTCTCATTTGATAAAATTTGCGAGCATTAGATTTCTGTTGAAAATTTTTTTGCACATGAGGTTGAAGTTTATGAGCAACATGAGCACTTGGTTTATAAAAGTGTCTAGGAATCCTTCTTGGAAATGATCTTTTAAGTTTGGTCTTTCTCTTTCTATAGTTGGAGTTTTTGTCTGGTTATCTAGGGAGATCATAATTGTTTCGACTTCTCCTAAAATAGTTAAAGTTTTGGTACACATGAGTATTATAGACAGGGTTGACTAAATGTCTAAAGTAGCAACCTTCAAAGGAATTACCATATAAGTCACAGTAAGAGCAATATAAATTGTTCGAGGATGGTATCTCCTTAGGAAAGTCTCTAAACATAGGCTTCATGGTATTTTGGGGTTGAACCCAATTTTAATTAAGAAAAAATCATTTAAAAAAACATTAAAAATTCCCAAAAAATTATTAAAAAACGTTTTAAGGGAAATAATCACACACAACACACGCACGATCAATTTATGCAAGATATGACCCATGTATGCAGTCCTAATGTGTGTGAGTGTTTGTGAATATACGTTTGATTAATCAAACAAGAGGAATGAATTGTATAGAAGTGTTTGAGGCTCTTTGGTATCTAGGGGAGGGACTCAATTTTGTCACTATTTTCAATCTAGATGACCACCTATACAATATAGACTCAAGTGAGTCAAGAGTATAAGGTGCTTTACGATTGACCAAATTTAACTCCCCAAACTGGGTCAAACACTTTTGAATTTTGAAGTACATCTCCTAACCATTCCAACGGTCCACCCCGTGCGCGAGTCTGACTTACCATACGGACGAATGATTCGTTTGCGTCCGAAGTTTTCACATCCAAAGGACCGATGAGCGCTTCCGATCCACATTCGACCCAAAGGACTTTCGAAGGTCCTTGAATAAACTTTCCAATGGTTCGCCCCGTGCGCGATTCAGATCAACGGTTTGTGCTCAGCGGCCAATTTTCCAAAGGAGCCTGAAAGAGACTACCAAACGGCATGTCCCAGACCCTGCCTACCGACGGTGTGCCTAAACGCACATGTCGATTGGCAGAACCAGGGCTATGCCAATCGACAATGCCCCTGGGTCTATAAAAATTTAGGCTTGACCTCATTGCAAGAGGATCCCAGATCTGAAATACATCACTCTCAGCGAATCCAGAAAACCTCTCTCGAAGTCAACGGGATTTCCACATCCAAATCCCTTTTCAACCTTCACTTTTCATCATCCTTTTCATCAAACTTCGTGAATTAAGTACCCTCCATCATTATCCGAGTGCAAGGGCTGCTCTCCAACATTTAAGATCAATCTCAAGATCTCCAAGAAGGTCCAACTCTTTCAACTCTCTCCTTAAATTCTCATAAATTCGCATTAACTTGTTTTATTACTTAGCACTTTTATTCTCTCATCTCACATATCCTAATATACTTTTTATTTAGTATTATTGCACATCTGTTATTTTCATATAAATAAAGACCCAAAAAAAAGAGGATTTGCTCATAAATTCCAAACGGTAATTCTCACACTTTTCTCACAACTAAAACACTTTTTTACACACACACACACACACACACACACACACATAAAAGATAAGTCCCCGGTTGGATTTATGGTATAAATACCACCCCTAGTTTTTCATACGAACTACGTGGACTTTGATGCCTCTATAGGCTACGTAGGCGTCTCGGGGTAAAACCCAAGACTCGAGTCCATTTTTCTACTCTTTTCCCATTTTTCTATCTTCTCTAAACTCAATTCTCTTAGATTCTATATATATATATATATATATATATATATATATATTTGTTCTTAATGGCGTATTATTCCACATGTGTTATAATTCCCTTATAATGATCGACTCTAAGATAATCGCATAAATCCTATTTTCTAATATTACTTTTTAGGAACATTCCTATGGATGACTCGCTTTATCTTATCCATGATACAAGTCGATGATTCCTATCCCCACTATATATACACATGCACACATATCACGGGGAAAATAAAGGAAAACAGCAACAACCCATGAGAGACCGTAAGGGCGAAATGGGTGCCTAACACCTTCCCATTTCGTAACTTAGCCTTCGGACCCTTTTCGGATCATTTTAGTTTCGTATGTATCAGTATGTCTTTGGATGTTGTCCTTAGGGATGACTCCCTTTTCTTTTATTTGTTTTGAGTAAAATAGACTGCTGACTCTATCTCTCTACATTTTTCACCTCATTCATCGACGTCGACCGAAGCGCTCCCGAGTGGGACATGCGAGACTTAGAGGGATCCTCTCCTGCCGCGCCACTAGGGGCGATATATTCAGTGATGGCCACACTTATTAATATTCCCACTTTAAAAATTAACCATCTAGTTAATTGTGCAATTCCTAATTAATAAATACTGACATAAATCCATTTCTAATAAAATATATGCTAACCTTGATAACCTCCCACATACTCGCCGGAGTTTATAAAAATCACCCGGACATTTTCTCGATCATAACCTGACCCGAACCTAAAAGAATTATTCGAATGAAACCATACCTCAATTTCAACAACTATGAATTCATATTAATTAAGAGGATACATCAACAAGGCGTTATAATCCTTCTAAATACAATCGTGCCTAAAATAAAGTCCATCCCAAAATTACTAACTAAATATTTCGACCTCAAACACGCTTCCGTAGAAAATTCATAACTAAATAAAAAAATCTGAAAAATACAAAATTGACGACCACACGTTCATAAAGAAAAGATCTAGCTTCATGACTCGAACCCATGGGTCGTTCGAACGAATACCACCCTCATTCGAATGAGAACTACCTCGTTCGAACTAGGTACTAACGAAGCTCTAACGAGATTCCAGAAAACAGACCTGATGCCCTCTTTCTTAGACGGGATTCATACCTATCTCCCAATATCGTTTGTAGGGTTTTCTATACCCAAATTTCAAGAATTTTAGTACATAGATCATCCATATATCCCAATTCCTTCGATATGTGTATAAATCTAATATGGAAATCATTACCAATTTAAGATTTAAACTCATATATCAAATTAATCATCGAGATCTTATCTCCCATATAAATTCATTTTTACATTAAAAACCAGATTTTATCAATATAATCTACCCCAAATCGTTCATTCATTCAAGATTAACACGATTCCAATTTCTAGGTTAGCCATCAATTAGTTTAATTATTAAACACCAAAAATTTCAAGTTTGTTCTTCAATATGACTAAGGTTTATTTCCATCAAATAAATGTCAATTAAACATTAACCCAAAAATTCATATGAGAAAGTATACAAATAAATTAAAAACACATATTCAAATTTAATTTAGCAAGAGAATCCTTGCCTTAGTTTGATGATTGTGGGTCTCTTTCTCTTGAATCTTGATCTTTCTCTTGGATCCTGATCTTCCTCTATTCTTTAACTTTAGTAACCTCTCCAATTGGGTGTGGGGCTGCTAGAATTGAGTTGTGGTGGATGAAAAATGGTTTCTTAATTGTTAAATAAATTAAAATAAACATTAATCCCGAGTTACCCCATGACGCCCACGTTTAGACCCCCAAATAAGCCCAAAACCATACCCGGATTGGCCCAATAACTTCCCAAATGGTACACCTATACCCCGAGCCTAATTTTAGATGCATAAAACACCTAAATGAGTCCCCAAATCATATTAGAACGTGCCCAAACTGTATCAACTCAATTTACACATTTTTATTATGTTGAACACCACATACTAATAACTTAATAAACATGCAAAAAATTATTTTCTACAAGTAAACATAATCATGGATAAATAAATCAAGTAAACATGCAATTACAACTAACTAATTTATTCATGAATTAAATTCTACTAATTTAATTTATTCACGGATTTATTTACTTAAATTCCACCAAATAATTCATTACAATAAAAATGGGGTATTGCATAGCACTTTTATACAAGTTTTAAGGTTTATAGTTAAGGCATTAATTAAAATAAAAGAAAACCCTAGTAGCCATTAGACTTTAGACAAGTTGGGAGAAGGCTGGAAGCTAGAGTTCATATGGGTTCTTCGCTGTTCTTTAATTTTAGGAAAGAATTTTCTTCCAACCTTGCTATAATCATTCATTAATTTAAAATATTTGTTCTTCCATGTTCTAATTGATATTTTTGAGTATATTATGACTGATTTTTGCGTAGAACAATCATGTGTTAATTTAGAATACCTTAGATTAATTTAAGATAAATCTGTTGTTGAGAAAGTAATGATTTTGGTGATTAAATTTGAGAATATTGGGTGAAATCGAATTTTAATCATGTTCTAATTCAGGTTTAGATTTGTAGTTACTTTTTAATCGAATCGATATTTAATAAATCTAAAATTTAAACAAATTAGGGATTTATAAATTATTCTTGAGGAATTTTGGGTTAACTTGATTAGTGATTGAAATTATGTAGAAAATCCTTGTTTATGATTAGAAACCATTAGTATGCATGTCCTTAAATGTTTGTTTTAGGTTCTAGTAGAATGGGGATTCGATTGGAGACCTTAATGGGGCTTTAATAGAAGTTTTTGAGGATTTTTGGGACTAATTTTCATAGTTGGGAATGAAGTACGACGTCTTTCTCATTAGAACGAAGTTCCTTTCTCGTTTGAATAAGGAGCCTTTCTCATTTTAATGAGGTGCCTTTCTTATTCGAATGAATTTAAAAAAAATTAACTGTGCAGAATCAAAATACAAAGGTATGGGTGCTGGTTCGTAATTTTTTTTTGTTTGAATTTGATATGATTTTTCTACTAAACGGTGTGCAAGACTGAAAGTTGGATTTGGTAATTTTAATTGGGACTTTCCTATAAGATTGCTCCACCTAATTTAGTAAGGGATAGTACTTGGTTAAATTTGAGGATAGTTACATAATTTAGATATATGACCCGTGTACTATTGTACTTACACCCAGTGTTGGGATTGGGTTAGAATGGGTAAATGCACGAGCGAGCGGTATCATGTGGTCGCATGTATATATCGATCTTAGAGAGTAACGAGTTAAAATGTTTAGGAGATTAATTCAAATTTTGAGATATTATAGTCCATGAAATTAATTTAGTAATTAAATGAGGAAACATATATGTACATTACGAGAGAGAGTGTATAAATATAGTGATGGATGTACTCACAATGTAGAGATGAATTAAACTAGGAGTCGAATTTCATAAGGTTAAGAGCTGATAAACCTAAGAATGTTACGAATAATCAGGTGATTAGGTATTTATATTATATGGGGTATACTAGAGTGCACACGGTATCCTACTTGGGTATAAATGTTTGATATGGCTTTGAGAAATAACAAACCAATTTGTGATGACGATTTAGGGATTTTGTATTTTGAGTACACTTTAAACAATGCGCTATCCTATTTGTATTTACATATATTATGTGATATATATATATATATATATATATATATATATATATATATATATATATATATATATATATATATATATGTGTGTGTGTGTGTGTGTGTGTGTGTGTGTGTGTCCATATTTATATATATATACATACTTGAACTCGTGGGGTCTCTATTGGTTGGGGTTGCGTATATTAGAAACGGGGTCGCGCGCCTGGCTGATTGAAACAAGATAGCGTCGAAAGTCTCCTAGATCATGCGTAGGAGTCACCGCTTCATGATGAAAGAATATTGGTTGATTGGATCCATCCAAAGGATTTTGTTATGGGTCATATTGGTGGTTTACTACGTGGTGATCACCCCATTGCTTCTATGTGTTTTTTTTAAGTTTTATAGATGAGGGAATTCTACGAACTTGTCGGTTAAAGAACGAGATTGTCCCTGGAGTAAGTGGACTTCGTGTGATGTAATATTTTAAATGAGATACAATTGTATATAGTCTAGTAATGGAAAATTACTAACGGACCCTATGTCACGTTAAATACTTGGTGTGATTGATGTGAATTATGTGTGGGTGGCAATGCATGGGTTAGTGCTCAGGTGGATTCCCACATATGTTATTAGTTACATCTTGCACAATTTTTAGCCATTATTTATGTCACGTTAAATACATTATGATTTACTTGTATTTATTTATGAATGACTTTGTTGGAGGTAGTTTATATGTCATTGTGTCCATTCGGGATGGATTCCTCCAGCTCGGGCGTCGAAGTCGGGACGTGAGGTGGAAAAAGGAAGGAAGAAGGTTCCTTACCTCCCTCCCTTTCTTCCTCTCTCCCCATATCTCTTCCTTTTTTTCATCCTAGAACATGTGGGTGATTCAAAAACATGGAGATCCTTTTTTTTCCACTTGTGTCGGCGTCTTCACGGTCCATCCTCAGATATAAAATCGTCCATCGTCAAATGGGGGTAACACGTAAAGATAGAGTCGCCATCCTATTTTGCTCAAAACAGGCAAAAGAATGTCATCACTGCGAGAGAACGACATCAAGGTCAAGTTGATGCATACAAAATCATGTGATTCAAAGTTTCGGGGACTAAGTTATGAAACGGGAAGGTGTTTGGAACCCATTCTTCCCTTTCAATCTCTCATGAGCTATGTTAATCTTCTTCTTTTTTCTCCGTGATGTGTATATACCCATATAATATAAGTAACGAGAGAATGGAATTATCAGATCAACACCATGGAATGGATGGAACGGACTCATTCGTAGGAGTGTACTAAAAAAAAATAATAATAAAAAAAAAAAAAAAAAATAATAATAATAATAATAATAATAATAATAATAATAATAATAATAATAATAATAATAATAATAATAATAATAATAATAATAATAATAATAATAATAATAATAATAATAATAATAATAATAATAATAAATGATATAAGTGTTCGGCAAATCACGTATCTCTATGGAAGAAAGAATGTGCATGCTGGATGAGACAGAAATATGTAGGCATCCAAGACTCACAAAATTAGATATAATATAATATGAAAAATGTAAAATGAAAGTATAGGACTCGAATATAAGGATTGACCCAAGATGCCTACATAGTACAAGGGATATCAATGTCCACGTAGTTTGAAAATAGAATAGGGGTGGGGTTCAACCCATAAATCCAAATGTGGTAGTCCTCTTGTTTGTTTTTGGAGAAAATATGTAAGTGTGAAAGTGTGAGAAAATGGAAGTCTTAGTTTTGGAAATTATAAATAAACCCACTTTTTGTCTTTTTTGAATTTTTATGAAAATAAGTTGTGTACAATACTACTAATAAAAGATTGAAGATTACTTGATGTGAGATGATAAAACCAAACTATGAAATATCAAAAATGAGAATAATGTGAACAATAACACTTGAATGAATGAAACTAGAAAAGACTAAGGGATGTACCTCCTTGATAGATCTTTATTTTTGAATTTAGAATGTAACATGTTGATTTTTGTAATGGTATGAGGGTAGTATGGTAGGAAGAGGTGTGGGTGGATAAGTGAGGTGAGGGAATATTGGAAAATGGACTATTTTGGACAAGGAAAAGCTTTGAATTCAAGGAAAATGTTTTCTAACTGTTGATAGGGATCTCCTGCCAATGCTGATATAATACCTACCTTTGGGATTTTATCATTCTCCCGTGTTATTTATAATCATGAGAAATTATTGGGATTGTATTATTAGTATATGGTTTTTCATATCTATATTTGATTTACTCTTGTGGCCTTGATGGTAACTGTTAGAAGTTTGTGGGTGAAATTAGAGATTTAAGGAATCTGATTAAATTGAATGAACATAAAAGTTGTTCGCCAAGATTCTCGTTTCGTTTGAATGAGGTTACTGGTGGTTCTAAAAAAAAATCCCAGCTCATTCAAAGTGGACATCTAACGATGATCCAACTACCCTCATCTGCATAAGGTTCCAACCTCATTAAAAGGTCGTTCGATGGGAGATAGAATGAGATCTTAATCTCATGCAAATGAGGTACTATTCTCGTTCGAACGACCTGCCCAAAAATCTTTCAAATCGCAATTCCCTTGTGTGGTGTCACATTTTGGACCGTTAGATCGATAACGTGTCCACTACTGGTGAGTCGAGATGACCCAAGATCGAGATTTTGTGTTCAGGGCTTGATTTTTAAGTGGGTTTGTGGGTTTATTTGGGTGTGAAGAGGAAAAGAGGTGCGGAGGTTCTTTCCCCACCAAAACCCATCAGATTTCCTCTCTATCTCTCTCTAGTTTTAAGGATATTTCATCTTCCCAAAGCCTCTTCCACCATATCTCCACCTTATGCCACCATATTTTACCAGTATTTCACCATAAATAAGACTTTTACACCCATTTCCACCATGGTTGAACAAAACTACAAAATTTAGAACTATTATTACAAGTTTTCGAGGATGAAGAAGTGGAAATTTATGGGGGTGAAGGGGGTTTTCTTAGAGCTTTCATGGAAATAAGCTTTGTGAACCTAGGCAACCTCCTTGAGGTCACCTTAGAAGGTCAGGGTTACCATCAAGTTCTCTTTCGTCCAACCATTTTTGGATATCCATTTGAGGTGGGAAAACTATACTCTTAGTTTAAGACTCTATTTTTGCACATTAGTAGTCTTGTAGAATGAATTGTCAAAGTGGAATGAATGCATGAGTTAAGAAGATGACTTTTTAAAGTTTGGTTTAAATGGTTTATAAATGATTTCAAAGGTTTTGAGAAAAATACTATGATTCAAGCATGTTAAAATAAATGATGTATTTTAAGAAGTTTGGCATCAAACATTTTATGGAATAAAATATTTTGAAAATAATATTTATCTTTCTAAAGATATTTTAGTTGAACTATGTTTTAAAGTTTCTTGCAAAAATGAAGATTTTATAAAGTTGTATATTTGTTTGAATTTTGAAGGATAAAAATGTCCTTTAGTTTTAAAAAGTGTATTTTTGCAAGTATTATGAGATTTCTTGAATAAGTCATATGCTAAGCTCATTTCTTGGATTTTTAGACTTAAAATCCTTCTTCCTATGCATGTAAACTTATAGCATTTTTATACTAAGAATATAAACAAGTTAAATGGAGTTCTTAATGAGTATTACTTGGAATAAAGATAATAGAAATTTTAGCTCTTAATTTGTATGAAAAAGGGTGTTGAAAATGTGATAAGTGTAAGGTTTCAAGACTACATGTATTAATAAAGAAAATGGTATTTTTCTTGTAAAGAAATCTTATATGTTCAATGATCTTTTGAAAAAGAAAGTAATGAGATAAAAATACATCCAACTTGAGAAGTATGATACTCAAAAGTATTGAATAAGTGTTAATGACTTAAAAACACTGAAGAAGTTAGTGTGGGTAACTTAATGATGGTTTGAGAAATAACACTTGAAAAAATAGAGTAATTGACAAGTTTGGAAACAAATGGGTAAAATGGTAATTTTATGTAAAGTGGAACATTTTTTATGAAATCCAAATGTTAGAACAGGGTGCTACACAAAATGGTCCTACATGAATATGATTTGGGGATAAAATCAATGCTAAAGTAAAAAGGACAAGAAATGATGATTTTAAAGTGTAACACAAGTTGGAGTGAAATCCCAGGTTTTGGCTTCGATCGGTAAAGGAAAAGTGGAATAATGTGGATATTTGTAAAATGTTAAAACACATTAATATGGACTCAAATGAACTAAATATTTTCAAATCCTTGAAAAAAAAAATCTCTCTCCCTCTCTCTCTTTCTCCTTCAGCCGCCTAAACCCTAATTAGGGTTTGCATGGCAAACTAAGATCTCTCATCCCACGTCAAACCCAAACCTCCAGATCCCAAACTAGTTTGGAATCATTCTTTTGCATCTGTTGTAGCACAAAACTCAGTAATAGAACAAGAACTTAACCTAAAACCACCCTCAACTTTTAAAGGCGAACCTGCAGCCATCTTCTCTAATGAAGACATTGATATCGTTGCTAAAGATTTTAAGCATGCCTTGGTGGGTAAGTTCTCACATGGGAGACCCTTAATGGAAGTCATAAGGCAAGCTTTTCAAACGGTTTCCTTTAAAACAAGCTTCAATATTGACCTTCTGGATCATAAACATATTCTCATTCGTTTGAATTCGGATGAGGATTTCACAAGGATGTGGATGCGTGATACATGGTATATATAAAGGTTTCCTATAAGGGTCTTTAAATGGACTACAAATTTTCGATCAGATATGGAGAGCAGTCTCTCACCACTTTGGATATCTTTTCCTAAACTCCCTGTTCACTTCTTCTCAAAATCATTACTATTTTTTATTGCCCAAATGATTGAAAAACCTTTAAATCTTAATACCTCAACCCTAGAACTCAACTGACCAAGTACTGCTCATGTATGCATGGAAGTAGACCTGATAAAAAGGCTGCCAGAGAGAGTGTGGATAGGGTGTGGAATTAAGGGATACTAGCAGGAAGTGGTGATTGAAAATAAGCTAAAGTATTATAAAAATTGCTCCAAGAAAGGACATGATGAGGAGAGTTGCATATTTTTAATGGACAACAATGATCCACAGCAAATTAAAAGGGACCAGTTAAACATCAAGAAGATATTGAAGATGAATGATAAATATAATCAGGAAGAAGATCAAGCAAGGTTGACAGGTACAACAATTCAAGAAGAAGTAACCCATGAATTCAATAGGAAAGTAGAAGAGTTTGATGTAAGAGAAAATACAAAGGTTCTGGAAGAGGGGCAACTTATTGAAGAGGTTCCAAAGCAAACAAATACTCCAGTGGTTTAGAAGATGAAGTGGAAAGAGAAGCAATAAATAATATAAGATCACATAGACAAAATCCATAATGAAGATCTAAGCATTTAGGAAGTCCAAATAGTTGATCAAATATCCCTATCTCCTAGAGGAACAGATATCCCAGAGTTTGGGAAGAATCCAATAGCCAAACATCAATACACAACTGACAATGAAGGTGCAGAATATGATGAGCACTATCACACACCATTCATTGAGGAACTTTAATTATTCTCTAAGCATTTGGATAATAATAATAATAATAATAATAATAATAATAATAATAATAATAATAATAATAATAATAATAATAATAATAATAATAATAATAATAATATTATTATTAATATTAATAATAATAATAATAATAATAATAATAATAATAATAATAATAATAATAATAATAATAATAATAATAATAATAATAATAATAATAATAATAATAATAATAATAATAATAATAAGAAGAAGAAGAAGAAGAAGAAGAAGAAGAAGAAGAAGAAGAAGAAGAAGAAGAAGAAGAAGAAGAAGAAGAAGAAGACAGTGCCAACTGGAGCAAACAGCAACAAAGTCAAGCCACAACGAATGCAAGATCCAATGTTCAAGAGAATTACAATATCTATTGTGAAAGGTAATAATAACTCTCACTCCCCAAAGTCTCAATGATTAACTATCTTGTATGGAATATCAGAGGAGCAGCAAAAAGTTCTTCTTCGAGGAGAATCAAACTGCTTAGTAAGATCCATAATTGACCTTTTCTTGCTCTTCTTGAACCAAAAGTGGACTCCTTAAAAATAGACAAGTATAAAATTAAATGGGGATATGATGGTAGCTGCAACAATGTGAGTGGAAAGATATGGCTAGTTTGGAGATTCAATGTGATAACCAAATGCATTTTTTATGATCCTCAACACCTGACTATAAAAATTAGTCACCCTGCTGCGAAGTCATCCATTGTTCTGACCATTGTGTATTCTAAGTGTAACACATGTGATAAGAAAGAATTCTGGGAGGAATTACCTCATTTATCTTCAATCTACTAAGATAAACCTCATCTGGTAATTGGATATTTTAATATGGTAACTTCTCAAAATAAAAAATTAGGTGGAAATGATGTGGAGTCAGCAGTTGTAGAGGACTTCATTCAAGCCATCGAAGATAGTAGATTCATTGACTTGGGTATACATGAACCAAATTCACTTGGTGTAATCACAGAAAAAATGAAGATCCTATTATGGCAAGATTAGATCGATGCTTGGTTAGCTAAAAATTTATATCCAATTTTCCTAATTTGAGTCTTAAAACACTTGAATAGATCAAGTTCAGATCATGACCCCCTTTTGCTCTCTTTAAATTCCAATATGGAGGAATTTCCCAAACCATTTATCTTTTAGAACATGTGGTGCAACCACCCTCTATTCCAAGAAATTGATAAATAGTCTTGGAATGAAGATTTACTTGAAGAAGTTTGCAAAGAAATTACAAAGGTTAAAGGGAGCCCTTAGAATATGGAATAAGGAAATCTTTAAGGATGTTTTCCAAAATATGAGAGATTTAGAAGATGAAAATCAATAGTTGGAGTTAAATTATGAGCTGGATAGTAATGAAGCCAATAGAGAAGCCATGAATAAAGGAAAAGAGGAGTTAATGAGAGCTTACAACTGTGAAGAAGAGTTTTAGAGGAAAAAATCATCCATTAAATGGCTTAAGCTGGGGGATTCCAATTCAAAGCTTTTGCATCACTCTGTCAAAAATAAAAAAAACACAAGTTAATGATTAAGTTAATTAGGAACATGGATGGCATTCTTCTTTAAGAAGAGAAAGATATCAAAGACCACATTACGCAATTTTTCCAAGACCAGCTGTAATCAGATCAGGGAATGGTAATGCCAGATCTTTCAAACATCATTCCTGCCATTCTCTATCCTACGAACAATGATACTCTTGAGGCTTTCACAACCAAAGAAGAGGTTCTAGATGCAGTTAAAGCTCTTAGTGAAGACTTAGCCCCAGGTCCAGATGGCTTTGGGAGAAATTTCTATAAAAGCTGTTGGAATCTAATTAAATCTTATCTTATTTTTGCAATTAATTCTTTTTTTGCAAGTTCAAATCTTCCCCAAAGTTGGACAAGCACTGATGTGATCTTAATCCCTAAGGTCAAAACTCCAAAAAAGTGTGGGGATCTAAGGCCAATCAGCCTTTGTAACTTTTCATTCAAAATAATTTCAAAATTTTTTAATACAAAGTTGTCCTCATTTCTTCCTATGCTGATATCAAAGAATCAAAGTGGTTTCATATAAGGAAGATCCATTCAAGAAAATGTTCTACTTGCTAGAGAAATGGTTCATAATTTGGGTAAGAACTCACATGGTGGAAATGTTATCTTGAAGCTAGACATGAAGAAGGCCTATGATGGGGTTCAGTGGGGATTTCTGTTGCAAGTTTTAAGAGCATTTATTTTTGGTGAGAGGTGGATAGATTTTATTTGGAGGATTGTATCCAACAATTAGTTTTCAATGATCATTAATGGTAAAAGGTGTGGCTACTTTAAGTTTACAAGGGGTCTTAGATAAGGGGATCCCATATCCCCAAGTCTATTCATTTTAGCAGCTGATTACCTAATTAGAGGCCTTAACAATTTAATAGCTAGAGGAACTATAAAGCCTTTCTACCATCCAGGTGGCAGCCCTATCATAACTCACCTAGCATTTGTTGATGATCTAATAGTGTTCTCTAGAGCAGACAAAAGAAGTTTGAAAAATATCCAAGAGTTCCTAAGCCTATATTGCAGCCAGTCAGGTCAAAAGGTAAACTCTCAAAAAAGTTACTTCACTCTTGATGTTAAATGCAGGTCTCATCTCAGATCCAAAGTAGACGCTTCTACAGGTCTTAAGTTCAAGGCTTTACTAATTAAAAATTTGGGTTGTCTAATTTTCAAAGGCAGAAACAAAATCAAATATTATGATAGCCTTGTTAATTCCATAAGGTCTAGAATAGAAGGATGGCAATAAAAAATTCTTTCCTTTGGAAGCAAGCTAATTCTCTTAAAAAATATTCTCACTTTTATTCCCTCTCATCTTTTAACTACTCTTTCTCCTCCCAAAATAGTAGTTCTAAAGCTCCATAGAATTCTTAACAAATTCTTTTGGGGAGATAATGAGGAACAAGGATGGAAACATCAATGGAAAAGTCATGAATTTCTTTGTAGAGATTAAAATGAAGGAGGTCTTAGTCTAATAAACATTCACGGTCTCTCAACTGCAACCCTTAAGAAGCTATTTTGGAAATTTTACACTGAACATTCTCTCTGGTCTGAATTCATTTCAAATAGACACAAAAATCAAGATGCCAATTCCCTCGGTATCTCCCACACTTGGAGGAACTTGATGTTAGTTAAAGATGAATCCCTCAACAACATGGAGCTTATAGAGTACAAGTGGATCTGGACTCCTGAAGAAACAGGTTTATTTTCCCTCTCTTCTGCATACAGCATCTGCAGTCCAAATTTTCCATCTTTATCAGTTAATGGCCTTATTTGGGATCATAATATTCCAAAAAAGTGATCTATTAACATATGGAAAATTCGAAATAATTGTCTGCCCCTTTATAAGAATATTAAATCGACTGGTATTAGATTATGTTCAAGGTGAAAATCATGTCAAAGCCACAATGAATCAGTTGACCATGTGTTCCTAAAATGTCCTAGCATTTTACCTGTTTGGGAATTCTTTTCAAATGTTATGGGAGTTTATATGAATACCTCAAATATTTCATCTATGCTTCTGAGCTGGAGGATAAAGACTGGTCCAAAAGACTATGCTAAGTTTATTGGCAAGTGTATTCCCATTATAGTGTATTGGGAGATTTGGAAATCTCGAAACCAAGCTTACTTTGAAAATTCTTTAGTCGGTGACAAGGCTATCATTCAGTAATTAATTTCTCTGATATATAACATTTGTAAAGGAATGATATTCAAGAACAACATTTAATCTTTTGATAGGGGATTCAAGGCATCTTCAATATTAACTGCAAAATAAATACTAAAGTGGCCACTGCTATCAAATGGAGATTTCAAACATCTTTAAGATTTAAGCTTAACATTGATGGGGATTCAAAGGGCAACCTAGGCATAAGTGGCGAAGAAGGGATTCTAAGGAATGCCAAAGGGGATCTAATCTTTGCTTACGCTAGTCTAGAAGGCATTGTATCAAATTCAACAACAGAGATAAAAAGTCTTTGTCAAGATGTCAAGTTGTGCTTAGATCTTAACTTTAGATATGTGGATATTGAATCAGACTCTACTTATGTTGTGAACCTGCTTAACAAGAACTGGAAGCCTCCCTAGAAGATGATTCATTGTGTAGAATAAATTAAGGTTGATTTAAAGAATCATAACTTCACCTTAACTCACTACTATAGGGAATCAAATATGGTTGTTGATGCTCTATCTAATCATGGAGTTCACATTACTTCTCTCTCAATATTTTACAATGTTGGTGATCTTCCTACCTTAGCTCGAGGAGCTCTTAAGCTTGAAAAAATAGGTTGCCTCTATATTAGAAATGTATCTTCCATATCATCCATGTAATAAGGCTAGTATAAAGCACCAAGTTTTAATATTTAAGTTTTCAATGCTTTGTTCATGTTCATGCCACTGGGAGAGGTTCTTTCTCCTCTCATTAATAAATCATAGCTGAATGTTCTGTCAAAAAAAATTAAAATGGACTCGAATGACACCAGAATAATTAAGGAGGTCCAGCACTAGGGTAAAATACCCAAAATCACGGGCCAGTGTATATGGTAGTATAGCCAGCTGTGTGGAGCTCCTTAAAGTATACAGATATTGGAAGATTCCGAGAAAAATATAATGAAAATGAAACATGTCAAAAAATGGTTTGTGTGGTGAATATGTAAAAAGACAACCTAACTTGAATGAATTAGTAAGTGTTTCGGTAAAGGATAAAGTGGACAAGAATGTGAAAATTGAAAAATGTTCACAAGTTAAAGGAATAATAAAGGGAAAAGATTAAATGGGTAGTTAAGCAACCTAAAGAGGTTTAACCCATAATTAACACAATGATGTGTTTATGAAAGGTTTCAAAGGAAAAATAAGTATTTTCTAACACGGAGTCTACGTGTGTTAAAAGGGTGATTTTCAATGAAAATATTAACGTGAACTGATATGAATAAAGGGGTAATTTTGGGAGAGAAATAATTTTTCCTTAAACAAAGTGCATTTCTTTTAAGTATTTAACCGGGTGTATTAAATCGAGGAATAAATGTCAAAGCCAAGAAAAAAGGAAATTCTTATACAATATTAAGTTGAATTAATTGGGATTAGTAACATTTTTGGTATAAAAAAAATTTCATGCATTTAAGTATATATATATATATATATATATATATATATATATATATATATATATATATATATATATATATATATATAAGGTAGTTGCATTTACACGTAGATATAATGTGTCAGAGTCTCCTTTCTCTCGTTTGATTTTATATTGCATTGTTGTAATTTTTCACTAGTCATTCGGCTCATTCCCTCGTCTTTGTTACGGCAGGTTGGTGCAGTTCCATATTTTGAGAGCGTTGTACAAGTAAGTGTTCTCTTTTATTTTACATTAGTAGCTCTATATGCTTAAATTTTTGGGGCGTTTCCCACGGGTCCCTCACGTATTTTGAATTAAATGGAATTAACATGCTAGACAAGTGAATTACCCATTAAATAAAACTAGACTAGAAATATTATGTAGTTTATTTCATTACAATTCACACCTAATGCTCGGGTTGGACTGAGTTGATCACGAGTAACCCATAAATACGGGTCGGGGCGTTGCAGGTGAGGTCGTTGCCCTTTTATAGTGAAATTTAGGGTTAAAAAGGATGTCGATCGACATGGAATTTATCTGCCTATAGCCATAGGTCCTGCCCTGTTAGGCAAGAAAAATCACACCTTATCGATAGGCTAGGTCTCTAGGTGCCTATAGGTAGTCCGAAGTGAATTTTTTAGAAAAATGGGAATAAATATTGATCATATGTCCGAATCATGCACGGATGGGACTGTTGGGAAGGGAAATCATAGACCTTCAAGAATCTATTGAGCCAACCACGGGTCTGAGATTTGACAAAAGTCAAACGGGTCTCTAAAGAGCCCGATGGTTTCTAAACGGGAGGTTTTCGAAGGAAAATGGATAATTCATCCGAACTATAAGGACAATTCGTGCATAGGAAGGACTGTTGGAAAGTGAATGCAGTTCCCTTAAATATTTTATTGAGATTTTCTCGGCTTAAAGAGTTGACTGAGGTCAAAAGGGCCCTCGAAGTGCCCAGTAACCCCTTGGAGTAAAATGAATCATTCATGAAGATCATGAGGTTAATTTGCGTACAAGATGAATCGTTGGAAACGTAATTTAAATCCCTTCAAGGATTCATAAAACTTAGCTCAGGTTGAAGAGTTGAACAGAGTCAAATGGGGCTCGAGAGTACCTCGTGGCCTCCCGATCAGTACTTGGAGTATGAGCAAAGGTTTATAGTAAGGAGAGGAGCGTTAGGGATAGGTATATGCTCATGGGAGTAACACGATGGGGGATCTTCAGATGTGCTTGGTAAGCGAGCTTTGAATAAGCTAATGTCATTAAAGAATAAACACCATTTTGATGTTAGAGAAAACGATTGAGGTCAATTATGAGGACATAGGGGGGGGAGGTGACCGATTTAGAGGGTCAAGATCAATTCTGAAGACCTAAGGAGTGAGATAATTGCTTTAGTGAATTGAGATCAATTCTGAGGAACTAAAGAGGATTGAGGTCGATTGTGAGGACCTAGAGTTGGGGTGACCAATTCTGCAAAAGTTATGATGTAAAAATGATTCAGTGGGTCAAGGTCAATTCTTCGAACCTTAAGTTGTGATGATCAATTTTATGATTCGAGGTCGATTCAGCTGACCTTAAGCTGTAGCGATCAATTCTGAGGACCTAAAATGTAGGATGACAAATTATGCGGGTCGAGGTTAATTGGGTAGACCTTAAGTTGTGATGATTGACTATGTGGGATAAGATCAATTCTATGGACTTTAAGTTGCAGCGATCAATTTTACGCATTGAGGTCAATTTTATGGAACTTAAGTTATAGAAATCAATTTTACAGACATTAAGTTATGATGATCGATTCTACGGGTCGAGATCAATTCTACGGACCTTAAGTTACATTGACCATTTATGCAGGTCAAGGTCAGTTTTGAGGACTTAAAGAGGTGATGACCGGTTTAGCGGGTTGAGGTTAATTTTGTAGACCTTAAGTTGTAGTGACCAATTCTGCGGGTCGAGATCAATTTTACAGACCTAAAGATGGTGATGACCGATTTAGCAGGGAGAGGTCTATTTTAAGGATCTCAAGATGTAACGACCAATTCTATGGGTCGAGGTCAATTATGTGGACTTTAAGATGTAACGACTAATTCTGCAGGTTGAGGTCAATTCTGCAAACCTACCATTGTGTTTTACAGGGAGTGTCTCCACTGAAGAAATGTGTAGTGAATTTTTTGTGTATGCGCACCATTGGTTCCGCTGGGAAAATATTGATGATAAAAGTTAGTTAGTATTGTCAGTACTATGGGGGATTTTTATGAGTTTCTAAGGGATTTGGTACTCCAAAATGGGTTTTCCTCGGAGAAATAATGTTCTGGACTTTGTGGGATTTTTTAGGTATTTTTGGGACTTTTTTAGACAATTTTTGGATTTTTTTTTTTGCATTTTCATAATGAAATTTGGAGGGGACTACTAAGAGGCTGGTCTGGGGAGGTGCCTACCGGCATAGGGCATAAATTCCTAGGCTTCTTAGAAAAAGGAAAAGGTCACTCCCGATAGGCAAGACCAAGTGCCTGCCGATTGGTATACCCCTTAGCCTTCTATAAAAAGAGGTGACCCCTCCTCGTTTTTCACACTTCCAAGCAATTTAATCTCTTGATTTCTCTCTCTAAAAGTCATTTTTGAGTTCCTTCTTCCTCAAGATTTTAAATGGAAGGTACTTCTATCAATGCTAACAATGAGTGTGTGTCTGCTGATAACTGGGCAGGTTTGGAGTGACAAGTTGTGGTGCCACTTGCATTGGGTAATGAGAATGCCTACGACTCTTCTAATTTAGTGTTTAATAAGAGCATATTGTTGCACGAGCCTGCACACCACCATTTAATGAGGGTGAAGAACCCTAATGGCTACGTAAGTACATGTCCTTTAGTTTTCCATTTCTTTTCTTTTTCTTCTTGGGCTAATGAAGGTTTTTCTTTGGTTTCCAACAGACTGATATTGCTTATTCGAGCATCTAGTCCTGAGGGACAGCTGGGTTAAAGGATATCAGGGACTATCTTCCCAAGGAAGTGCAATGAATAGTGGCATCCATCGGTTTTGGCACTTTGGCGGGTGCAATAGACGAAACGCTGCACTATTCTGTTATGTTGTGCACACCGAGCGAGATATGTAGGGATATGACCTACACATTCCATCTGAGGTTTAGGGGGATAAATGTTACTCCCTTGGATGTTCAACAGTTGACCAGGATGGATTGCGCTGGGCATCAAATTATAGCGGATCTTACTTTGTGCATCACAAAGGCAATGGTGCGGGGTGCCTTGGGAGATGTTGGTAGAATCATGTTGGGGATTTCTTTACTCAAGGAGACTTTATTGTCGAGGCATATTAATGACACGGATGGGAAGCAGATGAGACATGCAGCCTACTTATTTATTTTTCTGGTGGAGACGAGTGGCGATGTCGTTCATCTTTCGTTTTTTCCATATTTAAGGATTATTTTGGACGTCCATATGTACAATTGGGGGAGCTTCACTCTGGCATCCATTTATGCTTTGTAGGATGCATTCAATCATATATGCCAAAAGACATTTATAGGACCCATGTACCTTTTGGAGGTAATCCTTAAGTTTAATTTCCTTTTTATTTTCTTGCAGTCCTCTTTTGTTTCCTTTTTTTAATTTTTGTGATTCTTATTTTTACAGATGTGGTTTTATGAGGTTATAGGGCTCAACTCAAGGTTGATGTCCCTGAAAGAGAGAAGGTTAGATGACTTTTACAGGATGAGCCGGTGGAGGAAGTCTAACAGATGTTTGAACCAATCCCTGGCTTTTAAGGACGTGCGGAAGGTGCTGAACGACCTGATAAGCAACCAGGTTAGATTTTTTTATTTTTGCCTATTTTTTAGTTTTCAAAATCTTTATTCTTTTGGGTAGTTACTAACTCGTTACTGGGGATATAGGTGACATTCTTCCCTTGGAGTCTTTCTGCGAGGGCTACGGGCATGCACTCGCGAATGAGGCGGTTATTGGCACATGAGTTTGGTATGTTCGATACCTCGGGGAGAGGGTGGTGCATTAGATTATGGAAAGAGAGGTGTAAGTCCCACTATCGTCGCCCATAGAGTACATGAGGCGGGTTAGAGAGATGAAGGAAGATGCCAAGGCGACGGCGGTGGAGGGGAAGCCCTACACATTCTACATCGGTATGAGGCGGGTTATGACTAACTGGATTTTATGACCATCTGGTTGATGCCTTCGTGTATATATGACATAGAGAACATGCCTATACCTGTTACTATTTTTGGGAGAGGTACTAGTGCGCCGGCAGCGTCAGCCCACAGTACTAGAGGAGGCATGACTATAACGGCAGAGGAGGGTTTGCATCTTCAGGTTTCTTCTCCCTCTTATCATATTCGGTTGAGCAGAAAAATGGTGTTATCGGTGCCTCATCGTCCTCATGCGTCAGTGCACGGGTTGTTGGGTCTTGCCGATGATGATCCCCGTCTTGAGGTATACTCATTTATTTCTTTTTTATTTGTGGTTCTCGCTTTATTTTTTACTCTTTACCAACATTCTTAATTTTTGTTATTTTATTCTTCTTGCATATTGACCACTTAGTCAAGGGACATTAAGAACTGAATGGAGTTAATGTCAGCTTACATGGTGCCATCGGCTACATTAGAGGAGAGATCTAATTCCAGGAGTGGAGGGTCTAATGCTCATCGCAGGGGGAAGCGTTGTGCTGTGGAGGTTGAGGGTAGGTTCTAATAGGGTTTTAGGGAGTTTGGACAGTATACCGTTATATCTTTTTTCTTTTTCCTTTCTAGCAAGAGATTCAATAAGGAGACATATATAAAATTCATTTCTTTTTGGTATTTATCTTAATTTAGTGACCTACTCCATATGCACTTTTAATTTACTACTGAGGTTTCTCATTTATTTTGCAAAGATAGGGATAAAAATGATAAAGGGACTTGAAGTAAAAGGAAAATGTTCATTGTTTTAGATATTATGTATAAAAAGGGGAAGTAATAATTTTTCAAGAAGGAACAACCCAAAGATTCACTTTTTTTCAAAGTAAAAAAAATTATTTTTGAAATTAATTTTGTGTAAAAGAGGGAAAAGGGATTTTTCTAAAAAAATGAGGGGTCGTCGATCGGTATACCCCTTGACCTGCCTATTGGCATAAGGGTCAATTCTAAATCACTCATTTGTCTTTGATAACACCTTCTGCGTATTTTGGGTACTATGATGCATAGAAACTGGTGAGGCTTTTAATGGTTCGTCATTTGTGGGAATATTTAGTATAAATAGGGAGTTTGGAGAGTGTTTTCTTCACCACCTTTAACATTATTTCTTATGTAGGTTTTTACTTCTTTGAAAATGGCTCTCCCAATGTCCGAGGCTTTTTCTTCCTACCTTGAGAGTTTAAAGGCAATGTGCTTCTAGAATGTCGACTATGAAACCTTTAGTTTGCATCGGGTCTCCTTATGGCATAACCGTGCTATAGAGTGGAATCTTTGAGAAGTAGGGGTACAATTTTCGTACCCCTGTAGACCACATTTTCTTAGTTTACGTTGATGCTGAGAAAGATATAAATTATTTTAGTACTCCCGATATTTTGTGTCTAGACTGATCAATTAGGTGTGAAAAATCAGGTGTGTCACAGATGGTATCAGTGCATCAAGTTCTAGTGCCCTTAGGATCTATGTTACGTCGGTTTCCTTTTTCCATTGAGATTTCTTTGATGTGTTGGAGCCTATCATAGGTTTTGTACTCTGGTGTTGCGATAAGTTGTGTGCTGACATCATACCTAGTCGTTGAACATTGGAAAACTTGAGGAGTATTCGAACTTAGAAAAGCATGAGAATGAATACGTTGCGAGTTAGGAGTCAATTATAGAACTTGTGGTTTGACAAAAGGGTTCACCATCATTGTGAGGATGATTATGGGAAATTATCATGCTTGGACGTTAAGTCTACAGCTTAGAGACAGTTGCAGGCATTAGTTAGTGAATGTATTTCACGTTGAGTTCATTTTGGAGATATTAAGAAATTTGAGTTTGATAGGCCTATGAAAGTTTTGGTTCTGTTTACGGTAATACGGATTGTGATGGAATTTTATGCTAATAGAATGACCTTATGAAATTTTGTGCACCTAGAAGAAAAGGGCAATGGATTGTTGTATTTAGCAATATATAATGATTTTGATGATAAATTTATGAGTGGATTAATCCCCATTAGAGACTGGAATTAGTGTCATGCTCAGATTTGAGCAAGGTTCATTTATGTTATTAAATCTGTTTATGATTAAAGTAATGATAATGTGAGAGTGTTTGGACCTAGGAGTAGCATCACCGTGTGGTTACGTAATTTGAATTGGAGGCTAGTTAGAAATAATTAGTTGTACACATGAGTATGTGGAAATTAGAAAGGAGAGTAATGATTTTCCTGTTGGTTCGAGTTGAGAATACTCAATTAGTGATTTTTCTTATGAGGATGAATTTTCATGTGTATTATAGGCGTGTATTTTGACTATATATTAGTTATGAATAAGTTTTAGGAATAAGTAAGTTCCAAGATGCTCAAAGAAAGAGCATGTTTCGTTTGAGGGTTGTAATTATGAATGTAAGATTGAGAGTATCCCTATTAGAGAAAATTGGGGGGAAATGGAAAAGGATGTTACAAAACAAGGAGTTTATTTAAGATAGAGAGATCCCAAGAAATAATTGTGATTCCCGTTTTTATAACACGTAGTTGATGGCCATGTCGTTGGCAGGTGTCCAAATGTGGATTTCGGATATAGTGATGTAGAACCAAGAATGGTTTAGTTGAAGTTTATAGATTTTATGTAGTGGGCATTACTCCGGGAACTGGAAATATAGGTGTGGGTTTCATATAATTGGGGAAGTATCACCTTATTGAGAGTATGTGAAACAACTTAAAAATATTAGAATGGTTAATGACGTAATTCTTTGTTTAGGGATATAATGAAGCATGATGTTCATAATATCTAGATGTTGTATAGTGATGTACCTTGTATGGGCACCCATGATTTTGTCGAGAGTTATATCTTTATATGTGTATTGATTGTTGACACAATCATGTGGATCATGGGTTGGTGTTCACTAGGATATGGTATTGGTGGTGAGAGACGTCATTCCATATGAAAGTGACTATGCGATTTATTGTGTATTGGTAAAGATATTCAATAGTGGCGATAATATGAGTGTTCCTAAGTTGTTATTACTTATTTATGAATTAAGAAAGGGACCGAAAGATTAATGGGTTCTGTAAATGCCTTATGCGTTATGTTCATTATTCTTAAGCGGTGGAAATTCTCTACTGTGGATATTTTTAGTGAATGTGATGATGATAATGATTTTGACTTACGGCATGGGATTGCCTATTGAAGGTAATTTTTGAGTTAGGAGTACTTATATGAATTGTATGCTAGTGGTGGCATACTTTTTAGGCTAGCTACGTGGGATGGTTAGTCGATGATGGATTTATCTTAGTATATAAGGGTATGCATAATAATAATAAGACTTTGTATTGCAAACTTTTTGGTTATTTTGAGAATTTTATTGCTAATGACGGCCTCGATTACATGAAGTTGTGTATGGTCACGCATGGTGTTAGCATAATGACGTTGTCAGTGTAACTGTGATAGTAGATTTGTATGGTTGTAGTTAAATGTTAAGAGGTTTAGGAGTGGTTAAACACTCTATTACATTTAAGGCTAGGAAGAGGATGCCCAACTGAATATTTGAAAAAATCATAATATTTTAAGCATTATTAGATTGATTAATTTAACGGGATTGGTATCACTCTTGGAAAGGGTTGAACCTTTTGTTAGAATTATCACAAGTTGAGATTTGTGTGGTTAGTACATTATTTCGTGTGTGGTTTTGGCCAAATAAATCTCGATAACCGACTGGGCTATGAAATAGAGTATTTTGAGGGTTCCTTATTTGGACTTCACTTGCAAGACTTACCATGCATGCAGCTTAGTAAGTGTCAGTAGTTGAGAGATGTTTGGGCTCTAGGATGTTTGGTTTAATATGTTAAACTTTACCCGTGTGGAGATATAGCGCATTAAGCAACATAATATTATATGATTTAAGGCCAGCGGGGCCAAGGAGTGCAACGTCAAGAGCACTTAGGAATGTTCATGCCACTAGTTGAATAAGTGGAGAAATCTTAAGAAGAGTTGATTCGTGACTAGTAGGGTATTCAAGTATACACTTGCTTTATAGTTAGGGACTATATATGAAATTAATTTTAGTTGTATACATATGTTATATGTATGTGATGCCTGTGTGTTTGTGCATGTGGCAGTGGGTGTATAGGCGTCCCGACAGTGGCATGTTATGATAGGCATATGTGAGACAATTTCTTTTATCTCGTGGGGATACAGGTATGAACTCGTTGTGTATAATACTATGAAATATGTGTTGATTACGTTTTGACGTTATGCTTTACCAAATTTTGAGGACAAATGTATTAGTGGGGAAGAATGTAATACCTTATTTTTTTTATGAACTACATTATTATTTATTAAGTGAGAAATAAATTAATAAATGGGAAAAATTATTACTTGTGTGGTTTAGTACATATAAATTGGCATACTTTGGGTGATAATTAAATTTTGCATGCAATATGATTTTTGTAACGTGTGTTTAAAATGATTAATGCGTGATATTAATTATATGATTGTGGACTATGTGTACGGATAGAATAATTAAATGAATCATTTATTGATGCCAGAAGGTATTATTGTGTGTTGTGGGTAGTATCATTTAGACTGGACTCTTGAGTGACACGAATATCCGTTCACATATTTTTACCGCTTTAAATTGGAACTGAGGGGTAACTATACACTTAGGAGGAGTTTCAGGTCAATCCGGGTAGACTTTTAGACCCATTTGGAACCCCAAAAATGGACATCTTGGGGAGGTATGAGATTAGTGCTTTATATAAGTATTAAGTTTAATAATTAAGTAATCAATTAAAACAAATAGAAAACCCTAACAGCCTTTAGTCTTGGGAGAAGGTTGGAGAACGAATGAGGCTAAAGTTCATAGGAGTTCTTTATTGTTCTCCGATTTCAGGTAAGAATTTTCTTTCAACCTTATTGTAATCATTCATTGATTCAGAATATTTGTTCTTCCACATTTTAATTGACATTTTGGATATATTGTGACCAATTTTTGTGTTTAAAAATCATGTGTTAATTTGGGATACCTTAGATTAATTTGAGACAAATCTATTGTTGTGAAAGTAATGATTTTGGTGATAAAATCTGAGAATGTTGGGTGAAATCGAATTTGAACAATGTTATAACCCATAATTAGGTTTTTAGTTACTTTTTAATTGAATCCATGTTTAATAAATCTAAAATTTAAAGAGATTAGGGATTTATAAATTGATCTTGAGGAATTTTGGGTTAATTTGATCGATGATTAAAATCATGTAGAAAATCGTTGTTTATGATTAGAAACCATTAGGATCCATGTCCTTAGATTTTATTTTTAGGTTCTAGTATGATTGGTATTCAATTGGAGACCTTAGTGTGGCTTTAATGGAAGTTTTTGAGGAGTTTTGGGGATAGTTTTCGTAGTTGGGGATGAAGGACAACGTCTTTCTCTTTCAAACGGAGTGCCTTTGTCGTTCAAATGAGGTGCCTTTCTCATTAGAATGAGGTACCTTCTCATTTGAATGACTTTGAAACTTTTTGCGTCTTATGCAGAATCGAAATATGATGGCGTGGGTGCTGGTTTTGTATTTTTCTTATTTTTTTGGATTTGATATGAATTTTCTACTAAATGGTGAACGAGACCAACAGTTGGATTTGGTGATTTTAGTTAGGACTTTCCTTTAGGATAACTACAACTAATTTAGTGAGGGATCATACTTGATTAAATTTGAGGATAGTTATGTAAGTTAAAGATATGACCCTTGTACTATTGTACTTACAACCGATGTTTAGATTGGAATAGAATGGGTAAACGAGTGAGCGAGCGGTATCCTATGATCGTATGTATATATCAAGCTTAGAGAGTAATTAATTAAAGTGTTTGGGAGATTAATTCAGGTCTTGAGAGATTATAGGCCATGCAATTAATTTAGTAATGAAATGAGGAAACATATATATACATTACGAGAGACAGTGTGTATATGTAGAGATATGGATGTACTCATAGTGTAGAGATGAATTAAACTAGGAGTCAAATTTAATTAGGTTAATAGTTGATAAACCTAAGAACGTAACAAATAATCTGGTGCATAGGTATTTTGATGATTTCGGGTACGCTTGAGTGCATGCATCATCCTATTTGGGAATATATGTTCGACATTGCTTTGAGAGATAACAAACCTAAATTGTGATGATGATTCTGGGATTTGGATATTATGGACACACTTTAGAGTATGCGTTATCGCATTGGTATTTACAAATATTGTTCATGATATATATGTGTGTTTGTGTGTGTGGGCGCGCGTGTATGTACTTATATTTATATAAACATATATGAACTTGTCGAGAATCTATATGTTGGGGTTACGTACGTTGGACACGGGGTTGTGCGTCAAGCTTATTGAAGCAAGATAGTGCCAGAAGTCTCTTAGATCATGTGTAGGGGCCACCGCTTCATGATAAGAGAAAATTGGTTGGATGGATCTATCCCAAGGGTATTGGTATGGGACCTATCGGTGGTGTACTGCGTGGTGATCGCCCCATTGTTAATATGTGTTTTGTTTATGTTCAATAGGTGATAAACTCTTATGAACATGCCAGTAGAAGCACGAGATTATCCCTGGAGGTAGTGGCCTTCGTTTGATGTAATATCTAAATAAGATATATTTGTATACAGTCTAGTGATGGACAATTAATAATAAATCTTATGTCTTAGTGTGATTGACTTTTATTATGTGTGGGTGGCATTACCTAGGTTAGTGTTTGGGTGTATTCTCACAGATATAGTTAGTTACACCTTGAATAATAGTTAACCGTTGTTTATGTCACGTTAATTACAATACGTGATTTACTTGTATATCTGTATGGATGACATTGCGAGGGTTGATTTATAAATTATAGTTCAGAGATGAACTTAAAGTAAGATATGTTAAAACATAGAGAATGTTATAATTGAAATATATACATATGCATTAGGGTACGATCTTACTTTGATAGTCAATTTCATTCCTTGATAGTTATTCATCGAGATAGCTTATGTTAGTCTAGATATAAAAACTTTTGTATGCTTATGATTTGGATTGGGACATGCGTGTAGTATTGCACTAATTTGAGGGGTGAGGTACTTATTGCATGTGAGAGTCGATGAGTGTCATGTATTACGAATCAATTTTATGATTAACTACTAATATTGAAAGTTAATTCTTGCACACTTTAGGGCACTGATCAAAATTTATAAAATATTTCCCCCCAGGCATTATTATTATTATTATTATTATAAAATAGGTTTGTTAGGACTAAGGAGTCAGACTTATAGTGGCAGAGATCTAGGTTTGTATCCTTAGAGTGGAGTGGTTAGTTCATTGTAGTTATCAATATATTTAGATTTGACTTAAAAGTGGTTCTTGTTGTACTCTATTTTATTTTAGTTGGCATATTTTAATCAAAGGGGGTTTTAATTGAATTATTTTATTCAGTTGAAATGATTATAATTGGGAAGTTTTATATAGTGAATTATATTGTCTCGGCTTGGTATTTATGTTCATCATCTCTTATTGAGATCTTTATTGTGTCGATTTTAGTTTATCACATTTTTTTAATTTATGTTGATGCTGATAATGATATAAATTATTTTTGCGCTCCAACTGATTAACTTGCTGTGAAAAATCAGGGGTGTCACACTTACACTCTTAGTTGAATGATTCTCTGAACCCCTTTCTCATAACTAAGAAGGTACTAAAGTCTCGTTTATGTCAGCAAGTTATGTTGGATGCTCAACTACCACCCTCATCTGGTAATATCAGGTGGAGATTAATTGCTCAAACTCCGCACACACCCATCATAGTGTGTTATAGCATGAGTGAGGCTAAGGAGGAACCTTTTCATCTTTCTTTCCCATGATGGAAAATAAACCAAGGTAACCTAAAGAAATGGGTTTTCAGTATAAGTAAGAACCTAACTAGGTCAGAAATCCAAGAGTCAAACACAAAACCAATAACAATCCCAAGCAAGATAATAAAACACGCGCAAAACCAATGATTCAAAAAATATAAGGGGCTTTTAAGAATCCCAACTAATAGGAATATAAGGGGCTTTTACTGATAGGTCCCATTTAAAGAGATTTTCCATAAATAAGTCCCATTGACTTGTCAACCATTAAATAGATCATATTTCTATTAGTTTGGATTCTTATTTGACAAATTTACCACTTTTAAACCAATCACCCATAAAAATTGGGGGAAAGTTACTTAAGTGGTTGAACTTTTTTCCCCATTTTTTAATCTTCAAATGACCATAACTTTTAATTTACAAATCCATTTTTTGCAAAGCTCTTATTTTCGAAACCTACTCAATGAGATCTATCAAACAAGATCCATTAACATTAAATAATTCTGAAAAAAATTATACATATAGTATATATTTACGATGTTAACCAGAAAATGAAATTGTTTTAAATCTGGGACGTTTTCATATACTGTAAACATTTATTATGCTAATATTACACAGACAGTAAATATTTAATGTCTGCATAACAATAAAGGATACATTATTTGTATTTTTTTGCTATTTTTATTGAATATGGTCTTATTTTACAGGGCTTGATTAGTAGATTTCAAAAATATCAATTTCATATATTTTGGATTTGTATATTAAAAGTTATAACTCTTTAAAGTTTGAAATGGAAAAAGATAACTACCACTTTAAATTTGGAGGTAATATAGTGAGAGGGGTATATTAGTAAGGAAACCATTTAGAAATTCAAAAATAGGACTTAATTGACGGTTGACTAGTCAATATGACTTAAATAAAAAAAATCATATATAATAATCCCCAAATATAACCAATAAGGAAAAATAAAAACCCTCCTTTTTATTTTAAAACCACACATATATACATATATAGAAAATAAATAAAAATTATTTTTTTCACACAGATTATTGTGGGTACTTATTTATTCATGCCCAATACTTTAGCCGACCAACCCAGTACGCAGAATCGACTGCCTGGCCCAATTGAAAATCATTATTTATATCTGTGTATTTAACATGTGCTTAAATGCATGGATATAGACTCAAATTTATTACCAACGATCTCGGAGGATATATTAGGGACACCTACGAGTTATTTACAAGCTAGTTGAGTTACTTGTACAATTCAGTCACTTATTTTTACAACTATAAGATATAAACCCTGACCCGAGGTAATGGGATGTAACTTTGATCATTTGAGAGATGATAATAAGAATACAGTAACCTCTCCATGGACGTAGGCAAGTTGCCGAACCATGTATCTTTGGTGCTGTGTGTGACCATTTATTTTTCTCATATCGATATTGCTTTCAAGATTCCTTATTATGATAATTCTTGCACTCACAATTGGTGTCATTTGAGGGAAATAATTATTTTTCCTATGAAATAAGGTATCGAAAGAAAGCCCGTGATGTCTCACCATAGCAACAATCTTCCCTAAGTTGGGGATGAGCGGGATGATCTAGTCCCACTTAGGGTCAAGTCAGAGATTCGCTAACCACTAAATTCCAAGTTTTGCTAAGAGAGGCAACCTTTTGAGTAAAGTCAGGGACCACCTAGTTTTACTCAGATCTCTAGGTTAGTCGCTACATACGAAGCTAAACTTCAAAAGTAGGAGGAGGCCACACACCTCCAAATGGAAGAGAATGGTCGCCTGAAGAGGCGAATAGAAAGAATAGAGAGGGATCTCTATAGAGATACCAGAAAATTCCATAATACATTTTCTAGTCCTCAGGTGAGAAAGACTCACAGCCGAGGGAGGAGCTCCAGACACGACCAGGATCGATCTGAGCATAGCAGGTCGGAGCATGATCGATCAGAGAGGTGCCAATCAGAGAGGCTCCACAGAAGTAATGATCATTAGGATGAGGACATCAGAATTTTGGTCCGTAAAGAGATGGACCAGCATCTAGCCCATAGAGGGGCTAGGTCCACCAGAGAGCTGGCCAAAAGAGATCTCAACACCCAAATGAGATCCCCTTTATAAAGGGAAATTGAAGAAAAGGAACCCCCAAAGAAGTTCGGCATTCCCAGATTAAAATCTATGATGGAAAGATAAATTCCCTAGACTATGTTAGGTAGTATATGCAGAAGATGACCCTGTTAAGCCAAAATAACACCTTAATGTGTTTAATATTACCTTCTATACTACATGACGTAGCTCAGAAGTGGTTCGAAAACCTTTCCCACAGGTCGATCAAAATCTTGAAGGCCCTAACAGAGGCTTTCACTGCTCTCTTCATAACCAACCGTTCCCATCCTAAGAGGATGGATTCACTGCTCACGATGATGAAAAATGCCAAGAGAGCCTTCGTGATTATTCCAAGAGGTATTAGGAGGTTTTTAATGAAGTGGAGAACTTATCAGAGCCGGTTATCGTTGGGTCCTTCAAGATTGGTGTTCTAACCACATCTCTGCTGCTCCAGTCCCTGATGAAGAAAGAAGCTATCAGCATTGACGACCTCATGACGCGTATTAAAAAAATATGCCAAGGTTGAAGAAGTGGTTCACTCTACCAGGGGACAACTGTCGATCAAAAGCATGTAAAGGAGGAGACAAAAGTGAAACTTTAAAGAAAAGGAACAAGAACAGGGGTCAGTATGGCTTCAAAACTGGGAGCAAGGCCGATCTTTCAAAGGCATTTCAGGATGTTAACACAGTCTGCAAAGAATTAATCTAAAATATCTTGAGCAAGATTAAAGATCATACATTTGTTAAGTGGCCTAAGAAGATGGGTGGTGACCCAATGAAGAGGAATAACGCGCTGGGATGCGTATTTCATAAGGAGGGCAACCACAGGACAGAGATTTTCAAGGCACTAAAGTGGCATTTGGAAGTTTGGCCCAGCATAGACATTTGAACGAATACATAGAAAAGAAAGTTGATAAGGTCGCAACCAATGGCGACCAAAAACCAAACAATATACTTGATGAAGACATGGGACAAGAGTTTATGGTGATTCATGGAGCGTCTTGCCTGAAGCATATATAAGGGAATGTTGTTCAAATGGAACTGAAGAAGGTCACATCTATCATGGAGGCATTCCGGATTTACTCTGTGAAAAGCCAAGTTGGCAAGCATCAGTGACCAAAGGACGTCGACTACACCAAACACATCATCCTCATAGAGGAAGATCGAGTTGGGGTAAGGAATCCTCACCATGATATGCTCGTTATTACTCTCAGAATTGTGATTTGGGATGTCGATAAGTTACTAGTAGTCCAGGGAAGCTCCTTAGAGGTAATGTACCTAGAGTTGTTCCATAAGTTGAAGCTCAACCTATCCAACCTCAAGGAGGCTATAGTTTTATGGCTGGTGTTGATGTAAAAAACTAGAGTTGATCTAATTTTGTAATCATAAATAAAATATGCAATAATAAATAAAGAAATAGATTTTTAAAGTGGTCCAGCTATGGAAGAAGGCTTATATCCACTATTATTTTATTGATGTTTGTGGTTACAGAAAACTAGGTATTCTAGTTGATAATAATATCGTAGAATCCGTTCGATCGTGGCCTTGATGAAAGGAATACAATGTATTTATAGTGATCTGGAGATCAAGGGTTGGAATGTCAAGGGATGGAATGATTTTATATAATTAAGCATTTACATTTTTACATAATAATTGTGACGATTGGTTGTATAAACCACGTGCAGTATGACCCTTGGTATAATGATGCTTTGCTCTCATATTGGTTGGCCTTCTTTGTGTTGGTCGACATTCCATATGTTGGTCGGCATTCCATGTATTGGTCAGTAGATTTAGTTCCTGCTGACTAGGACTTTGGCTATGTAGGTGGACATGTGTTCACTTCTGATTGGTCCACGTAGGTGGATAATTTTTTGCATTAACAGAAGCCCCCAATGTTTCATGCTTTGAGCTTGCTTGAAAGTATGAATCATTTTATTCTAGAATTACCTCAAAGTATTTTCATGATGCTTAGTCAGCAGCCGAACTCCTACACTTGTAAAATTTAATGACACTATTTGAAATTGTCATTTTTGCAAATAATTTGAATTTTAACGAACCACCAAAGGGAAAATGGGTATTTTTAACCTTCTTATTCACGAAGTCGTCGGAATGTCAATCATTGGTACATTTAATCATTTTGTTTGCTGTTTTCAAGGCAACTTATAAAAGGCGCGAGCTTTTCCAGGTTCTTCCTTACCCCCAAATTTTTGAACTGTGGTAGCTATCTCTAAAATTTTGTGTGATCATTTTCCATTGTTCCTCCTTTCCTTTTGACAGTTCTTACTGAATCCCTAATCTTCTATAAGAATTCTTTCTTTTCTTTATTTTTCTCATTTCCGTCTTTTGAACCATGGTTTATATAATTGACAATGAGTCTTTAGAAGAATTTAGGTCAGAGCATAAAATTCCATATTGGGTCGAATTAGAAGTCCCTCATGGCCCTTTCGATGTATATTCCTTAGATGAAGGTCACTGGATTCCTACTTTGTTTATAGCAGAGTGTGGTTTTTTTTTCCCCCAAACCCTCTTCCTTTTCATTTTTGCCAATATTTAGACGTTATCCCGGTACGAGTGGATCCTAACACCTTGAGAATTATTAATGGTGTAAATAGATTGAACAAACTTTAAGGGACCCATATTGGGATTTCGAAGATTATGTTCTGTTACAAATGGTCAATTGTCAAGGACAATACATATTATTTAAAAACCAGAGCTGCTAATAGAGCTTTAGTCTTGAATATACATGACTCCAATAAAGTTTATTGGAATCATGCTTTAGTAGTTAAAAATTGTCAACATGCCCCCTTGATGGTGGAATAGCCTATCATGTTCCCAAATTCCCTCAATTAGAGAATGGGATAGGTTGTTGTTTTAATTTTTTTCTCTTTTTTCCTGATATCTTTTCTGATGTGTACTAAACATCATTGCTTGTTGCTTTGTTGTTGAGGATGTAAGAGAAAGTCTCCCAAGCATGGTGAATTTAATTTGGAAGAACTCAAATTCTTAAGGGGCCTGAACCATAGAATATTAGAGGATCACCCTCGATCATCATCTACCTTGCTAGAATATAAAACCTCCATCACTTCCTTCGTAGCTCGACCAACAGTTATCATTCCATCAATTGTAATTGACTTGGAGAAAGACCCAGCATCTACTTCTTCTGCCAGTGAATCTACTGAAGTTAGTACTTCCACTTATCTTGATTCTAATATTTCGCTTGCTGTCAGTATGGGCAAGAGAAAAATCCCAACCCTTTTAGAAGATGAATCTGCAGTAGGGGCTAAGAAACTAGTTGATACTGCTGCCCAGAAGAAGAAGAATGAAGTTACCAAAAATCCCCCAGCCAATAAGGGTGATGAATATACTTTGAAGAGATTGAGGAGGGCTCCTATTGATAAGTAGGTTGAGAAGTTGTTGATGCTGATCAACAAGGTTTGATTGGCGTGGTTACACCTGTCATTTGCTCATCTATAGCCTTTAGTCCTAGCTTGGCTGGGAAGTTGATCAAGTTTGGCACACTCCCTGATCATAAAGTTGTTGTTGCTTTAATGTCCCGATCTCAATTATCAGCAAGGGATTCTCAAGGCCTAGCCTTGGTAAGTTTTCAATTTTGACGTTGGTCGGATGCTATTCATGCCTTTTTAATTTTTTATTAACTTGGCTTTTTCTTACAGTTTTTGGTTGACTATAACCAGATGATGGAGAAGGACGACCAGCTATGTTCTTCCTCGGGAGAAGTAGAAGAAACCTTTGAAGGTCTGAGGAAGTCTTTACTAGAATCCCAACAGCTCTGAAAACTAAGAAAAAGTCCTGGGAGAACAAAATCAAAACTAATGAAGAAGCACGGTAGAAGGTTGATAATGTTTTGGTTGCAGCTAAATCAGTTATTACTAAAGATGAGCGCAGGGCAAAGGCTGCTGAAGGTCAATTATCCAAGCTGACCACAAAGTTTTCTGTCGAGAAGGCCAAGAGGAAGAAGTCTAGGAAAGATTCCTTCAATAGGGGCTCGCATAAAGATATCTCTTCTACTTCTATCGAAGTTGGGTATGCCAAGAAATAATATTCAAGAAAGGTTGGTCGGCAGCATTGAAGGAAGTTGGAACACTGCTGAAGATTCTGAACTCTTTCAGGCATGATATAGGTCCTCCTCCTAACCTTAATGATGATATTGAAGATGAAGTTGGTTTAGGGTAATCTTCCTTAGCCGTTGACTCTATTTACCCTCTTGTTAACCAAGGAAATACTTCAGCTATCCCTCCTACCGAGCAAGATATCCCTTATGTGAAGAAGAATAAAAAGAACATGTAGACTTGCTCGACCTCTTATATTTCGCTCCTTTTTTATCTTCTTTTTATTTTCTCCTGATGTACTTGTATAATTATCCTTTATTAATAAAAGAACTCTTTTTCCAATTGCCTTGCTATTTTTCCACTTTCTTTTGTTATTGATTAATTATTGCTTTATCCTTATAGTTTTTGGCCAAGATGGAGCCAATTTCTTCCACTGATTTCGACTTACTCAAGCGCCGCAATAATCTATTTAAGGCCAATCATTTGGACTTAACTGATGAAGAGTTAACAGATTTTCTCGGTGCAGATTCTTCCACTAATTCCGATCAAGCTAAGGATGTCTACACTTATCTTAAGTTTCTTCTTGACTGAGTTGTAGTCAATATTATTGCATACTTTGAGATGATTGAAGATTTTCAAGAAAAGAATAATGAAAGAAAGGATATTTTTCATTCCGACTAAGAAGCCAACTATAAGGCCTTGAGTGAAGGTTGAGGTTTTGAGGAGAACCTAGAAAAATATGCCTCTTCATTCAGGAAGAAGGAGTTCTTAATGAACCATGAAGTTGATGAAGCCAGAGAGATTGCTAAAATTATAGAAGAGGAAAATAATAGGTTAATTGATGAACTTAGATCCTTAAAATAGTCTTCGACTGCTGGTGCCAATGAAGGTTCCACTTTTCTGGAGGAGGAAAATGCCAAATTGAGGGAAGAACTAGAAGCATTGACAAAATTTAAACCTGCATCATCTTTTAGATAAAGAGCTAGCCAACCAACTGTAGAAGAAACTAGGATAAAGAAAACTTTATTCAATCAAGCTGCCAAACTGAAGATGAAGAGTCAAGCCATTATCGATTTGTCCACAAGATCGGAAGCTAAAGATAAAGCCCTTACTGACCAATCGTCTCAGTTAAAGGTGAAGGATGAAGTTTGAAGAAGCTTCAACATCAAGTTGAAAATTAACTTTACAATTTCACAAACAACCTAGAGAGGTATGGATGGATGGCTACAATGAAGCTTTGGGCCATATATATGATCACCTCACTCAAACTCATCGTGAAGGTTATAAATGTGGTTGGACCAATTGCTTGACTGTGATGAAGCTTGATCAAGATAGCAAGCTCTAGTATTGGCATGATCACAGTTTCTTAGACTGCCAACAGCCTCCGTTCAAGTTGGATGTCAGCTGGATTCCTATTGAGTCAATTCCTCAATGTTTGATATCAAAATATTTAGGGGATTATGAGTTACACAATGAACTTGAAATAGTTCGACCTCCTCATCTAACCAACAGGCCGAGCAGCAGCAACAGAAGGATGATTTAGGATTTCAACTTTATCAATTCTCCTTATACACTAGATGATCCTCCTGCTGGTATATATTTCAAAGCTGAGAGAAAAAGTCCAGTTGAAGGACTATCCTGTATTTTGTAATTCATTTGAATGTAATACAGTTTGTATGAATAAAATGTGCTTATTTTTTCAACTTATTATTATTTTAATCATTCAATTAATTTGTGATTGTAATGTCATTAGTTCTACTAATAAACTTTGATATATCAATCCAAATTTAGTATTAGTTACCAGTTGTTATGCCATTGATTCTACTAATGCACTTGATCCAAATTTAGCATTAGTTATTGGTGGTGACCAAGTGTATAAGGAATATTATATACTTATATTCCAGTATCTAGGAATTTTTACATGTTTTCCTACATTTAACTTAGTCGAGTAAAACTTGTTTATAACGTTTTTAGTTTTATACGAAGTTTTACACTTCTTATTCTTGACTTGTTTATACAAAATCATACATTAAGAAGTCAATATCTTGTTCGTGATTTTGTGTTTACGAAGTCATAAATGAAGTAAATTATTGTTGCCGACCAAGTGTTGAGGATTTATAATCCTATTTTGAATTGGTTGGTTATTATTTTTCTTATTATCGACCAAATGCTGATGGTTGTAATCCTGTTTTGACTTGGTCGGAGCTGAAGATCAAAAGTTGTCTTTATTTTGGGGAATGTTATATCATTATCATTCTTCGAAAAAATGAATAGATTGAAATCAACTTTTTATACGAAAATAAAAGTAAGAGAGATATAATAATGGACATCTTTTGAATTACTGATAATACTTTTGAAGATGTTCAGCATTCTAAGGATTTTTGAACTCTTCACCCTCCAAGGTTTTTATCCGATATGTCCCTGGTTGGGTGACAACTGAGATGTGGTATGGTCCATACCATTTGGCCTCGAGCTTGTTATTCTTTTGGATAACTTTTTTAAGAACATAATCACCCTCTTTCAAGTTAGTCAGCCTGACCTTTTTATTATAAAAGCAAGCAGCGTGACGTTGTTAGGCAACATTTCTCAGAGCTGCATCTTTTCGTACCTCCTCTAACATGTCGAGTTCTAACCGCCTCATCAAGTTACTAAATAGGGAATTTAAGTTTAGTACCCTATGAGTAGGTAGGCCGATCTCCACTGGTAATATTGATTCAGTCCCAAATGCGAGCATATATGGTGTTTCTCCAGTTGCCATTCTCAACGTTATTTTGTACGCCCAAAGAAGAGAGTGTAGTTCATTAATCCGGTGGCCCTTGGCAGCATCAAGTCCATTCAATAAAGTTTTTTTGGTGACTTTTGTTTGACCACTACTTTGAGGATGGCCTGTTACAGAATGCAGCTTCTGAATTTTGGATTGGGCACAGTATGCTTCAAACTCCTCGTTATCGAACTGGGTGCCATGATCTGTGATAAACGCATATGGTAAACCATATCGGCAGATGATATTCTTCCAGATGAACTGATACACCTTCTTATAGTGCATATCAACCAATGGCTATGTTTCCACCCATTTAGTGAAGTAATCCACAATAACAATTAAGTATTTGAACTTGCCTTTGATGGTCGGCAGTGGGCCGACCAAGTTAATTCCCCATATATCAAATGGCCAGGGTGACATTATTGGTGTTAAAGCAGTATTAGGAGTTTTATGAATGCTAGATAATTTCTCACAGTATCACACTTTCTTGCAAATGTTGTACAATCGGCTCTCATGGTCGGCCAATAATATACCTGAGTGTTGATGCAATGGAGCAATGATCTTCCAACTGAATGAGCTCCACGGGATCCTTCATTCACTTCTTTGATCAAATATTCCACCTCCTTTGGATGAACATAGAGTTGCATGGAGATCGTCAATCCCCTTTTGTATAAAACTCATTTGTCTAACACATACCTCGCTTCTTTATATCGAAGATCCTTCGCCTCTTTAGGATCAGGTGGTAGGGTTCCATCTTCAATATAAGATTTGATGGGATCCACCCAGGAAGGTCCCAGCTCTATAGCAATGAAACTATCCATTAGGTTTTCTTCAATACTTCGATTAGCCAGGAGCTCGATTAGGATTGTTCTTCAGATCATAATTCTTGTTGTTGATGCTAGCCGAGCAAGTGCATCAACTCAAGCATTCTCTATTCTTGGGATCCTATTCATTCGAATGGCTAGAAATTTATCAATGACTTCCATAGCCTTGGTAAGATACCTGGTCATCAATTCTCCTTTGGCTCCATAAAATTCAGCACTTGGTTAATAACCAGCTGTGAATCACTATGCACCACTACTTTCTCGGCGCCTAATGAATGAGATAAATTTAGCCCAACTATCAAGGCTTTGTGTTCTTCCTCATTGTTTAATGCTTTGAATGAAAACCTGAGAGCATATTAAATATCAATATTATTATGAGTATTATACTTGCTCTACTACCGATAGCACATGAAGATCCATCCACGTAAAACTCCATGATGAAACATTATCATTGAAGCTTTCCTCTATTAATGATCCATATTAGAATATCTTCATACTCTCTTCTGCATATTTTTGGGCCATTTCCTGAATTCTGGACTACTCATTTTGGTCAGAAGCTACTTTGGCTTGCTTTTGAGGTGAGCTCTCTTCTTTCAAAGTCTGCTTGACAGACAAGCTATGTTGGTGAGGAACATCTGGATAAGTAAATTCAGTAATGAAATCTACCTAAGCTTGTCCTTTCAATGAAGACATGGGTTCATAGACAATGTCATACTCTCCCAATTCTATTGCCCAATACATCAATATTTCTAACTTCTCAGGTTTGTAAAGAGCTTACCGAAGAGGCAGATCAGTATACACAACTATGGTATGTGCTTGGAAATAGGGTTTCATACATGTAGAAGCCTTAATAAGTTCTAGGGTTAGTTTTTCCAAATGTGGGTACCTGATTTTAGCTCCTCTGAACGCTTTGCTGGTATAATAGACTAGTTTTTGAATTTCATTATCCTGTCTGACCAATGCCGAGCTCATTGGTGATTCAGAAACGGCTAAGTATAAGTACAATTTCTCTCTAAAATTGGTCCGTAAATAACTCCTGGAACACTTCTTTACATTCTTCATTCCACTAAAAAGTTATTCTCAACACTTTAAAAAATGATAAGCACCTGTCTGTTGCTCGGGACACAAATCTGTTTAAAGTTGTAACTCTTCTAGTGAGCCTCTCTACATCTTTCTTGCAAGTCGGAGAATGCATTTGAATCAAATCTTTTATCTTTGTTGGATTGGCTTTAATTCACCTTTTATTAACTATGAAGCCGAGGAACATGCCTTCTTGTACTCCAAACACACACTTGGTTGGATTCATCTTCATCTGATGCTTTTCCAACTAATCAAAATTCTGACTGAGGTCAGCGATATGATCTTAAGCTTTTTTGCTCTTCGTGAACATATCATCCATATAAACCTCCATGTTTTTTCATATCTTCTTTCCGAAGACCTTGTTCACTAACCTTTGATATGTTTCACCTGCATTTTTTAAACCAAAAGGCATTAGATTATAGCAATAAGTTCCTCAGGGGGTGATGAAGGTTATACTTTCCCTGTCTTCAGGTTTTATTTTTATCTGGTTATAACTAGAATAGGTATCCATAAAGCTTAAAAGCTCATGTCGTGATGTAGCATCCACCAGTTGATCGATTCTGGGTAAGGGAAAATGTTTTTTTGGGCATGCCTTATTCAAATCAGTGAAATCTACGCACATCGTCAATTTATTATTATTCTTTTTTACCATTACGACATTGGCCAACTAGTCTGGATACTTCACATCTTCAATAAATAGATCTTTTTACAGCTTCTCTACTTCCTCTTGGATAGCGTGATTCTTTTCAGGACTAAAAATCGATGTTTCTGCTTAATCGACTTAGCATCCTTACTGACGTTGAGCTCGTGGTAGAGGAAATTGAGATCAATCCCAGGCATATCCTTATGGCTCCAAGAAAATACATATCTCCATTGCCTCAGAAACATAATCAACTCTTATTTAAGGATGGTATCTAGTGTTGAGCCAATCTTCTTATGTTCTCGGTGGCTTCCACAATTTGTCCTTTGACCAACTCTATTTCATCCCGTGGATCTAGGGTTTCAACCTCAGATTCACCATTGATCTCAGTAGTATCCACCTGGTAAGTTGTATTCTCCTTCTTCAATTCAATCAGATCTTCTTGCTCGGATGATGAGTAGTAACACTTTCTAGCCACCTTTTGGTCGCCTTTCATAACACCTACCCCAAAATGAGTTGAAAACTTTAGGCATTGATGGACTGTCAATAGTATGGCTTTAAACTTCTTCAATCCTACTATGCCAAGGATCACGTTATAGGTAGATTGAACGTTCTTATCCATCATAAAGAAATGTATTTTCTCTGTGCGACTTACTGACCAAGTGTTGATCAACGCATCTATCTTGATTGTTCCCAAAGGGTAAACTTTTTTACCAGAAAAACCTATTAATTGCCTATGATAGGGTTCCAGTTAGCTGAGCTTCAAGTTCAAACTCTAAAAGTAAGGATAAAATATAATGTCAATTGAACTCCCATTATCAATCAAAACTTTGGTGATAATAATATCCTGGATTCTGAATTTGACAACTAATGGGTCATCATGGGGATAAAGTACCCTAGAGAGATCATTTTTTGAAAACCCAATCACCAATTTGTCTTTGTTGACTTTCCTTGGGCAATGATCTTCATTCAAATTAATTCTCTGGATATAAGAGCAAACTTGGACTTTATTTAAGTAAGCTTTCCTTTTAGCAGTGTGATCACCTCCTCCTGCATCGCCACCTCTAACCATATGACACTCAAAAGAACCAAAACTAATCATAGCTACCTCACATTCTGATTGTTTGGGCTTCTTCGGCAGATCTGGATCCTCGTTATAATTATCTTCATGATTTATCTTCCTATCATCTTTAGTCTTGCACAGAGAATTTGGTCTTCTTCTAGGATCTCTGCCATCTCGTCGATTAACAAATTTATTAACTTTTCCTCGGCAGATGAGGGATTCAATCTCATTTTTCAAAGCGATTCACTTATTCATTGTATGACTGTGATCCTTATGGAATTCACAATATTTGGATCTATCCCTCTTGTTAGGAGGTGCCCTTAACTTCTCTGGCCATCGTAAATCCTCATTGTGCTTGAGTTATTCCAAAATATGGTGAATGCTAACACTTAATGGACTATAGTTTCCATAATTTTTGAGCTTGTCTTCTTTCTTCGGCCATTTCTCCTTCTGCTCCTTCTTATCAGGTTTTGTGTCAGACTTCATGGTCGGACTCTATTTTGTGGTCATAGCTTCCTCGACATTCATTATTTTTGTTTCCTTTGCCATGAGTTCAACCATAGTTTTGGGAGGATCTTTAGCCAAAGTATAATATAGTTTCTTGGGAAGCTAGCCACTCATAAGAGTAGTGATGGTTGTTTCCTCCTCATAATCAATCACCTTCAACTTTTCATTATTAAACCGTGTGATGTATTCCCTGGTACTTTCCCACACTTGTTGCCTTACACTTAGAAGATGAACTAATCTTTTTACTGGCTTAGCTCCAAAATATAATTTGTAATAAATATCTCGACAAGCTGATTGAAGGTGGAAATTTATCCTTGGGACAGGTTATTATACCATATTTGGGTTGAACCTGTAATGGTACTTAAAAAATCTCTGCACCTCATTTTATCTGGGACTGAATAAATATCAGTTGCATCCTGATATTGCTCGATATGGAGAAATAGATCAGTCTTAACATCATATTTAGGAGTGACCATATGAGCTTTAAATTTAGATGGAGTAAGAAAATCCACAATTCCTTAAACAAATGGGGATCCTTTAAAAAAACTCTGCTACAAATGATTCTTGTCTTTCGCCATTTTACCCAACTATCTTCTAATCTCTGAATTGACCCTTTCTAGGATGGATTACCTGCCTCAGATTTATGTGAAGTAGTTCGGATCTGCCGACCATGTGTCTACGTTGAACTCTCCTCCTGAGAGGTCAGCTCGACACATACAGATCGTCGAACGCTTGATCTTGATATGACTGAGACCTCACATTGGTCGACTGGATGTAGAGTGTTCCTAAATAATGCGCTAGGAGTACTTCTATTTGCTCGCGACCCTAACGATTAAAGGGTGAAGCTCTGCTTCGCCTTTCCAAGAAACTTGTCCTTTTAGAAGAGAAAGAATGGATGTCATAGATATCTATGGACCTAAGCGATGAACTTTCTCCTAGACGATAAGAGTTGTCTTATGAATACCTGGAATAACTATGTCTGATGGATCTTGGAGGTGGAGGCGGCATTTCTCTTCTAGATGAGGGAACCACTTGTAGTGACTAAGATAATTGCCTCACCATTTCCTCTATGAATTCTTATCCTCTGGAAATACTTGCCAGGATTCCAGCTAGATCTATTGTCATAGGCGGAGCAAATGGAATAGCAAAATTACCTTCATTTCTAAGACTAAACTCACGGACAGTCATCGTACTTCGAACAAGAGTATGTAAGAGTGAGAATGTCAATTAGAAAATTCTTCCCACAGACGGCGCCAATCTGTTTATGTAAAAACCTAGACTTAATCTAATTTTCTAATCACAGATAAAATATGTAATAATAAATAAATAAATAAATAAAGAGATCTTTAAAATGGTTCAGCTATGCAAGAAAGCCTATGTCCACTGTTATTTTATTGATATTTTTGGTTACAAAAAATTAGGTATTCTAGTGGATAAGAATATCCCAAAATCCGTTCGATCGTGCCTTTGATGAAAGGGATACAATGTATTTATAGTGACCTGGAGTTTAAGGGTTGGAATGACAATGGATGGAATGCTTTTATATAATTAATCATTTATATATTTACATAATAACTGTAATGATTAGTTGTATAAACCACGTGTAGTATGACCTTTTGTATAATGACACTTCGCTATCATGTTGTTTGGCCCTCTTTGTTGGTCGGCATTCCATATATTGGTCGGAAGATTTACTTCTTACTGACTAGGACTTTGGCTATATAGGTGGACACATATTCACTTATGATTGGTCCATATAGGTGGATAATTTTTGGCATTAATAGCCAACTTAGCGGGGAAAATTATGATGTCATTGTGAAAAATAGTCTTGTCAGTTATGGGAGGAAATATCTCAAAGTTGATTGAGTTCTTGGTGGTGGACATAGAGTCTCCATATCACACCATTCTGGGCATAGGATGGTTGCATGCCATGAAAGTCGTACCATCTACCTACCACCAGAAGCTTAAGTGTGTCGTCGATCTGGGCATGGTCGAGATTCATGGCGACTAGGCTACTGTAAAGAAGTGCTTCATCGCAGCCATTATCCCCCAAAAGAAGAAGAAGCAGAAGTCAAAGGGCACCCATAGGAAGCCTAAAATGGGGTTACACCCTCTCAATAGCAACTAAGGTATGAACAATCAGAGGTGGAAAATACCAGGATCAATCTCGCTGTGTAGGGGAGTCCTCACCCAGGGTTGATTAGCTGAGATGACCTTGTACTTAGTGAAAGACTAATAATAGAATAAAGGAAGAGACTGCTCGAGAAGCCTCCCACGGAGATCAAGGTTATTCAAAGGATAATATTTGTAACAAAAATTATGATGTAATCTTTTATTTACACTTGTAAAAATTCACTTTGTAATATGGGCGAGGACATTCGATACCCTCAAGGGACCATGCCTGGGAGGGAATGGGAGAGATTATATGCTTTATCGAACGACCTCCTTTTGGGAACCTCGCAGGTATTTGGTTTGGAGGATTAAGAGAAAGACAATTTTGGGAAAGTAATAACCAACCCTCTTTGCACAATTAGGTAAAACTTTGTCTAGCACAAACAGTTGCTCGAACCATCATAATCGATGGGGAACCTCCTCGAGAGACCCCAATTCCAGATGATCATCTGGCGATAATTCCCAACCAATAAAAAGTACACTTAGTGCTCGAGCTACTTCTTCTCGAGCAACCTCAACTTGACAAACCATCTCTTTGATTGATGTGACCACACATCTGGTCTAGGTCACTATTCACCGACTTCTTGACGTCATTGCATTTGCCATTTAAGAGATTGAAGTAGTATCACTCAAGTGGGTTTATCCTTAGGATCACAGGATCATTGGACGAATTTGTACCTTCTAGCTATTATAAGATAAACATGTATGTTTTCACATCCAATCCCCATTAATGCCACCATGCTTTATAGGCATCAGGCAGTTTCCCACCAAAACACAACATCTCATGCATTTAATGTAATATCTTTGACATTAATGAGATGGTATTTTAACACTTAATGATAGTCAATCACATTTGATTCCAACAAGGTTATTCGAGTGACCTTGCCTTCATATAAATAGATCGACCAAACAGTTTACCAAAATAAAAATTCGAACCTAGAATTGTTGCTTGATTTTCCTCATACATGAGAGCTTCTCTGAGAACATTTATTGTTTGAACATTCCCTTTGCTTCCATTGATACCACTATCATTGAGAATTAACTAAGCCAGAAGTTCTTACCTTACCTTTATTGTGACAAGGGTGTTTGCTCTTTCTCCCTCCGACCAAGTTACTTGCTGGTTCCATTTATTTATTGCATTCACAGTGCATTTATTGTGTAAAGACCTTAATTAAAATCATCTTGAGTATTGAATATTATCGTCCCTTTCACTCTCATTTATTATCATTATTAAATATATCCTTGAGCATTAATCACGATCTTGATAAGGGGTTACACGTTGCTTGATACTCATTATATTTCAAGAACCCACATCTTACATTCAACGACTCCGCTAGGGAGGTATTATCTTTTGAAAAGATGCCAGAGGATAAGATTTCCAAGACTATTGATTTTGATGCCGTGCAGCGTGAAGGGGAGGCAGATCTCAGGAGATGTTGGGAATCACTAGAGGATCAAACTCCTTCATGACACCACCAGTAGGAATGCCAATTCCCTCTGTTACAGGAGGAGTTTCCATGCCCACTATCAATAATGTTTCCCCCACTACTCCACTAATAAAAATCCCAACCTTTGCTGCAAGAATAATTGTACCATGTGTAGGTCTGGCGGGTGCAATATCGACGATGACCGCTAGCGTTGGAGGGAGTATAACTGTTATGTCGATAACTTCTTCCATAGTGGTACCACTACCAACCAATTCTCCACCCTCTATCATGGAGTAGATGAAGAATGAGATCTTCAAGTTCATAGCGATGTCCAAGGCTAGAGGAGATAGTTCCTCAGTTTATGATAATTTTTGTACTCCGTACCTAGAGGAGTACAATAATGAGCCATATCCAGTAGGGTATATTCCACCCATCTTTGAGAAATACACGAAAAAATGTTCCAATCCTAAGGAACATGTCATAAGGTTCATCGAGAGGCTTGGGGCTTACTGTAATGATACAAATTTAAGACTGAGGGAGTTATCAAAATCCCTGACAGAAAAGGCTTACACTTGGTACTCCCACTTGGGGTCAGGCAGCTTGGCCTCCTAGGAGGAATTGCGCGTGTTGTTTGCGTAAAAGTTCTTTTTGGTTGAAAACGAGTTTACACTCACGCAACTGGATCGCAAGAAATAAAAGTCGGGGGAGGATTTTGTAGTTTTCGTTAGAAGATTTCACGAATGCTCTCTATATGTGAGAGAGGAAACATGAGAAGATAAACTTTTACAAGTTTGTGCTGAAAGGCTACTGTCTGAGTATATCTACAACCTAATCAATGAGACACGTAAAGGCACATTCCCTACGTTTTTAAAGGCGGCAAGGAATATTGATCTAGTGGTAAAACTCGTGCCACCTCCACCTGCCTTAGCAAGTTTGTTTCTAAGGCCATCAGTTAGCTTAAGGAAGGGAGTAACCCCAAGGGTAAACTACATCGATAATGGAGGAAGAGGGCAGGGAGGTGGTGGTCGAGGAAGAAGAGATAGGAGCAATAAAAGGAGGTTCAAAGGTAAAGAGGACCCTCCCGAGCTACTATGCACAGTGGAACAAGCATTAGACCTTTATGAACTCATAGTTCACGATAAAATTTGCAGACCAGTTAACGGTAGTATGATGCTGGCATCTCGAGAGGACAGAAAAAAAAAGCCAAACTTCCTTATACTACACAACAAAGTGAACCACCCTACTAGGGTATGTTTTTCATTGAGGAGGTTGACTGACCATTATGTTAAGAACAAGGATATTGAATTGCCCTAGGGCAATGTAAATGATAACCCCCGGCCATCTCATAAGACACACATGGCTAGTGCATTTGATTAAAAATCCAAGCAACTATTGAGGGAACAGTGGATCCTCGAGGGAGACTTTGAATAATCTTTGGAGGAATGTACCTTCGAGCTGGCTCAGTTTCAATTGGAAGATGAAACAAACAAAGAAGAAGATGAAGAAAACCCCATGGAGAGCTTGAGCAGACAGCTGGAGGCCTGCTCTCTAAGGGCAGTGAATGTTGTGGTAGCCTTTTGTAAGATGTGAGTGCAAATTTGGGGAAGCACCGCATTGAGCGTGTTTTAGACTTGAGCAATGTTGTTGTGCTTACGTATCTACCTCGTTAAGGAATCAAACTCTTCATAGTCCGTGGGTCCGTACGATACGTCGTAGAGAGCTCGATTTTGGTGGTCTTGGTATTTTTTGTGCGTGGGGGTTCGAAATACGGCTAGCCACCTCTCAAACGCCCATGTAGGGTAATGAAACTATGAAAATTCGCTCGTCACAATTGAACCCGTGACGAAGCTCAAGAGTTTCATGGGGGAGAAGATTTATATTTCCTCTCCTTACATTGTCCCCAAGACCATCATCCATCAAATGAGGGGGAACCCTCCCTTTATAGAAAAAGTCCCCCAAGTGGGCGTGACAGATGTCATGTTCTCTATGGAACCAAATGTCCAATATTTATGGTGCCACTTGTCACAATATATGTGGTGGCATATAAATGAACAAACTAAATCTTTACTAGAGTATTGTCTAGTGTAATTTATTGAGTAATATATTAAATTGCACGTAATAATATCTCAGCCCATGTAGGGCCTGGATTGTAGTAAAATTTGATAAATTAAAAATTAATATTTGATCAAATCTGCAAAGTTAATTTATTAGAGTGCTGGAGGTTAATTAATTTATCCCCACTCTAAATTTTCCCCCTCGTAGACATAGTTGGTTTGTTTATGCCTCGGCTGGGACATATGAACTATGTGTACGAAATAAATTATTTAGCCTGTTTCGACTAGAAAATCATCACATAACCATATTTGCTCTATTTATCATGCATATATCATTTGCGTATAGTTTTAAGGGCCATCTTTGATGCCTCTACTTTTCATTTTGGAGGAGTATTTTGGGGGTTGCCCCCATTCCTCTCGAATCAGCATGTCTCCACAATTTTATTGTGGTTTTAAACATTTTGAAGAACAAACTTGCTAGATGTACTATCCCGAGCAAACAATTGGTAATTTTATAAGTATAGTGGATCTTTTGTAATCATAAGATTAAAACCTGTCGAGAGTACTCGATCGAGCAACCATAAGTGCTTCGAGTGAACTGGGGTTTTTAAACTAGCATATTCTGTAAGTGTGCCCAATTTTATCTGGTCGAGCAACCATAAGGGTCATTTGAGTATATTAGGACTTTAATCATGCCCGAGAATCAGGGTCTTTAAATGAGCCTAGTAATACAGGACTTAAATCTCCCATATCTCAGGGTCAAGCGGGCCAAGTTATTTTTGGATTTTAATCTCCGATATCCGAGGGTCAGGAGGGTCAAGTTATATTGGACTTTAAATCTCCCATATCCGAGGGTCAAGCAGACCAAGTTATATTGGACTTTAATCTCCCATATCCGAGGGTCAGGCGGGCCAAGTTATATTGGACTTTAATCTTCATATCCCAGGGTTAGGCGGGCCAAATTATATTGGACTTTAAATGTCCCATATCCGAGGGTCAGTCGAGCCAAGTTATATTATACTTTAATCTCCCATATGCGAGGGTCAGGCGGGCCAAGTTATTTTGGACTTTAATCTCCCATATACGAGGGTCAAGTGGGCTAAGTTATTTTGGACTTTAAATCTCCCATATCCGAGGGTCAGGCGGGCCTAGTAATGTAGGACTTTCTAAGAACTGTAATGCACCTCTGTGGGCGACTTGCCACAATACTAGAAAGGTTTGTGAGGACTATAATGCACCTCTGTGGGTGACTTACCACAATACTGGTAAGATTTGTGAAAACTATAATGCACCTCGGTGGGCGACTTACTATAATACTGGTAAGGTTTGTATGAACTATAATGCACCTTTGTGGGCGACTTACCACAATACTGGTAAGGTTTATATGAACTATGATGTTGCATTATAGTTTTCACAAACCTTACCAGTATTATATGAACTATGATGCACCTCTGTGGGCAACTTACCATAATACTGGTAAGGTTTGTGAAAACTATAATGCAACTCGGTGGGAGACTTACCACAATACTAGTAACGTTTGTATGAACTATACTGCACCTCGGTGGGCGACTTGCCACAATACTGGTAAGGTTTGTATGAACTCTGTATCCATGCTCTAGGTTTTGTGGGCAATTTGTTTTCCACCCTGATGCTTTGCTGGAAATAATGGCATGCAACGAGTGGTATATATGAGTTATTCAGTGGTTATGTTGAACAACTCTGATATTTCTTTTGGGGATGCTTCATCGATGATGGCCATTTTGGGACCGAATATGAGCATGTTTGTCTCCTTTTTTATGACTAACTACAAGCTATACATCATACAATACTTTTTCCCCTCTTTACTTTGCTTTGTCGTTTATCTTAAAATAAAGTAAAGTAAAGAAAAATATAGCTTCTAGTTACAACACCACCTAAGAGTTTAAAGAATTTAAATACATTTAACACGGTAATTTCCCCTCAATTAAAATAAAATCTCTTATGCATTTGAATTTGACATCTGTAAGGCCTAATGTAATTGCTCAAGCTCGATTTGATCATGTGCATTCAATATCTGCAAGGATAAGAAATCGACTCGGATTCTGGCACAAAAATCATTAGGAACTTGTGAGGCATATTATAATGCCATAAATAATCATGTGGGGTATATCTTTCCACCTTTATTTTATTTTATGTCAATAGAATAAAATAAACTCATAAGCATGCTTCGAGGAATCATAGACATATCGTTATGTGTAATTTCATGATGCGAATTTGATATGCTACAATATGCCGCTCATAGAGTGTAGATATATCATGCGGTGAGCTATTTATCTTATGCCCCCACTATTTTATCAAGGTTGAGAAAACTCAATAGTTTTGGGATCTATTTAAGTCATATGCAAAATAATTCAGTCAATAAGCATGCTGAGTCACCTCGAAGTGAATAATAAATAGCATACTTGAATTTTCATGTAATTCATAACATAATGTGAATAAATCATAGTTTAGCATAAATCGAATACAAGGTAGCACGAAATGTTATTCCAGACGACCATGGATGCGGTTGCTCCGAGCAACCGTGAATGAGGCAGCTCGAGTCACTAGGACAAGGCAGCTTAAGTCACTTAGGAGGAGGCAACTCGAGTCACTTAGGTGGAGGCATCTCAAGTCACTAGGGTGAGGCTGCTCTAGGCACTAGGACGAGGCAACTCGAGTCATTAGGGCGAGGCTGCTCGAGGCACTATGATGAGGCTGCTCAAGGCACTGGGACGAGGCTGCTCGAGGTACCACGAATAAGGTTGCTCGAGGTACCTGCTTGAGGTACCATGGATGAAGATGCTCGAGTAGGTACCATGACTTGATCAAGTTGTTTAGTTTAAGCAAAAACATTATTTTTCAAGGTAACTCTAAAAATATCATTTTGATATGGTTGTTCAAAGGATGTCATTTTTGACATGGTTGCTCGAGTGCATGCTCGTACTAAGTGTTTAAATGGTCACTCGTGGGATAACATATAATATTCACAATTTCAAGGGATATATGATTTTTTTATAAAAATAAATGTTTCTCTACTCGAGTAACTCAAATTCATGCAAGGCCGTAAATATTTGGAATAGTATTTTCAGGATGTGTAAATATAACACACACAAATAAAATATCATAACCTCAAAAATTACTAAAATAGGCTATATGCCTATTTTTTTCTTTCAATATCTCATATCAATCATTTTAGCAAGTCATCACTCTCAAATGGTTCGAATGACCATATAATTAACATTCTGTAAAACTTTTGAAAATATTTTGAGTGTGTTTTAATGCCACTACATCGTATCCATGCTCTTAAAAGAGGTACATCGAGTATTTTAAGGCCCTTATTCATTTTAAACAAAAGTAGAACCTCGTAACTTGGGGCTTTGGTAGGGGTGTGCAAAAAAACCGACCAAACCGACAAACCGACAAAACCGAGCCGAACCGAAAATTTTCGGGCCGGGTTTTTTTGAGGGTCGGTTCGGTTCGGTTTAGTCAGGTATAAAACCGACAGGGTCGGTTCGGTTTTCGGTTTTGGCATAAAAAAACCGATTTTGAACCGAACCGAACCGATTTAATTTTTATACTTTTTAATTTTATATTTTATATTATATTTATATTAGTCTTGACATATTATATTATATTTTTTAATTTTATATTTATATTAGGTATTAAAAAAATCTATTTTTTATGAAAATAAAGGAAAAAACCGAACCGGCCCTGTATAAAACCGGCCCTGTCAAAAACCGACGGGCAAACCGAACCGGCCCTGTCAAAAACCGACCCGATTCGGTTCGGTTCGGTTCGGTTTTTCAGCATTTTCGGTTCGGTTCGGTTCTCCTCCTCCAAAAACCGACACGGTCGGTTCGGCCCAAAAAACCCGGTCAAAACCGAACCGACCGACCCGTGAACACCCCTAGGCTTTGGAGCCCAAATGGTTCGTACGTTCTGAATTAAAACCACAGCTCACAACAAAAGAAATAATGTACATGAGTGTATGAAACCCATCTCGGAGGCAACTCCCATGTTGAGGCTCCTCGGATATAGACCTGGTTCGAAGGTCGAGGTTATTCGGAGGTAAGTTGTTCATAAATCATATGGCTCGGATAAACCTATTCGGAGATCAGGTTCTTCGGGGGTCACAAGGTGGGTCTTTTCTTCAAACTTGGTCGAATCTGAGATCACTCGCCGGAGGTTTGTTGGTGGTCATGAGGTCTGCATCGGTTTGGGCAAAATGAAAGTGGGTCGATTTTGTACCCAATTCGATTTACGATTTGGGTTTTGTTTCTCATGTTGGACTATTTTGTATATATATTTTTATTTGAACAGTAGGACTATTACGATTTGGCAGTAGGATTTGTCGACAACAGTTTTTTCGCCGGTATAAGGTCTGCGAAGTTAGATTTCCCCTGGTTTACGTCGCTGGATTTATTTTTCTTTTAAAATAAATACAAGACCTGTATGAATGGGTTGCAATGGTAGCGTGTAGATTTTTAAAGTTCTGACAACTCTTGTGCATATATTAATATAAATTTGTAGTCCCATCAAAATCTTTTCAACACTTTGAAAAGAGAGGACTTTATGTCATATTTATCTATAATAGCTTGTATTTTGTGTCGCTAAAAAATAAAGTGCACATTGTAATGTAACTTAAAGTTTAAAACGGTCCCTTGAAAATAGGAACTCAAGACCTTTTGTTTTACAAAAGTGTATGATTATAATTGTTTAATATGAACATGTATCCAAGCAAATCTTCACAAAAAAAAATTCAAATCAATGCGTAGGTTGACACAGTCTATTGTATATTTCATATATCTCACACTTATTAATGAGAGATCATTATAGCTGTGAATAATCTTTTACATTGTTTATGAACATATATAGGGGTTATATCACAATTGGTGTATTAACTGTAATCGATTTATAAAAGCTGGATACGAAAGTCATATTTTGGCGAAACCCTGACATATATATATATATATATATATATAATCAGACAACCTCCATTTTATATGCTAACATGTTATTTGAGGTATTATTGAGCTTTTATAGGTGTTATGGTGCTTAGTATGAAGTTTGAGAGCGTTTCGATAAAGTTCTGTCGCAGTTCGTACGTTCATGGGCATTTTCATAATATCACACTTTGGAATTTTTGACAGAAGTTCTGTTACCCCTTAACTCTCCTTAGGTCCCTAGAACCTCCCTTCATCACTATAAACCCAGGTCACGTCCCGAGTACTGACCTGGAGGCCATCGGGCACCCCCCGGCCCAGTTTGACCCAAAAGTCAAACTCCTCATCTCGACCGAGACTCAATGAATCTTCGAAGGGCACTGAATACCCTTTCCAACGGTCTGCCCCGTAAGATCTCATGTAATAACATAGAATTAAAGAATGAAAAATATCATAATACTTATTTTAAATGAGGCATTACACACCCAAAATCACGAAGCCGAGTCACCAAATGTAAGATATGAGTGCAGATTTGGGAAAGCACCGCATCGAGCGTGTTCTAGACCTGAGCAACATTGTTATGCTTACGTATCCGCCTTGTTGTGGAATCAAAGTCTGCGTCGTTCGTGGGTCCGTACGATATGTCGGAGAGAGCTCGATTTTGGTATTTTTGGTACGTGGGGTGCCAGATTCGGCTAGTTGCCTCTCAAACGCCCATATATCGTAATGAAACTATGAAAATCCTCTCATCACTATCGAACCCGGGACGAAGCTCAAGAGGTGCATGGGGGAGAAGAGTTAGATTTCCTCTCCTTACATTGCCCCCAATATCATCATCCATCAAATGAGGGGGGAACCCTCCTTTTATAGCAAAAGTGCCCCAAGTGAGCTTGACACATGTCATGTTCTCTATAAAACCAAGTGTCCAATATTTATGGTGACACTTGTCACAATATATGCGATGGCATATTGAAATGAACAAATTAAATCTTTACTAGAGTATTGTCTAGTATAATTTATCGAACGTGGAGTATACGTTATATATTAAATCTCACGTAATAATATCTCATCCCGTGTAGGGCTTGGATTGTAGTAAAATTCGATAAATCATAAATCAATATTTAATCAAATATGCGAGTTAATTTACTAGAGTGTTGGTGGTTAATTCATTTAACCCCACTCTAAACCTTTGATGATGATGCCTATAGAGATGTGGAAAAAGTATAAGAACTTGAGGAAGATCAAACTGATCCTTGGATTGAAAGTGCTGCAGTAGCACGCTCGTAGAAGTTTGGTTGGTTCTTCGACCAAGTTGGGCTCCCCGAGTACCCACGATTGGAGGTCACGCGAGCCATCTTAGATATTGCTAAGAAGAATATGTCTCCGCACTTGAAATGGAAGGGGCCCATAGCAAAGCTTATAATGAGGTACCTCTATGAATTTACATTTTCAGAGGCTGACAGATCGATCAGGTGCCCCCACAATAGGTCTCTTTATGTTACAACCACTGTGAATGATTGTGTTTTCACTCGTATTCTGTTAGATGGTGGGTAATCCATCAATATAATGCCCATTGGGTCCTTTTATGCTACTGGCCTATATGAGACAAGGTTAATACAACATTCTTTGTCAATCTCGGGGTATAACAACCAGTTGTCCAAATCCATGGGATATGTTAACGTGGGTATTACAATAGGGAATATTACTTCTCACATAAAATTCCACAATATGAACTATGAGCCATCATATCAACTATTAGTGGGAAGAGTGTAGATGCAAAACCACGGGTTGGTGCCTTTTACTTATCTCTAATATGCCAAATAAAATGTAAAGGGAAAGGAGTTGGTGATTCGAGCATCCAAGAAGATGTTCGTAAAAGAGGAAGCTCACTTGGTAGATGCTGACTTTTATACTGAGCTGGAGAAAGAGGCTACGGTATTTATAAGGTACACTGAAGGCACCAGGATCCCAAGCATTCGAGAAAGAGTGTGCGCACCAGCTCGACCAGTTGTAGCTTATGAGGAAGAACACGAGCAGGAGGCAATGAGGCCTCCCAATTTATCAAGGCAATTGCATGATCGAATGACACCACATATTAATCCTATATAATACCAAGTCTAGTGCCAAAGTGTTCTCACCAGACAATCTTCGAGAGAGTTAGAAGAAAATTTCCTCAAAAGGTCTCATAGGGAGGAAAACCCCCGGCAGTGAAAGAGAGTAGTTTTGCCTAGCGACGGGACTATTTACAAATTGTGAAGTTGTGAGCGGACAGCTAAAGGATTGGATGATGAAGCTGACCCGGTCTATGAATGTTTCTTAGTGGATAACCAAGGATAATGTTTGGTGATTAATAACTCGAGCATCCAATAGTTTGTGTAATAAGTAGAAGAAGATCCCGAATGCATGAAAAACAGACTCAGGCCACAAATCCAAGATTTAGAAAAATATATCTTGTTAAGGAGGGTGATGACCTTAGCCCAATTTTTACCTCGAAGGACCTTGAAAGGGCATCGCAAGAGGGTTTAATCGAGCTGCTAGAAGAGTTTAAAGATGTCTTCGCGTGGACGTACACTGAGATGCCTAAGGTTAATAAAGAGGTGAGTTGCCACAAGTTGAATGTTTTCCCCTCACTCATCCCAGTGAAGCAGGCTACTCAAATATATAAAGCAGAGTTAGATTTAAATATCAAGAAAGAAGTACAAAGGCTACTCGTATCTGGTTTCATTATCCCTATTCAACATCCCATTTGGCTATCAAGCATTGTGCTAGTAGGGAAGAAAGACAAGAGCCAGATCAGGATCTACATGGACTTTTTGGACCTGAATCGTGCATGCTCGAAAGATGAGTTTTTATTTCCCTCTACAGACAACTTAATAGTTGCAGTACCGGGACATAAAATAGCATCATGGATGGTTATTTCGGGTATAACCAGATCAAGATGGATTCAGTCGATGCTGAGAAGATTGCTTTTTAAATTCCTTTAGGTAACTTCATGTACACAATTATACCTTTCGGTTTGAAAAATGCAGGAGCCACCAATCAGAGGACCATGGCGGACATATTCCATGATATCTTTCATATGATCGTGGAGTTATATGTTTATAACTTGGTGATAAAGTCAAAGAAGGAGGACGCTCACCTGGAAAACTTGAGGAGTGTGCTCGCCCGATGTAGAAAGTACAAGCTGAAAATGAACCCCCTCAAATGTGCGTTTGGTGTGATAAGTGGAAAATTCCTGGGGTTTGTGGTGAACCGGCAAGGAGTTCAGATGGACTTGGATGAGCGACGGGCCATCCTTGATATGCCAAGGTCAAAGTCAGCGAGGGAGTTAAAAAGATTCCTGGAAAAAGTCTCCTACTTGAGACGGTTTGTACCAGGACTTGCGGAAGTAACCCACTCATTGATGGAGTTGCTGCGAAAAGAGTCCAAGTTCATGTGGGAATAAGTGCACCAGGAAGCCATAGAGAAGCTAAAAACACTCCTCACATCTCCTCAAACGATGATATATCCTAAGGCAGGTATTCCTTTGCACCTATATCTTACATCTACTGAACGATCCATCGGGGAACTACTAGCCCAGGAGATGGACGGTGTAGAGAAACCTGTCGATTACTTGAGTCAAATTATACATGGGTCGGAGGCCAGATATACTAGAGTCGATAGGCATTATTTGGCTTTTGTATTTGTAGCATAAAAACTTAGGCATTATATGTTGTCATTTACAGTCCATATTGTAACTAAATGTGATTCTATAAAGTTTTTACTTATTAGAACTGTATTAATAGGCAGGGCAACAAGATGGTTTCTAATCCTTTCGCAGTATGATCGCAAATGCATAGTCCCTCGAGCTATCAAAAGTTAAGCTTATGCAGATCTCTTGGCCATTTTTCCTTCTAGGACGTTTGAGCCACTTGTGGAAGAATTTTCAGGCGATGATCTTCAGGCTAATTTTTTGGTAGCCATCTTGGATGAATGGATCATAGAAGTTAATATCTCTTCAACCAAAAATAAGGGAGGAGCAGGTGTGATTTTGAGAATGAATGTAGAAGAAGTTCGATTGTCCTTTAAGTTGGACTTTAGTTGCTCGAACAACGAAGTTGAGTATGAGGCACTTGTGCTGGGACTGCTCGAAGCCCTTAGAAGGGGCATCTAAGTGCTCACAATAAAGGGGGACTCAAACCTGGTTAATCACATGAGTTTAGCTCCCTATTGAACAATCATATAAAGGTTTCTCGGGCAACGATGAACATGCATGCTAACGCTTATGCTATAATTGCCCAAAAGCTTGCTTTCGATGGAGGGTCAATGGTGGTTCAAATTACTAAGAGGACGACTCCCTCAATAATACTCGAAATGTTACCCACCGATAATAGCAATGATTGGAGAGGAAAAATAAGGAAGAAGATGGAAATAGGGGTTACTCGATGGATTTAGTTGACCCCGCATAATATTTCATTGCTAGGGGAAACTTGTACTATAAGAACATAGGGGGTTAGCTATCCAGATGTGTGGATCCCAAGGAGGCTAAGAAAAGACTGATAAAAGTCCACGAAGATAACTGTGAGACCATAGAGATCCCTACGTATAAAAGGGTCTGGTGAGCAGGTTACTTATAGCCTTCGATGAGGCAGGATGTTGCGATGTTACAGAGAGATTATGGGAAATGTTAGTTATTTTACCAAGCGGTAGAGTGCCACTTCATTGATCAACCTCAAGATAGGAGGCAATCATACATGGACATGTTGATAGGTGAAGTAATGCCAAAATATAAAGATGATGCCACATGACTAAAGCAGCGAGTGCCTAGATATTACATCCAATAAGGGTAGTTATATCGAAGAGGCAATAACATGCCTCTGAGGTGCGTTAGGGGGAAGAAGTTGAAGAAGTACTGAAGCAGGCCCACAAGTCGGGTTACATTGGAGGGGGAAAACTTTATGCCCAACTTATGACTTTAGAATACTTTTGGCCTACAATGAAAAAGGACTCTGTGGAGTTTGTTCGTAAGTGCAAGTCTTTTCAGTTACACGAGAATATGATTTACACCCCTTCGGTGGACCTGTATTTTTTATCCATTCCCTTCCCGTTCTAAAAATGGGCATTCAACTTAGTAGGGGAAATAAATCCTTACTTGAGAGGAAATAAATCCCTCCTTGAGATAAAATATTTGGATACTTATTGCTACTGAATGTTTTACCAAATGGACAGAGGCCATACCATTAAAGAGGGCCACAACCAGAGTAATCGTTCCATTCATGAAGGAGTATATTATATGTCATTTTGGCATTACGAAGGTCTTCCTCTTAGATAATGACACTCATTTTATAAACATTGAGGTAACTTTGCTCACACACAAGTTATCCATTATCCATCACAAGTCTACTGTGGCCTACCCAAAATGCAATGAGCAAGCAGAAGATATGAACAAGACTTTGGTAAACATCATGTTAAAAATGCTAGAAGATTTCCCAAGAACGTGGGATGATAAGATACCTGAGGTTTTGTGGGCCTACCGAACGACTAAGAGAAAATCCACAGGATATATTCCATTCTCTTTACTTTTTGGCACTGAGGTAATTTTATCGGTAAAATTCGAGGTACCTTATGTCCGTTATAATTTAAGAAGTTACATGCTTCCCTACAGCCATCACATGCAACTCAATGAGCTAGAAGAACATAGAGACAATGCAGTGAGGCACTTTAAAATGTACAGAAAATAGTTGTCCAGATCCTATGATCAGATGGTGAGACCGAGGAAGTTCAAAGAGGGAGGCTTAGTCCTAAAAGCTTGCACGAGGCACATCAATGGACTTTCATTACCCAAGTTTGAAGCAAATTTAGAGGGACCCTATATTATTTTAACAACTCATGATTCGGGCTATTGTGACATATTGAAGTGGAGGACAATGCCATTTTTAAATTAAATAACAAATGGCTCAAAATTTACTATGTGTAGCAAGAGCAACATTTATTAGTTTACCCATTAAGGAACCACTTTATTGGGTTAAGTTTTATTTGAACCTGGAGAATGTTCCCCCAGTGCCTGGTTGCATACTTATATGGTGGTATAAAGACGTTTTGTTTTGAAATCTATGACACATTATTTTTTGCACAATGTAACATGTGTTGTATTAATGTCTCATCTCATTCAGTATTGGTCAAAACAAAAAGGGAAAGACACCACACACACAGTAATTAATTCGATTAAATAGAGAGGCCAACTACATAAAAAAACTACATGATAGTTGGAGGAAATTATGAAGGATAGCTAATCAGCAGGAGCATCTATTATAAACCATAAATTGGCTAAGATCGGCAGACAGTGATAATGCTAGGGCAGTATCTGTTCGAGAGTACTCTGATAATTTGCCAAATCATCCAGATCCTTCTAACAGTGCTCTCTTCTTTGTTGAACATCATCTACCTTGGCCTGTGCTTTGGTAACAGCCTCCCAGGCAACCTCAAGGTCTTCCTCAGACTGCATAAGTTCAGCGTCCAAGCTCACTAACTCTTTAGAAATGGCCACTTGCACATGATGAGAGGCTTGTCGGCAAGAATAAAAATCAGGCAAATTAATTTTTTAAGGCCGAGAAGGAGCTAAACTAGTCAGAATAAGGAAAACCCATCATTGATGAGGATATTGGTCTTTCCCACTAAAACCTTGATGGCATAAAAAATCAGGGATTTAAAAGTAGCATTGAAAACCTAATCCAATACAGTTGTAAGGCCACGCAACCTATAAGCCATCATTATGGGAAGCAGTTGGATGTTGTAAGGAGCAAAAGTGAATAGGAAACGATCCAAAAGTCTCTCTATTTGTTCGCAGGGAGAAGCAACCAGTATGTGGGGGAAATCACGCAAGGTTTGTCTCACAACTACCTCAGGAGAGGCCTCAGGAGGATGTATGATAAAGACACTATCACTTGCATAAGGACATTAGGTGTTCGAAGCACTATCACCTTCTTGTAGTCTCGAAGCACCTGATTGGGGTACCTCGCTAACAGTTAAGGCCAAGGGATGTGTTTGTAAACTAGGATCCTCACCCATCACAGTCGAGTCAACTATAGGCCTTCCTTCGATAATCTCTTACGTAGCACCCTCAGGCTCCGCCTCACGAATAACTGCCTGATCAACTTCAACTTGAAACATAAGTTATCAAGTCAGAGAAATATACAAAGTCTTTTTGAGAAATTAAAATTCCTATATTAGTAGGCGCGCCAGACCCTCGCTTATAGGAAATTAAAATCCTATATTACTAGGCATGCCTGACCCTCGTTCATGAGAGATTAAAGTCCTATATTACTGGGCGCGCATGACCCTCACTTATGGTACATTTAAAGTCCTATACTACTTGTCATGCCTAACCCTCGTTTAATGAAGATTTAAAGTCCTATACTATTAGGCGCAAATGACCCTAGCTTATGGAAGATTTTAAGTCCTATACTACTAGTCACGCCTGACCCTCACTTATGGGAGATTTAAAGTACTATATTATTAGGCACGCCTGACCCTCATTTATGGAAGATTTAAATTCCTAAACTACTAAGTGCACCTGACCCTCGCTTTTGAGAGATTAAAAGTCCTATACTACTAGCCACACCTGACCCTCCTTTATGGGATATTTAAAGTCCTAATCATGCTTAATGCATGAGTTACTGTCTAAGAGATGGTGATGGTATACCTCCCCAATAATGGATGCGACTAGAGCAAAAAGAGGGCGAATAATAGGAAAATTCAAGTGTTGTGATTCATCATCTAATTGCTTGGTTTCCATTTCCACCACATCTTCTTCTTCATAAGAGCCTCCTTGAACCACCAAAGGACGCTGCTCCACTTGAACAACAGGATCCATCTGAGGGCAGCAGCACCCTCTCGTCTCGTCCTATATGGTCAGCAATAGAAATATCCTCTCATCCCTCGGGGTTGAGGATTGAGGGCCCAACAGAGTAACTAACACTTGGTCTTTTGTGGGAGGAGGCACTAAGGCACACTAAGGTAGCCTTCTTGGGTAATGGGGCCTGTAAAGATTGTCAAACAAAGACTCAAAAAATTTTAGAGCAAAGAGTAAATAGAAAATACTTAGAAGCTATAATAAGTTCAAGTCTTACCATCACAAAAGGTATAACCACAGCGGACTTCCTAGCACTAAATTCCACAACACCTTCTTCAAGGACACCCTCCTTAAGGGCAGCCTGGTTACGCAAGATGGAACAAAATAAAGATTAACATCTGCCTCTAAAGGGAAATTTATGGTTACCTTCGAGGTTGTAGGGGCGGTCGTACCCTTTGGCAGAACGTCTTCAGAAGTGGGTAAGACTTTGGTCTGCTCTAAGTCCTTTATATGGCTGTCAAAATCATCACCACCTCAAACACCCTCGTGGGATTCACCTCGGCGTCCAACCTGAAGCTATGAAGAGTTAGTAAATATTTAAAAATGAAGGAAATCTAAAAATCTACAAGTACAAGGGAATATCCATACCTCCTCATCAGAAAGGGTATCCTCCAAGAGATTATAGTCTCGTAGAGGTGAAGAAGGCTTCAAAGGAGAAACCATTCTCTATAGCCTACATCTTTAGATGAGACTAGAATTATCCTCCTCGGACTTATCTTTCGTATCATCCTCCATTTGCCTATCTACAACCTCTGATTCCTCTTCTGATTCTTCTTGTTCTTTCTAACCTTCTTCTTCTTCAGACTTCTCATCTACACTTGTATCCTCAGCAATTTCTTTAAAAACTACTTTAATTGGGTTGGTTAACTCGATAGTGGACTATCACATTTCCTACTTCCCTCAATAGCAGCAAGAGAGTAAATGAAGCCATACACATCCATGTGAGCATATATAAAAGACATGTTTGCCGATAAAAAGGTATCTTAAGTTTATTAAAGGTCAGTTCATATTTAATCCACGTGCTTAGCCAATTTCGGGTCAAAAACCACAATAGGAGAGGCAAACTTAGTCGCAATAGGAGAAATCACTTGACTAGTCTTAAGCTTCTTCGAAGGAGCCTTTGCGGTAGCTCTAATAGCTGCCTCAGTTGACGCAGTGTCAGCACGAGGAGTATCCCCCTCTTCAACTGATCTCGAGGTAACAAGGGTAGCCCCCTCACTTAGACTTGATGTTTGAACACCCTTCTTCTTCACTACGGCATGCTCCAAAGGAGCCAAAATAGGCAGCTCTAAAGGAGTGGAATCATTAAGAGTACTGAAAGGGAATAAGGAACTAGAGGTAGAATAAATTCTCAGCCTTAGCTCGTAGGTAGAAATCTCTCAACATAAGGATAACGGGGTTACTTGAGGATGTTGCTTAGAAATATTCCCAGTTGATTCTCCCAAAATATAGAGTAATACATGGTTGACCTGCCTCCTTGATCTTTCTTACTTGGGATGATGGGGTTAGCAGTATAGTTGGAGCAAAGTTTGACAAAAATTGAGGTCAGAAAAATTCTATAGGCAAAGGAAAATTTGGTGGGCTTCTCGCACGTAAAGTGATTGATCGGAATTACCCTGATCATACCCGAACTACATGGCCACACTTTTGGGACAATAAATGTAGCAATGAGATGTCCACTCAGTATATAAGGGCAAGTACGAGAGAACCAGGAGCAAATGAACGTTGTTCGCAGGGAAGTTCTTGGCCATTGTCTCCTCAATGGGGGCAATAGGACGCTCTTCCTCCGCGAAGAAATGATTAGTGAAGAATTTATCAACACCCATATAGGGCATCAAACAAACTTATCAACTTTGTCGATCAAAGAGATAAAGGTTTTCTTTGAGCTCTTGTGGCTCCAGCAGCAGATCCAGGGAACCTTAATGACTTGAGAATGGGGGTAACTACCAAGTAGAGCATACTCAGGAAAGTGGGCATATAAGAAAGTTATTAACAATACATGGTTGGCATAATTCAAAACATCAAACCTACCAATTCTTATAGCAGAGTCCGCCTAAACATGATCCAACCACGTATACAGGGAACCCAAGGTAGTTACAGCCAAGGGGAGCTTAATGCCATAGGCCATGCGAATAACCATTGATCAAGTCCTTCCTGGAACAATTATGGGGTTTTCGAGGAAAAAATATCTTGGAAAGGACTACCCTGTTATAACTTGCCAATTTTATTTTTGAACCATAACCTTTGCCAGTAGCAAGGGTCTCGAACACTTATTTTCCTTTTGGGTTTTTCTTAGATACCTCGTGGGCCTTGATAACCACTTTGTCCTGAATGAAGTAAAAATAATAAACTACCTCCAAATATGTACATTTATTGTAAGTCATCGTGTAGTCCTTCACTATCGCCTCTAACTCCGCTCGAGTGGCCTTTTCAACACTAGAATTTGCCTCCTCAAAGAAAGTGTTGAAGTTGGTTGCCTCCAAGCCCAGGAGCTCACAAACATCTTCAAAGGTAATGGTAAACTCACCCCAAGCAGCCACAAATATGTGAGTTCAGTGACTCCACCGGGAAATAAGATATTAGAGAGTGTTATTGTTCTTGGAAAGAGTGAGATCACCCAGCTAGCAGGTGGAGGAAAAACTAACCAATTTCAGCTGTACATCAAACTTGGCATGAATGTAATTAGTCAATGGGCCCAGACCTTCGCAAGCACTAGAGGTGGACTAAAATTCTACCTTAGAGAAAGTATAATCACCCCGTTTAATCCTAAAACGGGTCACAGTCGTAGTAGGGATGTAAGCAAAGCCATCCGCATCATCGTTTTCATCCATCAGTAGGTTCACCATCTCCCTAGGTAAATGCTTAGCCACAACCCAAAAAATTCCAGGCTCACCAAAGTAAGGTGCACGACGATAGCGGGCCCATTGGTTCTGACGGGCATGGGTACGAGGAAAAACACCCCTAGCGGAGGGAATCCTTTTTATTACAGGTGTCATGAGTGAAGGTAAAGAAAAGGGGAAAAGAATGAACAGTTTGGTTATAGAAATAAGACAAGAACAAACACTGAAGTCTCTCTCACTCAGACGAATGCAAACAATAATGAACCCAAAGGTAAGAGTTTAAAAGTGTCAAGAACACCTTTTATAAGGGCAGTAAAGATACAAAATACATTAGATTATTGATGCCTCGGGAAAAGTGGCAACAATTAAAGTACCTCGTGTGGCCTACATGCGTGTGTAGGGTCACGAATTCAAAAGCTATAATGATGACAACCAAAGAGGTCAAGCCTGGAAATCTCCACATGAGAAAATGCTCTAACCCCAAGCCGCTATGTGTAAAAGGTTGAGAAAAAAACGTCAATCCCATTAAATATGATACGGCCAGAGTAATAATGGTGCATGCCAAGATTTCTCAGCCTTGGGAGATGAAGTGTTTCGAGGGATATTTGAAAAAATCTCTTCGCTCTCCAAGAAGCTGTCATACGCAACTATAATGTCCCACTAAGGAATAGTGTCATCAGATAAGGTCACAAGGTTGTCAAAGATGAAGTATCTCGAAAGGAGGACTAAATAAGTCCCTCACTTACACTACTCTACGATGATGCTAGAAACAGCACCACCGGTATGAGATGTTAATAAGCTAAAGCTAGCAATAACAATGGCAGCACAAACAGTAAATAACCAGTAGAAGGAGGTAAGGAGAAGAAGAGAAGCATTAGTATATAAGTGGTTCAGCCAGTCTGGCCTACGTCCACTTTGAGTGTGTGAGTAATTTCACTAGATGAAGGCACTAATGGCCATAGATACAATCTCTCGAGCTTTCTCTCTCTACTGTATAAATCAACAGAGTTTTAGCTAGGGTTGTAATTATTAATCCTTTTATAAGGTAGAGGAAGACCTCTATATATAGTGCTTGGGAGGTGTAATGTACCCCCCCCCCCCCCCAAGCATGCAATGAGCATGTGTATGAGGATCAAACCAGTATGATAATGACACATGGCTGATCTTATGTAAATAATGATGACATCAATATTCCCTTACGTGAGGGGAATGATTCGGTTATAACTGATTTGCCCACGTGTTCTAGTAATACCCGATATTTTTATGACTCTTAAATTTGGGGATTTATTAAATTTAAATTGAGATATTAATTTAATATTAATTCGGAAAAATCATATAAATACTTACTAGCGTGATGAGAGTTAGTAATTATTGTATTTTTATGGCTTTTAAATTTGGGGATTTATTAAATTTAAATTGAGATATTAATTTAATATTAATCAGGAAAATCATTTAAATACTTACTAGCGTGATGAGAGTTAGTAATTATTGAAATTGTGTTGTAAATTACTTTATGGGTAAAGTAAGAGGTGTAATTGTATTTAGTAAAATTATCACGAGAATCTAATTTGATAATTTTAGAAATTTATCGGGACACGCTTGTGTCGTGTCGGGATTTAAATTTGAACTATTAAAAGTGAATAAATTATAAGTCACCCATATGGCCATTTGAGCCCGTTAATGTGTCCGGAAGGGTCGAGATAGTCAAAATAATGTACCCGGGGGTTTAGTTTGGGTCTCGGGGCGTTTCTAGGCCTAATTAACATCCCGGGAGGGCGTTTTAGGCATTTTATATTTTTGGGCATGGAAACCCACGATTTTTCTAAGATTATATCAGATGGTAGGAGTCATCTTCTAGGGTTAGAAGAACCATAAACCATAGACGGCCATTGAAGAGGAAGAGGAGGAGCTTTCCAAGGAGTTCTAGGCCAAGAACTCCACCGTTTGCACCGCCGTCGCCGCCAAACGTTAGATCGCGCAACGAAGATCACAGCCACGCCAATCTTTTCCAAAAATCTGAATCAAGAAATCCCAGGCAAGTTTCTATCTTGCTCTATTTCAGTTAATGCTTCAATATATTAGTCTAGGGCTGATTAGGACTAGTTTTTGTGAAAGAAAAACCTAGTTTGGAGACTCAAAATTGCATGATGTATAGGTATAAGACGTATTCGGGAAATCAAATTCACATGTAGAGGTTGAACCACGAATTTGCATTAAGTTAGAGGTATGAAATCTGGGAAAAGAATGGGAAGAAACTAAACAAAGAAATTATTAGGTTTCTTGACATTTTTATGGATTTTACCCCTCTTAATTCGTTATACATGATGAAAATTCGCATGCCTTACGTAGAATACCACTTATTTGAGGATATAACACTTGTAGTATAAACTATTGGGAGTTTGGAAGACAAAAATATTGGTTTGGATGATTTTGGAAGAAGAAACCCGTAACTGGAAATTCTGCAGTTTCGTCATACCTGCTTGATCGATCGATCGACCTAGGATCATCGATCGATCGACGCATCGATCGATCAAGCACCTGCCATCGATCAATCGACCACTCCTGGAAAACTCAAATTCCCCTTTTTAAATAGTTGGTTCCAACTTAAATGAATCGAAATTCTTGGACATTATTGTTAGAATATTTTAGGAGATAAAGAAGACCAGTAGGACTTTATAAAAATGGAACCCTTAATGTAAGACAAGATTAATAATTAACAAAGGTGTTTTACACTTAAGAAAATGGGAACGTGTGTTTAAAGGGTGAGACTCGAAAGAAAGTTACTTTGTAAAATAAATGAGTACCTACTGAAATTACACTTGAGGAAATAGGAATTCACGAGTGTTACGCAGTAAGTTGGAATAATCCCACAAATAAGTAAAAGAGACAAACCATTATACGGGATAATTTAGTAATGTGCAGTGAGAATAAATAAAATAAGTAGGGGTCGTGGGCGTACCTAAATTAAAATTGGGAATAGTAGTACACTTATATGATTGTGATTGTGTATATACTATATACGAGTAAAAATCATGCCCGCGCTACTTGCTATCACTGAGGTTACCGCGCTGGGACAGCCTTATCTCGATGGGACCTTTATGAGAGATATTGACTTGTACCCTATGTAATACCCCGTGATTTTTTAATGATTTTTAAAATGGGTTATATTTTAAATTAATGGATTAATTGAATTTTATTATAAATTAATTCATTTGAGTTTATCCGAATTGAGGATATTAAAATGTATGATTCTGAATATTACTTAAAGATATTTAGGTAATATATGAATGTGATGATTATTGATAATTACGGTGAGATATAAATTCGATAATTTGGATTTTTAGTCAGACGCGGTATGGGACGTGTCGGGACAAATTTGTTAAATTAAAAAGGAAATTTATTTTCTATCAACCTTATAGTAATTTTGGCTGCGTCGTTGCGTCCGGAAGGTTTGAAATAGTCAGAAAAGTCTATTTGGATGTTGAATTTGGGTCTCGGGTCATTTGGAAATGAAAAGACAACCTAAAAGGGCATTTTGGTCATTTTTATAGGGGGGATGAATAGTGATTTCGGATTTTGTCTTATTATAAGTATTTGAAGATTAAGTGTACATGGGTTATTCATCTCATCTACACAAATTAGAGAAGTCAACTTCCTTAGGAGAGTGAAGGGTTGCTTAGGAAGAGAAAAGCTTACTTGGGAAGGAGGAGAACAAAGACCAAAGGTCACCACCACCAACCACCAACGGAGGTTGATCGGAGAAGGGAGAACCACCTGAGATATACAACACCAAAGGATCAGACCTTCATTAGAGGAAAGTGTTTGATATTTTCAATTTAAGTTTGTATATTGTCCATATTAGAATAGTTATAAAAAGAGATGATTTTTCATGTTTGGAAGATAAAGATGGAGTGGTAATGGATTTTTGGAAATATGAACATATGTAGGAATCAAACTCATGTTGTAGGTAGTTAGTAATCCACGAAATAATCATGAATCTGTTGAAGAAATTCTGGAAACCATTGATGTGTTCTTGAAGATATTATGTTGATAGTTTTCTGGAAAAAGAGGATATAAACATGCTTTTAATTCAATCTCTTGATGATTCTAGGATGTTTAGATGATTAGAAATCATTTATATATGTTGGTATATCATGTAGTAAGGATTATAAGTCATTTGGGTTGTTAATATAAAGGTTTGAATGATCAAAAATAGTTAAACCCGTAGTTGCAGAAATGTAGAAAAACTGGGCTATTACCTGAGTGATCGATTGAACGACCCCCTGCCTTCGATCGATCGACCCCCCAGAATTCCTAAAGTTGTTTCTTTTTAAATGTCGATCCTTATCCCAAACCGTTTGTAGATCTTTGGTGATTATTAATTGGATATTATGGTACTTAGAGAAGATCAGTAAACCCTAGGTAAGATTTGAATTAATTAGGATTTAATTGTTTAGAATAATGATAATTAAATTGGAAGAAATTTTGGTTGCTAGATTCATTTGTTCGATTCTAATTGGTATGCATGAGGATTAAAGATAGGACCAATAGTAGTGATTGAATATAACACCTGAGTATCCTTAAGTTAACAAGAGGGTTTAATCCTAAGTGAAATGTGTTTATAAGAGATTTGAAACTATCGGTTTTAACCCTAATCAAAGGGAGAGTTTAATTCGCAGTAATTTGAGAGAGATGACGATATGGACCAGTAGGGTATTAGTGACTTCTTACTGAATATATGTTGAGGAAAAAACTATTTGAACCTTGAATATTGAGTGAGGCTCGGGGATAATTAAATTAAGAAGTAAAGTTATGATATATTAACGTGGGATGTAAAGAAATATGCCGCTACGTATGGGAATAATCCAAGGGTAATTTGAGTACCTTTTTGATAGTATATTATAGGTATGATAATGCCTATTTGATTGATTGATGATTATGTGTATGACATACCTAGCTTACTTTTTATCGACGGGAGGTTTGCGCGTGAGGGCAGTCATATCCTGATGAATCCATGGGATCTTTGATTTGTCGCTCAAGAACATAGGTCTGTGAAAGACTTATTGGGGAGTCGATAAGTCCACTGACTGTGGGAACGTAGGTATGTGCGTGACCCGTGGATATTAGAACTATGTTTGCCTCCAATTTATTTGTTGATGTTTGTGGTTCGAGGAATCTTTACTGAACCTTTAGTCCCCTATTCGGCGACCAACGATGACGGGACATGATAGCAGAGTAATGCATTGCACCGCAGCTGTGACTCGGGGTGCCGTATTATATATGTATATATATATAATGAATTAAATGAATGAATGGTTATATTGTGGTTAAATCATCTACTGCGTGATAATTGTAGATAACGGTGAATTGAGAAAATAATTGAAGTAAGTTAATGAATATTTATTGAAGAGCTTAATTCATATTAATGAGAAATGATTCATGTTAATGAGAAACGATTCATATAATTGAGAAATGTATAAGAATGATTATATAACGTATGGTATGGGACATACGGGGTTATGATATGGGAATGGAACCATATTATGGAATTGGTGAAGAGGAACCATTAACTAGGAGATTAATAGAAAACGTTAAGTGTGCACTCTAGTTGAGGGGTGAGAATAGCAAGTGAGGGTTGGAATACTAATATGTACATAATAAATGCTTTATTGCACTTGTTAAATACTTGTTATTTTCAAAATCATTTTCACAATCGGGCTCTCACCCGTTTCCTTGCATATTTTCTTTTCTATTGTATCTTTTATATCAGGTGTCCAACAGCAGGGACGCCAACCTTAGCGGATTATGACGAGCTATGGAGTTTTGCTTAGACGCCTATCTTCATTTGATTCACAGCATTCTTATAATTAGGGCATGTCGCCCAAAGGATTTCAGTTATCACATTCTATCGGAGTCATATACTATTGTGTTCATGTCATTTTAATACATTTGTTATTGTTGGGATTACTGTAATGGATTAATATTATTTGGGAATGTTTATTCCAATGACATTTATATTCTTTTGTGTTATATGTTCGGTTATTAGTGTTACAGAATAATATGTGTTGTGTTATTCTTAAACTAAAAATGGATTTTGTTGAATTAAAAATTGGGAAAGTTTTTTACACCAGCTTAATTGGGTATTGGGTGAGTTGTAAATATTTTCGACAGTGATGCTAAGAATGAGCCAATTGTATATTCTGTTTTAATTTGGTATGGGACTGGCCACGCGGTATTTAATTAGGCGGGGTGTTACAGGTGGTATCAGAGCATCAGGTTCTAGTGTCCTTTAGGATCTGTACGGCTTATTGTGTTTTCAGCTTAACGTTCTTTGATATAAATCCCTATGAGTAGGATTATTGCTTTTTTATTTACGCCTACGATCTTCAGCTATTTTGATATATCAAATACTGATAGTGTACTCTCATTTCAGATACCTCCTCGATGTGCACCTCAACCCGTCCCAGCTCAGGGTACGATGACTGCGGCCGAAGTTGCTGCAATTGTTGCTCAGGCAGTCAATGCAGCTCAAGCTGTTGTTCAGCAGGCTCCAGCACCGGCACCAGTTGTGCCACCCGCGCAAGGGCAAGTGTTTCCTACTGCATGGGAATGAGCGAGGGATGCCTTTCATAAGGCGCACCCACCTGAGTTTCAGGGAGGATCGGATGTTGTGACTGCTAGCCAATAGAAGAAAGATATCCAACGGCACTTGAGAATGCTCGAATGCATTGAGGTTCAACGCCAAATACTAACATCTTTGCAATGGTGGGAAGCTACGACCACTATGGAGAGAGATACAATGACTATCCAAGACTTTTGGATACGATTTGATGGGAAGTATTTTCCTTCCACCATCCAGACAGAGATGTGGCAGAAACTACTTGATTTGAAGCAGGGAGAGAAGACGGTGGCGGAATACGAGGAAGAATTTACGAGATTAACTAATTTGGTACCAGCAGAAGTACCCACTGAGGAGAGAAGAATTCTAATGTTCGCTGATGGGTTGAACTATATGATTCGCCAGCATTTATTGGGGAATCTTTCACTACGTACGTATGCAGATGTTCTTAATGCTGCAATGCTTCACTGCCAGGATAATCGCTTTCATGCTTAGGGTGTCAGGCAGGGGTTTGGATCAAGCCTGCAAGGCAAGACTACGGGGGGCAGTTCTAGTGGGACTCAGCCAGGGCAGAGTCATCAGCGTCAGGGTGAGCAGGGTTCCCAAACAGGGGATTATGCTAATCGTTTGCGATCGACAGATTCTCAATTTGAGGATAGAAGTAATGGGCAAGGACAGCAGGGCCATCAGGGCCAGAGACAGGCTCATCAGGGCCAAGGGAAAGGAGGTAATGGCCAGCAGGGTCGGGGTCAAAAGGGGCAAAGTGGTGGAAAGTTTGCGGGAAAATTTTTCGTGTGTGGCAAGTATGACCATAAATGACAAGATTGTTCTGATAAAGACAAATTCCCTCAGCAACAAAATGCTCGACAGGAGCCACAGGTTCCAGTGTTTCCACCAGCTGCTCTTCCATCTCCAGCTCCGGTGCTAGCACTACCTCCCATTCCAGCAGCAACCGCACAGCAGGGTCAGTACGGGCATGTATATAACGTCCATTAGGCAGCGAATCAACAATCACCACCCGCGAATGAGGGTATGTTTTCTATCTAAGCAATTATGAGGTGTATATTGATTTTTGTAGCAATTAATATTGTGTGGGCAAATGGGTTTCTAAACTTAGCCTATAGCATTGTTATTTATGTAGACTCGCCGAGGGGTTGGGGACACCTATATTTTTCATGTCATCACGTGGGTCTAATTTTTATCATGGGATTACTTACTTTAGGCATGTACGAGAATGATGTGACTATCGGCGTGCATTGACTTGTGGTATATGAGAGCGTATGTACTACTACTAGCCAGCATCTTGTCTTCTATAAGAGAGTAGATGAGTAAACTCTATCTGAAATCGATAAAACCAAAATTTTAAATCGATGAACCTGATTTCTTTTTAAAATCCATAAACCTAATTTTTATATACTATTGACTAAGGACCTGAGGAGTTTCGATGACCGACTACTTTAGGTAGTAGTGTATCGGGGGGATTCCTTGTTTGGATTTCGCTTGCGAGACACCCAACGCATGAAAGTAATAACCGTTGGGAGTCAAAATAAGTTAGGTCTTCAGGATATGAATTTTATTATAAATTAATTCATTTGAGTTTATCCGAATTGAAGATATTAAAATGTACGATTCTGAATATTACTTAAAGATATTTAGGTAATATATGAATGTGATGATTATTGATAATTAAGGTGACATCTAAATTCGGTAATTTGGATTTTTAGTCAGACGCGGTATGGGACGTGTCGAGACTAATTTGTTAAAATAAAAAGGAAATTTATTTTCTATCGACCTTATAGTCATTTTGACTTCGTCATTGCGTCCGAAAGGTTTGAAATAGTCAGAAAAGTCTATTTGGATGTTGAATTTGGGTCTCGGGTTATTTGGAAATGAAAAGACAACCCAAAAGGGCATTTTGGTCATTTTTATAGGGGGATGAATAGTGATTTCGGATTTTGTCCTATTATAAGTATTTGAAGATTAAGTGTACGTGGGTTCTTCATCTCATCTACACAAATTAGAGAAGTCATCTTCCTTGGGAGAGTGAAGGGTTGCTTGGGAAGAGAAGCTTACATGGGAAGGAGGAGAACAAAGACCAAAGGTCACCACCACCAACCACCACCGCAGGTTGACCGGAGAAGGGAGAACCACTTGAGATATACTACACCAAAGGATCAGACCTTCATTAGAGGAAAGTGTTTGATATTTTAAATTTAAGTTTGTATGTTGTCCATGTTAGAATAGTTATAAAAAGATATGATTTTTCATGTTTGGAAGATAAAGATGGAGTAGTAATGGATTTCTGGAAATATGAACATATGTAGGAATCAAACTCATGTTGTAGGTAGTTAGTAATCCGCAAAATAATCATGAATCTCTTGAAGAAATTCTTGAAACCATTGATGTGTTCTTGAAAATATTATGTTAATAATTTTATGGAAAAAGAGGATATAAACAAGCTTTTAATTCAATCTCTTGATGATTCTAGGATGTTTAGATGATTAGAAATCATTTATATATGTTGGTGTATCATATAGTAAGGATTATAAGTCATTTGGGTTGTTAATATAAAGGTTTGAATGATCAAAAATGGCTAAACCCGTAGTTGCAGAAATGCAGAAAAACTGGGTTGTTACCTGAGTGATCGATCGATCGACCCCCTGCCTTCGATCGATCGACCTCCCCAGAATTCCTAAAGTTGCTTCTTTTCAAATGTTGATACTTATCCCTAACCTTTTGTAGATCTTTGGTGATTATTAATTGGATATTATGGGACTTAGAGAAGATCAGTAAACCCTAGATAAGATTTGAATTAATTGGGATTTAATTGTTTAGAATAATGATAATTAAATTGGAAGAAATTTCGGTTGCTAGATTCATTTGTTGGATTATAATTGGTATGCATGAGGATTAAAGATAGGACCATTAGGAGTGATTGAATATAACACCTGGGTATCCTTAAGTTTACAAGAGGGTTTAATCCTAAGTGAAAGAAGATGTGTTTATAAGAGATTTGAAACTATCGATTTTAACCCTAATTAAAGGGAGAGTTTAGTTCGTAATAATTCAGGAGAGATGAAGATATGGACCAGTAGGGTATTAGTGACTTCTTACTGAATATATGTTGAAGAAAAACCTATTTGAACCTTGAATATTGAGTGAGGCTCGGGGATAATTAAATTAAGAAGTAAAGTTATGATATATTAATACGTGGGATGTAAAGAGATATACCGCTACGTATGGGAATAATCTAAGGGTAATTTGAGTACCTTGTTGATAGTATATTATAGGTATGATAATGCCTATTTAATTGATTGATGATTATGTGTATGACATACCTAGATTACTTGCTATCGACGGGAGGTTTGCGCGTGAGGGCAGTCATATCCTAATGAATCCATGGGATCTTTGATTTGTCGCTCAAGAACATAGGTCTATGAAAGACTTATCGGGGAGTTGATAAGTCTACTGACTGTGGGAACGTAGGTATGTGTGTGACCCATGGATACGATAACTATGCTCGCCTCCAATTTATTTGTTGATGTTTGTGGTTCGAGGAATCCTTACCGAACCTTTAGTCCCCTATTCGGCGACCAGCGATGATGGGACATGATAGCAGAGTAATGCATTGCACTGCAGTTGTGACTCGGGGTGCCGTATTATATATGTATATATATAATGAATTAAATGAATGAATGGTTATATTGTGGTTAAATCACCTACTGCGTGATAATTGTAGATAATGGTGAATTGAGAAAATAATTGAAGTAAGTTAATGAATATTTATTGAAGAGCTTAGTTCAAATTAATGAGAAATGATTCATGTTAATGAGAAACGATTCATATAATTGAGAAATGTATAAGAATGATTATATAATGTATGGTATGGGACATACGGGGTTATGATATAGGAATGGAATCATATTATGGAATTGGTGAAGAGGAACCATTAACTAGGTGATTAATAGGAAACGTTAAGTGTGCACTCTAGTTGAGAGGTGAGAATAGCAAGTGAGAGTTGGAATACTAACATGTACATAATAAATACTTTATTGCACTTGTTTTCAAAATCATTTTCACAATCGGGCTCTGACCCGTTTCCTTGCATATTTTCTTTTCTATTGTATCTTCTATATCAGGTGTCCAACAGCAGGGACGCCAACCTTAGCGGATTATGACGAGCTATGGAGATATGGAGTTTTACCTAGATTCCTATCTTCATTTGATTCACAGCATTCTTATAGTTAGGGCATGTCGCCCAAAGGATTTCAGTTATCACATTCTATCGGAGTCATATACTATTGTGTTCATGTCATTTTAATACATTTGTTATTGTTGGGATTACTGTAATGGATTAATATTATTTGGGAATGTTTATTCCAATGACATTTATATTCTTTTGTGTTATATGTTCGGTTATTAGTGTTACAGAATAATATGTGTTGTGTTATTCTTAAACTAAAAATGGATTTTGTTGAATTAAAAATTGGGAAAGTTTTTTACACCAGCTTAATTGGGTATTGGGTGAGTTGTAAATATTTTCGACAGTGATGCTAAGAATGAGCCAATTGTATATTCTGTTTTAATTTGGTATGGGACTGGCCACGCGGTATTTAATTAGGCGGGGTGTTACACCCCAGAACATAAGAATCCTTGGTACAGGCTATCGGATCGATAATCAGACAGTCCTAAGAGATGTGAGGGTATGTGCTGACCTCTTAGTGACCTGGAACTATGCTTCGCCTCAATTTGTATGTGTTTTGTGTTAATGCAGTTCGAGAGTGATTCTCAACTAGTATTTCCCTTAGTACGAGTGATATGGGGACTTGATTGCAGAGTATGCCAGCACCATAAATTTATGTGGGGTGTCGATTATATATATATATATATATATATATATATATATATATATTATATGAGTGATAAATATATATATAAACTTGAAATTTGGGAACTATGTACTATGACTATAGGTAGGTAAGTAATGAATAATTATTTCAATTTGGGTATAAGTGTTTGAAAAACATGTGAAGCAAAACTGAGAAACTTTATAATTAAACGAGGTTATGTGAGAACTCTTCTTTAAAAATTAAATCTCTTAACAACTAGAAATTTTCAGCATGAGACCTTGTGAGTAACTTAAGATAAGCTAAACTGTTGGGATAAATAGTGCGGTAGGTGTTTACATTAGAATAAAGGTGAGAATTTCTCAAGAGAGTGCCGCACACTAATATGATTGTTGCATTAGCCGGTAGCATTTTAAATACTTGCTAAACTGAATTTTAAACTGTTTTACAATCGGGCTCTGACCCGTTTCCTATTTTCTCTTCTCTTGTGTATATATGTATATATTACACGTGCCCAACCACAGGGGCGTCTTGCATAGGATCCTTTGGAAGGAATGTGTTGCAGCTTAGGTGGGAGTTGCAGGCCCCTTGATTAGAGAACCTCATTATTGATTCCACTTTTAGTTTTATTTTATCTAGTTGGGCATGTGTCGCCCTTTTCCATTATTCAGTTGGTTTTATCAGAGATTGTGGTTCGTTTATTTCCAGTATTTATACTTTGGGTTTATTACTGTCAGGATGTTTTCTTTTGAAGTTTTAAAGTTGGAATTAATTAGTTGGATGCTTAAATTGCTTGGATTATATTTTTCCAGTATAGTTGTTGTGTGATTCTTAAACTATGGATTATGAAAGGTTTTAAATGTTGGTTTTAAATTAAAATTTGAAATTATGTCTTGAAGAAATGGCTTTGTTACTTAGCTTAATTATTTAGGGTGTTTAATTTGAAAAGTTATTTTTGCGACAGTGATGCTAAGAATGAACCAACCATTCACTTTGGTTATAATTTAATAAAGGACTGATCACCCGAAATTTAATTAGGCGGGGTGTCACAGGTGGTATCAGAGCAAGGTTCTAATGTCCTTTAGGATCTGTACGGCTTATCTCGTTTCCAGCTTAGCGTCTTTGATTTAGAGCCCTAATATTAGGAATGTTGTATTCATTTTTATGCGTTTGAAATTCGTGCTTCTGCGATTTGTCGATGTGAATGATGCACTTATCCAGATTATTTTAACTTTCAGATGGACCGTCAAAACGAACAAGCTAATACCGTTATGGAATTTAGTGGGCAAGAACAGCTCGCACCTCAGGCGTCTCCAAAGAGGGTACCAATCGCCGAATTTACAGGCATTGTGGCACAGGAAGTTACTACTGCAATCTTATAGTACCACGATCATAGTATGCAGCTTAGAGAAAGCAAAAGACCTAGAGAGATCAGTCAATTTGATATAACTAGAGTTGAAAATTGTGCGAAGGCACCAAAATTTCGGCAACAAGCTCCTCAAGACCAAAACGGCCCCAAGGGTAAAAAAAATTCCATGGAGAGCCAAAAGTGTCAGGGTCAACAAAGTCGGGGTCAGAATGAAGTCACAAAGAGGTGTTTCAAATGTGGAATGGACGGTCATAAACGTCAATGTTGTCTGAATCAGACTGGAGAGAAACTGCAACCCGACCAGCGAAAAATTTCAGGACTATGCTATAAATGTGTACAATTGGGTCACAACTGGAGGGATTGTCCTCAACCTGACATCATTTTTCCTCAAGTTTCGCAGCAAGACCAAGGAAAAAGCGAAACTAGTCAACAATGTAGTGAAATGAGACAATTTCGAGGAAGGTGTTTCCAATGTGGCAGGAATGGCCATAGATGTCAGGATTGCCCAGAGAGGAATAGGGCCCCATGACAGCAGGGAGCTCGTAATGAACCACAGAAGCCAACTCTACCCGCCACCCCAGCCGCCTCAAATCAGTAGAGGCAATCATAGTATGGACGTGTCTACAATGTCCACCAGGTAGCAGCACCTCAGGCCCCAACATAGATAAAAGGTGTGTTCCTTATACCGGGTGCTATGGATCGAATTTTAATGGGTACTGGGGCACCGCACCATTTTATAGTTATTCATTTTGTACGAACCTTAGGATTAATAGTCACGACGATGAGTACGGTGTCATGCGTAGACTCTCCATTTGGGGGAAAAAGTCTTTAATCTTCTTTATTTGAAGGGGTGTAGATATAGAGATTGGTAACTTCATTTTTACCTGCGGTCAACACTGATGTTATATATGCATGAGTATAAGGCCATTATTGGTATGCTAGAGTTTCGGTAGGAGTATTGTCCCCGCCATTTCGGGGTAAGAAAGGTGTTTGGTGGCAATGCCTCGTGCAGAGGAAGGATTTGACAATGCGATTGGAAAGGAAGAAATATTGCTCTTATCCTCAGAGGATGAGGCATGTTTCATGTGACACGAGCAAGTCACCATATTTTGTTCATTGCTAGATTTACATGTGAGACGAGTTAGTGGGTATAGCTATAAACGTTAATATTATGTTAGTATATTTTTCTTTTCCCTAGTGTAGTGGATTTATCTTTAATGCTATCCACGGAGGATGAATGTGTGCATTAATAGTGTTATATTCTTTATTGAGATTACTCGTTTTAGTAGTGTGATACATGAGTATGGTATTTCCTTGGTTAAAATTTTATATACATGGCTAATACAATCGTAGGCAGTGATTTCAAGGCTATCGGAGTGGTTGCCTTAGTGCAATCTGATTGATTCTGGCAAGGCCTCACCTGTGAGAGACTCGGGACCCCAATTATATTATATATTTAGGGACTCTAAGGGTTATAGTAGACCGAAGAGTTTAAATCCTGAAATATTTAGGAACCTTAATTTCATGATTCTGTACGTATTGGGTTTACCGTCGAGCAAGAAGGTTTGACCCAGTATCACGTTTAGAACTCAAGACTGAGTGATAGGTAGAGAACATCGATGTATCTACCCTTTAGAGATGTGATAGTTAACAATTAGACGCATATGTTTGGGATCAGGATTTTGAGGGTCCTGATTGTATATGTAGGAGGTTTGTGGATAGGAAATTTCCACCAATACTGGACGATAAAGGATTGGCGAAGTGTTCTTTGTGTAGGTGTAATTACAGGAGGTGAAGAAACTTTCTATCAAAAGGCGGAGAAAAGGGGTACATGTTATGGACGAAGGGCCTAATCAGATTTTGATAACCGACAATGCTAGGTAGTAGTGTATCGGGGGGTTCCTTATTTAGATTTCGCTTTGCGAGACATCCCACGCATGAAACTTAACTTAAGGTTGGAAATATGAAGATGCTTGGTCATTAGTCTATACGTTTAGTACCTCTGTCATCGTAGGAGCGGGTAATTATATCTATAAGTCGGGAGTTGAATTATGATTTAAGGCCAGTGGAGCCAGTTGGGTGGTAAGGAAACATCGAAGGTTTTATTCTATCACCATGAGTTGAGGGGTGGAATAATGATAAAGAGGATTTAAAATTTTCGATTTTTAGGGGGATTGAGGGTACCCAAGTGTTGTAACCACATTTTGAACACAAAGAAAATAAAAAGTTGGGATGATTTTTAGTGTAGATTATCTGGGAAAGATTTTTAATACAAGAAAGAAGACTTGTATTATTTTGATGTATAGAGCATTGGAGATTTGTATTTTTTGAGTTAGATAGTTGCTGTATATAATTCGAGAGACTTTGGTATTCATTTGAAGAGATTGAAATTAGTGGTTTCTCTTTTGTTATTGTGGGATTTTTAGATGCTCTATACCTTGTTATTTGTGGATTTGACTTGGTTAACTGATGTTGAAATCGTCCGAGTTGAAGGGACGTGGGAATAGTCATGTGGAATATGTATTTATAGGACTACTATAAGGAGGTGGAAGTAGTAGAGTGGATTAAGCGTAGCATCAAGAACGATAATCCATACATACGGGTGCGATTAGAATGGCACACTCGAAATGGGTTAAAGGCTATAGAAATCCATTTAATGGTGGTATTCCTTGAGAAGAATAGAATTTAATTATTATGGAGAACACTCGGTACAGAGCTATAAGTAGTTAAATGGGAGTAAGACTCGCGATTACAAAGAGTGATGACGTTAGTAAGGTGTACGAGGTCCAGAAGTGCACATCGTAGAGAAAGGTGCACGGGTCGAAACTTTCGGTGTACGCTAAGGAAAGAAGGGGAAGATTAAGTGTCACATAACATGATATATTATTTATAGGAAAAGTCGATTTTTAGCGGGACATGGTGATTAGTTTCTACTTACACAACTCATAGATAGAGATTAGTTGGAATAAGAGGATCAACCAGAGAATTTTGTGGCTATCGAAAATTCCTATAAAGGAAGAGGCTGATAAAGTCGGTAAAGTTTTTCTCGGATGGGTTACCATCTTTAAGACAAGATAAAGGGTTCATCCGAACATGTGGGACAAATCGCCCAAGAGGGAAGTGATTGATGTTACTTTAGGGTGATTTATAATATTAACTAGCGTGCCCCAGTCTTCTTTTGAAAGGAAGGATCGCGCCGGTATGTGGTCCTACACGGTGTTATTTTCTGAATCCGGATGAGATTTTTGAATCCCACATTTAATATGGGATTTCAGGAAGCAGCGGGGATGATGTTTCATTTTGAATAGGATGCATCACCCATCGCCGGGGAATAGGCGCACGGTAAGTAACGATTAGTGGAGCCGCATGGAGGAAATTTTGGAATCTTAGTGATCATTTCATTTCCACAACGGATATAGCTAGGAAGTGAAGGATAACATGGTATAGTTCCGTGGAAGCACTCATACCTGGTTTTCGTGAATGAGGTGCTTATTGAGGTTTTGGTGTAGAAAAACCTTAATTATTCTCCCCCTGTATGCTTAGAATTGAGCGGATAACCAAAATTTTTGGATTTATCAAATTAGAGTCTGATGACTATAGTGGAGTGACCACGACTGTTTTAAGTGAACTAGAGTGTTCAGATGTTCGTATGGCTTCCTTCAGAATGAGAGTATTATTTTTGATAAATACGAGTAGTTGTCATGTAGTGAGGTGCGGCCTCCCAATAATATTGAAGTATGTAAGCAATGATGTATAAGCTCATCTTATGCGAATATTGTCGGATAGGAGCGCGATATGTAATGTCATTAAGGAGAGTGTTGATCAAGCCTACTGTGAGACGGGTGCTATAGCGAGTTAACGTCTTACTAATATAGATAGTTTGCTTATTGATAAAATATCCAGATTTATTCTTACCAGGTATGCCTTATTTTCCGAATTTTGGAACGAAATTCCGTTATTAGGGGGGAAGTATGTAATACCCCGTATTTTTATGGCTTTTAAATTTGGGGATTTATTAAATTTAAATTGAGATATTAATTTAATATTAATCCAAAAAAATCATTTAAATACTTACTAGCGTGATGAGAGTTAGTAATTATTGTATTTTTATGGTTTTTAAATTTGGGGATTTATTAAATTTAAATTGAGATATTAATTTAATATTAATTCGGAAAATCATTTAAATACTTACTAGCGTGATGAGAGTTAGTAATTATTGAAATTGTGTTGTAAATTACTTTATGGGTAAAGTAAGAGGTGTAATTGTATTTAGTAAATTATCAGGAGAATCTAATTTGATAATTTTGGAAATTTATCGGGACGCGCCTGTATCGTGTCGGGATTTAAATTTGAACTATTAAAAGTGAATAAATTATAAGTCACCTGTGTGGCCATTTTGAGTGCGTCAATGTGTCCAGAAGGGTCGAGATAGTCAAAATAATGTACCCGGGGGTTTAGTTTGGGTCTCGGGGCGTTTCTAGGCCTAATTAACATCTCGGGAGGGCGTTTTAGGCATTTTATATTCTTGGGCATGGAAACCCACGATTTTTCTAAGATTATATCATATGGTAGGAGTCATCTTCTAGGGTTAGAAGAACCATAAACCATAGACGGCCATTAGAGAGGAAGAGGAGGAGCTTTCCAGGGAGTTCTAGGCCAAGAACTCCATCGTTTGCACCGCCGTCGTCGCCAGACGTTAGATCGCGCAACGAGGATCACAACCACGCCAATCTTTTCCAAAAATTTGAATCAAGAAATCCCAGGCAAGTATCTATCTTGCTCTATTTCAGTTAATGCTTCAATATATTAGTCTAGGGCTGATTAGGACTAGTTTTTGTGAAAGAAAAACCTAGTTTGGAGACTAAAAATTGCATGATGTATAGGTATAAAACGTATTTCGGAAATCAAATTCACATGTAGAGGTTGAACCACGTATTTGCATTAAGTTAGAGGTATGAAATCTGGGAAAATAATGGGAAGAAACTAAACAAAGAAATTACTAGGGTTCTTGATATTTTTATGGATTTTACCCCTCTTAATTCGTTATACATGATGAAAATTTGCATGCCTTATGTAGAATACCACTTATTTGAGGATATAACACTTGTAGTATAAACTATTGGGAGTTTGGAAGACAACAATATTGGTTTGGTTGATTTTGTAAGAAGAAACTCGTAACTGGAAATTCTGCAGTTTCGTCATACCTGCTTGATCGATCGATCGACCCAGGAGCATCGATCGATCAAGCACCTGCCATCGATCGATCGACCCCTCATGGAAAACTCAAATTCCCCTTTTTAAATAGTTGGTTCCAACTTAAATGAATATAAATTCTTGGACACTATTGTTAGAATATTTTAGGAGATAAAGAAGACCAGTAGGACTTTATAAAAATGGAACCCTTAATGTAAGACGAGATTAATATTTAACAAAGGTGTTTTACACTTAAGAAAATGGGAACGTGTGTTTAAAGGGTGAGACTCGTAAGAAAGTTACGTTGTAAATAAATGAGTACCTACTGAAATTACACTTGGGGAAATAGGAATTCACGAGTGTTACGTAGTAAGTTGGAATAATCCCATAAATAAGTAAAAGAGACAAACCATTATACGAAATAATTTAGTAATGTGCAATGAGAATAAATATCATAAGTAGGGGTCGTGGGCGTACCTAAATTAAAATTGGGAGTAGTAGTATACTTATATGACTGTGATTGTGTATATACTATATACGTGTAAAAATCATGCCCGCGCTACTTGCTATCACTGAGGTTACCGTGCTGGGACAGTCTTATCTCGATGGGACCTTTATGGGGGATTTCGACTTGTACCCTAGAACATAGGAATCATTGGTACATGCTATCGGATCGATAGTCAGACGGTCCTAAGAGACGTAAGGGTATGTGCTGACCTCTTAGTGACCTGGAACTATGCTTCGCCTCAATTTGTATGTGTTTTGTGTTAATACAGTTCGAGAGTGATTCCGAACTAGTATTTCCCTTAGTACGAGTGATACGGGGACTTGATAGTAGAGTATGCCAGCACCATAAATTTATGTGGGGTGCCGATTGTATATATATATATATTATATGAGTGATAAATATATATATAAACTTGAAATTTGGGAACTATCTACTGTGACTAAAGGTAGGTAAGTAATAAATAATTATTTCAACTTGGGTATAAGTGTTTGAAAAACATGTGAAGGAAAACTGAGAAACTTTATAATTAAATGAGGTTATGTGAGAACTCTTCTTTAAAAATTAAATCTCTTAACAACTAGAAATTGTCGGCATGAGACCTTGTGAGTAACTTAAGATAAGCTAAACTGTTGGGATAAATAGTGCGGTAGGTAAGCACATTAGAAGAGATGTGATAATTTCTCAAGAGAGTGCCGCACACTAATATGATTGTTGCATTAGCCGGTAGCATTTTAAATACTTGCTAAACTAATTTTTAAACTTTTTTACAATCGGGCTCTGACCCGTTTCCTATTTTCTCTTCTCTTGTGTATATATGTATATATTACAGGTGCCCAGCCACAGGGGCGTCTTGCATAGGATCCTTTGGAAGGAACGTGCTGCAGCTTAGGTGGGAGTTATAGGCCCCTTGATTAGACGACCTCATTATTGATTCCACTTTTAGTTTTATTTTATCTAGTTGGGCATGTGTCGCCCTTTTCCATTATTCAGTTGGTTTTATCAGAGATTGTGGTTCGTTTATTTCCAGTATTTATACTTTGGGTTTATTACTGTCAGGATGTTTTCTTTTGAAGTTTTAAAGTTGGAATTAATTAGTTGGATGCTTAAATTGCTTGGATTATATTTTTCCAGTATAGTTGTTGTGTGATTCTTAAACTATGGATTATGAAAGGTTTTAAATTAAAATTTGAAATTATGTCTTAAAGAAATGGCTTTGTCACTTAGCTTAATTATTTACGGTGTTTAATTTGAAAAGTTATTTTTGCGACAGTGATGCTAAGAATGAACCAACCGTTCACATTGGTTATAATTTAATAAAGCACTGATCACCCGGAATTTAATTAGGCGGGGTGTCACAGTTCTAAACCTTACATGTGCTTGCATATCCTCGAACTTGTGCCCCTGATTGATGTAACCTTGGCCTGGATGAGTACGACGTTGGTGAAGTCCGACAGTCTTGCTTTGTCTTGTCAATAGCCATGATGACCTTGGCCAGGAAGACTGGATAATGTTAGGCACAGAGGTGAGATGTAACATCGGCTCAAGAAGAGTAGGATGTTGATAATAACCTGTCCCCATAAGGTGTTGCTGACCTCGGCTGCTACAAAGCCGAGGTTGGTAGTAGAGAGATGACCTTCCAGAATATGACCTTTCTGATAGCAGTTGCGAGCTTCTTGTCAACTCAGTTGTGAGATAGGCTGAGGTTAGTGACTCTGAGTACGAGGGTGCACTTTGGGCATATCAATCACCCCTAGCCCTTAGTCTCCTTTGTAAGTAAGTGATTGAGGGGTATGCTAGGCTGAGGATGAGTTTATTTTAGTGCCTTGGGGTGTGAAGTAATTCCTTGACACATGTCACTCACTGAAGTGACTAATGTATTCCCCAAGGTGTTGATATTTCTGGAAGCATCTTTTTAGTTTCCAAGGGTAATGATGGGGCATTGGAAATCATGCCACATCATTGAGTAGGTTTAAAACCTTCTTTTCTTTCCTCATTCTCTTTTTTGTCCCACCTAATCTTTTCTACAACTATGATTTCCTTGAAACCTCCATTATTGGCTGCGATTGAAGGTTATTTGCCTCTTAAGTCTCTTCCTTCCTCCATCACACTCAGTCAGGTATAGTTCTCCTTCTCTCTCTTCATTTGTTAACTTATATTTATGGGTTTAAGCTTTTCCGGTGAATTTTATTTTTCCAGCGAGAGTTTCTTCCACTGTTAAGTAGTTGTAGGGTTAGGATAGCAGTGGTTGAGTGGCGTTAGGGCCATCCCAAGTTGCTCTGAGGTTTCCTTAACCACAAACTTTATTCTTTTAGGCTTCCGGCGAACTTTCGATCACCTTCTTCGGTGACCTTCCCTTGAGTGTTCTTGGTGTTCTTCGTTTGAGACCTTTTATTTTCCACCCTCTAATCTTTAATTTAGGTTCTTTAAGTTGTGTACCTATTTGTAGCTCAGTCTTTCCCTTTAAGTGTAGTGTCATCTTCCTTATGTTCAAAACCTTGTACCAACTTATAGAAGAGTTCCCCTCTCTTCGTTAGAAGAATTTTGAGAAGATTAGGTAGATAGAACTAGCCCAAGAGGAAGCTCGTAGGGTTGAGGCCTTTTCCCTTAGACCAATTTTTCCTCCTCCACTAAAGGTCATATACCCTGAGCCTGCAGAGGTTCCTGAGGATCCTGTCCCAATGTCTGAGTCCTCTTCCTCAGACCCTATATCAACGTTTGAAGCAGGTGAAGCTGTAGACTCTTTTCAAGAGGCTATGGATTATTCTCCTAGGTAAGGTGAGGTTCCTAAGGAGGCCGAGGTTTCAAGTCGGGCCTCGTCCCACCAAGGTGCTAGAACTTCGCATAGGTCTTCCGATGTTAAAATTTTAGGGCCCAGCGTTGTTGATGTAAAAAATTAGACTATCTCTAATTTGTTTAATCATAGATAAAAATAAATAAAACAAGATATTTTAAAGTGGTTCAGCCTTGAACGAATGACCTACGTCCACTGTTTGTGTTATTATTGACTGTTTAGGAATTCTCGAAGTAGGATTATTCTCAAGAAATTCCGGTTCCCTTGCAATGAGGATGATAAAATGTATTTATAGCCATGAGGTTGTACATGTGAACGGGTAATACATAGCTGTTCAATAAGCGTATACATCCGTATGATAATAATCAGCATTTAATGCGCATTTAATCCTCTTAATTGCCTGAGAATAAATTCTCTAATCGAGGTGCAGCTCGGACCGCCTAAGCTGCTCGGACCACCTAAGTATCTCGGTATCCATGAGTTGCTCGGTGCAATAAAGTTCCTCGGTGAGCACCTACTGTTTGGAGTATCTGAGTTGGTCGGGGAAATTGAGTTCCTCGAAGTCAAGATATTGTTCAAAAATGTTTGTTAGTTCCATGTAGATTGACATGTGTCTCCACTTAATTGAGCCATGTCAGTAGACTAAATTTGGTATCAACAGAAGCCCCCAATGTTTCACAGTTCGAGACTGAAGAGTGTGGAACATTCCTCTCAAAATATGGCGGGATTAAATGGTCATCCTGAATTTTAGGAGCGTCTTCTTTGCATTTATTTTTCTTTTCGAATTCATAGAATCAGACTTTTCAAATTTTTTTAACTGCTTCGATCTCCGCGCCCTTTTTGTCCTTTTAGCCGCCGATAGCGTAAACGTCTCCCTTTGTAATCATTATTTTTACCTTTTCCCAAGGTAAGGTATTTAAGCGTTGCAGAAAATCATTTCGTCTTTTACTTTTTCAAATCTGTATCTTTGAGTTTTCCATTTTCTTTATCTCTTGTGCGTTCATCCTTTTCATTGTTCGTTGTCAACAGATCCATCCTTTTTCTGCAAGATCTTCTTCCTTCTCTTTTATTTCCTTTATTCATCATGGTTTACCTTGTTGAGTCGCTTGATAAGTTTCTTTTCGATTTATCTATTCCCTCATGGGTTATTTTGGAAGAACTTTCTGAACCTTCTGACAATTTTCGTTTGGCTGAGGGACATTGGTTCCCCAGTCTCTTTGTAGCTGAATGTGGCTTTTCTTTTCCCCCAAACCCTTTGTGTCTGGAATTCTGTCAATATTTTGACGTGGTCCCTGCAAAAATAGCCCCCAACACATGGAGAATAATTAATGGAGTTCATAGATTAAATCAGATTCATGGAACCCGTATAGGAATTCCAGAAATTATGTTTTGTTATAGATGGGTTGTTGGTGACAATACTTTTTATTTAAAAACTAGGTTTTTAAATAGGGATTTAGTGGTCAATCTCCCAGATGCCAATAGGGATTACTTCGAGCACGGTGTTGTTATGAAAAATTAGCAATACCCTCCACTAACTGGAAATGATGTGTACCAGGCTCCTAGATGCCCTCCCTATGGCAATGGGATAGGTTATTTTTATTTTATTTTATTTTATTTTTGAAATTATGCTTCCTTTGTGTTTAATAAAATGTGTCATTGATATTTTAATTTTAATTTATTTGTAGTTGACAGCAAGAGAAAGTCTCCAAAAGAGACAGAAGTTAACTTAAAACATCTGAAACTTATCTGGGGTTTGCATCAGACTGTTGCCGACGAGCATATCAGATCAGCTTCATATTTGCTGCAGTATAAGAGTTACACCTCGTTTTTTACTGCTCGTCCAGTGATAAGTGACGTAGAACCAGTACCATCTTCTGCAAGTTCTTCACCTGAGTCACATATTCCTCTGAGTGAAAGAATGAAGAAAAGAAGAGATCTTTCCCTCTTCGAGAAATCTGCCTCTATTGCTGGAGAGGCAAATAAAAGAAAGCATGATGTCCCAAAAGAAGGGACAAGAAAAATCGATGCACCTCCTCCGGCTGCTACTGTGTAGATTGCTGAGAAGCCCCCAGTGGCTCCGAGCAAGGTCGCTGCTCCAAGCGAGGTTATAGTCATATCCCTGACTAAGACTACATCCTTGGTCGAGATCGTTGATGCTCCTCTAAGAAGGTTGAAGAAGAGCTCCTCGGTCAATTTGGCTGAATCCATCTCTCAGCCTCCAACTACTGGAAGTGGTGTTCCCACTTTCATTGCTCCGATCTCTGCCATGAGCTCGGTGAAATCTTGGATCATCCCTGAGATCCAAGGTATGGAAGAAAATATTTCTCGGGATATGGTTACCACATTGGCTGCTCATCATATTGCTTCTGTAAGTATTATTGTCCTAAACTTTCATTATTTCCACTGTTATATCTTTGCGCTCACTTGCTATTATTTTCTTTTCCCAGTTGGTGACCTGTTTCAATACAATTTTAAAGAAAGATTAAGCTATTAAAGCTTCAAGTTCCTCGTCAGGTGTAGAGGAAGATTTGGTGGGTCTGACGCAGTCTCTGAAGGATTCTCGTCAGAAGTATGTGGATGATAAAGATGCCTGGGAGAAGGAGCTCAATTCGACCGAGTAGGAGAGGGATCAGGCTGTTGAGGTCTCCAAGGGATTGGAGAAGAAAATAAAAGAATTGGAAAGTAAGAATAAAGAGCTCGAGGGGAAGCTCCAAAATGCTGGGGAGCTTGAAGGTAAGCTCAAGGTTGCTGAGGAAGAGTTGGGGAAACTACGTGAGGTGGATCGCCAGAAGGACGAGGCAGAAAAGAAATTGAAAGCTGCCGAGGAACTCATGACTGAAAAGATTTCCTCAGAGAAAGTGAAAAGGAAAATGGCTATTAAGAAGTCCTTCAGCGCTAGCTGGGATAAAGGATGGAATAAGGGTCTGGTTGCCATGATGTCGCAGGTGGAATATGGTAGCCTTAAGTACTTTAGGGATGGCTGGGTCGCTGCTCTGAAAGAGATGAATGTTGATGAAAATTCCGACATGTTTCAACGACATATCCCTGGCCCCCCTCCAACTCCTGAAGAAGAATAAGAGGACGAAGCTGCCTCTGAGGAATCCTCTATGGTGATGGGAGATCAAATTTCTTATCCCCCACTTGTCCAGTCCTCCTGCGAGCAACTTCAACCATCCATTATTTGAACCGAGCAGCTCCCAGCATCCGCCGAGCCGCCATATGTGTCATCCGAGCAACCTACCTCCTCGTCCCAGCGTCCTGAGAAAGTTTTAGGAGACAAGGAGAAGGTGTAGAGTTGTTCGGATTTTTCTCTCTATTTATTTTTGCCAATTGTATCTTTGAACTATGTACTTCTCTTTTACGATATAATAAAATTTAAAGTTTTGACTATTCATACTGTTGATTCTCTTCTTCTTGCTTCTTATTGATTCTTGCTATCTCTTCTTTTCACTAGTTTATGGCCAGGATGGAATTGTTATCTGCTCATGATATAAAATTATTGAGACAATGCAATGAGTACTTCAAAGCTGGTCATACAGATATGACTGATGCTCAAATTTTTGATATCCTCGATCCAAATGCTTTAGAGCAAGCAATTGAAGCCTACCAATACTTAAAGTGTCTGCTCGACCGGGCAGTGGCTAATAATATGGCATATTGTGACATGATTGAAGACCTCCAGGGTACTCTCGAGGAACTTCAACAACAATACAAGGAATCTTCAGCCCTCTTGCACCAAGGATATGAGAAGAAGTATCAACAACTGAATGCTAATAAGGGATACGATAAATTGTTTGATGCTTATGAAGTGAGGGAGAGAACTTTGAAAATCAAGGTCGAGGAGCACAGGCAGATAGCCAAGTTGCTAGAGCAGGAAAATAATAACTTGCAAGGCGAAGTATCCCAGCTGAGATCTGCTGCTTCTACCTCAAACGCTTTGGTCCCTGTAAATGACGAGGGATTCTCTTTCTTAGAGGTCGAAAATGCCAATCTGAGAGATGAATTAGAAACCTTGAAGAGGATTGGGCCGTCTACCTCTGCTCGGGGACGAGCAAGAGCTTCTCGAGGGCGAGCAAGAGCTGCTCGAATTACTATCGAGGAACAAAGAACTCAATCGACTCTGGAGAACCAAGCCTTCTAATTGATGGCAAAGAACCAGGAATTGGCCGAGAAGTCTAAAAAAATCATGAATTTGGACGAGCAGCTCTCTGCTCAAAAGTCTGCTTTGGAGAATAAAACGAATTTGGTGAAGAATCTCCACGAGCAGTTAGAAAGATTAACCTACCAGTTCCACAAACAGCCTAGGGAGTTCTGGATGGCTGGTTATAATAAAGCCCTCTACCATCTAGATGATCGGATCCAGAATGCAAATAATGTGGGTTATAAGCAAGGATGGTTAAATGCTTTAGGCGTGCTGAAATTGGAACAAGGTCATTACTTGTGGGATTACCATAATCCTGGGTTGCTCGACCTACCAGTGCCTCCTTTCAAACTTGACATGAGCTGGATTCCTGCTCGGGCCATTCCACAATGCCTAATTTCCAAGTATCTCGGCGATTGTAGTCTTCACTCCAACTTTGAGATATCTCGCCCAGAGCACCTTCTTGATCGGCCATCAGTTATGAACATCATGATGCTTAAAGATTTGAACTTCATAAACTCCCCCTATGCCTTAGACGATCCTCCTGCTAGTGAAGACCCTGTTTCAAAGGTAGAAGGGAAAAAACCAATAGAATAGGATTCCTGATGTAATAATTTTTTATGTATTTTATTCTTAATGTACTTTGTTTTGGATTTAATGAAAAACTTCTATTTTTCTTTGCAATCTTGATTGTCATTGTCTTGTAGGTATTTTGTAAAACACTTTACCTATTTACTAATGGATGTGCATGTATATCTGTTAAAAAGATAACAACATTGTGTTATTTGTCGATCAACTAAAGTCGGTGAAACTTATTGATGATAATCATTTGTCGACCAACCAGAGTTGATGATGTTCCTCGACCAACTTGGTGAAATGTTTCAAGTATTAAAATTTTTCTTGATCACTTTTTAATTCTAAGCCATTATTTAACCAACTATTTCCGACCAAAGAGAGTTGGTGTTTTTAATATTCGACCAACCTTAGTTGATAAAAAAAAATTATTCCTGACCAACTATAGTGGGTGAATCTTCTTCCCAACCAACCAGAGTTGGTATTTCTGGGAAATATTTTTCTTCCCAACCAACCAGAGTTGGTATTTCTGGGAAATATTTTTCTTCTCGATCAACCAGAGTTGGTGGATTTTCTTCCCAACCAACCAAAGTTGGTATTTCTAGGAAATATTTTTCTTCCCGACCAACCGGAGTTGGTGGATTTTCTTCCCAACCAACCGGAGTTAGTATTTCTGGGAAATATGTTTCTTCCCGACCAACCGGAGTTGGTGGATTTTCTTCCCAACCAACCGGAGTTGGTATTTCTGGGAAATATTTGTCTTCCCGACCAACCGGAGTTGGTGTATTTTTTTCCCAACCAACCGGAGTTGGTATTTCTGGGAAATATTTTTCTTCCCGACCAACCGGAGTTGGTATTTCTGAGAAATATTTTTTTTTATCCCGACCAACCGGAGTTGGTGGATTTTCTTCCCAACCAATTGGAGTTGGTATTTCTGGGAAATATTTTTTATTCCCGACCAACCGGAGTTGGTGGATTTTCTTCCCAACCAACCGGAGTTGGTATTTCTAGGAAATATTTTTTATTCTTGACCAACCGGAGTTGGTGGATTTTGCTGATTAGTGTGTAGCACTAGTATTCCGCGGAAAAAAAATCAACAAAAGGAGAGAATTGGATAGAATATTCACATTTTATTCATACTGATGAAACTGCATTACATGATGGTTTACATTACTGATAATATTTGCGCAGGTGCTCCGCATTCCATGCATTCTTAAATTCCTCCCCTTCTAAAGTTTCTATTTTGTAGGTTCCTGGTCGAACAACTTCCGTAACTCGGTAAGGTCCATGCCAGTTCGCTTCCAGTTTGTTGTGCTTTTGAATCACTTTCTTTAGCACATAGTCTCCTTATTTCAGGTCGCACTTCTTCACCCTCTTGTTGTAGAACAAAATTGTTCGTTGCTGGTAAGCAACATTTCTGATGGCTGCTTCTTCTCTAACTTCCTCGAGCATGTCCAAATCTAACCTTCTCATTAAATCGCTGATAGGGGAATTAAAATTCAGTACTCTGTGTGTTGGGAGACCCAACTCGGCAGGTATAACAGCTTCACTTCCATATGCCAGCATATATGGAGATTCTCCAGTTGCTTCTCGGGGTGTAGTACGATAAGCCCATAGTACTGAATGTAGCTCGTTGATCCAGTTTGCTTTCGCGTCATATAGTTTTTTCTTCAAGCCATTTAGCAGCGTCTGTTTATCATTTCAGTTTGTCCATTGCTTTGGGGATGGCCTAGTGCCGAGTGGGTTTTCAGGATATTTGACTGATGACAATAGGCAGCGAACTCCTCGTTGTCAAATTATGTTCCATGGTCGGTGATGAATGCATGGGGAAGACCATATCTACAAATGATATTTTTCCAAATAAATTGGTACACCTTTTCATACGTCATGTCGACAAGAGGCTCGGCTTTAACCCACTTAGTAAAGTAATCCACCGCGACAACAAGATATTTAAATCTTTCTCTAGTCGTTGGAAGTGGCCCGACCAAGTCAATACCCCACATGGCAAATGGCCAAGGGGAAGTAATGGGTGTCAATAATGCTTGGGGAGTTCTTCGGATAGTGGAGAAGCGTTGACACTTGTCACATTTCTTGGCATATGCTATACAATCAGCCCTCATAGTTGGCCAGTAGTATCCTTGCGTCATCACTCTTTGCAGAAGCGTCTGACCTGCTACATGGGCTCCACAGGACCCTTCATGGACCTCTTCAATCAAGTCTTTTACCTCGGAGGGATGTACACATCTTTGCAAACCTGCTATAATTCCTCGTCTGTATAAAATACCATTAGTTAATACATAACGAGCAGCTTTAAACTTCAATTTCTTGGTTGTGAGTTTGTCAATCGGTAATTCTCCCTCCTCAATATATGCCCTGATGGGATCCATCTAAGATGGCCCTAAATTAAGGGCAATAAAATTCATCGTCAGATCTTCATCTATGCTCCGACCAGCTAGAATTTCAATTGGGATTGTTCTTCGTAGCTCAGTACGAGTAGCTGATGCTAATCAAGCTAAAGCGTCTGCTCTTGCATTCTCCATTCTTGGTATTCTAACTAGTTGAACAGTAACAAATTCTTATACCAATTCTATTGCCTTTGCATGGTACTTAATCATCAAGTCTCCTTTTGTTGTATATACACCAAGCATTTGGTTTACAATCAACTGTGAGTCACTGCATACGATTACCTGCTCTGCCTTCATGGTTTTTGCCAGACTAAGACCTACAATCATCGCTTTATATTCGGCCTCATTATTAGAAGCTTGAAATTAAAAGCGCAGAGCATATTCTATATTGACCTCGTCTGGACTTTTCAATACAATCCCAGCTCCACTACCTGAGGTGCATGATGAGCCATCCACATAGAGGTTCCATACAGGTATTTCATCCTCAAACTTCTTATTGGACAAAGTTCCTCGATGGAATATTTGTTGCTCATTTATCTCCATTTCTACCACACCTCGCTGCTCGTCGATCTTCTCCGACCAACTTAAGTTGATCGGGGTTTAAATTTGATTATCTTATAACCTCCACAGGTTGGTCGGTGTTTAGCTTTTGCTCCTCGGGGGTATCAGGATAAGTGAACTCTGCTATAAAATCCGCTACTGCTTGCCCTTTTAGTGACAATCTAGGCTCATAAATTATATCATATTCACCGAGTTTTATTGCCCAATACATCAATCTCCCTGATTTTTCTAGTATATGAAGAGGTTGCCTCAACGGAATATCGGTATATACGACTATGGTATGAGCCTGGAAATATGGCTTCATTCTTCTACTCGCTTCGATCAGCGCTAATGCCAACTTTTCCAGTTTTAGATATCTGACCTCTGCTCCTCGGAAGGCCTTACTGGTGTAATATATTAGTTTTTGTACTCCATCCTCTACTCTTATTAATGCCGAGCTAACTGCATTTTCTGAAATTGCCAGATACAAGTACAACCTTTCTCCCATCACTGGCCTGGACAACAGTGGAGGTGCTCCCAAATATTTCTTCAATTCTTGAAAAGCTTTCTCGCATTCTTCATTCCATTCAAAAGTCTTTCGGAGCGTTTTGAAGAATGGGAGGCATCTATCAGTTGCTCGCGATACAAATCTGTTAAGTGCTGTTAGTCGCCCTGTAAGACTTTTCACTTCTTTCTTCATCGTTGGAGATCGTAGTCCCAATAGAGCTTTGATTTTTTCAGGGTTTGCTTCAATGCCTCGTTGATTGACAATATACTCGAGAAACATGCCTTCTCTTACTCCAAATATGCACTTGGCCGGGTTCAACTTCATTTGATATTTATCTAATTGATCAAAGGTCTGGCCTAAGTCAACTAGATGGTCAGTAGCTCTCTTGCTCTTTGTCAGCATATCATCAACATAAACTTCCATATTGCAACTGATCTGCTCTGCAAACACCTTGTTCATCAGCCGCTGATATGTTGCACCTGCATTTTTCAAACCAAAAGGCATAACATTATAACAATAAGTTCCCCTAGGGGTAATGAAAGAGGTACTCTCTCTATCTTCAGGTTTCATTTTAATCTGGTTATATCCAGAATAAGCATCCATGAAGCTCAGTATCTCGTGTCCCGAGGTAGCATCCACTAATTGATCAATTCGGGGCAAGGGAAAATGATTCTTTGGACATGCCTTGTTGAGGTCGGTGAATTATACACACATACTCCATTTGTTGTTCTTCTTTTTCACCATCACTACATTTTCTAGCCAGTCTGGATATTTAACATCTTCAATAAAGCCAGCTTTCTGGAGCTTCTCGACCTCCTCCTGTATAGCTTGGTTCTTCTCGGGGATAAACACACTTCTTCTTTGCTTCACTGGCTTGATCTCCTTATTCACATTGAGCTCGTGACATGAGAAATTTGGATCTATTCCGTGCATATCCTCATGACTCCAAGCAAAAGTTTTTTTTCTGGTTTTTAAGAAACTTATCAATTCCTATTTTAGTGAGGCATCTAACGACGAACCTATGTGAGTTGTTCATTCAGGGTGCTCATCGTCCAGAATGATTTTTTCAGTAGCTTCTACCACCTGACCTTTCACGAGTTGCGACTCATCTCTAGGATCCAACGTTTTAATTTTTGCACCCTCATCCACCTGATAGGTAGTAGTCTTTTTCCTAGATTCCTCCAGTTCCTCCTGCTCGGTAGATGAATAGTAACATTCCCGAGATACTTTTTGATCACCCTTCAGAACTCTTACTCCAAAATTAGTTGGGAATTTTAGGCATTGATGTACCGTAGATGGTACTGCTTCGAATTTCTTCAATCCTACTCTTCCCATGATGATATTGTAAGCTGACTGGACATTCTTATCCATCACGAAGAAGCATACTCTTTCTGTTCTACAAGCAGGCCATGTACCAATGAATATATCCAACTTGATCATCCCAAGTGGAAAAACTTTCTCGCCAGCAAAACCGAGGAGGGGCCTATGATAAGGCTCCAACTGAGACAACTTTAGATTTAAGCTGTCAAAGCACGAGTAGAACATAATATCAGCTGAGCTACCATTATCAACCAGTACTCTCGAGATCATCACTTCCTTCATTCTCATTTTGATCACTAATGGGTCATCATGAGTATACAGCACACCCGCGAGGTCATTTTTTGAGAAACCGATGACCAGTTTTTCTTTATTGACCTTCCTCGGGCGATCATCTTCAGCCAAATTTATTCGTTGAATATATAAACAGGCTTGAGCCTCATTGAGGTAAGCTTTTATTTCTGCAGTAAGGTCTCCACCTCCTGCATCTCCACCTGTAATAACATTACAATCAAATGATCCAAAACGTATTAAAAATACCTCACGTTCTGGCTGCCTTGGTCTTTTGGGAAGATCAGGGTCGTCTTCTGGATCATCTTCATGGTCTCTTTTCTTGTTCTCCTCTGCTCGATGAGTAAATCTAGACCTCTCTCTTGCTCGGTCGTTGTTTCTTCTTTCATTTCTACGATCAACATACTTTGCCAGTTTTCCTCGTCTAATGAGTGCTTCGATCTCGTTCTGAAGAGCTATGCAATTTTTGGTCGTGTGGCCATGATCCTTGTGGAACTCGCAATATTTGGCCTTATTCCTCTTGTCAGGATCTGACTTTATTTTCTCTGGCCAGTTTAACTCCTCGTTGTTCTTGATTTCTTCTAGAACATGGTTAATATCTACCTTCAAAGGAGTATAATTTTCAAATTTCTTTAATACCTCCTATGATGGCTTTGTCTTTGAGTGCTTGTCGCCATCATTGTTCTTATGCTCTTTCTTTTTGGCCTTATCAACCCCCACCTTGGTCTCTTTGGTATCCATATTCTTCTTTGCAGCCATTGCCTCCTCGGCGTTCATGATCTTGGTCGCTTTTTCCATCAGTTCTGACATGGTTCTGGGTGGATCTTTAGCCAAAGTGTAGTACAACTTGTTGGGCAACAGCCCACTCAACAGAGCAGTAATCGTTGTTTTTTCCTCATAATCAATAACTTCGAGTTTCTCGTTATTGAAATGAGCTATACAATCCCTGGTGCTCTCACCTGCCTTTTGTGTAACACTTAACAAGTGTGCTACTTGTTTAACAGGTTTTTCTCCAAAACAGAAGTTTCCAATGAAGAGCTCGGCCAGTTGAAAGAAAGTGGAAATCTTACCCCGAGAAAGATTATTATACCATATTTGACCAGATCCTGTAAGAGTTCCCGAGAATGCCCTGCATCTCATCTCATCTGGCACAGCATAGATGTCGGTAGCAGCTTGATATTGCTCTATATGAAGGACGGGGTCGATTTTTCCATCGTATTTAGGAGTCAAAACAGGTGATTTGAACTTTGATGGTGTGGGAAAGTCCACAATTGCTTGGACAAAAGGTGTCCCTTGGACAAAAGTTCTTTATAGAGGATTCTTGGCCTTAGCCATTTCCCCTAATCTATCTTCTAACCTCCGAATAGAGCCCTTCCATGCATCATTTCCCTCCTTGGGCCTATTGGTTCGAGCAATTGATCGTGTTAAAGACGCTTCCTGGGATCTATCTTGTTGAGCAAGTGGTTGTGATTGGGCAGAACCCTCTCTTAGATCAAATGGTCGTTGAAAGTTTCTCGACACAGCCTTAGGAGGACTTTTATTCTTCCTAGGGACCAATCGATCAAAAGGAGAGATCCTACTTAATCTTTCCAGTATACTGGAACTTTCTGGAGAGAAAGTGACGTGTTGTTCAATATCTGTGGCTCGTACTGACGAAGTTCGACCCGGTTGATAAGAAAAAACTTCAGATTTCTCAGTGCGATATGAATCGCTTTGTCTAATGCGTGAAGAAAGTAAATGAGTATTTATTTGAACACTTCGTTGTCCTGAATAGGTTTATGCTCCACCCTGGATAGTTTGCATGAGTTGTCGCATTGTTTCTTGCATGGTTGTCTGACCCTGAGACAAACTGGCCATGATTCCAGCCAGATCTTGGATATTTGGAGGAGCGGATGCATTTTGGGGGTTTCGAGCGTTTTGATTAATGGATTCAGGATTGTCAGCCATTGGTGATGAATTATTTTTGGTGAAAAACGAAAATTACAGTCGTTTCCCACAGACGGCGCCAATCTGTTGATGTAAAAAATTAGACTATCTCTAATTTGTTTAATCACAGATAAAAATAAATAAGACAAGAGATTTTAAAGTGGTTCAGCCTTGAACGAATGGCCTACGTCCATTGTTTGTGTTATTATTGACTGTTTAGGAATTCTCGAAGTAGGATTATTCTCAAGAAATTTCGGTTACCTTACAATGAGGATGATACAATATATTTATAGCCATGAGGCTGTACATGTGAATGGGTAATACATAGTTATTCAGTAAGCGTATACATCCATATGATAATAATCAGCATTTAATGTGCATTTAATCCTCTTAATTGCCTGAGAATAAATGCTCTGATCGAGGTGCAGCTCGGACCGCCTAAGCTACTCGGACCGCCTAAGTATCTCGGTATCCATGAGTTGCTCGGTGCAATAAAGTTCCTCGGTGAGCACCTACTGTTCAGAGTATCTGAGTTGGTCGGGGAAATTGAGTTCCTCGAAGTCAAGATATTGTTCAAAAATGTTTGTTAGTGCCATGTAGATTGACATGTGTCTCCACTTAATTGAGCCATGTTAGCAGACTAAATTTGGTATCAACAAGCGTAGTAATTCTACCTCCCATTGATTTCATTCCGCTATCGACTGCCACCGGGGTTGAATTTGCTCAAAGGTTTCCTGGTGGTGCCCCTACAACTGCCCAGGCTGATGTTGCTAGGGATAGTGACGATGATGAAGGGGCAATCTTGATACCTCTGAGGTGGCCGAGAATGAGAGTACCATTAACGAGTACAACCTTATTACTTTTAGGCATCACTATTCCATAGATTCTTCAATCATCCCTAGGAAACCTCTGAAGGATGAGAGGGCCTTTGATGGATAAGATGGAGAAATCTGTGTTTATGAGCAGATGTTTAAGTTGGGCTTTCGTCTTCCTATTCACCCAACCATCAGAGCTATACTCTCTCACATAAATCTTGCCCCTTCCCAACTGTCCCCTAATGCCTGGAGGGTTATGATTGGTGCCATCATCCTTTGGAGGGTTGTCCACCATTCAGACCTTCCAATTAGAGTTTTTATAGGCTGTTACGTTCCCTCGTCTGCAAAAAACAACCCCAGCTACTACCACTTCCTAGCTAGGAAATGAGAGAAGAAAATGCTCTTGGTTACCCAAACTTCAAACCATAATTAGAAACCTCGGTACGTCTCTATTTCCGGTACGTGGGAATTTAGTTCAGATGAGGCTTCTAGAACGTCGGTTCCAAGGACCCCCTGAGATGGGGGAAGGTCTCTCTTGCTTCCAAAGCTGACCCTGGACTTAGCCAGGATAATCACAAGAACGTTGAGGACCTTCGCAATCAAGGCGAGAAGGGTTGTCTCATTAAATATGAGCATCTGATGACCCCCTATTACCTTTCTTAGACAGGTTTGGGGGGGGGGGGTCCCCTATAAGAGCTTCGTAAGTTTTCAAAATTTTCTTATACCTCTTATATTTTTAGTCTCTGACTGACTAACTCAGGGACTTGTCTTGCAGAGCGTCCAGCAGGTATACCAGACAAGCTTTGGGAGATGTTTGCTCCTAGTATGGTGAAGCTCATGGAAAAGTGAGGTGGTAAGAGTGCACCACTACTGGCGTCAAAAATGCACGTCAGCACCTCCAGGGCCGATGCTAATAAAAAAAGGACGTCCATAGGTGAACCAGCGCATACGAGGCCGAGTAAGACCCAGGCCAGGGATCGTGCCATCCTCATCTCTACAAATGATGCCTTGGCTACTCGTCTATCTAAGCTCAAAATCGGAGATAGCCTGATCAACCACAGTTTAAAGGCTGTCGATGCTATTGGTGCAATAATGACTGAGGAAGATAAGCATTTCCTTCCGCGCATTGGATGTTCCTTTACTGGTCGATTTGCTCTCCACAAGTCAATCCAGGTATCAGTTTTTTACTAATTTACTCACAAGTGTAACATCATCCTTTTAGATTTTATAACTCTTATGTTCATACATCTTATCTTCTTCTACAGGGTGTCTTATCTTTTCATCATTTTGTTGAATGAACTTTGAAGAAGATGCCCCTTATAGAAAAAGGTAAGGAAGTTGAGAAGGTTGAAGCCTCTCTAAATGCAGAGGTTGCAAGGTTGAACAGGGTCACCAATTAGAGGGATAATGACATGTCTCAGCTTAAGAAGGATCATGAATGAGCTATGAAGGCCAACGATGACGTTCTTTAGTATAAAGTTGATGCTGCAGTTAAGGCTGATTTGGAAGATGCTGCTGAGAAGGCCATCGAAGACTACAAGGTCTCAGATGAATTTGTCAGCTTCGGCTTTGAATACCTAGAGAGGGGTACCAAAGTGACTGGAAAATAGGAAGCCATGAAGGAGGGTGAGTCTGGGGCCTTATTTGCCTCAGACTTTATTGGTCTTGGCTTTGGAGACCCTCGGTTCGCTCAGGCCTTGCAGGAAGTTGAAGAGGTTAATGTTTCTCCAGTCGAGACTGCTCCTCTCGAGGTCACAGATACAGAAGACGCTACACATCAAGATGATGGAGTTGAAGTCACGAACATCAGTCGTGACCAAACGACTGCAGATGTTGGTGGGTCGGCTCCTGCCGAGACCTAGGCTCTTTTCTTGTGAAACTTTTCAATAGTTGTAATTTTGATGAACTTTTTTCTGTAATTCTTATTTGTATGAACTCTGATGGCTTCTTGTCATTCTGGCCCGTAACTCTGAATCCCTTTTTATGATAATCATAAGTAGTTCAACTTCTTCAGCTTCTATTGCTTCATATGATTTTTTTGTTTGAAATTTATATGTTGGTGTTGCCTTATAATTGCGATGTTTTACCTCTGATTTTTGCAAAATACTGTTTGTTTAAGGTCTGAGGTAACCACATTATGATGTTTCATCTTAAATTTTCACCAACTGAATGATGTTTTAAGGTCCGAGGTCGCCAAATTATGATGTTTATCCTCATATTTTCACCAACTTAATGATGTTTTAAGGTCCGAGGTCACCAAATTATGATGTTTAACCTCATATTTTCACCAACTTAATGATGTTTTAAGGTCTGAGGTCACCAAATTATGATGTTCCACCTCATATTTTTACCAACTTAATGATGTTTAATAATTTGAGTTCACCAAATAAATGACGTTTCACCTCGTATTTTCACCAACTTAATGATGTTTTAAGGTCCGAGGTCACCAAATTATGATGTTCCACCTCATATTTTCACCAACTTAATGATGTTTAATAATTTGGGGCCACCAAATAAATAATGTTTTACCTCGTATTTTCACCAACTTAATGATGTTTCAAGGTCCGAGGTCACCAAATTATGATGTTCCACCTCATATTTTTACCAACTTAACGATGTTTAATAATTTGAGGTCACCAATTAAATGATGTTTCACCTCGTATTTTCACCAACTTAATGATGTTTTAAGGTCCGAGGTCACCAAATTATGATGTTTTAAGGTCCGAGGTCACCAAATTATGATGTTCCACCTCATATTTTCACCAACTTAATGATGTTTAATAATTTGGGGTCACCAAATAAATAATGTTTTACCTCGTATTTTAACCAACTTAATGATGTTTCAAGGTCCAAGGTCACAAAATTATGATGTTCCACCTCATATTTTCACCAACTTAACGATGTTTAATAATTTGAGGTCACCAAATAAATGATGTTTTACCTCGTATTTTCACCAACTTAATGATGTTTTAAGGTCTGAGGTCACCAAATTATGATGTTTTAAGGTCCGAGGTCACCAAATTATGATGTTCCACCTCATATTTTCACCAACTTAACGATGTTTAATAATTTGAGGTCACCAAATAAATGATGTTTTACCTCGTATTTTCACCAACTTAATGATGTTTTAAGGTCTGAGGTCACCAAATTATGATATTCCACCTCATATTTTCACCAACTTAATGATGTTTAATAATTTGAGATCACCAAATAAATGATGTTTTACCTCGTATTTTCACCAACTTAATGATGTTTTAAGGTCCGAGGTCACCAAATTATGATGTTTTAAGGTCTGAGGTCACCAAATTATGATATTCCACCTCATATTTTCACCAACTTAATGATGTTTAATAATTTGAGGTCACCAAATAAATGATGGTTTACCTCGTATTTATACCAACTTAATGATGTTTTAAGGTCTGAGGTCACCAAATTATGATGTTTCACCGCATATTTTCACCAACTTAATGATGTTTTAAGGTCTGCGGTCACCAAATTATGATGTTTCACCTCATAATTGACCAAATTAATGATGTTAAAAACATAATAAAAATATCAGCACAACATTGCTATCTTTTTATTAACATCCTTTATATAAATTGGTACATGTATTACAAAAAGATAAGAGCAGCTGCAACATCATATGCAATACTTCTTTAAGTGATTGGACTTCCAAGGGTTGGAGAAAGGTTCTCCTTTAAGATTTTCTAGCTGGTAGGTATTAGGCACAACCTCATCAACTACCCTATAAGGACCGTGCCAATTAGGATGGAGCTTATTTGATTTTTTCCACGTCTTCTTTAGGACTAGGTCTCCTACGACTATAGGGCTTGACTTCACCCTTGGATTGTAGAATCTCGCAGTTCTCTGCTGATAGGTTGCATGTCTTATCTATGCATCCTCTCTTCTTTCTTCAATTAAATCAAGATTAAGTCTTCTTTCCTCCCCATTCGTCTGAGGGTCATATGTCTTAATTCTATGAGTAGGAAGCCTTACCTTTATTGGGATTACAGCCTCTGAGCCATGGGCCAACATAAATGGAGTTTCCCCTATTTGTGTCCTCGATGTTGTCTTGTAGGCCCAAAGCACTGCATATACCTCCTCTATCCATCTTCCTTTGGCTTCTTCCAACCTCTTTTTTATCCCATCAAGGATTGTTCGATTTCTGACCTCAGTCTGGTCGTTTACCTAGGATCGTCCAGGAAAAGAGAAGAACTGCTTGATCCCCACTCTTTCGCAGTATTTTTCTAAGGATATGTTCTTTAATTGGGTTCCATTGTCTGATATGAGGGTGTTTGGAAGATCATGCCTTATATGATATTCTTCCAGATGAACTGGAAGGTCTTCTGCTCAGTGATTTTGATCATTGGCTCAGCTTCTACCCATTTGGAGAAATAATCAATTGCCACTATTAGGAACCGATAGTTCTTTACAACTCTTGGTAGGGGTCCTACCAAATCAATGCCCCATATTTCACATGGCCAAGGGGAGATAATTGAATTCAGAGGTTGGTGAGGCTGATGAGGGATGGTGGAGAACATCTGGCATTTATCACACTTCTTCACGTACACATCTACATCTTTGGCCAAGGTCGGCCACCAGTACCCCTGAGTGATTATCCTCTTAGCCAAAGGCCTCCCTCCTATGTGACTGGAACAAGAGCCCCCATACACATCGTGCAAGATGTGTGGAACCTTTGAAGGGTGGACACATCTGAGGAGAGGGAGGATGAATCCCTTCTTGTACAAGACATCTCCTACGATAGAGAATTTAGCAACTCTGAACCTCAGCTTTCTCCTTTCTAACTTCGGCTCTGGCATCTCTCTCTTTTTGATGTATCTAATAAGAGGGTCCATCCATGAGACTCCCATACTTAGTTTTAGGCAAGGTTTAGAAACCTCTTCCTCTTCCTCTTCAATGGTCGGCTTGAGCAGAATCTCAACTGCAACTGTTCTCCTTATGTATGTCCTTATTGCTGAGGCCAACCTTGCGAGTGCATCAGCTCGGCTATTGTCTAGCCAAGGTATCCTCTTCATCTTAACTTCCTTGAAGCTCTCTAGCATCGTTCTCACCCTCTTCAGGTATCTGGTCATCCTTTTATCTTTGGCCTCATACACCCCCATGATCTGATTCACGACTAACATTGAGTCATTGTGGACTAGGAGCTGGCCGACATTCAGGGCTTTTGCTAAAGAGAGACCTGCTATGAATGCCTCATACTCTGACTCATCATTGGAAGATTTGAAGTTGAACCTCAGTGCATATTCAATATCTGTTCCATCTGGTGCAGACATTATCAGTCTTGCTCTACTTCCATTTTCAAAGGACGACCTATCAACGAAGAAGTTCTAAGTAGTTTAATTAGAGGAGAAGCTTCCCTCTGATAGGGTCCCTTACTTGAAGAGGTATCTCTCTTCTTCATTCTCAACTTCTCTTTGTCTGGCTTTGCTTGACTCTACCTCGTTCGAATCTCGGAAGACGTTTCTGTCTAGTTCATCTGGGCCTCGTGACTCTCCTCAACATCAGCCTCTTCCCAAGTAAACTCGACAATAAAGTCTGCGTGTGCATGTCCCTTGATGGAAACCCTGGGCTAATAAACAATATCATATTCCCCTAACTCAATTTCCCAGGTCATTAACCTTCCTGACTTCCCAGGCTTATGAAGGACCTGTCTGAGTGGGGAATCAGTGAGGACGACCATGGAGTGGGCTTGAAAGTATGGCTTCATTTTCCTAGAAGCATGTATCAAAGCATAGGCTAACTTTTCTATCCGAGGGTGCTTCTTCTCAGACCCTTGGAGTGCCTTGCTATTGAAGTAGACTGGTCTTTTCACTCCATCCTCTTCTCTCACTATCGCAGCACTGATGGCTGACTCTGAGACAGCTAGGTATACATATAGCCTCTCCCCCTGAATTGGTTGGGACAGTAGTAGGGGAGACCCGAGGTAGGACTTCAGCTATTTAAAAGCAATGTCACATTCCTCATTCCATTCTAAGGTCTTTTTAAGAACTTTGAAAAAAGGAAGACACTTATCCGTGGCTATTGAGACGAACCTGTTAAGTTCAACAACTCTCCCGGTTAGCCTCTAAACGTCTTTGATAGTTTTGGGTGTCTTCATTTCCAACAAAGCCTTAATATTCTAAGGGTTGGCCTATGAGAACGTGAGATTCTCTAAATCAATGCTCTGATACCACTTGTTGGGAATGATTACCCCTAATTTTAGATTTTACAAAAAGTAATTTTCTTTTAGATGCGGAATAGAGATGGCACAACGAAACAATTACATAAACCAAATTTTAATTTCTTTCAAATTAAAATTAAACAAACTCAAAGTGACATTAAATTAAATAACAAATTAATTATTCACTTAAACAACTTAATTCAATCCAAGTCCTAGAAATTTGCCTAACAAATAATTAATTCATTTTTGCAAATTAGGCCAAACTCAATTTTATCCAATAAAATTAATGACTAGAACTAAATTAATTAAACATTACCCAAATTAATTTTAACACCAACTTAAGCATGAGTAGTGATTTAAACCAATTTTATCTTTTTACCTAAGCATGCAACTAATGTGAATATTGCAAAAGATAAAATAAACAAACAACCAGTACGTCACGATGTACGAGGGAAAACCCACAACGGGAAAAAACCTCGGACGGCCCTAGCCTCAAATCCACTAAGTACGGTTTTACAAGTACAAGACAGTAAGACTTACAACACTCGACTTGACTCCGTCCAAGCCCCGACGCTCCTTCTTGTACACACCTCTGCCTAGCGAATAACCACAGAGGTCCACCGCGATCTCAGAATCCACCGATTAGACTTTTAGGAACCCATCAACCACACACGGTGCCTTTCACCGTATGAGAATGCCGCAGCAATAAACAAGAAACTTCTTCTTTGTGGGATGTAGAAGTAAACCCAAACTTCTCTTCTTTGAGGTGTAGAGATAAACCCGGTGCCAAACACTTCAAGCAAGATATATATATATATATGTGATAGAATTAATAAAATTAATAAAATAAAAGTGCATACAAAGCATAGAACATGAAAGAATATAGGCAATAAAAGCATAACTAATCCATACAAAGAGTAAAGGATACCAACTAAGATGCAAGAAAATGATACCAATATGCACTACACCAAAATGACAAAATTGTCACATTTCAGCCGGCCACCCTTGTCAAGGTCATTGACCGTGACAAAAAACACGCGTTTTGTGTCACGGTCATTGACCTTGACACGACCGTGACAAAGAATTGTCACGGTCAATTACCTTGATAAAGAATTGTCACGGTCAATGACCTTGACACGACCGTGACAACTTCTGCAGTAAAAAAAGCCCTAGGCTTCTTTTTTCCCACCATTTTTTGGTTTTCCCCCTCTCTCTCTCTCTCTCTAAGCGATTTCTGCTCTCTCTCTCTAAGGTATATTTTTTTTTCCTCTCTTTCTCTTTCATTTCTATATGTGTGTGTATGTGTATGTGTATGTGTGTATATCTATATGTGTATATGTATGTGTATATGTGTGTGTATATGTGTGTATATATGTGTGTGGTGGTGTGTGGTGGGGGAGGGGGGAAGGGGGTAGTGGGGGTGGGGTGGTGCAGGTGTGGTGGAGGGAGGGGGGAAGGGGTGGGGGTGGGGTGGGGTGTGTGTGTGTGCGTAGGTGTGTGCATGTGTGTGTGGCGGGGGGAGGGGGCAAGGGGTGTGGTGGTGGTGGTGGGGTGGGGTGGGGCAATTTTAATAATTGTATAGCTTTAATTAATAAATTGTATAGCTTTAATTGTAATTTTAATTTTATAGTTTTAGATGAAAGTAAATTAATAATTAGTGCCAATTTTATATGAAAGTAGGATTGCCCCTCATTGTAAATTAGTAAATTAATAATTGTATACTTTAATTGTTAGTTTAATTGATGAAATGAATTAATTGAGTAGATGAATTAGAAGGAGTACGGGTTACACATTTGTTGTTGAAATTGCTGTTGGATTATTTTGTTTAGTAAATGTTGGGTTGGTTAGTTTTAAAAGTGGCATGACCAGTGGATTATTGTCCATATGGGGGTGGGATTTTTTAATTTTTTTTTAAAATTACTTTGTATATTGAACAATATATACAAAGTATGATAATTAAATGAAACATACTTGAAATTAAATATGTGTACATGTGTGTGTATATATGTGTGTGGTGGTGTGTGCCGGGGGAGGGGGGCAGGGGGTGTGGTGGGGGGAGGGCGTGAGGTGGTGTTTTTTTTTTAACAATTGTATAGCTTTAATTAATAAATTGTATAGCTTTAATTGTAATTTTAATTGTATAGTTTTAGATGAAAGTAAATTAATAATTAGTGCCAATTTCATATGAAAGTAGGATTGCCCCTCATTGCAAATTAGTAAATTAATAATTGTATACTTTAATTGTTAGTTTAATTGATGAAATGAATTAATTGAGTAGATGAATTAGAAGGAGTACGGGTTACACATTTGTTGTGAAATTGCTGTTGGATTATTTTGTTTAGTAAATGTTGGGTTGGTTAGTTTTAAAAGTGGCATGACCACTGGATTATTGTCCATATGGGGGTGGGATTTTTCAACTTTTTTTTAAAATTACTTTGTATATCGAACAATATATACAAAGTATGATAATTAAAAGAAACATAGTTGAAATTAAATATGTGTATATGTGTGTGTATATATGTGAGTGGTGGTGTGTGGTGGGGGCAGGGGGTGTGGTGGATTTTTTTTGACAATTGTATAGCTTTAATTAAGAAATTGTATAGCTTTAATTGTAATTTTAATTGTATAGTTTTAGATGAAAGTAAATTAATAATTAGTGCCAATTTCATATGAAAGTAGGATCGCCCCTCATTGTAAATTAGTAAATTAATAATTGTATAATTTAATTGTTAGTTTAATTGATGAAATGAATTAATTGAGTAGATGAACTAGAAGGAGTACGGGTTAAATATGTGTATATGTGGGGTGGGGGAGGGGGGTGGGGCGGTTTATGTACTAATAATTCCATGCTTTACATCTATTCCGGCATATATAATATATATAATAATAATTCCATGCTTTACATCTATTCCACATTAGATGTTGTCAACTAATTTAGACATATTTATGTACGTGTACGTGTGCGTGTGTGTGGTGGGGGTGGGTTAGGGGTGTGTGTCTATGTGTACTAATAACATTTTTTTTATCTGTACTAATAATATTTTTTTATAGCAAATGTCTCCTTCAGGTATTAAGGCGAAGATGATGATGCTGTTTATGATGATGTCGTCTGGGCTCGGTGGTAGCGGAGGCGACGAGGGCTCCTCCGCCCCTAGGCTCCCCAAATATGGAAAATTTGGGATTACCGTCGAGAACAAATCGGAGCTATTAGCGAGATCCCTCGAGCTGCTAAAGACGGTCATCGGCCCGGGGTTTATGAGTTGGAAGGAGGTGCCATATGAGCTCAAGTTAGCTGTTTGGGCGGCACTACAGGTAATATATTTCAATTTCAATTTCAATTTCAATTTCAATTTCAATTTCAATTTCAATTTCAATTTCATTTTATATTTATATTTATATTTATATTTATTCGCAACTAACATTGAATTTGTTGGACAGGAACAATTCAACTTGGATCCAAACCTACGCGATTCCGTCTTGGAGCAGTTGAGGGAGCAACACAAGACGTGGAAGAAAAATATGCGGACATGGTACTTTGGGAAAACACGAGAGTTCATTATACAATGGCGTGGATCCGTCCCGCCCAAGGAGCCGATCTCATTGGCACAATGGCAAAAGTTCATTGACAATGAGATCGAAGATCGACAATTGGCATCTCGCCAATCGGGGAGGGAAAATCAGGCAAAAAAGACGGATGTGCACTACTCCGGCCGGACCTCTTACGCCGAGGTGGAGCATAGGATGAAGGTAAGATTTAATTTTTCTATAACTACAGAAATATATTATTCTTCATTATTTTACTTTGCGGGGCCGATACTAATTTTACTTTATTTTATTTCAGGGGGTAGGGAGTGGGCCAGGGGGTAAGCCACATAGGCTCGATACTTATGTGGCTCTTCGGACGAAGAAGGGGAAGGACAAGGAGGTGTCCCCGAGCATTACGGCCACGATTGTAAGTAATCCGGAAGTTTAATTTTTGTTAATTACGTTCTAATTTTTTAGTTTACTCATTTTACTAATCATGTGCTTTTGTCGTTTTAGGCAAAGCTTAAGGAAGTGCATGAGTCGCAGTCTGATGCCGACAAGGTGTCTTTGTCCACAGATGCACTCAGCCAAGTGCTTGGCTCTGATCGTAAGGGGAGAACAAGGGGGTGAGCTCGCGGGTGGACAAATCTAGGATCATCGGATTGGAGACGAGCGACATCGGGTTGGCTCGAACGGTGGATTCACACGACGCGAAGCTGTCCCGTTTGGAGGCGACGATCCAAGATATATACGCATTCATGAAGCATACGTTGGGCAGAGATCGTAAGGGGAAGGGGAAGGGGAAAGGGAAGGATAAGGCGGTGGAGGAGGAGGAGGTGCGGGAGAACGAGGCGCAGGAGGACGAGGATGTGGACCTCGCTACTTCTTCACCGTCGTGTGCGTATTTTGATGATCCACTTCCTTATTTGGCTCCCTTCCCCAGACCATTGTCGACACTTGGTTAGCCGAGCGTGTTCATATTGGATGTATTTGATGGCCAGCGGATAGGGCGGGGGTTGAGGGACCCGAATATAGTCGAGGGTGGAATAGTTCATGGGCGTGCGCTTCAAAGGATCGAGTCCAAAGTGCTCGTCACGTATGTGATACCCGGGAAGGAGAACTCCCTATTGTGGTTACGCGAACAATGTGTCACGATGTATATTAGTGGGTGTGTCAATTCGTATATCGTGTGGCCAACTCACCTCCTCACATTATCCAAGACATGTAGTAACATTATTTTTAAGTTTGTCCATTTTAATTATATTTGGATTATATCTTCATGTATATTATTTCTATTTTGAATATTTGTATTATATCGTCATGAATATATATTTGCACTATCTTTAATTTATTTGGATATATGATGTTTGAATAGGTACAACCAAAGTCGTTATAACAGGTACAAATATACTGCTGGGCAGTGGCAGTGGCCATACTGCCCAGCATAATTTTTTTGATTTCTGGCCAGAATTGTCACGGTCATTGACTGTGATAATTTTTTTAAATATTGTCATGGTTATTAACCGTGACTAAACTTGTCACGGTCCATGACCTTGACACGACCGTGACAATTCTAACGAACTTGTCAAGGTCAATGACCGTGATAAAAAAATTTGTCTCGCCCCGAATTATCACGGTCATTGACCTTGACAAGTCCAACTTGTCAAGGTCAATGACCGTGACAATAGTGCAGATTTGGTGTAGTGATGATATAGAAAGTAATAAGCGTGTGGTATCAACAAAGAATGCAACAAGATAGATACCAATCGTGAAGTAGAAGCATGGATGGACTAGAAAGCAAGGCAAAGACAAATAGAATACCTCGTATATGAGAACATAATAAATATCATTAACGCACACGCACATATACTAGGTAAAAATACCACATATGACACAAAATAAAATAAGCTTTTCACACTCGTATGGAAAAAATATTTCATATGGAAACGGAAGTGTTGGGGTGTGAACTAGCAACAATTAAATTTAGACCCAATCACTTAAAATATGTTCACGGAGTTCTCATTTGATTGCAAACTTCATCACATTTGAATATAACCTCATGTGACAATATAGATTGAACTCAATTAACAAACATACACAATGCAAACAAGCCTAGATTTTTTATGATTCTACAAACCAATAGAGTCATGATATTGAAAGTACAACTAGGATAAATGGACATTGTGAAAACCGTTGATATACCATCCAAACTCCCTCAATATAAGCATATTATTTCAATATTTTGAATGAATAAATCAACTAAACGAAAAATAGGCCTTGGCAAATATGTTCTTTTAATTCCATATTTTCTTTTAGGCCTTTGGACCACGTATTTCTTTTAGGTCCAATCCAAACAGTGGCTTACTCGCAAAGGATAATGTTTTTCCTTTCGAAGCCCTTCCCCGTGCACATTTATATATATTATTTTTATATCACACAAATCTCACATGCAACGGATTTGGACATGCACTAGTCCTCCTAGGTCATAGTATGTAGATGACTAGATTGGTAGGATAACACCTCACAAAGCTCAAATATACATATAAAGTTAAAATTTCAAGTGAGCTCGTGCATGTGTGAATTGAGGCATATAAAAATAGAATCCATTAAATCAACACAAAATTCAACAACTCCATGTAAGCATGGTAAAGAACATTTTAAGGATTGACAATCTAAACCAAAAGTTATAGCCACATGGAAGCGAAAAAAAAAGGATTCAAACACAAGTATTTGCCACATAGAGTGTGTCAAACTAAAATACACACAGTTTTTTTTTTATTTTTTGAAATCTTTAACTAAAAATAAAAATATTTACTCAAAAGACACACAAAAATCATTTGTATTTTTTCATTAATCTTAAATTAGTAAAAGAAAGGTAAAAACACAAATGATAAACAAATTTTTTATTTATTTAATGCAAACTAAAATGAAAGAACTATAATACAAAAGATAAGCAACAATCATAATTCTAGCATGTGATATAGCATGAAGTATAGACTAGAACAATGATTAAACATGCGTACACCTAGCAATGATATATAATATGAGGTGCAAAAAGCTAGAGTATGCAAACAGCTAACACATTCAACCTTTAGATTTAACAAGGGAGGAAACATGTGAAAGTACATGAGAATCAAAATCCTATCTTGTAAAGCTACCAAGTCGGATCTCCTAACCCAAACTAATGACGAATGACGATCTCGAGGAGTAGGAATCTTGGCTACCTCGGTTGCCTTATGTTGGGATTTTCTAGGAACTCGTTTAAGACCAAAACAAAATTTCCTAAGATGAAATTTTTGACCACAATGAGAGCACCTAAAGACTCGGCGAAAATACTTACCTAAGAAATGATCTATAACATTATTCCTGTAAGGACATAAATTTCCAATTGAGTCCCTGTATTGTTTTGACTTAATTCCGTGAACAAAACTGTGTTTGTAATATGTCATAGCGAGAATTTTATTTTGTCACGATCCCACTTGGTCTATGATGTATTGAAGAAATTGAAGACGTTGCGGCAAAGCTTCAAAGAAATAATCATGCCGATGTTTATTTGGTGCAAGTTTACTCGTCTTCAAAGTTAACTTCATTCCGAGATCACTCAAGTATGAATGCGTATAATTAATGGTGCTCAGAATTATTTTATAAAAGATAAGGATGTAATTTTTATATAGAAAAATGTTTTTAAATGTTTTAAAAAGTGTTTTAATGGTTTAAACTTCGTTTTATGATGATAAGCTCGAAATAGAGTTTTGACTAATTTGAATCTCTTTGTTAAGAGACGTTTTTATCTGAAAGTCAAAGAAAGTCAAACTTTCGCAAGGTCGCTCGAACGACATTGGATCTCGTTCGAACGAGATACAATGTCACGCGAACGACATGCTTAAGTCGTTCGAACGACACGTTTTTTGAGGCAGAATTTAAATCCTATTTAAACAGAGTTTGCATCATAATTTCGTAAGTGTGCTTTCTGGAAAAAAGTTTTACAAACCAGAACCTTGTTTGCACATGTTTTCTAAGGTTTAAAAGTCTTAAACACATCCTTAGAGTTTGCAAAGATCCAATTTATCATTCTTATATGTTTAAGTGATCTTGCGGCACCAAAGTTGTTTGTTCTGCACATTGAACACAAAGGTTTTTGCGGTGAAGAAGCGACGAATATCGTGTTCGACATCGTAGACGTATCAAAGCCATATCGGTGGACACTGAGACATATGTGGACGCGTGTGTTGTGGACAGAGATCGTGGAGACGGAATTTCTACGTGGGCACTATTGAAGAGCGGTTGAAGATCAGAAGGAGCGTCAAGACCCGTGGGGATCGAGTCTTAGTGTAAGGCTAATCTGTCTTTGTAAAACCATTGTTCATAGTGATTGTCTAGCTTGGGCCGTCCGAGGTTGTTTTCCCGTTTTGGGTTTTTTCCTCGTACATCCGGCGTTGTGAGTATTTTTTACTTTACTTTACTTGCTTTAATTACTAGATGCATGTTTAGGATTAATCAAGATAAAATTGGTTTGGAGTGAGAATTGGGATTTCACAACGTGGTTGGTGCATAATTAAAAGTTGGATCTTTTTCGAAGAAAAATTGATTTTGTTTGAAAACACACACATCGGGCCACTCACGAACTTCTCAAATTGGTATCAGAGCTAGAAAACATTTTTATTTGTTTTGTGATCCCGTGTGTTTTCAAAGATGAATTCTGGATATAATGAATTTTCTCGAACCCCTGTTTTTTATGGCACTAATTACACTTATTGGAAGATGAGAATGAGATGTGCTTTAAAATCTATTAATGAGCGTGTTTGTCTTGCAGTTGAAAAAGGTTGGACACCCCCTGTCACTATTGTAGGTGAGGTCACTAGTTTAAAGCCTGTTGAGTCTTGGACCGAAACTGAACAAAGACTTGCACAATATAATTCTAAGGGTCTGCATGTTATTGCTTCACATGTCACACACGAAGAATATAACATAATTATGACTTGTGAAACATCAAAAGAGGCTGGGGATATTTTAGCACTCACTCACGAGGGCACTAGCACGGTTAGGGCGTCAAAACTTCAAAATCTCACTACACAGTTTGAGACCATTAGGATGTTAAAGAGTGAGACCTTTGATGAGTTTTATGCTAGGTTGTCCAATATTGTCAACTCGTCATTTAACCTAGGTGAGAAAATTCCCGACAACCGTGTCATTAAGAAAATCCTTAGGTCGTTGCCTAGTAGGTTTGATGCGAAAGTGACCATTTTAAACTCCTTGGGTAGGTTAGAATCAACAAAAATAGAAGAGATTGTAGGTGACTTAAAAACCTATGAAATCGACATGATTACCTCCAAGCAAGTGCCTAAGAAAGAAAAGGGTATTGCTTTGAAAACCCGGAAGGAGAAAATTAAAGTTTTGGATTCGGATTCCGATTACGATTTTGAGGATGTTGCTTTGTTGGCAAAGAAATTTAAAAAATTTATTAAGTATCAAAAGCAATTGAAAAATGCCAAGAAATTTGAAAAATTTCAAGAACAACAAAGTGGATCCCACCTCTAAGGATAAGTTTGAAAAGCCTAAGAGAGATGAGTCGAATAAGTGTTTTGGGTGTGAGGGGTACAGTCACAAAGTTAAGGAGTGTCCCACTAGACTTAAGAAAGAGGGCAAGCAACCCGTTGTCTATAATGCCACCTTAAGTGATAGTGAACCGAAAGAGGGAGAGAGTTCCCCCATTGAGCGTAACTTTGTTGCGTTTATGGCATGTCATGTGAGCGACGACGATACAACTCATGTGAATGACACTTCCGAGGAGGTTTTGAGTGTATCCCATGTTAGTGAGGGTGAAGAGAGTAACGAGGAGGAGATAGACGTGAAAGAATTGCAAAATGTATTTAATGAGTTGTATGCCGAAACGGTGAAGGTGAAAAAGGCTAACTCAAAATTGCAATCTAAGTTGAATGAGCGTGCCATAAAAAATAATGATAGTTTGATTGAGGATCTTAGGGCACGAGAGAAGAAGTTTAGGGAGAAATTAGAGTTTGTGGAGAAAGAGAGAGATAATCTCCGTGGTTTGATGGAGTCCTTGAAAAAGGAGATTTTAGAATTTGAGGAGACTAGGCGTTTACTCGAGTCTAGGATTCTTGAGTTGGAGGAAAGGTTGAAAGACTCATCTAGAGTCAAGTTTGATTTGGAGGCTAGGTCGGAGAAGTTAGATAAGATCTTAGGCACCGTCCAAATTAAGGGAGATAGGGGAGGTATAGTTTTTGGTGAGAGAGTTGGTCCCATCCCCCCCGCACGTGTGAGAAACACTAGGATGGTTAGAAAAGGTCCACATAAAGGTAATCATTCCCACCACCGCTACACATGCACATTTTGTGGTAGGAAAGGTCACCTTAGGCGTTATTGTTATGACCTTAGACAAGCTCCTAGGAAGTTTAGGAATAAAGTTGCCCCGGTTCCCCACACCCACATGCGTCGTTTTACACCTACTTGGGTTAGGAAATCGGATTTAGTGGCTTTAGGAATTAAACTTCATGATTCTCGTTTGGGTGTCCTTGATTCTTCCCATGCTAAATCTAAAGGATAATAGTGTTACCATGTTTGTCATATGCTAGTTTGCTTCACGATATATTCATTGCTAGTATTATGACATATGTATCTTGTATTATAATTTTCATTTGTTTGAGTCTTATTTGAAAAATACAAAAAGATTTTGTTTTTAAGAAAATTTTTGAAAAGCCAAAAATATTTTCAATTTTTTTTATTTTGTGTTTACATGTTTGATGTGGCATATTGGTGTGCTTGGACCCCCCCCCCCCCCATCTTTTCGTTATCCATGTGGCTAGGACGTTTGGTCATTATTATCGATACTTAGAATGATCTTAACCATTGTTTATATGGGGTGGTTTCGAAGTTGATATGGATTTTGATTCGACTTTGTATATATGCCAACATTGTACACATGCACGAGTTTATATGGATGTTTGACTTCTCTTGCATATTTGAATTTGGTGAGGCGTTCTTATCTCAATCTTGTCATCTATGCGTAAGTAAACTTAAGGAGAAGTGTGCATGTAATAACCGTTTACTGTGAGGATTTGAATTTAAAAAAAATGATGAGTGATTCACGGAAAAGGGTTGTGAGAGTTCAAAATTAACTCGTCGTGAAAGCCACCGTTTAAAAGAGCCCAAAAGAAAATGCAAAATGCTTAGAAAAGGGCCAATAAGATTTTCTCTAAGTTGAGAATGTTAGAAACCTCAAAAGAACTTGAAAAAGTATGTTTATATGAGGATGTTTGGTTGGAGAAAATTTAAACGGGTTTGCACAACTAATCCTAATGTTGAAACATTGCAATTGACGCTATTGTTTGTTGAATCGTCAAAATTCTGGATCTGTGTGCATGTAGTATGTTTAGTTCATTAAGTTCACACTTTAATTGTCATTTGGCTATGATAAAGTTTGATGATTTATCGCTATCAATTAGAGCTTCTTGATTGTTTCGATGTGTTGGAATTGTGACTCATTTGTTGTAGTTTCACGCCCATTCATTCCATGTCCAGGTTTGAGCACATCGGTACTATGTTTGCATGTAACTCGCATTTTAAGTTTTTATGAGTTTTTGACGTTTTGTGTTAAAAGCTTACGGTTTTAGCACTGTTTTGCTTCTGTCAGTCCCTTCCTGGAATTTTTTTATGGAAATTTTTTCACTAGGCAATACTTTATAATATTTTTGGGAAACTGGGAAATTTTGACAGGTCGCGTGAAGTCGTTCTAATGACATCTCATCTCGCACGAACGACTTCTGTACTTCGTTCGAGCGACTTCCTCATCTCGTATGAGCGAAGTCCCTGGCTCGTTCGGACGACAGGGTGAAAAATGACTTCTGATTGGTTTGCAGTCCTCTGACTTAATTTGATATATTTTTGGTACTGCAGGAAGCATTTTCTGGATTAATTGGTTTATATGCAGGTTCTTTTATGTTCTAAATTGGTATTTTGCATATATGAGTCTGTTTATCACACTTGATTTTACTGGTATACTCTTTGTGTGATTCATTGATTTACTAGCTACTATTTTGGCATTACATGATCTTGATTAGCTGGTTTTCTCATGTTTATCTAGTAGTTTTTATTTTTCAAAATTGGTATCAACTTGATTCTATTTGGTATCATATTCTCATGCTAGATATTTCATATTGGTTTATCTTTTCACCGGATTGTCTATTCGAGATAAAAAGGGGGAGAGATGTATGTGATGTAGGGGGAGATTTGTTGAGTGCTACTTTAAGTTTCAAATTATTAACAAATTGGTATCAAATAATTACTGACATGTTTTCAAATGATATGCTCTTATTAAATATATAAATTGGTTTCATTTGTTCCTCCATACTTCACGTGGTATTTGTTTGTCTGTTTCATGTGTGTAGGTATACTTCAGCGATTTGAGATTTCAAGTCTACATCACATTCGGACAGTTCATGCTTTCTGGTGCTACATATATTAGTCCATGTCCTGTATTTTTTATTTTGGGTTTATGGGATGGGACTTAGGCGTCATACGGCTTGACGGCTCGGTTAGGCATTTCACTGGTTTAGTTTTGTCCCGGAATAGTCAAAGGTGGAGATTTGTAAGGACATAAATTTCCAATTGATTCCCTATATTTTTTTGACTTAATTCCGTGAACAAAACTGTGTTTGTAATATGTCATAGGAAGAATTTTATTTTATCACGATCCCACTTGGTATATGACGTATTGAAGAAATTGAAGAAGTTGTGTCAAAGCTTCAAAGAAATAATCATGCCGATGTTTATTTGGTGCAAGTTTACTCGTCTTCAAAGTTAATTTCATTCCGAGATCACTCAGGTATGAATGTGTATAATTAATGGTGCTCGGAATTATTTTATAAAAGATAAGGATGTAATTTTTATATAGAAAAATGTTTTTAAATGTTTTAAAAAGTGTTTTAATGGTTTAAACTTCGTTTTATGATGATAAGCTCGAAATAGAGTTTGACTAATTTGAATCTCTTTGTTAAGAGACGTTTTTATCTGAAAGTCAAAGAAAGTCAAACTTTCGCAAGGTCGCTCGAACGACATTGGATCTCGTTCGAACGAGATACAATGTCACGCGAACGACATGCTTAAGTCGTTCGAACGACACATTTTTCGAGGCAGAATTTAAATCCTATTTAAACAGAGTTTGCATCATAATTTCGTAAGTGTGCTTTCTGGAAAAAAGTTTTACAAACCAGAACCTTGTTTGCTCATGTTTTCTAAGGTTTAAAAGTCTTAAACACATCCTTAGAGTTTGCAAAGATCCAAGTTATCATTCTTATATGTTTAAGTGATCTTGCGGCACCAAAGTTGTTTGTTCTGCACATTGAACACAAAGGTTTTTGCGGTGAAGAAGCGACGGACATCGTGTTCGACATCGTAGACGTATCAAAGCCATATCGGTGGACACTGAGACATATGTGGACGCGTGTGTTGTGGATAGAGATCGTGGAAGACGGAATTTCTACGTGGGCACTATTGAAGAACTGTTGAAGATCAGAAGGAGCGTCAAGACCCGTGGGGATCGAGTCTTAGTGTAAGGCTAATCTGTCTTTGTAAAACCATTGTTCATAGTGATTGTCTAGCTTGGGTCGTCCGAGATTGTTTTCCCGTTTTGGGTTTTTTCCTCGTACATCCGGCGTTGTGAGTATTCTTTACTTTACTTTACTTGCTTTAATTACTAGATTCATGTTTAGGATTAATCAAGATAAAATTGGTTTGAAGTGAGAATTGGGATTTCACAACGTGGTTGGTGCATAATTAAAAGTTGGATCTTTTTCGAAGAAAAATTGATTTTTTTTTAAAACACACACATCGGGCCACTCACGAACTTCTCAAATTGGTATCAGAGCTAGAAAACATTTTTATTTGTTTTGTGATCCCGTGTGTTTTCAAAGATGAATTCTGGATATAATGAATTTTCTCGAACCCCTGTTTTTTATGGCACTAATTACACTTATTGGAAGATGAGAATGAGATGTGCTTTAAAATCTATTAATGAGCGTGTTTGTCTTGCAGTTGAAAAAGGTTGGACACCCCCGCTGAAGCCAATCAATAGATGATGATAAGGGACAAGCCTAGCTCTGCTGAGGCCCAGGATCTTAAAACAGGACCAAAATATAACGTTTACAGAATTACCCCCATCAATGAGGATCATATAAACTTCACACCCATGCGCCCTTGTGGTGATGACTAAAGGGTCATCGTGGGGACTAAGATACCCTTTAAGTTAAGTCGTGAGAAGCCGACCATGAGGGTGTCCATATCTACCTTTATTCTCTTCTCGCGCTTAACCTCTGTAGATGCCAAGTTCACAAACTTGACTTTAGTCACTGCTTTAGCCTTTACCATATGAGCCTTGCGATCAGATACTCTGAGCCACCCCCTATTAGTCCCCCATATATAGTGTTCACACCGAAAGAGGTCATACCGACCCTTTTTAATAGGGCATTGTTATCTTTTGGTGGGAGGTCAGGGTCATCGTCATCGTCATCATCATCTGAGTTATCATCTCTTCTAGCAGGGACATCTTCCCGGCATTTATCATTTCTTTTCTTTTTAGGGTCGTCTCTTCCCCCCTTAGAAGCTCTACCATCTATATACTTTCTAAGCTTTCCAGACTCTAACATCTTCTCAATCTCGTCCTTCAGGTCAAAACACTTATTAGTCAGATGGTCGTGATCTATGTGGAACTCACACCATAGATTCTTATTTCTCTTATATGGAGGAGCCTTCAGCTTCTACGGCCATCTCAGGGATCTATCATTATTTACTTCGTTGAGGATATCTTCGCAGCTCACAGTTAAAGGAGTGTAGTGTGCAAACTTATCGTTTGCATTTCTCTTATGTCCATCACTTTTCCTCTGAAACTTCCCACTACTACTTCCATTCTCATCCTCATACTTTGCAGCCATTACTGCTTCTGCGTTCATGACCTTTCCAGTTGTTGCTAACAGCTCGGCCATAGACTTGGGAGGGTCTTTAGCAAGCTTCCAAAGTAGTTTTCCCTTTTGATGTCCTCCAATAAAGGCTGTCATGGCTATGCTCTCTTCATAATATTCTACCTCTAATTTTTCCTTGTTGAACCTCGCGATGTAATCTCTAAGGCTTTCGTTCTTCCCTTGCTTTACATAAAACAAGTGAGTCATCTGATTTTGAGGTCTTACCCCAAAACATAAGTTATGAATAAACCGTTCGGCCAAACCTTTAAAATTTTCAACTGAATTTTTAAGTAGAGACGTGAACCAGATATGTGCAGCCCCAGTCAAAGTGCTTGAGAAAGCTCGGCACCTCATCTCATCAGATATTGAATAAATGTTTGCTGCAGATTGATACGTTTTAATATGATGGACTGGGTTAGTACTACCATCGTACTTGGGAGACGCCACCAGAGGTTTAAATTTGGCAGGGTTGGGAAGTTAACAATCCTTGCCACAAATGGTGAGCCCTCTGAGTACCCCCTCTATAATGGGTCTCGGCTTTTTATGAGGTTCCCTATCTTCTCTTCCAACCTCTGAATAAAGTCATTCCATGGTTTAGCAACGTCGTCTTGTTCGAGGTTGTCCCCAGCCACTTCTAAAGGGTGAAGCTACTGCGCAACGTCGGCTGTTGACCTCCTCCTGACCACAGTCTCGGCCATATGGGGGTCGGCCATGATGAGGTCGATGATCACCACCTTCCCTTTATGATTCAGCTATGCTTCTTGACCTGGATAGCCTCTACCTTAGATCATTAACCGGGCCGAGCCCTTTAAAGTTCGATCCTCTACTTAAGCGATAAAAAATTGACCCTCTCTATCGTGCATCACCATCTTGTCTTTCACACTGACCTCGGCTCTGCTGTATAGGACGTAGAGTGTTGTTTGAGACCTCATACGGCTCCCAACAATCTGTCGGGCCATCTTTTGCCTCAATGTCATCGTACCCATCCATAGGGCAAGGGTTCCCTTTCCTCCCCAGGTATAAACACCTAAGGTCAGCAACATCCCTCCTCTGCTGAGGAGTAGGTTGGTCCTTTTGTGGTGCCTGGGGTAGTCCCCTGGCCTCATGTTGCGGCTGAGCAGCCGCCAGAGTAATCATCTCCGGTGAGACCCCATGTGGTGTCATTATATTTTGTCTTAGTTGGGCAAATTGCTCCTGCATCATTTGCTAAGTTGCAGCTAAGGACTTCATGGTTGTTGCCACCTCAGCCATCTCAGACTGGGGTTGTGCCTGGCTGGAACTGGGTCCTCCACCACCAGATGGTGGGGGAGGTGGTGGTAACTTCGATGCCATATTCTTGAGCTTTTGATGAGATGACTATAGAGCTTGGAAACCTTAAGGGACCTCTTTCAATGGCGAAACAGCTTCGCGCGAAAATATTTAATAGCTATTATGATATGTTATATGCCTGTGGAAAATAATATTTCTTTGCAGGATGGTTCAAGGGTCATCCAAATATTTCGTGCATATATTTCTTCATGAAATAAACAAATATCTCTATGAAGGGGAAAATGTAGGGGGAGTCCTCACCCAGGGTTGATTAGTTGAGATGACTTTGTACTTAGTGAAAGACTAATAAGAGAATAAAGGTAGAGACTGCTCGAGGAACCTCCCACAGAGATCAAGGTTATTCGAAGGATCATATTTGTAATAAAAATTATAATGTAATCTTTTATTTACACTTGTAAAAGTTCACTTTGTAATATGGGAAAGGACGTTCAGTACCTCGAGGAATGATGCCTGACAGGTCATGGGAGAGCTTACATGCTCTATCAATCGACCTCCTCTTGGGAACCTTGCAAGCATTTGGTTTGGAGGATTAAGAGCAAGGCAACGTTGGGAAAGCAATAGCCAAACCTTTTGGCACACTTAGGCAAAACTTCATTTAGCATAAACAGTTGCTCGAACCACCATAGTCGATGGGGTACCTCCTCGAGAGACCCGAATCCAAGATGATTGTCTGGAGATAATTCCCATCCAATAAATAGTACACTTAGTGCTCGACCTACTTCCATTCGAGCAACCTCAACTTGGCAAATCATTTTTTTTATTGACGTAACCACACATCTGGTGTTGCTCACTATTCACCCACTCCATGACATCATGGCATCTGATATTTAAAAGCTCGAAGCAGTATCACTCAAGTGGGTTTATCCTTAGGATGGCAGGATCATTGGATGAATTTGTACCTTCCAGTGTGTACTGTCACGTCACATCCCCATTAATGCCACCATGCCTTATAGGAGTTAGACAGTTTCCCACCAAAATACAACATCTCATGAATTTAATACAATATCTTTGACATTAATGAGAAGGTACTTTAGCACTTAATGCTAGTCAATTGCATTTAATCCCAATAAGGTCACTTGAGTGACCTTGCCTTCATATAAATAGATCGACCAAGAAGTTTACCAGGAAGAAAATTCGAACCTAAAATTCTTGATGGATTTTCCTTATACACGAGAGCTTCTGTGAGAACAATTATTGTCTGAAAATTTCCTTTAGTTACATTGGTACCATTATCATTGAGCATTAACTGAGCCATAGGTTCCTGCCTTACCTTTATTATGGGAAGAGTGCTTGATCTTTCTCCCTCCGACCAAGTTGCTTATTGGTTCCATTTATTTATTGTGTTCACGGTGCATTTATAGTGTAAAGACCTTATTTAAAACCAACTTGAGTATTGAATATTATTATTTCTTTCGATCTCATTTATTATCATTATTAAATATAGCCTTGAGCATTAATCATGGTTTTGATAGGGGGCTAAGACTCTCTTGATACTAATAGTATTCTAAGAACCCTCATCTTACATGCTGATAGGGTCATTGAAATCTTGGAAGAAGTTGGTGCTAATGACAACCTGCCAGATAGAAAGTTTATGATCAAAACTGCGTTTGTCGATCACGAAAAGAAAGATTCGATTGCCTTCTTAAGAAGCAATTAGGATGTTTTTACTCGGGAGCTATATGATCTGCTTGGAATTGATCCCCACATAGCCTTCCAACGTCTACATGTTGAATCAACCTTCAAGATAATTACTTAGAAGGAATGTCGAACAACCCCTGAAAAGGCTAAAGCGGTGGAGATCGAAGTTGAGATGCTTCTAGATGCAGGATCTATTAGGAAAGTTCAGTTCCCCAAATGGTTATCCAACCCAATGGTAGTACGAATAAGCAATGGTGGCTGGAGAGTCTGCATTAATTTTATAGACCTCAATAGAGCCTGCCCCAAGGATAGTTTCCCACTGACCAAAATTAATCAATTAGTTAATGCCACGGAAGCTCACGAGAGAATGAGTTTTATGGATGCCTATTCAAGGTACCATAAAATTCCATTGTTCGACCTAGATTAAGACAAAACATCCTTCATAACCCCAATGGGTCTATATTGTTACAAGGTTATGACGTTTGGCCTGAAGAACACATGGGCAACTCACCATAGGCTAATCACGAAGATGTTCAGGTAGCAGATGGGAGACACTATGAAACTATACATCGATGACATGTTAGTCAAGATCAAGAGCAGAAAAGACCACCTCACGGACTTAACCAAAACATTCGAAATCCTTAGGAAGTACCAGATGAAACTTAACGCAAGCAAGTGTCCATTCGGTGTCCACTCAAGTAAATTTTTGGGTTATCTAGTCAGTAAAAGAGGAATTAAGGCCAACCCATACCAGATTGATGCGATTAATAAGGTCCATCCCCTAAGGACGATGTGGAATATTCAAAAGCTTATTAGAATGCTTGTGACACTCAATCTCTTCATCTCGAAGTCGTCAGAACGTTATCGACTATTCTTTTAGTTACTAAAGCAGGATAAGGTCCTCATATGGAATGGAGACTACTCAAGAGCTTTGGAGGAGGTCAAGTCCTACCTCAGCAAACCACCCCTACTGGTGATCCCCAATACTGTAGATCCCATGTACCTCTACCTTGCAGTATTTAACTACGTTTTTAGTTCATCTCTGGTATTTAATGAGGAGGGTAGATAGTACCTTATCTATTACACTAATAAAATTCTCCTGGATGCAGAGCAATGCTACTTGCCCTTGGAAAAGCTAGCCTACGCACTGGTGGTTGCCTCTAGGAAGCTGAAACACTACTTTGAAGCTCACGCAATAACGATGATCACTTCCTTCACCCTAAAAGTTGTCCATCAAAAATATAACCTCTCTGGACAATTTTCAAAGTAGTTGGTCGAACTCAGATGGTTCGATATTCACTTTCAGCTAAGGATAACAATTAAGGGATGAGTGTTGGTCAATTTCATCACCGAATTCACGTGGAATAGGCCAACTGACCAACAGGTAATGGAGCAATCAACAAATGAGGAAGCACAGTCTAAGGACTGGACCATATACGTTAATAGAGCCTCCAATTCCAAGAGGTAGGAGTAGGGATCGTCTTCGTCACACCAGAAGACGATGTCACTAAGAAAGGAATTAGGTTGGGATTTGAATCCTCCAATAACGAAGCCGAATACGAAGCGCTAATAGTTGGCATGCGCAAGGCCTAACTGTTGGGGGAAAATCACCTCAACGTGTTCGGATATTCCAAGTTGATCTCTAAGCAAGTGATCAGAGATTTTAACGCAAAAGACGACAGGATGGCAACTTACCTTGTCATGGTGACAGATCTTATGGTAGGATTTGAAAAAGTTCACATTCAGTAGTTCCCTCTGGGGCATAACAGTCATGATCACGCCTTAGTAGCCCTAAGCTCAGTAGTGGACTCTGATCTCATAAGGATTATTCATGTAGAGTTCCTCGCCCAACTTAGAATTGACCAGATAGTGGTAATTGAGTAGATCCTCCTTATAAAAAGAGCCCATAGTTGGATGGATCCCATTATTTCTTACTTGCATAGGGACACGCTACCCAATAACAAGAAATTTTCTCACCAAATAAGAGTAAAGACATCCCATTTCTACCTTGACCCAGGGGGAATACTCTACAAAAGATCCTTTACAGGACCTCACCTCTAATGCTTCCAGCCGTATGACACCACGTAAATTCTCAACGAGCTTCATAATGGTATTTGTGTGAGTCACATAGGTGGAAGACTGTTGACATTCCGAGCAATCAAAAAAGGCTATTGATGGCCACACATGTAAAGGGATGCAAGTGTATATGTTCAGAAGTAAAAATTCTCCCCCAATGTTCATCAACCAGCTAGCGACCTCAAATCCTTGACCAATCCTTGGACATTTGCACAATAGGGATTGGATATTGTGGGACCATTATCTATCGCACCTGGGAATTGCAAATATCTGTTGGTTGGAACAGACTAATTTACCAAGTGTGTAGAGGTAGAACCACTAGTGAACGTCCATGACGCTGATATGATAAGGTTCATCTGGAAGAGTGTCATAACACGCTTTGGGGTACCAAGAGCTATTATCATCGATAATGGCATGCAGTTTGAAAGCAGTTTCTTTAAATGATTTTGTGATGAGCATGGCATCAAGCATCATTTTAATTATGTAGCGTACCCCCTAGAGCAACGGTTAGGCAGAAGCTTCTAATAAAATGATGCTCGACGTTTTGAAGAAGAGGCTAGAGATAGCAATGGGTGTTTGGGTGGACTAGGTCTCTCATGTCCTTTGGGACTACCATACCACGGCTAAAAGTCCTAGTGAGGAAACACCCTTCACGGTCACCTATGGAATGGAAGTTATTATCCCTCTTAAAGTTGGTCTCCCTAATATGAGAACGAACTTGGTCGACCAAGGGATAAATAATGATGCCTGATGCACTGAACTTGACTTAGTGGACGAACGAAGAGAGTAAGCCATAATCAAGTTGGCTTCATGCCAGCAGTAACTGGCAAATAAGTATAACAAGAGAGTCAATCTGAGGAAATTCCAAGTAAGGGATTATGTCCTAAGGAAAGTCCTCACCAGTGTAGTAAGACCGCCAAATGGCAAACTGGGAAGGACCTTTCAAGGTAATCGGAGACCACCTTCAAGGATCTTATCACTTGGAAACACCATAGAGCATGGAAATACCAAGAGCATGGAATGCAGCTAATCTTGAGAAGTTCTACTTTTAGTCTTCTTAGTCTTTTTCAGCACATCTAGTTTATGCAAATTTTCATTTCAAACACATGTTGCTCTCAAGTCGTTATTCAATAAATAAATGGCCCATTGGCTCTCGCATTTTGCTTTTGCATATTGGTTGTCTTAATTTTATGTCAAGTATATCAATATTATGCACCATTTCCAAACGATAACTCCATTATCTCAATGCTAAATAGAATCACATTTAGTTACAGTAAACTGCTCAGCCTACTTCAATAAAGGAACTCCATCACACATAACATAACTCCTTTAAATTATAATAGATTACTCAACATGTTTCAATCAAGGAATCTCCTCATACCGAGCAGGGTTCATGTTAATTACAATAAGCTATTAAGTTTATTTTAATTACTGGAATCCTCAGGTCTTTGTCATAATAAACACAAAGGACCTCATGAGTTTCTCCAGTAATAATAAAAGCCCTACATGGGATCTTTAGGCAAAAGGCCAACTAAGGTTAGTTACCAACTATGTTGGTTGCAGAAAACCTTATTGGGTGGATAACCTATTAAATAAGTGCATTATTTCCATCATCTCTCCTACGTCTAAGGGAGTGTGACAACACAACCTAAAAGTTAAGGCGGATGGAATGATATTGCTAAGGCATATTGGATTAGAAGAATGCTTAACATTAGTTTCTAGTTCATTTAATCAATAAATGCCCCAAATGATTAACATTAGATACTAACTCATTTAATCGGGAAAAGACCCAAAATGGTTAACAGTATTATTTGGTCAGCAAAAGGCCTAAATGATTGGTAGGAATCAACTCATCATGGTCGGCAAACAAAATACAAGAATGATTATTAACTATATTTAATCGACGCATGCCCAAAATATGATACAGTTAATAAATAGACTTTATTCATTTTGATAAAAGACTGAAGAGTACAATTATACAAGATATTCCAAAAATCATACAAGGACCAGACCAACTAAGGATGGTGAGCTAGGTATTCATCTATGCGTGCTCTCCGACCATCATATGGGTTGGGGTCAAACACCTCTTCATGGTCTTTAAGATAGTGGTTCATCTTTTGGGCAAGATTGTCGTCAATGGGAATCCACTTCTCGTCCTTCGAGAAGGGGGTTAGAGGTACGTTAGGCCGTTTACTTGGTATCTGAACCACATCTATGAATCCTTAGGCGTTTTGAACTTTTTAAGGGCATTCAACCACCCATGTTTGTATGCCATGTCTTCAGCTTCCTTTAGCCTCACAGGCACACCCGTCCTCCCCTCGTCATAACCTACTTTCCAAGCTTCTCGAGGTCCCATCTTGAAGAGATGCCTCAGCCTCTTGACATCCCTCTGAAGGCCAGCTATGATGATATATTTTTGTTGAACATCCTCTTTTATCTCAGCAACCTCCTTCTTCAAGGCATCATTTTCGGCTTAAATCATATCGCTCACCGGGCCCATATCCTTGTTTACTTCCAGCTGGGCCCTCAGGCCGTTTATTTCCTCTTATACAAGGGAGTCGATCTCCTCCATGACTTGGAGGTCATCCTTCAACTTTGCCACCAGCTCACACTGCTCCTTATATATTGCAGTCCTTATTTTTAACTGCTTACAGATCTTCAAGAAGCCCGACGAGTATGCGCACTAACACATGGGCCCAAAACTTTCCCTAAATTTGAGGAAAGAGTGATGTAATCTTCCATAATAATAAGCTACAAACAACAGAACAAATTACAAGCACATAGAACATCAGCAGATCATCAGCATAACATAAAGAGGAATATTGTCAAAAAGTATAATATTTTTCATTAATATTCTAAAGGGGAGAAAAAATCCATTACAACCAAAAAGAAAATGGCATTGGAATGCAAGATCAGGATAAAAAAGATTCCTAAAGCTACATGGCTTCATTCTTTCACCTGCTCAGAGGTTTAAGATTCTTTCCCCTTTCTAGAAGCTTTCTCTGTCTAGTAGGTAGTCGTCCTAACCTCATCTAGCTCCTTTCTAGCTTGGTCGATAAGATGATCCATAGGGGGTTCCTCAACAACAATGAGAGAAGCCCCTAGGGGATAAATCTTATACAAATCAGGCTCTGATGGAACTCCTACAGCTCTAAGGGCTTGATCCCATCCTTTCTTGAAACATAACTTTTTGGCATAGGCATTCTGGAGCTCAGCGTCATCGTAGGCCGCATTCCCATCGTTCAAATAGTTATTCTCCTTCATGATTGGTATCTCTCCCTCCAATTACTGGACCATCTTGACCAGGTCTAGGTTCTCTCTATCCAACCTCTCCTTCTCAGCAAGAACAAGGTCATTGGCCACTTTCATCTCGGCCAAGGCCTCCTCTACCTTCTTCTTATCCCGCTCAAAATTAACCAAAGCATTAACCAAGTCCTTTTGGGACTTGTTCAGGGCTTCGCTCAGCTCTTGATTCTTTTTGGACTGGTCGGCCCGACCATCCAAGAGTGTGGTAAAGTTAGACAAAAACTTCAAGGTAAAAATAAAAAGAGTCAATCTAAGAGGCCAAACAAAGGGGTTTAATAGAAAAGGGAGAATGATTAGCAGAGCAAGTGCCTATACAGATTTGAGGGCCAATTAGTCTGTCCCTAGTCGCGATGAGCGCTCACGATCGGTCGTGAGAACTGCCCCTACAGCAAATTAGGGGCAAGGGACGAGGTGTAGGCTACACTGCCCCCCTAAAAAAATGATAACAACAGAGAGGGAGGATTCAGCTGGGGCCTTTAGAGGCAGTTTCTTCTTCTTCTCCCCTTTTTTTCTCTCTTCCTCCTTCTTTCTCTCTCCCTCTTTTCTCTTATCCTCATCCTTCTTCTTCTTTTTTGCTTCCTTCTTTGTCCCTTTGGTTCTCCAACTAGAACGTCCAACCTTAGGGGAGTCCCCCTCAACCTTCTTCAAGAGATTCCTGTCGGACAACGGGTTTGATCCTCATCGTTCGCAATCATTAATCTCCTTTTAAATGATGCCATTTCTTTTTCTTTTTCTTCTTCCTCATCATTTTTGTCTATCTCAATCGCTCCAAATGGACCAGAGGAATACTCTTTTGGAACTCAAGGATTTTGTTGACCGACCAAAATATAAAGCTAAAAGTTATATTTTTGTATCCTAATAGATAAGCTGTTATACGAGGTGCTCACCGTCGAGCAATCTATCTTGAACCTTCCAAGCCTTGAGGAGATTAACAACTTTAAGCTCTCAGAAAGCAGGTTCTTATTACGAGCTGTAAAACAGAGGAAGAAACACAAATCAAAAGATAAGAAAAGGAAATAACAACTATATAATTCAACAAGAAATAAAAAAATAAAGGCAGTGACCTATGTGATCCTCCCCTGGTCAGGGCTCTAGGGACCTCAGTACCTCATGCCCTCGGGTAAGGGAGGATGTTACCAATTCCTGGCAATAAAACCCTATTCCCAGTACCCTTTATAGAAGTCAGGTATGTTCACAACTAGAACCCTCCACGTAAAACATGCCATGATTAATGCATAACCCGTTTGGGTTAGGAAATTCATTTTGGAGATGCTAAATGCTTTGTTGGTTGATTCTCATATGCTAGCGCATGATGCTTCACATGTTATTTCTTATGGATGATTGCTTGCATGATTATGTTTGACATACACTAGCCTTTGCTTCATGATTTATATTTTGCTAGTGTTATGACATGTGTATCTCTTTGTATTATATTTTTCATTTATTTGAGTCTTATTTGAAAAATTCAAAAAGATTTTTGGTTTATATATTTTTGAGAAAATACAAAATTGGGTCAAAAATATTTTCAGTTTATTTTTTATGTCTTGAGTTTTCATGTTTAATATGACATATTGGTGTGCTTGGACCCCCATCATTTCGTTTATCCACGTGGCTAGGACATTTGGTCATAATTGTTGATGCGTTGAATGATGTTAACCATTGTCTTAATGGGGTTGTTTCGAACTTGATATGCATTTTGATTCGACTTTGTATATATGCCATCATTGCACACATGCACGAGTTTATATGAATGTTTGACTTCTCATGCATATTTAAGTTTGGTGAGACGTTCTTATCTCAATTTTGTCATCTATGCGTAATAATACTTAGGAGGAGGTGTGCATGTAAGAACCGTTTACTCGTAAGGATTTGTTAATTAAAAAAATGATGAGTGAAAACAAGGAAGGGCTACAAAAGGTACAAATATCCTTTACGATTAAGTCACCGTTTATATCGGGTCAAAAAAAGTGACATTGATAAAAGTAGCCAAGACCCATTGATATTAAAAGAGACTAAAAAAGGCGTGTCATTGAAAAAAGGTAGCCAATGCCAACTAGTTAAGATTGATGTGATCATTCAAAAGAAAATCAATATATGATCATTATTATATATGAGGGAGTTTGGTAGGAAACTTAAGCGGGTTTGCACAAAGAATTCTTATGTTGAAAAATCGTATCATGGCGCTATTATTTGTAGAATCGTCAAAATTATGGATTTGTGTACATATTGATTGTTTAGTTCATTAAGCTGACTATATTAATTGTAACATATGGCTAAAACTTAGTTTGATGACATTTAGCTATCAATTAGAGCCTTTTGATCGCTTTGAAGTGTTCATGTTATGATTCATTTGTTGTAGTTCACACCCATTCATTCTATATCCATGTTTGAGCACATTGATAATATATTAGCATGAAACTCATATTATTTTTTACTTACTTTATTTTTTCAGTTTTGAGTTTGTTTTGCTATTGTTTCGTATCTCCAGTACCTATTTTCATGAAAAAATTTCACTGGGAAAAACTTTAACATTTTTGGAACTAGAATATAGAGTTTGATGAAGTCGTTAAAATGAATTCTAGACTTCGTTCGAACGACATGTCCAAGTCGTATGAAGTTTCTTCTCGCGACACGTTTTTTGAGGCATCGATTTTGTCAGATATGGTCGCAAAATAGGTCATTAGATGGATGTATAGAACAACAACAAATTGTTTTAGGTCATTGGATGCACACTTCAAATGACATGCTATGTCGTTCAAACGATATGGCATAGCCATTCAAACCACCTGCCTGGATTTGTGAGCCCCAATTCTAATTTTGTACCTACTTCGTATATGGGATGATATCTTTCTATTTTGGTACTTTTGGGTTTTGTGGCCATCCCGGGCGACATCGGAGGGAGAGAGGGAGATACATCTCCTCTCGGGAATGCTGCACCGCGGTCTCACACCACTCTTAGGAAGGTTGCTTCGGCCGTCGTCAGTGTGGGGGTAAATATGAAGAGATGGAGTCGCCAACCTATTTTGCACAAAACAGGCAAAAGAACATGTTGCCACTTCGAGAGAGCAGCACCAAGGACAAACTGACGCATACGAAACCAATAGTTCGAAGGTTCAGGGGCTAAGTTACGGAATGGGAAGGTGTTAAGAACCCATCCCGCCCTTTCGGTCTCTCAAGAGCTAGTGTTATTATCTTCCTTTATATCCTCGTGAAGTGCGTGTACGCGTTTATATAATGGAGATCGGAACCATTCAACTCATTCCGTGGGCAAGGTAGAGTCAGGTCATCCATAGGAATGTTCACAAAATGATATATATATATATATATATATATATATAGAAAGTATGATTTGGTCCTTTATCATGATATTGATCGTTATTAGGAAACGCTAATATGTGTTAGATGAAACACAAACAAGCCTGATGTATATATAAATACGAAAATGGGAGATTTTAGAAAATTAGAGAATTTGGGAAATGGAGAAAGTTGGAAAATTGGACTCGAGTCTCGAATTTTAATCCGAGAAGCCTATGTAGACTATAAAGGCATCAAAGTCCACGTAGTTCGAATGTACCATGGGGGTGGGGTTTATCCCACAGATCCGAACGAAATTTTATTATATGTGTATATATAGAAAATGTGTTTTTTAGGTTTTGGAAAAAGTGTGATGGATAATTCCGTTTGGAATTTACGGGTGTAACCCTCTTTTATTTGTTTTTGGGATTTTTGTAGAAAATAAAGTATGTGCAATATACTAATAAAAAGTGTAGATATTAATGTGTATGAACTAAAGTAAGAACTAGATGATGAATGTAATGTGTATTATGCAAAAACAAGGAATTTAAAGAGAGAGGGAAGGACTTGAACCTTCTTTAAAGCTTGATCTTTGATCTTGGATGAACTCCTTTGAGTGTTGATGAATGTTGATGAGGAGAGAAGGATATTTTTCCAAATTGGGTACGAAAAGGATGGGAATGTAAGTTTGGATGGAACTTCACATTAGGAACTTCGCTGATTTCGAGGGAATGTTACTGAGATCATTGATGCAGATGAATCTGTTGTGTGTCCTCCCGGAATGAGGTCCTGGCCCCTATTTATAGGGTCAAGGGGGTGCTGATCGGCCTACCCCAGGGGGTGCCTATTGGCATGTGATCCCAGACACAGTGTCGATAGGCAGGGATCTAGACCTACCAATTGGTAGTCCCGTGCAAATTTTCTCAAAAAAATAGTTGTAAAACACGAACCGTTAATTCGTATCATGCACGGGACATACCGTTAGAAAGGTATTTTAAATAACTTCAAAAGTCGATCGTTCTCGGGTCCGGGTGTTTACTTTGGGTCAAATGTGGCTTGGAAGTGCACGTTGGTCTTTTGGACGGGAGATCGTTGAACAGAAACGGATCGTTCGTTCACATGGTAAGTTAGAATCGTGCATGGGATGGACCGTTAAAAATTTTAAGAGATGTAATTCTATATTCCAAAGAGTTTCGATTGATTCAAAAGGTTGACCTTGGTCAAATCGGGGCTCGAAAGCACTCGAGGACCTCTCGGAGTAAAAAGGATCATTCGTTCGTACCATAGGTCAGAATAGCGCATGGGGTGGACCGTTGGGAAGGGTATTCAGGGACCTTTAAAGATTCATTTAGTCTCATTCGAGCTGAAGAGTTGACTTTGGTCAATTGGAGCTCGGGAGAGCCCGGTGGCCTCGGGATCGATTGTCGAAGGAAAACTGATCATTCATCCGAATGATTATGCTTTTTCGTGCATGTGGCGGACCATTGAAAAGGGTTTTCAGTTTCCTTCAAAGACTCAAAGAGATTTTTCTTTGATGGTGAAGTTGATTATGGTCAAATCGGGGCCCGGGTGTGCCCGGTGGCCTCCGAATCGATCTTTGGTAGTAAAATGGTCAGTTCGTCCGAAGCGTTATGCTGATTCGCACATGGGGTAAACCGTTGGAAAGGGTATTCAGTGCCCTTTAAGGATTCAAATAGATTTTTCTCTGACGATAGAGTTGACCGAGGTTAAGCGGGGCGGCCTAGGGGAACCTAGTGGGCTCTAGATCGGTACTCGGAGTGAGACCTAGGATTTATACTGAGATGGGAAGGTGTTAGGGACCTAAGGGGAGACTTATGGGGTCCTAAAATGTGGTGTCTATAGAGCCCCTCGACATATGATCTTGGAACAAGTGATAGCCATCGAATAGACACCACATGATAGAGGTCGATTCTCTGGACCTAAGGGATGAGGATGACCGATTCAGAGGGTTGAGGTTGATGCTGAGGACCTAAGGTGATGTTGGGGTGGCCGATTCTGAGGACCTAAAAGAGGTGATGATTAGGGAGGTGACTAATTCTGCGGGTCGGGGTTAGTTCTGAAGATTAAAGCCAATTCCGCGGGCTTAAGTAGAAGCGAACGATTATGAGGGTCGAAGCCAATTCTGCAAGCTTCAGTAGAATCGACCGATTATGAGGGTCGAAGCCAATGCTGCGGGATTAAGAAGAAGCAACTGATTTTGAGGATCGAAGCCAATTCTGTGGGCTTAAGTAGAAGCGACTGATTCTGAGGGTCGAAACCAATTCTGCGGGCTTAAGTAGAAGCGACCGATTCTGAGGGTCGAAATCAATTTTGAAGGCTTAAATAGAAAAGACCAATTATGCGGGTTGAAACCAATTCTGAGGGATTATTTGAGGTGATCAATTCTGCCGGTCAAAGTCAATTCTGCGGACTTAAGTAGAAGCGACCAAGTCTGAGGGTCGAACCAATTCTGAGGGCTTAAGTAGGGGTGACTAATTTTGTGGGTCAAAACCAATTCTGAGGGCTTAAGTAGAAGCGACCAATTCTGAGGGTCGAAGCCAATTCTAAGGGCTTATTAGGGGGTGACCAATTCCGCGGGTCAAAGTCAATTCTGAGGGCTTAAGTAGAAGAGTCCAATTCTAACAGTCGAAGCCAATTATGAGGGCTTATTTAGGGGTGACCAATTATGCGGGTCAAAGCCAATTCTGAGGGTTTAATTAGAAGCGACCAATTCTGAGGGTCGAAGCCAATTCTAAAGGCTTATTTGGGGTGACCAATTCTACGATTCAAAGCCAATTCTGCGGGCTTGAGTAGAAGCGACCAATTCTGAGGGTCGAAGCCAATTCTGAGGGCTTATTTAGGGGTGACCAATTATGCGGGTCAATGCTAATTCTGAGGGCTTAAGTATAAGTGACTAATTCTGAGGGTCAAAGTCAATTTTGATGGCTTAAGTAGGGGTGACCAATTCTACAGGTCAAATTTAATTCTGAGGGCTTAAGTAGAAGCGACCAATTCTGAGGGTCGAAGCCAATTATTAGGGCTTATTTAAGGGTAACCAATTCTGCGGGTCAAAGCTAATTCTGAGGGCTTAAGTAGAAGTGACCAATTGTGAGGGTTAAAGCCAATTCTAAGGGCTTAAGTATGGGTGACTAATTCTGCGGGTCAAAGCCAGTTCTGAGGGCTTAAGTAGAAGCGACCAATTCTGAGGGCTTATTTAGGGGTGACCAATTCTGCGGATCAAAGCCAATTCTGAGGACTTAAGTTTCCTTTGGGAAATTTGGGGGTTCCATTGGGGATATGTAATTTTTCTCTAGGGATTTGGGGAAGCCTTTGGTTTTAAGTTCCGCTGGGAAGAGGGAATGATCCGAGGATTTTGAGCAGGGGAATTTTTGGAATTTTGGAGCGTCCTCTGGAGACATTACCGGGGAGAATTGTTTTCTAGAATTCTGTTGGAGATGAAGAAAATGTTTTTCTTAGTGAAAAGGTTCCAAAATTAATCTCGTGATTTTAGGGATTTTTCGGGATTTTCTGGTATTTTTTTGGACTTTTTGTACGGAATTTTAAAGGGGGTGTCGACCGGCATAGATGAAGGGGTGCCAAATGGCAGTGGAACTATTTTTTGGGGTGCCTCGAGCAGGTGGAGGGACAGTGCCGATCGGTGGTGGAATGGAGATGATGATGGACATGCCTCTTAGCCTCCTACAAAAAGGGGGAGGGTTCTCCTCATTTTTCATCGTTTTTCGACTTGCCTTCTTCTGCAATTACCTTCTGCAAATCGCCCCGACATTTCGAAGTCAAGAGATGGCGGAGTTTTCAAGCAGCGCTACTCACATAGCATGACTTAATGCCGATGATTGGGCAGGGTTGGAGTGAAGGGCTAGGGTGCCCCTTACACTGTGCAGTGAGAACTCCTTTGACGCATTTGAGCCAGTGGTGGATGATCATATTCTTTTATATGATCCCTCACATCATCATTCTTCTAGGCTGGTGAACCCTTTTGATCGTCTAATGGGGAGTTTGCTTCAGGAGTTAGGGATTCTAATTCTTCCGAATGAAGTTACGAAAAAACCTGAGGGTAAGATCACATTGATGTCATATTATTGATCAATATCTTAGTTAGGGAACATCATTAATCTTACTATACCACCACGTGTTGTGCCTCATTGCGCTCCTTGTTCTTCTCATGTATCTAGTGAACCTGGCATGCATTCGACTATTCATGGAGAGCTGGACATAGCAGTAGCAAATTTCAGGGATCCATAGGTTGGTCCCATATAATTAATTGATTCTATGTAACCCATTCACTATCTTCCAAGTGTTTGGGGGCACATTGGGCAGGGACAGCCTCAAAATTTCTAAAAAAAAATAAAAAATAGAGGATTTGGGGGAAAGTTAAACCCCCTAGACTACGAGCAGGGTGTGAATCCAGTACCCATCTTCTATGTCCCTGAAGTCTCTGGACATAGGGGCATAATCGATCTTCACCCACTCAGGGATACTATAAGTTTTCCTAAACTCCTTTACAGTTTTTTCATTAAGAAGAGTGTTAAACCACCGATTTTAATCTCGCGTAAAATAATAGACTTCCTTTTTATTAAATCGATGCGGAAGCGTAAAAGGTGATGGTTCAATCTTAAAATAAAATTTTAATTTCTTTCTAAATTAAAATTAAACCCAAGTGAAAATTAATCAAACACACACAAATATTAATTTCACTTAAACCAATTAATCCAAGTCCTAGAATTTGCCTAAGTCATATTTATCAATATTACCAAATTAGGCCAAACCAGTTTTAATCAATAGACTTGAATTAAATAAACATTACCCAATATTTAATTATGCACCAAATTAAATTAAGTGTGACAATTAAAACCAGTTTTATCTTGAATTATCCTAAGCATGCATTCTAAGTCATTGAATAAGATACAATAAATCAATCACACTACGCCGCGATGTACGAGGAAAAACCCACAACGGAAAATAACCTCGGACGGCCCTAGCCTCAAATCCACTAAGTATGGAATTTACAATTACAAGACAAAAGACTTACATCACACGACTGGATCTCTCTCAAGCCTCGACGCTCCTTCTTGCAAACACCTCCACTTAGCGAATAACCCCAGAGCTCCACCGCTGTCTCGGAATCCACCGATCGGACTTTATGTGGTCATCGTCACCCGAACTAGGAGCCTTTTTCCAAATGGGTAAATCACGAAAAACCTCTTCTTCTTTGTGGGATTTAGAAGCAAACCCAAACTTCTCTTCTTCAACGGTGTAGAGAAAAATGGTGCCAAAACTCCAAGCAAGATGTATATATATATTAACTTGGATAAACTAAACTATGAGTGTAAACAAAAGTGTATATTGATTTTCCTTTGAAAATTGACACTTTAAACAATGAACTTTTTCTAAAACAATTTTGCTCTCAAACACTCTCTAGAGGTTGGTAGGATATGAAAAAGTTAGATAAGAAAAATGGTTTCCCGCACATAATAAAGTCTGAGAAAAATCAGTTAAGAAACAAGTGGGGAAGTGGGAGAAAACTGCTTAAAACTGCCAAAAAACTGTTCCCGCTAAATCTCGTTCGAACGACATTTCGTTCGAACGACATTCTCGTTCGAACGAGTCTTCTAATGATGTTCCAGTATGAACTCATTAGAAGCTTGTTAGAAATCTCGTTAGAACGACCATCTCGTTTGAACGACATTTCGAACGAAGTTCCAGTATGCCATAATGGAAAGTCGTTGGCAAACTCGTTCGAACGACTTGTGGTTCGAACGATAATCTCGTTTGAACGACATTTCGAACGAACTCACAGAATGTTAATAAAATTCTTTTTAAGCCCAGAAACATTATATACTTTATATATAAGTTTTAATAGAAAACATTCTGAAAACAAAACACAGTTTTAAAAACCTAACTCCCAATATAAACCGTTCCAAGCTCTTATATATATATGTAATGCATTCATACCTTGGGATCATGGAACCACTATTGATGATATAGAAACGAGGCACTTAAACTCGACATTTTGATGAAGCTTTATACACTTGGCCGCTACGTCTTCAACAAACACGTCATAGGCTTGAAAGAGGATCAATATACTCTATCCTATGACTCAAACGTTTTTGTCCGGAATTGAGCCAAAACTACAAAGGACTCAATTGGAAATTTGCGTCCTTGCAAAGAGCTATGAAGAAAAGAGACTTCAAGCAACAGAGAATGCTAATTAAAATGGTTAATTAAAGAATTTAATTAGAGAACTTACAAGCGAGAATGATCTAAGAAAGCTCTGGAAATATGAAGGGATAGGGAGGAAACATCATGACTTTGTGGAGAAGAAACTTTTGAGAAACGATGGTTGTTGAACTTCATTTGAACTTTGTTAAAAAATGATGAGGAACGGTTTCCCAAGAGGATTTTGGCGCTTCAGATCTCTAGTCAGACTAATGCGCCCCTGTGGGTTCAATATCCATGTCACTTCCAACTCTCCCACACAAGCGTACCCTCAATAGTTATCAAATATTACAAGAGTGCCATGCTGGTTTTAAAATAGTTCCAGGCCTTGGCCTTGGACTCACTTAAAAGCTATTGGCCTAACATCTTAACCCAACGATTTCAGGAGAAATTATAGGGGCTTATTTATTCAAACCCGATACTTCACCCGACCAGCCTAATACGCAAAACAAACTACCCGATCCAATTGAGAATGGTTATTTTATATCAGTGTGTTTGACATGTGCTTACATGCATAAAGATAGACTCAAATCGGTTACCAACAATCTGGGAGGGGATATTAAGGGTCACCTATGGGTTATTTATAAGCTGGTTGAGTTACTTGTACAATTTAATCATTCATTTTTACAACTATAAAATGTAAACCTTGACCTGAGGTAAATGGATATAACTTCAGTTATTTGACAGATGCTAATAAGAATACAGTAACCTCTTCATGGACATAGGCAAGTTGCCGAACTACGTATTTTGGGTATTGTGTGTGATCATTTATTTTTCTCATCTTGATATTGATTTCTAGATTCCTTATTGTGATAATTCCTGCACTCACAATTACTATGTGTAAGATTTTCCAAATCTAATTCTTTAAGCGATCCTCGCTAGAGGACCTCGCAAGAGATTATGTAAGATTTTTTCAAGCATATCCAATATTGTTGATCGATTTATGAAAACTTTTGCATATGACCTTTTTAAAAAACTATAATCATTTTAACATTTTCAGTTTTACACCTCCCACTCAATTGAAATGGTTTTAAGAACATGTGATGAACTTCTCTTTAAATTAAAGGCTAATGTCAAACGATCCATACAAAACATATTTTTATCAAAGAAAAGTTCACCCCAAAAGATTTATCAAACCAATCCATTATTTAAAACTTATTTGAAATTTTTTACACATTCTTGTTCAAGTGACTCTAGTTAAGACCACCTTAAAAATGGATCCTAAATTATGAATTGATTTGCGAAATCTTTCGAATTTTTATTTTTTTGAAAAAAAACTATGTTGGTACCGAATCAATTTGTATTTTTATAAATAGATAGATAAATGGATAAATAGATAGATAGGATAAATGGATAGATGGATAAATAGATGGATATATTGATGAATAGATAGATGGACACACGTTGCATGAGCGTAAAAGAATACTTTTTGGAGACTCACATTGTGAAAGAGAATATAGTTAAGGTGTGTTAAAAATATATTTAATATTATAAAACGATATTTTGATGTTGGATAATGTGCTTGAATATCTTAATATTATTTTTAAATAAATAAAAATTAATATTAAACAAATATATAAAAATACATAGAAAATAACGTAAAATAACCCTAAAACATTCCAGATGAACTCATCAAATATATTAGAAAATCTTAATATGTAACATTAAATATTTTATACAATATATGTCACGTTATAAATTTATACAAAACATACTTAACAAACCTAATAAGCACAATATCGATGTTTATAGCTGGAAAATTGTAAGTATAAATATAGTGCATTGCTAATGTGTGAAGAAGACATACAAATTAAGAAACATACTAAAACATTTAAAATCATCACACCCTAAAAATTCAGAGAAGAAAAGAATTTTCATTAAAACCTTCCTTCAAATAGCTGCAATATTTATTCAACTTGATAATACCTCTGTAAACCCCTCAATTCAAATACATGACTATCAAAAATAAAAAAATATTTGAGAGATAATAAAATACACTAACACACTCAATATTTGAGAGATAAGTCTCAATATGAGAAAATGGTTTTTTTTACTACTTGCACAATATTTTAAACTTTTTGACTTCATTTCAAATGCCAATATTACATGAGTATTTATAAGATCTCTAAAATGTATCTATTACAGTTAATGTAGACATACTCCATTTAGACTTCTATACATGAACCTCTTAATACATGAACCAACTAAATGCATATATTAATCAAATACATACGTGTCTATATTAATTTAGACAATATAAAATTAATAAATAATTTAATGAAATATTGAAGCTATATTGTAACCAGGGGTGCACACGGTTCGATTTGGGTCGATTTTGAGACTAATCTGAGAACCGAACCGAGATGGGTCGGTTCCAAATTTTTGGAACCAAAATCGAACCGACTGTTATGCAGAATCGAACCAAACCGAACCAACGGTTCCCAGATCGGATCGGATCGGATCGATTTTCGGTTCCAAAGTCGTATTTCAAACTTAGTGAAATCTTAAGATTAATGTATTTCATAAATAATTTTTTAAGGTCAAAATTAATTTTGATCATCAATAACATAAGTCAGAAACTCAAGTAATCACAAAAATATAAATTACAAGTGTTAAATATATAAAATAAATTTATATGTAATTATAAATCGGTTCGGTCTTGGATTGGTTCGGTTCAGATCGATTTTCAGGTCGGATTGTTTTTTTTTCCTGAAATCGAGAACATAACCGAAGTTTCGATTTTATTTTTTTAGAACCAGAACTGAACTATAGAACAAAAAAGTCGATCCAATGCAATTGATTTGATTTATTGAATTTTTGACTTCGTTGTGTGCCCTAATTGTAACTAGAACTTTAGAAATAGAGTATAATTAAGGTTTGTGTAATAACTCGAAAGCTATTATAATATGTTTGTTGGAGATCGTCTTGTAATTATGCGGTCAAAGAGCAATAATTATCGAGGCCAAGTTTGTCGGGCCGGAGCTTAATAAACAACCAGTAGGCTCCTTTTTTAAGGTTTTGGGCCGCAGGGCTTTGTGGTTTGTCCAACCTCCCCTATTTATGCAAATATTGGCGACAAACATAAATAAAGTTGGTTCCAATCTCTTTTCTGTATTCGCAAGGAGAGTGGGGTTTGTTAGGGTTGGGAAATGGCGGAAGATAACAACAGATCGAGAGGGGTGGTGATTCGGTTCAACGACCAGAAGGGTTACGGCTTCATCAAACCCGACGATGAAGGTGAAGATCTGTTCGTTCATCAGTCTGAAATCAAATCGGACGGCTATCGAACGCTGCAGACTGGGCAAGTTGTTGAGTTTTTGGTTGCCTTGGAGGGGGATAAGACAAAGGCAATCGATGTAACTGGTGTTAACGGTGTTCCTGTTGATAATGTCAAGAGAGAAGGAAGAGGCGGCCGTGGTGGTTTTGGATTTGGTAGCCGCGGAGGGAGAAATGGTAATGGGTATCGCGGTGGCGGTGGAGGAGGAGGGGAGTGTTATAATTGTGGTGGGTTTGGTCACATGGCCAGAGACTGTGAACGCCAGGGGAATACCGGTGGTGGAGGTGGAGGTGGAGGTGGAGGGGAATGTTATAATTGTGGTGGGTATGGGCATATGGCCAGGGACTGTGACCGTGACCGCCTAAATGGTGGTGGAGGTGGAGGTGGAGGTGGAGGTGGTGGTGGTGGGGCGTGTTTTAACTGTGGTGGAGTGGGACATCTCGCGAGAGACTGTTCGTCTCGAGGTGGCGGTGGTGGTAGAGGTGGAGGTGGCGGTGGAGGTGGAGGTTGTTATAACTGTGGGGAGCATGGACACATAGCAAGAGAGTGTCCCAGTGGGACTGGCGAGAGGTTTGTGGTGGGGGGCGGCCGTGGTGGTGGTGGTGGCGGCGGTGGTAGTGGAGGGTGCTATAACTGTGGGGAGCAGGGGCATTTTGCGAGGGAGTGCCCTAACAACGCAAAGATTAATTGAAAAAGAGTAAATTCTCTTTCTATTATATCCTTATCTCTATTTGTTGTTCTCTATTCAGATTTTACTACCTTTTGGGTCGGTTATATATAGGATTTTGAGAGTTCTCTAGTTTTGTGTGGCGAATCCACTGCTTGCCCCAAGGAAAATTTTACCATGTGGTATACATATATACATGATGATGGTGGTTGGATGAATCGATTAGGGTTTCATTTGAGTGAACTTGACATAATTTTAGGTTTTCTTGAGTGTTCATAATGTGACATCATGGTTTACTTCTGCTTGAATTTCATATATGTGACAAGTGCTCTCTTTCTTATTATGTCTTTTTTTTTTATATATTTTGAATATTCAGTCGTGTAGATATGAATGGCCTCCCCAAAAGATTTCATTATAGACATATACTATACCCCTGCTAATTCATGATGGCATTTATGGTGGTTTGTAATTTTTCTATTCTTATAGTTTTCAATCAGTACCAATTTTGGAATCCCTATCTCTTTCCCTGTGGCCATAGTTCAACCAAATTTGTTCAAATCCATTCTTGTCATTTTAGTTGCCAAATGTTGAATCAATAATTATATGATTGCTTGGCATGGCTTACGAAATTAGGAAAATGGGACTCTAAATAATGCAACCTTTGAGCCACATTTTGAAAAGACAGATATAGATAGAGCAACCCCCCAATAAAATGCGGACCCCTGAAGGGAATGTGAAGCTTTCATTGGAGGGGAGTCTCCATGAGGTCATGCTTGTGAGAGAGAGAGAGAGAGAGAGAGAGAGGGTGTAATGAGTTATATAAATGGGAATATATAGAAATCAAGGCCGTCAATAAGATTTACGAATCTTGATGGGAATAGTTAAGGATGAATACATCGTCAAAAATATTTATTCTGATGGGAATAGTTCAATATGTGTCTCATTTAATAGAAACGATATGTATATGATCCAAGAATTCAAATTATTGGTAACATGTCCGATATGTATAAGTTGTATTGTTGACTAATGTGGTTATTTAAGTACTTTTAAATTAATTTATCCCTCGATGTTTTAGTTTTGCTACGTCTCTTGAAGTAATTAAGTTGTTTACATTGTGGATACGATATGGAAATCTTACGTGGCATATGATGTGGATACTGCGTCAGTTTAGGGCATACATATTTTAAACCCTAAATTAAGATTTTAAATTGTTTAAAAGATACTTCGTCCTTAACTCTGTTAGCAAGAAGCTACGGAAAGCTTGCATGGCTATCATGTGGATGCCGAGTAAGTTTTGTGTAAACACATTTTATACACTGAAGGTTAGGGTGAATTTCAATGCCTTTCTTGATGTTTCATAGTTCAATCATTCTCTATCACTTCCAAAAGAAACCACCTTCACTATCAGAAAACCCCCATTGCCACCCTCTAACCTTTCCTCACTCTCACAAGTAAACCTCCCATACACCTGCATCGTACCATAGTCATCACAGGGGACACATGCAAACATATAAATTATCACAACTTCGCAGATTTTTGTGGTTAGGAACAAAATTTAACACGCCTTCAATAGGCTTTGGAAGGGAAAGAACGTCGAATCTTATGTATATATGGGGGAAATGAGATAATAAAAAAATAGTATTATATTATTAGCAACCATGATCGGGATATAGTATTGTAATAGGGGAGTAGGCTAGTAATGAGAGACAGTTTCTGTTTCATATTTTTATAGGGTTCAATTTAAAGTTTTATGTTTTGAGGTTCATTTATCATATAATTTGAAAATTTAAGGTTGTTTTGATTGGTTGTCTTCAAAGAGTGTTGAATAATATAATATATGATGTGTTATATATAATGTAAAATAGATATAAAGGGAAGATTTAATTTGGGAATTGGAAGAAAATGTCTTCAAAGAGTGTTATACAATACAATAATATAGTCATGCTAGCAATGCAACCTTAAATATATGTTGCAACGTCGACTTGAAACCACACCGAATTGTCCCAATTCCTTGTGCATGCTTGTACCACGTGGTTTTCCTTCAGATAACTTCAACATCATCGATTTACTTGTATTAGGATACATTGTTGTTCACTCTATCAGGAATTTGGAGTTGACAAGTTGCCGATAGGGTTTTTTCTTTCTTTGAAGCTTTTGTTTTTCAAATTTTGTGTTGCCTTTAGGGTGTGTTTGATAACACTAAGGGTCCGTTTGATAGCACAAAATTTTCAAGGCAAATTTCCAAAAGTTGGAAAATTCAGCTTTTAGGCTGTTTGATAGCCTTAATTTGCCCTGGAATTTGTTTTCTATGTACAACACCCCTTAAGCACAATTTGCCACCCTAAGGTGGAATTCAATTCTTTGGGGGGGGGGGGGGGGGGGTCAGGTTTTTGTTTGCCACCTTTGGGTGGCAAATCACTTGAAACCAATTTTTTTTATAACTCTATATATTTCATAAATATATAAATATATATCGTTAATAAATATATAAATATATATATTTCGTATATTTTAATATATATTCGTATATTTTATATATTTTAGCACATATATGTATATTGCGTATATTTCGTATATTTATGTATATTTCATATATTTATATATTTCGTACATTTATATAATTTATATAATTCATATATTTTAATATATATTTATATTTCGTAAATTTTGTATATTTCATATATTCCTTATATTTAATATATATTATTTACAAAATATATACATATATATTATGTATATGTATATTATATTGTGTATATATACATATATATAATATACGTATACAATATAATATGTGTATATATACATATATATATAATATACGTATACAATATAATATGTCTGTATATATACATATATATAATATACAATATGAATATATATACAGAATAATGTATAATATACATATACAATATAATATACACATATATAATATACATATACAATATGAATATATATACAGAATAATGTATATATACACATATATAATATACATAATATATGTATATATTCTGTAAATAATATATATTTAGTATATATATAATTTACATATATACAGAATATAATATTATGTATATATTCTGTAAAGAATATATATTTAGTATATTCAGTATATAATATAATATATATTCATATATTTCGTAAATAATATATTATATTTTCATAGATTTTGTACATTTAATAATATAAAAATTTATTATATTTAATAATATAATAGATTTTTATATTATTAAATGTACAAAATTCATGAAAATATATATATTGTATATGTGTATATTATATATATGTATATATACAGACATATATATACATATACAGACATATTATATTGTATACGTATATTATATAATGTATAATATACATATACAATATAATATACACATATATAATATACATATACAATATGAATATATATACAGAATAATGTATATATACACATATATAATGTACATAATATATATGTATATTCATAAATACACATATATAATATATACAATACATAATATATATGTATATATTCTGTAAATAATATATATTTAGTATATATATAATTTACATATATACAGAATATAATATTATGTATATATTCTGTAAATAATATATATTTAGTATATTCAGTATATAATATAATATATATTCATATATTCTGTAAATAATATATTATATTTTCATAGATTTTGTACATTTAATAATATAAAAATCTATTATATTTAATAATATAATAGATTTTTATATTATTAAATGTACAAAATCCATGAAAATATAATATTTTATTTACGAAATATATTCATATATTAAATATATTATTAAATTATTATATTATTTGCGGAATATGTATATTTCGTAAATTATTATTAATTTCTGGAAAAATATACAAAATATATGAATATTCCGAAAATTAATAATAATTTACAGAATGTATATATTCCGCAAATTATATTAATTTTCGGAATATATATATTCCGCAAATAATATAATATATATTCATATATTTTGTATATATGGAATATATATATTCCGCAAATAATATAATATATATTCATATATTTTGTATATTTAATAATATATATTTATAATATATATATATTTCGTAAACAAATTTTCCACTTTTATATCTATTTTCCAGCCTTTGCGTTTGATAGAAAATATGGAAAATTGATGATTTTCCAACTTGTATCAAACAGACACAAGTTGGAAAATATTCATTTGCCTTGGAATTGTTTGCCCTGGAATCAAATGTCCTGGAATCATTTGCATTTTCCCAGTTTTCTATCAAACGGACCCTAAGGTGTGTTTGATAAAGAAGATGGAAAATAAGCAAATCAATTTCCATGGAATGGGAAACTTGAAAATATTTTTCATGGAAAAAATTTGTTGGTGTTATTTGATTGCAATTATTTTCCAGGTGAAAAATATTTTATTTTCCGTCTTTTATGTGTTTGATTCCTAGTATTTTCATGGAACAAAAATACATGTGGTCTAGAATCATCTTTTATGTGTTTGTACATTATATTTGACCCAATAATTAAAACACTCGGAAAAAAAAAAAAACAGAAAATGCAAAAAAAACAAAAAATTAATTAAAGAATCTAGAAAATGAATAAAAATAAAAAAATAAATAAACACCCAATTTTTTTTTAAAAAACCCCAAAATGAAAAAAAAACAACAGAAAATTCAATAAAAAAAAAATATAAAAGTTATAAATTAAAACACGCAGATAATATTTAAAAATAACAAATAAGTAAAAAATTAGAAAATAAATATAAAAACAAAAAATTAATCAAAATAACCAGAAAGTTTAAAAAAAATACAAAAAATGAATAAAAACCCAACAAATAAATATTAACCCTAGAATGAATTTAAAAAAAAAGCATAAAAAAAATTAATAAAATCCAAACGCCCCCGCCCCCACCCAATTTTTTCGCCCCCCGTCGCCAGATATGTTCTTATTTTTTTAATTCTCTTTTTTTTTTCTTCTAATATTTGTTTTTTATTAGCTTTCTTCGGTTTTTATTCATTTCATTTTTTTAATTTTTTAGCATTTTTATTTTCTTAATTAATAATTTTTTGACTTTTTAATAAAGTTCGGAGTGTTTTTTAAAATTAGTTATGGGGTTAATATTTATTTTTTGTATTTTTGGGTTTTTATCAATTTTTTTTTTAATTCTTTTGATCTTTTTTAATTCTTTTGATCTTTTTTTCTTAATTAATAAATTTTTTGATTTTTTCAAAATTAATTATGGGGTTAGTATTTATTTTCTATTTTTTATTCATTTTTTCATTGTTTTTTGGTTTTTATTTATTTCCATTTTTTTTTAATTTTTTAAGTTTTTTTTAAGAAATTCCTGTTATTTTTTTCTTAATGAAAAAATGAAAAAATGAAAACCCAAAAAACACTGAAAAAATTCCTGTTATTTCTGGGTGTTTTTTAAAATTAATTATGGGGTTAATATTTATTTTTTATTCATATTCTTTATTTTTTCATTATTTTTTTTATATATTTGTTTTCTTAATTAATAAATTTTTGACTTTTTAATAAGTTTTTGGTGTTCTGTTGAATTAATTCTGGGGTTAGTATTTATTTTCGATTTTTATATTCATTTTTTAGGCCCCAATGAGGGGGACCAGGTCAAGCAGAGAAGGGTCCGACTAGTCTATGCTCCAGCAATTTAGGCAGAATTCTGCTTGGCGATAATGCAAGCAGGGTGAATTCTCATCGAGGGCGCTCTCCTTGGCCTTCATGGATGTATGGCACCTGCTTCTGTCTGCCTCTGATTGTCCTGCTGAGCTGCGATTGTTGTTGTTGCCGGGGGCGCCTTTCAATTCCACAAGTGTGGGGACCAAAACATTCACTTCATTGTTATCTATTTTTTTCATTATTTTTGGTTTTATTTATTTCTATTTTTTTTGAGCATTTTTTTTGTAGGGATATATACCAAATAGCCCCTTGAACATTTGTTAATACTCATTTAGTCCAAGTTTTTTTATTTTGCTTCAATAAGTCCTTTGTCACATATTTTGAAAAGGGAGTGTTGCTGTCGTGAACCTTTAAAAATAAGAGAATATTGAGTGCTTGAGGAACTAAATGGGTTAAACTAAAGATACATGTCCTTTAAAAAAATATATATATTTATAGTAGGGACTATTCAATAATTGACCTTTTTTTATATTTTTGTTTTATTTGTTTTCTTAATTAATAAATTTCTGGGTGTTTTCTAAAATTAATTATGGGGTTAATATTTATTTTTTGTTTTTTATTCATTTTTTGTATTATTTCATTATTTTTGGTTTTTAAAATTTCTGTATGTTTTTTAAATTAATTATAGGGTTCATATTTATTTTCTATTTTTTATTCACTTTCTTTATTTTTTTCATTATTTTTTGGTTTTTATTCATTTTCTTGATTTTTTTATCCTTTTTTTTTGCGTGGGAGTTCTTTTCCCGTAAAATTGAATAACAAGGTGGGAGGGAGGGTTTTTTAATCCAAACTTTTTGTGAAAAAAGTGGGGTTACGTGACTTGTTTTAAAGAAATCAATTCCATAGAAAATTTTGTTTATCAAACATTCAAAAGATGGAAAAGTACTCCATATATTGTATTTTTCATGAAAAATTAGTAATCAAACACACCCTAAGACAAATCGTAGAAATAGTATACACAAAAATAATGCTATTGTAGATACAAAATTGAGTAACATTTAAAAATAGACTTAATCCCCATTTTTTAATATAATATTTGACTTAACTCCTAGTTTGTTAATCTCTTTGATATACCCCTCCCTTCACGAGGGGGTATCTCAAAATATTGAATAAAAATAGGAGTTATGCATATGGATTTATTTGACTCTATAATGTCAAATTAGACTTAATCCTATATGTTGGGGGCAAAGTCAAAGGATTATGGAAATAAGAAGGGGGGGGGGGGGGTGAAAGTCAAATTAGGTATTAATATTTGGGGTTAAGTCAAAATGACCCTTAAAAATATTACAAAAAAAATGTGAAAATGAAGATGGAATGTTAGAGGAGGTTATGTGACGGTTTTGGGTAGTTATTGGACTTAATGCAATTTAAGAAATACACGAGTTGGGAGGGCGCCGAGTCTTTTGAATTGGGAGTAAGGCCTAAATTTCTATATTTTATTGCCTGTGTAGTATAATGTATTTTGCAAATTTTTTTATTTCACTTGGTCCACTTTTAAGGCGTCTAGGCAAGGTGCCTACCTTGCACTTCTAAGGCATGTCTTTTAGAACATTGGATTTAGTTGTATTCAATTTCATATATTTTTGTTGTAGCTATTGATACTATGTGGTGGTAAAATATTTTAGTTTTTTTTACTTGACCCCTTGTGATAATAACATATTAGACTTAACCCCATAATGTTCATAAATTAGACATTACTCTCTATATTCTAATATCGTTATTCTTCTGTTAAAAAATCGCACTAATTTATAATTTGACTTGTCCTTTTATTTTTTTGGACAAATATACCCTATTTTCCATCTTCTCCAAATCCAACAAGTCGTAACCCTAATTTCAAAAATCCATTTTCTTTGTATCTTTCCCATTCAACAACTCCTAATCCCACGTCATTTTCTTTGTCACCTGACTAGGTAACAAGCACATTAATGGTCTTAGGTACCCCTGAGATTGGAAGTAGATCATTCATTTATATCTTCGTACTTTCTGATAATAATTTTGTCTTCCAATTCCACCTGCAAATCATCCACATCTTCTTGAGGAGTATTTTGAGCATCATCATCATAATCGGTGGTGCGAACCATCCACTTGAAAGTGGAGTGGTCATGGGAGAAAAAGTCGAGAAAGGCGGCGTAGCGACAAATGTGGAAATTAAGGCATGACAGAAAGAGTAGAGAGAGGCGGCGTAGTGGCAGATGTGGAAATCAAGGTGAGAGAATTTCGTATGGTGACGGAGGTGGTTATTGAGGAAGGTGAGGAGGTCGTGTGGGGGGCAAAGGAGGGTTTTAAGGTGAGTTTGGAGGAAATGGCCCCCTTGGGTTTGGGTAGCAGCTCTACTGAGCAAAATAATTTAGAGCGAAAGCTCTTCACTCGCTAAAATGTTTTGAGCCCAAGGTTTATAATAATAATAATAATAATAATAATAATAATAATAATAATAACAATAACGCTAACCAGTTTAGCATGGGAAATGGGCCACAACTTTCACCACTCTAAATTATTTTGAGCCTAAGAGATATATAGTGTCCCATCGTGAATACCACATTCTTTCCAACAATGAAAACACCCAAATTTACATTTTTTAACACAATCCCATTGTGGGTGGGCTCAGTAACATTATGCCCCACGAATTCCCGCTACATCCACATGTGCACACATGTATATGTTTATGGCATAATTATGGGTTAATCATATTTATTTGGTCAAAGGTGCCTAAAATCCTATTGACTTTTTATGATGTATCAAGTCATTTAAAAAAAAAAGCACACATGCTTAGACGTTGGGAGGAGCATCTCCCTTCCACTCTCATTGTCTATCTCTCGCTCTCTTTCTTTTTCTTACATTTATTGGTCCGCGCTAGCGACACCATCCCAGAGTTGGAGAAGAAGGGGAACACCGAAAATATTGGTGTTTTTACAAAAATAGACAATTTTTTTATTTTTTATTTTTTTCATTAAACATATCGAATATATGCCTTGTTTGATAAATCTTGATGAGTTGATTAAAATATATAAATTGTGTAAATTTTGGATTGAAGATGTGAAGTTATGGACTTTTAAAGATTGAATGATTTTTTTTACGAAAATCGAGATAGGTCCGAAAATGCATTGGGTGGGTTATTTGAAATAAGCAACCCTTAAACATTAATTTTTTTTCCTATTTTATTTGTTAGTAACAACACCCAAACAGTGAATTTATCCATTTCAATTTTTTAAGGAGATTTCAAAAATACAAATTTTACGAAAAAATGGATATGTAAATATGAAGTTATGGATTTTTAAACTTTGAAAATATTAAAAATTGGTTTAGACGGACAATATTAAATTTGGATGGCTATTTAGTTATTCTAATATGTTGAGGTGGATATAAGTGACTCGTGGCTTAATTATATTTAGAATGACTTTGTAGGATAAAAATACATAATTATGATATTTCATTAGGGCTTATTTTATAGTAAAGTGGGAAAATCTAATTTTTTCATAAATAAAATTTGGCTAGCAAAGATTTTGGGGCAAATTTTTCTTAGCCAGTTTTGTCTATTTGATAAAAGTTGAAAAATACTCGTTTTTCAACTTTTTAATTATTAAACACCAAAGATGGAAAATATAGTTAATTGTTGGAAATTTATAGTTCTATACTTTTGGTTTACATTTAATTTGTGAATATATATATATATATATATGAAATTTTATTATTTCGGAATATAATTATTTAATATCTGTAAAATAGTTATTTTTAGAAAATCTTTTTATTTTTGGAAAACAATATAGTTTCTGGAACGTTAATATTATTAGAATGTAAATTAGTAACTTTGTGGAACGTTGATAATTAGTGTAATGTTAATATTAATAATAACATTAATATTTTAGTGGAACCTTAATATTAAGGGGCAGTTACATACCACCCCATGTTATAAGAAAAATATGGATATAGATCGTCTAAATTTGTAATTCAATATTGGCGCTCCTTAACCAACCGCGTGTCTAATAACTTAGCTAAAAAAAAGCTTATCATAACCGGAAATCTCTCAAATGTGATCAAGCTTTATCAACTTTCATGGCGGACTGTTGATATGAATAAATAGATACCCACATATACCATTGGTATTCAAATAAAACCCACTTAATAGATTCCCATGCATTCAAATACAGAGTAATGATCTAATATCGTAAAATCAGAATAAAAAAATTACTTTCAAGATGGGAAGTTGATATAGATAAAAAGATACCAACAATATAAATAGATACTCATTAGTAATCAAATATCCATATATTAGGAATAACCAAATATGGTAAAATTGGAACAAAGATCGTGGATATTAAAATAATGAATAACTTATTTCTGAAATATTCAGAGACCCCGACAGGGACGAAATTTATGGGATATAACTGGCTAAGGGCTGGTATGTACAATAAATATTTACGTAGGTTCATTTATATTGAAATTAATTATCAGGTCCCCTTATTGTTATCTATAATATTAATATTAACATTTAACATTTTTTTATTAATGAGTTATTAAAAAATCTGGAAAATAGTTTTTATTAATTAGTGGAGCGTTAAATAGAAAATAATCAACGTTTCAAAATGTAATGTCAAATAATTTTTCAAAAAGCGTGTCATTGGAATTTGTTATACCTAAAATATGTCAACCAATGGACATAAGACACGTGACACAAAGGCTCACACAAACATAGGAAATATATACGAAGTGTTGACAAAGGTCTCAGCCTACGCTCAAGGCTATGAACTGGTGCAAAGATAGGTCGCAGATTATACTCCATTTGCCTCCTTATGCGCTCAAGACTACGACCTGGTGCACAGACGTGTCACGGTTTCTATGAAAAGACTGCATCAGGGGGCCACGACTACGCCTTTGATAGGCTGCGGCACCCCAGCCTCAGCACATCCCTAGATGTATAGGCCGCGAACCCTGACACATCATTAATGACCTACCAACTGTCCACCTTCTAGAAAGATTCCATCTCGACAATACTTATCCACAAGGCACGTGCACTGTGCACGTGATGCCCTCACCAATCGCTATAAATATAGGTCCTCACCTCCTCACCAAGGGGAATATTTTAGGCAGCAAAGCTCTGCCAAATTCTCTACTACTTCTATCTACACTGGAGTCCACACTTCGATCACCTGCTCCGGCACTTGAACCACTACCAGTCGCAGCCTCCCTCAACTTACGCTACAGAGTTTGCAGCCTCTTCTGCACATGACTCGTATGTTATGCATTTAGCGTACTTTTCTCCTCTTGTATGCCGCTAAGGCCCCCAAACTTGTACTATTATATGAATCTAATGAGAATAAGAAACCAAAGTGGACGTAAGCTCATTTTCATGGCTGAATTACTCTAAATCACGTGTTATCTCTCTTTTACTCTAGTTCTATAGTTTGACTATTGTGTATAACTTAAACGGTATGATTTACTTTGGTAAATCATTTGTAGACAACAACGGTTTGGTGTCGTCTGTGAGAAACGAGGTGTTCTACCGAGTTTATCATAAACCGGGTCCATTATGCCTTATTTCATCCATAAGGATCTCTGGATCTGCATCTTATGGGTGAGATCTGGGTGGTTAGACCTATATTTATGTAATACCCCGTGATTTTAATGACTTTTAAAATGGGTTATATTTTAAATTAATGGATTAATTGGATTTTATTATAAATTAATTCATTTGGGTTTTATCCGAATTGTGGATATTAAAATGGATGATTCTGAATATTACTTAAAGATATTTAGGTAATATATGAATATGATGTCATTATTATGACGGTGTGATATAATTTCGGTAATTTGGATTTTTTAGTCAGACGCGGTATGGGACGTGTCGGGACTAATTTATTAAATTAAAAAGGAAATTTATTTTCTATCGACCTTATAGTCTATTTGGATGTTAATTTTGAGTCTCGGGTCATTTGGAAATGAAAAGGCAACCCAAAAGGGCATTTTGGTTATTTTTACAAGGGGGATGAATAGTGATTTCGGGTTTTGTCTTATTATAAGTATTTGGAGATTAGTGTATGTAGGTTCATTTCATCTCTTCTACACAAAATTGAAAAGTCATCTTCTTAGAGAGAGTGGAAGGTTGCTTGGAAAGAAAAAGAAGTTTGCTTGGGAAGGAGGAGAACCAAAGGTCAAAGGTCACCACCACCATCACCACCTGTGTTATTCAACTCCAAAGGGTCAGATCTTCATTAGAGGCAAGTGTTTGATATTTGCAATTTAAGTTCGTATATTGTCCATGTTAGGATAGTTATAAAAAGAGATGATTTTCATGCTTGGAAGATGAAAGGATATAGTTGTTAATGGATTTTTGGAATCTAAAAATATATAGGAATTAAACTCATGTTGTAGGTAGTTAGTAATCCAATAAATATTCATCAATCTGTGGAAGAAATTCTGAAAATAATTTAGTGTTCTTGAAGATAATATGTTGATAATTTTCTGAAAAAAGAGGCAAAAACGAGTGGAATGAGAAGAGCCAATTTGGAATGTTTAGATCTTCTTTTTGAGTGCATTTGGATGAGATTTAAGAAAAACTCAAAACACATACATGACTCAATTTTTCGTGTAGAATCCAAATCTGAAGTCGGATTGATGATTTGAATTATTTTTGGATCTGATTTTTCTGAGTATTTAAAATATGAGAATTCATGATGTTGTTTCTTTTTAATGTTGGTTCTTATCCCAAAACTTTTGTAGATCTTCGGTGATTATTAATTGGATATTATGGGACTTAGAGAAGATCAGTAAGCCCTAGTTAAGATTTGAATTAATTTGATTGGGATTTAATTGATTAGAATTATGATAATTAAAGTTAAAGAGATTTCGGTTGCTAGATTCATGTGTTGGATTCTAATCTGTTTGTATGAGGATTAAGGATAGTTCAAGTAGGGGACATTTAATATAACACCTGGGTAGCCTTAGGGTTACAATTTAAACATCAAGGACTGAGTTTAAGCTCATTATTGATTTCGCAATGGCTGAGTGTAGTACAAGAGCGTAGTGGTATCGTTCCTGGATAGAGATGGGAGTTTAGAACACATTTGGTTGAAAGAGGGGATGAGGTTATTCCGATCGCATATTTGAAGTTGACGAACCTCCTCGATCGAAAAAGTTAAGTAGTAGTGTATTGGAGGGGTTCCTTGTTTGGATTTCGCTTTGCGAGACGCTCCGCGCATGAACCTTAACGACGTCGGGAGTGGAGAGATGTTATAAGATGCGAGGATAATTAAATTATGAAGTAAAGATATGATATTTTAATACGTGGAATTTAAAAGAGATATAATGCTACGTATGGGAATTATCTTAGGGTAGTGATATTACCTTATTGATATTATATTATAGGTATGATAATACCTATTTATTTGATTGATGATTTATGTGTATGACATACCTAGCTTACTTGCTATCGATGGGAGGTTTGCGCGCGAGGGCAGTCATATTCTGATGAATCCATGGGATCTTTGATTTGTCGCTCGAGAACATAGGTCTATGAAAGACTTATTGGGGAGTTAATAAGTCCGCTGACTATGGGTACGTAGGTATGTGCGTGACCCATGGGTATGAGAACTATGTTCGCCTCCAATGATTGTGTTGTTGTTTGTGGTTCGAGAAATCCTTACCGAACCTTTTGGCCCCTTTTCGGCGACCAACGATATTGGGACATGATAGCAGAGTAATGCATTTCACCGCAGCTGTGACTCGGGGTGCCGTATTATATATGAATATATATATATATATATAGTGGATTAAATGAATGAATGGATATTTATTATGGTTAAATATATCTACAGTGATAATTGTAGATAACGGTGAATAGAGAAAGATAATGGAATTAAGTTAATGAATGTATATTGAAAAGCTTAATTCACATTAATGAGAAATGATTCATGTTAATGAGAAATGAGGAGAAATGTAAATGAATAATAATGTGACGTATGGTATGGGACATATGGGGATTATGATATTGGGATGGAATTATAATATGGAGACTAGAAAAGAGGAACCATTAACTAGGAGGTTGATAGGAAACGTTAAGTGTGCACTCTAGTTGAGAGGTGAGAATGGCAAGTGAGAGTTGGGTCAAACATGTACATAATAAAAGATTTATTGCACTTGTTAAATACTTGTTGTTTTAAAAATCATTTTCACAATCGGGCTCTGACCCGTTTCCTTGCATATTTTCTTTTCTATTGTATCTTTTATATCAGGTGTCCAGCAACAGGGACGCCAACCTTAGCGGATTATGACAGGCTATGGATTTATGGAGTTTTGCTTAGACGCCTATCATCATTTGATTCACAGTATTCTCTTAATTGGGGCATGTCGCCCAAAGGATTCAGTTATCTTTTTCTATCGGGGTTAAATACTATTGTATTCGTGTCTTTTTAATACATTTGACATTCTTGGGATTATGGTAATGGATTTATATTATTTGAGAATGTTTATTCCAATTGCATTTAAATTCTTTTGTGTTATTTATCGGGTTATCAGTGTTGTAGAATAAAATATGTTGTGTTATTCTTAAACTGGAAATGGATTTTGTTAAATTAAAATTTGGAAAGTTTTTAACACCAACTTAATTGGGTATTGGGTGAGTTGTAAATGTTTTCGACAGTGATGCTAAGAATGAGCCAACTGTATATTCTGTTTTAATTTGGTATGGGACTGGCCACCCGGTATTTAATTAGGCGGGGTGTTACAATTTACATATAAGCCCGTTAACTGTATCTTTATCTTTTCAGATTTGTTTTTTCAAGGAAATCTTAAGATTTTTAAGCAGATCCATCTACTTTAATGATGTTCCCATGTCTAGATCTTTGTTAAGCAGCTTGACAGCCCACAAGCTCATAAGAACTAGGAATTATGGATGCACATATTTTCCTCTTTCTCTGCACTTTTAGGCATTTTCTGCCATGTTATTACCTATATAGGAATTTCTTGCTAAACTTATGTTATTTTGCACTTAAGGACTTGTTATGCCTAGGTTCAACACCCCGAAGACTTTTTAGTCTAAACTCTTGGGGTGAAAAATCACATTTGACAAAATTTGGATTTGAATCTGCGTTCTGCCCCCACTGTCTGCGGCCTATCCATGTTCTCGTACTACAGGCCACGACCTCTAGTTAACAATCTAGGTCGTGTTAAAGAATTGTTTTATTTCAAACCAAAGATGCCACAAAATACTTAAATCCCCCGAATATGTTTTATGGCTTATAGGTCGGGTTAAATTGCATAAGAATACATCGTACGATTGGAAACTGATGATTCCACAGGAAAAATTCGACAGAGATATTGCCTTAAGGATCGGTAAACCCCGGGGATAGTTTAAGATGCTTTTACTAACTTTTCAGTTACTGTTCAATCCAAGGGCATGTACTCACTAAATTGTCCGCTAAATGAAATTGTTCCAGGAGAAAAATCGCATTCGATCATATCAATCACGGTGGAAAAACCCCTTGTGAAGGATAAAAGTCACAGCCTCATCCCTTATAGACTAAACAAGTCGCGACCTCAATGTGAATGCATACATCCCATTGTTGCTACCTGCTCAATGTTTGGCTCTGCTAACTCTATAATTATTGGATTTCTCACTTTGTTTAGTTCGTCACAGAGAAAAGATTTTCTAAATAACTACCAATTGAAAGAGAAGAATCATGGAAGGCAATTCAGGATTAGGCCCCTAGCAGACTAAAGACGTCGCCCACTTGATGAGGTGCATCAACTATTTGTATGAGGGTTCGGCCTCCCTCCAAGGCCAGATTAACCTCCTTAGATAGAGAATTCTTATGCTTGAGTCTGCAGCCTTCACAAACATATTGAAGGCCGAGGACCCCAAGACGAAGACAGAGTCCACGACCTTTAAAAGGAAAACTGGGGCATAAATAGTGGAAGAGAAGAGGAGGTAGCAAGGCGACCGCCCAAAAAGGCCATATGAGGAGTTCGCCCCTCTAAACTGTAACCTGAAAAATATTTTAGTCAACATCAAAGGAGAAAACCTCCTCAAATGGCTATGGAAGCTGAAATTTCTTGCTTATAAGAGAGAGAAAAGCAAGCGGTATGATTTCCACAAAGACATTGGCCACACGACCAACAAATGCTTAAGCTTGCCAAACAAGGAATGTTGTAATGGTTCACAAAGGCTGCAACCTTTAGCTGAACATAAATTGGTCGTAACCCTCCGGAAAGTTTTACGGGAGAATTTAGTCTATTTTGTTCTTTTGCAATCACTCCAAAGCCATAACTTATATATCAATTTTGTATTCTCTAAGCATATATATCAATGAAATTTTTTCATTTTACGTAATGCGTTTGTAAATTATTTTTTAACAGGTTTGAAGAGAAACCTAGCAATAATCACAACTTAAGACGACGACCAAGGCAATGGTCCTTCAGATCATAAGAAGACCGTGGTTAAGGAGGTAGAAATGCCCACTAACCCTACCAACAGTCGCGGAGGCATAGGTGCCCATGAACTTTAATCATAAGAAGACCGTAACCAGGGAGGCAGAAATGCTCAATAACCCTACCAACAACCCCGGAGGCAGAGGTGCCCATAAACCTCGAAACAAGAAGATCGCGTCCAGGGAGTTAGAAATGCCCAATAATCTTATCAACGATCGTGGAGGCAGATGTGCCCATAAACCTGTAACACCCCACCTAATTAAATACCGGGTATTTATTTCATACCAAATTAAAACAGAATATACATTTGGCTCATTCTTGGCATCGCTGTCGAAAGCATTTGCAAATCACACAATACCCAATTAAGCTGGTGTTAAAAACTTCCAAATTTTAATTCAGCAAAAAAAATCATTTTTTTAGTTTACGAATAACACTACACATATTATTCCACAACACTAATAACCGAACAGATAACACAAAAGAATCTAAATGTAACTGGAATAAACATGCCCAAATAATTTCTCAATACAATAAACCCAACAATAATAAATGTATTGAAATGACACGAGTACAAAACTATTTGACTCAGATAGAAAAGAGATAACTGAGTTCCTATGGGCGACATGCCCTAAATAAAAGAACACTACATAATGTGAATCAAATGAAGATAAGCGTCTAAGCAATACTCCATAGCTCGTCAAAATCCTCTAAGATTGGCGTCCCTACTACTGGACACCTGATACAGAAGGTACAATAGAAAAGAGAATATGCAAGGAAACGGGTCAGAACCCGATGTAAAAATAGTTTTGAAAATAGCAAGTATTTAACAAGTGCAATAAAGCATTTATTATATACATGTTAGTATCCAGACTCTCACTTGATATTCTCACCACTCATCTAGAGTGCACGCTTAACGTTTCCTATTAACCTCCTAGTTAATGGTTCCTCCTAACTAGTTTCCATGATATGATTCTATCCTATATCATAACCCCGTATGTCCCATACCATACGTAGTATAATAATTCATATACGTTTCTCATTTATATGAATTAAGCTTTTCAAATCTTTAAGAATGAATATTCATTAACTTAATTCAATTCTTTTTCTCTAATCACCGTCATCTATAATTATCACACAGTAGATTGATCTAACCACTATATATACATTCATTTAATTCATTATATATATACATATATAATACGGCACCCCGAGGCACAACTGCGGTGTATGCATTACTCTGCTATCACGTCCCAGTATCGCTGGTCGCCGAATAGGGGACTAAATGTTCGGTAAGGATTCCTCGAACCACAAATATCAACACAAAAATTGGAGGCGAACATAGTTCTCATACCCACGGGTCACGCACATACCTACGTTCCCATAGTCAGCAGACTTATCAACTCACCGATAAGTCTTTCATAGTCCTATGTTCTCGAACGACAAATAAAAAATCCCATGGATTCATCAGGATATGACTCCCCTCACGCGCAAACCTCCCGTCGATAGCAAGTAAGCTAGATATGTCATACATATAAATCATCAATTAATCAAATAGGCATTATCGTCTACCTATAGATATAATATTAACAAGGTACTCACACTACCCTAAGATAATTCCCATACGTAGCATTATATCTCTTAAATCCTACGTATTAAAATATTATGACTTTACTTCTTTAATTTAATTATTCCAGAGTCTCACTTATAACTTTAAATAGGTTTTCCTCAATATATTTATTGAGTAATAAATCACTAATATCCTACTGGTCCATATCATCTTATCTCCCAAATTACTACGAATTAAACTCTCCTTTAATTAGGGTTATAACCGATAGTTTCTAATCTCTTATAAACACATCATCTATCACCTACGATTAAACCCTCTTGTAAACCTAAAGCTGCCCAGGTGATTTATTAAATTTCCCCTACTAGACCTATCCTTAATCCTCATGCATACAAAATAGAATCCAATACATGAATCTAGCAACCGAAATTTCTTCCAATTTAATTATCCTAATTCTCATCAATTAAATCCCAGTCACATTAATTCGGTTCTTATCTAGGGCTTACTGATCTTTCCCAAGTCCCATTATATCCAATTATTAATCACCAAAGATTTACAAAAGATTTGGGATAAGAACAAGAATTTAAAAATAAACAACATCATCATTTCTGGGTCGATCGATCGATCGCCCAGATATCAGCCCAGATTCTGCAATTCTTATACTACGGGTTTCATATCTTTTGATCATTCCAACCTCCATATTAATAGCCCAAATTCCTTATAATCCTTACTACATGATATAGCAACATATGTAAATGATTTCTAATGATCTAAACATCCTAGAATCATCAAGAGTTTGAATTAAAAGCATATATTTATCCTATTTTTCCAGAAAATTATATACATGATATCTTCATAAACAAACCAATGATTCTCAGAATTTCTTCAAAAAATTGATGATTATTTCGTGGATTACTATCTACCTAAAACATAAGTTTGATTCCTATATATTTCCATTTTCCAGACGTCAATTAACAACTCTATCTTTATCTTCCAAACATGTAAAATCTCATTTTTAATAACATGGACATTATACAAACCAGATTGCAATCATCAAATAACTTGCCTCTAATGAAGGTCTGATCCTTTGGGTTTGTGTATCACAGGTGGTTCTCCCCTTCTCCGGTCAACTTCCGATGCTGGTTGGTGGTGGTGACCTTTGGCCCTTGGTTCTCCTCCTTTCATTCTCTCTAAAAAAGGTGACCTATCAATTTTGTGTAGAAGAGAAGAATGAACCTACGTAAAACTAATCTCCAAATATTTATAATAAAACAAAATTCGAAATCACTATTGACCCCTGTAAAAATGACCAAAATGCCTTTTCGGTTGTCTTTTCATTTCCAAATGACCCGAGACCCAAAACCAACATCCAAATAGACTTTTCTGACTATTTCAACCCTTCCGGATGCTATGACACACTCGAAATGACTATAAGGTTGATGTAAAATAAGTTTCCTATTTAATCTAACAAATTAGTCCCGACACATCCCATACCGCGTCCGACTAAAAATTCAAATTACTGAATTAATAACTCACAGCAATATCAATAACATCACATTCATTTTAATACCCAAAAGTTCGGATTTAAACCCAATGAATTAATTTATAATAAAATCCAATTAATTCATTAATTTAAAATATAACAAATTTTAAAAGTCATTAAAATTACGGGGTATTACATACTCCCCCCCTTATAACAGAATTTCGTCCCGAAATTCGAAAAGAGAAATCATACTGGTAAGGTCAACTCTGAGTATAAATCTCACATCGCAAGTAATCTATGTCGTACCTCCCATACCGTACATTATCGAAAATCCTTATTGAGGTTATACGCCAAGCCTCACCATATAGTTTCAACTGAATCGAATTTAAACTTTACCCAATCTTCCCTATACCATCCTCGTGACAAAGTTTGGGAAAAAGTGATCCTTAATCATTAAGTAAATAAATCCTGAAGTCACAACCTCTACGTTCTTTATCCTAAAAAAAAAGATATATACTCACTGTTTCACAATTATGAAAAATACTACAATCCAACCATCGAGGGCGCCCTTACACCCTATTGTATAACTTTCATTATAAAATGGATATGGTTACCCGCATAATACTCTGATTTATCGCAAAGGTTATAAACTCATAGCCTAAAGACCTAACTTACTTCGACTCCCAACGTTTGTTAGTTTCATGCGTGGGGTGTCTCACAAGCGAAATCCAAACAAGGAATCCCCCCGATACACTACTACCTAAAGTAGTTGGTCATCGAAACTCCTTAGGTCCTTAGGCAATAGTATATAACTTCTCTACAGTTTATCGATTTCAAATAAAAGTTTACTTATCTACTCTCTTGTTAAAGACAAGACGCTGGCTATAGTATTCCATACGCTCTCAAATACCACAAGTCAATCCACGCCGATAGTCACATCATGTTCAGACATACCTAAAGTAAGTAATTCCGTGATAAAAATCAGACCCACGTGATGACATGAAAAATATAGGTGTCCCACAACCCCTCGGTGAGTCTACATAAATAATAGTGCTATAGGCTAAGTTTAGTAACCTTTTAGCCCATACAATATTAATTGCTACAAAAATCAGTATGCGCCTCATAACTCCTTAGATAGAAAACATACCCTCATTCGCGGGTCATGGTTGTTGAATCGCTGCCTGATGGACGTTATATACACGCCCATACTGACCCTGTTGCACGGGAGCTGCTGGAATGGGAGGTAATGCTAGCACCTGAGCTGGAGCTGGAAGGGCAGCTGGTGGAAACACTGGTTTCTGTGGTTCCTGTCGAGCATTTTGTTGCTGAGGGAGTTTGTCTTTATCCGGACAATCTTGTCGTTTATGGCCATACTTGCCGCACACGAAATATTTTCCAGCAAACTTTCCACCATTTTGTCCCTGTTGACCCCGATCCTGCTGGCCATTACCCTCTTTTTCTTGGCCCTAATGAGCCTGCATCTGGCCCTGCTGTCCTTGCCCATTACCTTTATACTAAAATCGAGAATCTCCAGATCGTAAAGGCTTAGCATAATCCCCTGTCTGGGAACCCTTTTCACCCTGACGCTGATGACTCTTCCCTGACTGAGTCCCACTAGAACTGCCCCCATTAGTCTTGCCTTGTAGGCTTGACCCAAACCCCCGCTTGACACCCTGAGCATGTAAGAGGTTATCCTGGCAGTGAAGCATTGCAGCATTAAGAACATCTACATAAGTTCGTAGTGAAAGATTTCCCAGTATATGCTGGCGAATCTTATAATTCAACTCATCAGTGACCATTTGAATTCTCCTCTCCTCCGTGGGTGCCTCTGCTGGTACCAAATTAGTTAGTCGCGTAAATTCTTCCTCGTATTCTGCCACTGTTTTCTCTCCCTGTTTCAAATCAAGTAATTTTCGCCTCATCTCTGTCTGGATGGCAGAAAGAAAGTACTTCTGATCAAACCGTATCCAAAAGTCTTGGATAGTCACTGTGTATCTCTCCTCGATAGTGGTCGTAGCCTCCCACCACTGTAAAGTTGTGACACCCCGCCTAATTAAATACCGGGTGATCAGTCCTTTATTAAATTATAATCAAGGTGAACGGTTGGTTCATTCTTAGCATCACTATCGTAAAAATAACTTTTCCAATTAAACACCCTAATTAATTAAGCTAAGTGACAAAAACCATTTTAAGACATTAATTTCAAATTTCAATTAAAACCAATATTTTAAAACTTAACATAAATCATAAATTAGGAATCACCCAATAACTATACTGGAACAAACAATCCAAATAATTAAACATCTAACTAATTGATTCGACCATTGACATGAATAAATCCCAAAGTATAAATATAGGAAATAAACTAATCGCAATATCTGATAAACAACTGAATAATGGAAAAGGGCGACACATGCCCAACTGAATAAATAGTGCTAGAAGTGGAATCAACAATGAGGTCGTCTAAGCAAGAGGCCTGCAACTCCCACCTAAGCTGCAGCGCGTTCCTTACGGAGGATCCTATGCAAGACTCCCCTGTGGCTGGGCACCTGTAATATATATACATATATATACAAGAGAAAAGAAAAAATAGAAAACGGGTCAGAGCCCGATTGTAAAAACAGTTTAAAATTAGTTTGGCAAGTATTTAAAATGCTACCGGCTAATGCAACCAACAAATTAATGCGACACTCCCTTGAGAAATTCTCACCTCTCTTCTAGTGTGCACACCTATCGTACTAATCTTCCCAACAGTTTAACTTATTTTATCTTAAGTTGCTCGTAAGGTCTCAAACCGACAAATTCAAATGTTTAAGAGGTTAATTTTATTTAACAACAAAGTTCTCATTTAAACCTTATTTGATAATAAAGTTTCTTAGTAATATATCATACTTTTCAAACACTTATTCCCAAGTTGAAATAATTATTCATTTCTTACTTACCATAGACACAGTAGGTAGTTCCCAAATTCCAGATTTAAATATATATATTAAATACTCATATAATATATATATTCTAACGACACCCCACATAACAATTATGGTGCGGGCATACTCTGCTATCCAGTCCCCGTATCACTCGTACTAAGGGAAATACAAGTTCGGAATCACTCTCGAACTTTATTAACACAAAACACATACAATATTGAGGCGAAGCATAGTTCCAAGTCTCTAAGAGGTCAGCACATACCCTCACGTCTCTTAGGACCGTCTGACTATCGATCCGATAGCCTGTACCAAGGATTTCTATCTTCTAGGGTACGAGTCAATATCCCCCATAAAGGTCCCATCGAGATAAGACTGTCCCAGCGCGGTAACCTCAGGGATAGCAAGTAGCGCGGGCATGATTTTTACACGTATATAGTATATGCGTAAATACAGTCATATAAATATACTACTATTACCATATCAAATTTAGGTACACTCTCACGACTCATAATTATGATATTTATCCTTATTACTCGTTATTTAGTTATCACGTATAACGGTTTGTCTCTTATTCTAATTTGTGGGATTATTCCAACTTACTACGTAACACTCATGGATTCCTATCTCTCCAAGTGTAATTTCAGTAGGTACTCATTTATTTTATAACATAACTTCCTTACGAGTCTCACCCTTTAACACAAGTTCCCATTGTCCCTTATGTGTAAAACAACCCCCCCGTGAGATGTTAATCTCGTATTACATTAATGGGTCCATATATTTCTAAGGTCCTACTAGCCTTCTTTATATCCCAAAATGTATTAACATTAATATCCAAGAATGTCTAATCATTTATGTTGGAATGAACTATTAAAAAGGGAATATGAGTTATACAGGAGGGATCGATCGATCGATGGCAGGTGTTCGATCGATCGAACCATCGATCGATCGATGCTCTAGGGTCGATCGATCGATCAAGCATGTATGGCAAATCTGCAGAATTTCTAGATTACGGGTTTCCTCTTCCAAAATCATCCAAAACGATATCTTTGATTACAAAACTCCAAATAATTTATACTACAAGTATTATAACCTCAAATAAATGATTTCCTACGTCAAGCATGCGGATTTTCATCATGAAAACGAATTAAAAGGGGTATAATCCATAAAAACATCAAGAACCCTAATATTTCTTTTGTCTAGTTTGTTCCCATTCTTTTACCAGATTTCATACTCTTTATTTACTGTAATTTCGTGGTTTAATCTCTACATATAAATTGAGTTTCCAGAATACATCTAATATTCATACAACATGCGAATTTAAATCTCCAAAATGGGTTTTTCTTTCACAAAAACTAGTCCTAATCAATCCTAGGCTAATATGATTGGAGCATTAACTGAAATAGAGCAAGATAGATACTTGCCTGAGAATTTTCGGTTCAGATTTGTGGAGAGATTTGTATGGATGTGATCCTCATTGCACGATCTATCGTTTGGCCGTAAACGAGGGAGTTCTTGGCCTAGAACTCCTTGGAAAACCTCTCCTCTTCCTCTCCTATAGCCGTCTTTGGTTTATGGTGTTTCTAACCCTAGAAGATGACCCTTGTCATCTGATATACCCTTAGAATTTTCGTGGGTTTTCAGGCCCAAAAATGTAAAATGTCCAAAACGCCATCCCAGGGTGTTAATTAAGCCTAAAAACGCCCCGAGACCCAAACTAAACCCCCGGATACATTATTTTGACAATCTCGACCCTTCCGGATACATTGACGCACTCAAAATGACCATACGGGTGACTTATAATTTATTTACTTTTAATAGTCCAAATTCAATCCCGACACGACACAAGCGCGTCCCGATAAATTTCCAAAATTATCTAATTAGATTCTCGTAATAATTTTACTAATCATAATTACACCACTTACTTTACCCATAAAGTAACTTATAACAAAAATAATTACTAACTCTCATCACGCTAGTAAGTATTTAAATGATTTTTCGGATTAATATTAATTTAATATCTCTAATTAAATTTAATAAATCCTCAAAATTAAAAGGCATAAAAATACGGGGTATTACAAAAGCTGCTCCTACTAGCTTGAATGTGGCTAGTATTTGACGTTGAACCTCAGTACATTCGAACATTCTCAAGCGCCCTTGGATATCTCTCTTCCATTGGCTAACAGTCACGACATCTGATCCCTTCTGAAAGGCATCCCTCACTCGTTCCCTTGCGGGTGGCACAATTGGTGCCTGTGCTGGAGCCTGTTGAACAGCAGCTAGAGCTGCATTGACTGCCTGAGAGACAATTGCAGCAACTTCGACCGCAGTCATTGTACCTTGAGCTGGGGCGGGCTGAGGTGAATGTCGAGGAGGCATCTGAAACAAGGTATACTATCAGTATTTGATATAACAGAATAGCTGAAGAACGTAGGCGTAAATAGAAAAGCAATAATCCAACTCATAGTGCTCTACATAAAAGAACGCTAAGCTGAAATTACAGTAAATCGTACAGACCCTAAAGGACACTAGAACCTGATGCTCTGATACCACCTGTAACACCCCGCCTAATTAAATACTGGGTGTCCAGTCCCATACCAAATTAAAACAGAATATACATTTGGCTCATTCTTAGCATCACTGTCGAAAACATTTACAAATCACCCAATATCCAATTAAGCTGGTGTTAATAACTTTCAAATTTTAATTCAGCAAAAAAATCATTTTTTTAGTTTATGAATACACTACACATATTATTCTACAACACTAATAACCGAACAGATAACACACAAGAATCTAAATGTAACTGGAATAAACATTCCCAAATACTTTCTCAATACAGTAAACCCAACAATAATAAATGTATTAAAATGACACGAGTACAAAACTATTTGACTCAGATAGAAAAGAGATAACTGAGTTCCTCTGGGCGACATGCCCTAACTAAAATAACACTACATAATGTGAATCAAATGAAGATAGGCGTCTAAGCAATACTCCATAGCTCGTCAAAATCCTCTAAGGTTAGCGTCCCTGCTGCTGGACACCTGATATAGAAGGTACAATAGAAAAGATAATATGCAAGGAAACGGGTCAGAGCCCGAAGTAAAAATAGTTTTGAAAACAACAAGTATTTAACAAGTGCAATAAATCATTTATTATGTACATGTTAGTATCCAGACTCTCACTTGATATTCTCACCACTCATCTAGAGTGCACGCTTAACGTTTTCTATTAACCTCCTAGTTAATGGTTCCTAACTAGTTTCCATGATATGATTCTATCCCATATCATAACCCCGTATGTCCCATACCATACGTAGTATAATTATTCATATACGTTTCTCATTTATATGAATTAAGCTTTTCAAATCTATAAGAATGAATATTCATTAACTTAATTCAATTCTTTTTCTCTATTCACTGTCATCTACAATTATCACACAATATATTGATCTAACCACTATATATACACTCATTTAATTCATTATATATATACATATATAATACGACACCCTGAGACACAACTGCGGTGCATACATTACTCTGCTATCACGTCCCAGTATCGCTGGTCGCCGAATAGGGGACTAAAGGTTCGGTAAGGATTCCTCGAACCACAAATATCAACACAAAAATTGGAGGCGAACATAGTTCTCATACCCACGGGTCACGCACATGCCTACGTTCCCATAGTCAGCGGACTTATCAACTCACTGATAAGTCTTTCATAGTCCTATGTTCTCGAACGACAAATAAAAAAATCCCATGGATTCATCAGGATATGACTGCCCTCACGCGCAAACCTCTCGTCGATAGCAAGTAAGCTAGGTATGTCATACATATAAATCATCAATTAATCAAATAGGCATTATCATCTACCTATAGATATAATATCAACAAGGTACTCACACTACCCTAAGATAATTCCCATACGTAGCATTATATCTCTTAAATCCTACGTATTAAAATATTATGACTTTACTTCTTTAATTTAATTATTCCAGAGTCTCACTCATAACTTAAGGTTTAAATAGGATTTCCTCAATATACTTATTAAGTAAGAAATCACTAATATCCTACTGGTCCATATCATCTTATCTCCCTAATTACTACGAATTAAACTCTCCTTTAATTAGGATTATAATCGACAGTTTCTAATCTCTTATAAACAGATGTACTATCACCTACGATTAAACCCTCTTGTAAACCTAAGGTTGCCCAGGTGATTTATTAAATTTCCTATACTAGACCTATCCTTAATCCTCATGCATACAAATTAGAATCCAACACATGAATCTAGCAACCGAAATTTCATCCAATTTAATTATCCTAATTCTCATCAATTAAATCCCAGTCACATTAATTCGGTTCTTATCTAGGGCTTACTGATCTTTCCTAAGTCCCATTATATCCAATTATTAATCACCAAAGATTTACAAAAGATTTGGGATAAGAACAAGAATTTAAAAAGAAACAACATCATTATTTCTGGGGAAGGTAGGGGGTCGATCGATCGATTGCCCAGATTCTGCAATTCTTATACTACGGGTTTCATATCTTTTGATCATTCCAACCTCCATATTAAAAACCCAAATTCCTTATAATCCTTACTACATGATATAGAAATATATGTAAATGATTTCTAATGATCTAAACATCCTAGAATCATCAAGAGTTTGAGTTAAAAGCATATATTTATCCTATTTTTCCAGAAAATTATATACATGATATCTTCAAGAACAAACCAATGATTCTCAGAATTTCTTCAACAAATTGATGATTATTTCGTGGATTACTATCTACCTACAACATGAGTTTGATTCCTATATATTTCCATTTTCCAGTAGTCAATTGACAACTCTATCTTTATCTTCCGAACATGTAAAATCTCATTTTTAATAACATGGACATTATACAAACTAGATTGCAATCATCAAATAACTTGCCTCTAACGAAGGTCTGATCCTTTGGGGTTGTGTATCACAGGTGGTTCTCCCCTTCTCCGGTTAACTTCCGGTGGTGGTTGGTGGTGGTGACCTTTGGCCCTTGGTTCTCCTCCTTTCCAAGTAATCTTCTCTTCTCCCAAGCACCCTTTCACTCTCTCTAAAAAAGGTGACCTCTCAATTTTGTGTAGAAGAGAAGAATGAACCTACGTACAACTAATCTCCAAATATTTATAATAAAACAAAATTCGAAATCACTATTCACCCCCTGTAAAAATGTCCAAAATGCCTTTTCGGTTGTCTTTTCATTTCCAAATGACCCGAGACCCAAAACCAACATCCAAATAGACTTTTCTGACTATTTCAACCCTTCCGGATGCAATAACGCACTCGAAATGACTATAAGGTTGATGTAAAAATAAGTTTCCTATTTAATCTAACAAATTAGTCCCTACACGTCCCATACCGCGTCCGACTAAAAATTCAAATTACTGAATTAATAACTCACAACAATATCAATAATATCACATTCATTTTAATATCCAAAATTCAGATTTAAACCCAATGAATTAATTTATAATAAAATCCAATTAATCCATTAATTTAAAATATAACAAATTTTAAAAGTCATTAAAATTACGGGGTATTACAAAACCTAGGAGCTGAAGACAGTTAGATTCAACTCTAACGACGAAACCTAAGTTATAAGAAATCAAACTTAGTCTGCACTGAGATCCCAATTGGCAAAAACCTTGTGCTAATTATTTTGGTCGGATGCTCTACAATGGCGGTTCCCTAATTGGAGTGAGCCTTTTATCAAAGACTCGGGGCCAATTCCGAAATAGCACAATGAAGCCTTATGGGGATTTTAAAACATAGGCTCAGTAACTTGGGGAGGCTTCTGAATAATATCTCTACATTCTTTGAATATTTGAATAGCTTGAAAATCGTGGTAATAATGGAAGACCACGAAAGTTGAAGACATCATCCTAACATCCGTAGCTATTAAAAAGCATAATGTCCAAAACCTTAAGGGCCACTGTACCCCCTAGGTTCGCGGAATACTTCTAAAAGCATTGGGGGACACTGTACCCCTCAATTCTGCGTCCTATACATCTGAAGCCTTTGAACAAGATCGCATTACTAAAGCTGCGACTATAATTGAAATCAAGATCTCACTTGCAAAGACTAATGATGCTCAACATTTGAGGACATTCTACCCTTTAGTCCCGCAAAGTGTTATCTGAAGCCTTGGGACATGCCTTTAAAGATCGTGGGATCTAGATGACCACCGTAGTACTGTATACCGTGAAATAAGAAGACAGCAATATCTTAAGCCTAAGGGAATATTATACCGCTCAGGTCCGCGGAGTATTGTCTAGAGACATCCTATTACTAAGGCTACGACCACAATCAAGCCTAGCAGTTTAACTAAATGCAGTTCAGATTATAAGACTACAACTACAAGCAATAAAGCTGCAATTCTAATAAAGCTACAGAGTGAAGACAACCAGATATCAATGAAGATAAAAAAGCAAGCAAGGCTAGCATATAATCTGTAGTTTAAAGATAAAATGTGCAAAGCAATAAGGCAAAGAAGGCTGCCAACTCAAAAATTCATTCCAGTAAATCAGAGTTTGATGCAAGCATTGTTTCACAAAATGGTTATAGTCAAAATGAGAAATAAGACCACGGAATAAGCCTAAGACTCCGTGTCCCCTTCATCGTCACGATATTCATTCTGGACAGTTTCAGCTTCTTCATCTTCAAGCGCTATAGTTGTGGTCTCCTCTTTCTGCTACCTAACAAGCTCGTCAGCCTCCTTCAGCTACTCCACACACTGAGTGTGCTCTGCGTCAGTGATTCTTTAAGCAAAGATGTTTTTCTTGGCCTCTGGATATTTTTTGGCAACTCTATGCCTCATCTTCTTGTAGCCGCGGATGTACGTTTTGTTCTGGCCAGTAAAGAAGTCTCTTGAGGTCTTGAAACTGGTTACGAATTTCTCAAAAGCTTTCTTCAAGGTAGCAAACATGATCATCATCCACCTTCTTCGTGGTTGCGACGTGGTTTTGGGCTAGGGATTGGATCTTAACCTCAAGCTGTTTAACTTTCTCATCATTAATTACGACCCTTTTGGAAGCCTCTAGACACTTTGCCTTAGAGCGCCCGTGGATTGTTTGAAATTATCCTCGGCCTCATTTTTGACCTTGTCGGCGGCCTTTAACTGGAGTTTGGCACCCTTAAGAGAAGCTTCCGTAGAGGCCTTCCCAACATCAAAAGAAGAGGCATTAGTCTTTAACATTTTCAGCCAGGTGTGTAGACTATGCGACCTTATGTAAATTATAAAGCTCTTCATATTTTTCCCTCTTACTCATAGCAGCCTTAGTAGTAGGGAATAAAGAAAGTAGAAATTAGTTAAATAGACATGGAAAAAAGTCGCAGAGGTATATGGTATAGGCAAACTTACCCTAAGAAGACAATGAAACTGGTATTCTTTCAAATCCTCGGTATCTTCCTCAAACAGACATTTGAGGTCATCAGGATCGGCAACACCCCTCATCAAGTGGACCACGACGAAAGTAGTATCCCATGGAGATTTTGGGTTTTCTTTCCTTATACGAGGCCATTGACGAGAAGGAAAGACCCTACTTTGTGGGGTTAGGGCATTTGCATCCACTAGAACAAACGTCCATAGAAGTGACTATGTGATGGAGATATGCCTAGAGTTTGTCGGTTCTTTATTTCTCTCCCCGACAGTGGGGGAAATTGATCATGCAATGGATATTTTGATCGCGTCATCATCAGATTGTGGTATGTTTGAGTTACCAGTCACAACCTCATTTTGGGTACCAATGGGGACGTTAGCGTCTGGAGCAACACCTTTGTTCGTTGCCCTCTTTCTCTTTTTACCCTTACCCTTTCACGACGCTTGATTTAAAGTTTGGACATCCCCCTCTAGCCCGTCCAATTAGGAAATAAGCTCTACCCTATCAGTCTCCACTACTGGATGTCCGTCCGTGGAGGCACCTGCACAAAAGTTGGCAAATAGAAAAAGTTAGGGGAAAACTAAAAAGTGAAAGTATCATATTAGGCCACAGTCTATGAAGTAAAAGTTGTTATCTTTCGGTTCTTGCCTCACGGGTGCAACATAGGAAGTATAATATCCAAGCTTGTACAAGTTCCTAAAGGTAATCACCACAATAAAGTGCTTTTTCTTGTCAGGAATCAAGACTGTAGCCTCAATCCTCCTCCTTTGACGCTCTGTGGGGGCCAAACCTGCACGGATTGCAAAAATAATTGACGTCAATATAATTTCAAGTATGAAAACCAAATGTCGTGTACATATTGTACAATTTGTTCTACCTTCCATATGGGAAGCCCCCACGACCGCAGAACCCTATGTGCTCTCTCTCTCTCTCTCTCTCTCTTTCAGACTCTTCGGCGTGTGTCTCCCACTTGTCACCAGAAATGAAAAAAGTATTTGCCTTTCCAATTTTTGGTACTAGAAGGCCGCCCTATCACAAGGTACTTACTACCATTCCGTAGTCCCATTTAGAAGTACCACAGATTTTCTACTAAGTTCTCTTTTGGCCTATAAAAGTCAAAGAATCTATGAACGTTATATCCGTTGCGGATTTATTCTGCCAAACCACCAAAGTTGCCAAGATAGTCCTCCACCCATTAGGGTCAACTTGGACTGGGGCTAGATTCATCAACTTTAGAATCTTTCTAACCAGAACAGGCAGTAAAAGCCGCAGTCCAAGGAGGAATGCATGTAAAGGGAAGTAAACACCATCATTAGGGACTACGTAACTTGATCGTTGGTTCGCGGAAGGAAGCGTACAGATGGTACTCTCAGGGAATTCGCAAGCCTTAACCAACCCATCTAGCCACTCTTGGTTCATTATATAGGGATAATTGAGGGTTGCAGGATCCCTCGTTGTCTCAGTACCGCGACTAGACGACCCAACTTCAGCCTTCCTAACTTCCGTAGTAGGCACTTCTCCACTAGGAGTCGCGACTCAACTGACACTTGATTATTTGTGGAGAAAGTATCCTCCTCAACTCTGTGGATATCATTCGCAACCTCCATTGGATACCTACAACCACGGAACAAAGAATCGATGGAAATACAGGTTAAACACTCTTTTAATCTACATCCCCTGCTTTTTAAGGGTTTTGTGTTTAACACTACGGGAGGAGGAACACCAAAATGCCTTATCCAGAAATCCTCTAAGTACTTCCAAGTATTCCAATGCATAAGGCCTCGACCGAACCTGTAAAACTAGAGGGAACTCCACAGTTAAAGCGCTATAGCCTTTATGAACAATATATAACGACACAAGTTTGAAAGACTAGGACTCCAATAAAAAGCCGCGACAATAGACACATATATAACTCCTAAAATCCAAAGGTACTACATGTAAGGCCATGACAATACTTATAGTACATGAAGCCAATGACTCCTAAAAATTAAGTTTGAGATCGCGGCCAGGGTAAATAATAGCAAAGGGAAAGGTAAAACTACTCAAAGGCCATGACCATTTGTACAAAGCTGCTGCCATTAACACAAAAACCTAAAACCAATTGTTACTAGATGAGAAAGATAAAAACTCAAACCCTAGAGTTTCTACACAAAAACACGAACGAACAGTAGTTTATGTTCTTTAACTAAATCGGGTACAAAATCCTTCCAAACACTCCATTTTCGGCCTAAAAGCACAATCTAAACACACAATCCACTCCTAAACTCCATTGCTAACACCAATCAATACTCCACATCCATAAAAAAACCATCAAATCCAACGTTCAACCCAAAACCTTCATAACCCAACAAAACTCAAAAAGCCCCAATTCGCGAATTTGATTCAGTTCATGGGTTTATGTTTACAGGTTGGATTCAAGTCAGGAGTTAAAGTAATATATTCTATGTTTTGGGTAATTTCAGTAATGACAAACACATTAAACGCAATTCGTTAGGAATGACGAACACATAAACTGGGAATATGTTCAATGCTTATGGGTAAGTTCAACAAAAATCGAAGGGTTCTATGTGCCAAATTAATACTTAATAATGAAAACTATGAAGATATTGTGAGAAAGAATGAAGAAAGAATGCACAGTAAATCACTGTGGATTGTCGTCGAAAATCGCCAAGCGTTTGCGAGAAATCGCCTCAGTGCCTTTGCTCTCAAGTATTAAATAAGATAATGAGGCCACTGCCTCAACCCATTTATATAAGAGGTCGCGGAAAGATGAATCGTCGCAGAATTTGAAATGCCTGAACAAATAGCCATGGCCTTTACATGACCTCTTAATTTACAACAGTTCAGCTTCAATGGGTGGACCACGACATCCACATGGTTTCTCCCTCTCAACAGTATGTCCCAGCTTTAAGACGATGGTTCGCAAAGAAGAACAAAGCCCCCGCATTAAATCACTCGCCTCTTAGTGCTGAGGCTTGGGGGGCTTTTGTTATACCCAAAATAGGTCAACCAATGGCATAAGGAATGTGGCACGGAGGCTCACGCAAATACATGAAATATATACCAGGTGTTGATAAAGGCCTCAACCTACACTCAAGACTACAGCTTGGTGCATAGATAGGTCGCATATTGTACTCCATTTTCCCCGTTATACGCTTAAGACTATGACCTGGTGCATAGACAAACCGCAAATTTTATGACAAGATTGCATCAGAGGGCCATGACTATGTCTTTGATAGGTCGTGACTCCCCAGCGTCAGCGTATCCCAGATGTATAGGCCGCGAACCTTGACACATCATCAATGTCTTGTCAGTTCTCCACCTTCTAGAAAGATTCCATCTCAACATTACTTATCCATAAGGCACGTGCATAGTGCATGTGATTAGGGCTGACAATTTTTGACACGATAACCCATTTACGGTAATAACTTGAAATAACCTGAACATGACACGATTAGCTTGTATAGATTTAAGAGTACCCAAAACTTATACTCAAATCAAAATTAAAGTGACCCAAAAATGACACGCCTAACCCGAATTGCCACCCCTACATGTAATGCCCTTATCAATTGCTATAAATAGAGGTCCTCACCTCTTCATTAGGGGTAACATTTTAGGCAGCGAAGCTTTGCCAAATTCTCTCGTACTTCTCTCTACACCGAAGTTCACACTCCGATCACCTGCTTCGACACCTGAACCACTACTAGTCGCGACCTCCCTAAGCTTAGGCTACAGAGTCCGCGGCCTCTTCTGCACAAAACTCGTATGTTGCCTCTGAAGCCCCCCTAACTTGTACTGTTATATGAATCTAATGAAAATAAGGCATCAAAGTGGACGTAAGCTCATGGCTTTACCACTCTAAATCTCGTGTTATCTCTATTTTACTCGATTTTCTATACTTTGACTATTGTGTAGAACTTTGACAGTATAATTTACTTTCCCAAATAATTTTTTTGATAACAACAAAATTGATAATAATGTTAATATTTCTTTAGAATATATATCATATACATATACATAGATAAAGATCGTTAATAAAAATGGAAAATTTGTGTGTCAAACACAAAAATAGGCATAACCATTCACCAAACTATAAAAGAAGGCCTAACTCTCCATTTTTTTATTTTCCACTACAAAATTCTCATTTAGCGAAATAAATAATTTCAGTAGCGGAGGAAGGTTTGTTTTTTATTAATTAGTGGAACATTAAATAAGAAATAATTAACGTTCCAAAAATAATAACGTCAAATAATTTTCTAAAAAGTGTGCATTGGAATTAATAATAACGTTAATAATTCTCTCGAATATATATCATCATATATATAAACATAAACATTTATATAGAGAATTAAAAAAAATAGTAAAAGGTAACTCACATTTATCACCAAAAATTAGAAGAAAAAATCCTACTCCCCATAGAAAAATTGTGTGTAAAACACAAAAAATTAGGTAAAATAACCATTCGCCGAGCTGTCAAAGCGGGCGTAACTCCTTTTGTTTGTCTTGACAAAATTCTAGTTTGGCGAAACTAATAGTTTTCGCAGCTGGGGAAGGTTTGCACATAAAGACCATGAAAAGTGTTGTTAGGTATAGTTATACCCAAAATATGTCAACCAATAGACAAGAGACATGTGGCATGGAAGCTCATATAAACACAATGACTATACACTCTAGTACTGGTGAAATGCCTCGACCTGTGAGGAAGGCCATAACATGGTACCGAACCAGACTGCAGATTACTCCCCACTTGTTCCATTAACACAAGAACACACAGACAAGCCGCGGACTGTAAGAGCAATATCGTAGAAGACCATGTCCCGGTACATAGACGGGTCGCAGTCAGTAAAACAAGACTACCTCAGAAGGCCACAACTAGGTGCCTCACATGTCGCGACCACTCGAGCATAGCCTAACCTTAGATGTACATGTCGTGGACCCTGATACATCAAATCGCCAGCTGTCTAACTTCTAGAAAGATTCCATCTGATCAATACTTATCCACAAGTCACGTGCACTGTGCATGTGACATCCCCACCAAATACTATAAATAGAGGTCATCACATCCTCATTTGAGGATCTAGGGTTGGGTAATGAAGTTCTACCCAATTTTCTCCAACTTCTCTCCACACTCCGATCACCTGCTCCCACAACTTAAATCACTACATGTCGCAACCTCTTCCAATATACATTGCAGAGTTTGCAACCTCCACTACACAGAACTAATATGTTTGTATATTTAACCTGTTTCTCTCCTCTTATACGCCTCTAAGGCCCCCCAAATACGTACTACTACATGAATCTAATGAGAATCAAGCTCCATAGTGGACACATGCTTGTTTTAATGGCCAAACCACTATAAATCTGGTGTTTATCACTCTTTATCTCTCTTTTTTTCTATTTTTATAATTTAATTGTTCTGTATGGCTTTGATGGCATTGTTTACTCTCGTAAATCCATTTTTAGACAACAAAAGGAAATATGTAGAAGTAAAAGGAAAGTGAAATAGGATTAATGATTTATCTTTCTATCATAGAAATAAATTACTTAGAAACTACTTTCTTACTTTTTTTTATTGGAGAGGATTGAAAATATTATTCATCTGTTGGAACATATTAATCAATCATACTTGATTTATTTAATATGCAATTTTAAGAGTTGCTCTCTTTAGTGTTTTGAGAGTGCACTTTTCATCCATCACCTCCATCTCCCTCTATCTTCACCGACCCCTATGTTGTGCGTTGTTTACCTTCCCCCCCCCCCCAATAGCTAATTCCCACCCTTTCCTAGTCACTATCAGAACGGGTTACTGCTGGGATCTGCTATATGGTTGGTGCATCCCTCAGGGCATTTGCTTTCCCTATTATCGTATCTCACAGGTAATTCCTAGATTGCCATCTTTTATGAAAGCTTCACGTCAGATCTAGAAGTGTAGGTTATCCAGATTTGGATTTTGTTTGTTTTCTAGATATGGCTGGGCTTGGTTTGTTTGATTCAAGTCCTTAGTGACTTCGCCTAGATGGCTAGTGGTTCTCTGGCGATTGGGTTTATCGTGATGGGCTGATTAGTCTGGTGCTGGACGGGTTTGGCCGGAGCTTTGATTTTGTGGTCATGTGTGCCATGTGGTTATCTTTTGCATAGGTGTACTACATAGCCCCTGCCTCGTTTAGTGTTTTTTTTTTACTTTTGCTTTGATTTTGCCTCTTTTCCTCTTCTAACTTATGAGCGTTTCTCCGCTTATAAGCGGTTAAACTAATCCACTCACACATTCGCTATCGTAGACTAGGACAAGCTTCATGTCAGATTTGGTGATTGGAATAGTTTTTGAGAAGGCCCTTATGCATTGTGTGCTTAGGCAGGGGTTATCACAAACAAAAATTCTATCTTTATATTTTTCAATTTTAAAGAATAAAACTTTAAACAGACTATCCCAATGAAACATGTTCACCAAATTAAACCATTTAGTTGTGCAAAATAGATTTATGAAATTTTATCTTTTTATCCTAAAACACGCATCTAGGTGATAAGCATATAAAATAAATATGGTTTTATTATGGGTGACTGTAATATTATCTCAAACTAGATTTGTGTAATTTCAGACACCCTTTTTATTCTATTATTTTATGTATCATGTGGTGGATATATGTATGGAAATGGTTTATTATTAAATCGTATAGTGCTTTCCTATTAACTAAAAATATAAAATTTGGCACCAACTTTTCAAATACTAGGTGGTTAGTTTATATTAAAAAGTTTTCGACAGTGATCCTAAGAATGGATCAACAGGATATTCTGTTTTAATTTAATAAAGGCCTGATCACTCGGTATTTAATTAAGCGGGGTGTCACAAGATCACTTGGAATTTTAGGATTGTCTCAGAAATCATATTGACAAAGTTCTAGAGAGATTTGACATGATGACATGTTCTTCTAGTATTGTTCCACTACATAATGGAGACAAGCTTGATCTTAGGCAATGTTCGCAGAATGACTTGGAACGTAAAGAAATGAAAAATTGTCCTTATGCTTCTCTTGTGGGAAGTTTGATGTATGCACAGGTTTGCACCAAATCTGACATTAGTCATGCTGGGTAGATTTCAGAGTAACCCAGGAATCGCTCATTGGAAAGCTGCAAAGAAATTACTAAGATACTTAAAGGGAACGAGGAATTACATGCTCACATATAGGAAATCAGATCAACTACAGATGGTCGGGTTTTCAGATTCGGATTTTGGTGGATGTCGTAACACTAGATATTGTACTCTTGACTATGTGTATGTCCTAGCTGGAGGTGCAATATCATGGAAAAGTCAGAAGTCCAAATTGATCTACACATATACTATGGAGGCTGAATTTGTGGCATATTATGAGGCTGCAAATCAAGGAGCATGGTTGTGAAATTTTGTCTCTGAGTTTGGAGCTTTGAGTTTCATTTCTAAACCCTTAACTATTTAGTGTAGGGGTGGCAATTCGGGTCAACGGGTCGTGTTTCGGGCCGACACGATAATATTTTTTTGGACACAAACACGACATGACATGAATTCGTGTTTTTTAGTTGACTCGAACACGACCCAAATAAAAAACAACACAGCACGACACGACACGAATACCATAATTTCTTAAATTTCACACCTAAAAAAATGATAACACGACACAACACGACTCATAATTCAGACACGAACACGACACGACACGACTTCGTGTAAAAAAAATACGACACGAATACAATATGAACACGACGTATCGTGTCAATTTCGTGTCATTTCGTGTCGTTTTTTCGTATCATTTCTAAAATTGCCACCCATAATTTAGTGTGACAATGAGGCCACAATCTTTTTCTCCAAGCATGACAGGATATCTAAGGGATCCAAACACATGGATCTTAAATATCTCTCAGTGAAGTAAGATGTTAGAAGAGGAAAAGTTGTCATTGAATACACATGCACATATCTCATGGTTGTAAATATTTGTACAAAAAAACTACCTCCAAAGACATTTAAGAGACATACTGAAAGCATGGGTCTTGAAGATAGTTCCTAGTTATTTCTTTTATGCAATTTATTATGCCTGTATTTGACATTTGTTGAACTCTTAATAAAATTTCTACATCTATTCTATTATGTTTGTCATTGTGTACACGTATTATAATAGAAAAATTTTCTTCTTTAAGACATTATGGGACCATTACGTAAACTCCAGATTATGGCCTAGTTAAGAAGGTTGTCGATGATGTAGTAAATGGAAGGAATAATGTTACATAATGATATGCGACCGTCATGACTCCAATTGACTATTGGACTAGCCAAGGCATTTATGAAAACCAATTATTGATGGATTTAGCATATAATGCACGCCTTATGATTCTTAATTAAAAACATTAATGGATTCTCCTAACGATCAAGTGAGAGACTGTAAGGAAATTATTAATTACCCTTTGGGTTAATTAATAGTTTTAATTCCTTCCCCGAAATATGTTCATTAGTATTCCGATTTTTAATTAGAATATGTTATTTCCTAATAAAATGGTTCATATTTCAAAAACGAAATGGATATTAAAAGGCGTTAAAATTCCAATTAAATCTCCACCTTGATGGACGATTGAGATTAATTGACCTTTGAAATTTAGGCCCCTCTCTCCACCTATAAATAAATGACTTTCTTCCATCTAAAATGTATCCACGAAATACACATATAAAGGTTTATAGGCAAGGAGAGAAGCCAAAATTCTCCGTTGAAAGACTCCTAAGGTGATCGGCCAATGGCAATTAGCGGCGACAAACGACGGCAATCAGCGACGACAAACAGCGACATCATATCCATGGCGATGAAAGGAGGTATTACATTATCTCTCTTTTCACATACCTATTAGTTGATTATTATGATGTTCACGATCTTAGGATTCATGTAAATAAACTGTTCTTACAAAACAACCATAAATGGAGATGCTTTTTCTAAAAGTAACTTGACACGTATTATGTAAAGACATTCAAATTACACTTCTATCAATTAACTAGCTCGTATTATTAATTGTGACATATTAAATAGCTTAATTTTTTTAAACAACAAATTCTCAATCAAAATCAGTATTGTTGTAATTAAATCATTGTGGAAATTTTACGCTATCAACATATTAGTTTAAATGAAAAAAGCAACATAACATGAGTTAGTGTTGGAGTAATTTTTCGTACGTACATTTAAATTTTAATATAGAAGTTGTAACATAAATTTTGGAAATATAGATATTAATTTATAAATATTAATTTAAGGCCTTATATAAAGAAAATGCCCTTTTCTATTTTGGGGTCCCACAGTTATGTGTATTTGTAGTTTGATTATAAAGTTTTGCATATTTGTACTTTCAATGACATTGTCACAGTTTAAGACGCTTTTGCAATATTGTTTTCATTCAAACGTGTTGAAAAGGAAAAAAAGACGACCAAAATGCAAATATGCAAAACTTTGGATCCAAACTATAAATGGGTAAAATTGCTGGGTCCTTAAAGACAAATGTCCCAAAAGAAGATTGCTTACGAAAAGGCCAAATTATTTTGTAGTTATTTGAATTGTAGTGTTGTGTACACGTATTTCCATATATATTAAGAGTGGCAATTCGGGTCAACCGGCCGTGTTTCGGCCGACACGACACGACACGACACGGCTTTTTTAGACACGACACGAATTCGTGTTTTTTTTAGTTGACAAGAACACGATCGGAATAAAAAATAACACGGCACGAATATCAGAATTTCTGAAATTTCAAGCATAAAAAACACGATAACACGACTCATAAATAAGACACGACCACAAAATATCATGTCGTTTATAAAATTGTCACCCTTAATATATATCCTAATAATAGGGTCTCTTTGTGTGGTGGCTAAGATATCTGGCTTTCAACTCAACTGTTTTGAATATATAACTGGAACTTTTTGACACTGAGGCTTCTGGTCCCTCGTTGGTTTAGACTTATGTGATATGCCCAATGTGACTTGTTCAAGCCTTGGTACCAACACCCCAAGCCCAAAAACCCATAAAAGAGGTATTCTAAAATACCTCCGTTTTTATTCGGTATTCTTCTTCGGGCTGTTATAACTGGACCTTAAATCAGTAGTAAGTCTGTCGTCGTCTTCTCTGCTTCTCAACCAAAACAAAAAGCATAATCACTTGTCAGCGCTCGATAACTGGTTTCATTTCACCGATGCAGCATAATTCTTAGTAACAAGGTATAAAAAATTCTTACAAACGTTCATATTGAGGTGAATTTACTCCATTCACTGCTAAAAATAGTATGTAAAACTGGGTGATATGATAAACTTACCGGCCTAAAAGAGAATAAAATTTAAGTGTATATCTTGCATTCATATGTAATAACTATTTTTAGTAGGATGAATTTGAAAGGTAATAATTATAATTATAATATATACAATTTTAATGATTCAAATTGAGTCACCTCTTAAATCTTTTTGTATTCCACACTTTATAATTCAGTTACAATTTTATTCCCTTCCTTTGCCTCGACAGCCAATTTTTCACAATAAAGCGCTTTCAGCTCCATATTTGTTAATGGAATATATAAAGGCATTTGGGCTCACTCCGCTCCTACTCTGAGAAAACGAAAAGACACCCTGTCTTTAAATACGTTGTAAAATACTGTTACCATAATATTCAATGGGCAATTCATGCGACTAAATCCATAAGTTCATAAATTGGATTTTAGCAATAGAAGGCCGAAAATTCTTATACCATTGTAGGACACATAAATAGTGGTCATCAATAAACCACGGTCCACCGGCAGAGTTTGGTTGAAATCCTCCATGCTAACAAATTTGACAAGGTAGAAATTATTACTAAGGTACGTGAGAGTAATCTGCTCATTTAATTTGTAATGGTTTTTTAATCATCGTGTCTAGTTTTGAAACGAGAGAAATTTACCCAACAATTTCATAATGAGAGTGGACTTCCATTTTTTAAGAAGGTGATGAAGTTCCGGCGACAAAATATAAATCGTGGGGATTTCGTTAGGCAAATGGTCACAGTTGTTTTCATCCTCCGATTTTATGTCTTCAATTGAGTTTTCACGGAGCCACTCTCCCTTACCAGCTCGAGTCATTATTTCTCATTTTAGGGCAATCTGTTTTCCCATCCCACTCTGCTTACTTACAGGTAGTCTCTATCTAAAACATCACACCTCCATTTTGTGATGTAAGTTATGCTACTATTAATTATTATTTTAACAATTCGATCCACATCACTCTTAAAGTTAACATTTTTGCTTATATGACTCAATCTATCGCATATGATCATCTGTTTAATTAGCTTTTATCATTTCAACTTTTACAATCTGTAATTTTTTTTTAGATATGGAAGAATTGTAATTTGTTGTAAAAATGGTATACAAAATAGAATGTTCAAATTTTGTATTTTTTTTACAATTATATTGTACCTCCATTGTTACAATTTTGTACTACCTCTATTATTGTCTTAAAAACAATGTCTTTGATAGTTTGATTTATTTGTAATTACAATTTAGCACATTCTCACAACAATAGAAGTGAAAACAAAGGAAGGGGACAGAAAGAGAGCAAGTCATATTTATTTTTTTGTCTCTCTCCTTCCCTGAGTTCAGTTGCTTTCTTGATATGGGTTAACTTAAAAAATGTTTACAACTTCTTAATTTTTGTTATGTTTTATTTAGTTACATAATGAAAATAAAAATGAGAAGTATGTTTTAGGTGAAGACATGTTGGATCATGGATATAAGTCCTCAAGTGTTATGTCTAATCAAAGAGATTTTTTCGATGCCTATGAAGGTTATTTATTCCTTTTTTGTTTAAGTAGTTACACTCTCACTAATTTTTATAAGATTGATGGGTCCATTCACGTGATATTTTTTTTTTGAAAAATTACTTCCACACTTCAATTTTTGAAGTTTAAGAACATTTTTTACCTAGGTTTTACATTTACTATGTAATCATTTTATTTATAACCCGCCCACGCATCGCGTGCGTTGCATACTAGTTATTCTTAAAATAATTGTCTTTAAAACTATGACTATTACATGTCAATGAGACTATTACATTTTAATGAGAAAGTATGTGGTTAGCTACAATAATACGTAATTAAAATTTGATTAAATTTATTAACGTATCAAATTAGTTCGATCTTTTACACTGCAGGCAATGTTAGGATTTTATGTCATATTATTATATACTGATTTAAAATACATCGACTCTTAATTTTGGAAAACTTGAAAATAAAATGTTAATCTTAATATAGGGTGAATGGAGTATTAATCAACTCACTCCTATGTTAATTAGTATTTGGCTAGCTACTAAAATATATATTTAAAATTTTCCAATTAATAATTTGCACAAGTGAAGGGGGGGGGGGGGGGGGGGGGGGGGGGGGGAGTGTTATTATAAAGTAAAAGTCCATCCCAAATTAAGAGTTTCACTAAAACATTTCCCCTTAAATTTTTAACGTATCAAATTAACTCAAGCTTTTACATGCAATTTCAGGAATTTGTCATTTTATATACTGATTTTAAATACATAACTCTTAATTTTGGAAAACTTCAAAATAAAATGTGAATCTTAATATAGGGTGAATGGAGTACTAAATATTATCAACCCATTAAGTTCTAGAGTGGGTGGTGCAATTTTGATCATCACATTTTTTTTCATGTAAAAAACATGTTTACAATAGATTGATTTATTTTGTTGAGATCAAATGCCCAAATTTTTCTCTGAAATGACGTAAAGATCCTAATACCTTACAACACATCATCCATTATGCAAATTTAGTAATTTGCACAAGTGAACGGGGAAATGTTGTTATTCATAGAGTAAGCAATCTCCATCCCATACTATTTATGAGTTTCAACTTAACATTTCCCCTTAAATTTATTAACGTATCAAATTAGGTCGAGCTTTTACACAGATGTTACGTCATTTTATATATTGAATCAAAAGAGACGAGTCTTAATTTTAGGAAACTTAAAAATAAAATCAGTCTTAATATACGGTGAATGGAGCATTAATCAACCCACTCCTCCCCTAAATCACGAGGTAAGTTTTAAAATGTGCAGTTCAATTTTAATCATCGTAGTTTTTCATGTCAAAAATAGGTTTGCAATAGCTTGATTTATTGTTGAGATCAAATGCCCAAATTTTTTCTTTGAAATGACATCAAAAACCTAATCCCTTACAACACTTATCCTTTTAATAGTTTTGAAGAAACTCTTCCATCTTCTCCCCCAAAATGTAGTGACTCGTCTAATAGCCTTAGTCCTCAACATAAACCTTTTTCGTTAGGCATATGATTACTAGGTCATACACTCCATGATGATCTCTTTGCAAATATCCTTTATATGGAAGTAGCTTTATGACCCTGTCTAGGCTCTTATAAACTCCATGATGATCTCTTTGCAAATAATAGTTGGAAGGCCAAATCTTTTAACCCCACCTCCAAACTATCAACCCAAGCCTAAAACCAAATCCAAAATGTGCCTCTTTATCGAAATAAAAGTAATTATGACGTAAACATTGTATTCCAACTTAATACACCTTTTGGATCACAAACTGTTAACAAAACCCTGTTAGCATTGCAAGCTAAAGAGTCGTCTTTGGTTAAAAGGGAATTTCCTTTTTTGCTGTAACGCTTCGGTTCGGATTTATGGGTTACCTGTGGTCAACCCGGTCCGACTCGAGCATTAGGTGTGGAGTGCAATAAAACAATCTACATAATGTTGCTACTCCAGTTTTATTTAATTAACATTTCACTTGTTTAGCATGTGATTTTCATTTCAAATTAAGCTACGTGAGGGACCCGTGGAAAGCATCCCTGAAATCCAACTATATAGAGCTACTAACATAAAATAGAATAATACTTACCTGTACAATGCTCTCAAAATAAGGAAACACACCCAACTTTTCGTAACAAAGACTGAGAATGCGTATGCCATATTGATTCACAATTTCCAAATCACAAACTTATTTAATTAGAGTCAATTTATGAATCAAGTCAATTCGGCCCTTAAATTCAAATAGCAACGTGTGTGTAAATGTCAAACCAACATAAATAAAATATATGAAACAATAGTTCAGGAAAAATCCCCACAGGGAAAAACCTATTTATTTCACTATAATTGTAAATCGCAACTTACAACGGATTACAATGAAATACAAATCAGCAATGGTTCACACGCAGCTATACCACAACGGAAGCGCAGTCCAGACACACAATCTTCAACAAAGAATCAACACGCAGAAGATCCTCAATGACACGTAGTCATAAACCTTGTAGTGACTCACTCCACAATAGCACACAACTCTCGGTTGTAGAGATCTCCCCACAAAGTACGAACAATAGCAAAACTATGATTTTGGTTCCACAAAATAACTCACACAAAGAACTTGGGATTTTGTGAATTGTAAAACAAAATTTGAACCCTTAAATGTGTTGGAGAAAAGAAAAAACATATTTTGTCAAAACCCATTTTTTCTCCACACAAAAATCAGTAGCCTGACACCCTTATGTATACTTGAAATCAGGGCGGTGACGTGTCAGAAATAAACTCTCTCCTTCGAACGACAAGCAACGTCGTTCGAACGACACTCCATCTCGTTTGAACGAGATGTGACGTCGTTTGAATGACGGTCATTGATCCCTTTTAAAAAAGTCTTTTAAAGATTTACTTAACTTGGAATCCTCAAACCTTAAAACTGTTCACGGGATCAGGAGCATTTATCCAAACCTTTTTATGATTAAAATCATTTAAAAACATTTTAACCTTTATTAAAAAATATCCCAACACTTTTAATGTGAAATGTAAATTGGAACTAAAACACAATTTACCAAATTCCTTGTTGGGCTTGAATGTTGAAGTCTTCTTGAAATTCGAATCGTCTTGTGTAGATGTGATCTTCTCAATCCTTCGATGACTAGTATCGGTATATGACATACTAAATTGATAACGGACAATAATGTCCTTACAAATCTTTCCCTATGTCTATGCTGGTACAAAATAAAAATATTCGAATTATCAATCGAAATATGATCTATACAAATCTACCCCCCATAAACTCAAACGTGGAAAGATAAACTGTCAAGTCTTCGATTTTTTCAAACATCACTTCAACAATCAACTTTTCAAAACTCCAAGCTTTTCTCATCAGGGTATGCAATCCAAAAGCTTCAATTGTACCTCCACACATGAGACAAAGCAAAAATCTCGTGACGTATCGAGTTTGAAATGATATAAAGCATAATCATGAAAGCATAATCAAATCTCCCCCATACTTAAACTCCCCCATAATATCATAATTCATTCTCCCCCTTATTATTTGTCTGAAATAGACAAGCAAAAGAATAAATCACACAAAGCAAATTGGGGTGTCATGGAAAACAAATAAACTAACTTTTTTGAAATTTTCAATTTTGCATACAAAAAAGATGTTACGAAAATCACACCATGAATTTATACTAAGACGACCAAATCGAGGATATGGAAAGAATGGGTGTGAGAAAATTCGCTAGGAAAATCAACTAAATCATATGATATGTGCAAGATGCATAAGTGTACTCCTAATGAATGAACATAAAAAATAGTCTTTTGGTGTAAAAGTGTTGAATTTAGATGACATCGGCTTAATCATATCAACAAATCAAAGTATAAATGATTTTCACACCAATAACGTTCAAAACTATCAAATGCTTTTTCATGACTTTTAAGGACGTGAAAACTGTTGAAAATACCATCCAAACTCCCTCATTAAAAGATAATGCTTTTATTTTTCTAATGAGGTGATGTAACAAAAAATATTGCATAATTTTCTTTTTATTGCCTTTCTATTTTTTTTTTGGGATCTTTTAAACCTCATTGGACCTCGTATAATTTTCAATTCCTCACTTTTTTACGTCCATTTAAACGGTGACTTACTCGCAAAGGATAAAAGAGTACCTTTCATAGACCTTCACCATTTTTCAAAATAAAACACTCAAATCTCACAAACGGTTTATATCATGCACTACTTTTTGTCAAGTTTTATTGCATTTGGTTCATTGTATAGACAGAATTGAAGCAGAAACACGCAACCAACATGTGATAGACAAGCATAAAAGTCAAATAAATCCATGCATGCGTACATTAAAGGACAATTAGAGTCAATCATGTAGGTAGCAACATTATATCATCTCAAAGACTCCAAACTTTGTAAAGCACATGAATGACACAACATATTGTCTCAAAATACTATCAAGCAGTCACATGAATATGGCATGTAGTTGTGACTTGGTCATCCTAAGAGTGCATTCATCTAAGGTGCAAACAAAATACAAAACTCTTTTTGAAAATTTCAAAATTTTTCTAAAAAGAAAAAATCTTTTTGAATTTTTAAACACTGTTCAGAAACAACCCAGCAGTACCAACGAAATATAACTAGAAGAAACAAAGGACTGCAAATAAAATCCAGGGTCGTTCGAACGACAGGAACTTCGCGCGATCTCGTTCGAACGACAAAAATATAAAATTCCCAGATCATTCAAACTATCAAGCAGTTTTATCCAGAGGGAAATTTTAGAAAAAAACGGTTCCTGGAATGGGCAAACAGATCCAAACAGTGCTAAAATAGGACAAAAAAATAAGAAAAATAAAGTATAAGTGGTACATACTAGCAATAGGCAAAAGTGTCATCATGTAAATCACCCTATGCTGGTAAACATGTCTAGACCTCAACCGGGAAGTGCGGTGGAGTTCTCCAAAGATGGTGACATCTTTTGAAACAACTCCATTAAATCATGTGAAGTCTTGACCAAAAACTTTACTTGCTTGCGAATATGTGCAAACTCTCTATCATTATGTGCAGGAAAAGTATCATGAGTGGGTTCGTGCATATGAGCATGTGAAGTGGCATATTGTGGCACGTAACCCAACTTAAAGGAAAATTCCCTAAGGTGTCCTGTTTTTTTGGAATGGGAGCAAACGTAAAACCGACCTAGGAATTAATTTTTCAAAAATTCTAGGACGTGTTCTCCTAATAGGAATGGGACACCTAGGTGGGTTGGGATGAGAACCATGTGAATATTTTACTAAAGTGGTAACCCGCTCGGGTGAAACAAAAGAAGTGGATGCACCGTCATGACCTTTTCCTAAATTCTCACCACTACCCAAAACAGGATTGAGAACCATCTTTTCCACCTTCTTAGATGCGTTCTCTAAAGTGACTTTAGCTCCATGGCATGATTAATATCTGTCTCTAATTGTGACATGCGAGCTGTAAGTTCACTCTTTTCCCCATTCAAAGCAATCAACTTCTCACTCAAAGAAACCTTTACTTTCTCGAGTTGACTTGCTTTTTACTCAAACTCCTTCAAACTCTCACTCCAAATCTTTCACCTTGATACCCAACTTGTTATTAATTTTTTTTATTTTTAAGGTCTCGGCGTACAACTCTCGAAACACAATCTGGATCTCACTCTCATCATCACTTGCTCACTCGCTCTCAGTTCCGCTAGGAACACTAAAAACCTCCTCGGGGTTTCACGTGCACAAGTGTTTTCATCGTCGTGAAACAAAGTGGGTGTGCTCACGTGACTTGCTAAAAAGGCAATAAACTTTCCTTGTGAAGACTCATCCTCGGATTCAATCACATCTTCCTCACTATCACTCACGGTCGCTGGCATGGCAACTTTCTTTCCCCCTCTCCTAAGTCTAGTGGGACACTTAAACGACTTATGCCCTTTCCCCTCACACTCAAAACATTTCAAATTTTCAAAATTTTCGTCACAGTCTTTTTCTTTCTCACCGCTTTCTTTGGCCTTATCTTTCTTTTTGTTTTTCTCCGAAAGCTTTTTATTGAAAGAATTTTGTTTCGAAAACTGGAGAAACTTTTTAAAATTCTTTGCAACTAGGGCCATGTCAAAATCAGACTCGTCCTCAGACGCGGACTAAAAAAAACTCACTTTATTTTCCTTTTTCAACTGGGCTTTAATTGCTATCCCTTTATCCTTAGGTTTAACAGTGTCGAGAAACATGTCAATTTCGTACGTCTGAAGGTCACCTACTAACTCTTCTAATTTGAGACTATTCAAATTGCCTAAGGCATTCAAAACAATTACTTTTAGGATAAAATGTTTAGGCAGCGATCTTAAAATCTTTTTAACCACTCGTGCATCAGGAATCGGCTCACCAAGATTAAAACTAGTGATGACAATGTCGGACAAACTTGCATAAAAGTCACCAAAACACTCAGTCTCTAGCATGGTGATGGTTCCAAATTGAGTGGTCAAATTTTGAATTTTAGACTCTTTGACTACGTTAGTGCCTTCTTGGGCGAGTTGAAACACATCCCATGCTTCTTTAGACGTGGTGCACGTCATAATGCGTCGAAACTCGTCAGGGGTGACGTGTACGGAAATTTCACTAAGCCCACGTGAATTATAAGTGCTCCACCTAAACTCATCCTCAGTCCAGCCTGACACAGGTTTTAAATTCGTGAATTTATTTGTGGTGACAGTGGGGGGTTCCAACCTCTTTCACAAATGACCCAAACTCTCTTATCGATTGCTTTTAAATGTGATTTCATACGGGCTTTTCAATAAGCATAATTAGACCCGTCAAAAATTGGCAACCGACTATATAAGTTTTCTTTTGGAAACATTGCGACAAACTTTCAAAAATCAGATTTTTCAAAAAAATCAATATCACACAATTTTGCGGAAAATAGGAATATGCGATAAATTAGCGTAACCCGCTCTGATACAAATTTGAGAATGCGTGTGCAATATTGATTTGCAATTTCCAAATCACAAACTTATTTAATTAGAGTCAATTTATGAATCAAGTCAATTCAACCCTTAAACTCAAATAGCAACATGTGTGTAAGTGTCAAACCAACATAAATAAAATATGTGACATAATAGTTCAGGAAAATCCCCACAGGGCCAAATCTTTTTATTTCACTATAATTGTAAATCACAACTTACATCGAATTACAATGAAATACAAATCATCAATGGTTCACATGCAGCAATACCATAATGAACGCGGAGTCCAGACACACAGTCTTCAGCAACGAATCAACACGCAAAAGATCCTCAATGACACACAGTCATAAACTTTATAGCGACTCACTCCACAATAGCACGCAACTCTCGGTTGTAGAGGTCTCCCCAAAAAGTACGAACAGTAGCAAAACTATGCTTTTGGTTTCACAAAACAACTTACACAAAGTACTTGGGATTTTGTGAATTGTAAAATAAAATTTGAACCCTCAAATGTGTTGGAGAAAAGAAAAAATGTATTATGTCAAAACTCAGTTTTTCTCCACACGAAAATAAGTAGTCTGACACCCTTATTTATACTTGAAATCAAGGCGGTGATGTGTCAGAAATAAACTCTCTCGTTCGAACGACAAGCATCGTTCGAACGACACTCCATCTCATTCGAATGAGATGTGACGTCGTTTGAACGATTGTCATTGATCCCTTTTAAAAAAATCTTTTAAAGATTTACTTAACTTGGAATACTCAAACCTTAAAACTCTTCACGGGATCAGGAGCATTTATCCAAAACTTTTTATGATTAAAATCATTTAAAAACATTTTAACCTTTATAAAAAAATATCCCAACACTTTTAATGTGAAATTTAAATTGGAACTAAAACACAATTTACCAAATTCCTTGTTGGGCTTGAATGTTGAAGTCTTCTTAAAATTCGGATCGTCTTGTATAGATGTGGTCTTCTTAATCCTTCGACGACTTGTATCGGTATATGGCATACTAAATTGATAACGGACAATAATGTTCTTACAAAGACGAGGGAATGAGCCAAATGCCCAATGAGAAATCATAATAATGCAATATAAAATTGAATGACAGAAAGGAGACTCGAACACGTTATATCTACGTGCACATGCAACTACCTTATGTGTGTGTGTGTGTGTGTCAATTTTAAACTTTAATTAAATTCACTTAAATTCAATAAACCATTCACCATCAACTATGCCAGATAAATAATTAAATCCACAATCACATAACCACATATGAATATTGGAATATAAAAAGTACATTAACTGCATAAATCATCGGTCTACAATTCAATACAATAATCCAAATGCAACGTAATTAAATAAAAATAACATTGGATGACATGACCGGATAATAACTGACTGAATCTTATTTAGAATCTCAAAGGTAGAAAATGACTAAAGAATCCCTACAACACTCCACAACTATTGCAACTCCCAATCATCTAGAAGTGATAATCATGCTTGACGTCTCTGTGGTTGAACAACTAAAAGTTTTTGAAAATATTTTATCACGGGTCAGAGCCCAAAATATTTTGCAAGTAATTAAAATGCATAATAATTATGAATACATTCTTCTATATTTAAATTGGTGTCGCACTCACATGAGATGCTCCTTACCCCATAACTACAATGTGCACTTAATATATTTATCTTAGTCCCTAGTTATGCTACTCAACCTAACTAGCCTCAATATATCCTTAAGTCTATACTCTACCCCGTGTCACGCGCATTTTATTAAATTAATTTCCATAACTTTTTAATTATTATAATTCTCAATTATAATCTATTAATTCATTTTCAATAACTTTCACTAGTTATTACATTATTATCCACAATTAATGTCTTAAGCCCGTATATATTTCTCTACAAATATATATACGTATTTTCTATAACAAAGCAAGCACACATATGTCGCGTATAACATCCATCCCTCAAAGTAATATCTCACTGGATGCGGGTCTCTAAAATGCTACCATACACCAGAGTATACACACATCATCCTGGGCTATCGGGTCGGACTCTCACACCGAACGTAAGGGTGGAAATTCGGGTTAGTCGTGTCAATATCAGGTTGTGTTGATTTCTATTTGAGTATAAGTTTTGAGTTATTTTAAACCTACACAAGCTAATCGTGTCTTCTTTGAGTCATATCGGGTTATTATTGTAAATGGATTATCGTATAAAAAATTACCAGCCCTAACCGAACCCGACAAATCGCAAACGTGTTGGAGACAGTCATAGTCCTGAGATAGTGAGTCATAACCATACCAAAATTACCTCACTTCGACTTCAACCTCACAAGGGCATGCAAGATACTGTGACCTGAGGTCGATACTTAGCCTGCTGTTAACTATTTTTCTAGAATATTTAAACTATTTGTGAACATTATAATTTAACCCGAAACCAAATCACGATCAAATTATATCAATTAACCCAACTTGGCTGTAAAAAGGTCTGCCGAATCGGTTTGGCTTGAGGGCGAACCGGTTCGCCCCTGCAGACAACCCTAGTTATTCCCATTTCCATTTTTAGCAAACTTTAACCCAAAAAAATCAATCCCAAATCATAATTTTCTCAATGATTAACAATTCTCATGAATCCTAAATATGAAACACATTCATTTTAACATAGAATTCATCTAAGATCTCTACATGGGATTTATTCTTAATTTTCAAATGATTGGATATTCTCCCAATATCACAACAATTCATAATTTTCTCAATCTTCTAAATCAATAATTCGTCTATCTACATGGGATTCAAATTTCCAGATTTCAGTATACTAAATCACATCATTTTATTATGAAATATTTTCTCCAAAAACACAATTGTCCTTGAATCCCACCCCAAAAACCTTTCCCAATAACGATATAAACTGAATACTATATATAATTATTTTGCAAAGTAATTAATTTCCTTTCAACACTTGTAGAGTCTGAATTTGATGAAAAACCTCCTTTGATGATTATCTTAAGCCCAGAAATCTTCAAGTTCTTCACAATTCCTAGCTTTTCTTGATCACCCTTTGAGTTTCCTTCAAGAACTCTTGAATTTTCTTCTATTTTCTCTTAAATTTTTCTATAACCTTTGATATAACTCAACAAAAACCTTTGGTATTGTAAAATGACTAACCATATTACCCTAACCCTTTATTATATAAGTTTAATCTCGAATTTTTCTTTTCACCCTCCTTTAAAATAACTAAAATACTCCTATACGAGTCCGGACTAGTCTGAAAAGCCCCCGGAACCCAATCACTACCCCGGGTACTTAATTTTGACTATTTTCACCTATTCCGGATCAACCATGCACTCGAAATAATCATCCGAGTCACCCATCATCAATTTACCATATTATTCCTAATACGACCCCACATGCGCGTCCCAAATAAGTTATTATCAACCCGTCGATTTTACTCACTTACGACGTAATATAAAATAATACATTTTCCTTTACTTATCACAAAATTAAATATAATACCACATAAATATTAATACATTTCTCGCTAATTAATATTTATTTAAATTCACTTTATTTTTTTACAATTTAATTAAATTACTGCGATACGTATAATTTAAGTATTCCTAAAAATATGGGGTACTACATACTTCCTCCGTTGCAAAGAAAATTTCGTCCCCAAAATTTGGATATGCCTGGTAATCAAAACTTCGAAACCTTACCCATATGATATCCGAACGTACCCAAAATCAAATCATGATAACCTTATGGTGCCTCAGCTGTACACCCACAAGTGGGACCATTCTGCTAGTGAGATAATTCTGCCTGAGGGCCTACTCACTATGACCCATGATTAGAAATAAGTCTATTCAAACAATTTCACCTCAATATATTCCCTCATTCTTAGGTTCTAATCTTGACGGTGATATATAAAACCATCGTTAAACTGCTAAGAATGCTCTAATAAGACGAGCCTATACACTACTGGCTCTATCGTCTCAATACTGGGTAAGAGGTCCGACTTCCCTACGTGCCAACTTCCTTTTTTGTTAAATCACAAATTCTTTAATAGTGTATACTTATACTACTTTTTTATCACTTATGTCAGTCTTTAACTCTTTGGTTCATAACGACGTAACTTTTATGACGTTCCTGAACTATACAAAAATAACTTCGGTTAACTCGATCAATGATGACGAACTCTAAGTCACGTCCGGTTCGCAAAACTTGTTGTTCCCCCACTTTTAATCAACCAAAGGGTGGATTATAAAATTTTCAGCACAAAGCCTTAAAAGGTGCCTTACCATGGTAATTACTCCTCCCAATTACTTATAGTCCAGAATACGCATCTCTCGTATTCTCCAATATTTTAGTCACCTTTCCTGTCTACCCCTCATTCTAGAACTATACATCTTGCTCCCATCACAACTTTTCCCCCATCGATTCTTGATAACCCCTATCATAGATGGGACTTAAGGATCTCATCCTGATCATAACAATGTTGAGAAACATCTTATGTCGAATTATTACATTTTCTTTAATGAAATGATGGACATACTGTCAGATAATGTAACTCCCCCAATTAATAATAACTACTCCCTCTCAGCAACCCATTTCACCAACCCGAAGGGAATCTTATCCGTTTAACTATATTGGTAACCCAATAATGAACTTCATCAGTCTGCCTATCCATTCCTTCACTGGAATCACCAATCATTCAAAGAATTTCGTGGACCACCTCTGATCAATCTTTTTCCATCTACGAGTGGTGTACTTGGTGAAAATTTCACTATGTCTCACTCCATAGCGATACACACGTTCAACATCCCACATCACGTGGTACTTGGTACTCCCATTACTCGATCCTCTTTAGCTAGTAAGAATCCACAACCTATTTATGTGCAAGCACCCCTCAACATTCGACTGAGTAAGACTCCGCTCGACTTTTTAAAACTATTGGATCCTCCCTTGACTATATAAATCCCTCGCCTATGTCTCTACAGTCTTTCAACCCATCTCGAGGGTAATATCTCTCCTTTATCTCTCTCTCTCTCTCTCTCTCTCTCTCTCTCTCTCTCTCTCTCTCTCTCTGTGTGTGTGTGTGTGTGTGTGTGTGGACTGTCTCCTTCCTCAATCGAAGTTCAGTCCATCTTGCTCTTCTAATACTACTTCTACTGCCCCACATAAATACAGTTCAACACATTTATTACTATTAACACGGACGATTCTAAAAATTAAATTAACTAGGGTGCCCATACACCCTATATCTCGTGCATATATGCACAAACATCATCGGTGTAAAATATTTATCTTAAATTCGGCCCCTCTTACTCGGTGTGGCTATACCATAAGGTTATTCTCAGTTACACTACTAATCATGACTTAATTATCTTCAAGATTATCCTATCTATCCACTAGTGGTGTAAAAATTTCCCCAGTGTTTCTACACATCACTACCCTACTCCACTAGCCTTATATCATATAATAGATCTCAACTTAAAATATTTTCCCCACACTGTAACACCCCATGATTTTGGGACTGAGAAATTTAATCTTGGGAAAAATAAAATTTATTTAAATTGGAGAATTTTAAAATTTGGAAATTGAAGTTAAAAAATTCAGGACATTTCAAAGTATTTTGAATGATGATTTTGAGTGCACCATCGATTCCGGAAGGGTCGAGATAGTCAAAATGACTGTCATTGGGTTTTATTTCGGTTTCGGATTATTTTTAAGTATGTTTGGCCCGAATTGGAGTAAACGAGTCATTTAAAGTGTGTATTAACATTTAAAACTGGGTTTATTGTTTTAAGGTTTAAAAGGCTTATGGATCAAGCCTTCTCATTTAGAGAAAGAGAGAAAAAGAAAGGAAGGAGAAGAAAGAAGAGAAAGAGGAAGAAAGCTTGGAGATTTTCGGCCCAACCGCGATCACGAGGACGATCCAACCTCTACAATTTCGAGGCAAGTGTTTAATCTTGCTAAATATTTCATTTGTGTATTTCATTTCATAATTGTGGATAAAAGAATTGGGCTTTTGGGTATATTTATCAAAACCTAATTTTTGGTTTCAATCTTGAGATTGAAGTTTACACTTGGGTTTAAGGGATATAAATTGATGAGATTAGATATAGGATGAGTTTTGATGTTTGAAAACATGTTGGGGTTGAAGATTAAGGGTTGAAAGAGGTATAAATCGAATTTTGGAAAATTTGGGTTTAGGAGAAATTAGCCATTTTCGTGGCTTGCTGCACAAGCCGAATCAATTCGCCCCTAGCGAATCAATTCGCTATGTTGCAGAAGCCTCAGGTCCTTAGGGCCGAATCGATTTACCCCTAGAGAATCGATTTGGTATGTAGCAGACTTACATGTCTAGTTGAGCCGAATCGATTCGGAGGGGCTGAATCGATTCGCAGCTAGGACCAAATCGATTCGGATGGGCCGAATCGATTCGAAAATAGGGAATTTTTAGAAATTTTCCTAGGATGAGTTTTTATCCATTTCGGTTGGGTTTCTCGATTTGGAACTATTGTATATGATGCGATATTTATGTTGTGGGGTTTTATTGAGGGTTTTTCACATGATATGATCGTGGGGACGGATCGAAATAGTTTGGGGAAAATATATGTTTATGTGTATGTATTGGAGTTGTGTATAGAGATTGTGGGAAACCTCATTGGGGTTAGGAATCTTAATTATAGATTAAAAGTGAGTATAGATATGATGTGGGGTTAAGAACTCTTAAAGAGAGTGGCGAGGGTATGTTGCGAAATTCTAGGCCGATATTTATATCGGATCCTTATAGAGATAGGATACTATTAAGATACAATTTGGGGACCAATGAAGGAGAGTGGTCGCATATCCTTAGTAATGATAAATTTAAGGAATAAATCAGAAAGGCGTTAGACTAGGGGATTCACAAGAGTGATTGAACCGTAGTCAAAACTGAGAGCGATGGGATCATATTACCAACTAGAATAGGGTGTGTAAATCTAGTCGGGATAATTGTTATATATCGGTGTGTGATTTACAAAGGGTATTTTCCCTAAGAGATGGGACCATAAGATGAATTTAAGATTTAACTTGAGGTTTGTAGACTATTAGTTATGTGCGTACCACTAGTCGAAATTAGTACTAGAGATGTGGATGTACTTTTGGATATAAATGAGATGTGTAGTGATGGTTTCCTACACCAAACTTTGGGTGATAACCTTAATGTGGAGATATATCTATGTTGGAAGACTATTCATATCATGGGAGTAATGTATGAATAAGCTTCAAGTGAGGGATCGTATTTATATAAGGAATTAAATTAAATACGTTTGAGATGACGGCTAGTATAAATAGGATTATATACACGTATAGCCGAATTTATAAATTTCATACATACGCGCGAGGGGTGGTATGTATATATATATATATATGTATATACTCATGTGATGAATATCTAAACCGTATGTGATGGTTTAATTATATGATGGGATCTTATGGATGTATATATATCTATATGTGATGATGTATATGAATTTAGATTGCATGCTTTCCATGGACTTTCCTTTGGTGTAGGGTTGGAACAGACGCAGTTATATATTACTCTAGTGCGATCCAGGGAGGTTGCGCGATGTGGGTGAATCCCCTGGCTCGAGGAGCAGGGAGAGTATAGTCCCCGTGTCATTTCACGTCCCGTGTTCGAGTGCGATTTATGTGATCTCCCACTTGTAGGGGGAACTTGACCACCTCCACCGTTGTGTATTTTACCAGGACTGTTGAGGATTCTGACTGGTACCGTGGTATATGAGCAAACCCGAATTTTTTGGATCGGCACTATGAGATCGCATCCTCGAGTTATAGTTCAGTGGGATGGTTTGTATGCATGTGTGCATGGTATATTACTTGTGCATGAGAACAATGTAATATAATTTTCTAATGAGAATAAAGAGATAAAACTGAATATAGAATACACCTCAGTCCGGGAGATAGATCCGGATGTGTATTATAAAGATGAACATAGAATACACCTCAGTCCGGGAGATATTATCCGGATGTATATTGTAAGATGTATATAAGAATGAATAAAATATGTATATTCGTATATCAGGATGTATTTATATATTAGTTTTGTACTACGGGCCTAATGGATCTCTGCCATTAACCCTGCCAAGTAGTAGTGTATCGGGGGGGGGGGGTTCCTTGTTTGGATTTCGCTTTGCGAGACGCCCCATGCACGAAACGCAGTGCAAGGTTGAGGGTAGAGAGAAGTTTTATCCTTATTAAATTATGCATGTCATTTAGAGTATATAATCTTAATTTGAAGTTAAATGTTAAAATGTAAAGTAATAACATTGATAACTGTTTAGGTTATAAATTAAAGCCTAGTATGGCATATATGCGTATGCACATTTAAGTTTAATTAGAACGGGGAAGGATTCTTGGGTTATTTTAGGATGGCAGGTCTTGTGGGTATAGGCCGTGCCTATGGTAAGTTAGGTTATCCTTATGGGTGGGGCGATGTAATCAAGATTTTAGGACGCGAGTAAGTGCGCGCTGTTAGATGAGAGGTGAGTTGGAATTTCACGAGAGTGCGATTCCATTATGAAATAAGTGCATTTGTATTTATTTTGCACGGTTAACACACTTGCTAAATATTTTTACAACTCGGTCTCTAACCCATTTATATTTTATCTCATGCTATATGTATATATATATTACTACAGGTGTCCTACCGCATGGATGCCGGATGCTTTTCCATCCAGAGTCTTGGGAGCTGTAACAGGTGCGGACTGTTGCAAGATTTAGATTGTAGTCGCCTCTATTTCTTTGTATATCTAGATAGGACTCATGTTGTATATCAGGTTTATACCCAAGGGATATCTATATATGTTTACATTTTTCCATTTCTGTCATTGTACTGTCTGTGACCCGACAACTTATTTGGGTATATTCATTTGTATATATACTCATTTCATTTTATTCTAGCATTTCATTTATCATGTACTCGTATATGTTTTACCTTCGTGAGTAGTTCTATAGTTTCGGTTTGTGGTTTGTGGTACGTTTTATTAAATTTTAACATCTCACTTATATGATTTCGGGTAGTTAGTCGTATATTATGTAGTATCGTCAGTTGATGTTGAGGCCGAGCCATCTGAGATTCTTGATTTAAGGTAATATAGGGCTGGCCACCCGTTATTATTTTAAGCAGGTTGTTACACACACGTACAATGATCATTGTTTAAAATCTCTACTCTAACATCCAATGTCTTCCAACCCCCGACGTTTATTAAGGTTCATGTATGGAACTCACGCAATTGAAATACAACCAAGGAATTTTCCCAATGCCCTATCACCTGGCATTTTCAGTTAACGAGTTCCTTTGAGCCAAAGTTCATAATCGGGACACTCAAAATCATGTCCTCAAATGTATAAGTCTAATCTTTAACTCCCACATCTCTGAAGGAGTCTTACAATACGACGATTGCACTATCACTAAGTCCCCAATGCTAAATTAATAATGAGCTAAATTTCTCCACTCGGCGATAAATTGGATATACCCTGAATCAAATCAGTACCATCCCTATGAATCGGGATCGAATAATACGAGACAACTTTACTCTCCAAAGTCTCCATTACAATATAGTATATACACAAACTCAACCCTTTTTCAGGCGAGACATCACAACAACAACACATCCTGCCTTGGAATAACGAACACAATAGCCTCACCATCGCTAACCACTCCATACCCATGATAACATCATATCTCTCATATACGAGCAAATTCACTAAAACATATCCTCTAAGTGTCTGCACCCACTCCCCTGCAGATGCAACCAAAGATATCCCCATTACCAAAAGATAAATATAAACACACAATAGTGATACTAATGATACAACCACTAAACCCGTCTCACGTGCGAATCTAGTGCTAAAAAAATACTGTGACACACTCATGTCATGCAAAACTTTCCCTATTTGACCAAGGATATAATCGTACCATCCATTGCTAATGGCACTGGATGTTCAAATGATTTCTGTACATAATACTCACGTTTAATCTAACCAAAAACTATTGTAGCTGTTGCCCTGCTGTGCATCCTGCTCCTGTCTCGTATCTCCCCGCGGATAAGATCGACGTAGGTGGTCCTGCTCTCCACCTATAAAACACCTTCCTATACAATTCCTTTGTCTTTGGACTATCCATGTCGGGGTTACCTTACTCTATATCTTTGGTAGCCTCGATTTAATGGCTATACCAGTTGTTCCCTTGTCTTCGCTGGCCTTATGAGACACGTTGCTAGACCTATCTGAATCCACCTTCACTTGGTTAGAATTCCTTTAATTTGAATCTTTTAAATGGATGCCTCCCTTAGTTATTCCACCTCGTGGTACCCCGCTAGCATTGATTATATCCGGTCTTTACCTTCTGATTAGACTCTATAATCTCTTAGCTCCCTTCACGTAGAAGCATTGATATTGGCACGGTAATAGTACGACCTTAACAACATCAGCATAAGTCGTCCAAGTTGGATTTGTCCATAAGTGCTATTGAATTCTACTCGTGAGTCCATGATTAAACTTAAGGACACTATTTTCTTTCGTATCTACCTCGTCGAGTATGAAATTCTCCAAAATAAAATTTTCCCCATACTGGGCCCTTATCCGACCATCCTGTGATAGTCCCAAGACTTTATTCGCATATCTATTTGAACATAAAATGAAAGGACTTTCTTTCAAATGGCACCCCAAATTTCTCGTTATTTATAGTATATCATTCCTCAGATGTGGTGACTGACTCCCACCACGGCAATGATGCTCCTACGAGCTAAAAAAAATTCCTAAGATTTGGTTATGAGTGTCACTGCACTCCACCATACTCAAACTCCTTTGGATGTTCCCCTTCAATTTTCTAGTTAACACAACGTCTGCATTTCCCAGAGACTCCGATGGATGGTCCTTTAGAATGACCTCACCGTGGCTGAACTAGGTGAGTTTGAATTAGCGCCATTATTCTCCGTAGCGGCTCTTGGGAAATTGCTGAACCATGACGGTATTCATATTATTAACTGCCTAAGTAACAGTAGTGGTGACTTCTACTACGGCCACCATTTCTAGAATAGTTCGCGGCTCTTGCTGAGCCTCTCTTCCTACAGTCCTCCTAATAGCCCTCGATGGTTATCCTCCATTATTCAGCATACGCAACCCAATTGAACTCGTATAAGATTCAATTCATTTATACGCAATAACATAAGAACATAAATCATAATAGGATTCAATAGTCGTAAGCATAGGGATCTACATCAAAGAAAAATAATGCTGAATATGTAGTAGGTTCGCATAGATCCTAAGGACACTAAAACCTAATGCTCTTATACCATCCGTGACACCCCACTTATTAAAATAACAGGTTGTCATCCCTCTACTAAAATGAAACAGGAATCTCAAATGGCTCATCCTTAGCATCACTAGTAAACATCCAATTTATTTCTAACCATAGTGGGGCCACTGGATGCGTGTCTCTAACTGCCATCCCTTAGGGTAATAGCTCACTGGATGCGGGTCTTTAAAATGCCATCATGCACCAGGCTATCGGGTCGGACTCTCATATCGAACCCAAAAAATTACAAATGTGTTAACGGCGATCATAGTCCTGAGATAGTGAGTCTTAACCATACCAAAATTATCTCACGTTGACTTCAACCTCTCAAGGGCATACACGACGCTATGACCTCGGGTCGATACTTAACTTGCTATTTTTCGCCAGGGAAGATCACCCTCATCGCATAACCTCCGATGATAATACTAGAATGGTATGTTCATACAATTATAACACACACACACACACACACATTTATATACCCAAAAATCAGGCTAACCGTGCCTATCACTCGTAGCACTAGCCAATAATCATTTCCATTCCCAATTTATGTAAACATCCACTTGTTTAATTAATTGATTCTTTAATTTTCATTTGTGGACACATTTTATTATCAACCAGCCCGTATCCCCATTTTTTTCGAATTTTCATTATAAATCCATTAATGAATTTTCCAAGTATAATTCATTCTAATACTCCCATACATACCCTGGATATATCCCTCTTCATCTTAAGGATTTTTTATCAAATCAAACTAGTTTTCCAGAAATCCTAAATATTTTTTAACATTATAATTTTACCTGAAACCAAACCAACTTGGCTGTAACAGGTACGTCGAACCTTTTCGGCTTAACAACCAACCGATTCGCCCCTACAAACAACCCCAGTTCTTTCGATTTTGAGTTTCAACAAAGTTTAACCCAAATTAATCAATCCCAAATCATATCTTTATCAATGATTAATAATTCTCATGAATCCTAAATATGAAACACATTCATTTTAATATAGAATTCATCTACACATGATCTCTACATGGGATTTATTCTGAATTTTTAAATAATAGGAAATTCTCTCAATATCACAACAATTCATAATTTTCTCAATGTACTAAATCAATAATTCATCTATCTACATGAGATTCAAATTTCCAGATTTCAATGTAGTAAATCACACCATTTTATTATGAAATCATTTCTCCAAAAACCCAATTGTCCATGAATCCCACCTAAAAATCCTTTTCTAGTCATGATATGAATTGAATACTACATATAAGTATTTATCAAGATAATTACTTTCCTTTAAACACTTTTAAAGTCTGAATTTGACTGAAGAACCTCCTTTGATAATTATCCTAAGCCTATAATTCTTCAAGTTCTTCATAATTCCTAACCTTTCTTGAGCACCCTTTGAGTTTCATTCAAGAACTCTTAAATTTTTTTCTTTTTTCTCTTCAATTTTCTCTAACCTTTGATATAAATCAATGAAAACCTTTGGTATTGTACAATGACTAACCATATTACCCCAGCCCTTCATCATATAAGTTTAATATGGAATTTGCCTTTTCACCTTCCTTTAAAATGACTAAAATCCTCCTACACGAGTCCCGACTAGTCTAAAAAGTCCTCGGAACCCAATCACTACCCCCGAGTACTTAATTTTTACTATTTTAACCTATTTCGGATCAACCATGCACTCAAAATCATCAGTCGATTCACTCATCATCAATTTACTATCTTATTCCCAACACGACCCCACTCGCGCGTCCCTAATAATATATTATCAACCCTTTGATTTTGCTCACTTACAACGTAATATAAAATAATATAATTTTGTTTACTTGTCACACAAGTAAATATAATATCAAATAAATATTAATCTATTTCTCTCTAATTAATAATTATTTAAATTCACTTTATTTTTGTGCAATTTAATTAAATTATCGCGACACGTGTAATTTAAGTATTCCTAAAAATATGGGATGTTACAAGGTTGTATTTTCACATACTCACCACATAACCCATTTCTTGACATGTTTCATTTTTATTATCTTTTTCTCGAAATCTTCCATTATCCGCATACTTAAACGGGCTCCACACTGCCTACTATGCTACCATATGCTTTAGCCCGTGATTTTGGGTCTTTCACCTCAGGGCTCCGAGCCCTCCTTAATTATACCGGTGTTATCCGATTCCATATTAATGTGTTTTAGCATTTTACAAATACTCTTTTACTTTACTTCATCCCAATTAATTCACCTTAATCTCGTAAAAAAAATTCCCTTTTACTTGACTTCACATTTATCCTGTTATTTAACATACCCGGTTTATTAATTTAAATAAATACACTTTGTCTAAGAAAAATCGTTTCTTTCACCCAAATTACCCAATTATTTGTACCAATCCACGTTAGTATTTTCAAAGAACATCACCCTTTCAACACCACAATGTTGCGTTAGAAAATACATTATTTTTCCTTTGAAAATCTTTCATAAATACACCTTTGTGTTAATTATGGATTTAACCTCTTTAGGTTGCTTAATCACCCATTTAATCGCTTACTTTATCATTCCTTTGCCGTATGGATATTAATCAATTTTCACATTACTTGTTCATTTTATCTTTTAATAGAATTGTGGTGACAATTAAGTTAAACACAAAATAACAAGAAATGGCAATCACCAAAACAAATAAAGAATGTAAGGAATGACAATCACACAACACAAAATTTACATGGTTAAGCAAGAATGCCTACGTCCATGGTGGTGCTCTCAATATTATTTCTCTTTACTTCGAGGAGTGTTTTACAGGAATAATAATGCATGCCCTTTACCCCGGGCGGAGGGTTTGTTATATACATGTTATTTCGGAGAGTGGAGGAGTTGGAATCCCCCATGTTAGCCCACAATCCCTAGGATATCTCTGAAGAGAGATATTAGGAATTGACTGGGTCAAAACTAATTTGGTTGAGGCGCGGGGCCTTTGGACTCGAGGTCACGTTTGATTGGGCTTCTTGTCTAGGCCCAAGTGACAAATCGAGGTACCCACAATTGCCCCTAAAAAGTTTGGGTCACAATTTGGGTTTAATAATTTTAAATGATTAGTCTTAATGGAATTTCTGTGATTCGTGACATACTTTTGAACTGAAGCGCCCTTCCTGAACTGACTTAGGCGGCAGATTGCCTTGTTTCTGGTGCATCATGATTAGAAAGGTTTAAATCCTTTTAGAGAGGTCATTTCTCGAATCGTCACTTTCATATCTCTTCGTATTCTCTCAATCTCTTGAAGCTTTCACCATAGATCCTTTTATTATCAGGTATCATCTTCCATTCCCAAGCTTTTTTCATCGTTACTGCTTGTGGCTTTGCCTCATCTCAAGATGACTCTTACATCGTAAGTTCTTCTTACTTTTTCTTTTTCTATTTTATGTTGGAATTTCTTCATATTCGCTGCTAGGGTTTTTCTTTTCCGATGGCTAAAGTAGGCAATAGGTCGATACCTGATTTTAGGAAATACTATAATATTCCAAACTGGGTGGATATTGAGTGTGCCCCTATCCCTCGTAATGTCAGAGAAGTTGAGGATAATCACTGGATCCATGTTCTCTTGTTGTCCCAGGGGGTCTTACTTTCCCCCCCAATAATGTGTTTTTGCACTTTTTTGGTTACTTCAATATAGTTCTTGCACAGTGCTCGCCCAATGTCTGGAAATCGTCAATGGTGTGCATAGAATAAATCAGCTCTATGGCACCAACTTAGGGCTTGCTGAAATCTTCTTCTGCTATTCTTTTTTGCGAATAATTTCTGGTCTTCTGTACCTCAAGGCCAGGAGTCCTGATAGGGTATTGGTAGTAAATCTACCTAATTCCCATAAGTACTACTGGCATGAGGGCTTTATTGCTAGAAATTGGCAGTTCCCTTCCCATACTGAGGGGTCGGGGTCTGGGAGATTTGTAATTACCTTTTATAGGGAGGAGTGCATAGGTGGGCTTAGTACTTTTCTGCACTTTGATCCTCTATTTTGTGTGTTTTTTCTTATATTTTTCTCTCTTTATTTTTAGCGAAGACAAAGAACTCGGATCCTGCTCTCAGCGAGATCCGAGCTGCTGAGTTGGTCAAAGCCTGGAAAATTAGGGAGCTCTTGGCTGACGGTGAACACCCTCGATCAACGGCGTTACTTCTGGAATACAAGAACGTTGGGTCCAGTTTTATTGTGCGACCTGTGGATAGCATTCCTGAGCTAGACATTACCGCCAATCCCATCCAATTGGATGAAGAAGAAAGCAGCTCTAGTGAGGAGAGCGAGGGTGCTAACATGGGCGGTGCTTAAGGTAATTCCAGTGAGGAATCTTCCAGCTTATAAGGGGTTTCTTATACTCAAGAGTCTTCGAGTGAATCAAGTAGTTCTAGCGAGGAATATATGGCTCCTCCTAGGAAGAATCTGATCCGAGATGATTATGATGATGTGCTTTTGTCTCGCTAGTCAAAGAAGTAGAAGTCTGGAAGTGGGGATGCTACTACTGGTTCCAAGTATGTTGCTCATGAGTAGGAGAAGAAGAAGATAGAGGAGGTTCTGCTAAGAGAGAGGGAGAGAAAGAAGGAGGAGGAGAAGAAGAAGGTGGAAGAGAGAAAGAGAGCCAAGAAGGAGAGAAAAGAGAGGGAAGAGGATAAGAGGATAAAGGAGGTAAGTGTAGATACCCCATTCCGTTACCCACAACTCTCCTTAGGTCCCTAGTACCTACCCTTCATCACTACAAACCCAGGTCATGTCTCGAGTACTGACTTAGAAGCCATCGGGCATTCCCCGACTCAGTTTGACCAAAAATTCAAACTCTTCATCTCGACTGAGGCTGAATGAATCTTCGAAGGGCACTGAATACCCTTTCCAATGGTCTATCCCGTGTGCGATTCCGACTTACCATGCGGACGAACGATCCATTTAAATCTAAGAGGTCGCCAAATGCTTCCAGGGCCCAGTTGACCAAAGTCAACTCCCCAAACTGGGTCAAACTCTTTGGAATGTCGAAGTATATCTCTTAAAATTTCCAAGGTCCACCCCGTACTTGATTTGGACTTACCATGCGGATGAACGATCCGTTTGCGTCCGAATGATTCCCGTCCAATGGACCGACAAATGCTTCCGAGACATATTTGACCCAAAGTCAACTCCCGAACCCGGGAGCGGTCCAAAGGACTTTTGAAGGCCTCTGAATTACCTTTCCAACGGTCTACCCCGTGCATGATTCTGACCAAAGATTTACCCTCGGCATCCGATTTCCTGAAAAGGCCTAAAACACACTGCCAAATGGCAGGTTCCAGACCCTGCCTATCGGCAGGTGCCGATAGGCAGGACGATGTCTATGCCGATCGGCAGTGACCTGAGACTATAAAAGGAGGCCTTCACCTCATTTGCAAGGAGAGCCCAGATCTGATAAAATTCACTCTCAACTAATCCCAGAAACCTCTCTCGAAGGCAACATCATTTCAACCTCCAAATCCCTTTTTTTTACTTCCACTTTTCATCATCCTTTTCATCAAACTTGGTGAATTAGCCACTCTCCATCATCATCCAAGTGCAAGGGCTGGTCTCCAACATTCAAGATCAAGCTCAAGATCTTCAACAAGGTCCAACTTTCTCAAACTCTCTCTTAAATTCTCAATAACTTGTTTTATTACTTAGCACTTTTATTGTCTCATCTCACACATCCTAATATACTTTTTATTTAGTATTATTGCACATCTCCTATTTTCATATAAATAAAACCCAAAAACTAAGAAAAAGAGGGTTTGCTCATAAATTCCAAATAGGGATTCTCATACTTTTCTCACAACTAAAACACTTTTTCTACACACACACACTCACAAATAAGAGATCCCCCATTTGGATTTATGGGATAGACCCCACCCCTCGTTTTGTATGCGAACTACGTGGACTTTGATGCCTTTATAGGTTACTTAGGCATCTTGGGGTAAAACCCGAGACTCGAGTCCCTTTTCTCACTTTTTCTCTTACTTTCGTATTTTCTATAAATCTAATCTTCTTATATTCTATATACTTGCCCTTAGGGACGTATTACTCAATATGCATTATCGTTCCATTATAACGATCAACGTAGGGATAATCGCGTAAATCTTATTTTCTAATATTATTTTTACACCTTCCTACTGATTACTCGCTCTATATCTTCCATGATACAAGTCGAGGATTCCTATCTCCACTATATATATACACATGCACACATATCACGGGAAAAAATAAAGGAAAATAGCAAATATCCATGAGAGACCGAAAGGGCGAAATGGGTGCCTAACACCTTCCCATTTAGTAACTTAGCCTTCAAACCCTTCTCGAATCATTTTGGTTTCGCATGCACCAGTATGTCTTTGGATGCTATCCTTCGGGGTGGCTTCCCCTTTTTCTTTTGTCTGTTTTGAGTAAAATAGACTGGAGACTTTGAATCTCTCTACATTTTTATAACTCATCTCAATTGATGCCGGTCGAAGCGCTCTCGAGAGGGATGTGCGGGACCCGAGGATCCTTTCCCTTCGCGCGCTCGCCCGCAGGCGAGGATTGGGGATGGCCACAGTGGCGAATCTGCTGGGGACAATGTGTATTTTGAGGGCTTGACTCTATTTTCATGGATGCTATATTTGTTTATGTTTTTCCCCAAATCTGCATGTTCCCCCTTTTCTATGTGTATCCATTGCTTATGCTTATGTTCACAAACTTGTAGAAAATTTTCCATGTACACTTCACACCACGTGCACCTAGGATCACATATATCCACATGTTGCACGCATCACCTACCATACTTGGTGTACCTTGGGTACTCGCACTTTGCTCCTTGTTTGGCATAATCAAGAAAGGCATTCTCATCATAAGATACTAATAAGAGAATCATGCATGATTCACACGACATCACCAAAGAGCATTGTTATTGACAAAATTTTACCCAGTAATTGGAGGGTCACTTCGTGATGGGCGCTGGTCCAGCAGGTCGTAGTTAGCCTAAGCGATATGACTCTCACCTTCCATTGGACAAGTACCTTCGATGTATATCGAACGATTCCCCGACATCGTACTGCTTGACCGAAGTCATGAAGGGAGGTATATCACAGGGAATTTATTCACGTACGCCGAGTATATCGAATTTTCTCTCACACGTACCGTCCCCACGAGGTATATGGTGAGGTAATTCACGTACACTCAGGTATATCAAATGGCTTGTCCACACGTACCGATTGCCCGCAAGAGCAAGACGTATATCGTGGAAGTCATGCCAAAGGGGGGAACCCATGCTAATTCACCCAACCAACTGCATACCCGCATATAGGTGTCAAACCTAGGACACACACTTTAGATTTTCGGTTTCAACCCGAAACTCTACCAAAATTTTGGGTCAATCTGCTGCCCAATTTTTGTGCATTTTTAAAATGGGACCCTGTCCGCGAGCCTGGTTACAAGTTCAAACTGTAACTTTGCATATATTAAAAACCCCACTTTTCCAGGCTCGGGTTCCGTCCGGCATTGCATTTAGGAGAATTAAATACAAGTGAGAACATAATAATCAGAATAATCATGCTGAGTTCCGTCTCCAAAAACATTTCTCCCTTCTTTATCAAAACATTTCCAAAAACATTTCTCCCTCCTTTATCAAAAATCCAAAAATAGTTTCTTCCCTTTTTCTCAAAAATAAATCTCATTCTGCGCCTTCTCAGGTCGATTGCAAGCCCTTGGCCTGGCTCCTTATTGGCTTCGGTCTTCAGTTAAATCACCCCGGAGTTTCGTCCGTTCCTCTACTACTTCTTTCGAGTCCGGAATCCATCTACTTTCCATGGAGAATACGGATCAAGCTCTAGTCATATAGCCGGATCTGACGATAGTCCTAGCTCAACTCGTGTCTCCAAGATTGACAACCTTCAAATCGAGGTCCGAGAGATGCAAAGAAACCAGGTTCCAATTCCTCAAGAGCCCAAGGCCTTATTTCCTCATGCTATGGGTCCACCTGAGCCTATCTGGGTTCCCTAAGAATATCAACACGCTCCACGTGCCCCTCCTGTTAATGGGCCACCGCCTGCCCAGCTTCCTATGCCAAACATTGCTTAGCCTGTGGCTGACCTGCCCATGGTCATTGATCCAAAGGAGCAGGATTTGAATAAAGTCAAAGAGGATCTCAATATGCTCACCAAGAAGTTTGACCAAGTCAGGATCTCTGGGAATTACATGGACTACACCCACATGTCTCCTTATACTAAAGCGAGGTTTCTTGAGAAGTTTAAGATGATAAATATCGAGAAGTTCGAAGGGAGTGGACCCCCGATTATTCTTCTTCATAGTTGTCATCGTTCCATGACTCTACTAGGGGCTTCTGAGGAAGTGATGACCCAATTGTTTCAGCAAACTTTGAAGGATAGTTCCCTCCGATGGTTTTTATCCCTTGAGGAATCTAGAATCCGTAGCTGGGAGGATGTAGCCCAAGAATTCATGTCGCAATATAAATACAAAGAAGAGCTTGAGGTCACCCGTATTGATTTAGAGCTTCTCAAACAAAATCTAGGAGAATCAGTCAGTAACTTCATAACCCGGTGGAGGGAGCAAGCAGCTACCATGACCAATCGGCCATCCGAGGAGGAACAGGTCAATATAGTGAAGAAGAACTTCTTACCCCATGTCCGAGCGATGATGGGAGAATAATACTATCCTCACTTCCGAGCTCTCAGAGAGGCTGGAGTAGAAATCAAGGAAAGCCCTGTTAAAACAGAGGTCGAACCGAAGAAGGTGTCCGGACAATTCACCCCTAGAAAGTATGATAAGCCTTCCAGTGCTACAGTCTCAACCATCAACAACATCTCTCAACCAACCACATCATGGGCACCAGAAAGTCGCCCTGCCCCCATACGAAGGGAATACACTGAGCTCCATGCTCCCCTCTCCAAAGTTTACCAAGCTCTGTTAAGCCAAAACCTCATCAAACCCTTGGATCCACGTCCATTGCCAAATCCACTCCTAAGAAATTTTAAGGCCGATGATCATATTGCCTTTCACCAAACTGCCGGCCATACCACCGACCAATGCTTTCACCTTCGAAACATAATCCAAGATCTCATTGACCGGGGTACCATAGCCCCACCAGCCAATCCTAAGCCAAACACTACTCATAACCCACTCCCAAATCATACCAATGCCCTCTTCTTAGAAGAAAACCCAGATTTCGATCCATCAACTCAAATCACACCCGTATACTCTCCTAAACCTCTTCAAATTTGCCCATATTTCCTCCTACACCCTACTAGCCTCGTTGATCAGGCACTGTCACTCCTTACCAGAGCATGCATCGCTGTCTGTACCCGTTCTGAAAATGAAAATATGGAATTGTCAGAGGTGTTGAACCAACTCCTAGAGTTCGGGCTGAAATTGCCCTCACAGATGGTCATCGATTGCCAAAGGTTCAACACACTGTTCTTGGAAGCACGAAAGTGGGCTCGAGATTCAGACAGGTGGGTGGTACCAACTGACGAAGTCAACCTAGATGATGTTGTCCAGACTATGGCGGAATTATTCGGTCAAACCAATAACATTTGTAGTATCACCGGGTTACTTGACATTTTAAAGCTACAAGGGCGCTTGGTCCCTTCGATCACACATATCCCCACAGAATGGGAGGACCTGTATGAAAAAGCCATCAAAGTTGTAGAATGCATTGACTTTATATGGAAAGATAGAATTGTTGCCACCGGATGGGGGGAAGAATTCGAAGATTTGAGCGAAGAAAAAGCTTCAGGAAGAGCTGGCCCAGTAACCGACATATGTGGGATGATATCATTTGAAGAACTCCTCGGAGAAATAAACAGGGTGGCAGAACAAACTGAGATTGATGAGGAAATGGGATTCATGTTCTTTCCTTCTTCAGTAAATCACATGACCAGATCAGGGAGACATTACCAAGTTCCAAGCTCACTACCAGCAAATGACAAAGGGAAGGGCGTTGAAAACCTTCCTATGCCAGAGATGACCATTGAAGAGAGCAAGATCCTCGATCAACTGAAGAAAACTCAAGCTAACATCACTCTATGGGGACTTTTCATGTCTTCCCATCTACACAGAAATGCTTTAATCAAATTGCTCACTGGACCCACAGTTCCTCCCTCTACCTCACCAGAAGAAGCAGTAAATCTGGTCGGATCCTTGACCTCTACCCGAATGCTATCATTTTCTAAAGAAGAAATCCCTAGAATTGGACCAAATCACAATCATGCACTCAACATCTTCGTCGAAGTTATGGGGAAGGCCGTGCATCTCTCCCTTGTCGATAACGGATCCTCCTTGAATGTTTGTCCCATGAGAACCTTCAAGTGTTTAGGCCTGAAATAAATCGACCTCGCTCCAACCTCTGCCGCTGTACGTGCCTACGATAATACTCGTCGGGAGGTGATGGGATCCATAAAACTTATAATAGGGGTTGGCCCTATAAACACTCTCGTTGAATTCCATGTCATAGACATCCCAGCTTATTTCAACCTGTTGCTCGGACGACACTGGTTCCAAAATATCAAGGGTGTGTCTTCCTTACTCCATCAGAAATTGAAGTTCTTCACCGACGGGCGATTCATCACCATTTTAGGCGAAGACAAAAATGTCGAGGGTACAAGCACCAGCAGTCCAAATCTTGAGATACAACACGGGTCAAATGATATGCTCTTATCAAGATTTTGAGTTGAACCACTCCTACTCTCGCCAGGGGACGATTTCAAAGAAAGGGTTTATCCAGAATATGCCCCTCATGGCAATGTCAATGTCAATGTGATTCAAATGTTCAGAAATATGCACTTCATGCCCAGACTGGGGCTAGGGAAAAGGCAACAAGGGATACTTGAGCCCATCAAACAGAAGAAAGCTTTCCCTCATTGTGGCTTGGGGTATCAACCATCAGAACAAGAGCTCAGAATGATCCACCAGTCTCGACCAAAGAGAAGATTAGACTGCATCCCAACTATCCTAGGAGACTCCTTGAATGGACGATTCATCAAAGAAGGCGAAGACTTCCCCTTTTGCGGTTTTCCAGAACCATGGTATGACCACACAGACAAGAAGATGAAGCCTGGAATGGAGATTTTTTTCCAAGATAGCTACCCATGGGCCAAAAGTTTCCAACACCGCGTACAACCACTCATCAAAGATAGCAAAGAGACTGAAGAAAGTGATTCCGAAGATTCTTTCAACTTACAGACACTGGGGCTGACACTCTGCATGGTTCTTTCAGGAACTACATCAATGGATCTATCCCGTCTGATTAAAGCTGCTGATACACCTCTCCTCAACTGGCATGCTGCGCCAGTTCTACCTCTTGTAACCCCCCTAACCCCAATGTTTACCTTATTTCTTTTTCTACTGTCTGTCCTTGTTCAAATGTAATCGAGACCTCTTTTGATAAGGTTATCAATGTTATTTTTCCTATCAATGAAATAAATGAAGATTTTGAGTATCTTGCTGTGCCTTACATTAACTGCTTGGATTCTAATCGAACTTTTGATGATGATGATTTTGCAAATGAACAATTCTTAACTGATCGAAATAAGGTTAATAATAAATAACATAACCGCGTCCAAGTTAATGAAGAAGAGACTGTTGTTATTAATCTCGGTTCTAGTAGCTAACTGTGCGAGATTAAGATAGGGGCCACCCTTGACGAGCATGAGCGTGCACAACTCGAAGAATTGCTAAAGGAGTTCGTGGATGTCTTCGCATGGCCCTATGATGATATGTCCGGCATTGATCCTGAAATAACTCAGCATGTGATTCCCACTCTCCCAGATTACAAGCCGATAAATAAAAATTGAGAAAACTTCGCACCGAATGGTCGCTCAAGGTCAAAGAAGAGGTGGTCAAGCAGTTGAACGCGGGCTTCATTCGGGTGATCAAATATCCCATATGGCTAGCCAACATAGTACCTGTGCCGAAATCAGGGGGGAAGGTTTGAATGTGTGTGGACTACCGAGATTTAAACAAAGCTTCTCCGAAGGATGATTATCCGCTACCCAATATCGATATGATCGTGGATAAAACAACCAGTCATACTCTCAAGTCATTCGTCGACGGGTTTGCCAGATACAACTAAATCAAGATGCACCTTGACCACCAAGAAAAAACCACATTCATCACCCCAAGGGGGACCTTTTGCTACACTGTTATGCCATTTGGTCTCAAGAATACTGGGGCTACCTACCAAAGGGCTGCCACAATCATCCTGCACGATCTAATTCATAAAAAAGTCAAGGTCTATGTGGATGATATGATTATCAAGTCCAAAACTATAGAAGGTCATGTTCCCGCTCTCCGAAAGTTCATCGAACGACTGTGACGGTATCAGATGCGATTTAATCTGCAGAAGTGTGTCTTCGGTGTTACAAAGGGAAAACTCTTGGGATTCATGGTCAGCAAAAAGGGGATAAAAGAAAATCCTGCAAAGCTAAGGGCCATACTTGAGATTCCACCACCCTGAACAGAGAAAGAAGTACGAGGTTTTCTTGGGAAATTGAAATACATCAGTCGATTCATCAGTCAGCTAACCTCCATCTGTGAACCGATCTTCAAGCTCCTCCGAAAGGATTCAACCAAGGTTTGGAATGAGGCCTGCCAAGAAGCTTTTGATCGAATCAAACAATATCTGACCGAACCACCAGTGCTCATGCCACCACATCCTGGTCTCCCTTTGCTCCTATACCTAACCATAACCGACACTGCAGTTGGGGCTTTACTAGCCCAATACCTTGAAGAATCCCGTAAATAAAGAGCCATCTCTTACGCCAGTCGCAATTTGGTCGGGTACGAGGTCAACTACAATGCTTTGGAAAAGGCATGTGTCACACTTGTCTGGGTCACCCAAAAGTTGCGACACTACATGCTCGCCTTCCCCATCAAACTTGTATCCCAAATGGACCCCATCAAATACCTGCTTGAGAAACCCACCTTATCCAGTCGAATGGCTCGATGGTTGATGCTCCTAACCGAGTTCGATATCGTGTACGTCACATAGAAAGATGTTAAAGGAAGATCCATCTCTGACTACCTCGCCGATTACCCCGTAGAAGAAGTAGATGCCTGGATCTCTGAATTCCCAGATGAAAATATCCTCTGCACCGCTCAAGACACCTTCGATGGCAAATGTTCTTTGACGGTGCTGCCAATAAAAAAAAATATGGCACTGGGATACTTCTGATCGCCCCAGATGACTCCCACACTCCCATCGCCATTGAATTTGATTTCCCTTGCACCAATAACATGACGGAATACGAGGCATGCACAGTAGACCTCAAAGTTGCTCTCAAGAAAGGTATTCAGTACCTTGATGTCTACGAGGATTCTGCCCTTATCATCAGTCAAGTGCTCAGAAAGTGGAAAGTCAAGGACGAAAAGCTCCAACCCTTCCATGCCCACTTAGAAGAATTAACCTCCTGATTCTGAGATATCACCTTTCATTACCTACCCCGAGCAAAGAATAACCTAATCGATGCTCTCGCCACCTTGGCCTCTATGGTCGACATGCACGAGGGAATAACAATGACCCCCTTACTAGTTCAAAAGCAAGACAAACTGAACCTTTGCTACCATATTGAGCTTGTATCGACCGAAGATCCTGAACTAGCCGATTGCTGGTACTATGATATCTGGTGCCTCCTCAAACATGGTAGGTATCCTGAGGGTTATAATAAGATAGATCGAACGACTCTCCAAAGACAGGTTGCCCAGTACATCATCTGTCATAAAGCTCTACGCAAGAGGAACTTCGATGGAACTCATATACATTGTATCACAGGAGCTGAGATTGAGAAGATAATTCAGAAGATCCACAGTGGGGAATGAGGGCCCCATATGAACGGTCACATGCTTGCCAAGAAGATCATCCGACAGGGCTATTACTAGACCACCATGGCCCAAGACTGAACCACCTATGTCCGGAGATGCCTCAAATGCCAACAATTCTCCAATCTTCAACACCTACCTCTGCGAGAATTATACAACATGACCTCTACCTGGCCGTTCTCCACCTGGGGTGTCGACATCATAGGGAAGGTTACACCGAAGGCTTCAAACGAACATGAGTTCATCCTAGTTACCATTGATTACTTCACCAAATGGGTCAAAGATGAGTCATACGCAGTATTGAATGCCAAGAAAGTGGCTAAATTCCTCAAGAAGAATATTATCTGCCGATATGGGGTCCCACACGAGCTAGTGTCAGATAACGGGTTGCATTTTGAAGCAGAAGTCACAGAAGTAGTCAACGAGTACGGGATTCAGAGACACAAATCTTCTCCCTACCGACCTCAAACCAATGGTGCAATTGAAGCCTCCAATAAGAACCTCAAAGCTATCATCAGAAAGATGACCGAAAGTTGTAGGGATTGAGCCGACCGGATCCCGTTTGCCCTATGGGGCTATCAAACCTCAATCCGAACCTCTACTGGGGCTACCCTTACTCCCTGGTCTACAGCATGGAAGCAGTCCTACCTGTGGAGCTGGAAATACCCTCGCTACGCATCATGCTCGAAAATAAAGTTAGCGAAGAAGACTGGTGCCAAAGCCGTCTTGATGAGCTAGACTTCCTAGATGAAAGAAGATTAAAAGAGCTTTACCACATATAGGGGTACCATCGCCGAATAACACAATCATTCAATAAGAGAGTCAAGGACCGCTGTGTCCGGGAGGGGGACTTAGCCCTCAAAGAGATAATAGAACCCTTCTGGGACCCCAGAGGGAAATTCAAGCCCAATTGGAGCGGCCCCTACATTGTGAAAAAAAATCTTATCCGACAGTGCCGCCATGCTCACTAACCTAGATAGAGAAGATATGGCTCATCCAGTCAACTTGGACCGTCTCAAGAAATTCTACCCCTAGTCCGAAATCTCGGCGCGCTATGACTTTTCTCATCCCCCTTCTATTCTAAAAAAAAACTCTTCATTTCCCTCTACCCAGAACTACGTGGGGCCGATCCTTTGCAAAAAAAAAAACCATTTTCAAACGGATAAAAAAAAATTTCAAAAAACCCCCAGAGGTATGTAGGCAGCTCATACACCTCACATGAGTGCGACCCTTTCTTTTTCACAAAATACCATTATTTTCTTACCTTCGAGAACGACGGTTCATTCTGAGGAATACTTAAACAAAAGGATTATGTATGCCTTAGTGATCAGTATAGATAATTCAAATTACAAAACTCATCGAAAGGCACGACTAGATGATCAGAAACTTGTTTATTTCATTAATAAGAAATTACAGCACGGATTACATAGGAAAAAGGATGCATAACTCCCTTCCCCCTACTACCATAAATAGCCAAATAAAATCCCCGCATCTATTACATAAATAAACTCTCCAAGAGTCCTACCCACAGCTACCAGAGAAGCCTGCACCCTCATCATCCACATCCTAAGGTCCCCAAGTTTCCCCTGCCTGAATAGAGTGCCGTAGACACTCCATGGACCGATAAGCCCGAACCATCTTCGAAAAGACCACAACACCTCCTTCCATGGTGTTAGATAAAACAAACCATCTTTTTCTAGTCTCCACTACCAACATCTTGCTGACTACTTTCCTCCACAACCACTTCATGTAATGTTTGGGGACATGCCAAACTTTCCCGACAGACTGGGAAGGACGGGTCGACGGACGCCGATTTTCCCATAGAGATCCAAGCAAACGACGTAGGCGCTCAGTCAAATCTTCTACCGGAAAGAAATTTGAGGTCCGAGGTGGCACGACCTGGGCCCAGCCAAATTGGCGGAGAAGCCGCCAAGGGAAATAAAAGAAGGTCTGCCTGAGACCAACCAACCGCACATATGAATACTCTCCTAGCCCCGGAATAGGCTGCAACTGCCCCCACCAAGGCACTGACCAATACAGACCACAAGCCCCATGCTCTACAAGACAATGCTCCTAGTTCTCAACATACAGACCAACACTGATGAAGTAGCGTGAAAAGAAGTTGGGTACGACCGACAAGGGATATTCTGGAGGAGTCGCCAAGCGGAATCTTTCAGACAACCACATGAACAACATCACAGAGCTACCCCTAAAAAAGTCAGAACGACCTTCTCTCCAGGAATCCAGGACATTCAGGGTCTCTGCCAGTATCACAACTGCATGATTGCGACGGTAAGACATCCATGAAGTAATGGCTGCAAGTTGTGGGACCACCTGCAGTTCTACGATCACCAGCAACAATTTTGAAACCAGACCCAGAACAACGGCTCTAGTATATCTAGCATTACCTACTTCTCGCAAATGCACAGGCTGCAGCACCGTCGGGAGGGAGATCATTCCTCCAACAACCAATGATCTGGCCGCCGAAGGTGAAATATGAAGAAGCCCGACCAACAAATACCTGGGAGAACGGGAAAATTCGGGCAAAGCCACAGCAACACTAGGATTTACACCCAGCATGGCAGAAAATTCCTCGTAGGTAGGACAAACTTCATCCAACCCAAAGAGAAATACGTGGTCTTCGGGGTACCAGAATTGTATCGCCGCCATCAGCACATTCCACTCAAGAGGACGATTGCTCCACATGGAGACTCGACGCATGTTGAAAGCATCATAGTCGACATTATAAGAGCACATTGCTTCCAAGGCTTCGAGGTAATTAGAAAACTCAATGCTACCGGGGAGATCCATCTTGCAAGGCTAAAAAATAATGGGCAAGTAGGTGAAAATGCAAAGGTGTGATGAAAACACTCCACCCTTACCCCTTTTTATACTTGAAAACCCTCACAAGAGACATAGTACCTGCAGAAATCGGAGGGAATCCTACCCCACAAGGTACCAAAGGCTGAAGAGGGTACCAATCAAAGATTTGAATTGATGGGACTGGACTAAATTGCCGATAGGTAGGACAGGGTGCTTGTCGATCGGCACCCCCCCAATTTTTATAATTTTCCCTTTTTTCCTCTTTTGTCAAATCAGAAAACTCAATAAAAATAAATTGATATTCTCAACAGAATTTCAAAATCCCTTTAATTTCCCTTTTTAATCAAAAGCTTTCCTTCAAAAGATTTCAAAAATATTCCTTTTTACAGTATCAGCAGCAAAGTAATAAGCGCATGTGCATGCATTCATTCATCATTAATCAAAGATAATAAAAAAACTCCATTGCATTGCATATATCGGTTTTCTATGTTACATCATTTTTGTAGGAAATAAGAAGAAAAAGCAAAAAAATAGTGGGACTCAGCCCGAACCTATATTCTCTCTCTCTCTCACTAGGAGCTTTCACCCCCACGACGTGCTCTCTTCCCCTACGGCGAGACGATGCGCCACCACTACTCGATCCAGAGTCCTCTCCGGACGAAGCAGAAGGCATCAAGTAAGAAGGATCAGGAACCGCGTCTCGAATATGGGCAGTCGCCGAAGATATCCAGTCTCTGATGTCCCTTAGCCAAGTGGTCGACACCCGAACTTGCTGCAAGAAAAGGTGAAATCAGTATCGAAACAGAGGTGACCAAAATAGAAAAGAAAGAAAGAGAAGAACAGAAAGGTATACCGCAGGAAACCCAACTCCTCCAGATCCATCGCATAAGGACGGTGCAACATAGGCACCATCCCTCCATCAGCCCGCCGAATGTTGTACAAGGGGGTATGCAACCGCACAAAAGGAACCTCTAAAGTCGCCGCCGCCGCAGATGCCGTCGGACCACCGCTGCTGTGGGAAGATCCCACCTCCCGACTTGAACCCGCAGGAGGGAAAGGCAGGGCATCATATATGCTGGGCGCCATCAATCAACTCGTCACAAAGTCCATATAGTCATACGGCACAGCCGTATCGGTGTACAACAAGTTGGACTCACCGATCATCACCGCGATCCTCTCATCCTCCGAAAGCAGTCTCTCCCACCTTATAGACGTAGGAGGCTGCGCAGGTGGAACGACCACCTCCTCCTCAGCAATCTGACGAACCACCCGCTCCCCGAGGTACTAGGAATTGCCAAACTTATGCGCCAACAAATGCCTCATCCCCGCATTCACCCCAGTTACCCCCACATACTGAATGGCTATCCCTCAGGGATAAAAGGTCACCTGAAAATCCCCTAGCAGGCATAAATCAATACAATATCAGAAGGTGCAACACTACACCAAATCCTGCGAATGGTCACGCCCAGTGGGTCACGGCCCAAGTCCACTACTAGCTGGTCGCGAACTTTGGCCGTGACGCACTCAATATTTGGCGTGACCAATTTTATTACCACACTAAATTATCCATGCTCTGGAAGTGGTCACGGACTAAATCCCTGACCATAATGGGCCACGGACTTGGGCCGTGACCAGATCGTGACCAGCTTGGCGCCAAAATTCCCTCCAAACTGGTCGCGGATGGGTTACAGACTTGGACTGTGACCAAGTCGTGACCAATTTGGCCCCAAAATTCCCTCCAAACTGGTCGCGGATGGGTCACGAACTTGGGCCGTGACCAAAGGCGCGACGAAGAATAAAACACACACATTAAGAGTCACGGCTTAGGTCCGTGACCATTTATTGGTATGGGTCACGGCTGTAAGCCGTGACCATACATCATTCAAACACCAAGGCTGCTGGAAAGGGGTCACGCATTATGGGTCACGACCCTAAGCCGTGACCAAATCAAAATCGCCATTGTCCTGCCAGCGAGTAAAGGGTCGCGCACATGGGTCACGGCTCTTGGCCGTGACTAAGTTGAAATCGCCATTGACCCAGTCAGTAATGGGTCACGACTCTAGGCCGTGACCAGGTCGAAATCGCCAGCCTCATGGTCATTAATGGGTCGCGCACATCGGGTCACGGGTCTAGGCCGTGACCATAGTCTGGTCTTAAAAAGAAATATTCCCAGCTTCTCATTTATTACGTGCGACTTCGTTTGCTGTTAGGGTTCATGCGGTTTCGAGCTCCTGCGATTTAGGGGGGATTTCAGTTGGATTTGCATTTGGCTAATCGATTTCAGTTGGTATGTATTGATTCATTTGGATTTCGTGATTTCTATCTAAAGCCCTAATTTTTGTGTATGTATGTGTAGATTTATGTTTGTATGTGTGTATGTGTGTGTATGTATAGATTGTATGTATGTGTATGTATAGATTTATGTCAAAAAAAATATTAGGGTTTAGTAAACCTTAAATAGTATGTGTGTGTATGTATAGATTATGTCAATAAACCCTAGATTGTATGTGTGTGTATGTATAAATTATGTCAATAAACCCTAGATTGTATATGTGTGTATTTTTTTTCGACAAAATATGTTTGTCTTGTTTGTTTTTTTGAGAAAATATAATTAAATGATTTTTTTTTGACATACGAGTCGCAAACACGTGTGCACATTACTATAGTGAGATATTATTGGCTTGGTTGTTGGATACTATGTTGAATTTATTGAATTGATACTAGTGTCGATAAATGTATATGGTATTAAAGTTGTTGGGCGTGATCTTGATTTGCCTATGAAAAAGTATATCACATATCTTGAATTTATTGAATTGATAATAGTGTCGATAAATCGTATTTTATTTTCTCTACCAGAAAACTGGGATGACGTTATACAAAATATATTTCACACACGTAATCCCGACATAGCCCTGACCTTGGTTACGTTGTTGGAGAAGGCGGAAAAAAAAATCCACCCGTTATGGATACAACTGCGTACAGAGAGCATTGACATAGACTGTGATGTCTCGCGCCACATGCACGTAAAATTGAATCTTGCCAACAAGTTGAGAAATAGGGGATTCCGAGTTCATGTCACTGACATCTACACATCAATCATAGATACCCTTCCTTCTAGTTGGCCACGTGCAAAAATTCATAGGTTCTTAAAAACTAATACCGAATGGATGGAGATCAAACACATTGAACTTATTCTAAAGTCTTACTTTGAAAAGGTATCTATCTATCTATATATATAAAACTAATTAAGCTTGATTAATTAGTTATAATTTCATATTACTATAATTATTTAGTCACTTATATTTTTAAATTTTGTAGATAATGTCGAGAGGAAACAACCCAAGGGTACCAAGTGCCGATGTGACACCACAACGAGGTTCACCATCTCGTGCAGAACCCGAATTCTCAACACCAATGGCTGAGCAATTCACAACTCTACCAATGGTTCACTCCTCACCAAGTACAACTCCAAGTGCTCCTACGCCCCAATCCAACACTCCCGTTGCTTTAACGCCCCCATCCAACACTCATGATGCCACCCGCTCAAATGAAAAGAAGCCTATTGGCTTCTCCCTTCTCGGGAATAACCCGATGGGTGATAGGAATGACGTGCTGAACTTTAAAGCCCGGTGTTTGTCGCTGAGAAAAATGAACGTGGGAGTCGATGGACCAAACAATTGGAACCTTGTTGATCAAGCTGTCAAAGATGACATACATGACCAACTTTGCAAGCATTTCTCATTTCCTGACCGTTCCAAGAATAAAGTTCTATCTCGGGTTGCTGAAGGATTGAGGACATACAGTAGAAACCTTCGCAAGAAACATTTCCCGAAAGAGGCAGCGAGCTCAGATATTTTGGCTTTGAAAGAGAAAGTGCCTCCCAATGTTGAAATGCCGGTGGATCAGTGGAATAAGTTTTTGGAGAATGAGGCGAAGGAAAAAAAGTTAGTCCAGAGGGAGCAAAACAAAAAAAATAGGGCACAAAAAACTGATATCCATAGGCTGGGATCCAAATCATATGAGGATTTGAAGAATGAATGGGAGAGTAGGACAAAAGATGGTCCAGATGCCGGTAAAAACCCAAATCGGTCCAACTTATTCCTTCATGCTCGACGGGACAAAGATAATAAATTCCCGCTGCACTTGGCTAAGACACTGGAATCAATAGAGGCCATCAGCAGTCAATCAGATTCGAGCCCTATTGATGACTTTGACCTTGAAAATGATGCCCTGACTAAGATCTTTGGAAAGGACAAAAGGGGGAGGACGAGAGGTGTTGGCTCACATATGCCAAAAAAAAAACTTCAACACATTGCACATCTTGTGGATGAGTTTTCTTCGGTCAAGAATTGTATCTCATCCCAAAAGGACCACCAGTTGAAGATCGATGGGGATGTCCATGAGATTAAAAATTCCGTGGGATTATTGACAAATCAAATTGGGAAACTTGTGAATCTTTGGGAAAGTTATAGGCCCCCAATGCCTCCTCAAGTTTACCCTTACCCTACTCCTACTCAAGGTTTCACACATCCTTACCCTCCAACATTCCCCTCTCAAATGCCTCATCCTCCAACATTCCCCTCCCCTGCACCTCCGCCAATCACGGGGCTTGGATCATCGCCAACAACTCACAGTGACTATGGCGAAGAGTACTATATCAAGGACATGAGAAATTCGAGGTTTGTTGGCGTGTACATACTCATCGCCAGGGTTCCTGGAACTCTAGTACATCACCGACCTTTGGAGAAGGGTGAGGCTAAAATAATGGTCGATGAAATATACAACGGCTGCAGAGATGTACCTGTGTACGTTAACAGCGGGGATGGGATAGAATTGAGGATGCAAAATATTTTATTACTTGGACACTTTATCTGTTGGCCAAGATTTAATAATATTTTCTTTCATTTCAGTTGTAATAATTTTTTTTGTTTTAGTTGTAAGAATATTGGTTTTGCTTCAGTTGGAATGATATTTTTTTTGTTTCAGTTGTAAGAATATTGGTTTTGTTTCGTTTGGAATGATATTTTTTTTGTTTCAGTCGTAAGAATATTCTTTTTGTTTCAGTTGTAATAATATTTTTTAACCTATTACCACAGGACTGAAATTTGAAGATTATTACATGGATTTCCCACAATACAAAGAGTGGATGGGAGAGACTAACCGGATATCAATTAATCATGTAAAGGGCGTTTATGAATTTGTTAAATACGCTTCCAAAAATCTTAAAAGTGAGAAGATTCCGTGTCCGTGCACTCATTGTATTAACGGAAAATATAAGTCATTGGAAGTTGTTGAGTTGCATTTACTAAAGTGGGGAATCTGTCAAGACTATATAATATGGACATACCATGGTGAAATAGTTGTACCTTATGTTCCAGAAGAATTACCGGGAGCCGACCGTGTAACAGAACCTCAAGGAGTAGAAGTGGTACATGATTCACCAACACATCGTCCATTGACCGACTTAATTGATGATGCTTAAGGACTCCACAACCAACAAAACCACCAACCTATGGATACAAATAATGCGCATTATGACCAAGTAAATGAACAAATTGATGCTGAACTACTAGGAGATCGGGAATACATATGGATGAAAGCCGATGCGGCTAGACCGTTGTATAAATATTACGATGAAGATCACTCGGTATTATATGCAATGATTGGTTTGCATAATTTGAAGAGTCAATTTGGTTTGTCTGTAAACAGCGTAACCGGAATTCTTAAGTGGGTTAAAGAAATTCTCCCAAAAGAGAACATGTTACCAGAAAATTATCCTACCATGAAGAAGAGTTTGAAGGGTTTAGTTTTGAAATACAAATCTATTCATGCTTGCAAGTATGATTGCATATTGTACCGGAATGAGCATGAAGAGAAGGATGAATGTCCTGTATGCATTGAGCCTAGATATATGGTTTGTGAGAATGGAAATGGCAAACATGCAAAAAATCGCAAGTGCTCGCAAGTCCCATAAAAGGTTTTGAAGTATTTTCCACTTGGGCCAAGGTTAAAACGTTTTTTTACTGTACCATGGATAGCGGAGGCCATGACATGGCATGCTCGATGCGAGGTGGGTGGGAATTTGATGCGTCATCCGGTTGATTCACTCATCTGGCAAATTCAAATGCACAACACCATGAATTTACAAAGGAACCGCGCAACATTCGTCTTGCAATCTCAACCGATGGGTTTAACCCTTTCGGTAAGTTAAGTACTAGTCAGAGTTATTGGCCAGTTCTTATGGCACCTTTAAGTCTTCCTCCGACATTAGGCATGAGAAAGGAGTTCACATTGTTATCTCTGTTGATACCCGGGCCGAAGGCTCCCAGTGATGATATTGATATATTCTTAGCACCATTAATCGAAGAACTTAAAGAGTTGTGGGATAAAGGCGTGGCGGCGTTCGATTCTCATAAGGGTTAAGAGTTCACACTTAAAGCAATGGTGATGTGGGCGATCCACGATCTTCCTACTTACGAGACCTTGTCCGGTTGTAATGTTCATGGTTATTATGGATGTCCCATATGTGGGGAGGAAACTGAAGCCTGTTGGTTAAAACATAGTGGTAAGTTGAGTTACATGAGTCATCGTATATTTCTGCCGACCAGTCACCCTTTTAGGAACGACAAGTCTAACTTTTTGCCTGTCGGTCACAAGCGAAGAACGACACCTATTCGACTTTTTGGTCAGCAAATTAAGGAGAAGGCGGTGGTTGCAATTGCGGGGAATAGGTACGTAGGCAAACACTCCCAGTTTGTAAACCTGAAGCGTAAAGCTAGGGAGGATCCGAACGACCCTAGTAAAGCGAAGCCATGGTCCAGGCGATCAATATTTTTTGATTTGCCGTATTGGAAAGATCATCGTGTAAGGCATATAATTGATGTGATGCACACAGAGAAGAATGTTGCAGAACATTTGATAGGAACATGTATGGGTGGATCTCATTCCAAAGATGGAGAGCGTGCCCACCGAGATCTACAGGATATGAAAATAATGAAGAGACTGTGGTTAAAAAATGATCCAATGACAGGAAGAATTTCTATCCCCCCGACTGCTTTCACTTTGACTACTAGTGAGAAGAAGATCCTCTTAGACACATTGTTCAACTTGAAGACTCCAACCAGTTATTCTGGTAATTTACGTAGGGTAGTAAGCTACCAAGCAAATGACTTGAAATAGTGCAAGTCTCACGACTGGCACTTAATCATCCAATTAATCCTGTTGTTATTTCGGCATTGCTTCTCTGAACACAAAGATCTCCGTCGGGCAATTATGCAAATCAGTTTGTGTTTTACCCTACTTTGTGAAAAAGTGGTAAACAGAAGGCACATTAAAGTTGCGAAATCAAATTTAGCCGAGGCAATTTGTGTATTAGAGAAATATTTTCCTCCGTCATTCTTCGATATCAGTATCCACCTGCTTGTGCATTTATGCGATAAAGCTTTATTATGTGGTCCCGTGAGGTATCGTTGGATGTATCCTTTTGAGCGCTTGATGAAAACCTTCAAAGATTATGTAAAGAATACACGGTATATTGGAGGGTCAATTGCTGAAGAATACGTAACGGTGGAATCATCGCTATTCGCTAGGGAACATATGCCAGAACAAGAGGTGAGGAGGTTTAATCCTCGTGGAGAACGAGTGATAGAGGAACCTAACGAGTTTGAGGACGAATTATCGTTTGGGAACCCTAAAGAGGTGAAACTCACAAACCTACAATACGAGCAAGTAACTCGTCATGTCTTCGAATCTCAAGATGAAGTCCAAGACTGGAGAGAGTGAGTATCTACTGAATTCTTCTTCTTTGATTATATGTATTTTTTATTTTATGATCTAAACTCTATAATTTTTCGGTAGGAAGTACGAGAACGAAATTATCCAAAATCAAAGGAGAAATTGGACGACAACTGACTTTAGGGCATGGGTGTCAAAAGAGGTACTTTTCACATCTTATGTGTGCGGTTATTTATTCATGTGTGGTAAAAACATGCCCTAATACAAATTCATTAATAAATGCAGCTTCTAAAAAGAGGTGATGTCTCTTCCAGACTTGCACGCCTAGCAAAAGGTCCTAGTTTTCGTGCAAAAGAGTTTAAGAAATTCTGCACCAATGGTTTTGATTTCATTTCATATCCATATGAGGAAAATCTTTTGACGCAAAACAGTGGAATATCAATTTCCGCCTTGACCACCTGTATCGCTAGCAAAAGTGATAAAAATACAAAGAATACGGTGCTAACCTATTATGGGATAATTCAACAAATCCTAGAACTTAATTACTTGGATTTCACAGAAACCGTATTCTATTGTGATTGGGTAAAGGTGGAGGATACAATGAATACTTGCAAAGTTGATCCCGACTCCAAACTTATTATGGTAGATTTATCAAAGCTGAAGACTAAAGACCGCATAGTCGACGAGACTTTTATTTGTGCCTTTCAGAATGTAAAGAAGGTATTCTACTCGAAGTGCATAAACGATGGCAATTGGTCTATTGTTGTGCATGCACCAAAGGGTATGACTACTGAAGTAGATGCATTAAAGGCTCCAAAAGAGTTCCAGTTAGCTCTTGATGACAACCCTAATTTGAAGGATCTTTTAGTTGATTTAGAGGAAGATTGAGTATCAAAATATTATTTTATCCTCATCAATCTTATTTGTATCCTATTATGATATTGACATTGTATTAGCACTTTACATTAATTTATGAATTTCATCTACTTTTAAGTGTAATGTCCCTCTATTTGTGCAAATGTTAGGTGATTTATCGGTTCTTTTGTTTAGAATAGATATGTTTTCATTTAAGTTTTTTGTGCCCCCTATAGCTTGGGTATTGTTGGCGCATTTGTTTCTTGTCACTTCCAATGGGGGGGGGGGGGGGGGGAGAACATAACTTTTGAACAAAGAATAGTTAGGGTGAACACTAGAAAAAGAAGTCATTATCCAACGGATTGCCACTTTCTAGGTTTAAGGCGCTCCCCGTTTGATTGTACAACGTAAATTTGCAAAAAATTAGACTTAAGCATAAAAACATGCCATCGAATGGTGAAAATGTAAAATAGCCACAAAACAGTCCCGTAAGAGTCACGAACACCTCGCACGGGACCAATGTAAATCGCAGGAACTGACCGTATAGTCACGACGCTCCCGATTTGAGTGTATGACGTAAATTTGCAAAAAAATAAACTTAAGCATAAAAACATGCCATCGAAGGGTGAAAACGTAAAATAGCCTTAAAACGGTCCCGTAAGAGTCATGAACCCCTCGCACGGGACTAATGTGACTCGTAGGAACCGATCGCGTAGTCACGGGGCTCCCGGTTTGAGTGTATGACGTAAATTTGTAAAAAGTTAGACTTAAGCATAAAAACATGCCATCGAAGCGTGAAAACGTAAAATAGCCATAAAACGGTCCGATAAGAGTCACAAACACCTCACACGGGATTAATGTAACTCATAGAAACCGACCGCGTAGTCACGGGGCTCCCGGTTAGAGTGTACGACGTAAATTTGCAAAAACAATAGACTTGAGCATAAAAACATGCCATCGAAGGGTGAAAACGTACAACAAGCACAAAACGGTCCCGTAAGAGTCACGAACACCTCGCACGGGACCAATGTGACTCGTAGGAACCGACCGCGTAGTAATGGGTCTTCCGGGTTGAGTGTACGATGTAAATTAGCAAAAAGTTAGACTTGCATGCCATCGAAGGGTGAAAACATAAAACAACCTTAAAACGGTCCTGTAAGAGTCACGAACACCTCGCACGGGACCAATGTAACCCGTAGGAACCGACCGCATAATCACGGCGCTCCCGGTTGGAGTGTACGACATAAATTTGCAAAAAATTAGACTAAAGCATAAAAGCATGCCTTAGAAGGGTGAAAATGTAAAGAAGCCACAAAATGGTACCGTAAGAGTCACGAACACCTCGCACGGGACCAATGTTAATAGTAGGAACCAAACGGCTAGTCACAAGGATCCCGATTTGAGTATACGGCGTAAATTTGCAAAAAGTTAGACTTGAGAATAAAAAAGAAGCCATCGAAGGGTGAAAACGTAAAACACCCACAAAACAGTCCCGCAAGAGTCACGAACATCTCACACGGGACCAATGTAAGTCGTAGGAACCGACCGTGTAGTCACGGCGCTCCTGGCTTGTGTGTGTGCGTGTGTGCATGTTTGTGTGTGTGCGCGTGTGCGTGTGAGTGGGAAAGTGGGGAGGGGATGGGCAGGGGGCGCGTGTGTGCGTGTGTGCATGTTTGTGTGTGTGCGAGTGGGGAAGGGGGGAGGGGACGGGCAAGGGGCGCGTGTGTGCGTGTGTGAAATAAAACATGTTTGGCAGCAACGTGAAACCCCCAATCCAAAAACTTATCAGATATGCCAGTGTATACATGTTTGTGTGTGTGTTTGTGTGCGCGTGTGTGAGTGGGAAAGGGGGGAGGCGACGGGGCAGGGGGCGGGGCGGGGCGGGGTGGGGCAGTGTTGCATATATATGCAGTTGCATCTGCATATATATGCAACTGCTGCATATATATGCAGACATATATATGCAGTGCATATATATGCAGTGCATATATATGCAGTGCATATATATGCAGTGCATATATATGCAACTGCTGCATATATATGCAGTGCATATATATGCAGTATATATATATGCCGCAACAGCTATTTAAACATTCAAACATTCATGTTTAAATGTTGAAGTGCTATTTAAACCTAGAACTGATAAAATTATTTTAGAAATGCAGAAGATTCCAAAGTTATTTGAATCGGTTGATAAGTCGTCGTGGACAAAGTGAGCTAATCTCTAAGGACTGCAAGTTTGACCGAAGGTCTGGATAGGCAGGCCTCCAGCATGAGGTCATAGCAGCATACATTTTTTGATCTGCTCAGCTACACATTTGAGGAACAAAGTAAGTTTTCTACTTTCTTGCAAGTAGGAACTTATTTTTATTTTATTTGAGGAACATATGATAAGTAGGACCTTATTTTAATTTTATTTTTGTATTATTATGATCCTGACCTGTCATTAATTGTGGAATTATAAGAAATTAAGACTACTTCAGGCATATTTGATTCTGTTGAAGTAGTTTTCCATTGGCATAGCTGCATAGTTATATATTGTCCTAAGAAAATGGTGAATGAAAGTCCCCTATGACCAAAATTGAACGAGTACAATGAAGATTGAACTGTTCAAGTATGCTTTGCTATTATAAATTAATTTTTTGGGGGAAAGTCACTTAAATGACTTACATAAGTTTGTTTTTTGAGTTAAGGTTTAGCTTTTTGTTTCAAATTTTCCCTGGAACATATTTGCATTTAATTTGTGCTCAGATCACACATACACTTCCTAAAAATTCCCATGTATGTCTTTATTTCTTTATATTTTTTGTTTATATAGATTGTTGGTATAAAAAATGTAAACTCAAAACAATGTATTGAGAACACCTAATGTATTGGCCTAAACATTTATCATTTGAAATGTCAAAGTTAGTATTTGGGGTCTGTTGAGGCTAATCCTTGAATAAAACAAAGCTATCTAACTAATCATTTGAAATGTCCCACGGGACCAATGTAACTCGTTAGAGGGTGAATACTCGAAACAACCCCCCAACGGCCCCATGGGTGGCACCAACACCTCCCACGGGACCAATGTAACTCGTAGGAACTGACCCTGCAGCCGCGGGACTCCCGGTTTGAGAATACAACGGTAATTTGCATATTTCTAGACTTAGGCTTAAAAACATGGCGTTAGAGGGTGAAAACCCGAAACAGCCCCCGAACGACCCCGTGGGTGGCACCAACACCTCCCACGGGACCAATGTAACTCGTAGGAACTAACCCCGCAGTCGCGGGACTCCCGGTTTTAGAATACGGCGGTAATTTGCATATTTCTAGACTTAGGCTTAAAAATATGGAGTTAGAGGGTGAAAACTCGAAACAGCCCCCGAATGTCCCCGTGGGTGGCACCAACACCTCCCACGGGACCAATGTAACTCGTCGGAACTGACCCCGCAGCCGCGGGACTCCCGATTTGGTAATACGACTGTAATTTGCAAATTTCTAGACTTAGGCTTAAAAAAATGGCGTTAGAGGGTGAGAAATCGAAACAGCCACCGAACGTCCCCGTGGGTGGTACCAACACCTCCCACGGGACCAATGTAACTCGTAGGAACTGACCCCGCAGCCGCGGGACTCTCGATTTGAGAATACGACGGTAATTTGCATATTTCTAGACTAAGGCTTAAAAACATGGCGTTAGAGGCTGAAAACCCAAAACAGCCCCCGAACGTACCCGTGGGTGGCACTAACACCTTCCACGGGACCAATGTAATTCGTAGGAACTGACCCCGCAGTCGCGGGACTCTCGGTTTTAGAATACGACGATAATTTACATATTTCTAGACTTAGGCTTAAAAACATGGCGTTAGATGGTGAAAACCCGAAACAGCACCCGAACGTCCCCGTGGGTGGCACCAACACCTCCCATGGGACTAATGTAACTCGTAGGAACTGACCCCGAAGCCGCGGGACTCCCGGTTTGCGAATACGACGGTAATTTGCATATTTCTAGACTTAGGCTTAAAAACATGGCGTTAGAGGGTGAAAACCCGAAACAGCCCCCGAACGTCCCCGTGGGTGGCACTAACACCTCCCACAGGACCAATGTAACTCGCAGGAACTGACCCCACAGTCGCGCGATTCCCGATTTTAGAATACGACGGTAATTTGTATATTTCTAGACTTAGGCTTAAAAACATGGCGTTAGAGGGTGAAAACCCGAAACAGCCCCCGAACGTCCCCTTGGGTGGCACCAACACCTCCCACGGGACCAATGTAACTCGTAGGAACTAACCCCGCAGTCGCGGGACTCCCAGTTTGAGAATACGACGGTAATTTGCATATTTCTAGACTTAGGCTTAAAAACATGGCGTTAGAGGGTGAAAACCCGAAACAGCCCCCGAACGTCCCCGTGGGTGGCACCAACACCTCCCACGGGACCAATGTAACTCGTAGGAACTGACCCCGCAGTCGTGGGACTCCCGGTTTTAGAATACAACGGTAATTTGCATATTGCTAGACTTAGGCTTAAAAACATGGCGTTAGAGGGTGAAAACCCGAAATAGCCCCCGAACGTCCCCGTGGGTGGCACCAATACCTCCCACGGGACCAATGTAACTCATAGGAACTGACCCCGCGGCCGCAGGACTCCCGGTTTGGGAATACGACTGTAATTTGCAAATTTCTAGACTTAGGCTTAAAAACATGGCGTTAGAGGGTGAGAACTCGAAACAGCCACCGAACGTCCCCGTGGGTGGCACCAACAACTCCCACGGGACCAATGTAACTCGTAGGAACTGACCCTGCAGTCGCGAGACTCCCGGTTTCAGAATACGACGGTAATTTGCATATTTCTAGACTTAGGCTTAAAAACAAGGCGTTAGAGGGTGAAAACCCAAACAACCCCCGAACGTCCCAGTGGATGGCACCAACACCTCCCACGGGACCAATATGTAACACCCCGCCCGCCCGGGGAGGGCGAACGAAGCGCTACTATCGATAAAACCAATCAAATCCACAAATAACAAAGTATAGAGCATCTAAAAATTCCACAACAATAAAAGAGAACTACAAATACCAAATCTCTTCAAATAAATACAAAGTCTCTCGAATTACATATAACAACTAACTCAAAAATAAAACAAATCTCCAATGCTCTATACATCAAAGTAATACAATCTTCTCATCTTGCATTAAAAATTCTTCCCAAATAATCCTCGCTAAAATCATCCCATTTGGTCCATAGCACTCAAATCCGTGCTCACCTGCCAACTAAGAAAAAGATGGGGAAGTACACAATACGACTGGAATATGCTCAACAAAGATGTTAGCGATGAACAAAGCGCAACAATACGACTACGAATACTCAAATCAAATAATGCAATTCTCAATAGCATTTTATCAATAAATTTCTCAACAACACATTAACCGGAGTCACCAGGCCTCACCATACCGTGCCATACTTTATCAAGTAGCCGAAAAAGGAGTCTTGGCGGGTGCCCAACATCAGTGCCATATTAAAATCTCATGACAGCGTGCTCAAAACAACATGAATAATACCTCATGAATGAAAATAATTCCAACAATTATTTTTCCAGATTTCCAAGAATTTAACAATTCAAAATATGAGTTCAATTAACAAGAATTCAACGGAATAAACACTCGCGAGATTTCAGGAGCACGTTGTGTAAAACCCCATACCTCAAAATCATCAAATGAATCATCGCATAATTCAGCCTCAAAATCTAATCACACCATCACGTTCCTCTCGCGAAAATAATCAAATCTCGTTCTAGCCCAAACTCGAGAAAACACCAAATAAGCCTTCTAATCTAAGGTTGAAATCTTGAATAAGTTTGGGGCTATGGTTTGTATATGAAAGGGAGTAATTTTGGAGAGGTCTTCTGGTTGAAAAGTTTGAGAAAAAGTGATTTGAAAAGCCAAGCTACGAATTTGTTGATATATAAATGATTAAGTGTTTGATTAAGAAAAGATTTCTAATGAGATACAAACACTAAAATTTTTATTCCGGACGATCGGACCATTGGAATCGCTTGAAATTTTAGTATGTTGTAGCGAACGGCGAGACAGGACTTCTGACAAAAATTCAGCTTGATCGGACGGTCGGTTTTCTAAAACTATTATTTTTATTAGAGAGTTTTATGTTCCGAGGACTCTTAGAGGGTTTTATGTTTTGAGGACTCTTCTAAATAATAAAAAAATCAATTAAAACTCCATTTTAATTCCGATTTCGAAATTGTTTGAAATACTCGCCTTTAAAAATAAAAACCAACATATTTGAGCAATACAAATAATTTTATCTCAAAATTTATTTTTCCTCTTACTTTCGAAAATACCCCAAAAATTACGCGGGTTGTTACATTTCCCCACTAACAATGGAATTTCGCCCTCGAAATTCGCCGAATACCTAACTCTAAAAAATCAGGCCAACAATCTCCAAAAATAATCTCGTCACCAAAAATATAATTTCCTCACATCTAATCTAGATGCCTGACGCAAAACGATTCTCTAAAAATTTCTATCTCCAATTTCGCACCACAAAAACGCAACAGACCCAAAACCCAAGACCCGAGGGTTGTCGTATACCTAAGCTCTGATACCATTCTATGACACCCCGCCCGCCCGGGGGGGGGGGGGGGGGGGCGAACGGAGCGCTACTATCGATAAAACTAATCAAATCCACAAATAACAAAGTCTAGAGCATCTAAAAATCCCACAACAATAAAAGAGAACTACATATCCCAAATCTCTTCAAATAAATACCAAGTCTCTCGAATTACATATAACAACTAACTCAAAAATAAAACAAATCTCCAATGCTCTATACATCAAAATAATACAATCTTCTCATCTTGTATTAAAAATTCTTCCCAAATAATCCTCGCTAAAATCATCTCAATTGGTCCATAGCACTCAAATCCGTGCTCACCTGCCAACTAAGAAAAAGATGGGAAAGTACACAATACGACAGGAATATGCTCAACAAAGATGTTAGCGATGAACAAAGCGCAACAATACGACTACGAATACTCAAATAAAATAATGCAAATCTCAATAGAATTTTATCAATAAATTTCTCAACAACACATTAATCGGAGTCACCAGGCCTCACCATACCACGCCATACTTTATCAAGTAGCCGAAAAAGGAGTCTTGGCGGGTGCCCAACATCAGTGCCATATTAAAATCTCATGACAGCGTGCTCAAAACAACATGAATAATACCTCATGAATGAAAATAATTCCAATAATTATTTTTCCAGATTTCCAAGAATTTAACAATTCAAAATATGAGTTCAATTAACAAGAATTCAACGGAATAAACACTCGCAAGATTTCAGGAGCATATTGTGTAAAACCCCATACCTCAAAATCATCAAATGAATCATCGCATAATTCAGCCTCAAAATCTAATCACACCATCACGTTCCTCTCGCGAAAATAATCAAATCTCGTTCTAGCCCAAACTCGAGAAAACACCAAATAAGCCTTCTAATCTAAGGTTGAAATCTTGAATAAGTTTGGGGCTATGGTTTGTATATAAAAGGGAGTAATTTTGGAGAGGTCTTCTGGTTGAAAAGTTTGAGAAAAAGTGATTTGAAAAGCCAAGCCACGAATTTGTTGATATATAAATGATTAAGTGTTTGATTAAGAAAAGATTTCTAATGAGATACAAACACTAAAAATTTTATTCCAGACGATCGGACCGTTGGATTCGCTTGAAATTTTAACTTGTTGTAGCGAACGTCGAGACAGGACTTCTGACAAAAATTCAGCTTGATCGGAGGATCAGTTTTCTAAAAATATTATTTTTATTAAAGAGTTTTATGTTCCGAGGACACTTAGAGAGTTTTATGATTTGAGGGCTCTTCTAAATAATAAAAAAATCAATTAAAACTCCATTTTAATTTCGATTTCGAAATCGTTTGAAATTCTCGCCTTTAAAAATAAAAACCAACATATTTGAGCAACACAAATAATTTTATCTCAAAATTTATTTTTCCCCTTAATTTCGAAAATACCCTAAAAATTACGCGGGTTGTTACACAATATAACTCGTAGGAACTGACCCCGCAACCGCGGGACTCCCGGTTTGGGAATACGACTGTAATTTGAAAATTTCTAGACTTAGGCTTAAAAACATGGCGTTAGAGGGTGAAAACTCGAAACAGCCACCGAACGTCCCCGTGGGTGGCACCAACACCTCCCACGGGACCAATGTAACTCGTAGGAACTGACCTCGCAGCCGCGGGACTCCCGGTTTGAGAATACGACGGTATTTTGCATATTTCTAGACTTAGGCTTAAAAACATGGAGATAGAGGGTGAGAACCCGAAACAACCCCCGAACGTCCCCGTGGGTGGCACCAACACCTCCCACGGGACCAATGTAACTCGTAGGAACTGACCCCGCTGCCGCGGGACTCCCGGTTTGAGAATACAACGGTAATTTGTATATTTCAAGACTTAGGCTTAAAAACATGGCGTTAGAGGGGGAAAACCCGAAACAGCCCCCGAACGTCGCCAGCGGTGGCACCAACACCTCCCACGGGACCAATGTAACACGTAGGAACTGACCCCCCAGCCGCGGGACTCCCGGTTTGAGAATACGATGGTAATTTGCATATTTCTTGACTTAGGCTTAAAAACATGGTGTTAGAGGGTGAAAATCCGAAACAGCCCCCGAACGTACCCGTGGGTGGCACCAACACCTCCCACGGGACCAATGTAACTCGTAGGAACTGACCCCATAGTCGCGGGACTCCCGGTTTTCGAATACGACAATAATTTGCATATTTATAGACTTAGGTTTAAAAACATGGCGTTAGAGGGTGAAAACCCGAAACAGCCCCCGAACGTCCCCGTGGGTGGCACCAACACCTCCCACGGGACCAATGTAACTTGTAGGAACTGACCCCGCAGCCGCGGGACTCCCGGTTTTAGAATACGACGGTAATTTACATATTTCTAGACTTAGGCTTAAAAACATGGCATTAGAGGGTGAAATCCCGAAACAGCCCCCGAACGTCCCCGTGGGTGGCACCAACACCTCCCACGGGACTAATGTAACTCGTAGGAACTGACCCCGCAGCAGCGGGGCTCCCGGTTTGGGAATACGACGGTAATTTGCAAATTTCTAGACTTAGGCTTAAAAACATGGCATTAGAGGGTGAGAACAAGAAACAGCCACCGAACGTCTCCGTGGGTGGCACCAACACCTCCCACGGGACCAACGTAACTCGTAGGAACTGACCTCGCAGCCGCGGGACTCCCGGTTTGAGAATACGACGGTAATTTGTATATTTTTAGACTTAGGCTTAAAAACATGGCGTTAGAGGGTGAAAACCAGAAACAGCCCCCGAACTTCCCCGTGGGTGGCACCAACACCTCCCACGGGACCAATGTAACTCGTAAGAACTGACCCCGCAGCCGCGGGACTCCCGATTTGAGAATACGATGGTAATTAGCATATTTCTAGACATAGGCTTAAAAACATGAAGTTGGAGGGTGAAAACCCGAAACAGCCCCCGAACGTCCCAGTGGGTGGCACCAACACCACCCACGAGACCAATGTAACTCGTAGGAACTGACCCCGCAGCCGCGGGACTCCCGGTTTGAGAATACGAAGGTAATTTGCATATTTCTAGACTTAAGCAAAACATGGCGTTAGAGGGTGAGATCTCGAAACAACCCTTGAACGTCCCCGTGGGTGGCACCAACACCTCCCACAAGACCAATGTAACTCGTAGGAACTGACCCCGCAGCCGCGGGACTCCCGATTTGAGAATACGACGGTAATTTGCATATTTCTAGACTTAGGCTTAAAAACATGGCGTTAGAGGGTGAAAACCCGAAACAGCCCCCGAACGTACCCGTGGGTGGCACCAACACCTCCCACGGGACCAATGTAACTCGTAGGAACTGACCCCGCAGTCGCGAGACTCCCGGTTTTAGAATACGACGGTAATTTGCATATTTCTCGACTTAGGCTTAAAAACATGGCGTTAGAGGGTGAAAACCCGAAACAGCCCCCGAACGTACCCGTGGGTGGCACCAACACCTCCCACGGGACCAATGTAACTCGTAGGAACTGACCCCGCTCTCGCGGGACTCCCGGTTTTATAATACGACGGTAATTTACATATTTCTAGATTAGGCTTAAAAACATGGCGTTAGAGGGTGAGAACCCGAAACAGCCCCCGAACGTCCCCGTGGGTGGCACCAACACCTCCCACGGGACCAATGTAACTCGTAGGAACTGACCCCGCAGCCCCGGGACTCCCGGTTTGGGAATACGACTGTAATTTGCAAAATTCTAGACTTAGGCTTAAAAACATGGCGTTAGAGGGTGAGAACTCGAAACAACCACCAACCGTCCCCGTGGGTGGCACCAACACCTCCTACGAGACCACCGTAACTCGTAGGAACTAACCCCGCAGCCGCGGGACTCTCGGTTTGAGAATACGACGGTTATTTGCATATTTCTAGACTTAGGATTAAAAATCATGGCGTTAGAGGGTGAAAACCCGAAACAGCCCCCGAATGTACCCGTGGGTGGCACCAACACCTCCCACGGGACCAATGTAACTCCTAGGAACTGACCCCGCAGTCGCGGGACTTTGGGTTTCAGCATACGACGGTAATTTGCATATTTCTAGACTTAGTCTCAAAAACATGGCGTTAGACGGTGAAAACTCGAAACAGACCCCGAACATACCCGTGGGTGGAACCAACACCTCCCACGGGACCAATGTAACTCGTAGGAACTAACCCCGCAGTCGCGGGACTCCCGGTTTTAGAATACGACAGTAATTTGCATAATTCAAGACTTAGGCTTAAAAACATGGCGTTAGAGGGTGAAAACCCGAAACAGCCCCCGAACGTCCCTGTGGGTGGCACCAACACCTCCCACCGGACCAATGTAACTCCTAGGAACTGACCCCGCAGCCGCGGGACTCCCAGTTTAGGAATACGACTGTAATTTGCAAATTTCTAGACTTAGGCTTAAAAACATGGCGTTAGAGGGTGAGAACTCGAAACATCAACCAAACGTCCCTGTGGGTGGCACCAACACCTCCTACGGGACCAATGTAACTCGTAGGAACTAACCCCGCAGCCGCGGGACTCCCGGTTTGAGAATACGATGGTAATTTGCATATTTTTAGACTTCGGGTTAAAAACATGGCGTTAGAGGGTGAAAACCTCATACAGCCCCCGAACGTACCTGTGGGTGGCACCAACACCTCCCAAGGGACCAATGTAACTCGTAGGAACTGATCCCGCAGTCGCGGGACTCCCGATTTCAGAATACGACGGTAATTTGCATATTTCTAGACTTAGGCTTAAAAACATGGCGTTAGAGGGTGAAAACCCGAAAAAGTCCCCGAACGTCCCAGTGGGTGGCACCAACACATCCCATGGGACCAATGTAACTCGTAGTAACTGACCCCGCAGCCGCGGGACTCCCGGTTTGAGAATACGACGGTAATTTGCATATTTCTAGACTTAGGCTTAAAAACATGGTGTTAGAGGGTGAAAACCCAAAACAGCCCCCGAACGTACTCGTGGGTGGCACCAACACCTACCACGGGACCAATGTAACTCGTAGGAACTGACCCCGTAGTTGCGGGACTCCCGGTTTTAGAATACGAAGGTAATTTGGATATTTCTAGACTTAGTTTTAAAAACATGGCGTTAGAGGGTGAAAATCCGAAACAACCCCCGAACGTCCCCGTGGGTGGCACCAACACCTTCCACGGGACCAATGTAACTCGTAGGAACTGACCCCGCAGCCGCGGGACTCCCGGTTTTAGAATACGAAGGTATTTTTCGTATTTCTAGACTTAGGCTTAAAAACATGGCGTTAGAGGGTGAAAACCCGAAACAGCCACCGAAAGTCCCCGTGGGTGGCACCAACACCTCCCACGAGACCAATGTAACTCGTAGGTACTGACCCCGCATCCGCGAGACTCCTGGTTTGGGAATACGCCTGTAATTTGCAAATTTCTAGACTTAGGCTTAAAAACATGGAGTTAGAGGGTGAAAACCCGAAACAGCCCCCGAACGTCCCCGTGGGTGGCACCAACACCTCCCACAGGACCAATGTAAGTCGTAGGAACTGACCCAGCAGTCGCGGCACTCTCGGTTTGAGAATATGATGGTAATTTGCATATTTCTAGACTTAGGCTTAAAAAGATGGCGTTAGAGGGTGAAAACCCGAAACAGCCCCCGAACGTCCCCGTGGGTGGCACCAACACCTCCCACGGGATCAATGTAACTCGTAGGAACTGACCCCGCAGCAGCGGGACTCCCGGTTTGGGAATACGACGGTAATTTGCAAATTTCTAGATTTAGGCTAAAAAACATGGCGTTAGAGGGTGAGAACAAGAAACAGCCACCGAACGTACCCGTGGGTGGCACCAACACCTCCCACGGGACCAACGTAACTCGTAGGAACTGACCCCGCAGCCGCGGGACTCCCGATTTCAGAATACGACGGTAATTTGCATATTTTTAGACTTAGGCTTAAAAACATGGCGTTAGATAGTGAAAACCAGAAACAGCCCCCGAACTTCCCCGTGGGTGGCACCAACAACTCCTACGGGACCAATGTAACTCGTAAGAACTGACCCCGCAGCCGCGGGACTCCCGATTTGAGAATACGATGGTAATTAGCATATTTTTAGACATAGGCTTAAAAATATGGCGTTGGAGGGTGAAAACCCGAAACATCCCCCGAACGTCCCCGTGGGTGGCACCAACACCACCCACGAGACCAATGTAACTCGTAAACTCTGACCCCGCAGCCGCGAGACTCCCGGTTTGTGAATACGACGGTAATTTGCATATTTCTAGACTTAAGCAAAACATGGCGTTAGAGGGTGAGATCTCGAAATAGCCCCTGAACGTCCCCGTGGGTGGCACCAACACCTCCCACGGGACCAATGTAACTCGTAGGAACTGACCCCGCAGCCGCGGGACTCCCGGTTTGAGAATACGACGGTAATTTGCATATTTCTAGACTTAGGCTTAAAAACATGGCGTTAGAGGGTGAAAACCCGAAACAGCCCCCGAGCGTACCCGTGGGTGGCACCAACACCTCCCACGGGACCAATGTAACTCGTAGGAACTGACCCCGCTCTCGCGGGACTCCCGGTTTTAGAATACGACGGTAATTTACATATTTCTAGACTTAGGCTTAAAAACATGGCATTAGAGGGTGAGAACCCGAAACAGCCCCCGAACGTCCCCGTGGGTGGCACCAACACCTCCCACGGGACCAATGTAACTCGTAGGAACTGACCCCGCAGCCCTGGGACTCCCGGTTTGGGAATACGACAGTAATTTGCAAAATTCTAGACTTAGGCTTAAAAACATGGCGTTAGAGGGTTAGAACTCGAAACAACCACCAACCCTCCCCGTGGGTGGCACCAACACCTCCTACGAGACCACCGTAACTCGTAGGAACTAACCCCGCAGCCGCGGGACTCGCGGTTTGAGAATACGACGGTAATTTGCATATTTCTAGACTTAGGATTAAAAATCATGGCGTTAGAGGGTGAAAACCCGAAACAGCCCCCGAATGTACCCGTGGGTGGCACCAACACCTCCCACGGGACCAATGTAACTCCTAGGAACTGACCCCGCAGTCGCGGGACTTTGGGTTTCAGCATACGATGGTAATTTGCATATTTCTAGACTTAGTCTCAAAAACATGGCGTTAGACGGTGAAAACTCGAAACAGACCCCGAACGTACCCGTGGGTGGAACCAACACCTCCCACGGAACCAATGTAACTTGTAGGAACTAACCCCGCAGTCGCGGGACTCCCGGTTTTAGAATACGACAGTAATTTGCATAATTCTAGACTTAGGCTTAAAAACATGGCGTTAGAGGGTGAAAACCCGAAACAGCCCCCGAACGTCCTTGTGGGTGGCACCAACACCTCCCACGGGACCAATGTAACTCGTAGGAATTGACCCCGCAGCCGCGGGACTCCCGGTTTAGGAATACGACTGTAATTTGCAAATTTCTAGACTTAGGCTTAAAAACATGGCGTTAGAGGGAGAGAACTCGAAACATCCACCAAACGTCCCTGTGGGTGGCACCAACACCTCCTACGGGACCAATGTAACTCGTAGGAACTAACCCCGCAGCCGCGGGACTCCCGGTTTGAGAATACGATGGTAATTTGCATATTTTTAGACTTCGGCTTAAAAACATGGCGTTAGAGGGTGAAAACCTCATACAGCCCCCGAACGTACCTGTGGGTGGCACCTACACCTCCCAAGGGACCAATGTAACTCGTAGGAACTGACCCCGCAGTCGCGGGACTCCCGATTTCAGAATACGACGGTAATTTGTATATTTCTAGACTTAGGCTTAAAAACATGGCGTTAGAGGGTGAAAACCCGAAAAAGTCCCTGAACGTCCCAGTGGGTGGCACCAACAATTCCCACGGGACCAATGTAACTCGTAGGAACTGACCCCGCAGCCGCGGAACTCCCGATTTGAGAATACGACGGTAATTTGCATATTTCTAGACTTAGGCTTAAAAACATGGTGTTAGAGGGTGAAAACCCAAAACAGCCCCCGAACGTACTCGTGGGTGGCACCAACACCTACCACGGGACCAATGTAACTCGTAGGAACTGACCCCGTAGTTGCGGGACTCCCGGTTTTAGAATACGAAGGTAATTTGGATATTTCTAGACTTAGTTTTAAAAACATGGCGTTAGAGGGTGAAAACCCGAAACAGCCCCCGAACGTCCCCGTGGGTGGCACCAACACCTTCCACGGGACCAATGTAACTCGTAGGAACTGACCCCGCAGCCGCGGGACTCCCGGTTTTAGAATACGAAGGTATTTTGCATATTTCTAGACTTAGGCTTAAAAACATGGCGTTAGAGGGTGAAAACCCGAAATAGCCACCGAAAGTCCCCGTGGGTGGCACCAACACCTCCCACGAGACCAATGTAACTCGTAGGAACTGAACCCGCATCCGCGGGACTCCTGGTTTGGGAATACGCCTGTAATTTGCAAATTTCTAGACTTAGGCTTAAAAACATGGAGTTAGAGGGTGAAAACCCGAAACAGCCCTCGAACGTCCCCGTGGGTGGCACCAACACCTCCCACAGGACCAATGTAACTCGTAGGAACTGACCCAGCAGTCGCGGCACTCTCGGTTTAAGAATATGATGGTAATTTGCATATTTCTAGACTTAGGCTTAAAAACATGGCGTTAGAGGGTGAAAACCCGAAACAGCCCCCGAACGTCCCCGTGGGTGGCACCAACACCTCCCACGGGATCAATGTAACTCGTAGGAACTGACCCCGCAGCAGCGGGACTCCCAGTTTGGGAATACGACGGTAATTTGCAAATTTCTAGACTTAGGCAAAAACATGGCGTTAGAGGGTGAGAACAGGAAACAGCCAATGAACGTACCCGTGGGTGGCACCAATACCTCCCACGGGACCAACGTAACTCGTAGGAACTGACCCCGCAGCCGCGGGACTCCCGATTTCAGAATACGACGGTAATTTGCATATTTTTAGACTTAGGCTTAAAAACATGGCGTTAGAGGGTGAAAACCAGAAACAGCCCCCGAACTTCCCCGTGGGTGGCACCAACACCTCCCACGGGACCAATGTAACTCGTAAGAACTGACCCCGCAGCCGCGGGACTCCCGATTTGAGAATACGATGGTAATTAGCATATTTCTAGACATAGGCTTAAAAACATGGCGTTGGAGGGTGAAAACCCGAAACAACCCCCGAACGTCCCCATGGGTGGCACCAACACCACCCACGAGACCAATGTAACTCGTAGAAACTGACCCCGCAGCCGCGGGACTCCCGGTTTGAGAATACGACGGTAATTTGCATATTTCTAGACTTAAGCAAAACATGGCGTTAGAGGGTGAGATCTCGAAACAGCCCCTGAACGTCCCCGTGGGTGGTACCAACACCTCCCACGGGACCAATGTAACTCGTAGGAACTGACCCCGCATCCGCGGGACTCCCGGTTTGAGAATACGACGGTAATTTGCATATTTCTAGACTTAGGCTTAAAAACATGGCGTTAGAGGGTGAAAACCCGAAACAGCCCCCGAACGTACCCGTGGGTGGCACCAACACCTCCCACGGGACCAATGTAACTCGTAGGAACTGACCCCGCTCTCGCGGGACTCCCGATTTTAGAATACGACGGTAATTTACATATTTCTAGACTTAGGCTTAAAAACATGGCATTAGAGGGTGAGAACCCGAAACAGCCCCCGAACGTCCCCGTGGGTGGCACCAACACCTCCCACGGGACCAACGTAACTCGTAGGAACTGACCCCGCAGCCCCGGGACTCCTGGTTTGGGAATACAACTATAATTTGCAAAATTACAGACTTAGGCTTAAAAACATGGCGTTAGAGGGTGAGAACTCGAAACAACCACCAACCGTCCCCGTGGGTGGCACCAACACCTCCTACGAGACCACCGTAACTCGTAGGAACTAACCCCGAAGCCGCGGGACTCTCGGTTTGAGAATACCACGGTAATTTGCATATTTCTAGACTTAGGATTAAAAATCATGGCGTTAGAGGGTGAAAACCCGAAACAGCCCCCGAATGTACCCGTGGGTGGCACCAACACCTCCCACGGGACCAATGTAACTCCTAGGAACTGACCCCGCAGTCGCGGGACTTTGGGTTTCAGCATACGATGGTAATTTGCATATTTCTAGACTTAGTCTCAAAAACATGGCGTTAGACGGTGAAAACTCGAAACAGACCCCGAACGTACCCGTGGGTGGAACCAACACCTCCCACGGAACCAATGTAACTCGTAGGAACTAACCCCGCAGTCGCGGGACTCCCGGTTTTAGAATACGACAGTAATTTGCATAATTCTAGACTTAGACTTAAAAACATGGCGTTAGAGGGTGAAAACCCGAAACAGCCCCCGAACGTCCTTGTGGGTGGCACCAACACCTCCCACGTGACCAATGTAACTCGTAGGAATTGACCCCGCAGCCGCGGGACTCCCGGTTTAGGAATACGACTGTAATTTGCAAATTTCTAGACTTAGGCTTAAAAACATGGCGTTAGAGGGTGAGAACTCGAAACATCCACCAAACGTCCCTGTGGGTGGCACCAACACCTCCTACGGGACCAATGTAACTCGTAGGAACTAACCCCGCAGCCGCGGGACTCCCGGTTTGAGAATACGATGGTAATTTGCATATTTTTAGACTTCGGCTTAAAAACATGGCGTTAGAGGGTGAAAACCTCATACAGCCCCCGAACGTACCTGTGGGTGGTACCAACACCTCCCAAGGGACCAATGTAACTCGTAGGAACTGACCTCGCAGTCGCGGGACTCCCGATTTCAGAATACGACGGTAATTTGAATATTTCTAGACTTAGGCTTAAAAACATGGCGTTAGAGGGTGAAAACCCGAAAAAGTCCCCGAACGTCCCAGTGGGTGGCACCAACACTTCCCACGGGACCAATGTAACTCGTAGGAACTGACCCCGCAGCCGCGGGACTTCCGATTTGAGAATACGACGGTAATTTGCATATTTCTAGACTTAGGCTTAAAAACATGGTGTTAGAGGGTGAAAACCCAAAACAGCCCCCGAACGTACTCGTGGGTGGCACCAACACCTACCACGGGACCAATGTAACTCGTAGGAACTGACCCCGTAGTTACGGGACTCCCGGTTTTAGAATACGAAGGTAATTTGGATATTTTTAGACTTAGTTTTAAAAACATGGCGTTAGAGGGTGAAAACCCGAAACAGCCCCCGAACGTCCCCGTGGGTGGCACCAACACCTTCCACGGGACCAATGTAACTCGTAGGAACTGACCCCGCAGCCGCGGGAGTCCCGGTTTTAAAATACGAAGGTATTTTGCATATTTCTAGACTTAGGCTTAAAAACATGGCGTTAGAGGGTGAAAACCCGAAACAGCCACCGAAAGTCCCCGTGGGTGGCACCAACACCTCCCACGAGACCAATGTAACTCGTAGGAACTGACCCCGCATCCGCGGGACTCCTGGTTTGGGAATACGCCTGTAATTTGCAAATTTCTAGACTTAGGCTTAAAAACATGGAGTTAGAAGGTGAAAACCCGAAACAGCTCCCGAACGTCCCCATGGGTGGCACCAACACCTCCCACAGGACCAATGTAACTCGTAGGAACTGACCCAGCAGTCGCGGAATTCTCGGTTTGAGAATATGACGGTAATTTGAATATTTCTAGACTTAGGCTTAAAAACATGGCGTTAGAGGGTGAAAACCCGAAACAGCCCCCGAACGTCCCCGTGTGTGGCACCAACACCTCCCACGGGATCAATATAACTCGTAGGAACTGACCCCGCAGCAGCGGGACTCCCGGTTTGGGAATACGACGGTAATTTGCAAATTTCTAGACTTAGGCTAAAAAACATGGCGTTAGAGGGTGAGAACAAGAAACAGCCACCGAACGTACCCGTGGGTGGCACCAATACCTCCCACGGGACCAACGTAACTCGTAGGAACTGACCCCGCAGCCGCGGGACTCCCGATTTCAGAATACGACGGTAATTTGCATATTTTTAGACTTAGGCTTAAAAACATGGCGTTAGAGGGTGAAAACCAGAAACAGCCCCCGAACTTCCCCGTGGGTGGCACCAACACCTCCCACGGGACCAATGTAACTCGTAAGAACTGACCCCGCAGCCACGGGACTCCCGATTTGAGAATACGATGGTAATTAGCATATTTCTAGACATAGGCTTAAAAACATGGCGTTGGAGGGTGAAAACCCGAAACAGCCCCCGAACGTCCCCGTGGGTGGTACCAACACCACCCACGAGACCAATGTAACTCGTAGGAACTGACCCCGCAGCCGCGGGACTCCCGGTTTGAGAATACGACGGTAATTTGCATATTTCTAGACTTAAGCAAAACATGGCGTTAGAGGGTGAGATCTCGAAACAGCCCCTGAACGTCCCCGTGGGTGGCACCAACACCTCCCACGGGACCAATGTAACTCGTAGGAACTGACCCCGCAGCCGCGGGACTCCCGGTTTGAGAATATGACGGTAATTTGCATATTTCTAGACTTAGGCTTAAAAACATGGCGTTAGAGGGTGAAAACCCGAAACAGCCCCCGAACGTACCCGTGGGTGGCACCAACACCTCCCACGGGACCAATGTAACTCGTAGGAACTGACCCCGCTCTCGAGGGACTCCCGGTTTTATAATACGACGATAATTTACATATTTCTAGACTTAGGCTTAAAAACATGGCGTTAGAGGGTGAGAACCCAAAACATCCCCCGAACGTCCCCGTGGGTGGCACCAACACCTCCCACGGGACCAATGTAACTCGAAGGAACTGACCCCGCAGCCCCGGGACTCCCGGTTTGGGAATACGACTTTAATTTGCAAAATTCTAGACTTAGGCTTAAAAACATGGCGTTAGAGGGTGAGAACTCGAAACCACCACCAACCGTCCCCGTGGGTGGCACCAACACCTCCTACGAGACCACCGTAACTCGTAGGAACTAACCCCGCAGCCGCGGGACTCTCGGTTTGAGTATACGATGTTAATTTGCATATTTCTAGACTTAGGATTAAAAATCATGGCGTTAGAGGGTGAAAACCCAAAACAGCCCCCGAATGTACCCGTGGGTGGAACCAACACCTCCCACGGGACCAATGTAACTCCTAGGAACTGACCCCGCAGTCGCGGGACTTTCGGTTTCGGCATACGACGGAAATTTGCATATTTCTAGACTTAGTCTCAAAAACATGGCGTTAGACGGTGAAAACTCGAAACAGACCCCGAACGTACCCGTGGGTGGAACCAACACCTCCCACGGGACCAATGTAACTCGTAGGAACTAACCCCGCAGTCGCGGGACTCCCGGTTTTAGAATACGACAGTAATTTGCATAATTCTAGACTTAGGCTTAAAAACATGGCGTTAGACGGTGAAAACCCGAAACAGCCCCCGAACGTCCCTGTGGGTGGCACCAACACCTCCCACGGGACCAATGTAACTCGTAGGAATTGACCCCGCAGCCGCGGGACTCCCGGTTTAGGAATACGACTGTAATTTGCAAATTTCTAGACTTAGGCTTAAAAACATGGCGTTAGAGGGTGAGAACTCGAAACATCCACCAAACGTCCCTGTGGGTGGCACCAACACCTCCTACGGGACCAATGTAACTCGTAGGAACTAACCCCGCAGCCGCGGGACTCCCGGTTTGAGAATACGATGGTAATTTACATATTTTTAGACTTCGGCTTAAAAACACGGCGTTAGAGGGTGAAAACCTCATACAGCCCCCGAAAGTACCTGTGGGTGGTACCAACACCTCCCAAGGGACCAATGTAACTCGTAGGAACTGACCCCGCAGTCGCGGGACTCCCGATTTCAGAATACGACGGTAATTTGCATATTTCTAGACTTAGGCTTAAAAACATGGCGTTAGAGGGTGAAAACCCGAAAAAGTCCCCGAACGTCCCAGTGGGTGGCACCAACACTTCCCACGGGACCAATGTAACTCGTAGGAACTGACCCCGCAGCCGCGGGACTCCCGATTTGAGAATACGACGGTAATTTGCATATTTCTAGACTTAGGCTTAAAAACATGGTGTTAGAGGGTGAAAACCCAAAACAGCCCCCGAACGTACTCGTGGGTGGCACCAACACCTACCACGGGACCAATGTAACTCGTAGGAACTGACCTCGTAGTTGCGGGACTCCCGGTTTTAGAATACGAAGGTAATTTGGATATTTCTAGACTTAGTTTTAAAAACATGGCGTTAGAGGGTGAAAACCCGAAACAGCCCCCGAACGTCCCCGTGGGTGGCACCAACACCTTCCACGGGACCAATGTAACTCGTAGGAACTGACCCCGCTGCCGCGGGACTCCCGGTTTTAGAATACGAAGGTATTTTGCATATTTCTAGACTTAGGCTTAAAAACATGGCGTTAGAGGGTGAAAACCCGAAACAGCCACCGAAAGTCCCCGTGGGTGGCACCAACACCTCCCACGAGACCAATGTAACTCGTAGGAACTGACCCCGCATCCGCGGGACTCCTGGTTTGGGAATACGCCTGTAATTTGCAAATTTCTAGACTTAGGCTTAAAAACATGGAGTTAGAGGGTGAAAACCCGAAACAGCCCCCGAACGTCCCCGTGGGTGGCACCAACACCTCCCACAGGACCAATGTAACTCGTAGGAACTGACCCAGCAGTCGCGGAACTCTCGGTTTGAGAATATGACGGTAATTTGCATATTTCTAGACTTAGGCTTAAAAACATGACGTTAGAGGGTGAAAACCCGAAACAGCCCCCGAACGTCCCCGTGGGTGGCACCAACACCTCCCACGGGATCAATATAACTCGTAGGAACTGACCCCGCAGCAGCGGGACTCCTGGTTTGGGAATACGACGGTAATTTGTAAATTTCTAGACTTAGGCTAAAAAACATGGCGTTAGAGGGTGAGAACAAGAAACAGCCACCGAACGTACCCGTGGGTGGCACCAATACCTCCCACGGGACCAACGTAACTCGTAGGAACTGACCCCACAGCCGCGGGACTCCCGATTTCAGAATACGACGGTAATTTGCATATTTTTAGACTTAGGCTTAAAAACATGGCGTTAGAGGGTGAAAACGAGAAACAGCCCCCGAACTTCCCCGTGGGTGGCACCAACACCTCCCACGGAACCAATGTAACTCGTAAGAACTGACCCCGCAGCCACGGGACTCCCGATTTGAGAATATGATGGTAATTAGCATATTTCTAGACATAGGCTTAAAAACATGGCGTTGGAGGGTGAAAACCCGAAACAGCCCCCGAACGTCCCCGTGGGTGGCACCAACACCACCCACGAGACCAATGTAACTCGTAGGAACTGACCCCGCAGCAGCGGGACTCCCGGTTTGAGAATACGACGGTAATTTGCATATTTCTAGACTTAAGCAAAACATGGCGTTAGAGGGTGAGATCTCGAAACAGCCCCTGAACGTCCCCGTGGGTGGCACCAACACCTCCCACGGGACCAATGTAACTCGTAGGAACTGACCCCGCAGCCGCGGGACCCCCGGTTTGAGAATATGACGGTAATTTGCATATTTCTAGACTTAGGCTTAAAAACATGGCGTTAGAGGGTGAAAACCCGAAACAGCCCCCGAACGTACCCGTGGGTGGCACCAACACCTCCCACGGGAGCAATGTACCTCGTAGGAACTGACCCCGCTCTCGCGGGACTCCCGGTTTTATAATACGACGATAATTTACATATTTCTAGACTTAGGCTTAAAAACATGGCGTTAGAGGGTGAGAACCCGAAACAGCCCCCGAACGTTCCCGTGGGTGGCACCAACACCTCCCACGGGAGCAATGTAACTCGTAGGAACTGACTCCGCAGCCCCGGGACTCCCGGTTTGGGAATACGACTTTAATTTGCAAAATTCTAGACTTAGGCTTAAAAACATGGCGTTAGAGGGTGAGAACTCGAAACAACCACCAACCGTCCCCGTGGGTGGCACCAACACCTCCTACGAGACCACCGTAACTCGTAGGAACTAACCCCGCAGCCGCGGGACTCTCGGTTTGAGTATACGACGTTAATTTGCATATTTCTAGACTTAGGATTAAAAATCATGGCGTTAGAGGGTGAAAACCCGAAACAGCCCCCGAATGTACCCGTGGGTGGCACCAACACCTCCCACGGGACCAATGTAACTCCTAGGAACTGACCCCGCAGTCGCGGGACTTTCGGTTTCAGCATACGACGAAAATTTGCATATTTCTAGACTTAGTCTCAAAAACATGGCGTTAGACGGTGAAAACTCGAAACAGACCCCGAACGTACCCGTGGGTGGAACCAACACCTCCCACGGGACCAATGTAACTCGTAGGAACTGACCCAGCAGTCGCGACACTCTCGGTTTGAGAATATGACGGTAATTTGCATATTTCTAGACTTAGGCTTAAAAACGTCGCGTTAGAGGGTGAAAATCCGAAACAGCCCCCGAACGTCCCCGTGGGTGGCACCAACACCTCCCACGGGACCAATGTAACTCGTAGGAACTGACCCCGCAGCCGCGGGACTCCCGGTTTAGGAATACGACTGTAATTTGCAAATTTCTAGACTTAGGCTTAAAAACATGGCGTTAGAGGGTGAGAACTCAAAACATCCACCAAACGTCCCTGTGGGTGGCACCAACACCTCCTACGGGACCAATGTAACTCGTAGGAACTAACCCCGCAGCCGCGGGACTCCCGGTTTGAGAATACGATGATAATTTGCATATTTTTAGACTTCGGGTTAAAAACATGGCGTTAGAGGGTGAAAACCTCATACAGCCCCCGAACGTACCTGTGGGTGGCACCAACACCTCCCAAGGGACCAATGTAACTCGTAGGAACTGACCCCGCAGTCGCGGGACTCCCGATTTCAGAATACGATGGTAATTTTCATATTTCTAGACTTAGGCTTAAAAACATGGGGTTAGAGGGTGAAAACCCGAAAAAGTCCCCGAACGTCCCAGTGGGTGGCACCAACACTTCCCACGGGACCAATGTAACTCGTAGGAACTGACCCCGCAGCCGCGGGACTCCCGATTTGAGAATACGACGGTAATTTGCATATTTCTAGACTTAGGCTTAAAAACATGGTGTTAGAGGGTGAAAACCCAAAACAGCCCCCGAACGTACTCGTGGGTGGCACCAACACCTACCACGGGACCAATGTAACTCGTAGGAACTGACCCCGTAGTTGCGGGACTCCCGGTTTTAGAATACGAAGGTAATTTGGATATTTCTAGACTTAGTTTTAAAAACATGGCGTTAGAGGGTGAAAACCCGAAACAGCCCCCGAACGTCCCCGTGGGTGGCACCAACACCTTCCACGGGACCAATGTAACTCGTAGGAACTGACCCCGCAGCCGCGGGACTCCCGGTTTTAGAATACGAAGGTATTTTGCATATTTCTAGACTTAGGCTTAAAAACATGGCGTTAGAGGGTGAAAACCCGAAACAGCCACCGAAAGTCCCCGTGGGTGGCACCAACACCTCCCACGAGACCAATGTAACTCGTAGGAACTGACCCCGCATCCGCGGGACTCCTGGTTTGGGAATACGCCTGTAATTTGCAAATTTCTAGACTTAGGCTTAAAAATATGGAGTTAGAGGGTGAAAACCCGAAACAGCCCCCGAACGTCACCGTGGGTGGCACCAACACCTCCCACAGGACCAATGTAACTCGTAGGAACTGACCCAGCAGTCGCGGCACTCTCGGTTTGAGAATATGACGGTAATTTGCATATTTCTAGACTTAGGTTTAAAAACATGGCGTTAAAGGGTGAAAACCCGAAACAGCCCCCGAACGTCCCCGTGGGTGGCACCAACACCTCCCACGGGATCAATATAACTCGTAGGAACTGACCCCGCAGCAGCGGGACTCCCGGTTTGGGAATATGACGGTAATTTGCAAATTTCTAGACTTAGGCTAAAAAACATGGCGTTAGAGGGTGAGAACAAGAAACTGCCAAGGAACGTACCCGTGGGTGGCACCAACACCTCCCACGGGACCAACGTAACTCGTAGGAACTGACTCCACAGCCGCGGGACTCCCGATTTCAGAATACGACGGTAATTTGCATATTTTAAGACTTAGGCTTAAAAACATGGCGTTAAAGGGTGAAAACCAGAAATAGCCCCCGAACTTCCCCGTGGGTGGCACCAACACCTCCCACGGGACCAATGTAACTCGTAAGAACTGACCCCGCAGCCGCGGGACTCCCGATTTGAGAATACGATGGTAATTAGCATATTTCTAGACATAGGCTTAAAAACATGGCGTTGGAGGGTGAAAACCCGAAACAGCCCCCGAACGTCCCCGTGGGTGGCACCAACACCACCCACGAGACCAATGTAACTCGTAGGAACTGACCCCGCAGCCGCGGGACTCTTGGTTTGAGAATACGACGGTAATTTGCATATTTTTAGACTTAAGCAAAACATGGCGTTAGAGGGTGAGATCTCGAAACAGCCCCTGAACGTCCCCGTGGGTGGCACCAACACCTCCCACGGGACCAATGTAACTCGTAGGAACTGACCCCGCAGCCGCGGGACTCCCGGTTTTAGAATACGACGGTAATTTGCATATTTCTAGACTTAGGCTTAAAAACATGGCGTTAGAGGGTGAAAACCCGAAAAAGTCCCCGAACGTCCCAGTGGGTGGAACCAACACTACCCACGGGACCAATGTAACTCGTAGGAACTGACCCCGCAGCCGCGGGACCCCCGATTTGAGAATACGACGGTAATTTGCATATTTCTAGACTTAGGCTTAAAAACATGGTGTTAGAGGGTGAAAACCCAAAACAGCCCCCGAACGTACTCGTGGGTGGCACCAACACCTACCACGGGACCAATGTAACTCGTAGGAACTGACCCCGTAGTTGAGGGACTCCCGGTTTTAGAATACGAAGGTAATTTGGATATTTCTAGACTTAGTTTTAAAAACATGGCGTTAGAGGGTGAAAACCCGAAACAGCCCCCGAACGTCCCCGTGGGTGGCACCAACAACTTCCACGGGACCAACGTAACTCGTAGGAACTGACCCCGCAGCCGCGGGACTCCCGGTTTTAGAATACGAAGGTATTTTGCATATTTCTAGACTTAGGCTTAAAAACATGGCGTTAGAGGGTGAAAACCCGAAACAGCCACCGAAAGTCCCCGTGGGTGGCACCAACACCTCCCACGAGACCAATGTAACTCGTAGGAACTGACCCCGCATCCGCGGGACTCCTGGTTTGGGAATACGCCTGTAATTTGCAAATTTCTAGACTTAGGCTTAAAAACATGGAGTTAGAGGGTGAAAACCCGAAACAGCCCCCGAACGTCACCGTGGGTGGCACCAACACCTCCCACAGGACCAATGTAACTCGTAGGAACTGACCCAGCAGTCGCGGCACTCTCGGTTTGAGAATATGACGGTAATTTGCATATTTCTAGACTTAGGCTTAAAAACATGGCGTAATAGGGTGAAAACCCGAAACAGCCCCCGAACGTCCCCGTGGGTGGCACCAACACCTCCCACGGGATCAATGTAACTCGTAGGAACTGACCCCGCAGCAGCGGGACTCCCGGTTTGGGAATACGACGGTAATTTACAAATTTCTAGACTTAGGCTAAAAAACATGGTGTTAGAGGGTGAGAACAAGAAACAGCCACTGAACGTACCCGTGGGTGGCACCAACACCTCCCACGGGACCAACGTAACTCGTAGGAACTGACCCCGCAGCCGCGGGACTCCCGATTTCAGAATACGACGGTAATTTGCATATTTTTAGACTTAGGCTTAAAAACATGGCGTTAGAAGGTGAAAACAAGAAACAGCCCCCGAACTTCCCCGTGGGTGGCATCGACACCTCCCACGGGACCAATGTAACTCGTAAGAACTGACCCCGCAGCCGCGGGACTTCCGATTTGAGAATACGATGGTAATTAGCATATTTATAGACATAGACTTAAAAACATGGCGTTGGAGGGTGAAAACCCGAAACAGCCTCCGAACGTCCCCGTGGGTGGCACCAACACCACCCACGAGACCAATGTAACTCGTAGGAACTGACCCCGCAGCCGCGGGACTCCCGGTTTGAGAATAAGACGGTAATTTGCATATTTCTAGACTTAAGCAAAACATGGCGTTAGAGGGTGAGATCTCGAAACAGCCCCTGAACGTCCCCGTGGGTGGCACCAACACCTCCCACGGGACCAATGTAACTCGTAGGAACTGACCCCACAGCCGCGGGACTCCCGGTTTGAGAATACGATGGTAATTTTCATATTTCTAGACTTAGGCTTAAAAACATGGCGTTAGAGGATGAAAACCCGAAACAGGCCCCGAACGTACCCGTGGGTGGCACCAACACCTCCCACGGGACCAATGTAACTCGTAGGAACTGACCCCGCTCTCGCGGGACTCCCGGTTTTAGAATACGACGGTAATTTACATATTTCTAGACTTAGGCTTAAAAACATGGCGTTAGAGGGTGAAAACCCGAAACAGCCCCCGAACGTCCCCGTGGGTGGCACCAACACCTTCCACGGGACCAATGTAACTCGTAGGAACTGACCCCGCAGCCGCGGGACTCTCGGTTTTAGAATACGAAGGTATTTTGCATATTTCTAGACTTAGGCTTAAAAACATGGCGTTAGAGGGTGAAAACCCGAAACAGCCACCGAAAGTCCCCGTGGGTGGCACCAACACCTCCCACGAGACCAATGTAACTCGTAGGAACTGACCACGCATCCGCGGGACTCCTGGTTTGGGAATACGCCTGTAATTTGCAAATTTCTAGACTTAGGCTTAAAAACATGGAGTTAGAGGGTGAAAACCCGAAACAGCCCCCGAACGTCACCGTGGGTGGTACCAACACCTCCCACAGGACCAATGTAACTCGTAGGAACTGACCCAGCAGTCGCGGCACTCTCGGTTTGAGAATATGACGGTAATTTGCATATTTCTAGACTTAGGTTTAAAAACATGGCGTTAGAGGGTGAAAACCCGAAACAGCCCCCGAACGTCCCCGTGGGTGGCACCAACACCTCCCACGAGACCAATGTAACTCGTAGGAACTGACCCCGCAGCCGCGGGACTCCCGGTTTGAGAATACGATGGTAATTTTCATATTTCTAGATTTAGGCTTAAAAACATGGCGTTAGAGGATGAAAACCCGAAACAGGCCCCGAACGTACCCGTGGGTGGCACCAACACCTCCCACGGGACCAATGTAACTCGTAGGAACTGACCCCGCTCTCGCGGGACTCCCGGTTTTAGAATACGACGGTAATTTACATATTTCTAGACTTGGGCTTAAAAACATGGCGTTAGAGGGTGAAAACCCGAAACAGCCCCCGAACGTCCCCGTGGGTGGCACCAACACCTTCCACGGGACCAATGTAACTCGTAGGAACTGACCCCGCAGCCGCGGGACTCTCGGTTTTAGAATACGAAGGCATTTTGCATATTTCTAGACTTAGGCTTAAAAACATGGCGTTAGAGGGTGAAAACCCGAAACAGCCACCGAAAGTCCCCGTGGGTGGCACCAACACCTCCCACGAGACCAATGTAACTCGTAGGAACTGACCCCGCATCCGCGGGACTCCTGGTTTGGGAATACGCCTGTAATTTGCAAATTTCTAGACTTAGGCTTAAAAACATGGAGTTAGAGGGTGAAAACCCGAAACAGCCCCCGAACGTCACCGTGGGTGGTACCAACACCTCCCACAGGACCAATGTAACTCGTAGGAACTGACCCAACAGTCGCGGCACTCTCGGTTTGAGAATATGACGGTAATTTGCATGACTTAGGTTTAAAAACTTGGCGTTAGAGGGTGAAAACCCGAAACAGCCCCCGAACGTCCCCGTGGGTGGCACCAACACCTCCCACGGGATCAATGTAACTCGTAGGAACTGACCCCGCAGCAGCGGGACTCCCGGTTTGGGAATACGACGGTAATTTGCAAATTTCTAGACTTAGGCTAAAAAACATGGCGTTAGAGGGTGAGAACAAGAAACAGCCACCGAACGTACCCGTGGGTGGCACCAACACCTCCCACGGGACCAACGTAACTCGTAGGAACTGACCCCGCAGCCGCGGGACTCCCGATTTCAGAATACGACGGTAATTTGCATATTTTTAGACTTAGGCTTAAAAACATGGCGTTAGAGGGTGAAAACAAGAAACAGCCCCCGAACTTCCCCGTGGGTGGCACCAACACCTCCCACGGGACCAATGTAACTCGTAACAACTGACCCCGCAGCCGCGGGACTCCCGATTTGAGAATACGATGGTAATTAGCATATTTCTAGACTTAGGCTTAAAAACATGGCGTTAGAGGGTGAAAACCCGAAACAGCCACCGAAAGTCCCCGTGGGTGGCACCAACACCTCCCACGAGACCAATGTAACTCGTAGGAACTGACCCCGCATCCGCGGGACTCCTGGTTTGGGAATACGCCTGTAATTTGCAAATTTCTAGACTTAGGCTTAAAAACAAGGAGTTAGAGGGTGAAAACCCGAAACAGCCCCCGAACGTCACCGTGGGTGGTACCAACACCTCCCACAGGACCAATGTAACTCGTAGGAACTGACCCAGCAGTCGCGGCACTCTCGGTTTGAGAATATGACGGTAATTTGCATATTTCTAGACTTAGGTTTAAAAACATGGCGTTAGAGGGTGAAAACCCGAAACAGCCCCCGAACGTCCCCGTGGGTGGCACCAACACCTCCCACGAGACCAATGTAACTCGTAGGAACTGACCCCGCAGCCGCGGGACTCCCGGTTTGAGAATACGATGGTAATTTTCATATTTCTAGATTTAGGCTTAAAAACATGGCGTTAGAGGATGAAAACCCGAAACAGGCCCCGAACGTACCCGTGGGTGGCACCAACACCTCCCACGGGACCAATGTAACTCGTAGGAACTGACCCCGCTCTCGCGGGACTCCCGGTTTTAGAATACGACGGTAATTTACATATTTCTAGACTTAGGCTTAAAAACATGGCGTTAGAGGGTGAAAACCCGAAACAGCCCCCGAACGTCCCCGTGGGTGGCACCAACACCTTCCACGGGACCAATGTAACTCGTAGGAACTGACCCCGCAGCCGCGGGACTCTCGGTTTTAGAATACGAAGGCATTTTGCATATTTCTAGACTTAGGCTTAAAAACATGGCGTTAGAGGGTGAAAACCCGAAACAGCCACCGAAAGTCCCCGTGGGTGGCACCAACACCTCCCACGAGACCAATGTAACTCGTAGGAACTGACCCCGCATCCGCGGGACTCCTGGTTTGGGAATACGCCTGTAATTTGCAAATTTCTAGACTTAGGCTTAAAAACATGGAGTTAGAGGGTGAAAACCCGAAACAGCCCCCGAACGTCACCGTGGGTGGTACCAACACCTCCCACAGGACCAATGTAACTCGTAGGAACTGACCCAACAGTCGCGGCACTCTCGGTTTGAGAATATGACGGTAATTTGCATATTTCTAGACTTAGGTTTAAAAACTTGGCGTTAGAGGGTGAAAACCCGAAACAGCCCCCGAACGTCCCCGTGGGTGGCACCAACACCTCCCACGGGATCAATGTAACTCGTAGGAACTGACCCCGCAGCAGCGGGACTCCCGGTTTGGGAATACGACGGTAATTTGCAAATTTCTAGACTTAGGCTAAAAAACATGGCGTTAGAGGGTGAGAACAAGAAACAGCCACCGAACGTACCCGTGGGTGGCACCAACACCTCCCACGGGACCAACGTAACTCGTAGGAACTGACCCCGCAGCCGCGGGACTCCCGATTTCAGAATACGACGGTAATTTGCATATTTTTAGACTTAGGCTTAAAAACATGGCGTTAGAGGGTGAAAACAAGAAACAGCCCCCGAACTTCCCCGTGGGTGGCACCAACACCTCCCACGGGACCAATGTAACTCGTAACAACTGACCCCGCAGCCGCGGGACTCCCGATTTGAGAATACGATGGTAATTAGCATATTTCTAGACATAGGCTTAAAAACATGGCGTTGGAGGGTGAAAAACCGAAACAGCCCCCGAACGTCCCCGTGGGTGGCACCAACACCACCCACGAGACCAATGTAACTCGTAAGAACTGACCCCGCAGCCGCGGGACTCCCGGTTTGAGAATACGACGGTAATTTGCATATTTCTAGACTTAAGCAAAACATGGCGTTAGAGGGTGAGATCTCGAAACAGCCCCTGAACGTCCCCGTGGGTGGCACCAACACCTCCCACGGGACCAATGTAACTCGTAGGAACTGACCCCGCAGCCACGGGAGTCCCGGTTTGAGAATACGACGGTAATTTGCATATTTCTAGACTTAGGCTTAAAAACATGGCGTTAGAGGGTGAAAACCCGAAACAGCCCCCGAACGTACTCGTGGGTGGCACCAACACCTCCCACGGGACCAATGTAACTCGTAGGAACTGACCCCGCTCTCGCGGGACTCCCGATTTTAGAATACGACGGTAATTTACATATTTCTAGACTTAGGCTTAAAAACATGGCGTTAGAAGGTGAGAACCCAAAACAGCCCCCGAACGTCTCTGTGGGTGGCACCAACACCTCCCACGGGACCAATGTAACTCGTAGGAACTGACCCCGCAGCCCCGGGACTCCCGGTTTGGGAATACGACTGTAATTTGCAAAATTCTAGACTTAGGCTTAAAAACATGGCATTAGAGGGTGAGAACTCGAAACAACCACCAACCGTCCCCGTGGGTGGCACCAACACCTTCCACGGGACCAATGTAACTCGTAGGAACTCACCCCGCAGCCGCGGGACTCCCGGTTTTAGAATACGAAGGTATTTCGCATATTTCTAGACTTAGGCTTAAAAACATGGCGTTAGAGGGTGAAAACTCGAAACAGCCACCGAAAGTCCCCGTGGGTGGCACCAACACCTCCCACGAGACCAATGTAACTCGTAGGAACTGACCCCGCATCCGCGAGACTCCTGGTTTGGGAATACGCCTGTAATTTGCAAATTTCTAGACTTAGGCTTAAAAACATGGAGTTAGAGGGTGAAAACCCGAAACAGCCCCCGAACGTCACCGTGGGTGGCACCAACACCTCCCACAGGACCAATGTAACTCGTAGGAACTGACCCAGCAGTCGCGGCACTCTCGGTTTGAGAATATGACGGTAATTTGCATATTTCTAGACTTAGGCTTAAAAACGTCGCGTTAGAGGGTGAAAATCCGAAACAGCACCCGAACGTCCCCGTGGGTGGCACCAACACCTCCCACGGGATCAATGTAACTCGTAGGAACTGACCCCGCAGCAGCGGGACTCCCGGTTTGGGAATACGACGGTAATTTGCAAATTTCTAGACTTAGGCTAAAAAACATGGCGTTAGAGGGTGAGAACAAGAAACTGCCAAGGAACGTACCCGTGGGTGGCACCAACACCTCCCACGGGACCAACGTAACTCGTAGGAACTGACTCCACAGCCGCGGGACTCCCGATTTCAGAATACGACGGTAATTTGCATATTTTAAGACTTAGGCTTAAAAACATGGCGTTAAAGGGTGAAAACCAGAAACAGCCCCCGAACTTCCCCGTGGGTGGCACCAACACCTCCCACGGGACCAATGTAACTCGTAAGAACTGACCCCGCAGCCGCGGGACTCCCGATTTGAGAATACGATGGTAATTAGCATATTTCTAGACATAGGCTTAAAAACATGGCGTTGGAGGGTGAAAACCCGAAACAGCCCCCGAACGTCCCCGTGGGTGGCACCAACACCACCCACGAGACCAATGTAACTCGTAGGAACTGACCCCGCAGCCGCGGGACTCTCGGTTTGAGAATACGACGGTAATTTGCATATTTTTAGACTTAAGCAAAACATGGCGTTAGAGGGTGAGATCTCGAAACAGCCCCTGAACGTCCCCGTGGGTGGCACCAACACCTCCCACGGGACCAATGTAACTCGTAGGAACTGACCCCGCAGCCGCGGGACTCCCGGTTTGAGAATACGATGGTAATTTGCATATTTCTAGACTTAGGCTTAAAAACATGGCGTTAGAGGGTGAAAACCCGAAAAAGTCCCCGAACGTCCCAGTGGGTGGAACCAACACTTCCCACGGGACCAATGTAACTCGTAGGAACTGACCCCGCAGCCGTGGGACCCCCGATTTGAGAATACGAAGGTAATTTGTATATTTCTAGACTTAGGCTTAAAAACATGGTGTTAGAGGGTGAAAACCCAAAACAGCCCCCGAACGTACTCGTGGGTGGCACCAACACCTACCACGGGACCAATGTAACTCGTAGGAACTGACCCCGTAGTTGAGGGACTCCCGGTTTTAGAATACGAAGGTAATTTGGATATTTCTAGACTTAGTTTTAAAAACATGGCGTTAGAGGGTGAAAACCCGAAACAGCCCCCGAACGTCCCCGTGGGTGGCACCAACACCTTCCACGGGACCAATGTAACTCGTAGGAACTGACCCCGCAGCCGCGGGACTCCCGGTTTTAGAATATGAAGGTATTTTGCATATTTCTAGACTTAGGCTTAAAAACATGGCGTTAGAGGGTGAAAACCCGAAACAGCCACCGAAAGTCCCTGTGGGTGGCACCAACACCTCCCACGAGACCAATGTAACTCGTAGGAACTGACCCCGCATCCGCGGGACTCCTGGTTTGGGAATACGCCTGTAATTTGCAAATTTCTAGACTTAGGCTTAAAAACATGGAGTTAGAGGGTGAAAACCCGAAACAGCCCCCGAACGTCACCGTGGGTGGCACCAACACCTCCCACAGGACCAATGTAACTCGTAGGAACTGACCCAGCAGTCGCGGCACTCTCGGTTTGAGAATATGACGGTAATTTGCATATTTCTAGACTTAGGCTTAAAAACATGGCGTAATAGGGTGAAAACCCGAAACAGCCCCCGAACGTCCCCGTGGGTGGCACCAACACCTCCCACGGGATCAATGTAACTCGTAGGAACTGACCCCGCAGCAGCGGGACACCCGGTTTGGGAATACGACGGTAATTTACAAATTTCTAGACTTAGGCTAAAAACATGGCGTTAGAGGGTGAGAACAAGAAACAGCCACCGAACGTACCCGTGGGTGGCACCAACACCTCCCACGGGGCCAACGTAACTCGTAGGAACTGACCCCGCAACCGCGGGACTCCCGATTTCAGAATACGACGGTAATTTGCATATTTTTAGACTTCGGCTTAAAAACATGGCGTTAGAGGGTGAAAACAAGAAACAGCCACCGAACTTCCCCGTGGGTGGCACCAACACCTCCCACGGGACCAATGTAACTCGTAAGAACTGACCCCGCAGCCGCGGGACTCCCGATTTGAGAATACGATGGTAATTAGCATATTTATAGACATAGGCTTAAAAACATGGCGTTGGAGGGTGAAAACCCGAAACAGCCCCCGAACGTCCCCGTGGGTGGCACCAACACCACCCACGAGACCAATGTAACTCGTAGGAACTGACCCCGCAGCCGTGGGACTCCCGGTTTGAGAATAAGACGGTAATTTGCATATTTCTAGACTTAAGCAAAACATGGCGTTAGAGGGTGAGTTCTCGAAACAGCCCCTGAACGTCCCCGTGGGTGGCACCAACACCTCCCACGGGACCAATGTAACTCGTAGGAACTGACCCCGCAGCCGCGGGACTCCCGGTTTGAGAATACGACGATAATTTTCATAATTCTAGACTTAGGCTTAAAAACATGGCGTTAGAGGGTGAAAACCCGAAACAGCCCCCGAACGTACCCGTGGGTGGCACCAACACCTCCCACGGGACCAATGTAACTCGTAGGAACTGACCCCGCTCTCGCGGGACTCCCGGTTTTAGAATACGACGGTAATTTACATATTTCTAGACTTAGGCTTAAAAGCATGGCGTTAGAGGGTGAGAACCCGAAACAGCCCCCGAACGTTCCCGAGGGTGGCACCAACACCTCCCACGGGACCAATGTAACTCGTAGGAACTGACCCCGCAGCACCGGGACTCCCGGTTTGGGAATACGACTGTAATTTGCAAAATTCTAGACTTAGGCTTAAAAACATGGCGTCAGAGGATGAGAACTCGAAACAACCACCAACCGTCCCAGTGGGTGGCACCAACACCTCCTACGAAACCACCGTACCTCGTAGGAACTAACCCCGCAGCCGCGGGACTCTCGGTTTGAGAATACGACGGTAATTTGCATATTTCTAGACTTAGGCTTAAAAACATGGAGTTAGAGGGTGAAAACCCGAAACAGCCCCCGAACGTCACCGTGGGTGGCACCAACACCTCCCACAGGACCAATGTAACTCGTAGGAACTGACCCAGCAGTCGCGGCACTCTCGGTTTGAGAATATGACGGTAATTTGCATATTTCTAGACTTAGGTTTAAAAACATGGCGTTAGAGGGTGAAAACCCGAAACAGCCCCCGAACGTCCCCGTGGGTGGCACCAACACCTCCCACGGGATCAATGTAACTCGTAGGAACTGACCCCGCAGCAGCGGGACTCCCGGTTTGGGAATACGACGGTAATTTGCAAATTTCTAGACTTAGGCTAAAAAACATGGCGTTAGAGGGTGAGAACAAGAAACAGCCACCGAACGTACCCGTGGGTGGCACCAACACCTCCCACGGGACCAACGTAACTCGTAGGAACTGACCCCGCAGCCGCGGGACTCCCGATTTCAGAATACGACGGTAATTTGCATATTTTTAGACTTAGGCTTAAAAACATGGCGTTAGAGGGTGAAAACAAGAAACAGCCCCCGAACTTCCCCGTGGGTGGCACCAACACCTCCCACGGGACCAATGTAACTCGTAACAACTGACCCCGCAGCCGCGGGACTCCCGATTTGAGAATACGATGGTAATTAGCATATTTCTAGACATAGGCTTAAAAACATGGCGTTGGAGGGTGAAAAACTGAAACAGCCCCCGAACGTCCCCGTGGGTGGCACCAACACCACCCACGAGACCAATGTAACTCGTAAGAACTGACCCCGCAGCCGCGGGACTCCCGGTTTGAGAATACGACGGTAATTTGCATATTTCTAGACTTAAGTAAAACATGGCGTTAGAGGGTGAGATCTCGAAACAGCCCCTGAACGTCCCCGTGGGTGGCACCAACACCTCCCACGGGACAATTGTAACTCGTAGGAACTGACCCCGCAGCCACGGGACTCCCGGTTTGAGAATACGACGGTAATTTGCATATTTCTTGACTTAGGCTTAAAAACATGGCGTTAGAGGGTGAAAACCCGAAACAGCCCCCGAACGTACCCGTGGGTGGCACCAACACCTCCCACGGGACCAATGTAACTCGTAGGAACTGACCCCGCTCTCGCGGGACTCCCGGTTTTAGAATACGACGGTAATTTACATATTTCTAGACTTAGGCTTAAAAACATGGCGTTAGAGGGTGAGAACCCAAAACAGCCCCCGAACGTCCCCGTGGGTGGCACCAACACCTCCCACGGGACCAATGTAACTCGTAGGAACTGGCCCCGCAGCCCCAGGACTCCCGGTTTGGGAATACGACTGTAATTTGCAAAATTCTAGACTTAGGCTTAAAAACATGGCGTTAGAGGGTGAGAACTCGAAACAACTACCAACCGTCCCCGTGGGTGGCACCAACACCTTCCACGGGACCAATGTAACTCGTAGGAACTGACCCCGCAGCCGCGGGATTCCCGGTTTTAGAATACGAAGGTATTTTGCATATTTCTAGACTTAGGCTTAAAAACATGGCGTTAGAGGGTGAAAACTCGAAACAGCCACCGAAAGTCCCCGTGGGTGGCACCAACACCTCCCACGAGACCAATGTAACTCGTAGGAACTGACCCCGCATCCGCGGAACTCCTGGTTTGGGAATACGCCTGTAATTTGCAAATTTCTAGACTTAGGCTTAAAAACATGGAGTTAGAGGGTGAAAACCCGAAACAGCCCCCGAACGTCACCGTGGGTGGCACCAACACCTCCCACAGGACCAATGTAACTCGTAGGAACTGACCCAGCAGTCGCGGCACTCTCGGTTTGAGAATATGACGGTAATTTGCATATTTCTAGACTTAGGCTTAAAAACGTGGCGTTAGAGGGTGAAAATCCGAAACAGCCCCCGAACGTCCCCGTGGGTGGCACCAACACCTCCCACGGGATCAATGTAACTCGTAGGAACTGACCCCGCAGCAGCGGGACTCCCGGTTTGGGAATACGACGGTAATTTGCAAATTTCTAGACTTAGGCTAAAAAACATGGCGTTAGAGGGTGAGAACAAGAAACTGCCAAGGAACGTACCCGTGGGTGGCACCAACACCTCCCACGGGACCAACGTAACTCGTAGGAACTGACTCCACAGCCGCGGGACTCCCGATTTCAGAATACGACGGTAATTTGCATATTTTAAGACTTAGGCTTAAAAACATGGCGTTAAAGGGTGAAAACCAGAAACAGCCCCCGAACTTCCCCGTGGGTGGCACCAACACCTCCCACGGGACCAATGTAACTCGTAAGAACTGACCCCGCAGCCGCGGGACTCCCGATTTGAGAATACGATGGTAATTAGCATATTTCTAGACATAGGCTTAAAAACATGGCGTTGGAGGGTGAAAACCCGAAACAGCCCCCGAACGTCCCCGTGGGTGGCACCAACACCACCCACGAGACCAATGTAACTCGTAGGAACTGACCCCGCAGCCGCGGGACTCTCGGTTTGAGAATACGATGGTAATTTGCATATTTTTAGACTTAAGCAAAACATGGCGTTAGAGGGTGAGATCTCGAAACAGCCCCTGAACGTCCCCGTGGGTGGCACCAACACCTCCCACGGGACCAATGTAACTCGTAGGAACTGACCCCGCAGCCGCGGGACTCCCGGTTTGAGAATACGACGGTAATTTGCATATTTCTAGACTTAGGCTTAAAAACATGGCGTTAGAGGGTGAAAACCCGAAAAAGTCCCCGAACGTCCCAGTGGGTGGCACCAACACTTCCCACGGGACCAATGTAACTCGTAGGAACTGACCCCGCAGCCGCGGGACCCCCGATTTGAGAATACGACGGTAATTTGCATATTTCTAGACTTAGGCTTAAAAACATGGTGTTAGAGGGTGAAAACCCAAAACAGCCCCCGAACGTACTCGTGGGTGGCACCAACACCTACCACGGGACCAATGTAACTCGTAGGAACTCACCCCGTAGTTGAGGGACTCCCGGTTTTAGAATACGAAGGTAATTTGGATATTTCTAGACTTAGTTTTAAAAACATGGCGTTAGAGGGTGAAAACCCGAAACAGCCCCCGAACGTCCCCGTGGGTGGCACCAACACCTTCCACGGGACCAATGTAACTCGTAGGAACTGACCCCGCAGCCGCGGGACTCCCGGTTTTAGAATACGAAGGTATTTTGCATATTTCTAGACTTAGGCTTAAAAACATGGCGTTAGAGGGTGAAAACCCGAAACAGCCACCGAAAGTCCCCGTGGGTGGCACCAACACCTCCCACGAGACCAATGTAACTCGTAGGAACTGACCCCGCATCCGCGGGACTCCTGGTTTGGGAATACGCCTGTAATTTGCAAATTTCTAGACTTAGGCTTAAAAACATGGAGTTAGAGGGTGAAAACCCGAAACAGCCCCCGAACGTCACCGTGGGTGGCACCAACACCTCCCACAGGACCAATGTAACTCGTAGGAACTGACCCAGCAGTCGCGGCACTCTCGGTTTGAGAATATGACGGTAATTTGCATATTTCTAGACTTAGGCTTAAAAACATGGCGTAATAGGGTGAAAACCCGAAACAACCCCCGAACGTCCCCGTGGGTGGCACCAACACCTCCCACGGGATCAATGTAACTCGTAGGAACTGACCCCGCAGCAGCGGGACTCCCGGTTTGGGAATACGACGGTAATTTACAAATTTCTAGACTTAGGCTAAAAAACATGGCGTTAGAGGGTGAGAACAAGAAACAGCCACCGAACGTACCCGTGGGTGACACCAATACCTCCCACGGGACCAACGTAACTCGTAGGAACTGACCCCGCAGCCGCGAGACTCCCGATTTCAGAATACGACGGTAATTTGCATATTTTTAGACTTAGGCTTAAAAACATGGCGTTAGAGGGTGAAAACAAGAAACAGCCACCGAACTTCCCCGTGGGTGGCACCAACACCTCCCACGGGACCAATGTAACTCGTAAGAACTGACCCCGCAGCCGCGGGACTCCCGATTTGAGAATACGATGGTAATTAGCATATTTATAGACATAGGCTTAAAAACATGGCGTTGGAGGGTGAAAACCCGAAACAGCCTCCGAACGTCCCCGTGGGTGGCACCAACACCACCCACGAGACCAATGTAACTCGTAGGAACTGACCCCGCAGCCGCGGGACTCCCGGTTTGAGAATAAGACGGTAATTTGCATATTTCTAGACTTAAGCAAAACATGGCGTTAGAGGGTGAGTTCTCGAAACAGCCGCTGAACGTCCCCGTGGGTGGCACCAACACCTCCCACGGGACCAATGTAACTCGTAGGAACTGACCCCGCAGCCGCGGGACTCCCGGTTTGAGAATACGACGGTAATTTTCATATTTCTAGACTTAGGCTTAAAAATATGGCGTTAGAGGGTGAAAACCCGAAACAGCCCCCGAACGTACCCGTGGGTGGCACCAACACCTCCCACGGGACCAATGTAACTCGTAGGAACTGACCCCGCTCTCGCGGGACTCCCGGTTTTAGAATACGACGGTAATTTACATATTTCTAGACTTAGGCTTAAAAACATGGCGTTAGAGGGTGAGAACCCGAAACAGCCCCCGAACGTCCCCGAGGGTGGCACCAACACCTCCCACGGGACCAATGTAACTCATAGGAACTGACCCCGCAGCCCCGGGACTCCCGGTTTGGGAATACGACTGTAATTTGCAAAATTCTAGACTTAGGCTTAAAAACATGGCGTCAGAGGGTGAGAACTCGAAACAACCACCAACCGTCCCAGTGGGTGGCACCAACACCTCCTACGAAACCACCGTACCTCGTAGGAACTATCCCCGCAGCCGCGGGACTCTCGGTTTGAGAATACGACGGTAATTTGCATATTTCTAGACTTAGGATTAAAAATCATGGCGTTAGAGGGTGAAAACCCGAAACAGCCCCCGAATGTACCCGTGGGTGGCACCAACACCTCCCACGGGACCAATGTAACTCTTAGGAACTGACCCCGCAGTCGCGGGACTTTCGGTTTCAGCATACGACGGTAATTTGCATATTTCTAGACTTAGTCTAAAAAACATGGCGTTAGACGGTGAAAACTCGAAACAGACCCCGAACGTACCCGTGGGTGGAACCAACACCTCCCACGGGACCAATGTAACTCGTAGGAACTAACCCCGCAGTCGTGGGACTCCCGGTTTTAGAATACGACAGTAATTTGCATAATTCTAGACTTAGGCTTAAAAACATGGCGTTAGAGGGTGAAAACCCGAAACAGCCCCCGAACGTCCCTGTGGGTGGCACCAACACCTCCCACGGGACCAATGTAACTCGTAGGAACTGACCCCGCAGCCGCGGGACTCCCGGTTTAGGAATACGACTGTAATTTGCAAATTTCTAGACTTAGGCTTAAAAACATGGCGTTAGAGGGTGAGAACTCGAAACATCCACCAAACATCCCTGTGGGTGGCACCAACACCTCCTACGGGACCAATGTAACTCGTAGGAACTAACCCCGCAGCCGCGGGACTCCCGGTTTGAGAATACGATGGTAATTTGCATATTTTTAGACTTCGGCTTAAAAACATGGCGTTAGAGGGTGAAAACCTCATACAACCCCCGAACGTACCTGTGGGTGGCACCAACACCTCCCAAGGGACCAATGTAACTCGTAGGAACTGACCCCGCAGTCGCGGGACTCCCGATTTCAGAATACGACGGTAATTTGCATATTTCTAGACTTAGGCTTAAAAACATTGCGTTAGAGGATGAAAACCCGAAAAAGTCCCCGAACGTCCCAGTGGGTGGCACCAACACTTCCCACGGGATCAATGTAACTCGTAGGAACTGACCCCGCAGCCGCGGGACTCCCAATTGAGAATACGACGGTAATTTGCATATTTCTAGACTTAGGCTTTAAAACATGGTGTTAGAGGGTGAAAACCCAAAACATCCCCCGAACGTACTCGTGGGTGGCACCAACACCTACCACGGGACCAATGTAACTCGTAGGAACTCACCCCGTAGTTGCGGGACTCCCGGTTTTAGGATACGAAGATAATTTGGATATTTCTAGACTTAGTTTTAAAAACATGGCGTTAGAGGGTGAAAACCCAAAACAGCCCCCGAACGTCCCCGTGGGTGGCACCAACACCTTCCACGGGACCAATGTAACTCGTAGGAACTGACCCCGCAGCCGCGGGACTCCCGGTTTTAGAATACGAAGGTATTTTGCATATTTCTAGACTTAGGCTTAAAAACATGGCGTTAGAGGGTGAAAACGCGAAACAGCCACCGAACGTCCCCGTGGGTGGTACCAACACCTCCCACGAGACCAATGTAACTCGTAGGAACTGACCCCGCATCCGCGGGACTCCTGGTTTGGGAATACGCCTGTAATTTGCAAATTTCTAGACTTAGGCTTAAAAACATGGTGTTAGAGGGTGAAAACCCGAAACAGCCCCCGAACGTCACCGTGGGTGGCACCAACACCTCCCACAGGACCAATGTAACTCGTAGGAATTGACCCAGCAGTCGCGGCACTCTCGGTTTGAGAATATGACGGTAATTTGCATATTTCTAGACTTAGGCTTAAAAACATGGCGTTTAGAGGGTGAAAACCCGAAACATCCCCCGAACGTCCCCGTGGGAGGCACCAACACCTCCCACGGGATCAATGTAACTCGTAGGAACTGACCCCGCAGTCGCGGGACTCCCAGTTTGAGAATACGACGGTAATTTCCATATTTCTAGACTTAGGCTAAAAAACCTGGTGTTAGAGGGTGAAAACCCGAAATAGCCCCCGAACGTACCCGTGGGTGGCACCAACACCTCCCACGGGACCAATGTAACTCGTAGGAACTGACCCCGCAGTCGCGGGACTCCCGATTTCAGAATACGACGGTAATTTGCATATTTCTAGACTTAGGCTTAAAAACATGGCGTTAGAGGGTGAAAACTCGAAACAACCCCCGAACGTACCTGTGGGTGGAACCAACACCTCCCACGGGACCAATGTAACTCGTAGGAACTGACCCCGCAGTCGCGAGACTCCCGGTTTTAGAATACGACGGTAATTTGCATATTTCTCGACTTAGGCTTAAAAACATGGCGTTAGAGGGTGAAAACCCGAAACAGCCCCCGAACGTCCACGTGGGTGGCACCAACACCTCCCACGGGACCAATGTAACTCGTAGGAATTGACCCCGCAGCCGCGGGACTCCCGGTTTGGGAATACGACTGTAATTTGCAACTTTCTAGACTTTGGCTTAAAAACATGGCGTTAGAGGGTGAGAACTCGAAACATCCACCAAACGTCCCCGTGGGTGGCACCAACACCTCCTACGGGACCAATTTAACTCGCAGGAAATAACCCCGCAGTCGCGGGACTCCCGGTTTTAGAATACGACGGTAATTTGCATATTTCTAGACTTAGGCTTAAAGACATGGCGTTAGAGGGTGAAAACCCGAAACAGCCACGAACGTCCCCGTGGGTGGCACCAACACCTCCCACGGGACGAATGTAACTCGTAGGAACTGACCCCGCAGCCTTGGGATTCCCGGTTTGAGAATACGACTGTAATTTTTAAATTTCTAGACTTAATCTTAAAAACATGTCGTTAGAGGGTGAAAACCCGAAACAGTCCCCGAACATCCCCGTGGGTGGCACCAACACCTCCCACGGGACCAATGTAACTCGTAGGAACTGACCCCGCAGTCGCGGGACTCCCGGTTTTAGAATACGACGGTAATTTGCATATTTCTAGACTTAGGCTTAAAAACATGGCGTTAGAGGGTGAAAACCCGAAATAGCCCCCGAACGTCCCCCTGGGTTGCACCAACACCTCCCACGGGACCAATGTAACTCGTAGGAACTGACCCCGCAGCCGCGGGACTCCCGGTTTGAGAATACGACGGTAATTTGCATATTTCTAGAGTTAGGCTTAAAAACATGGCGTTTGAGGGTGAAAACCCGAAACAGCCCCCGAACGTACCCGTGGGTGGCACCAACACCTCCCACGGGACCAATGTAACTCGTAGGAACTGACCCCGAAGTCGCAGGACTCCCGAGTTTAGAATACGACGGTAATTTGCATATTTCTAGACTTAGGCTTAAAAACATGGCGTTAGAGGGTGAAAACCTGAAACAGCCCCCGAACGTCCCCGTGGGTGGCACCAACACCTCCCACGGGACCAATGTAACTCATAGGAACTGACCCCGCAGTCGCGGGACTCCCGGTTTTAGAATACGACGGTAATTTGCATATTTCTAGACTTAGGCTTAAAAACATGGCGTTAGAGGGTGAAAACCCGAAACAGCCCCCGAACGTCCCCGTGGGTGGCACCAACACCTCCCACGGGACCAATGTAACTCGTAGGAAATGACCCCGCAGCCCCGGGACTCCCGGTTTGGGAATACGACTGTAATTTGCAAAATTCTAGACTTAGGCTTAAAAACATGGCGTTAGAGGGTGAGAACTCGAAACAACCACCAACCGTCCCCGTGGGTGGCACCAACACCTCCCACGGGACCAATGTAACTCATAGGAACTGACCCCGCAGTCGCGGGACTCCCGGTTTTAGAATACGACGGTAATTTGCATATTTCTAGACTTAGGCTTAAAAACATGGCGTTAGGGGGTGAAAACCCGAAACAGCCCCCGAATGTCCCCGTGGGTGGCACCAACACCTCCCACGGGACCAATGTAACTCGTAGGAACTGACCCCGCAGCCGCGGGACTCCCGGTTTGAGAATGCGAAGGTAATTTGCATATTTCTACTTGGTTACTTATAATTTTAACTCATATATGCAATTTTTTTGCTTGATTGAATTTTTTGTAAAACTACTTAGTTACTGATATTTTTTTTTATGTATCCCATCATTTGTAGGATTTTTGCACGCGGAAGAAACGATGGAGGCAATGGTCTACTGCATGAATATTGTTTATAGGTTGTGGACATTCAGGATTTTGATTTTTGTGTTACCTCCGTGCGGGCTTTTATTGTTTAGTTTTTTGGACGTGCGAGCTTTTATAATTTGATTGTTGAATTTTATAGCCGTGCGGGCTTTATAATAAGTAGGTTTTACATTTACAGGTTTTGGAATGTCTAGAAAATAGAGGAAACTCTGTCCAATTTTTTTTTGGTCTGTGAATTATTAAGATGTGTAATTTTTATAAGTTTGTTTGTATATTTGTTTATTAACAACGTTCTCGATTTGCAATTTGTGATTTTTTTTTATTGTTTTGCCAATAATAAATATTTGTAACACCTCGTACGCGTCAAACGTTACACGTAGCAACTGATGGTGCACTCACAGGACCCCCAATTTTAGGATTGGACCAAAAAAATAAATTTTATTTAAAATTGTAGTTAAATATGGTCATGGACTTTGTCCATGACCATTTTTATTTTTTCGTCACGCATAAAAATGATCGCGGCCAAAGTCCGCGACCATTTTTTTCGTCACGGTTATGGGTCACGGATCAGGGCCGCGACCAATTTTTTTTTATTTTTTTGTCACGGTCGTGGGTCGCGGACTTTGGCCGCGACCAATTTGTCACGGTTGTGGGTTACGGATTAGGGCCGCGACCAATTTTTTTTTTTTATCACGGTAGTGGGTCGCGGACTTTGGTCGCGGCCAATTTGTCACGGTTGTGGGTCATGGATCAGGGCCACGACCCGTCACGACATGGGTCACGGCCTAAGTTCGCGACCATCTGCCGTGACCCCTCTCGACCGTGACCATTTTTTGGTCACGGCCGTGAAACATGAAGAAGCCCAACCAACAAATCCCTGGGAGAACGGGAAAATTCGGGCAAAGCCACAGCAACACTAGGATTTACAATGAGCATGGCAGAAAATTCCTCGTAGGTATGACAAACTTCATCCAACCCAAAGCGGAATACGTGGTCTTCGGGGTACCAGAATTGTATCGCCGCCATCAGCACGTTCCACTCAAGCGGCCGATTGCTCCACATGGAGACTCGGCGCATGTTGAAAGCATCATAGTCGACATTATAAGAGCACATTGCTTCCAAGGCTTTGAGGTAATTAGAAAACTCAATGCTACCAGGGAGAGCCATCTTGAAAGGCTAAAAAATAATGGGCAAGTAGGTGAAAATGCAAAGGTGTGATGAAAACACTCCACCCTTACCCCTTTTTATACTTGAAAACCCTCACAAGAGACATAGTCCCTGCAGAAATCGTAGGGAATCCTACCCCACAAGGTACCAAAGGTTGAAGAAGGTACCAATCAAAGATTTGAATTGATGGGACTGGACTAAATTGCCGATAGGTAGGACAGGGTGCTTGCCGATCGGCACCCCCCCAATTTTTAGAAATTTCCCTTTTTTCCTCTTTCGTCAAATCAGAAAACTCAATAAAAATAAAATGATATTCTCAACAGAATTTCAAAATCCCTTTAATTTCCCTTTTTAATCAAAAGCTTTCCTTCAAAAGATTTCAAAAATATTCCTTTTAACGGTCTCAGCAGCAAAGTAAAAAGTGCATGTGCATGCATTCATTCATCATTAATAAAAGATAATAAAAAAACTCCTTTGCATTGCATATATCTGTTTTCTATGTTACATCATTTTTGTAGGAAATAAGAAGAAAAAGAAAAAAAATAGTGGGACTCAGCCCGAACCTATATTCTCTCTCTCTCTCACTAGGAGCTTTCACCCCCACGACGTGCTCTCTTCCCCTACGACGAGACGATGCACCACCACTACTCGATCCAGAGTCCTCTCCGGACGAAGCAGAAGGCATCAAGCAAGAAGGATCAGGAATCGCGTCTCGAATATGGGCAGTCGTCGAAGATATCCAGTCTCTTAGCCAAGTGGTCGACACCCGAACTTACTGCAAGAAAAGGTGAAATCAGTATCGAAACAGAGGTGACCAAAATAGAAAAGAAAGAAAGAGAAGAACAGAAAGGTATACCGCAGGAAACCCAACTCCTCCAGATCCATCGCATGAGGACGGTGCAACATAGTCACCATCCCTCCATCAGCCCGCCGAATGTTGTACAAGGGGGTATGCAACCGCACAAAAGGAACCTCTGAAGTCACCGCCGTCGCAGATGCCATCGGACCACCGCTGCTGTGGGAAGATCCCACCTCCCGACTCGAACCCGCAGGAGGGAAAGGAAGGGGCATCATATATGCTGGACGCCATCAACCAGCTCGTCACAAAGTCCATATAGTCATACGGCACAGCCGTATTGGTGTACAACAAGTTGGACTCGCCGATCATCACCGCGATCCTCTCATCCTCCGACAACAGTCGCTCCCACCTTATAGACGTAGGAGGCTGCGCAGGTGGGACCACCTCCTCCTCCTCAGCAATCTGACGAACCACCCGCTCCCCGAGGTACTAGGAATGGCCAAACTTATGCGCCAACAAATGCCTCATCCCCGCATTCACCCTAGTTACCCCCACATACTGAATGGCTGTCCCTCAGGGATAAAAGGTCACCTGAAAATCCCCAAGCAGGCATAAATCAATACAATATCAGAAGGTGCAAAAGCCAAGACTAAAATGGAAAAATCCTTACCGTACCACTGGTTAGGCCATTCAAGACCTGACGCACCACCTCCAGAGAGAGAGATCCCTTCGACTGTCGATTGGCCTTATGCCATAGATACAGTCGACAGAAGTCCCCAAAAGTGTCATCCTTCAAAGAGATCAGCGGGGTATTGCACCCAATCACCTCATAGAACAATGTCTGAATTCACAAAACAAAAAAGGAGACGCATAAGGAAAATGCGAATGCGTGAAAGGAAGATGCAGATGCATGAAAGCAAATGTGCAAACCAAAGAATACCTCAAAAAGGTACGTGGCCCCAGTAAAGGTCTGCCGGCAGCGCCGACTGAATGTATCCAGAGAAGAGTAAAGGGTTGCCAAAGTCAGACTCCCGCAATCATAGAAAGGGATGTTCGAAAACATCCTCAAGTACGGCAAGAACCACAAATGGACGACGTCGCCGATCCATGCCACCATGAGACCTCCTAACACCAGGAAAATAAATAACCGAGTCATCTGCCTCACTTGCAGCCCATCCTCAACATCAATCACCCTTCTCAGCAGAACATCCTTCAGCAGGGACAACCAGATAGAATCCCCAGAAACTATCCTCCCTACATCACCAAGTGCCGCACGCACTGCCTCCGGTCTCACCCGTAACGACCGGTCCACCTCTATCCTCTCTCCATCACAATCCATCCCCAACAGTTTCTGCACGTCTATGGGAGTCATAGTCATCTCCCCGAAGCCGAAATGGAAGGTGTGGGTAGTATCCCACCACCTCTCTCCCATAGCGCACAGGACCGCTGTCGAGCGAGGCGTCTCATCCAGTGCAGATGCTAACCTCCCAAAACACGATGATAATACCACCCAGCATACCACAGGTGGGAGATGCTCCCAGACATCGCTGAGCCCCGTCGTCCCACGGGCGTACATGTTCTTCAAGGAAATATCTGACTGGAAAAAAAGGAAAAGTCTCATCAAAAGTCAAGAAAGAAAGAAAAATCACCAAAAAAGAAGAAGAATGCCAAACGTCAGGTTACTTACATAACCGCCAGGAACCACTTTCGAAGAGTGATCACACGATGGCTCCCGCAGCAAGGTCCGCTCATCCGCAACAGGCTCAAATGCATCAAAGGAGTTCTCACTCCCCAAAGCAAGAGGCGCCATGGCCCTCCACTCCATATTCGCCCAATCATTAACGATCAACCACTCCCAGTGGACTGCAGTGCTCAAAAAAGCGACAATTTCTTGAAGATTGGAATGCTAGAAAGATTTACAGAAGAATCGCAGAGAGAGAGAGAAGGCAAAGAAACTGTGAAAAAAATGAAGGGATTCGCTCCTTTTATATAGGATGCCAAGCGCCATGCCGATCAACACTTCCCCCCACCATACCGATCGATATTGGCTCCTTACCTTACCGGGGTAGCCCAAAAGTATTTGCCACTGCCGAATGGCACCCCTCATACCATGACGACCGGCAACCCCCTTTAAATTTGGTACAGAAATTCCCAGAAAATACCAGAAAGCCTAAAAAAATCCTTGGAAAATTTCTAAAAATCCCAGGAAGGATTTAGAACATCTTCACCAAGAAAATTTCGCATTCCCTCAAGCGGAACTCCTCTTTTCCAATGGAATCCTCGAAAGCCAAGTGAATCTCCTCCCGGCAAAGCCCTGGAGGATCTCTAAGGATATCCTGATCACTTCCCCAGCGGAGTTTTTTATAGCACCAAAATAGGTTGATTCCCCCTACGAGGCCTCCTAAAGAAACAAAAGCTTCCCAGCGATCAGCTCCCCAGCTCAAATCAAAATCACAAAGAACTTTCTCTAGTCAGAATCAAAATCCCATCTTTATCCACTCTTAGGTCAGAATTGACATTGGTCTTGGATCGTCACCTGAGTTGGGTCAAAATTGACCGGGTCCTCGATCCTCATCACTCTTAGGTCAGAATTGATCTCGGTCTTGGATTGTCACCTGAGTTGGGTCAGAATTGACCCCGGTCCTCGGTCATCACCACTCTTAGGTCACAATTGACCTCAGTCTTGGTTCGTCACCTTAGTGGGGTCAGAATTGACCCCGATCCTCGGTCGTCACCACTCTTAGGTTAGAATTGACCTCGATCTTGGATCATCACCTGAGTTGGGTCAGAATTGACTCCGGTCCTCGATCGTCACCACTCTTAGGTCAGAATTGACCTCGGTCTTGGATCGTTACCTAAGTTGGGTCAGAATTGACCCCGGTCCTCGATCGTCACCACTCTTAGGTCGGAATTAACCTCGGTCCTTGGTTGTCACCTAAATTGGGTCAGAATTGACCCCGGTCCTCGGTCGTCACCACTCTTAGGTCAAAATTGACCTTGGTTATTAGATCTTCACCCTAAGCCCACAGATTCGGCTTTGACCCGCAGAATTGGTCATCCCCCAACACCACTTTAGGTCCTCAGAATCAACCTAAACCTTTGATCATCATTCTATCCCCATCACACTCCTTAGGTCCTCAGAATCGGCCTCTACCCTCTAAATCGGTCATATTCCCTCAAAAGCATCATGTGGTGTCTATTAGACGGTCATCATTTATTCCAAACTCACTCATCGAGGGGCTCTGTAGACACCCCATTCTATCACCCCCAACTCTCCTTAGGTCTCTAGTACCTCCCCTTCATCACTACAAACCCAGGTCATGTCCCGAGTACTGACCTAAAAGCCATCGGGCACTCCCCGACTCAGTTTGACCAAAAATTCAAACTCTTCATCTCGATTGAGGCTGAATGAATCTTCGAAGGGCACTGAATACCCTTTCCAATGGTCTGTCCCATGCGCAATTTCAACTTACCACGCAGACGAACGATCCGTTTAACTCCAAGAGGTCGCCAAATGCTTCTAGGGCCCGGTTGACCAAAGTCAACTCCCTAAATTGGGTCAAACTATTTGGAATGTCTAAGTACATCTCCTAACCTTTCCAACGGTCTTCCCCGTGCACGATTTGGACTCACCATGCGGATGAACGATCCGTTTGCATTCGAACGATTCCCCGTCTAATGGACCGACAAATGCTTCCGAGCCATATTTGACCCAAAGTCAACTCCCAAACTCGGGAGCGATCTAAAGGACCTTCGAAGGCCTATGAATTGCCTTTCCAATGGTCTACCCCATGTGCAATTCTGACCAACGGTTTGCCCTCGGCAATCGATTTCCCGAAAAGGCCTAAGACAGACTGCCAAATGGAAGGTTCCAGACCCTGGTCTATGCCGATCGATAGTGACCTGAGCCTATAAAATAAGTCCTTTACCTCATTTGCAAGGAGAGCCCAAATCTGATAAAATTCACTCTCAACGAATCCCAGAAACCTCTCTTGAAGGCAGCGTGATTTCAACCTCCAAATCCCTTTTTTACTTCCAACTTTCATCATCCTTTTCATCAAACTTGGTGAATTAGCCAGTCTCTATCATCATCCAAGTGCAAGGGCTGCTCTCCAACAAGAAGGTCTCACTTTCTCAAACTCTCTCTTAAATTCTCAATAACTTGTTTTATTACTTAGCACTTATATTATCTCATCTCACACATCCTAATATACTTTTTATTTAGTATTATTGCACATCTCCTATTTTCATATAAATAAAACCCAAAAAACAAGAAAAAAAGGGTTTGCTCATAAATTCCAAATAGGGATTCTCATACTTTTCTCACATTTTTCTCACAACTAAAACACTTTTTCTACACACACACACACACTCACAAATAAGAGATCCCCAATTTGGATTTATGGGATAGACCCCACCCCTCGTTTTGTATGCGAACTACATGGACTTTGATGCCTTTATAGGCTACGTAGGCATCTCAGGGTAAAACTCGAGTCCCTTTTCTCACTTTTTCTCTTACTTTCCTATTTTCTCTAAATCTAATCTTCTTATATTCTATATACTTGCCCTTAGTGAGGTATTACTCCATATGCGTTATCGTTCCATTATAACGATCAACGTAGGGATAATCGCGTAAATCTTATTTTGTAATATTATTTTTACACCTTCCTACGGATGACTCGTTCTATCTCTTCCATGATACAAGTCGAAGATTCCTATCTCCACAATATATATACACATGCACACATATCACGGGAAAAAAATAAAGGAAAATAGAAAATATCCATGAGAGACCGAAAGGGAGGAATGGGTGCCTAACACCTTCCCATTTCGTAACTTAGCCTCCTAACCCTTCTCGAATCATTTTGGTTTTGCATGCACCAGTATGTCTTTGGATGCCATCCTTCGGGGTGGCTTCCCCTTTCTCTTTAGTCTATTTTGAGTAAAATAGACTAGCGAATCTGAATCTCTCTACATTTCTACACCTCATCTCCATTGACGCCGTCCGAAGCGCTCCCGAGAGGGATGCCCTGGACCTGAGGATCCTTTCCCTTCATGCGCCCACCCTCAGGCGAGGATCGGGGATGGCCACAGTAAGGACAAAGGTGGGGCAAGCTATTATGCCCGTATTTTTTTTTGCCTGAGAGGGATTCTATTGCCCTGTCTCCTCAGCTGGCTCCTGCGCTGCTCGAAAGAGCAATTTTGCCGACTGATCGTCAGAAGGCGATGGGGACTGACTAGTTAGCTCTGAAGGCGAGTCAGAGGCTAGCCTTGGTAAGTCTGCTTTTTCTTCCTTACTTTTGCAATACTCTGTTCAATACTTCTTTTACTAACATTTCTCTGCTTTGAAGTTTATGACTGATTTCGCCGTCCTCTACCACAGAGGTGATAAGTTGGTGAGGAAGAATGCTGAGCTGGAGGCCAACTTGAAGGCCGGTGACGCTGCCTAAAAGTATTCCAATCTTGCCCTTATTGAGGCCAATTGAGTAAAGGAAGCGATGACGAAGGAGCTCGAGGAGTTGAGGCATTCCTATGACATGGTTTGCTCGAGCAAGCTGGCCATAGTGGAGGAGAACTGGAATCTTACGAAAAATGTGAAGAAGGTGGAATCCGAGGCTGCCACCCTTAAGGAAAGCTCGTACAACATCGAATGGACTACGGCGTACGAGGAAATTGATGTTCAGTTTGGCTATATCAGCCGTCTGAACTTCAAGAAGGGTTGGAACAAGGCTCTCCTGGATACCGAGGTGGATATTCACTCCTCACTTTTTGACGAGCACGATCCTGGCCCCAAGACTATTGTGGATGAGGCACCTGCTCCTTCTATCGGTGTAGGTGTTCCTGTTGCCCAGACTACCACTACCGAAGTGCCCCTTAACCAGGGAATGGCAACTTCTCCGTCTGAGGGAGGTGTGCGTGGGGCTACTGCAGACAAGCGGAAACAACCAGTGACCTCAGAGCAGACAGAGGTTGCCAGATAGCTTGTTATAGAGAACTTCTTGTATTATTTTGCTTTTGTTGTTCTTTTCTTTCTTTCACTGATGTACTTGGAACCTTTTCTTTAATGAAATGAAATCTTTTTCCTTTCTGCATACTGATTTCTTTACTGTTTAATGCTTATATGGCTTGTAGCTGATTGATGTTAATGAATATATACCTGCTACTTCTCAATTGGGAGAGATTCTTAGTCCTTATGTAAGCAATTAAGTTTGCAGGGCTTTCATGAAGATTTCTAAATCCCTTAGTTCAAGGAATAAGGATTATAAGGACCAGTCAGAGCTCATCGCCAAGCTGAAGGACATGCTCCAAGAGATGGAGGAAATAGGTGCTTATGTACAAGAAAAGGTGGATGCTCTAAAAGTAAGGCTCCTGGATGCCTCAGAAGTTAATCAAGTTGGAGAGCTGCTTCAGCAAGATAACAAAGCTCTGAGGCGAGCAGTCTCACGACTGTGGGAGAATGAACTTAGCATTGCTCCTCAGGTTCTACGTGGTTCCTCTTTATCGACTGGATAATGAGCTGGTGCTGATGCCCGTGGTTCAACTAGGGAGATTAATGATCTTTGAGGAGACGTTCACCGGGCATACGTGATAGCTGGAGGGCCCCAAAGAGATGTTACACTACTGAGGTATCTGTTCCAAAAAGGTCCTCGATGAGTGTGGGCTGATGGTTATGATTAGGGCTGGAAAGATGCTTCGACGAGGTTGGCAGAGGTCGAAGATCTATCCTTTATTAAAGGATGGTTGAATGCTCTTAGGGAGTTGAAGGTCCCTAGGAACTTAGTACTCTGGTATCGTCATTAGATCTCCCCTTCGACTCTGATGCCCAACCCCTTCAGGAGGGATGACCAGTGGGTATCTATAGATGCTACCCCAAGCAGCTACGGGAGCCAGATGCAAATGAAGTCAAGGAAGAATTATCTCCTCACCCGGATGACGGCCGAAGAGCACAAGTAGCTGATTATCTTGCTCAGAGGCCTAATCCTCACTAGGATTTATTTAATTCAATGTAACTATTTGTAAATCTAACGAAGTAATAAAATATCTATGTTTTGGGCGGTTCGCCGACTAAACATGTGTATTGTGTTTTCTACTTCATTGATTTTTTAACTATCTTCAGTTCTTCTTAGCCGACTAGAGTTGTTTTATCGAGTGAATGTCCTCCCAGTCTAGTATGCTTATAAGATATCGTTCTGCCCCACTTTACCTTTTAGGTTGTGTCATCACACCCCCTTAGGCCTAAGTGTGGAAATGGCGAGAACTCACCTGGCATTGGATGTTCTGTCTGAGCAGGTTTTTGAGCCAAACCTTGTTTGGTGACAAACCTAGGTTGGCTGAGCTGCCTAAGGGTCCCCTGTAGGGCTTCATATATTGCCAGGGGAAATGCTGGGAGGTTGTTCGTGTTTTATAATGAAAACCTGAGGAGGGTAACAACCTGCTTTTATATGTTGAATAGGACGCCTGTCGCTTGGAAAGGACGTGCACGTTATAAAGTTCATCATAAAAAATTATCACTTCATAGAATGCCACTGCCAAATAATCTTTTATTTAACCAAAGAACCATGAAAAATGAATTGCCAATTTCAACAATGTGATAAAATACCAATATAGAAAACTATAATTAGAATTTCTGTAGGTTGGCTGAATTCCAAGCTCGGGGTATCTCCCTGCCCTCCATCGTTTCTAAGTGATAGGCTCCTTGCAGGTTGTCTCTTGTCACCTTGAATGGTCCCTCCCAGTTTGGACCTAGCTTGCCATCTCATGGTTTTACTACACTGCCAAGAACTTTCCTTAGGACGTAGTCCCCAACTTGGAATGTTCTTGGATTGACTTTTTTGTTGTAGTGCTTTGCTAGCTGTTGTTGATAGCCCTCTAGTTTGACTAGAGCTAGTTCTCTTCGTTCCTCAGCCAGGTCAAGTTCAGTGAGTAATGATGCATCATTCTGGCCTTGGTCGACCAGGGTGGACCTCATGGTGGGGAGGCCATCTTCCAATGGAATGATTGCCTCTATACGATATATTAGTTCGAATGGTGTTTCCCAAGTTGTTCGCCGTGGGGTAGTGCAGTAAGCCCATATAATATGTGGCAGCTAGCTCACCCATGCCCCTTTAGCTCGCTTTAATCGCTTCTTTAGTCCATCAATCACTATTTTGTTGGAAGCTTTAGCTTGTTCGTTGCTCTGAAGGTATGCTACCGAGCTGAAATGGTGCCTGATCCCATGGTCGCTGCAGAAACTCTAGAAGAGGCCACTCTCGAACTTCATTCTGTTGTCAGTGATGATAGTCCTGGGGATCCCAAAGCGAGTAATTATGTTCTTCCATATAAATCTCATCATATCTGTATCTTTCATGTTTGCTAGTGGCTCTGCCTCAATCCATTTAGTGAAGTAGCCTGTCGTGACCAACAGATACTTGCGATTATCGGCAGCGGTAGGAAGAGGGCCTACGATGTCCATTCCCTATTGGACGAAAGTCCAAGGGTAGTAAGTGATTTTAGGTCACTGGAAGGTTGGTGAACCATAAGAGCGTGTAGTTAACATTTCTCACACCTGCGAGCATATACCCCAAAATCTTTCTGCATGTATGGCCACCATTAGCCTCCCTTCATTGCTCGGAAAGCTAGCGATCTTCCCCCAATGTGGTTCCCATAGATTCCTTCATGAAGCTCGTGCATAACTTGTTCACCGTCCTTCGGGTGAACACATTGGAGGTAAGGGCTGGTGAAAGATCATTTATATAGCTTTCCCTCAGGAGATAAGTGAAAGCGGGTTACTTTGACTCTTATCTGATGAGTGGCCTTCTTATCGTCAGGTAGGGCACCATCTTTTAAATAGTCCCTTAGGGGGTCCATCCAACTGGGTGCTGGTTCAAATTGGAGAATACGACCCATGTCTGGCAGCTCTTCGCTCTGGTTAATGCTCGGTTGGGTGAGGAAGTCGATATAAATTATTCTCTTTAAGTCGGAGTTGATTACTGAGCTCAAGGATGCTAGGGTGTCAGCATGACTGTTTTGTCCTTTGGGAAACTGCTGGACACTAACTTGCTCAAAGTTAGATAGTAATTTCTTTGCTAGGGCGAGGTAGGATGCCATTCTCTCATCCTACGCGTTGAAGTCTCTGCTTATCTGATTGGAGACCAGTTGTGAGTTGCCGAACACTTGGAGTTGCTTTGCCCCCAACACCTGTGCCTTTTGTAGTCCTGTTATTAATGCTTTATATTTTACTTCATTGTTGGAGGCTTCAAATCCAAGCCTGATTCCTTGCTCGAGGATTGTATCTTCTGGGGTAAGGAACACAATGCCTACTCCTGCCACCTTGGAGTTGGAGTCTCCATCAACAAACAGTCGCCAAACACCTTGTGCCGAGTTATCTTCCCTTTGACCCATGGATTGAAATTGGTCACAAGGATGATCTCCTATAAATTCTGCGATGAAGTCGGCGAGTACCTGCCCCTTGATTGAATTCCTTGGTTGAAATTGGATGTCAAATCACCCGAGCTCTACCGACCACTTTGATAGTCTGTCTGATAGATTTGCTTTTCGTAGGACTGCTTTAAGGGGGTGTGATGTAAGGATGATGATAGAGTGAGCTTCGAAGTAGTGCTTCAATTTTCTCGAGGCTACCACTAGTGGAAAGGCGAGCTTTTCCAGTGGTAGGTATCGCTGCTCGGTGTCCAAGAGGGTCTTGCTCGCGTAGTAGACTGGGTGCTGGATTCCCGTTCTTTCACATACTAGTGCAGAGCTGACAACATGGTTGGAAACTGCAAGGTATAGGTACAAGTAATCGTTATCTTGAGTTATTACGAGCAAGGGTGGTTTGCTGAGATAAGTTTTGATCTCCTCTAATGCTTTCGAGCAATATTGGTTCCACTCCACTATTTTTCTTTTCTTCAATAGCTAGAAGAATGGCTGGCACTTTTATAATGACTTCGAGATGAACCGATTCAAGGCGATGAGCATGATCATGAGCTTCTGTACGTCTCTTATCGTGCGAGGAGGCTGCACCATATTAATTGCATCAATTTGGTCCGTATTGGCTTCAATGCCTCTCTCGCTTACCAAGTACCCGAGAAATTTTCCTGATTGGACATCGAAGGAACATTTTCTCATGTTGAGCTTCATTCGGTATTCCTGACGATTTCGAAGGTCCTTGATAGGTCTGGGAGGTGGTCTTATTTTTGCCTGCTCTTAACGAGCATATCGTTAATGTATACTTCCATGATATCTCCCATTTGGTCTTTAAACATCTTGGTGGCCAGCTGCTGGTAGGTTGCTCCTACATTTTTGAGCCCAAAGGGCATAACTTTTGTAACAATATAATCCGACGATGGTGATGAACGCTGTCTTGTCTTAGTCTAGTACGTATAGAGGAATCTGGTGGTACCCCGAGTATGCATCTAGGAAACTCATTCTTTCATGAGCTGTTGTGGCGTCCACCAACTAGTCGACATTCGGGAGAAGGAAACTACCCTTAGGGAACGCCCTGTTAAGGTCAGTGAAGTCAATACAAACTCTCCATTTCCCATTTCTCTTTGGAACCACTACTGGGTTGGACAACCACTTAGGGAATTGAACTTCCCGTATGGATCCGGCATCCAATAGCTTCTCCACTTCTTTCTTTATAGCCTTGGCTTTCTCGAGTGCAGTTCACCGTTCCTTCTGCGCGATAGGCCTGAAAGTTGAGTCAATGTGCAACTGATGACAAACCACACTAGGGTCAATTCCAGGCATCTCGTAAGGTTCCCACGCGAAAACATCCAGATTGTTCCCTCAAAAGTACCGTCAATTCCTTCTTCTTTTAATCTTTAAGAGAGGCTCCAATCAAGAACTTCCTGTCTTCTTCGCTGCCACCGGATGCGACCTCTTCCAGGTTTTCAATGACCCGCTCAGAGGGGAGGATCCCGGTCTCCTCCACTCCGGGTCTTCCATACTTTAGCTGCTATTTTGAAGGTATCAAACCTTCTTATTCCTTAACCTTCTCTTTGTCCTTCTCAACCTTTTTCTCCGTCTTTGGCCTGATGGATGATATGAAACACCTTCTTGCCATCATTTGATCTTCATGGATCTCCATTACTCCTCGCTCAGTCATATACTTGAGTTTCTGATGGTTGGTTGAGGAAACGACCTTCATTGCATGTAGCCACTCTCTGTCGAGGATAGTTTGGTAGGGCGAGTCAATGTTAACTACCACAAACTCGATCATCTTGGAGACACTTCCTACCCTCACTAGAAGTAAGATCTTTCCCAAAAGGATAGTCACTTTTCCAATGAAGCCAACTAGATGGACAGTGTCTTCCTTTAAGTCGACGACGCTTAACTTCAATTTCCTAAACATGTCGAGATACATTACTTCAGATGAGCTTCCCTAGTTGACGGGTACTTATCGACATCATAGTTTCCTATCCTGAGTGTAATGATCAAGGTGTCATGATATAGGGTTCTCATTCCCACTAAGTCTTCATCTGTGAACACGATGTGTTTACTGTAGTCGAAGTCACCTGCTCGCCGATGCTTTCCTGTCCGTGTTTTTGCTACATCGATGTGAAAAGCTTACATTACTGCCGTAAGCTTTTTCACTTCCATCCGGGCTGAATTTCCTTAAATTTGCTTCAGATTCTATGTTCCATGAATCACTACAAACTCATGGACAACATCCTCCTTGAGCACATTATCGAACCTTGTGTCTCCGTTGGAAGCAACCTTCTCTGCCTTCTTCTCCACAAACTCGTTCAAGTGCCCAGTCTGGGCTAACTCTTAAAGTGGAGACTTAAGAGCTTTGCAGTGCTCAGTCTTGTGCCCTCCTTCCTTGTGAAAAGTGCATCTCAGTGCGTTATTTCTCTTTGAGGGATCTCCTCCCATCTTTCTGGTCCATTTGAGGATTGGTTTGTCCTTGATTTTTATTAGGATCTTGTAGATTGGTTCTTTAAAGACAGTGTTCACTGCCTGAAATGCTTTCGAGGCATAGCTTTTGTTCCTGTTCTTGGAACCACCTTTGCCCCCATTTTAACTTCCTTTCTTCTGGTTCTCAGCTTTATCGCCACTCTTGCTGGTGAACTTTGTACGACTATTTTCCCTTGTACTAAGGTGGGTCACATCCTCTACTTTGGCGTATTTTTCGATACGATCCATTAGGTCGTCAATGGTTGTGGCCTCCTTCTTAGTGAGGGATTGGTACAAGAGGCTAGAGATGGTTAGGACGATTTTAAAGGATGCCATGGTGACCTGCTTTGAGCAGTCCTCGACCTCACTGAACAGTTCCCAATATCTTTTCGCATAGTCCCTAAGGCTTTCTTGAGGCATTTTCTTCATTGTCGACAAGGCATCCATCCTCTTTAGATAGGAGTTGCTAGTGATGAAGCGAGATGTAAAGAGCTGTGCTAGGGGCTCGAAGCTCCTAATGGACCTATGAGGGAGTCTCTCTAACCACTTTTGGGCCACATCGTGCAAGCTCGAAGGAAAGATCCGGCACATTAGTGCGTCCCTGTGGTTCCAGAGAGTCATGGCCCGACTTTACTGCCTAACATGATCGATAGGGTCAGTCTTTCCGTTGTAGATCTTGAATCTAGGAATTGCAAACTTCTGAGGGGATTCTTCTTTCTTTATTTCCCATGAGAAAGGGGATTTCATCTGGGTCTTGAGAGCTCGCCTGGCTAGCTCTCTAGTCGATCTGGCACCCCGATGTGTGGGGTGCTGATCCATTTCCCTCCGGACTAGATTTTGTATATCATCATTTCCTCGAGCTGGACTCCTGTAATGGTGAGCAAGCTGCTATTGCTCGAGTAAGTCATCATCCGACCCGTGTTCCTCGAATATCTAATATTCGCGCCTAGGGCTCCTTCCTCGACTGAGAGATTTGCTAGCCCGAGGGCTAGGAGTGAAATATTGACGTTGCCTGGTGCTACGATGGATTTCTTTCTCCATCCTTTCCAATATCCTTTTGAGGAGAGCATTCTCAGCTTATTGCTTGCGAGTGGCCTCCCCTTGCTCTTGAAGCCTGGCCTCATAGACATCGATCAACTTGGAGATCTGTGTGGACTTTCCTGGTCCTTAGCTTTCTTCTAAGGATTGCCGTTATGGGCGAGCCTTATGATATGAACGTCAAACTTCAGATCTGATCCTGCGAGGGGCAGGCTGATCTTGGATATCCCCCGCTTGAGGGGCATTGCTACTGTGACCAAACATTCCAAATTCTTTATTTGTGAGGTCTTTCTTAAAGGAAGACAAACGTTTCCCACAAAAGGCGCCAATTGTGGTGACAATTAAGTTCAGCACAAAATAACAAGAAAGGGTAATCACCAGAACAAATAAAGAATGTAAAGAATGACAATCACACAATAAAAAATTTACGTGGTTCAGCAAGAATGCCTACGTCCACGGTGGTGATCTCAATATTATTTCTCTTTACTCCGGGGAGTGTTTTACAGGAATAATAATGCATGCCCTTTGCCCCGGGAGGAGGGTTTGTTATATACATGTTATTTCAGAGAGTAATGGAGTGGGAATCCCCCACGTTAGCCCACAATCCCTAGGATATCTCTGAAGAGAGATATTAAGAACTGGCTGGGTCAAAACTAATTTGGTTGAGGCATAGGGCCTTTGGACTCGGGGTCCCATTTGATTGGGATTCTTATCTGGGCCCAAGTGACAAATCGAGGTACCCACAGGAACATTTATTAATTCATTCAAGTTAGGTTATATTTTCATATATTCACCACACAACATATTTCTTGACATGTTCCAATTTAATTATCTTTTTTTAGAATCTTTTAATATTTGCATACTTTAACAGACTCCACACCGTCGGCTATGCTACCATATGCTCTAGCAAGTGATTTTGGGTCTTTCACCACAGGGCTCCGGGACCTCCTTAATTATTTTGATCTCATTCGAGTTCTTATTAATGTGTTTTAATATTTTGTAAATAACATTATTCCACTCTTTCCTTTTTTCCGGGTGAAGCCAAAACCCAGGGTTTCACCCCAACTTATGTTATACTTTAAAATCACCATTTCCCATCCTTTTTACTCTAGCATTGATTTATCCTAAAAATCATGTTCATTTAGGACCTTTTTGTCTAACATGCTTTCTAACATTTTTATTTCATAAAAATATTATGCTTTACATAAAATTGTCATTTTACCCATTAATTTCCAAACTTGTAACTTTCCTCCCTTTTCACAAGTTGTCGGAGGGTAGTGAGACTGGAGTCTATGAATAACTGGAAAGGGTGAGGCGTGACCCACTCCAATGGACACTGCCGGTAAGGTCTTCAAGGTCTTCTGGTGCAACTTGTCAAGAAAACTTCTCCTTCTGAAAACAATGGAACTTAAGCTTCAACTCACTCCCTGCAAGAAGATGAACTTTCACAGCAAAAATAGTAATTTTCTCAAGGGAAGCACCTAAGAATGATGGCTGTGAGTGGGGAGTGAAAGAACAAGGTACTCAACACTAAGAGAATGAGCACGGAGAGAATACTAGGTAGGTCTGGTGTGGTTTTGAAAGAGTAATAGTGAAATTTCAATTGTCCCTCTATTGACCTTGCCGAGAGGTCTATTTATACTTGGGCCTTAGGGATGAGTTGGAATTTTTGGGCGCCAAAATTGAGAGGGTTGGTGGAGAACAATGTCTGAAGTGTACCATTTGTCCCTACCTGCAGGCAGCCCTGCCTGTCCCCTCCTGCAGGCGCCACCCGGCACCAACCAAAGTCAAAAAGCACATATGTGTCCAAATGAAGACAAGATATTTGATTTGGTAATTATCTTTTGAAACGGTAACTTGTGGTGCAATTTTGAAAATCTTGAGAGAGGAGGCCTTAAGGACCCCTCTCTTCTAAATTATTATTTTCTTGAGAGGGACCTTGAGGACCCCCTCTTTTGGAAAAGTCATTTTTTATAAAGAGTTTATTCCTTGTGAGTAGCCAGTTGTTTGGCTGCTCACTTCACTTGTGACCAAGTGTGAAGTGTACGTAGTCTTGAGTGACTTTTGGGTCTCCCTACTAGTATTCTCTCAATCCTATAATGCTAAGTGGTTGAGCTTTCTCAACATACCTTGTCCATCAGCCGCCAAGTCAAAACTCCCAGGAGGTCCCAACTGGCCTATTTGAGCCATACCTGCTCAACTAGGCTACCTGTACAAGAAAGAAAAGTGTTAATACTGTTGTTCTTTTAAGGAATGGCGTTTCATGATGAGGAGTTGCTCATGGTAGCCACTCCCTCATCCCGGCCTATTTTTCTGCAAGCTGAGGGGGAGGACCTTGACTACTCCTCGCCCTGACATTTTCTGTTGTTAAGGGACCTTGAGGGTTCCTTCTCAATATGAGTTTCTGTCGGGACCCTGAGTGGGTTCCTTCTCAATATGAGTTTCTGTCGGGACCCTGGGTGGGTTCCTTCTCAATATGAGTTTCTGCCGGAACCCTTGTGGTGGCACTTCCCAAATAACATTTCTGCAGTGACCCTTTGCGGGTCACTTCTCGAATGTTATTTCTGCAGTGACCCCTGCGATGGCACCTCTCGAATGACATTTCTGCGGTGACCTTTGTGGTGGCGCTTCTCAATCTTAGACTTCTGCAATGGCCCTTGCGGGGCACCTCTCGAATATCATTTTTGCAGTGACCCTTGCAGTGGCACTTATCAGATGACATTTCTGCAGTGACTCTTGCGGTGGAACTTCTCAATCTTGGACTTCTACAATGGCCCTTGTGGGGCACCTCTCTAATGTAATTTCTGTAGTGACCCTTGCAGTGGCACTTCTTGGAAGACATTTCTGTAGTCACCCTTTGCGGGGCACTTCTCAAATGTCATTTCTGCAGTGACCCCTGCAGTGGAACCTCTCGAATGACATTTCTGCAACGACCCTTGTGGTGTCCCTTCTCAGTCTTGGACTTTTGCGGTGGCCCTTGCGGGGCACCTCTCGAATGTCATTTCTACAGTGAGCCTTGCAGTGGCACTTATCGGGTGACATTTCTGCAGTGACCCCTGCAGTAGTACCTCTCGAATGTCATTTCTGCGGCGACCCTTGCGGTGGCCCTTCTCAATCTTGGACTTCTGCAGTGACCCTTGTGGGACACCTCTCAAATGTCTCTAATAATAAAAAAGTATTTTTATTTTATATTTTTTTAGGTAGACACCCTTCTACATTAGCCCCTCGTGCAAAGTTTTTTAGGTTGGGTAGACCAAAAAAACTTTGTACGCCATAGAGTCAATTTCAACAATTATATATATATATATATTTTTTTTAAGGAACCCTAGGATCATTAAGTTCAGTGTCCCTTCATCCGAGGTTTTTAATTTTTGAGAACCCACGCATCAGTGTGGGAACTATCATCTCATCATTTGGGAAAAAAGGTCATCACCTTTTTGCCTTCCTGCACGTTTTCCCACTTTAGTGTAAAACACATAAGGACTTTTTCTTGAGCTCTTTCATCTTCTTCAAAACCCTCATAGGGTCTTTAGGTTTGTAGTGAGAGAAAGTGAGAGAAAAGGAATTTAAACACCATAGCCTCCAATCTTTTTGCTCTGCCTTTTTTTTCCGATACTTCATTAATGTCTTTTAATCCATCAAATACTTCTTCAAATTTGAACACCCCCATAGCTCATTTAACACTTGGCTCCATACCTTCTTCATTGCCCATCCCCACTGCCCCGACCCTTGGTACTATGGTCACCGACGACCTCCGGTCGCATTTTATTGGTGGCACTGATGCTTTTTCTGGGTAGCCTGCGTCTTCTCCATCGGGCGGTGGTACTGATTTTGGGTCAAGAACCCTCATGGTCTCCTCACCATTTCTCTCAGCGAGTAAGGGATTTTTTGTGGTTTCTTCCGCTGCCCATCAGATGGCGACTTTGCAAAGTACGATTTAATTTAATTCCTTCTTGTCTTACGGTTCCTCGACCGAACCTTTGTTGACAGCTAGGGGGTCTCGACCAGTGGCATTTTGTTTGGAAAAAAGGGTATCTCGTTTAATATGGCTGCTACTAAGGGTTCACCGCGAGTGGACCCCACATCTGAGGGTTCCTCGCAGATTACCTTGGATTCTGCAAACACCCAAGTTGCTTTGGGTGGGGGTATCTCGACCTTGGGTTCTAAAAATTTACAAGTTGGTTTGGATCGGGGTATCTCGACCTTGGACTCTATTGTGGGTTCCTCGCGCGTTGGTTCTGTGCCCGTGGCTGAGGGTTCTGATGTCACTAGTTTCTTGCTGACGAGGGGTATTGTTTGTGGCTCCTCGTCGATACTCCAAGTAGGATCCGCGAGACCCCCTTTGGCTACGGTTTCCTCGCGAAAGATCATGACAGTGGGTTCCTCGCCAAAAATGTTATTGGCGCCTGGTATTCTGTATGAGGGTGTCTTGATCCCCACTATGTTGGTAGGGGGTGTCTCGACATCTGCTGGAATTGGTTGTGGTTCCTCGCCAGAAATGTCTTTGGCACCTGGTATTCTTTATGAGGGTGTATCGATCCCCACTATGTTGGAAGGGGGTGTCTCGACATCTGCTGAAATTGGTAGTGGTTCCTCGCCAGAAATTTCATCGGCGCCTGGTATTCTTTATGAGGGTGTCTCGATCCCCACTATGTTGTCGACGGTTCCTCGACTTATCGTGCTGCATTTGGGGAAACAGTTAATTTGCAATTTGTTTCAAGTGTGGGTATCTCGACCTCGTGTCGAGTCGAGGGTTCCTCACAATATGGCATTTTTACCGGGGCCGCCACTTCCACTTCTTTTTTTGCAGCGGGGGACACCCAGGGTTCCTCACTCGGAGTCTCTATCCCGAGGAGTTATTTTCTTGAGCCAATGGATGTTGGTAGTTCTTCAGCTACGTCATCCTCTTCTCAGGCATGGAAGGACTATATGTGCATTCGCCAAGGGCAGGATTTTGGTACTTACCACTGTGCTCCTTTTTTGGTCCAGCTAACAACTTCATGGTCTCTCTTTCCAAATTTGAGGAAAAAGTTTCTAATACTGTTCTCGAGCGCCCTCATGTGGGGTTAAGTGAGTCTGCTGATTTCCCTACTATTTCTCCAGACTCCATTCTCCGAGTTCGAGTCAATCACGGTGACTTTCCTTATTCCAATGTTGAAGCTAAAGCTACGGGGGGTCCCATGGAGGAGTGGGCTAGCTGGGTTGACTATGTTATGAGCATTCCTGATTATGTGGCTATTCTTAGGGAGGTGGGTCTTTTTAGCGCCGTCAGCAGCCTGAAGTCCTGCACCATATCTAAGCATATTTCTTCGCTCAATCTTTTATTGTCTCGGTGGAGTATGGAGTCACACACATTTGTCACAGGCTGGGGTGAATTTACTATCACTATAGAGGATGTATGTGAATTATATGCTCTTCCTTTCTTTGGGCAATCGATTTTTTCTGATGACTGTGAGGATTTTTTAGAGCAGGAGATGGTGGGGGAGCTACAGTCAGCTTTGTGTGAGTGCTCAACGTATGTAGTTATAAATATAACTGGTCATTCCAAGCATTCCTTTGCCAAATTGCAAAGGTACTGGTTCAGAGATTTCGAGCAGTTGCAGAAGGGGGAGACTTCCGGCGCAGCCCCCAGAACCCAGGATGGTCCCAAGCTCCACTCTCCTTCACATTTGGCCGCTTTCTTGGTTACATTTCTGACTCGGTTACTTCTTCCAGGTATGCTTGAAGATTCCCCTCCCAAATTTCTTTTTAGATTGGCTGTACGGTTATCACGTGGTAGGTCAATACCTATGGCCGCCTTGATTATGGGCTCCCTTTACACCTGGATGGATCGAGCACATATAGATGTAGAGAGGTCTTGCGGTCGGTATGATTTTGCTAATTATGCAAATTCCGCTCTCTTGATGGCCTTTTTATTTGAGCACTTCCCCCACTTTACTCCAGGGACTCATGCTTCTCATAGCGATGCTGTGCATCTTCTCCGATGGCACAAGAAAATTCCGAAGAAATCTTTGGGAATATTGATTGATGATATTGAGGATTTTCAGCTTCGTCCTTATACCAAGCGCCTTGGGGGCACTTTCAGCTGGCTTTATTTTCCTGGCGATGGCGGGACCTTCTATTTCCTTTCAGTAGTGGGGTCTGTTTCCACCTGTCCTCATATTAATGTGGTGACGATGCTCCTACCATGCCACCTCCCTTCTTGGACCGAGTTGGGTTCGCGTGCTGAATCCTATCATTTTGAGAGGGCAAGATGACAGTTTGTCTGTGATCAGGGCGTTCATATTCCTCCTCTTACTACCTACAGCGATCCTTTTGAGGCATTTTCAGAGGCGTGCGCTAGCTTCACTCTTCGGGGATTGTTCCGTAGGGTCAGCGATTTAGGGGGTCTCTATGTGCCTCCCTGCGATTATCATCCTTCATTTACTTCATCTTGGTTCCTTCTTTGGCAGCGGTAGGTACTTCTTATCCGAGAATGTGTAGTTGTTCCCTCTCATGAGACCAACCCAATTAAATATACCAAAGCCCAGTTTTTGGTCAGGCGGACACAGAAAGATCCTTGGTTTCTCAGCACCACTTCCACGCCACCTTTGGAGCGAGCCATTCCCATTTTAGTTAATCCTCTTCTTGACGAGTCACTTCATCCCCTGCTGGCTGAAATTCCTCCTGTGGAGTCTAGAAGCTGACCAAAAAGTAGAGGGAAAGTGAGCACTTTTACCGCAAGCAAAAGGAAGTATCCCAACACAGATGTATCTAACTTCGTTCCTGCTACTACCGCTTCTCCTCCCCTTTCTCCTGTGAGGACTCAGACTGCAAAGAAGAAGAAAAGAAATGGTGATGGCGTGGCTACTTCCTCCATAGTCGACCAAGAGTCCGATACTGATGATCTTGGGGTGGAGGAGACATATCAAGTTGTGAAAAAGAAAGGTTACGGAGCATCGGGCCTTTCTTTCCAGGAGGTGCGGATCGCATCTATTCCCATTGCAGAAGGTACTATATCACGACATTCTTTACTTAGTGGAACTATTTCTCTCAGAGTTTCACCTCCTGGATCTCCCTCCACTTCATTGGAAGAGGAACTAGTTGATTATGGAAACACCCCTATCTATGACGACCATAGTTCTTCTTCGGGTGATATGGGAGACCTGGGTTTCCATAGCAAAAGAAATACTGACACTTATGCTTTGTTATCAGTCTCGAGAGAGTCTTCTAGTGATGATGAGGCATCCCATTCTTTTGGGGGAGTTATAGCCACCATCCGACATCTCCCTTATGGCCAAACTACGTGCCCTACTGCGGTAAGTGTTCCTCTTCATTGGAAATTTGATGTATACGATGTTATTTCTTCCCCCTCATTATTTTATTTGTTAAGGAAAGTATTCTGTCATATTTTGCAGGTCATTTCCATAGAGGCAAGTAGTTCTCCTCTTCCCCCGCTGCGACTGACGCCTTTTCAGCAGGAGAGGAACTCTATGCTCGTTTTTTCTCGAGGCCTTTTTAGAGAGGTTTGTCATCTCCTTATTTCTTTTACCATCTAATGTAATTTGTTAATCTGCCAATTACATTTTGGTTGTGTATGCTGGCTTTTCCCTGCAACTTTCGTCTCTGCACCTTACCGGCATCAGGACCACTTTCGTGATTTCTTCTTCTTCACAGGTATGCCCCCCCATTTTAAAAAAATTTCATTGGGCTCTTTTCTCTTTACTTATTCCTTTTACTTACCCATTTACAATGTGTAAGAGGTTGTGCCTTCTGGCATTGTCACTTCATCTTCTCTTATTTCGGCGTTTGGCACTTCCTTATCTAAGGTATGTATTATTTTTTTGAATGTTTGTTTCCTTTCAATAGCAGGCCCTAACGGCTTTTGGATTTTCTTCTCAGGGAGGGACTCTTCCCTTACCTGATGTTATTATCCCCGGTTTGTCCTCTTCGGGGAGGATTTCTATCCCCCGAGTCCGTATATCTATGGATGACACACCCTTAGTTCAGGCAATTTCTCGCGGCCTAATATTTACTGTGGCCTTAACTAGTGAGCTCACACTTCAGGTTAGGACTTTTCCACTCGAGCATGGAATCTCCTTTCCTTCGAACATGTGATGAATAACACATTTTCAATCTTTACAGGCTATCCGCACAGCCCCTGCTGCGCCGATCGTCCTTTTCCGCTCTTCCCCTCTGGATGGGGCCCAGGTATTTTCATATTTTCTAAGTTTTATATTTCCTCTCTATCCAGTCTGTACTTATCATAGCCCTCTTTCTCTTTTGTCGCAGTTATCCCTTGGTGCTATTTCGATGGCGGCTCCTAGTATTGTCTCTTCAGCAGCCCCTATACACAAGCCCACTTGCCCTGTTATCGTGCCCCTTCAGGTAGCTATCTTTGTTGTGTCATTGAGGAATTTCCCTCTCCCCTTTTTAATTGAGATATTTTTTATTCATGAGATAGGTAATTTATTAACTCTTGCCCCTTCTTCTCCTCTGCAGCCTTGCCTATCCATTGCGACTGCCGTTGCTGAGGTTGTTCTTCCGGAAGCGCCTGAGGTTGAGGTAGCCTCTTTAGGATCATTAGTTACTGATATAGCCCCTTTAGGAGCACCCTAGATTGAGGCCACCTCTTCAGAAGCACTGGTCACTGAGACAGCCCTTACAGGAGCATCAGCCAGTGTGGCGGCCCTTGTGGGAGCCCCCGCACCTCCTCCTTCGACCGTTATGGAGAACGTTATTTCGGTACAGTGTATAAGGGTATCCAATCCCTTATGTCATTTTTTATGCCCTTATTATTTTGTTTAAATTGTGCAAGCCTTACCATCTTCGCCCTTGTTGCATTGTTTCTAGGTGAGTGAGGTTGCTCCGATGACTATGGAGTCTGATGAAGTTGCTTCGATATTTATGGAGTCTGAGAGTGGGATGGCTGCGAGAGAGGTATTAAATTAGCATATTCCCTCTTTTTACTATTCCCCTCTTTTCTTCTTGCGTATACTGTGCAAGTGTTCTCATTTCACCTTTGTCTCATTGTTTCAGGTGCATGAGAGTACTCCGATGACTGTGGAATCTGGAAGTGGGGAAACTGCGAGAGAGGTATTAAACTAGCCTACCCCTTCTTTTTACTACTCCCCTCTTTTCTTCTTGCGTATACTGTGCAAGCGTTCTCATTTAACATTTGTCTCATTGTTTCTAGGTGCATGAGAGTACTCTGATGACTGTGGAGTCTGGCAGTGGGGTAACTGCGAGAGAGGTATTAAACTAGCATACCCCCTCTTTTTACTACTCCCCTCTTTTCTTCTTGCGTATACTGTGCAAGCGTTCTCATTTCACCTTTGTCTCATTGTTTCTAGGTGCATTAGAGTACTCCGATTACTGTGGAGTCTGGTAGTGGGGCAACTGCGAGAGAGGTATTAAACTAGCATACCCCTTCTTTTTACTACTCCCCTATTTTTTCTTGCGTATACTGTGCAAGCGTTCCCATTTCACCTTTGTCTCATTATTTCCAGGTGCATGAGGGTACTCCGATGACTGTGGAGTCTGGAATTGGGATGTATGTGGAGAGAGATCATAGTTCTGAGTTCACTCCCTTGGTCGGTGACGCTGATTCTGGTGGAGAGTCTTCTTTCCTCCCTTCTGAGGCAGGGTCTCGCCACTCCGACGATGATGGTGAAGTAGAGGATGCTGCAACTATTGTGGGTAGACTATGGCGTGAGGAGTTACTAGGACGATTCAGGGCGCACGAGCGTCAGCTCTTGGATCTCATCTTAGAGCACCACCCTGAGACATTCACTTCCCAGAGCATACTTCAGATTAATAATCTCACGGCCTTTAACCTGAGGGCTCTTTCCAGCTATGTTCATGAGTTATTAGCTACCTCCCCTGCTAAGCTGACTAGCTCTTCTATTTCACTATTCTTGGATGCTCTTTACGACTCGTAACAGTTCTATCATTTTCATTTGGATTGGCTTGATACGGGAGTTCGCCACTTTCTGAGTGTTACTTTCCTAAAGATAGTGAGATTTCACACTTCCCAATAGTCTAGGGTTGAGCAGCGACAGGCTGAGGCCACGAGAATCCGGAATCAGATCGCATTACTGCAGGTGAAGCTCGCCAGACTTGAGTCTGGTGATGAAGAGGATGAGGCTAAATCCGCCAGGTTGGAGGAAGAGTTTCTGTGGGAAGCTGGTCCATCGTATGCCGACGCCATCGCTCGAGATTGATTTATTTTTTGTCATTTCTAGCGGATAGACTACTCCTTGCTTTATAATGCTCAAAATTTTATGTGTACATCACTGATCCTTCATGAATGAGAGAAATGGCACTTTGTTTCTTCTGCATTTTTTCTTTTCCCTGGTTCTCCGTTTATATTATGGGTGTTTATTTTATATGACTTGCTCTAAATTCTGTGAGCACTTGGCCTATTGATGACTTCCCCATAAGCTGCGGGGTACTTTGCCTTAATATGATCAAGTTATGTATGTGTATACATTGTGATTTTATCATATTATACATTTTTTGAAAATGCTCCTCTTGTAACTGTGAGGTATTTGCATGTTACTGTATTGAATAACCCCTTATGTCTGTGGGGGTATTCCTGCATAATATTACTTATGTTCACTGTTCTTTGAAATATTAAAGAGGATGAATTTAGCCCCCCCCCCCTTCAACATATTTTTCTTAATTTATGCTGGGGGGACTTTGCTCAGTACGCTTTCTCTTAGGATTGACTTACCTCCCAAGTGTAGTGAGCAAAGTTCCTGATTTTTTTTTGTACTCGCTTTTAACTTAACGGGGAGTGTATATATATTTCTGTATATATATTTCTGTATATATATAAATGAGTAAACAAAACAAGCAAGCAATGATCAAAATCGTTGCTATTTCATTTCTTTACTTTTGTGTGCGGTTTACAATGTGGTATTGCTCTAAAAAAATTTACAAAAAAAACTTTTCTAATATAGGAGCAACCCTGAAAATCCATTACATACATGCAAAACACAAACAAAATTTGTTAGATGTTACTAAGCATAGTATCTCTTCAGCCATTTACAGTTGATGGATTGGAGGCAATCACTCTCTGGTTCTGATATTTGACAGTACCCTGACTTCCCCACTCCTCTGACGACAAAGGGGCCTTCCCAGTTGGGTTTGAATTTTGATGCCGACATGCTACGAAGATGGTGAGTTAATGCTCGTAGGACTAAGTCTCCCACCAGGAAATCTTTGGGCTTGACTAAGTTCTCGTAGGGCCTAGACAATTACTGAGTGTAAACTTTGAAATTCTCTCTTGCCTTGTCTCTATGCTTGTCCAGCGCCTCCAGCTGCACATGCCTTGGGTCAGGGATGAGCCCATTGCTAAGAGAAATTTTGGCTGAAGGTACCGCCAACTCCACTGGTAGGATAACTTCAGTCTCGTATACCAAAGAGAATGGAGTAAATCCTACCGGTTTTCTTTTCGAAGTACGGTAAACCCATAACACCATAGGTAACTTCTCATCCCACTCCCCCGACATGTCCTCTAGCATTTTCTTCAAAAATTTTATCAGGGTCTTATTGGTAGCCTCTGCTTGGCCATTTCCCTTGGGGTAGGAGATGGTTGAACTGTTATGAACAATTTTATATTTGTCTGTGAGGAGGGGCATTTCTTTGCATACGAATTTCTTCCCATTATCTATTAAGATTACCTTGGGTATACTGAACCTGCATATGAAATACTCCTTTATAAACTGGGTTACCACTTGGGCAGTGACTCTCCTTATAGGGATGGCTTCCGTCCATTTGGTATACAATTCTATAGCCATAATGATAAAAGCCTTGCCGTGAGAGGCCGGGGTGATCTTTCCCACCAGATAGAACGCCCATGTATGGAAGGGATAAGGAGCTGCCAAGCTTTGCAGGATGACAGAAGGAGCGTGCACCATGTTTCCATGAACTTGACATGCTTTACATTTCTTCACATATACAATGGAGTCAGCCTCCATGGTTAGCCAATAGTATCCCAGCGTCATCAGCTGATCATACAGTTTGGCGCCTCCCATGTGGGAGGGCTCATGAGCTTCTTTCAGCACCCTTTCCACTTCCTCTTTGGCTACGCACCTTAGCGCCTTCTAATTGTATCCCTTCCTATATAACTCTCCCTCGACCAAGTAGAAATGGGCTATCCTTTTTCTAAGGTAAATTTCATCCGCTCTCTCGGCGGGCAGCTCCCTATTTTTCAGATATGCTTGTATGGCTGTTTCCAATCTTCAAAGGCTTCCACAAAGTTAGCCTCCGTCGGCTGGTCAATATTAGCTTAACACTTTAAGCAATTTTGTTGTAAGCTGGCCGCTTCTGTGCTCATGGCAGGACAATAATACCCGCCTCGCTGCATTCGTCAATAAAGGGGAACATCAGTATCTCCGCAGTGCTTCTGGTGCATTTCTATTAACCTCTCCTAGGCTTCTTGCCCACCGACGCACCTTTCTAGAAACCCTCCGAGACTCTTGAAGTAGAGAGTTCCTTGCAGCACATGATAGTTGGCTAACTCTAACATTTTCATTATCCCTTCTCTAGTTTCAAGTTGCTTCTCCACCAGATGCCTCCAATCTTCTGGCTCATTACTTGGGAACAAAGATTTTACAGTAGTGGGTACCGTTATCCATCTCACTGTGATGGTTGCTTCTGACTTCTCCATGTTCAACTTTTATGCTATGGTGGCGAGCGCGTCAGGGTGCCTGTTCATTGTTCGCGCCTACCTTTCCACAGTTACTTCTAAGAATTATTCTAGCAGCCTTTGGATGATGTGTCTGTAGGGCGCTAAGTTGGCGTGCTTACGAGAAAACTCTCCATTGGCCTGCCTCACTACCAAATTGCAGTCCCCTCGTATACACAATACCCTGACCCCTCTTCTGAGTGCTTTTAACATCCCTAGAATGAGGGATTCATACTCAGCTTCATTATTTGAGCATTTGAAATCTAACTTGAAGGAGAGAGTGATCTTCTCTTTCCCATTTGACAGTATGATGCCGACTCCACCTGTTCCTTAAGAACTGGAACCATCAAACTCTATAGACCACTTCTTCACCTCCTTAGCCATGCATGCTTGAAAGCTATTTTCGGGTAGCTCTTCACTAGGTGGTTCAAAAACTCCACTTGGGAAGTGGGAAAGTAGATCTGCTACTACTTGGCTTTTAATGGCCTTGGGCACTACACATTTTAGATCATATTCTGACAAGATCAAAAACCACCTTGCTGCTCGTCCCACGAGCATAGTCCGCGCGAGGAGGTACTTGATAGGATTACACTTGGTGACTATGTGAACTATGAAGGCTAGAAGATAGTGTCTCATCTTCTGGGCCACAAATACCAACGCCAGACAGTGTCTCTCAACGCTGGTGTACCTCGATTCTGTTCTAGATATCACTCTTAACAGGTAGTAGACCGACTTTTCCACTCCTTCTTTCTCTTGCGCCAAGAGGGCCCCTATTGATCTCTCTGTAGAAGTTAAGTAGAGCAGCATCGATGCTCCGGCTTTGGGGGGAATCATTATGGAAGGAGAGGCTAGGATTTCTTTAATCTTCTCAAATGCTTTCTCCTGTCTCTCTCCCTAAACCCACTTGTCTTTGTCTTTTAGTAGAGGCGTGAATGGATGAGTTACTTCTGCCAGCGCAGGTATAAACCTCCGTAGGCAGGCTACCTTTCCCAGGAAGCTCTTAAGTTGCCTCTGACTCTTGGGCGGTGGCATCATCACAATGGCTTTCATCTTCTCTGCATCCACTTGTACCCCTTGTCTATTCACAAAAAAACCTAAGAATTTCCCTGCAGTAACCCCAAAGGCACACTTCGAGGGGTTCATCCTCATCTTATATCGGCGGCACCTTTCGAATACTCTCCTATGATCCTGTATATGCTTGTTTTCTTTCTTAGATTTCACCACCAGGTCATCCACATAGAATTATAGTATATCATGAAATAGGTCATGAAAAATTGACATCATGGTCCGCTGGTATGTGGCCCCGACATTCTTCAATCCGAAGGGCATGACTGTATAGTGAAAGTTCCTCAATGGTGTGCAGAAGGCAGTATTTTCCGCATCAGTAGGGTCCATTTTAATCTGTTTATAGCCAACGTACCCAACCATGAAGCTATACATCTCATGTCCCGCGGTGGCATCCACTAAGATGTTTATACTTGGTAATGGGAATTCATCCTTAGGACATACCCTGTTCAAATCACGAAAATCTACACAAATTCTGATTTGGCTCTTGTCTTTTTTCGCCACTGGAACTATGATGGAAATCCATATGGGGTGCTAAATAGGCTTGATCAACCCTTCCGCTAACAGCTTCTCCACCTCAGCTTTTATCTTCAAGTCAAGGTTCACTTTGTATGCACGTGTGACTTGCCTTATCTAAAGGGCATTGGGGAGGATGTTCAATCTATGGGAGCTCACCTCTACATCTATTCCTGGCATCTCCGTGTACTTCCATGCAAATACATCAATGAACTCCTTAAGTATACCAATGAGCTCTTCCTTCTACTTCGATTCTAGACAATTGGAGATTAGAATGGGTCTACTCCCACCCCCTTCGGGTCCCAACTTGATTTCTTCCAATTCTTGCAGCTATTATCTAGGTCCATCTTGCATGCATTCCGGAGCTTCTTCTGGTTCCTCGACATGCTCAACGATATGGGATTCATCAAAAATAAAACACTCAGGAGTCGGGTCTATGCTCTCATCCCAGAACACCGCCCGCACAGACCGTTATATGCGGTAGATGATCTTATATCAGGCAAGACCACCTTCTTGTATGTTCGAGGAGGTCTAGCCTCCTCCTCTACTTTCCTCTTGCCTTTTGCCATGTGGGGAATCACCCTCCCCCTAGACGGTCATGAACATATTTCTTCTGTGGGATACTTCCCTCGGCTACCCTGATCCCTTCTAGCTTTCTTACAGAGACCTTTCTTTCCTCATCTAACTCAGTGTAGAAGGCAGCATCCACTAGGTGGGCCTCCTCAATGGTGAAGGGTCTCTGCGTGGCCTTGATCACTATCTCCGTACCTCTAATGTTTGCCTTTGCACATTGATGGTAGGTGGAAGGCACTATGCCATGAGTGTGCATCCATACCCTTCCAATGAGTGATCGGTAGCTAGTGTTAGCATTAATAACATGGAACTTGATATGGGAGGTGAAATTTCCCAAATTGATTCTCACATTCACGTATCCAATAGACTGCATTCCGACATTGTCGAATCTAGAAATTACTAGCGGTACAGGAACCACCTTCCCCTAGTCAATTCCTGTTTCGTACAATGTACGAATGGGAATGATGTTAATATATGCTCCTCCGTCCATTAATGCCCTGGGAAATGAGACTCCATTAACCATGGCCGTAACATACAGCGGGCGGTTGTGTAAGTAAGGCACCAACCTATCTACTTCTGAAAACACCACTTTAGAAGTATACTTCTTAATCATCCTTCCGATTGGCCCCTGCCAATTTAGCGAAGGGTCTCCACGCTGCTGCACTGCCTCCAAGACTTTCCTCATGATGGACACCCTTGTGTCATACTTTACCCCTATCTGGTCGAAAAACAACTTAAACTTGGGGCTCTTTGCAATGGCCTCACATTCGGAATTTAGGCCCACCTCATATGTCTGGGCACTACAGACATACTCTGCCTCAGAGGTCCCTCCCTCATCTAGAGAGAGAATGACATCTACCTCACCCTTCGAGAGGTCCACTTCCTCAACTTCCCCGCTCCCATGTTCTTGTTACGGAGTGAAGAACGACTCTTCTAGCTTTCTTTCTAGCTCAAATCTCCTCAGTGATATATTTTCAAACTCCTCACATAACTGATCGCCACTTTCCCGCTCCATCAGGCCTTTGGTAGCTTCTTCATCATAAGCAACTACCATGTTGGCGGTACCAAAGTGATGCGCAGGAAGTGGGTTCTCATTAACATCCACAGGGGGTATCTGCAAGGCACCGTTTTCCACCTGCTCGCCAATGATCCTTCGCAAGTAGTAACAATCTTTGGTAGAATGCTGCACCCACTGGTACAACTCACAATACTTCGGATTGGCCTTGTCAGCTGCAGTGGGGGTTTCTCCTTTCAAGTGAGGAGGTCCTTCTACCCCTTCTCGTACTAAGGTACGGAAACAATCCATAGCCTTAGCTACGCTGCACGGTAGTGACGGCGGGGCATCTTCCCTAAACTTTCTCTTATTGCTGGGACTGCCAGTCTTAGCTCTAGAGCCTCCCTTCTTTCCTTTGGGACTCCCATCCACATAGTTAACCGCTTGACTCCTTGAAACTTGAAACCTCCCGGAAGTCAGTGGGATATGTGTCCTCCATCCCGGGTCTCTTGGCTTGATTATCATAGCTATGTTGCTAGCAGCCCTGGTGAATTCTCTAAAAGTTCCATCTCTAGTTTCGTTGATCAAGTGCAACTTGTACTCTTCTAAGAGTCCTTCCACACATATCTGCAGTAACCTGGCCTCCGCCACGTCCTCGTGGACATCTAAGGCCCTCTCACGAAATCGCTTGATGTAGTGCATCAACTCTTCTTCTAGATTCTGGACCTCTTGTGCTAGGTTCCTTAATGTAAATTCATCCTCCACTATGAAGAACTTTTGGAGGAACTTCCTGTACATCTCTTCCCAAATAGGGACGCTGTTAGGCGCTAAGTGGGAGTACCATGTATAAGCCTTCTCAGTGAGGGTCTTAGAGAACTCTCTCAACCTCAGGTTCTTATCGCCAGCATGTATTCCCAAGTACTCGACAAACCTCTTCACGTGTTCTCTAGGGTCCTCCCCCTACCGCCGAACTTAATAAATTTTGGTGGGATATACCCCTCAGGGTATGGCTTCTCACTTACTTACTGCGGATAGGGGTCTTGTAACTCCTCGTATAGGTGGGAACCCTCCCTCTGAGAGGAGGAGAGGAGCTTCCTCACTTCCTCCATAGTAACAGCCTTAGAGGGTGACTCCTCCAAACACATGCTTTTAGCAGCTGGCGAACCTGTTTGCGCCAGAGCCTGCTCCGGCATCGCCTTTCGGGACGAAATTATCTCTGCCGGAATTGTAATAGGGGTGGCTACCCCTCCAGAAGGGGCATCAACAGGTGTCACACAACCTTGACCCAAGCTTGATAGGTCCACGTTATTTTGATTTAAAAAGTAAAAAAACATTGCCATAAGATTCATACCTACCTTTGGAGCCATTGCCGGAGAACTGTTCTGCCCTCCCTGAGGCGCAGGCGCCTTGGCTCCGATCACAACCACTTCTTTCCGAGTAGTCTGGTCACGGTGAGCTCCATTACCAGAGGGAGTGTCCTCAAAAACCAACTGCTTACAGAGATTGAAACCTTCTTTGTCCATTAAAGCAAGAATACCTCCCCAGCGGAGTCGCCAAATGTAGGAGGGTAGTGAGACTGGGGTCTATGAATAACTGGAAAGGGTGAGGTATGACCCACTCCAATGGACACTGCCTATAAGGTCTTCAAGATCTTCTGGTCCAACTTATCAAGAAAACTTCTCCTTCTGGAAATAATGGAACTCAAGCTTCAACTCACTCCCTACAAGAAGATGAACTTCACAACAAAAATAGTAATTTTCTCAAGGGAAGCACTTGAGAATGATGGCTGTCAGTGGGGAGTGAAAGAACAAGGCACTCAGCACTAAGAGAATGAGAAGGGAGAGAATACTAGGTAGGTCTAGTGTGGTTTTGGCAGAGTAATATTGCAATTTCAATTGTCCCTCTATTGACCTTGCCCAGAGGTCTATTTATACTTGGGCCTTAGGGTTGAGTTGAAATTTTTGGGTGCCAAAATTGAGAGGGTTGGTGGGGAACAATGTCTGAAGTGTACAATTTGTCCCTACCTGCAGGCAGCCCTGCCTGTCCCCTCCTGCAGGCGCCACCTGGCACCAACCAAAGTCAAAAAGCACATATGTGTCCTAATGAAGACAAGATATTTGATTTGGTAATTATCTTTTGAAACGGTAACTTGTGGTGAAGTTTTGCAAATCTTGAGAGAGGAGGGCTTAAGGACCCCTCTCTTCTAAAATTATTATTTTTTTGAGAGGGACCTCGAGGATCCCCTCTTCTGGAAAAGTCATTTTTTTTATAAAGAGTTTATTCCTTGTGAGTAGCCAACTCTTTGGCTGCTCACTTCACTTGTGACCAAGTGTGAAGTGTGCGTAGTCTTGAGTGACTTCTAGGTCTCACTACTAGTATTCTCTCAATCCTATAGTGCTAAGTGGTTGAGCTTGCTCAACATACCTTGTCCCTCAGACACCAAGCCAAAACTCCCAGGAGGTCCCAACTGGCCTATTTGAGCCCTAACTGCTCAACTAGGCTACCTGTACAAGAAGGCAAAGTGTTGATACTGTTGTTCTTTTAAGGAATGACATCTCATGATGAGGAGTTGCTAATGGTAGCCACTCCCTCATCCTGGCCTATTTTTCTGGAAGCTGAGGGGGAGGACCTTGACTGCTCCTTGCCCTGACATTTTCTGTTATTAAGGGACCTTGAGGGTTCCTTCTCAATATGAGTTTCTGTCGGGACCCTGGGGGTTCCTGCTCAATATAACTTTCTGCCTGGACCCTGGGTCGGTTCCTTTTCAATACGAATTTCTGCCGGGACCCTGGGGGTTCCTGCTCAATATGAGTTTCTACCGGGACCCTGGGGTCCCTGCTCAATATGACTTTCTGTCGGGACCCTGAGTGGGTTCCTTCTCAATATGACTTTTTGTCGGGACCCTGAGTGGGTTCCTTCTCAATATGAGTTTCTGTCGGGACCTTTGCGGTATCACTTCTTGGATAACATTTATGTAGTGATCCTTTATGGGGCACTTCTCGAATGTTATTTCTACAGTGACTCCTGTGGTGGCACCTCTCGAATGACATTTTCGCGGTGACCCTTGTGGTGGCCCTTCTCAATCTTGGACTTCTGCAGTGGCCCTTGCGGGGCACCTCTCGATTGTCATTTCTGTAGTGACCCTTATAGTGGCAATTCTCGAATGACATTTCCACAGTTACCCTTGCGGTGACATTTCTCAATCTTGGACTTCTACAGTGGCCCTTGTGGGGAACCTCTCGAATGTCATTTTTGCAGTGACCCTTGCAGTGGCACTTCTCGGATGACATTTCTGCAGTGACCCTTTGCAGGGAACTTCTCAAATGTCATTTCTGCAGTGACCCCTGTAGTGGAACCTCTTGAATGACATTTCTACGACGACCCTTGCGATGGACCTTCTCAATCTTGGACTTCTGCGGTGGCCCTTGCGGGGCACCTCTCGAATGTCATTTCTACAGTGACCCTGGCAGTGGCACTTCTTGGGTGACATTTCTGCAGTGACCCTTTGCGTGACACTTCTCAATTGTCATTTCTGTAATGACCCCTGCAGTAGCACCTCTCGAATGTCATTTCTGCGGTGACCCTTGCGGTGGCCCTTCTCAATCTTGGACTTCTGCAGTGGCCCTTGTGGGGCACCTCTAAAATGTCTCTAACAATAAAAAAAGTATTTTTATTTTATATTTTTTTATAGGTAGACACCCTTCTACACAAGTGTTATTTTGCAAACACCATTAAGTTACCCATACTATTTCTTAAGTGTTTTTAGTTCGTTAACACTTATTTAACACTTTGGACTAGCACACATCACAAGTTGGAAATATCTTATTTCATTACTTTCTTTTCCAAGAAACCATTGAAAATCTATGACTATTTTATAAGAAAAATATCATTTTCTTTATTAACACTTGTAGTCTTGAAACCTCATACTTTTCACATTTTAACACCCTTTTCCCACACCTTAAGAGTTGAAAATTTTAATTTATTTATTTCATGTTTCAAACCAATTAAACCCTCATTAAAATTGTTTATATATTCAACCTCAAAATACTGCAAGTTTATATGCATGAGAAGATGGGTTTTTAGCCAAAAAATCCTATCAAATGGGTCTAACATGTGATTTACTCTAGAATTTTCATAACATTTTTACAAACATGCTTTTCAATGCAAAAGACATTTTTGTTTCTTCAAAACTTGAATAAAATGTCCATTTATACAAAAATCCCAATTTTTCTCAAGAAAACTTTGAAACATTATTTCATAAATTATTCCTAACAAAGTAACATTCTTTCAACATTTTTATTTCATAAAAATATTTAATAGCAAGTTTTCTTGAAATATACCATTTTGCTCAAAACTATTGGAATCTCTTGTAAACCCATTTGACAAATAATAAGAAACATAATTCTTATATCATAAATGCATCATACTCTTACAAACTCTAACTACATGACCAACACATGGAAAAATAATGTTTTAAATAAAGAGTAGAGTTTTCCAGATCAAATGGAGCACCAAAAATTGTGGATGAAGAAGAAGGTGATGGAAACCACCCACCTCCTAAGGTGGCCTCATGGAGGTTTCCTATCTCCACAAAGCTTTCCTCTATAAAAGCTCCAAGGGAAACCCTCTCAAACCCTAATTTCTACTTCTTCTCTAAAACCCCTAACAACACTTCCAAATTCGTAGATATGCTCAACAATGGTGGAAATAGGTGTATAAGATTATTTATGGTGATATACTTGTGAATATGGTGGCACAAGGTGGAAGGATGTTGGTGGTATGGTGTAACAATGGTGGGAGGGGCTTAGGGCAGATGAATCGTTCTTGAAATTAGGGAGAGAGAGAGTGGTAAATGATGGCATAAAAATGGTGGAGAGAACCTACCATTTCTCTCTCTGATAACACCCCAAATGAGACAAAAAATGGTTTTAAAGACCAAGGGAATCACCTTATCCCTACCTTTTAAACTCAACACCTCATCTATCTAAGGGAACAAAATGCAACAACACACAAGGCCACCCAATTTAAAAGTTTTCTGAAAAGGTCGTTCTAACGAGAATGGGACCTCGTTCGGATGAGACCTCAATCTTGTTTGATCTCCTATTGAACGACCTTCTAACAAAGCAGGAAAACCTTATGCAGTGATATCTCGTTAGATCCTTGTTAGAAACCAACTTCGAACGACATTAGATTCTCATTTGATCCATTGATTCTCATTCGAACGAAATAAGGATCTCATTTGAACGACTTTCAAGTTCATTCGATCTTTCCAGATTCCTTAAATCTCCAATTTTTATGCATAAACTTTCGACAATTACCATCAAGGCCACAAGAATAATCAAATATAGAGATGAAAACCCATATATTAATAATCTAAATCCCAATAATTCCCCATAATTTTAAATAAAATGGGTGAAGGGTAAAATCCCGAGGGGCGAGTATTACATTTTCTCCCGTACGATGTTATATGTTTGATTAAAAAGTTCAACAAGAGGTAAATGAAAAACCAAATTACTTTAGAAACTTCGCAAATACTGAAAAATCCCCCTTTTGTCATCATTATGAGTATTCTTACAGATAAAAAGAAAGGTAAATTACCCTCTTACTTACTCAAATATCCTTGCACCATGCCATATCCTCCTTTTTTTTTTCTTAATCCACTCTAATTCAGATACAAATCTGAACAACAACCAATCATAAATAATAATCCCAATGGAAAATTACCCTATTATGAGGGACCTAGACCTTTGAAATGTTCAACTCGTGAACATCCTACGAAATCTGATTCAAGTGAATCATCATGGTTTGAATTGAAAGAAACTTGAGGCGTTCCATGCACAAGATCATGTTCTTCATGGCACTATAATTATTCTTCAGGAGCCTGTAAGGAACCAATCATTGTTCATGAAATAACCATGTTCATGATATATCACTTTAATGTGATGCCCCAATTCTTCAACTTCACCATGGACAACAATTGGAATATGATTAAAATAGGTTAATAATTGTATTGTACCCACTAAAACGGATAGATGACAAATCATATGTCATCTCTGGGATACTAATAAATGGTCTCAGTGCTTGAGTACGTGGTATAGAAGTGCAAGGTTCACTTGGAGTGAAGGAGGGGTCACTCTAGAGCCAAAAAACTCACAAGGACCAATAAGGTGTCTCAAATCACTCACTTGTGTGCAATTGATTTTGCACGTACTAGAATGTAGAATAAGGGAAAAAAATGTACACAATACTAAATGAGAATAAACCCAAAGAGTGTAAAGGTGTAACGTGGGAAACTACAAACAAAACCCAAATCTAACCTTAAAAACAACAAATAAACAACTAGCGATGAAGGATAAAACTTGAGAAACTCGAAAATGATATAAATCAAGTAAAATATATGAGATAAGATTACTTATTAGAGTTAAATATAAGGAATAACCAACAAAGGTAGAAACTAGGGATTGTATATAAAAAAAACACCTCCCCAAAAATGATCACTAATCTCACATGCAAGATAAATGCCTTATATTTCACTCAAAATCACCTAAGGCAAGCTCTGGAGATATAGGGATATGAAGAGATGAAAAAATGAGCCATAAATTTGCAATATAACCTTTTTTTTTGGCAAATATACGAAGTCTATGTGCACAGTAAAGCACCATCCATGTGAACGACAATCATGCATACAGGTCCAAATTGGATCCATTCAAACGGTTTTGTCTAACAACCTCAGTTAGGGAAAACATCCTAAAAAGACTGAGCTAAATAACCCTAAACCCAAAACTCTCAAATGTATGACATCAATGTATGCAAATTCATGAAAAAACATTCATGTTTGATATTTTAAGCATAGTTTTGAGATAAAATGAACAAATCCAAGAACTTGTACACACATATATTCAAATGCAACTCTAATATGAAAAGTGTGATAATGATTAGGCAATATGTGATTAACATGACTTGATTAATACATTTATTTTAAATTTTGATTAATGACATAATTTGAGAACTCATTCAAAGCAAATATTAATCATTTCAATAACATGTTCAAAATTCCAATCCAATCCAATCAAATCAAGCAATTTTTGTGTCTTAATCCTAGCATAATCGTGAGCATATATAAGTAACAAAATCAAAAGAATGATCATTATGAAGTTATAAGAATTAAAGGTTATGCTTAAGTTTATCATTCAATTAATATCCTTTCAAGATCTTGTAAATGGTAGTCTCTAACCATATATGACACACCCCAAACCAGTTACTTATAATTAAGTTTGAAAGTCAAACTGAGTCAAACCATAATTACCTTAACCAAACCATAAACATGAGTATCCATTTTCAATTATTAAAATAAATCCATAAAACTAAAACTTTTCACAATTTTAAAGGAATTATGCGTATTCAGACTTACTGAAAGGAAAAGTAGTCTTAAATTACCACTTTTACATTTGACCAAAATCATGGTTTTATGCATACCTTGCTAACCCCACTCGACCTCCTAGATTTTGTAGGGATATCACGATACTTGAAAAAGCACAAACAAAGGAACTATGAGCAAAAAATGCTCAGCGAATGCATCAATACTACACTATTGCATAAAATTAAATGCAATAAATCACATCCATGTGGTAATATATATATATATATACACACACTTATTCGGCTCATTCATAAAGAATGACCGGTTATATACTTATCCGGTTCATTCATAAAGAATGACCAATTATATACTTATCCGGCTCATTAATAAAGAATGACCAATTATATACTTATCTGTCTCATTCATAAATAATGACCAACTTATCCGAATCATGATTCACATATCCTGTTTGAAATAGACAATTCTACCCCATTCCGGGTCGGGGAGTAACCTCCCATTTCGGTAAATCGAAATGAATAGTTTCATATTAATAACATTATGATCATATCCATAACCATGCATAAATAAATCTTACCAGTGAGTAATAGTCTAATCTTATTAAAAGCCATGTATAAATGCATCTTACCAGTGAGTACACTCACGTTGGCCACTTAATGGGTTTTTTCCGTGCCTTTGTCTGAAAATCGTTCAACAATTTCCCTTCCCTCCCTATCATTCTTACAATATTAGTATCATTATAAGAATATTAATAATCCAAAGAATCATTTAAATGTAATTCAATTCATAAGCATCATATGATCCCATTCAATTTCATGTTAAGATATTTAACATAATAAATTCATAGTCCAAACATAATTTAATTTCTTCTTTGTAATCCAATTCTTATCATATTTGGTTTCCAATACAAAAGACGACGCATCATTTCAAGTTTCTTAAATCAAGATATGCCCTTTTCTTTACTACATAGCAAATTTGGTTTATAGGCTCCTCTATCGTTCAGTCAACTTCCAATTTTTTTTATATTTTTAATATATCATAAATTTCTATGATATTCCACCCAATTTCAATAAAAATATTTAATAATACAAGATTGAAGTTTCATAATTTTTATGGTTCATTTGCTATGTCAAACAAAATGTCAAACACATGGTATGCATACTTACTCTTTTGGGGCAGATTCTATACCTGAACTTCAAACTATCACCCAAGATTCATTTCTTTGTATTTATAAATAATTTTAGGATGTGATATAAATATTTTAGTTTATTCAATTCCAATAAGTATACACAAACTTATGAAAGTTTGAACACACCAGGGTTCTAAACAAGACAATATAAAGAATTTACACCTTTGTCTTTCTTCGAAGTGGTATTTATCCATACATATACATCAAGATATGAAAGTTTACTAAACAATATTTGATTTATATCATTTCAATCAATATTATAAAAAAAGAACAAGATTTATGGATAGAATTACCTTAGGGACTTTTACGTAATTTCTTATGGATTTTTCTCCAACTTTTCCTCGCCTTTCTCTTCCTAAACTTCCCATTTCTCTCTCTTCAATCAAAACTCTATAATGGATGAGTTTGTATGAAGAAGTAGGTTATTTCAAGGGTTTAAAGTTTCCAAACAAGCCTCCCCTTCCAACCAATCAGATTCAACCATTTGTTGTACGTATAAGACAAAATACCACTTAACCAATTGATAAATTTTCCCTTGTTTCGTGATTTCAACATAACGCCTTACTCGGACGTCTGTTTTATACACCGTTTGTTGTGTTACAAACCTAACTCACATATATACAACTATGTAGTTTTCACCTCAAGTCAAATGTTATATTATAATGGTCAAAATTAGTTTCCAACTTGAACATTCCGACCAAAAACTTCAAATAATTGTGTTTGTAACTAATTCGATATTTCATGAGTTATGAAGGTAGGATTAGACTAAAAATAATAACTTGACATTATATACGCCAATAAAACATTATCCCCATCCCATAAGGTAAGCATGATTCGTCATAATATATCCCGGTTGTCACAACTTTCCCTCCTTATAAAATTTCGTCCCTAAAATTTAGTATGAATTTCACTTAATAAACAATTGAGGATACTATTTCCTCGTGCTATATTCCATTCTCAATTTTCTTCTTTAATTTCATGGATCCTCCAAAACACTTTAACTACGGGACTAACTTTATTCCTTAATACTTTCTTCTTTCGATCAATAATTTCCACCGCTTCCTCGATGTACGACAAATATTCTTTCATAATATCTTCAGTTTCCTTATCATTTACACGTAAGGATAATCATCTAATGATTTCTTATCAATGAAAACCAATTACCAACACATATATTACTTCATACCTTAATATATATGTCAAACATTCACATATAATTGATTATCAGTTGTATCATCATATATTCACAATGAGTGAACATTCTTAACAAACCTAGTATCATACTTTACATTTCTCCCTTCATTACTATAGTCAATCCTTATCATCGTGAAAAATTTGAAATCATAAATATCATATTAACAAACTAGATTATTACACAACATATTTCCATTTTCCATCCAACACCAAATACATGTGTTTGACTTTAACTACTTTCTGTATCATTTCTGAAGTTTAAGGGTATGTTAAATATCATCCTTACAATTTCTTAATTTAAATATAGATTCACTACTTTTCATATATCGAAACTAAACAATCATTCACTAAATGTTTATTCTTAACCAAGATTTTATATTCACCTTCATGTATATTGTGCAGTCATGCACTAGGAACTCAATATAGTTTCTCACTATATTCCCTTTTTCAGTATCATTTGATTATTTTTTTAATTAAACATATAATGACCAAACAAGTCATTTACCCAACACAATAACTTAACAATCGTAATCTTATCCCAATCCTTATTAACATGATATTCTTATGCAATATCATTAATACACATATCTTACCCATTTGGTAACATGGATGTTAAACGTAACATCACCACTTAAAACTTTAACCATACTTACCAACTCCATAATACTTCTCTAACTATTATATGTCGTATTTCTTTCAAATAACTTGTAAAATTACCTTATTATGTCACATTATGGTATCTCACATAGCACATTATCCTTATACATACTTTTTGGTGACTCCATATAATGTCAATCATATTCATTATATGTCATACTCTTAGTGATAACAAGTACGTACAATGACAAATACAACTCAATATCCCTCCCCCCCACCTCATCTAGTTGTTGATATTCAAATCCAATTAGCATATTTCTCATACTCGTACGTTTTTACTTACTCGTCAATAGTTAAAGTTTAGATCTCCTTTATTTATTAAATGTAAAAATCTCATTTAGTCCCAATTATATTTCATCAAAATGCCATCACACCCCATCATACTTCATTTATATTTCACCATGGCCACATCCCATTTGGTTTTGAGTATAAGTATACACTCGCCCCTCTTTTCTTATTTAATAACTCGTACTCGGTTATCATATACACTAGATATCAATAATTTTTCACCGTTCATTCCCAAATACATCTTCAATTATCATAAATAAATCTTACCTTTCATCTGATAAGAAATGCATTGCCATTATACACATCACATGCTCCTAAATGGATTCCTTAATATTTTAAAATTCCAACTCTATAACATCTCATCTCAACTTTACTATTTATATAATCATCCCAAAACATCACAAGAATGATATCCCATACATATACTCATACTATTAAATACGTGCATCTCAACTCTCATTACTTCTTTTCTTCTACTTATCACAATTATTTATGAACCCATGTTCGGATCAATTGCGATATATTATACTTCAGACCATTTCACATATTAAATTTAAACATATACAATTACTAATCTTCATCTTTCTCCTTTTCTATATGAATCTTCATTTTATATAACGATTTATGTCTCATCATAATCATGTGATAGTAATTCTCCTGACTTCCCTTGCCTCACTCTCCCACATAAATGGGGCACACACCAAACCATGGCTTAATAAGTGACACGAATCAAGTCCACATATACCAGTATAAGAAGATACCACTTCCAATACCTCACAATCTTCCTATACCACATTTTGTATTTAAAATTTTTCCTTCAATGACATGTTTGTCCATACCACAAATAAAACAATGCAATGATTCATATTAAAATACCTGTATTCGTTGTCATCCCTGAATAAACCTTAACATCTTATTTCCTTTACTGGAGGATCCTTACATTTCATATCCCGTACAATAATATATATGTATAGCTGACAAATGTTAGTCAATAAAGTCAATTTACTTATGTCTCAAAACAATTTCCACTTCCAAACCCAAAACCACTCAAACCTGGCTCTGATACCAAAGTTGACACACCCCAACCCAGTTACTTATAATTAAGTTTGAAAGTCAAAGTGAGCCAAACCATAATTACCTTAACCAAACCATAAACATGAGTATCCTTTTTCAATTATTAACGTGAATCCATAAAACTAAAACTATTCACAATTTTAAAGTAATTATGCGTATTCAAACTTGCTGAAAGGATAAGTAGGCTTAAATGACCCCTTTTACATTTGACAAAAATCATGGTTTTATGAATCCCTTGCTAATCCCACCCTACCTCTTAGATTTGGCAGTGATATCAAGATACCTGAAAAAGCATAAACATAGGAACCATGAGCAAAAAATTCTCTGCGAATGCATCACTACTACACTATCGCATAAAATTAAATGCAATAAATCATATTCACGTGGTAATATATATATACTTATTTGACTCATTCATAAATAATGACCAATTATTTACTTATCCGACTCATTCATAAAGAATGACCAATTATATACTTAACCGTCTCATTCATAAAGAATGACCAACTTATCCGAATCATGATTCACATATCCTGTCTGCAATAGAAAATTCTCTCCCATTCCGGGTCGGGGAGTAACCTCCCATTTTGGTAAAATGAAATGAATAGTTTTATATTCATAACATTATGATCATATCCATAACCATGCATAAATAAATCTTACCAGTGCGTAATATTCTGATCTTATGCATATCCATGTATAAATGCATCTTACCAGTGAGTACACTCACCTTGGCCACTTAACGGTTTTTTTCCTTGACTTTGTCTAGAACTTGTTCTACAATTTCCCTTCCCTTCCTATCATTATTACAAAATTAGTATCATTATAAGAATATTAATAATCCAAAGAATCACTTAAACGTAGTTCAATTCATAAGCATCATATGATCCCATTCAATTTCAGGTTAAGATATTTAACATATTCAATTCATAGTACAAACATGATTTAATTTCGTCTTGGTAATCCAATTCTTATCGTATTAGGTTTCCAATACAAAGGACGACTCATCATTTCAAGTTTCTTAAAGCAAGATATGCCCTATAGGCTCCTCAATCATTCAGTCAACTTGCAGGCATTTTCATAATTTTTGTATTCCATAAATTTCTATGATATTCCACCCAATTTCTATAAACATATTGAATAATACAAATTTAAAGTTTTATAATTTTTAGATTTCATTTTCTATGTCAAACAAAACACCAAACATATGGTATGCATACTTACTCTTTTGGTGCAAATTCTATACTTGAACTTCAAACCATCACCCAAGATTCAATTCTTGGTATTTATACATACTTTACGGATATGATATAAATATTTGAGTCTAGTTTCATCTCTAACTAGATTTATTCAATTCCAGTAAGTTTACACAAACTTATGAAAGTTTGAACACACAAGGGTTCTAAACAAGACAATATAAAGGATTTACACCTTCGGTTTTCTTCGAACTGGCATTTATCCATACATATACATAAAGATACGAAAGTATACTAAAAAATATATTATTTCTATCATTTCAACCATTATTATAAAAAAATAACAAGATTTATGGATAGAATCACCTTAGGAACTTTTATGTAGTTTTTTATGGATTTTTCTCCAACTTTTCCTCGCCTTTCTCTTCCTAAACTTCCCATTTATCTCTCTTCAGGACAAACTCTATAATGGATGAGTTTGTTTGAATAAGGAGGATATTTCATGGGTTTAAAGTTGTATAAACAAGCCTCCCCTTCCAACCAATCAGATTCAACCATTTGTTGGACATATAAAACAAAATACCACTTAGCGAATGGACAAATTTGCCCTTATTTCGTAATTTTAGCATAACTCCTTACTCGAACCTTTGTTTTACACACCTTTTTTTGTGTTATAAACCTAACTCACATATATACAACTATCTAGTTTTCAAGTCAAGTCAATTTCTATATTATAATGGTCAAAATTAGTCTCCAACTTGAAAATTCCTACCGAAAACTTCAAAAAATCGTGTTTATAAGTAATTCGATATTTCATGAGTTATGAAGGTAGGATTAGACTAAATATAATAACTTAACATTGTATACACAAATATCACATTATCCCCATCCCATAAGGTAAGCATGATTTAAACATGATTTGTCATAATTATATCCGGGTTATCACAATATATCTCACTCTATGAAGTTTATACCTATAGTAGATACTAAAACTTAGCACTACAAGTAAATTAAAAGAACTACCTTATTTTTCATGCCTTCAATTTTCTAGCATTTGGCTTTGGCTCTTTTCATCATATTTTGTCTTTTTATACAGTGGATTTCACACGCATTTTGGTAAACAATTATTGAAGATATTTAAATTCGAGTCGATGTTATCTCACCAGTGGTAGCCCTTTCCATTTACAAAAATGTCTCATAAATCAACTCCATCAATCAAAGTGTATATCACATAAACTCTGAAATGTATCATAGAAATGTTTTCAAAACCATTACAAGATCTTGGGATTTAATCATGATTTAAAGTCAAGAACAAAATACAATACACATAACTATAATCATATGAATCAATTGATTTGAAAGTTCATGCATAGAGTGAAATCACTACAAACGATTTTAAAACAATTTGACTATAATGATTCATCAAGTGAATTCTATCATATCATTGACAAAATCAACATTTGCATTAAAAAGTTAAGAATTCAATCTTTTGTTATCATTCGAGTTATGTTCACTAATCAAACCAATGAAATCAAAGAACTTAATCATATATTCATAGAAAGACTAAAATATTGTTTTTTGGCATTTTTAAAATATGTATAATGCAATATATACAAGCATATTATGTAAGGAATGAAGAATATATGGAAATGCTTAAAAATTCTTGAATGCATGAAAAATTCCTCATAAAATATTTAAACGGTCCAAATTTAACAATTGAATCTCTCACTTACAATTCGATACCATACGAATCAAGGAGTACCTAGAAAGGGGACCTCCAACATGAAAACCCTAGGTATCCTAAGCAAACAACCACCTAGGTAGCGATGGGTGATGCCTCTCCTGGATCCATAAGAGGTACAAACACTACTTCCTTTTTAGAAAACTTATTTTGAGGGATATCCAACTCAACCTTCTTTCTAGGAGTGTTCTTAGGCATACCTCTTATGTTTTTAGGTATACATCTCTCATTATTTATGGGATTATTATTCCTATTAATGGGAGATTTAGTAAAGGCTCTAAGTGTAGGAAACTCTTTCCTAACTCACTCCAGTCTTTGACTATGAAGTCAACTCTCCTCATCAACTTTTTTATTTTTCCTCTAATCTCATTAATACAATTTATTTGCACCACATTCTTATTATTAGGAATGAACCTCACATTTCTCTATTTTAAATACATGCACATTTGGTTCGAATGACCATGTAACCTATAATAGGTACAAAAGGTACATCATTTTAATCTTTGGTTTCGGTTCATGATCTATTTTCTCAACTTTCTCAAGATTCCTCTTTTCAAAACAAAATAAGCATTATGATTATTTTTTCCACAAAGTGATAACCCATAAGCTTTTGTCCTAGATGTAGACATAAGGACAATTTCCTTCTTTTTGATTCGAGGAATTTGTTCATTGGTATTCTTTTCCCCACAAGGGGAAATGTTAAGACTTGATTTTGAAACACCAAATTTTTTTTTTCAAAGGTTCAACATAGTATTACCATGTTTGCCATTTTCACTTGTTCATTAAGATTCTATCAAGAACATTTGTTATATCAATCATATCAATATTTTAGTTTGTGGCATGCTGCAACTCAATTTTCAATTTTTCTAAAATCAACCTTTAAAATTTCCTTTTAGAGATCAATACATTTTTTTCTTTCATAAGGACTTCATTTTTCATTTGTAATGTATCATTATCATTCGTCAATGTATTAACATTCTCCTTGAGTTCCAACCATTTTAATTGAACATTTTTAACCTATTCATCTTAAAAAAAATTCATTTTATTTAGGATGTGTATGTTTGATTTCTTTGATTTCTAGGATTCTTGGTAAAGTTCATCATAGGACTTGTGAATGTCATTGACCTCATCATCACTCTCATATAGTGATCTAAGATGCAATCTGTGTGAACCTATGCTAATACAAGATGCAAAATCATTAAGTGATCTACAACTAGACCATTTGATCCTATTTATCATCACCAAACTATCAAATGATATTCTATCCTCACCATATATCTTCTATTTCACTTTCACTCTCCTCATTTGAGGTAATCTATTCGAAATCGATTTTTGAGTCATTTGAAATTGCTCTGTAGATTTTTTTTTTGCATATACATCATTACTCTTCCCTTGCTTTTTCAAGTGAGTTAGACAAACATTGATGTGATGTCCTACTCCACCATAACCGTATCGATGATCTTCCTCTCTTTATTTACTTCTCTTGGGAACACTCTTCTCATGACTTCCTTTAGAGTGATGTCTAATTGATTTGTATGGTTTAATTCAAATATCTTTTCTTTTTATTTTTTTATAAAACTTGATAAATGTTTAACAAACACATCCATATCCACGTCAACATTCTCTTTTGGTCTATCATCACACTTACTCGAAACATCTCTCTTACTAGACTCAACCAAAAATGCAAAATACTTCTTTGGATTTGAGGCAATCAAATGTTCTTCTTAATCACAAATTTAAGCGATCCTACTAACTCTTCAAGGATATAAGTTTTACTTCCTTTGAGCTCATTAAGTATAACCACTTTGGTCTTGAATCTAGATGTTCTCAACAACTTCTTGATAACTTTATTCTAGTGAATTTTCCCATTAAGATTAAATGAGGCCTTTACTACTTTGATTAACCTATTATAGTAATCATTAAAACTCTATTCCTCATTAATTCGCACTGTCTTGAATATAATCGCAATGTTTTATAACTTTTCTCCCTTCATGCTAGAGGTTCCCTCATATATCACTCTGAAAATGTCCTAAGCTTCCTAATAAATTTCATAATTGAGTAGATGGTTATACTCTTGAGTACTCACGAATGCAAATAATTCATTCAATGCAATTAAGTTGTAATTATAATCAATAAAATCCACATACGAACATAAAACTCCCAATTTATTCACTCTTACTCTTACTCTATCATACGATAATTCCATCATCCTTCTATACTCATCCACACTCTCTCATGTTTAGATCTAAAGTGCATACGCATTTTGAATTTCCAATGGCCATAGTTTGAGCCATCAAAATACGATGGACGATTTATGGGGATACTACCCCGCTATTGCTCTATTCTTAACACAATATCTAAAAATAATCCAAATAGACCTAGGAGTAATGGACACAACAAGAAACACCCAAATAAGCAAGATGTACTCTAACACGTTAGTGCTTAAAAGAGCAACAACTCTTATACCAATTAAGGGTGGTGTGTTCTACGTAATATGTTAAAATCGAGTAAACCTTGAATGAGGAGGGCGTGTGAATATATTTTAATGAGAAGTACTACCAATTTTTTGGATTTGTTTGGCCAAATTTCAAATGCACCTAATTATGGCAGTGCAGGCCCCGAGCAGGGCGCGACGCTGTGCTCAGGGGGACCTTTATCACGGGTATGCGAGGAGTGTTTGTCTACTGCTTTGGTCATGTCCCCCCATAAGGTCGGGTTATGGGTTCGAAGTTAAGTGTCAATGACTTTTCCCCTAGACTTAATTCGACTCCATGTCAAGGTTTTGGTTACACGCCCCTTTTTTGGTAAGTGTGGCATTCGTGTGGGAAAAAGTGGGGATTTCGTAGGGTGTTCAGAGTTGCCAATTTATATATATAAAAACAAACAAAAAGTTTAGGGCTATTCCTTTTGGATTAATCCTAAGGTAGGCTTTAAAGTCTATGGTTGGTCCAGAGATTTTTTGTGTTCGGGTTCGGGAACCTGGTTATGAGTGGGGAAGGTGTTAAGTACCCCACTTATTCTGTATACTTCCTAATTCTATGATGATTATTTTTCTTTACATTTGTTTATTACTTTTTAGTTATTTTTATAATTTGTTTATAGACCTTAGCGTGAGGGTCCCTAAAAAATGTAGATAGGTTCTTAAGTTAAGAGACGGTATCCGTGAGAGGTATAGAAATGTGACTTGAACTAGTATAGACACACAAAATTACTTGTGTATGCCTCCGTGCTTATGTAATGGGTGGACATTAATGTAAGTTTAGGTATGCGAGAAAGCTCGGCTTTGGGATAGTTTTATATCTCTTACAAGGTTCGAGGAAATATAAAAAGGTTAGAGCTGGGTAAATCTCTATTGTGATTAGTAAAAACGTGTTTGCACTTTTGTACCTAGTCATATGCTTGGGAGGTACCGCCTTGAAATAGTTTGATATCTCATTTTATTATGTATGAAAGAATTTTTAGGGATGCATAAGAGGTCGCGATTTTGAGATATTTGATATCTCACTTTGTGTTATTTAGGTCAAATGGGTGAGAGTGGAAAGAGGAACGCATCTTGGGGGAGACAATATATCAAGAGAGATATTGTCAAGGCTCAAGATCACGAGAAAGACTCGATATTGTGCCTACTTACCCAAGAGGACTTGGGATAAAAACCTACGTAGTTCGTTTGTAATATGTGTTGTGTAAAAGTAGGACTTGTCTTAGGAGGGGAGTGTTGGGGTATGGAATATTAAAATGGGAGTGGAACCTAAGATATCTAAAATTGGCACATAACCTTATAGTGATCGAGTGATTACTAGTCAAAAGGTGTTATCCTTCGGACTAGTTTGGGAGTGTAGTGACTGGGAGGAGTTGGGCTAAGATGCGAGGAGGTTACATCAAGGATGTAATGTTTTATTGCTGATAAGTAAAGTAGAACACTTCATCTTGGTATTGGGGTGGACCAGGAGAAGTCAAGAGAGTTCAGAGTCGGGACAGATGCATCCCTAAGAAATAATATTCCGAGAGACGTATTATGAGGCTTGGGAATCATGAGCTAATCTCGGTATAGCACCTACATACCCAAGGAGACTTGGGATCAAAGCCAACATCGCTCCAACATAACAGAGTTGGATAATATAGACGGGTCTAGGACTAGAGATGGAGACATCCCTAGGAGATAGTACATCGAGAGACGTATTATGAGGCTTAGGCTTCACAAGTTTGACTCGGTATAATGCCTACATTTCGAAGGAGACTTGGAATAAAAGCCAATTTATTTCCAACAAATGACGTTGAATAATATATAGGGGTGTAGGAATAGATATGGAGGCATATGTAGGAAATAATACATTAAGATACGTATCATGAGGCTTAGATTCACGAGTTTGAATTGGTATAGTGTCTATATACCCAGGGGATTTGGGATTAAAGGAAACGTAGTTCCAACATATGAGGTTGGATAATATATAGGGATATATGACTAGAGATGTAAGCATCCATAGGAAATATTATGCTAAGAGCCATATTATAAGGCTTGGCCTTCACGAGTTTGACTCGGTGTAGCGCTTACGTAATGAAGGAGACTTAGGATTAAAGACAATATAGTTTCACCAAACGAGGTATATTTACATGTATAGGCTACAGGATATCGAGTATACAAGGTTCAACAACACGGTATTTATGGATCTTAGTTCTTATTATAGCATTTTTGTTCTGTTGGCTTGATATATTTAGATGTTAAGAAAATACTTTGATCAAATGTTGATGTTTAAAAATTATTTGTATGAAAATACATATTCGGGGTACTGCCTCCTAGACGGGCTTAGTTCGCTTGGAGAAGTTTTGAGAGTAGCCAAATTTTAGACTTTGGCCTGCAAAGTTTCAGCACTTTCCTGAGAGCATATTTTGAAAAGTCTATTTTGATGTTTATGTATTTGAATCATGGAATTTGATTAGAATTTTTTTTAACATATGAGTATGTCAATATAGGATACAAGTAGAGGTGCTATATTAGAAACCAAAATTTTAAAATATAAACACTGTAAATTACATACCCGATCCCCATAAACGGGGGCCGAGATAAAGAAGATAACATGTATGTACAATATATATATACACACACACATGGGGTATTATCTTGAAATTTGGGTAGAGGTTCTTTACCCTTGCGGTGAAAACCAATTTTTTTTCGGGGGTGTGTCCATATGTTTTGGTGTTTTTAGTCGAACAGAGTTTCGTTTAGAGATGATAACTTTTATGGAATTTATGTACATGTTCGACTAAGTTTATTTCTCAAAGGTGACTTTTCAGAAGTACGAACCTCTTTTTGGACTCGTAAGAGACTTTGTGGAAGTACGAGATTTTTTTGTGGGAAAATGACTTTTTTAATCTTTGGGACTTTCAAAATGAGCTCGAGTATCTCAAACGCTCAGGGGAGAAGAAGTTGAAAAAATCGTATCGAGGTTGGGTTTCGAGATTTTTGGTATCCTCTGAGGTTTTGGGCTACTTTAAAATGGATGGAAAATAACTTTATTTATAGGGGTCTGGGCCCATCGGCTAATCGATCGGTTAACCGTTTAGGACCCTCGATTTTGGTTGAGGGACACGTGTACGACCGTGGTTAGATTCGTAAAGTCTTTGTGGGCCCATCAATTAACCGATTGGTTATATATAGGAAAATGGTTAACCAATCAATTAATTGTTGGGGGGACGATAAACCGTTCAGTTATTGTCCTAAAGGACCTATTTGTTTGTTATTATTATGCGTTTTTGCTATTTTTGGTATTTTCAATTGCCTCCATATACTTTGTTCCTTAGTATTTTTGACACTTCGAACTTTAGTTAAGTTTCAAAAGGTGGTTTTCTTGCCTGTTTCTTTCGAGGTTCGTCCCCTAGATTTATCTGGGACAGGATAAAGAGTCCTCGAACCTTGATTGTGGATCGAGATGTCCACAAAGGTGGTCGACTAAGAGTGATATCATGCGAATATTCTTGGTCGAAATTAAAAGGATGCCAGAGATAGGTCGAAATTAAAAGTTCGCAAATGTATTTAAGCATGGACTGTCAAAATAATCAAATCGCAAACAAATCCATAAAAAAATACTATTTTTAAATCTCAGAAATTGATTTGATAAAATAACTTTGAAGGTTTTAAAGCATACTCTTGGTCATTTTAAAATGAGTACCGAATTTTTTATAACAATTAAAATGAGCAGGGGATCAATAATAATTAAATTAAAGTGAACAAATTAGTTAACTATGACAAACTTCACCCTAATCTTGATAGAAGAATTAAGCTACCATAATGAACGACAAGAACAAATTGGAAGAATGAGTAGAACTTTTCATTAATAAATCAAACTTACAATAAGTTCTCTCAGAAAAATCTTCAATCCTCCCAATAGACACAAACGTGGCCCTCAAATTAAACAATCTCTAAAAAATTTCTCCCCGAAATTGTGTAAACATTGTATGCCAAATTGTGAACCCAATGGTACTTTTTATAAGTCAATCGATGAGGTATTTGGATTGGGGTGGAACTCTCTTTAATTATCTAAAAGTGTTGGAATCGAACACTCCACTGCCTTTATGCTTTGGATCAAAATAAGATACTCAATTCCCCCTAGCCGTGGACTCTTAGTTTTTCTTGTTGAACACATGCTGATTTTCGTCTCATTTCAACCATGAAAATTTCATTTTTTTTTATAGATTTCAAAAAGATAAAAAGAGATTTTTTCGAACGATCGTAAAAATAATCTTTCTCACACTTTTCTTTAGTTGATCGTCAGTTTGTACTAAATTTTATGATTACCTGTAAATTTTTTTGTAAGGACATAAATTTCAAATTGAGTCCTTGTATTGTTTTGACTTAATTCTGAGAACAAAACTATGTTTGTAATATTTCATAGGGAAAATTTTTGTTTGTAACGATCCCACTTGGTCTATGACGTATTGAATAAATTGAAGACGTTGCGGCAAACCTTCAAAGAATTAATCATGCTGATGTTTAATCGGTGCAAGTTTAATCGTCTTCAAAGATAAATTCATTCCGAGATCACTCAGGTATGAATGCGTATAATTAATGGTGCTCGAAATTATTTTATAAAAGATAAGGATGTAATTTTTATAAAGAAAAATGTTTTTAAATGTTTTAAAAGTGTTTTAAAGGTTTAAATTATGTTTTATGATGATAAGCTCGTAAAAGAGTTTGGCATTTTTGGATCTCTCATTGGAAGAGACGTTTTAAACAAAAAGTCAAAAAGTCAAACTTTTGCGCTGTCGTTCAAGTGACATCCAATATCGTTCGAACGAGATGGGATGTCGCTCGAATGAGTTCCTCAAGTCATTCGAATGACACGTTTTTTGAGGTTGCATTTAAATCATATTTAAATAGTGTTTTCATCATAGTTTCGTAAGCGTGCATTCTGAAAAACTGCATTCGACCAGAAACTTCTTTTGCACATGTTTTCTAAGATTTAAAGTCTTAAACACATCCTTAGAGTTTTCAAAGATCCGAGTTGTCATTCTTATATGTTTAAGTAATCTTGCTGCACCAAAGTTGTTTGTTCTACACATTGAACATCAAAGGGTTTTGTGGTGAAGAAGCAACGGACATCGTGTTCGACATCGTAGATGAATCAAAGCCATTCGGTAGACATCGAGACATAGGTAGATGCGTGTGTTGTGGACATGTATCGTGGAAGATGGAATTTATGTGTGGGCACTATTGATGAACGGTTGAAGATCAAAAGGAGCGTCAAGACCCGTGGGGATCGAGTCTTAGTGTAAGGCTAATCTGTCTTTGTAAAACCATTGTTCATAGTGATTGTCTGACTTGGGCCGTCCGAGGTTGTTTTCCCGTTTTGGGTTTTTTTCTCGTACATCCAGCGTTGTGAGTATTCTTTACTTTAGTTTACTTGCTTTAATCACTAGATGCATTCTTAGTATTAATCAAGATTAAACTGGATTAAAGTAAGAATTGAGTTTTTCACAACTTGGTTTGGTGCATAATTAAAAGTTGAACATTTTTCGGAGAAAAAATGGTTTTTTTTGAAACACACATATTGGTCACTCTTCAAATTGGTATCAGGGCCAGAATTTTTTTTATTTGTTTTGTGATCCCGTGTGTTTTCAAAGATGAATTCTGGATATAATGAATTTTCTCGAACTCCTATTTTTGATGGCACTAATTACACTTATTGGAAGATGAGAATGAGATGTGCTTTAAAATCTATTGATGAGCGTGTTTGGATTTCTGTTGAGAAAGGTTGGACACTCCCTGTCACTATTGTAGGTGAGGTCACTAGTTTAAAGCCTGTTGAGTCATGGACCGAAACTGAACAAAGACTTGCACAATATAATTCTAAGGGTTTGCACGTTATTTCTTCACATGTCACACGTGAAGAATATAATAGAATTATGACTTGTGAAACATCAAAAGAGGCTTGGGATATTTTGTCACTCACTCACGAGGGCAGTAGCACGGTTAGGGCATTAAAACTTCAAAATCTCACTACACAGTTTGAGACCATTAGGATGTTAGAGAGTGAGACCTTTGATGAGTTTTATGCTAGGTTGTCCAATATTGTCAACTCATCGTTTAACCTAGGTGAGAAAATTCCTGACAACCGTGTCATTAAGAAAATCCTTAGGTCGTTGCCGAGTAGGTTTGATGCGAAAGTGACCACTTTAAACTCCTTGGGTAGGTTAGAGTCAACAAAACTAGAAGAGATTGTAGGTAACTTAAAAACCTATGAAATCGACATGATTACCTCTAAGCAAGTGCCTAAGGGTATTTCCTTGAAAACCCGAAAGGAGGAAATTAAAGCTTCAAATTCCGATTTCGATTTCGATTTTGAGGATGTCGCTTTATTGGCAAAGAAATTTAAAAAGTTTATTAAGTTTCAAAAGCAATCGAAAGATGCCAAGAAATTTGAAAAATTCAAGAACAACAAAGTAGATCCCGCCTCTAAGGATAAGTTTGAGAAGCCTAAGAGAAATGAGTCGGATAAGTGTTTTGGGTGTGAGGGGTACGGTCACAAGGTTAAGGAGTGTCTCACTAGACTTAAGAAAGAGGGCAAGCAATCCATTGTCTATAATGCCACCTTAAGTGATAGTGAACCGGAAGAGGGAGAGAGTTCCCCCATTGATCGTAACTTTGTTGCGTTCATGGCATGTCATGTGAGCGATGATGATTCTCATGTGCATAACACTTCTGAGGAGGTTTTGAGTGTATCCCATGTTAGTGAGGGTGAAGAGAGTGACGAGGAGGAGGTAGATGTGAAAGAGTTGCAAAATGCGTTTAATGAGTTGTATGTCGAAACGGTGAAGGTAAAAAAGGCTAACTCAAAATTATAATCTAAGTTGAATGAGTGTGCCATAGAAAATAATGATAGTTTGATTAAGAATCTTAGGGAACAAGAGAAGATGATTAGGGAGAAATTAGAGTTTGTGGAGAGAGAGAGATAATCTTCGTGGTTTGATGGAGTCCTCGAAAAAGGAGATTTTAGAGTTTGAGGAGTCTAGGCGTTTGCTCGAGTCTAGGATTCATGAGTTGGAGGAGAGATTTAAAGACTCGTCTAGAGTCGAGTTTGATTTGGAGGCTAGGTCGCAGAAATTAGATAAGATCCTAGGCACCGTCCAAATTAAGGAAGATAGAGGAGGTATATGTTTTGGTGAGAGAATTGTTCCCATTCCCCCCGCACGTGTGAGAAACACTAGGAAGGTTAGAAAAGGTCCACATAAAGGGAATCGTTCCCACCACCTCTACTCTTGCACGTTTTGTGGTAGGAAAGGTCACCTTAGGCGTTATTGTTACGACCTTAGACACACTCCTAGGAAGTTTAGGAATAAAGTTTCCCCGGTTCCCCTAACCCCCAAGCATCATTTTACACCTACTGGGTTAGGAAATCGGATTTAGTGGCTTTAGCAATTAAACTTCATTATTCTCGTTTGGGTGGACTTGATTCTTCCCATGCTAAATCTAAAGGATGATACTGTTTCCATGTTTGTCATATGCTAGTTTGCTTCATGATATATTCATTGCTAGTATTATGACATGTGTATCATTTTGTATTATAGTTTTCATTTGTTTGAGTCCTATTTGAAAAATACAAAAAGATTTTGTTTTTTGAGAAAACTTTTGAAAATCCAAAAAGATTTTGCTTTTCTTTGAGTCAAAATAAGTTTGAAAAGCCAAAAAGATTTTTAGTTTTTTTTTAGTTTACATGATTGATGTGGCATATTGGTGTGCTTGGACCCCCCCCCCCATCGTTTCATTATCCATGTGGCTAGGACATTTGGTCATTATTATCGATACTTAGAATGATCTTAACCATTGTTTATATGGGGTTGTTTCAATGTTGATATGAATTTTTATTCGACTTTGTATATATGCCAACATTGCACACATGCACGAGTTTATATGAATGTTTGACTTCTCTTGCATATTTGAATTGGGTGAGGCGTTCTTATCTGAATCTTGTCATCTATGCGTAAGTAAACTTAAGGAGAAGTGTGCATGTAATAACCGTTTACCGTGAGGATTTAAAATTGGTAAAAATGATGAGTGATTCACGGGAAAGGGCTACGAGAGTTAAAAATTGACTTGTTGTGAAAGCCACCGTTTAAAAGAGCCCAAAAGAAAATGCAATATGATAAGAAAAGATCCAATAAGATTTTTTCTATGTTGAGAATGCTAGAAACCTCAAAAGAACCTGAAAAAGTATATATATATATATGAGGGAGGGAGTTTGGTTGGAGAAAATTAAAACGGGTTTGCACATCTAATCCTAATGTTGAAACATTGCAATTTGACGCTATTGTTTATAGAATTGTAAACATTCTTGGTTTGTGTGCATGTAGTATGTTTAGTTCATTAAGCTCACACTTTAATTGTCATATGGATATGATAAAATTTGATGATTTATAGCTATCAATTAGAGCTTCTTGATCGTTTCGATGTGTTGGAATTGTGACTCATTTGTTGTAGTTTCACGGCCATTCATTCCATATCCATGTTTGAGCACATTGGTACTATGTTTTCATGTAACTCGCATTTTAAGTTTTTATGAGTTTTTGCGTTTTGTGTTAAAAGCCTACTGTTTTAACACTGTTTTGATTATGTCAGGCCCTTCTTGAAATATTTTTGTGGAAATTTTTTCACTGGGAATTCTTTATAATATTTCCGGGAAACTGGGAAATTTTGGCAGGTCGCGCGAAGTCGTTCTAACGACAACTCATCTCACGCGAACAACTTATGTACTTCGTTCGAGCGACTTCCTCATCTTGTTTGAGCGAAGTCCCTGGCTCGTTCGAACGACAAGCTGAAAAATGGCTTTTGATTGATTTGCAGTCCTCAGGTTCAAAATGGTATATTTTTTGTGCTGCAGGAGGCATTTTTCTTTGGACTGACTGGTTTATATGCAGGTTCTTTTATGTTCCAAATTGGTATTTTTCATATGAGTCCGTTTATCACACCTAATTAATTTGCAATATTCTTTGTGTGATTCCTTGGTTTACTAGCTACTAATTTATCATTACTTGATCATATTTAGCTGGTTATTTCATGATTATCTAGCGGTTTTCAATTCTCAAATTAGTACCAACTTGATTCAAATTGATTTCATATTCTCATGCTAGATATTTCATATTGGTTTATCTTTTCACCGGATTCTCTATTCGAGACAAAAAGGGGGAGAGATGTATGTGATGGAGGGGGAGATTTTTTTAGCGCTACTATTGATATCTGGATTTACATATTGTTTGATTATATTTGTTTCAAATTAATTGGTATCAAATAATTGCTCACATGTTTCAAATGATCTTATTAGAAATATAAATTGGTATCATTTGTTCCTCCATACTTCACTGGGTATTTGTTTCATGTGTGTAGGTATGCTTCAGTGATTAGATAGTTCAAGACTACATCATATTCAGATAGTTCATGCTTTTCGGTGTTACATATTCTAGTCCCTATCCTGTATTTTTGATTTTCAGTTTATGGGATGGGATTGAGGCGTCATATGGCTTGATGGCCCGGTTAGGATTTTTACTAGTTTAGTTTTGTCCTGGAATAGTCAAAGGGGGATATTCGTAAGGACATAAATTTCTAATTGATTTCCTGTATTGTTTGACTTAATTTCGTGAACAAAACTATGTTTGTAATATGTCATAGGGAGAATTTTTATTTATCACTATCCCACTTGGTCTATGACGTATTGAAGAAATTGAAGACGTTGCGGCAAAGCTTCAAAGAATTAATCATGCCGATGTTTAATTGGTGCAAGTTTAATCGTCTTCAAAGATAAATTCATTCCGAGATCACTCAGGTATGAATGCGTATAATTAATTGTGCTCAAAATTATTTTATAAAAGATAAGGATGTAATTTTTTTAAAGAAAAATGTTTTTAAATGTTTTAAAAGTGTTTTAAAGGTTTAAATTACATTTTATGATGATAAGCTCGTAAAAGAGTTTGGCATTTTTGGATCTCTCATTGGAAGAGACGTTTTAAATAAAAAGTCAAAAAGTCAAACTTTCGCGCTGTCGTTCAAATGACATCCAATCTCGTTCGAACGAGATGGGATGTCGCTCGAACGAGTTCCTCAAGTTGTTCGAACGATACATTTTTTGAGGCGGCGTTTAAATCATATTTGAATAGTGTTTTTATCATAGTTTCGTAAGTGTGCATTCTAGAAAACTGCATTCGACCAGAAACTTGTTTTACACATGTTTTCTAAGGTTTTAAAGTCTTAAACACATACTTAGAGTTTGCAAAGATCCGAGTTATCATTCTTATATGTTTAAGTGATCTTGCTGCACCAAAGTTATTTGTTCTACACATTGAACATCAAAGGGTTTTGCGATGAAGAAGCGACGGACATCATGTTCGACATCGTAGACGAATCAAAGCCATTAGTTGGACACCGAGACATACGTGGGCGCGTGTGTTGTGGACAGGTATCGTGGAAGATGAAATTTCTACGTGGGCACTATTGAAGAACGATTGAAGATCAGAAGGAGCGTCAAGAACCGTGGGAATCGAGTCTTAGTGTAAAGCTAATCTGTCTTTGTAAAACCATTGTTCATAGTGATTGTCTGGCTTGGGACGTCTGAGGTTGTTTTCTGGTTTTGGGTTTTTTCCTCGTACATCCGGCGTTGTGAGTATTCTTTACTTTACTTTACTTGCTTTAATCACTATATGCATGTTTAGTATTAATCAAGATAAAACTGGCTTAAAGTAAGAATTGAGTTTTTCACAACTTGGTTTGGTGCATAATTAAAAGTTGAATCTTTTTCGGAGAAAAATTGGTTTTGTTTGAAACAAACATATTGGGAACTCTTCATTTTCACTAGGTAAATTTTTTTCACAAATTAGTACAAGAAAATTATAAAATTATCAAAGTGCCCATTTTTGAATTAAAATTATCATTTTGAATCCGAATTCAATCATTCTCGCATTTTTTTCTTTATTTAACAAAATTATCCTAAGAACTTATTTAAAAAAAAATGAAATGGTCCTAACAAAGTATAAATTTGGGAATAAAATATGAAAAACAATGCAATCATCAAATATCCCCTAAAGCTAAACTTTGCTTGTTCTCTACAAAAGTTAAATAAAATCTAACTCATTTTCGTTGGAATGGCGATTACACTTAGCATGTGAAATAAGCTGTAAAACCCCAAGGTTACCATGATAGGCGAGTTTTGTCTCGTGAGGGCTTGTAGTGAATATACCAACAAAATTCAAAATCTTGACTCAAATCAAAAGACAAAAAGGTAGTATAACCAAGTGTTTAATGCCAACTTCATAAATATAGTAAGACTTCGATTCACAACCTCAACTTATCGTGCGTGTGTGCATAGGCAATATAACCGTCCATTTCAAAGATTTGATTGCTTCTTTTCTTATCCAAAGTTCGTTTTCATATTAAAATCTCACGGGATGCACTCATAATCGAACACTAAAAAATTGATAATTTTCTCTCGGTATATGTGAATAAAAGAGTAAATTTAAATGAACAAATTTTACATATAAAAAATAAAAGACCAACATTTTATGATGGATGAATATGATCTCATGAACGAAAAATTGATTACTTTTTGAAAATATTGAATCGCACCGTAGATCCTATTCATCTTCGCTCCATATTTTATCTAACTTTACTTGAGATAAATTTGGAATTTCTTCGGTTGTATAGTAGGCTCGGATCTTGGTTAGAAAGAACGGTTTTCGAAGTTTAAAATTTATGAGAATATAGAAGTTTTTCAATATTTTGACATTTAGAAACTTTTTTCCAACCTCTAATTTTCTTTGCTGTTTTCTATTTCTTTTCGAATTCACATAATTTTTTTATACATCATTAATTATTTGTATGTCTTTTTCCATTCTTTAATTTTCACACATCATCCTTGAAACCTCCTTTTTTTTGGCAATTTTCCCATCGTAATTTTATCCTAGTATTCTAAAAAAAATTGAGTGATTTTTAGGACTGAGAATTTAATTTATTTGGGAGAACTAAAATTTATTTGAATTGGAGAATTTTAAATTTGGCCATTGAGGTCAAAATTTGAGGATGTTATAAAATATCTTGGATTATGATTCTGAGTGCGTGGTTGATTTCGAATGGGTCGAGATAGTCAAAATGATTGTCCTTGTGATTTCGGATTATATTTTAAGTTAGTTTGACTCGAATTGGAGTAAACGAGTCATTTAAAGTGTGTATTACCATTTAAAGGTGGGTATCTTCGATATATGGCTTATAAAGCCTACGGGGGATAACAATCTCATTCTTGAGATTGTTAAAAGCCCTAGAGAGGAGAGGAAGAAGAGATAAGAGGAGAAAAACTCGGAGCTTGGGAATGTCGGCCAAAATTCGCGATTTCAAGGAATATTCAACCTCTAAAACTTTGAGGCAAGTGATTAAACTTGCTAAATAATATATGTGTATAATTTATTTCATGATTTGTGGATTAAATTATGAATTTTGGGTTAATATGTCAAAATCTAAATTTTGTGGGTTAAATCTTGCATTTGATGTTTATATATGCATTTGAGGTTGTATAATGAGCGGGGTTGATATATATGAGTTTTTACGTTAGAAATATGATTGGGTTGAATATTTATGGTTGGTAGATGATATAATCGGATTTTAGAAATTTGTGTTTTTAAAAAAATAAGGCATTTTGTAGCTGCTGAACAGGCCGAATCGATTCGCCCCCTTTACGAATCGATTCGGAATGTCGCAGATGTACAGGTATTTACGATCGAATCGATTCTCCCCTTTTGTGAATAGATTCGGCATGTAGCAGACTTACAGGTCCTTTGGACCGAATCGATTCGCATGAGGGGCGAATCGATTCGCTTTTAGGACCGAATCGATTCGGGTTGGGCCGAATCGATTTGGAAACAGGGCTGTTTTGAGAAGTTTTTCCAGAGCGAGTTTTAATCCGTTTCTATTGGGTTTATTGATTAAGAACATCCTGATATGGTAAGAGAAGTACGTTTTGTAGACTTTTAAGGGGTTCCATATATGAGGTAATATTGGGGGACATATTAAGTTTTGGGAAAATGTAAATTGAAGTTGTTGCATCGACTTAGTGGGAATCCCATTAGCGAAGGGAATCCTATTTGGAGATTAAACGTGAGTTACTTTGTGATGTAAGGTTGGGGGACTCTTAGAGGTGGTTGTGAAGGAATGACTTGGAATTGTTGTGCTGACTTTTGTGTCGAATCCTCACAGTGACACAATTTTATTTTGATATGATCGAGGATCAATGAGAGAGAGGTCGTGTATCTTTAGAGACGATAAACTTACGGATTTAATCCTAGATACAATATTGTTAAGGGTTCATATGGACAACTGAACCGAAATCTAAATTGAGAATGATTGGATTGTACTATCGACTAGAATAGGTTGCGTTTGTACTTATAGTCAGGATAGTTACTATATATACCTAGGTGGGATTAACGATAGGTATTCCAATGTGGGATGGGATCATGAAATGAATTTGGTATTGAGCTTGCGATTTACTGACTATTAGTTATGTGTGTACCTATAGCCGGTATAATTATTGTATATCAGTATGCAAACGGATATAGGTGAAATGGATGAATATGCTCAAGTGAGGGATCATATTATAAAATGAATTGGGAAAGTATGCGTTATAATGCCTAGCACTATAATGAGAATTATATATACCTATAGCCGAATTCATTACTTTCATACATATGGACGGGAGATAGTATGAATATATATATGTGTGTATGTATATATGGCGTGAATGTATACACCTTATGTGATGGTTTGTATATACGATGTGATTATATATATATATATATATATAATAAAGTAGGAAACTTATATATGTCATAAGATATAATAGTGATGTCAGCTTTATGAGCTTTTTTACATTACCTATTTTGCCCCTCAATTATTTGGATTCCCCCTCTTTTTCTACCCTCAAATTTATATCCCACTCTTCTTCAAAATTCAAAAAAAGGGTAAAGTGTTACTCTTACTCTCATTACCTCTCTCTCTCCTCCCACATTTACCCAAAATCCACCCTCCCTCTCAGATTTGAAAACCACATTTCATTCGACCCACTCTCTCTCTTTCTCTCACTTTAACCATATCTCAACACACCTATCGATCGCTACTTCATCCGCACGACGACCACTAGTGAAGGTAGTATTCGAAGGTAGTATTTCACCCAATATCTCACTCATCCTTCTTACATTATGATTCTTACATGTTGAATCCCAGGTATAACCTTCGAGAAAAAACCTTGGACGAGCTTCAAACTAGGAATGGATTTTCCTCCAGAAGCAAATACAATAAATCCCCCAGAAATCTGTACACTGACGATTACACTTTCGATTCACTTTCGAGTCTCCAATATTTGAAACTTTATCATCTCAAAATGGCGTCATAAAACCATGGGATACACATAATCTCTACCTCTTATATATTTCTAATATCGGAGACACAAAAGGGTGAGAGATACACATAATCTCTTATATACGTCTTCAAAATTTCTATCTCTCACCCTACTCTCACATTTCTGACTTATGGTTTTTTTTTTTTTTGTAAATTATTCATAAAATTGTTCATTTACGACATCATTATTCTGAATAAGGTTTACTGCAACTGCTTAAATCAATGGGTAAGAACAAGGTAGTACAATTTTAGACATGAAAATGATTTTTTTTATATGTTTGATTTGAACATAGGCATCTATGCGTATACATTTGTATTTTTGTTGAAAAAAGTTGTAGTTTTGGCTTTTGACAGGAGATATTCAAAACCCATTCTCTAACATGCTTCTTTATGCAGAACGCGTGGCTCGAGAAGCATTGGAAAGTGTTTTCACTTTAATTTGAAACACACTTCCACATCACGTCAATTCCACGACCCATTTCTCCCATCTGATATGATATCAGGCATACAAAATCTGATTCTTAGAGTTTTTTATGGTCTTAACCATATATGTTTCTCTCTCTGTTTGATTTGGGAATTGGATTTGGGGTTCTATGTGATTTCACGTTATAATTTGCTATTTACTTTCCTTTTGTTGGTTTCGGTTTTAGATATGAGTCATATTAACATTTGAAGAAATAATGTTTGGGGAGTCAGCATGAGGGCGTTATCTTTTCCAACTGCGTGTGTGGTGCCACCGGATCAGATCATGGGTTGTGGTTTTGTGGTAAATGATTTGTATTTCCAGTTTTAAAAATAATTTATAAAGACGCATCTTAATGAGGGTTGAAGATACAAACCACACTCATCTTTCTTATCTCTCATCGTGTGTGCGCGTGTGTGAGTGTTGACAGCAGTTGAAGCTCATTTTTTGTTGTAGCTCATTCTTTGTCAACCCTCTTTAAACAACTGAGTATCAAGTGCCCATTTAAAAAATCACTCTCATCTCTCTCCCCTTCCTGTTGTAGAAAAATTTCTATTTACCTCGGATCAACAGCTCCTGCAAGGTAAAGCCATCTTTTAGATGTTGCAAATATGAACTATTTTTCCATTTTTTGTTATTTAACTACCTCACTCGCTTTTTTTTTAACTCTCAGTTGTTTTCATGCTCCTTCTTGGGAATTTTTTCTTTTTGTTGCAGTCTCTTCCCTCGCACATAGGGTAAACAACTTAAAGATGGAAATCACATTTTGCATGGGTTTTTAGTTACGTGTTCGGATTTGGGGTTTGTTTAGGTTCCCACTGCTCTGTTTTTTGTGCATCGCTAGAGCTAAAACAAAGGATTCTCTTTGTTTTTGTTTTTAATTTTTTTTAGGTTGTTGTGCTATTTTTCTCCTCTGGATGTTTTTTTTTTGTTTTCTTAAGTTTTTGTTAGTTTAAATACTTGACATTGCCAGACATTATTGTTGTTTTATGTGTTATAATTTTACGATAAATAATAAGTTTGTAGACTGTTGAATCTGGTTGTCCATTTTTGTTGAGAATGTACAAATTTCATTTGATTACATCTTTAACCAGACTTTAATTTTATTCCATACTTCTCCATCTTAGTCATCACATCTCTAATGAAGTGATACGTAGATATATATCCTTGCCATATGTATTTTTTTGGTTTAAGGTGGAAAGCGAGTTTGTTTTGTAAACAAACAATTTTAGTGAATAGTATTTAGTTTGAACTTACCGAGGTCGGAGGTAAGTTTTTTTTCTTTATATTGAGTAAGACGGATGATAATAGGTGTTTGGTAGTGATTTGAGGAATTGGGTGTGGCTGATTCACAGAGAGTTGTTCAAGATGTTCGATAAATGTTTAACTTTATATGAATTATTTATTTTTCTATTGGTTGGTTTAAGAAAAATGCACATTATAATTTATCGTTGCCAATTTTTATTTATTAATGACCCTTTTTATATAATAAAAAAACCAGGTCACTCTAATTTAACTTCCCAACTGGTGAATTCAGATACAATTGATATGATGAGTCATCAGTGTCAACAGAGGGGTGTTACTATAATTATTCAATTTAATAACTTTTCATTCAAGAGAAGAGTAATGGCCTCCCATAAGATATTCATACGTCATCACACGCAATGAAATGGATACTCAACGACCTATTGAAAACATACTTTTGAGTGGCTGGCTATCACCAGAAGGAATGATGAATACGATTTATGAGTGAGGCACCAGTCAGAGCACAAGGATCAAGGAAGAACGACCCCTATGATATCATAAATATGTAGTGGGTTTTCAGTTTTATTTTAAAATGTATGTTTGTTTGTGTTTTATTGAATTTCTTGACGTAATCCGAAACAACATTGAGCATTATTTTATAAGGATTCTGTAATAACTTGCAACCAAGAGTCCACTTCCATTATATGTTCAATGGGGAAAAATATATCCACCCAGTTTTTATACATTATTATTTTGTTTTTAATAAGAAACTGTATGACATTTATAGAAACAAACTTAATGTTTTGTTATAAATAAAAAAATATATTTCTAACCAAAAACTTTTTTTTATTTATATTGAGAATTTTTTTGAAATTATGAATTTTTTTAACTTAAAAACTATTTTTTATACTTGGATGTGAGAACACGGTTAGTGATACGTTGGAGAAGCTGCATTCTCATATATATAATATAGAACCAATTCTGAGTGCTATTATTCATTAACCAATTTTGAACATTTTTAATAATCTCTATATAAATGTTTTTTTTTTATAAAACTATTTTTGTATAATTATACAAAAGAGTAACTATAATATTTTAAAACAATATTTTTTACAAATAAAAGAAAGGTTTTGTAAAAATAAAAACTGAATTTGTTTATTTAATAGTTTTTGTTATAATCTTTATTGTTATTTTCATGACAATTTTTTTAAAACAACATTTTATTTTGTTAGAGAACGATTTTTTTCCTTTTTTGTAATTACGTACTTCGATAATTTTTATCATTTGACGATTATCAACGTGCCTTCAGGCACGGGCATACCCTAGTATATATATATATATATATATATATATATATATATATATATATATATATATACATACTTATTGTGTGAGCATACCCTCCAGCGCTATCATGGGAAGTTGCGCGATGTGGATGAGGCTCCTAGCTTGAGGAGCAGGGTGCGTATAGTCCCCAAGTCATAGTCGTCCATTATTTATTGTATGATTTTATTCTGGGTGAGAAGTCTTGGGTATGATTCGTTCTCACTTTCGGGTTCGGAACTATGACCACTTCCCCTACGTTATGATTTGTTTTTTTTACCAGGGCGGTGAGATAATAGTCTGGTGGCTGGTAACTTGGGATAAATTGAGTAATTCCTGGAAGATGATAGCATTATGAAGTATTTTTATATCCTATAAGTGATTGTGTTCTGGATATTTAAATGTACGCTAAGTGTGTTATGTGTACATGCTTTTTAGGGTTGAATGATCGTGCTTTATAACTAGAATAATGTTTTATATATCTTAAAGGTTCCGTGTGATGTCTTATTTGGTAAATTAGAGATAGGTATTCAGAATAGGTAGTTAATGTTATTTGTGTTGTGTACCAAGGGCATAATGGATCTCGATGATCAATATTGTCAAGGAGTAGTGTATCGGGGGGGGGGGGGGGGGGTTCCTTATTTGTATTTCTCTTTGCGAGATGTCCCACGCACGAAACATTGCGCATTGTTGGGAGTGGGAAGAAGTTTAGTCCTCGACACTTAGGTTTATGCATTATGGTGACACATTTCTTTATAAGTATATAAATATGGCGTGCAAATATTTGGGTATTAATAACTTGTTTAAGTTAATGACTAGGAACCGATGGATGTTAGTAAGTGTATGTATATGTTTATGTTAACATATAAGTTCGAGTGTAAACTTAGGGTATGATAGAATGAGAAGATTGTGGATTATACTTGAGTTAGTGGGTTACGCGGGGTTAGTCTACGGGTAGATTAAGACTGATTTATCCCTAGAAGGTGTTGGGTAGCTTGATTGAGGTTCATGTGCATACGTTTAGGTGCGCGCTATAGCCAAGAGGTAAGTTTAAGTTCTAAGGGAGAGCGACTCCCCTTTAATCATGAAATTGTGCATTTATAATTATTATGCATTTTAATGCACTTGCAATAAAAGTTTTCATACCTCGGGCCCTGACCCGTTTATATTTATCTCTTGCTACACATATATTGTAATATATTATAAGTGTCCCACCGCAAGGACGCCAATGATGCTTCTCTATCCAGTGTCCTTGGAGCTGTAGCAGATGCGGACTGCTGCGGGATTTGTGTTATAGCCGTTTCCTACTTCATTGTAAAATCTAGATAGGATTCATTTGTTGTATCGGGTTTATACCCAAGGTTTATTTATATAGCACTTTTATATTTCGTTCCTCAGGAAGTTGTATTGATCGAAACCTAGCGCATCATGTTCTCGAGTCGCTAGGTGTTTATTCTCCGGGAAGCAAGCCAACTCTACTGTTATATATATATATATATATATATATATATATATATATATATATATATATATATATATATATATATATATATATATACTGTCAATGCTTCAATCGGTAATCAGCTTAATTTTTAGACTCTCAACAACTCACATGTCTTTAATGATACAATATCCAAGAGTTTTTTTTTTGTAAGGAATAGACAAATGTTCAATTTTGCTATCATAGAGAAAGAGGTAGTTGGCATATGAACATGTGAATTTGGAATTTTGAAATTTAGTTTTTGAGTACAGTGATTTTCAGCTAGATGGATGAGGTGCACTTGATAGTTTTGTTGTTGGAGTATTTTATATTTTTTGAATAGGGTGGATAGTCCGGTACAGAGCGGAAATTCTGCCCAAAATTATTAAAGTTTTTACAATTATTTGTGTTGTATAAAAAATATTTTAGACTTGTACTCTTTTATTATTTGTTCAGTAATAATGTTTTGTGTTAACTAGTGCCCAATGCAAGGAAATGATACTCTTTATTGCGGATATTTTGTGTTGAAGTTCATGAAGTAATTCATGGAGGATCCTTCCATACCTTTTGAAACAAAGGTATGTTACCAATGTTCTCTTTTTGTCCTATTATATAAAATATTGTTTAGTTATTAACTATTATATATCGTAATAATAAATTCAATTCTATCTTCAATTTTTTAGATGAGAAGATTGTCCGATAAAGTGACATACACGTTGAATGAACTAAATGAAGTTCAAATGGAGTTCATTGAGTTCATTACGGATTATATATATTAGGTATTTTCGAGTAATTGTATTTTGTTATGTTGTAATGATAATGTGTTGAGATGATTGTGTTTTGATGAAAACTATGTTGATTATATTTGATTGCAGGGTTACTCATTCTGGGTTGGATATAGCATCAAGAGCAAATTGGATCGAATATTACGTTCGGCAACGTCCTAGCTTGAGTAATATTTTGGATTGTGGTTCTTATGATGTAATTCAAAATGCTAGTTTTTGGATATTGTGATGTATCATCACTATTTTTAGGATATTATCACGTAAATAACTAGACGTTAGCTAGTTTTTGGATAGCTAGTTTTTGGATATGATGTAACTTCACATCAATTTGATTCTAAATATCTTGATGTATATCAAGTTAGTGATATTTATGACCTTGGTTATTATCTATTTACAATGGTTGATTTGACTTCAACTAATAGTTGTTTATTGATGGATTAATGATTTTTTTTATTTTTTATATTAACATTTATGTTAGTTTTGAAAAAACTCTCATAAAATTATTAAAACTGACATAAATGTGATTTTATTTATGTCAGTTTTTTATGGAAATGTGACTAAAAACATGTTGAATGTAGTAGTTTTTATGTGTGTTCTTAAAAATTGAGATAAATGTGATCTTATTTATGTCAGTTTTATGAACATTTATATCAGGACTTTATATGTCAGTTTTGAAAATTTCTAAAACTGACATAAATGACCATTTTTCTTGTAGTACAATTGACCCATGACTATTTTTAAAAGTCTAAAATATCTAAACGAGCCCATATGTGCCCCGAAATATGTCCCGAATTATTTATGTCAATATTGGGTACTTTTAATTTGTGTCACACATTAATTATGTATTTTTCTACATTACATGCAAATGCTATATACATGCATATAAAAATCAGTCATACACAAATATAACTAAATAATAATTTCAAACATGCAATTATTAAATAAAATATTTAATTATGTCCGATTTTTGCAAATATTTGTTTATTACAAAAATATTATTTTATTATTTATCTTAGGAGAAAAATACAGGGTATTATATTCTTCCCCCCTAATAACAGGATTCCGTCCTCGGAATCAAGAAAACCACGTACTAGAAGAGTTCGAGATACTTTGTGCGCTTGTCTTCCTCCCTCTCCCAAGTCGACTTGTCCACCTGATGGTGTCCCCACTACACCTGAACTGAAGGAACAACTTTGAATCGAAGGCAGAGCTCCCGTCGGTCGAGAATGGCTACCGATCTCTCCTCATAAGTAACATCTGGATGGAGATCAATCTCGTCAATATCAATGTCCTGGTATACTACCTCATCTCTAAGGAACCTCCGCAATGAAGATATGTGGAAAAAGTCGTGCATCCACAAGTGATCTGGTAAACCCAATCGATATGCTACGGGCCCAATCCTCTCCAAAATAGGGAGTGGTCCCACATATCGGGGATCCAACTTCCTTTTCTTCCCAAATCTCATCACCCCCTTCATGGGAGAAACTTTATTCAACACCTGGTCTCCCACGTCGAAGTCTAAATGTCTCCGGCCTACATCAACATAGCTCTTTTGCCTATCCTGGGCAATCTGTATCCTGGCCCGAATCATCTCTACCTTCTCTGAGGTGTCCTAAATGAAATATGGACCAAGAAACTTGTTCTCTCCCATATCCAACTAACACGAGGGTGAGTGGAAAGGTCTCCAGTAGACTACCTTAAATGGTTCCATCCTTATCGTAAACTGGTAGCTGCTGTTGTAGGCAAACTCCACCAAGGGCAAATACTGCTCCCAGCTCCCTTTAAAATCCAAAATGGACATCCGCAACATTTCCTCGAGAATCAGGTTCACCCTCTTCGTATGACCATCGGTCTGAGGATGATATGACATCCTCAATCTAAAGCTCTGCACCCAAGTCCTATTGAAAGCTTTTCAAAAGTGGGACACAAATGTCCTGTCCTTGACTGACACTATGTTGAGTAGTACCCCATGCAGCTTAACAATCTGTGTAAGGAAGAGTCTGGCATACTGCTCGGAGCTGTAATCTGTCCGGACCGATAATAAATGGACCACCTTCGTTAATCTGTCAATAATCACCCATATCGAATCATGCCCCCTCTACGAAGTAGGTAGCCCAATGATAAAGTCCATGGAGATGCTTTCCCATTTCCACACCGGGATATCCAAAGGATGTAAAACACCAGCAGGACGCTAGTGATCCACCTTCACCAATTGACACGTAGCACACCTGGCATAAACTCGGATATATCTCTTTTCATCCCGGCCCACTAGTTCTAATGTTGCATGTCGTGGTATATCTTATCCCCTCCTGGATGTATCGTAAAAAGTGAACTGTGAGCCTCCGACATGATGGCTCGCCTCAACTCCTCATCATCCAAAATAACCAGTCTCCCTTGGAATCTCAAACCACCATCCAACCCAATGAAAAATTAATCTACCCCCTCATCTAGAAACTTCCTCACCCGCTCCTGGAAAAGATGATTTCCTTCCTGTGCCTTCACCACCCAAACAATGATCTCGGGGGTGATGGTGAGAACTGCCATAAATGTGCGGGTCAAGTCATCATCCCCACAAGGTGACTTCCACATTGCTGCCAACTCCAAAAATGGCTTAAATCTCAAAGCATCCACCACGACATTCGCCTTCCCCAGGTGGTATTAAATGTTGAAATGATAATCTTTCACAAACTCTAGCCACCTCCTCTGTCGCATGTTCAACTCCCACCATGTGAACAAATACTGCAGGCTTTTGTGGTCATTGAAAAGAAAAAATTTATCCCCCACGAGATAGTGTCTCCACACTCACATGACAAAAACCACAGCTTATAACTCCAAGTCGTGGGTGGGGTAAGGTCCCTTGTGAGGCTTATGCTTTCGGGAAGAATAAACTATCAACCTCTCCTCCTGCATCAAAACTCTGCCAACTCCCCATCTGTATAAACTATGTAATCAACCCCTATTCGAGGCAACGCCAAAACCGGTCCTATAGTCAATCTAGTCTTTAGCTCCTAATACGCTTGTTGTCACATATCATACCAAACAACTGGTACCTCCTTCCTCGTCAAATTCGTTAAGGGCCCGGCTATTTTGGAGAACCCCTGGATGAATCGACGGTATTACCCGACGAGTCCCAAAAAGCTGCACACCTTGGGGGGGTGTAGTGGGCTGCCCCCACTCCATCACGACACAGATTTTCCCTGGATCCACGGATATCCCTCACTCGGTCATAATGTGGCCCAAGAACTGTACCTCTCTCAACCAAAACTAAAATTTCTCGAACTTCACATACAACGGATGATCTCGAAGCATCTATAAGACTACCCGTAAATACTCTATGTGCTCTTTCGTAGTGCGAGAATAAATCAAGATATCATTTATAAGTGCAATAACATACTAATTCAAAGAATCCCTGAACACTCGGTTCCTCAAGTCTATAATTACTGCTGGTGCATTGGTTAGCCCAAATGGCATCACCAAAAACTCGTATGATCCATATCTAGTAAGGAAGGATGTCTTTAAGATGTTCTGCTCCCGGACACTCAACTGGTGGTACCTCAACCTCAAATTATTCTTTGAAAAATACGTAACCCTCCTCAGCTGGTCAAATAAATCATCTATATGTGATAATGGACATTTATTTCTAATAGTGAGTTTTTTCAACTCCCGGTACTCGACACAAAGCCATAGACATTCGTCTCTCTTCTGGATGAATAACATTGGAGCATCCTAGGGTGAAGTACTCCTCCTGATAAACCCCTGCCCTAAAAATTGCTCAATCTGCTCTCGTAGCTCTCTCATCTCCAAAGGAACCATCCGATATGGAGTACGGGTAATAGGCCTCGTGCTCGAAAATAAGTCAATCATGAAGTCGATCTCTTGACTAGGTGGTAACCCCGAAATCTCCCCCAAAACATCAAAAAACTAGCTCACCTCTGGGATGGAATCTAACGTCACCACAACTTCCGAAGAATTATCCTCCTCAATGTAATGCAAATGCGTACTCAACCCACCCTCGGGGTGCGACATCGCAACTAGGTACATCTCTTTCCCTGAAATGGCGAAGACGATGGACCTCCCATAGCAGTCCACACATGCTCTATACGTAGCTATACAGTCCATCCTCAAAATGACATCGTACTCGTGCATGTCAAGTACTAATAGATCCACTACGAAGGTGAGTCGACCTATCTCAATACTGATACCTCAAAATACTAACCGTATGGATTCCCCTCTACCCATTGGCGAGTCTATGTGTAAAACAATGTCTGATGCAAAATCTGCCATACCCGTCTCCCGTGTAAACCCCGTGCTAACAAAAGAATGAGACACACTCGTATCGAAAAAGAATGCGACCAATATGACAAAATAATGTTAAACATACCCTCGAATGCCTATGGTGGTGCTAGCCCATCTGCTGCTGTGACATGATAGACCCGCCCATATTGCAATGGTTGTTGCCCTTGAGGTGGGGCGACGAGTGCTGGGGCATCTGGTGTAGAAGCTCCCTGAGTCGAAAATAGTGGGCACTCTCCCTGTGGCGCCTATTGTCCTCTATGACCTCCCTGTACCTGGGCTTCCTGGTCTCCTCGAGGAAAATTATTCAAAGTGTTCCAACTCTCACAACATGTATAACAATTCCTCTGAAATGGGCCTCGCTCAAACCGTCGGCCCTGGTGGCCTCTATCCTGTTGTCCTTGGCCCCGGTGGCCTCTGTACTGCTGGTCTCTGTTCTACTGCACCTGCCTCATTTATCCCTGGCACTGCTGCCCTGCCAACCCTGCCTCTGTCGGTCATTTTCATCTCTAAATTTCTTATTTTGATCAATGGATGGGATGCCCATGTGTTTATGGGCCTCGGATCCACTTCTCCCACTCACTTTGCCCTGCTGGCTAGATACCTCTCCTCCATGACGTTTCTCTCCCTTATTTTTTAGAAATGCCCTGTAATACTAGAAATGGATAAGTGCATCATTAACCAACTGGTTATACATCGTGAAGGCTAGATTTCCTAAAAGAGCCTTCCTGATGTGCCATGCCGATCCCGCAATGAACTTATCCATCCTCATTTTCTCAGTATGAACATACTCTTACGAAGTACGAGAGGGTGGGGAACTCCTCCTAGTAATCGGTGACAATACACCCCTTCTGCTTCAGCTCAGTGAACCTGGCCCTCATCTTAGACTGCATGGCTAGGGAAAGTATTTCCCCTCAAACCTGTCCCACAACTGATCAATAGTGAGGTTATCTCGCTCGGCAACAGTCGTAACCACTTACCACCACTGAAGAACGCCCCCACCAATCTAAATAAAGTTAGCATATGCTTCCGAATCGGGGTACACTCAACCATCCGTAAGTACCTCTTAATATCCTTCTTCTATCTACTCGCCATCAATATATTAGAATCACCTGCGAACTCTGGAGTGTGGCCCTTAACAAAGGGCTCCCTCGCTCTGTCCCACATGCAACCTGGTGCCTGTAGCTGTATAAATACCTATTGTGGTAGTGGTGGCTGCTGAGATGCCTGCGACGGTGGGAAGTGCTGAAGCAGGGCTACCATAGCTGTAGAGATCACCTGAGACATGATGGTGGCTATCTTAGCATGGGTAATCAACTGTGGGGCCTGTGGCGTCTGTCATGGCTCCATGTGAGCCTCCTCCTCGTCAATCGATGGGACTACTCGCCTCAGTATGTCCCTCTATCTATTTTCCATCTGAAAGCAAACAAGATTCGAATTATTAGCAACGTAAGAATACAATTAACCCTAAGTATAGGCTCTACATATCAAAGAATGTAATGCATAACGTAATGAACGCAACACAAATCCTAAGGACACTAAAACCGTGCTCTGATACCAACTGTAACAACCCCTATTTTCTCACATAAAGGCTAGCAGGGACGATAGGTTGAAGATAGGGCTTGTTTGTCAATTAATACTATCCTTAGTACAAATCTAAGTATAAATATTTATTTTTCTAAAATTCCCGCATTCGAAATGTTATGAATAAATCCATCACAATTAAATATATCCAAACCACCAAAATTAAATAATAAATCCAACCAGTATAATAGAAATTTCAACCAACATAAAATAAAGAAGTCTCAGGCTTATGCCCTTGCAATTGTTCCAAATAAATAAATAACAACGACAGAAAAGCACCTATGCTAGAATCGACGGATCTGAAAATTGAAGAGCAAGTGAGACTGCAAGACTGCTATAACACAATTCATCTATCCCTGTCTAGGAGCACCCGGGGGAAAAACATTTAAATTTGGGCCAGAGCCTGAGATGTGCAAGAATTAGCTTAATTATTTAAATATGCAATAATACGGTTGGTGCAAAATAAATATCCCTCATTCGCCACTCGCATGCATTTAACACCTCACCACTCATCTCAGTGTGATATTAATCGCATCCCAGTATGTCCCAAGTAATGATTATGACATCATGTCAAATTTATGAAAAATGAATATATCGATAATAAAATATTTAAGTGTAACAATTACATCTAATTTCCAACACCCATCTATCCCAATATCATAAGTTTCACATAAGGCATAAACATATAATATGCATTATAGGACCAAAATTATAATTATTGTCCACATTCTTAGACAATTAAATTTATCTCATTACAGTCCGAGTAATTATTCATATATGTCCTTCCATATAGTTAACACACAAAGGCATCTATCCTTGGTGTCTAATTCGTACTCTATCGGCAAGTCCGAAGGAATATCTTATCCTAAGTGGACATCACGAAACACACATAAAATTTGGGGCGATCCCTACGCAGGATATATGTTCACCGCCCATACCCAGCGGTGACATAGGTTGGGTTAGCGTCAACACCTACCTCTCGTAGATGGTGCCTCCACGTAGTACCTATATGACCTACACAATGTCAAGCCCACCTGTGCCGACGTGTGGTACCCGGTCCGAACGCACGAACCCTCGAGCCGATAGGACTGTCCACGAATATTGGTATGTCCACACAAATACATAATAGTACATATTATTATATCATATAATATGTATAGGTAATTACTCCATAATTACCATAGAAAGCCCAACTAAAGTTCACAACATTGTCATTTATTAATAATTTACCATCTAATAAATTATTAATTCTATTTCGTAAAATAATTACTTAACCAACTAGTTAATTGAAATTGTTACCAATTAAATGTATACATATAAGTATCTTTTGATAATTTCTCCCTTTGACGCATTTACAATAAACTTAACCCTTATGACCCGTGTACAGTAACGCATCCTCAGGCCAAACCATGGAAGGAACGAAGTGTGAAAAATCCCCTCATGTAATTTGAATGAGGTATGGGGTCCTTTGCGTGACATCATACATCGCTCGAACGAGGGCCCACCTAGTTCGAACGACCTTTCGTCTTATTTCCCACGCCACTTTCTCAATTTCTGTTCTTCCCAGCTTCAACTCAAACCCAGAATAGTTCATCCAAAACCCAGAATCTACATATACAAAAATCAATTTCTCAATCCAAAAATCAACCCAAAATCCATGTACTCACACCCAAAATTTATATTTATTAAGGGTCTTAATCGATTGGAAAATTCTCCAGATTTTAATCGTATTTATTTCATCATACGGGGGGCATCTATGATGAGATTTATATCAAAATTTAGTCAGTGATGTTTACAGTGACATCCTCTACATCAATTAGTCAAATACCCCCCAAATAACTATCAAAACCCTAAGGAATCTATAATCAATTTTCAGATTTTGATACCTAAATTTCTAGTATTAATTCTACATTAAATTCAGTCCTCTGCATGTATTGTTCATCATCAAATTACTCATACCAAACCTAACTCCCAGAAATTAAAGGGGTCATTATGATGCATTAAGAAATATATTGAAAACATAAATTAAGCAAGTGAATTCTTGCCTTAATGATTTGTGAAGGAAAGCCCCTTGGATTCCCTTTGATTTTCCTCAGTTCCTTGACCTTTTCCTCTATTTTGGTCATTCTCCTTTCCTCTCCAGTTAACTGTTCTATTTAGTTTTTTTTGAATGATAGTGGCGGAGTGGTTTTCCCCCACTTAAATAGTAATTAATGTCTAATCTCGAGTTAGGCTTAAAAACCAACTTTTGAATCCCCAAATGGACCCGAATCCGTAAACAACCTAGCCCAAAAGTTCCCCAGCCTATATACTATTGACCCGGGACTATTTTTAAGTGTCTAAAACGTATATACGAGCCCATATGTACCTCGAAATATATTGCGAATTATTTTTGTCAATATTGGTTACTTTTAAATTGTGTAACACATTAATTATGTATGTTTCTACATTACATGAAAATGCTATATCCATGCACATAAAAATCAGTCTGAGAATGTATGCGCTTACGATCAAATGATAAAATTATATATTACACACCTTTTAACTCAACCAAACCCTAGACATGCAACAATATGTGATTGAATAAGATAATGAACTAAGCAAGAACATTCAAACACATGCTTGTGAGGAAAAATCCCCCAAAGGGGCAAAACCATTTATTTTCATTATAATATTGTAACTGTACAATTTCGGATTACAATGAAAATACAAGTGACTAAGAATTACCCTCAGGTGTCGGATTCTGTAGTCGGCGGCTGGAGTTATCCCTTTCCAGTAGGGCTGCAATGAAGAAGAAGAATGGTCTTCTCCACAATGGTATGAACAGCAAAAGTGCGTTCCTGGGTTGCAAAGTGATTCACAAGTGTTCGAAAATTTGTGTGAATCAAAAACCTAGAGTCTTGGTACTCAATAGGTGAAGACTTAGAGTTTTTTGTACTCTGAAAATCGTGTATATAAGCCTTGGAAAACCACTTCCCGTAGTGGGTTTATAAAGGAATAACATGGGCTAAAAAATCTCTGCATGATCTGTTTGAGATTATTCCAGGCGGACCGATCCGGGTGTGAGGCGGATCAGTCCGGGTAAGCGGATCGGTTCTTTTTATTTTAGGCTTCTTCGGTTCGCTTGCGGTCCGGGGTGTACTGGCTTTCAGTAGGCGGACCGGTCCGGGTCTGAGGCGGACCGGTCCGTAGGCGGATCGGTTCTTTTATTCTGGGCGGACCGGTCTGGGTCTGTCAGACTTTGATTCCTCTTCTTCTTTTTGATATTCGGATCCGTTGATGACTGTATGAATCTTGAATTTCTTCAACGGTGTAACGGTGTGCGACATAACAAATTGATAAATGACATAACAAATTGATAATGGACAAAGATGTCCTTAAAAATCTCCCCCTATGTCTATGCCGGTACATACATAAAAACAAACATCCGAATTATCAAACAACAAAAGATGCCTATACAAATCTACCCTTCCATGAACCCAAAACTGGAAAGATACAATTGAATAAGACTTCAACGTTTGCTCTTCAACTCTTCAGGAATCTCAACACTTTTCTCATCAGGGTGTGCAATCCAATGATAATCCATGTAGTACCTACACACATGAGAAAAGGACAAAATACCAAGTGACGTATCGAGTTTGAAATGAGATATCTAATGAAGAAAGCATGTTGTATCAAATCTCAAAAACACAAAACTTCCCCAAATATCTCCCCCTTTTTATGATGTCCCCAAATAGACAAATGAGAGAAATAAAACAAAATAATCAAGTGCGGGGTGTCACTAGGATAAAATCATACCATGAATGAACACAAAAACAACCAAGTTGATGATAGCGTAAATGAAGTGGTGTGATCAAATTCGATAGGAAAATCAATGCATACAAACATGACATATGTGCACGATGAATATTGGATACTCCTAGCGAATGAACTCAAATGCGTCCTTTGGTGAAAAAAAATGACAATATAAGATATTGACTCAATCAAATCAACAAATCAAAGCTCAAAGAGATTTTCACACCAATACTGTCCAAAACTATTTATGCTTTTTCAGGACTTTCAAGGAAGTGCAAACCCATTTAAATATTCTCCAACCAAACTCCCTTAGATATATATTTTGAATAGAGGTATTCTAAATTCTCAAACTTTGGAGAATTGATGGTGAAACCTAAGTGGCCCATATTTGGCATGAAGTGATTGTTATTGCCTTTAAATTTGTTCGGGCTCTTTTAACCTCTTTGGACCTCGGATATTAAAATTCCTCCATTTTTAGGTCCTTTTTAACGGTGGCTTTTGCGCAAAGGATAGATGATTACCTTTCGCAACCCCTCCCCATTATACAAAAACACACAGTCTCACTAAAACGGTTTTTACATGCATTCCAATCTTGTCAAGTTTTATCGCATATTGTAAGTTGTATAGACAGAATTGAGATGGAAACACTGAAGCCAATATGAGATAGACAAGTGCAATAATCAAATATAGCCGTGAATGTGTGCAATAAAGGATATAGGAGTCAAAAATGTATGAAGATATCACTAATTACATCTCAAAGAGTCCAAACAATGTAAAGTACATGGATGAAATGATGTAGCCTCTCAAATCTCTATCAAACAGTCACATGGATATATGGAATGAAGTTGTGACTTGACTATCTTAAATGCTCATCCATAAAAGGAGCAAAAACAGAAATCTTTTTGGATTTTTCAAAAATTTTAGTAAAATAAAATCTTTTTGTGCTTTTCTTAAAAACTTTCTTAAAGGAAAATCTTTTTGTATTTTTCAAAAGAAATATAAAAAGCAAAAAGAATAAATAAATAGTTGTACAACTAAGCAATGGTACATATAAAACAGACTAGCAATAGGAAGCATATGATATGAACATGAAGAAACATCCTATTCTAGACATAGACCAACCCCTCAGTCAACTGTGCAAATCCCCAAAGACTTCCTAAGACTCTCAAATCTAAGGGCATCTAAATGTTTCGTGAAAATGTCAGCTAACTAACGATCGGTGGGAACAAAACTCAGGGATACAGTGTTCTCCTCAACTAACTGACGAATAAAGTGCTCACGTATCCTGATATGCTTGGTGCGCGAATGCTGGACGGGATTGCGGGATATGTGAATCGCGCTCGTGTTATCACAAGAAATGATCATGGTGTCCTGTGAAATCCCATAATCCTCCAGCATTTGCTTTATCCACAAGAGTTGTGTGCAACAACTCCCGGCGGCTATGTACTCAGCCTCCGCAGTGGACAAAGAGATGGAATTTTGCTTCTTGCTCAGCTAGGAGACAAGAGAAGAACCAAAATAGAAACACCCACCAGAAGTGCTCCTACAACCATCTACATCCCCGACCCAATCGGCATCAGAATAGGCAGACAAACGATCATCGGTATCAAAGGAATACCAAATACCGTATAAGAGAGTCCCACTCACGTATTTAATAATACGTTTTAGAGCAAGTAAATGTGACTCTTTCGAGGATGCCTGATATCGCGCACAGACTCCAACACTAAAGGCTATATCGGGACGACTGGAAGTCAAGTAGAGAAGACTACCTATCATACTCCAATACAAGGTTTGCTCTACGTCCTTGCCTGAAGTGTCCTTACTAAGCTTGGTAGTGGTACTCATAGGTGTACGTGCATGCTTAGCGGAGTCTAAACCAAATTTCTTCACTAGGTCTCTAGCATACTTGGATTGGGAGATGAACATCCCATCCTCTAGCTGACGAACCTGGAGACCAAGGAAGAAAGTAAGCTCACCAACCATGCTCATCTCAAACTCACTTTTCATCTCCTCCTCAAAGTGGTGAGCATGCTGGGAGCATGTGGATCCAAAGACTATGTCGTCTACATAGACTTGGGCAACCAAAATAGCACCGTCATCTCTCCTGACGAACAACATCATATCTACTCCCCCTCTCTTGAAACCACGAGCTAAGAGATAGGAAGTAAGCCTCTCGTATCAAGCACGGGGTGATTGCTTCAAACCATACAAGGTTTTCCTGAGATAGTAGACGTGCTCCGGGTGATGTGGGTCTTCAAACCCTTTTGGCTGTTCCACGTAAACCTCCTCCTGTAGAATGCCATTCAGAAAGGCACTCTTGACATCCATCTGATATAACTTGAAGCGCAGATGACATACGATGGCGAGCAGAAGACGGACGAACTCAAGCCTCGCAACAGGAGCAAATGTCTCCCTAAATTCTACACCCTCTATCTGTGTGTAGCCTTGAGCGACCAACCTAGCCTTATTTATAATTATGGTACCATTTTCATCCATTTTATTCTTAAAAATCCATCGGGTACCTATCACATTAGTCTTACTAGGTCGGGGGACTAGTTCCCAGACATTATTCTTTTTAAACTGAAGCAACTCTTCCTGTATAGTAGACATCCACTGTTCATCCTTGAGTGCTTCTTTATGATTTTTGGGCTCGACGTTGGACGTGTAGCAAAAGTGGCTAACGACGTTCTCTAGTTGAGCACGAGTCTTGACCCCAAGAGTGGGATCACCAATAATGGCAGAAGGGTCATGACTCTTGCGAACCCAAGCAGGTGTGTCCCCTAACACAAGAGTAGGATCCACAGAGTGTGAGAGAGGGACAAGTAAATCACTTTCAGAAAAGTCCTCATCTTCACACTGAACGTTAGGATCAATAACCGTCAGAGGTTCGTCATCTTGCACGGTGACGTTTATTGATTCCATAACCTTAGAGCTCTTCAGGTTAAAGACCCGGTATGCTCTACTAGTCGATGAATATCCTAGCAATATTCCCTCGTCGCTTCAGGAGTCAAACTTTCCTAATTTCTCTCTATCCTGTAGGATGTAGCATTTACTCCCAAAGACACGAAAATATGCAAGGTTGGGCTTCTTGCCAGTCCACAACTCATAAGGAGTCTGAAGTGTGTGTGGACGCAAATAAACCCTATTCATCGTGTGGTATGCAGTAGACACTGCCTCTGCCCAAAATCTCCTAGAAACTTTACGACCTAGAAGCATAGATCTAGCCATATCTTGGATCGTTCTATTCTTTCTCTCAATAATCCCATTTTAATGAGGAGTTCTCACAGTAGAAAACTCATGTTTGGTCCCGAGGCTATCACAGTAAAGATCTACCTTTGCTTCTATGAATTCAGTGCCATGGTCATTACGCATCCTATTAATAGTGACACCGTGTTGATTTTGCAGGACACGGCACTTGGTCGTTAAAAATTATACAGCATCGGATTTCTCTCTCAGAAAACCTACAATGGAGTACCTGGAGAAATCATCTACCATCACGAGGATGTACCTCTTACCACCTAGACTCTAAGTACGAGTGGGACCCCTAAGATCCATGTGAATCAACTCAAGAACACGAGAGGTGGTAATGGAATGCAACTTCCTATGGGGACTACGAATTTGTTTTCCCATCTGACAGGGTCCATAAACGATCGAAGTTTACTTTCCAAGATATGGTAAGCCACGTACTAGGTCCTTTTTAGCTAAGCGGTTGAGATCTCTAACGTTCACGTGACCTAGACGTTGGTGCCACAGATCTATAGGAGTGATCGTGGCGCTGTTGCAGACAAGTGAGGACGTGGGCTCAGTCCCATAGCAATTATCCTCGGTCCTCATCCCTTGCATCAAAAGTTTACCGACTTGATTGTAGACTTTACACGCATCCCGGTCAAACTTTACTACAAAGTCAGGGTCGCACAGCTGGCTAATGCTGAGAAGGTTTGCTTTCAAACCTTTGACGTACAAAACATTTTCTAGCTTAGGGAATCCAGGTAACTCGACAGTACCACGTCCTATAATGCTAGACTTGCTCCCATCTCCAAAGGTGACTCTGCCATCCTGATAATCCTCAAGAGTCGTAAAAAATGAGGCATCACCTGTCATATGTCTGGAGCACCCACTATCAAAATACCACTGTGAGGTATTATGTGCTTTGAGAGAAACATGAACAACAAAAGCCTTTTTATCTTTCTTAGGTACCCAAGAGGTGGTGACCTTTTGTTTGCCTTTGCTGTTGTTGGTTTTAGCTAGAATGTGAGAAGCATTCACTAACGGCAAAGACATCCGTCAGAATTCTTCCATCAAACTCTGAGATGTGGCAGCTAAGAACTCAACTCGCTCTCTGAGACTAGAAAACTCACCAGTATGATGTGGTGGAGCAGTAGTACGTCGTGTTCGACCCATGCTATAGCAAAACTCCCTGAGGTGGCCTTTTCTTTTGCAATAAGTATAGAAGATCATAGTTAAAGGCGGACCTTGGTTTGCTTTTCTTGGTCTAACTCTCCTTCGAGGTTTTTGACGATGACCATAAGGAGTAGTAGTAAACTCAGGAAATGGACCAGGTGCAATTTGAGAGGTGGAGCCACCATCATACCCAATTCCCTGCCGATCACCAAAACCTAAAACGGGGCCGAGGAACATCTTTCCCATCTTCCCAGATCTTTCCTCGATTTGTACCTTGACTTCCCATGCTTTCTCAAGATCATGAGTTAGATGGGAAACAAGGGTTTCAAGTTTCTTTCGAGTCTCCACGGAGGAATGGATCTGACTCGTAAGACTAGCCACTTGTTTAGTCAAGTCCCCTCTCTCTTTCTCAAAAACACTCTCTTTCTGTCTAAACAAACTCTCTTTCTCGACACAGGCAGATTCTCTCTCTCTCAGGGCGGTGAAGGTGGAGGACTCTCTCTCTCTCGCCTTTCTTAAATCTTCCTCTAAGCCGATGATCTTAAGAACTAGCGCTTTGTTACGTTTTTTAGTTTTAAAAGACTCATAATATAACTCAGCATAGGCGCGTTGCATATCACTCTCGCTCTCACTTGAGTCATCCACCCCCTCACTCACATCGTTCTCACTACCGAGGTGTCCCTGTGAAGCATCATCCTCATCGTCGTGAAGAGAACTAGGAGTGCTCACTTGACTGGCCATGAATGCGGTGAAGTTACACTCATGCGGTGACTCATCTCCTGAATCCACCATCTCGACCTCACTATCGTCGCTAAGAGTAACATTAAGGACAACTTTCCCTTTCTCTCTATTCAGACGAGTGGCACACTCAAAGGCTCTATGACCCCTACCATCGCACTCAAAGCATCTCTCAATTTCTTTCTTAGGAGGATTTTTGGAATCTTTTTCATTTTTATTTTCAAACTTATTTTTCTCAAACTTCTTTTTATCTTTAAAATTGCCATTTTTCTTAAATTTGAGAATCCTCTTGATTTTTTTTGCAAAAAGAGCCAAATCATCTAAGTCAAAATCACACTCAGAATCTGACGTGTCAGTCTCTCTCTTTCTAGATGACTCTACCCTCTTTCTAGCTGACCCCTTACTCCTTCTCTCTTGGGCATTTAGTGCAATTCCCTTATCTTTAGATTTAGCAATTTTAGGGAACATATCAATTTCATATGCTTGCAAATCTCCTACAAGTTCTTCCAATTTTAGCGTATTTAAATTACCCATAGAATTTAGCACAGGGACTTTAGGGATAAAACGCTTAGGTAAAGAACGAAGAATCTTTTTAACAACTCTAACATTAGGAGTATGTTCACCAAGATTAAAGCTAGTATTCACAATGTCAGAAAGTCTAGCATAAAATTCATCAAAGCATTCAGATTCATGCATGGTGAGGGTTTCAAATTGAGTTGTCAAATTTTGCAACTTAGACTCCTTCACAGCATTAGTTCCTTCATGGGTGAGTTGTAAAACATCCCATGCCTCTTTTGACGTGGTGCACGTCATTATGCGTTTGAACTCATCAGGTGTGATAGACCCAGAAATAGCACTTAGACCCTTAGAATTAAAAGATGACCATTTAAATTCTTCTTCAGTCCAAGAAGTGACAGGTTTCAAGTTGATCACATTATCAACAGTCACGGAGGGAGGTGTCCACCCTCTTTCAACCAAAATCCAGACACGTTCATCAATGGCTTTTAATGCAGATCTCATATGGGCTTTCCAATAGGCATAGTTTGTCCCGTCAAAAACTGGCATTTTATTATATAACTTCTCCATTTGAACACGCACTTTTTTAAAAATCAATTTTTTCAGAAAACTGATATCTTAGAAATTTTTTGCGGAAAATAGGAATACACAATAGATTGGCGTAACCTTCTCTGATACCAATTTGAGAATGTATGCATTTGCGATCAAATGATAAAATTATATATTACACACCTTTTAACTCAACCAAACCCTAGACATGCAACAATATGTGATTGAATAAGATAATGAACTAAGCAAGAACATTCAAACACATGCTTGTGAGGAAAAATCCCCCAAAGGGGCAATACCATTTATTTTCATTATAATATTGTAACTGTACAATTTCGAATTACAATGAAAATACAAGTGACTAAGAATTACCCTCAGGTGTCGGATTCTGTAGTCGGCGGCTGGAGTTATCCCTTTCCAGTAGGGCTGCAATGAAGAAGAAGAACGGTCTTCTCCACAATGGTATGAACAGCAAAAGTGCGTTCCTGGGTTGCAAAGTGATTCACAAGTGTTCGAAAATTTGTGTGAATAAAAAACCTAGAGTCTTGGTAGTCAATAGGTGAAGACTTAGAGTTTTTTGTACTCTGAAAAACGTGTATATAAGCCTTGGAAAACCACTTCCCGTAGTGGGTTTATAAAGGAATAACATGGCCTAAAAAATCTCTTCACGATCTGTTTGAGATTATCTCAGGTGGACCGGTCCGGGTCTGAGGCAAATCGGTTCGGGTAGGCGGATCGGTTCTTTTTATTTTAGGCTTCTTCGGTTTGCTTGCGGTCCGGGGTGTACTGGCTTTCAGCAGGCGGATCGGTTCTTTTATTCTGGGCGGACCGGTCCGGGTCTGTCAGACTTTGATTCCTCTTCTTCTTTTTGATATTCAGATTCGTTGATGACTATATGAATCTTGAATTTCTTCAACGGTGTAACGGCGTGCGACATAACAAATTGATAATGGACATAACAAATTGATAATGTACAAAAATTTCCTTACACAGTCATACACAAATATAACTAAATAACAATTTCAACCGTGTAATTCTTAAATAAAAATATTTAATTACATCCGATTTTTGCAAATATTTGTTTATTCAAAAATATTATTGTATTATTTATCTTAGGAGAAAAATATGAGGTATTACAGCTATCGCCTCAAATCCCGATTTTACGTCTAGGTAGGTGGTCGGTACGAAGACACATTAAAAACAACTTATCCTATACACGGTAAGATGGAACCGATTTGATAAATTCGCATTGGAGTAGCTTTGAGTTCTATCCTTGTTAAAAGGTTTCATATGAGCTACGTGATAGCCTAAGTTCAATGCCTACTTGATTTTAAATTAAATATGATGGATCAGGATGTGCAAATGCTTAATTAATTACTAATTTTCCGGGCAAGCATGGGTGATGGAATCTCCGCCTTCTCCTTCACTCGAATTTTCCCTTAAGTCAATTTATGCAACGTGAGAGTTTAAATGCAAAATTAAACCCCGGAGGAGAACACAAAAATGCTCCTCTGACATGAACTTTTTACGGTCAGTTGTTTACGTTGGGTCGAAGTTTAAGTTGACGTCGATCAGAGAAAAATGTCGCCTACGTTTCAGTCAGTCCCGAGAGTTCCTTAGGGTTGTGACAAGTTTGCACAACTATTTTTCACGTCTGCTCACCATTACACACTTTTTCTAATTTTTTCTTCACTTTTGCCTTTTTTTTATTTTTTTATTTCTTTCTTCTTTTTGTATTATTTTTTTAATATGCTACCGAAAAATAACATAAAAAAACAACACCAAACGTAAAGTGTGACACAAAAAAAATGTTAAAATCATTTAAAACAACATAACACAAGTATTAATGGTGTATTAAAAACTACAAAGAATAAAAAACAATAAACAAAGCACAATAACTTTTTTAATATTCTGAAAATAAAAAATACTGCTGGAATAATATAAATATATATATATATATATATATATATATATATATATATATATATATATATATATATTGCAATTTGTTTTGAATTTCAGATTTTTTTAAATTTTTAAAGGACTAATTACTAAAAAATGATTCAAATGATTTCCAATTAAAAAAACTTTTTTATTTTTTATGTATTATTTTTGAAATTTTTACTAACAAAAAATTCAAAATGTACAAAAAAATAATCCGAAAGCCACAATTTTTTTAAGAAAAATTTGCCAAATCCCTGGTAATGACTCCAAAAACTTGTTATCAAATTACAAATTACCCTTGATGCACAGGCTATTATAGAATAGCTAGGTTAAGTATGGGTCTATCCCACAAAGAGTTGTCAATTTTAATGTTTAAAATAATTGTAACTTTCCAACTAGACTGAATTGTTTGGGTTGGGTGGGTGGGGGGGGGGGGGGGGGGGGGAGGGGTGAAAATATTATACTACGTTAATGCAAATAAAAAGCGCAAATACGACATATGAAATCAAGTATGTGTGAAAAGTAGGACGTTGAATCCATTTATCACATTTAACTACTACTCTGCATTAATTTAAATTCGTCAATCGACTCTCCTCACATTTAATTCAGAACGATTATGTTCAAAATATTTTTAACGTCTCTAATAGATAGCTAAAATCCTATTCCCTTAGAAAATGCAAGTTTTAAAGTTGAGAAATTTATTTAAGCATGGACTATCAAAACAATAAAAGTGCAAGCATAATCCATAAAAAATTACTATTGTTATATCAAAACTTGATTTGACAAAGTAATTTTGAAGGTTTTATAACAAACTCTCTTGTCGTTTTAAAATGAATACTGAATTTTTGAAAATAATTAAAATGATTAGGGAATAAACAAAAATTAAATTAACGTGACAAAATTAGCTAACTATGATAAACTTTACCCTAATCTTGATAAAAGAATTAAACTACCATAATGAAAGACAAAAATAATTTTCAAGAATGAGTAAAAAATTTCATTAATAAATCAAGCTTAAAATAAGTTCTCTCATAATAATCTTCAATCCTTTCAAAAAGACAAAATCTTAGTCCTTAAATTGAATACAATCACTCAAAAATTTCTCTCGAAAACTGTGTAAAATGTTTGTGTCAAATGGTGAGCCACATGCTCCTTTTTATAGTCCAAGAGGTGAGGTATTTGGCTTCGAGGTGGAACTATCTTTAATTGGACGAAAAGTGTTGGAACCAAATACTCCACCTTCTTTAGTCTTTGGATCGAAATAAGATACTCAATATCCCCCCCCCCCCACCCACTCGGGGACTCTTAGTTTTTTTTTGCCGAATACGCACACTGATTTTTGTCCAATTCGGTGCAAAAAAAGATTTTTCAAACGACCGTAAGAATCCTCTTTTCTCTCTAACTTTTCTCCAGTAGATTGTCAATTAGCACCAAATTCCATCATTACCTGCAAAATTATCACTAGGTAGCTTTTTCACAAATTAGCACAAGAAATTTACAAAATTATTGGAGTACCCGATTTTTACTTAAAATTACCATTTGTAATATGAATTCAATTCTTGCATTTTTATCTTTATTTAATAAAATTATCCTAAGAACTTATTAAATAAAATAAAATGGGCTTAACAAAGTATAAATTTGAGTATAAAATGTACAAAATAATGCACTAATCAAATACTAAAAAACCTAAACTTTGCTAGACCTCGAACAAAACTAAAATAAAATATAACTCACTTTTGTAGGAATCATGATTGCACTTAGCATGTGCAACAAGCCATTAAACCCCTAGGTTATCCTAGTGGATGAGTCTTGTGTCGTGAGGGCTTTTAGTGAATATCACCACAAAATTTAAAATTTTGACTCAATATGAAAGACGCAAAGTAGTATAATCAAGTCTTAAATGCAAACTTCATAAATATAGTAAGACTTCACTTCTCAACCTGAATTTATCGTGCACGTGGGCATAGCCAATACAACCATTCATTTCAAAAGATTTGATCATTATGTTTCTTATTCGAAAGTTCATTTTGATTTCAAAATCTCACGGCAAGCATTCATAATCAAATACTCGGAAATCACTTATTTGCTTTCGGTATATGTGAATAAAGGACTAAATTTAAATGAAAAATTTTCCATATACAAAATGAAAGATGAGGTATTTATAATTGACGAATATGATCTCATAAACAAAAAATCGATTGCTTTGTAAAAATACTGAATCGCACCATAGATCATATTCATCTTGAACAAACTTTACTTGAGATCAATTTTGAATTTTTTCGTTTGTATTGTAGGCATGAATGAGTCTTGGTTAGAAAGAATGATTTTTGTAGTTTAAAATTTCTGAGAATATATAAGTTTTTTTTTTGCATTTTAATATTTAGGCACTTTTTTCAACCTCTCATTCTTTTCTTTTCACACATAATTCTTGGAACCTCCTTTTCCTTGGCCTCTGTCCTAACCCAATTCTACCCTAGTATTCTAAAAAAATAAGGAAAGGCTCTCAGTTGGAGTTGGATAGGATAATGGGGTTTCAATAAAAGTCTTATTTTTCTATTTAGCTCAAATGACCTTACAACGAAATGATTCAAAAAGCTCGATTTAGGCTTTGTTTTGGACTTTCAAATGATGGATTAATCTCATTTCTCAAATTTCGTTAAGTTAATTTGTGTCACAAGACGACTTACTAAGACTTCTAGTGGTTAAGATTCACATTTTGACATTTTGTTTTTTGTAAACGAACAAAACAAAGAATTTGAGATCAAAAAATAAAATTTCATGGATGGAAGGTTTGAGTTATTCTATTTGGATTGATGTAAATATCTTGAAAATGATGAAATGGCATAATATCTCACCGGGTCAAAATCTCCACAGTTCTTCATTAAACATATTAACTTTTGCCTTAATATTCATTTTTGATCATATTATTTGGTTCATGTGTAATAAATTTCATAAGTTGAGAGATTCATGAATTAATTACATATTAAGAAGTTGGCTACAAAACTCAATTATATTGAAAATCTTTCAAAAAATTTGAATTTTTTATAATTTCTATGAAGTTTTTTTTACGAATTTTTCTTTCATAAATACCATCCTTAACCTCAAACCTAAATTTTACATTGTCCTCAATGTATGCTCAAATAAGGATATGAACAAAGCGAATAAAGTACGAAAGTAAAAGGACGATATTATTCATGAATGTCCATTTGTGTTACAAACTTTCGATTGATCTCACCTGCCTTTCATCATAAATCAAAAGCTTAAACAACTAGGAATCAGTCCAATCAACAATATATACAAGTGAAGGCACACAATGAATGAAATGAGTGAAATTATGCTAATGCGCAATTATATTATAGCAAAAATGGTCAGACCTGAACATACTCTCACGGTGTAATCTTGGATAGTAACTTACACCTATGTTTCCCTCAAAATCCAGAATGATTAAGTCAAGCTCTTAGTCAAACGAAAATCTAGTCACATTCTCGATCTCATCGAAACTCTCAAGGTACATGGGTGTTAGACGTGATGGAAAATAATAGTGCGGCATAATAAAATATATGTTATCCGACATAAATACTTGAATGATTTTCTCCACGTCCACATCACTGGTAGATAAACTGTCATATGTTAGTATACTCTTAAAACACTCATTGAGTTTTGGTTCACATAGAAGGAATTAATATATCCTATCGTCACTCTCACCCTCCTCTAAGTTACATAATGAGTCCAGTCAGAATTGGACTTCAATGATGAGATTCTCATTAACCGACCCAAATTATTCTTCAAGACTCATATTTAAAGACAAATCTGGTGCTCAACTATGTAAATCAGTGATGCCACTATCCTTAAGTGTTCAGGATGCTACTTCATCTCCCATTTTAGAATACAAATTGAAACTCTTTCGATAAAGGTGATTAGGAAATCGGTGGATTCCTCACTCCTTAATTGACCGGTATTATCTCAAAACCAATTACGCATACATAGTGTGCCTCACTTGAATTTCTCTCTTTTTTATTTATTTTATTTTGATTATTTTTAATTTTTTTAACAAAAGCAAATCATTTGACTTAAAACACGTAAATTCGTAACTAACACAAAGAAAATTGAATTATCAAATTTAGATGAGGATAATTTCAATTTTAAAATCTAGTTTTCCTAAGATTAATCAATGAAAATATGGTTCTCCAAATTAATCTCCCTAATTAGACATCTCCTACTCTTTGACAAGTGAGAGTTTAAAAGATGACCAGCTATGGTTATCGCCTCAAATCCTGATTTTACCTCCAGGTAGGTGGTCGGTACGAAGACACATTAAAAACCATCAATGTTAGATAAGGTTAAATGAAACCGATTTGACAAGTTCTCATTAGAGTAACTTTTAATTTTAGTCTCTTTAAGAGGTTTCTATGATCTATGTGATACATTAAGGTCAACTTCTACTTGATTTTAAATTAAATGTGATGGCATGGCCTCGGGATATGCAAATGCTTGGTTAATTAGTGATTTTAGGGCCAAGTAAGGGTGATGAAATCCTCACCTTATCTTTCACATGGGTTTTCCCCTTAAGTCGATGTATGGAACATGCTAATTTAAATCTGAAATTAAAAGAAACACACAAAAACGTACCTCCGACATGAAATTTTTTAGATCACTTATTTACGTCGGGCTGATGCTTAAGTTAACGTCGATCAGGGGAAAATGTCGCCTATGTTTCAGTTGTCCCCGAGAGTTCCTTGGGATCGCAACAGGATTGCTAAGGTATTCCGCACGTCCACTCACCACTTCAGCTTTTCGATTTTTCTTGATTTTTGCCCCTTTTAGCTTTTTTTCCCTTTTTTTTCTTCTTTTTCTTTTTTAATATCCTACTAAAAAATTACACAAAAACTACAACAAGCGTAAAGCATGACACAAAAAAATAATAAATTAATTAAAAACAACACAGCACAAGCATTAATGGTACTAAACACTACAAAGAAGGAAACAAGCAATAAGCAAAGCACAATTTTTATATAAATATTTTGGAAATGAAAAATATTGTTGGAATATTTTTTTTTTGTCTTTTTTGTATTTTTTTTTCATTTTTTAGGTCTAATTACTTAAAAAATGTTCTGGAAATTTTCAATTAAAAAAATATTTTTTTTGAATTTTTATGTATTTTTTTTAAAAAAATTACTAACAAGAAATTCAAAAAGTATACAAAAATAGTTTGAATGTTGCAATTTTTTAAGAAAAAATTGGCCAAATCCCCGGCAACGATATCAAAAACTTATTGTCAAATTATAAATTACCTCAAGTGTACATGCTATTATAGAAAAGGTAATCTAAGTACGAGTCGAAACAACTGAGATTTGTCAGTTTTAAGGTTTAAAATAATTGTGACCTTCCAACTAGACTAAATTGTTTAGAGATGGGATGGAAATTTTAAATTAAGCTACCAGTAATAAAAAGTGCAAATACGAAATATGAAATCAAGTATGTAAAAAAACAAGGATGTTGGATCCATTTATCACATTTACCTAATGCTAAACCGACTCTCGTCACGTTTAATTCGAAAAATAAAATAGTTGTGTTCCAAACATTTTTAACATCTCTAATAAATGCCTAAAATCCCTATTTTCTTAGAATATATAACTTTAAAGTTAACGAATGTATTTAAGCATGGACTATTAAAACAATCAAAGTGCAAGCATAATCCATACAAAACATACTATTTTTAAATCTCAAAACTTTATTTGAAAAAATAATTTTGAAGGTTTTAAAAACATTCTCGTGTCGTTTTAAAATGAATATCGAATTTTTGAATTAAAACGAGTAGGGAATAAATAACAATTAAATTAACGTGATAAATTAGCTAGCTATGATAAACTTTATCGAAATCCCGATTTAAGAATCAAGCTACCATAATGAAAGACAAAACAAATTGCAAGAATGAGTAGAAATTTTTATTAATAAATCAAATTTACAATAAGTTCTCTCACAATAATCTCCATTCCTCTAAAAAAGACAAAAACTTGCACTCAAATAAAATACATCACTTAAAAATTACTCCTTGAAATTTTGTAAATATTATGTGTCAGATGGTAAGCCCAGTGATCCCTTTAATAGGACAAGAGATGAGGTATTTGGATAAGGTTGGAACTCTATTTAATTGGATGAAAAGTTTTGAAACCAAACACTCTACCTCATTTATCCTTTGGATTTAAATAAGATAATAATTTTCCCCCCACCCGAGGACTCTTAGTTTTTGTTTTCGAACACAGTCGCAGATTTTCCTCCAATTAGGTGCAAAAATAGCTTTTTTCGACTAACCATTAAAATTAGCTTTTTTGCGCTTTCCCAATTGATCGCCAGTTTGCACCAAATTTTACCATTACCTGCAAAATTTTCATTAGGCAAATTTTTTTACAAATTAGCACAAGAAAATTATAAAATTATCGAAGTACCCATTTTGACTTAAAATTCCCATTTTGAATATGAATTCAATCATTCTTGCATTTTTTTATTTAACAAAATTGTCCTCAAATCTTATTAAATAAAATAAAATGAGCCTAACAAAGTATAAATTTGGGTATAAGATATACAAAATAATGCAATCATCAAATAACCCTAAACCTAAATTTTTTTAGTCCTAAGAAAAACTAAAATAAAATCTAACTCACTTTCTTAGGAATCATAATTGCAATTAGCATGTGCAGTAAGCCGTTAAACCCCTAGGTTACCATAGTGGAGAAGTTTTGTTTCGTGAGCGTTCAAATTGAATATATAAAAAAAATCAAAATATTGACTCAATACAAAAGACACAAAACTAGTATAACCAAGTCTCAAATGAAAACTTCATAAATATAGTAGGACTTCACTTCTCAATTTCAAATTATCGTGTGTGTGTACATTGACAATATAATTGTCCGTTTCAAAGATTTGATCATTATGTTTATTATTCGAAAGTTCGTTTTGATTTTAAAATCTCACGAAAAGCACTCACAATCGAACGCTCGAAAATCGATTATTTTCTCTCGGTATATGTAAATAAATGAGTAAACTTAAATGAATAAATTTCACATATAAGAAATGAAAGACAAACTTTTTATTATGGATGAATATGGTCTCTTGAACGAAAAATATATTACTTTGTGAAAAATTGAATCAAATCATTGATCCTATTCATCTTCTCTCGACACTTTAACTAAATTTTCTTGAGATTAATTTGGAATTTCTTCAGTTGTATTGTAAGCTCGGTTCTTAGTTAGAAATAATGGTTATTAGAGTTCAAAATTTCTGAGAATATAGAATTTTTTCAGTATTTTAACTTTAGGCACTTTTTTCAACCTATAATTTTCTTCTCTTTTCTATTACTTTTCAAACTCACATTCTTTTTTTTTTTTTTCATATATCACTATTTCTTTCTTTCCATTTTTTCATTATTTTCTTTTCACACATCATTCTTGTAATCTCCTTTTCTTTTAGCCTTTTTCTTATCATAATTCTACTCTAGTATTCTAAGAAAAAAATTACGGATGGCTTCTTTATATGGGCTTTTAACTCCAAGTAAGAGTTAGATAGGATAATGAGTTTTTAATAAAAGTCTTATTTTACTTTTTGGCTCAAAGGGCCTTAATAGAATGATATAAAAAGGTCGGTTTAGGCTTAATTTTAGTCTTTCAAACAATGGTGTAATCTCATTTCTCAAGTTCCGTTATGTTAATTTGTGTCTCAATACCACTTACTAAGATTTCTAGTGCTTAAGATTCATATTTTGACTTTTTGTTTTTAGTAATTGAACAAAATAAAGAATTTGAGATCATCAAAAAATTTCACAGATGGAAAGTTTTAGTTATTTTAACTCGAATTGATGTAAATCTCTTGAAAATGATGACTGACATAATATTTCATGGGTCAAAATCTCCGCAGTTATTCGTTATGCATATTAACTTTCTACTCAATAACCATTTTTGGTCATATTATTTGTCTCATATGTAATATATTTCGAAAGTTGAGAGATTCGTGGATTAATTACATATTAAGAAATCATTTCCACACTCAATTATATTAAAAATCTTTTTGGATTTTTAAAAATTTTCTAATTTTTATGAAGCTTTTTTTTTTATTTAAAAAAAAATATCATCCTTACCCCAAACCTAAATTTTACGTTATATGTATGCTCAAATAAGGATATGAACAAAGCAATAAAGTACAGAAGTAAAAAGACGATATTACCCATGAATTTCATCTTGTGTTACCAACTTCCGACTGATCTCACATGCCTTACAAAATAAATCAAAAGCTTAAATAATTGGGCATCAATCCAAAAGACAATATATACACTTGAAGGCACATAATGAATGCAGTGAGTGAAATTATGGTGATCCACAGTTACATTATAGCATAGATGGTCAGACTTAAACATACTCTCACAGTGGAATCTCGGATGATTCTTTACGCCTATGTCTCCCTCAAAAGCGTGATTGAATAATTCAGGCTCTAAGTCAAACGAAACTATAGTCACATTCTCAATCTCGTCAAAGCTCTCAAAGGACACGAGGTTCAAATGTGATGGAAAATAACAGTGCAACGTGATAAAACATGTGTTATCTGGCAAAAATGCTCAAATGATTTTCTCTACGTCCCCATCATTGATAGATAAACTATCACGTGCGTAAGAGCAAGATTTTATAATTGCTCATAGTTTAGTTATTTTGACCTAGCTCATTACAAATCGGAGTTACAAACTGAACACTACATCAACATGGACATTACGATCATTTGAAGACATGTTAGTTACTGTGCATCATTTCCACATTTCAAGCCATTGGAATCATCAGAAACACTTTATAGAGGTATACTAACTTAAGGTTTTGAATGTACTTGGTCAAATATACTCTGAAATGTTTGTTTTTCACTTCAAGGTTATTTTGTAAAAAGAATTTTTGAAAATAAAATTTCTTGTTTTAATCTCGTTAGAACGAGATGTAGATCTCGTTAAAATGAACTCCCTAGTTCGTTCAAATGAAGTCGAATGTCATTAGAACGACGTGGGAACTTTATTAGATCAAACTTCTAATGAGCATCTAACGAGATAGTCTCTGTTTTACAGAACAACTTTCGATGGAAGTTCGTGAGAAGGTTAATCGAGCGAAATAGGCTTGTATTTCGAACGAGACTAGACCTCATTAGAACGAGCCTATGGTTTTTGTTTGAAAGAAGTCCTATGTTCATTTAAATGAGATCGCCGCATCGAAATTTGAGTCTTTTAATAAAAAAATATTTTATGAACATTTTTTCTCAAGACTTTTGGCTAAAACAAAATCCCTATACCTGTTCCAAAAGTGTTCATCCTTTATCATTGAAATAATATTCTATTTTCCAAATCAATAATCCTATATAATGATTTGTTGAGTTTAAAATCCTAGTTTCCAAATACTACATCAAACCCTTATAGAGTTTACTTTACTACTGACTGTGGAGTTGTGACTCTACGCCTGAAGAAGAAATGATATTATATACTAAGGGTGATCGTTGGATACAAGGGAAGAGATGCTTCCTGTGGATGGTGATGGACTGTGTCATATCTGTTGAATATTTAAAGATATGTGAATTTACTTAATGGAGCTCTAAGTATTCTGTAAGTCATCGAGTCTGTCAAACTCTTTAACAGTGCTGAAATTTAGGTTTTGCCTGAAGGGGATTTTTCCTCAATTTCTTTTTTTCCTTGGATATGTTTGATTTGGTTTATTTCTATATTGGATATTATCTTGCATGCACAATTAATTCTTAACAAGATAAAATTTGGTTAAAACTTGAATATTTGTGTGCGTAAATTAATATATGGACTATCCATATGGCCCTGCATTCTCAAATTGGTATCAGAGCCTATTTTAATAATTTATTGTATCATCTTTAAATTGGGGTTTTATGGATAATTTTTATAATAGGCTACCTAGTTTCGATGGGTTTAATTATTCTTATTGGAAATATAGAATGAGGTTTTATTTATAATCAATTGATGAGAGGGTTTGGCTTATATGTGAAAGAGGATGGACAACACCCACTATGACTAATGGTTATGTTAGTACTACACCCGTCACCACTTAGACAAGGGATGCATTTAAATGGAGTAATTTTAACTCACATGTTTTAAGTGAAAAATCTATATTCGTTACCTCTAACGAGTTTTGCTGCATCATGACATGCACTACGTCTAAGGAATTGTGGCATATCCTCCAATTCACTCACATGGATACCAACGCGATAACTTCTATGCTACAAAATATCACAACATAGTTTGAGACCATTACTATGCTAAAGACCGGGACATTTGATGAATTTTATACATGATTGTCTGATTTCATTAACTCTAGTTTTAATTTAGGTGGTAGAATTCTTGAGATGCGCATTGTGAAAAACATTTTGAGATACCTTCCATACCGATTTATTCCTAAGATCACTGTCCTTAATTCTTTGGGAATTTTATATACGCTTAGGTTAGAAGAACTAGTAGGAGACCTTCAAACCGATGAGATCAATATGTTTCCTAAAACTATTAAGCCAAAAGAGAAAGGTATTGCTTTAAAATCCCAATCAAAAAAGAAAGATAGGGTCTCTTGCAACTCCGAATATAATTTTGAATTAAATGATCTTTTCCTTTTTGTAAAAAAAAATAAAAATTCTTAAGTTTAGAAAAAAAAAATACTTGCAGAGAAAACAAAGGTTTTGAGAAAGATAAAAGTAATAAGTCAGGCAACACAAGTGTTGAAAAAGAGAGAGGAGAGTTCCCTAAGAAAGATGAGGAGAGATGCTATGAGTGCGAGGGTAAGGATAACAAAGCTCATGATTGTGCTACGAGATCAAAGAGACAAGGCAAAGGCAAAGTTGCCTTTAATGCCACGCTTAGTGATAGCAATGTCTAGTTGATGGATTTCGGGGATGAATTATTGCATGGACATAATTTCACCTCGTTCATGGAAAGTCATGTTAGTACATCGAGTACACTTCACGTCGATGAAGAAGTTTCAAAACATAATGAACTCAACAGTGAGTCTAGTTATTTTGCAGAGCGTGAAGAAGATGAAGTTTTGAGTGAGGGTGAAAGTAACCTGTAACGTGCTTACGTGGATCTTTACCCCGAGTCCTTTAAAACGTAAAGGCAAAATAAAAGTTTGACACTTAAGGTTTTAGGTTTAGAGAAGGAGTTTAGAGAGTCGAGAGAAACAGAGTCATCAATGAGAGTTTATTTAGGAGAGAGAGTCATTTTAATGGAGGGGGAAAATGGTGACTTGACTAATAAAGTGGATAGTCTTACTAGAGATCTTGAAGATTTGTTGGAGACTTGTGAGAAACTTGAATGCCTAGTATCCTAACTCGAGAAAGATATCGAACATGTTCGTGAGGTCAAGGTTACTATAGAGGATACATCAAAGAAGGTAGGAAAATTTTTCCTTGGTCCTGCTTTAGGTTTAGGAAGAGTCAATGAATAGGTTAGGACATTGCATCCACTTCCATGTCACATCGAAACTAGATCATAATGTATGGTGGATCCATATAGAACTCGGCCTAACCCAACAAAGAGAGTTCAACCTAAATGAGCGAACCAATGTAGACCCAACCAAGTCTATGTTTGCATCTATTTCAAAAGGAGAGGTCACCTTAGGGAAATTTGATACAAGTTATGGAGAACTAAATGTACACATACTCCTTCACACCGCCATAACAACTTTTCTAGTCTTAGAGAGTAAATTGAGTTCCTATTCTTAGCTTCTCAAATATAAATGGAATAATTTTAAAGGATGTCTATTCCTTTTGAGAATTATTCCAATGCCAGGACTAGACCCAAAAACCATAAGGGCAAACAAATGGTTATCTCCACTTAAGTACCTAAGCAAGATGACAAAGCCCTTATTGTTCACGTTGCTCTTAAGCTTCAAAATACTTCCCAATGGTATTTTAATAGTGGGTGCTGTAGGAACATGAATGGTGACAAGTCATATTTTACTAACCTTGTAGATCTCAAGGAAGGCAAAGTCACATTTGGAAATGGGAGTAGATCTAGTATTTTAGGACATGGTTGTGTTGAGATACCCGAATTTCCTAAACTAGACAATGTGTTTTACATTGAAGGGTTGAAAGAGAAATTGATTATGGTAAAGTTCGAGCGTCCCGAGTGTAACCTATATGATCAATTCGGTGAATTATTACTACAAGGAGTGAGGACCAATGATAATTGTTATGATATCATCCCTAAGTCCTCCTTTATGTGCACTAATGCTACGGTCTCCTCTATAGACCTTTGGTATCAATGACTAGGTCATGTGAACTTTAGAGACATTCAGAGATTGGTGAAGAAAGACCTATTTCTTGGCTTACCATTGCTTAGGAAACCAACTTACTCCATTTGTGGTCCTTGCCAATAAGGAAAACAAGTTCAAAGTCTCCATTGGAAGTTGAATACCATTACCACTTCTCATGTGTTGGAGTTGATACATATGGATCTTATGGGTTCTAATCGTATGAAGAGTATAGGTGGTAAAAGATACATTCTTGCAATGGTCTATGACTTTTCGAGATACTCTATCATGAGGTTTCTTAGAGAAAAGTTCAATGCAATTTAGTTCCTAACAACCAAGTGTTGTGTACTACAAATCCAACACGATGCCACTATTATTCGGATGCATAGTGACAACGACACTAAATTTAAAGAAGACAAAGTGGATAACGATTATGATGGAGTGGTAATCAAACACGAGTTTTTGGCCGTTCATACTGCTCAACAAAATGTAATAGTTAAGAGGAAGAATTGAATGATTCAAGAAATTGCTAGATCTATGCTTCTTGGGAAAAACGTGCCTAGATGTCTTTTGGGTAGAGCCGATTGATACTGTGTGACAACCTACTTATTAAAATAAGAGGTGGCCAGCTCGATACTCCAATAATAACAAGAATCATAGATGGACCATTCTTAGCATCTCAACAATATAATAAATTTATGAGTTAACCACCCATTATTTTTGAAAACGGATTGTCAAAAATTTTGATTCGCAAGTTAAAGAAAAACATTTTAACAATTTAATTGAAAAGAAGGTGGATACAATAAAAGACAGATAATACATCGGCAACTATATATAACACAGTAACCAAATAAACTATCTCTTAACAAACATATACATCAGAGTTACACAAAGAATTATAATACAATATCACATAATATAATACAAGTATAGAACATGGGTAACATGCCCGAACGTATAACCGATCATAACTAGAATACAAAAGATGGAAGCGTATATATCCAAATATCCTGTAACATCCACAAGGTGTTATATCTCCAAGACACTGGAATGAAAAAGTCAATACGGGCGTCCTTGCGGTGGAGCACCTGGTCGTATATAAGGTTTATGCAAAATATAGGGATATAAATGGGCCAGGGCCCGGTTTGATATGATCATCATGTGAATAAAATGTATGAAAGTTATGGACAACTTAATTATCATGGATAAGCTAAATACGATCATCAAAAGGATTATAAGGAATCTAACATCTCAATTTAAAAGCATAACCTAACGCCAATATGATGACCATGATCATAATTCTAATTATGCTAGAGAATATGAATAATGTCATACTTAGAGATTTCCATTTCAATTTTACAACATCTTAATTCATCGTTCCTTTTTTCTCATTAGGAAACCTATTAAAGAAATTTATTTTATAAAGTTCCAGATCATTAATAAGATTACACCTTAATGTGAATAGCTATATTACACAACATATAACGATTCTAAGACCGTCCTTCCGAGTTTCCCCACTGGACGCGCCCCTAAATTTCTATCATCTTCTAGGGCCTATCACACAAGACAACCTGGGCATCCTACATCATGTGACATCAGGAATCGGCCATATACCTGCGACAGTGAGTCATAACCACACCCGAAATTACCTCACTTAGAACAATAATCACACAATATAATAACCGGTCCTATGGACGAGGATTATATTCACCCTGCATTCACTAGCCAGGGGACTTCACCTCATGCACGTAACTTACCCTATGATAGCATTTAGATAGGTGTGTAATAACAATTTATCATTCACAGGTTATTTCCATTTTAAAATATACATTAAGTCATTATCCGGAGCCATAAGCATTTAATGTCATCATTATAAACTTCAATGTTTAATAAACCCCCAAATTAGTCTCCGAGAAATAATGATGTTACTATAAGCCACCAAGTATAGTATACCTCATTCATGTATCTAAATTTCCCCCAATTATAGAATCTTACTCTCCCCTAGACTCAAATTAGTTTACACAAGAAAGAGCTACCATAATCTCTATTAACTAATCCCCGAGATAGTCCCTAGTATTCCTTTTCAAATCTAGAGTAGTTACATATGTAATATAAGACTCTAGCACACTTTATTTTATCCTAAGATAAAGTTCCTAGGTATCAAACCTACGAAAAAAGAGTTACAAACTAAGTTAGAAAAATCACCTAAAACAACAGGAATTCCGAATCTATTCGCCCTGGCCGAATCGATTCGGTCTTGAAGCGAATCGATTTGGATGGTCCAAATCGATTCAGTCAAGAGGACCCAACATTTTGCATACTTCCGAATCGATTTGGATAGGCTAAATCGATTCGCTCATCACAGACATGTAGCCTAACCCTTTAGCGAATCAATTCGCTGAGGGTGAATCCATTCGCCTCGCCCAGAATTTCCAGTTTCGGCCATGGAGTTTAATGCCATACTTTTCCCAAAACTCATTTCTCCTCCATTATTACCCACAACAACTACCATAATTGCAACCAAAATAATCCTACATAAATACTAACTACTATACTCAATACAAAAACCATCTAAATAACATTTAAGGGTTCAAACACCACAAATCCATCGAAATCCATATTTGTTCAATTGATTCCAATACACACCTATCACTATAATTTATTCACCCTAAATCATATATTAGAAAGTATGAAACTTGCCTTAAGCTTAAATCTCGGATTCCTTTACGGTAGATACAAGGTCAAACGCAATATCTTTAATTATTCTCATATCTTTTCTATTTCTCCACAATTCTCTTCTTCTCTCTTTCTCTCTAGGTTTAGGAAGTATACACTAAGGAAATAAAAGGGGTTCTAAGACTCAATCGGGTACTTAGCCTTAATTTCAATTTTACATGTTAATACATCATTAAAATGGTTCGTAACTACATAATTGAGTTATAACATGTCAAAATTATCCGGAACCTAAAAATACAATATGCCACTTATTTTGACTATCTTGACCATTTCGGGACTAACTGCGCCCTCTAAATTGGCATTTGGAATAATATAATTCATTTTGAGTTCCAACTTCATTTAAACCTTAAGTGTCGTTTAAAGCACAACGACACCATGAATCGCAACATAATGCTATTTGCATTCACATAACAGCATATATGAAAAGTCTAGTAAATATTATATTTTAACTCTCATAAAATAATATTTACCCCATCATTCAATATTTATATAATTACCTCACATGGAAAATTAATATAAAATAAATTACTCAAAAGTAAGGGTTATGACATACTCCCTCCCTTATAAGGGAATTTTTCCCTCAAAATTAGGCGTACCTTACAAGAAGAAATGTGGATACTTTTCTTGCATATCGTCCTCACACTCCCACGTTGACTCCTCGGCATTGTGGTTCCCCCATTGGACCCGAACCAAGGGTACCACTCGAGATCTTAGCATACGCTCCCCGTGATCTAAGATTGTAAATGGTTGTTCCTTGTATGAAATATCAGGTTGCAATTAGATATCGTCCAAAGGAATGTGCCAGTGAGCTCCTTCACACCTCTTATACTTTTTCAAGGATGAAACATGATACACATCATGAATCTATTGCAAATGCTCCGGTAAAGCAAGTTGATAAGATACTAGGCCTACCTTAACAATGATGGGAAAAGGACCTACGTATCGCGGCGCAAGTTTCCCTTTCTTCCCAAATTGCTTTATGCCCTTCATTGGCGATACTCGTACCAAAACTAGATATCCAACTTCCAAATCCACATGCCTTCTATTCGCATCGGTATAACTCTTCTAAAGATCTTGAGCAATTCGTATGCGATCGCGAATAAGTTTAATCTTTGAATAAGTATCTTAGATCATCTCAGGTCCGAGAAACTTATTATCCCGTACCTCCAACATACACGTAGGTGATCTACATGGTCGGCCATACAATGCTTCATAGGGCGCCATTCCGATAGTGAATTGGTACGAATTATTATAAGGAAATTCGACCAAGGGAAAGTATTGATCCCAACCTCCTTTGAAATCAAGCACACACATTTGGAGCATATCTTCCAACATTTGGTTGAATCTTTCCGTTTGCCCATCTGTTTGAGGGTGATAGGAGGCACTGAACTTCAACTCGATTCCCATAGCTTCTTGGAAACTTTGCCAAAAATGGGAAAAAAATTGTCTCGATCAGAGACTATATTAATGGGCACCCCATGGAGTCTAACAACCTCTACAATAAATAGCGGAGCATAACGAGTAGTATTGTTGTTTGTAAGTACCGGTAAGAAATTTGCTGACTTGGTTAAACAATCGACAATCACCCAAATGGAATCATGACCACTTTGTGATGTTGGCAATCCCATGATGAAATCCATCGAGATGCTTTCCCACTTCCATACCGGTATTTCTAAGGGTTGTAACAATCCCGTCGATCGTTGATGATCTACTTCACTAGTTGACAAGTAGTATATTGGGAAAAAAATCAGAAATGTCCCGTTTCATACCCGCCCACCAATATTGACGGCGCATGTCTTAGTACATTTTGTCCCCTCCAGGATGTACTGCAAATTTGGACCAATGAGATTCTGTCATTACGTCCCATCTCATATTCCCTTCGTTCGGGACAATAAGTCTCCCATGGAAACGTAACCCACCCTCAGAACTTATTGAGTAGGATTCCACTCCCTCGGTTAACAATTGGTGTTTACAGTCCTGACAACTTTTGTCCCTTCCTTGAGTTTCCACAACCCTTGCCACTATAGTAAGCGTAACGGTTAACACCAACATAAATTCCCTAGAAACAGCATCCTCTTGGATGAGCTCTTTCCATTTAGCCTTCCATACCATGGCTAACTCCCCCTTAGGTTTCTGACTCAACGCATCCGACACCACATTCGCCTTACCCGGGTGATAGTGAATATCAAATTGGTAGTCTTTCACAAACTCTAACCACCGACGCTATCACATATTTAAATATTTCTGTGAAAAAAATATTGCAACGATTTGTGGTCCGTGAAAAGACTAAATTTCTCCCCTAGAAGGTAATGTCTCCAAATCATCAAGGCAAAAACTACTGCTACAAGTTCCAAATCATGAACAAGATAATGCTTTTCATGGGGCTTTAGCTTGCAAGAAGCATAAGCAATAACCCGCTGCTCTTGCTGTAATACACCTCCCAACCCTTACATAGATGCATCGGTAAAGACCAAATATTCCAACCTCAGCTTCGGTAACGCAAGGACTGGAGCAGAAGTCAACCTATCTTTTAGCTCATCAAAAGCTAGCTGACAAGAATCATCCCAAACAAACCTCATTCCTTTCCGAGTTAAATTGATCAAAGGGCTAGAAATCTTGGAAAAACCCTTGATAAACCTGCGGTAATAGCCAGCCAAACCCAGAAAACTATAAATTTCGGTAAGTGTCGTAGACCCTATTCCCTCACCGCAAAAACTTTACTTGGGTATACCGAAATACCCCAAGGTGTCATAATGTGACCCAAAAATTGTACTTCTTGTAGCCAAAATCCACACTTCTCGAATTTAGCATATAATTGATGATCCCTCAAGGTCTGCAGGACCAAATGTAGATGTGTAGCATGATCATCTTCTGATTGAGAGTAAACAAGGATGTCATCAATAAAAATAATAACAAACTGGTCCAGGAAGTCTCTAAACACTCTATTCATAAGTTCCATAAACACTACAGGAGCATTGGTTAGTCCAAAAGGCATAACCAAGAATTCATAGGACCCATATCTAGTTAGGAATGCAGTTTTGGACACATCTTGTTCTCGTATCCGTAACTGGTGATACCCCATCCTCAAATCTATTTTAGAGAAGTACGACCCTCCCCTAAGTTGATCAAACAAATCATCAATCCGAGGTAGTGGGTATTTGTTCCTGATGGTAACTTTATTCAACTCCCAATAATCAACACACAATGAAGAGAACCATCTCTCTTCTTCACAAATAATACAGGAGCTCCCCATGGCGACGTACTATGCCTAATAAACCCCTGTTCTAGCAACTTCTGAATCTGATCCCTTAACTCCATCATCTCAATAGGAGCCATACAATATGGAGCTGTAGCAATCGGTCGTGTTCCCGGTGCTAAAGCAATCACAAACTCAATCTCCCTACTTAGATGTAAACCCGGTATTTACCAAAAAACATCTTCGAATTATCTAACAATCGGAATAGACTCTAGGAAATGACTACATCCCGATAAGTCTCCTCTGTAATACAATATAAATAAGTGCTAGAACCTCCCTCTAAACGAGGCATAGCAACTAAAAACATTTTTTTCCCCGAAATGGCAAAGACTATAATTTTCCCATAGCAATTTACTATCGCACGATACTTCACTAGCCAATCCATACCCAGAATTACATCATACCCGACCATATCAAGGACGAGAAAATCGGCCTCAAAACACAAGTTACCAAGATTTATTTCTATTCTTTTACAAACAAAGAAAATAAGTGAACTGTCACCCATAGAGGATTCATCACTGGTGAAAGTACTTTCCGTAGATTTAATTATCTCCATAAATTGAGCAAAACTTCTAGAAATAAATGAGTGTGTCATACCTGTATCAAACAGTACATGACCCATGTGTCCATGAATGGGAAACTTACCCTCAATACCTGGCAGCGCTGGCTAGGCTGGAGGAAGAATAACGTCCTGTATATGGTAGAAACGCCCATACTGTAGTTGTCCCTGTTGTGGAGTGGCGACTTGATTAGGCAATGGTGGTGGTAGTTGTGCCTGCTGATGCTATGGAACTCTAGGAAACTATCCCCCGATCAACTGCAGACACGCCTTCCTATAATGACCTGGCTCCCTACATTAAAAACAATGACCCACCATATTTTCCTGATTACGACCTCTATTATTTCTGAATTGCCCAAAACCTTGGCCCGGCTGGCCTCGACCCCCATTATTACCCTGACCTTCCTGTTGCTATTGCTGGGCACCTTGACCATGCCTGAAATTATTGCCACTAAAGTCAAATCCCCCAAAACATTGCCTTTTGGACAAATCCCCTTGTTGGGCGTTCCTTTCCTTCTGCTTACCTCCTGATAAATGGGACGAGGGTAGTTCTCCTCCTCCTGCACCATTGCCTCCCGGTTTACTCGCTTTCCCCACAACTGAAACTTTCTTATTACTTTGAACGTGCAACCGATGATCTTGACAATGGAGTAACGCGACATTCATCACATCCCCAAAATTTTGTAGGGATTTCTTAGAAAATGTTGCCGTATCCTCCAATGTAAGCCTCCAATGAACTTTGATATTCTCCTTTCCTCTGGAGTTACCTCATTCGACACAAAATTGGCCAAACGAGTGAATTCCTCCTCATATTCTGCCATCGAACGTTCACCCTGAACTACATCTTTAAGATTTCTCCTCATTTCCCTTTGGACTTTTGGAGGGAAATATTTTCGGTCAAATAAGACCCAAAAGTCAGTGATAGTCATGGTATTCTTTGCTCTGGCATGGTCATCGACTCCCACTAATGTAAGGCTGCTCCAACTAGCTTAAAAGTAGCAAAGATTTTCTTCCGTTCCTCACTATAATCTATCAAGTGAAGATGGGGTTGCATATCCTTTTTCCATTGGTTAGCTATGACCACGTCGAAACCACCTTGAAATTCTGGGGGATGACCCTTTAAGAAAGATTCTCTGACTCTTTCCCATGGAGAAGGTCCCGCAGGGGCTTGCACCTCCTTAACCCTTAGCTATTGTGCTTGGGGAAATTACTGAACCACAGCAGTCATCGCAGCATTGACCGCCAGGGCCACAATATTGGCTACTTTAGTGGCATTTATAGTCCCTTGTTGTGGTGGTGGAGGACCTACATCATCCTCTACTACTCTATTTCTTCTCGAAGGGTGACCTCTTTTGGGCGGAATCTGCGACGAAGAAATAAGTGAATTAGAATACTATAAGAACACTTTATTTTGCAGAAGATCGCATGTATAAGCAAACAAAACAGACCTAACATTTAGGCTCTATATCAAAGAACGCTACGGTAGAATGTGACAAGTCCGCATAGATCCTAAAGACTCTATAACCTGATGCTCTGATACCATCTGTGACAACCCGCTTATTAAAATAAGAGGTGGCCAGCCCGATATTCCAATAATAATAGGAATCATAGATGGACCATTCTTAGCATCTCAACAATATAATAAATTTACGAGTTAAACACCCATTATTTTTGAAAACGAATTGTCAAAAATTTTGATTCGCAGGTTAAAGAGAAACATTTGAATAATTTAATTGAAAAGAAGGTGGATACAATAAAAGATAGATAATACATCGGCAACTATATACAACACAGTAACCGAATAAACTGTGGGTTAACAAACATATACATCTGAGTTACACAAAGTATTACAGTACAATATCACATAATATAATACAAGTACAGAACATGGGTAACACGCCCAAGCGTATAACCAATCATAACTAGAATACAAAAGATGGAAGCGTCTATATCCAAATATCCCGTAACATCCGCAAGATGTTACAGCTCCAAGACACTGGAATGGAAAAGTCAATACGGGGGTCCTTGCGGTGGAGCACCTGGTCGTATATAAGGTTCATGCAAAACAAAGAGATATAAACGGGTCAGGGCCCATTTTGATATGATCATCATGTGAATAAAATGTATGACAGCTATGGACAACTTAATTATCATGGATGAGCTAAATACAATCATCAAAATGATTATAAGATATCTAACATCTCAATTAAAAAGCATAACCTAACGCCAATATGATGACCATGATCACAATTCAATTTATGCTAAAGAATAAGAATAATGTCATACTTAGAGATTTCCTTTTCAGTTTTACATCATCTTAATTCACCGTTCCTTTTTTCTCATTAGGAAACTTATCAAAGAAATTTATTTCATAAAGTGTCGGATCATCAATAAGATTCCACCTTAATGTGAATAGTTATATTACACAACATATAACGATTCTAAGACCGTCCTTTCGAGTTTCCCCACTGGACGCACCCCTAAATTGCTATCATCTTTCAGGGCCTATCACACAAGACAACATGGGCATCCTACATCGCGTGACTTCGGGAAGAGGACATATATATATTTACGACAGTGAGTCATAACCACACCCAGAATTACCTCACTTCGCACAATAATCACACAATATAATAACTGGTCCTATGGCCGAGGACTATATTCACCCTGCATTCACTAGCCAGGGGACTTCACCTCATATGAGTAACTTCCCCTATGATAGAATTTAGAGAGGTCGGTAATTATAATTTATCATTCACAAGTTATTTCAATTTTAAAATATACATTAAGTCATTATTCGGAGCCATAAGCGTTTAATGTCATCATTATAAACTTCAATGTTTAATGAACCCCCAAATTAGTCTTTGAGAAATAATGATGTTACTATAAGCCACCAAGTATAGTATACCTCATTCATGTCTCTAAATTTCCCGTAATTATATAATCTTACTCTCCCCTAGTCTCAAATTAGTTTACACAAGAAAGAGCTACCACAATCTCTATTAACTAATCCCCGAGATATGCCCAAGTATTCCTTTTAAAATCTAAAGTAGTTAGATATGTAATATAAGACTCTAGTGCACTTTATTTTATCATAAGATAAAGTTCCTAGGTACCAAACCTACAAGAAAAGATGTGACACCCCACCTAATTTAATACCGGGTGATAAGTCCTTTATTAACTTATAATCAAGGTGAACGGTCGGTTCATTCTTAGCATCACTGTCGTAAAATAACTTTTCCAATTTAAACACCCTAAATAATTAAGCTAAGTGTCAAAACCATGTTAGACATAACTTTCCAAATTTTATTTAAAATCAATAATTTAAAACTTTACTTAATTCATAATTTAAGGATCAACCAATAAACATACTGGAACAAACAATCCAATTAATTAAACATCTAACTAAGTAATCCCAATATTAAAACTTAAAGGAAAGCATCCTGACAGTAATAAATCCAAAAGTACAAATACTGGAAATCAATAGATCACAATATCCGATAAGCAACTGAATAATGAAAAAGGGCGACACATGCCCAACTGAATAAATAGTGCTAGAAGTGGAATCAACAAATGAGGTCGTTTAAACAAAAGGCCTGCAACTCCCACCTAAGCTGCAGCGTGTTCCTTCCAAAGGATCCTATGCAAGACGCCCCTGTGGCTGGGCACCTGTGATATTTACATATATATACAAGAGAGAAAAGGAAATGAAAACGGGTCAGAGCCCGATTGTAAAAACGATTTAAAATTTGTTTAGCAAGTATTTAAATTGTTTACTGGCCAATGCGACAACATATTAGTGCATCACTCCCTTGAGAAATTCTCACCTCTCTTCTAATGTGCACGCCTATCGCACTAACCTTCCCAATTGTTTGACTTATCTAATCTTAGGTTTCTCGTAAGATTTAAACTGACAAATTCAATTGTTTAAGAGGTTAATTTCATTTAACAACAAAGTTCTCATTTAAACCTTATTTACTAATAAAGTTTCTCAGTAACACATAATACTTTTCAAACACTTATTCCTAAATTGAAATAGTTATTCCATTCTTACTTACCATAGACACAACAGGTAGTTCCCAAATCCCAGATTTAAATATATATATTAAATACTCAAATAATATATATATCCTAACAGCACCCCACATAATAATTATGGTGCGGGCATACTCTGCTATCCAGTCCCCGTATCACTCGTACTAAGGGAAATACAAGTTCGGAATCACTCTCGAACTGTATTAACACAAACACAAACAATATTGAGGCGAAGCATAGATTCCAAGTCTCTAAGAGGTCAGCACATGCCCCCACGTCTCTTAGGACCGGCTGACTATCGATCCGATAGCCTGTACCAAAGGATTTCTATCTTCTAGGGTACGAGTCAATATCCCCCATAAATGCCCATCGAGATAAGACTGTCCCAGCGCAGTAACCTCAGGGATAGCAAGTAGCGCGGGCATGATTTTCACACGTATATAGTATATGCATAAACACGGTCATATAAATATACGACTATTACCATATCAAATTTAGGTACATCTCATAACCCATAATTATGATATTTATGCTTATTTATCATTATTTAGTTATCACGTATAACGGTTCGTTTCTTACTTTAATTTAAGGGATTATTCCAACTTACTACGTAACACTCATGGTTTCTTATCTTTCCAAAGTGGAATTTCAGTAGGTTCTTATTTATTTTCCAACATAACTACTCTACGCGTCTCCCCACTTTAATACATAGTTCCATCGTCCCTTATATGTAAACATCCCCGAAAAATGTAAATTTCGTCTTACATTAAAGGTGTCATATTTTTAATAAGTCCTATTGGTCTTCTTTTATCTCCCAAAATATTTTAATAAGGATGTACAAAGATTATTACTCATTTAAATTGAAATCATCTATTTAGAAGGGGAAATATGAGTCTGCCAGGAGGGGTCGATCGATCGATGGCAGGAGCTCGATCGATCGATGCATTGATCGATCAATACTCCTGGTTCGATCGATCGATCAAACAGGTATAGAGAATCTGCAGAATACCAGTTACGGGTTCTATCATCCAACATCATCAAAATCCAAACTTTTAACTCCCAAACTCCCAAAAATTTATACCACAAACGTTCTAAACTCAAATGGACAATATTCAACGTAAGGCATGTGAGTTTTCATCAAGAATCATGGATTAAAGTGCCAAAATTTATACAATTCTCATGAACCCTAAAATTTTCTTTAACTTAATTCAAATCATTCTTTTTCCAGAATTTCTGCTTCTAGTCCATCATAAATCCATGGTTCAACCTCTACATGTGAAGGGGATTTCTAGATTATCATTTATATCACTACAACATGCAATTTCTATTCTCCAACATGGGTTTTCTTTTATAGAAACTCATCCTAACCAACCCTAAACTAACATGAATGAAGCATTAACAAAATTAAGCAAGATATATACTTGCTTGGGGATTTTTGTTTCTGATTTGTGGATGAAATCAGTGTGGTGGTGATCCTTGTTACGCGATCTATCGTTTGGCGGCGACGGCGGTGCAAACGGAGGGGTTCTTGGCCTAGAACTCTTGGGCAAGCTCTCTCCTTCCTTCTCCAATGTCCGTTTCTTGTTTTTGGTTGAGTTAACCCTAGAAGGCAACCCTAAGCATCTGATATAACTCTAAAATTTTCGTGGATTTTCAAGCCTAAAAATGTAAAATGCCCAAAACGCCCTCACGGGGTGTCAATTAGGCCTAAAAACGCCTCGAGACCCAAACTAAACCTCCGTGTACATTATTTTGACTATCTCAACCCTTCTGGACACTTTGGAGCACTCGAAATGACCATACAGGTGATTTATAATTTATTCACTTTTATTAATCAACATTTAGTCCCGACACGACACGAGCGCGTCCCGACTTAAATTTCCAAAATTGTCATTTTATTCACTTGTGACATTTAATAGAACCAATATCATATATTACTTTACTCATTAGTAATATTCAAAAAATTTCCAATGATTACTAACTCTCGTCACGTTAGTAATTATAAAAATAATTAATTTTCGGATTTATATTAAATTAATATCTCACTTTAAATTTAATAAATTCCCAAATTTAGAAAGCATAAAAATACGGGGTATTACAAAAAGAGTTGCAAACTAAGTTAGAAAAATCACCTAAAACAGTAGGAATTCCGAATCGATTCTCCCTGGCCGAATTGATTCGATCTTAAAGCGAATCGATTCGGATGGTCTAAATCTATTCGGTCAAGAGGACCCAACATTTTGCATACTGTCGAATCGATTCAGATAGGCTGAATCGATTCGCTCATCATAGACCTGTATCCTACCCCTTTAGTGAATCGATTCGCTAGGGGCAAATCGATTCGCTAGGGGCGAATCGATTCACCCGGATCAGAATTTCCAGTTTCATCCATGGAGTTTAATGCCATACTTTTCCCGCAACTCATTTCTCCTCCATTATTACCCACAACAACCACCATAATTCCTCCAAAATAATCCTACATAAATACTAACTACTATACTCAACACAAAAACCATCTAAACAACATTTAAGGGTTCAAACACCACAAATCCATTAAAATCCATATTTGTTCAATTGATTCCAATACACAACTATCACTATAATTTATTTACCCTAAATCATATATTAGCAAGTAAGAAACTTGCCTTAAGCTGAAATCTCAGATTCCTTTACGGTAGATGCAAGATCAAACCCAATTTCTTCAATTCTTCTCCTTTCTCTTATTTTTCTCCACAATTCTCTTCTTCTCTCTAGGTTTAGGAAGTATACACTTAGGAAATAAAAGGGGTTGTAAGACTCAATCAGGTACTTAGCCTTAATTTTCATATTTACATGTTAATACATCATTAAAATGGCTCGTAACTACATAATTGAGTCATAACCTGTCAAAAAGTTCCCGGAACCTAAAAATACAATATGGCACTTATTTTGACTATCTTGACCATTTCGGGACTAACTGCGCCCTCTAAATTGGCATCCGGAATAATATAATTCATTTTGAGTTCCAACTTCATTTAAACCTTAAATGTCGTTTAAAGCACAATGACACCATGAATCGCAACATAATGCTCTTTGCATTCACATAACAACATATATGAAAAGTCTAGTAAATATTATCTTTTTAACTCTCATAAAATAATATTTACCCCATCATTCAATATTTTATATAATTACCTCACATGGCAAATTAATATAAAATAAATTACTCAAAAGTAAGGGTTATTACATACTGTATGCCATAAGATGAATCGGGTATAGCTTCGTTCACACACGTTACACATGCCATATGAGTTATGGACAAGGAAGAAACCTAACCTATCATATTTCTGTGTCTTTATAATTCCTTTCTACACATTGAGTGATAGAGATCACTTAATAAAGTTCGACTCTAGAAATGATGGGGGGGTGTTTTTAGGTTATTCATCGTCGAGTAGGGCTTATAGGGTGTTTAACATTGTAAGCCCTAAGGTTACGGAGTCAATAAATGTTATGATTAGAGACGATAACCTATCTATATCTACTGACCCTAACCCCGAGTGCGAGGACGCTGCACCCCTAGTGACGATCCCGTCATTCCTTGTACTATCATGATGGATTCCACTCTTGATTTAAAGGATCCACCTCTTTGGATTGAAAGAGTCGTGACCTTTTCTCTATACTTAGCGATCCTGCACTAGTTATCAAGACTCACACTCAACTTTAGATAGTGGTTATCTAGTTTTGCTACACCACCTTAGTCGAGCCTGAGAATGTGAAAGAAACACTCAAGAAAGAGCATTGGATATCCTCAATACAAGATGAGTTGCTTCAATTTCGTAAAAATAATGTCTGAGAGTTAGTCCCCCTACCTAGCGAGAGTAATGTGATTGGTAACAAGTGGATTTACAACAATAAGATGGATGATAATAGCAGCATAGCTCGTAATAAATCTAATTTTGTCGCTCAAGTCTACCCACATATTGAGGGTGTTGACTTTGGTGAGACGTTCCCTCCTATTTCTAGTCTTGAGTCCGTTCGCTTACTAGTCATCGCAGCATGTCATCTACTCTTATATCAAATGGATGTCAAGAATGCCTTCCTTAATGGAATTCTATAGGAGGAAGTGTACGTGGAACAATTGAAGGGAATTGAAGACCCAAAGCACATGGGACACGTCTTTTATCTTAAGAAGGCCTTGTATGATTTGAAACAATCATCCCGTGCTTGGTAAGAGAGGCTCACTTCTTATCTCTTAGCTCACCGATTCAGGAGAGGGGGAGTGGATAAGACGTTGTTTATGAATAGGGAGAGTGGCTCGATCTTGGTTGCCCAAGTCTATGTGGAAGATATAGTATTTGGATCCACGTGCTCTCGACATGATCACATATTTGAGGAAGAGATGAAGAGAGAGTTTGATATGAGAATAGTTGGTGATATTACGTTCTTCTTAGGTCTCTAGGTGGATCAACTTGAGGATGATATATTCATATCTCAATCCAAATATGCTAGGGAGTAGTGAAGAAGTTTGGTTTAGACTCCGTTAATCACTCATGCACCCTTATGAGCACATCAATTAAGATTACAAAAGACACTTACGTCGATCAAACCCTTTATAGGAGAATAATAGGTAGTCTTCTCTACTTGACCTCTAGTCGTCTCGAAATTGCCTTTGGCGTTGGAGTTTATATGCGATACCAAGTGTCCCCGAAAGAGTCTCACTTGCTTTCACTAAAACGTATCATTAAATACGTGAGTGGAACTCTTTCCCATGCTATTTGATATTCCTTTTATATCAATGATCATTTATACTCTTATTCGGATGCTAATCGGGACAGGGATGTTGATAGTTATAGGAAAACCTCGGGTGGGTGTTTTTACTTTGGGAGCGCTCTTGTCTCCTAGTTGAGCAAGAAGCAAAACTTTATATCTTTGTCCATTGAGGAGGATGAATATATAGCCTCCAGAAGTTATTGCACACAACTCTTATGTATGAAGCAAATGTTGTAAGATTCTGGTTTTTCCCAAGACACGATGACTATTTCTTGTGATAATATGAGTCCAATTCATACATCCCATAATTCGGTCTAACATTCCCGCACAAAGCTCACTAGGATACATGATCATTTTATTCGTGATATCATTGAAGAGAAGGTCGTGTCCTTTGAAAAAACTCACTATCTTATTTTAACAAAAGTTAAAAAGGTTTAATGAGTTTTGAAAATACTTTTTGAAGAAACTATTACAAAAATCTTTACAAGAACACAAGATGTGTAAAATAGTTTAAGGAACAATTTATTTAAGTCTCTTGGAAATAGGTTTTAGAATAAACCTAAGTTTGAGTTGCAGAATATAGCAATGAAGAACTAAAAATTACACACAAGAGACAAGAAATTTAACGTGGTAAAACCCCACCCAATTCGGAAAACATCCACAGTGACCTCTACATCACAAAACAAAATCCACTATAAACGGTATTAGGTTACAAGCATACAACAAATCATACAATCAATTCCTATTCTAAGTTAAGAAATACACCTTAAGCGAGATTCCACTCCTTTTGGATATCTGTTCTGACTCCTTTAAGAAACTAGATTGTCCTTTCTTTGTTCCTGGCTTTGCTCCCTTTCTCCTTTTACGCGATGTGGACTCAGTGGTCAAAATCTCTCAGCCAACAACACACTGTAGTGTTCGTGGGTGATTGTGTAGTGAGTGATGTGCCTAAATGTTAATCATGTACTCACACATACTTAATTATAGACGGATCCTATGAATTACAATAGATCTAGATATGAAATTCATTTTTACACTTATGAAATTTAGACTCGTTCTTTTTGTAAAAATATTTCAAGATCTTATTTCCTTTTGGATCTTTAAAAATCAAATCCTTAGAAATTATTTATAAACATAATTGTTTGAAATGAAAAATTTCTCATGTCTGAAACATGCAAGTCATGATTGCAGTTTGTAAAAATAAGAGATGTTTTATATAAACAAAATCCAATAAGAGATTATGATTTCTTAAAACAAGAAATCAAAATAGCGTAGAAATCTATACGTGACTATATCACAGCTTTAGATCTTCAAGTTTCTAAAAAGAAATGAGATCATAAAGATGCGAGGCAATTGAGAAAGAAGTTGAAACTACAAGGAAATTGAAACTGTAACTCTCAAAAGATTTTCTGAAATTTTTTTGACATAGTTTCTATATGAAATTCTTTTTCTCTCCTTTTTATTTTCTCTCTTATCTCTTTTCTCTCTTTTTTTTCTCTCTTCTCTCAGAGTTCCCCAAAAATTTCAAATGTAGAGACAAAGCTTCATTTTATAGGTTGAGATAAGGATCTTAAAGGATGGTTTGAAATCAAGGGCTCAGATTAATTATAATTTAAAACGTTGAGATATAATGGCTCATAAACAATCACTCAATAACTCTATTTGATTGGTTAAAAACAAGCGCACAAGGATTAATCAAGAACACATGCAAATCGTTGATTACGCATGATCTAACGGATATAAAGGATGCGCTGAAAGGTGAGAGTAGAGAAACAAAGTTGGAATTAATCACAAGCAAGCACTTATTGCTCTATAAATGCCTAAAAAATGCGTGTTTTGAGTTTATTAGAAATTCAATTTTGAACCACAAATCTTTGTGCCGATTTTGGATTCTACCCAAACCATTTTTAGGAACTTTTAAAATATATATTTTAACCCCAAAATAATTTAATCCTTAATTTAATTATTCTAGAAATAGATTTTAATTATTTTAAAACTCCTAAAAATGATAGAAAATTCATTTTAATCCCAGTTAACAAACACTAATCAAATATGAGACGAAATGCAATCCTATGTGTTGTGAGTGTGTTGGTTTTCTACCCTTATGACTGATATTTGTTGTTGTTGAGGTATCATATGAAGAGGATATGATGCACTAGAAGGAGGAATTAAATTTTGTCTATATTTCTAAACTAGTTGAGGCTCATATATTGTGAAGACTCAAGTGAGTCAACTATGTAGTGTCCTTCAGCCTTGAGCTTTGTGAGCACCCAATGTTAATTAGCCGATTTTTTTACGAAAACCTTTAGATGAACTTAGATTCTAGAATTTTAGGAAGTCTCTGGGTATTTGCTCCGTTGATTGAGTTAGGGGTAATTTGTCTGGTATATGATGATTATCATGTTCATGTCTGTTATCCCTATTGTATATTTTGTTTTTGATAAATTTTTTAAAAAAGATAAAAATGTTTTTGTATTTTTTTTCACCATATATGGATGTGCATTTAAGATATTTGGATCACCCCTACATTCCATCAATTCATGTGAGTTTTGCATGTTTTTTTGAGACATGGCTTCATTTCTAGTGTTATTAATAATGTGTGAATACCATTTCATTGATACTTGATGATTACTTTCTTCATTCTAGACTCTTTATCACCTTTATTGCACACTTGCACAAATTTTTTGGTCATTGCACTTGCTTATCATGTGTCGAATACGGTGTGTGCATCTCAATCATGCTTAATAAGAAACCAAATGTAATAGAGATATGTTGTGCTTGTAAGAATTTTAGTTGAAGATAAAGTTTTGAATGTCATTCTGTTTTGGGGTTGGGAGGACATTAAGATACATTATCTTTGGGGTATTATTATAATTTAGGTTTTGATTTTTATTTTTACTGGAATAGATAAAGGGGGAGATTTGTAAGACAAAAATTTTATAATTTCTCATAGCTTAGTTATTTTGGCGTATCCCATTACAAACCGAAAACCACATCTTCATTGCCTCCACGATCATTTGAAAACATGTTAGTGACCGAGCCTCGTTTTAGAGTTTCAGGACGTTGGAATCATCACAAGCACTTTATGGAGCTATATAAACTTGAGGTTTGAATTTTACTCAGTCAAATATACTTTGGGATGTTTATTTTTTTTGCTTCGAGGCTATTTGTAAAAATAATTTTTGAAAATATTTTTTTGTTTTAATCTCGTGAGAATGAGATGTAGATCTCGCTAGAACGAACTCCACAGCTTGTTCGATAGAAGTCGAATGTCGTTAGACGATGTGAAAATCCAGTTAGATAAAACTGTTAACAGGTATCTAACGATCTGATCTCTGTTTGATAGAACAAATTTTGTTGGAAGTTCATGAGAAGGTTGATCGAACGAAATAGGCTTACCGTTCGAACGATATTGGACCTCATTAGAACGAACGCATGGTTTTCATTCGAACGAAGTCTTATTTTTATTCGAACGAGATCATCGCCTCAAAAATCCTGTTTTTCTATAAAAAAAAACTTTTGTGAACATTTTTTCTCAAGAGTTTTGGAAAAAATAAAACCCTTATTTTGGTTCCAAAAGTGTCATCTTTTTGTTTCTTTGCAACAAGATTTTCTTTTCCAAATCAATCATCCCATATAATGATTTATTGAGTTTCAAACCCTAGTTTCCAAATACTAAGTCAAACCTTTATAGAGTTTACTTTATTGTTGATTGTGGAGTTGCGACTCTACGACTGAAGAAGAAAGGATAACGTATTATGAAGTTGATTGGTGGATACCAAGGGAATAGTTGCTTCTTGTGGATAATGCTGAACTATGTCGTATCTGTTTAAGATTTGAAGACCTTTGCATTATATTTGGTCGATCTCTATGTAATGTGTAAGTCATCAAGTCCGTCAAACTCTTTAACAGTGATGAAATTTAGGTTTTGCTTGAAAGGGATTTTTCATCTGTTTCTTCTTCTGATTGATACTATTTGATTTGACATATTTTCGTGTTGGACATTATCTTCCATGCACGCTTAATTCTTACCAAAATAATATTTGGTTAAAATTGAATCTTTATGTGTGTAACCTAATATACGGACTATCCATACGACCCTACATTTTTAATGTGTTAGCATGTTCTCCAAAGGATCATTGAGTTTTAGTTTACATAGAAGAATTGATATATCCTATCGTCCCTCTCACTCTCCTCTAACTGATATAATGAGTCCAATAACAACTGGACTTCAACGATGAGATTCTCATCAACTGATGCAAATTCTTCAAGACTCATATCTAGAGACAAATCAGGCGGCTAAGCACGTGAATTGGTGATGTCACTATCTTTAAGTGTTCGGGGATATAGGTAGTCCTTAAGTGTTTGGGATGCTACTTTGTCTCCCATTTCAGAAAAAAACCGAAACTCTTCCGATAAAGTGATTGGGAAATTAGTGGATTCCTCACTCGTTAATCGACCAATATTGTCTCAAAACCAATTACGCATACACAACGTGCCTCACTAGAATTTCTCTCACTCCCTCTCTCTCTTTTTGATTTTTTTTTTTGAATTTTTTAACAAAAGCAAATAATTTGACTCAAACCACGTAAACCCTGAACAAACACAAAGTAATTCAAATTATCTAATTCAGGTTATGTAAATTTCAATTTTAAAATCTAGTATTTTTTAGATTCATCGATGAAAACACAGATCTTCGAATTAATCTCTCTCCTTCTCTTTGACAAGGGAGAATTTAAAAGACGACCAACTACGATTATCGCATCAAATACTAATTTTTCCTCCAGGTAGGTGTTCGGCATGAAGACACATTACAAACAACCAATCCTATACAAGATAAGATGGAAGCGATTTGACATGTTCACGTTGGAGTACCTTATAATTCTAGCATCATTAAGAGGTTACCTATGAGCTATGTGATATACTAAAGCCAACGCCTACTTGATTTTAAATTAAATGTAATGGCTCTAGATATTTAAATGCTTGATTAATTTGTGATTTTTGCGCCGATGAAGGGTGATAAAATCCCCACCTTATCTTTCACATGGTTTTTTCCCCTTAAGTCAACGTATGTAACGTGCTAATTTAAATGCGAAGTTATATCACGTAGAGAACACAAAAAAGAATCTCCGACATGGACCTTTTACGGTTACTTGTTTATGTCGGGCCCAAGTTTAAGTTGACATCGACACGTGGGGGGGGGGGGGGGGGGGGAGGGGGAGGGGGGAATCATCTACATTTTAGTCGTCCCCCTTAGTTCCTTGGGATTGTAGCAAGATTACACAAGTATTCTTCACGTCTGCTCACCGTTGCACACTTTTTTTGAATTTTTCTTCACTTTTGCCCTTTTTTCTTTTTCTTTGAAAATAAAAAAAAAAATTAAAAATAACACAACTCAAGCACTAATGGTGCATTTAACACTACAAAGAAGCAAAACAAAAAATAAACAAACCACAATAATATTTTTTTAATATTCTGGAAATAAAAAATCCCGCTGGAATAAAATATTTTTTTGCATTTTCGCATTTTTTTTGCATTTTTTCTTTGTTTGGGACTAATTACTAAAAAACGATTCTTGAAATTTCCAATTAAAAATATTTTCTCGAATTTTATGTATTATTTTGAAATTTTTACTAACAAAAAATTGAAAAACAATAAAAAAAAACTAGTACGAAAGTTGCAATTTTTTTTTAAAAAAATGGCCAAACCCCCCACAACGGCGCCAAAAACTTGTTGTCAAATTACTAAATACCGTAAGTGCATAGACTATTATAGAATAGCTAATGTAAGTACGATTCGAACCCACAAAATTTGTCAATTTTTGCGATTAAGTAATTGCAACTTTTCAACTAGACTATATTGTTTAGAGATGGGATGAAAATATTAGCCTAAGTTAACACAAATATAAAAATAACTTGTCACTACTAAATTCAGTGACAAAGGTCCTTTATAGGGACGTTTCTCACTGATCGTATCAGTGATAAACTTAAAAAACTTAACATTTGCCACTGCTATGAGCAATGATATATTTGTCAATCCGTCCCATTTTGTCATCGCTAATAGCAGTGACAAATCTCCACAATGACAAACACAAGATTTGTCACTGGTATCAGCGATGACAAAATGGGCGGGGTAATTTTCGTGACCATTTATAACCCCATAGGGGTAATAAAAAATATTTATCAGTGTTGCAAGTAGTGACAAATATTTTTTGTAACCCCTAAATAGTGACAGTAAATAGCAGCGACAAAGATCATTTATCATTTCTAATGGTAATGACAAATCACCTATTTTGGTGTAGTGAGCGAAGAGACCTGAGTGCGAATTATATTTTTAAATCTTTGAAGATATTCTTGTTTTTTGTGTTAAAAGTCAATTTTTGTGTTTCGTTAGGTGATGATGAGAAATTAGACCCCCCCCCCCCCCCAAACTCTCTCACATATGCCTTGTGTAAGATATTTGACTTTCTAGATCACTTTAGTAATGGGTAAACCCGTTTGTGTGATTTTCCTATAAAAGCCCATTATTTATCTTCATTTTAGAATATCTCTCATAAAACCTTCGAGAGAAATTATTCCTATATATCTTTGTTTCTTCTTCATCTTCGTCCTTTCTAAGAAGACATGAACACACATTCGAAAAAGATAAAATCTATTATCTAAATCTAGATCATATTTTTCCTCCTTCTCTTATGTGTGTTTAATCATATATCATTTTTTTGGTTGATTAATATAAAATAAGACTAAGGGACACCTTTACAAATGGTCCTTTATTGTGCCCCTTAGTTTTGAAAACTTCCCTTAAACTTAACAAATGTGAACAATTTGCAACACAATTTGTAAATAAATGAGTGTTCCACAAATTGTTTACTTGACTGCTTGAGCATATGAGGAGGGGGTATATCTCCCCTCTAACTTGTTTTTAAAACCAGAAAGGTTCTAAATAAAGTGTGGAACAAGAACCCCGCAGGCTAAGGAGCGATTTTAAAAATATAATAAACTCCATAAAATGAAGAAACACATATTCTTTTAGGGAGGGGGGGGGGGCGTCCCTCCCTCTAAATTACTTCCTAACAAATATGTATATGTAATAAGTACCCCATATTTAGAGGGTAAGTTCTTAATGATAATTTGCTTAGATCATGCACAAACACCACACAGATTATAGGGAAGTTCAAGATTATACATGTCAAAACTTTGTGTGAATATTTTAATAGGAAAATAGAACGACTCATTGAAAACAGATATCAAATAACACAGAGATAAGATGAAAAGGGAAACACAAAGTTTGCTTTCATTAATATAGAACAACCTTTACATGGACAAAAGGGATGAAAAATACAAAGAAAAGAAAGGCTTATATTAAGAGTACATCAAATAAATAAAACAGAAAAGACGTCCTCCTATGAGTGCATGTCAGTATAAGAGGGACCTTCCTCCTATATGAACTACTCCCCCAGTCTGCCATTTTACCCTAATCATCAGTGTCACCAGCCTCAAGCTTAGCGAACATGGCCTCTAGCAACTGAATCTGGCTCCGGATCCTAGTGGCCTCATCATGTCCCTGCTGAGCTCTAGAATTTCTAGACGCATGAAGCCCTATCATTTTCCTAAAGGGAAAACTCAATAAGTGGAGAACTGTAGTGTCAAACTGATCCAGTTGAAAATGGTAGACCGTCGGAAGATCGTGGAAAGCCTGCATAAATAGTGAAGTCCAGGAACTAGTCATGTCGTCTAGAGGAGTGGTCAGAAGTTATGGATATTACTAGCAAGGGCCTTTAGGTTGAAGACAATGAGGATATCAATGTTGAGAAAACTCTGAAAAGTAAAAGTCTCAGGATGGTACTCTAAATCATCTTTAACACCTACCACTCGTGACTCCTAAATCTTTTGAGTTGCTCTTCGGGCCACATATCCCTCATAAAAGCCTCACGAGCATCTACCTCAATGACGTCTCATCTTATGTTCCTAGACTCAAGCTTTAAAGAGAGGAATGAGGACTCTTTACCAAAATTTTCAGCGCCGTTAGATCGAGTGGCCTCAAATCTAGGCCCCTCCTCATCAGCCTCCTAGACAGGCTCGTTCATAGGATCCTAAAAATAAAAGAACATAGAAATAATAAGTCAAGGAAAGGAAGACAAACATCTAAATAATCCGACATGGAGAAGAAATAAGAACTATAAAGTTTACCCCTAGGCCTAAAGGGGTAAGTATGCTGCCTATAAAAAGGAGACGGTCCTCTTAGACATAATATGTCAACCTGATAAAGAAAAAAATAGGTATAGCCTTAATAGAAAATTTAAACATCAAAAGATAAAACTTTAGCAAATAGTCAAATAAATTAGGAATAGCAGAATAATAACTGAGGAGTACTTAGTGTAGTGCTCACAGCTTGCTCCGCAGAAATAGGAGCACCAACCACACTAACCTGAAAACAGGGAAATAGAGGTGTGACGATAAGAAACTTGCGCAGTAAAATCAAGAAGAAAAAGTGAGGAAAATAGAAAGGAGGATAATGTATGACATTATAATGCCTCGCTCAGAGCAACTTCACCATGCGGTTCCAAAGTCACTAGAACAATTACATCACTAACCTAAAAACAAGGAAATAGGGAAATGTTAATGAATGCTTGAACAGAAAAAGCAGGTTGGAAAGAAAAAAGTGTGTCAAAGTAAAATACTTGGAAAGCCTCACCAACAATGCTAATTAGGTGTTCCGCACTCACAGGAATGGTTGCAGGACTAACCTGAAAATGGAGATACATGGAAGTGTTGGAAAACACTTACACAAAAAAAAAGTATAGAGAATAAAAATGTCAAAAGAAGTACATGGGGAGTCACCTCCTCGTTACTCACAACATGTCCTGCAGATAAAGGGACCTCAGCTACACTAGCCTAAAGATAGGTATGCAAAGGAGAGTTAGCAATCACTTGCACAATAAAAGCAAGAAGTATAGACACAAGATGTAGTACCCATGGAGTCACCTTTGCAGGACTCACAGCGGATCCTACATGTAAGGGGATCCCAACAATAATAGCCGATGTCTAAGGAAGTAGATAAATTTTAGTGAATTGCCTACGTATAAAAGGTAAGTCTTAAAAGAAAAGTTGGAGTAAATACCTCTAGTATGGGGTAGTAGAGATGCTCACTAATATGTCTACACCAGAAGTAGCTGGCATTGTAGTGCTAACACTATCCTTAAGAGAAAACAAAGAAGAAGTAAATTGTGATGGAACTAGAATAGACACAGCAAGCTATTAAAAGCTAACGGTAAGAATAGTTAAGCACCTGAGCCCAAGGAGGAAAAAAAAGATCTTAGATAAAATGTAGAAGCTATTGAGGTGCACATGCCAACCTGCTAAAAAATAGCTTTGAACAAACGACCGTGTGAAGAAAGAAAGAAAAATAGTAAAGTGAGAAAGTTAAATACCTGCACTGAAAAGGAAACCTATGAAACAGGTTCACTCGTAGACATACTATAGACAGGCTAGCTAGTAAGAGGTCGAACTAGCGGCCTATTATCCATAGGAAGATAAACCTTGGGAATAGATATCCTCCTAGAAGGAGGAAGCTCAAGAATAACAACTCATGTGGCCTACTAGTGGCAGGGTTATCGAAAACGGAGCCCTACAACACAAAGTTAAAAATGACCAAGTCAGGATAAGAGTAGTCACAAACAGGATCCAATACACCTCTAAGTAAAACATTAAAAGATACCTTCACAAGATGGGTAATAGAAGGACCAGTAATAGAACGGTCTAACGAAGAAGTGGGAGGAGGCCTGACAGGTGGACTGGAAGCTATGGTCACCTAATAGGTGGTCAATGTACAAATAAGTTAATAAGAAAAGTCACGATCAACTAAAAGAAGAAAGAAAATAAGACAAGTATTTTAAGAGATAATGAGTACCTGTACAGTGCGAGAGGTAATAGAAAACCCCCTCATATAAATGGGAAACATAGTGGACAACTCCAAAGAAAATTAAAATGGGAATGTTAAAGATAATTGAACTTGTAAAAAGATAAATACATGCTCTAATTTTCAAAAAGAAAACCTCTCAAGAAAGGATTAATGAAGAAACCACCAAGGAGTTCCTCTCAAGCAAAAATGGGGGACTTTCTAATGTGGGAAGGAGAAGACGTATGGGTGGTCCTCACCCCTGAGGAACTAATCACCTTTAGAGAAGTATCCTACTACAAAGAAGAAGAAGAAAATCAAATTAAAAAAATATAACAAACAAGAGTTAAATTAAAGAAAATTAAGGAATGGTAAAATACTTACAGTAGAAGGGGAATGGGCTTGCCCATATAGAAGTTGGCTAGCAGTGGGGCTGGAGGTAGAGGGGGAGTTTATCATAACATCATCCCCATTATCTACACTCCTCGAAACTAGTAATAAAGCAAAAGTGTCATACCAGTGACCATGATGAGGATCAATGACACCGATGTCATTTAAAGAAGAACTTATTTCATAATAGGAAGGGGTGTTTCCATAATCAACTAGTTCCTTTTCAAGTGAGTAAGAAGGGTAACCAGGAGGTGAAACCTTATGGCTAGAAGTTTCACTAAATAAAAAGGAGTTAGCTAAAGAACCCTTAACAATAGGGATATATGAAGTGTGTGGTTCTTGTGTTGAAATACCCAAGTCTTTATAGCCTTTCTCATGAATAGTCCGATAATTCTCTTTAATCCCAAGGGTATCAGTGTCTGACCCTTGGCCTGGAACTGAAGAGGGAGAAGCAGACTCAACACTAACCTCCTCCTCCTCCTCCTCCTTCTTCTTCTTCTTCTTCTTCTTCTTGCTGGACACATTAGAGTCAGGATGTTTTCTTTTTTAGGAGGCCTTAGACTTTGCACTCTCTTTTCCCTTAGCTTTAACTAGCTGAGGCCCAAGATGCTTCATATAAATAGATTCACCGAGTAGGGGTTTTACCATATTAGGAGTAACCTTGTCCAGAGGTGTCTTTGTAATGGTGATGTGATACCACAACTCCTTTTAGGTCCTCTTGCCCAAATACTTATCATTGTTTGGAATCTAGGCTAGGATTATCTCTCGAGGAACATCCACCACACAATTCTGGATCAAGGGCACCTGCCTCTGCCACAAACTGAACCACAATCGGTTTAATAAAGGAATGTAGTATCCAGCAGGTACAAAAAGGCCATCAATCCTATGTAACATCCTCTCAAAGGTAAAATTGGTGTAGGCCTCCAGATACAGTTCTGAGGGGGATGTGCTCAATGGATAGGTGGGTGCATAAACCCCTTGATCATAACCAAAATGCCTCCTCACTCGCTCAGAAAGGTATAATTCCACACCTTTACCTAAGTCAGTCAATAAAGGAAGAGTGCAAGGGAGAAACATGGTCAGCACAGAGATATGGGGCATGTAGAAACAGACTCCACATTAGAGGGACAGTAGAAAGTCCCCCCAGATACTGAGAAGGATCCTAATGAAAAAACCTCTCCTACTCACTTGCAGTAGGGGGAGAAAGAAAAATTCATCAAAATTATCAATGAGGGGGCCTAGGGGGCTCTTGGGATTCTTTGTGTGCCACCTAGTAATCTGAGCGACATCACTGTGACAAGAGCGAACACCATATGAGAACATTTGTAACAGACCTATAATTGATTTTGTAACAGTTAGAGTCCGTTAGGAATTCCTAACGGGTTTTAACTGTTAGTAATGACCCATGTACGTTATAGTTGTATTTGAATGTATTTATATCATCTTTTAATGTAATTTTCCTTTTAAATTCAATTTTTAATACCTAAAAAGAAGTCCAAGTAAAAAAATTGGCACCAAATTTGGAGACTCCTATTCGGTTACTCCTTTTTAGCTCCTCCTTTCATCCTTAAATTTCTAGGTTTATCTCTCCATATCTCACGTAACTCATTGGTTCCAAATGGGTTCTAAAATATTTGGAAGCTTCGAGAATGCAAATTGGATTCTACCTTCATCGTATAGTCAGGTAATAGCCATCTCAATAGTTTAAGGAAGAGATCACATCATAAAGTCCCCTATATTCCTCATATTTTGCTCTTGAGTACAATTTTATTTGTTTGGTTCATTCACAATAGACTCCAAATCAGATTATGAGAGATCAAATGCAGGGCTTGGAGATATGTATCTCATACAATTTTAATTTTTTTGTATTTTTAACATTAAAACTTAAGAAATTATATAAGATTATTATGTATGCATGCGAATAGGGAATGTATTATATACTAGCAAAAAAGGTAACTATTTTCCAATTACTTTGTTAAATTGCATATTATTAATTTTATTCTCCTAAATCTCCAATTCATCATCACTTCAGTTCTGGATAAAATTGCTAATTGTTTATTGAACTGCTAATTGAGAATTACTGATTGAGATTGTGAATAGACTTTCTACTCTAAATTCATAAAATGATTTTGTATCTTTGGTGTTAGGGTTCCAGTTGGTTAGTGGGAGATGTTTCTTTTCTACATTAAGATTGTTTTTTACCACAGTGCTTATTTCAGGCACTTCATATATCACAATCTTATTTTTGTATGGTAATTGCTCATGTAAGTTAATGCATGCATTTTATTTTGATATGCATGCTACTATTGTACATTGTATGTATGGATTCTATAAATATATTTCAATTTCGTTCATTTCCATCGCAAAAGAGTCATATTTTTCGTCATTATAATTGTTGTTATTGATACGGGGCTTGGATATTTGTATCTCTTATTGTTTTAATTTGTTCATATTTTTAACATTAAAACTTAAGAAATTATATAAGATTAATCTGTATGCTTACCAATATGGAATGTATTAGGTTAAGTCACTTTAATTATTCGCAGTAACTTCGGGTACATCAAACACTTGAAACTTAGTTTAAATAAATATGTGATTTAGGATAGTAAGGAAATAGTTATTGATTCTTATAAATTTGTTAAAATATATCAATTTTAAGACTAGTTGATATCACCTCCTCCATTTCAAAGTTATACTGGGCTTTTGTTTCAATTCCAAATTGGATACTAAAAGATCGTACCCAGTGCACAAGGTTTCCGCTTAACTACAGGGTCTTGGAGAGGCGGATGTCGGCTAACCTTACCCCCATATATGGAGAGGCTACTCCTAGGATGTACCATGGACAGGACGTGATATGACATGGAATAGTTAAGCAACGAGTTCATGGAATTTTTAATGGAATCCTTCTGATTCATCTCAGTGGAGAAATTTCAAGCTCGCTCAAATGGGAAGATTTTTCTAAAGGTCTTAGTCTTAGGGTCCAAAGGCTTCAAATTTTTTATATTGAATTAGTTATTACAATTTACGTAAGAACATTTTGAATTGGTTTGTAGAAAGATGGCGATGTGGTAAAATACCTCAAGTCTCTACAAATTGATTAAGTAAGTGGGTTTAAACAAAAGTTCTCAACTTAGGTAATCTTCTGATAAATTAAATTAGTCCCTATGTCAAAAAAATTTAGACATAAAGCCCGATTATTAATAGGGACTAATTTTAAAAAAGACTTGATTGTCCGTACGAAAATACTAAAATTAGTGCTTTTAGCCTAAATCTATGTCTAATTAAGACCGACATGACATAATAAGCATGGTTTAGGTCAGTCACATACCTCGGGATTAAATATCTTATAAGAATATCCTATTTTCCATTCCTTTATTTTGTACACTTAATATTCATAATATTGGGAGTCTAACAATCTCTAATTGGAAGAGAAGAAAAATTGGTTTATATGGAATCTCATTTGCCAACATTTAAAGAGGGCAACCATGCTAGATGTGGTCACTGAGCTCATTCATAGTTAACATCCATATTTGAGTGGATTTCATAGAAATAATTCCCTATGTATATATAGAAATTTATATAGACATATATATATATACAAGAACCATTCTTAGTTAAAGAGGCTATGATGCTGGTATAAATTTGAATCCAACAAAATCATGGTATGTGTATTTGTGCACGTTTTAGCTTGATTGGCATGAGATATTGCGTAGCTTTAGAATGAGAGTTATTCAAGAACAGTGATTATATAATTACTCTTCTATAAGAAACTCTCATAGTTTTCTTGGTCGAAGAGAATGAAATCGCTATCCAGTTGTTGGCAAGGTTTTGACCTTTATTTTGGTTTTGTCCATATGGTTTTTCATTTGAACAAGTTAATGTGATATTCAAGCAAACCCTTATAGATGGCCTGCAAATATATATATATAAAGTTGATATGATGATAGGTCTGCAAATATATTAGTTTTTTCCTATATAATAGGTTTGTTTTCTATGAATGTAATGTAATATATATATTTCACTCAGAAAAAAATATGGATGATGAAACATTTTGTTGCGTGGGATTTATGAGCTGGTGTTATCTCTAGAATACTGAACCATAGAGAGAAATTCTTGATTCTAAACACTCAGATCTCTTTGTTTGGAGAGTTTAGTGTCAATTTGAGTTGACTATGAAGTGCAATTACAACCTGCTTGTTTGTTATTAGAAATTGATATTCTTAGGGAGGGGTGTAAACTTGGCATGATATTCTTCTTGATAATCTCTCTGAACGATTTTTCTCTAATTTCTAATATTCAATTATTTGCAAGAAGAGATTAAGATCAAACCAGCAAACCAAAGATGATCTAGAATTGAAGGATATTGTAGATGTTCAAGTCTCTAAGAATTAATGGTCATTCTAAAGATTCATGCCTTTATCAATTTGAATGAGGCCTTAGAATCGTGTGCGGATACATGAAATGTTAAACCGTAGGAGTAAATATGATGAGGAAGGGAGTAAATTTGATGTGGCAATTGTTGATAATCATAGGGATAGGAAGAAGAAAACAGGTGGAAGACATACAATGAGTCGAGAAAATGAAACTGTTTATTCTTTTACTAATTATGAATAAAACAATTGGTCCAATTGTGACTGCAAATAGTGGCTATGATTGGAAATTCAAACAAGAAATCAGAATCAGAACTGGTGATTTTTAAAGAAAATATTTTGGAAGTAATAGAAAATAAGAGATTTCACTATTAAATAATGAATTACCGTACACATGTTAATATGATCTCTACTACAAATATGATTCTAACAAGTGAATGATCTTAGACCTTCTATTACGATTTTCTTATTGGAAAGGAAAAGTAATAACGATGAAAATTGTAAGCATTTTCATAGTTGAGATGGAAAGAGTCAATTTTCATATTCTAAGACAGATTAGGATGGTCATGTAGTTGTAGGATGAAAGAAGATTGAATAAAATGAATTAAAGTGATGGGAGAGGGAAGACCCGGAAAAATAACAATCTTTAAATATGAGGTGTCGTTATGAAATATCCATTTTATGATTGAGACATTTTATATGCACATTATCAGGGCTATTTGGTTTCTCGTGAAATCAGATTCAATTTACTCATTAAATTAGACAAAATCCTTGGAGGTACATTAGCCTAACCAATTTATAAGAATACTCCCTTGACATCCAAACCAAGAAATTAAGAAACTCCTCCAAAAACTTTCCTTCCAGTTCTTATACCACTTTTGACCCTAAAAATTTTTCTTTTATACAATAGAATTGGTACATCATTTTCCACAAAGTCCCTCACCCTAGAACTACCAAAATCAACGATATCACCATTTGGCCTAAAACTCAAACCTTAACTAAAAATTTGTTACCCATCCTATTTCTGTAATATTATTTGAACAAGAACCTTCATTCACACTGAAATCTTGGATAAGAGTACCTTTATAGTCTATAATAATTCCACCACTACTAGCTAAGCATGTCTCCTCACAATTTAAAGCCCATTGAAGGTCTGATTTGGACTTGAACAATTGTTATCTGTTCTCCTCAGTTGGAAAATTCTCAAAATGGATTTCATTTGTTAAAACCTCTATCAGGCTTTGGTATCATGTTGAAAAATTCAGTTATCTGTGATGCTAAGAATCAACATGATACCTAATATAATTTCTATCACTGTTATCTATTTTCATATGTATCACTATTATCCGTGAGGCTGAGAATCAACATGATACTTATTAGGAGAACATAAAACTCTCGAAATGGATTTCATTATCAAAATTCTCAGCATGATACCTACGAGGTTGAGAATCAATAGGTACAGATATTGGCAACTGTTATCAATTCTCCTCAGAGCCTTCACCTATTAAAAAATATCCCTGAAGTTGCCTTTGTTCCATTTTTTAAATCATGCTTTAGTCTATGTAGTTTTAGAGAGAAAATTCTGAATGGAAAAATCTCAATTTTTCCTGACTTAGTTTTAGGCATCAGTAAAGCAATGTAAGTTTTGATTCTTCGAAGCTATCTGCTTCAGATCTTTTATTTCCTTCATTAATTTTTTTGTCATACTTTGATCGTCTCCCTTCAGCTTAGGGTTGCTTATGTGATTATTTCTTGTGTATGAGTCTCTCTTTCCACACAACTTTACCAACATTGAGATCCTTATCTATGAGGATGCATGTTGTTTGATCATGGCCAAGTTTGAAACAGGATGTACAGTAATTAGGAACTTCTTCATATTCAATCTTCTTCCAAAAACAATCTTCTCCACAACCTATCCGTAAATGTTGAGGTATGTGGTCCAGTAAGCTTAATTCCACACATACTCTTGCAATGCTTGGTATGTCACTGTAGTTCCATCAATTTGTTTATTTGTATAAACAAGTTTACCTTATAAAAGCAAAAGAAAATTTTGCTCAAACGTCATTGATGTCCTTGTGGCATCATCTTTATACTAATATAAAACGCACTACATATTTATAAATGCTCCTCCTCTTGCTATTTGTCCATGTGACATATACCATCTATTGCACATACTATCTATTGGCCTTTCACCTTTCAAGTCCATTCAGTGTTATTTATCCAAATGATGTGAAGACCTCTTTGACCCCCCGTCTCCCATTTTTCTCTCTCTCTCAAATCATAAGACAGTCCCTTTCTCATCCTCTCATCTAAATTAAAGCTTCATTATTTATAATGTAGAGTTAACTAAGATTGTTGCGAACTTCTTTTAACAACACTATAATTGTTGAAATTCCCTTTCAACCCTCTGTGTCCCTCTTCTATGCCCCATTTTCCATCTTCCATTTGATCGGATTCTCTTCGAATTGAAGATTTTTTTATCTACTTTATGGGTTCAGTCACTGTGTTTTTATAACTTTTTTAAGCATAGATCTCAAAGTTTCACACCAACATGTGCAAAATTATTACCTTTTCATTTCTATATATACTTTAATGATTTTATTTATGTTTTATTTGTTTATTTGGCCTTATAATATGATAAACTGAATTTTGTTTATCTCTTACTAATTACCTTTTGTCACCATGCCATTATGCATAACTGATGTTTGATCAAATGACATAAAGAAACAGGAAAGGTAAGTACGTACTCAATCTCATTGGCACGCCATGTATATCTTTTATTTTCTTCAAGATTAATCATCACAAACTCTTAGTATTTTATTAGTACTTCTCTAGAAAAATTGAAACTTATCATTCCTCTATTTATACTATGTGCCTCACCATCCTCCTAACACAGAAATCCAATCCACCTTTGGCAAGACTCGGCACACACCCGCATAAGAAAAAATAAAAGATCAAGACTACCAAAAAATTACGTTAAGTTAGTTTCATCATCAATTCTTTGTAATGCTAAATTGGAGATAACTACATTCAAATAAGAGGTTACTATTGTATATATACTTTTGTAAATTTGGTCGATACTCTCTCCCACACTCTTGTGTGCATGAGCACACTCACTCCCCCCCCCCCCCCCCCCCCCCCTTTTATTGTTTAATAAATTTGTTGAATATGTAATGTATGACAATTTGAACCCAATGTTCATTATTGTCATTCTAAATATGCATTATAACTTTTTAACTAGTTGAAAACCCGCACGATGCGTGGGTTATATGTTAGAGTAGGATAGACACCCGAGAAATTACAAACACACACTACAAGAAAAATTAGTTTTAGCAACGAATTTTTTAGCAAGAAAATAATTTTCATTGCTAAAAATGTATTATTAGCAAGGGAAATAAAAAAACGTTGCTAAAACTGTAATCTTGTCATACACATTCTCCAAGGATATATTTCCTTGTAAAATGTAACTTTTAGCAAGGAAATTTTAGAATTCTTGCAAAAAAACATGGAGGTAAAATTTCCCGCCCTTTTTTTAGTATCCCAAATATTTATTGCAACATTTTTAATTATTTTCCTTGCAAAAAATAAAACATGTATTTAAAAATAAAAAAATAAAAAATAAAAGCTTAAATTGTAAGACGGTTACAAATTTTAGGGTAAATATATCCAATTTCAATCCCCCGACTCTCTCAATCTCAGACGGCACATCCTCTCTCCCCCCCTCTCAATCCGTCGGCGCAAGCTCAAAGCCACTGGTACCATCGCTTTTCCCTTTTTTTTTTTTCGGTTCCATATCTGTTTGAAAGTCGCTGTGTAGAATGTTAACAATAGCCGCCTATGTTGAATTTGTTTTGGAATCTTACAAAAACTGACATGGACGAATATGTTTGAAACCCACTTTGTTGAATTTGTTTTGGAATCTTCTTCATCATTTATCAGTGCTTGCCGTTGTTTTTTCAAGGTTGATTTCCGGGATTGATCATGTTGCGTGGGGACAACATACTGTCAAAATCCCAGATTTTTGATCGTGGTTTTGAAAAAAGAGGGGTGAAAGCGTCTTATACTACGCTTTTGCAACTTTTTCCTCCTTTTAAATCTACAAAAATGCACTTTGAAAATAAGAAATGCTCTGACACACTCTTAACAATACCAGACCAAATTACCTAAACTCACAATGGGAACTTGCATGCTCTTAACCGTACCACACCAAATAAAGATGAAATTGACTAAACTCACAATAAGACACATGGATTCACTAAGAACAAGCTATTAGTTAATAAATGATTTTTTAATAGTTTTGCCCATAATAGTGACACCTCCGGAAAAGACCTGATAATATTTCCATGGTTTTGGTGTTCACTCTTTTCACACATTAAGATTCTCGAATTTAAGTAAATAAAAAGTATTGTCTAATCTTTCCTTAATATAAGTTTAGTCATAATGAATCTTATTAAACTAATGTTTCTTATTGCCTTTAATCTGAGCTAACGTGTTAAGTATTTAATGGGTAATAATGACATAACAATAGGGGTGGCAATTTGGGTGAACGGGGTCGTGTTTCGGACCGACACGATACGACACACTTTTTTTTAGACACGAGCACGACATGACACGAATTCGTGTTTTTTTTAGTCGACACGAACACGACCCGAATGAAAAATAACACGACACGACACGATACGAATACAAAAATTTCTTAAATTTAACCCCTAAAAAATACGACAACACGACACGACTCCTAATTCCGACATGAACATGACATGACACGACTTTATGTCAAAAAAACATGACACAAACATGACATAAACATGACAAATCGTGTTAATTTAGGATCAATTTCGTGTTATTCGGTGTCATTTTTTCGTGTCGTATCTAAAATTGTCACCCCTATAAAACAGAATCCGATAAAACATAAAGCAAAAAGAAAGAAAAGAGCAAAACCAGCCTACGCTCAAACACTGCTCATTCCTATAGAACGGAAGATGTGCCACTTTGTATTTACTTTTAGTATAAGAGAGAAACAATTGGTTGAATTTGTCTTCTTTGCCCTTCAGTCACACGAGAAGTGAATGGCAACATGAATTGTTTCAAGTTGAGCTCACATGGACCCACAATATTTGAGGATTCAAAGAGCCAAAAATCCATCCATGTCCCAGTTAACCATTTATGTCACCACCATACACAAAAGTGCTAGTTATACTTATATCCCTCAAACTATCATTACATTTTAATTGTCCCTCCAAATTTATTCATTTTGATTCGCCTCTAGAACTATTATGATCCGTTTGATTGACGTTGGGAAAAAGTGTTGGCATGACAAAATTTGTCTTGGTAAATTTTATCTAGGCAAATTTTGTTGTGGCAAAGATAATTTCGTCATGTTTAATAGACTTTATTTGCACGCGGGCAAAAACTCTATTTGCCATTTTTTTGTGTTTGATATGCATAGTTTGCCTAGTGAAACACATTTATTTGCCTACTCATGTTGTTTGATACCCAAAATTTATCCTGGTATATACAAACTTGGCCCATATAATGTTGACAAATTTTTATCATTTTTACCCATTTGCGTAATAACCAATAAAAAAATTTGGACTAAATGTATATTAAAAAATATTTGATGAACTTATAACAATAAAAAAACACTTTTAACATAACTTTATAACTTCCAGCTTTTTAAGTTAAAAGCTAAATCTAGCAATTTAAAAAAAAAACTGTTTTCTTGAAACATTATAAAAAAAATGTTTTTAAGTTCATAAAAAAACTGTTTTTTAGTTAAATCTAGCAATTTAAAAAAAAACATTCAGCTTTTTTTTCTTAATTAAAATTACTCCCAGTTAAAAAAAATGAAAACAGTTTTTTTATAACTTTTTTACAATGTCCAACTTATTGTTTATAAACGTCCAACTTTTTATAACTTTTTTACAACGTCCAACTTTTTATAACTTTTTTACAACGTCCAATAAAAGAATATTTATTTTTATTTTAAAAAAAAGATAACTAAAACATTTTTATCTTTTTACAAAACAACTCTTTGTACCGCTTTAAAAAAACGTTATAAACAATGTTAAACTTTTTATCTAATATAAAAGTAACGTCTAATTTTTTTTTAAAAAAAATAACGAAAATAGTTTTTATAAAAAAGATGAAAACTGTTTTATAACGAAAACTATTTTATAAACAGTTTAATAAAACTAGTATCAGTTTGTTCCTGAAGGATCTTCTGTCCCTACTAACCAAGTTGCTTGATTTCAAGTGTTGATTTTATCAGTTTGTTTATGATGAGAAAACTAGTATAAACTCATCTCTTAGTTATAAAGTATTATTTTTAGCTTCTTTGTGACACGAACAGTAGTACATTTACGTTTTGAATATAATATAACATCTTTTTTAATTATGTGTGTTTACTTAATTTTCTTTTTATTTGTTTCATTATTTAATATAATTTTCCAACGAAAAAGAGTGTTACAAAAGACTATTAGCAACGAATAATTGACATTTGACAAGGAATTTTAATTTCCTCAAAATATCTTTTGCGAGGATTTATTAGTATCTTTTGCAACGAAATTTTTATTGTTAAATATTTTTAGTTGAAATACGAGAACTTTTTTGCAAGTAAAAAAAGTGTTACAAAAAACTTTTAGCAATGTATAATTAATATTTGGCAAGGAATTGTAATTCTCTCCAAATATTTTTTGTAAGGATTTGTTAGTATCTTTTGCAACGAAATATTCGTTGTAAAGGATTGTTAGTCAAAATACGAGAACTTTTAGCAACGAAAAAAAGTGTTACAAAAGACTTCTAGCAATGTAAAATTAACATTTACCAAGAAATTTTAATTCTATCAAAATATCTTCTGCGATGATTTATTAGTATTTTTTGCAACGAAATATTCCTTGCAAAATCTTTTTAATCAAGATATGAGAACTTTTTTGCAATGAAATGTTTTATTTTTTCCAACGAAAACTTTCATTGCACAATATGTTTAGCGACGATGACAAAATTTCCTTGCAAAAGATCTATAGCATGATGGCTAATGCGATGAACGCTGCAAGGAAAAATAAGCGTTGCAAATGGTGTTTTGCAACGAAAAGATACTTTTTGCAACGATTTTTTTTCCTTGCTAAAATACACAATTCTTGTAGTGACATAAAATATGTTAAATCAAAATTGGAACTCAATTGGACATAACAAAATTCAACATAAAATGAATTGCGGAAGTACTAACCTTTATGAACTTAACAAATACAGTGCATACATTTTTAAATACAAATAAAAAAAATTAAATTATTTTTTATAATGAAAAACATAGAATGTTGTTGAAAACATAATGTCAATGGTCCACATATAAATCGAATAGATAGATATTTATTGTTGCAGTAGAAAATATCCAACCTTTCACTTCTCAGAATGTTGCTTTTTCCTTTCACCAAAGTTCCAGAAACAAAGTAATGAGAAGAATATGTTAATAAGATAAGTAAAAATTCAATTTAAAATATTTTAGAAAAAGAATTATGTAATGAATTTCAATTACCCGATGACTTTTTTTCCTTTTTGAAGTGTTGTCATTTTTAGGTTCAAAAGCAGCAGAGATATTTGAATGTGATGGTGATACTTAATGTGAAAGTTGACTTGCCCCAATGGTGGTTTGACTGTAATTTATAATGATAGTACTGGAAAAGACATTGAAGATTGGGTTGATGTAAAGTTTTGTTACGTTAGTTGCTGAAAGAGAAACATCGCCCGAGGAAAAAATATTTGATGATGAAGTTTTAGTTGATACATAAATATGTATACGTAATAATAATGATAATAAAAAATAAAATTTTAGGTACCACTAAATTATCTGATTGTAGTTGAGGTAACGCCAACAATTAAACGATCTTTGAAATGAGTGCATATATCTCCAGCTATTAGCGATGTCATATTGTCCCATAAACCCCTGTAGAATGCATTATGAATTAATTGAATAATTTTTTTTATATATATATTATTTGAAATAAGAAAACAATTTGAAAAGTAAGAATGATATACCTCATTTTCAAGTTGTAAAACTCTTTTAACCACTGAGCCTCGAGCAGGCTGATCCTCAACTGGCGACATGGCAATCAAACAACCCAAACCATTTGTGAATGAAGTAATTGATACTTAGATAGATATAGAAAAGTTTAAGGTATAATTGATATTGAGAAAATGAAGTATGAATATTAAATACCGGTAAGGTACATTTCATCGGACATTTTGGACCTTAACTCTTCGTATTCCACAAATTGGAAATGATATTTTGGAAAAAGAAAATTGTTCCCATCAGATTGTATAAACTTTGATGATGGAATGAATTCAATCATGATTTTGTGCGATGAGACTCTGTAGTTTAGTTTGTTTTCAACAACACTGAAGTTTCTAACGGCATATACGCTCCCTTCCACAAGTGTCTTTAAAAACATTCATAAAATACAAATATATATTTAAAAAACATGTAAACTATAATAAAATATTATATATTTTCTGAAAAATTCATAAACATGTGATTTTCAGCAAAATAACATTGAAACTTCTAAAAAATATTTCAACAAATTATTTGCACCAAATATTGCAAAGATATTTTATAGTATCAAATAACTGGAAAAAAATTACAAACATTTTACGACAATCTGAAAATATAAATAAATATTTAAATATTCAGAACAAAAATCTATTACCACGCCTAGGAAAAATTACAGGGTCCAAGTTTGAGGAAGGACACGGGTTATAGTTGCACTACCAATAAAATTAAAGGGGTTAAAACTTTCGAAGACCTAATAATATCCACATGGAAATATTTTCAATCAGGAAATACATTACACAGCGAAGTGAAAAAACTTGAAAGGTTTGAGGGTAGTCCTTACTTTGAGAGATGTAAACTCTAAGTTCTTTTCATGACAATGTTAAATCGAGAATAAATAAATCATTTATTCATAATAGTAAGAATTATCCAGGAGCATGGGTTTCTCATTAGCAGAGTATCAAAGAATCAATAGTGAATTTCTTTTCACACCTTCTTGGTTAATCCTTTATTCATAATACATAATAGTAAGGATTCCAAGATATCAAAATGAATAAGAGCATGTGTTTGTGATTAGTAGGGTATCAAAAAATAAGATTTCAGTAGTGTTTAAGGACAGGTTGTTAGAATTTACTGAGCAAGAAGACAACACAAACATACAACAACAAATTCATTTACAAACGTTTTCAGATATAAAATGGGAACAATAAAAGTCATGGATTTATGTTTTATGGTAAATATTTCATGAAACATTTTATGCAGGTTCTATATTATTTGAGACATTTCATCAAACATTTAATTGACACTATTTATATAGGGAAAATAATAATGTCTTCTCCATTACAAAGATAACAATTTTGACCCATAACATGAACTGATATTTTTTCATTGAACAAATCATTAAATATCCAAACATATATAGCTGTAAAAATGAAACTCTTCTTTCATTTTTTTTGGGTCAGAGATTTTATCATTGACAGTATGGGTATCAAACAAGTTTAGAAAATACATTTACAAAATACCGTATTTTTCTCTTCCAAAGAGAATCCAAAAACAATTATCATCAGATTACCCAATTTTTACCAAAAAGCCTGCAAGATTACTCTCTTATTTGAACCATTTCTTGGTGTTACCGGAGGTTGATTCGATTGTTGTCTGATTGGAGTAAGGTGGACTGCCAAATTTCATGATTTATTGACCTGTCGTGTACCTCCCGCGTTTGACAAATGATTTGCTATTTGAGGAACTCAATAGATAGATGCTTGAACAACCAATATTGATTCTCAACAACCCAGATGAATCGGACCCATTTCGAAACCATCCCATATCCAAAACCGAAACGCATATCTCTGCCCCTATACAGACAAATATCCAGCTGTATTTTTTTTGTCCACCTCCATTGAAAACCTGTTGAAACTCAATACAGAGAAGTCTAGAAAATGAATAGAGTGAGAGATATAGTTTTTTTTACCAAGGTTTCCTGATTATGGTGGGTGGGGAGAAAAAGAAGAGTAAGAAAAAGTTTTATTTTGGCCGGAGTTTACCGGGGTGGTGGTGGGTGGTGGGGATGGGGGTGACAAGTGACGATGAGAGAGTGAAGAGAGAAAGAGAGAGATAGAAAGGAAGATGTATAGGGTTTTGTTTTGTGGTTTAGAGTGGGGAAAAGGTGAAAATGAGAAAGACGCTTGGGTTTTGTGTTTTACACGTAACCCTACAATCCAATGTACAGACTCAATCCGTAACATATGTATGGAAAACATTCAAGTGTTTCGTTTTGATATCTTAGAATTCGCAGTCATTTAGTTCTTATTCAGTAAGTTGATTTTCTCTAGAACCTTTGTCTTCAGGCTGTCCTTCTAGCCTTAAGGAAAAGGTAATCGAAAACATTTACAATTTCAATAAAAGAAAGAGTAACTGAAGGGGCAGTAAGCGAAAAGGGAAGTAGTAATAAAACACAGTGCACAATTAACGTGTATTGCCATGTGCCTATGCTTGTTGCAAGGCATATATAAATTGTTTGTATAGCATTTTATAGTAAATAATAGATATCTATGGAGAAAGCCCACCAATGACTATTAATTTAGGCAGTGACATTTCCTTTAATCAGTCTAAGAACTAGGTTGTAAGCCTTTCATATAGTAATTCTCTGAATTGGGTGGGCTTTGTGTTATAAACTAAAAGTGATTTGGTTTTAGATGAAACTTCTGAATTTACATTCTTTGGTAATTGTGACAAGGTCCCATGTTTAGTGACTATTTTTGTACAAGTATATTTTCAATGATAATGACTTTTCCAGATTATAATATATGGTCGTGAAATTCATAGCTTAATTTTTGTGTTTTATACTTATGTTTTGTGAATACCATTAGTTTAAGGAATAAGCCATTTAACTTTTAATTGAGTGGGGAATTTTAAATTATCTAAATTGTAATACCATGTTTACATAACTTGATTATATATGCACATGCTATGTCATGATCTTAATTGACTGAAGGTTACCATGCTTCAAATTCAAACAAACCCGTGATGTAATGAGGTGGAGACATCTTGTATACACAATCTTTATTAAGACCTTATATGCACGGTTGGCACAATGCTATGCAAATTGATTTGCATTGACTAAACTATTATTTGGTGTCATACCAGCAATATAAAACAGTTCAAAGTTCATGTTTAAAATAATTCCAAATATGATTATGAAATTTGTGGTACCAATTGAGTATGATTGAGAGTACGCATTTTATTGACTTATTAATACGTATATGGTATATTTTTGTGTGACTTATTAATATGTATGTGCTTATATTCTTTCTTTGAACTTGTATACATTTTAATGTGAGTAAGGTTTTGCAAACTTTTTCATAATTCTAATTCTAATTCACTATTCTGAATTATTATAAGTTTTGAAAATTTTTAAAATTTCGAGAACTTCCAAATATATGATTTCGGAAAGAATTTTGAAAAGAAATGTAACAACCCGTCCTTTTGGAGATAATTAAATTCCATAATTGGGTATAAATTGGAGATTTAAGGAATTTCTCGAGATAGTGATTTTTGGGATTTTCGAGGATTAGATGATTATCGATGGGTGTTATATTTACTTTTGGGATTAAGTAAATATAAGTTCAAGCATTTTCATAATATGTCGTCGTTGAGTAAAGCAACAAAAGTTAAGATTTTAATTGGAAAACCCGCATTGAAAGATATTGAGTTAAAATAGTGATTTGCGGTCAAGTACCTCGGATGGGAATTTTTATTGCGTCGTGAGTCTCGGAATGGCCGAGATAGTCGGAAAAGAGTGTCCGATTGTCAAAATTGAGTTTCAGGACATTTTAGAGTTAAAAGGGCTCTTAATTGAGTAAACGAGTCGTTTTTGGGTTTTAAGGGGTATAAACCCTTTTCTCCCTATATAAGGAGGGAGATAGGGAGAGAATAGAAAGAAAAGAGAAAGGAAAGAGAGAAGAGAGAAGAGAGAGAGGAAGGAAGAAAAAGAGGAGAAAAGGGAGATCTCGGGCCAAACTCCGCCGGACTCGACTTGAGGTCGTCGGATTTTATCCACGGGGCAAGTGTTTACTTGCTTTATTTAATTTTGAGCATAAATCTCATATCATAGTTTGGTATTAACAAACCCTAAAGATTTTGGGTTGGGTTTTTCGTGGATAAAACGGATTTTCGGGAGTTAAAACAAATAAACCCCAATATTTTTCTAATTGGAGAAACTTAGAAATTAATCGAAATTAATTGGTGATTTCGGGTTCTAGGATGTTTAGAACCCTTATTATGTGTGTATTTGTAGTTGGTTGAGGTTGTAGGATGTCGGGAGAGGCGACAAAATCTTGGGAGAAGCTTTCATGGCCGAAACATCTTTTAGGAGAAGAAGCTGTTCGCCATGATCGATCGATCAAGCGAGGGTCATCGATCGATCGACGACCAGGGGTCGATCGATTGACCCTTCAGGAAGTTAGGCAACTTTCCTAGGGTGAATTGGATGGCATGAATTCCAATTCTAATTGATTCGAGGTTAATTATGGGATAGTTTCAGTGGCCCTTTTGGCCTATATGATTATACATGCGGGATAACATAATTATATTGATTACGGTTGGGGAAATTCTATAAGATTAATAGGACGAATTGGAGAGTATACTTACTTAGTTAATGTAAATTGGTATAATTGGAGATACCCACTAAATGCTTAGATGAGAATAAGGTAATTATTATTTATAAAAGTGAGGAAATACTTTGGGTATAGTATCATGCGTATATGAATGCATGATTATGATTCTTTGAGAGAATCTTTGGGATTATTGGTCATCGCTAGATGTGATTGGCAATTGTGGCCATTTATATATATTAGAGGAGGAATATATAATATGTATACTATGTGATTAAAGTATATATAAAATATGATACGGATGTGTATTATATAGTATATTCCTTGTGCATGAGAACAAGGTAATATATATATATATATATATATATATATATATATATATATATATATATATATATATATATATATATATATATATATATGTCTATAAGAATAAGAAATTCATGATTTAAGACTTGGTACTTAATGAATAAGTATAAATGATTTTGAGAATGTAAAAATGAATGTTTTCAAAATGGAAAAATAAATGATTTTCATTAATGATAATTTATGTATACTCACCTCTCTAAATCGCTATCATAAGGGAAGTTCGCACGTGTGGTGAAGTCTCCTGGCTAATGAATGCAGAGGAATATAGTCCTAGGACATATGAGCGATTATTGTATGTTTTTCTGTGATGGTGAGGTAATTCTGGGTGTGGTTATGACTCTCCCGCAGGCATATGGCCGCTTCCCGACGTCTTGCGTTGTAGGATCCCAGGTTGTCTTGGTGATAGGCCCTGGAAGATGATAGCCATTTAGGGGCGCGCACAGTGGGGAAACCTGGACGGGCGATCTTAGATGCGTTATATGTTATGGTATATAACTATTTTCAATAATGTGGGACATTATTGGTGTTAAAGAATTTTATGATAATAAATTGGCTTTAAATATATTTCTTGGATGGAAGAAGGGAAATGGGATAAATGAATTGGTTTTAAATACATTTCCTGGATGAAAGAAGGGAAATGGGAGCATATAAGATGAAAAAGCATTTTTATGATAATAAAATTGGCTTTTAAATACATTTCATGGATAGAAGAAAGGAAATGGAAAGTTTTGAGATAAAAATGAAAATAAAGTAAACCTCAGTCTGGGAGATATATCCGGATGTGCATCATAAAAATGAATATCGAGTAAATGAATTCTCATTCCGGGAGATATATCCGGAAGTATAACATGATACGTATATAAAATATGGTATGTATATATTTATATGTTGTGTACTGAGGGTCTAATGGATCTCGACGATCGACCTTACCGCGTAATAGTGTATTGGGGGGGGGGGGGGTTCCTTGTTTGAATTTCACTTTGCGAGACACCCCACGCATGAACATGGCATAGTGTTGAGACTGGGGAGAAGTTTAGCCCTTAGTACTTGGACTAACTAGGGTGGCTAGAAGATGGATGACGGATTCGTTAGGCAGCGTAACTTGACTAGGATGTTTAGAGGGATGCGCTAGGTGTGTACTGTTAGAAGAGAGGTGAGGTGTATCTCATGGGAGTGTGATACCAAATTTAAATATGAGATAAAACCTATTTTTAAAAATAAGGCATTTATGCACTTGCTAAATATTTTCAAAACTCGGGCTCTGACCCGTTTATCTACTTTTCCTCTCTTGCTATATATATATATAGGTGTCCAGACACAGAGACGCCTGGATGACACTTCTTTCGAGTCAGACGTCTGCTGTAGCAGCTGTGGATGCATGCAGGTTTACCATAGATGCTTATATTCTTGTACTCTAGACAGGAGCTACTGTATAAATATTTGGGCCAATGGCCCAATTGCATTTATTTATTCTTTTACCGCCTTTTAGTGCGGCATTCGACATGGTTGTATCATATTTGAACCGAGTGTTCGGTTATTTTATTTTGCTTCAGTTTCATTTACGTAAAATGTGTGGATGTTTTAATTTAGTAGTTGTTTAAAAAGAGTAGTTAAGTAAAATTTTGATGCCGGCTTAATAGGTTATTAGTAATTAAATGGATTTTTGACAGTGATGCTAAGAATGATCCATATGCGACTTCTGTTTTAATTTGATATGGAGTGATCACCCGTTATTTTATTAGGCGGGGTGTCACAAAAAATGCAAGTAAAAGGGGACTGTCACACATGATTCTCAATTTTGGAATATCTTTCAAAACTACAGTTCAGTAAACCGCAAGATTGAAAATCAAGCCTAGACAAAAGTTATAATTTCATAGACATTAAATCCTTTGCTCAACTGTTTACGAAAATTACGTGTTATAAAGAATGTCCTGAGTTTCTCTTGATTCTTGGTTTGAGTTTATTAGCTATTGTGTCTTTGTTGTATTGCTTCATTATTTAAATAGGGAGAGTTTCAAAAGTGAACATTTTAACGAACATTAAGGACAAACACCCAAAATCCATTAATGTTCGCTCCTATGTTGAAATTGGTCCGCGCTAGCGATACCCGGGACCATTCCGGCCAGCACCCCCACCCCAACCCCACCACCATAAGGGCTGCCATACCTGCTGCCATGGTGGTGGTGGTAGGGGTAGGGGTGGGGTGTAGTAGGGGGTGGGGGTGCTGTCCGAAATGGTCTCGGGTGCCGCACGGACCAATATCAACATAGGAGTTAAAATAAATGGGTTTTGGGTGTTTTTCCTTAATGTTCGTTAAAATGTTCGTTCTTAATGTTTGCTTCTGAACCTCTCGATATATATATATATATATATATATATATATATATATATATATATATATATGCACACACTTATTGGTGTTGGAGTTTTGCATAATTTCTAGTTGCCTTGAAAAAAATGCTAATAGGGTTAAAAGAAGAGAAGGAGAAAAAATTATAGAATTAAACACATGTATAAGCACACTGATTAGACTCATGTAAAGATAAACTAATGAAGAAAAGCAACATACATATAAAAACACTTTGTTCTTAGTGCTACTTTGTTTATAAGTTCAATTAATTTGTTGAGGGATGTTGTTGTTTTTGGGTTAGCAGTAGCTGCAGCTTATATCAACAACTGGTTTGTTTGGCCCCTTTATTGGGCTACTCATAGAACCATGTTTTGGGCTCCTTTTGTTCTTAGTCTTGACTGGTAATCACAACCTTTTATAAAATAGGCACACATTTTCTTATTTTGCTGTAACTTATGATTAATTTTGAATTGCAGTGGGCATGGAAGCTTTTCAAATATTACCAAGTTAAATAGTGTGATTTGGCATATTCTACATTCTTCAATTCTTGTGCCTTACCATGGATGGTCAAGCCTTTGTAACACAATTATTCATTATGATCTGTCAATCAATATACATCGTGTAATTTGAGTTTTACTAGCTTTCATGTTTAAGTGGAGTGATAGTTAATGTATAAATTTAATTTTAAAATTTTGCAGTTTCTTTTAAATGCATTTTATGATTTTGAATTTAGCATTGGAATAATGTTTTAGTTTTTCACTCTCTAAGACTATATAGATGTTATTTTTTAATTGCTTCAATGATTATTTCATGTTCAAATATATTTCATGCGTGTGAAATGACTATTACAATGCGCGAGTTTACACCTATTTGTTTATTGTTATCTACAACTACACAAACCAATTATCATATCAGATTATTAGATGAAGCTCATAAAAGAACGTATTGATCCTTAGTTTCTCATGAGAATTTTTATTAGCGTTTCTTCATTATCATAGTAATGCACATTAAAAAGTTACACTAGAGACTTTAAATTAAACAAATTCACACTAATTTGTGTAGAAACCTACTAGTTAATTACACAACTTTAAGATTAAAATATGTAGTGTCACATGGATTATGACCAAATTCTATTGTCTCATTTAGTACCTTAAATACTGAACTTAATAAAGTCTTGTTCCGACTATTACACTTTTTATTTTTATTAAGATGAAAATACCATTTCTTTGAATTTATGATTGTTTACATGATTCAACCATTGTTATTCAGTGGACCTCTAGATACTGGCAATGTGTGTATCAATCATGTATATATACATTATTTATTTTTGTATTTTATGGTTCTAGAACAAGGCACTTATGGAAATTTTTTTACACAATACCTTCAATAGACATATGAAGCTCATTTAATGTTATAACATTTAATGTCGTGTTCTTAATATGAAATCAAAATTATGTCTTCAAATGCAACACAATAACTATCTTCTTCCCAAACTTCGTCTCAACCATCGGGTGACAAAGATAAGAAGGATAGAATCCCAATCATAGTGGAAATTAATGAATCTGTTGTAGGTGATAATAGTAAGAAGTGGAATTCCCATGTGGGGGATTTAGTGCAAAATCTTATTCTGGTTAGCTATGATGATTGGCAAAAGGTGCCAAACACTTCAAAGTTGATGTATGGCGCACATTAATGGTAATATATAATTTCTTTTCAGAATAACGTCGATACATGATGTTTTTCCTTTTTAAAATACTAAACCTACATAAATATACTGTAGATTAAAAAAATTATTTTTGAATCATAATATGTCAGTGCATAAAGTAAATGTATAAACCCACTTGTCTTGGGCATTATAGCTATGCCCAGAAAGTATTTAAAAAGGTAGGCATTCGTGTTTATATTTTACATGGGTATCAAACTTTCGCATCTTTTAAAGTGCTTACAAGTTGCGAAAATTTGACCGATTTTTTAAAAATAGCAAAAAAAGTTTTTTGGAGCTGAGTGTTTTTACATGGGTCCGTTGAAATGTTTAAATATCACACAAAAAAATTCAACTCAAAAATATTTTTTTTACTATTTTAAAAAAATGATGTGCAAACTTAGTGTGCACATGAGCCTATATATATATATATATCTTATAATGGAGTAAAACCGTTAGAAATCATCAATTGTAACAGTTTAGATCCGTTCGCAAATAAACAAAAACATTAAGGTTAAAATAACTCCTCATACAAGTAACGATTCATTATTATTTCTAATGATTATTGTCCGTTAGAAATAACAAATTTCTAACGGTTCTAATCGGTTAGAATTAATATATTTACTAACAGTTTATGCCCGTTAGAAATCGTATTTCCAACACATTGTTCTTAATAGATATATCCGTTAGAAAATTTGTTACTAACATTCATCGTCCGTTAGTTAATTTTCATTTTGGTGTAGTGGGGGGAAATTTGGGAAATATCTAAAAGAGAAAGGCCATCAAAATAAAGGAATTGGCAAAGTTGGTAGCATCATGACGCTCATAAGATCGTTCCACATCCATATGAGCACGACCTAACCAAGTGTATAAGGAGCCTAAGGTAAGGACTGCGAGGGGAACATGTTTTGCAAAAGTTCATGCACACTCTTCAATCTCAAAATGAAGCCTTTCAACGGCTTGAAAACAGGTTTACTGCATTTGAGTGTGCGAACGATTCGAATTTCACCACAAGTCAATCCATTGTTTCACCCATGTGGGATGATGATGTGTCGTCTTGTGCCACTAATTTTGAGTGTGACCAACCTTGTCATCCTGAGAATCTCGACGTTGAAACCACTCTGTGGTCCCGAACCCAAGTTGATAATTGTGTTGACATATCCATTGATAGTGAGACTGATCCCACACCGCCTTATCCTTTCAAACCCACCATTGAGTCTCACCTTTCCCCTTCCACCGAATCCATACTTATGCCCGAGTCTACACCTTTTGACCCTTTTATGTGTGTTACCGAGAAACCCATTATTTATATGTTAGCTCTGGCTACGAATGCTAGCCAGTGTCCTGAGATTGAATCCGAGATGGTTTCTATCGCTCTGGATATGGATCCTATCCTATTGGATATGGATCCTATCGCTCTAGATATGGATCCTATCGCTCTGGAGATGGTTTCTATTAATGTTGACTAATCTATCTCGGATTTGGAAGCCTCGTTAGATTCTACCACCATTGTTGGTGATACATTGGTGGATAAGTTGATCACTCCCTCGTTCACTTTCACACCTCCTTGTATGAGTTCCCTTGAGAATCACTCTGAGCCTCGGGAGGAGTGTGTCTCCCCTACTTGTGAGTTAGATCATCTTCCCCCACCCTTTCTCCCACCCGATCCACCCACTATCCCTTCCACCCCACCACTTGGTTTGGACCTTGTTATTGCACCTCACCTGTTCCCATCTACGTATTTAGGTCCTCACCTACATCCATCCTCCACCCTCATGCCCCACAATCCCATTTGTGCACTTTTCATCGACCCCACCATCCATGTGATTATGTGTGCTACTCTTACCCTACGTGACACCGAGCTTATTATTTTATGCACACCACTACTTTGTGGTGTTGCGTTTTTCCATCTACTATTCCCTGGCGTGTCACGGCACGATTGTTACCACCGTCCATTTATAGAACGGTCGTGCACCTTCTCTAAGGCCCACCCCATTACTATTTCCAAACCATTTTGCCTCTCCCACCAACTTGAGCACCATACTAATAGGGCCCTTTTTGCCCTCACACTTATGCTCAATAAGGCCCGTGGCCGATGCATATTCACCCTCACCCTTGCCCATCTTCGCCTTATCCTAATACCCACCCACCCATGGTCCACCGTTGCTTTGCAACGAGTGATGCACTTTGTCATACAAGTGCATGGACCCGTTTTTTCCTTTATCCAACAAGAATGACACTTCAGTCTTGTTTGGGGGTGATTTTCATCACCCAATTTTTCTGTCGCCCCGCACTTTCACATATCTAACCTTAAGGGTGAGAACGGATCGGTCTGGCTGAAGACGTTAAACTTAGCACTACTGGGAGGCATCCCGTCATTTATTGTTTTTGAGTATGAGTCTTATCCTGTTTGGGGGTGGAGTTTCACACCACCAAATGCTTTTCACATGCTTTATAGACTTGTACTTATTTTTGTATCGTATTTGTTCTTGAGGTTCTATCTCTTCTCCACCATGCGGTACATTTTAATTTGCAGTTCATTATGGTAATATCTGTCCTTCCTTGTGCTTTTCAATTTTATATATGGTTTTTAACATCGAGGACGATGTTCTCTTTTGTTTGGGGTGGAAAATTTATCAAAATTGTACCTCTTTTGAAAATTTTCAGAAACAAGTGATTTTAAACTTTTTGTGCAGTTAAATAAAATTTTATGATATGATTTTTCTATCATCTCTCTTTTAGAAATCTCGGAATACCAGTGTTCGACCCTAAAATTACACTTTTTACAAATAAATTAATTAATACCTATTTAAGCGTATTTGCACCTTGAATTCCTAAACTTGGTAATTTGCACTATCACATTTACAATCAAAAGTTTAAGAGTAACTATATTCTTAAGAAAGCCTACAAGATCACTAGTGGGGACTTAAACCCGTGAGATTTGATCTTTTCACCTTTTTGAGGGTTTTTACGTATCTCCGAGTCACGAGTTAACTCAACTTTCTTTGGGTACCACATTTAGTCCTTGCATGGTCTCATCATTTTTTTTTCAACTTTGGCTTAATCACTGAGAATGACATTACTTTCGAGTTATAAGAGACATGTATCTTGTAGTTTGTCCCAAGCACTAAATCGATTTTTCCATACACTTACCATTTTTACCCTTCACTCTGCATTTTCTATCCATATTTTCCTTATCCATATATATCACAGATACCATCCATCTGCCATTTCCCATCACTACTATAATTTTTGAGAAAAAGAGTGTTTGAAATTTTCCATGTAAATTGTCTTCATTTGTGTTATGAAAAGAAAAATGTATCGCAATAAAAAAAAAAAAAAAAAAGCAATGAAAAAAATTATATAGAAAAGAGGAAAAAGAAATATGCGATCATAAATTCAAAAGATGAAGACAATAGTCAATCAAAGTGTGTCACACTCTTCTCAAAACACCCCATCATTCATCTTCTTCGTTAGCCCCTAATACCTTTCATAAATGACATTTTTCACCCTTGGTAAAGTGTTCGGGGAAACGAAAAGATTATATGGTGAATAACTCGACATTCTCGACATAGTGGTTGGCATTCCTTCATGAGATCAGATTTTTTTCACGTATCCCTCTTTTTTATAAAGTGTGTGAGACGTTTGAACTTGCTTACATTTACTCACCTCCTTACACACCAGAGAGATACACATACCCAATTCTCAGAGAGTTCGATTCAGAGAGTTATATCAGTGAGAATTGAAGTCAAAACGTTGATCCTATATAGGTGATATAAGAATTACTCTAATGATACTTAAGATTGTTTCACACTACACACGCTGAGTTTTAGGAAGGATTATGCTTTTGGTATTAAGTAATTTCATTTTGATAGTTGAATACGGTGTTCCTTGATGTCTTTTTAAAGTTGGGTTGTATTGCGTTTCATCATCTCCTCAGATACTGCATTTAAAAAAGTTTTCTAATTTTGTGGGTACATTCACTGCAAACCCTCACGAGACACCACTCATCCTGTAGGGCAACCTATAGGTTTAACGGCTTGTTGCACATGCTAAGTGCAATCGCCAGTGCCTGCGAAAGTGGCACACTTTTGGTTACTTATCTCTATTTTCTCTCTAATTTTGCTCGAGGACTAGCAATGTTCTGTTTGGGGGTGGTGTGATAAGAACCCAAAAGTATCTATTTTACACCCCGAATAGATGCATTTTAGTCACTTGTTTTAATTAAAAATGACCTTATGTTCGTATTTGTTTAATTCTCAGGTCAATACGCACTTGAGATGTTAAATGATGCTAAATTCAGTCAATTGTGATGCAATAGCGGTTAAAAGCATTAAATGAAGAAATCAAAAGCGACCGCGAAGTCTGGAGTCCTATTTGAGCGTGTCGAGATGTGTTCCAATGCCCCGAACCAGTCCCGTAACATTAACCTAGCCCAGATCGAGCCCAATCCATACCCCGAGCCTGTGTGTTGAGTTTGTACCTTTTTAGATTTTCTTAGATTTTTATTTTGAGTTGTTTTATTTTTAGGATTTATTTTAGATTTATTTAGGACTTTTAGAATTTATTTGCGTATTTTTATATTTTATTTTTATTTTTATTAGTTTTTAGTTTATTTTATTTTATTAGGATTAGTTTTTAGGATTTCACTTATTTTTATTTATTTATTTATTTTAGATTTTACATTTTACATTTTTAGGATTTTAGTTTTTAGTTTAATAGATTTTTATTTTTGTTTTTATTTCTTTTTAGTTTCATTTTTTTTATTTGAGTCTTTATTTTATTTTTAGAGCAGTATTTTATTTTTAGATTTTTAGTTTTTTTTAATTTTATATTTTAGTTGTTTTATTTTAAGGGTACAAATTAAACAAACACTAAATAACCCCAAAATGAAACACACACACACCATTAAACTCTACACCTAAAACAAACTCCACACACACACCATAAACTCACCACACCCAATCCCCCTCACCCATCATCTTCCACCCAACAACACTCTCTCACCTCCCTCCATAACCAAAAAAATACCCAAGACCTTCTCTCTCTCTCTTCACCCATCTTCAACCTTACCACACACAACCCCCAACCCCATCTGCAATCCAACCCGGCGTCGAAGACCCACCAGTGTCGCAGCCCTTGCCCCGCCATAACCCGGATCCGAAACCTCTCCTGCCCGAGTCCGAACCCGACCCTAGCTATTCCAAACTCGGACAAGATTACCCAGCGGCTGATCGGCGAACGGAACTCCTATGGGTAACTCGCGACCCACTTCAACCAACAAAACCGTTGACCCTTGCTCCATACATATTTCATTCCATTGATAACCAAAGACCCAAATAATTTTTTTTATCTCCATAATCCCAACCAAAAACTCCAAAGACAAAAGTCAAAAACAAACCCCCACATATCTTTAACCCACTTCACACCCGTACCCGGATTGAAATCAAAATAAATCCCACCAAAATAGGAAACATTTTATTCTTGGACTTAGCCAAATGAAATCCCACAAAATCTTTCCAAACAATAACTTCGTGGGTTATAAAAAAAGGAAAAGCTCACTTCATAAAGGGGATTGTCTCAATAACAGACGCAGAGAGAGAGAGAGAGTGTATAATATGTATATAGTAGGTCATGAAAAAATTACAGAAAAATACAAAAAAATTAGTTTAGCTTTAGAATAATTTTTAGATTTAGTTTTTAGTCTTCTTTTTGTAATCAAGTGCTGAAAATTGTGAAGAAGTTGGACGCACGTCAAGGCACATTTCAAGACAAATTTGTGGAAAAAATTCCGTATTGTATTTCTACATTATCTTTTCAATTTATTTCTTTCTTGACATATTATTTATTGTTGTTTATGAACACATGAGAATGTTTGGCTAAACACCCCGTTCAAGGGGTGGGATGCACTGCGAATGATGTTAATTTAATTAATTGGTTTTATTAATTTTATATTTCTAGGTAAATTAATTTTTAACTGTCACCAATTAATTTATGTAATGAGAGTTAGTAAATTAATTGAACGAATTAATGTTTGAATTTAGGAATCGAACTAGAGATAAGTTTTTCTGAAATTTGAATATTAATTCGGTGTTGAAATTTGAAGATTGCTATTATTTTCGTTAAATTGATCCTAGCGGGTAATTTTCTGAAAATAGTATAAGTCCTAATTTTTCATTGTGTGACAATTTTTAAATTAATTTATGAAAAAGATATCATTAAATATATAATTATAACGAGAGTTAGATTATCGATTTAACTTTATCTCGAAATATATTAAAATTAATAAATTGAGAAATTAAAATAATTAAAAATGCAGTGTAGTCCCATCTCTTGACCTTCTCACATATTTCACACTCAGTTGCACATTTTTTTTTCATTATTTAGTCATTTTATAGTTTTTGCATTTATTAGTTCATTCTCCCTTGAAATTGTTTTAAAAATAAAAAAATAAAAAAAATATTTTCAAAATAAATTAGAATTGCACGTTTTCACATAAATTGTTTCACCTTGAAAGTTGGATTGATACCCGTACTTACCGCAATACGAGTTATTTTTAGACAAGTTTTGTAGGTACTCAAGGAAATTTTGAGAGTGACGTTTAAAGACAACGACCATACGCAAAAAGCTTCTTATCAAGAGTCTCCTCACAAATGTTACTTATATATAGAACTATATAGGTTTTTAAACTTATTCAAGATGATGAATCAAGGTAGTTTTTTGACCTAAAGAAAGTGAGTACTTTTGCAATAGGTTTTCAGAAATCGAATTTGCAAAAGCCTCTTCAATTTTCTGTAACGAATAAGTATTTATAAGGAGGCACAAAATTCAAGGCGATAAGTCTTGTTTGAACAAAAACAAAGCCTCGTTTGAACGAGACTCTTGTTTGAATGACACCAAGATCGTTTGAATGATAAACTAATCTCATTTGAGCGAGCTTCAAACGTGACAAAATAGTATTCCCCCGTTACATCTTCAATGGAAGAAACCTTCTGACGACCACATAAAACGAGGTTGCAAAGTCATTTGAATGAGATGTCCATCTCATTTGAACGATTTGTGTATCTTTTGAAAATTTTTAATACTAGGAAAATGTTTAGAAAAATGCCTCAATTTAATAAAAATAACTCCCAAATATAAACGTAAATAAATTCAAAATACCAAATTAGTTTATACTTTTGTTTTGTGAAGATCTTATTGAATTTGGAGATGATGAAAATCGGTTCTTCGTGACGGCTCTAAAAAATCGGTAGCAGGATATGCCAAAAGACAAATGTACCCTAAGCTATGAGTAAGTGATTGAAATCACGCTCTTGCAAATCTCCCCCATTTTAGCTATTCCGGTACAAACATAAAACCAAAATCCAAATTACAAAATAATCCCCTAAGACGAATACAATATCCTAATACCTTACCAAACCCTAATATGGATAGGTACAAAGATAGAGATGTCTTTAAATAAAAGTCTTCAAATCTTCACTTCTTCATTATCTTCTCTTGGGCACTTTATCTTCATCAAGTGTAATCCAAATACGATCTTCCGAATACCTACGCACATGAAACAAAGTAAATACCTCATGATGCATCGAGTTTGAAATATATCAAATAAAACCATAAAGATATGAAAATTCTTCCCCATAAATCAAACTCCCCCATAATTTGTTATCCCGCTTTTATTTTGTCTAAAATAGACAAGGGGTAGAAACTAATCACGAAAAAATATAGGGAACATCACCAAACATAGAAAGATATCATTACAAAAAGATATGAATGAATAATAATGCGATGATAATCTCAAAAGACCTCATAAATTATTTTTTATTTTTCAAAATTTTCAAGTGAGAATAATTTTAAAAAATAATTTAGCAAAAATAGTACACCATGAAGAAACATAAAAGTAATCGAATCATTGTAACGTAGTGTAGGGCTGTGAACACATTCTATAGGTAAATCAACATAGGCAAACATAGAAGATTTATATTGGCAATCACTCTTTCTCTCTCACGTTAACCCTAATTAGGGTTTGCATGGATGCCCAAAATTATGCTCCCCACGTTAATCCAAAACCCCCAGATATATAGAAAACACGGAGTCGATATTTTGCATTTGTTGTTACGGAATGATCATCCATCAATCATGATCTCAGCCTCAAGACCCCTACTTCCTTCAAAGGTGCACCAACCATTTTATTTACTCAGGAAGGTATAGAGATATTATCGAAGCCCTTTAAACACTCTTTGGTGGGAAAGTTCTCCCATGGCAGTCCCTTTATGGAAGCTATTAGACAGGTGTTCCAAACCTTTTCCCTCAAAACTGCATTTAGTGTTAGTCTTTTAGATCATAAACACATTTTGATTAGGTTGCACTCTGAAGAAGATTACTCATCAATTTGGATGCGAGATACATGGCATGTTGGCAAGTTTCATATGAGAATATTCAAATGGACCCCAAATTTTAGACCGGATAAGGAAAGTAGTCTGGCTCCAATCTGTCTTTCATTCCCAAACCTCCCTATCTAGTTATTTTCTAAATTCTCATTATATTCTATAGCTCAACTCATTGGAAATCCCTTGAACATAGATGCCTCAACAGTGGAGATGAACCAACCTAGCACTATGAGGGTGCGTGTAGAAGTGGATCTCTTAAAATCCACCCCAAAGAGGGTTTGGATTGGATGTGGTTCTTCAGGCTTTTGTCAAGAGGTTTTAATGGAAGATAAACCCAAGTACTGTAAGAATTGTTCCAAAAAAGGTCACAATGAAGAATCTTGCATGTTTTTGATGCCATTGGAAGGAGATGAGCAAAAGTTGAGATAGGAATTCGTTCCAAAGAAAATTTAACATAGAGAGGAACAGGAAAAGAGAATTGAAATTCAAGTGCAACCAATGGAGAAGGTGTCTAATACAAAAGAAGCTGAAGATCCCATTCCAGAAACACAAAGAAAAGAGAATTTAGAGCCAAGTACAAAAAAATCCTCAATGAACTAGGTGCAACCAAGTCATGAGTTATTTGATGAGGAAAATATAGTAGAAAGTGAAGAGGAAGAATAAAAAATCTTATGTCCTAAGAAAATCCTTACAATCAAATTACCAGTCCTAGGCTTAGGTGCCAAAGAAGTGGAATTTACCTATGAAACCCCTGAAGTACAGACTTAACGGAATATGACAAGAACACTGCTGCCAATCCTTTATATGCTAGTGGTTGGGAGAAAGAGTATATGCACCATGTTTCCTTAATTGAGGAGATGATGATTTTCAGCAGGAACCTTGAAAAGAGGATCCACTTTAGTAAGAAGATGGTGGTGAAAGGTTGTCCAACTATACAGTTAGGGGTGAAAACTCAGAGCAAAAAATAAAATTTCATTGATCCAATGATGAAAAGAGTGACAAGATCTAGATTAAAATGTACCACTCAATTTCCTTCTCAAAGTTTCCAATACTAATCCTTATTTTTTAGAACATTAGAGGAGCTGTAATGAAGTCAGTAAATAAAAGATTAAAAAAGCTTTTAAAAATGCATAAATGTCCACTTATTACATTTTTAAAGCCAAAAATTGACTTTCAAAAAATTAATAGGTTTAAAATTAAATTTGGTTTTGATGATGGTTGCTATAATGAGAATAGTAAAATATGGATTTATTTGGAGATATGAGATGATAGTCAGTGTTATCTCAAATTCAAAGCAACAATTGACCATAAGTGTGGATCACCATCAATATAGGCTGGATTCTTATCTAACGTCGTGCACGCCAAATGTACTTGAGAGGAGAGAAGAAACATAAAGGAAAATATAAAGTACATAGCACATGATTGCCAGACAAAACCTCATCTCTTAATGGGATATTTCAATGCGGTGGCAGGCCAACCAGAGAAGTTAGGTTGTACTATGAATTATCATCAAGTTATTGGAGACTTCACTCAAACAATTGATGATTGTGGTTTTACAGAAATGGGATACAAAGGCTCAAAATTCACATGGTTTAATAATATATATGAAGAACGGGTCATTATAGCAAGACTTGATAGAGGTCTTTATAATCAGAAATGTGAAGATTCTTTCCCAAGATCCTCTATTCAGCATTTGAATATAACTATTTCAGACCATGATCCAATGCTTATGAGTATAAACCCTTGTCTGGAGTCCAAATCAAAACCTTTTAACTTCCAAACCATGTGGATTAATCATCATTAGTTTGAACATGTAGTTAATATCTCTTGGAAGGAACCAGTCCAGGCTAGTGGGATGTGCACAAAATTTAAGAGATTAAATTGGGCTTTAAGAATTTGGAATAAAAAGAACTTCAAAGATGTGCTCCAAGGTAGTATATACTTAAAAGACTAGGTTATGCATTTGGAGCTCAGTTATCAAATGGACAGTAAAGAGGATAATAGAGAAAAGCTTATCTTGGGCAAAGCAAAAGTCCTTGAGGCTTTGAAGCTAGAGGAGGTGTATTGGAGGAAAAAGTCTTCAACTAGATGGCTTAAAATTCGGAACTCAAACACAAAGTTCTTACATGCAAGTTTTAAACAAAAGCATAGAAGAATGGGGATCACCACCATTCAAGACTCTAATGGAAATATTGCAAAAGCTGAGGAAAGCATTTCCAACACTATTCTTGACTATTATAAAAACCTGATGCATGCTAATCAACAAGTAAAGGATAGTCCTATCCATGATTACATTCCCAAATTGATTGGTAAGGAGAATAATGAAATTTTAGAAGCTTTTGCTACTGAAGATGAAGTTTATAAAGCTATCACTGAGCTAAGTCCTGATGTTTCTTCTGGGCCTGATGGCTCTGATGGAGTTTTTTATAAAATATGCTGGAATATTAGTAAAGATGATCTTCTTTTTGCTATTAATTATTTTTTTCTAGATCATGACATTCCTCAAAGTTGGTCTAGTAACAATATTATGCTAATTCCAAAATCGAAGCACCCAAACAACTGTGCAGACTACATGCATATTAGTATTTGTAACTACTCATACAAAATCATCTCTAAGGTTCTGAATAATAGGCTAAGCCAATTTCTTCCAAAGCTTATATCACCTAACCAAAGTAGTTTTGTGAAAGGAAAATATATCCAAGACAATGTCCTCTCATCCAAAGATATGGTATACAATATAAGTAGGAAGATCCATGGGGGAATGTCATAATTAAATTGGATATGGAGAAAGCTTATGATAAAGTTCAATGGTTATTCTTAATCAAGGTGTTGAGGTCTTTTGGATTTTGTGAAAGATGGATTGATATGATCTGTAGATGCATTTCAAATAGTTGGTCCTCAATCCTAATTAATGAGGCTTCAAAGGACTTTTTCAAGTCATCTATAGGCTTCTGGCAAGGGGAACCTCTCTCCACTAGCCTATTCATTTTAGCATTAGTAGAGGTCTGGACAACCTAATGAGGAGTGGGAAGATGCAACACTTTTACTTACCAAGGGGTAGCCCCCTAATCTCTCATTTATCTTTTACAACTGATGTTATTGTCTTATCTAGAGGTGATGAAAGAAGCTTGAAAATTTGATAAGTTTTATGGAGGAATACACTATTATCTCTGGGCAAAAAATCAATATGAGCAAAAGTAGTGTGATAGCTGATAAAAATTGTCTATTCAAAGGAGGAACACTATAGGTCGTTGTACATGTTTAGCCTTTAAAACCTTACTTATTACATTCACGGGCTCTCCTTTTTCAAGGGGAGGAATTAGGTTTTCTTTTATACTCCTCTTTTTGAATCTATCAGATAAAAAATTGAAGGTTAAAAAGGTAAGTTATTATCAAGTGGAGGAAAATACACTCTTATTTAACATGACCTATCTTTTATCCTTACAAACTTGCTTGACTCCTAATAACCTCATAAAGTTTTCATTTGTAGACTTTATAAGATGTTTAGCTGGTTCTTCTTGGGATATGATGAAGTTGATGGTTGGCAGCACAATTGGTCAAGCTGGAAGGAGATGTGTAAACTAATAGTAGAAGGGGGTCTTCGTTTTAAATACTTCCATACTATTGCTAAAGCCTCTAGCCTAAGGTTAGTGTGGAAATTTTACTATGATGATTCGCTCTGGACTGCCTATATGAGGGATAAATATAAGTCTTGCTCTCATCATTAGCAAAGAGGATCCTTAGCTTTGGAGAAATATGAGGAAAATCAAAGATGCTGCTCTTGATAACATGGAATTCATCGAAGGGAATTAGATATGGAAGGATTAAACTTGTTATGATTTCACCTTCTCTTCAGCTTATGACGCCATTGATAGAATGTATGCAAGATCTATAGTGGCTGACAGAGTCTGGGACCCCCACTTTTATCTATCAATATGTGGAAAATTCTCAAAAAATCTTTCCCACTAGATGATAATATTCAAAAGTTAGGAATTCCTTTTATGTCTAGATGTTAATCTTTCTTAAAAATCTCTGAATCAGTTAAGCACCTGTTCTTAATGTGTCCAGAGGTAAACCTTGTATGGGAGTTATTTTCAAACCTTATGGGAATAAAGATTGATAAGAACAATATGTCCACTTCTCCGTTCAGTTGGTGGTTTAGATTTGGTAGTAGAGATTACCAAATGTTCCTTTGCAAATAATATCTATTGTTATATGCTGGGAGGTGTGGAAAGACGAAAACAAAAATTTGTTTGAGGGGATCAAGTTTAGGCATCAGACTATAATTTCAAACTCAATCTTCATGATCTCAAATATTTTTTTTGGTATGAAATTCTCAAAGGAATGCGTGAATTTAAGAATTAAGGATTTGCTCAATTTGTCCATCAATAAGACTTTTGGAGTACTAACCTTAATAAAATGGATCCCCCCTCCTGCTCAAAAATTTAAGTTGAATGTAGATGGTGATTCAAAGGGTAATCCAGGTCCTAGTGGCTATGGTAGAATATTAAGAAATGACAAAGTACATGTGATGTTTTCTTATGCTTATCCAGGTGATCTTGCTTTGAATTCTGAAGTAGAGATTCTTAGTTCAATAATGGGGATTAGTTTATTTTTGAAGTTAAAGTTTGGTAATATCCAAATTGAGTCTGACTATTTAATGGTGGTGAAGGTGATGGTTAATTCATGGACGCCTCCTTGGAAGTTCTTAAAAATTGTTCATGAAATCATATCTATGCTACATCAAATTCATTTTTCCTTAAGGCATTGTTATAGAGAGTCCAACATGGTAGCAGAGAGAGTTGGAAACTATGGTATTGTATTCCAATAGGAAAAATCTTTAGAAATATTTAGGAGGTCCTCAGCGTGGTCAGAGGAGATTACAAGATGGATGTGATGGGATGCCAATACATTAGATTTTCTTCTCACAATTAGTTTTGTATTACGGCCTTTTAAAGTCCAAAATTTTAGTTTCAAGTTTTCTTTTTGTTTTGCAATTTTCCTTCATCTTGTAAAGGCCACTTTTGGAGAGGTTTTTTCTCCTTATTGAATAAATTGATTGGGGGTGTTTTCCCTCATTAATACAAAAAATATATGCACGAAGGAATGAGATACCACTAATGTAAGATCTCAAAGTCTACTTTAGGTTTAAAAATGGTGAAATCAAGTGAAATCGACTCAACTTATTCAACTAATCAAGGCTGTGAGTGATTCTCATACCAATAATGCCCAAAACTATGTAATGATTTTTCGAGAATTTTTTAGGATGTGCAAAACAACTGATCTTTGACTTAAACTCCCTCAAAACTCGCATATTGAATTTTTTCCCTCAAATATTTTTGAAGAAATAAATGCTCATATGTAGAGAAGTAATAATGTTATTTCAAATTGGCGTGGCTATTTATATATTTTCTTTTTATGCGCCTTTAATCTTTTAGGCTTGTTGATGTACAAAATTAGATTATATCTAATTATTTAATCACAGATAAATAAAATGAGACAAAGAACTTTTAAAGTGGTTCAGCCTTTTAAGAATGGCCTACGTCCACTGTTACTGTTATTGCTGATTGTTTGGGAATTCTCGATTACATGTTTTCTCATGAAATTCCGGTCCCCTTACAATGAGGATAATACAATGTATTTATAGCCCTAAGGCTGTAATGTGAAAGGGTAATATATTAAATGCCTCTTAAGATTTTACATCTGTATGATAATAAGCATTTAATGCCCAGTCAAACTGTTAGGTTATCCTGCTATTAATGCTTTGTTCGAGGTGCAGCTCGGACTGCCTAAGTTCCTCGGTACTCAAAAGTTCAGTGGAGAGTTCTTGTAGGTCGGAGCGTCTGAGTTGATCGGGGAAGCAGAGTTCCTCGTTGCAGTATGGTTCCTCGGAGTCGAGGTGTTGTTCGTAAGTGTTTATTGTTGCCATGTAGATTGGCACGTGTCTTCACCCAATTGAGCCATGTCAGCAAACTAAATTTGGTATCAAGAGAAGCCCCCAATGTTTCATAGTTTGAAATTTGAGGAGTGTGGAACATTCTTTCTCGATATATGGCGGTTTTAAATGGTTATCCTGAAATTTAGTAGTGTTTCCTTTGTATTTATTTTTCCTTCCACATTTGTAGAATTTGGCTTTTTTGAATTTTTATAACCGCCTCAATCTCCGCGTACTTTTTGTCCTTCTAACCGCCGATAGCGTAATCGTTTCTTTTTGTAATCATTAACTTTACTGTTTCCCAAGATAAGGTATTTAAGCGTCACAGACAATCCCATCGTCTTCTACTTTTTCAAATTTGTATCTCCGAGTTTTCCATTGTCGTACTCTCTCGTGCGTTCATCCTTTTCATTGTTCGTTGTCAATAGATCCACTCTTTTTCTGTAAGATCTTCTTCCTTCTTCTTCATTTCCTTTATTCATCATGGTTTACCTTGTTGAATCTCTTGATAAATTTCGTTCTGATTTTTCTATTCCTTCATGGGTTGTTTTGGAGGAACTTTCTGAACCTTCCGATTATTTCCGTTTGGCTGAGGGACATTGGTTCCCCAGTCTCTTTATTGCTGAATGTGTCTTTTCTTTTCCGCCAAATCCTTTATGTCTGGAATTTTGTCAATATTTTGACGTTGTTCCTGCAAGAATAGCCCCAATACATGGAGAATAGTTAATGGGGTCCATAGACTAAATCAAATTCATGGAACTCGCATAGAAATTCCAGAAATCATGTTTTGTTATAGATGGGCTGTTGGTGATAATACTTTTTATTTAAAAACTAGATTTTTAAATAGAGCTTTAGTGGTCAATCTACCAGATGCCAATAGGGACTATTTTGAGCACGGGGTTGATATAAAAAATTGGCAACATGCTCCTTTATCTAAAGATGAAGTGTATCAGGGTCCCAGATGCCCTCCCTATGGCAATGGGATAGGTTATTTTTATTTCATTTTATTTATTTTGAGATTATGCTTCCTTTATGTTTGATAAAATGTGCCACTGATATTTTAATTTTGATTTATTGGCAGTTGACAACAAAAGAAAGTGTACAAAAGAGGCAGACATTAATATAAGGCACTTAAAACTTATCTGGAGTTTGCATCAGACTGTTGCCGACGAGAATATTAGGTCAGCTTCATATCTGCTTCAGTACAAGAGTTACACATCCTCTTTTACTGCTCGTCCAATGATAAGCGACTCAGAACCCATACCAGCCTCTACAAGTTCTTCACCTGAATCACACATTCCTTTGAGTGAAAGGATGAAGAAAAGAAGACCTCCTACCCTTTTCGAGAAACCTGCCTCTGGTTCTGGAGAGGCAAAAAGAAGTAAGCTTGATGTCCCAGGAGAAGGGACAAAGAAAATTGATGCACCTCCCTCGGCTGCTCCTGTGAAGGTGGTCGAGAAGCCCCCAGTGGCCCCAAGCAAGGCTGCTGCTCTAGGCGAGGTGATTGTCATATCACCGACCAAGAGTTCCTCCTTGGTCAAAACTATTCATGTTCCCCCGAGGAGACTGAAGAAGATCTCCTCGATTAATTTGGCTGAAACCATCTCTCAGCCCCCAACTACTGGAACTGTTATTCCTACTTTCGTTCCCCCGAGCTCTGCCATAAGCTCGGTGAAGACTTGGATCATTCCCGAGATCCAAGACATTGAAGAAAACCTTTCTCGGGACACGGTTACCACATTGGAAGCTCGCCACATTGCTTCTGTAAGTCCTATACTCTTAAATTTTCATTCTTTCCTTTTCGTATCTGTGTACTGATTTGCTTTCGTTTTCTTTTCATAGTTGGTGAGCTGTTTTAACACAATTTTGAAGAAAGATGAAGATATTAAAGCTTCAAGCTCCTCGTCTGGTGTAAAGGAAGCTTTGATGGGCTTGGCACAGTCTCTGAAAGATTCTCGCCATAAATATATTGATGATAAGGCAACTTGGGAGAAGAAGCTTGCTTCGACCGAGCAGGAAAAAGCTCAGGTTATTAAGGTCTCGAAGGGGCTGGAGAAAAAATTAAATAGTCTGGAGGAGTAGAATAAAGAGCTCGAAGAGAAGCTCAAACATGCTGGGGAGTTTTAAAATAAGCTCAAGGTTGCTGAAGAGGAGTTGGGTCAACTTCGGGAAGTAAGCCATCAGAAGGAGGAGGTTGAGAATAAATTGAAAGCTGCTGATGACCTTCTTTCCGAGAAGCTTTCCTCGGAGAAGATAAAGAGGAAGTTGGCTGTGAAGAAGTCTTTTAGCGCTGGCTAGGATAAGGGGTGGAACAAAGGCTTGGCCGCCATGATGTCGCAAATCGAATATGGAAGCCTCAAATACTTTAGAGATGGATGGGTCGCTGCTTTACAAGAAATGAAAGTTGATGAAACTTCTGAATTATTTCAATGACACATCCCTGGCCCCCTTCCAACTTCTGAAGACGAAGAAGAGGACGAAGATGACTCTGAGGAGTCTTCCATGGTGATGGGATATCAAGTTTCTCATCCCCTAGCCATCCAGCCTACTAACGAGGAACTTCAGCAACTTGTTACTTCATCCGAGCAACTACCAGCGCTCCCCGAGCAACTCTCTGTTCCCTCCAAGCAACCTACCTCCTCGTCCCATCCTCCCGAGAAAGTTTTGGGAGACAAGGAAAAGGTGTAGAGTTGTTTGGGTTTCTCTTTATTTTATTTTTCTTTGTCAAATGTAACCCTGAACATGTAACTCTGAACTTTGTGATATAATAAAATTTGAACTTTTGTTTATGCATACTGTTGTTTCTTCTCTTCATGCTCTATTGGTACTCTTATTGATTATTGATTTTTCTTCCTCTACTAGTTTCTGGCCAGGATGGAATTATTGTCTGCTCATGATACAAAGCGGTTACTGCAATGCAATGAATATTTTAAGGATGGTCACACATATCTGAGTGCAGCACAAATCGTCGACATCCTCGGCCAAGATGCTTCGGAACAGGCAATTGAAGCCTACCAATATTTGAAATGTCTGCTTGATCGTGCAGTGGCCAATAATGTAGCTTATTATGATATGATTGAGGATCTCTAAGGCACTCTTGAAGAACTTCAGCAACAATATAAGGAATCCACTGCCCTTTTGCACGAGGGGTACGAGAAGAAGTATCATCAAATCAGTGTTGATAAGGGATATGATAAGCGTTTTGCTGCTTACGACGTGTGGGAGAGAACGTTGAAGGCTGAGGTAACAGAGCACAGACAGATAGCTGAGTTATTAGAGCAAGAAAATAATAACCTGCAAAGAGAGGTGTCTCAGTTGAAGTCTGCAACTTCCACCTCAAATGCTTTGATCCCAGTGACTGACGAGGGATTCTCGTTCTTGGAGGTCGAGAACGCTAACCTGAGGGATGAGTTGGAAACCTTGAAAAGAGCTGGACCTTTTACATCTTCTCATGGACGAGCAAGAGCTCCTCGGGGACGAGCAAGAGCTGCTCGGATTCCTATCGAGGAACAGACGACTCAATCTTCTCTAGAGAACCAGGACTTCTAGCTGATGGCGAAGAACCAAGCATTGGCTGAGATGTCTAAGAAAATCAGGGACCTGGAAGAGCATCTTTCTGCGGAGAAATCTATCTTGGAGAATAAATAACTCTTCATCGAAAATCTCCACGAGAAGTTGGAAAGATTGACATATCAATTTCACAAGCAGCCCAGGGAGTTCTGGATGGCTGGCTACAACGAGGCTCTCTACCACTTGGACGATCGTATCCAGAATGCAAATAATGAGGGCTATAAACAGGGATGGCTGAATGAGGGCTATAAACAGGGATGGCTGAATGCTTTAGGTGTGTTGCAACTCGAACATGGTCATTACCTGTGGGATTACCATAATCCTGGGCTGCTCGACCTACCCGTGCCACCATTCAATCTTGATATGAGTTGGATCCCTGCTCGGGCCATCCCTCGGTGTTTGATTTCCAAATACCTCGGCAATTATAATCTCCATTCCAATGTTGAGATATCTCGTCCTGAGCACCTCCTAGATCGACCATCTTTGATGAATATCAGGATGCTAAAAGATCTTAACTTTATAAGTTCTCCTCTTGCTTTGAATGATCCACCTGCTGGCGAGGAACATGTTTCAAAAGCAGAGGGGAGAAACCAATAGAATGGGAATATTGATGTAATAAATTTGTATTTCATTCCTGATGTATTTTGTTCTACATTTAATGAAATAATTTTATTTGCAAATCTTGACTGCCATTGTCTTGTAACACTTTACATCTGTGCATGTGTATCTGTTAAAAAGATAACAACATTGTGTTATTTTTCGATCAACTTATTGTCGAGTAATTTGAATTTGTGGTAATCACTTGGCAAAAATGATGTTTTGTTTCTCGACCAACTTAGTAGTAATTTAAAAAGTTACGAGTATAAAAAATTTTGCTCGATCACTTCTTCGTATTCATAAAATGTTTCCGACCAACCAAGTTCGGTAAATTTTCCTTTTCGACCAACTACAGTTAGTGGATTTTTCCTCTACGAGGAGCTTTGGCACTTTCTGGAATAATTTTACCTCCCGACCAACTTTAGTTGGCATTTTCGAGAATACATTTACTTCCTAACCAACATAAGTTGGCATTTTTAGGAATACATTTCCTAACCAACATAAGTTGGCATTTTAGGAATAGTTTTACTTCCCGTAGGAATACATTTACTTCCTAACCAACATAAGTTGGCATTTTTAGGAATACATTTCCTAACCAACATAAGTTGTCATTTTTATGAATAGTTTTACTTCTCGTAGGAATACATTTACTTCCTAACCAACATAAGTGGGCATTTTTAGGAATACATTTCCTAACCAACATAAGTTGGCATTTTTAGGAATACTTTTACTTCCCGAGGAATACATTTACTTCCTAACCAACATAAGTTGGCATTTTTAGGAATATATTTCCTAACCAACATAAGTTGGCATTTTTAGGAATAGTTTTACTTCCCGTAGGAATACATTTGTTTCCCGACCAACCTTAGTTGGCATTTTTGAGAATAGATTTGAGTAGTCCGAGTTTTGCTGAGTAGTGTGTAACACGTTGTGCTTTTGAAACACCTTCTTTAGCATATAGTCTCCTTTTTTCAAGTCACACTTCTTCACTCTCTTGTTGTAAAACAAAGTTGTTCGCTGCTGGTAAGCAGCAATTCTAATGGTTTCTTCTTCTCTAACCTCCTCGAGCTTGTCCAAGTCTAACCTTCTCATTAAATCGCTGACAGGGGAATTAAAATTCAGTATTCTGTGTGTTGGGAGACCCAATTCGGCGGGTATAAGAGCTTCACTTCCAAATGCTAGCATATATGGAGATTCCCCTGTTGCTACTCGGGGAGTAGTTCGGTAAGCCCATAGTACTGATTGTAGCTCGTTGATCAAATTTTCATTCGCATCATCCAGTATTTTCTTCAAGCCATTCAGCAGCGTTCTATTTGTCACTTCAGTTTGTCCATTGCTTTGAGGATGGCATGGTGCTGAGTGGATCTTCAAAATATTTGACCGATGACAATAGGCAGTGAACTCCTCGTTGTCAAATTGTGTTCCATGGTCTGTGATGAAGGCATGAGGAAGACCATATCGACAAATGATGTTCTTCCAAATAAATTGGTACACCTTGTCGTACGTCATATTAATGAGAGGCTCAGCTTCAACCCATTTAGTAAAATAGTCCACAGCGACCACGAGATACTTAAATCTTCCCCTGGTCGTCGGCAGTGGCCCAACCAAATTTATTCCCCATATGGCAAATGGCCAAGGGGAAGTAATGGGTGTCAATAACGCTTGGGGAGTTCTTTGGATGGAGGAGAAGCGCTGACACTTGTCACATTTCTTAGCATAGGCTATACAATCAACCCTCATCGTTGGCCAGTAGTATCCTTGCGTCATAACCCTTTGCAAAAGCGTCCGACCTGCTACATAGCCTCCACAGGACCCTTCATGGACCTCTTCAATTAAATCTTTCACCTCGGTGGGATGCACACATCTTTGCAAACCTGCTATAATTCCTCGTCTATATAAAATACCATTGGTCAGTACATAACGAGCATCCTTAAACTTCAGTTTCTTGGCTGCTAGTTTGTCAATTAGTAATTGCCCTTTCTCAATATATACCCTGATGGGATCCATCCATGATGATCCTAAATCGAGGGTAATAAAGTTCATCATCAGATCTTCATCTATACTCCGACCAGCTAAAACTTCAATTGGGATTGTTCTTCGTAGCTCGGTACGAGTAGCTTATGCTAATCGAGCTAGGGCGTCTGCTCTCGCATTCTCCATTCTTGGTATTCTGACCAACTGAACAACAGCAAATTCCGACACCAGTTCCTTTGCCTTTGCATGATATCTGATCATTAATTCTCCTTTGGCTGCATATACTCCCATCATTTGATTTATGACTAGTTGCGAATCACTGAAGACAATAACTTGTTCTGCCCCCATGGTTTTTGCCAAACTAAGACCTGCAATCATGGCTTCATATTCAGCCTCATTATTCAAAGCTTTGAATTGGAAACGTAGGGCGTATTCCATGTCGACCTCATCCGGACTTCTCAAAACTATCCATGCGCCACATCCTGTAGTGCAAGATAAACTATCCATATACAGACTCCATATGGGTAACTCGTCTTCAAATTTCTGATCTGACAGAGTTCCTCGGTGGAAAATTTGTTGCTTCCTTTCACCATCTGCTGATTTTTCTTGCTGTTCGTCGATCACCTTTTCTTTCCCTTTTACCAACCTAAGTTGGTCTGGACTTGAATTTGATGATCCTATAACATTTACTTGCCCTTTTACCAAGCTAAGTTGGTCTGGGCTTGCATTTGATGATCCTGTAACATCCACAGGTTGATCAGCGAGCAACTTTTGCTCCTCGTGGGTATCAGGATAGGTGAACTCTGCTATAAAGTCTGCTACAGTTTGCCCTTTTAGCGATGATCTGGGTTCATAGACTATATCATATTCACCGAGTTCTATTGCCCATCACATCAATCTTCCTGACTTTTCAGGTTTATGAAGGGCTTGCCTCAATGGCATATCAGTATATACTACTATGGTATGAGCTTGAAAGTATGGCTTCATTCTTCTACTTGCCTCGATCAATGCTAGTGCCAATTTTTCCAGCCTTGGATATCTGATCTCTGCTCCTCGAAAGGCCTTACTTGTGTAGTAGATTGGTTTTTGTACTCCATTCTCCACTATTATCAATGCCGAACTAACTGCATTCTCAGACACTGCCAGATACAAGTATAATTTTTCTCCCATCACTGGCATGGATAATAGTGGAGGTGTTCCCAAATATTTCTTCAAGTCTTGGAAAGCCTTTTCACATTCATCATTCCACTCAAAAGTTTTTCGGAGCGTCTTGAAGAATGGGAGGCAACGATCAATTGCTCGCGATACAAATCTGTTGAGTGCTGATACTCGTCCTGTAAGACTTTGTACTTCTTTCTTCGTCGTTGGGGATCGCAGCCCTAACAGAGCTTTAATATTTTCAGGGTTATCTTCAATGCCTCGCTGATTGAAATGTACCCGAGAAACATGCATTCTCATACTCCAAATATGCACTTCGTCGGGTTCAACTTCATTTGATATTTATCTAGTTGATCAAAGGTTTGGTTTAATTCAACTAGATGATCAGCAGCTTTCTTGCTCTTTGTCAGCATATCGTCAACATAGACTTCCATATTGCAACTGATTTGTTCTGCAAACACTTTGTTCATCAGCCGCTGATATGTTGCACCTGCATTTTTCAAACCAAAAGGCATAACATTATAATAATAAGTTCCCCTAGGGGTAATGAAAGAAGTACTCTCCCTATCTTCAGGTTTCATTTTAATCTGATTATTACCAGAATAAGCATCCATGAAGCTCAGCAGCTCGTGTCCCGAGGTAGCATCCACTAGTTGATCAATTCAAGGCAGCGAAAAATGATCCTTTGGGCATGCTTTGTTGAGGTCAGTGAAGTCTACACACATCCTCCATTTGTTGTTCTTCTTCTTTACCATTACCACATTTGCTAACCAGTCTGGATATTTAACATATTCAATAAAGCAAGATTTTTGGAGCTCTCGACTTCCTCCTGTATAGCTTGATTCTTCTCAGGACTGAATACTCTTCTTCTCTGCTTCACAGGCTTGATCTCCTTATTCACATGGAGTTCGTGACATAAGAAATTTGGGTATATCCCATCCATATCCTCGTGACTCCACGCACAAGTTTTCTTTCTGCTTCTAAGGAAAGTTATCAGTTCCTATTTTAGTGAGGCTTCCAACGATGAACCTACTTGAGTATTTCGTTCAGGGTGCTCGTCGTCCAAAATGATATTTTCAGTAGCTTCCACCACTTGACCCTTCACGAGTTGCAACTCATCTCTAGGATCCAATGTTTCAATTTCTGCACCTTCATCCACTTGATAGGTGGTGGTCTTTTTCCTTGATTCCTCCATTTCCTCTTGCTCGACGGATGAATAATATCATTCCCGAGCTACTTTCTAATCACCTTTCACAACTCCTACTCCAAAATTTGTTAGAAATTTTAGGCAATGATGTACCGTGGATGGTAAAGCTTCGAACTTCTTCAATCCTACTCTTCCCATGATGATATTGTATGATGATTGAACATTCTTATCCATCACAAAGAAGCGTATTCTTTCTGTTCGACAAGCAGGTCACGTACTAATGAATATATCCAATTTGATCGTCCCAAGTGGAAATACTTTCTCGCCAGTAAAACCGAGGAGGGGTCTATGATAAGGTTCCAGTTGAGATAACTTTAGATTTAAACTGTCGAAGCACGAGTAGAACATGATGTCTGCCGAGCTACCATTATCTTCTAGTACTCTTGAAATCATTTCCTCCTTCATCCTCATTTTGATCACCAATGGGTCATCATGAGGATATTGAACAACTGCGAGGTCGTTCTTTGAGAAACCAATGACCAATTTCTCTTTGTTCACCTTTCTCGGGCGATCCTCCTTAGCTAGATTTATTCGTTGAATGAATGAGAAAGCTTGAGCCTCACAGAGGTAAGATTTTCTCTCGGCAGTAAGGTCTCCTCCTCCTGCATCTCCACCTGTAATAACATTACAGTGAAATGACCCCAAGCATATTGAAAATACCTCATGTTCTGGATGCCTTGGTCTCTTGGGAAGATCGGGGTCATCTTCTGGATCAACTTCATGGTCTCTTTTCTTGTTCTCCTCTGCTCGATGAGGAGATCTATACATCTCTCTTGCTCGGTCGTTGTTTCTTCTATCATTCCTTCGATTAACATACTTTACCAATTTTCCTCGTCTGATGAGCGTTTCAATCTCATTCTAAAGAGCTATGCAATTTTTAGTCATATGGCCATGATCGTTGTGAAACTCGCAATATTTAGCCTTATTTCTCCTTTCGGGGTCTGCCTTCATTTTCTCTGGCCAATTTAATTCCTTATTGTTCTTGATTTCTTCTAGAACGTGGTTGATGTCTTTCTTCAAAGGAGTATAATTATCAAATTTCTTCAATACTTCCCATGACGACCTTGTTCTTGAGTGTTTGTCACTACCATTGTTCTTATGCTCCTTCTTCTTAGCTTTATCACCTTCCACCTCGGTTTCTTTGGCATCCATATTCTTCTTTGCAACCATAGCCTCCTCGGCATTTATAATCTTGGCTTCCTTTCCCATCAGACCTGACATGGTTCTAGGCGGATCTTTGGCCAGAGTGTAGTACAACTTGTTGGGTAGTAATTCACTCATCAAGGCGGTAATCGCTGTCTTTTCCTCATAGTCAATGACTTCAAGCTTCTAGTTATTAAAACGAGTTATATAATCTCTGGTACTTTCACCAATTTTTTGTCTAACACTTAACAAATGCACTACTCATTTAACCGGCTTTGCCCCAAAACAAAAATTCCCAATGAATAACTCGGCCAGTTGAAAGAAAGTTGAGATCTTAACCTGAGGAAGATTATTATACCATATTTGGGCAGATCCGGTAAGAGTTCCCGAGAATGCTATGCATCTTATCTCATCCGGAACAACGTAGATGTCGGTTGCAGCTTGGTACTGTTCTATATGAAGGACATGGTCTGTCTTTCCATCATATTTGGGGGTTACAACAGGTGCTTTAAACTTTAATGGTGTTGGAAAATCTACAATGGCCAGGACAAAAGGTGTTCCTTGAACAAAAGTTCATTGTAGAGGGTTCTTGGCCTTAGCTATTTCCCCTAATCTATCCTCCAGCCTCTGAATAGAGCCTTTCCACGCATCGTTTCTTTTCTCGGGTCTGTTGGTTCGAGCAACTGATCGCGTTGATGGGGCTTCTTGGGATCTATCTTGATGAGTAGCTGGTCGCGACTGGCGAGATCCTTCCCTTAAGTCTGATGGTCGTCGAAAACTCCTCGATGCAGCTCTAGGAGGACTTTTACTCCTCCTAGGACCTAATCGATCAAAAGGAGATACTCTGCTTAATCTTTCTAGCGCACTAGTTCTTTATGGAGAGAGAGTGATACGTTGTTCAGTATCTGTGGCTCGTACCGACGAAGTTCATCCAGGTTGATAAGAAAAATCTTCAGACTCCTCAGTACGATATGAATCAGTACGCCTAGTACGTGAAGAGGGTAAACGGGCATTTCTTTGAATACTTCGCGATTCTGAATGGGTTGGTGCACCGCTATGGAGGGTTCGTATGAGTTATCGCATCGTTTCTTGCATGACTGTCTGGCCCTAGGCCAGATTTGTGATTATTCCAGCCAGATCTGGAATATTAGGCAGAGCAGATGGATTTGGAGGGCTTCCAGCGTTTCGATGGCTGGGTTTTGGAATTCAGCCATTTGTGATAAGTTATTTTTCATGAAAAACGATATTACCAGTCGTTTCCCACAGACGGGGCCAATCTGTTGATGTAAAAAATTAGATTATATCTAATTATTTAATCACAGATAAATAAAATGAGACAAAGAACTTTTAAAGTGGTTCAGCCTTATAAGAATGGCCTACGTCCACTGTTTCTGTTATTGCTGATTGTTTGGGAATTCTCGATTACAAGTTTTCTCAAGAAATTCCGGTCCCCTTAAAATGAGGATAATACAATGTATTTATAGCCCTAAGGCTGTAATGTGAAAGGGTAATATATTAAATGCCCCTTAAGCGTATACATCTGTATGATAATAAGCATTTAATACGCAGTCAAACTGTTGGGTTATCCTGCTATTAATGCTTTGTTCGAGGTGTAGCTCGGACCACCTAAGTTCCTCGATACTCAAAAGTTCCTCGGTGCTCAAAAGTTCCTCGGAGAGTTCTTGTAGGTCAGAGCATCTGAGTTGATCGGGGAAGCAGAGTTCCTCGTTGCAGTATGGTTCCTCGGAGTCGAGGTGTTGTTCGTAAGTGTTTGTTGTTGCCATGTATATTGCCACGTGTCTTCACCCAATTGAGCCATGTCAGCAGACTAAATTTGGTATCAACAAGGCTCTTTTCTTTTTGCATATGGTGGCTATTCACGGAAAGACAACCTGTCTTTGCAACATGATTCCATTGCTTTAAATATAACACATGTACCAAAGATATTATATTCAATTTTTTCGATCCCGGATATGGTTCTTACAATTACTACATTCATTATCTCATTTTATCTCAGTTGGTTTGTTTTAAAAGCAAGATTGAGATGAAAAAACTACAACCAACATGTGAAAGGTAAGTCAAATACTCAAATTAGTTCGTGCTCGTGTGCAGTAAAGGTGACAAGGAGTCAAACATGTAGCAAGTGCTCATCATATCACATCTTAATGACTCCACACATTATTAGGCATAAAATGAAATGATGTTACATCTCAAAACACTATAAAAAAAAGCCACGTGGATATGGAATGAATGGGTGACTCGGACATCTTTAATGTTCATCCACATATGGTGTAAAAAAATTCAAAAATCTTGTTGGATTTTTCAAATAAATGAAATCTTTTTGGCCTTTTCACCTTTTCTAAAAAGAAACCAAAATTTCACAAATATTTCAAGAAAAACAAAAATATTTTTGAATTTTTTGAAAAATATATAAAAATGGAAAAAGATAAATACAGTGATAATACAATGATAGTACAATCTAGTAATAGGAATAAATATGAATAAGCATGAAAATCACCCTATATTAGATAATATATCCAATCTCAGTAAACGATGAACATACATAAAGACTTCCTAATATCCTCGAATCGAAGTTCATCTAAAGGTTTCGTAAAAATATGGGCTAGATGATGATCGGTTCTCACAGAGCTCAAGGATAGGACCTTCTTGATTAGGCTCAAATTTTTCGAATTTATCCCCTTAATTTAGAGACTTTTATTATCTCGAGTAACGTAAAATGAGTGTAATTATCGCATTTCTTTGATACTAACTCCTTCTAACAAGTACATATAATTTCGTGTATTTCTCCTACGTTTTGTAGGCATTTGAAGCATTGAGGAAGAAAGAAACTGAAAAGCAATGAATAAAATCAAAGAAGAAAATTCAAAGGGCAATTTCGTGAATTTGTAGCTTTCATCCAGAGTTGAAGCCATCTAGAGAGTTGAAGAGAATTCAATTTCAAGAACTTTGGAATAGACGACAAGTCAATCCGAGCTACGGTGAAAAAGTTACGAAAACTTGAAGTTGAGAAGGAACAAGAAAAAGATCCCTGAATGAAAAAGGAAAAAGGTTTGGACCGCCCAAAAAAGAGTCCGGAACGGTTCCTAAAAAGTCTTATATGAAAAAGCTAGGCAATTCGGACCTTTTTCCAGAAAAGGATCCGAACCGCCCTGAGAAAAAATCTCTGTTTATAAATAGGGAGCGATCCGGACCTTTTTTTTCCAAAAAGGATCCGAACTACCTTAAGCTAAGGAACCCTGTTTAAAATCAAGGGGGCGATCTGGACCGCTTCCCCCGATGAGTCCATACCGCATTGGATTTCCATGAATTTTTTTGTTCTCTCTCAGAGTTTTATGTGGGTCAAACTCTTGTAAATTTCTAAGATATTTATTCAGATTAGTTACACAATAATAGGGGTTAAATTTTTTAGGTTAGCTAATTAGGAGTAGATGGTTTTTGTAGTAAAACCCCCTAGTTTTTCATAAGAAGTTTTTGCTATAAGGATTTGAATCTAATTTTTTAAATTCAAGTAACATCTTTCCTTTAAGTTTTTAATTGTTCATTAGTTAATTGTTGGTTTGAATCTTCAATTATCTTTTCATTTAGTTTCTTTAGATTTGATGTTCGATTTCTTAAAAACCATATTTTTCTCTAAGTTAATCATGTCTAGCTAATTTTCTAAGGGTTGGGGTGCATGGACCCCACCCGATGTAATTAACCATAATGGGAAATAGACTTTTGAATTAAAATATTAGAAGAATCGTGTTACGTAACTATTGCAACCGGCGTAGGACTTTTGATCTCGTTTATCCTAGGTAACCGGGATACTTAAGAGTACGACGCACGTATCGGTTAATGCGACATCACTTTATTCTTTCCTTTGATTTCATATGGTGTAGCCTACGATCCCTCATATATGTAATTCTTATTATTAATAAAGACCGAGTTCATTTAAAATCTTACTTTCGAATCTAGTACCCCATGAAGTGAATTATTAAGGTGTGGGGGATTGTAATCCAACCTCTTGTTCTCATCTCATAGTTAATTCGTTAATCCATTTATTATCAACATTTTGTTTAATTAGCATAGTTGCATACTGTTAGTTCTTAGTTTTATTAGTAGTTACTCTAAAATTTGCATCTAGTCGTAGTTGTTTCATCCCCCAAATCAGCTTTTCGTTTCCTTTAGAGTCAAAGCTAATATTTTTTCATCTTTCCAACGTCATCATGAATTCGTTCATCCTTTTTCCCTGAGGATCGATACTTGACTTATCGGGATATTACTTGAGCGACAGGCTTGCACTTGAGCCTACATAGCACGCACACTAGACACATTTGCTGTCGCATCAAGTTTTTGGCGCAATTGTCGGGGATAAGGTAGACTTAAGTTAGATCGAGTCAATTTAAAGCTAAGACCAAAAATTCAAAAAAAAAATAAATAAAAAAAACTCATCTCTCAAAAGCCTTTAATGCAAAATCTTTAACATACTCAAACTCCTCAAAATACTCCAACCAGAATTCGCGAAAATCCAATTGTTGAGTATAATTCTGATAGTCCCCACACGCCTCATGTTTCACAGTTTTGGGTTCCACTTCCTACTCCTGAGCACTTTATTGCTAGTTACACCCTGAGTCACACATCTAGGATGCCGAGGGAGGATTCTGAGTAATTTGAAGAGAAAACGATGTCTGACGCTGCTAGTTTCGGCACTGGAGAGGGAAATCCACCCTAGCATCCCATGAAAGACTTACTCTTTCCTGAACGAACTATCACCCCTGGTTGCATTTTACTTCCGTATAATTCCTGTCAGTTCCCCTTCCGCAATGGGATGATACATATTCTCCCAACTTTCCATGGCATGGATTCGGAGAAGCCGTACCTTCACATAAGAGAGTTCAAAGAGGCGTGCGAGACATTTAGTGACCAAGCTTGCACGCAGGATGTCATTAACTTAAATATTTTCCCTTTTTCCTTAAAGTATAAAGCTAAAACCTGGCTATGGTCTCTACCCCCGAACTCTGTTATATCCTGTAATGACATGCAATTCAAATTTCTCTAAAAATTATACCCACCGCAGAAGACCAACTCTATCAAGACTCAAATCCAAGATTTTCGACAACAAGATAATGATCCTCTTGACAGGTGTTGGGAATGATTTCAAGAGTTCGTAAGCACATGCCCTCATCATCGATTTGAAAAACACCACTTGATCTCTTTCTTCCATAATGGCTTGACAGTGACTTCGAAACAACTTTTGAAAACTATGTGTGAACCACCAGTATGGGAATTAGACTCTAATGATGCTGAGGCCCATCTTAAGTATGTTGCAGAGACTACTCAAGCATGAGACATATCTAATCATAATACCCAAGTCTGGCCTAGATAAGCATCTATCGCTCTGACTGGATGTAGTCTATACCAATTGGATAGTAATACCTTAATGGACCGGCGATTTGATCAGTTTCATAGAGATATGAAAGATATGCTTGATAGCCGGTTGAGAGATATCTCCGGATCAAGCTGTATCGCTAAAGAAAAAGGTGTTTGCTTTCTGTGAGGTGGGTCATTCCACAAAGGCATGCCCGATGATTTTCGCCTACAAAGTCATGCAAACAGAGCAGGTGGATGCTATAGGAATGTTCAAGGGAAATTTTAACTCCCTATATGGTAACTCGTACAACCCTTCGTGGAGAAACCACCCTGGTTTTAACTATGGACAACCACAAGCTGCGATAAACCCACATTCATAGGTTGTCCCTCCTCCACCCCCTCCTCAATTTCAGCAAGCACCACCTCCTCCAACTCCATATATTGCTCCACCGTGGAGGAACCTAGGGGATACAATAAATCAATTTATCAACTCCCAGGGTGCAACCAATGCTAGATACGATCACATGTTCACTGACATGAATGCAAACATCTCAATGTTGCAATATTCGTTGAGTATCCAAGAGAAGGGAAAGTTTTCTGCCTAGGGCCAAAGACCTCCCCAAGGTCAACCTAGTGTTATCTCCACCTCTACAGAACATTAGGAGGATTGCCAAGATGTAAACACTCTTCGTAGTGGGAGAGTTGTTGATTTATCACCTTCCCCACACGACGCATCAAAAGACAAGGACACTTCACTCAGCACGAAAGAGGCCGAAGATATCCCCTGAAATGAGAGTGATAAAGAAGACACTAGTGAGTCCGCGGTAATTATCAAGCCACCCTCTTCCGTGCCATTCCCTCAAAGATAGGTTCCTCTCCAAAAAGGGACCCCCGTGATGAACTGCTAGAAGTGCTTAAAAACATGAAATTAAGCATACCTTTCTTCGATGCAATACGACAAATTGCAGCTTATGAAAAATTCATAAAAGACTTATTAATAGTCAAAAGAAGGATGAAGGTAAAGAAAAACTTGTTCCTAGCACAAAACGTGGGCTCAGTTCTTCTTAACGATCTCCCTCCTAAATTTAAAGATCCCGGTACACCCACCATTTCCTGTACCATTGGACAGAATAAAATTAAAAATTCCTTACTCGACTTGGGGGAAAGCGTTAATATCCTCCCCTATTCAATTTATAGGAAAATTGATCTGGGGGACCTTAATCCCACAAGGATCACTCTCCAACTGGCAGATCGAACCATGAAGATACCGAGAGGCATAGTCGAGGATGTGATAGTCTAGGTGGACACTTTCTACTTCCCTATAGATTTTGTCATTAAGGACACAGAGCCCTCCTTCGCCTCGAGTAACCATGCCATATCATTCTTGGGCGCCCATTCTTAGTTATGGCTAATGCACTATATAATACTCAAAATGGGAAAATGAAACTCACCTTTGGGAACTTGACATTGGAGACTAACATCTTCAACATAGCCCAACAGGCAGGGGAATAAGATGATCTTCACGCGGTGAGCTTAATTGATGAGATCATGAAAGAACACATTGAGGAAAATTTTCATGGAGACGCCTTAGAAGCTTGCTTAGTGTCTAGTTATGAGAGTGAGGTAACTTATACCGAGTTTGAGAGAGAGGTTGAGGAGATGCGTGAGCTACTTGATGTGAGAGCGTTGGACGAGGACGTAGTAGATGTAAGATGGGTTTCTCGATTCGAAGAGTTACTGTAGAGGGAGGCACGCATGGTGCCCTCTAGCGACACATTCCCGACTCTCTTGTTGAAGAAACTACCCTCTAACGTTAAATATGATTTCCTAGGATAGGGTGAGACATTTCCTATTATTATCTCCTCTAGCTTGGATTAAGAGCATGAGGGTAAGCTATTAAAGATCTTGAGGAAGTACCAAGGTGCTTTTGGTTGTTGTACAGCTGATCTAAAGGGAATAAAACCTCTAATTTGCACTCATAAGATTCACCTCGAGGAGGATGTGAAGCCCTCGATAGAAATGCAAAGAAGGCTAAACCCCACCATGAAAGAGGTGGTGAGAGCCGAAATCATCAAGTTGTTGGATGCCGGGATTATCTACCCAATCTTGGATAGCAAGTGGGCGAGCCCCATTCAAGTCTTCCTGAAGAAGTTGGGAATGATAGTGATTGAAAATTCCAAGGGAGGACTAGTTCCCCAACGTACCACCACTGGGTGGCGCGTATGCATTGATTATCAAAAACTCAATGCAAGAACTAAGAAAGACAATTTTCCCTTGCCATTGATCGATCAAATGCTTGAAAGAGTAGTGGGTCACCCTTACTACTTCTTACTATATGGTTATTCCAGATATAACTAGATTGAGGTAGATGTACTTGATCAGGAAAAGAAAACTTTCACTTGACCCTTTGGTACGTTTGCCTACAAACGTATGCCATTCGGCTTGTGTAATGCACCAACGACCTTTCAAAGGTGCATGTTGAGCTTATTCAGTGATATGATTGAGAGAGGGCTAGAGGTGTTCGTGGATGACTTTAGCATTTTTGGCACCTCTTTCAATCTATGTTTAGCGAATATTGAGAAAGTAATAGCCCGATGTGTGGAGAAGAACTTAGTGCTGAATTGGGAGAAATGCCATTTCATGATAATTGTGGGCATAGATTTTGGCCACATAGTGTCATCCAAAGGGATCGAGGTGGATAGAGCAAAAATAGATGTCATAGCTGACCTACCCCCACCAAAATTGTAAAACGATATGCGATCATTCTTCGTCCATGTGGGGTTCTATAGAAGGTTCATTAAGGACTTTAGCTCCATGGCTAGACCCTTTAGAAACCTTCTTATGAAGGACACCCCATTCGAGTGGAATGAAAAATGCCAAAGTGATTTTGAAAAATTGAAGAGCATGCTTGTTTTCGCTCCCATCATGCAAGCCCCGGATTGGTCCTTACCATTCGAGCTCATGTGTGATGCTAGCGATTTTGCGATAAGGGTTGTTTTGGGCCAAAAGAAAGATAAAAAGGCTCATGTCATCTACTATGCTAACCGAACTCTTACCGGACCACAACTCAAATACTCTACCATGGAGAAGGAGTTACTAGCGGTAGTCTTTGCTCTAGATAAATTTCGGTCCTATCTCATTGGTTCCCTCATCACTTGTTTCACCGACCACGCGACTTTAAAATATCTCCTTGTATAGAAAGATGCAAAGTCGCACCTCATATGGTGGATCCCACTCCTACAAGAGTTTAATCTCTCCATTAGAGACAAAAAGGAGTAGAAAACTTCGTAGCTGATCAGTTATCATGACTTTCGTCCAACGTACCTAGTGATTCGACAGTTATAGAGGACTACTTTCTGGATGAACAACTCTTCGCCACCTCTTCTTTGCCCTGGTTTGCGTATATAGTCAATTACCTTGTCACGAGAGTCGTCCCTCCCGAGTGGACACCGCAAGATAAGAAGAGGTTCATTACTTGATCGCGCATGTTTTTCTATGATAATCCTTTCCTCTTTAAATATTGCGTGAACCAAATCATCCGACGATGCGTACCGAATGACGAGATTACAAAGGTCATCCAATTCTGTCATTCAAAAGCATGTGGAGACCACTTTTCTGTGAAAAAGACAACCGATAAGATTGTCCAAAGTGGCTTGTACTGGACCACAATGTTTCGACATGTAAATAATTGTTGCAAATATTGCGATAAGTGTCAATGGATGGGGGCGATAACTCGACGAGACATGATTCCATTAACCCTGATTCTCATCATTGAGGTTTTCGACTACTGGGGTGTTGACTTTATGGGCCCTTTCCCCCCGTCCTTTAGCTACCTATACGTCCTAGTTGCAGTAGACTATATTTCTAAATGGGTGGACGCTATAGCTATCAAGACTAATGATAATAAAGTGGTGATAAGATTCCAGCAGGAACACATACTTCCTCGCTTCGGTGCTCCGAAAGCGATAATCAATGATAATGGCATGAATTTTTGCAACAAGACATTCGAGAAGATAATTAGAAATTATGGTGTCGTTTATAATTTTAGAACGTCATATCACCCACAAATGAATGGGCAGGCCGAGTTGGTGAATTGTGAGATAAAAAACATACTCGAGAAGACCGTCGATCCTAACCGGAAAGATTGATCCCTTCGATTGAACGATTCGCTATGGTCCTACTGCACCGCATACAAGAACCCACTCAAAATTTCCCCGTTCTTCTTTGTGTATGGAAAACCTTGCCATCTTCCTGTTGAGTTGGAGCACAAAGCGTATTGGGCTATTAAGAGGGTGAACTACGATATGGATAAAGCTGGTGAAGCTCGCAAGCTTAAACTCAATGAGTTAGAGGAGATACGCAACGATTTGTATAAGAACGCTAAGATTTCCAAAGAAAGGATGAAAATTGCACACGATAAAATTATTCGATCAAAAGGGTTTATTCCTGGGCAAAAAGTGCTCCTCTATAACTCTCAACTTCATCAATTTTTGGGTAAGTTGCGGTCTCGGTGGACTGGACCATTTGTTGTGAAGAACTCATTCCCGCACGGTGATGTGGAATTGGAAGATCCAAAGGGGGGAGCACGTTTAGAGTCAATGGGAAACACCTAAAGCCATATCTAGAGGTGTGCATAGAGGATGTTGACACCATTTGGTTATCAAACCCCATTTACAGGGTAGAGTGAGATGAAATTAAGAGGTCATCGAACCCCCGATGCATATGGGGTGATTCGTGTATATAGTAGTTAGGTGTCAATTAGGATAGGTTAGGTTGGTTCAGTAAATGGGTGTAGAGTACATTCACAGGTAGGAAACATACACTTTGAGACCATCTCAGGATTCAAAAATGAGGGTTAAGCGTAAATCAGAGTCATGATTGTGTTGAAAGTAAGTGGGAATGCCTTTAAAGTACACGAGAGGGTTAAAAGTGAAGTAGAGAGGAGTTCTGTCACAAAAAGGCACCTGATCCAGACCTTCCATGGGCACCCAATCCAGAACGCCTTCGGAGAATTGGAAAATAAAAATAAGCATGACAATTCGGACCTCCCCTAGGCACTCGATCCGGACCGCCTTCTATTTTTATTCAAATGATTCCATAGGTTCAACCCTCCTTCCCCAATCACTTCACTTCCCTCCATTTCATTTCTCCGACCATTTCCCTCCCAAAAAATACATCCCCTTTTCCCGCTTTCTCTTTTCCCTCCAAATCCACCCTTTCCCACCTCCAAACCCACCTATAAATACCCCCCTCCCATATCTCCCACACCATCTCTTCTCAAGACAGTCTCCTCCTTAAACCTCTCAAGCACTTTTTCCCACCCACTCTCTCACTCCATGGCTAACCAAGACAGACCCACCAAATACAACTCCGTTTATATCATCGATAATATCCCCGAAGACTACCACTCCGACCGAAAAATGTGGTGGTGCGAGGGATACTTTGGGCACACGCGAAATCTCCAAGTAGAGTGGGCCATTAATTGGGACGAGCTACCCAATTCTGTCACCAATTTCTTTTTTCCTAAGGGTTGGTGCCGCTTTTTAAATGAGCCTCACAATGCCGTCTGGCAGCCCGAGGTCTGTGAGTTCTACGGCACGCTAGTCCGCACTAGTGAGTTAGTAGTTGAAGCGCGGGTACGAGGCCAACGCATTCCCTTTACTATACAGATGTTGGTCGAGAAGCTCGCTGAGAAAGACATCCCCAATCCCACCCCTTTTGTATACCCCAACACCTCCCAACCACTCGACAAGGATGTCCTCATTGAGCGTCTCACGCCTGTGTAAGTCTGGCACACTGGTGTATTTAGGGTTGGCAGCTTGAGCAAAAAAGCGAGCCTCACATTTCAAATTGTGTGTGCCAACATTCTCCAGAATTCCAATGACTCCGGAATGCGACCCCAACAAGCAACACTAGTATACCACCTCTTTGACCGCACATCATCCATCAATCTGGCACATATCATTTTCTGCGATGTGTACTTTTTGGCTTTGGATGAAAAGGGCACCACTCCTCTTCCCTATGCCCGGTTCATTACCTCCATTCTCGTTGATCACCTCTTCGGTCATCATGTCGGGACTATTCACCTCCCAACCCCTTTTGGGAAGGCCACCCGGAATAAAAGCGAGAAATGAAGAGAAATTCTTCGAACTTGGGAAGATTAAGAGTCCAATGAGGATGACAGTAGCGAGGAGGAGGAGGCAGCGACCGATGTCGAGATGGGGTAACAAGGGGTGGGGTCCGATGACGAAAAGGATTATGATTTTGAGCTGCCCGATAATGATACAGATGCGTGCATTATGACACTGGTAAATAAATTTGTCGGGTTTATAAATCAATACACGAGGGATCAAGCGGCCAACCAATGCGCTTACCAACGAGATACGAGCATGATGCATTGCCTTCAAGGTCATATGTATCAACTCAATTTTGGTGGACCCCCTCCTAGCTTCTTCTATGATCCTTATCCAATCCCCCGCCTATGTGAAGCGTTTTGGTTGATTTTCGTGTCGGTGGTCAAGTTGTTGCTATGGTTGTATGTTTTTCCTTTTCCTGTCATGTTTAATGTACCACAATCATTATATATAAAAATACGCATTTTCTTCATTTGTTTGTTTTATTTTTCGCACTTTTGTTTTGCCTTTAATTAGATTTTAGTCCTTTTGATTGGGAACAATGCAAAAGTCTAAGTGGGGGGGGGGGGGGGGGTGACGAGTGCGTATTTCTAAAACTTTACAAATTTTCAAAATGCTAAAAAAATTAGAAAACTTCAAAATTTCCAAAAAAAATGAAAAACTCAAAAAAACCAAACATATTTTTCTTCTAAATAAATAAAAATTGGAATTTAAATTTTTCAAAAATATCTTTAAAATTCGGTTTAAAGTCTCAAATTGTAAAAACATAATGCACAAAGCCGAAATTGACCAAAGATGGAAATTGAGCGAACATGGACGACTTAATAAATAAGTGTGGAGATTAACTAACCCGGTGAGATTCGAGCCAATCCTTTTTGTGAGTCTATAAATCAATCCGAGTTAATGGTTAACTCAAAGCTCTATTTAGCATTTACAAAAGTCATTGATGATATCGATACCCTTGTTTTGATCGGTTATGGGAGATGTGTGAGATGCTATCTTGAAAAATGCACTAAATGAATCTTTAAACTAAAATGTACCTCGAGACGCACATGGTAAAGCATTTAGCAATTTGGACAATGAAGTAGGCCCTCATTTGTTACCCAAAAATATTAGACATAAAAAGTTATGAAAAATCATCCCTTTTGCAAACCTAATTGGGCCGAGTAAATGTTTCCCTTTTCATTTGATTAACCCAAACACCAAATTAGCCCGAAATTGTGAAAATGAAAAATTCAGAAATTTAGTCCAAAAAGGTGCAATAAAAAGGGGCGAGGGAAAAATAGAAAATGCTCAACAAAAATAGTAAGAAAAGAAAATGTGAAAAATAGAAAAAAAAAAGGAGAGAAAAATGAGAAAAATCCCGGAAAAGCCTAATGGACATTTCAAGAAAATTCTCCAATTCCAAAGTTCCCAACCATTTCCTTTTGCTCATTACACCTTAAAACCTAAAAAAGTTCTAACTGTGTCCAAATTGAAAAATTGGTTACCACGTGAAAAGTTAAAGTATAAAACAGATTAAAAGTGTGAAGTAGATGAAGTATTTCCCATTTCCAGTTAACTATAATCCGATGAAGAGATCTTTTCGCCCACAAATTTTTGTTTTTTGAATTTCGTGCCCGTGAACTTGTGTTCACTTGTATTTACTCTTATAAATCACGTACACCGAGAGAACTAGCCACATTTCTGAGTGATTCATTTATGAGAGAACCCAGTGAGAATTTGAATCAAAAAGAATTTTCGGATAAGTAATGTAATGGTCAACCAGTGGAAATTCGCGGTTGAATTTCTGGCATCACACACACATTGTGATTTGAGACTCTTAAATTGAATTGATGATGAGTATTTATTGAAAAAGTTTGAATTATATAATTTTTGATTATTTTGAGTTTTCTTTGAGTCAAATTTTGTGGGTATACTCCCTTCAAACCCTCACGAGACACAACTCGTCCTACTAGGGTGAGCTAGGGGTTTAAAGGCTTGTTGCATTTACTCAATGCAATCGCTTTCCCGCGAAAGTGGTTATCTATCCAAATAATATAAAATTTTTGAGAGTTGACCCATAGTTACATTCTTCTATATTGCTCGGGACGCGTAAAGTTCTAAGTTAGTGGGGTTTGATTAGGCTCAAATTCTTTCAAATTTATCCCTTTAATTTATAGACTTTTATTATCTCGAGTAACGTAAAATGAGTGTAAGTATCGCATTTCTTTGATACTAAATCCTTCTAACAAGTACATCTAGTTTCGTGTATTTCTCCTAGGTTTCGTAGGCATTTGAATCATTGAGGAATAAAGAAATTGAAAAGCAATGAATAAAGTCAAAAAGGGAAAGTCAAAGGGTAATATCTTGAATTTGTGGCCTTCATCCAGAGTTGAAGCCAACTAGAGAGTTGAAGAGAATTGAATTTCAAGAACTTTGAAAGAAACGGTAAGTCAATCTAATCTATGGTGAAAAATTTACGAAGATTTTAAGTTAAGAAGATACAAGAAAAAGATCCCTGAATGAAAAGGGTAGGAGGTCCGGACTGCCCAGAAAAGGGTTCAGATCGGTTCCTAAAAAGTCTTGTATGAAAAAGCTAGGCGGTTCGAACCTTTTCCAGAAAAGGATCCAGACTTCCCTAGGAAAAAATATCTGTCTAGAAATAGGGAGCGGCCTGGATCTTTTTTTTCCAAAAAGGATTCGAACCGCCTTAAGCTGAGGAACCCTATTTAAAATCAGGGGGCGATCCGGACTGCCTCCCCCGATGGGTCCGGACCGCATTGGATTTCCATGAATTCTTTTGTTCTCTCTCAGAGTTTTATGCGGGTCGAACTCTTGTAAATTTTAGAGCTATTTATTCAAATTAATTACACAATAATAGGGGTTCAATTTTTTAGGTTAGCTAACTAGGAGTAGAAGGTTTTTGTAGTAAAAAACCCTAGTTTTCCATAAGAAGTTTTTGCTGTAAGGATTTGAATCTAATTTCTGTAGTTCAAGTAACATCTTTCCTTTAAGTTTTTAATTTCTCATTAGTTTAATTGTTGGTTTGAATATTCAATTCTCTTTTCATTTAGTTTCTTTAGATTTAATGTTCTATTTCTTAAAAACCATGTTTTTCTCTAAGTTAATCATGTCTAGCGAATTTTCTAAGGGCTGGGGTGCATGAACCCCATGCGATGTAATTCACCATAATAGGAAGTAGACTTTTGAATTAAAATCTTAGATGAATCGTATTGCGTAACTATTACAACTGTTGTAGGACTTTTGATCTTGTTTGCCCTAGGTAATTAGGATGCTTAAGAATGCGATGCGCATATCGGTTAATGCGACGCCGCTTTATTCTTGCATTTGATTTCAGATGGTGCGGGCTACGATCCCTCATATGTGGAATGCTTAGGATTAATAAAGACCGGGTTCATTTAAAATCTTACTTCCGAATCTAGTATCCTATGAAGGGAATTACTAGGGTGTGGGGGATTGTAACCCAACCTCTTCTTCTCTTCTCATAGCTAATTCGTTAATCCATTTATCATCAACATTTTGTTTAATTAGCATAATTGCATACTATTAGTTCTTAATTTCATTAGTAATTACTCTAAAATTTGCATCTAGTCGTAGTTGTTTCATCCCCCAAATCATCTTTTCAATTCTTTTAGAGTCAAAGATAAGATTTCTTCATCTTTCCAACGTCGTCACAAATTCGTTCGTCATTTTTCCCTGAGGATGGATACAGAACTTATCGGGATATTACTGGAGCGACAAGCTTGCACTTGAGCCTACATACCATTCACACTGGACACATTTGTGGTCGCGTCACTTCTCCTCAACCAGGTCTCGAATAAAGTGATCACGTATCCTAATGAGCTTTGTGCGTGAATGCTGGACTAGATTACGTGAAACATGAATGTCACTCATATTATCACAGGAAATAGTCATCATGACCTATGAAATGTTGTAATCCTCCAAAATTTTCTTCAACCATAAGAGTTGCTTGCAACAACTCCCGGTGGCTATATACTCATCCTTAGTCGTGGACAATCATATGGAGTTTTTCTTTTTGCTCATCCACTAGACAAGAGCCCTCCCAAAGTAGAAACACCTACCCGAAGTTCTCTTACACCTATTAACATCCCCGACCCAATATGCATCCGAATAGTCGAACAAGAGGTCATCGGTATCAAAGGAATACCAAATAATGTATGATAGAGTCTCACTAATATATTTAATAATACATTTTAGAGCATGCAAGTATGACTTTTTTGGGTACACCTGGTATCACACACAGACTCCAACACTAAAGTTAATATCGTCTCGATTAGTGGTAAGGTAAAGAAGACGACTTATCATGCTACGATATAAATTCTTCTCTATGTCATTGCTTAAAGTGTCTTTGCTAAGGTTTATCGATCAACTCATGGGGGTGCGAGCATGCTTAGCGGAGTCTAGATCAAATTTCTTCACATGGTCTCTTGCATATTTAGATTGAAATATGAATATCACATCCTCTAGCTGAAGAACCAAGAAATCTAGGAAGAATGTAAGATCACTTACCATCTCAAACTCACTCTTCATCTCCTCTTTAAAAGTGTGAGCACATGGATCCAAAGACTATGTCATCCACATAGACTTAGGCAACCAAAATAGCACCACTCTCTCCCCTAATGAACAACGTCTTATCTACTCCCCCTCTCTTGAAGCCATGAGCTAAGAGATAGGAAATAAGCCTCTCGTACCAATCATAGGGTTATTTATTCATACCATACAAGGATTACCTAAGATAATTGACATATCTTAGGTGCTTAGGGTCTTCAAACCCTTCAAATTATTCCACGCCAACCTCCTCCTATAGAATGCCATTCAGAAAGGCACTCTTGACATCCATATGATATAATTTGATGCACATATGACATGCTATGGTGAGTAGTAAATGGACAAAATCAAGCCTTGTTATAGGAGCGAATGTCTTCTCAAAGTTTACACTAGCCTTGAGCGACCAACCTAGACTTATTATGCAATATGGTACCATTTTAATCCACATTATTCTTGAAAATCTACTTGGTGCCTATCACGTTAGTATCGCTAGGGCGGGGGACTAACTCCCAGACATTATTCTTTCTAAATTAAAGCAACTCTTTTTGCTTGGCCGATATCCAATGCTCATTCTTGAGTGCTTCTTTCATGTTCTTGGTCTAGACTAGGGATGTGTAGCACAAACAGCTAACAACATTTTTTAGCTGAACAAGAGTCTTGACACATAGTGTAGGATCACCAAGAATAGAGGAAGGGTTATGACTCTTTCAAACCCAAGATGATGTGTCCCCCAAAGTAGGAATGGGGTCCACCATGGTATCATGAGGAAGGATGGGATCATCACTAGGGGGTTCATCATCCTCACACTATGGTCTAGGAGCAATAAATTTCGGTGGCTCATTATCTTTATTCGTGATGCTTATTTACTCCATAACCTTAAAACTAGCCATATTATAAACCTGATAAGCCCTACTCGTCGATGAATATCCTAAAAATATCCCCTTGACGCTCTAGGAGTTGAACTTTCCTAAGGTTTCTCTATCTTGCAAGATATAGCATGTACTCCCAAAGATATGGAAATACGATAGGTTGGGTTTCTTTCATGTCCACAACTCATAAGGCATGTGAAGCGTGTGCAGATAAAGGTATACCATATTCATAGTATGGCATGCGGTACTCACCATCTTTGACCAAAAATGTTTAGGCACATTTTTCCCAAGAATTATGGGTCTAGCCATCTCTTGTATCGTTCGATTCTTCCTCTCAATAATCCCATTTTGCCGAGGAGTAGGAACGACCAAAACTCATGCTTTATGACCACTTCATCGCAATAACTATCCATTTTTTCCTTTTTAAATTCAGTTTCTTTGTCACCGTGCATCCGATTAATAGTGACATTGTGTTGGTTTTGTAGGATATGGTACTTGGTTGTAAGGAACTCAACTGCATCAGACTTTTCTCGGAGAAATCCTATAATTGAGTATTTAAAAAAGTTATTGACCATCACGAGAATATATCTTTTACCACCTAAGCTCTCCGAGCGAGTAAGACCCATAAGATCCATGTGAATTGACTCCAAAACTCGGGAGGTGGTAAGGGTATTCAACTTATGATGGAGTATTCAAATTTGTTTACCTTGTTGGCAAGGTCCATAAATTGAGAAAATTAGTTTCCCAAGTGAAGGTAAGCCACGAACTAGGTCTTTCTTAACTCTTCTCTCAAGATCTCTAAAGTTCACATGACCTAGCCGTTGATGCCAAAGGTCCATAATGGAGATAATGGAACTATTGCACACAAAAGAGGACTTGGTAACAATCCCATAACAATTATCTTTCATCCTCACACCTTATAGTAATAGTTTACCGGATTGATCATAAACATTGCATTCCAACTGGTCAAACTTTACCTCAAAGTTTGCATCGCACAGTTGGCTTGTGCTAATCAAGTTCGCTTTCACCCGTTCATATACAACACATCCTCTAGATTAGGTAATCCAGGTATCTGAACATTTCCACATCCTAAATTGCTAGATCTAATCCTATCTCTAAAGGTGACTTTCCTTCCTTGTGATCCTTAATATTGGTAAAAAATGTGATATGACCTGTCATGTGCCTAAAACATCCACTATCAAAATACCATTGGGAAGTATTTTGAGTCTTGAGAGCAATGTGAACAACAAGGTCTTTCTCATTTCTCTTAGGTGCCCAAGTAGTGGTAACTTCTTATTTTCCCTTGTCGTTGTTGACTCTAGTTGAAATGTTGGAAGAGTTCTTCAACGATAGAGATATTGGTTTAAATTCTTCAATCAAACTATTAAAATTCATGAATAGAAATTCAAATTTCTCCCTACGACTAACAAAGTCACTAAAGTGGTGTACGAGAGTATGTGTACGGCTAGTCCTACCTAATTTATAACAAAACTCTCGAAGGTGACCTCTTCTTTTGCAATAGATGCAAATATAGACAAGTTTAGGTCTACCTCAATTTTATTTTTTAGGTGGAACTCTTCTAGATGGATTATTCCTTTAGGTGGATTCGATTGAGGATGATAAGTATCCATTATAAACTCATTAACCGTCTCGCATGAGATGTGGTAAGTGTATCCACCATCGTATCATATTCCTTACCTCTCGATGTTTCCTAAAGCGAGGTCGATGAGCATCTTACCAAACTTCTTCGATGTGTCCTCGATAGTTACCTTGACCTCCTGGGCACGTTCGATATCTTTCATGAGTTGGGATAAAAGGTATTCATGTTTCTCATAAGTCTCCGCGAATTTGGAGATCTCCCGTAAGACTACCCAACTTGCTTGTCAAGTCCCCATTCTCTTTCACAAATGAATAAACTCTCTCTCCTAAAGATTCTCTCATCGATAATTCACTCTCTTTTACCTCATGCAACTCTTTCTCTAGTGCTAAAACTCTCATCCCAAAACTTTTATTTTATTTCTTCGTTTTAAAGAACTCGGCGTAATGTTAGGTGTAGGTGTGTTGAAAGTCACACTCGCTCTCACTCAAAGCATTCTCTCCCTCATTATCCTTGTAACGACTAGACTCACTGTCCAGGTGTTCTTGCTTAGTAGTTTCCTCATCTTCGTGAGGTGCACACGATGTACTAACATGACTATCCATGAATGCGATGAAGTTACATCCATGCGGTGATTCTTCTCCCGAACTCACCGACTCGGCCTCACTATCACTAAGCATGATGTTTAAGGAAGCTTTGCCTTTCCCTTGATGTTTTAATCTATTCATACACTCATGAGCTTTGTGACCCCCTTTCACTCACACTCGTAACATCTCTCCTTGTCTTTCTTTGGGAAGTCTTTCTTTTCTTTTTCAAAATTTTTCTTGCCCGTTTAAAATTTTTTATCTTTCTCAAAACTCTTCTTATCTTTGGAAGTATTTTTCTTTTTAAATTTGAGAAATTTCTTGAATTTTTTAGCAAATAGGGACAAATCATCTACATCATAATCAAACTGATAATCGTGTGACTCTTCTTCTCTGTTTTTAGACACTTCCTCTCTCTTCCTGGATTGGGATTTTAGTGATACCCCCTTATCCTTAGGCTTAACTATTTTCGAGAACATATCTATCTCGTATATCTGAAGATCTCCTACAACTTCCTATAACCTAAAAGTGTTTAAGATTCCTATAGAATTAAGAACCGTAACCTTAGGAATAAAGTGTGCGGGAAGCGATCTCAAGATTTTCTTTACTACACGCGTCTCGGGTATTCTATCACCTAAATTAAAACTCGAGTTTACTATATCGAAAAGGCGTGAAAAAAACTCTTCGAAAGATTCAGATTCAAGCATTGTTATCATTTTAAAATGTCTGGTGAGGTTCTGCAGCTTAAAAGCTTTCACAGCGTTGGTACCCTCGTAAGTGAGCTAGAGGGTATCCCAAGCTTCTTTAGATGTGGTCCACGTCATAATGTGGCGAAACTCGTCAAGGGTGACGGCTCCTGAGATGGAACTCAAACCACGGGACTTAAAGTTGCTCCACTTGAAATTTTCCTTTGTCCACTGTGAGATAGGTTTAAGGCCAACAAAATTATCAATTATAATAATGGGAGGTGTCCATCCTCTTTCACAGACTATCCAGACGCATTCATATATGGCTTTTAAATCATAACTCATCTTAGCCTTCCAGTATGCGTAATTAGTACCATCGAAGATGGTCACTCGATTATACAAATTTTCCATTAAAATCAAAATGTTCAAATATAAATAATGTTCAGAAAAAATTGATATCATGAGAAAAATATTTTGCGAAAAAGATCACATAGTAAATTTATGCGGCAGGCTTTCATACCAATTTGAGAGTGCACTTGCGATCTTAATGGATAATTTCTATAATTAAGTGTCTGGCACACACAAGTCCAAATTTTATCTTTATTACCCTAAATAAGAAACTGAGTGATAAAGCATATAAAATCCTGCATGCAAACACAATCAAGTCAAATTGAGAAAAAAATCTTGGGGGTAAAACTTTTTATTACCGCTATAGAGTTTTTATAAGAAGTAATTAATAAAAACCTCTACAGAATACATCTCAGTCCAAAGTCGTCCACAGATGGCGATCCATCCTCGTTATCAACCGATCAACCTTGGTCTTCCTTCTAGCAGTGATCCCCTCGAGAACCATAATGGGTCAGCAATGAAGAGAATCTCCTCACAAGTGTAACTCAAATATATAACTATCTAGGGTTTTAAACTAATTCACATAAATAAATGGGAGAAATGATGGTGAATCAAAATAGGTTTTTGACCTAAAGAAAGTGAATACATTTACAGCAGGTTTTTAGAAATTGAATTCACAAAAGTCTCCTTTATTTTCTTTATGAAATAGGTATTTATAAGGCATCACAAAATTCGAGGCGACGAGTCTCGTTTGAATGAAAATAAAGCCTCGTTTAAACGAGAATAAACTCACATTTCAATGTTAACCTAATCTCATTTGAATGAGATTCAAATGAGCTTAAAACGTGACACAACAGTACACCCTCATTACATTTTTGATTGAAGAAACCTTCCAACAACCACATCTTGCAAGAGCGTTTGAACGAGATGTCCATCTTGTTTGAACGATTTGCGCGTTGATTAAAAATTTTTAATACCAAAAAAATGTTTAGAAAAATGCCCCGATTTAAAAAAAATAACTCCCCAATATAAATGTAAATAAATTCAAAATCCTAAATTATTTCATACCTTTGTTTTTTTATGATCTTCTTGAATTTGGAGATGATGAAAATCGATTCTTCATGATGGCTTGAAACAATCGGTAGCAAGATATGCCAAAAACTAAATGTAGCCTAACCTATGAGCAAGTGATTGAAATCATGCTCTTACAAAACCTAAGGAATGAAGAGGACAATTATGCGGGTCAAAGAGAGTATTGGGAATGATGTGCAATGTATTGAAAATATTCTGAGAAGTTTTAGATTTTTTTGATAGGTGTTATCGATATTTTGATTATTTTTTATACTTATGTATTGTTTAAATTTAAGGATTTTTATTCGATATCGTGTAATTTGACTTTTGAGATTCGTGGAAATTTTTCTAGGAATTTTTTGGAATTTCTCAGATTGTTTTCGAAATTTTGAATTTTCTGGAATTTATTTGAATTAATGAGAATTTTAGTAGAGGCAGTTTTTTCTTATGGAAAAATGTTATTTTTATGAGATTTTGGATTTTTTAGAATTTTTTTGTAAGATTTTCGGACAATTTGGGAGTTTTTGTGATTTTTGTAACGAAATTAAAAGGTGATGTCGATTGGTATAGGTTGAGGGAGTTTATAAGCGAAGGCACATAATTCTGATAGTTTTGGGGATTCCCAAGGAACACTTCTGTTTGGCACATCCAGGGGGTGTCGATCGACAAATCCCTTAGTCCCATTATAAAAGGGAGCTGGAGGCGGTTCATTTTTCACTCTTAAATGAAAATCTCTTCTCTTTCTAGATAGCATTTTAAGTGAAAATTTGAAAATTCCCCTAGAAGGAATTTCCAACAATCCGTTCTTCAAGACCGATGACTGGGTTAGCATTGAGTGGCGATGTGCTGGGGCAACATAGGTGGGCATCGAGAATACATATCACGGTGCTATGTTGGTGGATGGCGAGATGATCATGCTATGGGAGAACGAGCTTCACTGATCTCGTAGGGTGAGGAACCTAATGATTATGTAAGTATCTATTTATTTTTATTTTATTTTTTTGAATTTTGAATTTCAATTTTTATTTTTGAATTTATTTTTCCTCTAGCGATTGATGTTTTTTAATTTGAATGCAGACCGACTTTGCCCAATCTATTACTCTTTCTCGTGGTATGATGGGGATAAAGAAGGTGTGTGAGAAGCTTCCCAAGGAGGTACGGCTTATGGTGGGCGCTACCGGATTCGGTCCTTTTGCTGGATCTCTGGATGATATATCGCGACTGACGATGGTCTTATGTGTCTTGAGCGAGCGGTGGTGGAACAACACTCATACCTTTCACTTAGGTGTGGGTGAGATGACAGTCACTCCAATCGATGTGCATCAGTGGGGAGGGTTGGAGTGCGAGAAGTTCATGTAGAGGTGGACATGTTGCTTCACCTGAATGAGAAGGCAATTCAGGAAGCTTTGGGAGATTTTGGGAGGATTGGATTCAGGGAGTCTATGAAGATGTCGGTAATAAAGAACACCTTGTTATCGCAACACGTTATGAATGGGCAGCAGGTGAGGCAGGCAACCCACATGTTTATCGTACTTTTGTTGAGGGATTTATGGTGGCGATGAGCGGAGATGTCATCCATTTGTGGGTTTTGCCATTGCTTCAGATCATTTCGAAAATCCATACATATGATTGAGGGAGTTTCATATTGGCATCTCTTTATGCTTCCCTTGACGTCTTCACTTGACGTTGTTGGTAGAATTTTATTGGGCCCACGTGTCTTCTGGACGGAACATTTAACTATTTCCCTTTTATTTTTGTTTTTTGTTCTTCGTTATTATGTTTTGCAAATTTTTATTTAAAAATTTGTGTTGTCTTTTCAGGCGTGGTTTTGTGAGCTAAATGGGATCAACTTGGGGTTGATGCCTTTGAAAGTGGAGGAGGAGAGAGAGTGGTTGGCGATTCTCAGGTGGAGAAACACGAACAAGGTGTCAAAGGACTTTTTTTCTCCTTATAAATATGAAGGCTAGGCTGAATGCCCTTACGAGTAACCAGGTTAGGATTTATTACCTTGTTTGGATTTTGTGTTATTATTTTTGGGTTTTTGGTTTTGGATATTGATGATTTGACTTTTATTTCGTCATTAGTGTCATTTTATCCTTGGGTGCAGTCCTCGGGGTTGTTGGTATATACGAGAGTTCATGCCTAAATGTGGTGGTTGCTGGTGCACGGGTTTAGGCATTTATGGTACTTAGGCAAGAGGGTGGTTAGGTAGGTGATGGAGAGTGAGGCGAAGATCCCACCATCGACCCCTTATACGCGTATGAGGAGCGCGAGGAATATGTCTAATGAGTCAAGGGTGGTGGAAATGAAGGGAGAGTATTACTCGTCTAATACTAATTTGGAGGCTGGGTATGACAACATGGACTCTGCGTCCAATTGGTTAATTCCACCATCAATATATGACATGGAGGGTATGCCTCCACCATCGGCAGGGACTAGGGGTGGTGGTCGTGCACCAGTAACATAAACACAAGCATTTGGGAGAGGTTTGGTGATGGAGACGATGAAAGATCCTATTCCTTGGCACTACTCCATTCCTTCCTATTACATCCAAATAGGTAGGGGCTCTATTATGTTAGTGCCCTATGGTCCCTAGGCGATGATCGATGGCTTCCCTCTTATTCCCCAGGGAATCTTCAGAGAGATATATCTCCCTTATTTTCCACTATTATACACTTTGCTTCTAAGTTCTTTTGAATTCTTCCTTTGATACTAACTCAGATTCTTTTCTTTATTCTTTCTTTTTGCATACTTTGGTTGTTTAATCGTCCTGGCTGAGAGGTATCTAGCACTGGATGGCTTATATGTATGAGCATGTGTAGATGATTTCTCGATCTTGCATGGAACCTCTGGTAACCGATGATGATCCTGTGCCGGAGGTAAGCTCGGACAGTGTGGGGTTCTACTACATTCTATCATGAGAAGCGCATTCGTCAAGACCCTTGAGATTGTGCCTTACAGTTTTGTCTTGGGTTTGGAAAGTTTGGGATGCATCCTTATAATTTTGACATTTTCCACCTCTTTTCTACTTTTTTTATTCCTACAAAATGTAAAAGCATTGACATATATATATATATATATATATATATATATATATATATATATATATATATATATATATATATAAAATAAAATTATGAATTTTTCATTTTTGGTTTTTCTTTAATTAATGACTTAGTCTACATACACTTTGTAATTTTCCACTGGGGTATTATTTGGATAAAAAGTAAGAAAATTCATTAAAATTTTAAATATTTTGTTTTTGGAGAAATATTTTGAACACTTTAAGTAAAGAAAATACCCGAGAGACTTTCTATAAATCATTATCTTTAGAAATAATTTATTCAAAACTGAGGTGGATAAAAGAGGAAAGGGAGGAATTTCCTAAAATGGGGGTGTGTCGACCGACATACCCCTTGGTCTGCCTATCAGCTTACCAGTATAGTGTAATGCATTTCAGCCATGATTGTCCTCTTCATTGATCCTTAGTACTTAGTACTTGTTATTATCTCACCTAATTGATTATTTCATCCTCTTTTTGAGAGTTTCAAGTGTAAAAGGAACATTTTGTGGAGTTCAAAACCACACTTTCAACTATCCTTCTCTTTTCTTTCACATATTTCTTTTATTCTTCTGAAACGATTGTTCCTGTGGCTGACGCTTCTAATACTTATCTCAAAAGGTTAGAAGATATGTGCTTGTACAATGTCAACTACAAGGCATTCAATTTGCGTTTGGCCTCTTTGTGGCATAACCGGTTAATTGACTGGAACTTCTTGGAGGCGAATTTGGGGTTTTGGTACCTTGAGGACCATATGTTTCGATTCGTCTTAGATGAGGTGTGTCCCACCTATGAGGAATTTTTTTCCATAATATGTGTTTGCCCTCGATTTTCTGCAATTATGACTGACCTTTCTCGTTCTAGTCAGGTTTTTTATTTGAATTGATGTACATTTTTCCTTTTATCGCCCGACCACTAATGCGTGGAGGAAGTATCAATATCCTTGTGGTTCTGAACTCTGTTCATCAAAGGGATTATAGGTATAATGGTTTTGTTGATACGGTGGACTTAGGCTTGATTGCAAAAAAATTCTTAGTGATAGGTGATCTGTGTGAGGACCCCCAGCTAGTTACCAGTCTTGTGGATGAATTATCGCTAGACATTGCACGGTCTTGATGACTGGAAGGAAGGTCGATGTTCTTTCTTGAAAGGTAACCCTGTGATGTTATTTATGTGATTGTCAAAGATGCTTCCTTCGATATCTCCTCTCGAGCATCCTCGTATTATCATTCCAAATTTCGTTGCACGACATTTCGAGAATTTTGGCCCTTCTATGGAGAATTGGGTTAATTGGATTGCGGAGAATGGGGCTAGACATATCCATGGGTTTGTGACATGGTGGGGCGAGTTGCATCCCTCTTTAAAGTTAGAGGACTATTTTTACGCTCGGATGGTAGGTCTTAACCAGACTTCTTTCTACTTCTCTTAGCGGCTTCTACGTCAAGTGGGGTGGGTCAAATTGCCCCTCCACGTATAACTAATTTTGTCCCTGTGGAGGACCTGGCCGAATATTTGAGGTTGACTTTATGGCCTCTTTGGTAGAATTTTAGGTCATCCAACTATCCATCCCATTCTTAGGGGGAAGTTATTGTGATATCTAGGGATTATATGAAGTGGTTGTGGAATGATGTGGTACCGAAGATCAGCTATGAGGAAACCGGGCAGAGGTGGCTTATGATGTTTAAGGCTGTGGAAGGAGATGTGGTAGTGTCGTATAACCTTTTTAAGGAATACCACCTCATGGAGCGTATATGGAATTTTTGTGAAGATTGGAATTTTTGGGGACCCTCGGGAGATAGTGGTGGTCATCGTAATGATGATGGTGGCGAGGTAGGGCTTTCTGGTAGTTGACAAAAGGGTTTGCAAAGATTTTATCGATGTAGTTTTAGTAGTAGGTATGTTTTCATTTTTATTTTTTGTTTGGAATATATATTTAGGTAGGTCGGTTATGATAGGTAGGTAGGTGGTTTATGTAAGTTTTAGGTACTTTTCTTGTCACTAAGACTTGATGTAACTATTATGTTTTGAAATAAAGAAAATCATAAATGATTATTTTGACGTATTTTGTTATGCCTTATGGAAGAGTTTATTTATGTTTGAACTATATATACCGACCTTTAAGTCATACATAAAACTTTTGTTCATTAAGAATGTTGATAGAGATTGATGTTTATTTATGGAAGAATATAATACCATTTTTTGAAAGAGAAAGGATCGGGCTCAAAGTGACTTCATGGGCTGCCTACGTACCATTATGGGGATAAAATATTGCTTATGAATTTTTGAAAAGTGATTTGAGAGGTTCAATTCCTACATAGTTCTTACAGATGAAGGAGAAAATATTTTTTTAATATAATGGAGATGAGAAATTTGTGGCTCGACGAGAGTCTAATTAACGGTAGAATTTCTTGAGGATGTCCAAATTGATTAGACATGACATCTCTTCTCCGTCAAAATCTGTGAGCATAACGGTGCAGCCTAGTAGGATTTTCTTCACCAACTATGTCCTACTTTAAGTAGGCTTGAATTTTCCTCTGGGGTCTGAAATGGGCTTTACGATTTCTTTAAGAGCGAGATCCCCTTCGGGAACACCGCAGTCCTTAAACTTCTTATTGAATAATCGTGTAATGCGACGGTGGCACCCTTGTATATGGTATAAATCCTTTAGCATCTTTTGGTATAATAGTGCGACCTCATCGTAGCAACTTTGTTTCCAATCAACTTCTTCAATCTGGCTTTCAAGATGTGTCCATCCCCATCTCTCCATTTTTGGGGGTAGGGAAGGGGTGAAGGTCTCGCTCCCTCTTCCTCTAGGAGCGCTTTGGTCGTCGTCGATGTTGGGTAAGGTAAAGAGATGGAGTCGCCAACCTATTTTGCAAAAAATACTCAAAAGAACACGTTTTTTCCTCGATAGAGCAACATCAATGACAAACTGATGCTTACGAAACTAATAGTTCAGATGTTCGGGTGATAAGATACGAAATGGGAAGGTGTTAGGAACTCATTATGTCCTTTCGGTCTCTCATGGAATGGTGTTACTATTTTCCTTAATTTCTCCATGAAGTGTGTGTGCATGTATATATAAGTGGAGAAAGGAATTACCCAACTCCTATCATAGAAAAGATGGAGTGAGGTCATCCATAGTAGTGTTCGTAAAGTAAATGATCTTTCGTCCAAACTGTATGTCTGAATTGCACATGGGGCAGACTGTTGGAAAGGTAATGCGAGGTACTTTGACATTCCAAAGATCTTCGCTTTGTTAAGAGAGTTTAATTTGGTCAATCGTCGCTCGAAAGCGCCCGGTGACCTTTCGGAGTAAAACGGGTTATTCATCTGTACCATAAGGTTGATTATCACAAGGGGCAGACCGTTGGAAAGGGTATTCAATTCCCTTTGAAGATTCATTCAATATCATTTGAGCTGAAGAGTTGACCTTGTTCAAACCGAGCCCAAGAGCGCCCGGATTCAAATCATTTTTTGGGAGAAAATGGATTGTTTGTCCGAACAGTTATGCCATTTCGCACACGTGGTGAACCATTGGAAAGGGGTTTCATTTCCCTTCGAAGATTCATTGAGCTTTCTCTTTAACGATGGAGTTGATAGGGGTCAAATTGGGGCCTAGGATTGCCCAGTGGCCTCCAAATTGTTTTTTAATAGTAAAATGGTCCGTTCATCTGAACCGTTATGACGATTTGCGCATGGGGCAAACTTTTGGAAAGGGGATTCAGTGCCCTTTGAGGATTCATTGATCTTTTTCTCTGACGATAGAGTTGATTATAATTAAATGGGGCTCGGGATAGCCAGATGGCCTTTATATCGGTACTCAGAGTACGACCTAGGTTTTGTAGTGAATTGGAAAGGTGTTAGGAACCTAAGGACAGACTTAAGGGGTCCTAGAATGTGGTGTATACATAAGACTTACTAAAAGGGAGGGTATCCCATGATCAACAGGCAAGAATGCTTACATGATGTCTACTAAGGAGTACGGGGTAGCTCAGTAGGCATTTTAATTGATGTGTGGTAGCCCAGAGGTCATTACGGATCCGATCATCCCAATCTCTGTAACTTTTGATCATCTTGCTGATTATATATTTGAAGATTTTAATAGTAGTTTCTATAACCCCATTATTTGTAATCGTCAGGGAGAATACTTATTCCTATGAATTTCGTATCCCTCTACCACTTATGTGACTGCTACTTCAAAATGGATCCTATTATCTGATACTAGCTCTTGAGGGACCTTGTATCAGTACATGATATTTTTTTCTGATATACTTGGATACTTTATTAGTATAGAACACTTCATATGACTCAGGTTTGACCCATTTGGTAAATTAATCAACGTTGACTAGGATGAATTCGTGCCCATTGGTTTGCTTTAAGATTAAGTTTTCCAATGATTTTAATTCCCCAAGTTGAGAAGGAATAAGGAAAGGTCATATTGTACAACTCTCAAGGAGGTAAGTGTTGGAGATTGGAGAATTATTGGCATTTAAGTCACCTTCTAACATAAGTAGCACAATGTTGAACCATGGTGGTCTAATAGTACCCTATTACACAATTTTCTTAGCAATAATATGACCATTCACGTGGGTTCCACATTCGCCATTGTGGATCTTCCCTATCATTTCTTTAACATTGTCCCCTACTCGGCACTATAATGGGTTCCATAGAAGTTTCTCTTAAAAGGTTCTTTATCACAAATGATGTATTGAGATATAACCATGCGAATGGCCGTAGAACCTTTCTTATCATCCCCTTGAGGATACTGATATAATTTGAAGAGGTACCAAATTTTGTAGTACCACAATCCAAGCTTTTCTGGATCTTCTTTAGTAATAAGCACAATATGGTAGCAATGGGCAAGCATGAACTTCTTCTAAACTTGAAAGGGGGACATTGTTATAACCTTAGGCATGTCGACCATAGAAACTAAGGTTTCTAATGCATTGGTAAAACTTGTTCTCGAACGGGAGAGGTAGTAGAAAATAACGTCTTTAAATTGAGAAGCGAGTTCTTTAAGGTGGGCATAAAAGGGCATGAGCTTCTCATTTTGACTTTTTATTTTTGGAGACTTTTCTTATAATGAGGGTTGAATCTTTATAGACACCGAGGTATCGAATTTCTTTCTCAAGGTAAATTTTAAGGCCTATGTTGCATGCTTCATACTCCGTTATATTACTTATGCCAGGGAAGTCTAACATGATAACGATAGGAGTATGGGAATCATCAGGCAGAATAAGGAGTATCCCAATGCCATATCACTTCTTGATATCATCTCCATCGAAAAACATATGCCATCAGAGATCTTCATGAGAAGTATAGAGAATATCCTAGTTCGAGAATTTAGAAATCCAAATATTGGCTTCTCTCATGGGGTTTTCATTTAGGTAATCATAGATGTCTCTTCCTTTCATGGCTTTTTAAGTGAGATATGTGATGTAGAACTCGACTAACAATAGCAACTAATGAACCATACAACGAGACAAATTTATCTTCTCTAGAAGGTTTTTATGGGATCCATTCGAAATATTAAGCCTAATAGGGAATGCAGGCATGTAGAGCCTAAGCTTGTGAGTGACCCAAATTAGGATAACAACAGTCGCGGTAATATAGAGGATGCAAGAATTATTCAGAATGATTGGCTGTAAAGCATCTGTAGGTGGATTTTTAAGTTCATCGTCAAATCCCAGGGCTCAACCCTAGACAGATGGTGGAAACTATCAAGCTGGAGTACGATAGGGTCAGAAGGAATTTTTGATGGAGCAGTCTTCTCCAATACGGTGTAATGTACTTCATATCCTTATAGTTTGTGACTAGCATAGTATATATCTCTATTATTTTGTGATTCTTTAATGTATTGGGCTAGCATAAACCCATCTAAAGTATTTGTGATAGTGAGGTATAGGAGAAGGGGTAGACCAAGTTATGGTGTCATAAGAACCAAAGGTAAGGTAAGGTATTTCTTAATGTTATAGAAATCTTATTCATATGCCTCATTCCAGACATTAGTTGAATCCTTTCAAAGAAACTTGAAGATAGGTTCACAGATTGAAGTGAGATGGCTGATGAATATGCTAATGTAATGGAGCTTGCCCAAAAAACCATGAACATTTTTCTCTATTTAGGGAGGTGTCATTTCCAGGATTGCTTTGATTTTTGCGGGGCCCACTTCGATCCCTCTTTCACTGGCTATAACGCAAAGGAGTTTTCCTTTTGTGATCTCAAATGTGCATTTTCGTGGATTAAGATGCATTTGGTATTACCGCAATCATTCAAATAATTTTCTCCAGGCAGGATTGTGACCTCCTAGAGTCTTAGATTTTATGATAATAGCGTCAACATGGACCTCAACCTCCCTATGGATGAAATCATGTAAGGTGATTAAAAATGCTCTTTAGTATGTAGCCTAACATTCTTGAGATCTAAAGTCATGATAGTGTAGCAAAATGTCCCCAATGGGGTGGTGAAAGTAGTCTTATCTTGGTTTTCGGGATTCATCTTGATCTAGTTATACCCTACAAAGCTACCGAAAAGTGACTTGAGGGAGTGACTAGCAGTATTTTTTATGATCATGTCGATGTTTGGCAAATGGTAATCATCATTTGGAGAAGCTTTGTTCAGATCTCGATAGTCGACACACATGCAAACTTTCCTTTCTGATTTCAGCATAGGGACGATATTGGCGATCCAAGTCAAATATTCGACCACACGAATGAAACCCGCATTCAGTTATTTCACTACTTCATCCTTGACTTTGAGAGACCGTTTGGGTTAGATCTTTCTCAATTTTTACGTAACAAGCTTACATTCTGGATAAGTTTGGATTTGTGTTGCACGATCTCTAGGTCGATGCCATACATGTCACTATAAGACCACTCAAAGATCTCCATGAATTATTTTATGAGGTCTTTGAATTGTGAACACTCATGAAGGTTAATGGTCGACCCTATCCTAATCTCATGTGAAAAGCTATTACAACCAAAATTAGTAATAATAGTCTCATCATTATTAGTTTGAATGCAGTTACGTTATTTAATTTTTTCCTTATTGAGGTCATTTAAGAATTGTCCATTCATTAGATCATCTTCATTAATTGTTTGATTGGAATCAATAAAATTAATATAAGTCTCATAAAGACACTCAAAATATTCATTTATTTCATCCGTAACATTTTCTAGATATACAACATTGAGAACTTCATCAAAAGAGCCGTCGTTTACATTCATATCAGTAACAAAAAAAGAAGAAACAAATTCGGGTTCATTTTTTAGAAGGTGAATGATAGGGTTTTGGATGGGTAGAGTTGGGATGATTAGAATGCTTCACCATTTAAGGAGAGATTTATCAACATGAGTGATCTTTATAGATGGGGATCATGAAAAGGTCCATTCCTAGTGTATGAAAGCCAAATGGTTCATTGTTGTCAGTGATTTTCATGCTAATAATTTTCAAGGAGCTTAAGCTAGAAGACTTCATGGCTAGGGGCTTCACCTCGTGTTCTGGGACCACAGTCCAAGTAATCTTATCTTAAAAGAAGATCTCAAATATCGGATTTTTAATATTGGACTCACCATCGGAGTCACCTAAAGGATCTGAATCATATTACCACTTGATAGCAATAATGTTGTCTTTTTAAGAAAAGTTACTGCATTTTACAACCTCAACCTATTCATCATACAAGTTTTCCCACACAACGAGAAACATTAAAAATAAAGGACCAAATATCCTTTTAGTTTCAACATTGTAAGCAGCTCGGGATCTTCACATATGTTCTTCTTTTTGGCATACTCTTCTGATAGAAATTTAATTGTCTAAGTTGAACTCTTCTGGAGAGACAAACCAATGGTCTGACTCAGGGTCCCACTTTTGAGCCTTCATGTACACATCAATGATCATCTCACAACTACTTTCTTCAAGAGTCCTTTCCTATGATAATTTCATTCTAAACCTTTTGAGTTATTCTAGGACAATTGGAAAATCCATATTCTTTGTCTTTGAGTGGGTTCGAACAACGATGCAAGCTCTTGGCATGATGTAAAGGGATTGATCGAGATAATTTTAAGGGTATAGGAGGAAATATGGGAAAATTTATAGAGGTTCAGGTGATTTAATTGAGCTTCTACAATGGTTAGATTTATGATTGGGTTTGATTCATGTGGATGGGTCTAAATCTATGCTTTCATTGGTGATAATGGCATTCGTGTCGACATGATGCATTGGTTAAGGATTTTGGGGGGCGCTTGTCTTTGAATTTACTGGAGGAGTGATAACACCCTTTTCTATGAGGCCTTGGATGTATTTTTTAGGTGAAAACTGTGATCGGTGGTTTGCCCGACAATTTGGTAAAAGTCACACTCGGCTTCATGTCAGAAGTTCTTGGGAAGTGTATTAGGAAATAAAGGGGGTCTAAGGGTTTAATGAGATTTTGTGACAAGAGTTATTGATAGAATTTTGAGAAGGGAGCATGGATCATGGTGTAGTCCTTCTGGATTATAGTAGGGAAGGCTTCCGGTGCCCATGAAGTGGCAATTTGAGAGATGTCGATGGCTAAGACATTTTTAGTTGCTGGCTTATCATATTTGTGAGGGGTGAACTGTTGTGTTGGCTTTTTCGATTCATACTAGACCTTATAATTATAGACACATTCTTTGATCTTAACCCCAGTGTACCAGAGGGCTTGAAAATGAGGGTAATACTGGCTAACCATAGAGGCTTGAATGTGTGGAAGAAAGTTCTTCTTTAAGATACTAACTTGTTTCTCTTTAGACGGACAATTGGTCTTGGTAGTTACCTTTTCTCTCCACCTACTAATTAATTTTCTGATAGATTCTTCAGGGTTTTGCTTGAGAAGTTTAAGATATTGACGGGTTACCTCCAACTCTATTGGGTCATAAATTCCCTGACTACATCCTCCCAGCTGTAAATTCGAGAATCCTATACTAACAAGAACTAGTGAATTGCACTTTCCTTGAGAGTATTTTGAAAAATATAAGCCATTATTTATTCGGTAGCCCCAAGAAAGCTCATTGAACAGTGGAAATTGCAAATATGCACAATAAGAGGTCCACTAGCTCTAAACTTCTCGATATCGGGCATCTTATATTTCTCTGTTAACCTAGCCTTCGAATAAAGGGACATGTGGGTGTAATCCATGTAGTTCAATGAGATTTTGACATGATCTTGGAAATCAGTCTGAGGTATGCCATGACTTAGTTCAACTCTTCCTCCGTGGCATCGGTAAGAATGGGCGATGGTAGGTTAGCCCCTCATTGAGCAAGGTTTGGTATTAGTAGATAAGAAGGTGGTGATCCATTGACAGGAAAGACAAGAGGAGGGTGAGAAGCTAGCTGATATTCCTTCGGATCCCACATTGGCTTAGGAACTTGGGGTCCCATGTCACAGGGAAAAAAATATTTGGTTAAGGAATTTTTGGGTTCTTTCCCTTTATACATTTGCATTTCGTAGACATCGTCTTGTAGACTTTCAATCTTTGCACTGAGCTAAGTGAATACTGTTATTAAGTTTTGTTGAACATTGTCATTCTAAACCGTGTTCTCCAAAAGGAATCTACGATAATACTAGTCGATTCCCACTGAAGTGGATAGCGAGGGAGTAGATCTCCAAGGTGGCTTGATAAAATATCTGAGCCAATAGGGATCGAGGCCAAGTTAGGGTATGAGTTTGCACCTAAGAGGGAAAGAAATGTATTTATTTTTATTTTTGTAAAAAAAATTAGGTTTTTTTAAAAGGCAGAAAATAGTTTTGGTGTTTTTAAAGAAATGAGGAAGGTAAAGCCCTTAGTGTAGTTATTATTATTATTAAGTTTCACATATATTATGTTCTGCCTAGGGTGCAAGTGAAATTCTAGATAGGACCCAAGTATGGAAAAGGAAGGGATACACGATGCAAGACACGAATTGACTTCTTTCCAGACTCACGGACAAGGTCCTATTTTAAAAATGGGAGAAATAATGAAAAATTTTGGGCAATGGATGACCCAAAATTTTGACGGATTATCGCATTAAAACTGGAAAAACTAGGTATGAGTGTCTAAGGTCAGACGCCTATATGAGGTTTATGGATAGGAGGTTAGTGTAAGTGTTCCCCCCTTTGGCATGACTTCTCTGATATACCTCTTACCTATAAGGGCAATCATTTAACGATTCATGTGGAAAAGTCATTTGATATACTTGAGTGGACATGAATTGCCTCACGATATACCTCATGGTGATGGTACGTGTGAGAGAGAATCTGATATACTCGATGTACGTGAATGAGTTCCCTGTTATATACTTCCTGTCATGAGTTCGGTCAAGCAGTACGATACGGGGGACCGATTAGATATACGTCGAAGGTACTAGGCCAATAGAAGGTGGGAGTCATCTCGCTTAGGTTAACCGCACCCCGTCGAACTAGCAACCCATCATGGAGTGGCCCCCACTATAAGAAAAACTTTAGGGTAAAATGTAGTTATGACATGATGTAGTGTGCGAAATGCATGAGTCTTAATTAGTATTTTTATGTAAAGTTTGGCACAAGCTAAGAGGGATATATAGAAATAATAAGAATAAGTAGAGTATGTGAATACACATAAGTGGAATAGGGAAGAGGTAAATATATGAGGATAATAAAGTGAGTAAATATGTACATGTAACTCAAATCATGAAATGTACAAAAGGAGAAAGCATGGTGACATGTACAAGGTATGAGATGTGGATATATATAACTGAGATGGATAAAGTGCGAAAAAAACATGGTGACGTGTATAAGTGGAAACAGTGTGGAAGTGTGTGTCTAACAACCCACTCCAAGCGTACCTTAAACATGCCTTTAGTCCCTTGAATAGATGGAAATTCAAAATAAGCCCTATACTTTTACCGAATTACCAAAATGCCCTTAGAGAAAAATTTAAGATAACTTACACTTTTCTATATCAATTGAACCTCAACTTTCACTCAAATGTTGATCAAGTGACTTATATTTTGTAGGAATATCAACCACCAACCCATAAAAATTGAATAAATTGCATATAAGCTCCTAAACTTTTATACTATAAGGACATGATTTATAAATGTCCGAGGTAGAATGTAGGAATATTTTAAGTGTCCTAGATCATAATATAGTATTTCCGATACCTCTACATTTGTCACGTCTCCACGATCATCCACGACAACCTTGATCCGAATTTTAAAGATAAAATTTCACAAATTAAAGAAAAATGGGAATTTTAAAGATAAAAAGAATTCTGATAAAAATAAACCTGAAAAGAAATTTGAGAAAGATAAAAAGGACACCCCTAAGAAAGAAAGTGAGAGATGCTTTGAGTGTGGCAGTAGAGGTCATAGGTTGAAATGTCTTGAACAATCTAAAGCTGCGTTAAATACCACCATTAGTGACGATAGCGAGGTCGAGTTGGTGGACTCTAGAGACGAGTCACCGTATGAATATAACTTCACCGCATTCATGTCAAGTCATGTGAGTACTGACAGTGATCCTCATGATGATGAGGATGCAAGCTCACAGGGATACCTCGATAGTGACAGCGGTGTGAGCGAGGGGGAGGAAGAAGAAAGTGAGAGTGAGAGTGATCTCCGACGCACGTACGTTGATTTATATGATGATACTTTCAAGGCCAAAAAGCGTAACAACGTGTTAGATCTTAGGATATCATCTCTAGAGAAGGATTTATGAGAGATGAGAGAGAGAGAGACCTCCTTGTCCACTGCGTTGAGGGAGAGAGATCGCCTGTGTTGAAAGAGATAATGTTTATTTAGGGAGAGATAGGATTTTTCGAGAGAGATAAAGTGTTTTTGAGAAATAAAAAGGGGACTTGACTAAGCAAGTGGTTGATCTAACGAGTGATCTCCATTCCTCCCTGGACACTCGAAAGAAACTAGAAGCCCTTGTAGCCCAACTTACTCATAACCTTGAGAGAGCCCGGGAAGTCAAGGTAAGAATTGAGGAATGATCTAGTAAGATGGGAAAGATGCTCTCCTCACCCCTGCTTTTGGTTTAGGTGAGAGGTCGGGAATATGTTTTGATGGCACTTCCACATCCCATATGACATTGGAACCGGTTCCCAGTTTATTATAAATCCATATGGCCACCCACCTAAAAATAAGAAGAGAGTTCGACCAAGAAAAGCAAACTGAAGTCGGCCTAAGTCTACATATTTTTGTACTTAATGCAAAAGAAAAGACCATCTTCGTGAGTATTGCTATAGTTTGGGTCGGATACGATGTACTTTTTTTTCGTCATATTCCACTACTAATTTTGAGAGTCTTAGATAGCGAGTTGAGTTTCTAGTCGCCACATCTCAGAGTATAAAAGGAACAGTTCTAGAGAATTTCTATGCCTTCAGAGGACACTTCTAAAATCCCGACTAGAGTCAACAATGACAAGGGCAAATAGAAGGTTACCACATCTTGGGTGCCTAAACACAATGCAAAAGCTCTTGTTGTTCATGTTTTTATAAAGCACATAATTCTCTAAAGTGGTACTTTGATAATGGGTGCTCCAGGCACATGACTGGTGACGTTTCTCTGTTTTCCTCTCTAGAGGATTGAAAGGAAGGTAAAGTCACTTTGGGAGATGGGATCAAGTCTAGCATAGTAGGACGAGGTACAGTAGAATTACTAGGATTTCTTAATTTAGAAAATGTGTTGTACATGAAGGGATTGAAAGAAATTTTACTCAGCATTAGCCAACTGTGCGACACTAACTTTGCAGTAAAGTTTGACCAGAATGAATGCCACATTTATGATCAAGCCGGTAAACTTCTATTGCAAGCGGTGATGACTGAAGATAATTGTTATGGGATCATGCCTAATTTCTCTTTTTTCTGTAACAGCTCCATGGTCACTACTATGAATCTATGGAATCAACGTCTAGGTCATGTGAATTTTTTGATTTAGAGAAGTTAGTTAAAAAGGACCTAGTACGTGGTTTGCCATCGCTTGGAAAGCCAACTTCCACAGTTTATGGACCCTGCAAGTTGGGAAAGCAAATTCGTAGCCCCCATTGGAAGTTTAATTCCATTACCACCTCACGAGTACTTGAGTTGATACATATGGATCTTATGGTTCCTACTCATACTGAGAGTTTAGGTGGTAAGAGGTACATTCTCGTGATGGTAGATGATTTCTCAGGCTACTCGATTGTAGGTTTTCTACGAGAGAAATCTAATGTTGTGGATTTTCTTACAACCAAGTGCCGTGTCCTGAAAAATCAACACGGTGTCACTATCAATAGAATACGTAGTGACTACAACACTGAGCTTAAAGAAGAAAAAATAGATATTTTCTGTGATAGCCTCGGAATCAAACACGAATTTTCGATCGTTAGGACTCCTCGCAAAATGGGATTGTTGAGATGAAGAATCAGACATTTCAGGAGATGGCTAGATCTATGCTTTTGGGTCATAAACTTGCAAGAAGATTTTAGGCAGAGGCGGTGCCTACCGCATGCCATACGGTGAATAGGGTAATCTTCATCCACACACACTTATGATGTCCTATGAATTGTGGACTGGAAAGAAGCCCAACCTTTCATATTTTCGTGTCTTTAGGAGAAAATTCTACATCCTATGGGATAGAGAGCAATTAGGAAAGTTCGACTCCCACAACAACGAGGGGATATTTTTAGGTTATTCATCGTCCAGTAGAGCTTATCGGGTGTAGCTCTAAGGTTATGGAGTCAATAAATGTCACCGTGAAAGATGATGAATTGCTGACGTTTGTTAATTCTAACCTTTTGGGTGAGGTAGACTCACTTTTTATTGATGATCCCATTGTGCCTCCCATACCTAGAGTGGATCCCATTCCAGACTTAGGGGACACACCTGCTTATGTTTGCAAGAGTTATAATCCTTCTACTATTCTAGGAGATCCCACCCTAAGGGTCAAGACTCGTGCTCAGCTAGAGAACATTTTTTGCCATGTTTGCTATACGTCCAAAGTAGAGCCCAAAAACTATAAGGAAGTAATCAAAGATGAACACTGGATATGTGTTATGCAGGATGAGTTACTTCAGTTCAGAAAGAATGGTGTTTGGGAACTGGTCCCCCGACCTAGTGAGACAAATGTGATAGGTACCAAGTGGATCTTAAAAAATAAGGTGGATAAGACTGGTACTATTATCTGAAATAAGGCTAGGTGTCTAGGTTGGTCGCTCAAGGCTACGCACAGATAGAGGGTCTATACTTTAAAGCGACATTCTATCCCGTTGCCAGGCTTGAGTCCGTTCTCTTACTACTCTCCATCGCATGTCATCTAAAGTTCAAGTTATATTAGATGGATGAATACAGTGCCTTTCTGAATGCCATTCTATGAGGTTTACGTGGAACAACCAAAAGGTTTTGAAGGCCTTAAGCACCCTGATCATGTCTACTATCTGAGGAAAGCCTTATATGGTTTGAAGCAAGCACCCCGTGTTTGGTACGAGAGGATTACTTCCTATCTCTTAGCCCGTGGCTTCAAGAGAGGGGGAGTTGATATGATATTGTTTGTCATGAGAGATGATGGTGCTATTTTGGTTGCCTAGGTCTATGTGGAGGACATAGTCTTTGGATCCACATGCTCCTCGCATGCTCAGCACTTTGAGGAGAAGATGAAAAGTGAGTTTGAGATGAGCATGGTTGGTGAGCTTACTTTCTTTCTTGGTCTCCAGGTTCGTTAGATAGAGGATGGTATGTTCATCTCCCAATCCAAGTATGTTAGAGACCTTGTGAAGAAATTTGGTTTAGACTTCTCTAAGCATGCGCGTACACTAATGGGTATATCAACTAAGCTTAGTAAGGACACTTCAGGCAAGAACGTAAAGAAAATCTTGTATCGAAATATGATAGGTAGTCTTTTCTACTTCATTGCTAGTCTTCCTGACATAGACTTTAGTGTTGGAGTTTGTGAAAAATATTAGGCATCCTCGAAACAGTCACACTTAATCGCTCTTAAACGTATTATTAAATAAGTGAGTGGGACTCTCTCACTTGGCATTTGGTATTTCATTGATACCACTGATCGTTTATCTGCCTATTCAGATGCCGATTGGGCCGAGGATGAAGATGGATGTAGGAGCACTTCTTGTGGATGTTTCTTCTTTAGTTTTACTCTTGTCTCTTGGTTGAGCAAGAAGAAAAACTTCATTTCTTTGTCCACTGCGGAGGCTGAGTACATAGCCGTTGGGAGTTGTTGCATGTAACTTCTATGGATAAAACAGATGTTGGAGAATTATGGGATATCACAGGACACCATGACTATTTCCTGTGATAACACGAGCGCGATACACATATCTCGTAATCCAGTCCAGCATTCGCGCACAAAACACATTAAGATTGTAATACCCCATATTTTATGGCCTTTAGTTATGTGATTAATTAAATTTAATTGGGATAAATTAAGTTAGTATTAATTCGAATTTTATATTGAATATCTACTAGCATGATGAGAGTTAGTAATTATTGGTAAGCATTATGTTGAATATTACTTACTGATTAAATTAATATATGAGATTGAATTTATTAAAATTGTCCGGAGTGAATAATACGACAGTTATAGAAATTAAGTCGGAACGCGCGTGTGTTGTGTTGGGACTAAAATAATGGGATAAAAAGTAAATTAATTATAAGTCACATGTATGGTTATTTCGAGTGCTCCAATGTGTCCAGAAGGGTTAAGATATTCAAAAAAGTGTACCCAAAGGTTTTGTTTGGGTCTCGGGACATTTTTAGGCCTAATCGGTAATCCGGGAGGACATTTTGATAATTTCCAATTTTAGGCCTTAATCATGGACGAAAATTAAAGGGTTATATCAGATGGGAGTTAGATTCCTTGAGGGTTAGAAACATTATAGTTGCAGAGAGGCTAAGGAAGAGAGAAAAGAGAAGGCTTCCAAGGAGGAGAGCCACCAATCCTACACCACTCTCACCAATTCCACCACCAACGTGTAGATCGGGGAACAAGGATTAGGATCATACCCATCATTCTCTATGATTCAAATTTTTATTTTCAAGCAAGTATCTAACTTGATGTTCTTTAGTTGATAACGCATTCATTATAGTGTAGGAGATAATGACTTTTTGTCTCATGAGAATATATTGTTGTTTGGGAGATTATTATTGCAATTTGGAGTAGAAACCATGTTAGGATGAACATCTTGTTATATGTAGAATATTAACCACAAAATTTGATCCCCAGTAGAGATAGAAATTTGGAAATTAAATGAATTCTTGAGAAAATTACATAAACTAGGGTTAAATGATAATTTCTTGAATTAACCCATTTGATGACGATTCTTGAGGAATTAATGAATGTTTTATGTTACAAATAATCCATATTGGTTTATATAACGGTCATGATGTTTGGTTGGGAGTTTGGGACATGTTAATGGAGTTTTGATGATTTAAGTTGGAAGAAACATGTAGGCTTAATATGCAGAATTCTGGGCAATAACTGCTTGGTCGATCGATCGACCCAAAAATGTCGATAGATCGACTGGATCGATCAATGGAACCCTTTTCATTGATCGATCATCAATTCCAGCTCAGTTTCCTACTCCAGGTTCAGGCTGTGGCTCCACCCCAGGTTCAGGCTGTGGCGTCAGTTCCAGCTCAGTTTCCTACTGCATGGGAGAGGGTCAGGGATGCCTTTTAGAGGGCACATCCCCAGAGTTCTCGGGCGATTCTAATATTGTTATCGCGAGCCAATGGAAGAAAGACATTCGAGAGGCATCTTCGCATGTACGAGTTCACAGACATTCAGAGATAGTTACTGGATTCCTACAAGCTAGTGGGGGCCGCCTTACAGTGGTGGGAGTTCACTACCACCTTGGAGGAGAGGGATAATATGACGATTCAGATCTTTTGGGTGCGATTTGATCACAAATACCTTCCTTCGACCATGTATACTGAGATGAGGAGAAAACTATTTAATCTCAAGAAGGAAAGTATGACTGTCGCGGAGTATGTGGAGGAGTTTATGAGACTGATTACCATAGTGCCAAATGATATACCAACCGAAGAGAAGAAGATTCAGATGTTTATGGATGGCTTGACCCGGAGGATTCAATAGTACCTCTTGGGTAATCAGTCATTAGGTTCTTATACCGATGTACTCAATGCCGCCCTATTGCATTTTTAGGACCACCGCTTTCACCAGTAGGGAAGTAAACGAGTTGAAGAGTCTATCCAGAAGGGCTGAACAGGAGTTAATAGTGCTAGTGGGGAACCAACAGCTCAGGGGCAAGTCCATCAGGGTGAGGCGAGTTCCCATCAGGGGGACCCTGCTAAGCGATTCCGATCTGGTGACTCTAGGCAGGGATAGGGAGACTATAGATAGGGCCAGCAGGGCCACTATCATTATCAGCATGGCCAGTAGGTCCAGTGGAGAGGTGGTAATGGCCATCAGGGTCGTGTAATACCCCGTAATTTTGCGTATATTTACTTTATTTTTGAAACTTGGAAAATTGGGATTAATTAGTTAAAGGGAGAAAATTTAATTTATAATTAATTCGATTTTAATAGAAATAATTACTAGCGTAACGAGAGTTAGTAGGTATCAAAAATAATTATGTCGTATAATACTTATGTTGAACATTACGTAGTGAGTAACGTAATATATGATTCTGGAAATAATAGTATGTTCGGGGACGAGATACACGATAGTTGAAATACAATTACTTTGGACACGCGTATGAGTCGCTTCAATATTCTATATTGGGGTTAAAAATGTAAATTATTTTTATATAACTCGAATGGCTGTTTCGAGTTCCCCGGTGTGTCCGGAAGGACCGAAATAGTTAGAAAACACTACTCGAGTGTTTTATTTGGAGTCCGGGGCATTTTATCCCAAAATGACACCCCAGAGGGGTATTTTAGCATTTTGGGATTTTTGAGTAATTAAATGGACGAAAATAGGATTAAAATAGGGACATCGAGGGTTAGTGGTTTGTCAGTTGCAACCTACGTGAGAAAGAGAGAAAAAGAGGGAGAACCAAGGAGGAAGGAGACCCATTGGAGAACAAAGACGAAAGTTGGAGATTTCTCACAAATAGTTACACAAAAGTGTAGATCGCATTGAGAAGATCAACCACATACAAAACTTAACCAGAGAATCAGAAATCCATACAAAGGAAAGTGTTTATCTTGCTAAATATTTAGAGCATATATGATTCATGTTAAAGTAGTTGATGAATAACCATGATATTATGAATTTGGGGTTTAAATTAGGTATAAATCTTCAATTAGGAGTATAGGTGCTGCATGTAGCTGAATAACCATATTCTGGGTATCTAAATTTTGAGTTTTATATGTGATTCCACGAAATTTAATCTGGGGTTATGTTGTAGATAATGGAGTTTATGTTAAACTACGGCTTATTGCAGATTTGAGTAAATTTATGGAAATTCATGTTGAAATCTTAAGGATTTGATGTTAAAATTGATGGGAAAGAGTCCTAACGCTAGGGGATATGATTTAGAGTGGTCAATGTTTGGATTAGAATGAGTTTGTTGTGTTTTTGTTGTTAAAATATTGGAAAAACGTAACTTTTGGAAGAACAAGGACGAAGCCTGAATTCTCATTCGAAGACCTGCCCAGGTCGTTCGAATGACCTCGTTAGAATGAGAATTCCAACGAGATTTTTGAGTTCATTCAAAGTGAGAAGTTCGTTCAAACGACCTCGTTCGAATGATAATTCTGGACTTATAACGAGATTTTGGAATACTCATTTTTGGCTCGAGTAAGTTAGAACCCTTCTAGGTTAGTCCAAATGAGAGCAATTAACCTACACTATTATCGAATGACTTAAATTCCTGTTTAGCAATGAGTTGAGAAAGAGAATACTCATTAGGATATAGCGGGGTAATCGAGCCTTAGAGAGAAGGTATATGTTAGCGAGATAAGTCGAAGTGTGGCATTAATATGAATAATAGAGACGATTATACTATCTATTAACTCGAGGAATTGGGTTGCAAGAATACCTCGTGTATATATATATATATATATATATATATATATATATATATATATATATATATATATATTAAGTTGTGTGTATGCTTGTTGAATAAATTATTATGTGTATACATACCTATGCCGCTTGCTGTCGAGCGGAGGTTTGCGCGTTGTGGACAATCATGCCTTGAGGAGCCTTCGGGTGGGATATTGATTGGTATCACTAGAGCATAGAACTTAGGTACGGGCTAACTGTGAGAACGACAGTGATGACGGTCTGTATGTGCGTAGCCCATCGACTTGGGACTATGTTCGCCTCCAATATATGTGTTTTGTTTTGATGGTTCGCGAGAGACTGAACCTTTAAACCTTTATGCAAATGAGCGATGCAACAAGACATGATAACAGAGTATGCAAGCACCGTAACTGTGTCTCGGGGTGCAATATTGTATATATATATATATATATATATATATATATATATATATATATATATATATGAGATAGAGTGAATATATGTATATACTTGTGTTGATATCTACTGCGTGAATTTAGCAGGTAAAATTTGTAATGAAATTCTGAAATGAATTAAGTAGTGGACACTTAAGTGTATTAAACTGAAAATGCCCCCTATTTAAACTAAAGTAGGATTGCTTATATGTAGTATACATTATGAGGGAAGTAATCGGGAACGATATCGGACTATGATGAGTTATTAGACAGGAAGAACTAGTTAGTATGGAAATAGAACTAGTGGGGTTTGGATATTCGCTAAGCGTGCACACTAGATGAGAAGTAAGCATTCCCAAGTGAGCTCGATAATTTAACATGATAAATATATGTGCTAATAAATCATTTTAAGCACTTGCTTATTTTTAAACTATTTTCAACTCGGTCTCTGACCCGTTTTCTACAAACCTCTTTTCTTATCAAACCATTTTCAGGTGCTCAGCCACAGGGACACCAGGCTTAGGAGTTTTATTCATTCGAAGAACTGTAGTTACTGTGGAGGCTACAAGACTTTCGTAGTAGACGCGTTTGAGTCTATCATTCCTTACTTTTGAGTTACTTGCATCACTTAGGACCTGTTGTCCCTTCCTATTTACATATTCAGAGATTTGAGATTTAGTTCATTACTCTTCTTAGTTATTGGTTTTATTTAGTTGGATTATTGTATTTGACTTTAGGATGGAAGTGTTTATTCGAGTACCTTTTACTATGTCAGTATTTCATTCCTTATGTGATTGGATTAAATGGTGAACGTTTAGTTATTTTTCTTAAATGGTTTTATCATTAGTTTTAAAAATAAAATTTGACATCAACCTTTTTAAATATTAGGTGGTTAGTTTTAATAAAGAGTTTCGGCAGTGACGCATAATCTGAACCAACGAGATATTATGATTTAATTAATAAGGACTGATCACCTAGTATTTAATGAGGTGGAGTGTCACAGGCCGAAGATAACAGGAATAGAAAGGAGGAAACTTTAGGAGCAGATGCTTTGGTTGTGGCAAGAATGGCCATAAACGTCAAGATTTCCCTAAGGGGGACAGGGCCCCGCAGTAGGGTGGCCGTCAGGAGCGACAAAGACCGATTTTCCCAGTCTCCCTCCCAGCACTACCTCAGATGCCAGCCATCCTAGTTCAACAGGGACAATTGTAGTATGGACTATTTATAACGTCCACCAGGCAACAGCACTACAGGCGCCACCCATAGTTGAGGGTAAGTTTCCTATCCATGGTACTATGGGGCACATTTTATTTGACACTGGGGCATCACACTGCTTCATAGCCACTAGTTTTACATGGCCACGAGGTTGTTAGACACGACAGAGAGTAAAGTGACATGTGTAGACTCACCATTGGGTAATGTGTCATTGACTTTCCTTATATTCTGGGGAGTAGGTATAGAGATTGGTATTCTTATTTTGCCTGCAGATATGCTAGTCGTAGATATGCACGAGCATGATGCAATTATTGGCATGGATTGGCTTGCTGCTTATAGATCCATGATAGACTGTTACAATAGGAGTATCAGTTTTGCTATTTCGAGCCATGAGATATTCTTTGTGGCGATGCCTTGTCCCGAGGGAGGGTCGTCCACGCATTTATATTATATAGAGGAGGAGACCTCTAAGGAGATAGTGATTCCCATTGATTTGATTCCCAGAGTTTGAGATTTTTTCGACGTGTTCCAGGAGATACCTAGACTACCGCCTAGCTGAGAGATAGATTTCGTTATAGATTTGATGCCAGGCACTCGATCGATAGCCCGATCACCATACTGTATGGCTGCAGTCGAGATGAGAGAGTTGCATGATCAGATTAAGCAACTGTTGGGACAGGGCTTTATCTGTAGGAGTACCTCTCCCTGGGGTGCTCCCGTGTTGTTTATGAAGAAAAGAAATGGTTCATTGAGGTTGTGTGTGGATTATTGAGAGTTGAATAAAGTCAATATACAAAATAAATATTCGTTGGCCGAATCGATGACTTGTTCGACCAATTGAAAGGAGTTGCCTTATTCTCAAAGATAGACTTGAGGTCGGGATACCATCGGTTACGGATTAGGGAGCATGATGTGTCGAAGACTACTTTCTTGATGCGTTATGGATCTTATGAGTTCCGAGTTATGCCATTTGGGCTAACCAATGCTCCAGCCGTGTTCATGGACTTAATGAATAGGGTGTTCAGAGAGTTCCTGGATCCGTTCATCATTATTTTCATAAATGAGATTATGATTTATTCCCAGACTAAGGAGGAGCATGCTGAGCATTTGAGACGGGTTCTTCACACTTTACGAGAGCATCAACTATATGCTAAGTATGAGAAGTGTGGGTTTTGGCTATGAGAGGTCCAGTTATTAGGGCACATTGTTTTCTCCAGGGGGATATTAGTGGATCAGGGAAAGGTGTTCATAGTAAGGGAGTGGGGGCAGCCCACAACACCATGAGAGATCCATAGTTTTTTGGGATTGGCAGGGTACTACATGAGGTTCGTTCGAGGGTTTTCAAAGATACCAGGTCCATTAACTAAGATGACTCGCAAGGGGGTACCATATGTATGGCATGATACTTGTCAGATGGCTTTCGATGAGCTAAAGGATAAGTTGACTTCGGCGCCAGTCCTTGCTTTACCCAACCCAAGAGTAGAGTACCTGGTATTTATTGATGCTTCCCTATAGGGACTTTATGGAGTACTTCAGCACGAGTAACAGGATATAGCTTATGCCTCCTGTAAGCTTAAGCCTCACTAGAGGACCACCCATGACTTGGATCTAGCAGCGGTCGTGTTTGCCTTACGGATTTGGATACACTACTTGTTGGGGCAGAAATTTTTCCTGTTCACAGACCACAAGTCACTGCAATACTTGTTCACTCAGTAGGAGTTGAACATGCATCCGCACAGGTGGCTGGAGTTTGTAAAGGATTACCAGTTAGAGATATAGTACCACTCGAGGAAGGCTAAGTAGAGGCGTAGGCCAGTAGGTGAGGTGGTGAAGTGGAAAGAGTTGGGACATCAGGTGGCAGTGATCCGATCCTCTATGTTTGACATGACAGTCATACCAGAGATTGTTATGAGAGTGATCCAGGCCCAAGAAGATGATTCATTTTCCCCGGATAAAATTATACGGCTTCTAGTCGAGGGCACGGAGTCCTACTCAGTGAGTGAAGATGTATGATTGCGATTTAATAGGAGGTTAGTGGCCTCAAAGGGTAAGGACTTATGTCATTCAGTGATGACAAAGTCACATGGGTCTCGATTTTTGGTACATCCCAAAGGGGATAATATGTACCAAGATATGAGGCGACAGTACTAGTGATGTGGGATGAAGAAGGACATTGCGGAGTTTCTATCCAAGTATGCCACCTGTCAGCTAGGAAAGGTGGACCCTCAGAAATCGCTAGGGTTAGTTCAACTGCTAGAGAACCCTATGTGGAAATGGGACAGCATTTTTGGGGATTTCATCACTTGGTTGTCGATATCATAATGGGGTCACAATTCGATATGGTTAGTGGTGGTTTGTTTGACCAAGGTAGCGCATTTTTTGTCGGTGCGAACAGACTACACTACTGGACAGTATGCTCAGTTATTTATTACTGAGATAGTGAGGTTGCATGGGGTGCCCCTAGATATCATGTTTGATAGAGAGAAGATTTTTGTGTCAAGCTTCTAGGAGATCTTTCAGGATGCTATGGGTACCGAGTTGCGGTTGAGTATGACGTTTCATCCGCAGATAGATGGGCAGACTGAGCGTACTAATCAGATGCTGGAGGATATGATAAGCATGTGTGTCGTTGATTTTGGAGGAGGATGGGAGTAGTACTTTCCTCTGGTGGAGTTTTCTTATAATAACTTTTACCAGTTTACGATTAGCATGGCCCCGTTTGAGGCATTGTATGGTAGACCTTATCGTTCTCACACTTGTTGGCTATAGGTGGTGGACAACAAGCTACATGGGCCAGAAGTTATTCAGGAGATGTCAGCTCGGATTAAGTTGATCAGGAGTCGCATTCGGGTAGCCCAGGACAGGCAGAAAATCTACGGTGATGCAAAGTGGTTCTTCAGGGAGTTTAGCGTGGGGGACCAAGTATTACTACGAGTGTCTCCTATGAAGGGAGTGAAGAGATTCAGGAAGAAAGGGAAATTGGATCCATGGTACATCGGTCCATTTCCCATTACTGAGAGGATTGGACCGGTGGCATACAAACTTGGGTTGCTAGAGCACTTCCACCATATTCATGATGTGTTCCACATTTCGTCGTTAAGGCGGTACCTTCTGGATGATTTGGCCCACACTCATATTGCGATAGATGAGATTGATTTGTAGCCCAAAATTTCTTATAAGGAGAGACTAGTGGTTATCCTAGACCATAGTGAGAGGAGATTGAGGTCGAAGGTAGTCTCACTTGTACGGGTCCAGTGGGAACATCATAATGTAGAGGAGTTGGGAGTGAGAGGCAGATATGCGTGAAAAGTATCCGGAGTTGTTTTTACCAGGTATGCCTTACTTTTTGAATTTCGGGATGAAATTCCATTATTAGGGGGAAGTATGTAATACCCCAAATTTTTATGGCCTTTATATATGGGATTAATTAAATTTAATAATTAACTCAAGTTAAAATTAATCCGGATTTTAAATTGATATATACTAGCGTGATGAGAGTTAGTAATTATTTGTAAGAATTATGTTGAATATTACTTAATGAGTAAAGTAATATATGAGATTGAATTTATTAAAATTATCGCGAGTGAATAATACGAAAGTTATAGAAATTAAGTCAGGACGTGTGCGTGTCGTGGTGGGACTAAATTAATGGGATAAAAAGTAAATTAATTATAAGTCGCATGTATGGTCCTTTTGAGTGCGCTAATGTATCCTAAAGGGTCAAGATAGTCAGAAAAGTGTACCCGGGGGTTTTATTTGGGTTTCATGATGTTTTTAGGCCTAACCGATAACCCGAGAGGACATTTTTGTAATTTCCAATTTTAGGCCTTAATTATGGACGAAAATTGAAGGGTTATATCTGATGGTATTTAGAGTCCTCGGGGGTTAGAAACATTAGAGTTGCATAGAGGCTAAGGAAGAGAGAAGAGCAAGGCTTCCAAGGAGGAGAGCCACCAACCCTACACCACTCTCACCAATTCCACCACCAACGCGTAGATCGAAGAACGAGGAGCGGTATCATACCCATCATTCTCTACGATTCAGATTTGATTTTCGGTCAAGTATCTAACTTGTTGTTATTTAGTTGATAACACATCCATGCTAGTGTAGGAGATAATGATATTTTTTCTCATGAGAATATATTGTTGTTTGGGAGATTATTGTTGCAATTTGGAGTAGAAACCATGTTAGGATGAACATCTTGTTATATGTAGAATATTAAGCACGAAATTTGATTCCCAGTAGAAATAGAAATCTAGAAATTAAATGAATTTTTAAGAAAATTAGATAAACTAGGGTTAAATGATAATCTCTTGGATTATCCCATTTGATGACGATTCTTGAGGAATTAATGAATATTTTACGTTAGAAATCATCCGTATTGGTTTATATAACATTCGTGATGTTTGGTTGGGAGTTCGGGACATGTTAATGGAGTTTTGATAATTTAAGTTGGAAGAAACCCGTAGGCTTAATATGTAGAATTCTGGGCAATAACTGCTTGGTCGATCGATCGACTCAAGAATGTCGATCTATCAACTGGATCGATCGATTGACCCCTTTTCATCTATCGATCGACTCCCCCAAAAATGAAAACATTTTCTCCTTTTTAATGTTAATCCAATCCTAATATGTAAGGACCTTTGGACATAATTTAAATATCATAATGGTACTTGAGAAGGACGAGTAGGGTATAAGTAGGGTTTGTGTAAGACGACTTTATATGAGAATTAACAGTGGGATTTCGGGGCTATAAATTGAGTGGGAAATCATGCGTACTTTAAATTAGGTCTTGTGAGAATTAAGGACGTAGACCATAGGGTAGTGACTGTACACCTACTAATTTTATATTTATCAAGAGGATACCCATTTGAGAGTCGAGAAGTACTTTAGGATTCGCTGTAATTGAGAAAATAAAAGGAATGATTTAATTAAACGTAGAACTCGGGTGTTATGTGCCACACATGGTTCGAATGTATTATGGGTCGTGGGCGTACCTATCTGAATAATGTGAATATATATATATATATATATATGGGTACTTGTATATATAAATATAATATTGTATATTTGTGTGTAATCATACCCGCGCTACTTGCTATCACGGAGGTTTCGCGTCGGGACGCTCTTATCTCGATTGGACCTTTATGGGGGATATTGACTTATACCCTAGAACATAGCATCCTTGGTAAAGGATATCCGAGAATGATAGTCAGACAGTCCTAAGAGACGTGAGGGTATGTCCTGACCTCTTAGTGACTTGGAACTATGCTTCGCCTCCAATATGTGTGTTTTGTGTTAATACAGTTCGAGAGTGATTCCAAACTAGTATTTTCCTTTTGTACGAGAGATACGAGGACTTGATAGCAGAGTATGCCCGCACCATAGATTTATGTGGGCCTCCCTATTAGTCTATATAATATGAGAGGTAAATATATGTACTTGTGATTAATCTACTGTGCTTGTAAGTAGATAAAATGAAATAATTAATATTAAATTAATTAAGTCGTTGAGAAATTAAGTCCTTATTGAGATGAACACAACTGGCTTACTATATTTGTAAGAAAAGTCTATCAAATATAAACTTTAGTTATGAGATTACTTGACACATAATTTGATGAAGGGAAATTGGGTTAGACTAGTGAATCGGGTTAAACTAGTGAGTTGGGTTAGCTTTATCTAGATTATTTTAGTGGTATGTTAGGCGTGTACACTAGTTGAGGGGTGAGAATTACCAAGTGAGTGTCGAAGTACTAATATGTATGTAATATCAACTCGTAAGCATTTCATATACTTTCAAACTATTTTTAAAGTCGTTTCACACTCGGGCTCTGACCCGTTTCCTGCCATCTCATCTTTATATATATATATATATATATATATATTATAGGTGCCCAATCACAGGGGCGTCAAGCTTAGATCTTTGTACTGTTGACATCCTGCTGCTGGTGTGGGACTTGCAGGTCTTTGTAATAGATGGCTTCATCCTTATCTTCTTAGCCTTCCATTTAGTCATTATTAGATAGGGCATGTGTCGCCCATTTCCATATTTTATTTAGTTCAGAGAGAGACTTGTACTCTTTATTATTTTAGTATTCAACTATTCTTGGGATTGTTTTATTTATTTGCTTGTCCTGCGATTTGGGATATATTATTTGGATTAGTTAATCTAGCTTAGTTATTTCATTTGGATGATTTGTTTTTTTCATATTATTATCTATGTTCGTAAAAATGGTTTCGTATATTAAATCATAACAATATGTCTTAATTTATAAAATTAAATTTTTTGACTCTTAGCTTAATTATTTATTAGGTGATTAATAAAGAAAAATTATTTTTCAAAAGTGATGCTGATAATGAACCAACCATACACTTTGATTTAATTTGATAAAGTACTGATCACCCGATATTTAATTAGGCATGGTGTCATAAAGATATCGACTAACTGGAGGTCACCATGTCTAGAGTAGGATGCATATTTCATGTTCATATCATCTGATTCCTATCTCTAGATCGTATCATTTGTATCATTATTTGTTTGATTTTTTTTTATATTTTTGAAATAATCCAAAAAGATTTTTTTTTTTGGAAATAGCTAAAAAGATTTTCTTTTTGTAAAAATTTTTGAAAAACACAAAAAGAGTTTTCTATTTTGTTTACTCCGTTTAAGGATGAACATTTAAGATAGCCATAGCACAACTTCATTCCATATTCCATGTGACTGTTTGATAGTGATTTGAGATGCTACATCATTTCATATATGTGCTTTACATTGTTTGGAGTCTTTGAGATGTGATTTGTGATATTTTCTACATGTTTGGCTCCCTATATCCTTTATTTCACACATGCACGGTATTATTTGAGTATTGTACTTGTCTATCATATATTGGCTTGAGCATTTCCCCCTCAATTATGTCTATTCAACGAATACAATGTGATAAAACTTGACAAGATAGCAGTGCACGTAAAAAAATGTTTATTGTGAGGATTTGACTGCAACAAAATATGATGAGTGAATCACGGGAAAGGGCTGTGAGAGTTTAAAATTTACTCGTCAAGAATGCCACTGTTTGAAAAAGAGCCCGAAAAAACTAAATGGCAATAAAAAGAAAAATATGACAAATCAAATGGGCCAATAGGTTTTAGTTTCATCACCTCAAAAGAAAAATACAATGTATAATTATCTATGCGGGCGTTTGGATGGAAAGAAATGAAAAATGGGTTTGCACATCCTTGAAAGTCATGAAAAATCATTTCAAACGTTTTGGACGTTATTGGTGTGGAAATCACTTTGATCTATGATTTGGTAATTTGAATGAGTCAATTTCTTTTAATTCCACAATTTTTACACCTAAGGATGATATTAAGTACATTGGTTAGGAATATCCAAAATTCATCGTGCACATTTGTTATGTTTGTATGTATTGATTTTCCTATCGAATTTGTTCACATTCCATCATTTCGTTACCACCGACTTGGTTGTTTTGGTGTTCTTTAATGGTGTGGTTTTTGTTTACTCTGAGAAATTTTGAAAAATTCAAAAGGAGAAAGTTTATTACCTTGTGACATTATCCATTTGCAATATTCTTCATATGGGACATCATAAAAAGGGGGAGAACGAATTATGGGGGAGAATTTTGTTTGTTTTCATAATGATTTGCTTCCACATAATTGATATTTATTTTTGCTTATCATTTTATTTCAAACTATTGCGCATCACGGGTATTTGCTTCTTGTCTCATGTGTGTAGGTATCAAAATTGAGAATCATTTTTGCACACCCTTTTGATGACAAAGAAAAATTGAAGAGTTGAGGATTTGAAGATGATCAAATTTTGAGAAGACACGCATTTAGTGTTTCCAGTTTTCGGGTTTAATGGAGATATTAAATTGTATGTCATTTGTTTTTATTTTGGGTGGCATAATTTGGATTTTTTATGTATGTATAGGCATAAACACAGGGGGGAGATTTTTAAGGACGTGATTTATAAATGTCCGGGGTAGAATCTAGGAATTTTTTAAGTGTCCTAGATCACAATTTAGTATGTCTGATACTGCTACATTTGGCACGTCTCCACGATCATCCACGCCTGCCTTGATCTGAATCCATGCATCCATCATCTTCTGACCTGCATCATGTCTCAAGCATCGTGCTCTTAAACCGTTCCCACTACTCCACGTATTTATGGTAAAATAATTTAATTGTAATTTTTATTATTTGCATAAATAGTTAGGAATATTTTTAAATAAATTTTCAAGTTAAAAAATGTTTATCAAGTAATATATTTTTGTAAAAAGAAGAGGCGATTTTAGACACTTCACTGATATTGTTCAAACGACATCTTAAGTCGTTCGAACAAGATCTCATTTCGTTCAAACGACATCATATGTCGCTCGAATGACCCACCACCTCAAATTACGTATTTAAACAATGTACATTCTACACGTTTTTCCAAGTCTGCACACCTTCGTTTTCTTCATAACAGTAGCAGTTTTCAGACTTCCCTTTTTAAGGTTTTCATACCTTTTTGATTCATAAACAATTGCCAATCCTTTATGTGAATCCTCTAAACCCCAAAGAAGACTATTCTACTCGTCTGGAGTACACTTGTGGAGAACAAGACATTTTTCCATTACTGACCACTTGGAGTTCTTACGTGACCTTTTGCCGACAACATCGAACCGAAGCCTGCGGGTATTTCGTATGTCACTTGTATTTTATTTGTAATCCGTGTAAACCGATATTAACAAATTATAGTGGAAATAAAATGATTTTTCCCCTGAGGGGGATTTTTCCTCAATTGTGATTGTCTTTCATTCTTAGATTATTTCATCAGTCAATCATGTTTGTTTGCAAGAGTTTGGATTTATTGGGACTGAAATTGGAATTTAATTAAATAAGTTTAGCATTGATTGTTGGCGCACTCTCATATAAATTAACTTAAAACCCTTAAAAAAATTCAAAAACCACCCGAGGACCAAAACCAAAACCTAAATTATTTACCCTTTCCCCTTGGTGACATAGCACCAACTGGATAGCCAGCATTTCTTGTACCATGTGGGTGAAACATGATGCCCATTTTACATCCAATAAAACCTTAGTGAAAACTTGTTCAATCCAGCCTCATATCCATCTCCAAACCTGCCAGTCAATTCCTCTCCATAAACCCTAAAAATACCCTTTTTTACCGAGTAGAAACCATCCCAACTGAGAGCTATTTGAAAGTAAAATTTTTAGAGTTTGTGTTTTTTTTATTATTTTATGCCTAAATGCTTGTTTATAAATTTGGTTACACTTTTGAATATATAGAGATTATAATTATGATCTTTTATGTGAATGTTAATGTATATATGTTGGCACTAAAATGGTTCAAAAACAAGAAAACTCCATTAATGTTTGAGCTTCAATGGTGGATTCTGCTTCCTTGGCTTTGAACCAGTTTCAAAGTGAGGTAGATTGAGCTTATGTTCTCATGAACCTAGGTGCAAAATCTAATTAGAGAAAACCTAGTTTTAATACCCCAAATCGAAGCTTGAAGATTTTGGCCCTTCAAAGTTTAGAACACTAATTTGAGAGTTTTACTCCACCAAAATCCCTCAAACCAGGCTTATTCTTCCATTTTTTTCTATAGAACAGAACACTTATGGTGCCAGAACAGGAATCATAACTTGCAGCTACTCATATTTGGTCAAAATTTTCACCATTTTTACAGAAAACCAATAGCTCAATTTAGCGCACAAAAATTCTTAAAACCAATATGGTTGGGCTTCTCTTCAAAAATTAGGAAACTTTCACTCAGGAATAAACTTAAGAGAATTTTTAAAACGCTTCGAATTTGAGGTCAATGTTTTAAAACCCTATAGTCAAACTGTTAAAGGTTTAAGATGATTGGGTTCCACGTGCACGAGTGGAAATCAAATCGGGCGTGTGATTAACTTGACTCACCGCGTGATTAATTTCTCGAGAAACCCAGTTTTAAGGTAAAAAAAAATTTAGGTTTTAGTTTGCACATAAACCCATGGCTATTTTTCAAGTATTTCAGAATGAAACCAAGCTTTTTCAAAAATATCTTTAGCTTAAATAAAACCAAATTGTTTTTTATCATTAAGTTGAAATCCAACTAGAAATGTAGGAAAGATTAATTGGAAAAACTTTTTAAATTTATAATTATAACCATCCTAGTTAATTTGAAATTGCAGTTAATTTTAGTTTGATATCTTACTACATCACATAAGCATTATATTAGGCCTTTATGACCTACTTACACTATCCATGATTTCAGACTTCCCAATCAGCCCTCTGAATTAGACGTATAAACTTGAAATTCGTAGAAATTTCAATGGATGTGACTTTAATTTCAGTATTAGCATTGAGATTATGTCTTTCACAATTACTTATTGCTATGTCACTCTGTGATAATGTTGAACTCATATTTCACATACAAACTCATTCGTCTAGTTCATGTTTATTCCATATATTGATTCTCTTGATATTTTTGTTACTCCTAAAATCGATAAATCTTTACAACTTATGACTTAGTAAAAGCCACTAAACTCTTTTGTTTACCCTTAATTGTGATATATCCATGCAACCTACTATAATTTCATATTACCCTGTAATTTATAAACCATTATCTGTGAAACCCTAGAAGCATACCTTTCAATTCAGGGATTAGACCCCAGTATACCACGGTAATTCTAATTGTCCTGTAGGACTCCGATATTGAGTGCCTAGTTTTTATTTTCTATATACGTATGAGTGTCACTCTAGCTAAGTGTGCCAAGCCTTATTGTGTTTGTTATTCCCCAATATTTTGGGATTGCCTGTGCAAGTATATATTATTCTTTGGACGATATTGTAATGGTATGTCTATGCAATTCAAGGCCCTGTAACTGATAATGTATGGGTTATCTTATTATAGTTTGAACCTTAATTTGTTACACTCTACCATATCATTCATTTATATATCATTAAACGCCAGTATAACCCTAACAGTTCTATGTTATTTTAGTTGCCTCCAAATTTTATGACCTTAATATTAAATCTAATTACTCTCTCACTATACATTTTTCTCCCATACCTTGTATATAAATAAAAATTATCTACTTGTGTAAGGACATAGTTTGTCACATTCAGTATGTAATATACCGTTACAAGTTTGCCGAGGACTTGAAAAATCCCAAATCTACAATCAACGATCCAAATTTCAAGTCATCTTTAACAATCATGCCCAACAAGGACGGCTTTGGTAAATGCGGTCAACTTCAATTTACATTTTTCATTAAAAGTGTTGGGATATTTTTATGAAATGAAAAAATAATTTTTGAAATGTTTTTGAAATGATTTTTAATCATTAAAAGTTTGGGATAAACACTCCTGATCTCGTAAACAGTTTTGTTTTTAAAGGATTCCAAGGTTTTAATATTTTAAAGTCATTTAAGGGGGATCAGCGACGGTCGTTCAAACGACGTCATAATTCGTTCGAACGAGATGGAGTGCCATTCGAACGACGTCGATTTTCGTTCGAATGACAGGTCTTTTTACCTGACATGTCACCGCCTTAAATGTTTTTATAAATAAGGTGTCAGGGTTCTGTATTTAGTATGGGAGAAATTATGTTTTGATCATAATACTTTTTTGAGAGTTTACCTTTTCTCCAACACAATTTTGAGGGTTCAAATTTGTTTTCACAATTCACAAATCCCAGAGAGTTTTTTTTGTGTGAGTTGTTTTGTGGAACCCAAACCATACTTTGCCTAAAGTTCAACCTTTGTGAGAAGAACACTACGACTAGAGTGTCGATAGCTATTGTGGAGGGAGATCCTACAAAGAATCAAGACTGCGCGTCTGGACTGCATGTCCAAAATTAGTACGGCTGCGAGTGAGCCACTGTTGCGTTATAGCTGAAGCTTTGAAGGTTTGACATAGACATCGTGCATTACACATGAGGGATGTTTTATGTAAGTCAATGGTTTTGTAACCTTGTCAAAGTTCTAGAATATAAAAGGTTTTACCCTGAGGGAATTTTTTCCTGAATTACTCTGTCACTTGCTAGCCTATTTTTATTTTACACTTGCATGCACATGGGCTAAATTTAATTTGAATTTGGTTTTGTTAAATATGAGTTACCTAATTAAAAAATTGAAATTGAAAAGTAAATTGATTGGTACCACAAACCAGGAACATCGCCGCTTACAAATTGGTATCAGAGTAGGTTTCAGTATTTTACTGTGAATTCCTATTTTCACCAAAAGTTTTTGTGATGTCAATTCTCATAAACCTTGATGGATCACTTATGTAATCGAGTACGTACTTTTGATGGAAATAATTTTGCGTATTGGAAAGTTCACATGAAATCTGCTTTAAAAGCTATAGATGAGCGCATTTGGTTGTTGGTTGAAAATGGTTGGCCTCCTCTCACCATTACTGTTGAGAACATCACCTCTTTAAAACCTGTGTCAAACTGGACCAAGGACGATTTTAAAATTTCCAATTTGAATTCACATGGTTTGAGTGCTATCTCTGAAGCCGTCACTCTCGACGAGTTCCGCCGAATTATGACGTGCACCACGTCTAAAGCGGCATGGGGTATTTTAACATTGACACATGAGGGTACCACCGCTGTTAAAGAATCTAAGTTGCAAAACCTTGACACCCAATTTGAGACACTCACTATGTCAGAGTCTGAAACTTTTGACGAGTTTTATTCATGTTTGTCGGACATAGTCAACACTAGTTTTAATTTGGGTAAGGCAACTGATAACACGCGATTTGTGAAAACGATTTTGAGATCTCTTCCAAAACGATTCATTCCAAAAGTCACCATTTTGAACTCAATAGGGAATTTGAGCATAGTGAGGTTAGAAGAGTTGGTAAGTGATCTTCAGACCTACGAGTTAGATATATTTCCCCAAGCTAATAAGCCTAAGGAGGTTGCACTTTGCACACAGTCAAGATCCAGTGATGATAAAAAAAGAGCTAAAAGAAGGAGAGTGTATGCGAATATGAATCTGATGGCGACTCTGACATGGCCCTGCTTTCCAACAATTTCTCCAGTTTTCAAAACAAAGGACTCCTAATAAAAAGTTTTCGGAGAAATACAAAAAGAAAGACAAGGCCAAAGAAAGCGGTGAGACAGAGAAAGAGAGTGAGGAGAACCTTGAGAAGATAAGATGTTTTGAGTGTGATGGGAAAGGGCACAAGTCATTTGAGTGTCCCACTAGACTTAATAGAGAGTTCAAGAAAGGTGACATGCCCGCTACCCAAATGATAGTGGGGGAGAAGAGAAAAAGGAGGACAGTGAGTCCGAAAAAGGTTTAGGACAAGGGATGACTGTTGTCTTTACTAGTCGTGTGAATACCTCCACTTTGTCCCACGATGATAGAATCCACGAGAGTGCCAATGATGAGTCCAATGAAGATGAGAGTGAGGTTAAGAACGGAGATGAAAGTGCGCTCCAAAAAGCTTTTAGAAAGTTGTTTACCGAGACCATGAAAATAAAAAAGGTCGAATATGGATCTAGGTCTTCGGATTTATGAGTTGGGGGAAGAGAATGATGAGTTAAAAAGAAAAAAATATGACTTGACCAACATGATGTCTAGTCTAACGCCATGTGTATCCCATCTCGAGAATGATCTCAAATGAGCACTGGAGGTCCAAGTCTCTATAGAGAACGCATCGGAGAAGGTTGATAAGATGGTTCTCTATACCGTTTTGAATGATGGTGAGTATGCTGGAAAAGGTCATGATGGGGCATCCACTAATTTTAATGCACCCGAGCCTACTTCCACTTTGGTGAGTGATTCTCATGGGTGTACATCTAGTAAAACTCCTCCCAATATTTTTGATAAATTAGTTCCTAAACTGGTTTATGTTTTCTCCCATTACAAGAAGAGAGGACACCTTAGGGAGTTTTGTTCTAAGTTGGGTTTCGTGCCACATCATGCCACTTCACATGTTCACGCACATGCTCCCACTCATGATAATGTGCTTGCACATAATGATAGAGAGTTTGCAAATATTCGCGAGAAATTAGAGTTTTTGGTCAAGACTACACATGATATAATTGCGTTGGTTTAAAAGATGTCACCGTGTTTGGAAAGCTCCACCACACTTTTCGGTTGAGGTCGAGACACGTTTGCTAGCATAGGGTGATTTACATGATCACACTTTTTCCTATTGCTAGCATGTACCATTTGTTTTATATTTTTTGTTTAATTTTCCTATTTTTGGAACCTTTTTAGCACTATTTAGGAATTTATGCCCTTTCTAGGATCTGTTTCTGAGAAATTTTTCTCACTGGTAGAAACTGCATGACATTCTGAGTAATCTGGGAAGTTTTTTCTTTCTCATCCTAACGAGATTGGATCTCGCTCGAGAAAGATCGCTTGTCATTCGAATGACATGGCATCTCGTTCGAACGCCCCCTAGAATTTTATCTGCAGTCCCTGTTTATTTTGATTATATGTTATTGGTACGGCTGGGTTGTTTCAGAACGGTGTTTAAAAAAATACAAAAAGATTTTCTCTTTTTAGAACAATTTTGAAAAATCCAAAAAGAGTTTTGTATTTTGTTTGCACCATATATGAATGCACACTTAGGATGACTAAGTCACAACTTCATTCCTTATCCATGTGACAGTTTCATAGTGTTTTGAGACAAGATGTTGTTTCATTCATGTGCTTTACAAAGTTTGGAGTCTTTGAGATGATATAGTGTTTCAACCTACATGCTTGACTCACTTTGTCCTTTATTGTACACATGCACAAATTTGTTTGATGTTTGTTCTTGTTAAATCACATGTTGGTTATGTGTTTTCATCTCAATTTTGTTTATTAAAACGAACCAAATGCGATAAAACAAGATAATAAAAGGTGTGGACATTTTTACCATTTTGCCGTAAGTTTGTGTGAATTTTATAAACGACAAAGGGCTATGAAAGGTACACATATATCCTTTGCGATTAAGCCGCCGTTTATATTGGACCTAAAAAATTGAGAAATTTTAATTATCCGGGGTCCAAAGAGGTTTAAAAGAGCCCGAAAAAATTGCATGGCAATAAAAAGATATATATATATATATGTGTGTGTGTGTGTGTGTGTGTGTGTGCCAATTATGGGCCATTAGGGGTTTTCACCAATTCTCCAATGTTTGAGAATTTAGATCACCTCAAAAATAAAATTTATATGAGGGAGTTTGGATGGAGAATTAAAACGTCTTTGGATGTCCTTAAAAAATCTTGAAAAGCATAAAATTATTTAACACGTTATTGGTGTGAAAATCATGTTGACTTTGATTTATTGATTTTGATTTAAGACGATGTCATCTAAATTCAACAATTTTACACCAAAGGACGATTTTTTTTGTTCATTCGTTAGGAGTACACTTATGCATCTTGCACATATGATATGATTGAGTTGATTTTCCTAACGAATTTGTTCACACCCATTCATTTTGTTTCCCAGATTTGGTCGTCTTAGTAAAAGTTAATGGTCTGTGATTTTTTTTGTAACATTTTTTATTGTTTTCTAAAAATTTGAAAAATTCAAAAATAGTTTGTTTGATTTGTTTCACGTGTCACCCCATTTTTCACTGACTTAATTTATTCTTTTCCTGTCTATTTCGGACAAATAAAGAGGGGGAATGAATTATGATATTATGGGGGAGTTTTATTTGATTATTGCTTTAATTTCATATATGTTTCTTAATCATTTCAAACTCGATACGTCACGTGATTTTTTCTTTGTCTCACATGTGTAGGTACAATGAAGAATTTTGATTGCACACCCTGATGAGAAAAGATTGGAGATTTAAAAAGTTTGTTGTTGAAGACATGTTTGAAAAGACGTGTTCATTTTTATTTTTCAGGAGGGTAGAATTGTATATGTCATTTCTTTTGATAATTCAGATAGTTTTTATTGTGTACCAGCATAGACATAGTGGAGATTCGTAAGGACATAGTCCGCCACATTCAGTATGTCATATACTGCTACAAGTTTGTCGAGGAATTGAAAAAGTGCAAATCTACAATCGACGATTCAAATTTCAAGTCATCTTCAACAATCATGCCCAACATGGACAACTTTGGTAAATGTGGTAAAGTTCCATTTACATTTTTCATTAAAAGTGTTGGGATATTTTTATGAAATGAAAAAAAAAATTGAAATGTTTTTGAAATGATTTTTAATCGTAAAATGTTTTGGATAAACACTCCTGATCCTGTAAACAGTTTCGTTTTTAAAGGATTCCAAGGTTTTAATATTTTAAATTCATTTAAGGGGGATGAGTGATGGTCGTTCAAACAACGTCACATCTCATTCAAACGAAGTCACTTTTCGTTCGAACGACAAGTCTTTTTACCTGACACGTCACCGTCTTAAATGTTTTTATAAATAAGGTGTCAGGATTATGTATTTCGTGTGGAGAAAATTATGTTTTGATCAGAATACATTTTTGAGACTTTACCTTTTCTCATACACAATTTTGAGGGTTCAAATTTGTTTTCACAATTCACAAATACGAGAGAGTTTTTTTTTTGTGAGGTTTTTTGTGGAACCCAAACCATACTTTGCCTAAAGTTAAACCTTTATGAGAAGAACTGTACAACTGGAGACATGAGAGCTATTATATAGGGAGATCCTTCAAAGAATCAAGACTGTGTGTTTGGGTTGCGTGTCCAAAATTGGTACGACTGCGAGTGAGCCACTGCTGCGTTATAGCTGTAGCTTTGAAGGTTTGACACAGACATCTTGCATTACACATGAGGGAAGTTGTATGTAAGTTAATGGTCGTGTAACCTTGTCAAAGTTCTAGAATATAAAAGGTTTTGCCCTGAGGGTATTTTTTCCTGAATTACTCTCTCACTTGCTAGCCTATTTTTATTTTACACTTGCACGCACATGGGATGATTTTAATTTGAATTTGGTTTTGTTAAATTTGAGTTACCTAATTAAATAAGTGAAATTGAAAATTAAAAAGTAAATTGATTGGTATTACAAATCGGGCGCATCGCCGCTTATAACTTGACATGTCTGGTTAATTGTTTTCATTCCAGATGGATGACGAACCTAAAGAAGATTAGATACCTCCCACACGTCTGCACTTTTATTCTATTTTAACTCGAATTTTTTTTTTCGATTACGTATGTATGGATGGCAGCAGACAAAAATGGTAGTCCTTGTTGGAATATCTACACCGCGACTTATCAACTCTTACGATTCCCGAATGTTTTCTACCAGTTTTACCTTATATATGGCATATATGAATGAATTATTTATTTCCATTTATTTCAGACTTGGTTATGTAATAACATAATAGGCATCTCCCTAATAAAAATATTATAAATTTTCTCTACCTTTAATTTAATTGTTATATTTATTTGATTCTTTACTCACTGTTGTAAACATTGAATTCGCGAATGGCACAACATGGAGTCAGGGCATCACTGGGTTTTATGCCTATGCAGGACCAATTACAAAAATCTTTTGCCTATGATTCATACCATTATTCCTATGAATATTTCCTTTACTCATACTATTTTGCAGTAATGAATATTTGGGATGATATCTGGCTTGACATTCGTGATTCAACTCACAAAACGTCCAGGAGAGAAATTAAAGAAGTAGGCTACTGAAATCTTTTCCAAACATAATAAACATTGATCGTGATTAGACAATTGTGACTCCTGAAATCAAGCACAACCTACTTATCGGTCGACTTATAGGAGAAGCTTAAGCAACTCGATGGGCTAAGAGATTCTCGAAAGATACTGACACTCTTCAACAATCAATCCATCTTGCATGGGATGTCTAACCACCCAATGAAGTTACAATTACTCTCTCGAATTGTCCAATTGACTGTGGTTTTATTTCTCTTGATACAAATATCTTTATGTAATACCCCGTAATTCTATGATATTTATTTTGGGGATTAATTAAATTAAATGTGTATTAATTGGGAATTAATCCGGATAAAAATACTAGCGAGATGCGAGTTAGTATTTGATTTTAATGAATATATATGGCTAAATATGAATGTTGAATTATGAAATTTGTCGTGAGATTGAAATAAGGCAATTTGGAAATTTTGTTGAGACGCGTGTGACAATCGCGTCCGGAATATATTTATTTTAATTAAAAAGTGAATTTTATTTCTATTAACCATATGGTCGTTTTGAGTGCGCCAACGCGTCCGGAAGGGTCGAAATAGTCAGAAAACACTAGCCGGGGGTTCGGTTTGGGTCCCGGGGCATTTTTAGGCCACACCGGTAACGTATAAGGGTAGTTTGGTAATTTTGGATTTTTGGGAATTAAAACCCACGAAAATTTGGAATTAATATCTGATTTGGACTTTCCCCACTAAACCCACTAATAACCAAATAGGCTACGGGGGTTATTAGAAATTGTTCCAAAAGAATTCCTAAGGCAAACCCTAGCCACCATTCACTTTGGAGAAGAAGGCTTGTAGAGAGAGAGAAGAGAGGAGAATTCTGCAGAGAGAGAGAGAACACTTCAGAAATTCGTCATCAAAATCAGAGATACACATAAGGCAAGTGGTTTAATTACATATTTTGCAAAGAATGCTTCTTCCATGCGTAGGAAATTATTAAAATTTCATTGTTCTTGGAGAATGATAAAAACCCATTGAATTGGATGTAGAGATTTATAATTTTATGAGGAGATTGCTTGTAGAACAATGTTAGGATGATTATTCAGAGAAAAATACATCTTTTATACCATAAAAACAGATTTATTTATGTCTATGGATGAATTAAAATTCTAGGGTTCATGTTCTTGAGATTGGGGAAAAAGATGTAGAGATTTGATATGTGGATGAGATTTAGGATGAATTAATCCCACAAAATACGTTAGTATATGACCTAAGTATGTTTAGGAATGATTAGAACCCATGAACGATTGTTTGAATTGATGTTTAGATGAGTTTGGATAAGAAGAAAAGTTGGAAAAACGAGTTAAGGAAAATCTGGGCTCGAATCTGGCCACTCGTTAGAAGACCTGCCCAGGTCGTTCGAACGAGCTCGTTCGAACGAGCTTCTAATGAGTTGACAGTTTGAATTCTAACGAGAGGGATGTTCGTTCGATGACTTTCTTTCGAACGATATCTCGTTAGAAGGCTCAGTTCGTTCGAACGAGACTTCTAACGAGTTGACAGTTTAGGCTTTTTAGCCTGTTTTGATTTCGCGTGTCCCGTAACCTTATTTAATGGTAGAGATAACCTTCCCTTGATGATAAATTGATATAGTAGGGACATTTGAGATATATAGAAGAGTAAAACCTAGAAGTGTGATTCGAACGAAATGGAAATTATGGATTAGGACGTGAGTGTCTATTACAACGTGAGAACAATTAATGGCTTGTATAATTGTATCAACCAGGATTATGTAAATTGTGTAACATTATACGTAGGTACGAGAATGAGAAGTGTACCACATATAAATTATGGTGATTACTAAGATGTGTGCTTACTTAGTATATGTATTGATTTTATGTGTATGACATACCTACCATACTTGCTATCACGGGAGGTTTGCGTTCCCTTAGGGCCCTCTAATCCTTGCGTTGCCCGGATTTAGACTGGTACCTCGATGAACATAGGTTAGAGAAGGACTTATTGGGATGTTAATAAGTCTGCTGATCATTAAAGCACAGGTATGTGCGTGACCCATGTGGTATGACGGTGTTCGCCTCCATTGTTTGTGATTGTTGTTATCTGAGAACGATTCCTGAGAGATTCGGAATCCGTGATCCTTATGTACGTGATGTACCGGGATGGATAGCAGAGTGTGTGTGCACCGCAGCTTAGTCTCGGGGTGCTTGTATTGTATATTTATGACGTGAATAATATACACTTAATAAATGGGAACTTTCATGTTGGTATTGTGAATATAATTATGGTAATGTTTTGAGAAAACATAACAGGTTAATTGATAGTGAATTGTATTACTAATTGAGAATCTGAGTGTATGTAAAGCCCTCTATTTAATTGATAACGCTAGAATGTAATATGGGAATCGAGTAGTAAGGGGTAGAACGTATTACGATTTGGTTAGATGTGTATGTTATTTAGATGGGTACGGTACGTTAGGAGTGCACATGTAGTCGAGGGGTGAGAATTTCATGTGAGTGCACGTCCTAACATGTATTTTGCATTTAATTTTTTAATGTTATTAAAACACTTGTTGTTTTTAAAATGATTTCCACTTTCGGGCTCTGACCCATTTGCTTTCAAATCTATTTTTTTTGTAAAAACCATTTTAGGTGCCCAGCCATAAGGACACCATGCTTAGGATCCTCATTTAGGTGATGAGCTGTAGCTGTTTGTGGAAGTTACAGGACTTTGCTTGTAGACGCTTCATCTATCTTGACTCCATATTCAGCATTTATCAGTTGTAGGGCATGTCGCCCATTTCTTTTAGAGGCATTTCATTTATTTCAGTTATTCAGACTTCGGGCATGTAATTAATTCAGGATTCAGACTTATGTTATTATTTCATTCGTGGGATTGTTGTGAGGAGTTTTTCCTCCGGACTTATTACTATTTGTTGGTTATTTCATTACTTTGTTATGGTGAATGGATTATGTTGTTCTTCCATTATTCTTGTTTTGCATGTTAATCAGACTTAATTAAAATTTGGCAACTTACTTTTTAAATACTAGGTGGTTAGTAATCATTTAAATGTTTTCGACAGTGATGCTATTAACTGAACCAACTTGGCATTTTGTATTGATTTAATAAAGGAGTAGCTACCCGGTATTTAATTAGTCGGGGTGTCACACTTTACACCCACGAATACCAGTTTATCACCCATATCTCGAGATTGACTTATTGGTTCCCTAAATGTCTTAAAAACTATCGTTCGAATATGGATGTAAATAAATAAAATATATAGTTGTGTGGTACCCATATTCCATAATGACTGCAGTAGTTTAACGAATAATTTGTTTGTATTAATTAGCATTCTTTTGTTGTAAATTAGGTTTAACAGCTTGGTAATCTTTTTTTTTTGCAGTATAATACTATGTAACCCAACATAATATAATAATACAATGTGTTGCTATATCTCAACTTGTAATTTATATTTTGATACATTATTTGTATAGGATGGTTAATACTTGAGCAACAATCGGTGGAACTCAGGAGTAATGATCTATTCCACAAATGCCTAATCTAACTACCACTAATAAAGGAATTTACGTTGTCTAAAAGAATAAACTATATTAACCCAGTGATAATAGAATATGCCTCCACCCCTCATTATTAATTATTTATTAGAAAAACTCGAAGAATGAATGCCTTTGAGGAATTTTCAAGACAAAAACCCATAGAATTATTTGCGAAGCCCGGAGCGGTTGAAGAAAAAAGATGGATCCGTCAGACACTTAAGGTACTTGACGGGGGAAGCGTCAACCCTGAACATAGGGCAAGATTGGCTTCATATCTATTCGAAGGAGAATCAAATTTCTGGTGGCAATCTATTGTACGTTTCCAAAATTTGAATGAACTAACTTGGGAGAAGTTTGAAGAAATCCTCTTCAATAAGTACTTTTCTGAATCTGTAAGAGATCAAATGACCATAGATTTCCTAAGCCTACAACAACAATAGATGATGGTAGCCCAATATGAGGAAATTCACTGAATTATCATGATATGCTCAAGAATACAGGGACACCGCATCTAAAGAGTGTAAGCATTTTGAGCAAGGGTTATGATAGAACATCAAATCTTTCATCATTCATTTACAAGTCCGAGAGTTTAACAGGATGATCGAAATAACCTTCCTTATAGAGAAATATCCAGCCTCTACCAACACGGCCCAAACCTCTAATCCTTATCAAAATCCCTATGTTATTAGGAACCATCCAAATCAATGAGATCATCCTTATAACAAGCCCAAGGATGGACGAGTGTTTAGTTAAATTTTTCACAATCACAGTAGGCCTCTAATGCATTGTCATGAATGTAACCAAGTAGGGCATCTTAGACCCCAATTCCCTATTCCACACATGCCTCCTCCTTACTATGCCCCAAGATTTATCAAATCTCCTGTTAAGAATCCAAACAATAACTCTAATCGGTTATCATAGCAAAATCCTTGTGAAAAAGGCACAAACCTTTCAATAAGGTAGTTTATTCCAAAGAAAAATACACATTATCACAGTGTGGTTGAAGGTAATTTTCCATTTTATAATATTTTTTTACATATACTATTTGATTCGGGATCTACCCATTCTTTCTTTAGTCAGTTACGTATGACTCGTCTACAATTATCGTTTAGTCCATTAGCTCGCCCTTTTACTATAGGAATGCCAATAGGAAAGATGGCCATTACCGATAGGATTTGTAAACATCATCCTTTACATTTTAGAACCAGGACCTTGACCATAGATCTTATAGTCCTCTATGATGGTCCCTTTTAATTTCTTATGCGAAAAGTGTTTTAAGGATGACAAAAACAATTTCTCTTTTTATGAAAAACTTTTTCTAATTTTTAATTCGCACCAAGTTGTGAATAATTTTAACTTAACCAAATTTTATCTTGAGTAATACTAAACATCCATCTAGTGATTAAATCAAGTAAAATAAAGTAAATAATACTCACAACGCCAGATGTACGAAGAAAATCATAACAGGAAAAACCTCAGATGACCCAAGCCAGACAATCACTATGAATATGGTTTTACAAAGGTACAGACGGTAGTCTTACTCAATGGCTCGATCCAACCATGAGACTTGACATTTTTCTTATCTTCAATCACTCCTTTCACAGTGCCTGCGTAGAAAGTAACCTTCTTCTACTATGCTTGTCCTCAACACACGCGTCTACATATGTCTCGGTGTCCACCGATATGGCTTATAACGTCTACGATGTTGAAATCGGAATCCACTGAATCTTTATCGTAAAACCAGTAATGTTCAAAGTGTAGAACAACTCTTCTTGGTGCCACAAAGATCACTATAGCATATATTAATGATAACTCGGATCTTTGAAACTCTAAGGATGCATTAACTTTGTAAAACCTTAGAAAACTTGTGTGCAGAAACGTTCTGGACGAATACTAATTTTTGCATAATGCACACTTACAAAATCTGATGGAAAACACTTCTTATATAATTTTCTTGAGGCAGCGTGTCATTCAAGCGACATTGACATGTCGCTCGAACAAGATAACAATGTCGCTCCAATGATAGAGCATCTCGTTCGAATGACTGGTCAAGTCGTTTGAGCGACCAACGAACTAAAGTTTGTTTTTAAACAAACTCTTAAAAAAGAGTTCCACTTAAATCCAAATCTAATTTCTCCTCATCATATTAAAATGAAGTGTAAAATATTCCAAACACTTATATACATTTTACAACCATTTATTTAATAAAAATTACATCCTCAATCATTTTATAATAAATTTCGAGTCTCATAAAACTTACGCATTCATACCTGAGTGATCTCGGAATGAAATTAAACTTGAAGATGAATAAACTTACACCAATTCAACTTCGGCATAATTAATTCCTTGAATCTTTGGCGCAACGTCTTCAATTAAACTTCAACACGTCATAGTCTGTGTGGAATCATGATAATAAAAAATACGACCTATGGCTCAAGCCTGTTTTGTTCCGAGAATAAGTACAAAATATATAATGGACTTAATTAGAAATTTTATCCTTACACTCTATTTAAAAGAATTTGATTTGATAATAAGAATGGACGTATTATCCCTGAACTTTTCTCACATTGACAATCATGCAAAAATGGTGACTTTCAAACAACCCCATCAAACTTCATTTCATTCTCAAGGAAGAAATCCCCACCAACCTCTACTTTTTCGAATGAGTGAAAAGAAAACCTCCTTCCGTTCCAACATCTTAATCGGTGGCAAAGATGTGTTTCCCGAAGATTTAACCAGAATACCCTCACCTCGAGAAATTGAATTCTTTATCAATATGTTGCCAAATAGCTCCACCATCTCAATACTCCCTTACCGTATGGCTCCGCTAGAATTACGAGAACTTCAAAAAAAATTGGATGATCAATAAAGGAAATGATTGATACACCCTAGTGTATCACGTTGGGTAGCTTCAGTTTTATTCGTATGAAAGAAAGATGGATCTTTTTGGTTATGTATCGATTACGTAAATGAAACCATGTAACCATGAAGAACAAATATCCATTGCAAAGAATAAGTGATTTGTTTGACCAATTGCGTGGGTCAAAGATATTTTAAAAAATTGATTTAAGATCTAGATACCACCAACTTCATGTTAAGGAAGAAGATATACCCAAAATCTCTTTTAAAAAAAATACGGCTATTTTGAATTCTTAGTTATGTCCTTTGTATTAACGAATACCCCTGCCTCTTTCATGGACCTAATGCATAGAATATTTTGCCCTTTTCTACATCAGTTAGTGATCGTCTTTATAGATGACATATTAATTTATTCCAAGACCAAGATAGAACATGAAGAGCACCTATGTGTAATGTTGGAAACCCTTCGTAAAGATTAATTATACGCAAAGCGCAGTAAATGCGATTTTTTAATGAAGGGAGTAAAGCTCCTTGTACATGTTGTCACTGAAATAGGTATACAAATGGACCCATCCAAAACCATTGTAGTACTCGAATGGCGTCAACCTACCACTATCATAAAACTACCTAGATTTTTAGGACTTGTCGGATATCATCAACAGTTTGTGGAAGGCTTTTCTTGAATTGTCATGCCCTTAATGAAGTTAACCCAAAAGGATGTTTGATTTGTATGGACTTATGAATGCAATCAATCCTTTTGTACCTTAAAGGAAAAATTAACCACTGCCCCGTCCTAACCATTCCTTCTAATAACAGCAGCTACGATGTCTACACCGATGCTTTATTACATGGACTCGGTTATGTATTGATGTAACAAGGGAGAGTGATTGAGTATGGATCACAACAATTGAAAATTCTTGAGTGTAAATATCCAGTACGTGACTTGGAATTAGCCACGGTAGTCTTTGCCTTAAAAATTTGGAGATGTTGTCTCTATAGAGAAGAATTTCAGGTCTTTTCTGATCATAAGATAATTAAGTACATCTTCACGCAAAAAGATCTCAACCTTCGGCAAAGATAATGGATAGAATTTTAGAATATTATCCCGAAAAAGGTAATGTAGTTGTTGATGCTTCACGCTGCAAAATCCAGGGAAGTCTCCATAATATGTTTGTGTTATTAGACACCATTGGAGATTACAACCTACAACGAGACTCCTCCAAGACCCAAGTTATTTTATAATAGATTGTCACTCATCCCATTCTACATAGAAGAATCATTGATATCCAAGACCAATATGAATTTTTGCATTCCCAGAAGAAAAATCTTAGAAACAACCTCTTCGAAAAGGATTAGACTTTGGACCCCGAGTGCAGATTAAAATTTAAAAATCGAGCATTACTCCTTTTATCACCTTACTACGAGAAGAAATCCTTCAGGAAGCTCACCATTATAAATTAATGATTCACCATGGAAGCACCAAGATGTATCAAATCCTAAAGCAATATTATTGGTGGTCCGGTATGAAGAAAGATATTATACACTTCGTAGCAAAGTGTCTAATTTTCCACCAAGTGAAAATTGAACATCAACAACCCAGCAATTTACTCCAACCACTCCCTATCCTGAAATATAAATTGGATCATATAACCATGGAATTTGTCAGTGAATTTCCTCGAACTTCTCAAGGATACAATATGATATGGGTTATTGTCAATTGTCTTACAAAATCCGCTCATTTTCTACAAACTCGATCCACCGATTCCTTCATACGACTAAGTGAACTCTACAACAAGGATATTATTGGAATCCATGGAATACCAATTTCCATTATATATGATTGAGACCCTAGATTTATTGGAAGACTTTGGAAAGCTCTACCAAACTCCTTAGAAGCCAAACTCTTCCTAAGCACTTTTTTTCATCCCCAAACCGACGGACAATTCGAATGCATAATCAAACTCTGGAAGATATGTTACGAGCCTACACATTATACTTTACCGGCTCATGGAATAATCATTTTGACTTGATCGAATTCTCCTAATAACAGTTATCAGACCAGCATTTAGATGACCACCTGCAAATCCATCCATGGACGACCCTATTATTCACCCTTATATTGGAATGAATCAGGAGAAAATCACACACTTGGACATAAGATCATCACTAAAACCATGAAAAAGATACGCCTTATTCGAAAAATATTACATTAAGCTCAGAGTCAAAAAAAGATTTACATCGACACTCGCCAAAAGCCCCTAGAATTCCATGAAAAATAATCAAGATTCTTACCAGTATTGCCAAGAAAGGGGAAAATATCATTTGGAAAGTGAGTGAAATTAGAACCTCACTATATTGGTCCCCTTAAAATCACTGAACGTCTGGAATTACCTTCCGAACTATCCAATCTCCATGACGTGTTTCATGTATCACAATTGCAAAGATACATCTTTGACCTAAGTCACATCATTACTTGGAAGAATATGACAATTGAATACAACAACGAGATTGAAGAAATCCCTATTCATATTCTCGACCAACAAGAAAATATTCTTCGACATAAAACCATACCACTAGTCAAAGTTCTTTGTCAACGCCACGGAACTAAAGAGGCAACATAGGAAACAAAGGACACTATGAGACAATAATATCCCGCACTTTTTCCTAGTAATTTCTAGGATAAAAAAAATTCAGGTGGAAAGAATGTAACAACCCACTCTAAACATGCCTTTAGTCCCTGTAATAGATAGAAAGTCCAAATAAACCCTAGACTTTTACCAAATTACCAAAATGCCCTTAAAGAAAAATTTAAGATAACTTACACTTTTTAATATCAATTCAACCCCAACTTTCACTCAAAGTTTAATCAAATGACTTATGTTTTATAGGAATATCAATAACTAACCCATAAAAATTGAATAAATTGCACATAAGCCCCTAAACATTTATAAAAGAACTTAAAACCCTTAAAACTTATTTAGAAACTATCCAAGGACCAAAAACAATATGTAAACTTATTTACCCTTCCCCTAGTGACATGACACCAACTGGATAACTAACATGGCTTGTACCATGTGGGTTAAATATGATACCCATTTTACATCCCATAAAACTTTAATGAAACTTATGCAATTAATCCTCATCTCCACCTCCAAACCTACCATTCAACCACTCTCCACAAACCATATTAATACCCACTTTTACCTTAGTAGAAAATCATCTCAGCTGAAAGCCATTTCAAAGTAAAAATTTGAGAGTCTGTGTGTTTCTATTATTTTAGGCATGAATGATTGCTTATTCAATTTGGTTATGTTACCGCATATATATAGAGTATAATTATGAGCTTTCATGTGAATGTTAATGTATGTATGCACTGAAATGGCTAAAAAATAAGAAAACTTCATTAAAGCTTGATCTTCAATAGTGGATTCTACTTCCTATGCTTTGATCCAGTTTCAAATAGAGGTAAGTTGAGCTTAGGTTCTCAGGAACCTAGGTACAAAGTTTAATTGGGTTAAAATCTAGTTTTAATACCCAAATTGAAGCTTGAAGTTTTCGGCCCTGAAAATTTTAGAAAATTAATTCGAGAGTTTTACTCCACAAAAATCCCTCAAACCAGACTTATTCTTCCACATTTTTTATATAGAACAAAACCCTTATGGTTACGGAACAGGAATCGTAGATTTTAGTTACTTGCATATGGTCAAAATTTCACCATTTTATTGAAAACCAATTTCTCGATTTATCCCACCAAAATTCTTAAAAACAATACCTCTTCAAAAATTTGGAAACTTTTCATTCAGGAATCGACTTAAGAGGATTTCAAAAATGTTTTGAATTTGAGGTCAAAGTTTTAAACCCTAAAGTCAAACTATTATAGGCTAAAGACAATTGGGTTACACGCGCGCAAGTGGAAATCAAACCAGGCGCGTCTCCAATCAGAAAGTTATGATTTTTTTTCTAAAAATTCTATTTTTTAATTATGAACAAAATGGTATATTACATCACCCAGTTTGGATCCCTAGAAATCATTTTCTCGAGAAAACCAGTTTTAAGATTTAAAAAAATTAAATTTTAGTTTACACATAAATCTCTGGCTATTTTTCAAGTATTTCAGAATAACCCCAAACGTTTTCCACAATTTCTTTAGCGTACATAAAACCAAATTATATTTTATCACTAAGTTCAAATCCAATTAGATATATTGGAAACATTAATTGTAAAAACCTTTTAAAATTATAAATATAACCCTCCTAATTAATTTTAAACTACAATTACTTTTAGTTTGATATCTTAATACATCATATAAGCATTATATTAGGACTTTATGACCTACTTACACTCTCCGTGATTTCAGACATCCTAATCAACCACGTGAATAAGACGTATACACCCAAAATCCGTCGAAATTTTAAAGTATGTGATTTTAATTTCAGTATTAACATTGAGCTTATGTCTTTCACAATTACTGATTTTTACATCATTCTATGATAATATTGAACTCATATTTCACGTACAAAATCATTTGTGTAGTTCATGTTTATTTCGTATATTGATTCTCTCGATATTTCAATTATTCCTAAAATCGATAAACCGTTACGACTTTGGACTTGTAAAAGCCACTAAACTCTTTTATTTACCCTTAATTGTGGTATAGCCCTGCAACCAACTATAATTTCATATTACCCTACAATTTATAAACCATTATCAGTGAAACCCCTAGTATCATACCTTACAATTCCGGGATTAGACACCGATATACCACAATAATTCTAATTGGCCTGTAGGACTCCGATGTTGAGTGCCTAGTTTTTATTTTCTACATACGTATGAGCGCTGCTCTAGCTAAGTGTTCCAAGCCTTATTATGTTTATTATTCCCTAACATTTTGGTATTTCCTATCCAAGTATATATTATGCTTTGGACGATTATGTAATGGTTGACACAATTCATGCCCTTATAATTGATAATACATGGGTTATCATGGAGGTTGGGATGATATTTGGGATTTTTGGAGAACATGAAATCTCCCGAACTATCAACTCCGGACAGGGAAAATTGATTCGCATTTGGGCAAATCGATTTGCATAGGAAGACTTGTAGGACTGTCTCAGGTCTTGGAAAATCGATTCGCTTGGCCGAATCGATTTGCATTTGGGAGAATTGATTCACCTTAGCAGTCATGGAAAAGTTTCTTCCTTTAAGTTTATGGGGAGTTAAATTGAAAATTGGAGATTATTATAGGGGATTCTAGAAGTGATATTAGGACTCCTAGATAATGGAGTTTAGGGTGAGTAAACCTTGGGTTGAAAGAGGGAACTTTGGATTAGTTAAGGGTACAATATGAAGTATGGACCTAATGAATGGTTAGGATGTGTAACATTCGAGATAGGTCTTCGGCAAGTGTGTGTAGATCTATTTATGCGATTAGAATAAATATGGGCCGATTGAATTTGAGTAAATCCTAGGATACGATTAGGATGGAATTTAGGATATGGGCTAAAGAGGATTGAGCAGCTATCCGGTACGTCTATTGACGACTTTTGTTATAGGTGATGCGATACCTATGGAATTATGATAAGTAGCTAGTATACTTATTTAAGTATTATGAATTGGTATATTTGGGATTTTATATAAATCATTAAAAGTGATTAAGGTAAGTAGATCTTAAGTAAAAGAATTCTTATAGGTTTAGTATTTTAAGTGTGTAAATACTTATATACTATTACAAATGGGAACATTCAGGATATTTTTGCCATCGCTATAAGAGTTCGACAATTATATCCAGGGCATATTGAGAAGTGATATATATTATATATGCGGGTGTTGTTACAGTGTATATATATATATATATATATATATATATATATATATATATATATATATATATATATATATATATATATGATTTCATTATAAATATATTGGTATGAAAATGATATATTTATGTATGCATATATCTCTTGTGCTATCGAGGGAGGTTGCACGATGTAGGTGAATCCCCTGGCTTGTGGAGTAGGGAGAGTATATCCCCCGGTCATATTATCACGCATATGGGTGCAATAATGATTCCACTTTTAGGAGGAAATATGATCATCTCCACCATTTAGTATTTATGCCATGATCATGAGTGATTCTGACTTGGTACCGAGTTAAGTTGAGCATACCCAGATGATGATGGCACTTTGAGACTGCATCCTCGAGTTATATCTTCGTGGGATGGTTATTATACTTATGATTGTGATATAGTTATAAATAGATTTGTTGTGTATTGTATATTGATCGTATATGAAGATGAGATATCATATAACTTAGATTTGTGTAAAGTGTAAAATGAATAAGAGTTTATTCCTCCTTCGGGAGATTTATTTCCAGATTAACACAAATGTGAATATATATGTATGCTGTATATATATGTATATATATACATATATATACTAGTGAAAGTTTCAAAAAATTGATGGTATATATATATATATATATATATTGATGATCATACCAACAAAAGCGTTGGTGATAGCTTACGGTATAACATATATAAAATCATGTCGGGTACGTGATAGTTATGAGGACTTAGAGGATGGGTGAAAGATATTAGTTAGGCATGGTAGCTTATCTAGGTTGTATAAAATGTATGCGATAGGTATGCATTATTAGAGGAGGGGTAATGTGTATCTCATGAGAGTGCGATACCGGTTTAAGTATGAGAGATTTCTTATTTTAATAATATGTCATTTGATGCACTTGCTAAATATTTTCAAAACCTGGGCTCTGACCCATTTCTCTATTTTCCCTCTCTCTTGCTATTTATAGGTATATATTAGGTGTCCAGACACATGAATGCCTGGATAATGATTCTTTCGAGTCAGACGTGGTTGCAGCAGCTATGGATGCAAGCATGCTTGTTTTAGACGCTTCTATCGTTGTCATCTAGATATGAGATACTTGATTCGTATCGAATCTTGCACATTTATGCCCTCGAACTTAGGCATTTTAGCCCCCTCGGGTACTTTAATGTCTATAATTATGCTCGTTAATTAGACAACCTCCATTTTATACTCTAATATGTTGTTTGAGGTATAATTGAGTTGTTATAGGTATTATAGTGCTTAGTGTGAAGTTTGGGCACGTTCGGATTAAGTTTCGTCGCGATTCGCACGTTCGGGGGCATTTTAATAATTTTACACTTCGGGATTTTTGCCCGAAGTCTTCACAGAAGTTGTAGCCCTCGGGCCAAGCTTCGTATGGTCACGAAGGGTGCTCAAATCGGAGTCTGAATGAAGGAAACACGGACATTTAATCGTGGAATAATTATAAGGATTTAATTTATTAATATTATATTAATATTTTAAAAATTCATTTAATTACCTTCATGTCCGTTTCTCTTTCAATTTGCAGGAGACTCCATGAACGATTTTTGGCTTTGGCTCGGGTTGTGCTCGGGTTTTGGGTTCTCCCAAAATTGGTGCTTTTCGTTTGAAATTGAAGCTTGGGTTGCATACGGATATAGTTGTGGGTCGTTTGGCTCGGGTTTTTGAAATACCCACTTTGGTATTTTGTTGGTTTTGGCCATTTTTGGTGGGTTTTGGTTTGAGCCATTTGGGACTTCGTTTTGTGCGTGGGTTTTGACAATTATCATGGTACGAGAGTGGGCCACACACAAACGAGCTTAGATCATTGATTTTTAGTCCCATTTCGCAAATGGGTTTTGGAGCTTTGGCAACAGCTTGGATGTTGCGTTTTGGGACTGACTGGCACCGTCGATAGTCTGTGCCCATGTCGTCGGTCGATCGGGAATTCAATTTTGGCCTTTCGATGTTGACAATGTTTCCCTCCCAATTACCACGGTCGACCGGCCTTGGGACCCCGGTCGACCGGTCCTCTATTTCCACCGACCTCTTTGTTTTTATCCCTCTTTTTCTATTTTTTTATTTTCTTTTTCTATTTTCTTCTTGGTTGTTAAAGGAGACTTATCCTTTTTTATTTTCTTATTTCTTTTTCTTTTCTTATTTTATTTCCACTTATTATAAAAGAACCCCTTTGTTTATTTTTGGATATATCTTGTAATTTAATTAGTTTTTAGGTTAGAAATTGAGAGCTTCTCTCTCCTATGTCTTTTTTCCCATTTTTTGGTTTGTAAAGCACTATTCCTTCTCCTCCATTAATGTAAGTTACAATCTTATTTATGCTTTGTTCCTTTTATTTATTGCTTTGTTAATTTCATGCCTAGTTAATTAGTGTAATTTATTTATTCCTTATTTTAATTATTAGTTAGTTGTTTAATTTAGTTTAATCATGTTGTGTGAGTAGTTGAATAGGGTTTGGGTCGTGTATCCGCCATTAATGGGCGTCGAGCTCCGAAAATTAGGTTTTGTGTAAAATTATATTTAATTGAGACCTCGCGTATTAAAATGGGATTATTACGCATTTAACTTTCTTTGTCACGCAACGTTAGTATTTAAAGCGATAATCCAATTTTAAGACGCGTGTTACCATTTTTTTATTAAATATTTAATCTCGCATCGTTGGTTTAAATTCCTTCATGTGTGATGTTTATGATTAATTAAAAAGGCTCGATTAAATATTTTTGAACTAAAATTCTAATTCTGCGTGTTTAGCCCATGGGGGGTACGCGATCCCAACCCTCGTTTTATTAATTATTGTTTAGACTTAACTTCTTATTTTTACCTTTTATTTACAACCACCCATAACCTTTTACGTTTTTATTCTTGAAATAATAAATTGATTAAAATTTGTCGAACACTCCCTATGGATTTGATACCCGACTTACTGCTATACTTGTATCGCAAGTGCAGTCGTAATTTAGGTTTTTGTATTAACGTATTAATGCGATGAAACAAAGAACAATGATTAGCGTTTTGACGCGACGCTACTTTTCACGCGCTTGATCAAAATGGCGTCGTTGCCGGGGAATGTTTTAGTATAGATTTTAATTGTCTTATTATTTCGTAGTATTTTTTCTTTTGTATTTGTATTCTTTGTTTTAACCTTTTTTGCAGGACTTCTACATTTGAGCGCCTAGAAATGCTTGAATTTTTCGGTCGCACATTGCTTTGTGGAATTTTCCCTCTCGAGCTTTATTTTAGGGTAAGCATGTCTTATTCTAATTTTTCTGGTAATCCTAATGATAATTCTCAAAATTTCGATAAACCTATGACTTTTGGTCAATACTTACAAGCCTAAAAAATTGCAACATCTAAAATGACATTGGGTGAGTATTACGAAAGTCAAAGTTTGGATTACATCAATTTTGGGAATGATCATTTTGATTTTGGGTCACAAGATCCTTATGATAAGAATTTTGAAACGAATTGCAATCATTTTCAAAATTCTTATGTTAATGATTTTGACTGTAGTCCCGAGAACAATTTTCAAAGTTCTCATTTGAAAGAATCCGCTGCTCACCCCATGACTTTCGGTGAGGTGTTGCGCATGCTTGACAATGAGATATTTGAAAACCGTTATCGGGAAGAAAATCATTGTTGGGAACATGAGTTGGATTAATTATTTGAATCCGACAACGATTTTTCTTCCGAGACTTTTGAGGTCGAGGAATGTTTTGAACCAAATGAGGTACTTTTGCCTAATTTGGAACAAATCATTCTTGACTTGACCCATGGTATAGTGAAGAATGAAAATGAGGAAGAAAGGGGCGTAGTATCCATTTGCAATGAACTCGCTTCTTCTTTGATTCTCAAAGAAGAAAGTTTCATTGTAAACAATCCTATTTCTTCCCAAATTCAATTTTCAAGTGATGATAACTCATCGCCTGAGATTTAATTTTTCCATCCCCTTCTTTATTCTATAATGTCACACCAATTCTAGTAGCCGATGAATCGGTTCAAAACATTATAATTCCAAACCTTTTCAACGACGAGGAGTACTCGCTCGAGTCACCTTCCATGACATCATATTTTCCCTCATGTACGCCCCCTCCCGTTCAAATTTCAAAATACTTGGGAGATGATTCAATTTTTCTTGGCCCCCATGTGTATGTGTCACTCGTCCTATCCAAATCCCCCATCCTCCCTCCTAAATTTTTAATTGGGGATGGTTCACCTTTTCCACCACCCACATGCCTTCCATTGTTCAAACGGAATTCCTATATTCCGGGAGGCATGCATGACAGGGAGGGTCTACCGTTGATCCTCCAAAGTCAAATTGTATTTTGGGTGGACCCTCAAAAATTTCAACTTCTAGTGTATAGCTAGTTAGGAGTTTAATTTATAGGTTGTAAATAGTTAATTTTATTTTTCTTTATTTTTACTTTTGTCTAGTGTGATTAGTTTAGTTTTATTTCTTCTTTTTGTTATTCTTGGTACTAACATGTTTTGTAGAATCATTGGACTTGTTCTTTCACGAGATCGCTCTTTTTTGGGTAATATCACTCTTTTCCTTCTTTAACTTCGTTCTTAATTATCATTTAGGACAATGTCTGGTTTTAAGTTAGGGAGTGTGGGATATTATATCCATTCATTGGTAGTGTCCATGTCCATGTCCATGATTTTTATTATATGTTATTTTCAAGCATGCTTTTTTTTTTTAAAAAATTAAAAATTTCAAAAAGATTTTATTTCTTTTTTCTCTTTCTTGGGCCTTTTGGCATAATTTCCTATGATAAATTTAATAATTGCCCTATCCAATTGCTAACTCAATGATGTATTTTCTAATTTTTTTTCATGTTATTAAACTTTAATCCTCAAATTATTCAATATTGGTAATAAATGCATGAATTAAACCTTGAAAACCCATGAGCACTTGAGCATATTTTCTAAAATCATTCGGTAGGACAATTATAGCTTGGTATCTTTTTGTTGTTATGTGTACACTAAAAACCTAGCGAGATTCGTACTTTTCTTCGCTTCTGAGTGTTTATACATTACTCTTTCTCTTTCTTGAATAACGTATCTTGTTGGCGATCTCATTTTCGTTTCATTGATTGCATATTAATTGAATTATCACTTGGGCATGATTTTCAATGGTGTTGAGTCCCGAGAATCACATAAAACGTTAGGAAAGGATCATAGGACCTCTTTGTTGTTAGCCTATACAACCTGACCCTTACCCTTATACATATCCCTAGTCAGCCCCGTTGAGCCCTATTATGACCCTTCTTTTCGTCCCCAATCCCCTAACCAACTCCACATTGGAATTTTACACCATACATTTTACCTTTCTTACCTATGTTTGGATTGATATTTGGGATTGAATGATGTTTTGTAGTGTGGTTGCAATTTAAGCATTAAAAGAGTGAGGAAAGAAGAAAGTGTAGTGAAAAAGAGAAGAAAAAGAGAAAGTTGAAAACAAAAGAAAACAAAAGAAAAAGAAAAAGAAAGAGAAATTTGTATATATTGTTTATAGTGATTCAATAATCCTTGTTACTCTCTCGATTGATATATTTAATGCTTGTTTGGAAATCATTTTCCAATTTTTAAATTGCTGGCTATTTTCCATTATCCCAAAATTTTCATCTCCGAACATCTTTTGTATCCGTAAATACATCCTTTCATTTCATACCCCTAACCCCAAACCTACATTACAACCCAATAAAGTCCAATTTGATCCTAGGGTAATGTGATTCAAAGGTCGAACATTAGTGATAATCTGTTTAAATGCTTTTCATATCGATCAATATGCGATATCCTTTCATGAGATTATATTTTACACTTTTATATTTCGTTCTTAATTAATGACATGTGTGCGGACTTGTTTCCTTTTACAATTACTCTTTATGCCCGCATGTCCTGTGTGTTATACCCTATTCCGAGTGCTTCTATTTGTTGAGTGTGATATCCGAAGAGGATTGAGTGGAAGTATGCTTTAATTGTTATCCGGACTAAAGGAATTTTTACTGAATCAAAGCTTTTCGCATGTGCATGCACCCCACTCACATTTGAGGTTTCAATTCCTTGTAGTTATTCTTTTAATGTTGATAGTTTCGGATTATTGAGCAAAATTATCTTTTTCTTTGTTAATAATATGTTGAAATATCTAATTGTTGTTAAGTTGGGCATATTGGTTGTTTGGTCATGTTTTGAGGAAACAATTTGATGTTTGTGGGTTTTATCCCTGAAAACCCTCACAAGACAACACTCGTCCACTAGGGTAACGTAGGGGTTTAATGGCTTATTGCATACGCCAAATGCAATCGTTCACCCACGAAAGTGGCCTTATCCCTTTTATCTCTTTTGTACATATTTTTTCTTTTGGGGCTTTCTTATAGTTCTTCTTGCGATGAATTTCATTACTAGGGACTAGCAATTTTTAAGTTAGGGGGTGTGATTCCTATCGAATCTTGCACATTTATGCCCTCAAACTTAGGCATTTTACCCCCTCGGGTACTTTAATGTCTATAATTATGCTCGTTAATCAGACAAGCTCTGTTTTATATACTAATATGTTATTTGAGGTCTAATTGAGCTGTTATAGGTATTATAGTGCTTAGTGTGAAGTTTCGCCATGTTCCGATTAAGTTTCGTCATGATTCGCACGTTCGGAGGCATTTTGGTAATTTTACACTTCAGGATTTTTGCCCGAAGTCTTCACGGAAGTTGTAGCCCTCGGGCCAAGCTTCGCGTGGCCATAAACTGTGCTCAAATCGGAGTTCGAAAGAAGGAAACACGAACCTTTAATCGGTGAAGAATCATAAGGATTTAATTTATTATTATTATATTAATATTTTAATAATTCATTTAATTACCTCCACGTCCCTTTCTCTTTCAATTTGCAGGAGACTCCATGGGCGATTTTTGTCTTTGGCTCGGGTTGTGCTCGGGTTTTGGGTTCGCCCAAAATTGGTGTTTTTGTCCGAAATTGAAGCTTGGGTTGCATATGGATATAATTGTGGGTCGTTTGGCTTGGGTTTTTGAAATACTCACTTTGGTATTTTGTTGGTTTCGGCCATTTTTGGTGCGTTTTAGTTTGAGCCATTTGGGACTTCGTTTTGGGCATGGGTTTTGACAATTATCATGGTACGAGAGTGGGCCACACACACACGAGCTTCAATCATTGATTTTTGGTCCCATTTCGCAAATGGGTTTTGGAGCTTTGGCTACAGCTTGGATGTTGCGTTTTGGGACTGACTGGCACAGCCGGTCGACCGCGCCCATGCCGTCGGTCGACCGGGAATTCCATTTTGGCCTTTCGACGTTGACAGTGCTTCCCTCCCAATTGTCGCGGTCAACTGACCTTGGGACCCCGGTCGACTGGTCCCCTTGTTTCCATCGATCTATTTGCAGTTATCCCTCTTTTTCTATTTTTTTATTTTCTTTTTCTTTTTTCTTTTTTGTTGTTAAAGGAGACTTATCCTTTTTTATTTTCTTATTTCTTTTTATTTTCTTATTTTATTTCCACTTATTATAAATGAACCCCTTTGTTTATTTTTGGAGATATCTTGTAATTTAATTAGTTTTTAGGTTAGAAATTGAGAGCTTCTCTCTCTTATGTTTTTTTCCCATTTTTTGGTTTGTAAAACACTATTCCTTCTCCTCCATTAATGTAAGTTCCAATCTTATTTATGCTTTGATCCTTTTATTTATTGCTTTGTTAATTTCATGCCTAGTTAATTAGTGTAATTTATTTATTTCTTGTTTTAATTATTAATTAGTTGTTTAATTTAGTTTAATCATGTTGTGTGAGTAGTTAAATAGGTTTGGGTCGTGTGTCCACCATTAATGGGCATCGAGCTCCGAAAATTAGGTTTTGTGTAAAATTATATTTAATTGAGACCTCGCGTATTAAAATGGGATTATTATACGTTTAACTTTCTTTGTCACGCAACGTTTGTATTTAAAGCGATAATCCAATTTTAAGACGCATGTAACCATTTTTTTATTAAATATTTAATCTCACATCGTTGGTTTAAATTCCTTCATTTGTGATGTTTATGATTAATTAAAAAGTCTCGATTAAATATTTTCGAACCAAAATTCTAATTCTGCGTGTTTAGCCCATGGCGGGTACGCGATCCCAACCCTCGTTTTATTAATTATTGTTTAGACTTAACTTCTTATTTTTCCCTTTTATTTACAACCACCCATCACCTTTCACGTTTTTATTCTTGAAATAATAAATCGATTAAAATCTGTCGAACACTCCCTGTGGATTTGATACCCGACTTACCGCTATACTTGTATCGCAAGTGCACTCGTAATTTAGGTTTTTGTATTAACACGGTGAAACAGAAAACAATGATTAGAGTTTTGACACGACGCTAATTTTCACGTGCTTAATCAATACTGTGGAAACACTTGGGTTGATAGTCTAACTGTGTTCATTTATTCTTTTTCCAAATTTTAGTTTGTGAAAATTCGATTTGGTTGTATTATGTTTTACCGAGAGTTTGGTTACCTTATTTCATTTTCGTTGTTGTATATAAACTATGTGATTCTTTTACTTGGTTGGTTAGATGAAAAAGATTAGTTAAACAAAATTTTGACGCCAACCTAATAAGTTATTATTAATTAAATAGGTTTTTGACAGTGATGCTAAGAATGAACCATATGAAATTCATGTTTTAATCTGGTATAGGATTGATCACCTAGTATTTTATTAGGCGGGGTGACACGGATGGTATCAGAGCATTAGGTTCTAGTGTCCTTAGGAATCTGTGTGGGCATACTACGCTTTCATAATTGCTTTCTATTTGATATGGAGCCTTATCATTAGGATTGTTGATTCCTATTATGAGATTTCATTCTCCTGCTATTATGTAAGATTATAGTAAATCTTTTGCATGCTCGTATGAGATTCATGTGTTGATCGATGAAGGGCGACCAGGGAAGGCTGTTATAAGGGCAGCAGGAGGTGGGGCTTAGTTGGAGCTATTAATTGAAGTTGGGAATAAGGGCCGCAGTTGAGGTCACTCCCTTTGTGAAATTTCCAGGTATTGCTGCAACGATTACTAGAGTATAGTAGTTATATTTATCCACGTACCGCAATAGTAGAGAGTGGTGCTAAACGTGAATTACCCAATGAAGTTAAATTTGGAAAAAGTCTGAAAGGTCTTTGATAAGGACCATACGTTGATGTTTAAGTTATGCGAAGGAAATGTAGCGTTATTCAACGGAAGTAGAAGGCTCAAAAGCTTTGGCTTAAAGCAGGGTATAAAAATGCCCAAATGCGAAAATTTGAGTAAATTTTTTCACTCATTAGAGCAATGTTAGAATGGTGGGAACGGTAATCACCATATTTGGTAGATCAGAATGTTTTGCTCATAATGGAATCTTACGGATGGCTTTAACTGTGAATTCCTTTAAATTACCAGAAACGGAGAAAATGTAGTTTCTGAATTATTCACATAAGGATCGGTCAGGGGCTGATAGTGAACAAAAAGTTATATGGATAAGTGGACTTTGTACCTGATAAGGTAGGTAAAATGAAGAGTTATATGGAATGATAGGCTCACCAGTAAGTGTTGATAACACTTATGGAGATTTTAGTCGGATTTTTGGTGAATATGAGGGCCATGTCGTGCCTCTTATACTGGTAATCTTAACACTTCCATGAGGTAGGAGTTGGATGAGTTGAAGAATTAACTCCAAAGGTAAAGAATGGAATTGTTTTTGTTCATGAGACCCCACAGGTGGAAATCCGCTAGGGGATTCATTAAAATAGGGTTGTTGAGGCCGGTAGCGTGTTTTCTTTTAGTCGGAGGATCTAAGGGAAGTATGAGGGTGATTTTCAGTATTGAGGCTATAGATTCCAAGATATTGATAACCTTAACATGGTTAGGGAGGCCAGAGATAAGGAATATGGTGACGTGGAGCGTACAACCACACGCTTTGATCTTGCCCAGTAGGAATTAAAGGATAAGAGTAGGGTTCCTAGATGGGGCATTGATTAAAGTAGTTTTCAGTTCAGTTACGACAAGTGTACTACGTCTGGGAACCATTTAGGGCAGTCAGGGTGATTGGCAAAGTTGTTATTATGAGTTTCACCTCGGATGAAGGAGGTAGATTTCTCTTACGAGATACTCCACGCATGAACCTTAATGACGTTGGAAGTGGAGTGATGTTATTGAATGCTAAGATGTTGGTTTTGACGATATATTAGTTCAGAGTCATGTAATGATTAGGGGCTAATGAAGACAGAATGCCGTGGAAACGCACTGAAATGTTTCTCTCACCGTAAGTAAATGGGTGAGGTAAGGTAAAGGTAACTGATTTGAGGCTTATAGCCATGTCGTGGCTAGGAGGCAAATTCTGAGGTAACATGCTTATGTATGATGATCAAAACACTTGTGTAGAGTATAGGCACCCCGATTAGTTTGACTTTCCATTTCACTGAAATGGAAGAACATAGAGGCAGAAATGCGTTAGTATGGTTGCAGATTTTGTTGCTAAGTTCACATGGGAAGAGGCCGAGGTTAAGAATGACCTAGTGACTACAGAGCGATCAAACAGCAACGTCTTTCGAGACCCGAAAGAGGTTGTATCCAAGGGAGCCAGAGATAGAATAGCCGAGAATTAGGAAGATAGGTACCTCTTAAGGCATGGAGTCATATTAGAAGGGAGCTTCTCATCAGATAAAGACATCTGGAACCTCTTTATTGATGGGTCTTCTTGCGAAAGCGAAAGCGGTGCAGGGCTAATACTTTCAGCCCCGGATGGTACTAATGTTGAATATGCCCTAAGGTTTAACTTCAAGGCATCAAACAACGAGTCAGAATATGAGGCCATAATAGCAAGACTCTCCTTGGTAAAGACCCTTGGGATAAGATGACTCCTTCTTCACAGTGACTCAAGGTTAGTTGTTAATCAAGTATTGGGGGTTTATGAGGCTAAGGGTGTAAGGATGGCCAAATACCTGAAGAGGGTAAGAGTGATATTAGAAGGTTTCAAAGTGGTAAAGATGAAGATAATACCTCATCAAAATAATAGTCACGCAGATACACTAGCAAGGTTGGCTTCAGCAACCAGGACAGACATCAGAAGGACAGTTCCAATCGATATCCTGCCCAAGGCGACCATTAAAGAAGAAGAGGTAAGTAACCCTTGCCTCAAATTGAACTTGGGGGAATCATGGATGGATCCCCTTATCAGATATATCAAAGAGGGAGAACTGGCGAAATCAAAGCTAGAGAGGAGGAAACTGAGGTGCAGAGCTGCAAAGTTCTCAATAGTAGGAGATGTCCTATATAAGTAAGGATTTATATTACCTCTCCTCAGATGTGTCCATCCCACAAAAGTTCCCCACCTCGTAAAGGATGTGCACGAGGGTTCTTGCTCCAATCACATAGGAGGAAGACCTTTAGCTAAGAGGATTATTACGCAAGGATATTGGTGGCTGACCTTGGCCAAGGATGCTGCAGCCTACGTGAAGAGGTGCAATAAATGTCATAGATTCTCCACTATCCCCCATCAACCTCATCAGCCTATGGCGTCAATCAGTTCCCCTTGGCCATTCATAGTATGGGGAATTGACTTAGTGGGTCCCCTGCCAAGGGCTACAAATAATTACCGAATTCTGATAGTCGCCTTTGATTACTTCTCCAAATGGGTGGAGGTTGAGCCGATGATCACGATTATAGAGCAGAATACCTTCCACTTTATTTAGAAGAACATCATATGCATACATGGCCTCCCAAACACCCTCATCTTGGACAACGGAACCCAGTTCAAGAATTCTTCCTTGGAAAAATATTGTGAAAGAGCTGGGATAAAGCAATTTTTCTCTTCTCCTAGACGACCTCAGGCAAATGGTCAGACAGAAGTCACAAACAGGATGATCCTTGACAGGATCAAGAAGAGGTTAGAAGAAGCTAAGGTAAGATGGACTGAAGAGGTTTAAGTTATGCTATGGGCCTACAAAACAACGACTAGGACACCAACAGGGGAAACCCCATTTATGTTAGCCCATGGCTCAGAGGTCGTCATACCAAGAGAAGTAGGACTTCCTACTCATAGGGTTCAGAACTATGACCATGAGAAGAATGGGGAGGAGAGAAGAATGGACCTTGATTTGATCTAAGAGAGAAGGGAAGACGCAGAAATCAGGCAGGCATCTTACTAGCAGAGAACTACAAAGTTATATAATCAAAGGGTAAAATCAAGACCCATAGTTGTGGGAGACCTAGTGCTGAAGAAGACGTTACAGAAGGCAAACAAGCTTCACCCGAATTGGCATGGTCCTTATAAAGTGGTTGAGGAGGTTGTGCCCGGGACTTACAGGATAGAAAACCTTGAAGGGTAACCTTTTTCTAATCCTTGAAATGCTGATCATCTAAAAAAATATTATATATGATGTTGTAAGAGTTTCTATGTAAATGTATCATCTTATGAAGAGACTATCAATGACAAGATCGATTCCCGTGTCAATTCTTGGTTTATCATGATCTAAGTGGTAGAATTTATGAGGATAACATCTTAGTTGATGACCTCAGACCTTGGACATCATTAATTTGGTGAATATCTTATGAGGGTAACATCTTAGTTGATGACCTCATACCTTAAACATCATTAATTTGGTGAATAATTTATGAGGATAACATCTTAGTTGATGACCTCAGACCTTGAACATCATTAATTTGTTAAATATTTTATGAGGGTAACATCTTAGTTGATGACCTCAGACCTTGAGCATCATTAATTTGGTGAATAATTTATGAGGATAACATCTTAGTTGATAACCTCGGACCTTGAACATCATTAATTTGGTGAATATTTTATGAGGGTAACATCTTAGTTGATGGCCTCAGACCTTGAACATCATTAATTTGGTGAATATTTTATGAGGCTAACATCTTAGTTGATGACCTCATACCTTATAACATCATAATTTGGTGACAAGGTCTGAGGTCAGATCGTGACTCATTATGAACAAATGAGTACGCATGTCTTACGGGACTATTCAAATTTATCTCATATATATTGTGATGGAAGGATAATGAATAAAATTTGAAAAATGAAAAAAAATATGAGTTGAATCCCAAGGAAACTCGAGATGCCTACATAGCTGAAACCAGCATCAAAGTCCACGTAGATCGAAATAAAACAAGGGTGTAATTTAACCCATAAGCCCAAAAATAAATTTATCTATTTGATTTGTGAAGAAAATGTGTACAAGTGATGAAAATGTGAAGAAATGGGAGAAAACTTTAATTTGGGATTTATGGATCAACCCTCTTTTGGGGCTTTATGAAAATAGGTTTTGTTAATATATATATATATATATATATATATATATATATATATATATATATATATAGAGAGAGAGAGAGAGAGAGAGAGAGAGAGAGAGAGAGAACGTGATTAGAGGTGATAAAGTAGAAACTAAATGCACAAGTATTCTAAGACTAATAAAGTGCAAGAAATGATAATAAATTAATGAGTTTCAGTAGACAGGATGTAGACCTTCTAAGAAACTTAGGATCCAATATTTATACTTTACCACTAAAATAACTGGGATATATAATTTATTAGAATAATAAGACACTCATTACAACCAGATGCCCTCATTCGAACCAAGTCACTTATGAGGTCCTCTCGAATGAAGCTCTTATTTTATGAAGATCCCTGAAAGAAAATCGGGGTCCTCATTTGAAGCATAATTCTTTCGAGGTGCGTTTGTTTGAATTAGTGCATCTTATGAGGTTTGCTACTTAAAAAAGAATGACCTTGATAAAAAATTCTTTCGATCGAGGTAATCTCGTTTAAACGAGATCCTCCTTTTTCAAGGCTCTTTATAAAATAAAAAATATGTAAAAACTTTTTTCATTGTTTTTCAAAAACAAGTTTTGTCTCGTTACTTCCTTACCTAAACTAAAGGAAATACAAAACTTGAAAACCTTACTCAACCTCAAATATTATTTCCTCTGGAAAGTTCATCCTGGTACGGTAGCCCATGTCATGGTGCTTTGTCTTTTGTCTTTAATGATATGATATTTATAACTCGATAGTCTCGATACAAAGATATTATGACACAAAACTTTGCTAAATCGGAGGAGTGTAAAACATGTCATTAGAACATATTTTTTTATCAGTGCGCATTGTGGGATATGATCGTATCTAGAGTATACATCTATGAAGAAATTTCATTCATGTATCATAGTTGCATTGACAAATTTTTTAATTCCTAAGTAGTGAAAACTATCTTTAGGGTACGCCTTTATAGATTTCTGAAATCAACACATAATTATCTTTTTTCGATATTTTCCTTTCTAACGACTTTATTTGAGATCTAATTAGGGAATTGAACTTTATTGATGGACTTGCTCAAAATAGAATTTGAAATTTAGACTTTGGTATAACCACATTTTTAAGAGTATTTGTTCTAGGTTTTCAATTTTCATGTTATTGTGCAAGATCCACTTGCAACCGTTAGCGAGCGACCTATAATTCTATTCCAGTAAAACCATGTGCTTTCTAGGCAATGACGTCTTTTTTTATCTATGAGTAACTTTACCTGAAAAATCCACCACCATTTGCGTTAATGATGTTCCAATGGGAAAATATTTTTAGGGTCTCTTTGATAAAGGTTGTTGATACCAAATTTATTCTGCTAACGTGGACCAATTATGTGAAGACACGTGTCAATCTACATGGCACTCGTAAACATTTTTGAATAACACCTTGACTCCGAGGAACTCAACCTCCCCGACCAACTCAGGCGCTCCGAGAAACAACTGTTCTCCGAGGAACTCTATTGTACCGAGAAACTCATTTATACCGAGCTACTTAGGCGGTCCGAGCAGCTTAGATGGTCCGAGCTGCATCTCATACAAGAGCATTCATATCTGGATAATCAAGAGGATGACTGCGCATTAAATGCTGATTATTATCACACAGACGGACAAGCCTATTGGACATATATGTATTATTCTTTCATTTGTATCGCCTCAAGGCTATAAATACATTGTAACCTCCTCATTAGCAGGGGACTCGGAATTTCTTGGTAAACCCATTATCGAGAATTCTGCAAACAGTCAGCAATAACACAAACAGTGGACGTAGGCCATTCTTTCAAGGCTGAAGCACTTTAAAAATCTTTTATCCTGTTTATTTTTATCTGTGATTAAAGAATTAGTTCAAATCTACTTTTTTACATCAACAGATTGGCGCCGTCTGTGGGAATCGACTGTAATTATCGTTTTTCACCAAAATAATTCACCACCAATGGCTGATAATCCTGAATCCAGTAATCGAAACGCTGGAAACCCCCCAACTCCATCCAATCCTCCAAGTGTCCAAGATTTGGCTGGAATAATGGCTAATTTGACTCAGGGCCGAACCGCCATGCAAGAAACCATGAGACAACTCATGCCAACTATCCAGGGTGGAGCAGCCGCCCAGTCAGGACAATGAAGCATTCAGAGAAATACACGATTGCCTTCTTCGCAAACTAGACGAACGTCATTCTTGAAAGAATCTCATTCTAGACGTACCGATTCATATCGTACTGAGATATCTAATGATCCTTCTTATCATCTTGGAAGGACTTCCTCGGTACGAGCTACAGACACTCAATAAAACGTCACTCTATATCCAGAAAGGACCAGTTCTCTTGAAAGACTGAGTAGAGTCTCTCCCTTTGATCGTTTGGGTCCTAGGAGGAATAAAAGTCCCCCTAGAATGGTGTCGAGGAACTCTCAACAATCCTTTGATTTAAAGGAAGGTTCTGCCCAATCCCGACCAGCTGCTCGTCGTGAAAGATCCCAAGAGGCAAATTCAACACGATCAGTTGCTCGGACCAATAGGCCCGAGGAGGAAAATGATGCATGGAAAGGCTCTATTCATAGGTTGGAGGATAGACTAGGGGAAATGGCTAAGGCCAAAAATCCTCTATAAAGAACTTTTGTCCAAGGGACACCTTTTATCCAAGCAATTGTGGATTTTCCCACACCATCAAAGTGCCAAGGACCTGTTGTGATTCCTAAATATGATGGAAAAATTAACCCTGTCCTTCATATATAACAATACCAAGCTGCTGCCGATTTCTATGCCGTGTCAGACGAGATGAGATGCAGGGAATTTTCAGGAACTCTTACCAGATTTGCTCAAATATGGTACAATAATCTTCCTCGGGGGAAGATTGCAACTTTCTTTCAACTGGCCGAGCTCTTTATTAGAAACTTCTATTTTGGAGCAAAACCAGTTAAACGAGTAGCACATTTGTTAAGTGTTAGACAAAAAGCAGGTGAGAGCACCAGAGATTACATAACTCGTTTCAATAACGAGAAGCTCGAAGTTATTGATTACGAGGAAAAGACAACAATTACTGATTTGATGAGTGGACTATTACCAAATAAACTGTACTATACTTTAGCCAAAGATCCACCCACAACCATGGCAGAGCTAATGGCAAAGGCAGCCAAAATTATGAATGCCGAGGAAGCTATGGCTATGAAGAAGAATATGGACCCCAAAGAGACCAAGATTGAGGGTGATAAGGCTGAGAAGAAAGAACAGAAGAATAATGGTGGTAACAAGCAGTCAAAAGCAAAGCAAGCATTGGAACAGTTGAAGAAATTTGGAAACTATACTCCTTTGAAGGTATATATAAACCATGTTCTGGAAGAGATCAAGAACAGCGAGGAGTTAAACTGGCCTAAAAAAATGAAGACAGATCCTGACAAGAGGGATAAGGCCAAATATTACGAGTTCCATAAAGACCATGGTCACTCGACCAAAAATTGCATAGCTCTTCAGAATGAAATTGAAGCACTCATCAGACGAGGAAAGCTAGCCAAGTATGTTGATCGCAAAAACAAAGGAAAGAACAACGACCGAGCGAGATAAAGATCTAGATCTCCTCATTGAGCAAAAGATGACAAGAAAAGAGATCATGAAGATGATCCAGAAGACGACCCCAATCTCCCCAAAAGACCAAGACGGCCAGAACGTGAGGTATTTTCAATTCATTTTGGATCATTTGATTGTAATGTTATTACAGGTGGAGATGCAAGAGGTAGATACCTTACAGCAGAGAAGAAAGCTTACCTCAATGAGTCTCAAGCTTGTTCATATATTGAGCGAATAAATATATCTGAATATGACCTCCCGAGGAAGGTAAACAAAGAAAAACTGGTCATCGGTTTCTCTAAGAATGACCTCGCAGGTGTGCTATATCCTCATGATGATCCATTAGTGATCAAAATAAGGATGAAGGAAGTAATGATCTCAAGAGTACTGGTGGATAATGGTAGCTCGGAGGATATCATGTTCTACTCATGCTTTGACAGCTTAAATTTAAAGTTGTCTCAATTGGAGCCTTATCACAGGCCCCTCCTCAGTTTTACTGGCGAGAAAGTTTTTCCACTTGGGATGATCAAGTTGGATATGTTCATCGGTACATGGCCTGCTTGTTGAACAGAAAGAGTGCACTTTTTTGTGATGGATAAGAATGTCCAATCATCTTACAATATCATCATAGGAAGGGTAGGATTGAAGAAGTTCGAAGCAGTACCATCTACAGTACATCAATGTTTAAAATTCCCAACCAACTTTGGAGTAGGAGTGGTGAAGGGCGACCCAAAAGTAGCTCGGGAATGCTACTATTCATCTTTCGAGCAAGAAGAGCGTGAAGAATCCAGAATGAAGACTACTACTTATGAGGTTGATGAGATAGAAGACGCAGAGATTGAGACTTTAGACCCAAGAGATGAGTCTCAGCTCGTTAAGGGTCAGGTCATTGAGGCTACTAAAAATATTATTCTGGACGACGAGCATCTAGAACGAACAACTCAAATTGGTGCTTCACTAGATGTGTCAATAAAATAAGAGCTGATAGCGTTTCTAAAAAGCAGAAAACAAACTTTTGCATGAATCCACGAATACATGCCAGGGATAAACCCAAATTTCCTATGTCACGAGCTTAATGTGAATAAGGAGATCAACCGAGTAAAACAAAACAGAAGAGTGTTCATCCCCGAAAAGAACCAAGATATACAAGAAGAAGTCGAGAAGCTCCAAAAAGCCTGTTTTATTACGGATGTCAAATATCCTGATTGGCTAGCTAATGTGGTGATGGTGAAGAAGAAAAATAACAAATGGAGGATGTGCGTAGACTTCACCGATCTCAATAAGGCATGCTCAAAGGATCATTTTCCTCTTCCCCAAATCGATCAACTGGTGGATGCTACCTCGGGGCACAAATTGCTGAGTTTTATGGATGCTTACTCTGGTTACAATCAAATTAAGATGAAGCCCGAGGACAGGGAGAGTACCTCTTTTATTACCCCTAGGGGAACTTATTGTTATAATGTTATGCCTTTTGGATTGAAAAATGCAGGTGCAACATATCAGCGGCTGATGAACAAGGTGTTTGCAGAGCAAATCAGTTACAACATGGAAGTTTATGTTGACGATATGTTGACGAAGAGCAAGAAAGATGTTGATCATCTAATTGACTTAAGCCAGACCTTTGATCAACTAGATAAATATCAAATGAAGTTGAACCCTGCCAAATTCATATTTGGAGTACGAGAAGGCATGTTCCTCGGGTATATTATCAACCAACGAGGAATTAAAGAAAACCCTGAAAATATCAAGGCTCTATTAGGACTACGATCTCCAACGACGAAGAAGGAAGTGCAAAGTCTCATAGGGCGAGTTGCAACACTTAATAGATTTATATCACGAGCAACTGATAGATGCCTCCCATTCTTCAAAACACTCCAAAAAATGTTTGAATGGAATGATGAATGCGAGAAGGCCTTACAAGAGTTGAAGAAATACCTGGGAGCACCTCCACTGTTGTCCAGGCCAGTAACGGGAGAAAGATTGTACTTATATCTGGCAGTCTCGGAGAATGCAGTTAGCTCGGCATTGATAAGAATGGAGGATGGAGTGCAAAAACTAATTTATTACACTAGCAATGCCTTCCGAGGAGCAGAGATCAGATATCCAAGACTAGAAAAGTTGGCACTAGCGCTGATTGAAGCGAGTAGAAGAATGAGGCCATACTTCCAAGCTCATACCATAGTTGTGTATACTGATATGCCATTGAGGAAAGCTCTTCATAAACCGAAGAAATTAAGGAGATTGATGTGCTAGGCAGTAGAACTTGGTGAATATGACATAGTTTATGAGCCTAGATCATCGCTTAAAGGGCAAGCAGTAGCATATTTTATCGCAAAATTCACTTATCCTGACACCTTCGAGGAGAAAAAGCTGAATACCAACCAATCTATGGATGTTACAGGATCATCAAATTTAAACTTCGACCATCTTAAGTCGGTTGACGATCAAGAGGAGATGCTCGACGAGCAGCAAGAAGTGTTAGGGGAGGATATAAAGAAGCAACAAATATTCCACCGAGGAACTCTATCCGATAAAAAAATTGAGGATGAAGTACCTATATGGAATCTGTATGTGGATGGCTCATCTTGCAGTACAGGCTGTGGGACAGGGATTATTTTAAACAGCCCAGATGAAATCGATGTGGAGTATGCTCTGCGCTTTTAATTTAAAGACTCTAATAATGAGGCTGAATATGAAGCTATGATTGCAGGTCTTAGTTTAGCAAAAACATGGGGGCAGAGCAGGTCATTATATTCAGTGACTCACAGTTAATCGTAAATTAAATGCTGGGAGTGTACGCAACAAAGGGAGAATTGATGATCAAGTATTATGCGAAAGCAATGGAGATTGTATCGAGCTTTAACGCAATACAGTTAATTAGAACACCAAGATTAGAGAATGCAAGAGCAGATGCTTTAGCTCGATTAGCCTCAGCCACACGCACCGAGCTACGAAGAACAATCCCAATAGAAATTTTGGCTAGCAGGAGCATCGACGAAGATCTGATGATGAACTTTATTACCCTTGAATTAGGACCATCTTAGATGGATCCCATCAGGGCATATATTGAAGAAGGGATTTTACCAACTGATAAGCTCGCAGCCAAGAAACTAAAGTTTAAAGCTTCTCGTTATGTATTGAATAATGGTATTCTATATAGACGAGGAATTATAGCAAGTTTGCAAAGATGTATACATCCCTCTGAGGTAAAAGACTTGATTGAAGAGGTCCATAAAGGGTCCTTTGGATCCCATGTAGCAGGTCGAACTCTTTTGCAAAGAATACTGACGCAAGGATACTATTGGCCAACGATGAGGGCTGGTTGTATAGCCTATGCCAAAAAATGTGATAAATGTCAACGCTTCTTCCCTATCCGAAGAACTCCCCAAGCATTGTTAACACCCATTACTTCCCCTTGGCCATTTGCCATGTGGGGAATTGACTTGGTCGGGCCACTTCCAACGACCAGGGGAAGATTTAAATATCTCGTGGTCGCGGTGGATTACTTTACTAAGTGGGTGGAAGCTGATCCCCTTATTGATATGACATATGACAAGGTGTATCAATTTATATGGAAGAACATCATTTGTAGATATGGTCTTCCTCATGCATTCAACACAGACCATGGAAATCAATTTGACAATGAAGAGTTTGCTGCATATTGTCACCAGTCAAACATATTAAAAACTCACTCTGCACCAGGTCATCCCCAGACCAATGGACAAATTGAGGTGACAAATCGAACGCTGCTGAATGGTTTGAAGAAAAGACTGGATGATGCGAAGGCAAATTGGATCAACGAGTTGCATTCTGTGTTGTGGGCTTATCGTACTACACCACGAGCAGCAATAGGAGAATCTCCATACATGCTGGCATTTGGAAGTGAAGCTGTTATACCTGCCGAGCTGGGCCTCCCCACACACAGAGTGATGAATTTCAATTCTCCTATCAGTGACTTGATGAGAAGATTAGACTTGGATATGATCAAGGAAGTTAGAGAAGAAGCAGCAATCAGGAAGGTTGTATACCAACAACGAACAGCTTTGTTCTACAACAAGAGAGTAAAGAAATGTGATTTGAAAGAAGGGGACTACGTGCTAAAGAAAGTAATTCAAAAGCATAATAAACTGGAAGCTAACTGGCATGGACCCTACAGAGTAACAGAAGTTGTTCAACCAGGAACCTACAGGATTGAAACCTTAGAAGGAGAAGAATTTAAGAATGCATGGAATACAGAACATCTACGCAAGTATTATCAGTGGTTGGGATTCCTATGTAAATGAAGTTTTCTTCAGTATGAATAAAGTGTTGAAATTTGTATCCAATTCTCTCCTTTTGATGAAATTTTTTTGGAGTATTAGTGCTACACACTACGCATCAAGTGCAGAACAAAAATCCACCAGCTACGGTTGGTCGGTCCACCAACTACGGTTGGTCGGTAAAATAACCCCCCCAACTACGGTTGGTCGGTAAAATAAACCTCCCCAACTACGGTTGGTCAGTCCACCAACTACGATTGGTCGGTAAAATAAACCCCCCAACTACGGTTGGTCGGTAAATAAAACCCCCCAACTACGGTTGGTCGGTAAAATAAAACCCACCAACTACGGTTGATCGGGAATAAAAATCCACCAACTCCGGTTGGTCGGAAACAATTGGTTAAGCAATATCATGGGATGGAAGTCGTTTCGTGGCTTATAATTAACAAGTGATTAGTCACTATAATCAAAAAATAAAACAGAATTTCTTAACTTATGGCATATCAAATTACCACCAACTCTAAGTTGGTCGGGAAACAAAATATCACCAACTCCGGTTGATCGTCAAATAATGGTCAATAATAAATTTTCACCAACTCTAGTTGGTCGGTAATTTAAAATAATACAGTAAATTTTTGTTTTCTTACAAGATATACATACACATTCATCAGAGAATAAAATAGATATTTTATAAAGTAATGAAAAAAGATAAATGATGTGAGAAATGTATTTCATTACCAAAACTTTTCATTCAAATCGAGAAGGATTACATATGTTGTGGAAAGTAGAAATCATTAAATAAAAATCCTATTCTATTAGCTTTTTCCCTTCTGCCTTTGAAACAGGCTCTACTCCAGCAGGAGGATCATCTAAGGAGTAAGGAGAATTTATGAAGTTCAGATCTCTAAGCATCCTGACATTCATTACTGATGGCCGATCAAGTAAGTGCTCCGGGCGAGATATCTCAAAATTAGAATGAAGACTGTAGTCGCCAAGATACTTTGAGATCAGGCACTGAGGAATTGCCTGAGCAGGAATCCAACTCATGTCAAGATTAAATGGAGGCACTGGCAAATCAAGCAACCCAGGATCTTAATAGTCCCACAAATAGTGACCCTGTTCCAATTGTAGCACACCCAGGGCATTCAGCCATCCTTGCTTGTACCCCTCGTTGGTTGACTGTTGGATCCGATCATTGAGGTGATAAAGGGCTTCATTATATCCAGCCATCCAAAACTCTCTGGGATGTTTGTGAAACTGGTAGGTCAACCTCTCTAGTTGCTCGTGGAGGTTCTTCACTAAAAGTTATTTATTCTCTAAGGCAGAGCTTTGTGCAGAGAGTTGCTCGTCGAGGTTCAGAATCTTTTTGGACATCTCAACTAATGCATGATTCTTCGCCACCAACTGGAATGCTTGATTCTCCAAAGCTGCTTGAGTTCTTGCTTCTTCAATAGTAACCCGAGCAGCCCTTGCTCATCCCCGATAAGCTCTTGCTCGTCCACGAGCAGAAGTAGAGGGCCCAATCCTCTTTAAAGTTTCCAATTCATCTCTCAAGTTGGCATTCTCCACCTCCAAAAAAGAGAAACCTTCATCATTAACAGGGACAATGGCTCTCGAGGAAGACGTTGACGATTTTAATTGGGATATCTCTTCTTGCAAAACATTATTTTTTTGCTCCAGCAGCTTCGCGATTTTCCTATGCTCCTCGACCTCAATCCTTAGAATTTTCTCTTTCTTCTCGTAAGCAGCAATGAACTTATCATATCCTTTGTCAGCAGTTAGTTGCTGATATTTTTTCTCGTAACCCTGATGCAAAAGGGCAGAAGATTCCTTGTATTGTTATTGAAGTTCCTCGATGATACCCCGGAGATCTTCAATCATCTCATAATATGCCACATTATTGGCAACTGCACGATCGAGCAAGCATTTCAAATACTGATATGCTTCAAATGCTTGTTCAGAAGAATTTGGACCAAGGATGTCAACAATTTGAGCCTCATTTAGATCTGCATGTCCAGCCTTGAAGTTTTCATTGCATTTTTTCATCAGTCCAGTATCGTGAGCTGACAAGAGCTCCATTCTAGCCATAAACTAGTAAAGAAAAGAGACAGAAAGAATCCATAAAGATGCAAACATAGCAAGTAGAAGAAAAAGTCAATATGAACATCCGAAAGTTCGAATTTTATTATGTCACAAAAAATAAGTACATGGCCCAAAATTACATTCAAAAAAAAAAAAAAAAAGCAAAAAGAAAGGTTTGAACAACTCTACACCTTCTCCTTGCTTCCTAAGACTTCCTCGGGAGGCTTGGACGAAGAAGTAGGTTGCTCGGAGGGCAGAGAAAGCTGATCGGTAGACATGTTAGTTGGCTGGGGCTGGTCGTAGCGAAGTCCAACAGTAGGGACCTAATCTCCAACTATGATTGAAGACCCTTCTGAAGCAGCTTCGCCTTCTTCTTCTTCTTCTCCAGGAGAAGGAGGAGGACCATGAACATGTCGCTGGAACAAGTCTGAAGTCTCAGCGACCTTTAGCTCCTGCAGAGCTGCAACCCATCCATCTTTAAAGTATTTAACACTAGAAAACTCTATCTGGGAAGACATGGTATCTAGACCTTTGTTCCATCCCTTGTCCCAGCTAGTGCTAAAGGAATTTTTAATTGCAAGTTTTCTCTTTGCCTTCTCCGAGGAAATCCTCTCAGAAAGAAGTTCCTCGGCAACCTTCATCTTCCCTTCTCTCTCCTGCCTTTTACGATCAACGTCACGAAGTCTAACAACTTCCTCTTCAATTTTCTTAATCTTGTTCTCAATCTCTTCAGTGTTCTTGAGCTTCTCCTCAAGCTCATTATTTTTCTTCTCAAATTCTTTCATTTTCTTCTCCAACTCCTAGGAGGCCTCCACAGCTCGGTCTTTTTTCTTGCTCGATGGACTTAAGTCGTGTCTCCCAAGCCTCCTTATCTTCGTCATATTTTTGACGAGAATCCTTTAAGTACTGAGTCAGTCCTACAAAAGCTTCCTCCACACCTCCCGAGGAGCACAAAGCTTTAATAGCTTCATCCTTTTTCAGAATAGTGTTGAAACATGTCACCAGCTGGAAAAAGAAAATATTTGTAAGTCAGTACAGGGACATAACATTGAAAAATGAAAGTTTAGATTAGTAATACTTACTGAAGCAATATGTTGAGCAACCAATGAAGTGACCCTGTCACGAGAAAGACTGTCTTCAATACCTTGGATCTCTGGGATATTCCAAGACTTCATCGAGCTCATGGCAGAGCTCGGAGCAACAAAAGTGGGAACACCACTCCCAGCACTTAAAGGCTGAGAGATAGATTCAGCCAATTTATTCGAGGATCTTTTCTTCAACTTCCTCGTAGGAGCAGGAACATTCTCAACCAAGGATGTTCTCTTGGTTGGTGATATAACAATAACCTCACTAAGAGTAGAAACAACAACAATCTTGCTCGGAGCCACTGGGGGCTTCTCGGCAACTTTCTTAGTGGGGTGCATCAATCTTTCTTGTCCCTTCCTCTGGGACATCCTGCTTGTTTTTCTTGGCCTCTATATTGGCAGAGTCTAATTTGTTAAAAAAGGTAGGAGCTCGTCTTCTCCTCATTCTGGTACTAAGGGGAATATGTGATTCAGGGGAAGAACTCTCAGAAGCTGGTAATGGGTCGACGTCACCCACCACTGGGCGAGCAGTAAAGGATGAAGTATAGCTTTTGTACTGCACTAAATAAGAAGTTGATCTAATGTGTTCGTCAGCAACGGTTTGGTGCAAACTCTAGATAAGTTTCAAGTGTCTCAAATTGACATCAGTTTCTTTGGGGGATTTTCTTTTGCTGTCAACTGCAAATAAACAAAAAATTAAAATGTCAATAATGCATTTTATCAAACTCAAAGAAAACATAATTTCAAAATTAAAAATAAAAACAACCTATCCCATTGCCATAAGGGGGACACTTAGGACCCTGATATACATCATCCCCATTTAATGGAGCATTTTGCCAATTTTTCATAACAACTCCATGCTAGAAGTAATCCCTATTGGCATCTGGGAGATTGAAAACTAAAGCCCTATTTAAAAACCTAGTTTTTAAATAAAAAGTACTATCGATGACAACCCATCTAGAACAAAACATAATTTCTGGAATTCCTAAACGGGTTCCATGAATTTGATTTAACATATGAACTCCATTAACTATTCTCCAAGTGTTTGGTGCTATTTTTGCAGGAACAACATCAAAAAACTGACAGGACTCCAAACATAAAGGATTTGGAGGAAAAGAAAAGCTGCATTCGTCCACAAAGAGACTGGGGAACCAATGTCCCTCAGCCAGACGAAAATAGTCAGAAGGTTCAGAAAGTTCTTCCAAAGTAACCCATTAAGGAATAGAAAAATCAGAGCGAAACTTATCAAACGACTCAACAAGGTAAACCATGATGAACAACGAAAATAAAAGAGAAGTAAGAAGCTCTTATAGAAAAAGAGTGGATTAGTTGACAACGAACAATGGAAGAAATGAACGCACGAGATAGAGAAGAAGTAAAGAAGTTCTAAGATGCAGATTTGAAAAAAGTAAAAGACGATCGAATTTTCTGAAGCGTTTAAATACTTTACCTTGGGAATAGAGAAACACAATGATTACCAGGATGGACGATTGCGTATCCAGCGGCTAAAAAGAAGAAAAGGGCACAAAAAACGAAGCGGTTATGGAAATTCAAAATATTTATAAAGACTGATACTGTGTATTTATAAATGAGTTGTATACAATGAATACTTTCCTAGAAACCATACAAACCAAAAATCAAAGCAGCAGAATGTTCTATACTTTTCTTCAACATCGAACTACGAAACATTGGGGCTTCTTTTGATACCAAATTTATTCTGCTGACGTGGACCAATTATGTGGAGACACGTGTCAATCTACATGGCACTTGCAAACATTTTTTAACAACACCTTGACTCCGAGGAACTCAACCTCCCGGACCAACTCAGGCCCTCCGAGCAACAAGTGTTCTCCGAGGAACTCTATTGTACCGAGCAACTCATGTATACCAAGCTACTTAGGCGGTCCGAGCATCTTAGGAGGTCCGAGCTGCATCTCTTACAAGAGCATTCATATCCGGATAATCAAGAGGATGACTGCGCATTAAATGTTCATTATTATCACACAGACGCACAGGCCTATTGGACAGCTATGTATTATTCTTTCATTTATATCGCCTCAAGGCTATAAATACATTGTAACCTCCTCATTAGTAGGGGACTCGGAATTTCTTGGTAAACCCATTATCGAGAATTCTGCAAACAGTCAGCAATAACACAAACAGTGGAAGTAGGCCATTCTTTCAAGGCTGAACCACTTTAAAAATCTTTTGCCTTGTTTATTTTTATCTGGGATTAAAGAATTAGGTCAAATGTAGTTTTTTACATCAACAAAGGGGAACAAATTAAGTTTCTCCATGGTTTGACCTTCTAGGATTGTGTGAGATTGCTCAACCCTATGTCGAGTTCACTTTCATATTTATTTAAGTAGGTTAGAATAAGATTACTCTTTGTTAAATTTTTCTGTACTCTTGGACGAAATATTTCAATACGATAACTAAGAAACTTATGGCCATTGCTTATTCACCCCAAATCTTGATTACCACTTGGCTAGTGATAAACTTAGAATTCTAATATAAGGAGGGGAAATAACTTTATAGTATTTAGCCAACCTATAATAAGAACAGATTTATATAGTCAGGTGATGTTATCTACATGAAATTTGATATCCATATTTACAATTTTTTCCCTCAGCTTGATATTTACATGTGGATATTCCGCATTCCCATGAAGTTTATCAAAGGTCCCACATTGGGGTCGAGATCCATGTTTCTATACCTCAGCATATGTGGCAACACCGTAAATATTTATAAACTTCATACATTAAAATTGAAGACTCAAAGAGTAAGAACCAAGATGCCTTTGTGGGGGAGGTTGATGTTGACCACGACGAAATTAAAGAAATTTATGACTCTATCAAAATCAAACTCAATTTGATCCTTCTTATTCAATACTATCTTTGAGATGTTGACTTTAAAGGATTCCTTAATCCTTGAAACAATCTTTATCACATCTCTCAATTTCCTTCCCCTTACTTATGAGGCATTGATGAAGCCATGGATGACATACGTATGGCATGGCAAAGGCTACTCATTATCTCATTGTCGTTGATCTTAGTAAGCTTAACCTTCAATTTGTATCCTATTAAGGTCGATACCCAATTTCAATTAAATATTTTCAAATGCTATTTTACTAATTCATAATTCTTGGCATTTTTCAATGATCCTTATCATATGTGCAATGAAGCTTCTTATCATTTTTTTTGTTACCTTCCTATATTTGGTGCAACTTGAAGAAGTTTATATCATTGATCTGGGAAAGGATATTATGACCCCCTTTATGACATTTTTCAACCCAGGGAATTAATCATCCTTGAGGGATTCCTTATTCTTTCCTCTTGACTTACTATCGATCTTATCTCATTTGATGTTGTTCCTGCCATTACTACTACTATTTTTTTACATTTTGCTTTATCCCGCCATTCTTCACAGACTTAAAACTTGGATATCATTTTCATTTATCTAGATTGGTTTGTCTTCTACTTTGACATACTAATTAAGATGAGATATGTCCATTTTTTTATATTTATATTGAATGATTGATATATGTTATTAGTTTGTGATATACCATATTTTTAAGTTCACGCAGTTAACTTCTCAATATAGTTTTCAGTTTTATTGTAAGTATCATAATATTTATTTGAGTTCTTTTTAAAGGTTTTCCCTTTCCTATTTCTTGGAAAATATATGTGTCAACCTATTTGATGATAGTACTTATTGTTATAAATTTGGTTGTGAACTATTTGACAATATCCATAAAGGTAGAGATCGACCTAGGAACTAGTTTCTCAAACCGCTCTAAGGAAAATTCTCTAAAAATAAATGGGGAAACCTGACAAACTAAAGCATTACTGGTGTTCCATAGCCCCATGTACCTTCAATAATTTCATATATAATTCAATGGGTTAAACTTTTCACCATGTGTGTTCATCTTTTGAATGATAATTTTATTTGTGGCTAACACTTTTTATAAACGAAAATAACCCCAGGGTGGTTCCAAAAAGAGAAAAAATTTCTTTTTGCAAGGTTTATCAATTTTATAACCAAGCATACAAAACCCAATTTTAAACAGATTTTATCTTTTTATCCTAAACATGCATCTATGTGATAAAATAGATAAAACAAACAAAGCAATCAACTAAGGCCACGTTTCAGGAAACAATCCCTAAGGAAAAAACCTTTATTCACTTTAGAGACCTACAAAACAATCAACTTACAGATTACTTGATAACCGTCACAAGTATAATGCGCAAATCTTCGCAAATATCTAGTGAACAACTATAATCCACGCAAGAATCACATAACTCCAGTCTTTCATCATCCTCAGCCTTTGTCTTCAGCAGTTAGTCCCCTCAGGTATCACAAGTCAACCATGGAGATCCTCTTCAAAAGGTGTATGCAAAGATACAAAGCTTTTTAAGGTTTTAAACGAATTCATAAGAACAATATTCAATGATGATTTGTTGTGAATTAAACAGTATTTTGGAACACTAAAACATGAAGAACTTTCACAAAAGCTATGCCGAAATGAGTTGGAAAAGGTCTTAAACATTCTGAACATGAAACGGGTATTTATACAAAACTTAAGTCGGTGGGTCGTTCGAACGAGAAAACATGATTGTTCTAACGATAAGCTAATATCATTCAAACAATATGGACTTCTCTTCCAACAAAATCAGGAAATTTAAAACAGTAAGCTCTCGTTTAAAACACATTTGAAGAACATGTAAAAACAACCTTCTAATAACTTTCAATCTCATTTGAACGAGATAAAAAATAAAATAATTTTTCTTTTTCAAAAATAAAAAGATGTGTTCATTTTTTATAAAAAAAATAAACATCCCAGACATAATTCCCTAAATTAATTTAAACTCTTATTTTTTTTACCTTAATGGGATGTCCTTAAGTCCTCAAACTTGGAGATGCTCGAGTTCGGTTCTTCTTGACGGTGCGTGATGATTTATAACGAGATATGCCAAACTAGACTAAAGCTAGCTATGAACAATCCTAGAAAAATTGTTCTTACAAATATCCTCCTTTGGATACCGATACAAAACAAACAAATATAACCGAATACAAAATTAAAATCAAAATCTCATATGACAAATATACTAACACACTTCCTAACCCGATAACGGAATGGCATAGGTCTCTTTGTGTTCAAACTTCTTCTTCTTCCCATTTGGCAAACTATGCCTTCATCCGTGTGTATTGAATTTCTCTTTAATTACCTACACACATAAGATAAAAAAAACATAAATCTTCATGACGCATCGAGTTCAAAATAAGAAAAAAATTCATAAATAAACTCTCCCCCATAAATCAAAATCATTTTAATTTGCTCTCCCCCTTTGTTTTTATCCGAAATAGACAAAGAAGTAGAAACATAGACATGAAATATGAAGAATAACATAGAAAATAAGATATCATCATAAAAGGATATAAATCAAGCACATGTAATGATAATCTCAAAGTAAAACAACGAACTATTTTTGAAAAAAATTCAATTCCCCCCCCCCCCCCCTCCCCCCCAAAAAAAAATTGATAATTACAACACAATACCCTATATAATATATGAAAAATATATATATCAAAGCAAATCTAGCACACATATATAGGTATAAATGACCACAAACACATAAGTTTTACACACTAGCATAGTATCAATGTGTCCAAATATGTGGGATGGAATGAATGGATGTGAACCAGTAACAAAATAATTATAACCCATATACTTAAATATGTTCAAGAAGTTTTAATAGACCGCAAAACTTTATCAAACTAAGATTTTATCCTAAATTGACAAATAAAGTTTAACTTAATGAACAAAACTAGCACAATGCACACAAGCTTAGAATATTGATGATTCTATAAATCAATAGTGTCATAACAAAAGCATAACTAGGTATCATTGTGTAAATCCATTGATCTTCAACTAAACTCCCTCTAAAGATAAACATGATAATATTTCATTCCTTTCTTTTCTTTTTAAGTGATTTCTTTTTCATGATCAAGAAAAATAAACTATTTTGGCATTGTTTTGGCATATATTGCTCTTTTTATTGCCTTAATTTTTTCTTGGGCTATTTTCAAACGGTGGATTTCATGACGAGTTCACTTTTCTTTCGCAACCCTTTCCCGTGTACACTTATATTTTTCAATAGTAAATAAAATCTCATGGGAAATTGTTCTTATATGCACAAATCTCCCATAGTCACATAAACATGTAGATGACAACGTTTATGGGATAACATCTCACCAATAACAAATATGCATAGTGAAGTAAATGTTCAAAAAGCTCGTGCATGTGCGTGTGTAGGCATATACAAAGTGAATCTGTAAAGCAAATAAAGTTTAAAACAACTAAATAAACATGGCTAAGATCAATCTCAGCATCTAAAGTCATAACCAAATGTCCTCGACACACAAAAATTACGTAGTGAATTGAATTCAAACTTACCAATAAGCCATACCAATTGTGTAAAACTAAAATACACAAAAATCAAAAATCTTTTTGTAGTTTTTGAAACAAAATTATCAAAACAAATCAATTAGTATTTTTCAAAATGAGTCAATAAAAGAAAACTATAATACAAAAAGTACACAAGTCATAACACTAACAAACAAATATCATGAAGCACAACTAGAGTATGACCAACAAAATCATGCAAGCAATCATCTATTAGATATAGCATGTGAAGCATCATGTGCAAGCATTAAAGAATCAACCAATCTAAGATTTAGCGTCTCCAAAACTGATTTTCTAACCCAAATAGGTGTATACCTAACTTTAGGGGTTATGGGAGCCAACGGGACACTACACTTAAACTTCCTAGGACCGCTTCCAATATCATAACAAAAACGCGTAAGATGACCTTTCCTACCAAAATGTGAATATGTGTAAACAGGAGGAATGTTACCTATGGGTTGACCTTTTCTAACGTCCTTGGTTTTTGTTGACCCTCTAAAATAAAGATTGGTCTTGGCATTGGCAACATAATAATGAGAACAAGATAAGCCATTACCATCACTATTAAAACTTCTCGAGTCTTTTAATTCATCTTTTTTTTACTCAAGCAAAGAATTTGACTCTTCCAATTTTAGGGACTTCCTTATTAAATTTTCAATTACGCCTAGAAGATTATCTATCTCCCCCTAAATGTGAGCAAACTTATCCTTAAGTGTCTTCTCATATGCCTTAAATTCAGTAATTAAAATACTATCCTCATTGGCACAAACACAAACCCTGTAATTTTTAACGTCCTCGAATTTTTTCTCCAAAACAAGGACTCTATTCTCACTCTCTTTCTTGGAAATTCAAAATATATAAAGTCATGTTCCAAGGCAACAAACTTCTCACGAAAGGTATTTTTTTATATTTTGAACCATTTGTAAATATTCCATAACGGATTTAAAATGATTATTTTCTTTTTCAAGAATTTCAATTCTTTTGGCAAACTTCAAATTCAAAAGATTTAATTCATTAGAACGGTCAAGAAGCTTATTAAACTCATCTTGATTAACAACGTCATCACTATGAGAATCCATCGAGAAGAAAAACAAACCAGGAGAGTAAAATAAATAACCACCCAACAAGCACTAAATAAGATCTACACAATAAGTTAGTGCAACCCTATCTGATACCAATTTGTAAACGTAAATAATCCTAGGGTGGTTCCACAAAGACAAAAAAATCTTTTTTGGAAATTTTTGTCTATTTTATAACCAAGCATATAAAACCCAAATTTAAACAGGTTTTATCCTTTAATCCTAAGCATGCATCTATGTGATAAAAACAGATAAAACAGACCAAGCAATCAACCAAGGCCAAGTTTCAGGAAAAAAAAACAAAGGGAAAAACCTTTATTCACTTTAGAAATCTACAATACAGTCGACTTATAAATTACTTGATAATCGCCACAAGTATAATGCTCTAATATTCACAAATATCTAGTAAACAACAATGATCCTCGCAAGAATCATATGACCGTAGTCCTCCGTCAGCCTCAACCTTCGTCTTCAGTAGTGAGTCCCCTCAAGTATCACAAGTCATCCATGGAGATCCTCTCCACAAAATGTATGTAAAGATACAAAAATTTCTAGGGTTTTAAACCAATTCACAAGAATAATATTCAAAGATGTTTTGTTGTGAATTAAATAATGTTTTGGAACACTAAAACATAAAGAACTTTCACAAAAGTTATTCTGAAATAGAGTTGGAAAAATTATAAAACCTTTTGAACATAAAACATGTATTTATATCAAACTTAAGTCGGTGGGTCGTTCGAACGAGAAAATGGAATTATTCTAACAACAAGCTAATGTCGTTCGAACGATATGATCTTCCCTTCCAACGAGATCAAGAAATTTGAAACAGTCAGCTCTCATTTGAAACACATTTCAAGAACATGTAAAAATGACCTTCTAATGACTTTCAGTCTAGTTTTAACGAGATGTAAATCTCGTTGGAATGAGATAAAAAATAAAATAATTTTTATTTTTCGAAAATTAAAAGACGTGTTTCTTTTTGATAAAAAAAAATAAACATCCCAAACATAATTCCATAAATTAATTTAAACTCTAAATTATTTTATACCTTAACGGGATGTTGGTAAGTCTTCAAACTTGGAGATTCTTAAGTTCGGTTCGTCTTAACGGTGCGTGACGATTTGTAACGAGATACCCCAATCTAGCCTAAACCTATGCTATGAAAAATCCTAGAAAAATTGTTCTTACACTTTTTCATCTTTGAAATAATAAAGGACACCACCCTTACTCTTAAAGATCTTTGTACTAACCTTTTGAGGATTGGATTTTGGAGTTAGGGATTTGTTTATTAAGATCTTTATAATTGAAAGAGTGGACATTTTAGTTATGTTACTTATTCATTAGAACACGCTTCTTTTCTCGTCAATGGTGGTGGGAGAACTATATTTTGGACTCCATGGGAGTGTGAACCCATGTGGTCGGTTTTTGAAGAAATATGATGAGGTTATGCATGACTTTAATAATGAGCTTCATTAAGACTGACTTAAATATCTCGAGTTGTATGGATCCTGAGTTCCGATCATCACTAAGGTAATTGGTCACCTTGGTGAATGATTTATCTTTATCCCATGTCAGTAGGAGTAGCCATGTATACTTAATACTTGAGTTTCTTGCTGATCTCTCAAACTTTATCTATGTTAAGAATTTCGTCGAGAATCGTTGAATTTTTCCATCTTGAATAAATAAAAAATCCTCATATATGTTAATCGGAATAGCCTTGGGCGCTTGTATACGGACTTCAAGATAAGGGGGTTATAATAGCCATGATTTTGATATTGATAAACATCATCATGACATGATTTCCTCAAGATCAAAACTCATACATGGGGAAATAGGATTATGTGAGTGCTAGTTGTTGAATGTCTTTGATCCCAATCACAATTTTTGGATCTAATTCTTATTCTGCCTTAATCTCGTGTTAGATGATTGATTGGTTATTGGACACTCACGATGATTTTTAGAAAAACAAGAAGTTGTTGGGATAAGATAAATTATCCTAACAATGATACCAAATTATATAGGGATAAACTTGGAATAATAGGTGTTGGTAAAAAATAACCACAAGTGCCAACATGAAAAAAACATAGGGATATAATGTGGTTCAACTAAGGAAACTTTGATCATGTTAGAAAATGAAGGAGATAGTTTTTCCTCATAATATTAGAAAATTCTTAGCTGATAGAGAACATAAGCCAAAAATTCATGTATTCAACTTATATATTGTTAATTGGACATTCATACTAATAGGTCATTTTTTACATCTTAAGTCCGAATTTAAACCATTTAGACTTAAGAGGTACAAAATAGTGTTTATTTTTTTAAATGATTGAGACACTAACAGATATATTTGCCTCATAATGGTTAGAGGTAAAATAACTTTGAACTTTAAATTTGAAGCTGTCTAAATATATCCATTCAAAGGTTCATTCAAACATAAAAATAAACAAATTTTTCAGATTCATATTTCAGACTTCATATTTCAGGTTCAAACTTTAGATTTCAGATGAAAAAACAAATGCAATCTAGTATGGGATTATATTTTATATTACACATAGTGGAGTCATGATACAATTCTTAATTAGTCACCTAATTTTCCTAAATGAATATTTCATTATCATAGTAGGACTTATCCTTCTAGGTATAGTCGTTTCCACGTAGATCTATATTGTCGATGTCGACCTCTCATCATTCATTATGTAAAAGATGGGGTCACTGTTGAAGGGGTAGATGTCGATAATTACTTCCTTGAATTTCATTATCGACCTTTTCTTATATGGTTATGTCAGTTTCACATATGTCTTTATCTTATTATCTCATTGATTTTATCACCTACAAAGTTTTTAAAGAATGATGGAAAATTTTAAAACTTCAAAGTAACTTTTTTAAAATACATTTTCATGGAAAATTTTGTAAGTTTAATTTGGTCATTTATGTGTTTGTTTGTGGTTATGTCAAAAGATTGAAAATGATGATACTATTTAGGAAAAACTAATGAAATTATGTCTATATCTTTTTTTTTCAATCGATGAAGGTTAGAGGAAAAAATTAAGACAATTAAAATGTTCATACTTTAAGAATATTGTATATTTTATGAGGGTAAAAAAATCTCAATGCAATTGTGTTCGATTAAACACATCAAAGATTAAAACTACTGATTATATATATATATATATTTCTTTGAATTTGATCCTAATCAAAAGTGTTTTGAAAATTTAAAAACTAACTCTTTACTCAATATGAAAATCATTAGGGCTGGCCTAGTGGTCAGAGTTCTCACCCTTATGTAGGTGGTTGAGGGTTCGATTCCTTCATCACCCTGCTCACCCACCCACCCCAAAAAAATCCTTAAAAAGGAAATTTTAAAATAATAATTATCTATAAATTACAAACTTTGATTTGTTATAAGTTAAATGCTCAAATATACTTGCTAACAATTATATTATTCAAATATGATGCTCAACATTTTTGTTAAAATTGTATACCTTACGAGTTTCACTTATCAAAACACCTTTATTTTTCTTTCTAAATCACTCTCATTTTGATACCTTCCATTCTTATAACTCTGTCTCTTACCGAGTTTGGTGAAAAACTACCAAAGAGAACTGTCTCTCTCCGTCATCTCCATCCTCTCCACCAACCACTCTTTTTTATTCAATCGTTGAAAATACTGGTGGAATGCTGGAATGCAAATTAACACGCCTGATTAAATTTTTTCACAATTTGAGAATAATTTATTAAGGAGATATAAAGTGATTTACTACAACTTTGATGTATTTGAAAAGTTATGGTTTTGATTTGGTCCTAAAGAGATGGGGGAAAAGATTTTACATGTTGTTCATGTAAAATACGTTTGCAAATTTGATTCTGCAAATAATTTTTTGTAGTTGACTAGTCTGGGGATGGGTATGATGTGAAAAAGTACTTTAATAATAATATTATAAAAAAAACCAACATTTATAGTTTTTTTTATTTATTTAATAGCGCATTTTTGAAATTTTGCATCTCTTTACTTAAGCTCTAGTGACTAGAGGCTCGGAAATTCAATAACCAAAAGTGTATAGGTCTGACGACTAGAAGATCATAGGTCAGGTGATTTAGGTATTCTTTTACAAATTCTTAACATAAGGGTCATATTAACATATTTAGAAAAATAAAACAATTTCTTTTGAAGGAGAATAAATAGAGATTACTTTTATAATGAAAAACAATTACCGATAGTCCCACTCCCATAAATAATAATAGTTTTTTTACTTTATCTCTTGAAATAATGTTATATTTAGGGATATACCCCTATATGTTCAATAATTAGACTTAATCCCCATACGCATAAGGTACAAACGATTCAATGCATAAGCTACAAGTAGGATAATGACATGCGGGGGTTAACTAATGAAACTGCTAAAAGTTCGGCCATATTATTATTATTATGGGATTTTTTTTACTTTGCCCTCTCCAATCAAATTGATGAAAGTGATGTTCTGGGTTTAGCGTTTATATATTTTTAGTTGGACTATTTACTTCTAGGTAAATAGAAAAATGGTAGTTTATTTTATTTCACATAAAAATATGGAACCTTAGCTTGTAAATCCCCCAAAACTCTATTTACATACGATCACTACAGGCGCTACAAACCATTTTCACGATTTACCTATTTAACCCTTACTGAAAGCCTAACCCTCTTTACTAAATCACATTACTCATTGAAGTTGCAAAAAAACTATCTGACGACTGAAAGATCTCTATTTTATCTAAATCGAACATGTGAATTTTCTTCTTGCTCTATTTTTTAACATTATTTGAACTCAGGACAAACTCATATATATATATATATATCTCTCTCTCTCTCTCTATATATATATATATATATATATATATATATATAAGAAAAAATAAAAGAATCAGCGATTATAGAGAATATTTTGAACATGTTTACACGGATTGACGACTTTCATCAAACGTTGATAATCTATAATAGTTTAATGTGATACACTACGTTGTCAACAATAACAATATATATTCAAACTTTGAAGATGATTAAATGGATTTAATTCTTCGTATTGCAGAAATCTGTATTGAATTAGTACGTTGTCAACAATAACAATATATATTCAAACTTTGAAGATGATTAAATGGATTTAATTCTTCGTATTGTAGAAATCTGTATTGAATTAATAACTAATTGTACTAAATTGTTGTTCATGAGTTCTGAGTAAATGTAATTTATTTTTTATCATGAAATCTTCCTCATTATATAGTTCATTAATTGAATATGAAAAATTAAGATCAAACAAATATTTTTCTTAATATAAATGATTCCTTAAAATTGTAATTATATATCTATCATATAATTATAACTCTCTTATTGTAAGCGTTTGTTACATTTTATCAATATAATGTGACACCTCGCTCATGATAATAAAGGGTGGCCATCCCAAACTTATCTACTTATCCTATTGTCTTCTAAGTTTATGCCCAAACTTATACATTAATATATCTCAATTATATTTTCTCAATTTCTAATTATTCACTTCACAAGTTATTAGCATAAGATATCACACGTTATCATTACTTCTAGAAATATTCTTCCACTATAACACATATGCCCAAGAACTAGGGACCAAACATCTCCCCACGCCCACATTGCACTAAGTTTCGTGCGTGGGACGTCTCGCAAAGATAAATCCAAACAAGGCACCCCCGATACACTACTACCTAACAATGTTTGTCATGAAAGTTCGCTAGGCCCTCGGACCATAGTACGCACCCCTTACATCCCGTCTATTGGCATAAAAGTATACTTATCCACTCTCATGCTACAAAAGACAAAACATAATACACATCTTTATAACTTTCTCTAGTTATAATATTAAGATATCACACACTATCTATAAAGCTTGTATAATAATACTTGCACGTATTATACATAATTTATCATTCTCTAGAAAGTACACATAATATATGTATACTAACAGTTTCTACAATGCTATCATCTTCTAAGTAATTACTCACATATCATCCTGGGCTACCAACAGTCGGACTCTCATACCGACTTGGTATAGAACCGAATAACAAGCGTATGGGAAGCGGGCCATAGTTCCTCACCAAAAATCAAGACGAATCATACCCAAGACGTCTTACCCCTACCTCACGCACGATAAAATATTGGACGCTATAACCTATGGATTTTGGTCTCCCTGCTACTCAAGCCACGGGGATTCACCCACGTTGCGCAACTTCACATGATAGAACTAGAGGGATATGCACCACATAATATATATCATATGTAACACCCCGCCGGCCCGGGGAGAGCGAACGGAGCGCTAATGCGATAAAATAAATCCAAATCCACAAGTGACAAGGTATAGAGCATCTAAATAAACCCACAATAATATAAATCCAATAATCTCAATCTCTTCAATTACAACAAGTCTCTCGAATTAAAATTACAACTATCTGACTCGAATAAAAATACAAATCTCCAAAGCTCTATACATCAAAATAATACAATTCTTCCAACTTGTATTAAAAGTTCTCCCCAATATAATCCACGCTAAAAATCATCCCAATTGGTCCATAGCGTCCCAAATCCACGCTAACCTGCCAACTAAAAGAAAATATGGGGAAGTACACAATACGACAAGAAAGATGCTCAACAAATATATGTTAGCGATGAATAAAGCGTAACAACACGAGTACGAATATTCAAATTAAAATGCAAATCTCAATAGCATTTCATCATTTTAATTTCTCAACAACACTTTAACCGGGTCACCAGGCCTCACCACATCTGTATATGCTTTATCAAGCCATAGCCCGGGAAACAGGAATTTTGGCGGGTGCCCAACATCCGTGCCATATTAAAATCTCATGACCACGTGCTCATCAACAATATAATGATACCACATGAATCAAAATAATTTCAACAATTATTTTCCAGATTTCAATGAATTTATCAATTCAAATATGAGTTCAATTAAATAAGAATTCAAAGAGAATGACAATCGCGAGATTTAAGGAGCATATTGTGTAAAACACCATACCTCAAACCATGATGAGAAACCAACGATCACATCCTCAAGATCAACACAAAAGATCTACAAAATCTCCTCCAAGAACCTCCAACAAAATAGCCCCAAGAACACCTCTAATATAAGGTTGGAACTCACGAATCTCAAGGGCCAATGTGTATATAAAAAGAAGAGGAATATAAAATATATTTGCTGCCAAAAGTAGGTTAAAAGGCTTGTCCACGACTTCCTTTTATAATGCAAAGAAATGAAGAGTTGGAATCCAAAAGACTCCTTTAAATAAGGCAAAGAAATGAAGAGTTGGAAGTCAAAACAACTCTTGAAAATTACTTGTTGTTCGCCGACTTAGAATTCCAAGAGTTAAAAACATTTAAAAATCATTTAAAAATCCGTTTTAACTCCGTTTTCGAAACCGTTTGAAATTCTCGCCTTTAAAAATAATAACCAACATATTTGAGCAATAAAAATAATTTTATCAAAAACTTTATTTTTCCTCTTTATTTTGAAAATACCCCAAAAATTACGCGGGTTATTACATCATACACACCAGATATATATAAACATGCACATCATATATACAAACCATCAAACAAGGTGTATACATTCGCACCATATATATATATATATATATATATATATATATATATATATACACACACACACATACCATTTCACGTCCGCATGTATAAAAGTAATGTATCTGGCTATATGTATATAACTCTCATTATACTAACCGATACACTCTCACATACCTTCACAATTCATTTTATTATTCAATCCCTCACTTGAAACTTACTAATCCCTGACACCAATGATATGAATAGTCACCCAATATTAATCGACACTAAGGGCACATGATAATCCCTCTCTCACCCAGTCCATATTCGGCATTAACTAAATCCCTACTACTCGGAGAATTTATGAAAGGATTGAGTATGCAAAACTCCCAAATATAATTCCACAATAGCCCGTAACCATCCTCAAAATAATCCTCATTCCTTGGAGGATTTGCTAAAAGAAAAACTACACAATTTACTCTTATATATACCATTATTATAGCCCCAAAGTAGCCCCTCTATTAGAACCTAATATGAACCCCCATGATATCTTATAAACATGTTTACTACACTATATTAGAGGGTCCCTACCAATTAAAAAGGGTTAAAACAAGAACGGGCAAAATGTAGAGACCAGACCGAACTGAGGGTCCCCAAAAATCAATCGGTTCGATTTCTAAAATTTGACAGAAAACTTTTAATGACCGGACCGATCAAATGCCTCTTAAAAATGAACCGGTCTGGTGTTGTACAGATTTATTCCCACGAGATTCATACCCAAAACCTTACTAGACACTTTTCAAGATTTACTCTACCTCTGTAAAACCCCACTTTCTTTACTCCAACAACATCATAATACCAAAACCTATCCCAAAGATTATCTCCACCATTTTCATCATCAAAACCACAATTATAACACTAACTGTAAGATTTACTCATCAAATTCTAGGGTTTAACCATTAAAGCTCAAAATCGACTAAATCACCAAGAAAATTATGAGATAATTACACACATAATTATTTATAAAGTTTAATCACTTGCCTCAAAGTTGTAGAGGTTAAATCTTCCTTGAATTCGCGTATTTGAGCCGAAAGTCTCCAATGCTCCAAGTTTTCTCCTCTTTTCTTATCTTCCTCTTCTTCCTTTGCTTTCTCTGTCTCTCTCTAGGGTTTCCTCACGAAAAATGAGATTAGCCTAACTCTTTCGAGCTAAATAACCCTTATCTTTAACAACTCCCAACTTTAAATGATAATTGTGGGTACCTCGATTAGTTATTCCGGCCCAGACGAGTAGCCTAATTAAGTCCGACCCAAAGTCTAGAGGCCTCGCGCTATAGTTAATTTATTTATGACCTATTCAATTCCTAAAATCTCTCAAGGATATATTCTAGGGATTATGGGCTAACGTGGAGGAGTCCAACACCCCCACTCTCCGAGAAACAACATGTAGAAAAAAAAAACTCTGCCCGAGGCAAAGGGCATGTAATCTTTTTCAGTAAACACTCTCCTGGAGAAAAGAGAAATAAAAGACTGAGAGCACCACCGTGGATGTAGGCCTTCTTTCCGAACCATGTACATCTTGTGTTGTGTGTGATTGTACTTCCTTTAAGTTCTTTATTTATTCTGGTGATTGCTGTTGCTTATTATTTTGTGTTGATTTTAATTGTCACCATAATTGGCGTCGTCTGTGGGAAGCGTTTATTTTCCTTTAAGAAAGCCTTCACCAATAAGAATTTGGAATGTCTGGACACAACAGCTATCCACCTGAAGCAGGGGATATTCAAGAGCTACCTGCCCCTCGCAGGATCAGATCTGAAGTTCGACGTTCAAATCCTAGGGCTCGCCCAGAACGTCAACCTTCGGAGGAAAACCAAGGGACAGCCAGGTCCACACAGGTCTCTAGGCTAATCGATGCTTATGAGGCCAGGCTCCAAGAGAAAGTGGAGGCCACTCGCAAGCAAGAAGATGAGAATTCTCTTTTTCAAAGCATATTGGAGAAAATTGAGAGAGAACTCCATCATAGCACCAGACAATGTCAATATCTCACTCCTAGCCCTCAAGTGAGCAAGTCTTGCAGCCGAGGAAGGAGCCCTAGATGTGTATCTCAAAGATTTGAGGAACACAGGTCAGATGACCACTTGCTCGAGCAACAGCAACCAACTCGCCATTATAGGAGCCCAGCTCGAGGAAATGATGACATACGAAATTTGGTCCAGAGAGAAATGGACCAGCAACCAGGACATCGGGGTGCCAGATCGACTAAAGAGAGAGCCAGGCGAGCTCTCAGTACCCAAATAAAATCCCAGTTCTCAAGATAGATAGAAAAAGAAGCCCCCAAAATGTTCATGATTCTCGGATTCAAGATCTACGATGAAAAGACTGATCCTATCGACCATGTTAAACAGTACAGGCAGGCCATAACCCTCTCGAACCATAAGGACGCATTAATATGTCGAATATTTTCATCGATCTTGCGTGATATGGCCTAGAAGTTGTTCGATAAACTCACTCATAGATCTATCGGGAGTTTTGAGTCCCTGGCTGAGCTCTTCACAACTCGCTTTATTACCAGTAGCTCCCATCCGAAGAGGATGGATGACTTATTGACAATGAAGAAAATGCCCCATGAGAGCCTCAGATACTATGCAAAAAGATATTGGGAGTTATTCAACGAGGTTGAGGACTTCTCGGAGCAGGTCCCTGTGGCATCCTTTAAGATTGGCCTACCCACTTCCTTCCTCTTGCATCAATACCTTACTAAGAAGGAGGCCACGACCATTTATGACCTAATGGCTCGTATCGAAAAATACGCCAAAGTTGAGGATGTGACCCGCCTCAGTGCAGGGGAGAATGGTCGTGCCATGTTCGCCGGTAAGAGCAGTAACAATGGTCAGAACCAAAATAAAGGAAGTAAAAATGGGGGCAAAAGTGTCTCCAAGAGCGGGAATAAAAACGATGCTTCAAAAGTATTTCAGGTAGTGAAAACTATTTTTAAGGAACCAATCTACAAGATTCTAGTAAATATTACGGATGAGCCGTTCGTTAAGTGGCCCAGAAAGATGGGAGGAGAACCCTCAAAAAGGAACAACACACTAAGATGCGCATTCCACAAAGAGGGTGGGCACAAAATCGAGCACTGCAAGGCTCTCAAGTCTCACCTTGAAGAGTTATCCCAAACTAGACATCTGAACGAATTTTTGGAAAAGAAGACAGAGAAGGTCACTGCCAATGGAGACCTAAGGCCTGATAATGTGCTCGAGGAGGATGTTGGTCATGAGTTCGCAGTGATTCATGGGGCATCAAATCTAAAGAAGATTCAAGAAAACTCATCTCGGATGGAAGTTAAAAATCGTACGACAGTAATAAAATATTTTTAAATAGATCCAGCTAAAACACAGGCAGATAAGCTTCGGCGAGCAGATGATGTCGAATACAACAAACACATTGTGTTCACAAACGAAGACCTAGTGGGAGTAAGGACCTCACATCATGATGCCTTGATCATTACACTCAAGATAGCTAACTACGATGTCGACAAGTTTCTCGTCGACCAGGGTAGCTCATTCGAATTAATATATCTCGACCTATTCATAAAGTTAAAGCTAAGCATCGTCGACTTAAAGGAAGCCACTGTCCCTCTAGTTGGATTCGCTGGTAAATTGACCATCCCTTTGGGAAAGATTATACTGCTAGTAAGGGTACGAAGTGTCTCTAAAATTATCATTGTCAACATTGACTCGCCCTACCAGGCCATCCTTGGCAGAGGGTGGATACACGCGATGAAGGTTATCCCCTCTACCTACCACCAGAAACTCAAATATGTGACTGAGCGAGGAGTGATTGAGATCCATGGAGATCAGACAATGACAATAAAGTGCTTTATAGCAACCATCGGCCCAAAGTCGGAGAAGAAGGTCGAGAAGGCCAAGGAGAAGGTTGAAGAACAGGAAGGTTTGATACCTTCCAAATAGAAGTTAAATTATGGAAGACCTAGAGTGGAAGAGACCAGGATCCTCCCCTCTGAGCGGGTCGTTGAGAACTTGGAGGGTGTCACAACCAGCGGCAATAAGAAAGATAGGAGGTTCATGATCAGAGCCTCTCTCACAGATTGAGAGAATAAGGAACTAACACTACTTTTTTCGAATAACTTGGACATTTTCGTGTGGGACGAGCTGCCTGGAATTGATCCCAGTGTGGTTTGTCATCGGTTGCTCATTGATTTTACTTTCAAGCTGATCGCGTAAAAGGCATGATAAACTACACCCGAGAAGGACAAGGTTGTGGAGAATGAAGTGGAGAAGCTGATGGATGCAGGATCTGTAACACCCCGTATTTTTTATGCTTTATAAATTTGGGGATTTATTAAATTTAATGTGAATGATTAATTTAACATAAATCCTAAAATTAATTATTTTTAATTACTAACGTGACGAGAATTAGTAATTATTGGAAACTTATTGAATATTACTAATGAGCAAAGTAATATATATAAAATTGGTTCTATTAAATGTCACGAGTGAATAAAATGACAATTTTGGAAATTTAAGTCGGGACGCGCCCGTGTTGTGTCGGGACTAAATTTTGATTAATAAAAGTGAATAAATTATAAGTCACCCATATGGTCATTTCGAGTGCGCGAAAGTGTCCGAAAGGGTCGAGATAGTCAAAATAATGTACCCGGGGGTTTAGTTTGGGTCTCGGATCTTTTTAGGCTTAATTAACACCCCGATACGACGTTTTAGGCATTTTGTATTTTTGGCCTTGGAAACCTACGAATTTTCTAGGTTATATCAGATGCTTAGGGTTGTCTTCTAGGTTTAACACAACCAAAAACAAAAGACGGCCATTGGAAAAGGAAGGGAAGAGCTTACCAAGGAGTTCTAGGCCAAGAACCCCTCCGTTTGCACCGCCGTCACCGCCAAAAGTTAGATTGCGCAACGAGGATCACCACCACACTGATTTCATCCACAAATCAGAAATAAAAATTCCCAGGAAAGTATTTATCTTGCTTAATTTAGTTAATTCCTCATTCATATTATTTTAGGTTTGATTAGGATGAGTTATTATGCAAGAAAACCCATGTTGGAGTTTAGAAATCGCATGTTGTAGAGATATAAACCCCATTCTGGAAACTCCCTTCACATGTAGAGGTTGAACCACGAATTTACATTGGATTAGAAGTAGAAATTCTGGAAAAAGAATGAGAAGAATTAAGTTAAAGAAGTTTTTAGGGTTCATAATAATTATATGAATTTTGCCCCTTCTAATCCATGAAACTTGATGAAAATTCGCATGCCTTACGTAGAATATTGTTCATTTGGGTTTATAATGATTGTGGTATAAATTTTTGGGAGTTTGGGAGTTAGAAATTTGGATTTGGATGATTTTGGATGATAATCCCCGTAACTGGTATTCTGCAGTTTTCGCCATACCATCTTGATCGATCGATCGAGCCAAGAGCTTCGATCGATCGACGGTTCGATTGATCGACCCCTTTTTATCGATCAATCGACCCCACCTGGGAAAAACTAGATTTTTCCTTACGTTGACCTAATCCAATTAAATGCGTAATAAATCATGACTAATGTTATTAGAACATAATGAAACATAAAAAGGACCAGTAGGGTCAAAGTAAACCCCGTTTAGTGGAACTTTAATGAAATGGGAAAAAGGAAGGGTAAAGGGGAAAGATTCATACCTAAGAAATTTAATGTGTGTAGACTTAATAATTGAAATGGCTAGGAGTTGGATTAGAAGGTAAGAGAGAGGGCCTACTGAATTTGTACTTAGCTAAGGAAAATACTTCGAGAGATGAGAAGTGAGTTGGTATAAATTAAATTTCGAACATAAAAATGAATAAGTTCGTTATAAGAAATAATCGAATAAAAATGTACTAAGAATGGAATAATATAATGTTGGGCCGTAGGCGTACTTAACTTATGAATGTGAAGAGTTATATATCTATATGACTCTATGATTGATCATATATTTTATATGTGTGTAAAAATCATGCTCGGGCTACTTGCTATCCCTGAGGTTACCGGACTGGAACAGTTTTATCTCGATGGGATCTTTATGGGGGATATTGACTCGTACCCTAGAAGATAGGAATCCTTGGTACAGGCTATCGGATTGATAGTCAGACGGCCCTAAGAGACGTGATGGTATGTGCTATCCTCTTAGGACTTGGAACTACGCTTCGCCTCATTTTGTATGTGTTTTGTGTTAATATAGTTCAAGAGTGATTCTGAACTAGTATATTTCCCTTAGTACGAGTGATACGGGGACTGGATAGCAGAGTATGCCTGCACCATAGATTTATGTGGGGTGTTGTTAGAATATATATATATATATATATATATATTTAAAATCTGGAAATTGAGAACTACCTGCTATGATTATGGTATGTAATAAAAGAATAATTATTTCAACTTGGGAATAAGTGTTTGAAAAGTATGATATATTACTGAGGAACTTTATTGTCATATAAGGCTTATGTAAGAAATGTACGGTTAAATAATATTAGCCTCCTTAACATTTGAAATCTTAAACATGAAATCTTACGAGTAACTTAAGATAAAAGAAGTTAAACTGTTGGGGAGATTAGGGCGATAGTTGTGCACACTAGAAGAGAGGTGAGATGTTCTCAAGAGAGTGTCGATACTGATATGTTGTTGCATTAGCCAGTAAACATTTTAAATACTTGCTAAACTAAAATTTTAAACTGTTTTACCATCGGGCTCAGACCCATTTAATGTTATCTCTCCTCTCTTGTATATATATGTATATATTACAGGTGCCCAGCCACAGGGGCGTCTTTCATAGGATCCTTTGGAAGGAACGCGCTGCAGCTTAGGTGGGAGTTGCAGGCCTCTTGCTTAGACGATCGCATTTCTTGATTCCACTTATAGCATTATTTTATCCAGTTGGGCATGTGTCGCCCTTTTCCTTTATTCGGTTGTTTTATTGGATATTGTGATTCGCTTATTTACAGTATTTATACTTTGGGATTTATTATTGTCAGGATGTTTTTCCTTTAAGTTTTAAATGTTGGAATAAATCAGTTGGATGTTTAATTGTTTAGATTATATGTTCCAGAATAGTTATTGTGTGACTCTTTAACTATTAAATATGTTAAAGTTTTAAATGTTATTCTTTTTAAAATAAAATTTCGAAAGTAATGTCTAAAAATGGGTTTGACACTTAGCTTAATCATTTAGGGTATTTAATTGGAAAAGTTATTTTTACGACAGTGATGCTAAGAATGAACCAACCGTTAACCTTGATTATAATTTAATAAACGACTGATCACCCGATGTTTAATTTGGCGGGGTGTCACAGGTGGTATCAGAGCATCAGGTGCTAGTGTCTTTAGGATCTGTACGGCTTATTTCGCTTTCAGCTTAGCGTTTTTGCTATAGAGCCCTATTTTAGGATTGTTTTATTCTTGCTTTTATGATTACGTCTTCAGCTATTTAAGGTTTTATAATAACTGTAGACTAATCAATTTATTCACATTTTAGATGCCTCTGAGACGTGCACCAAAGGATAGGCGTGGCCAAGCCGAGCAGCCAGTAGCTCCGTCTCAGGGAATGATGAACGCAAATGAGGTAGCCGCCATTGTTGCTCAGGCGGTGAATGACGCACTAGCGGTAATACAGCAGGCTCCACCCCAAGTTCAGGTAGTGACGCCAGTACCGGCACAGCTTCCATCTGCATGGGAGCGAGTTAGGGATGCCTTTGAGAAGGCGCATCCCCCTGAGTTCTAGGGTAGTTCAGATATCATCATTGTCAGCCAGTGGAAGAAAGACATACAGAGGCATCTACATATGTATGAGTGCACAGACGTGGAAAATAGTTATTGGCTTCCTTCAAGCTAGTGGAGGCCGCTTTGTAGTGGTGGGAGTCCACCACCACCTTTGAGGAGAGGGATGTTATCCCGATTCAGTCATTCTGGGAGCGGTTTGACCGTAAATATTTTCCATCCGTCGTGCAAACTGAGATGAGGCAGAAGTTACTGAACTTGAAGCAGGAAAATTCTACTGTTGCTGAGTATGAAAAGGAGTTCACAAGACTTCTCACTATAGTGCCAGATGAGGCACCCACTGGGAGTAAGAAGATACTATTGTTTGTGGACGGGTTAGCTTGGAGGATCCGTCAGCACCTTATAGGGAATCTGTCTCTGAGTACCTACACAGACGTACTCAATGCTGCCTTACTACACTATCAGGATCACCGCTTCCATCTGCAGGGAAGCAAGCGAGCAGAAGAGTCCAGCCAGCAGGGCAGGATAGGGGGTAGTGGAGCAAGCGGAGCACCGATATCTCAGGGGCAGACTCGTCAGCATGAGCAGAGTTCCCATCAGGGGGACCCTGTCAAGCGATTCCGATTAGGTGATTCCAGGTAGGGATTCGGGGGATTTAGGCAGGTCCAGTAGGACCAACATCGTCAGCCGCAGGGGCAGCAGCAGGGCCATCAGGGCCAACAGCGATTTCAGCAGGGCCAGCAGGACCAATGGCGGGGTGGTAACGACCAACAAGGCCGTAATCAGCAGGGACGGAGGGGAGGAAATTTTAAGGGCCGATGCTTCAGGTGTGGTAAAAATGGCCACAAGTGCCAGGATTGTCAAGAGGGTGATAGGGCCCCACAGCAGCAGGGTGCCCGTAATGAACCACAGAGGACACTTTTTCCAGTCGCCCTCCCAGTACCAGTTCAGGTACCAGCCCTACCAGCCATTCCAGCAGCTCTAGTGTAGCAGGGGCAGTTATAGTATGGACATGTCTATAACGTCCACCAGGCAGCAGCTCCACAGGCACCACCCGCGATTGAGGGTATGTTTTCTATCCACGGTACTATGGGTCGGGTTTTATTTGATACTGGAGCGACACACTATTTTATAGCTACTCATTTTTCGAAAGTTTTAGGGTTATTAGCCACAGCAGAGAGCACTGTAACGTGTGTAGACTCACCACTTGGAAATGGATGGTTAATTTTCTTTATATGCCGAGGTGTGGGAGTAGAGATTGGTAGTTGGGTATTACCAGCAGACATGTTAGTCTTAAATATGCATGAGCACAACGTTATTATCGGTATGGATTTGCTTGTGGCTTACAGAGTCATGATAGATTGTTTCGATGGAAGTATTGTCTTTGCCATTCCGGGGCAAGAGATGTTTGTAGTGGTGATGCCTCGCCCAGAGGGAGGCTTGACTGCTCATTTATATTACATAGAGGAGGATACCTCTAAAGAGGTCGTGGTTCCCTTAGACTCGATCCCAGTTGTTCGTGAGTATTCTGATGTATTTCAGGAGATACCAGGCCTACCCCCCAGTCGAGAGATAGATTTTGTCATAGATATATTACCGGATACTCGATCGATAGCACGTGCCCCATATCGTATGGCTCAGGTGGAGATGCGAGAGTTACGAGATCAGATAGAACAGCTGTTAGGCCAGGGTTTCATTCGTAGGAGTACCTCACCTTGGGGAGCTCCAGTGTTGTTTGTGAAAAAGAGAGATGGTTCACTGAGGCTATGTGTGGACTACCTAAAACTGAATAAGGTCATGATACGGAACAAGTATCCGTTACCTCGAATCGATGATCTATTCGACCAGCTGAGGGGAGCAACTTTCTTTTTGAATATAGATCTGAGGTCACGGTACCATCAGCTACGTATTAGGGAACAGGATGTTTCAAAGACTACTTTCTTGATGAGATATGGGTCCTATGAGTTCAGAGTGATGCCATTTGGACTCACGAATGCTCCAGCCGTATTCATGGATTTGATGAACCGAGTGTTCAGAGACTTCTTGGATCAGTTTGTCATCGTCTTCATAGATGACATCTTGATATATTCACACACCGAGGAAGAGCATGCCGAGCACTTGAGGCAGATTCTTCAGACTCTACGAGAGCATCAGTTTTATGCTAAGTACGAGAAGTACGGGTTCTGGTTACGGGAAGTGCAGTTCTTGGGGCATGTTGTTTCTCAACAGGGGATAGCAGTTGACCCGAGTAAAGTGTCAGCGGTGAGAGAGTGGGGACAGCCCACGACACCGACGGAAGTACGTAGTTTCTTGGGATTAGTCGGATACTACAGGAAATTCATTCGGGGGTTCTCCAAAATAGCGGGTCCAATGACGAACCTGACTCGCAAGGGAGTACCATATGTTTGGGATGATGCTTGTCAATTGGCTTTCGACGAGCTGAAAGACAAGCTTACTTCAGCACCGGTCCTTGCTTTACCTAAGCCAAACGTGGAGTATTTGGTTTACATCGATGCCTCTTTACGGGGACTCGGGGGAATACTTCAGCAGGAGGAGAAGGCTATAGCTTTTGCCTCCCGTAAGATTAAGACGCATGAGAATAATTACCCCACACATGAACTAGAGTTAGCAGCGGTCATTTTTGCATTGAGGATATGGAGACACTATTTATTGGGGGAGAAATTTTGCTTGTTCACAGACCACAAGTCACTGCAGTACCTGTTGACTCAGCAAGAGCTGAATATGCACCAACGCAGGTGGTTAGAGTTTATGAAAGACTATCAGTTCAATATGTAGTACCATTTAGGGAAGGCTAACGTATTTGCCGATGCGTTGAGCCGTAGATCGATGGATGACGTAGCGGACATCTGGAAAGCAAAGTGGAAGGAGTTGGGTCACCAGGATGCAGTAGCTCGTTCCTTCATATATGCCATAATAGTGACACCCAAGATTGTTACGAGGGTAATACAGGCACAGACCGCAGACCCATTTTTCTAGGAGAAGATTGTACGACTCTTAGCTGAGGGTGTTGAGTCCTATTCTGTTAGTTCTGATGGGGGCTTGAGGTTTAATGGGAGATTGGTGGTTCCAGAAGGAGCAGACTTACGTCATGCAGTGATGACCCAGTCTCACGGGTCCCCATTTGCGGTACATCCTGGGGGAGATAAGACGTACCAGGATATGAGACGGCAATACTGGTGGAGTGGGATGAAAAAGGACATTGCTGATTTTGTGTCCAAGTGTTCTACCTGCCAGCTGGTGTAAGTGGACCACCAGAAACCATCAGGGTTGCTTCAGCCATTGGAAATACCTGCGTGGAAGTGGGAGAGTATTTATATGGATTTTATTACTGGGTTGCCTACATCACAGTGGGGCCACGACTCCATCTGGGTGATTGTGGACCGTTTGAGCAAGGTGGCTCATTTTCTGTCGGTACGGACAGACTATACCACGGGTCAGTATGCTCAGTTGTTCATTGCTTAGATTGTCAGATTACATGGGGTGCCCCTGAATATTGTGTCAGATAGAGACAAGATTTTCGTATCGCATTTCTAGGAATCTTTCAGGAGGCCATGGGTACAGAGTTGAGGTTGAGTTCAGCTTATCACCCACAGACAGATGGGCAAACATAGCGTACTAATCAGATGTTGGAGGATATGCTACGCATTTGTGTCCCTGATTTCGGAGGAGGTTGGGAGTCACACCTTCCACTGGTAGAGTTCGCTTATAATAACTCTTATCTGTTCACGATTGGCATGGCCCCATTCGAGGCTTTGTATGACAGGCCTTGTCGGTCCCTAACGTGTTGGCTAGAGGTGGGGGATAACAAGTTGCTCGGACCAGAGGTGATTCAGGAAACCTCCATGAGGATTGAGATTATCAGGAGTCGCATTCGGGTAGCCCAAGACAGGCAGAAAAGCTACGCCGATGCAAAACGGTTCTTCCGAGAATTTAACATGGGGGACCAAGTATTACTACGTGTATCTTCCATGAAAGGAGTGATTAGATTCGGGAAGAAAGGGAAATTGGCCCCGAGGTACGTGGGACCATTTCCCATCATCTAGAGGATTGGGCCGGTAGCATACAGATTGGGACTGCTAGAGCATTTACATCGCATTCACGATGTATTCCACATCTCGTCGTTGAGACGATACCTTCGGGATGACATGGCCCATACCCATATCGCAATTGAGGAGATTGACTTACAGTCCGACAGCTCTTACGAGGAAAGACAAGTGCCTATCCTAGACCATAGCGAAAGGAGATTGAGGTCGAAGGTAGTTCCACTTGTACGGGTCCAGTGGGAGCATCATAATGTGGAGGAATCCGCCTGGGAGCGCGAGGCAGATATGCGCGAGAAATACCCAGATTTATTCTTACCAGGTATGCCTTATTTCTCAAATTTTGGGACGAAATTCCACTATTAGGGGGGAAGTATGTAATACCCCGTATTTTTTACGCTTTATAAATTTGGGGATTTATTGAATTTAATGTGAATTATTAACTTAATATAAATCTGAAAATTAATTATTTTTAATTACTAACGTGACGAGAGTTAGTAATTATTGGAAACTTGTTGAATATTACTAATGAACAAAGTAATATATATAAAATTGGTTCTATTAAATATCACGAGTGAATAAAATGATAATTTTGGAAATTTAAGTCGGGACGCGCCCGTGTCGTGTCGGGACTAAATTTTGATTAATAAAAGTGAATAAATTATAAGTCACTCGTATGGTCATTTCGAGTGTGCCAAAGTGTCCGGAAAGGTCGATATAGTCAAAATAATGTACCCGAGGGGTTTAGTTTGGGTCTCGGGGCGTTTTTAGGCATAATTAACACCCCGGGAGGGCGTTTTAGGCATTTTGTATTTTTGGCCTTGGAAACCTACGAATTTTCTAGGTTATATCAGATGCTTACGGTTGTCTTCTAGGGTTAACACAACCAAAAACAAAAGATGGCCATTGGAGAAGGAAGGGAAGAACTTACTAAGGAGTTCTAGGCCAAGAAGCCCTCCGTTTGCACCGCCGTCACCGCCAAAAGTTATATTGCACAACGAGGATCATCACCACACTGATTTCATCCACAAATCAGAAATAAAAATTCTCAGGCAAGTATTTATCTTGCTTAATTTAGTTAATGCCTCATTCATATTAGTTTAGGGTTGATTAGGATGAGTTATTATGAAAGAAAACCCATATTGGAGGTTAGAAATCGCATGTTGTAGAGATATAAACCCCATTCTGGAAACTCCCTTCACATGTAGAGGTTGAACCACGAATTTACATTGGATTAGAAGTAGAAATTCTGTAAAAAGAATGAGAAGAATTAAGTTAATGAAGTTTTTAGGGTTCATAATAATTATAGGAATTTTGCCCCTTTTAATCCATGGAACTTGATGAAAATTCGCATCCCTACGTAGAATATTGTTCATTTGGGTTTATAATGATTGTGGTATAAATTTCTGGGAGTTTGGGAGTTAGAAATTTGGATTTGGATGATTTTTTATGATAATCCACATAACTCGTATTCTGCAGTTTTCTCCATACCTGCTTGATCGATCGATTGAGCTAAGAGCTTCGATCGATCGATGGTTCGATCGATCGACCCCTCCTGGGAAAAACTAGACTTTTCCTTACGTTGACCTAATCCGATTAAATGCGTAATAATTCATGAATAATGTTATTAGAACATAATGAAACATAAAAAGGACTAGTAGGGTCAAAGTAAACCCCGTTTAGTGGAACTTTAATGAAATGGGAAAAAGGAAGGATAAACGGGAAAGATTCATACCTAAGAAATTTAATGTGTGTAGATTTAATAATCGAAATGGCTAGGAGTTGGATTAGAAGGTAAGAGAGAGGGCCTACTGAATTTGTACTTAGCTAAGGAAAACACTTCGAGAGATGAGAAGTAAGTTGGTATAAATTAAATTTCGAACATATGAATGAATAAGTTCGTTATAAGAAATAATCGAATAAAAATGTACTAAGAATGGAATAATATAATGTTGGGTCGTAGGCATACTTAACTTATGAATGTGAATAGTTATATATCTATATGACTCTATGATTGATCATATATTTTATATATGTGTAAAAATCATGCCCGTGCTACTTGCTATCCCTGAGGTTACCGCGCTGGGACAGTCTTATCTCGATGGGACCTTTATGGGGGATATTGACTCGTACCCTAGATGATAGGAATCTTTGGTACAGGCTATCGGATTGATAGTCAGACGGCCCTAAGAGACGTGAGGGTATGTGCTATCCTCTTAGGACTTGGAACTATACTGCGCCTCATTTTGTATATGTTTTGTGTTAATACAGTTCGAGAGTGATTCCGAACTAGTATTTCCCTTAGTACGAGTGATACGGGGACTACATAGCAGAGTATGCCCGCACCATAGATTTATGTGGGGTGCTGTTAGAATATGTATATTATATGAGTATTATATATATATATATATATATATATATATATATATATATATATATTTAAAATCTGGAAATTGAGAACTACCTGTTGTGATTATGGTATGTAATAAAAGAATAATAATTTCAACTTGGGAATAAGTGTTTGAAAAGTATGATATATTACTGAGGATCTTTATTGTCATATAAGGCTTATGTAACAAATGTACGGTTAAATAAGATTAACCTCCTTAACATTTGAAATCATCAACATGAAATCTTACGAGTAACTTAAGATAAAAGAAGTTAAACTGTTGGGGAGATCAGGGCGATAGTTGTGCACACTACAAGAGAGGTGAGACGTTCTCAAGAGAGTGCCGATACTAATATGTGGTTGCATTAGCCAGTAAACATTTTAAATTCTTGCTAAACTAAAATTTTAAACTGTTTTTCCATCGGGCTCTTCCCCGTTTACTGTTATCTCTCCTCTCTTGTATATATATGTATATATTACAGGTTCCCAGCCACAGGGGCGTCTTGCATAGGATCCTTTGGAAGGAACGCGCTGCAGCTTAGGTGGGAGTTGCAGGCCTCTTGCTTAGACGGTCTCATTTAATAGTTAAGGATGTTTTCCTTTAAGTTTTAAATGTTGGAATAAATCAGTTAGATGTTTAATTGTTTAGATTATATGTTCCAGAATAGTTGTTGTGTGACTCTTTAACTATTAAATATGTTAAAGTTTTAAATTTTGTTCTTTTTAAAATAAAATTTCGAAAGTAATGTCTAAAAATGGTTTTGACACTTTGCTTAATTATTTAGGGTATTTAATTGGAAAAGTTATTTTTACGACAGTGATGCTAAGAATGAACCAACAGTTCACCTTGATTATAATTTAATAAAGGACTGGTCACCCGAAGTTTAATTAGGCGGGGTGTCACAGGATCCATACGGGAAGTTCAATTCCCTAAGTGGTTGTCCAACCCAGTAGTGGTCCTAAAAAGCAGTGGAAAATGGAGGGTCTGTATTAACGTCACTGACCTCAACAGAGCGTTCCCTAAAGACAGTTTTCCTCTCCCAAAGATTGACCAATTGGTGGATGCCACAGTAGCTCATGAAAGAATGAGCTTCCTAGACGCCCACTCAGGGTATCACCAAATCCCTCTACACGAACCGGATCAAGACAAGACAACATTCATCACCACCGTCGAGTTGTATTGTTACATGGTCATGCCCTTTGGGCTAAAAAATGCAAGAGTAACCTACCAGCGGTTGGTCACCAAAATGTTTAAAGACCAAATGGGAAACAACATGTAGGTCTACGTCGATGATATGCTCATCAAGAGCAGGCATAAAGAAGAACACCTCTCAGACCTATCAAGAACCTTCGAAATCATCAGGAAATACCGAATGAAGCTTAACGAAAGTAAGTGTTCCTTCGGTGTCCAGTCAGGAAAATTTATCGGGTACTTAGTTATCAATAGAGGCATGGAAGACAACCCGAACCAGATTGACGCCATCAATAGGGTCCATCCACAATAAGAGACGTGCAAAATCTCACAGGAATGCTCGCCGCCCTGAATCGATTCATCTCAAAACCATCTGAAAGGTGCCAACCGTTCTTCTAACTTTTGAAGAAAAGAAAAAATATAGAGTGGAGTGAGGATTGCTCGAAAGCATTAGAAGGACTCAAGGCTTACCTCAGTTCACCACCGTTGCTCGTAATCCCTCATGAGAATGACTCTCTATACCTATACCTCGCAGTTTTTAGTCACGCTGTAAGTTCTTCACTAGTATGCAAAAGAATACGGATCCATCACCCAGTCTATTACGCGAGGAAAACCCTCTTGGACCCCGAAGAGTGATACCTGCCCCTATAAAATCTCGGCTTTGTACTGGTGGTAGCCTCGAGGAAATAGAAACATTACTTCAAAGCCCACTCCATCATCGTCCTTACATCTCACCCCCTTAAAAGCAGTCCTACAAAAAGCAGATATGTCTGATAGACTATCAAAGTGGTCAGTCAAGCTCAGGAGATTTGACATCTAGTTTCAACCAAGGAATGCAATCAAGGACAAGTCCTTGCCGAATTCATCGTATAATTTATAAGAGAACATCCTCGCAACCAACTTCAGCCTATTGGTCAAAGGGAGAACCCCTCCGCGCAAGGTGTTTGGCGACTTTTTGTTAACGGAGCCTCTAACTCCAAAGGACCAGCAGTGGGCATCGTGTTGGTTACCCTTGAAGATGCAATCCTCGAGCAAGGAATCAGGCTTGGATTTGAAGCCTCCAACAACGAAGGAGAGTATGAAGCACTATTAGAAGGCCTATAGAAGGAACAGGCATTGGGGGAAAAGAAACTCTAGGTGTTTGCCGACTCACAGCTGGTCTCCAACCAGATAAGTGGAGACTTCAATGCGAGGGATGAGAGAATGGCGGCCTACCTCACCACAATGAAGAAATTAATGTCTAACTTCGAGAAGGTCAGCGTCCAATAGTTTCTCAAAGAACAAAACAGCCATGCTGACGCCCTAGCGGCCTTGAGCTCAGGGATAAATTTTGACCTAAAAAGAACAATTCCAATCGACTTCCTTTCCCAGCCAAGCATTATCTAGATCTAGAAACTTCCAAACATAGGTCATGTTCTCCAAATTGAATTAGCCCCCAGTTGGATGGACCCTTTAAGGGATTATTTGAAAGATGGTGCCCTACCAGACAATAAGAAGGCCGCTCATTAGATAAAAGTCAAAGATGCTCGCTTTCACTTATCTCTTGAGGGCAAACTGTATAAGAGATCTTTCACCGGTCCTTACCTTTAATGCGTTCACCCTAAGGACATCGAGCAAGTTCTGCACGAGCTCCATGAGGGAATCTGTGGGAGTCATATTGGGGGTAGGTCGCTAGCTTTTCGAGCAATGAAGGAAGGATACTGGTGGCCGTACATGCAGAAGGATTATGGGATATATGCTCGTAAGTGCGAAAAATATTAACTTCATGCTCCTATGGTTCACCAACCGACCAGCGACCTAAAGTCACTTACTAGCCCATGTCCTTTCGCCCAATGGGGAATGGACATCGTAAGCCCTCTTCCTACCGCTGTCGGTAATCGCAAGTATTTTTTGGTCATGACAGACTACTTCACTAAATGGATAGAGGTAGAGCCGCTGGTGAACATCAGAGACGCGGATATGATAAGATTCATATGGAAGAACATTAGCAACCGCTTTGGGATCCCCAGGGCCATCATCACTGAAAATGGAACCCAATTCAAAAGTGGCCTCTTCCAGGGTTTCTGTAATGACCACGGGATCCGGCACCATTTCAGCTCGGTGGCATACCCTCAGAACAACGGACAAGCTGAAGTTTCCAACAAAATAGTGATTGATGGATTGAAGAAGCGATTGGAGCAGGCCAAATGGGCATGGGTGAGCGAGGTGCCACACATCCTCTGGGTTTACCTCACTACCCCACGATGAGCAACCGGGGAAACACCATTCGCACTGACATATGGTATGGAGGTAATCATTCCCTTGGAAGCTGGCCTCCCCACCATGAGGTCCACTCTGGTCGACCAAGGTCAAAATGATGCAGCATTGCTCACTGAACTTGACCTAGCTGAGGAACAAAGAGAGATAGCTCTAGTGAAACTAGCAGGCTATCAGCAACATCTAGAAAAGAATACAATAAGAATGTCAATCTGAGAGCATTCCAAATTGGGGACTACGTCCTAAGGAAAGTTCTTGGCAGTGCAGTAAAACCAACAGATGGCAAGCTAGGACCAAGCTGGGAGGGACCATTCAAGGTGATAAGGGACAACCTATAAGGAGCCTATCACTTAGAAATGCTGGAGGGCAGGGAGATACCTCAATCTTGGAATGCAGCCAATTTAAAGAAATTTTACTTCTAGTTTTCTTTGTTGATCTTTTATTACAGTGTTGAAACTTGTAATTTATTTCTGATTAATAAAAGATTATTTGGAAGTGGCATTCTACAAAGTGTTGATTTTTTCTCAAATACTTTATAATTTATGGACCTTTTCTATGTTATAGGATCTCCTCTTAACATATAAAAGAAGGGTATTACCCTCCTCAGGTTTTCGTCATCAAATACGAACAACATCCTAGCATTGCCCCTGGCAATATATGAAGCCCTATAGGGGACACTTAGGCAACTCGGCCAACTCAGGTTGGTCACCAAATTATGTTTGGCTCACAAAAACTGCTCGGATAGAACATCCAACACTAGGTGTGTCCTCTCCATTGCCACACTTAGGCCTAAGGGAGTGTGACAACACAATCTAAAAGGTAAAGTGAGGCAGAATGATATCTTATAAGGATACTGGACTGGGGGGATACTCACTCAATAAAATAACTCTGCCTATATCAAATCTAGTCGGCTAAGAAGAGCCCAAGATAGTCGAATAAGAAATCAATGAAGTAAAAAATACATGTGTTTGGTCGGAGAATCGCCTAAAACATAATCATTGTATTACATCATTTCATATACAGAGTTACATATGCTGAATAAAATAAATCCTAATGAGGAATAGGTATTCGAGCACGATAATCAGCAACTTGCGCTCTTCGGCCATCATCTGGGTGAGGAGATTATTCCTCCTCGACTTCATTTGAATCTGGCTCTAATAGCTGCCTGGGGATAGCATCCATGGGGATCCACTTTTCATCATGTAACACCCCGTATTTTTATGCTTTGTAAATTTGGGGATTTATTAAATTTAATGTGAATTATAAATTTAATATAAATCCAGAAATTAATTATTTTAATAATTACTAACGTGACGAGAGTTGGTAATCATTGGAAACTTATTGAATATTAATAATGAGTAAAGTAATATAATATTAGTTCTATGAAATGTCACGAGTGAATAAAATGACAATTTTGAAAATTTAAGTCGGGGCGCGCCTGTGTTGTGTCGGGACTAAATATTGATTAATAAAAGTGAATAAATTATAAGTCATATGTATGGTCATTTCGAGTGCGTCAAAGTGTCCGGAAGGGTCGAGATAGTCAGAAAAGTATACCCGGGGGTTTAGTTTGGGTCTCGGGGCGTTTTTAGGCCTATTTAGTACCTCGGGAGGGTATTTTGGACATTTTACATTTTTGGGTAATTAAACCCACGAAATTTATTCGGTTATCTCAGCCATTTGGAATGGTCTCTTAGGGTTAGCAGACTCAAAACCTTAGAACGGCCATTAGAGAGGAAGATAGAAAGCTTTCCCAGCAATCCAAGGCCAAAAATTTATCCGGTTGCACTGCCACCACCACCAACGCGTAGATCGCGCGACGAGGAACACCACCACACCAAATTCTTCCACAAATCAGAACTCTAAAATTCCCAGGCAAGTATTTATCTTGCTTAATTTCATTAATGCATCACTCATGTTAGTCTAGGGATGATTAGGATGAGTTTCATAGAAGAAAACCCATGTTGGAGATAGAAAAATTGCATGTAGTAATGATATGAATGAAAATCTGGAAATCCCCTTCATATGTAGAGGTTTAACCACGGATTTGGGATGAATTTGAAGCAGAAATTCTGGAAAAAGAATGATTAGAACAAATTTAAAGAAATTTCTAGGGTTCATGAGATTTATGTAAGTTTTGGCCCATTAATCCATGGATATTGATGAAAATTTGCATGCTTTATGTAGAAGATGTTTAATTTGGGTTTATAATGTTTGTAGTATGAATTTCTGGGAGTTTGGGTGTGAAAAATCTGGATTGAGTTGATGTTGGATGATAGAACCCGTAACTGTTAATTTGCAGAATTCGCCATACTTGTTTGATCGATCGATCGAACAAGGAGTGTCGATCGATCGACGCATCGATCGATCGAGCCCATGCCATCAATCGATCGACCCTTCCTGGCAGACTCATGTTTCCCCTTTAAATAATGAATTCAATTTATATGAGTAATAATCATTGGACATCCTTATTAAAATATTTTGGGAGATAAAGAAGACCAGTAGGACTTATAAAAAAAATATGAAACCTTTAATGTAAGACGAGATTTACATTTTTACGAGGATGTTCACATATAAGGGACGATGGAATTATGTATTAAAGGGAGAGAAGCGTAAGGTAGTTACGTTGGAAAAATAGATGAGTACCCACTGAATTTTACACTTAGGAGAATAAAATCCATGAGTGTTATGTAGTAAGTTGGAATAATCCCTCGATTTAAAGTAAGAGACGAATTGTTATACGTGATAACTAAATAATGAGAAATAAGGATAAATATCATAATTATGGTCCGTGAGTATGTACCTAAAACTTGATATGAAAATAGTAGTGTATCTATATAACTGTGTTTATACATATACTATATACGTGTAAAAATCATACCCGCGCTACTTGCTATCCCTGAGGTTAGCACGCTGGGACAGTCTTATCTCGATGGGACCTTTATGGGGGATATTGGCTCGTTCCCTAGAAGCCAGGATTCCTAGGTACAAGCTATAGGATCGATAGTCACGGTCCTAAGAGACGTGAGGGTATGTGCTGACCTCTTGGACTTGGAAACTATGCTTCGCCTCAATATTGTTTGTGTTTTGTTCAATACAGTTCGAGAGTGATTCCAAATTTGTATTTCCCTTAGTACGAGTGATACGGGGATTGGATAGCAGAGTATGCCCGCACCATAATCTTTGTGTGGGGTGCTGTTAGAATATATATATTACATGGGTATTGAATATATATATTAAATTCTGAAATATGTGAATTACTTCCTGTGTTTATGGTAAGTAAGAAGTGAACAATGATTTCAATTGAGAAATGCATGTTTTTGAAAGTATAGTATATTATCGGGAAATGTTAATAGCAAATAGAGGTTAAATGGGAACTTTTTTATTAAATGAAATCTACCTCTTAAACAGTTGAATTCGTCAGTTTAAATCTTACGAGTAACCTAAGATAAGATAAGTTAGACCGTTGGGAAGGTTAGTGCGATAGGCGTGCACATTAGAAGAGAGGTGATAATTTCTCAAGGGAGTGCCGCACTAATATGTTGTTGCATTGGCCAGTAAACATTTTATATACTTGTTAAAAAAAATTTAAATCATTTTTACAATCGGGCTCTGACCCGTTTCCATTTTCTTTTCTCTATTGTATATATATGTATGTAATACAGGTGCCCAGCCACAGGGGCGTCTTGCCTAGGATCCTTTGGAAGGAACGCGCTGCAGCTTAGGTGGGAGTTGCAGGCCTCTTGCTTAGACGACCTCACTTCTTGATTCCTCTTCTAGCATTATTTATTCCAGTTGGGCATGTGTCGCCCTTTCCATTATTTAGTTGTTATATTGGACATTTCAATCCATTTATTTCCAGTATTTACACTTTGGGATTTTTATTGTCAGGATGTTTTTCATTTAAGTATTAAATGTTGGATTCAATTCATTGAATGTTTGGTTATTTGGATTTATATATTCTAGGATAATTGTTGTGTGATTCTTTAATGACGAATGATGTAAAGTTTTTAAATGTTGGTTTATATAAATAAAATTTGGAAACTAATGTCTAAAAATGGTTTTGACACTTAGCTTAATTATTTAGGGTGTTTAAATTGGTAAAGTTTTTTTTTTTACGACGGTGATGCTAAGAATGAACCAACCGTCACCTTGATTTTAATTTAATAAAGGACTGATCACCCAGTATTTAATTAGGCGGGGTGTCACAGGTGGTATCAGAGCATCAGGTTCTAGTGTCCATAGGATCTGTATGGCTTATTTCGTTTCCAGCTTAGCGTCTTTGAATTAGAGCCCTAACACTAGGAATGTTGTATCCATCTGTATGCGTTAGAAATTCGTGCTTCTGCGATTTGTCGATGTGAATGTTGAACTTATTCAGATTAAATTTTTAATTTTCAGATGGCCCGTCAGGATGAATAAGCTAAGGCCATTGGGGAAGTTAATGAGCAAGGACAACTCACACCTTAGGTGTCTCCGAAAAGGGTACCAATCGCCGAATTTGCGGGCATCGTGGCACAAGCAGTCACCACTGCACTCTTACAGTACCACGAACGCAACATGCAGCTTAGAGGAGGCAAAAGACCTAGAGAGGTTGATCAAATTCATGTGACTAAAGTAGACAATGAAGGCACCGAAATTCAGACAGCAAGCCACTCAAGACCGAGACAGTTCCAGAAGTGACAAAATGTATGTAAAGGGCCAAAAATGTCAGGGCCAACAAAGTCAGGGTTGGGATGAAGTCACAAAGAGGTGTTTCAGTTCTGGAATGGACGGTCACAAACATCAATCTTGTCCGAATCAGATTGGGGAGAAACTACAACCCGACCAGCGAAAAATTTTGGGACTCTGCTATAAATATGTACAGCCGGGTCACAAGTGGAGGGATTGTCCTCACCCTGACATAGTTTTTCCGCAAATTTCTCATCAAGGCCAACAAGACCAAGGAAAAAGCGAGACTAGTCAACAACGTAGTGAATTGGGGCAATTTCGAGGGAGGTGCTTCCAATGTGTCAGAAATGGCCATAGGCGTCAGGATTGCCCTGAGAGGAATAGGGGCCCACGGCAGCAAAGTTCTAGTAATAAACCACAGAAGCCAGCTCCACCAGCCATTCTAACAGCCTCAGTTCAGCAAAGGCAGTTACAGTACGGACGTGTCTGTAACATCCATCAGATAGTAGCATCTCAGGAACCAACCGAGATAAAAGGTACGTTCCTTATACCTGGTGCTATGGGTTGAATTTTATTTGAATACTGAGGCGACACACTATTTTATAGCTACCCATTTTGCGAAGGCCTTACGGTTATTAGCCACAACAGATAGCCCGGTGACGTGTGTAGACTCACCATTGGGAAATGGATTGTGAATTTTCTTTATATGCCGGGGAGTGAGGGTAGATATTGGTAGCTTGGTATTACCAGCAGACATGTTAGTTTTAGATATGCATGAGCATGACGTTATTTTCGGTATGGATTGGCTCGCAGCTTACAGAGCCATGATAGATTATTTCGGTGGGAGTATTGTCTTTGCCATTCCGGGGTAAGAGATGTTTATAGTGGCAATGCCTAGCCCAGAGGGAGGCTCGACCGGTAATTTGTATTACATAGAGGAGGATACCTCTAAGGAGGCTTTGATTACCTTAGACTCGATCCCAGTTGTTCGTGAGTATTCCGATGTATTTCAGGAGATACCAGGCCTACCCCCCAGTCGTGAGATAGACTTTGTCATAGATTTATTACTGGATACTCGACCTATAGCGCGCACTCCATACCGTATGGCTCCGGCAGAGATGCGAGAGTTACGAGATTAGATAGAGCAACTGTTAGGTCAGGGCTTCATTCGTAGGAGTACCTCACCTTGGGGCGCTCCAGTTTTGTTTGTGAAAAAGAGAGATGGTTCACTGAGGCTATGTGTGGACTACCAGGAGCTGAACAAGGTCACGATACGGAATAAGTATTCGTTGCCTCGAATCGATGATCTGTTCGACCAGCTGAGGGGAGCAACTTTCTTCTCGAAGATAGATCTGAGGTCAGGGTACCATCAGCTACGTATTAGGGAGAAGGATGTTTCAAACACTACTTTCTTGACGAGGTATGGGTCCTATGAGTTCAGAGTGATACCATTTGGACTCACAAATGCTCCAGCCGTATTCATGGACTTGATGAACCGAGTGTTCAGAGAGTTCTTGGATCAGTTCGTCATTGTCTTCATAGATGACATTCTGATATATTTACACTCCGAGGAGGAGCATGCCGAGCACTTGAGGCAGGTTCTTCAGACTCTATGAGAGCATCAGTTGTATGCTAAGTATGAGAAGTGCGGGTTCTGGTTACGTGAAGTACAGTTCTTGGGGCATGTTGTTTCTGAACAAGGGATAGCAGTTGACCCGAGTAAAGTGTCAGCGGTGAGGGAGTGGGGACAGCCCACGACACCGACGAAAGTGCATAGTTTCTTGGGATTAGCCGGATACTACAGTAGATTCATTCGAGGTTTCTCCAAGATAGCGGGTCCATGGACGAACCTGACTCGCAAGGGGGTACCATATGTCTGGGATGATGCTTTCCAATTGGCTTTCGACGAGCTGAAAGACAAGCTTACTTCAGCACCGATCCTTGCCTTACTTATGCCAGGAGTGGAGTACATGGTTTACACCGATGCCTCTCTACGGGGACTTGGGGCAGTACTTCAGCAGGAGGAGAAGGCTATAGCTTTTGCCTCCCGCAAGCTTAAATCGCATGAAAATAATTACCCCACCCACGATCTGGAGTTAGCAGCGATCGTTTTTGCTTTGAGGATATGGAGGCACTACTTATTGGGGGAGAAATTTCACTTGTTCACAGACCACAAGTCACTGCAGTACCTATTCACTCAGTGAGAGCTGAATATGTGTCAGCGCAGGTGGCTAGAGTTTGTGAAGGACTATCAGTTCGACATATAGTACCATTCGAGGAAAGCCAATGTAGTTGCTGATGCGTTGAGCCGTAGACCGATAAATGATGTAGCGGACGTCTGGAAAGAAAAGTGGAAAGAGTTGGGTCACTAGGACGCAGTAGCCCGTTCCTTCATATCTGTTATGACAGTGACACCCAAGATTGTTACGAGGGTGATACAAGCACAGACCACAGACCCGTTTTGCCAGGAGCAAATTGTACAACTTTTAGCTGAGGGAGCTGAGTCCTATTCTATTAGTTCTGATGGGGGTTTGAGTTTTAATGGGAAATTGGTGGTCCTAGAAGGAGCAGAATTACGTCATGTAGTGATGACCCAGTCTCACGGGTCCCAATTTGTAGTACATCCTGAGGGAGATAAGATGTACCATGATATGAGGCGGCAGTACTGGTGGAGTGGGATGAAAAAGGATATTACTGAGTTCGTGTCCAAGTGTTCTACCTGCCAGCTGGTAAATGTGGACCATCAGAAACCATCAGGGTTGCTTCAGCCATTGGAAATACTCGCGTGGAAGTGGGAAAGTATTTCCATGGATTTTATTACAGGGTTGCCTACATCACACAGGGGCCACGACTCCATCTGGGTGATTGTAAACCGTTTGACCAAAGTGTCTCATTTTCTGCCGGTGCGGACAGACTATACCACGGGTCAGTATGCTCAGTTGTTCATTGCGTGTCAGATTGCATGGGGTGCCCCTGAATATTGTGTCAGATAGAGACAAGATTTTCGTGTTGCGCTTCTAGGAGAGTTTTCAGGAGGCTATGGGTACAGAGTTGAGGTTGAGTTCAGCTTATCACCCACAGACAGATGGACAAATAGAGCGTACTAATCAGATGCTGGAGGATATGCTACGCATGTGTGTCCTTGATTTTGGAGGAGGTTGGGAGCCACATATTCCACTGGTAGAGTTCGCTTATAATAACTCTTATCAGTTCACGATTGGCATGGCTCCATTCGAGGCTTTGTATGGAAGGCCTTGTCGTTCCCCAACGTGTTGGCTAGAGATGGGGGATAACAAATTGCTCGGACCAGAGGTGATTCAAGAAATTTCTGCGAGGATTGAGATTATCAGGAGTCGCAATCGAGTAGCACAGGACAGGTAGAAAAGATACACCGATTAGAAACGGTTCTTTCGAGAGTTTAATGTGGGGGACCAAGTATTACTACGTGTATCTCCTATGAAGGGAGTGATGAGGTTCGGAAAGAAGGGGAAATTGGCCCCGAGGTACGTGAGACCATTTCCCATTCTCGAGAGGGTTGGGCCGGTAGCATACAGATTGGGACTGCTAGAGCATTTACATCGCATCCACGATGTATTCCACATCTCGTCGTTGAGACGATACCTTCGGGACAATATGGCCCACACCCACATTGCAATAGATGAGATAGACCTATATCCTGACAGCTCTTACGAGGAGAGACCAGTGGCTATCCTAGACCATAGCGAGAGGAGATTGAGGTTGAAGGCAGTTCCACATGTACGGGTCCAGTGGGAGCATCATAATGTGGATGAATCCACTTGGGAGCGCGAGTCAGATATGCGCGAGAGATATCAAGATTTATTCTTACCAGGTATGCCTTATTTTTCGAATTTCGGGACGAAATTCCGTTATTAGGGGGGGAGTATGTAATACCCCGTATTTTTATGCTTTCTAAATTTGGGGATTTATTAAATTTAATGTGAATTATAAATTTAATATAAATCCGAAAATTAATTATTTTAATAATTACTAACGTGACGAGAGTTAGTAATCATTGGAAACTTGTTGAATATTACTAATGAGTAAAGTAATATCATATTAGTTCTATGAAATGTCACGAGTGAATAAAATGATAATTTTGGAAATTTAAGTCGGGACACGCTTGTGTCGTGTCGGGACTAAATATTGATTAATAAAAGTGAATAAATTATAAGTCATCCATATGGTCATTTCGAGTGCGTCAAAGTGCCCGAAAGGGTCGAGATAGTTAGAAAAGTGTACCCGGGAGTTTAGTTTGGGTCTCGGGGCGTTTTAGGCCTATTTAGTACCCCGGGAGGGTATTTTGGACATTTTACATTTTTGGGTAATTAAACCCACGAAATTCATTAGATTTAATCAGCCATTTGGAATGGTCTCTTAGGGTTAGCAGACTCAAAACCTTAGAACGGCCATTAGAGAGGAAGGTAGAAAGCTTTCCAAGCAATCCAAGGCCAAAAATTCATCCGGTTGCACCGCCACCACCACCAACGCGTAGATCGCGCGATGAGGAACACCACCACACCAAATTCGTCCACAAATCAGATCTTTGAAATTCCCAGGTAAGTATTTATCTTGCTTAATTTCATTAATGCATCACTCATGTTAGTCTAGGGATGATTAGGATGAGTTTCATAGAAGAAAACCCATATTGGAGATAGGAAAATTGCATGTAGTAATGATATGAATGAAAATCTGAAAATCCCCTTCATATGTAGAGGTTTAACCACGGATTTGTGATGAATTTGGAGTAGAAATTCTGGAATAAGACTGATTAGAACAAATTTATAGAAATTTCTAGGGTTCATGAGATTTATGTAAGTTTTGACCCATTAATCCATGGATATTGATGAAAATTCGCATGCTTTACGTAGAAGATGTTTAATTATAGTTTATAATATTTTTAGTACGAATTTCTGGGAGTTTGGGTGTGAAAAATCTGGATTTGGTTGATGTTGGATGATAGAACCCGTAACTATTAATCTACAGAATTCGCCATACCTGTTTGATCGATCGATCGAACAAGGAGTGTCTATCGATCGATGCATCGATCGATTGAGCCCCTGCCATCGATCGATCGACCCTTCCTGACAGACTCATGTTTCCCATTTAAATAGTGAATTCAATTTAAAGGAGTAATAATCTTTGGACATCCTTATTAAAATATTTTGGGAGATAAAGAAGACCAGTAGGACTTATAAAAAAATATGAAACTTTTAATGTAAGACAAGATTTACATTTTTACGGGGTTGTTCACATATAAGGGACGATGGAATTATGTATTAAACGGAGAGACGCGTAAGTTATTTATGTTGGAAAAATAGATGAGTACCCACTGAATTTTACACTTAGGAAAATAGAATCCATGAGTGTTACGTAGTAAGTTGGAATAATCCCTCGATTTAAAGTAAGAGACGAACCGTTATACGTGATAACTAAATAATGAGAAATAAGGATAAATATCATAATTATGGGCCGACTGTGTTTATACATATACTATATACGTGAAAAAATCATACTCGCGCTACTTGCTATCCCTGAGGTTACCGCGTTGGGACAGTCTTATCTCGATGGGACCTTTATGGGGGATATTGACTCGTACCCTAGAAGATAGGAATCCTAGGTACAGGCTATCGGATCGATAGTCACAGTCCTAAGATACGTGAGGGTATGTGCTGACCTCTTGGACTTGGAAACTATGCTTCGCCTCAATATTGTTTGTGTTTTGTTCAATACAGTTTGAGAGTGATTCCGAATTTGTATTTCGCTTAGTACGAGTGATACGGGGACTGAATAGCAGAGTATGCCCGCACCATAATCTTTGTGTGGGGTGCTGTTAGAATATATATATTACATGGGTATTGAATATATATATATTAAATTCTGAAATATGTGAATTACTTCCTGTGTTTATGGTAAGTAAGAAGTGAATAATGATTTCAATTGAGAAATGCGTGTTTTTGAAAGTATAGTATATTACTGGGGAACGTTAATAGCAAATAGAGGTTAAATGGGAACTTTGTTATTAAATGAAATCTACCTCTTAAACAGTCAAATTCGTTAGTTTAAATCTTACGAGTAACCTAAGATAAGATAAGTTAGACCGTTGGGAAGGTTAGTGAAATAGGCGTGCACATTAGAAGAGAGGTGATAATTTCTCAAGGGAGTGCCGCACTAATATGTTGTTGCATTGGCCAGTAAACATTTTAAATACTTGCTAAACAAATTTTAAATCATTTTTACAATCGGGCTCTGACCTGTTTCCATTTTCTTTTCTCTCTTGTATATATATGTATGTATTACAACAGGTGCCCATTCACATGGGTGTCTTGCCTAGGATCCTTTGGAAGGAACGCGCTGCAGCTTAGGTGGGAGTTGCAGGCCTCTTGCTTAGACGACCTCACTTATTGGTTCCTCTTCTAGCATTATTTATTCCAGTTGGGCATGTGTCGCCCTTTCCATTATTCAGTTGTTTTATTGGACATTGTAATCCATTTATTTTCAGTATTTGCACTTTGGGATTTTTATTGTCATGATGTTTTTCATTTAAGTATTAAATGTTGGATTCAATTAATTGAATGTTTGGTTATTTGGATTTATATATTCCAGGATAATTGTTGTGTGATTCTTTAATGATGAATGATGTAAAGTTTTTAAATGTTGGTTTATATAAATAAAATTTGGAAACTAATGTATAAAAATGGTTTTGACACTTAGCTTAATTATTTTGGGTGTTTAAATTGGTAAAGTTTTTTTTTTTTACGACAGTGATGCTAAGAATGAACCAACCGTCACCTTAATTTTAATTTAATGAAGGACTGATCACTCGGTATTTAATTAGGCGGGGTGTCACACATCCCTCCTGAATGGGTTAGGCATCAAAGTTGAGGGGGGGATCTCATGACGATACCAGAGGATAGAGTTCCTAGGGACCTACAACTCCCTAAGAACACTCAACCATCCCCTAATAAAGGATAACTCTTCAACTTCCCCCAACTTTATCGGAGCATCGGTCTAACCGATGAAGAGGAACTTTCTTGAATAGATGCCTTAGCAAGGTAACATCCCTTTGAAGATCGGAAGCTATCACGTACGCCCAGTGAACATCACCTCGAAGCTTGGCAATCTCCCTAGCTGAACCTCTGTCATCAGTACCATCTCGTGGTCCAGCCGATGAAGAGGAACCACGTAGAACTCGAGGAGCAATGCTAGATGCATTCTCCCTGAGTCACGAGACTTCTCTCCTCTAAGCATCGTTCTCTTGCTGAAGTACCTCTCCAACCTGATTAACCTCAGAGTCATCCAGGAGCTTAGCCTTCAGAGCATCCACCTCCTCTTAAACAGAAGCGCCGATTTCCTCCATCTCTTGGAGCTTGTCCTTCAGCTTGGCAACGACCTCTGACTGGTCCTTATACTACCTATTCCTTGATCAAAGAGACTTGCAGATCCTTATAAAGGCTCTACAAACTTTATTGCTCGCATCAGGTCCAAGAATCTTTCCTAACTGAGAGGTAGCAGGAATATAATCCTCAACGTCGATGAGCTACAAACCATATAAGCATTAAAAAGGCAAGTACATCAGTACGCGGAAGGAAACCGAATTTCATTTCATTTAAAGAAGGTTCAGAGTACATTAGCAGATAGAAAGAGTGACTAAAATAAAAAAAAAATACAAAGATCTCCCTAAAGAAGACTAGCTGGCAACCTCAGTTTGCTCTAAGGTCAGTAATTGCTACCCCTTAGCTGCAGCAGTAGCAGCTCCAGCCATACCTCCTTTAGACGGAGCAGTCTCCATCCCCTGGTCATGGGGAGCATCAGCAGTGGTGGTCAGAATTGTAGGGGAACCTTCATTGGCATCAGGGAGAGGCACCTCATCTACGACAGGTTTAGGACCAGGGTCGTGCTCATCAAATAGGGTGGAGTCAATATCCACCTCGGCAGCGAGTAAGGCCTTGTCCCAACCCTTCTTAAAGTTGAGACGACCAATATAACCGATCTGGGACTCAGCATCCTCATACACTGTGACCCATCTAGTGTTGTATGAGCTCATTTTTAGGCTGGCCGCCTCAGATTCCACTTTCTTCACCTTCTCAGCCAGCACCTTGTTCTCCTCTGCCACAGCTAGCTTGCTTGTGCAGACCAAGTCATAGGATGCCTCAGCTCATCGATCTCCTTGGCCACTGCCTCTTTTTTTTATTGGCTTGGTCCAAGGCAAGGTCAGAAGAATTCTAAGCAGAACTGGTATTCTTCAAGCTGGCCTCCAGCTTGATATTTTTCCTTTCCAGCTTAGCATTCTTCCTCTCCAGCTCGTCTTGGCTGCAGTAGAGGACAGTGAAATCAGATAAAAACTGTAGAGAAAAAGAAAACATCAGTAGAGAAAGTATTGAAATAATCATTGCAAGATAAGAGAAGTGAAAATAGTCTTCCCAAGGCTAGCCCCTGACTCGCCTCAAGGGCTAACTGGTCGGTCCCTATGTTTATTGGCCTCTAGTGATCATCTGATAGCACTGCCCTCTCAAGCACTTCCGGAGCTAGTTAAGGGGAAATAGCAATAGAATCCCCCTCAGCCAGAGCAGACACGGGCACCAGAGACTGCCCCGCCTTTGTCCTCACCTCTTCTCTTCTCCCCCCTCCTTTTTCTCCCTCTCTATCCTCTTTCTCTCTTGCACCTTCTTCTTCCCCTCTTCCTTCTTTCTCTCCCTATCTCTCACCAGTTCCTCCTCTTTCTTCTTCCTCTCCTGCTCGTGAGCAATAGTCTGGGATCCAGTGGCGGCATCCCACTCCCATATTTCTTCTTCTTCAACCGGTGAGAAAGAAGCACGTTTTCTTCATCATCATCTTGGATCAAATTCTTCCTAGGAGGATCCTTATCTTCCTCATTGGAGCTACTTGATTCCCCCGAAGACTCCTAGTTCTCTGAACCCTCCTCTGAGCTGGAAGACTCTTCACTACTTGAGCTCTCCTCACTGTAACCACCTTCAGCACCGCCCCTGTTAACACCCTCTCTCTCCTCACCAGAGCTGCTTCCATCCTCGTCCAACTGGATTGGGTCGGCATCAACCTCTTCTGTGATGTTTTGCTGAGGAATGCTATCCATGGGTCGTGCGATGAAATTGGACCTAATGTTCTTGTATTTTATAAGAAATGCAGCTGATCGAGGATGCTCACCTCCAGCTAAGAATTCCCTGGTTCTCCAAGCCTTAACCAGCTCAACTACTCGAATCTCGTTAAGAGCGGGTTCTGAGTTCTTTGACCAAACTGAAAAAATAAAGAGAGAAAGATATGAGCAAGACCATACACTAACAGAGGATCAATGAGCAGAACAAGAGCTATGCCTACATATATACTCCTCCCCATAAAAGATAATCACGTATCTCCCAGACCTCGACCCTTCAGTATGGGGAGAGAACTGCCAATTTCTGGCAATAAACCCCTCATGCCAGTAGTCCTTGTGGGAATCAGGTAGATTTACTTCCAATACCCTATCAGGACTCCTAGCTTTGAGGCAAATAAGACCAGAGCTTGTTTGAGAAAAATAATAGCAATAGCAGATGTCAGCAAGCCCTAGATTGGTGCCATAGAGATGATTAATTCTATGCACACCATTGACAATTTTCCAAACATTTAGCGAGCACTGTGCAGGAACTATATCGAAGAAACTAAAAAAGTGCAAAAATAAGCAATTTGGGGGAAAAGTAAGACCCCCATGGGATAACAAAAGAACATGTATCCAGTGACCATCCTCAATGTCTCTGACATTACGAGGAACAGGATCACATTCGATGTCTACCCAATTTAGAATATTATAGAATTTCCAAAACTCAGCTATCGACCTATTGCCTAGTTTCGTCATCAGAAAAGAGAAATCCTAGTATCGAATATGAAGAAATTTAAGCAGAAAAAGAAAAGAGAAAGGAGTGAGAAGAACTTATGGAGTAAGAGTCAGCTTGAGATGATGCAAAGTCGCAAGCAGGGATGATGAGAAGATAAGAAAGAAGCTTGAAGATGGAAGACGAGACCTGGGAGTGAGAAAGAAACAGTGAAAGCTTGGAGAAATCTAGAGAATGTGAAGAAATCTGAAGCGACGTTCAGGGAATGACCTCTCCAAGATGATTTAAACCTTCCTAATCATAACACACAGGAAGCGAGGCAATCTTCCACCTAAATCAATTCGGGAAGGGCGCTTTAATCCCAAGGTGTTGCACAAATCACAAAAGTTCCATTAAGACAATAATTTAAAATTATTGAGTCCAAATTGTGACAAAAAAATTTAGGGGCAATTGTGGGTACCTTTATTAGTTATTTCGGCCCAGACGAGTAGCCTAATTAAGTCCGGCCCAAAGTCTAGAGGCCTCTTCCTATAGCTGATTCAGTTATGATCTATTTAATTCCTAAAATCTCTTAAGGAGATATTTTAGGGATTATGGGCTAACGTGGAGGAGTCCAACACCCCCACTCTCCGAGAAACAACATGTAGATAAAAAAAACCTCATCCTGAGGCAAAGGTAATGTATTATTTTCTATGAACACTCCCCCAGAGTAAAGAGAAATAAAAGACTGAGAGCACCACCGTGGACGTAGGCCTTCTTGCCGAACCACATACATCTTATGTTGTGTGTGATTTCAGTTACTTTAAGTTCTTTATTTATTCTGGTGATTGCCTTTACTTATTATTTTGTGTTGATTTTAATTGTCACCACAATAATACACACTTAAAATGACTCGCTTACTAATATTCGAGTCAAAATAGGTCCAAAATACTCCGGAACCCAAATTTAACCCCTGGACAGTCATTTTGACTATCTTGACCCATCTCGGATCAACCCTTCACTCTAACTTTTCATTAGAGACTCCCAATAAAATAAATTTATTTGACCACAAAAATTAAATTCTTATATCCTCGAACACACGGGGTGTGACAATCTCCCCTCCTTATAAATAATTTCGTCCCCAAAATTCAGATAAGTCCATTAATTGAACATCCAGCTTACCTCCATGATCATTACACTAATCTCTACAACTTTCCAATCATGATATTATTAAAATAATATACAACCAGGGTGCCCATACACCCTATAATCGTGCTCAACTGCACAATCATTACCCATCTCCATTAGCCTTAAATTGTAATATAACTTCCACTCACAGTTATAATCACATGCCTGAAATAACCCAGGCACCGACCCATAAACTAATCTTAGTACCATATCACCACAAGGATACGCTAACTCCTAATAATATAATCCATTAAATCATACTAAAAATAATAATAATTTTGAAATTTTTTGAAGATTTAACCTTTCTCAATTCCCAACATTCGCTACTTTCATTCGGGGGATGTCTCGCAAGTGAAATCCAAATAAGGAACCCTCCCAATACACTACTGTGCATCTCTGTCGGGGATGGAGATCAGTCAGACCAGGACAAAAGTTTTAAAAAGATTTTTTAAACAATTTATATGGCTCCATAAGCCTAATATATATAATGCCAAAAATAATTTTTTGATTTCTGACACACAATTTAAATAATATTCCTAAGACATAAGGCGTCAATCAATACGATGTTCTCACCAACATTAAGTTCTCAATGGGAACACAACCATGAGTTAAAACTCTTGGCTCAACAATGAACCTGCCAAACCCTAAATCTCATCAATAAAGACCCATTACATCATCTCAGAATATCACGATAAGATAGATATCTTCACAACTAGGACAAAGCAATTAAATGCATCTCGCCAAACCATAAAACGATAGTCTTATCGTTACTACTCAACACGGCTTAACAGTTGCACTTCGGAAAAACCATAACTCTACAAAAACATCTCAAAACAATCTATTCTCCCAAAAGATACCATCTACGTGCCACACTTACCCTCCTTAAGGTAATAATATATACACAATGTGGTTATAACGGTCAACCACTCACTAAATTCGTTCCACCCGTAACTTCTAGAGATAACAATCTTACATGCAACGCTCCCAATATCACTCAAAGCATACCCTGTACTTTAATAGGAAAAAAATGCAATTCATATATTACCTCCATATTCTAACTACCTAGCCTAATCATTAGGTTCCCAATCAATGTTTTCTTGTCAGAACCCGCCCACATATTTCTATACGGGTTGGGCATCCAGAACCTCTTCAAAAAGTTTCCCTCTACCTCTCTCAGGAAAATACCTCTTCCTATGTCCTATCTCCCCACAAAAGAAACATTTCCTAGTAAATCCTTCATGTCCACCCTGATGAACCAAATGTTGCTGCAGCCTTTGATCATACTGTCTAGAGCCACTACCATCAAATCTAAAACCTCCTAAACGTTGCCTCTTACTCGAAGCCCTTAAATGGAGATTTTGATCCTTCTGCCTATTCCTCTACTACTATTGTGATGATTGTGACCCACGGGCACCACCTTCTCCCGACTTACTTAACAAGTTCGAGTCCCCAGACTCCTTCTTCCCTTTTAAATGAAGACGGTGTTCCCGACGATGTAACAATGCCACATTCATCACATCGATAAAAGTTAAAAAATTTGGGTTCCCTAACAAATGTTGTCCAATTCGCCAATCTAAACCTCCCATGAACTTTGATATATGTTTCTCCTCTGTATTTACCTTTTAGAGCATAAATTTCACCAACTGGGTAAATTTCTCTTCATAATACGCCACTGTCCTATCCCCCTGATTCACTTCTAATAATCTTCTACTCATTTCTGTTTAAATTGATGAAGGTAAATACTTACGATAAAATCGAACCCAAAACATTGATATAGACATCGTATCCCTCTGCTCTGATGTAGTAACCGACTCCCACCACTAGAGGGCCGCACCCACTAACTTAAATGTGGTAAGTATTTATTTTTTAACGTCACTACATTCCACCCTATGAAGGTGACATTGAATATCCTTCTTCCACTGACTTGCTATGACCACATTGGATCCCCATTGAAATTTTGGAGGACGACCTTTTTGAAATGTTTCCCTAACTCTCTCCCACACAGGAGACCCCATGTGAGTTTGAGGTACCGACGCTACAGGTTATTGCTGAGCCTGAGGAAATTGTTGAGCCATGGCGTTCATGGACGCATTGACTGCTTGAGCCACAATATTGGCAACCTCCGTTGTAGTCATAGTCCCCTGAGGCACTTGGGGATCCACATTCTCTGCCCTCCTATTTAATCTAGTCGGGCGACCTCTTTTCGTCCGCATCTGAATAAGAGCGAACTGTATCAGCACTCAGTTCAAACAATTACGCATCGCAGAAGATTGTAAATGCAATATGAACACAATAGTCTTAATAGTAGGCACTATATTAAGAAAGCTTATGGAATAACGTAGAAAACCCTCACAAATCCTAAGACACTAGAACCTAATTCTCTAATACCACCTATACACCTCGCTTATAATAATAAAGGGTGGCCATCCCTATACTAAAATAAAATAGGGATCTCAAGTGGATCATTCTTAGCATCAACTGATAAATCTAATAAAAACATAACTAACCACCCACTACTAAAATAAATGTATGCCAAAAAAAATTCGAAAACATATAAGGAACTACAAACCAATGTTTAAAAAGATTACAAATACACGAGTATAGCAGAACATATACCTGAATATGCTACCGGGTCACAGACAATACAACATCCACTGATAACAACATCAAAGAGATAAAAATATACAAGCCTTGGGTATACACACCCGATGTAAAAAAATGGATCCTTAACTAGATTTAAAAAAAATCGAAAGCGACTACAAGAAAATTATGTAACATGTCTGCATCTTCTACTGCTCCAAGGACTCGGGACAGAATAGGCATCATTGGCATCCTTGCGGAGGGACACCTATAATTACAATATATGTATAGCAAGAGAAAAGATAAAAATGGGTCAGAACCCAAGGTTCGAAAATAATTTAAGCAAGTGAATTAACAGGCATAATAATTATGAATGCACAAATTTCATAATTAAAGTGGTGTCGCACTCTCTCTTAGGACTTAATATCACCCCTCATCTAAAGCGTGCACCTAAACATAAGCATATGAACCTCAATTAAGCTACCCAATATATTCTAGGGATAATTTAACTTAAACCTACACATAATCCCCATTCGCGTGACTCGCTATCTATAAAACATAACCACATATCTACTTCTCATATCGTCTTCTAAGTTTACACCCAAACTTGCGGAGGGACACCTAATGTATTACAATATATGTATAGCAAGAGAAAAGACATAAATGGGTCAGAGCCCGAGGTTTGAAAATAATTTCAGCAAGTGAATAAAATGCATAATAATTATGAATGCACAAATTTCATAATTAAAGTGGTGTCACACTCTCTTGGGACTTAACCTCACCCATCAACTATATTGCACACAAAAACATAAGCATATGAACCTCAATTAAGATACCCGATACATTCTAGGGATAATTCATCTTAAATCTACGCATAATTCTCATTCACGTACTCACTATATCTAAAACATAACCATATATTATACTTCTTTTATCGTCTCCTAAGTTTATGCCCAAACTTGTACAATGTAATTGTATCTAACTTAATAAATGTAAATGTATCTGCTTTCACTAATATGACTCTATCTAAATTAACAAGTGTAAATGTATTTATTTTCACTACTATAACAGTATATATATATACATGAGTTCAACTGTATCTATTTTCATTATTTGAACTGTTACTATCATAATGTGTATGTTTGTAATTATAATAACAATATAACAATTATAAAACATAAACACTTATATTTATATATTAGTATTATACAAAGTAATACAACAAATATAATTATCCGAAACTATAAACTGTTAGAAAAATATATACAACTACAAACCGTTATTATTTATACGAAGTAAAGCTCAAAATATAGAATAAATTAAATAATTATAAGTGCATCAGTTTTCAACATCGTAATTGTATCTCCTTTGGTCATTGTAGCTGTATCTAATTAAATAAATGTAATCATACTTTTTTCCAATATTTTAACGGTATTTTACCCCATATGTATAAAAGTTATAATCATGAAACAAATCTAATATAAATAAATGCAAACCCAAAACATTTATAACTAAAAACATAAAACACATAAAAAAATATAGAAACACTCAAAATATATAGCCTTATTATTGTAACTCATTCTCAATTAATAAATATAACTATATATGCTTTCACTATTACAATAGTATACAAATTAATAATTGTAACTAATTTTTTTAATATTGTAACTGTATTTAGTTTAGTATAATAAGTGTTTATAGTTACAAATACAACTAAACATAGGTACAACTATATATGAGACAAATACAAAGACAAATAATTACAATCATCAAATAAATCAAATATAAATGCATACCAGCCACGTAATTTACAACTAAAAACTTATAACACATTAATATATATAAACACCCAAAATATATAAAACATAGCATTAAAGGAATATATGTTTTTACATTTTATCTATATTTAACTTAATGTGTAACTCTATCCATTTTGACTAATGTAATTTTAGAGAACTTAATAAATGTACAGTTACCTGTTTTCACCATTTATAACTCTATCTGAATTAACAAGTGTAACTCTATACGTTTTCACTTTTCAACATTATACAATTTAATTGTAAGGACATAAATTTCCAATTGAGTCCCTGTATAATTTTGACTTAATTCCGTGAACAAAACTGTGTTTGTAATATGTCATAGGGAGATTTTATTTTGTCACGATCCCACTTGGTCTATAAAGTATTGAAGAAATTGAAGACGTTGCGGAAAAGCTTCAAAGAATTAATCATGCCGAAGTTTAATTGGTGCAAGTTTATTCATTTTCAAAGTTAATTGCATTCCGAGATCACACATGTATGAATGCGTATAATTAATGGTGCTCGGAATCGTTTTTATAAAAGATAAGGATGTATTTTTATAAAGAAAAATGTTTTAAAGTGTTTTAAATGGTTTACACTACGTTTTATTCTGATAAACTCGAAATAGAGTTTGACTTATTTGGATCTCTTTTAAAAGAGACGTTTAAACATAAAATCGAAAAATTCAAACCGATGCAGCGTCGTTCGAATGACATAAGATCTCGTTTGAATGAGATACTTCTGTCGCGCGAACGACGTGGCTCTGTCATTCGAACGACACATTTTTTGAGGCCGCGCTTAAGTCCTATTTAAAGCGTGTTTGCATCAGAATTAAATGTGGGTGCATCTAGAAAAACTGTTTACCATCCAGTACGTAGTTTGCACATGTTTTCTAAGGTTTAAAAAGCTTAAACACATCCTTAGAGTTTGCAAAGATCCGAGATATAATTATTATATGTTTACATGATCTTGCTGCACCAAGAAGGTTTTTTCTACCATTGACATCAGGGTTTTGCAGTGAAGAAAAGAGAAGGACTTCTTGTTCGACATCGTAGACGAATCAAAGTCATTCGGTGGACACCGAGACATTCGTGGAGTTGAGTGTTGTGGACAGGTATCGTGGAAGATGGAATTTCTGTGTGGGCACTATTGAAGAATGGTAGAAGATCAGAAGGAGCATCAAGACCCATGGGGATCGAGTCATTGAGTAAGGCTAATCTGTCTTTGTAAAACCATTATTCATAGTGATTGTCTTTCTTGGGCTGTCCGAGGTTGTTTTACCGTTTTGGGTTTTCTCCTCGTACATTCGGCGTTGTGAGTATTCTTTACTTTACTTGCTTTAATCACTAGACGCATGTTTAGGATTAATCAAGACAAAATCGGTTTAAAGTAAGAATTGGGTTTTCACAACTTGGTTTGGTGCAAATTAAAAGTTGGATAATTTTTGGTAAAAATTGGCTTGATTTGAAACACGCTTGTAGGACCACTCTTTCAAATTGGTATCATAGCTAGAAAACATATTTTATTTGTTTTGTGATCCCATGTGTTTTCAAAGATGAATTTTGGATATAACGAATTTTCTCGAACTCATATTTTTTATGACACTAATTACACTTATTGGAATATGAGAATGAGATGTGCATTAAAATCCATTGATGAGCGTGTGTGGCTAGCAGTTGAGAAAGGTTGGACATCCCTTGTCACTATTTTAGTTGAGGTCACTAGTTTAAAACCTGTTGAGTCATGGACCGAAACTGAACAAAGACTTTCACAATATAATTCTAAGGGTCTGCACGTTATTTCTTCACATATCACACAGGAAGAATATAATTTAATTATGGCTTATGAAACATCAAAAGAGGCTTGGGATATTTTGGCACTCACTCACGAGGGCACTAGCACAGTTAGGGCATCAAAGCTTCAAAATCTCACTACACAGTTTAAGACCATTAGGATGTTAGAGAATGAGACTTTTGATGAGTTTTATGCTAGGTTGTCCAATATTGTCAACTCGTCATTTGACATATGTGAGAAAAGTACCGACAACTGTGTCATTAAGAAAATCCTTAGGTCGTTGCCTAGTAGGTTTGATGCGAAAGTGACCATTTTAAACTCCTTGGGTAAGTTAGAGTCGATAAAACTAGAAGTGATTGTAGGTGACTTACAAACCTATGAAATCGACATGATTACCTCCAAGCAAGTGCCTAAGAAAGAAAAGGGTATTGATTTGAAAACCCGAAAGGAGGAAATTAAAGTTTCGGATTCCGATTCTGATTTCAATTTTGAGGATGTTGCTTTGTTGGCAAAGAAATTTAAAAAATTTATTAAGTTTCAAAAGCAATATAAAGATGCCAAGAAATTTAAAAAATTTAAGAACAATAAAGTAGATCCCACCTCTAAGGATAAGTTTGAGAAGCCTAAGAGAGATGAGTCGAATAAGTGTTTTGGGTGTGAGGGGTATGGTCACAAAGTTAAGGAGTGTCCCACTAGACTTAAGATATAGGGCAAGTAACCCATTGCCTATAGTGCTAACTTAAGTGATAGTGATACAGAAGAGGGAGAGAGTTCCCCCATTGATCGTAACTTTGTTGCGTTCATGGCATGTCATGTGAACCACGACGAATCTCATGTGCATGACACTTTTGAGGAGATTTTGAGTGTATCCCATGTTAGTGAGGCCGAAGAGAGTGACGAGGAGGAGATAGATGTGAAAGAGTTGTAAGCTGCATTTAATGAGTTGTATGCCGAGACTATGAAAGTGAAAAAGGCAAATGTAAAATTGCAAGCTAAGTTGAATGAGCTTGCCATAGAAAATAATGATAGTTTGATTGAGAACCTTAGGGCACGAGAGCAGAAGTTTAGGGAGAAACTAGAGTTTGTGGAGAAAGAGATAGATAATCTCCGTGGTTTAATGGAGTCTTTGAAAAAGGAGATTTTAGAGTTTGAGGAGTCTAGGCGTTTGATTGAGTCTAGGATTCATGAGTTGGAGGAGAGATTGAGAGACTCGTCTAGAGTTAAGTTTGATTTGGAGGCTAGGTCGGAGAAGTTAGATAAGATCTTAGGCACCGTAAAAATTAAGGGAGATAGGGGAGGTATAGGTTTTGATGAGAGAGTTGTTCCCATTCCCCCCGCACATGTGAGAAACACTAGTAAGGTTAGAAAAGGCCCACATATAGGTAATCATTCCAACCATCTCTACACTTGCACGTTTTGTGGTAGGAAAGGTCACCTTAGGCGTTATTGTTTCGACCTTAGACAAGCTCCTAGGAAGTTTAGGAATAAAGTTGCCCCGGTTTCCCTAACCCCCATGCGTAGTTTTACACCTACTTGGGTTAGAAAATCGGATTTAGTGGCTTTAGGAATTAAACTTCATGATTCTTGTTTAGGTGCACTTGATTCTTCCCATGCTAAATCTAAAGGATGATAGTGTTGCCATGTTTATCATATACTAGTTTGATTCATGATTTATTCATTGCTAGTATAGTGACATGTGTATCATTTTGTATTATAGCTTTCATTTGTCTGAGTCCTATTGAAAAAATACAAAAAGATTTTGTTTTTTGAGAAAACTTTTGAAAATTCAAAAAGATTTTGTTTTTAAGAAATTTTTTGAAAATCCAAAAAGATTTTTCTTTTATTTGAGTCAAAAATATGAAAAGCCAAAAAGATTTTTGGTTTTTGTTTTTGATTTTACATGTTTGATGTGACATATTGGTGTGCTTGAACCCCCCATCGTTTCATTATCCATGTGGCTAGGACATTTGGTCATTATTATCGATGCTTAGAATGATTTTAACCATTGTTTATATGGGGTTGTTTCGAAGTTGATATGCATTTTGATTCGACTTTGTATATATGCTCGACATTACACACATGCACAAGTTTATATGGATATTTAACTTCTCTTGCATATTTGAATTTGGTGAGGCGTTCTTATCTCAATCTTGTCATCTATGTGTAAGTAGACTTAAAAAAAAATGTGCATGAAATAATCATTTTCCGTGAGGATTTGAATTGAAAAAATGATGAGTGATTCACAGGAAAGGGCTGCGAGAGTTCAAAATTAACTCGTCATGAAAGCCACCATTTAAAAGAGCCCAAAAGAAAAGGAAATATACTATGAAAAAGGGCCAATAAGATTTTCTCTAAGTTGAGAATTCTAGAAACCTCAAAAGAACTTTAAAGAGTATATATTTATGAGGGATTTTTGTTGGAGAAAATTTAAACCGGTTTGCACAACTAATCCTATTGTTGAAACATTGCAATTTGACGCCATTGTTTGTAGAATCGTCAAAATTATGGATTTGTGTGCATGTAGTATGTTTAGTTCATTAAGCTCACACTTTAATTTCCATATGGCTATGATAAGGTTTGATGATTTATCGCTATCAATTAGAGCTTCTTGATCGTTTTGATGTGTTGGAATTGTGACTCATTTGTTGTAGTTTCACGCTCATACATTCCATGTCCATGTTATAGCACATCGGTACTATGTTTGCATGTAACTCGCATTTTTAGTTTTTATGCGTTTTTGTGTTTTGTGTTAAAAGCTTACTGTTTTAGCACTGTTTTGCTGCTGTCAGCCCTCCACTGATTTTTTTCTGGAAATTTTTTCACTGGGCAAAAATATAAGATATTTCTAGGAAAATGTGAAAATTTGACAGGTCGCGAGAAGTCGTTCAAACGACATCTCCATGTCGCGCGAACGACATTTGTATTTCGTTCGAGCGACGTCCTCATTTCGTTTGAGCGACGTCCCTGGCTCGTTCGAACGATAGGATGAATTCTTACTTCTAATTGGTTTGTAGTCCACTGATTTATTTGGTGATATTTTTGGTACTGCTGGAAGTGTTTCTGGACTAACTGGTTTATATGAAGGTTTTAATTGGTTCAAAATTCATATTTTATCATATAGTCCGTTTATCACACCCGATTAAATTTCTATATTCTTTGTGTGATTCATTGGTTTACTAGCTACTGCTTTGTCTTCTTTTAATCATATTTAGCTGGTTGTTTCATGATTATCTAGCGTTTTCAAATTAAATTCAAATTGGTATATTCTCATGCTAGATACTTTGATTGGTTTATCTTTTCACCGGATTATCTATTTGAGACAAAAAGGGGGAGAGATGTATATGATGTAGGGGGAGATTTTAGCATGTTTTGGTTCACATATTTTACAAACTGGTATTTCAAATTAGTTGTTTAAATTTGGTATCATTTTTTGCTCAATTGTTTAACAAATGATTTTTTAGAGTTTATTCATATTGGTATCTACTATCATTTGGTATCATTTGGTATCATTTGGATATATATTGGTTTCATTTGTTCCTCCATAATTCACTGGGTATTTGTTTGTTTGTTTTATGTGTGTAGGTATGCTTCATCGATTCGAGATTTCAAGTCTACATCACATTCAGACAGTTCATGCTTGCCGGTGCTACATATTCTAGTTCGTATCCTGTTATTTTTTATTTTTGGTTTATGGGATGGGATTTAGGAGTCATACGGCTTGACGGCCCGGCTTAGGCATTTCACTGGTTTAGTTTTGTCCCGAAATAGTCAAGGGGGGAGATTTGTAAGGACATCAATTTCCAATTGAGTTCCTCTATTATTTTTATTTAATTCCGTGAACAAAATTGTGTTTGTAATATGTCATAGGGAGATTTTATTTTGTCACGATCCCACTTGGTTTATGACATATTGAAGAAATTGAAGATGTTCTGCAAAGCTTCAAAGTATTAATCATGTCGAAGTTGAATTGGTGCAAGTTTATTCATCTTCAAAGTTAATTGCATTCCGAGATCACACAGGTATGAATGCGTATAATTAATGATGCTCGGAATTGTTTTTATAAAAGATAAGGATGTATTTTTATAAAGAAAAATGTTTTAAAGTGTTTTAAATGGTTTACACTACATTTTATTCTGATAAACTCGAAATAGAGTTTGACTTATTTGGATCTCTTTTAAAAGAGACGTTTTAAACATAAAGTCAAAAAAGTCAAACCGACGCAGCCTCGTTCAAACGACATAAGATCTCGTTCGAACGAGATACCTATGTCGCGCGAACGACGTTGCTCTGTCATTCGAACGACACATTTTTCGAGGCGATGCTTAATTCCTATTTAAAGAGTGTTTGCATCAGAATTAAATGTGTGTGCATCTGGAAAAATAGTTTACCATACAGTACGTAGTTTGGACATGTTTTCTAAGGTTTAAAACGCTTAAACATATCCTTATAGTTTGCAAAGATTCGAGATATCATTATTATATATTTACGTGATCTTGCTGCACCAAGAAGGTTTGTTCTACCATTGAACATCAGGGTTTTGCGGTGAAGAAAAGAGAAGTACTTCTTGTTCAACATTGCAGACGAATCAAAGCCATTCGGTGGACACCGAGACATTTGTGGAGTCGAGTGTTATGGACAGGTATCTTGAAAGACGGAATTTCTACGTGGGCACTATTGAATAACGGTAGAAGATCAGAAGGATCGTCAAGACCCGTGGGGATCGAGTCATTAAGTAAGGCTAATCTGTCTTTGTAAAACCATTGTTCACAGTGATTGTTTGGCTTAAGCCGTTCGAGGTTGTTTTCCCATTTTGGGTTTTTTGCTCGTACATCCGTCGTTGTGAGTATTCTTTACTTTACTTTACTTGCTTTAATCACTAGATGCTTGTTTAGGATTAATCAAGATAAAATCGGTTTAAAGTAAGAATTGGGTTTTCACAACTTGGTTTGGTGCAAATTAAAAGTTGAATAATTTTTGGTAAAAATTGGCTTGATTTGAAACATACGTGTAGGACCACTCTTTCATTAATATATGTAATTGAATCTGTTTTCATTATTGTAATTGTATTTAGCATATAAGTGTATGTAAGATTCGAAATAATTAACCAGTCTTAACCCTTGATATGCATATAAATATAAATACGGATGCCCACTATGTATCCCATACAGAGGTATAAACCCATTACAACTGAACACCTTAAATATCACCTAGATCCTCAGAAAACTTTAAATTAGGAAATAGTTCCAAAGTTTTGAATATTGCAAAATGACCCCTAAATTTTTTAATTTAAAACTCTTAAATGAGTTATGGACCCCAAAATCTTTCCATATATAACTTTTTACCCGTCTTAAATTATAAACCAGGCCTTAAGAATGCACTGCTCAATTTAAAATTTTCACATTAGCCCCTAAACTTTTAAAAAGTATGGAATTTGTATTATATAATCTAAACAAACTAAACAAGGACCTAAAACTAAACCTTAAATTAATTCCACATCAGCTTAGCTGACTAAAAATCCACCTAAGCAGCCACATAAGCCTGGACCCATGGGATAACACATGGAAACACATGCCCAAAACTTATCTCCTAAAGAAAACCATCCTATAAACTTCTGAAATCCACCTCTATTTTCTCCAATAACCCGACCTCAACCATCCCTATAAAAAGCCCAACAAATCTCTGCAGAAGCCACCAGTTAGCACTAGTAAAACAAAACTCCAAAAATTAAGAATTTCACGTATTCCCATATTCTATGTATCAAACTCAGTTTTATCATTTCTATGTAGTTTCTACACTTATGTAGGATCCATTTATGCTTTTACATGTAGAAATTCACGTATAAATACCCTGAAAATGATAAAAAAAGTCAGAAAATACCATTAAAATTTGAGCTTCAATGGTGAATTTTCAATTCTTGGCCTTGAACCAGATTCAAGGGGGGAGTATTTGTCCTTAGACCTTAAAGAACTCATGTGTAATGTTTAATTTGATTATGAAACAGTTAGAATCTTCAAAATCCAAATTTTCAACTTCGGCAGTAGAAATTTTAAAAACCAAATTCTTTTATTACACCATGAATTAGGACCTCAATCCAAAACCATTTTTCTCCAACATTTAGAAACAAAACCCTATAACTTCCATAACTCGAATTCTATTGTAAAATCACAAATATGAAACTAAAATTTTCCAATTTTTGCATAACATGTATACGAGGCTACAGTTCACCTCAATCCATGAAAGGTATATTTTTGAATTCCTTGTGAAAAATTAGGAAGAATGGCTTTTGAATCATTTCAAATGGTATTCCATACTGGATTTAATCAAAAGTAAAAATTTCGAAGGTTGAAGATGAAATGGCCAATACGCGCACGAGTGAGGTCAACCACAACGCATGGGAGGTTTGACTCAGTGCATGAGGGTACGTGCGAAATCAAAAAATTATGAATTTTTTTTCAAAAAATTTATTTTTCTAGTCAAAATGGTATATTACACCACCCTGATTGGTCAACTAGAAAGACAATTTGAAGAAACATCAAACTTTGATTTTTAAATTCCAAAAGATATTTTGCACATAAACCCCTAATATTTTTTAACTTTTTATTTTTACCTCAAACTTCACCCACAGTTTTTTGACACTTTTATGAACAAAAACATCGATTGCCACTAAATTCAAAACTATAAGAAATTAGTGTAATTAACTAAAAGATTAATCTACATATTAAACCCTAGACATTTATATTTATAACACCATAGTATTTCAAAACTCGACCCTTACTTAAATACTTTTCTAAATTTCAGACCCTCCCGGACCCAGCTCTAAACAAACTCAGCCTGAACCTAAATTCAAAAAGCCCTAAACAAGTAAGTGATTCTTATTCAATATTATTTCACACATTGTTTTATCCAATTGTTCATATCACTATGTGATAGCCCCAGTTATCTTGTTTTTATTTATAAAATCATCTGTGTAGTTCAAATTACGTTACAATTGATTCGTTTTTAAAAAAACTATGTTGATTTTAATGTAATGATATCAATTTAATCCAATTTCATTGAACCTGTTTTATCATAACATACAATAAAACTATGGAATACTCTATCTTTATACCCATGACAATATTATTTGGCTTGTAGGACTTAAAGTATTGAGTGCCTAGTTTTTACTACCATATGGATGCCTGTTATTGTCTTAGCACGGTTATTTTATCTCCAAATATTTTGGATTAATTTGTTATATGTTTGTTAATTGCCTTAAAGACTCTTTAACAGATAATTATGATTTTTTTTTTAGAAACCATCTAAGATCATTAACCATTCTAGACCTGATATTTCTAATTGTAGCAATATCACCATGTTATTGTTGTGCTTTATTTAAAATGAACTATTGAATCCAACTTCTTATGTACTTCTGATGTTACTAATTTTCAGGCATTATTTATTTCAAATTGTTATAGAATTAGAAATATCTTTTGCTTAATCTTAAAAAAAATCCAAATGGAACCTAAGAATAAGGAAGTTAACATTCCCCCCGACCCTGCAAACTTTAGTGCAGCATCACGTGTGTCTTTATCTATTATATACCCAAGGAAATTTAGTAGCAGGACTAGAAAGGCCATCATGATCACTTATGTTGCTAATTATCAGCTGATATAGCCTTGCTATGGGTTTTTTTAAACGACATCCACAGGCACTTATGCATGTAATGAATAAAGTTCTTAGTCACTAGATTGTTGGGATATAATAAAAGCATACACTATTTTTCGTTGTATGCGTTGGAACTTTATATTATCAAAATGGCTTTAAGTCACACTAAAACTCGGGATGTGACAAGATGGTATTAGACCGAGCATCGAGTTTATTGCTCCTACATGGGACTTACTTAGATTATATAGAAATTTTAATTTCGTAACTTTTTTATTATTATTACGGTGCTGAAAAATTGTCTTGCAGCCATGAATGTGTGGAGTAACATTTACCTCAACACTGATGGTATTGACCAAGCCCAATTTAGTCAAACTATTGAAGACGAAGGATACGCTAAACTATGTAAGACCATCTGAGAAGTGGACCGAGAATGGGCAATCACAATGCCAAACATTAAACATAACCTACTTACCAGTCGATTGATGGGGAAAGAGCAAGTCATGAAGCAAGTTCGTAGATTCGTTGAGGATCAAGAATTTCTGCAACAAGCAATATAATTGGCATGGAATTTGGCTCTATTTGAAGAGTTACATATGATCCCTCATGTATCGTCGGATGACTACGGATTAGAACTACCTTATCTCGACACCCAAATCAACTACCGAAGGTTTTGTGGAAGAAATGGATCAGATGGTGCCTTAAATGGGTTGAAACCATTAGTAATATAGAGGATTGTAAATAAATAAACTCGCAGGATTAAGTGTGACCTCTTCTATTTGATACAAGACGGTGTAAGGCAAAAAATATGTTACCTTATATTAATAGTATAGTGTGACGTGTGCTGTAACTTTAAGAACAATAACAACAATACTCGTATGTTAGACTTAATCCCTACATTTTGCATTTTTAGGGATCGAATGTACTCTCTTAAGCTAATCAATCTAAAAAGTTTTGTTATAAATAATCTTGTTATTATTTTATGCCTTAATTTTATTTGTTTATATAGGATGGTGAAAACACGTAACTCCAATGTATCTGCACGAAGAGTGCCACGATCAGAACCTACTCAATCAACTCCTCCTACGGCTATCAACAATATAGCTCAATGTCTATAGGAACTTACTCAGTTATGCTTGTAATGAATAAAGTGCTTAGTCACTATACCTAGTTTGTTGGGATGTAATAAAAGCATTTACTATTTTCTTATATATGCGTTGGAACTTTATATTATCAGAACAACTTTAAGTTACATTAAAAATTGGGATGTGACAAGTGTATCTGTAGTTAAAATAGTAATATCAATAAGTATATTTATAATTACAAATACACCAAAAAATGGGTACAATTATATATGAAACATATAAAAAAAATTAACTGTTACAATTATCAATAAATATAATATATATACATACAAATGACAACATTTATAACTAGAAACTTAAAATACCCAAAATGTATAAAACAAAGCATCAAATTAATATATGTTTTCATCATTATAATTGTATATAACTAAATATGTGTAATTGTATCCATATTAATTTATGTAATTGTATCTAACTTAATAAATGTATTGTACTTATTTTCACCATTATAATTTTATCTCAATTAATAAGTGTAAATGTATCTGATTTCACTATCGCAATGATATACAAATTAATAAGAGTAACTGAATCTGTTTTCATTATTGTAACTGTATTTAGCATAATAATATAACACCCCGAACATTCCGGCGTCGACCGCCGCCAAACTACGTCGAGCGTTACTAAATAAAATACCATTCTCAGTATGTGACAGAAAAACGAGACATTTAAAACTTTAATCCACCCGATATATAATGAAATTAAATCCAACGAGTATAAAAAAACATCCAACCAATAATATCCATCACCATGCTAATCTCCAAAATAAGACTAACTCAATTTTTATAAAATAATATCCAATAAATAACCCCACTACGAATCTCGAACTAAAATCCATAAATAACTATGGAACTGAATGGCTCACTAAAAATCCATAAATAATTGTCTCAATATAAAATGACAGAATGGAAAGTAAATCTAAACTACTAAAACCGATCAAATAAATCTTCAACTACGCTCTAAAGATCTCTAATACATCTTATGCAGCTACTCCAACAACTATACATGGAATGTTAGTCAACGCAATGGGTAAGAGTCCACCGCATGAATACTAGCTACTCCTCCCAATTAGGGTCCCTAAACCCAGACAATAGTAGTATACATGATAAACGTCACAATAGAATATTTCAAATTAAACAAGATATATATAAACATGCAAGTAAAAGTAAACTGCCACTATCTGCCCATATAAATAATCTACCATAAGTGTAAGCGCAATTATTCCATTAGCACTATAATTTAAAAATTAGCTCTTATCCTTAATTAATTTAATTATTCAATTATTTTTATTCATACGACACCATTATGACGAGTCGACCCCTTATTGGTCTTGCACACACACTCTTAGCACGCTTAAAGCTCTACACATCACACCCATTCCCCTCATTATAACCAGTCAAACCGATTTCTATCAGCTCTGCACATACTCGTGAGGTTCCATGCACGACACATAACTATAGCCAGTCCGTCCGTACTCTGTCTGCCTCGTACACACTCGTAACGCCAACACACACCCATGTCTCTGTAACAACCCTCTCTTTTGAGAACCTATTTTATATTATTTACTGTGTGAAGTAATTATATAAAATGTGGAATATGGAGTAAATATTAATTATATGAATTAAAAGTTAATATTTACTAAATTGTTGCATATTTACTGTATGTGTAAGTAAATATCATCATGTTGCGTTTTATAGTGTCATTTGTTTTAAATGACATTTATGGTTTAACTGAAACCGAAACTTGAAATGATTTATAAAATTTCTAAATGTTAATTTGGAGGGCATAATTAGTCCCGAAATGTGCGAGATAGTCGAAATACGTGCCATATTGTATTTTTTTATGTTTTGGGCACTTTCGACTGATTTTAACTTAAATGTGTAGTTGTGAATCATTTTATTGCGATATTAACAACTTAAGTTGGGAATTCTAGACTAATGCCACGATTTAGTCTTTCTAAGCCTTTTATTTCTCTTAAGTGCATTCGTTAATCTAGAGAGAAAGAGAACTTTGGAGAGAAAGAGAGAATTGGAGATTGAAGATTTGGGATTGCTTCTACCACAAAGAAATCTGAGATTCCTACTCTAAGGCAAGTTTTCTACTTGCTAATATATGGTCTAAGATGAATAGTTTATGTGATAGTTGTGTATTGGAAATTATGGAACAAATATGGAATTTATGGGGTTTGAACCCTAATCATGGTTTAGGTTGATGAAATTGTGGATTATGATAGTTAATAATCATGTAGGATGATTTTGGGTAGATGAATGTTGATGGATGTGTGTAAACATGGAAGAGATTTGAGTTTTGGGGAAAACAAGGGTTCATAACCCGTAGCCCCATCCTTGGCCAAATCGCGGGGCGAATCGATTCGGCCCTAGGGCGAATCGATTCGCTTAAGGGTCAACTTACAGGTGTGCAAGACCGAATCAATTCGGGTTAAGGCCGAATCAATTCGGCCAAGGCAGAAATTGGAATTTGTCCTCCGAATCTATTCTCTTTTGGGCGAATCGATTCGCTGCTCGGGGCGAATCGATTCGGCCCTAGGGCGGATCGATTCGGAAACCTTGCTGTTTTGAGTTATTTTTCGAACTCAATTTTGATTATTTTTCTTTAGGCTTAGGACTTAGGAACCTTATTGTATGAAGTAAACTTAGAGTCCTAGAGTTATAGATGAGTTAGTGGATTGGATTACCCTACATTAGAAATGGGTTAAATGGGGCTTATTTCGGGGGTGTACAAATTGAGGTTAGGGCACTTCTTTTCTTTAGTTCATTATTGGGAGTCTAGGAGTTGCAAGCCCATATTTGGAGACTTTAGGGGATCAATTAAGGTATATAAAACCTTGTGATTTGTTGAAATATTGCGGTCTCTTGGAGAATAATTCGGGACTTAGTATGCGATGAATACTAATGAGAATATTCAATGATTGTGGTTTCGGATAAAACGAAACATACGCATGTAAAAATGGAAATGAAAATGAGGCTAATATGATAATGCTAATTTATTTAAACACACCTATATAAATGCCATCATAAGGGAAGTGCGCACGTGAGGTGGATCCCCCTGGCTAATGAATGCAGGGTGGATATAGTCCTAGGCCATATGAGCGTTGTTATATATTTTTCTGCGATGGAGAAGTAATTCCGGGTGTGGTTATGACTCTTCCGCAGGCATATGGCCGCTCCCCGCCATCTTACGCCAGGTGCCCAGGTTGTCTTGGTATATAGTCCCTGTAAGATGATGGCTATTTAGGGGTGCGCACAGTGGGGAAACCCGGACGGGCGATCATATAATCGTTATATGTATATGGATATAACTATTCTTAATCAAGTGGGATTTGATGTATAATAAATGCCACAAAGAGCATGTAACAGTGATTATATTCCTGTTAAGGAATGTAATGCCACAAAGAGCATATGACAGTAATTATATTCCTAATAAGGAATGGGAAGATGAAATGAAATAGTGTAAAATGATGGAGGCTTTTAATTAATGATACTCATCCATATCCTCTTGCTTAATTAAATAAAATTTATAATCATTTCAATTATCTTAGTTATGCTTTGAGCTTATGTGGATAGATTCTCATCTTTATCATTCATGATTAACTGTTCATAATTGTCATACTTTTTATTCATCTAGTGATCATATAAAAATCGGGCCCTGACCCGTTTATATTTATTGTTGTGCATATATCTTGTATCCGCTCAGGTGCTCCGTCACAAGGACGCCCATTTTGATTTTCCCACTCCGGTGCTTTTGGGGAGTCTTAATACTCTATGGATATTATGGGATATGTTGTTAGACGCCTTCATTTTTGTATTCTAGTTACGATCAGGTCATTTACTCGGGCGTGTGGCCCAAACTTTGTAACTGTCTAATGGATGTATTATGTAACTTAAATTAAACTTGTTGAATACGTTGTATGTACCTGTTGACCGACAGCATATTCGGTCCTCATATCATATTCTTGTTGTGGATGTAGTATAAGTTTTCTTGGGTTTCCACTTTCTTTTCAAATTTGGGTTTTTTAAATTATTTCCTTAACTTATTCTAAAAAAAAAATTTGGCAACCCATTTTCTGAAATATTGGGTGGTTATCCCATATAGGTAGTATATGTCGTGATGCTGAGAATGATTCCATCCATGATTCCTGTTATATTGGAGTTTTGAGCTAGCCACCCCTTATTTTGGTGAGCGGGTTGTCACAGATGGTATCAGAGCGTCAGATTCTAGAGTACTAGGATCTATGCGGACTTATCACGTTCAACCGTAGCATTCTTTGATATAGAACTTATTGATAGGACTATTTTGTTTCCTATGTATGCGGTCTTCTGCAAAATTAGATTTTTTTAAATAATATTCTAACTCTATTATTTCTTCATCTCAGATTCCGCCTAAGAGAGGCCGCCCTGCTCGAAGGAATAGAGCTGTAGAGGAAGAGGTTGGTCCTCCACCGCAGCAGGGAACTATCGATGCTGCTGATGTAGCAAATATCATGGCCCAAGTGGTTAATGCTGCTATGACCATCGTGGTTCAACAATTACCACAAGCTCAACAACAACGGGCTCAGGATGCACAAGCTCCTACGGGACCTTCTCCGTGGAAGAGAGTTAGAGAGTCCTTTTTAAAGGGCCATCCCCTGGAATTTGATGAAGGCTCTGATGTTATTAGATCTAATCAGTGGAAGAAGGATATGCAACGCCATATATATATGCTGGAATGTAGGGAGGAGAAGAACCAAATCATTGCTACTTTTAAACTCGTTGGGGCCGCATTGCATTGGTGGGAGTCGATGACTACACCAGAACAGAGGGATGCCATGACTATTAATGATTTTTGGGCATTGTTTGATCGGAAGTACTTCCCTCCCGCAGTTCAAAGGGAGATGAGAAGGAAGCTTCAGGATCTGGTGTAAGGTGAGAGATCTGTGGCGGAATATGAAGAGGAGTTCACCCGGTTAGCAAGTTTTGTACCGGTTGAAGTGACTCCACAAGAGAGAAAAATATCAAAGTTCATGGGGGGTTTGAACTGGAGGATCCGGAAAAATTTGCTGGGCAATCCAGCATTGCAGACTTTTGGGGATGTGATGAATGTGGCATTGCTTCATTTCCAAGAACATCGGTTATATGTCCAGAGTAGCGAGAAGTCTATAGTAATGGGGTAAGCGAAAAAACCCGAAGGCAATGGGGCTGGAGGAGGAGCATTTCCCTCATCCCAATCTTCGGGTAATAAGCAGAAAGAAAGGGATCCCCATCAAGGGGACTTATCACAGAAGCAACATTTTGGTGGGTTTATTGCGGGTGGCAATAACAATAGGTAAGGACAAGGTGGATCGCAATCGCAACAAGCAGGCAGAGGTGGAAATGGAGGGAGAGGCCATTCGGGCCAAGGCCTCGGGCAGTTTAGAAATAACAGGGGTCGAGGTCAGGAGAATCTAGAGAATTAATGCTTTCAATGCGGAGAGCGGGCCATATCAAGAGGATATGTCCTCACTTGATTGGAGGACAGCTTCCTAGAATCCCACAACAGCCACAGGTTCAGTTATCATCGCAGGCACCTAATCCAGTTGTCCCTCCACAGCAGGGTCAGCTATAGTATGGGCATGTTTATCATATTCAGGATGCTATGCTTCCTCCGGCTCCGCCGGTGTCGCCAGCTATTGAGGGTGAGTTTCTTATTCAGGGGCACAAGGGTCTTGTGTTATTTGATACAGGTGCAACCCACTCGTTCATTTTTAGAAGTTTTTCTCAGACTACAGAGTTGATAAAATCTGCAGAGAGTACCTTCACTAGTGTTGAGTCTTCAATGGGTGATGGTTCACTCATTTTCTTTGTTTGTAAACGAATAGGAATAACTCTTGGCAATTTGTGCTTTGAGGACGATTTTCTCATCCTAGACATGGTCGGGTATAATGTAATTTTGGGTATGGATTGGCTAGTGAAGTATCATATGATAGTCAATTGCTATGGGAAGAGTATAGTCTTTACCGTTCCGGGGCAAGAAATGCTTTTGGTGGTTATGCCTCGCTTAAAAGGAGATACTAGCACTTACTTGTATTGTATCGCACATGAGACTTCTCGAGATGTAGCTGTTTCCTTAAATTCTATTCCGGTTGTTAGAGACTTTGAAGATATTTTCTGGGAAATACCGGGGTTGCCTCCTAGTAGGGAGATTGAGTTTGTGATCGACTTAGCGCCTGGAACTTGACCGATTACGAGAGCTCCGTATCGTATGGCTCCTATTAAAATGAGGGAGTTAAGAGATCAAATTCAAGACTTGCTAGAGAAAGGGTTTATTAGGCGAAGTACGTCACCGTGGGGTGCTTCGATGTTGTTTGTCAAGAAAAGGGACGGTTCTCTCCGGTTATGTGTTGACTACAGAGAGTTGAATAAAGTCACCATCCGGAATAAAAACCCGTTGCCTCGGATTGATGATTTGTTTTATCAACTTAGGGGAGCATCGTACTTATCTAAGATAGATTTGAGGATGGGGTATCACCAATTGCGGATACGGGAACAAGATGTGTCCAAGACTGCTTTTCTTACGAGATATGGGTCCTATAAATTTTTGGTTATGCCTTTTGGACTAACCAATGCTCCTGCCGTGTTTATGAACCTCATGAATAGGGTATTTCGGGACTTCCTGGACCAGTTTGTCATAGTGTTTATTGATGAAATTCTAGTTTATTCTTGAACAGAATCTGACCATGCTACTTATTTGAGGTTGGTCCTGCAGAGATTGAGGGATCACCAATTATACGCTAAGTTCGAGAAGTGCGGGTTTTAGTTGCAGGAGGTACAATTTCTGGGTCATATTGTGACAACCCAGGGTATTTCAGTAGACCCAAGTAAAGTGGTTGAGGAGAGGGAGTGGGGTCAGCCCACGACACCTACCGAGATTCGTAGTTTTCTGGGATTGGCGGGATATTATCGCCGGTTTATTAAGGGTTTCTCTAAAATTGCTAGCCCTTTGATAAATTTAACCCGAAAAGGGGTCAGGTTTGTATGGGATGATTCTTGTTAGCCGGCTTTTGACGAGCTCAAGGATAGGTTAACTTCTGCTCCAGTCCTTGCGTTACCAAGGCCAGGATTGGAATATTTAGTCTTTACCGATGCATCTCTACAAGGATTAGGAGGTGTACTTCAACAAGAGCGATGGGCTATTTCTTATGCTTCTCGCAAGCTAAAGCCTCATGAAAAGAATTATCCAGTGCATGATTTGGATCTTGCCGCAGTAGTCTTTGCCTTAAAGATTTGGAGACATTATCTCCTAGGGGAGAAATTTAGTCTTTTCACGGACCATAAATCGCTGCAATATTTATTTTCACGAAAAGATTTAAATATGCGACAACGCCGATGGCTAGAGTCTGTGAAAGAATATCAATTTGACATCCACTATCACCTGGGCAAGGAGAATGTGGTGGAGGATGCTTTAAGTAGAAAACCCGATGGGGAGTTAGCGGAGGTTTGGAAATCAAAATGGAAGGAGCTGAGTCAAGAGGACGCGGTTTCTAGGGCATTTATGTCGGTGATGGCCGTCACGCCTACTATTGTGGCAACAGTGGTTGAAGCCCAAAGGAGGGACAAAGGTTTCCAGGACCATATACACAAGTTGTTGACCGAGGGAGCAGAATCCTACTCTATAGGCTCTGAGGGTGAGGTACATTTCCACGGGAGACTCATTGTCCCGGATGAAGGGGACTTAAGACGGGCCGTAATGGCGGAATCTCACGGTTCCAAGTTTGCAATACATTCGGGTAACGACAAAATGTATCAAGACATGCGCCGTCAATATTGGTGGGCAGGCATAAAGCGGGATATTTTTTAGTTTGTGTCCCAATGCACCACTTGTCAATTGGTCAAGATAGATCATTAACGATCGACAGGTTTATTGCAACCGTTGGAAATTCCGGTGTGGAAGTGGGAAAGTATATCGATGGATTTCATCACTGGCTTGCCAGCATCACAAAGTCGTCACGATTCTATTTGGGTTATCATTGATCGTTTGACTAAGTCGGCCCACTTCCTATCGGTACGCATCGATTACAATACCGCTCGTTATGCCCGGTTGTTTATTAAGGAGGTTGTTAGACTTCATGGGGTGCCCTTAAGTATAGTTTTCGATCGAGATAAGATTTTTGTTTCCCACTTTTGGCGAAGTTTCCAAGAGGCTATGGGAACCGAATTGAAGTTAAGCATTTCTTATCACCCTCAAACAGATGGGCAGACAGAAAGAGTCAACCAAATGTTGGAGGATATGCTTCGTATGTGTGTGCTTGATTTCAAAGGTAGTTGGGAACAATATCTCCCTTTGGTAGAATTTGCTTATAATAATTCGTAGAAATTCACTATTGGGATGGCGCCCTATGAAGCTTTGTATGGTAGGCCTTGTAGATCACCCACTTATTGGTTAGAGGTGGGGGATAATAAGTTCCTTGGACCTGAAATGATCCAGGATACTTCTTCTAAAATTGAACTCATTCGGAATCGCATTCGGATAGCTCAAGACCGTCAAAAGAGCTATGCCGATGTGGGTAGAAGGCATGTTGAGATGGAGGTTGAGGATCAAGTATTGGTGAGAGTATCGCCTATGAAAGGTATCAAGCGTTTTGGAAAGAAAGGAAAGCTTGCACCGCGCTACGTTGGACCTTTTCCTATTATTGCCAAGATAGGTCCGGTGGCGTATCAACTTGCCTTACCATAACACTTACAACAAATCCATGATGTGTTCCATGTTTCCTCTTTGAAGAAGTACAAGAGGTGTGAAGGTGCCCTTTGGCATATTCCTTTCGAGGATATCGAGTTGCAACCCGACATTTCATATGAAGAACAACCAGTTGCTATCCTAGAGCACGGGGAGCGACGATTGAGATCACGAGTGGTGCCTTTGGTTCGAATCCAATGGGTTCATCACAACGCCAAGGAATCAACGTGGGAATGCGAGGATGACATACGGGAAAAGTATCCGCATCTCTTTATCCAAGGTACGCTTGAATTTTGGGGGCAAAATCCCCTCATAAGGGGGGGAGTATGTAACAACCCTCGCTTTTGAGAACCTATTTTATATTAGTTACTGTGTGAAGTAATTATATAAAATGTGGAATATGGAGTAAATATTAATTATATGAGTTAAAAGTTAATATTTACTAAATTTTTGCATATTTACTGTATGTGTAAGTAAATATCATCATGTTGCGTTTTATAGTGTCATATGTTTTAAATGACATTTATGGTTTAACTGAAACCGAAACTTGAAATGATTTATAAAATTTCCAAATGTTAATTTGGAGGGCGTAATTAGTCCTGCAATGTGCGAGATAGTCGAAATAAGTGCCATATTGTATTTTTTATGTTTTGGGCACTTTTGACTGATTTTAACATAAATGTGTAGTTACGAATCATTTTATTGCGGTATTAACAACTTAAGTTTGGAATTCTAGACTAATGCCACGATTTAGTCTTTTTAAGCCTTTTATTTCTCTTAAGTGCATTTGTTAACCTAGAGAGAAAGAGAGAGGAAGAGAACTTGGGAGAGAAAGATAGAATTGGAGATTTCAGATTTGGGATTGCTTCTACCACAAAGAAATTTGAGATTCCTACTCTAAGGCAAGTTTTCTACTTGATAATATATATTTTAAGATGAATAGTTTGTATGATAGTTGTGTATTGGAAATTATGGAACAAATATGGAATTTATGGGGTTTGAACCCTAATCATGGTTTAGGTTGATGAAATTGTGGATTATGATAGTTAATAATCATGTAGGATGATTTTGGGTAGATGAATGTTGATGGATGTGTGTAAAAATGGAAGAGATTTGAGTTTTGGGGAAAACTAGGGTTCATAACCTGTAGCCCCATCCATGGCCAAATCGCAGGGGCGAATCGATTCGGCCCTAGGGCGAATCGATTCGCTTAAGGGTCAACTTACAGGTCTGCAAGACCGAATCGATTCGGGTTAAGGCCGAATCGATTCGGCCAAGGCAGAAACTGGAATTTGTCCTCCGAATCGATTCTCTTTTGGGCGAATTGATTCGCTGCTCGGGGCGAATCAATTCGACCCTAGGGCGAATCGATTCAGAAACCTTGCTGTTTTGAGTTATATTTCTAACTTAATTTTGATTGTTTTTCTTTAGGCTTAGGACTTAGGAACCTTCTTGTATGAAGTAAACTTAGAGTCTTAGAGTTCTAGATGAGTTAGTGGATTACCCTACATTAGAAATGGGTTAAACGGGGCTTATTTCGGGGGTGTACAAATTGAGGTTAGGGCACTTCTTTTCTTTAGTTCATTATTGGGAGTCTAGGAGTTGTAAGCCCATATTTGGAGACTTCAAGGGCTCAATTGAGGTACATAAAACCTTGTGATTTGTTGAAATATTGCAGTCTTTTGGAGAATAATTCGGGACTTAGTATGCGATGAATAATAATGAGAATATTCAATGATTATGGATTCGGATACAATGAAACATACACATGTAAAAACGGAAATGAAAATGAGGCTAATATGATAATGCTAATTTATTTAAACACACCTCTCTAAATGCCATCATAAGGAAAGTGCGCGCGTGAGGTGAATCCCCCTGGCTAATGAATGCAGGGTGGATATAGTCCTAGTCCATATGAGCGTTGTTATATATTTTTCTGCGATGGAGAAGTAATTTTGGGTGTGGTTATGACTCTCTCGCAGACATATGGCCGCTTCCCGACGTCTTACGTTAGGTGCCTAGGTTGTCTTGGTATATAGGCCCTGGAAGATGATGGTTATTTAGGTGCGCGCACAGTGGGAAAACCCGGACGGGCGGTCTTAGAATCGTTATATGTATATGAATATAACTATTCTTAATCAAGTGGGACTTGATGTATAATAAATGCCACAAAGAGCATGTAACAGTGATTATATTCCTGCTAAGGAATGTAATGCCACAAAGAGCATATGACAGTAATTATATTCCTGATAAGAATTGGGAAGATGAAATGAAATAGTGTAAAATGATGGAGGCTTTTAATTAATGATACTCATTCATATCCTCTTGCGTAATTAAATAAAATTTATAATCATTTAAATTGTCTTAGTTATGCTTTGAGCTTATGTGGATAGATTCTCATCTTTATCATTCATGATTAACTGTTCATAACTGTCATACTTTTTATTCATCTGGTGATCATATAAAAATCGAGCCCTGACCCGTTCATATTTATTGTTGTGCATGTATCTTGTATCCGCTCAGGTGCTCCATCGCAAGGACGCCCGTTTTGATTTTCCCACTCCGGTGCTTTTGGGGAGCCATAATACTCTATGGATATTAATAGATATGTTGTTAGACGCCTTCATTTTTGTATTCTAGTTACGATCGGGTCATTTACTCGGGCGTGTGGACCAAACTTTGTAACTGTCTAATGGATGTATTATGTAACTTAAATTAAACTTGTTGAATACGTTGTATGTACCTGTTGACCGACAGCATATTCGGTCCCCATATCATATTCTTTTTGTGGATGTAATATAAGTTTTCTTGGGTTTCCACTTTCTTTTCAAATTTGGGTTGTTTAAATTATTTCCTTAACTTATTCTAAAATAAAAATTTTGGCAACCCATTTTTTGAAATATTGGGTGGTTATCCCGTATAGGTAGTATATGTCGTGATGCTGAGAATGATTCCATCCATGATTCCTGTTATATTGGAGTTTCGAGCTAGCCACCCCTTATTTTGCTGAGCGGGTTGTCGCAGATGGTATCAGAGCATCAGGTTCTAGAGTACTAGGATCTATGCGGACTTATCACGTTCTACCTTAGCGTTCTTTGATATAGAACTTATTGATATGACTATTTTTTTTCCTATGTATGCGATCTTCTGCAAAATTAGATTGTTTTAAATAATATTCTAACTCTATTATTTCTTCATCTCAGATGTCGCCTAAGAGAGGCCGCCCTGCTCGAAGGAATAGAGCTGTAGAGGAAGAGGTTGGTCCTCCACCGCAGCAGGGAACTATCGATGCTGCTGATGTAGTAAATATCATGGCCCAAGCGGTTAATGCTGCTATGACCATCGTGGTTCAACAATTACCACAAGCTCAACAGCAACGGGCTCAGGATGCACAAGCTCCTACGGGACCTTCTCCGTGGAAGAGAGTTAGAGAGTCCTTTTTAAAGGGCCATCCCCTGGAATTTGATGAAGGCTCTGATGTTATTAGATCTAATCAGTGGAAGAAGCATATGCAACGCCATCTACATATGCTGGAATGTAGGGAGAGAAGAAGCAAATCGTTGCTACTTTTAAACTCGTTGGGGCCGCATTGCATTGGTGGGAGTCGATGACTACACCAGAACAGAGAGATGCCGTGACTATTAATGATTTCTGGGCATTGTTTGATCGGAAGTACTTCCCTCCCGCAGTTCAAAGGGTGATGAGAAGGAAGCTTCAGGATGTGGTGTAAGGTGAGAGATCAGTGGCGGAATATGAAGAGGAGTTCACCCAGTTAGCAAGTTTTGTACCGGATGAAGTGACTCCACAAGAGAGGAAAATATCAAAGTTCATGGGGGGTTTGAACTGGAGGATCCGGCAACATTTGTTGGGCAATCCAGCTTTGCAGACTTTTGGGGATGTGATGAATGTGGCATTGCTTCATTTCCAAGAACATCGGTTATATGTCCAGAGTAGCAAGAAGGCTACAGTCTATATTGGAGTATCGGGCTGAGAATGATTCCATCCATGATTCCGTTCATGATTCCTGTTATATTGGAGGACATCATAAAAAGGGGGAGAAAGAATTATCATATTATGGGGGAGTTTGAATTTTGGGGGAGTTTTTGAGATTTAGCTTATGCTTTTATCATAAATTGGTATCTATGTTTATCTCATTTCAAACTCGATATGTCACTTGGTATTTGCTTTGTCTCATGTGTGTAGGTATGCAGATTGAAGATCCTGATGAGAAAAGCTTTGAGATTTGATGATTGTTGAAGATTGAAGAACAAACGATGAAGATTTAAACATTTGTATCTTTCCATCTTTAGGGTTCATGGGAGGGTAGATTTGTATAGGTCATAAGTTGATAATTCGGATATTTTTTATATATGTACCGGCATAGACATAGGGGGAGATTTGTAAGGACATTTTTGTCCATTATCAATTTGTATGTCGTACGCCATTACACCGTTGAAAAAACTCAAGATCGTATCTACATCAACGGATCCGAATATCAAAATGTATTCAACATCATAGCCTCTGCGAGAATGAACTTGGTAAAATTTTGTTTTTACGTTCCTTAAAGTTCATATTTAGTATTGGGAAATTTTTATAAAATGTTTTTTATAAAAATAAGAAGTAAGTTTTTTCAAGCAAAATGAGGCTTTTAAAAGTTTTTTAGTTTTCTGGGAAGCCGGACCGGTCCGCCTCTATACCGGACCGATCCGCCACCGGACCAGTCCGCCCCTCAACCGGACCGATCTGCTTGCTGCAGATCCGGTAAACCCCGGACCGAAAGTGAACCGAAGAAGCCAGTTTTTAAAAGAACCGATCCGAAGTCGGACCGATCCGCCTCCAAGCCGGACCGGTCCGCCTGGGATAAATTCGGCCAGATCTATTCGAGATTTTTTAGGCTCAAAGTTTTCTTATTTAAGACAACTTCGGGGAGTTGTTTTCCAAGACTTTTTAAGACGATTTTCAGAGTCCTAAATACTCTAAGTCTTCACCTTTTTGAGTCCCAAGACTCTTTTTGATTCACACACAAAAATCCCAATTACTTTTGTGAATATTTTGGAACCCTAGAACACAAGCTTTGCTATTGTTCAACCCTTGTGAAGAAGCCGTCTCCCTTCTTCATTGCTGACCACCTGGAGTTCCTGGGGGAGATTCCAGTCGACACTGTTTCTAGCCGTTGCTTTGAAGGTTTGACGAAGACACCGTGCGTTACACTTGTGGGCGATTATCAGGTTGTATGTAAGTCAATGGTCTTGTAAATTATTCAAAGTTCTAGAAATAAAAGGTTATTCCCTTCGGGGATTTTTCCTTAACTTTGTGTCGCTTGCTTTATTTGTTTATGGGTTGACACTTGCACTTTAGATGCATGATTAGGGGCTGAAATTAAATAAGTGTGCTATATTAGAAAGTTGCGAAGTTAATCAATTATCACACAGTCTTGTCTTCTCAACATTAATTAACATAATTCATTTTCTCATCAATTTATAGGATTTCTATTCACACATAATTATTCGGGAGCATACAACAATAAATCTCTAGTCTACAATATGCACATAATTAATGTAGCTTCATATGACGAAATCAGTTTATACCCCCCCCCCGCCGCCTACGATTTTCTACATGCGAACGTCATAAATTCTAATGAAACCTCTAATCTAAAAATGCAAGGGTTTTGAGTCTTAATTTGTATTAAAGATTTGAGTAAAAACAGTTCCACATTGAGTTTCACTTTTCCTAATTAATCTTTCTAATTTATTTTAAGAAAATAATAATTATTAGTGTTTAGGAAATATTTAAAACACATAATACCAAAGGGGAACAATAGAAGTATTCATGCCTATAAAGAAGTATTTTGAAGAATCCAATTGCGCGGTTGCATTCCTCTCAAGAAAACAATAAATACGCGTTCTTGGATGATCTTGAGAAAACTTGATTTAGATCTTCAAAACTTGAGTTGAATGTTGTGTTCAATGGGGTTTAGGTTTTGTAGATGAGAGAAAATAAAATCATAGGAGGCTACTGATTGTTTAGAAAGCTAAAATGTGTTTAAAAAATCCTAAACCCGTCATTTTATGTTTATATACCAAAAAGAATTTGAGTTCTAATAAAACACAAACACTAAAAAATCATTACGGACGATCGGACCATTGAAATTGGCTGAAATTTTAATATGTTGTAGTTGAAGGCGAGATGAAGCTGCTAAAAAATATTTAGATCAATCGGACGGTCAAATATTTTTATTTATTTATTTTTCTCCTTAGGCCAGATCCTCCCCCGATTTTTATACAAAAAGTTATCATTTTCAAATTTTAATCCCGATTTAAATTCCACTTAAAACTTTATTTTAATATATAAATACCAACCTTTGTACATACCAAAATGATATAGATTCAAAAAATTATTTTTTTTGAAATTTTTTAATTTAACAAAGATTTTTAAGGCTTAAAAATCACAGGGTGTTACAAATAAGTATTTCAGTAACAATAAGAATATTAATAAGTGTATCTGTATGTATAAATACACTTGAAACAGATACAACTGTATATGAAACATATGCAAACACAAACAGTTCCAACTATCAATAAATCTAATAAAAATACATAAAGCCACAACAATTACAACTAAAAACATAAAACGGATAAAAATATGTAAACACTCAAAATGTATGAAACTGAGCATTAAGAGAATAAAAATACTCACATCAATCATTATTATGTAACTTCAAATATGTAAACCACACTAATCGCAAGAACAATATCACCAAATAACTATCTCCAATACTTTATCTCTAACATCTCTAAAAATTTAGGGCAAAACAACATCACTACTACACAAAAATCAACAACATATATAAAAACAAAGAGCAGTGGAAAATATTTTACAACACTACAAACAAGTAAAAATCACTAAATATTGAATAAAAAAATAAAATAAAAACTCCAAAATGTATAAAATAGACCATAGACAAAACAAAACGCATGCCAATCATCATCATATAATACACAAAGCTTACCTTGATATTGAATGAAGAAAACTTCAAATTTGTATACCACAATCGCAAGAACAAAATCTCGAAAACTATATTGCCAAAACTCTTTCTCTAAAAGCTCTCACTATTTGGGGGGAAACGAAGAGGCGATTAAATGGAAAACAACTTAATAAAACAAAAATCTAAAACACATGTAACGTGCCTCTAATATGTTGTTTTAAAACGGTGGCAAATTCGTAAATATCTAAAATAAACTAACGGTGACAATATCTACAAATATCATGTCTGTCGATAGCAATTGTTAACAATGCACGCGAATAGTTATACACATGGACTTATTGAACAATTAACAAAACGTGTATTTTCATCGTATATTACCGGAGTTTTAAGAGATTTTTCACCACCTTCCCATAAAAATAATTGTTTTCAAATTGAGGAAAATATTCTAATTTTAATTTACTCATGAATTATGTTCAGTTTGAGTGCAATCCAATAGTCTACAAACAGAGATCCATATATAGGGATGATAGTTTAACCCGACCCATAAGAGCCGCGCGCGCCCCTAATGGGGAGAGTTTTAAAACCCAATTAATGAATTAGGAGCGGGTATGGGTCTTAAAAAAAATTTGTTTGTTAAATGGGGCGGGTTAGGAGTTTGTTTAAATAAAGTCGCCCTGCCCCGTTTACTTTATCCCTACATAAATACCCTTTATATGTATGTTAATTACAATTAAATCATATATATATATATATATATATATATATATATATATATATATATATATATATATATATATATATATATATATATATATACATACACACACACACACACACACACACACACGCTAATTTTTTTTTTATATGTATGTTAAGTTTATAAAAGATCTATATGGAAAACATGGATTGATAATTAACCGTTATAGACCTCTAAGACTATAATGTAATATTTTTAGTTTACTACTTTAAAATGATTCCGACCTGTAGGAGCTCTGACCCAGCCTGTTTAATAAATAGAGTGGGTTCAGACTTAATATAAATAAAAATCGTCCCGTCCAATCATGTTTATTAAAGGGACATATACCAAATAGTTCCTCGAACTTTTTTTAATACACGTTTAGTCCAAGCATTTTTATTTTGCATCAAAAAGTTCTTCACCATGCAAAAACGTTTTACCATTTTGCTGGCGCAGATCTTTAAAGATAAGCGAATAAAAGACTTTTTAGTACAAAATAAAAAATTTAAACTAAGTGTGTATTAAATAAATGTTTGAAGCACTTTATGATATTTGATTATTTATTAAAAGGGGCGGATTAAGATTTTTAAAACTCCGTTTCAAACCCGCCCATCCTACCCATATCACACGACTGGGTTGGACCTGTAGGTTCCGCACGACCTTTCCTTGAACCCAAAAGTCGGTTGAAATATCCATCAAGCAGATACTAGGTGTAGCGCCTCTTCATTTTCAAAAGCCCAGCGTCATGAAAGTAATGAATTGCTGACAGTCGATTGGTTTTTATTTTCATCTCTTGTATGTTGATAGAGACAGGCGATTCGTTTATAAAACTCAGCCTTCCCTCTCCTTGCAAATACAAAATTAGCTTAGCTCTCCTGAAACCCAAACCACATAAACCGCTTTGCCGACCTTCAACTGAGGCGGTGTATATTTCTCCCCCAAACGTCGGTAAAAACTCAGAAGAGGCACGTAGCTGTATAAAAGCACGTGACGTGATAGACACATTCATACGCATTTTCCGTTTCTTATTTCTTTAACAATGGCCAGACTTCAACTCCATCTCGCCTTTCTCTTTCTATATCTCATCCTATCCACTTCAGGTAACTACATATACATACATGCATATATAATGACAACTTCCTTTCTTTGATTTTCAGTTCTTATGTTTATAATTAAACTTTGAATGGACAGGAGTACATTCAGCAACGTTGACACTAGTTAACCAGTGCAGCTACACAGTATGGCCGGGCATTCTCTCCGGCGCGGGGACACCACAGCTCTCCACAACCGGATTTTCCCTCCAACCCCGCGAGACAAATTCCATTTCTGCCCCCACTTCCTGGTCAGGTCGGTTATGGGGTCGCACCCTCTGCAGCACCGACTCAACAGGAAAATTCACTTGTGTCACAGGAGATTGCGGATCCGGCACCCCAGAATGCTCCGGAGATGGCCCCGCCCCACCAGCTACCTTAGCAGAATTTACCCTCAACGGCGCCGGTGGGTTAGATTTTTACGATGTGAGCCTCGTCGATGGGTATAATCTTCCTATGCTGGTTGTGCCTCGTGGAGGGAATGGCGGGAATTGTACAACGACTGGGTGTGTGGTGGACTTGAACCGCGCGTGTCCGTCGGAGCTGAAGGTTAGCGTAGCGGAAGAGAGTGAGAGCGTGGCCTGCAAAAGCGCGTGTTTGGCGTTGGGAGATCCGATGTATTGCTGTAGTGGGGCGTACGCGACGCCGGACACGTGCAAACCGACTTCTTATTCGGAGTATTTCAAGAGTTCGTGCCCACGCGCTTACAGTTATGCCTACGATGATGGTACCAGTACTTTCACATGTGCCTCTGCGGATTACGTCATCACCTTCTGTCCCTCTCCGTCTACGAGGTTAAACTTGCTCATCAATTTGATTTTAGCATGCTATGAACCTATGATTTTTACCTTACTGACCTATGATTTTACCCTATGATCATGAGTATGTTTCAACAACTCAACTTATAAAAACATCAGTTTATATGGAATATCATTTTAGTTTATTTAAATTACTAATATGGAATTTATTGGGAAGTGATCAAATAATACAAATTAAGTTAAATTCAGATAGGAAAAATTAAATTGAGAAGCATATCCTAAATTAAGTTGCATTAAAAGATTCAACTCAACTCAACCCTTGATTAGGGGTCTTCTTCTAGATTCAATCACCACGAAGATAAAATCTTACTTTATTATCTAATATGAACTTTATCTATTTATAACACAATACCACACGACTTATATAATTATTTAATTTTACTTTCTATTCACACAATATTATCCAAAAACTAGAATTAAAAATATTAATAACACAACACAAATGGCGTGATGTTAAAAAGAGGTGTTTGTGAAACATAACCGCATAGTAAAATTTTGATTCATTCCGTATCACCATGTGGTGTTAATGTGCTGGGTCTAAATAATGCATCCGAATTTGATATATTAATGAATGGGATTTGGTTAAAAAATGTCTTGTAGATGCCAAGTCATCTGTTGGTTTCATGCCTCACTTGAAATGCTTTTCACGTCATGCATTATGATATAATAAGTCGGACCTCCAGGTCGACAACCTGTCAACATTTAAACCAAGGTCGGTTTAATGCCTTTCTCACAAACATTGATAAATATGATTTTCACGTTGTGTTTTAGTTTTATATAAATTATACACCGTCCCGGCCAGTAATGTCGCTAAGATGCTTGAATGAATCACAAAAATGTCACATCTAACAATTTTTTAATTATTGCTGACAGTCAGAAATCATCTGGAGGCCAAATCCCGGGGGAAACCGACGTCTCATTGGTCTCTAGCTCGTCTACTTTGGGCTCCAACTACATCCATACTGACCTAATCGCTATTTTAATTGCAATTTGGCGGTTATGGCAGTTGTATTAGCCATCTCTTCAGTATATGGAATTTGTGCCTGGTTTCAACTAAAGTGGGTCCTCCCTGTAAAATGGCTGATTGTTGTACCAGGCCGTAGCCAGCTGATGAAAGAGTTGAAGATGGCCCAAAGCTGCTGCTCACTTCCAATCTCAAAAGCACCATTTTTGAAAATTTGAATTTGACTATGGGATCATGTGAGTGATTCAATTTTTACGAAAATTACAAACTACAAAGAGGAAAGCATGAGAGCATCATTCTTCAGACGGTAGAGAGACAGGGGCGGTGCAATTGAAATTGCTAATGATTTCTTGGTATTTCTGAAGTTTAGTTCCCGACAATTAACTTTTGGACTTTAAAAAGGGATCATTATATTTTTAAACACTTGGAGCGGATTTGGTTATCAATTATAATTTTGATTTTTGTGTTTAAATACAATCTTAATAAAAATTTATATTTGATACCTGTTTTTAAGTACTTAATTATAAATTCTCGATGTTATAATCAATTTTTTTAAAAGGGTGTTTTCTAAATTCTGTTTTTTATTTTTTAACTCAAAATTATTCATTCTTAATATTTTACATATATGTATTGTTATTAAGTTATATAATATACTAAGATCCATATATATATATATCTTAGGGGTAAAAAGTCGTGAAAAACGGTTTAGGTCTTCTTAATATTTTTTAACCATAACAAGGCTATTAAAATACTAAAATTGTACATAGCATAAAAATATGTCTGAATATATGCAAATTAAAATACTATTTGATTATTTTGGATGAGATAAAGGCGAGGCGTTTCTTCCAAACCTCTAGCGTAGGGGTGCCTAGGCGGAGATTAGACGGGTTTTTTAGAACAGTGATATATACATACATATATGTATAATATAAATATACATATTTGTCAATTTTATCAAATTTTTAGAAAATGGTATTTAAAAATAAGTTTACCAAACGCACACCAATATTTATAAGCACAAAACTAAATTTTAAAACAGTGTTTAAATTGAGTTTTTTGTGTTTAAATTGAGTTTTTTGTATACATAACCAAACGGGACCTTAGTTTTCTCAAATGTTCATTCACCCAATATTCTCTTATTTTTGAAGGTCCGCACTAACGATACTTTAAAAATGATTAATTCTTTAAATGGGTAAATGAATTTGTATATATCCTTAAATATCTAAAAAATATTTGAGTGTGAAGCTTCGTGGATGGGATTTGTTTTCATTGATATTATTTTATTATTCATTAATTAATGCCAACTATGTAAGTCCCAAAAAATTCATTTTCGTTTCTAATTGTTGAATTCTTTTACTGCTAAAATGAATATGATTAGATTTTTAGTTATGTTGAAGGTGCTTTAAGTTTGTAAATTTCTTTTGGGTGGACGGAGGTTTGACTAAAACTTATATAAGTGTGTTGTTTAAATTCTGTTATAATTATTTAATTTAATAAGACTTTGTCCATAAACTGTCATAAAAAATATATATACACACACACACAGGTTATAAAGGGACCCTAAAAATCGTATTTTGTAATGAGCCCAATAAAACATTAAAAAATAATTCATTAATTTTAATTTTTATGTTGTAATTGTTAGGCGCCATTGACACCCAAACCATTCCGGCTAAACCTCCCCTCACCTCCACCCCCTAACCCACATACATGTATAGTCGAGTGTCTGTTCTAGCAGCACAGAGCACCACTAGTCTGTGTGTGTTAAACCCAACACTTGTGGACGGAGAACCATGGCCGGAGTTCTGAACTTCACACCATCGTTTCAGGTGACAAAGACATGGTGGCGTCGATGATCGGAGTTATAAATGCTCAGAGGGTTTTTCATTACCAACGATGGAGGCTTTTGTTGACGCTGTACAAGTAACGAGGAAGTAGATGAAGGAAAAGTCAGTGCAGGTAGGAGTTAACGCAGCGGTAGGAGACGGTGATCCAGCAGGTTTTCGAGATGGACATATTGCGTTGCACGATATGATCGTTGAGGTAGCAGAAAGGACGGTGGATGAGGAAACGGGGGATGTGTCGGGGGAATCTTTGGGGGATGAGCAACTTTGTGGGTTTAATAAGATTAGATAGAAGGGATTTTTTTAAGGGAGGGAGGTGCGCCAGCGGCAACGAACACGCGTGTGGGTGTATTTAAAAATACCCGTGTCCGTTGCCGCGCAGACAAATTAAAGACGCGTGTTGGACACGCGTGTGGGTGTGTTTAAAAACACGCGTGTTCATTGCCGTTGTCGCGGACAAATTAAAGCATAGAAATTAAAATTGAAAATTGATTGGGTGTTAGGTGTTTTTTTGTTAAGGTTCATTAAAATGTTCATCTTTTATGTTCGCTTTTGAACCACTCTCGGTATATATATATATATATATATATATATATATATATATATATATATGTGTGTGTGTGTGTGTGTGTGTGTATTAATTCCAATAATCACTAATATAATATAGTATTTATTGAAACTTATTAATTATTGAGCAAAAAGGAATTTGTTCCTTGAAATTAGGAAGCCTAATTTTAGTAATTATCTTAAAGGGAAAAGTTAAAAGAAATCGAAATGATTAATTTCAACTTTTTTCATAATCGATTAGTGAGTTGTCAAAATTTACAGACAATTGATTAAGACGACTTCAAAATTAGAAATAAAAACCCCAAGAGTCGAACATAAAAAAAAATTATAATAGCCCTCTACTGGCACCGACTAGTTAACTGCCATCCCTTCCCACACCCCCACCGGAACCCCAACATGACCAAAGCCTCTTCACGTTCGAGCTAACTCCAATGAACTCCTAACCCTCTATCATCGTTCTCCCGTGCTAACGTCTACCACTGCACCAGTCGCCCCTGTTCAACACCAACATTACACAAGCACTTTAAACACCGTACAATCTCTTTTCTTTTTTGATTATTAATTCAAGTATATTAAATAAAGTCGCCTAAGTGGGAAGAAATCCGTATACAAGAGATATACAAACTTCTACAAAAGACAAAATAAACTGGGGATTGTTTTCCCATCCTCCCCTCATCACCAAGATATGCCAGGAGCCAAACAATTAATTTCCCCCTATCTCCTCTAAAAAAATTTACAAGAACGGGATAATTGAATGTGCCTCCTCCTTGAACCACATATACAAAGATAAAAAAAGTGTATTGTAGTCTTACTGGCTCGATCTCTCTCCCTTGAAGTACTTCATGTTCTTCTATTTTCAAATCGTCCATAAAATGCATAAAGATTTCGTTCTCCACATAAAACATAACTCCTTCCCTCCCCTCCACCATATAAACCCAAGCTCTCTTATTGATTCGGCACACACCCATTTCAACTTAAAAATATAGTAAATGATCTCCCATAGTTCTTTAACCACCCAAAAATGCAACAACTGCATGGTCGTTTACTCAATATTCTTACACATCAAACACCTCCCTGCCAAGGGTTAATATATCTTCTTTAACCCTTGCATCATCATAATTTCCCGTCTCACCGTTGTCCATGCGAAGAAAGCTACTTTAAAACACCACGCACAACTCTAACACCACATAAAGTTTGAGAATATGATATTTTACTTAACTCCGATTTTATAAGATAATCTCTCAAATTCATGGATATAAATGTCGTTTGTTGCATGAAAAAGTGTCAGTTAGCAATGCATATTATTTTTCATGAAATATGTAATGATTTCTTAAAATAGGTGCTGATTTTCTTGCCAATGGTGTCGAGTTTTGATTCAATTGGTGTCTATTTACATAAATTTGGTGTTATGTCTATTTGTTCCCAAAACTGGAGTTAAGTCAATGCGTATTACCAAACTGGGGTTTGATAAAATAAAGTAAAACTTATATACCGAGGGAGAAAGGAAGGTAACTCGTGGGAGAGTGGAGAGGGAGTGGAGCATGTGTTTATTTACTTTGAAATTTAAATTTAGTTATTTCTTTTGTATATTATTAGGCCTGACTTGTAATTTTAAAATTCCACTAAGAAATTATGAGAAAAATCTTATTAAGATTGAATATTACAATAACTTCTAAATACCGTAATAATATAAGTACCAAAGTTAGAATGATCTTTATTTGTATAAATTGGTTTGGTTGAATTTTTTTAATAATAAATAAAGAACTTGAAGTGTTGACAAGAATGACATTCTGTTACGTTTTTATTTTCTTATTTTATTTGTTACAAGTGACATGCACATGACTATAAAAAATGTTTGTTGATGTGACTTCTTGGATTTACCAATAGAATGTTTTTTTAAAGTAAAGTAATTACGTGTTTTAAAAAAGTAACGTAATTAAACGAGAGATAAAGTTAAACTCCACTAATGGAGCAAGTTGGCAACTTGACTATCATAGCTCACATAAACATCCATCAATGCAATGACTTCGTATGTATATGTAAAACCCACTAGCATCTTTCTAATTTTCTCGAGTTAATCACATTTACAAAATTTTAAAGAATCGAAACAAACTTCCAAACGTGAATAGTTATTATTTTTTTAACAGATATGCACCACTAATTAAAACTTAATAATAAATACAATAAGTTAGTACATAACAAATTATAAATAAATAAAATACATAATCCCTAAAAGATGAGGCTACTACATAAGATCCAAAGAAAATAATATAGAGCTCTAGAAGTGTAGACTTTTCGAAACTAAAAGGTTCCCCAACGATTTTAAATATAGTAAAACATACACTTCATCGACTTATAAGGGGAGGTATGGAATAAATACATCAAACGTTCGGACAAAATAATAATAGGATTCATAACATTATGAAAATAGGGGTTGACACTATGCTTTACCACTTAGGTTCGTCCCTTTAATAGAAGGAACACCAACTGAAATAGAGCAGGCTTATCTGACTAGATCTGACAAGTAGCCATTTATTGACAACAACTCTAGGAGAATGGAATAAATGCATCATATAGCCTCAAAATAACCTTCCAAAAGGAGAGACAAAATACATATTTAAGGGAGATGTGAACCTCATAATAAGGATAGATAATTTTATTTTTCAAACCGCATCTTAATTATTAAAAAAATATATAAAGGTAAAGAGGTTCACCTACCTCCCTTATACGGGAGGAAGAGGGGGGAGGAGATTAAAGTTAATGATTGTGTGATTTATTAAATAAGTCTTGTTTAATATACAATATTTAATATATTATATTTTGAATATTCTACATTGTTGAATTTCAAGTCGGGTTGCATTGGACTTGAACTTGTGCTCTCGTCATAAAGGTGGTGAATTCTAACCCAACAAGGGTTATTGAGAATTTTGACGGAATTAAAGTCTATTTGTGTAATCGTGGTCCAACTATCAATTTTATTGATTTGGTAACTCATTTCTTAAACCTAATTTAACCGAGTTTCTCCACTAAATACATAAAAAGATAATTTGTACAAAAAACAAACATATAATTCATTATCTAAAATCTCTCTCTCTCTCTCTCTCTCTCTCTCTCTCTCTCTCTCTCTCTCTCTTAATATATTTATATATTGCTTCCTAAAAAATATTTCAATAGAAGGGGTGAATTGGAATTTTCAAAGTAATGGTAAATAAATTTTTTCTTAGTATTCTTGGATTAACTTAAGTTGATATATGTAAGCACACAATGAGTTGATAACATTAGTAGTAAATATAGAGTTGATAGACTATGTAAACCATTCTCTTACGAGGTTTCCCTTACCCACATCCATGATGAGATACCACTCAGTAACTCCATTATATTCTTTTCACTAAGGTGGATAAAACACCTTATAATTATATTACACACCTTATAATCTCAACTAATAAAGAAAAACTCTTTTAGTGCCCAAGCGTATATGAAAAAGCTCAAGGACCCATTCTTAATTAATTAATACACTGTAAAGAAAAATTACAAAGTGAAACTTTTGTATGGGTATTTTTTTACTCATGTGCCCCATGTTATTTGGATTGTTGTTGATGATGCCAAGTATGATCTCCAACCTCAAGCCCTAAAAAGAGGTCTTATAGCTTCGGACGAGTTCAAAATATAAGTAAAAGGACCCCATTTTCAAGTCCGAGGCTTATCAATATGTTAGGCTTCATAACTCAGACAAACCCCCCCCCCATAAGTTCATTGGAGATATGTAATACCCCGTAATTTCGTGTGATTTTATTTTAATTATGGAACTGGGATTAATTAAATTAAATGAAAAAAAATCTATTTATAATTAATCCGGATTTATGGTAATTCGGAAATAATTATGTTGAATATTACTTAACGAGTAAAGTAATATATGTATATGAAAATATTATTTTGGTCGGAAGTGAAAAATACGGCAGTTGCGATACACTTAGTTGGGACGCACATTTTAGTCATGTCAATATTACTTTATTGAGCTAAAAAGGATAATTTATTTTTAAGTAACTCATATGGACGTTTTGAGTGGGACAGTGTGTCTGGAAGAGTCGAAATAGTCAGAAAACACTACTCAGATGTTTCATTTGGATTTCGAGGCATTTTATCCCAAAATGATGCCCCAAAGGGGTATTTTTGTCTTTTGGGATTTTTGAGAATTAAAATGGACGAAAATTAAGAATTAAATTAGGGATGTAAGTGGGTTAGAGGGGAGTTGTTAGTTTCCAACTTACGTGAGATAGATGGAGAGAACCAACAGTGATTTGGGCTAAGAAGTCAAGCCCTTTCAACGAAAATCTCATCAACGCGTAGATCGCGAAGAGAGGATCATCCCCATACCAATTTTGTTCAAAGATTCAGAGGTTCAAAAAAAGGCAAGTGTTTATCTTGCTAAAATTCTGAGCATATATTATTCATGTTAACCCTAGTTGATGAGATAACCATGAAGCTATGAATTTGAGACTGAATTGTCAATTAATTTCAAAATTGGAAGATAGGTTTGCATGTAGATGAATGACCCTATTCTTGTAATGATAAATATGGAAATCTTAGGTCAAAATCACGAGATATAATTGAGATATTTGAATGGTTGTTAATGGTGGGTTTATTATTAAGGGACTTGTAAAGATTTAGGAATTTTTTTAGATTCCCTATGATTATGAAAAGATTTGTCATTTAAATTATGTTAGAAAGAACCCTATTATGATTAGGAATAGTTTAGAATCATTGATTGGGAGTTGGGATGAATTTTTAAACGAATTTGGATGAGGAAAGTATTGGAAAAATGAAGTTCGGAAGAACATGGGTAGTCTCGAAATTCTCGTTCGAAGACCTTCTCAGGTCGTTCGAAAGACCTCGTTCGAACGAGAATTCCAATAAGAATTCTAATGAGATTTTTGAGTTCGTTCGAAGTGAGAAGTTCGTTCGAACGACCTCATTCGAACGAGAATCCTGGACTTCCAACAAGATTCCAGAATACTTATTTTTGGCCCGAACAAGTTAGAACCCTTCTAGGTTGGTCTAAGTGAGAGAAATTACCTACGCTATCATCGAATGACTTAAATTCCTAGTTAATAGTGAGTTAAGAGCGTGACTATTCAAGGGGGTATAGCGGGGTGATAGCGCCTTAGAGAGAATGTACTTGTTAGAGAGATAAGTTGTATGGTTGAAACATTGTGAGTAGCAGAGACGATAATGCTACATATAAACTCGGGGGTTTGGGTTACGTAAACTCCTAATGTATATAATAAGTTGTGTGTATACTTATTGATTGAACTATTATGTGTATAACATACCTACGCTGCTTGATATCGAGCGGAGGTTGTGCGTTGTGGACAATCATGCCTTGAGTATCTTTCGGGTGGTATATGGGTTTTTACCACTAGAGCATAAAACCAAGGCACGGGCTATTTGTGAGTACGATAGTGATGACGGTCTTATTTGTGCCTAGGTATGTGCATAGCCCATCGAATTGGGACTATGTTCGCCTCTAATATATGTGTTTTGTTTTGACGGTTCACGAGAGACTGAACCTTTAGTCCTTTATGCAAATGAGTGATGCAATTGGACATGATAGCAGAGTATGCAGGCACCGCAGCTGTGTCTAGGGGTGCAATATTGTATATATATAAGATAGTGTGTGTGTGTGTGTGTGTGTATATATATATATATATATATATATATATATATATATATATACACACACTTGAAATGATATCTATTGTGTGAATTGAGTAGGTAGAAGTAATAATGAAATATGAAATGGATTAAGTAGCGAACACTTAATTACATTAAACTGAAAGAATCTGTTTATGCTAAAGAGGAATTGATTATATGTATTATATATTGCGAGGGAAATCTATGTGAACGATGTCGGGCTATGATTAGTTATTAGACATAAAGGACTAGTTAGTATAGGAGTGGGACTAGTGGATTTTTGATATTCTCTATACGTGCACATTAGATGAGCACTGAGCATCCCAAATGAGTTCGATAATTTAACATGAAGAATATATGTGCTAATAAATTATTTTAAGCACTTGCTGACTTTTAAACTGTTTTCAACTCGGGCTCTGACCCATTTTTTGCAAATTAGTTTTCTTGTCAAATTATTTTTGGTGCTCAGCCACAGGGACACCAGGCTTAGGAGTTTCATTCATTCGATGAGTTTTAGTTACTGTGGAGGCTACAGGATCTTGGTAGTAGACGCCTCTGAGTCTATCATTCCTTACTTTTCAGTTATTTTCATCTGTTAGACATGTCTTCCCTTCTTATTTACATATTCCGAGATTTGGGATTTGATACTCCTCTCAGTTGTTGAATTTATTTAGTTGGATTACTGTAGTTGATTTTTTACTAGAAGTGTTTACTCCATCTCCTTTAAATTATGTCAGTTATTTTAGTTCTTATGAGATTTGATTGAATGGTGAATGTTTAACTGTTTCCCCACATGGTTTATATTAATTGAAAAGATAAAATTTTATCATCAACCTTTTTAATTATTAGGTTGTTAGTATTTTAAACAAGTTTTTGACAGTGATGCATAATCTGAGCCAACTAGATATTCTAATCATAATTAATAAAGGAATGATCACCTGGTATTTAATTATGAAGGGTGTCACAAGATAGTGTCCAATATGCAAGACCTTCAGTAAACCTTAGCTCCTATTATTAGAGCCCACACAACAAACGAGGGACCTCAACATTCCCTCACAACAATTGCATAAGTCCAAGAAGGTCATTAAGTACCTCTTAGTCCTCTATAATAGTTCAAAACCTCGTAAAGGTTCTTGAAAGTGTTCCGCGGAGCCTCCTTCAAGATATAATCTACCTAATTTGTCTCCTCTAGACCACAACAAGGGTTGAGCTCTTATATGGTCAAAATATTCCTAACAATCCATACCCTTACTCTTAGACTTAGGAATTCATGCAAACAACCAAGAAAAGCCTCTTCGACAAGATTGGCGGTTGGTGGAAAGTACTTTATATCTCGTTCCAACCACCAAATCAATTCACGTGTAACAACCCGCGCAATCCGGACAACGAGGTGGCCATCCATCGCCTCCGAACTATACCGGGCGCTACTAAATAAATACCATTCTTAGCATGAGACAGATTTGAGACATAAATAAATCAATCCACAAGATAAATAATTGAATCAAAACCAAATGATAATAACAACTGAGCGATAAAAGATCCATCACATGCTAAAACATCGAATCAATCTAATCTCCAATAACGATTTAATTAAAAAGTGAATAATAATCAACTGTGAATAATCCAACTGAAATCCTCTAACAACTTTGGAACCGAATGGCCTAATAAAAACCCAAATGAAGTCTCATAATGAAATATGACTGAAAAGAAAGTCTAACTAAATAAACCAATACAATGAATAAACTCCAGTTGTACCTCCAAACGATAAACTTCGATAATCCTATGCAGCTTCTCCAAAACATATCCTGAAAAGTCAGTCAACATACGAGGTCAGAACCCTGAGCATGAATACACACTACTCCCTCCAAATAGGATCCGTGAATCCAAAAAATAGCATTATACGAGATAAATATCACAATAGAATATTTTAATTAAACGAGATAATTAAACGCGATAAATATAAATCACTAACTACCCTCAGAAATTCCCATTTCCAAAAAAGGACACCGATATGATTTTAAATCCACAAGTCTTACGATGTTAATTTAATTAAATTAACCCAATTTATCATTTTCCCCAATTTTTATCTTAATTATAGCAGTCCTCCTGCCACGGGTTGTAATACACCAAAGTGTCAAACTTTCCCTTTTCAATAGCCAGCTGATCCGTTTAAACTGTCGATCCTACAATATGACAAGGTTCCACACATAACACGACATAAATTGCCCAAGCTGACCCGTTTAAAATTTCGGTCCCTGGCATATTATGTCACCACAAATTTTAATACCCGTTATTATCTTAGGCATTAATTCTCATCTTCTCAATTTATTAAGTTGTCAAATTACCCCACCCTTTGTATCGATATGATATCCTCACAATGCCCCTTAGTCCCATACCTAAGCCCCCCCAAAAGTACATGTACGTCTTATCCTACGTATAAGATGAATTTTCAACATTTACTCATCCTAGTCTCATGCCTAGGCTAGCATGACGATGATGAAACATTAAAAATCTGCCCCACCACAAAATATGAAATCTGCACGAATCTACACTAACTAGTCCCATACCTAGAAAGCATAAATTATAACTAAGGCCTACCCACTAGTCCCATACCTAGTAAGCATCCTATAATCAAGGTGAGCAATATACTACCAAAAAGTCCCTCGTCCCCACGATGGAAAAAGTGAATAAAACAATTTAAATAATATCACAAGTCACAATCACAACATGGCACTTTAATCAAAAATGTCACAATTCAATTAAATTCCATTACTAATATAGTCGTCGTTTTCGGGATAATTATTTCCGTTCAATACTGTTAATTTATTTAACATGCGATATTATTCAATATGACAAGATCATTCTCTTTTATAAATCCTCTAATTTTTATAAGTGTTCGCGTCCCACATAACATATAAGTAATCCCATAACTTCTACATGTGAACCTATACCCCCAAAACCATAACAACTCAATAATCTAACTTACGCACCCAAGGGTTTCAAGGATTAAATCATATTAAAAAGTTTTATCAAAACAACTCCAAAATTTAGTGTCCACTTTCTCTAATTAAGTTACTAATTGATTTTATCAAAAACACATGATTAAGGGTTTGGGCGACACTTAAATTGCATAATACGAAAGGAAGAGAATAGAGAATTCATGCATGTCATTAAGATGAAGAAAATCTGGTAGCACGGTTGGATTCCTCTCGAAAAATTAGCAAAGAAGTGTTCTTGAACAAACTTTATTAAACCCTAATTAAGCCTTTCTAAACTTGTGACAAAAACTTGATTATGTTGGAGGTTGATGCTTATAGTTGAGAGGAAAATATATTAGAAGTGTTCTCTGGAGAAAAGCTTGTGAAAAAGTTATTATGAGAAGCCCCCCCCACGAATTATTAAGGTTATATACTAATTAGGAATCCTAATCCCAATCCAACTCTATAAAACAACTAGCCGCACCGCCTTAAATTTGGGCTGGTTGATTGATCGACTCCTTGGGTCGATCGATCGATCGAGCAGGTCCGAGCGCAGTGTAGAGATCCCTTTTAATAAGTGCTTTAGGTAAAACCAATAAAATCAATTATTTCCAATTTTATCATCTTAAACCCTAAACACACATCTAATAAATTTAACCCATTGAATAAATAAAGCATGTGGTAAAATAAACAAACTCAGGAAAAAATCCACGAAGGGCATAACCTTTTATTTCCACTATAATTTATAAAGAAACGGTTTACACTCGGATTACAGCGAAATAAGATGACATACAAATACCCGCAGGTGTCGATCGGTGTCGTCAGTAATGGAACACTCACTTCAGCTCCATAAGAACCGCAGTCCTAACTTCAACAAGAAATACCGCAACACTTTCAATTTTGACCTCAGTCCGGTGTAGGTTTATCCTCTCTACAAAGAGTTAAACAAAGTCTTCTTCATAATTTGTTTAAGATAACAAACCCTTGGAATTATGATAATAGGATCTTGAATAAACAAAGGATAAAACTAAACAGAATGGGAATTCTTAAAACTGTTCATCTCTGCTTTGAAATGTCTATGCAGTGTAATATTTATATCTGAGCAAACCAGAGTCCAAAATAAATGAAACACGAAAATCGGGGCATCTCGTTCGAGCGACAAACGCTGTCGTGTGAACGACTAGCACTGTCATTCGAACGAGTTTACATGTCCTTTGAACGATAGTGAACTTTTTTGATTTTTTCATGATTATCCTTTTATAAAAACAAATTAGCCCAGATATAATTAAAATGCATTTTTCAAAACTTTAATTCTTAATTCCCAAACATTAATAATATTTAAATCATCCATTATTTAAACAACATTCTAAATCACAAATTCCTTTGATTATTCATACCTGTGTGATCTTAGAACAAATAAAATGTGAAATTGCAACTTGACTTGATTTCTTCTTCATGGCTTTAATATGAAACTTCTTCAATCTTGAATTAATTACTAGTCTAGACTCAATTTAGTTTGTCCGAAATTAAGCCAAATATAAACAAATTAAATCTATTAGAAATTTGTTCTTGCAAATCTCCCCCTTTGGCTATTCCGGGATAAAACTCAAATAAAAATGTTGTGGCTATATTAAATGTCCTATTCTAGATATCTGAATTATAAATACAGGAAATAAATAAACTATGAAGCAACATCATTGAGCCTAGCACTGTCTCTGAATGTGATGTAACAGTGAATCTCCGAATTTCAAAAAAATACCTACATACATAAGGCACAAAAAAATATACCCAAGTGAAGTATAGAGGAAAAAAATGTAAAAGATATATCAATAAATTGTGAACAAATTTTTTAATTAAAGTCCCCCTACATCACATATCTCTCCCACTTTTTGTCCGGAATAGACAATGCACGGGGCAAATAAAACTAGTATATGAAAATGGGCATAAATGATAAACTTTGACAAAGGATATGAGAAAGATTGCAGTAACTAATATCAGAACTGCAGTATAAAATATATACATCCAATCACAAACAAATGTATCATAAGAAGACCATGAGTACATCATATCAGGATAAATATAAAAATACATCAAGTGACACAAACATAATGTCTCAAAACATAAATCAACTGGTATCCTAGTCCTCATCATCAGCATCATCAGAATCAGTATATGTGTCCGCTATGTTGCTCAAGCCTGATGAACCTGCTCTTCTGCCTATCTTATGTCATCTCATCTCATAAAAAAATGCAGACATTCGTGAATCACTATGATCCCTAACCTCAGCCTCGGCATCAAAATGAGCCATCATGGCATCGTACATCTATGACTATGACGCCACCTGTGCCTGTAAATCATCAAACTCCTCTACAGTGGGTCTACTAGATGTAGAAGGACGAAACCTAGAAGATATAGAACTAGGTTCAACAGGAGTACATGGCTCTCCAAAAAATGATGGGGTAGAAGGAGGTGGTCTCGCTCTCGCCTCAGAAGGTAAATGACTCTCAGAGAGAGTCAAAGTATTGCTGTCAATGAAGGATGGAGTAGAATGGCAGACATCGTCCTCTAAAATAGGTACTCTAGCCAAGAAGAAAATGCGGGATACGAGGAGACCGTAGGGAAGAGTGGGGCATACAAGAGAGCTACTAAGAATGGTAACTGAGCACATAACACGAAACAAAAGAGATAGTAGATCAATGTCCCACTCCTTACATACAACATACATAAAATATACTATATCGAAGAAAATATGAGTATGATTGACTCAAGGATAGATAGAGGAGGATACAAAATGATTAAGTATGCAGAAGGTTGTGTGTAACTATCGATGAAGCAATGTAGTCCCAGCAGGAGAAACCTCCCAACAACAAAAACAAATAATCTGGTCTCCAGTAGGACCACCTTCGGGACCCCTAGGAAAAATAGCATCTGGGACACAGGGTAACTGAAGAGTCTCCACTATAAGATCTGCAGTGACAAGAATTGGGACACCCCTAACAAATGTTTGTAAACCACCAGGAGTGAGAAGAGACCTATAATAAAACTCCCTAACTATGTCAGGGTAAACCATCCCATGGGCATCAAATAATCATTCCCATCCCCTACTAGACATCCATGTAGGAAGAGAAATCTCAAAAAATTGATCAACAAAAAATACTTTCTCCCGAACTACAACGCGAATATGTAACCCCAAATGACAGTAATGATCGTAGTCTAAACTGGTATACCAATGGACAAGAGAGTAAGGTGGTCTATAGCTCCTAGACCTATGAGACCGCGATGTGGGGGAAGTGTCATCTCGCGTACGAGAATAAGTAGTCCTACGTCTAGGAGGCATGACTGGACACTAAGTATTACGGGTGAAAATGAGTAGGGTAAGCATACACAACTGACGCCTAGAACCTATCTCCGTACAAATCCATCCGAACCACCAGGGTAAACCAAGAAACAACAGTCTAACACACAACAATAACCCAATCAGAATATTCATAAGAAGACAATGAGGCCAAAAGGATGAGCATTTGGTATTTTAAAAAATTAGAATTTTTCTGAAATAAATTATGAACACCACATTTATAAAAAAAAAAGTCTCACAAAAATAATAGGTATAAATGGGTGCAAACAAAAATTTATTCAAAAAAAAAAACAATTTGTCATACCAATTTTTTATGTTGATTTCAAACTCAAAAAAAAAAAAAAAAACGAACCCATGCATCAAATGTAGGTAGGAAACTGAAACCATCCAGAAAAAAATGAGTTTGACCATTTTTTTTTGCTTTTGAAACCATCACAAAATCACACAACAAATACCGAAAAAGATTAAACTAAGAAACGGGGAAAAAACAAAACATACTTCCAACAGAGAGATCAAACCAGGAACTATTACAGAAATGGAATATGAGGTGAAAATCCGATGCAATGTATGTGATTTTGTTAAAAAAAATGGAGTTAAAAAATGGGAGGTTTTGGTTAAAAACTTGGTCGGCCGAAGGTAGAAGGTAAATGGTTGTATAAAGGGTTCAAACATAAGGAACAAGCGAACTGAACGGATGCGAATTTTTAAATCTGTAGCAGTGTCGTTCGAATAAAAACAAGTATCGTTCGAACGAGAAAATTTGTTGTGTGAACGATGCTTCTCGCGACGTGACACCTCATTCGAACAAGATGTCAAAATACACACATAGATTTTACCAAACTAGACTAGATTGAACAACACAAAAAAAAATGGGCAAACTTAAATTTTTTACGAAATCCAGGCTAACATGCAATTAATGTGCTCAAATGTGGACATTGAGTGAATGGGCGTGTACTACAACAAATGAGTCACAATTTCAATACATCAAAACGTTCAAGATGCTCTAGATGATAGAAATATGTCAACACACAATGATATAGCCATGTGTGATAATTAGTAAATGAGATTCATGAATAAAACTATCATCATACACACAAATCTAGAATTTTTACGATTCTACAAACAATATCGTTATCATGCAATTTTTCATCTCTAGGATTCGTGGTGCAAATCCGTTTTTTATTTTCCATCCGAGCACCCTCATTAATAATACATATTAATTTTTTCTTTTCTTTTGAGGTGATCTAAACTAAAATGGCTGAATATTTGGCATAATTATCTTTTCAAAACAATTAAAATTACTTTCAAATTTGGAAAACTTTTTGAAGACTGTTGAGGATTTTTCCTTAAGTTGTTCCAATTCTAATAACGTGGCATTATATTTCTTTTCTTGAATTTCATTTGATTATGTCAGGTCTTTAATTTTATCAACAAAAGACTTATCCTTGTTTTCATACTCTAGACATTGATTAGTGAAATCCTCAGCACTTTGTTTTACAACAAGACTAAGGGCTTCTGATTTTTCTGTGAGATCCTTGACATTTTTCTCAAGATTAGTGCTTCTCATAAGAGTTTTGGCATATAATATATGAATATCAGGAAGGTCATCAATATCAGATTCATCTACTGTTGTGTGTGAAGTGTCTAGTGTTGTGTGTGATGTGTCCACTATTGATTCATTTAGAATACTCACACACACGATCAATTCGTATTTGATTCGACCGCTTTAATTCATACACACCGTTGTTGAACTACTACTAGTAGTATCAACATTATTAGTATTATCCAGGAAATAAGCAGATAAACCAATAACAGGCAGGGTATCACATGTCAGGACATTAATAGGCATTCTCTCATCAATAATATCACTACTGGTAGGTACATAATCAGAATAGACTATCTTAGCAAAAAATGACATATAGGGGTTAGAATTATTGGATGATTCAGACTCATCATTATCTGAATCACTTGAATCATCACTGGTCTGGTACAAATGTTCTTATTATTTTTGTTTTTCAAGATAACCCTACAGTTAATGGCAATGTGATCTATTGTCCCACATCTAAAGCATTAAGTCTTCATATGGTCTCTGTTAGGTCTACTATTATTATTATTATTATTATTATTATTATTATTATTATTATTATTATTATTATTATTATTATCATTGTTGTGTTTTTTTGGTTTTCTCTCACGAGGTCTATTATTAAACTGATTTGAATAGGGAGCCTTTCCTTGTTTAGAAGCAATATTATTTCTAAACTTTAGTATTTTCTTGAAATATTTAGACATCAAGGCTATTTGATTATCCAAATCATCTAAATCACAGTCGTCACAATCATCATCATAGTCTAAATCAATGTTAGGCATCACCAACTGTGGGGTAGTAACCTTAGATTGATAAACAACATTGGAACTACTGTGTTTCTTTTGACTCTTGAGAAGTTGTTTCTTACAATCCAATTCCATTTTCATAATTCTTAACTTGTCAGCCTTAACACGTGTGTCACCTTCATGGGTTGTGACCAATGTGTCCCAGGCTTCCTTAGAAGTAGAACATATGGATATTCTTTTAAACTCGTGTTCATTTATAGACATAAATATGGAATTCTTTCCTTTGTTATTATAGAGGAAGGCCTGCTTCTCTTCTTTAGTGAACTCGATAAGAAGTTTTTTAATTCTTGCTTGACTACCTTCTGCTAAAGGTTTTGTAGGATGAGTATAACTAGTTTCAATGGTATCCCAAACATCATCTCCCAACGTCCCTTGGATGAACGCAATCATCCTTACTTTCCAGTAAAGAAAATTTGTCCCATCAAAGAGGGGAGGTCTGGATAAATTTCCCAATCTCTCAAATTTCTCCTCCATTAGATATTGTTTTGAAAACAGTTTTAAAAAACACAGGATCTGGATAGGTTTAGAAAAAAAAATAAGAACTCAGCTCTGATACCAATTGAAAATCCCTTGCTAGTTCATTTATCAAAAGTTAAAACAGTTAAGAAGGGTCCAATCTGTTTTCTTGAGGAAACTATTTTAATAACAATTGAGAGAACACAAGATGTGTTAAAGAATTTCAACGACAAGATATTTTAGTTACTCAGAAATTAAGTTTTTAAGAAAACCTTGGTCAAGTATAGCAGTAGTAGTAATATTAATCAAGCATTAAAACATTCACACAAGACAAGAAGTTTTTAACGTGGTAAAACCCTAAAGTAAGGGAAACGTCTACGGAGGTCTCTACACCTCAAACCAAAAATCCACTATAACAAGTTTTAGGTTTCAAACAGTCAATGAATTTTACACACAATAAGACCTATACTAAGTTAAGAAATATACAAGCACACTTCAGCAGTTCTGACTTCTCTCAGGCTCTTGATGTTGTCCTTGTCGTTCTCCTATTTGGATCCTTCTTTCTCTTTTTAGTCTTTACAATGACTCAGAGGTTGAAATCTCTCAACCAACACACAATTTCAGTGAAGTAGTGTGAAGGTGTTAGTGAGTGTTATGCCTAAACACATGCATGAACACACACACGCGTATACAAACATATATCCTATAAATTACAAGATCTTCTAAGAATGATATGCATGATTTCACAATAGTGAACTTAGGTTTCTTTTTTAAACTACAAACTTTCATATCAGGATTCTTGAGAACCTTTTAAAAGAGATTCTACTAATCTTTTATTTCATATCAGGATTCCTGCGAACCTTTTAAAATAGATTCTACTAATCTTTTATTTATCTACAAGTTTTCAAAGTGAAAAACTTAGATCAGAAATTTTTGAAACCTTCAACTCAGTTTTGTAAAAGAAGAGATAAGAAATTCATTGGATCAATTTTATGAAAACATTTTAAAACATAAATCTAACAAGAGAGGTGGATTACTTAAAAAAGAAATCAAATCTAACTATAACGTGACTGTATCACTTTGTAAATCAGATCTTCAAGTTTCTATTTGTATAAATGAGTTCTGATTATAGTGATAGTGTTAAAAGAGAGATTAAGACCAAAGAGGTTTTGAATATCAACAAACCAGAAACCCTTAAACTCACGAGGTTATTTTCTAGAATGAAATGGATATTTGGGTTTGGTAGTTTTCTCTCAAATTTATTTTTTCTCTCTTTTCTCTCTCTCTCTCAACTCTCAAGTCTCTAAAAAATTATAAAGGAGGGGACGAATGGCCCTATTTATAGGATGCAAGAAGGATCTGGAAAATCGGAGGTAAATCAACGATCAGGATTTGTTCGACAATTCAGATGCTAAATCTAAAGGCTCATAAAGCACCACTTCTATTAATACTCTGGTTGGTCCACTACGATTTTACAAGGATAGATAAAGATCAGATGCAGACCATTGATTAAATGGAACGAACGTCTCAGATTAAGCCTCAAGTCTGTGAGAGTGAGAAAACATAAATCTAGTCGATAAAAGCTCACCACGTGTAAGGCAAATATTGAGACTCACACGCGTGTTTTAGAAGATTATAAAATACTAATTGCAACCACATTATTATCAAGCAATTTTGGATTCTATCCAGCCTAGTTTTTAGGAAGTTTTGTTGTTACAAATTAGGCCCAAAAAATTTTAAAACACTAATTTTAATTTCTTAAAAATAGTTTTTAAATGTTTAAAAAATTCCTAAAAATCATTAAAAAAATGTGGAAAAATATTTTAAAACATTTTAAACACACACACACACACACACACACACACACACACACACCTCATAAGTGCAATATAAAAAAGTAATTTTAGAGTGATTGTGTTTTGGATTTTTACTTTCTTGACCATCTTCAATGTTGATGAAGTTTACTTTGGAGATTATGAAAAGGCATTGAGGCTTTGGGTAAAAATAAGGATAACACAAATTTTGACTCTATTTCCAAACTTGATAAGACTTATATTTTAGACTCAAGTAAGTCATATATATAGTGTGCTTTAGAGTGCTGTCTCTACTGCTGATCTTGGGAATACTTGAGGGTATTTACTAGTGGAGGAGGAATTGCGGTTCTTGTGATTCTCGAGGGAGTCATTACGAGTTCAAGGCTGCGATCGTTATGGGTTCTTGCGGGAATTCATTTTAGTATTTCACTTGTAAGTTTGTAAATTGGGATTTACATTTTTTTAGTGAAATAAAGGTTTTTCCCTACGTGATTATTCCTAAAATTGTTTGTTTCTTTGCATGTTTGATTTCAATCACATAGATGCATGCTTAGGGTTTAATAAAATTAGAATCTTGATTTGTTTGTGATTGACATCTAATTAAATAATTAAACTCCTTTTAAATATTGCGCATTCTCAAATTGGTATCATATTCCTCCTTCACAAATTGGTACCAGAGCAGGTATCACCAAATTATCGTGATATCCTTTTTCTGCAAATTTTTTGTGATATCAATCGTTTTTGAAAAATCGCATTTTTCTGATGGATAACTTATATAATCAGATGCCCGTCTTTGATGAAACAAATTATGCCTATTGGAAATCCCACATGAGATCTTGTTTAAAAGAAATTGATGAAAGAGTTAGACTCGTATGTGAAAGAGGGTGGACTTCTCCCACTATCATGGTTAATAATGTCATTAATCCCAAATATGTGTATGATTGGACTGATGATGAGTTTAAGTGGAGTACCTATAACTCCCGAGGCCTTAGTGCTATTTTTGGAGCCGTCGTCCCCGACGAGTTCCGTAGTATCATGGCATGCACTATCTCAAAAGAGGCATGGGATATCCTCCAATTAACATATGAGGGTACCAATGCATTCAAGGCGTTGAAATTTCAAATTTTGACCACCCAGTTTGAGACTATCACTATGTTAGAGTCCGAGTGTTTTATTGAGTTTTATGCTAGGTTGCCGAACATAGTTAACACGAGTTTTAATTTGGGTGAGAAAATAAATTGTTCGAGAGTTGGGAAAAATATTTTTAGGTCATTCCCGTCCCGATTTATTCTTGAGGTCACTATTTTAAATTCTTTGGGTGTATTAGATTCATTTAGGTTAGAAGAACTCGTAGGTGGCCTTCAAACTTATGAGATTGACATGTTTCCCAAAATCATTAATCCTAAGGATATAGGGATAGATTTAAAGACTCAGGTTAAGAAAAAGAAAAAAGAGAGAGTTTATGAGTCTGATTCTGAGGGTGAGGTAGATATCGACGACTTGGCCTTATTTGCTATTGTTTTTAAAAAGTTTCTCAAATTTTCCAAAGAAAATTCTTCCAATAAAAAGATTTTTGAGAAAAACAAAAAGAAAGATGAGGTCAGGGATAGCGATGAGAAAGAGGAAGATATAAGGTGATATGAGTTCGAGGGAAAATGTCACAAAGCATTTGAGTGTCTAACTATGCTAAATAGAGGGCAAAAATATTGCTAATACGACCACTCTTAGGGATGGTGACATCGAGTTGGATGATTTCGGGAATGAATCACCACATGAAAAGTGCATTGCTTTCATAGCTAGTCATGTGAGCACATCTAGTTTGTCCCATGATGATGAGTACACTTGTAAACGTGAGAGCCTCGATGATGTTTCGATCCATTCGGGATATAGTGAGTGTGAGGATGATGATGGAAGTGAGGGAAAAATGGATCTCCAAGAGAATTTTAGAGATTTGTACACCGAGACGTTGAAAATAAAAAATTTGAATAAAGATTTAGGTCTTAAGGTGTTAGATGTTGAGAGAGAGATAGACGTTTTGAGGGTGTGTGAGGCATCGACGAGTCAACTCGAGAAGGGGAGAATTTCTTTATGTGAGCAGTTGATCATCGTAGGTGGGGAAAAGAGTGAATTGACCAACACTTTGGATAGTATTACGGTAGATCTTCAATCTTCATTGGAGACTCGTGAGAAACTTAAAGTCCATGTATCCCAACTCGAGTGAGATCTCGAACGTGTCTGGGAGGTCAGAGTCACTATAGAGGAAACATCTAAGAAGCTTGGAAAGATGATCCTTGGTCCCACTTTGGGTAATGTTGAGAGACTAGAAATAGGTTATGACGGTGCGTTTACAAACCATGTTGCACCCGAGCCGTTTCCCAAGTTTGTGATAGATCCATATGTCTCTCAACCTGATTGACCTAGGCGTCCGTTTTCCCATAGGAGAGTGCATCTTAAACATTTTGAGAGAGGTGTTCTAGGACAATTTATATTTGTTCCCATTGTATTAAAAGAGGACACCTTACAGAATTTCTCTTTAAATTGAGTAGTGCATCTCATAGGTTTTTACTTCGTTATGCTATTACACGTGTTCTCACATGCACTCTCACACATGATACTTGCTCTCGTACATCACATGAGAGATTTTGAGAATTTTCGTGAGCAAGTTGAGTATTTGGTCAAAATTTCACATGATTTTGATAGATGTCTTTCATAGGATGTCACCACCTTTGGAAAACTCCTCCGGATATAATGATTGAGGTTTATACTTTTTTGCTTACATAGGTTGATTTTCATGCTTAGATCTTTATGCCTATTGCTAGTGTGTACTACCATTGTATTTAGATTTTTCATTTTGATATATTTTTTGAAAAATTCAAAAAGTGTTTTGTTTTTCTTGAAATTTTTTGGAAAACTACAAAGGTTTTCAATTTTTTAAAAAAAGTGAAAAAAGTCAGAAAGATTTTATCTTGATAATTTTTTTGAAAAACATAAAAATATTTTTGTATTTATTTTTATACCATATATGGATGGACATTTAGGATGACCAAGTCACAATATCATTACATTATCCATGTGACTTTTTTATAGTGTTTTGAGATGCAACATCATTTCATTTATGTACTTTATAATATTTGGAGTCATTAAGATGTGATTAACGATTACTTTTTACATGTTTGACTCATAGTCTCCTTTAATGCACACATGCACGGATTTGCTTGCTTTTTTACTTGTCTATCACATGTTGGTCAAAGTGTTTTCGTCTCAATCTTTCCTTTAAAACGAACCAAATTCGATAAAATGAGACAATGAAAGTAGTGCATGTAAGAATCATTTCCTGTGAGGATTTGTTTATTATTGAAAAAATATGTGTATACGGGAAAGGGATGCGAGAGGCAGGTGAACTCGTCGTGAAAGCCACCCTTTGAAAAGAGCCCAAGAAAAAATTAAGGCAATAAAAAGAAATATATACCAAAAAGGGGCCAAATAGTTTTGTTTGATTGATCTTTCAAAAGAAAAAATAGAAAAAGATTATGTTAATATTTTAAGGGAGTTTAGTTGAAAATCAACGGGTTTGCACATCCTGACCAAGTCTTGAAAAAGCATTACCTAGTTTTACACATTATTGGTGTGAAGATCATTTTATACTTTGATTTGTTGAATAAATTGAGTCTATATCATATAAATTTAATATTTTTACTCCTATGGACGATTTTGAGTTCATTTGTTAGGAGCATTCAAAATTTATCGTGCATATATGTTATGATTGTTTGAGTTGATTTTCCTATTGAATTTGTTCACACCCATTCATTCTGTTTCCATGATTTGGTTATCGTAGTGTTAGTTCATGGTGTGTGTTGTTTTTGTAAAATTATTTTTACTTGAAATTATTAGAAAATTCAAAAATAGTTTGTGGTACCTTTTGAGTTTATCCTTGCATGAGCTTATTTAATATATGTCTTGTTATGTCCCAATCCGATTTATTATGTTTTATTATTTTCCTTTTCTATTCCGGACAAATAAAAAGGGGGAGAATGAATTTTGAATTATGGGTGAGTGATAGTTTGAATTTTGGGGGAGGCTTGATTTGATTTTATAATTGATTTATGTTTATCACATTTCAAACTCGATATGTCACGAAGGTATTTGCTTTGTTTATTGCGTGTAGGAATTTGATGGGTATTTGAAAATCACAGAAAAGGAAGAGCAAAATAGAGCAAAAGATTTTAAAGTTGAAGATTTTTGAAGACTTACATATTTAGTATTTTTTCACTTTTGGGTTCTTGGGAGGGTACTAGATTTGTATAAGATTTTTATTGATAATTCGGATATTTTTATTTTGTACCAGAATAGCCATAGGGGGAGATTTGTAAGGACATATTTTCCATCTAGTCCCTAGTTCCTAGTTTACATCGTGTATGGCATATCCCATTCAAACCGTCAAAGCAATTAACGTTCACACATTCAAGAAGACCCGAATATCAAACACCTTACAAATCTACATCGTGTATGGCATATCCCATTCAAACCGTCAAAGCAATTAACGTTCACACATTCAAGAAGACCCGAATATCAAACACCTTCAACATCTATACGACATGAGGTATACTTTGATATGGATTTAGTTTTGTGTTACTTATATTTTTTACTAAGTATTAGGATACTTTTTATAAAATGATTTTATCAAAATGAGGTGTTTTTCAAACTTAAAATATTTTATGAGATACATGTAGGTGAAATTTAAAAAAGCATTTATGTCGTTAAAACGACATGGCTATGTCATTCAAACGACATTAGCATATCATTAGATAGGTCGTTTGATGCCCAGGATATCATATGGCTCAAACGAGAGCGTACTATTTTGATTTTTAAGGGTCATTTGATAGGTCATTCGAAGAGACTTCAAATGACACCCCTACGTCATTCAAACGACATTAAGATCTCATTTTAATGAGATTACCGCCTCAACTTTTTTGTTTGTTGCAAAATAGATTTCACTTTTTAGGGAAAAATTTGTTTTTGATTCACATAAATCAATCCCAATTACTTTTGCGAATCATCTCTGGACCCAAACACTTCTGTAATGAAGTTATTCTTGTGGAGTGTTGTCTTTACTACTGATCTTGGAGATACTCGAGGGTATTCATTAGTGAAGGAGGAACTGCGACTCTTGTGAGTTTTGAGGGAGTCATTGTTGGCTCAATGCTACAGTCTTTGTGGGTTCTTGAGGGAATTCATTGTAGTATTTCACTTGTAAGTTTGTAAGTTGCGATTTACATTTTATTAGTAAAATATAGGTTTTGCCCTGCGTGGATTTTTCCCTAAATTGTTTGTTTCTTTGCATGTTTGATTTCAATCACATAGATGCATGCTTAGGGTTTAATAAAATTGGAATCTTGGTTTTTTTTTGTAATTGACATCTATTAAATAAGTCAACTTCGTTGAAATATAGCAGATTCTCAAACTGGTATCACATCCCTCTTTTACAGTCAGCTCTCACCTGTTCTAGAAAGTTGCCTGTATAAAAATCACTGAAGGACTATGACAGGGATATGAATTCAATTGATTTGAGTGTATTTTTAGTATTGTTTTGATAATTGGCATTTCTATAAGAGTTAGAACCTTTTCAATCTCGCACATTCTATTATGAGAACCACACTTGGGTGACTCGACATTATTGTAGTCTTTATGAAACCTAAGTAAGTAAGACGTGTTGGTGTTTTATTCTTGAAACCATGTTTAATAAAAGTTATTAGTTATTAATAAAAGATTTTTTGTGCTAATTTTGAGATATGAATCATATTTGTGGAAATAACTAATATTTGTTTTAAATATATTAGATATGACAGTTAATTGTTCTCGATGAATTGGGTTTGGCCCAATCACAAAAGATTAGTATTTCGGATTTAATACAATTAAAAAAATTCACAGTGTTAACATCCTATTAGTAAAGTAGCGTGTACATTATTATTAGTTTATCTTGACTACGGGAACATGTATGATGGTTCAAAAACTTGTTTGATAGTTCAAAGAAAATTGTACTGGCATATCAAGAATGTATTGAATTGGACAAGGGATGATATTCGAGTCTAGATAATGACTGGTTTAGACTTGCATAATCTCATAAGGTTGCAAAGGGTGCATAAATTCTTAATCCTAAGGATTAGATGGATACAAATATCCACATAATTATTTCTTTAATTTAATATATGTGAGATTCCATTTATTTAGGTCAATAATATTTGTAGGTTAGGCAATCATTGAGTGAATATATCTAAGATCATATTCCATAGGAATCTGCATCTAAGAAATATTGAGTATGGTGATACTTCCATCATAAACTTATAAGTTTTGATTTTATTTGTAAACATGACTAGTGAATTTATATCCGGTAGAGTATCAGTTAAGTTAACTTTGAAATCAAGGAATATATAAGACATTAGTGAAAATCAATTTTTGAAATTTGAATTTAACCAAGAGGGTATTGAATACCTAACACGGGGAATCATATTATGTGATATCAAACTTTCCACATAAGGCCTCACTCTTCGACTAATTTAAAAAAAAATGATATTGGGGTGGACTTTTACTTATTTACTGTAATTAGTGAAAATTAAACATAAAATAAAATAAATCACGGGGCTTAATTTGGGATTTTTATATTTATGTTTGGAAGCCAATTTAATTATTTTTCACGTGCCCTTAGTTGAGTCCATATAACAAATATCAAGTCCATAACTCTTAGGAAATTATAATTGGCCCAAGCCCACTTCATGTACATATATATGGTTCTAGCGACTGGGTATAAGTTGCGTTAACACTCCTACGGATTGTGAGGGTGAGATAAAAACGTTATTTACTTTTTTTAGGGGTGAGAAGAGAGAAAATTATTTCTCATATTTCACTAACTTTCCATCTCAAAGAAGTTGCCCACGTGTATAAATTTCTTTATGTGGAACATATACTAAAGATCTAATGTGTTTTGCACATATAATCAAGGATTAAAGGTGATCAATCATTAAGAACATCATCTTCATATACTGCTTTTTATATGCAAAGGTATGGTGATATAATATTGCATCTAGTTTATGTTGTTTTTTCATTCCAAAATATGATGAGTCAAAATCCTATGGGAAGATTATTTTTACAATCAATCACTATAAAAAATTACTTATACGTGTAAGTAGTTACTTTCTAAGGAATCTCTTCTCATTATAAAGGCCTAAAAAACTTCTTCATAATCTAAGACAAAGCCTAATGTGGGACATACTTATATTATTTAGCATTACATTTAATACACATTAACAAATACCTTAAAAGTGATGTAGGTTCCTCAGCAGAGGTACCACACCAATGTATACTATTGTGTATATGTTATTTTAATCTAAAAACACCTCCTCCTACCCTTAGGAGGCATATTTGGCGAGGTTAAGGTTTAATTAGTTTCAACATCAACAGTTTGGCATCGTATGTGGGAACATTATTTATCTAAAGTCATATATACCAAGAAGCTCTAATCATAAATACCAATGGCAAGCTAGCCAAGATTGTGAAATAGATGGAACCCCGATAAAAAGAATCTCCAGGAGAAACTCATGCTCATAGTGTCAAGGATCCCTCCTTTTGCTCCAACACCATTTGCACCTTTTCCCTAACCAGAAGATGGAAAAAACTAAGGCCAAAATATTTAATAAGAGGACAGGGGAAAGACATTCCAAAGGAAACCCATAAGCCCTCATGCGTCCACAGAAGTCCTAAACCTGCATTCCATTTTAATAAATGTTGTATCTCATAGGTTGTTAGCCCTTTGGGGGAAAAAATCCACCACACTTGGCCCACTGACCTAGTAAATAATTCTCATCACATTGATAAGGACTACTAAAGATAATCAATCTACGAATATCAAGGTTAAAGATATAGTCGATTAACTAAGTATAACTACCATAGGGATTGAGATCCCAATCACTCAATCACTTTCTTTTATGAATGTAAACCTAACACCAAGTTTAAAGGGGAATGTAACTAAGATTATTAAAATTCTGTCAATAAAAAGTAAAACCTCCTATGAATGTTGGCACATAATCGAACCTCATACATCTTGTTCTTATGTGTGATTGGTCTTTATATATTGTTCGACTTATTTGTGTTGAACCTTAACTAGTAGTATTCTACCACCTATAATTGGTGTCATCCGTAAAATATTAATTTCATTACCCAACCTTTTCATCCAATAGTAATCATATGTCATTCACATAGTTATCACTCAACATCACTTGGTGGTAATCAATAATACCGCAATGAAACATCCCTCCCATGATCAAATATGTGATAAGGACCCACCAAAACTTGGGGTACCCCTAGATCTCAGTATCATACTTGAGAGGAGAAGAAGATAGAAAAATGATCTACTATGATCCAGTCAGATATCACAGTTCATAGACGTTTATGAGTAATGCCTTTTTGAGAAAGTGGAAGTTGCACACCATCAATAGGAAGAGAAAACCCACTTTCAATATTCTCTATAAAGGATGAAGAAGGGAATCCAAAGGGGAAATTCAAACATCGGTATATACCAAACCCTATCCCTTAGGCGAGTGAAAATTATATCTAATAAATGAGTTCACGACGCGATTAAGACCTTTCGTATGAAAGAAAAATGTGGGAGAGGAAAATTTGATCGAGCATTCAACACAGTAAAAAGACCTTCCAAACCTCATATGGAGGGAGATGAATGACTACCCAAATCATTTAGGAGACATAACCACCAAGGAGATGACTACAAGATCTATCGTAAGCCAAATAAACTGACATTTTCTCGATAGATTGATGACTTTGAACTTCAAATGAAATTCACTATGCCAAGGTTTAAAAAATACGATGGGAAAATGGACCGCACTCATCATGTTTGCTAGTAGTGTTAAACCACGAATCTATGAAACAATAAAGAACCTTTGATGTGACATATATTTCCCTCAAGATTAGGAGATCTAGTTCAAAAGTCAATTGAGAATCTACCTCAAACATCCATTTCCCGTTTCAATCATCTCGTAAAGTCCTTCACTATGAGATTCATCCACCCAAAGAGGAAGGATTCACTCCTCATGTCGAAGAAGAACCCCAAATAGAACCTACATGAATAATCAGTGTGGTATTTGGAGGTCTATAGTGAGATGGATGGCTTTATTGAACAAGTTGCAATAGACTCATTCAAAATTGGCTTGCTAACTAACTTAATGTTATACCACTCTCTTACGAAGAAATAAATGACCACTGTAGACTATCTAATGTCAAGGATAAAAAATTATGCCAATTCGAAGATGTCGTCACAGGAACAAACCAAGACAACGGTCGACCAAAGGTGAGAAGAACAGAGACAAAAATATTGCTTCAAAAAATGGGAAAACATGGAACAAAAACTCAAAGGGATACTGAAAGTCGTATCCCAAGAAAGCTTACCACGACATCAACACTTTCTTTAAGGAACCAATAAAAATATCTTGACCAAGATCGAGGACCATCGATATTTCAAGTGGCTAAGAAAGATAGCAGGAGACCCATCCAAAAGTAACACCGCTCTAAGATGTTTCGACCACAAGGAACATGGGCACAAGATAGAGAATTATAAAGAGTTAAAATCACACCTAGAAGAACTGGCTCATGCATGCAATTTGGACGACTTCAACAAGAAGAGGAATGGAAACAGTCTGATAGGATGCGATCAAAATCCAAAAATGTCCTGGAGGATGAAGAATTAAAGCACGAGTTTATCGTAATCCACAAAACCTCAAACCTAGCCAGAGCAAAAGAAAATGTTGCAAGAATGGAGATGAAGGAGATAACAATAGCAGTAGAGGATTTTTAGATTGATCCGATCAAATCCATTGTCAGTAAACGTAATCGACTAGATATAAATAAACTATGCCAAGAACAACTTGACGCACATCATGGCTCACATCATGACGCACTAGTAATCACATTGAGAATTACTAAGTATGATGTGGACAGGCTACTGGTGGACCAGGAAGCTCTTTGGAGGTCATGTACCTTAGTTTTTGAACTATATCAACTTACAAATGAAAGTTCTAAAGGAGGAAACCATCCTTTAATCGAATATGTAGGAAAAAAGACAATGCTTTTGGGAAAAGGTTATTCTTCCATTACAAACTAGCAGTTTATAAAAATTAACTAAATTTTTTATCCTAGACATTGAATCTACATATAATGCATTCTTTAAATGAGGACAGTTTCACGTGATGAAGGTAGTCCATTCTACCTGCATCAAAATCTCAAATTAACCATTGACTAGGGGTAATGGAGAGACGTGGAGATAGAGCATCTGCTCGGTAATGCTTTATCACAGCCATCGGGGAAAAACATGAGGAAAAAAAGAAAATATGGAGAACATAGAGGGGCCCATACCCACCAAATAGAAATTAAAGTATGGGCATCTAGGGATAGAAAAAATGAGAGTAAACTCCACCTATAGGGTCAGGGAGCCACTCCTATAGGTTCCATTTGACGATTCTCACCCACATAAAAAACTCCTCATTTGCAGCTCCCTCAATAATAACTAAAAATAAGAATTTCTCATCTTTCTTAAAGACAATCAAGACGTGTATGATTGGTATCAATATGACGTGCCTGATATAAATACCAAAGTAATATATCATAAGTTTCACATTAGTCCGAAATTCTCTCCGGTGATGCATAAATCTTATCAAAACATCTCATGAGAAGGAAAAGGCAGTAGAATAAGAGGTCGGGAAACTTCTGGAGGCAAGGTTCCTAAAATAAGTCTAATTCCTTGAACGACTTTCGAATCCGATCATAGTCATGAAGAATAATAGGAAGTGGAGAGTCTGCATTGACTTCACCGACCTAAATAAAGCATGTCCTAAGGATAACTTCCCCCAACCAAAATTGACCAGTTAGTCGACACCTTAACTAGTCAAAAGGGAATGACATTCCTAGGAACTTATTATTGCTACCATCATATCTCACTATTTTGTCCTGACCAAGAAAATATTTATTTCATCACCATGCTTAGTCTTTATTATTATACAATTATGCCATTCGAAACATAAGATCCACCTACCAGCGATTGGTCACCATAATATTCAATCAAAAATTGCTAGATAGTATGGAGGTATACAGTAAAGACATGATTATAAAGAGTAAGCTAAAGGGTGACCAAGTCTCAGATCGTGAGAAAACATTTTAAGTCCATGGATATTACAAAATAAGGCTTAATGTGGATATATGCCTTTGGAGTAAAATTAAGTAAATTCCTTGGCTACTTGGTCATCCAAAAAGGAATCGAAGTGAATCCCAATCAAATCAAACAAATAAGGATGATTTAGCCTCCTAAAACCATTAGGAATGTTCAAAACCACATTGAGATGATTCTCACCCTCAATCAATTGATTTCCATGTTTTTGTGCAGTGCCAACCTTTCTTTCAATTATAACAAAATGATAAAAATGGAGTCTACAACGATGAATTCTCAACGGCCCTGGAGGAGATCGAGAATTACCTCAGTCGACCACCTTTGTTCACGGTTCCTAACCTAGATGATCCATTTTATTTTGTGCCTATCGGTGTTCGACCATGCGATTCGCTCTGCACAAAAAGGAGGGATGCCAAGCCCCAATTTAATACATTAGTAAAACACTACAAGACACCGAACTGAGGTATCTCCCATTTGTATAAGTCAAATTATTCACTGATGATATCTTTGTGAAAATTAAAACACCAACTTGAAGGGAATTCTATCATAATCATAACCTTTTTTCAATTGAAGGCAGTCCTCAAAAGGGAAGACCGCCTTTAGATGGATGTCCAAATGGTCAGATATCCACTATTAACATAGGACTGTATTAAAAGGTAAAATCTTGGCAAAATTCATCGTAGAGTGTAAGAGGGCAGTAGTATTGGGGTATATAAATAACTGTGAATGGGTGAGGCGTGACCCACTTCAATGGAAACTTTCTCCAAGGTAATAGTATTTCATGAACAAAAGTAGAGATCAAAAACCTACTTTCAATTTAACAGTAATGTTTTCTCGTTATAACAATGATAAAAACAATGACTGAATATAACTTTTCAATAATAAATAAAGGAAAGAACCAGTGAGAGTGGAGATGTAAGAACCTTAATATCTAGGAGAGAGCATGGAGAGAATATTTGTGATTTTTTTTTAGAGTAATAGTTCTTATGAGAAGATGAAGATCCTTTTGACTCTTCCCTATGTGCTCTATTTATAGTAAAACATTAGGGGTGACGTGAAAAAAGCGTGCCAAAGGGAAATTTCCATATGATAAATATATTTGTACTCTTTTTGTCCTTATTACTATTTATCACCGTCTATCGCGATCTGTCTGTAATGGAGTGACGCCTAGTATAATAATGCTCAAAAAGGTTATTTTGTCCGCTATGATGCCAAAAAGTAGTATTTTGTCTGTTTGTAAATGGTTGCCTGGTGAACAATTTAAAAACATGCGAGTGACCTTGGGGGTCACTCGCCATTTACTTTGTTAAAATGTCTTGCGGGCAAGTCACTGACTGCTCGCTAATAAATAAGTGTGGGATATGAAATGTGAGTGAATGTGAAGGACCTATTGAGTCCCTCGCTTCAGTATTCTCCCTTTCCTAAGATATTAAAGGGGCTGATCCTTAGCGTTCTCAATAAGACTTACCTTCCAGGATCCAAATAAAAACTCTCAAAAGTTAACAACTGGCCATCAGCATAATTCCTGACTCCTCGACTAAGAATTATTTCTAAGTAAACTAATGTAAAAACAACAAGACTAAGTGTTAATGAATGAGGTTATCAAGTACATATTTTTGTTTTGCTTGAGTAACTTCTCATAAATTTACTACACTAGTTAGATAGGCTTCTCGTGTACTTCCTTTTATTCTTAGAGTTTACTTGGGGTTGCTCGAGCAACCCCCTTTTGCTGGTACCACTCACATTACTTTTAGAGTTGACTTGGGTTGCTCAAGCATCCTCTTTTGCTAGTACTTCTTGCACATCTTTTGTAGACGAATTGGGTTGATCGAGCACCGTCTTTTGCTGGTACAACTCATTTGACTTTGGATCTTACTTGGGATTTCTCAAACACTTTATTTTGCTATTACTTCTCACGAGAATCTTACTTAATTTGAGTATTACTTGTGTACCCTTCTACATTAAATCCCTCATGTAAAAGTCTTTCTTTGGTTTGAAAAGGAAGAGTTGTGAACGAAAATATATTTTCTTAGAATTTTGAGAGGATAGCTATCATTATTACTTTTATTGTGCATTAAATGATCTACCATGTTTGGTTTTAAAAGATGGCCTTTTAGTACTTCAATGAGACATATGTTGTGTGGAGCACGACTACTCACGATTTAGGTAATCATTGACCCTATGTTTGAAGCATCAACCTTTTTACCTTCTTAGTGTATAAATACCCATTTCACCATATTCTAACATTTTTTTTACTTTCCTTTGAAATTTTTAAAGAGAAAGTTTTGTGTTTTCATCTGTGTACCATTTTCCTTAAGCTTTGCTTACCTCTTTTTTGAAAGCTTCTTCACTTAAATGGCTTCTTCATAGCACTTTGGCTCCCACTTTTTCTACCATTTCCACCGCTGAAGGCGGCATTGAGCCTTCTAAAAAAAGTATTGATGGTTCTATTTCCCTCACTATGGCCCACAAATGTATTTGGATACAAGGTTGAAAAGGGACTTTACCCCTTATAGACTGGCTCTCTTTTTTGGGGATGATAATAGTTTTATGTCCGTACTCGAGGGTTTTGAAGCTGAGTTTGTTGTTAGAGTGGTTGAGTAGCCACTTTTTGGGTTCCTAGAATGCAGTGATGCTTCTATTGTTCTAGCTGACAGTATCCTCACGAACCGAGTGGATATAGGCAATTTTCCTTCCTCTAAAATTAATGTTGTGTGATAGGCGCTTACCTTTAAAGTTAAAAGGAAAATTTTATGTGATGACCATTAGACCCGCCATGTTATATAGGATAAAGTGCTGGGAAACCAAAAAATAAAATTAAGATAGATTTTTGGTTAAAATCGAAAGGATAAAATTAGAAATAAACAAATTTATGAAATTAAGGAATAGTATCTCCTATAGAAGATAAATTGAGGGAAAATTGACTTAGATAGGTTGGACAAGTTAAGCGTAGACCAATGAATTTCCCCATAAGAAAAAGTGATTTAATTAGTGTTGATGGTAATCCAAGGGGCAGAGGTAGGCCTAAATTGACTTGATGGAATATTATTAAAAAGGACATGATATCTTGTGATTTAACCAAAGATATTGAACTAAACAGAATGGAAGGGAAAATTTGTATTCACGTAGCTGACCCAAATAATTTGGAAAAGGCTTTATTGATTTGAGTTTTTATTGGGGATCACGAGGAGGGGGAAGTCTGGCTAGATTAGGGTATGTTTGTTCAAAGCTATCGTATCATTATCGAGGGGCTTGGTTTGATGAGGAGTGATCTCAATGTCTTGGTGTCTCTTTGGAGCATAGACACTCACACTTTCATCACAGGTTAGGGGGATTTCTCTATCACTCTAGAGAATATCAGTGAGCTCACAAGTTTACATATCCTTTCTGAGGACGCTGAAATGAAAGAGATGTGTGAGGAGTTGCATTAGTCATTTGGGGACTTGCATTCTCTATGTTGGACTCACTCTTAATGGAACGAGCAAGTAGTCGTTTGCCAAGTGGAAGAGGTATTGGTTCAAGTATTTTGAGCCCTTTTCCAAAAATTATGCCAAAGACAAACTTCCAAAAGTCAAGATTGACCAAATTTGGATTCTAAAAGTTAACTTGATGCGTTCTTTGTAACTTTCTGAGAAAGTGGGTTCGTATGGATAGTCCGTACATTAGGTTACGCACACACAAGATTCAATTTTTAATGAAAATTTTATCTTGATTAGATTAAAGTGTGCATGCAAGATAAAGTTCAAATTAAATAATCGATCACACAGTCAAACTAACCAAACAAAGCAGAAGAAGATTGAGGAAAAATCCCTTTCGGGCAAAACCTAGAATTTAGCACTATCTTAGAAATTGACAGCGGTCTTCCCTTGGTATTCACCAATTAAACTCAAGATTCACGATCATTTATTCTTCATCCGTAGATCCTTGACTCTATAAATTAGTAGTAGAATAAAAATGTATAAGGGTTTAATATATGCGTATGGAAACTAGGGTTTGAAACCCAACAAATCATTCCAGGGGATGGAGTGATTTGAAAAAAAAACTTATTTTTCTAAAACAAAAAGATGAACACTTTTGGAACAAATATTGGAAATTTGTTTTTCCAAAAGTCTTGAGAAAAACTGATCATAATAGGTTGTTATAGAAAAACACGTTTTTCGAGGCGACTGCTTCGTCTGAACGAGAATAGGATCTCGTTTGAATGAAAATAGTAGTTTCTCTAACAAGGTGAATTTCATACGAACGACAAGCCTATCTCATTTGATCGTCCTTATAACGACCTTCCAACGAGTTTACTTATGTTAAACATAGCACAACTCATTTGATGCTCATTTGAAACCCGTTCAAATGAAAATAACTTTTCATTCTAACAAGATTACATTTCGTTCGAACGAAATTAATAAAATATTTGAAAAAATCATTTTTATAAAAAATAACCTCGAATAAAAGTAAACATCCATGATTATAATTCGACTGAGAAATTAAAACCACAATTTCGTAAACCTCGGTAAAATATTTGTGACGATTCCAACAGCTTGAATCTTAAACACGTTACTCGGTCACTCACATGTCTTCAAATGAAGGTGGAGGAAAATGTGGATGTAGTTTTCGGTCTATAGCAACGGTTTCTAATGTGATACATCAAACTCCCTAATCTATGAGTAATTATAAAATCTTTCTCTTACAAATCCCCTTTAGCTATTCTGGTAGAAAACAAAAAATGAAGCCCGAATTATAATAAACACCTAAGACAATGATCCTAATGTCCTCTAAAACCTAAAAACGGAATGACATTCGAAACGTTGTCTTCAATTAAAATTATCTTATGTATTCCATTAGATCATCATCAAAGCGGAAGAGACCTACACATATGAAATAAAAGAATACCATGACGCGTACGTGTTGAGAGAAAAATAAACTCCCCCTCAATTTTTTCTCCATCCTTTTTTCCATAATAGACAAAGGGCTAGAAACTAATCAGAATAACAAGCATCACCCGAAGAAGCAAAGATGTCATCATAAATATTATCATTGAAGCTCATACGATGAGAATCCAAATAGCATACCAAGTATTTGTGAAAATTTTAAATTTTTTCAAAAATTTTCAAGTATAACAAGTATATGTATAAAAATTGGATATAGGTAAAAAATACACAACGCCGTGGAATAACACTAAAATTTCCGAATCATAAAAACAGAATGTAATTGTGTGAACATTTTCCATAGGAAAATTAACGTAGGCAGTCATAACATAGACACATGAAGTTAATGATGTATTTTAAAAGAAAGAACTTAATTTCTACCTTAGGTGTAGAAATGTTGAACAAGATGAAATTGACTTGGCTTATACAACATGCCATGAATTTAAATGATTCCCAAATCAATCATGCCAAACTATTTGACGTTTTTAAAGAGAGTCCGTGGTGCAAACCCATTGATCTTATACTTTATAACACCCTCAAAAGATCCCATATATAAGAATTCCTCTAAATTTATTTTGAAGATATCACAATACTCATATGTAGCAAAGCATTAATGAAATAAATGGCCTTGACATTTATGTTTTTTTATACTTTTAATTTTTTAGGCTCTTTTCATAAATGGTGGGTTTTAACGCAAAGAGAATTTTGCTCTTGCTTAGCCCATTTCCATTGCTTAATATATAACAATAGTTTTAAAGAAATGAAATCCAGTCAATGGTTCTTACAAGGACAACTTAACTCTATTTGCATTTGGTTCATTATTAAGCATGATTGAGATGAGAACACCATATTCGACATATGATAAGAAAGTACAATGTTCAAAAAGTTCATGCATATGTGAAATAAAGGTGAAAAATAGTATAGCATAAAGAAAGTAATCATCAATGATAAACAAAATGCTATCCACATATTATTAAGCACACTAAAGAAATGAAACCATGTCTCAAAACACCATGAAGAATTCACAAGAATGGATGGAATGTAGGGGTGATCCTAATATATTAAATGTACATCCATATATGGTGAAAAATGAATATACAAAAGTCTTTTTATCTTTTTCAAAAATTTAATCAAAAATAAAATATTTTTCAATTTTTTCAAACTTTTTCTTAAAAGCCTAGAATCGTTATAGATTTTTAAAAATATATATCAAAAGAAAAATAGAGAAATATAATCTAGTAATAGGTATATATGATATGAATAAGATAATCACCCTATACTAGACAAAATGCCTGAACTCAATCAACGGAGAAAATATTCAAAGACTTACGAACATTTCGAATCTAAGTTCATCTAAAGGTTTTGTGAAAATATCGACTAATTGATATTCGGTGTTCACAAATCTCAAGGACATGACCTTATCATTAGTAAGATCACAGATAAAATGATCACGTATCCAAGTGATCCTTGTGCGGTAATGTTGGACCGAATTAAGGGAAATATGAATTACACTCGTAATATCACACAAAATAGTCATTGTGCCTTCGAAAATCCCATAATCTTTAAACATTTGCTTCATCCATAAGAGTTGTGTTCAACAACTCCCAACGACTATATACTCTCCCTCCCCCATCGACAAATATATGGAATTTTTCTTCTTGCTCAACCAAGATTAAAAAGAACTCCTAAAGTAAAAACACCCACCCTACGTGCTACTACAACCATAACATCCCCGACCCAATCGACATCCGAATAGATGGACAAATGGTCATCAGTATCAAAGGAATATAAAATACCATTGGAAATAGTGCCACTCACATATTTGATAATACGGTTAAGTGTTAGGAAGTGATACTCTTTCTAGGATGCTTGGTATAGTGCACACACTTCACCACAAAAGGCAATGTCAGGATGACTAGTGGACAAGTAGAAAGGACTACCTATCATGCTCTTATATAAGATTTTCTCTACGTCCTTGCCTAAATCATCTTTGTTTAGATTAGTCTATGTACTCATAGGGGGGTGTGAGTTCTCAGCGGAGTCTAAACCAAACTTCTCTATTAGGTCCCTAGCATATTTGAATTAAGATATGAATTTTCCATCCTCTAGTTAACTCACCTGAAGGCCTAAGACGAACTTAAGCTCACCAACCATGCTCATCTAATACTCGCTCTTTATCTCCTCCTGAAAGGTGTGAGCATGTTGGGAGCCGTGGATCCAAATACTATGTTGTCCACACAGACTTGGGCAATTAATATTGCAGCAGTCTCTTTGCTCACAAACAATGTCTAACCTACTCCCCCTCTCTCGAAGCCACAATCAAAGAGATAAGAAGTGAGCCTCTCATACCAATAAGGGGGTTCTTGCTTCAAACCCTACAAGGTCTTCTTAATATTAAAGACATATCCTGGGTGCTTTGGGTCTTCAAACCCCTTTGGTTGTTCCACATAAACTTCCTCCTACATAATGCTATTAAGGAAGGCACTATTGACATCCATTTGATATAACATGGAGTGTAGATGACATGCTATGGTAAGTAGTAAGTGGACAGGCTCAAGCGTAGAAATAGGAGCGAATGTCTTGTTAAATTCGACACCCTCAATTTGTGTGTACCATTGAGTGACCAACCTAGCCTTATTGCGAACAACTTGGTACCTATTGCATTAGTCTTTCTAAGACGGGGGACTAACTCCCAGACATTATTTTTGCAAAACTTTAGAAACTAATCTTGCATATCGAATATCCAATGCTCATCTTTATGTGCTTCTTTCACATTCTTGGTCTTAAGTAAAGAGTTATAGCAAAGGTAGATTACCACATTGTCACGTTGAGCACGAGTTTTGGCACCTAGTGTGGGATCACTAAGTATTGCAGAAGGGTCATGACTCTTTCAAACCCAAGAGGGTGGATCCTCTAAATTAAGAGTGGGGTCCACCAGGTAGTAAGAGGAATGATGGGATCATCATAGGGGGTGCATCATCCTCACATTCGAGGCTAGGGTCATTAGACGTCGGTGGCTCGTCGTCTTTAATCAGGGAATTTATTAACTCCATAACCTTGGATCTTGTAAGGTTAAACATCCTATAAGCGCTAATAGATGATGAATAACCTAAAAGTATCCCCTCATCGCTCTGGGAGTCAAACTTTCTTAAGTGATCTTTATCTCTCAAAATGTAGAAAGGACTCCTAAAGGCACAGAATTACGATAGGTTGGGATTCTTTCAAATCTATAATTCATAAGGAGTGCATAACGTATGTGGAAGAAAATATAACCTGCTCATCGTATAGCAGGCGGTACTCACAACCTCTTCCTAAAAACGTCTAGGCATGTTTCTCCCAAGAAACACGGATCTATCCATTTTTTAATCATCCAATTCTTCCTCTCAACTATCCCATTTTATTGAGGAGTATGAACAATCAAAAATTCGTGTCTGATGCCCATTCCATCACAATAGATATCTACTCAGTCATCTTGAAATACAGTTTCGTTGTCACTATGCATTAGAATAATAGTGACACCATGTTAGTTTTGTAGGATATGATACCTGGTTGTTAAAAACTCAACTGCATCGGACTTTTATCTAAGAAACCCCATAATAATGTATGTCAAAAAATTCATCGACCATCATGAGAACGTATCTCTTACCATCTAAACTCTCCGAAGGAGTTGGAACCATAAGATCTATGTGAATTAATTTCAACACATGGGAGGTCGTAATGGTATTCAACTTTCAAAGAGGGATTTAAATTTGTTTTCATTTTTGGCAAGGTCCACAAACCAAGTAATTTAGTTTCTCAAGCGATGGTTAGACACAAACTAGGTCCTTTTTACCTAATCTCTCAAGATCTCTAAAGTTCATATGACCTAGTCATTGATGCCAAAAATCCATAGTGGAGATCATGGTACTATTACACACAAAGGAGTACTTAGGAATGATCCCATGGAAATTATCTTCGGTCCTCAGTCCTTGTAGTAATAGTTCACCAGATTGATCATATACATTACATTGAGATCGATCAAACAATAATGCAAAGTTTCCATCGCACAATTGGCTTATTCTAATTAAGTTCTATTTCAACCCTTTTACGTACAATACATTGTCTAGTTTAAGAAATTTGGGTATCTCAACACAACCACTTCCTAAAATATTAGACCTTCTTCCATCTCCAAAGGTGACCTTTCGTTCCTCACAATCCACAAGGTTGGTAAAAAATGTTATGTCACCAGTCATGTGCCTAGATCACTCACTGCAAAAATACCATTGGAAAGTATTTTGAACCTCTAGGGAAACGTGAAAAATAAGGGCTTTATCATCTTGCTTAGGTACCCAAGTGGAGGCAAACTTTTATTTTCCATTATCGTTGTTGGCTCTAGTGGTTGCATTAAAATCTTTCTCAAAAGTCATAGACATCCTTTAAAATTCTTCTATTAAGCTTACCACGACTAAAAATTCAAATTGTTCTTTAAGACTAGCAAAGTCGCTATAGCAGTGCGCATGAGTGTGTGTACGTTTAATTCTACCTAACTTGTAAAAAATTCCCCAAGGTGACCTCTCCTTTTGCAATAGTTGCAAACATAGACTTTTTTAGGTCTACCTTGGTTTGCTCATTTAGGTTAAACTTTCTTTTGTGGTTTAGCTTAAGGCCCATAAGGATGTATCATAAATTTAGGAACTGGCTTCATTACGACATGAGAAGTGGATGCACCATCGTAATCTATTCCTTGCCTCTCCCTAAAGCCTAAAGCGGGACTAAGGAACATATTTCCAACCTTCTTCGATGTATCCTCTATAGTAAGCTTGACCTCCTAGGCACATTCGAGATCTTTCTCGAGTTGGGATATAAGGGCTTCAAGTTTCTCATGAGTCTCTAATGAATCTTGAAGATCTCTCATAAGACTAGCCACTTTGTTGGTCAAGTCATCATTTTCCCTCTCCACTAAAATGACTCTCTCTCCTAAAGAAACTCTCACCAACGACTCGCTCTTTCTCGACTCTCTCAATCCCTTTTCCAAAGCAAAAATCCTGAGCTCTAAAACTTTATTTTGTTTTTTCATTTTAAAGTACACAACGTAAACACTGGTGTAAGAATGCTAAAGGTGACTCTGTCCCTCACTTAAAATGTCATTTCCATCACTCTTTTCGGAATGACTAGACTCACAGTTGAGTTCATCATGTTTAGCAACTTCCTTATCGGTGTGAGGTGTAATCTATGTACTAACATGACTAGACATGAACACGGTGAAATTATGTCCATTCGGTGATTCATCCCTGGAATCTACCGATTCAATATCTCTATGACTAAGCGTGACATTGAAGGCACCTTTGCCTTTGCATTGTCTCTTTAATCTCCCAGCACACTCAATAGCCTTGTGACCTTTAGCCTTTCACTCACAACATCTCTCCTCATCTTTCATAGGGTACTCTCCTCTTACTTTTTCAAATTTTTTCTTGACCGATTTATATTTGTATCTTTCTCAAAACTTTTATTTTCTAAGCTTGAGATTTTTTTTAAATTCATTGCAAAAAGGGCAAGATCATCAAGATCAAAATCATACTAGGAGTCAAAATAAACATCTCTTTCTTTTTATATTGAACTTTTAAGGTGATTCCCTTTTCCTTAGATTTAACAGTTTTGGAAAACATATCGATTTCATAAGTTTGAAGGTATCCTACGAGTTCTTCTAACCTAAGCGTATTTAAAATTCTTAACGAATTAAGGGAATTGACCTTAGGAATAAAGAGGTATGTAAGGTATCTTAAAATATTTTTCACTATGTATGTCTCAGGAATTCTCTCACCTAAATTGTAACTAGAGTTAAAGATATCACACAATCATGCACAAAATTCATAAAATGATTTAGACTCTAGCATAGTAATGGTCTTAAATTTTTTGGTGAGATTTTGTAACTTCAAAGCTTTCACATCATCAGTGTCATCATTTATGAGATGGAGGGTATCCCAAGCTTTCTTAGATTTGGTGCACGTCATGGTGCGGTGGTACTCGTTAGGGGTGGCAGTTCCAAAAATGGCATTTAAATCATGTGAGTTAAAATTACACCATTTTATCTCATCCTAGTGGTGACGGGTTTAGGACCTATGACATCTCCATTGGTCACGATGGGTGGTTTCCAAAATTGTTCACAAACAAGCTAGACATGCTCATCAATCGCTTTCAAAACTGACCTCATTCGAGCTTTCTAATTAGCATAATTTAACCCATAAAAAATAGTTGGCCTATCTTACAAATTATCCATTAAATCCAAATTTTAAAACTTACTGTAACCAACTCTGATAACTATCTGAGAATGCAGGTTTGTATGGATAATTTGTATATTAGACTACGCACACACAAGATTCAATTTTTATTCCAAATTTTATCTTGCTTAGATTAATGTGTGGATGAAAGATAAAGTTCCAATTATATGTCTAACCACAATCTAACAATCAAACAAAGAAAAATAAGATTGAGGAAAAATCTCATTTAGGTAAAAGTTAGAATTCAACATTGTATCAGAAATGGATAGATTTGTTGACTTACAAACTACTTAGATCTCCACGAAGTATGATTCATAGGTCTTTAATTTCTTTATAGATACGGAACAGTCTAGGACCGTTCGCTGGAAGTGATTTTTCCTCGGTGTCCACCGATCAGCCTTAAGAATAATGGTCCTTTCTTCTTCAGTTGTAGATCCGTGCTTCACAAATCAGCAGTGGAGTAAAACTCTACAAGGGTTTGATGTATTGATATAGAAACTAGGGTTTGAAACTCAACCAATCATTCAAGGGAATGAAGTGATTTGGAAAATAAAAACTTATTTTTCTAAAACAAAAAGATGAACACTTTTGGAACAGATATTGGGAATTCATTTTCGCTAAAAGTCTTGAGAAAAACTGATCAAAATATGTTTTATAGAAAAAACACGTTCTTCAAGGTAGTGCCCTCATTTGAATAAGAATGGGATCTCGTTCGAATGAAATAGTAGTTTTGCTCTAACGAGGTGCATTTCATTCGAAAGACAAGACAATCTCATTCAATCATCCTTCGGACAACCTTCCAACAAGTTTGGTTCTGTTAAATAGAGCACAACTCGTTAGAAGCTCGTTTGTAGCCTATTTAAATGAAAATAGCTTTTCGTTCTAAAAATATTACATCTCGTTCGAACAAGATTAAAAAATAATTTATTTTAAAAAATAGCCTTGAATAAAAACAAACATCCTAGATTATAATTCGACTTAGAAATCAAAACCACAACTTCTTAAACCTCCATAAAATGTTTGTGACTATTCCAATATCTTTAATCTTAAATATGATGGTTGGTCACTCACATGTCTTCAAATGATCATTGAGGCAAATGCGGATGTAGTGTTCGATTTGTAATAATGGTTTGTAATGGATATGCTACAAGCCATTGCTAATAACTGAACACTACATACGCATTTGCCTCAATGATCATTCGCCAAACTTCCTAATCTATGAGTCATTATAAAATCTTTCTCTTACACTTTATTATCAAGATTTCTATTTCAGGGGAGACCCAATGACTCCCCTTGTGAGTTATTCTTCCGTATTGCTTTTAAACTTGCTCGTGGCAGTAGTATGCCTCTTGCCGCCTTAAAGCTTGGATCTACATATATTTGGTTAGATCAAATGCATGTTGATATGGAAAGATCACACGGTCGATATGATATTTTTAATTTCGATGGGTTTTCTATGCAAGCGATTTCCAAACTCGATTCCTAATCCTGGCTTGTTACATAGACATACTACTCTTATCACTAAGTAGCATAGTAAGACTCCTACATAATCACTTATCCCTTTTATAAATAATATTTATAAGTTTTCCATCCGTCCCTATTGAAAAAGAGCGGGGTATATTTTCTTGGGCATTTTTATCCGTTATATTAGGTATTTTTGACCTCCCTCTCAATATATAATCTGTATAAGATTGTCCTCGTGTCTATGTTATGTCATTTATCCTTTTTTTCATTCTCCCATCTTTAACTGAGTTGGGGAAAGGAGTGGAGTTTTATCATGCCGATCGAGTGATGAGTCAATATGGCTATGACTCGGGCACTTACTCCCCCGATTTCCCCACTAACCATTTACCTGATGAGTTGTACTTGGAATCATTTTCAAATTTCACCCTTGAGGGTATGATCCGTAGGACTACTAATGTAAATTGTAATAACCTAAAGAGAAATTATCCTTCTAAGTTGAACCAAACATATCTTTAGCACTTACAGTTAGGTCATATTAATCTAAAAAGGATACACAGACTGATTTTAGATGGGGAATTGAGTTCATTGGAAGTAGAGGAAGTTCTAGTCTATGAATCTTGCTTAGAGGAAAAGATGAATAAGATGTACGACCAAGGGGTATAGAGCTAAATATGTGATTGAATTGGTTCATTCTAATTTGTGCGGGCCTATGACTATCTATGAAAGAGGTAGCTATGAGTACTTCATCACTTTCATCGATGACTACTCGAGGTATGGACACGTTTACTTTATTCACCACAAGTTTGAAACCTTTGATAAGTTCAAAGAGTACAAGGGTGCGGTGGAGTGAACGCACGATAAACTAATATACACTCTGTGATTTGATCATAGAGGGGAATAACTTTAGGGAAAGTTTAGACAATACTTATGGGAGTTTATGTAGGAGGAACACATGTCTTTTTAGATATGGTTAGATCCATAACGAGTTGTTCGAATTTTCCTGATTCCTTTTGGGTGTTTGCACTAAATATGAATACATATTTATTGAACTTAGTTCCATCTAAATATGTCTCGTTAACTCCCATAAAACTCTTGAAAGGTTGAAAGACATATCTGGATCATGTTTGGATATGGGTTTTCTTGGTACATGTGTTGCGAAAGGAGCCAGGGAAAATGGAATCAAGTATAGATGTATGCCTCTTTGTGGAATACACTAAAGGAACCAAGGGTGGATAATTTTATGACACTAAGGATAGAAAAACACAAGTTATCACAAATTTTAGGTTTTATAGGAAGATTATATGATTGACCAGAAGCCTACGGGAAAGATTATCTTGCACGAGCTAAACAAATAAGTGTAAGAAAATGCTTCAAGACCACCTGTACAAGATGAAATAATACCTGATATCGACATTTCATTGCCTGATCGTAATGGGAGCATTTTAAATGATTAGGATCCATGTGTCACTTATACTGGACCACAAGTGGAGGCACGTCATAATGGGAGGGTAGTGACGTCAGCCTGATAAATTAGTGTATTTGGGAGAGCACATCACTAAAGTCCAAAAGGCGCATGAATTTGATCTCGGCACCTACGACGAAGCACTCTAAGACAAGGATGATGAGCAATGTCTAAAGGTTATGGATATCGAGCTAGATTTGATGTGTTCAAATTAAGTGTGGGAACTTGTAGAGTTTCCAAATGGGCTAAAACTCATCAGGTGCAAAAGGATATATAAGAGGAAGAAAAGGGTAGATGGTAAGGTGAAAACCTTCAAGGCATGATTTGTTGCAAAAAGGGTTAACTCAGAAAGATGGGATCAACTATGAGGAGACCTTTTTCGTTAGCAGCCATGATTAAATCTATCAAGATTATCTCATCCATTGTCGCTCTCGATTACACAATTTGGCAAATAGACGCCAAGATTATGTTCTTGAATGGTAATCTAGACGAGTGCATATATATGGTGCAACCCACATAATTCATAGAAAAGGTACAAGAAAGAAATATTTGCTAGATTAAGAGATACATTTATGGACTTAATCAAGCATCAAGGTCTTGCAACATCCAATTTGATAAGGTAATCAAATCTTTTGGTTTTGATCAATGTATGGATTAAAGTTGTATGTGTACAAAGAATGACAGATGCATGGTGGTATTTATAGTACTTTACGTAGATGATATTCTACTAATCGAGAACAGTGTGGGTGTACTATCGATCATAGGAGCGTGGTTGTCTTCTTAGTTTGATATGAAGGACTTAATAGAAACCAACCACATCCTAAGGATCAAGGTATTGCGTGATCAGAAAAATAGGATATTGCGCTTATCCTAAACCACTTATATCGACACAGTTCTCACAAGGTTTAGCATGCAGGACTCCAAGAAGGGTTTCTCCCTTTCAGGTATGTAGTTACTTTATCTAAGGATTGGTGTCCTATGACACCTGATGAGATGGAGAGGACGCAAAATATTCCTTGTACTTCGATGGCGGGGAGCCTCATGTACTATGGTCCGTACTAGCCCAAATATATGTTGTGCTGTTGGTATGGTCAGAAGATTCTAATCTAATCTGAGTGAGGAGAACTGGACTACTGCAAATAACTTTCTCACTTATCTAAATAGGACTATAGATTATGTGATGATTACTCAACAGACAGTTTAGTAACCATTGGGTAGACGGAGTAAAACTTTTAGTTGGATAGGGATTCTAGTAAATTGGCCTTAAGACATGTGTTTACCCTAGGATGAGGAGCTATAAGTTAGATGCGTGTAAGGCAATCATGTATTATTGATTTGACCATAAAAACCAAGTATGTTTCCTCTTTAGAGGCAACAAAGGAGGTTATTTGGCTTAAAAACTTCCTAAGTGATTTGTGTGTGGTTCCTTCAGTATAATCAGATATTACACTTTATTGTGACAATAGAAGTGCAGTTGTGAATTCGAAAGAACCAAGGAATCATCAGAGGGTGAAGCACATTGAGCGCAAGTATCACTTGATTTGGGAGATCGTGTAAAGGGATGACATCATTATGATCAAGATTGTAATTAAGGAAAATATTGTGGAGCCTTTTACAAAGAGCTTACTAGTTAGGACTTTTAACAGTCACGTAGAGTGAATGGGAGTCAAGTGAATGACCACATGTCTTTAAGGGTAAGCGGTATATTGACGGGGTTTATTCATAAAACCATGTGTAAAACATTCTATTATTATTATTATTATTATTATTATTATTATTATTATTATTATTATTATTATTATTATTATTATTATTATTATTATTATTATTATTATTATGATTTAATAAAGTATTGTTTTATTCCTTTTGAATTGAGAATAATGTTTTTGATAATGCTTTATATTTGTTTAAATATTTTATTTCATATATAAATGTCGGTTAATGAAGCTTTGTAGTAATTCTAGTGAGTCAGCGTTGGGTTGATCACAAGGAGTTTGGAAATCTGGTTCTAGCACTATTGAAAGTTTCACAACCAATAGAGGAAGTTAACATGCTATCAGAACAGTTGCAATGCAATCCTAGTAGTTTATCTCAACCTACGAGAACATATATGATGGTTTAAGAACTTGTAGGATAGTTCAATTGGGGTTTGTTATCGGTAAATTGCAGGAATGTATCTGAGCAAGGGAACCTATGAGATTTGAGTCTAAGGGTTCTCTTGCTCAGACTTAGGCAATCTCACACCATTTGTAAAGGGTGCATATGAAAATACTCTCTTTAAATCCCATGGGATTTTTATTTGTCTCAATATTGTAACAATTGTCCCAAATACACTCAGATCCTTGCTCTCACTAAACGCATTGCTAAAAAAAACTTAAATTTTTTTAAACTTAATTTATCATTTTTAAAACCTTAAATTGAATTTTGTTTAATAGAATCATTATTTTTGTATTTATACAGTATATATATATTTTATATCTAAATATTTTTTTTATTATATACATTTTATAGTTTTAAATTTTTTTAGAATTTTTAAATTAATTTTCACAATTTTATTATTTTTTGGAATTCAAAATTGCAAATTTAAAAGAAAGATTTTAATTATTTTTTATGGTTTTTAATTAAATATCAGGACACATCAAAATGACAATGTTTTATAAGTATGTGGGTTGTTTTGGCTTCGATCCAGGTGGACCAGTTTGAACCAATGAGGTTGTTGTCTTTAACTCACACGAGTTGATCGCGCATGAGTCAGGGGAGTTACCTGTGGAAACGACTATTTTCTTGGGTTGGTTTGACTAAAATACACTCCATAGTGCCTTGTTTTTTACCCTTTTACCCCCACCAAATATCGTTTTATGCATTATCGGTCATGCCCTTTAAAACTGGTGGTTAATTACCCCGAATCCCTTATTTGTCTGGGAATTACGTTTTTACCGAGACACCTCATCTGCCTCTATAAATAGAGGTCAGTTCAAAACGTTGAATGAAATTAAAATTTTGAGCCGAAATGGTGTAAACATTTTATCTAACTTTCTCTCTCTTTAAATATAAGTGTTCTATTTGTTCGAAAGTTATTTTCCTTTAACACCAAAATCTTTTAAACACTTTTTAGATCCTCAAATATCACACATAAGCATGCGTGCTTAGATCTTGCTTTAGGGTATCAAAATTTGAGAAAATATCTGGTTTGAGAGTTTGATTTAGTTTTGTCCAGTGTCTTATCAGTGTAACAACCCTCACTTTTGAGACCCTATCTTATATTTATTTGCTATGTGTAGTAATTATGTATAAAATGTTGGAATGTGGAGTAAGTATTAATTTAATGAAGATAAGTTAATATTTACTATGATGTTGCATATTTACCTTATGTGTAGGTGAATATCACTATGATGTGTTTTATTATGTCATAAAATTTAAAATGACATCTTGGCTTAAAAATGAAACCGAAACTTAAAATGGATTATAAAATTTCCAAATGATAATTTGGATGGCTTAGTTAGTTCCGGGGGGTGTGAGACAGTCAAATTGTGTGTCATATTGTATTTTGAGGATTCGGGCACTTTTGACTAGTTTTAGTTATATGTGTAGTGCGTGTTATTTTATCGCAGTATTGATGACTTAAGTTAGTAATTATAGATTAAGGCATGTTTTATGTCTTGAAACTCCCTTATACCTCTTAAGTGTAATTAGTGGCCTAGAAAGAGAAAGAGAAGAGGAAAACCTAAGGAGAAAAAGAGAGATTCAAGGTTTCAAGTTTGATCTTGCCTACAACTTCATCAAATCTGAATTTACACCCTTGAGGCAAGTTTTCTACTTGCTATTATGTGATTTAAGTTGAACAATTAGTGTTGATAGTTGTGGTTTGTTTATGGTTTAAGAAAGTTAGGTTTTCTTGTTAGATGAATGGGTTATAAACCTTTGGAGGTTGACTTAAATTGATAGTGGTGTAATTTATGGTTGTTGGATGCAATTAAATTCTATTGGTGGTAATAAATGAGGAGGGTTTTTGTTGTTGGAAGAAGATAGGAGTCTTAGGTCTGCTATGACCGATTGACCGGGACTTCGGGAGAGGGCACACTGCTTTCCTACCAAAGTCTGAAATTTGGAGCACGGTCGACCGCGGTCCGTGACCATCGACCGACCCCCTTCACCTGGACTTCCTGCTTTTCTTCGTAGGCTAAATTTTGAGACGCGGTCGACCGCATTTTCATGACCGGTCGACCGGTCCTCTGTTTTCCACTCTTAAACTCTATTTTTGTTCCTAGGTTTCTTCTTTTAATTAGGGACTAGGAACCTTCATGTATGAAGTAAACTTAGAGTTCTAGACCTTTAATTGAGTTTGGACGTTACCCTAAAGTTGAATGGGTTCACTTGGGGTTAATCCCGTAAGTACCTAAAGTGATGTATAGGCACCTCTTTTTCCTCTCTCAAATTATTAGAAATCGTGAATTATAAACCCATATTTGGAGGCTTTAGGAACCCTATCGAGGTATATAAAACCTTGAGGCTCATGAGATTTTGGGGATCCTTTGGAGAATAGCTCGGTACTAAATAATAGAATGAAGATTAATGAGAATATTCAGGAAAAATGGTTTCATATAAAATGAAACATACGCGTGATTAATGAATATGATGATGAAATTAAAACAGGTAAATGTTAATTTACTTAAACACACCTCTCTAAATTCTATCATAAAGGAAGCTCGCTCATGAGGTGATGTCCCCTGGCTAGTGAATGCAGGGAGACTATAGTCCTCGGCCATAGGCGGGGTTTTATATGTTTTTCTGCGCTAGTGAGGTAATTCTGGGTGTGGTTATGACTCACTCGCAGGCGTATGGCCACTTCTCGACGTGCGTTAGGTGCCCATGTTGTCTTGTACAGATAGGCCCTGGAAGATGATAGTTATTTAGGGGCGCGCCCAGTGGGGAAACTCAGAGGGGCGGTCTTAAAAGCGTTATATGTATAAGAATATAACCTTCCTAAATCAAGTGGGACTTGATACTTGTATTGTCATACGAAAATATGATGGTAATTATATTCCTGTTAAGGAATGGAAAATGAAAAGACATGCTAGATAATGTGGTTCAAATATTGCTCTTTCTCAATAAATTCATAGCGGTTAGAATTAAATGAATTGCTTTATTATACTTGGTGATTAGGTTGTAAGATGTTCATTTATTTCATTCATGATTAACTCTCCATATCTATCATGCTTCTTTTTCATCTAGGAATCATATATAAACCGGGCCCTGACCTGTTCATTTTCTATGTTGTGCATGTTATTGTATCCGCCCAGGTGCTCCTCCGCAAGGGCGCCCGATGTGAAAATCCTATTCCAATACTTTTGAGGAGCTGTATGATTTTGCGGATTATTACATGATGTTTTGTTAGACGCTTTCATTTTTGAATTCTAGATATGATCGGGTCTTTCATTCGGGCGGGTAGCCTAAACTTTTGTAACTGTTAATTGATGTATTATGTAAATTTATGGAACTGTTGTAATACGTTGGATGTAACTGTGGACCGACAACCTATTCGGTCTTGATTTTATTTTATTTTAGTAGTAATATATGTTTCTTTGGAATTCCACTTCTTATCAGATATGGTTGTTCAAATGATTTCCCTAACTTTTAATCAAAATAAATTGTTTTGACAACCCGTTCTCTGATTTATTGGGTGGTTTTCCCGTATACTCATTTCATTTGTTAAGATGATGAGAATGATATCCATCCATGATTCTGTTATGTTGAGGTATCGGGCTGGCCACCCCTTATTTCGGATCGCGGGTTGTCACAATGAGTTCGAAAGGCTTTAAGCCTTGAGGTTTTGAATTTTGAGGCCTTTTGTTTTGGATATTGCAAAGTTGTTGGTGCTTGTTCTTTTTATGCTCTGTTTTGCCTACAAACTTATTGAGGTATAATCACTGGTCCTTAGTTTTTTTTTTATATATATATATATATATATATATAATAATGCTCCTGTGCGGACTAGTCCGCATTTTAAGAATGCGGAACGGACATGTGACACCTAACGGTGCGCCTAGAAATTATCGCCTAAATTATAGGCACACTCTCTCTCTTTTCTGGGCTCACCGCCAGGTGACACATGTCCGGTCCGCATTCTTAAAATGTGGACTAGTCCTCACAAGAGCAGGATTGTATAAATATAAATATATATATATATATATATATATATATATATATATATATATATATATATATATATTATCATGTAATCTGCTTTATATGAGCTTTTAGTTTTCCATGTTTACTCTTAATAACTTGTTTAAAGCAAAACTAAAATTTCTGAAATCTTAACTTCGTTATATGAACTGTTTTATATGAGTGTGTGGGTTTTCATGTTCAAACTTTTATAACATGTGTTAAAGCCAAACCAGTTTTATTTGAAACCCTGACTTTGTTTTTACCTTTTTTGGGTTTGATCTTTTTGAAACCTACTTTTGTAACTTTATACACCTTATAAGTTTACCATATCTTGTTTTTATTAACCAAATCATTGTTTATAACTATCACACCTTTAAAACAAGACTTGATTTGTATTTTATCTCAATTTTGTGTAGATCAAGTCGCTGTGTGTTAAATCTACTGATCTTAAACATCCTTTTACACAAAGCTGTTTATTAGGTTTTTCTTACTATTGAAACTTAAAACTCTAGAGTAAGACTCTTTTTATCTAGTCTTTAGGGTTTGAAACTTTCACTATTTTATAAAAAACAAAACTTATTTATATTTTGTTTTTGTTCATCTTCATTGATACTCAAGACTTGAGTGTGAAGCCCTATTTGAGTGTCTTTTTTAGTTTCACTATTGGTTGTATATGATAAAATTTCAATAGTTGGGGTGTTTCTTTGTACTAGCCTTAGTATACTAGGTGCATTAATTTACTTGCACATTATATTATGTACTTTTACTCAAATAATTGTTTTAATGGACTTAGGTGTGTATGTGGTCTTGCTACTAAAAGACTCGGAGTTTTTCACTGCGTTGGTTTCCTCTTTAACAAACTATTGTGTAGTTTTCTACTTCTCCTCATCTCATTCTACTTAAATTTTTTATTCTATTACCTTGAACATCACACCAACTAGTACAAATATTTTTGTGTGTGTATATGTATTTTCAATTGTTGAAGTTTAAAAATGTTTTTACCAAAGACTTAAAAGAGAATTTATTTAATCATGACACTTTCGTGTATTGGATTATTTTCAAGTGGTATTAGAGCATCGGGAATACTTTTCTTTAAAAAAATTGTTCTTTAATATTCTAAACTCTTTTAAAACTTATTTTAAAGGAAGACCATAATGGTAGTTCTGTACTTCCTCCTATGTTTGATGGTATAAAATTTTCTTACTGGTAAGTAAGAATGGTTGCATATATCCAATAGTTAGGAGATGAAGTATGGGATGTAGTTAAAACTCCTTTTACTATACCTACTAAATCTACTGGTGAAGGTGATGCTCAAAGATTTGAAAGAAAACCCCATTATGAATGGATTAAAGAGCAGAAACAAAATTCACAATATAACAATAAAGGCATAAAATCCTATTTCCAAGCCATGAGTAAGTGTGAGTTTAAAAGAATCTCAGCCTGCAATACATCTAAGGCAACTTGGGAAATTTAATATCTACTCATGAGGGTGACACTGGGGTTAAAAAGGTTAAGTCGCAACTTTTAGTACAAATATATGACACTATGTTTATGAAGGATGATGAAAAATTTGATGATTTTGTCTTAGACTACATGACATAGTTAATTAATCGCACGAAAATGGTATAGTGTATTCTGATTCTGAAATATGTGCTAAGATACTTAGGTCTTTACCTCGTAGTTTTGATACGAAGAAACATGATATAGATGAAATGGCTAATCCTAACATGAGCCTGAACTGTTGTGTAGTAAAATGAAAACATTTGAATTGGAAACTTCCCTTAGTCAAAATCAACGAGTCAAAGAACAAGAACAAACTACATAACCTTCATTTGTGTTTAAATCTAGTGTAAAAAATATTGCTTTTGTTTCCTCATTGTCCAATATGGATGAATCTTTTATTTCTCTTGATTCATTAGAGAATGAAATTACCCTGCTATCTAAACACTTTTAAGAAATGTGTTTAGTTTAGGAACAAATTTTCTTCTAGAGAAGGCCAACCTTGTAATATAAATAGGCCTCATGAATAACAATATGAAAAAAACAATTTCGATTAATATGCTAAAAATAAATATTTAAGTCATATTTAGTGGGGAAAGTGTAATGAATGTGGTCATTACTCTTAGAGTTTTTCTTTTTAAAAATAAATGTCTATTTTCTAACAAGGAATATTTATCTAAAACTTGGGATGATATTTTTGATAGTGATAGTAGTGAGAGTTATAATAATCTTATAGATTTTACTTCTGTTTGTTTAAATGAGTCTGATAATGGTTTTAATAATTTCTCTATTATATATGAAGATTATGAATTATTCATAGACAATTATGATTTACCTATTGTAAATAATTCTTTACCTGTCAAGAGTCATGTACACAATCACACTACTGTTACCGTTTTTAAAACTTTGTATGATTGTAACTCTCACTGGGATAATGGAAATGATATGCATAATGAACCATCCATTAGGAATGAATCTACTGATAGTGAATGTGATGATGATAATCTATACTTTAAGAAACTTTACAAGTCAACTGTGAAAAAGTGTACACATTTAAGAAAAATCAATCCTAGGTTGTTATCTAAAATTGATGCTTTGAATAATCTAATTTGCCTAATTTTTGATTAATCATCTAAGCAAATGGAAGAGCTTGAACTGAAAACATGTCGATGGAGAAGAACTTTTCCAGGTTAACCAAAAAAAGTCTTTTATTAGAGGAAACACATAAAGCTATCTTAAATAATTTTGAAGAACCATAATGTTAACTAAACGAAGATTTAAACAAACTGGGTGCTTCCAACACTTCTAGCATTAAGGTTAAACAACTTTTTAAGTCTGGAAATTCTTCCCATATTGATAAAGATGGAATTAGTTTTAAAGGAAAAAGAAATCTTTGAAATAACTTTTGTTTCCTCCATTGTAGACTGCCTAGAATCCTTAAATATTCTTATGTCTATTCTGCATGTTAAAAGGCAAAATCAAACTCAAGCTAACTATCCTTCTAGGCAGATTTATCATTGCAATTTTTATTGAAAGATTGGTCATTTAGAAAAATTCTATTATAAAAGATCAAATATAAAAAAAATATATGGGAATGTTAATAGAATTAGGATACCTACTAAGTATAAATCTTTTAAGAAACTCACAGAACCTAAGACAATGCCTTTAAAGCCTAGAATAGTTTTCCTAATAACTAAAGCAATCTGGATTAGGAAGGAAAAATTAAGTTACCAACTGAGGTGTAATGTTGTTGTATCATCATTAAATGCTTCTTATAAAAATTCTTAGTGGTACCTTGATTCGGGTTGTTCTAGGTATGACTAAGGACCTATCAAAAATTTCCTCGTTAAATTTTTTTATTAGAGAAAATGTCACCTTTGAGATGGCAAAATATCCCAGGTCGTAAGAAAGGGAACAATTAAGGGTGATGGGATTCCAAACTTGGATTAGGTCTTACTATTTAAAGGTCTTAAAGCTAATTTTCTAAGTATAAGTCCATTTTACGACACAAACCACATTGTTAAATTTTCTAAATCAGAATGCGAAATTGTTAGTCTAGTAGGAAAGACTATTCTTTGTGGTGAAAGAACACCCAATAATTGCTATTCTTTTATTCAAAACAAAGAAGTTGAAAATTATATTTTTTCTAGGATAAATAACTTAAAGTTATGGCATGACAGACTAGGAGACATTAATTATGATAATCTATCTAGATTAACTAGTCAACAAGTTGTTACTGGTCTACATAAAATAACTAAAATAAAAAATTCTTTTTGTGGACCATGTCAGATTGGTAAAATGCATAAAGTCCCTCACAAGAAAGTTAAAGATGTTGTAATCTGTCAAGATTTAGAGTTTATATGGATTTATGGGTCCCTCTGGGATAACTAGTATATGTGGTAACTCATACATGCTTGTTATTGTAGATGACTTTTCTATATTTACATGGATGGCATTTATGAAAGAAAAATCAGATACTTGTTAACAAATTTTAAGAATACTTTTTAGAATTGAGAATGGAAAAGATATCCAAGTATCTAGGATTCAAGGTGACATGGGTGAAGAGTTTAAAGACATTGGTGTTGTATAATATTGTGTAGGAAATGGGTACACACATGAATTTAATGTACCCCAAACCCCTCAACAAAACAGTATAGCAAAAATAAAGAACCAGACCATACAATAAATGGCTCGTGTCTTGCTTCACGCTAAGAATTTACCAAAATACTTTTGGGTTGAGGCTACACAAAATTATTGTCACATAATAAACAGAGTGCATTTAAGAACAAACACTTAACAAACATCTTATGAAATTTGGTATGGAAAACAACCCAATTTAAAATATTTTAGGGTGTTCAGAAGTAAATGCTATGTTTGTAAGGATAAACAACACTTGTCTAAGCTTGACACTAGAAGTGAAAAATCTATCTTTTTAGGTTATTCTCAAAACAGTCTTGCTTATTGTGTGTATAACCTAAAAATAAAAACTATAGCATAATCCACTAATGTAGTTGTGAATGATAATATTTCCCATCACTTGGAAAGAAAGTGAAATTCCTTTATCCGTTGATAATTCTGAAAATGAAGATTTACTAAAACTGTCAACAAATTGTGATTCAGACTCCTTGCCACCTAATGAATCCGATGTTCCTAATTAGGTTAAGGAAAATAACTTTAAGAAAAACATTATTGAGTTGTTAGAGACGCAATATGAACTATATATCAATTTTTCTTATGTGTCCTTAATTGAACCTAAACATATAAAAGAAGCTTTAGCAAATGAATCTGGGTTGCTAGATATGCAAGAATAATTAAGACAATTTAGACTTCACGATGTGTTGTATTTAGTACAACGTCCTACTCACACTAAAATAATCAGAATTAAATTGATATTTAAAAATAAGTGTGATGAATTTGGTGGTGTCTTGAGAAATAAAGCTAGGTTAGTTACATAAGGTTGTTCATAAATTAAAGGAATTGATGTTGATAAAACCTTTACTTTTGTTGCTAGACAAGAATTTATTGGACTCTTACTTGTTGTTTCTTGCCGTTTAAAATTTAAAATTTGTCAAATGGACGTAAAATCTGCATTTTAAATGAATAAGTGTATATGGTACAACCTAAAGGCTTTCTTGATCCTTTCTTTCCAAATCGTGTTTTTAGATTAAAGAAAGTTCTTTATGGTTTAAAACAAGCCCCTCGTGCTTGGTATGATAGGTTACAAAATTTTCTAATGGAAAATATAATTGAGGGGTAGGCGACCTTACTATATTTATTAAATGTAACAAAAAATGTTTGATAATTGCTCAAGTTTACATTGATGACATAGTTTTTGGGTCCAATTGTCCATCAGAAGCTGAAAATTTTGCTAACATAATGAAATAGGAATTTTAAATGTCTATGATGGGGGACTACAATTATTTTAAGGACTTCAAGTAGCATAAAAATATGAACATATTTTTATTTGTCAATTCAAATATACTACAAATTTAATTAAACATTTTGGTTTAACTACAACTAAGATTGCTAGAACTCCCTCTATTAAATCGTCAAAAGACTTATCTGGTAAAAAAAATAGTTGTTACTTATATCATAGTATGATAGGAAACCTTCTTTACTTAACTTGAAGTAGATCTGATATAATGCATAGTGCATGTGTGTGCGCGCTACATATCAATGTGAACTAAAAGAATCCCACTTACATACCATAAAATATATTATAAAATAAATAAGTGGAATGATAATCTGTGGTATCTTCTACACCTTTGACACTAACTTTATGATAATCGGGTATACGAACGCTGATTGGGTAGGTTGTACCGATGATAGTAAAAGAACCTCGGGTGGCTATTTTTACTTAGGACGCAACCGTGTCTCCCAGTTATCTAAAAAGCAAAACTGTATGTCATTTTCATCAATAAAAGACGAATACATTGCCACTGGCAGTTGTTGTACTCACCTTCTATGGATAAAGCATATGTTAAGTGACTCCGAATTAAATGAATGATCTACCCTCATACTTTTCGACAATCAAGGTTCTATAAGCATTTATGAAAATCCAATTTTCCATTCTCGAACAAAATATATTAAAATTAGAGAACATTTTCTTCAAGAATTAATTGAGAAAAAGGAAATTAACATTGAATAACTCAACACTAAAGATAAATTGGAAGATATTTTCACAAAATCTTTAGACAACCATCACTTTGAAATGCTTAGAATGTTTACTTTGTGTTTGTGCCTACCCCATTTAAAATTTGTTAGGGTTGTATGCTAGTACACATTATAATCTCTTGTGGTACTAACATCTTTTTTAGGATTATTTCCTACCCTTTGTCCCTTTGTGACAAATAGGGGGAGAATTTTATACTCCTTATTTTTAGCTTGGGGAGATTTTATGAGACTCCTCTTCTTTTTCTATGTAATTGAGTCTCTTAGGATACATGTTATTAGTTGAGATTTGTACTCTTATTTTAAGACACATGTTGTTAGTAGGGTTATGTTTTTACGTGTACGAGTCTTATTTTTTTAGCTTTAATTTATTTTGTCCCAAAATTGGCCAAAAGAAGAGATTTAAAATACCCTCTTCAAATTCCACGAGATTTTTATTTGACTCAATTTTATAACAACTGTTCCAAATACACCCGGACACTTTCTCACACTAAACAAATTCCTCAAAAGAAATTTAAAATAGTTTTAAAATCAATTTCTTATTTTTAAAACCTTTAATTTAATTTTATTAAAAATTGCAGATTTAAAAGAAATATTTTAAATATTTTTAGTGTTTCTTAATAAAATATCAACACACATCAAAACAACGGTGTTTTATAAGTATGTGGGTCATTTTGGTTTCAATACAGGTGAGCCGGTTTAGAACAATGAGGTTGTTATGTTTAACTCACGCGAGTTTATCGAGCGTGAGTTTGGGGAGTTGCCCGTGGAAACAACTGTTTGTCTGGTTTGGTATACTAAATTACCCTCCATAGTGCCTAAGTTTTTTCTACCCTTTTACCCCTACCGAATATCCATTTATGCGTTACCAAACATGCGCTTTGAAACTTGTAGTTTATTACCCCAAATCCCTTATTTGTCTAGGAATTAAATTTTTATTGGGGCATCTCATCAGCCTATATAAATGGAAGGTCTCGGGTTAGTTCAAAACGTCGAACAAAATTAAAAAATTGAGCTGAAACTGTGTCAACATTTTGTCCAATTTCTCTCTCTCTCTCTCTCTCTCTCTCTAAACTTAAGTGTTATATTTGTTTGAGAGTGATTTTATTTTTACACTAAACTCTTCTAAACACTTTTTAGATCCTCAGATCTCACATGTGAATATGTGTGGTTAGATCTTGCTTTAGATTATCGATGTCTGTGAATATATATAGTTTGAGAGTTTGATTTAGTTTGGTTTCGTGGCTTATGAGTTCGAAAGGCTTTAAACCTTGAGGGTTTGATTTTTGAGGCTTTCTATTCTCTGTTGGTGAATGTGCTTTTTATGCTGTATTTGGCCTACAAACTTATTGAGCTATAATCACTGGTCCTTAGTTCATATAAACTCACAGACACACACACACACACACACACACACACACACACACACATATATATATATATATGTCTGTGTGTGTGTGTGTGTGTGTTTGTGTTCCTATATATTCTACTTTTTGGGCCTGATCTTTCTAAACCTACGTTTTGTAACTTTGAATACCCTCAATGTTTACTATATCTTTTTTATCAACCAAGCAGTTGTTTAGAACTTTTAGACCTTTAAAAAAAGACTTGATTTTTATCTCAGTTTTGTGTAGATCAAGTTGTCGTGTGTTAAATCTCTTGATCTTAAACATCCCAGTGCAAGAAACTATTTATTAGTTTTTTCTTACTATTAAAACCTAAAACCATAGAGTAAGACTCTTTTTATCTAGTCTTTAGGGTTTGAAGCGTTCATTATTTTATTAAAACAAAGATCTATTTAATTTTTTTTTTCATCTTCACTGATATTCTAGACTTGAGTGTGAAGCTCTATTTGTGTGTTCTTCATAGTTTCACTATTTGTTGTGTTTGGTAAAATTTTAGTAGTCGTGGGGTCATTTTGTACTAAACTTGGTGTACCAGATGTATTGACCATATTAATTTATTTTCATATTGTATTATGTAATTTATACTCAAACTGTTGTTATAGTGGACTTGGGTGTGCGTGGTCTTAAAACTAAAAGACCTGGGGTTTTCCAATATATTGGTTTCTTTGTTAACAAACGATTGAGTAGTTCTTTGCTTCTCCTCATTTTATTCTATTTTAATTTTATATTCTATTACCTTGAACATCACACCAACTATTACAATTTTTTTTATGTGTGTATTGAATCGTTGAAGTTTAAAAATGTTTTTACCAAAAAGTTAAAAAAGAATTTTGTAAATGTTGACACTTTTGTGTATTAGATTATTTTCAACATATGTTCTTAATCCCAAAAGTGATTATGATTGTAATGCTTATATGATTATTTCTTTGATTCTTATGATTGCGGTTCAATTTTAGATTGAATCAAATAATCTCCACATATTGAATGATATAAGTTTTATTTTCACTAGTAAACCTAATCAGTGGATTATTTATATTCCGGTGGAGTAGCAAAATAAGTTAAGTCTGAGAATAAAAAAATTTATTATATTTTAGCTAAAGTTAATTTGCAAAAAAAATAATTTGGACAAACGAGTATCCGAAGCTTAAAGCGGGTAATCATATTATGTGTCATAATCAACTTTGCAAATAAGACGTCATTATATCTGACTGATTCAAGAGATAACTAAATTGAAGTGCAGTCATAATTTTTTAGTGGAATTAATTATTATTAAATAAAGAAAGAAAGGAACTAGAATTATAATAAATGTAATTTGGGATTTTTGAGTATTTATTTGGAGATAATTTAATTATTTGTCTTGGATCCTCAATGTAGTCCAAATATCCAAGTAGTCGCACTCATACTCTCAAGAAATTCAGTTTGGCCCAATACCACATTTTTATTTGTATATAAAGGTGTGAAAAATGGGTTTTAATCATTGTTATACATCATCAGGGTTTGGGTTTGATAGGGGTGAAAGAAAATTCTACTCACATTTTTATGAAGAGGACTAGAGAGATACCATCATATCTCGTTCATAAGCAAAGGTTTCATCTAAAAGGGTGTCCACCCACCTATGAAGGATCATACACTAGAATATCCTATCATTGAGAAGGTTTAAGTAAGGTTTGGAGATCCGAAATTAGGCAGCCCTACATCATCAATAAATACTTTTATCCTTATCGGATTGCAACCGGATCTGCAAAGGTATTATGTTCTAAATTCTAGGTTTGTTATTCAAGCCTATGTTTAGTTTTACCTCCTTCTTATGTTTGATTAATCAAAGATCCATGGCTGGATTTTTTTTATTCTGTGTATATCGATTCCCAACAGTTTGCCTATGATATATTTAAGGTTATTTCATTTTGCATGCATTATGTAATGTGCGTGTGTGTGTGTGTGTGTGTGTATTCCGCGAACATATTGCATTTTTCTCGCCCATGGATCAAATATTTAAACTGGAGTTATTAAGATGAACGAACTTGTGTTTTAATCCATTTTAAATAAACTAAGTGCATAAATTAGGACATCTATGAAAACTTATGAAAGGATATATCATAATATTAGCCTCCTCATAGGTTCAAATCCATGTATTGATTACTGTAACTACGATGGGACTATTGGTGTCTAAAGGTCATAACCTCTTAGTTTGACTAAATTATAAATTAGTTGGAATTTTTCGGTGACGATTTAATTATGCCTTAAATCAAGTTAATAACTGAAGATGAAAATCTCAGTTTTACTTTGTAATGTCTTTCGCTATTTTTTAATGTCGCTAAATTAGCTCATTTTCTAACATTGTGAATCTGGAACTTTTAGGAACATTTTCAGTGACTTTTTTATTATGCCTTTAATAAGCAATAATATAAATAAAAATTGTCCACTTGGTCATAATTTAATAGAGTTTTTTATGTCAATCTGAAATGACCTAATGTTCAAAACTCGCCACTTTTGGTTGTGAAGCATGCTATCTTTTGACTATTTAATAACCTTTAAGCCCTTAAAACCTTAAATTTGCCATTTTTGGTAATAAAGAGAACAACTATTTCTCTTTTTAGAAAATTAATTTGTATATTTCGCCAACTGGAGATTGATCCTGAGGTAAATCATATTAGTTTTGCAACGATAACTCAAAATATTATGCATTCATAAGATGTATGTTTTGTTTGCCCATAGGCCCATTTATGATAAGGAATTCTAATGTTTACCCATTCATCGAGATTATGCACCTCAAAGGTCCAATTACAATGATTTACCTAAAGACTTATGCAATTCCCTAGTCTATTTGATATTCATATTATGACAATAAAAAATGTTTCATGAATATCAAACTAAATATTAGGTATTAATGTAAGTTATTCATGTATTACGGGTGTTTTGGTTATTGAACATAAATGAGAATTTTTTCATTTGCCATTTAAGAAAATCTTCAGTTAATGTAATATTCATATAATGAATGGTTCGATAGTCACCAAAGTGACCCAACTAGAATGGTTGTGAGTATTGAATTTAAGATAAAAGTGGTAGTAATAACTTATGATGCTTATAATTGTAAAGATATTAATGAAGTATATTGGATTTATAACTTTAAGAGAGATTCTTTTTACAAGGTAATTGATTTTGAGCAATTGAAATAAATATTAAGGAATTACGTAATTAAGTGATGAAAGGTTATCCTTAAATACTGTTTCCATCTAATTAAATAACATGATACTTAATAAATTAGTGTGTGTCTTTATCCATATATTCAAATTCTAACTTATATCATAGTTGATTTTTTTATGTTACCATGAAAGGAAGCCCACAGTCATTGTTTGCGATGTACGTGTTGCCAACTCATAATGTGGCCATCCCTGATATGTCCCTCCTATCCTCATCCCATGGAGTCGGGGGAAAATGGGCAGGAGAAAGGTCTCTCACCCTCGTACTCTTGGAGTGCTTAGATCATCGTCGTTGTGGGGTAAATGTAAAGAGATGGAATCGCCATCAGATTTTACAAAAAACAGGTAAAAGAACATGTCACCACCTCGAGAGAGAGGAATTAAAGACAAACTGATGCTTACGACACTGATAATTCAAAGGTTTGGGGGCTAATTTAAGGAATTGGAATGTGTTAGGTACCCATCCCACCCTTTCGATCTCTCATGGGCTTATGTTATTGTTTTCCTTTATTTCTTCGTGAAATGCGTGTGCGTGTATATATAATGGAGTTTGGAATTTCCCAACTCATACTATGGAAGAGATATAGTGAGGTCATCCATATGAATGTTCCTAAATATAATTTTAAAAATATAATTTATGCCTTTATCAAGGTATTGATTGTTATAATAAATTGATAATATATGATTGGATAAAATGCTAGTAAGGATCACAAATATATTATATATTAAAATAATGCAAGAATATAATATAAGCGAAAATGGGGAATTTGGGAAAATTGGAAAATTGGAAGATTAGAAATTTGTAAAATTGGACTCGAGTCTTGGATTTTAACCCGAAATGCCTAAGTAGCTTGTAAAGGCGTCAAAGTCCACGTAGTTCGCATGTGGCAAAAGGGTAGGGTTTATCCCATAGATTCAAACAAAAATTTATTCTATGTGTGTGTGTGTAGAAAATGTGTTTTAGTTTTGAGAATTTTTTATGGATGATCCCGTTGAAATTTATAGGTGTAACCCTCATTTTGTTTGTTTTGAGTTTTTTTTATATAGAAACTAGAGAATGTGCAATATAACCAATAAAAATTTGAGATGTTACTAAGTATGAACAAAAGTAAAAGATAAATTAAGAACTTATATAATTAATGCAAAAATAAGAAATTTAAGAGAGAAGGAAGTATTTGGACATTCTTTGAAGAATTTAAGCTTGATCTTGATCTTGGACGAACTCCCTTAAACGTTGAGATGAATGTTGCATGAGAGAGAATAAGATTTTACCAAATTGGTCGTGAAAAGGATGGGAATTTAAGATGGAATGGAATTTCACATAAGGAAACTTCGCTGTTTATAAGAGAATGTTGTTGAGATCAATGATGATGATGGATTTGACATGTGCTTTGGGAGTGAGGTCATGCCCTATATTTATAAGATCAGGGGGCCCGATCAGCATGGTCTCAGCTCTGCCAATCGACAGTCTCATCCAAATTTTTCCAAAAAATGGTCATAGAACGCAATTAGTTGATCCAAATTGTACAAGGGGCATACTATTAGAAAGTTGTTTTAGAGACCTTCAAGAGTCCTTTAGGCCGCTCCCGAGTGTGGGAGTTGACTTTGGGTTAAACGTGGCTCGAAAGCGCTCATCGGTCCCTTAGACGGGAGATCGTCAGACGAAAACGAATCATTTGTCTGAATGATAAGTCAGAATCGTGCATGGGTCATATCGTTGGAAATTTTATGTGAGGTATTTCAAAATTCCAAATAACTTTGCTCGATTCAGAAAGTTAACTTTGGTCAACTGGGGTCCGGAATCACTCGTTGACCTCTCGGAGTAAAATGGATCGTTCGTTCGTACCGTAAGGTTGATTTGCACAAGGGGTAGACCATTGGAAAGTTTATTTAGTTCTCTTTGAAGATTCATTCAGTCGCAATTGACCTGAAGAGTTGACTTTGGTCAAAAGGAGCCCGAGACTGCCTGGTGGCCTCCGGATCAATTTTCGAGGGAAAATGGATCATTCATTTGAATGGTTATGCCGTTTTACATATGGGGTGGACCGTTGGAAAGGGGTTTCAGTGGACTTTAAAGATTCAAATCTTTTTCTTTAATGATGAAGTTGATTGGGGTCAAATCAGGGCTCAGGAGTGCTCGATTGCCCTCAGATCAATTTCTAGTAGTAAAATGGTTCGTTCGTCAGAACCGTTTTATCGATTGATGCATGGGGTGGACCTTTATAAAGGGGATACAAAGACCTTCAAGGATTTAAAAGTTTTTTCTCTGATGATGGATTTGATCGGAGTCAAACGAGGCCTGGTAACACTCGATGTCCTTTAAATCAGTACTCAGAGTACGACCTAGGACTTGTAGTGAAATGGGGAGGTCCTATGGACCTAAGAAGAGAATTAGGGGGTCATAGAATGTGGTGGATATAGATCCCCTCGATAGTTGATCTTGGAAGAAATGAAAGTCGTCGAATATACACCACATGATATTTAGGAAATAGGTTAATTCTTCGAACTTAAAGGGACACGGATGACCGATTCAAAGGCTCGAGGTCTATTTTAAGGACCTAAAGAAATGCAAGGGATGACTAATTCTATGGGCCGAGGTTAATTATGAGGACCTTAAATTAAAACGACTAATTTTGCTATTCGAGATCAATTCTGAGAACCGTAAGTAAGGGTGACCAATTCTGAGGGCTTAAGTTGAGGTGACCAATTCTGAGGGTCGAAGAAAATTCTGAGGGCTTAAGTTGAAGTGACCAATTCTGAGGACTTAAGTAGATATAGCCAATTCAGCGGGTTGAAGCCAACTCGGAGGGCTTAAGTAGAGATGACCAATTCTGCGGGTCGAAACCAATTCTTAGGGCTTAAGTTGTTGTTTTCTTAGGGTAATTTGGAGACTCCACTGGGCGAAATCATCTTGTGATCTGCTGGGGATTATGGGGAAGCATTAGTTTCGCTGGGGAAGAGGAAATAATCTGAGGATTTGATGTTTTCTAGTTAAGGATTTTTTTTCTTTCTATTTTTGTGGTGTTATTCGAAGACGTTGTTGGGGAGATATCCAATTGATTTTGGGAATTCTTTTGGGGAAGTAAGTGTTTTGATGGGTAATTAAATGTGGTAAAAATATTTTTCTTGGTGAAAAAGGTTCTAAAATTTATTTGGTAATTTTAGGAATTTTCTAGGGATTTTTTTGAATTTTTGGCATTTTTTGGGAATTTCTGTACGAAATTTCAGGAAGGTTGCCGATCGGCATGGTGTGAAGGGTGCTAAATGACAGTGGCACGGTATTTTGGACTAACTCGAGAAGGTGAAGGGATAATGTCGATCGGTATATGGCCATGGACTTCTTTCCCTTTAAGACCACCTTTCTTTGATGTTCTTTTTTAGATATTAATTTTTCGATGGGAATCTCGTAAAAAATCTTATAACCTTGGGGGACGACTACTCGATATATGAGGGTAATGGGTCAGCATTCTTAGATAAGGCAGTTGATGGTGCATGAGTTTGAGTACGTCTAGTACCTTGGCTAGAGGGTTATGGGGAAAATGAGGTGACATCCAATTCTAGTTCTTTCCCTTCGAGATCTTCTTGCAGGTTCATTGTTGATTGTGGGAGCTTGTCTTTAGACCATATTACTTGAAATGGAGACATTTGCGTCTGAAAAGAGACTCAAAATGAAAAGAAAGAGATGCATATTTGGATTATCTTGATTTAGTGCCTTACTCTACATGCACTTTAATTTACTGTTGAGTTTTTATTTTGAGAAAAGTTAGAAAATGTGTTTTTTTTTGAAATTTTAAGAATATGTTTGAGTGGAAGATGGCCTTAGAGGCTTGGTTGAAAAAGATCTTGTTTTTTAAAATTTTTGAGTAGTGGATGGCCTTGGAGGCTTGGTTGGTATATGGATGAGGAGATAGACAGTTGGTTCACTACAAAAAAAATTGCTTTTTACTATGGTACACCAGCCGTCTCAAAAAGTCCTTTGGCCGTCTCAAAAACCTTTTGTGACGCCATTTGAGACGGCAAATCGGCGTAGTATTAGACCCCCGTTTTAAAAGCTTTTTGAGAGAGCAAAAGCCGTCTCAAGAAGATTTTTTGAGACGGGAAATGTGCCGTCTCAAAAGGTCATTGCTTGTAGGACCCTTTTGAGACGGCTAAAAAACCCGTCTTTTAAAGTTATTTTTAGTGACGACAACATACGTCCCCAAAGATTTTTTTGAGACGATAACTTAACCGTCTCAAAAAGTCCCCATTTATGGAACCCTTTTGAGACGACAAAGAAGCAGTCTTTAATAATTTTGGCACCAAAATTATAATTTCATCCATTCCATAATATACTCTCTATAATTATAAACAAAACCTCTTAAAAACAATATGACATATTTTGCATCCCATTTCAACATAAAACATATAATATTTCATTCAATTATAATTAAAGTTTATACAAAGAAAAAATACACAATTTAAACATTGTGTCCAACATAGATCTCCCTATACAATTTCACTCATCTCATTAGAAAAAATACATAAAAAGTCATCTATCCCCAACATAAAATGATATACGCGAAGTAAACTCGCAATCTTCAAGCATACGACTTCCATCAAAACGACTCCAATATCTTGCCTTGTCCACACCAGGTTTTCACCTGCAATAAATTTATTAAGTGTCAGTTACCTTAAACAATGAAGTGATTTTTTAATAGTTCCTATAGATGACAATCTTTAAAAACCTTATCAAATTTTTATATCTTCATATTATTTACTTTTAAAAATAATTAATATTTTGAAAAAATATCGGCAGTCTCCTTTATTTATTCATGAAAACCAACCTGTTTAAACATAAAAATTAACTCAAAAACAACGACAAAAATAACTACAACTTTCTAAACAACTACTATAAATAAAAATACACATTACTATTCCTTTTATCGTTGGACAACATAATGAACAAAATTTAACTTGAATATGTCTCACCCCTACTTGTGGTTGAGAGCAAGACTAAAGAGGAATTAAGCAAAAAGGTCTTTATTCGAGAGAATATATGCAAAATCTCCATCGATAAAAGGATTAAGTATACGTATAACAAGTCCTCATGGGATAGTAAACTTCCTACAACAAATGAGATACAAAACCCAATTAGCTATGGTTCAGAAAAAGTCAAGAAACATTAGCTTGATTTAGATACTTGGACAATACCTGTTTAAAACCCAATACAAAAACCAACTCCAAAGATGTCATGATTATATAAATATAAAATAATAACAAACACTAAAAACCTATTTGATTTAACTATTTAACACTTACAGGTTGTTTCTAAGCATTTCCATTTGCTATACCAAAGGCTGCCCCAATTCTAACTTATTAAAATCATACTATGGCCCATGGATTGAAAAATGAAATCAAAGTAGAAGTTGGAAAATTAGAAAAGAGGTGTACAAACAAACAAAAGGGTTTTCATCCCATAATTAGAATTGAAATTTAGTTTCGAGTACTATCAAGTATTCTGCAATTTAGTTTTCGAGTTCTATTTGGATGTACCTGTGACGGTTTTGGCAATGTTGCTTCGTTTAGGCTCTGAAGGCACGGTAGTTGGTCCATTATCTCACTCCATCACAAATGCGATTTCTTTTGGTTCACTTTAAATTTCAAAGATTATCGCTCCATATTGATTGTGTTTGGTTTTGGCGGCCGAAATGGGGAGCAATTTCGACAATGTTCCATTGTTGTTCAACAAATAAAGATACGGATTAGTTCAAAATCATAGTTATACTTGGATCAAATTACAGTTATTCTTGAATTAAATCAAAGTTCAAAATCAGTTCAAAATAAAGATATGGATTGTTAGCACATTTACTTTGATCATAATATTCAAGTACCAGTTCAAAATGCAGCTACTAGTAGTAGTTATACTTGGATAATAATATTCAAGTAACAAGTAGCAAGTAGCAATACTTAGTATACTAGTTCCTATAGAATTTAAGGTAGATGTCAATATTCAAAATACATGGTATGCTAGTTCCTATATAATATTTAAATGCAACTACCAATATTCAAAATGAAGCTCCTATAGAATTAAAGGCCGTTATACCAGTTCATGTATCAATACCATATCAATTAAGAAGTGCAACTATCAATCCCAATGAAAAAAAATTCTATCCAATAAATTCAGTAGTCTGCTGCTATCAATACCATGCTTGGAGGTATGCATACTTAAATCTTATAGAATTAAAGGCAGGCACACCATTTCATGTATCCAATCAACTAAACTCGAGTAGAAAGTAGCAACATCAGTCCCATATCAGTTCTGTTCATATCAGTCACATATAAGTATGTATCTACAATCAAGTAAATTCAAGAAGCAAGTAGTATGTATCACATAAATTCAGTAAATTCAAGTATGTAATAGTTCAATAAGGCAGACTAGTTCATGTATCTCATTAAAGGCAGGTATAAAAGTTCAGAAGCAACTATCAATTATAAATTATAAGTTTGAATTAAAGTAGCAGTTATCAATCTCAATGTATGTAGCAACATCAATCCCATATTAGTTCGGTTCCTATCAGTAGTATATGGATAGCTACTAGATATACAATATATGTTATAAGTATATATATACTATCAAGTAAATTCAAGTAGCAATTATCAATATCAGTACCATATCGGTCAAGTAATTTAGTTCAATGAAGTAGACCAGTTCAAGTAGCTGGTATGCATACCAGTTTAGTTCACGTAGCAATATAAGCTCAAGGTTTGATAAGCCTAAAGATGAGATGAAATCTCAAGAGGACCTTTTTTTGGATGTTTGGTATCTCAAGAAGACCTTCTTTATTTCGATTCTTTCTTCGGGACTTGATTCGTGACACATTATTATTTTCTTTCATAGGCCTTTGTTGTTCCACATGTGGTGTTGGATAAGATGTCCTAAATGATGGGTGCTTATATAGCCTACTTGTATAGGGTGCTTATCTAGCCTACTTGTATGGGACTTGTTATGGTGATATATGTCATTATAGTGCTTATATTGACATCCAGTTATATTGCAACATTAGCATCAATGATAACAGTAAAACAGATACAATTAAACTCAATCAGCAACTACATAGCCGACCTCTTGAATTTCGAAGGTCATAAGCATAATTTAATACAGCTGAAGAATCTAATAATGAATTGCAAAAATAAAAAGAATTTGATGATGTATTATCAAAAGGAGTAAGTGTGGTGGTGTTTCTACTATCGTTGAAGAGATTACATACATCAATATTTTCCCAGGAATGTATTCTGCAGACTACTCCATGATTAAACCCAAGTCAACTACCAAAGGTTATAGAGTTGGGGTTTTACGCAACAATCGAGTCTGGGTTCAATTCGAAGAATCATCAATATTCGTTTGGATAGATGATTATACATGCTAAGTTGTAATTATAGTATTTTTGGTCAGGATATACTCATTTATGTTTTATGGATAGATTGGATCAGGTATACTCTTTTCTAATTTCCAATTAATCCATTGTTCCCCACTTCCTATTATATATTTTATTTGCCTGTTATATATGCACAGGTTGGGCCAAAGTATCAACCCCTAATAATTATCATTGATGGACGCATACTTAAGACGTGGAGAATAAGAGGCATGTGACACCATGTGACATTTGCTTCGATATCAGATCGGAGATGGCTGCAACATATATGGTTTTCAAAGAGGATTAAGGGATACTCACGGAAGCTCATCCATGGTGCCACAAAACTTTTAGGTTTGCAAGGGAAGCAGGGAGAGACTGCTACAGTCGTCAGGGTTTGGCAACATCATTCTTATCTAAATGTATGTATGTTATCACTGTATGCATCATTGATTGAAAATAAGAATCTTAATCTGAAAAATAAAATAAAATAAGTCAGGTTATAACTTGTTTTCAACCTCTAAAAGTCATTTCCAGTGAACTGCTGAAAGGAATTTGAACAAACAAACAAATGTCGAGCTGCTGAAATAATGGTCTCAAAAGTGATGCTCGGATTGGTTCTAAAGGAATGGAAACACTGTATGTATGTTATCACAGTTTGCAAGACGAAGAGGATAATCCAATTAACCATGACTTAAAAATTATCAATTCTTTATACAAGGAATCTGATGAATGATTTCACAGTTGTCCTGTCTAAGTCAGCTAAAAAAGACTCGAGGAAGCCAAGAAAAAAATTCAAATAAGGGAGCCATACCCCACCCAAAGTAGTGGGATTGACACTTTTTCATGAAGATTCTATTCAGGAATATAAGAGGCTTAGGGAACTCAAACTCTTAAGATGAGTTTTCTAACCTTTGCAAGGCTCGCAATCCAAGTTTAATTGAGATTACTAAGCCTATGATTGATTTGGATTGCATTTTTGCCTCTTTTTGGTCTTCTTTAGACTTGAGTATTATTTTAATAAATATTAGAGATAATTTGTCTCCTAATATGGATATTTGGTTCTTCTAATGTGGCTAACACTGCTATTGTTTCCAAGTCTGGTCAAAATGTCACCATCTCTAATTAGATTGATGGAATCCATTCTCATTATCTCTTTGTTTATGCCATGACAACCGCTGCTGATAGAATACCTCTATGGTACAATATGGCTAAGGATATAGCCAATATATCCTCTCCTTTTAAGATCATTGGGAATTTCAATTGTATCCTTGGAGCTCATGAAAAGATAGGTGGAAATATTCCTTCCAGAGCTTCATATACTGAATTTTTAGATTTTATTGACCTTTGTCATCTCATTAATCCTAATATCCAAGTCACTCTATTTAATTAGGCTAGAGGAAACTATGGATCTAACCATGTTAAGGAAAGACTTGCTAGAAGTTTATGCTCCAAAGACTGGTTTGATAACTGGCCTAAATATTGTGTAGATGTATTGCCTAGATCTGTATCTAATCATTAAACCCTCCTTCTCTCTTACCTTGAACCATCTAATGGCCCATCCTCTTTTAGATTCAAAGCTATGTAGACCTCTCATCCGAATTTCATGAATGTGATATCTTCTTCTTGGAATTCTTCTCATATATCTGGATGCCCTATGTTTAAGCTTTCCCATAAACTCAAAGCTATTAAAACATACCTCAAAATCTAGAATAAAAACACTTTTGGTCATGTTCAATTTAATATTGATATGGTTAGGAATAATCTCAAGGAAATTCAGTAGAAAATTAGTGAAGAGGGCCTTGGTAATCATAAATTCAACAATGAGGCCAATGCTAAAATGGTCTTGAAAGATAATATTCAGGATTATAATTCTTATTGGAAAGAAAAATCCAATGTTAAATGGATCACTAAAGGGGATAAGTGTACTGCATTCTTTCACAATTATGTCAAAATCAAAAGAGCCAAGTCTTCCATACACCACATTATGGATGGTATCTCTCTCTTTTTCTCCCTCACACATTTTTTATTTTCTGTATCTGTTTATCCCCCCCAAAAAGGGGCAAGGGTCCTGGTCTTTACACTTCCATCGACAAGCAAGCTAGAGATCTTGCCTACAAGGATTACCAGAGAGACCGCAAGTTCATAATCACCACCACCTCACCGACTGGAGTTGCTATTACATCTTCAAGAACGAAGAAAAGCGAGCTATTTTTGGCTGATGTCAATACTTAGTTAAAGAACAAGAATATTACCACTGATATAAAAGTGGACACAAGTTCTAATCTATTTACAACTATCATGGTTGATGAAGCTACTCCTGGGCTGAAGACAATCCTTAGCGTCAAAGTTCATGATCAGAGATCTGGCAAGTTGGAACCTCAATACTTGCATGACTATCTGAATTAGTTTAAAGGTGGGCATCACTAAAGCATTTGACATTCTGAATTGGGATTATCTTCAAGTTTTATCAAAATTTGGTTTCAAGCAGAGGTTTATCCATTTGATACATGTTCTTCCTAAATCAACCAAGCTACCCATTCTTGTTAATGGCTCTCTTATGGGTTACTTATGTTATAGTAGTGGTGTTAGAGAAGCACATCTATTATCTCCTAAATTATTCTGCATTGCTGAAGAATGTCTAAGCAAATGGCTTTCTAATATTTTCTCTCGCGAGAGAATAAAACACATCTCTCATCCTAGAGGCTGCTCTTCCATTACTCACTCCCTATATGCTGATGATCTTATTATATTTTTAAGAGATGATAGTAAGTCTCTATCCAACCTTCTCAATTTTATTGATCTTTATGGAAAAGTGTATGGTCAATTTATGAACAAAGATAAAATTAGATTCTACTTGGGGTCTATTTCCACTCATAGAAGAAACACGGTTACTAAAATTTTAGGTATCAATGAGGGTACAACTCCTTTCATCTACCTAGGTGTTCCCATCTTTGTTGGAACAAACAAACAAACTGTCCTAGATGAGGGCTCCCTTGCGTTGTGGAACTGAAATATTAGTACACATCAATTATATGGACGAAAACAAACTTTATTTCCTCAAGTGTATGGATAACCATTGTTGGGCTTCCGTTTAATCTATGGGAATAGGAATTTTTTAGGAAATATGAGCAATATGCAGAAGATTGTTATAGGTGGATAATAAAACACATATAGCCATATCAAAATCATTTGCAATAGCAACAACCCTTGGTGGAATCCTTATAGCACTAGACCAATACATACTCATTTGTGTAGGGTACAAAAACTTGAGACCTAAGTGGTAACTCTCAATATGGATATTCCGAAAGAAATCCTCAAAGTGATAGAACATAGTAAGATGGAGCAAGGAATCCCTTTTTTGATTTCCAATCCATGAGTGATTGATCCAGCAGCAAGATATTATCATAAGGGAGAAGGGCATCCCTTTATTCCAAATGATGGAGCAGGGCATCCCCCTATATATGGCACGTGGCATATATATGGGATGAAAAAATAAACCAAAAGAAATGGAATATTTATTGAGAGGATAAAAAATATGGCACATGGCATAGTTGGATGAAGTCTAGACTTAAGTATTGTTGTGCGTTTTATAATATATAAAGATTATTAGTTACACCAAGTACATATATACCATTTAAAGATTATTAGTTACACCAAGTCTTGGGAGTTGATTACTTACGTCGTTTAGTATTGGATTGACATAAGTATAGGGCATTCGTTGATAGAAGTTAGGTATTTTGGGTGTGAGGGGCATAGTCATTAAAAACAATATTACAATTTTAGTGCCATACTAGCTCAGATGTATACATGACTAGATATTGTACTCCGATAAGATTCCATCATTAGTTAGGTCCATAGTTTCACATTGATCTTTTAAGTAACATTTAATAATAGGTGTTCTAATTTTCATAATATAATTTTCATATATCTTTATATGTGTTTGTAAATTGATATTATTTACGTTAGATTCTAAATCCACTGTCCGTTATCAAGACTTATAAATTATTCTCACCAAATTACATGTCACTGGAGTATAGTTAGATGATCAATATACTTGTACATTATATCAATGAATACCTTACACTTAATGTCCTACCGTTATCAAGACCATGTAAACTAAGTTATTTACTTTATAGAAGTTGGTAGATGGGCCTTAGTGGACACCTTATCCTTAGGGAACAAATAGGGTGCTCTTAACAGTTAGGCTCCTCTTGCTAATCCACGTATCCCAACTCACTCCCACTGACACTAGCACCTATACAAGGGCATAAGTAGATTATTTCCCATTGATCAATCGCATAAGTACATCACGACCCCATGATATGATCCTATGACCCAATGACATGAGTCGTACCAAGTACATATTGAGATGTATGCCCCACTTGCATCTATTGGCAATAATAGATGGGGGATAAAAAAGTCAATTAGCATTTACTAACTAATTAAGAATTTTAGTTGTATGACGTGTACACTAAGGGTCCTCTGTGGTTGTTTAACTCATAAATATATGATTTGGTTGGGAAGAACATGTCAAAAGGACAATGGATATGGGATAAAAATAATTTTTTTAGGAATTATTCCGGTTGTTATGGTGAAACATTTGGATTAGATAGTGTAAGACGCAATTCTAGTGCCCCTCATACTTTGTAAGGGTCCCCACTAAGGATCTCCCTCTATAAGACATTTATTGTTTATTTTTTCAATTTTCAAATAAATTCGACATGACATGTGACATGTTAGAGGGGTGACATAAGGTTTTCATGTCTATGAGAGTGTCCGACACGAGTACGACACCTCCAATCAACCGCCCTTGCTTCATAAGTCCCTAGCAGGTTTATGGGATGTGATTAAAACTAAGAAAACAACATTGGATTATATGATCTAGCCTTCCCTTATCCTCATAAGGTATTCAATGATCAAGTTATGAAATTTGGGTAATGCGATTGCATTGTGTTATGTTTCCTTAAACTAATTTGACCTTATACAGTCTGCCCCTTTGGGGAAGAGGTGTGTTGTTAATTTAATAGTACAATCATTATTTGATCCAGCTTTAGGACTTCTACATAATGAATTCTTTCGTACGGCCAAATATTTACTAGCATTATCTTCAAAAATCAGATTAGTTCCTTATCCAAAGGTTTAGTCTATAAATGCGATGCTTTCTTGATTAATCTAAAATATCAACATCATAACAAACATGACATAGTAGAATCTAGTTGAGCATAATTATACATTGTTAATAATAGAAGAGAAATTAATTTTGCAGCACATACTAATTTGGGCCAAGCTACTTCATCATTGTTTTCAATTTTCACCCCCCAAATCTCAGTTTAAACCCCAAACAATTATAAACATTCAATAATTCTAACTTGAATGGCACAAACAACTTGCAGAGGACCTGAATTAATTAACACAAACATCAATAATTCTTACTAAAATTCATACATACAAGTAAACAAATATTCTCGTAGATTAATCTAAACGCTATACTACAACAACCAATTGACAATCCGGGTTTTCAATTGGCTCACCCTCAACCTCCTATCACCACTATAAATCAATCCGGTACAAAAATAAATGAAATATGTAACATCGTTAAATGATAATTTATGAAAAGAGTGCATACATACCACATGCAATAGTCCACTCATCATTGGTGGTGCTAGCTTCATTAGCATTGCACTTTATATCTAATTCAAACAAAACACATTAATAAACACAAGATCAAAGTAACAAAAAATAATTATAATTACAAACACTCACGAAGATCCATTATATGATTCTTTAAAATAGCATAGTTGTCCACAACGATATGTGCATCAGACAATCAAAGTTCAATAACTCAATTAACTACAAACATATGATCCAGGTATTTTATGTAAATTGAAGTTAGGGTTAGGTATTATAATGTACCCCAAGTCTAATGAGCAACATCATTCCACTTCTTGATTTCGAAACGCTTTGATATTTAGGAGGAAGGTCATTTGCAACAAATTAGGGTATTTTTAAGAAAACATTTCTCGCAAAATATACATTTCGGGAGGGTTTCTTTGCACTTTTATACACGGAAAATAATGTTTCCTATAAGGTTCCCTAAACTTAGATAGGGGAAAGGCCATTAAAATTGTTAATGTACGATCATAAATTAACACATTGGATGACCTAACCCTTCTTGATAAAAAGGATTTTATTTACAAACATTCCAAAATCTATTGGATGGCCTAGACCTTGTTGATAAAAGGATTTTATTTACAAAAAATCCAAAATCAATACTTTATTCATGGCATGGTCACTGGGATATCTGGACTCAAACATTACAACCATGAGTTAACTATAAAACCAAAATTTGAAATTGCCCAATATTTTATGATTTCCTAAAATCCCAATATGAATAAGTTAACATATAAGTCAGTGCTTTAATAAATAAAATTGATATCTACAAATCTAACCCTTTTAAGAAAATTAATTGGCATTAATTAAATCAAATAGTGTAACATAACCTACCAAATCTAACTCTTTATTAAGAAACTTGAAATTTCTAGAGATCTTTTTATTTTTAAGTAGGTTATATAAATGGATGGGGATTTGGAATTTCAAGAAAGTCCAAAACTAGAACATTTAAATAAAATCATTTAGTTCTATACTTAATGATACCAAATAAAACATATTCGTAAACGTTAAGGGCAAAAAATTAGAAATCCATATGCCATATTGCCAAGTATAAACTGACCTTTGGCTCTTATGTTTTATACCTCAAAGTGAAGGTGGTCAAGTTGGATTCTTATGATATAATGCAGAAAAAATTACTATTCTATTATTATAAGTAATTTATACTATAAGAAAAACTCCAACTATCCCAATAACTAATCAATTACATAAACAAGACATCAAATTTCTTTTATATTACCTTTATTTTCAGTTTAATAGCACCCAAACAAGAAAATTGATAATCAATATATAACAAAACTAATTTGATGTCTTCAACCATAAAATCTCACCTTAATAATTTCTAATTACCCTTAACCTCAATTTTTGAAACCCTAAGACGCTATCAACCTACACCACCATAATCTCACCACAACGAAGAGAAAGGGGAGCACGACTTACCAGCAGTGAGCGCAGGGGGAGATAGGGCGAGCGGCGGTGGCAGGGTAGAACCATAGGGCAAGCGACGGTGGTAGAGAGCGAGGCTGATGAGTTTTTGTCTGGGTAGATAAACAAAAAGCTTTTCCTTTACTTTTTCTTTTTTATTTTCTTGGTATGTGGTTTCATTTCTATGTTCGCGGGAGTTAAAATTTTTAAGGTGGGAAACTAAATTATTTTAGCTGTCTCTTAAGGCGGACTATTTGAGACGGTTCTTAATATGTTGTCTCATTAGCCTCACTTTATAAGACGGTTGTGTTTATCCGTCTAAAATAATATTAGTTTTTGAGACGGCTTTTTTTACCCGTCTCAAAATGTATGCTTTAGGGACTAAAATTTAAGCCGTCTCAAAAGCCTCCGTAGTAAAAAGCAATTTTTTCTGTAGTGGTTATAAAATGGAGCTTGTCGCCTTCATTGGATTGTGTTGAATTTGATGTGTTGAATTTGATATGTTGAACAGATTGTAATTATGCTGGAGATGTTGCCTTGGGCCATACATCGAGGCTGCTGCTGGTGATCGGGGACCTGATAGTGGACCCTTAAATTGCTCTTAGCACTACGTGGATGTCATACCATCGCAATCCAGCGTTGGTGATACTGGAAGAAACTCTGAATGGTCTAGATGCTTGGCATAAAGGACATTCTGATATCTTGAGGGGTAGCCCAGTTATATTATTCTTATGGTTGTCAAAGAGATTGCGTATGGCGGTCCCTCCTGAATATTCCTTAGCAGTTGTGCCAAACTTCTTTACTCGCTACTTTATCAGTGTGGGTCTATATATCGAGAGCTGGGAGAACTGGTTCATGGAGAACAGGGTTTGAGATTTGCGTTGGTGAGTGCCTGGGTGGGAAGAGTTGTATCCCATTCTAGAATTGGGGTAGTACTACTATGTTCGGTTGGTTAGCATCGGATATAATTCTTTCTACTTTCATTGGTGGCTCCTCCATTAATTTGTCTTGGAGTTCATTATCTCACATTGGACACTAGACTTCTTTCATCTAGAGGATTTGACAGAATGCATGCGTATGCGACTAAATTCTATGTGGAAGAATTGTCGACCATCGACCCATCCCTCCCAGTCTATTGGTAGATTCGGTCATGATTATAGGGACTACATGAAGTGGTTGTGGAGGAGAGTAGTTGCTAAGATGCTGGATGTGGAGATCGAGCAAAGGTGGTTCACCATATCTGACACCATGGAGGGAGGTGTTTTTGTTTTCCTTAGATTGGTTCGGGCTTACCGTTCCATGGAGCATCTGTGGCACTCTATTCAAGCAAGGGAGGTTTGGGGACCCCGATATGTAGATGATGTTGGGGCAATTCTTCTGGCAGCTGTGGGTGAGATCCCTGGGAAAATTTATTTGTGAAGATTCGTGATGGGTTTGGTTATGATTTTGGTTGTTTTGGTGTGGGAATAATTTGGGAATGTTGTTTTAGGAGTAGTTTGTTTCTCTTTTTATTTGGTTTTAGGAGAGTAGGGGTAGGCTAACAAGGGAAGTTATTTTGACTCCCTATGCCGATGTAATTGTAACGAAAATTTTCATTAACGAAATAAAGAAAAATTTAATTATATTCCTATGCCTCTTGATGAGTTTTTTGCATTTGAATGATCTATACCAATCTCTAAGGCATACATAATCCTTTTGTTCATATAAATGATAAAAAATGAACTTTCATTCTCAGGGAAAAGAAAAGACTAGTATTTTGTAAAAAAGAAGGAGGTCGTGCTCATGTGAAGCGTATGACATGCCTACGTACCACTGAGGGTTTTGCAAATTTTTTGAGTTTTATTTTTGAAAGCAAAAGGATTTTTAGAGGATCAGTCCACACATAGTTCTGAGTAGAGGGAAATGAAGAAGTTTTTTTAGAATAAAAGGAAGATGAGAAGAGTCGTAGTGCGTCGAGACTAAGGGTATAATTTCTTGAGACGGTCCAGGTTGACTAGACATGACATCTCTTCCCCATCGAGGTCGGTAAGCATAGAGGCACCTCCGGATAGGAACTTTCTTTACAATGTAGGTGCCACTCCAATTGGGCGTAAATTTCCCTATGGGGTCCCAGATGGGCTCTACTATTTGTTTAAGGGTTAAGTCCCCTTCTCGAACACCACGGTCCTTGACTCTTTAATTGAATGATCGCGCTATTCGATGATGGTAACTTTGTATGTGATATTGAGACTTCAGTCTGCTTTTGTCCAAGAGTGAAAACTCTTCAAGACGACATTGATTCCAGTCTTCCTCGCTGACTTTACTTTCAAGTATGATGCGTAGTGAAGGGATTTTTAGCTCCACGAGTAGGACTACTTCCATGACATATACTAGAGAGTAAGAGTAGCAATATTAAAGGTTCGAACTGAAGTGCGATAGCCATAGAGGGTGTAAGGGATCTGGTCATCCCAATCTCGATAGCTTTCAGTCATCTTGCTGATGATTGCTGTGAGGTTCTTATTAGCGTCTTTGACTGCTCCATTGGTTTGAGGTCGGTAAGGAGAAGTTTTATGTTTTTGAATCCTATACTCTTCGACCACCACTGTGACTTCTACCTAGAAATGTAAGTCTTTGTTTGAAACTAGTTTGTGCGGGACCCCAAATCGACAGATGCTATTTTTTTAATGAACTTGGCCACTTTTTGAACATTAAGTACTGCGTATGACTCATCTTCGACCCATTTGGTGAAGTAAAATTTGGAAAACAAGATGAATTCATTCCCATTGTAGGCTTTGGATGTAACTTTCCCTATGATATCGATGCCCCATGTGGAAAATGGCCATGGAGAAGCCATGTTGTATAATTCCCATAGAGGCAAGTGATGGAGGTTGGAAAACTACTGGCATTTAAGGCATCTTTGAATGTAGATTGTGAAATCTTGAGCCATGGTAATCCAGTAGTAACCCTATTCGATGATTCTTGGCAAACATATGGCCATTCATGTAGGGTCCACACTCCCCGCTATAGATTTTCTTCATTATATCTTAAATGTCAACCCCTGCAATGCAGTGTAAATGGGTTCCATCGAAGTTCCTCTTTAATAGTGATTTATCACAGATAATATTCTAGCCAACATGTCTGGGGAGAGTTTCTCGGTCTTTCTTATTAGAACCATAGAGATACCTACCATGCTTGAGGAGGCGCCAAATATAATAGTACCAAAATTTTTCTATTTCAGGTTCTTCTTCTGTGATGAGCTCAATGTGGTAGGAGTGGGTTGGTTTATCTTGCTTTTTGAATAGGAAGGTGACAATTATTATTCCTTCGGACATGTCAAATATGGAGTCTAGGGTAGAAAGGGCATCGACTAGGTTGTTCTTTGCTCGGGGTAGGTAGTGGAATGTGATATCTTGAATTGGGAGGCTAGATCTTCTAGGTGGGCATGGAAGGGTAAGAGTTTCTCATCCTTGAGTTTCCATGTTCTGAGTACTTGATCGATGACAAAGGCTGAATCCCCATAGACATATAGGTATCAAATTCCTTTTTAGAGCAACTTTGAGGCCTACCGTGCATGCTTCATATTCAGTTATGTTGTTAGTGTAGGGAAAATCCAACTTGATGGAAATGGGAGTGTGGGAATCATCTGGGGAAATTAGGAGTATCCCAATGACATACCCTTTCTTGTTGGCGGTGTCGTCAAAGACCATTTTCCATCGAAGGTCTTCTTAGGAGGTACAAAGGATGTTCTCATCCGGGAACTCAAAAATCCAAACATCGACTTCTTCCATAAGGTAGTCAGTAAGGTAGTTAGATATGTCTCTTCCTTTCATGGCCTTTTGCATGACATACACAATATCAAATTTGGCTAGAAGCATCAACCATCATGCCATTCGGATGGACATGGCAGAATTTTCGAGCAGATACTTTATGGGATCCATTCAGGACACAAGTTTGATAGGAAAGGCGAACATGTAGTGCCATAACTTTTGGGTGACCTAGACAAGGGTGACACATGATTTTTCTAAGGAAGTGTAGTTAATTTCGTACCCGTCCAACTTGGGACTGACATAGTAGATGGCCCTCTCTTTATGGGATTCTTTAAGGTATTAGGTTAGAAAATCCCCAGCTATAGTATCCGTTATGGTCAGGTATAAGAGTAGGGGAAGACTAGACTGCGGTGGCATGAGTACCGGAGATTGGGTTAGGTATTGCTTCATTTAGTTAAAGTATTTTTGGCAAGATTCGTTCCAAATCTTGGTGGAATCCTTTCGGAGGAGTTTGAAGATGGGTTCACAGCTAGAAGTCAATTGACTGATGAACCGACTGATATTTTAAAATTTTCTAAGGAATCCTCAAACCTCCTTCACTGTTCGGGGTGGTGGCATCTCGAGTATGGATTTAAGCTCGGCATAATCTGCTTCTATCGTTTTCTCACTAACCATGAATCCCAAGATCTTTCCTTTCGTAACACCTAAGATATATTTCTGTGGGTTAAGCCGCATCTGATACTGTCATAGTCGCTTAAAGAACATCTGGAGAGAGAGAGAGAATATGACCTTCCCTAATAATCATATTATCTACATAAACATTGACTTCTTTATGTATCAGATAATAGAAGATGGTTATGGAAGCCCTTTGGTAGGCAACCCCGTATTTTTTAGAACAAATGGAAAAATGGTGTAGCAAAAGGTTCCTTAAGGAGTGATGAATGTAGTTTTCTTTTGATGATTTGGGTGCATCTTGATTTGGTTATATCGAATAAACCCATTAATGAATGACTTAAAAGCGTGACTGGATGTGTTGTCCACAATCATGTTGATATTGGGTAGCGGGTAATCATCCTTTGGAGAGTACTTTTTCAATTCTCGGTAGTCAATCCACATGCAAACATTTCCTTCGAATTTTAGCACGGGTACGATATTGGCTAGCCATGTGGGATATTCGATCACACAAATAAAAACCACGTTCAACTATTTGATGAATTCTTCCTTAACCTTGGGCGACCATTCGGTGTAAAGCTTATGCAATTTTTATTTGATTGGTTTACATTCTGGGAGGGTTGGAATCTCGTGCTGAGTGATCTCAGGATCAATACCGTACATGTCATCATAGGACAATGGGAATACATCCACAAATTCCTTCAAAAATTCTCATAGTTGCGTGCGCTCATGATCGTCAAGGGTGGACCCTATCCTAATCTCGCGCAATTAGCTACTAGAACCGAGATTACTAACAACAGTTTTATCTTCATTAACTTGAACACGGTCATGTTATTTGTTATTAACCTTATTTAGATCAGTAAAGAATTATTCATTGGTAAAATCATCATCATCAAGAGTTTGATTAGAACCAAGACAATTAATATAAGTCACAACAAGATACTCAAAATCTTCATTTATTTCATTTTTAGGAAATATAGCATTAAGAACCTCATCGAAGGAGGTCTCGATTACATTAGAATAAGGAGGAATAGTAAACGAAGAGGGAATGGGATAAACATCAGATTTGGGTTATATTTTAGCAAGTGGTACCGGTACAACATACCAGTTAAGCAGAGGTGCATCCGCAACTTTGATAAAGTGGGATGGATACACTGATGTAGTGCTTAAGTGGACCATGCAGAGTGTCATCCCCAGTGTTTGCGAGTTGAATGAATCCTCACTTCCCTCGAAATCTTTGCTAGCAGCTATGGTCTTCTCAATGAGTGGTTGCACATGATGCTGGAAACTTTTGGCCCATGAGTAGCTATCTTAGAAAAAGATCTCCATTCCTAGTTTCATCCTCTTATCCACATGATCATAACATGGTTCAAAAAAGCCACAAAAGGGTAAATCTTCACCCTCTTAGATGAATCTCCCATTTAAGGAATCTCTTCAGACAATCTGGGTGCTTTCTAACATTCTCTTCCACCGAGGTTGGCAGATTATTTTGAGTTCTTCTACTGATGGTTGGTAACCCAATAAAGAAGGAAAAAAAGCTTTCTTCAATACAATGGGTTCAAGTATCTCCTATTGCCATCGTCCCAACCCCAGTCTTGCATGAAATGCATGTCTTTGAATATCTGGATCACATTGCCATTGCCATAAGGTTTATACTCTGAACAAACCCTATCTTTGAAATCGTCCCCTACTGGGAGTAGAAGTGGGCTTACTCAAAAACTTGAAAGAAGCATATCATTTTCCCCATGCTATATCTCAAGTACTAGATTATTGGTGCTTGTATTATAGGAATTGTCATCGTCGCCCAAGATGGTGATGACCTGCCCATTGGAAAAGAACTTCAGCATCCGATGAAGGGAAGAAGACACACCCTTGATACTATGGATCCATGGTCGTCCAAGCAAAAGATTAAAAAAGGATGGGATGTCTATGACTTGGAGTTCAATAATAGGATTTACAGGGCTAATCCTTATTGTAAGCTTTATAGATCTCATCACTTACCGACGGGTATTATCATAAGTGCACATCGCGATAGAGGTTGGATCAAGGTCGCTCACTTTCAGTCCCAAAAATTGAGGGTTCTCAACAGACAAACATTAAGAGTTGATCCATTATTGTCAAGATAGAGTGCGTCCGTCTTTCCCATAACTTTAACAGAGATATTGAGAGCATAGTTGTGAGTTGGACAAATTTTAGGGATTTCTTTTTTGGAGAAAGAGGGCATTCTAGCAGAGGTTAGTGATCCGACCAAATTCACTGCTTCTTCTGGTGTGGTGAAATGAGGGATTATGGGTCCGGTGAGTAGTTTGATCAAGGCATTTCGGTGCATTTGGAAAGACATAAAGAGTCCCCATAAGGTGATGTTAGCTTGGGTTTTCTTAAACTAATATAGGATCTTGCTCTCTTTGAGGGTAATTTCCAGCATAGGAAGATTCTCAACACCTTTTACCTTATCGATCGATGATGACTGCTGGCTTGGAACTTAGTAATGACTCCCTGATCTAGTCATATGGTACATAGAAGAGGGGAAAAACAAAAAACCCATTTCCTCATCCACCTCGGTTATTAATCCACCTTGCTGATTCCTCCTAGCAGCTCCTCAAACGACATTACTCCACATATGCTGACTATTGGGCTAGTATTTTCTGGGCTTTGTTTTGAACTATTGAATTTGTCCCCCCATATGATGGTAATAAAATCATTTTTCCACGAGAAGTCAATACACTCCATAACCTCAACGGCCTCTTCGTATACATCCACCCATTCGATGGGGAGATGTAAAAGTGAAGGGATCAGGCGCCCTTATAGTTTCAAAGCATCAAGTAGTTCAAACATGCTGCAAATTTCAACGATCTCACAAAATAAGTCTACCACGATCTGAACGACGTCATCTAAACTGACTTGATCAGTAGGTACTACCTAATTATCTGACTCTTAAGCCCATTTTTGAGCTTCCAAGAATAGTGTACTGAATCTCGAAAAGTCAATGGTAATTTCTGAGGGAAATTACTATAGGAGATGGTTCAACACTGCTGACAATTCCAAATCCTTTTCTCCAGATCGGGTACGAACAACAATGCATGCTCTAGTAAGAAGTGACAGAGACTGATAGGCAAAATAGGTAGGATGGAAGAGAATGTATAGGCAAACTTGAAGTGGTGTAGGAGAATATATGGGTATGATGGGTGATTTACTGGGTATGATATGGGTAGATGGATCAAATTTTGGGTCTTCTTCTAGGAAGATGGCATTTGTATAATTTGGGAGTGGATTGTGGGTAGTGTTTAGTTTAGGATTGGCTGGTGAGGCGATGACACCCAAGTCAATTATACCTTGGATTACATTTAGGAGGTGAAAACATTAATCAATGGTATGGCTGTTAGTATGGTAAAAGTCGCAGTGGGTGTCTGGTTTGAATCTCAGTGTATTATTTCTTGACTGGGTTAGGGCAGCTTTCTGTTGCCCATAAAGTGACAGGCTGAGAGATATTATTGATGGTTGAAACTGCGATAGTAGCAAGCTTTTTGTACTTTCTGGGAGTGAACTCTCTAGACACTCTCTTCGGTTCAACTTTTATTTTGATAAGACCTTCTTTGATCTCTACTCCTGTTTCTCGGAGGGATAAAAAATAAGGGTAGTATTATCCTCCCATCATTTTTTGAACATGGGGTAAGAAATTCTTCTTCATGATATTGACTTTCTCCTTCTCGAAAGGTCGGTTGGTCATGGTGGCTTCTTTCTCTCTCCACCTTTCTATGAAGTTACTGACTAATTCCATAGGATTTTGTTTGAGCAGTTTTAAATCACAGTGTGAAACCTCCAACACTTCATTGTACTTGCACTATGACATGAATTCATGGGCAGTATCTTCCCAACTGCGAATTTTGGCCTCTTCAAGAGATAAGAGCCAATGAAAAGCGTTGTCCTTCAAAATCTATTGGAACATTTGGGCCATTATTCCCTTAGAGGCTCCTAGGACAGTCATGGATCAGTGGTAACTTTGAAGATGAACAATTGGGGGTCCACTACCCCCAAATTTCTCGATGTTGGGCTTCTTAAACTTTTTTGGTAACCTTGCTTTAGGATAGGGAGACACATGGGTGTAGTCCATGTTATTCCTAGAGATTTGGACTTAGATCAAACTTCTTGATCAACATCTTGTGGTCTTCCTTGACCTTGTTTAATTCTTCCTTCTTCGTTTCAACAGTCATGGGTAGGTTGGCCCCTGGTTGGGCAAAATTCGACATATGGAGTTGGGCTGGCGATGACAAATTAACAGGAGGATCATGTGGAGCGTGCTGATATGCCTCGGGGATCCAAATAGGTTCGAGTGCGAGAGGACCCATATAGTGAGGGAACATGACCTCAAGATGTTCAAGAATAGGGAACGTATTCGTTGCATCTCGTGAATCTAGATTTGAAGGTTGTCAATCTTGGCAGATAGTTAAGCTAGGACCATCATCAAATTTGACTGCACATTCGGTACTTGGACTGTGTTCTCCATGGAAAGTGGATAAAATTGAATTCCCGACTTAAAGGAAGTAGCGAGGAAACTAACGGAGCCGAGGGGTGGTTTGATGGAAGATAAAAGTCAACAGGGATTTAGGCCAAGGGTCGGGTATGTGATCGACTCGAGAAGGAGAAAAATTGGAATTTATTTTTGAAAGAGAAAGGGGAAGGAAGGAAAATGTTTTTGACATTTTTGGAAAAGGCAGGACAATATTTTTTGGGTAAAAGAAATATTTTTGGTATAAGGAAGGGAAAAGGATTTTGGTATTTTGATAAAAGAGGGAAAAAAGTTTTGACACTTTGGTAAAGAAAGAGGAAAAATGAGAAAAGGGTCTCAGCATGATTATTATTATACTTATTATGTTCTCACTTGTATTAGGTTTACCTAAATTCAAAATGAAATGCTGGATGAGAATCGAGCCTGGGAAAATTGGGTTTGAAAAATATGTAAAAAACATGGTTGGACTTGTTGCCAGGATCATGGACAGGGTCCCATTTTCAAAAAGATGAAATTGTGCCAAAATTCGGGCGGCATGCCGACCCATCATTTCGGCAGACTTTCGAGTAGAAATCGGCAAACTAAATATGTGTGCCCTAAGTTTGACACCTCTATGAGGGTATGCAGTTGTTGGGTTAATTGGAAGTTTTCCCCCTTTGGAACAACTTCCACGATATATACGTCATGCTTTTAAGGTCAATTAGTACGTGTGGACAAGCCATTTGATATACCTAAGTGTACATGAATTGCCTCACTATATACCTCGTGGGGACAATACGTGTGAGAGTGAATTCAATATACTCGACGTATGTGAATGATTTCCTTGCAATATACCTCTTGTCATGACTTCGGTCAAGCGGTACAATGCGGGGGGAACCGTTCGATATAGCCAATGAAAGGTGAGAGTCATATCCTTTAGGCTAAAATAGTGCCCATCACGAAGTGACTCCCCAGTTATGGGACATAATTTGGTCAATAGCCATGCTCTTTGGGGATGTAGTGTGAAAAATCCATGATTCTTGATTAGTATATTATAGAGAGAGTATCTTTATTTGGCATGATGAGCATTATGCTAAAAATGGGATAATGTACAAGTATAAAGAGTAAATCTAACATGGATCATGAAGATTATACTAAGCGTGAATATGTAAGAGTGAGTGTTGTGTGACTATCTACAAGTGAGTGTGTGGTAGTGTACCTAATCATGGATCAACTACAAGTGGTGTGTGACAAGTTTGAGTGAGCATGGATATATACAAGTGTGATAAGTGGAGGTGTGTGTTAGTGACACCTAAGCATGGATATTCTAAGTGGTGTGTGCAACATGTGGATATAGGTGATCCTATGTGTAAGTAGTGTGAATTTTTCATGGAGAGCATCTATAAGTGTGTGAGTGAGTAGTGATATAAGCATGAGATAGATATGTGCAAGAAATAATCAAGGAGAAAAAAAGGGAACATACAGGTAGGTGCATACTCACACAAGAAGAGAAATAAAACACCCATGCAAATAGAGTGTAACCCTCTTATGAAAATCATCCCCAGCGGAGTCGCCACTGTGGAAATCCCCGATATGTCCGTCCTCTCCTCCTCCCCCCCCCCCCGGGGGGGGGGGGGGGGGGAGGGGAAAGGGGTATGATAAAGGTCTCGCACACTCATACTCTCAGAGCGCTTCAGCCATCGTTGGTGTTGGGTGAAGTTAAAGAGATGGAGTCACCAAGTTATTTCGCACAAAACAAGCAAAAGAACATGGAGCCACCTCAAGAATGCGGCATCAAAGACAAACTGATGCTTATGAAACCAATAGTTCAAAGGTTTGGGGGCTAAGTTACGGAATGGGAAGGTGTTAGGAACCCATACCGCTCTTTGGATCTCTCTTGTTCTTGTGTTATTATTTTCCTTTATTTCTCCGTGAAATGTGTGTGCGTGTATATATAATGGAATTCAGAATTTCCCAACGTATACCATGGAAGAGATATAATGAGGTCATCCATAGGAATGATCCCAAAAATAATATTAAAAATATAATTAATGTGTTTATCATGGTATTGATCGTTATAATGAAACGATAAAATGTATTTGGATAAAATGATAGTAAGGATCACAAATATAATATATATTAAAATATTCCAAGAATATAATAAAAGCGGAAATGGGGAATTTGAAAAAATTGGAAATCTGATAAATTGGAAAATTAGAAATTTATAAAATTGGACTCGAGTCTTGGGTTTTAACCCAAAATGCCTATGTAGACTATAAAGGCATCAAAGTCCACATAGTTCACATGCGGCATAAGGGTGGGGTTTATCCCATAGATTCAAACGAGATTTTATTATATGTGTGTGTAGAAAATGTGTTTTAGTTTTGAGAAATTATGATGGATGATCCCATTGGAATTTATATGTGTAACCCTCTTTTTGTTTGTTTTGAGTTTTTTTATAGAAAATAGTGTATGTGAAATATTACTACTAAAAATATGAGATGTTACTAAGTATGAACTAAAGTAAAAGCTAAATTATGAAATTATATAATTAACGCAAAAATAATAAATTTAAAGAGAGAAGGAAGGATTCAGACCTTCTTTGAAGAACTGAAGTTGATGTTGATCTTTGATGAACTCCTTTGAATGTTGAGATGAATGTTGGATGAGAGAGAATGAGGTTTTGCCAAATTGGGTGTGAAAGGATGGGTATTTAAGATGGAGCGGAATTTCACATAATGAAACTTCATTGCAAGAGAATGTTGTTGAGATCACTGATGTTGATGGATCTGAGGTGTGCTTTGGGAGTGACTTCATTCCATCTATTTATAGGATTCGGGGGGGGGGGGGGGGGGGGGGGGAGGTGCCGATCGAAATGGTTCCAACCCTGCCAATCGGTAGTCTCGTGCATATTTTTTCAAAAAAATGATTGTTGAACGTAATCCGTTCATCCAAATCGTGCATGAGGCACACGGTTATAAAGGTAATTCAGAGACATTAAAGAGTCCATTGGGGCACTCCTGGGTTCAAGAGTTGGCTTTGGGTCAAATGTGGCTTGGAAGAGCTCGTCGGTCCTTTGGACGGGAGATCGTCAGATGGAAACAGATCGTTCATCTGAACAATAAGTCAAAATAGGGCACGTGGTAGATCGTTGAAAAGTTTATGCAAGTTATTTCAACATTCTGAAGAGCTTCGCTCGGTTTGAAAAATTAACTTTTGTCAACCGGGGCCTAGAAGTTCCATGTGACCTCTCGGAGTAAAACATATCTTTCCTCTATAACGTAAGGATGATTCATGCACGGGGTGGACCATTGGAAAGGGTAATTAGTTCCCTTCAAAGATTCATTCAGTATCATTAGAGATGAAGTGTTGATTTTTGTTAAACAGAGCCCGGGAGCGCCCGGTGGCCTCCGGATCAATTTTTAGGGGAAAACAAATCATTCATCCGAACGGTTATGCCATTTCATGAACGAGGCATCGTTCCAAAGAGCTTTCACTCTGATGATGAAGTTGACTGAGGTCAAATCGGGTCTTGGGAGCACCCAGTGCCTCTAGATCGATTTTCGGTAGTAAAATGGTTTGCTTGTCCGAACCGTTACTACGATTTAGGTACGGGGCGAACTGTTGCAAAGGGTGTTCATATCCCTTCAAGGATTCAAAGATCTTTCTCTTTGACAATGGAGTTGAACGAAGGCAAATGGGGCACGAGAGCTCCCGATGGCCTCTAGATCAGCACTCGGAGTACGACCTAGGGTTTGTAGTGAAATTAGGAGGTGTTAGGGACGTAACGAGAGACTGAGTGGGTCCTAGAATTTCATACTTTTGGTTTTTTTGTTCGATATTGTCGTTCGAACGAGTTTGTCATTCGAACGAGAATGTCGTTCGAACAAGTTTCCACATTGGCCACTGGAATGTCATTAGAAGTATCGTTCGAATGAGAATGATGTTCGAACGAGATTTCCAATGAGATTTCTAACGAGATTATTCAAGAAATTCGTTAGAAGGCTCGTTCGAATGAGACTTCGTTCGAACGAAAATCTAGTTCGAACGACTTTTGGCGGGAACAGTTAATTGGGAGTTTTTGAGCAATTTTTCCCACTTTTCTACTTCTTTTCCCACTAACTTTTTACCTGATTAATTAAGTGTGAAAACCAATTTTTTTTTTCAATTTTTTCAGATCTTTCCATCTCCAAGAGGGAGTTTGAGAGCAAAATTCAAAAAGAAAAAGTTCATGTTTTGAGTGTCGAATTTTTTAAGAAAAAATCATTTAAGACTCCTGTTTTCACCCATAATATATTTAATCCAAGTTCCTTTATATATATACATTTCTTCGAGTTTTGGCACCGGTTTACTCTACCTATTGAATAGTTCGTTTGGGTTTTCTTCTAATTCCCTCAAAGAAGTAGTTTATTTTGCTCCGACATTCTCACATGGTGAAAGGCACCATGTGTGGTTGACGGTGTACCTATGTCTCATTGGTGTAGGCCAAAGTTCCAATGGAGCTCCAGGGTTGTCGGCTAGGTGGAGGTGGTTACAAGAATACGCGTCAAGGCTTGAAAGGGGTTGAGTCGAGGAAGTAAGTCACCTGTCTTGTAATTGTAAAACCATACTTAGAGGACTTAAGGCTTGGGCCGTCCGAGGGTTTTTTCCGTTGTGGGTTTTTCCTCGTACATCGTGGCGTAGTGATTCATTGTTTATTTTATCTTTTGCAAAACTCACCTAGAATGCATGCTTAGGTAAAAAGATAAAGTTGTTTTAAAATCACTACTTGTTTAATTTGGTGCTAAATTAATTTGGGTAATGTTTATGTTAATTTAATTCAAGTCGTCACTTAAATTGATAAAATTGGGTTGACCTAATTTGGTAATATTAAAAATATGGCTTAGGCAAACTTCTTGGACTTGGGTTAAATTAAATTGGTTTAAGTGAAATTTAAATTGTGTGTGTGCTTTATTTTAATTTCACTTGGTTTAATTTTAATTTTAAAAGAAGTTAAAATTTGTTAATTTGTTAAATTTAGACCATCTCACTCTTTCGCATAACTTTCAAAGGAAATTATCTTTTTGTAGTGAAAATAATTTTAAAATTGGGGGCCTACGCCTTTTCAAATTGGTATCAGAGCCAAAATGATAAATTACTTCATTAAAGATCCTTTAAATATTTTTGGCTAAAATGGAATTTTCCCCATTTTTAAAATTTCCTATTTTTGATGGTTCTAACTATGCGTATTGGAAAGCGCGAATGAAATCGTTACTAAAATATACTGACGAGAGCATTTGGTTATCTGTCGTTAACGGGTGGTCCCCACCTACACATCTAGTAGATAATGAACATGTTCCCAAACCGGCCGATAGATGGAGTGATAATGAATTTAAACTTTCGAACTTTAATCCCCGTGGTTTAAATGCCTTGTTTAGCGCGGTCACACCAGATGAATTCCGTCGCATTATGACGTGTGAAATCGCTAAAGAAGCTTGGAATATTTTACAACTCACTCATAAAGGTGCAAGTGTCGTAAAAGATTCGAAACTCCAAAACCTCACCACTCAATTTGAAACCATCAAAATGAACAAAAAAGAAACATTTGATGAATTTTATGCTAGACTTTTCGATATTATTAATTCATCTTTTAACTTGGGAGAGAAAATACCCGACAACCGAGTAGTAAAGAAAATTTTAAGGTCCCTACCCGATAGATTTATTCCAAAAGTGACCGTTTTAAATTCTTTACCAACTTTAGCCTCAATGAAATTAGAAGAGCTCGTAGGTGATTTACAAACCTATGAACTGGACATGTTTCCCTCTAAAACTGAAAAGAAAATAGAAGAGGGCGTTGCTTTAAAAGCTCGAAAAGAGGAAAAAAAGTAGTAGAGAGTGAAAGTGATAGTGACTCGGAAAATATGGCTATGTTTGGTAGGAAGTTTCAAAAATTTCTTAAATTTAACAAAGATAACTTTAAAAATGATTTTAAGAAATTTGAAAAATCTAAGCATGACAAAGCCGAGAAGATCCCTAAAACTTCAAATGAAAATGTATATAGGGACGAGTTAGATAAGTGTTTTGGTTGTAAAGGGTATGGCCATAGGGCATTTGAGTGCCGCACTAAACTAAGGAGAGAGGTTAAGCTACCTATTTCATATAATGCAACCCTTAATGATAGTGATAAGGAAGAGGGACCCGATTCCCCCACTAAGCCCAATTTTATGGCTTTTATGGCTAGTCATGAGAGCGCTGATAATGAATCTTCTCATGAAGATATACAAACACATGACACTTCCGTGGTCAAAGTTTTTGATTCTCTTATTTTTTTATAGTATTGAGAGTGAAGAAGAGAGAGAGAGAGTGAAAATGATGAGGTTGATGTGAGTGAACTTCAAAATGCTTTTCAAGAATTTTATGAAGAATTTATTAAATTGAAAAGAGCTAATTTGAAGTTAGAAACTTGTTTAAGAGAGCGTGTCAAGGTCGTTGATGATAGTGCATTAGTGGAAGACCTTAGGACACGAGAGAGAACTCTTAGAGATAATCTTGAATATGTAGAAGGCGAGAGAGATAGCCTTAGAGGTTTAATGGAATCCTTGAAAAAGGAGCTTCTCGAGTTTTAAGAGGGAAATGTTTTATTAGAGTCTAATATTTTAGAATAAAAAAATAAATTAAATGACTCTAGAAAAGTCAAATTTGATTTGGAGTGTAGGTCCGAAAAACTAGATAAAATCTTAGGCACAGTCCAAATAAAAAATGACACTTGTGGTTTAGGCTTCGATACTTGTAATGAGTCCACTCTTAAATCCAAAACCAATATTTTAGGAGAATCGCCTAGAAAAATTATTACAGATCATTCCTTAGGTAAGTCATTTCGCCGAGTCTTTAAGTGCTCACATTATGGTCGAAAAGGTCAACTTAGGAAATTCTGTTTTGATATTAAGTGAGGTCCTAGAAAAACCCAACGTAAGGCAACCAAGGTAGCCAAAATTCCTACCCCCTAGATAGTCATTCGTCATTGGTTTGGGTTAGGAGACCCGACTTGGTGGCTTTACAAGATAGGTATTTGATTCTCATTTACTTTCACATGCTTACTCCCTTGCAAAATCTAAAGGTTGAATGTGTTAGTTTTATTTGCATACTTTAGCTTTCGTGCCTCATGCTATATCATCATGCTAATTGTATGCTTGTTTTAATCATTTTCCAGTCTATGCTACATGCTTAATCACATGCTAGAATAATAATTTTTGTTTATCTTTTGTATTATATTTTCTTCATTTTTGTTTGCATTAAATGAAAAATACAAAAAGATTTTTGTTTATCATTTGGGTTTTCATCTCTTGGAAATTTAAGCTGAATGAAAAATTCAAATGATTTTTTTTTGTCTTTTGAGTAAATATTTTTGTTGTTTGCTTTAAAATTTTCAAAAACTCAAAAAGATTTTTTGTGTGTATTTTGGTTTGATACACTTTATGTGGCATATAATTGTGTTTGAATCCCATCTTTTACGCTCCCATGTGGATAGAACTTTTGGTTTAGATTGTCAATCCTTATTATGTTCTTTACCATGCTTACATGGAGTAGTTGGATCTTGTGTTGCTTAAATGGATTCTATTTTTTATATGCCTCTACTCACACATGCACGAGCTCTTTTGAAATTTAATCATCACATGTTATATTTGAGCTTTGTGAGGTGTTCTCCTACCAATCTTGTCATCTACATATTTGTGACCTAGGAGGACTAGTGCATGTCAAAATCCGTTGCACGTGAGACTTGTGAGATATAAAAATGTTTAATATAAATGTGCAGGGGGAAGGGCTCCAAAAGGAAATATTATCCTTTGCGAATAGTAAGCCACTTTTTGTTTGGACCTAAAAGAAATATGTGGTCCACAGGCCTAAAAATAGAATTATTGCATTATAAAAAAAAGAAAAGTAATTGCCAAGGCCTATTTTTGTTTGATATATTCATTCAAATATATATGCTTTTTGAGGGAGATTGGATGGTATATAAACGGTTTGCATAATATTCGTTTCTCCTAGTTGTACTTTCAATGTCATAACTCTATTGGTTTGTAGAATCATCAACATGCTAGGCTTGTATGCATTGTGTTTGTTTGTTCATTGAGTTCAATATATATTGTCACACGAGGTTATCTTAAAATGTGATGAAGTTTGCAATCAATTGAGAACTCCGTGAACATGTTTTAAGTGATTGGGTCTAAATTTAATCGTTATTAGTTCATACCCCAACACTTTCGTTTTCATATGACACATTTATGCTATAAGATTATGGAAGACTCATATTATATTTTGTGTGTGCCATTTTGGTGTTTATATCTATATAGGTGTACTTGTGTCTATTTTTTTTATATTATATTATATTATATTATATATATATATATATATATATATATATATATATATATATATATATATATATATATATATATATATATATATGATATTATTTTTGTTGGTCTTTGCCTTGATTTCTAGTCCATCTATGCTTTAATTCATAATTGGTATCTAACTTGTTGCATTCTTTGTTGATATCCCATGCTTAATACTTTATGTATCATATTGGTATCATTTTCTTGCATCTTAGTTGGTATTCGTTATTATTTGTTGGATTAGTTATGATTTTGTTGCCCAAGTGCTGAAATGTTCTCATTACTTTATGCAAATTTGCATGTTTAGCTTGTTATGCCATTCTATTTATCCCTTGTTTAGTTTAAGGGGTGTATATGTGTTTATTGGGGGAGATAAGTTACGTTTTGATTCTTTAGCCTTTGTCTGTTCTTGAACAAAAGGGGGGAGAATGATAGGGGAGAAATGCTATCTAATCCTATTGTAATCGTATCTTAGTTTGGGATATTTAACTTAAGAAGAGATCGCTATATTCTTAGGTTGATCATAGTTGATAAAGCAGAGAATTAATTAAGGGGGAGTCTTTATTTATATTGCATTTAATATTCTTGATATTCCCTATGCGTTTGATATTTTGCTTAAGTGTGAAGGAATTCTTCTATATATGGTAACTTTCATCATCGGCAAAGATATTGATCCTTGGGTTGTTTGAGTCAAGTATTGTATTTTTATTTTGGGTGTGACATTTTTATTAGTCTAGTAGAGCTTGATGGCCCTTTAGGATTTTTGTTGGTTTTTGTCCTGGAATAGCCAAAGGGGGAGATTTGTAAGGACACAAATTTCCAATTGAGTCCTTTGTAGTTTTGGCTCAATTTCGGACAAAAATATTTGAGTCATAGGATAGAGTTCAAGTTTATCTATTCAAGCCTATGACGTGTTTGTTGAAGACGTAGCGGCCAAGATATTAAAGCTTCATCAAATGTCGTGTGTATTGTGCCTCGTTTCTACATCATCAACATGGTTCCATTGCTCCTAAGGTATGAATGTATTTTAATATATATATATATATATATATATATATATATATATATATATATAGGAACTTGGAAAAATATTTATATGGGTGTAAGTTTATTTTAAACTGTTGTTTATTTTCAAAAAGTACCGTTAAAAATTTAAAATAAAGTTTTTGGGCTAAAAATAAATTTATTATACTTTTTTTTTCGTTCGATATTGTCGTTCGAACGAGTTTGCCAATGAGTTTCCACATTAGCCACTGGAATGTCGTTCGAAGTATCGTTCGAATGAGAATGATGTCCGAATGAGATTTCCAACGAGATTTTTAACGAGTTCACACTGGAACTTCATTAGAAGGCTCGTTCGAATGAGACTTCGTTCGAATGAAAATCTCGTTCGAACGAGTTTTGGCGGGAACAGTTAATTGGCAGTTTTTGAGCAGTTTTTCCCACTTTCCCACTTCTTTTCCCTCTAACTTTTTACTTGATTAATTAAGTGCGGAAACCAAATTTTCTTTTTGACTTTTTCACCTCTTTCCATCTCCAAGAGAGAGTTTGAGAGCAAAATTAAAAAAGAAAAAGTTCATGTTTTGAGTGTCGAATTTTTCAAGAAAAAATCATTTAACTCTCCTGTTTTCACCCATAGTTTGTTTAATCCAAGTTCGTCTGTATATATACATTGCTTGGAGTTTTGGCACCGATTTACTCTACCTATTGAAGAGTTCGTTTGGGTTATCTTCTAAATCCCTCAAAGAAGAAGAAGTTTGTTTTGCTGTGGCATTCTCACATGGTGAAAGGCACCATGTGTGGTTAACGGTGTACCTATGTTTCATTGGTGAAGTCCAAGGTTCCGGTGGAGCTCCGGGGTTGTCGACTAGGCGGAGATGTTTACAAGAAGACGTGTCAAGGCTTGAAAGGGATTGAGTCGAGGAAGTAAGTCATCTGTCTTGTAATTGTAAAACCATACTTAGTGGACTTAAGGCTAGGGTTGTCTGAGCTTTTTTCCCGTTGTGGGTTTTTCCTCGTACATCGTGGGGTAGTGATTCATTGTTTATTTTATCTTTTGCAAAACTCTCCTAGAACGCATGCTTAGGTAAAAAGATAAAATTGGTTTAAAATCACTACTTGCTTAATTTTGTGCTAAATTAACTTCGGTAATGTTTATGTTAATTAATTCAAGTCGTCACTAAATTTGATAAAATTGGTTTGGCCTAATTTGTTAATATTGAAAATATGACTTAGGCAAATTTCTAGGACTTGGGTTAAATTAAATTGGTTTAAGTGAAATTTTAATTGTGTGTGTGTTTTATTTTAATTTCACTTGGTTTAATTTTAATTTTAAAAGAAGTTAAAATTTGTTAATTTGTTAAATTTGAACCATCTCAGGCTTCCGCATAACTTTCAAAGGAAATTATCTTTTTATAGTGAAAATAATTTTAAAATTGGGGGCCTACGCCTTTTCAATCGTGGAGAATGGGCACTGCTACTTATACAGAAATCGAGGCGGTGTGTCGCTCGAATGAAATGGGTCGTCGCTCAAACGAGATGTGTCATTTGAGAGATTTCGTACGACATGCTGATGTCGCTCGAACGAGCTACCTCTGTTGCTCGAACGACGTCAGCGTTAATTTTTTTTGCCTCAACACTTAGAAAAATTTCTTCTTTCGAAGTAAAAACGTTCCAGACCCTTAAAAATATTTTATAAAAGTTCCCAAATATTTATCTAAATGGTAAACACTCCCACTAAGTTATTTTACCATAATCATGAGTGGAGTAATGGGAACGGTTGAAGATCACGTAGCATGTTCCATGATGCACGTATGAAGATGATGGATGCGAGGATTCGGATGCGGAATGTAGTGGTATCTGACATACTAACTGTGATCTAGGAGACACAGAAAATTCCTAGATTCTAACTCAAACATTTATAAAATCATGTCCTTACAAATCTCCCCATATGTCAATGCCGGTACATACATAAAAAATCCGAATTATGCTACCTAAATGAAAAACCAAATGACGTACAATTTAATATCCCCATTAAACCCCAAAACTGGAAATACTAAATGACATGTATACAAAACAAACTTCAACATATTTAAATCTCCAAATCTTCAATCTTTCTTTGTCATCATTAGGGTGTGCAGAAATAATACATAATTTGTACCTACACACATGAGACAAGAAATAATACGCGTGACGTGCAACAGTTTGAAATATAATGATAAGCAAAAGTAAATATCAATTAAGATCAATCAAATCACTTTTAAATCAAAAAAAAAATTCTCCCCCATAATTCGTTATCCCCCATTTTATAATGTCCCGAAATAGACAAATATGAATAACATAAAGCAAATGCAAATGGAGAATGTCACAAGGTAATTAAACTTTCTCTTTTTGAATTTTTCAAAATTTTTCTCACAAAATATACAACAAAGAATCACACCATGAAAGAACACGAAAACAACCAAGTTGGTGATAGAAGAAATGTAGGGATGTGAACAAATTCGACAGGAAAATCAATACATACAACCATATAGGATATGTGCATGATGAATTTTGGATATTCCTAACGAATGAACTCAACATATTCCTTAGGGGTAAAAAAGTGGAATTATAAGGAATTTACTCAATCAAATCAATAAATGAAAGCTCAAAGTAATTTCCACACAAATAAGCTCGAAAACTATGTGACGTTTTTTCATGACTTTCAAGGATGTGCAAACCCATTTTATATTACTTTCCATCCAAACTCCCTCATTTGAGGTGATGAAACTAAAACCTATTGGCCCACTTTTTGGCATAGTTTTCTTTTTATCGCCTTTTAATTTTTTCGGGCTCTTTTCAAATGGTGACTTTCACGATGAGTTGATTTTGTACTCTCCCAGCTATTTCCCGTGTTTCAATCATCATTTTTTGTTGCAATTAAATCCTCACAGTAAACGGTTCTTACATGAACTACTTTCATTATCAAGTTTGATCGCATTTGGTTCGTTACATAAACAGAATTGAGATGAAAACACTTAAGCTAATACATGATCGACAAGTACAATACTCAAATAATACTGCGCACATGTGCAATAAAGGAGGTAAGGAGCCAAACATATAGAATATATCACTAATCACATCTCAATGACTCCAAACAATGTAAAGAACATGGATGAAGTGATGTAGCATCTCAAATCACTATCAAACAGTCACGTGGAATATGGAATGAAGTTGTGACTATGGCTATCTTAAATGTTCATCCATAAACGGTGTAAACAAAATACAAAACTTTTTTTGTGTTTTTCAAAAGTTTTTATAAATATAATATATTTTGATTTTTCAATTTAAAAAAAAACATATAATATTTTTGTATTTTTCTAAAAAAAATAAAAATCAAGAACCAAAAATAACTAATTATACAATCTAGAGATAGGAATCATATGACATGAACATGTAAAATGAATCCTACTCCAGACATGGTGAACACCCCTCAATCAACTGTACAAATTCCTAAAGACTTCCTAAGACTCTCAAATCTAAGGGCATATAAAGTTTTTGTGAAAATATTAGCTAACTGGAGGTCGGTAGACACAAAATTCAAGGATTAAACCTTCTCTTTGACAAGCTAACGGATAAAGTTCTCGTGTATCCTAATGTGCTTTATGTGCAAATGCTAGACTGGATTACGGGATGTGTGTATCTCACTCATGTTATCACAAGAAATAGTTACGGTGTCCGGTGATATCCCATAATCCTACAACATCTGCTTTATCCATGGAAGTTATATGCAACAACTCATGGGGGCTATGTACTCAACCTTTGCAGTGGATAAAGAGATGGAGTTTTTCTTCTATCTCAACCAAGATACAAGAGTAGAACCAAATAAGAAACACCCACTAGAAGTTCTCCTACATCCATCTGCATCCCCAGCCCAATCGTCATCCGAATAGGCAGATAAATGATCATCGGTATAAAAGGAATATCAAATGACAAGTGAGAGAGTCCAACTCACATATTTGATAATACGTTTAAGAGCGAGTAAGTGTGACCCTTTCGGGGATGCCTGATATCGTGCACGAACTCCAAAACTAAAGGCGATGTCGGGACGACTGTCAGTCAAGTAGAGAAGATTACCTATCATACTTCGATACAAGGTTTTCTCTACATCCTTGCCTGAAGTGTCCTTGCTAATCTTTGTTGAGGTACTCATCCGACTACGTACATGCTTAGCAGAGTCTAAACCAAATTTCTTGATAAGGTCTCTAACATACTTGGATTGGGAGATAAATATCCCATCCTCTAGCTGACGAACCTGGCGACAAGGGAAGAAAGTAAGCTCACCAACCATGCTCATATCAAACCCACTATTCATCTCCTCCTCAAAGTGATGATCATGTTGGGAGCACGTGGATCCAAAGACAATGCCATCCATATAGACCTGGGCAATAAAAATAGCACCATCATCTCTCCTGACGAACAACATTTTATCAACTCCCCCTCTCTTGAAGCCACGGGCTTAGAGATAGGAATTAAGACTCTCGTACCAAGCACGAGGTGCTTCCTTCAAACCATATAAGGTTTTCCTCAGATAGTAGACATTATCAGCGTGCTTGGGGTCTTCAAAACCTTTCGGTTGTTCCACGTAAACCTCATCCTGTAGAATGCCATTAGGAGAGGCACCCTTGGCATCCATATGATAGAACTTGAAGCGCAGATGACATGTGGTGGTGAGTAGTAAGCAGAAGGACTCAAGCCTCGCAACAGGAGCGAATGTCTTGTAAAAGTCTACACCGTCGACCTGTGTTGTCGCGCCCCGATTTAATTAACTTAAAATCATCCTTTAATTTAGAGATAAATTCCCTTAAACAATACTTTGCTTTAATTCTTTTTTAAAATAGCACCAGATATTTTTTTTTCCAAAAGTATGTTTGGATGAAAACATAACAAACTTTACATATAATATACAAGTACAAACCAACTTTACATATAAAAGTTCTTTAATCTAATATTTACCCAAAAAGGCTTGTTGATATTCAACCCACATTAGATATCCGACACTCCCCCATTTAAAGTCCTAACTTGGTAGTGAACTCCAAACGATAGGCATACTTGAAACATAACATTATAGGAGTGTAAGCAACACAAGATTAGTGAATGGCAATATTCCACACATATAACCAATTTAAATAACCATTTTTATTTTCTAATGTTATAACCCAACGTAAATTGTGTAACTCTCGCAAGTCTGGACCCGCCAGTCCAATTAACTCCCAGTTAATGGGGAACACCAAATTCCATAATTAGGCTCGGGTACAACAAACCATTAAGTTGGATTAACGGGGACGCTGCATCCTGTAGGACCCACCATAGTCCTTAACATTAGATAGAGGTCCCACCTTAGCCCATATCATTAGATAGCATCATTTAACATTTTAATCCACAGTTTTTAACATTATATAGAGGTCCCACCTTAGTCCATAACATTAAATAACATCATTTAACATTTTTAATCATGTGCATATATTTCATAACACCACATCACTCCACAGGCATCACCCCACATGTATTTAACTACATAATTTCATATGAAAATATAAGCATCTATATTTCATAGGATAAGTCACTCACCTTAAATTTGGTACTAAGATTAATAAAAAAATTATTTCCTTGGTATGGTAGTGTTAGTTGCTTCCCCACCTAACAATTCAACATCATTAGTATTTGAATACACAAAATCACATTAAACTGAGTAACACATCACATCAGTTGATCAATATGACATTATTGAAAATTACTTGGATATGATACTTCACATTTTAATAACACCTTATTTATTAGGGTTCTAACACAATCTACGAAATTAAATTATGAATTCTTTAGACAAAGTTATGCTCATTTTATTACAACCTTTTCTAAATCATTTCTGGAGAAAAACAACAACAAAACTTCAACTTCAACACAACCCCCAAGAAAAACCAGAAGATATGTTATTCTCCCATTAAAGTATATCACACTCATATATGTTCTCTAACATTTCCAATTGTAATTTCTTGATTTCAACAAGTATTCAATGATTCATGCCACTTTTAACACATCTACGTCTGAGTAGACCATCAAAGAATAACTTAATATTTTTCAAGCATATATAACCTCCACCTTGGTTATAAATCATGGGAACATATATTAAACATATTGAATAATATAAAATTAAATTTTCATAATTTTTAGAGTTCATTTGCTAAGTCAAGCAAAACGTCGAACACCTGGTGTGCGCACTTACACTTATGGGCATATTTATACCTGAACTTCAAACTATCACCCACGATTCATTTATTAGAATTTTAACATAATTTTCGGATATGATATAAACATATGAGTTTATTTTAATCAGCAATTAGAATTTCTCAATTCAAGTAAGTACACAAAAATATATAGAATTTTGAATACACGAGGTTTTTAAACAAAGCGATTTTGAGGGTTTACACGTTTAACTTTGCTCGAACTTCCATCTATCCGTACATAATCACCAAGACTTGAAACTTCAACAACCAATTGATAATTTATACCATTTTAATCAGTAATACCAAAAAAATATAACAATATTTAGGGATAGGATTACCTTAAGGACTTTTTCATAATTTCCTACGGATTTTTTCTCCAACTTCTCCTCGCTTTTCCCTTCCTAAGCTCCCCGATTCTCTCTCCTCAGGCCAAACTTCTCATGGATGATTTTGGCTAAAAGAGGAGGTAATATTAAAGTTTTAAAGTTGTCATAAGGTCACCTCCTCTTGATCCAAACGAAATATGACATGTGACGCCATATAAGACAAAATATCATTTAAAGCTAAATGACCACTTTACCCCTATTCGTAAAAAGATAAAATATTCTCACTCGAATGTTCGTTTGATGCACCATTTAATGTGTTATAAAATTAAATCATATATCCACAACTTTGATAGTTTGTGTTTTCCCCAAATCATAAAACTAGTATGCCTAATTTGGGCCCGAACAAAAGGGTAGCAATTTACCAAAAATCTCAAAACTTTCACATTTGGCGACCTAACATTGCCAATTTCGGACAAACATCTTGGTTAAATTTTATAAACATAATGATGCATCAGAAAATTATTTTTCATGGTTCATTTAACCACATAACTAATCATATGATGTAAACAAGTTATCCCTGATCATAAGCTTGATTAACATCTAATGCAACCAATACATATATCACATGAGTATGCATCCCCCAAATATGATAACTAGCATGTTTAGCACCCCTCACCAACATATAACTTATAACTTATACTTAATCATATAATTGACATTCCTAATCACATTTTAGGGACTTACAATTCTACCCCTCTTATAAAAATTTCGTCCTTAAAATTTAACGCATATGAACTTACCAAACATATGAGGATATCACTCCTTCATGTTATTATCTCTTTCCCAGGTGGCATACTCCACATTTTGATTTCTCCATGTTACCTTAACTAATGGAATGGTTTTATTACGCAACGCCTGTTCTTTTCGATCTAAAATAATAATTGGTTCCTCCATTTAGATCAAGTCATCTTTAAGCTCTATCGGTTGTGAAATAAACACACGTGAAGGATCGACCACATACTTACGTAACATTGATACATAATAAAACATCGTGTATCCGAGACCATTCTTGTAGCAAAGACAACTTGTAAGCTACAACTCCAACTTGTTTCACTATTTCATAAGGTCAATGTACCTTGGACTTAATTTGCTCTTTTTATCAAATCTCATAACCCCTCTCCAAGGAGAAGAACGTAGGAAAAGTTGATCACCTTTCTTGAATTTTAATTCCTTCCTTATGTTATCTGGATAACCTTTTTGTCTACTTTGCACCAACTTCAAGTGATTATGAATAAAATTTATCTTCTTCGTATTCAATTGCACAATTTCTGGTCCAAGTAGTTTTCGTTCTTCTACTTTTGTGCAACACACTGGGGTCATGAACTTCCTCCTATGCAAGGCTTCATAAGGAGCCATCTTAATACTCGAATGATAACTATTATTATAAGCAACTATATTAATGACAAGTGTTCATCTGAACTTCCCTTGAACTCTAATACATAAATTTATAACATGTCTTCGAGCGTCCGGATCATTCTTTCTGACTTCCCATTAGTCTCAGGATGAAAAGCTATACTTAATTTTAATTTACTCCCCAAAACTTATTGTAAACTTGGCTAAAAGTTTGAAGTAAATTTTGGATTTAGATCAAAATAATAGAAACAGGTTCATCATGCAATCTAATTATCTCATCCACATATATGTTATCATATCTATCCATGGAATGAGTAGCTTTAACGGGAAGAAAATGTGTCGACTTAGTCAATGTATTAACGACAACCCAAATAGAATCAAACCCTTGGGATGATTTTAGTAAACCTATAAAAAATCGGTAGTAACATGCTCCTATTTCCACTCAGGAATAGGTGAGGATTGTAATAAACCACTAGGCTTATGATGCTCCGCCTTCACTTGTTGGCAAAATGGACATCTAGTAACAAAATCTACAATATCTTATTTCATTCCCGACCACTAATAACATTGTTTCAAATTTATATAAAGTTTTGTGCTTCCTGGATAAATAACATATAAAGAACAATGGCCCCCCTTTAAAATTGTTCTCCTTAAATTAGACATATTATCTACACACAAATGATATCATATATAACAATGTCATCATTATATAAAGAAAATTAATTTGTTTTACTCTTTTTTATATTGTCTTTAATTTTCTCCAATTCTGTATCTCCTGCTTGTGATTGTCGTATCCAATCGATCAACATAGGTCTAACATTTAAATGTGCTAGTATTACACAAGGCTCATTCAAAGTTAATTCCACCCCTATTAAAGTTAGCTCTCTCAGTAGGACAACTCGAACACAATAAATACAAGATACTCAGCCTAAAGATTTTCTACTCAAAGCATCAACAACAACATTAGCCTTACCACAATGGTGAGGTATTGTGCAGTCCTAATCCGTTATAAGTTCCATCCACCTTATCAGGATCAACAAAAATGTTATTAGCAGAAATAACAGCCAAAATCCACATTTAGAAAATTTAGCATATAATTGCTTCTCTCGCAAGGTCTGTAAAATAATACTCAGATGACATTCTGTTCCCCAATAAATTTAAATTCAGGTTCACCCGGTAATCGAAACACTACCTCCCTTCTAAATAAATCTAAACATACATGATATGAGGACAACCAATCCATACCCAATATCACATCAAAGTCATGCATACTGAAAGGTAGTAAGTCAATCAACAAGTCCTTTTCACTTATTCGCACCATAAACTCCCTACAAACCCAATCAATAAAAATAAATCCTCCCTACTAGAGTAGTAATAGCTAAACTATTATCTAATGATGATAGTGGTTTGTTAAGATGCAATAGATAAATCAAGATATAAAGAATGTGTAGAACCGGGATCTATCAACACATAAGAGTCTTTATCATTCATACGTAAGGATAATCATTTAGTGATTTATTATCAATGAAAGATAATTCCCATCTCATATATTATGTCATACCTTTATATACATATGTTGGACATTCACACATAATAGATTATCGGTTGTGTCCTCTTATATTCACCAGGAGTGAACATTCTTAATAAACCAAACATCATTCTTTACATTTCTCACTTCATTCATATAGTCTATCCTTATCATCATGTAACATTTAAAAAAATAAATATTCTATTACAATAATGACTCTTTATAGTTCATCTCTTCAACTTCCATTCAATGCTAAATTCACGTGTTCGACTTGGACTACTAACCGTATCATCTCTGAAGTTTTAAAGTATGTTAAATATCATTCTTACGATCCTTAATATAAACATAGCCTAACTACTTTGCACATATCGATAATGAACAATCATTCACCAAATGTATATTTTTAATCAATATTCCATATTCATTTTCATGTATCTTGTGCAGTCATCCACTATAAACTCAATTGAACTTCTCACTATATTCCTATTTTCAGTATCGTTTGACTGTTCTTTAACTAAACATACAATGACCTTAACAAGTCATTTATCCAACACAATAACATTACAATCATAATCTTACCCCAATAATTTTAATATTATAGTCTTACGCAACGTCATTAATACACTCATCTTACTCGTTTGCTAACATGGATGTTAAACATAACATCACCACTTAAAACATTAACCATACTTACTAACTTCATAATACTTCTCTAACCATTATATGTCTTATTTCTTTCAAATAACCTATATAAATACCTTAATGTATCATATATGGTATCTCATATAACACATTCTCCTTACATATACGTTTTAGTAACTCCGTATAATGTCAATTATATTAATTAATAACATACTCTTAGTGGTAACACATTCGTACAATGACAAATAAAACTCAATATTCACCCAACCTAATTGCAAATATTTATACCTGACTAACATCTTTCCCATACTCATCCACAACACATATTCTTAACAAGATTCCTCAATATTTTTAAACTTCCAACTCTTTAACAACTTATCTCAACTTTACTATTCATATAACATTTTCAAAACATCACAAGAGTAATATCCACTGCATGCACTCATATTATTAAAGATGTACATCTCTACTCTCACTACTCTTTATTCTACTTGTAATAATTCACTATGAATTCATATTCTAATCATTTATGATATATCGACTAGTTATTGAATTTCATACCTTTTCACATGTTAAATATAAACATATATAACTACTAACCTTCTTATTTATCCTCTACTATGTGAATCTTCATTTTTTCACACTCTTAACAATTTAAGTCTCATTATAATCATGTAACAATAATTCTTCTCACGTCTCATCCTTTAATGGAATAAGTGTTCTCGTACATCACTCTCCTATACAGATGAGGAGTGAAAAGTGCGCGTGTATTCAACCACATAAATTATTTAATTAAATTCAGTTTTTTAGTTAAATCCTAAAATCATGCATCTAGGTGTGATTGAAATCAATATGATCATGGAAGAACAATCAATCACAAACAAAACACACAAGTGAGAAAAAATCCCCCAAAGGGACAAAACCATTTATTTCCACTATAATTTGTAAAGTAAGCGTTACACGGATTACAATGAAAATAAGAGTGACATACGAAATTCCCTTAGGTGTCAGTTCCGATGTCGTCGACTAGAATCTCTCACAAGAACTCCAGGTGGGCAGCAGTAGAGAAGGAGATTACTTCTCCACAAAATACTCCAGATAAGTAGTAAACGATCCTCTTGAAGGTTTAACGATTCACATACATAGATGGAAGTGTTTATGTGAATAAAGAAGGCATGAAACCTTAAAAAGTGAAGTCTGTTTTCTGGGATGTTAATTACTGAAATCGTGTGTGAAAAAGACTTAGAAAATGTGTAGAGTGAAAATAGATATTTATATGAAAATCGAGGCGACGACGTCACTCGAACGAGATAGGCATCTCGCTCGAATGAAGGACATATGTCATTAGAACGTTATCCCGCAAGATGTTTATCTCACTCGAACGACAGTGTGAACTTGTTTGAATGAGCTTGTCGACTGAGGCACTCCGCTTTTATACTTAGAAAATTTTCTACTTTCGATTAAAAAACATTTCAGACTTCAAAAAAATATTTTCTAAAAAATTCCGAAATATTTATGCAAATATAAGCAACTCCAATAAATCATTTTACCAATATTACGTAGTGGAGTAGTGGGAATAAGTTGAGCAACACGTTGCATGATGCATGATGCATGTGTGAAGATGGTGAATGCATGGATTCAAATCAAGGCCGTCGTGGATGATCGTGTTGACGTGCCGAATATAGCGGTATCAGATATACATACATTTGTGATCTAGGAAAAATAGAAAATTCCTAGATTCTACCCAGGACATTTATAAAAACATATCCTTAGAACGAGTGCACCCATTCATAATGATATATGTAACACAACTTAAATCCATATATACCAACATACGAAGATATCATCTCTAATACTTAGTAATTTTTGTCAAGTTCACCTATACTAGTATAAGAAGAGATTAATTCCAATACTTTACAATTTGTATACGACATTGTGTCTTTAAAATTTTTCCTTCAATTACACATTTGTTGATACAACATATAAAACAATTCAATGCTTCATATTAAAATACATGTATTCGTTGTCATCCCCGAATAAACTTCAACATCTTATTTCCTTTCCTGCAAGATCCTTGCATTTCATATCCCGTACAACAATATATGTTTATAACTGACAGATGTTAGTCAACAAATCCAATTTAAAACTTAATAAAAAACTCTTCATGTCCATGCCTCGGGAATCCAACATACTTAAATGTATCCTTTGAAATTGAATACTTATGACTCAAAACAGTTTCTACGTCCACTACCAATCTAGTGTCTCACACCCTATCTAGAACCTAATAACCATGTTGTGATACCAAGTTGTCGCGCCCCAACTTAATTAACATAAAATCATCCTTTAATTTAGAGATAAATTCCCTTAAACAATACTTTGATTTAATTCTCTTTGAAAATAACACCAATTATTTTTTTTTTCTTTTTCAAAATCATGTTTGGATGAAAATATAACAAACTTTACATGTAATATACAAGTACTAAAAAACTTTACATACAAAAGTTCTTTAATTTTATATTTACCCAAAAAGGCTTATTGATATTCAACCTACATTAGATATCCGACACTCCCCCGTTTAAGGTCCTAACTTGGCAGTGAACTCCAAACAATAGGCATACTTTAAATGTAACATTATAGGAGTGTAAGCAACACAAGCTTATTGAATGATACCACACATATAACCAATTTAAATAACCATTTTTATTTTCTAATGTTATTACCCAACATGAATTGTGTAACTGTCGCAAGCCTGGACCCTCCAGTCTAATTAACTCCCGGTTAATGGGGAACACCAAATTCCATAATTAGGCCCGGGTACAACAAACCTTTAAGTTGGATTAATGGGGCCGCTACATCCCGTAGGACCCACCACAGTCCTTAACATTAGATAGAAGTCCCACGTCAGTCCAAAACATTAGATAGTTGTGACACCCCACCTAATTAAATAGTAGGTGATCAGTCCTTTATTAAATTAAAATCAAGGTGAACGGTTGGTTCATTCTTAGCATCACCATCGCAAATTATTATTTCCAATTTAAACACCCTAAATAATTAAGCAAAGTGTCAAAACAATTTAAAAGTATTATTTTCATTTTATTAGATTCCAATATGAAAACCTTTTTAATAACCAACAGTTTAAGAATCACATAAATGCTAAGGATGGAAATAACACACAAGAATTTAAGCCATCTAAATAAATCAAACCAAGTTTAAGAACCATAAATGAAATCATCCTGACAATAGTTAACTCTCAAAGAGTACTGAATACTGGAAATATAAATAAACATAAATCTCTGACAAATCCAAACGGAATAGGAAATCGGGCGACACATGCCCTAACTATGAAGAACTAAAATAGGATTTGAATCAATGAAGAGGTAGTCTAAAGAAAGGGCCTGCAACTTCCACATAAGCTGCAACACATCCAATTTAAAGAACCTATAGATGACGCCCTTGTGGTTGGGCACCTGTAATACATACATATATATATATATATATATATATATATACAAGAAACAGAGATATGACAGAAAATGGGTCAGAGCCCGAGTGTAAAACAGTTTAAAAATAGTTTAGCAAGTATTTAAAATGCTTACTGGCTAATGTGACAACCATGTTAGTATGTGACATTCTCTTGAGAATTCTCACCTCTCATCTAGAGTGCACGCCTATAGTACTACTAAACTCATAAGTCCATCTAACTCACTTTCCATAAAGTTTTATCCCGATAAGTACTAAGGCTATGATATTTAGTTTTAGAAAATTAATCTCTTCCATTTTCTTACATTACTTAGAACCACTCGGTACCCTTACAAAATTCACGAAAGCTTGTTATAAAGATAGAACATTTATTCATTACTTAACTACTTATACACACAGTAGAAAGTTTCCATAAATATAAGTATATATATATATATATATATATATATATATATATATATATATATATATATATATATATATTAGTCAATCATACAATATATATACTATCGGCACCCCACATAAAATCTATTGTGCTGGCATACTCTGCTATCAAGTCCCCGTATCACTCGTACTAGGGGAAATACTAGTTCAGAATCACTCTCGAACCGTATTAACACAATACACACAAAATGGAGGCAAAGCATAGTTCCAAGTCACTAAGAGGTCATCACATACCCCTCACATCTCTTAGGACCGTCCGAATATCATTCTCAAATAGCCTGTACCAAGGAATCCTATGTTCTAGGGTACAAGTTAATATCCCCCATAAAGGTCCCATCGAGATAAGACTGTACCGACGCAGCATCCTCCGTGATAGCAAGTAGCGCGGGTATGATTATTCAAAAACATAATAACTAAAATATGAACACAGTCACACGGTCATATATGTAGATATTCACATTTACCAAATTAGGTTCGTTCATGACCCATAATTATTATTATCCGTACTTAGCACAAATTTACTCAATTATCTCGCATAACAGATTCATCTCTTTTATTCTCATTTATAATTTAGTTCTTACTTACTTCTCATCTCTCAGAGTATTCATTATTATTAAAATATAAATACTGTAGGTACGCCCTCTCTAACCTTCTGGTCTAAGTTTTTCACGAATCTCAATACTTTAGTGAATGTACGCACAATTTCTAATGTGTGACAAAACTCCTCGTAAACCCATAATTTCATCCCGTATCAAATTTCATTCAACGAACTCAACTTAGACTGTACTGGTCTTGTTCATGTCCCATTATACTATATAAAGGATATTCAAGGGTTCCCACGTATTTTATCCGGATTAAACAAAAAGGGGAAAAACATGCGGTTTTCCAGGAGGGATCGATCGATCGATCGATCGTCGATCAATCGATGATCTTGGTTGATCGATCGATCGAGCAGTTCTTGCCCAGAAACTACAAATTTGACCTGCGGGTTTCATCCAACAATTTTCTTCAAAACGCCATTAATGATCCCCAAACTCCCAAATAAGATTATTACTGTTTATACCTATATGCATGATTTCGTACATGAAACATGTACAAATTCATCAAAGGGATTGAATTAATGGGGTAAATTAAAATAATTATCAAGAACCCTAATTTTTCATGAAACTTCCATTCTTCTAATTCTTTTCCAGATTTCTTGCTTCTAATTTCATAAAATTTTATGGGTAATCCTCTACATATGATTGAGATGTACAAAATATATCTACTTCCTCTAAAACATGTGATTTAAATTCTCTAAGTTATCAAATTCTTCCATGAAGCATATTTTCAACAATCCTAATCTAACATGGGTGAAACATTAACTAAAAACAAAGAAAGATATATACTTGCCTAGGATTGAAGGGTCTGATTTGTTGATGAAAAAGACATGGTTGCGTTCCTCATCGTGCGATCTACATTTTGGTGGTGGTGGTGGTGGTGCAATCGAGTGAGTTCTTGGCCTTGGATTGCTTGGAAAGCTCTCTACTTTCTTCTCTAATGGCCATTCTTATGTTCTGTGTTTGTTAACCCTAAAAGACAACTCCTAATGTATGATATATCTTAGGGAATTTCGTGGGTTTAATTACGCAAAAATACAAAATGTCTATAATACCTTCCCAACATGTCAATTAGGCCCAAAAATGCCCCGAGACCCAAACTAGACCCCCGGGTACACTTTTTTTACTATCTCGACCCTTTCGGACACTTTGGCGCACACAAAACGACCATACGGGCGACTTATAATTTATTCACTTTTATAATAATAATAATTTAGTCCAAACACGACACAAGCGCGTCCCGACTTAAATTTCCATAATTGTCATTTTATTCACTCATGACAATTTTAATAAAATCAATCTTATATATTACTTTACTCATCTAGTAATATTCAATAAATTCCCAATAATTACTAACTCTCATCACGCTAGTAAATATTAGAAGTTAATTTTTCAGATTAATATTAAATTAATAACTCTAATTAAATTTAATAAATCCTTAAATTTAAAATCCATTAAAATACGGGGTATTACATACTTCCTCCCTAATAGCGGAATTTCATCCCGAAATTCCGAAAATAAGGCATACCTGGTAAAAATAGATCTGGATATGTTTCGTGCATATCTTCCTTACACTCCCAAGTGGATTCCTCCACATTATGATGCTCCCACTGGACCCGTATAAGTGGAACTACCTTCGACCTTAATTTACTCTCGCTATGGTCTAGAATAGTCACTGGTCTCTCCTTATAAGAACTATCAAGCTGCAAGTCAACTTCCTCTATCGCGATGTGAGTGTGGGCCATATTAATTCGAAGATATAGTCTCAACGAGGAGATGTGGACTACATTATGAATATGGTGCAAGTGCTATGGCAACCCTAATTTGTATGCCATCGGACCAATCCTCTCGATAATGGGAAATGGGCTCACGTGCCGTGGATCCAACTTCCCCTTCTTCCCTAACCTCATTACTCCTTTCATAGGAGATACATGCAGGAATACTTGGTCCCCCACGCTAAACTCTCAAAAGGATCGCTTCGCATCGACGTAGATCTTTTGTCGGCCCTGGGCTACCCGAATGCGACTCCTGATAAGCTCAATCCTAGTTGAAGTCTCATGAATCACCTCTTGTCCGAGTAGCTTGTTATCACCCACCTCTAGCCAACAAGAGGGAGAATGACAAGGCCTTCCATACAATGCCTCAAATGGGGCCGTGCCGATCATGAACTGATAGGAGTTATTATCAGCGAACTCCACCAGTGGAAGATAAGGCTGACAACTTCCTCCAAAATCAAGGACACACATGCGTAGCATATCCTCCAGCATCTGATTGGTGCACTCTGTTTATCCATCTATCTCTGTGTGGTAAGATGAACTTAATCTCAACTCTGTTCCCATGGCCTCCTGAAAGCTCTCCCAAAAGCGCGACACGAAAAATCTTATCTCTATCTGACAGAATATCTAGGGGCACCCCATGTAGCCTAACGATATCGGCAATGAATAAATGTGCATACTAGCCCGTGGAGTAGTCTGTCCATACTGGCAGAAAATGAGCTACCTTGGTCAATCGATCCACTATAAACCATATAGAACCGTGACCCCGTTGTGATGTAGGCAAAACATTAATGAAGTCCATGGAAATACTTTCCCATTTCCACGTAGGTATCTCCAATGAGTGAAGTAACCCTAGCGGTCTCTGGTGATCCACCTTTACCATCTGACAGGTAGAACATTTGGAAATGAACTCAACAATGTTCTTCTTCATCCCACTCCACCAGTACTACCGCCTCATATCCTGGTACATCTTATCCCCTCCGTGATGTACCGCAAATCTAGACCCGTGTGACTGTGTTATCAGTGCATGATGTAACTCTTCTCCTTCTGGGACCACCAATCTCCCCTTAAATCTCAAACCCCCATCAGATCTCACTAAATAGGATTCATCAACCTCAGTTAAGAGTCATAAAATTTGCTCCTGGTAAAACGTATTCGCTGCCTGTGCCTGTATCACCCTCGTGACAATATCGGGTGTAATTGACATAACCAATATAAAGGAACGGGATACCATACCCTGGTGACCCAATTCATTCCACTTTGCTCTCCATACGTCTGCTACGTCACCTTCCAGTCTACGGATTAACGAATCAGCAACTACATTACCCTTCCCCGGATGGTATTGTATCTCGAACTGGTAGTATTTCACAAACTCCAACTATCTTCACTGACGCATGTTCAACTCTCACTGAGTGAACAAGTATTGCAGTGACTTGTGGTCTGTGAACAAGCAGAACTTTTGTCCCAATAAGTAATATCTCCAAATTTGCAATGCAGATACGACCGTTTCTATCTCCAGGTCGTGGGTGGGGTAATTCCTTTCGTGAGGCTTAAGCTTACGGGAGGCAAAATATATAGCCTGTTCCTCCTGCTGAAGTACTCCCTCGAGTCCCCGTAAAGAGGCATCTGTGTACACCAAATACTCTACTCCCGACTTGGGCAAAGCAAGAACTGGTGCCAAAGTTAATTTATCTTTCTGCTCATCAAAATCCAATTGACAAGCATCATCCAATACATACGGTACTCCCTTGCGAGTCAGACTCATCAATGGACCTGCTATCTTTGAAAAGCCTTGAATGAACCTCCTGTAGTACCCGGGTAGCCCCAAGAAACTACGTACCTTTGTCGATGTCGTGGGCCGTCCCCACTCCCTCACTGCCGACACTTTTCTCGGGTCAATCGATATCCCCAATTCCGATACAATATGCCCCCAAAACTGTACATCCTGTAGCTAGAATCCGTACTTCTCATACTTAGCATAAAACTGATGCTCTCGTAGAGTCTGAAGAACCTGCCTCGAGTGCTCGACATGCTCCTCCTAAGTGTATGAATAAATAAGGATGTCATCTACGAAGACGATGACAAACTGATCCAAGAACTCCCTGAACACTCGGTTCATCAAGTCCATGAATACGACTGGAGCATTTGTCAGTTCAAACGGCATGACTGTGAACTCATAGGATCCATACCTAATCAAGAAAGCAGTCTTCGAGACATCTTGCTCCCTAATTCGTAGCTGATGGTATCCCGACCTCAAATCTATCTTCGAAAAGAAGGTTTCTCCCCTCAATTGGTTGAACAGGTCATCGATTCGGGGAAACATATATTTATTCCATATCATGACCTTGTTCAACTCCCAGTAATCCACGCATAACCTCAGTGAACCATCTCTCTTCTTTACAAACAACATCGAAGCACCCCAAGGCGAGGTTCTTCTATGAATGAACACCAGGCCTAACAACTGCTCTATCTGATCCCATAATTCCCTCATCTCCATAGGAGCAATACGATATGGTGCATTCCCTATTAGTCGAGTGCCCGACATCAAGTCTATGATGAAATCTATCTTTCGACTAGGGGTAGGCCCGTTATCTCCTGAAATACATCCAAAAACTCACGAACGACTGGAATCGAATCTAGGGGAATCATAATCTCCTTAGAGGTATCCTCCTCTATGTAATACAAATGAGTGAAAGATCCTCCCTCTGGGCGAGGCCTCACAACCAAAAACATCTCCTGCGTCGGAATGGCAAAGACAATACTCCTACCGAAATAATCTATCATGGCTCTATACACGGTGCGATAATACAAGCCTATAATGACATCTTTATCATGCATATCTAAAACTAGCATGTCTGCTGGTAAAATCAAACTACCAATCTCTATACCTACACTCCGACATATAATGAAAATCAAAGACCCATTCCCCAATGGTGAGTCTACGCATGTCACAGTACTCTATGCCATGTCTAATAACCCTAAGGCATGTGAAAAATGAGTAGATATAAAATAGTTTGACGCCCTAGTATCAAATAAAACTCGACCCATAGTGCCATGTATAGGAAACGTACCCTCAATCGTGGGTGATGCCTGAGTTTTGTTGCGTGGTGGATGTTAGAGACACGTCCATACTGTAATTTCCCTTATTGAGCTGGGGTTGTTGGGATGGCTGGTAGAGCTGGCATTTGAGCTGGCACTGGGAGGGCGGTCGGAAATAGTGGCCTCTGTGGGTCATTACGATCACCTTGCTGTCGTGGGCCCCTATCACCCTTTGGGCAATCCAGACGTTTATAGCCATTCTTGCCACACTCAAAACATCTGCCCCTAAAATTTCCTCCCCTTTTCCCCTACTGACCACGACCTGTTAGCCATTACCACCCCTCCACTGGCCCTGCTAGCCCTGCTGAAAATGTTGTTGGCCCTGCTACTGACCCTATGGCTGATGGTGTTGGCCCTGTCTAAATCTCCCAAATCCCTACCTGGAATCACCTGATCGGAATCGCTTGGCAGGGTTCCCCTGATGGGAACTCTTCTAACTGTGACGAGTCTGCCCTTGGGCTGCTGGTGCCCCACCAGTACTACTACTGTCCCCTATCCTACCTTGCTGGCTGGACTCTCCTACTCGTTTTGTCCCCTGCTGATGGAAGCGGTGATCCTGATAGTGCAACAATGTTAAGTACGTCAGTGTAAGTACTCAATGATAGATTGCCTATGAGGTGCTGGCGAATCCTCCAAGCCAATCCATATAAAAATAACATTATCTTCTTATCCTCAGTGGGTGCCTCATCCAGCACTATAGTCAGAAGTTTAGTGAACTCCTCCTCATACTCAGAAACGTTCATGCTCTCCTTCTTGATATTTAGTAACCTCTACCTCATCTCAGTCTGCACGGCGGATGGGAAATACTTACGGTTAAACCGCGCCCAAAATGACTAAATCGGTATGCTGTCCCTCTCCTCCAAGGTGGTGGTGGACTCCCACCACTACAAATCCCCCCCCCCCCCCCACTAGCTTGAAGGAAGCCAGTAACTGTCTCTGCACGTCGGTGCACTCATACATGCGCAGATGCCTCTAGATATCCTTCTTCCATTGGCTAGCGACTACGATGTTCGAACTACCCGAGAACTTCGGGGGATGCTCTTTCTGAAAGGCATCCCTGATCCGCTCCCATACAGTGGGAAGTTGTGCTGGTACTGGCGCCACTGCCTGAACCTGGGGTGGAGCCTGTTGCACCACCTCTAATGCGACATTCATTGCATGAGCAACAATGGCAGCTACTTCAGTTGCATTCATCATTCCCTAAGCCGGAGCTACTGGCTGCTCGGACTAGGCATTCCTATCTCAAGGTGCGCATCTCGAAGGCATCTAAAATGAGAATGAAGTTTATTACTCTACATTTATTATCAAATCTCAAATAGTTGAATATGTAGGCGTAAATACAAGAATACAACAGTCCTAAAAATAGGGCTCTAAATCAAAGATACTAAGTTGGAAACGAAAATAAGTCGTACAGATCCTAAAGGTCACTAGAACCTGATTCTCTGATACCACCTGTTACACCGCGCCTAATTAAATATTGGGTGATCAGTCTTTTATTAAATTAAAATCAAGGTGAACGGTTGGTTCATTCTTAGCATCATTGTCACAAAATAATATTTCCAATTTAAACACCCTAAATAATTACGCTAAGTGTCAAACAATTTAAAAGTCTTATTTTCATTTTATTAAATTCCAATATGAATTTTTTTTAATAACCAATAGTTTAAGAATCACATAAATGTTAAGGATGGAAATAACACACAAGAATTTAAACCATCTTAATAAACCAAACCAAGTTTAAAATCCATAAATGAAATCATCCTGACAATAGTTAAAAGTACTGAATACTAGAAATATAAATAAACATAAATCTCTGACAAATCCAAACGGAATAGGAAATCGGGCAACACATGCCCTAACTATGAAGAACTAAAATAGGATCTGAATCAATGAAGAAGTCGTCTAAAGCAAGGGCCAGCAACTTCCATATAAGCTGCAGCACGTCCAATCCAAAGAACCTATGCATGAGGCCCATGTGGTTGGGCACCTATAATACATACATATATATACAAGAGAGAGAGAGATGATAGAAAACTGGTCAGAGCCCGAGTGTAAAATATTTTCAAAATAGTTTAGCAAGTATTTAAAATGCTTACCGGATAATGTGACAACCATGTTAGTATTCGACACTCTCTTGAGAATTCTCACCTCTCATTTAGTGTGCACGCCTATAGTAGTACTAAACTCATAAGTCTATCTAATTTATTTTCCATAAAGTTTTATCCAGATAACTACTAAGGCTATGATATTTAGTTTTAGAAAATTAATCTCTTCCATTTTATTACGTTACTTAGAACCACTCAGTAACCTTACAAAATTCACGAACACTTGTTATAAAGCTTGAGCATTTATTCATTACTTAACTACTTATACACACATCATAAAGTTTCCATAAATATAAGTATATATATATATATATATATATATATATATATATATATATATATATATATATATATATATATTAGTCACTCATATAATATAAATACTATCGACACCCCACATAAAATCTATGGTGTTGGCATACTCTGCTATCAAGTCCTTATATCACTCATACTAAGGGAAATACTAGTTCGGAATCACTCTCGAACTGTATTAACACAATACACACAAAATGGAGGTGAATCATAGTTCCAAGTCACTAAGAGGTCATCACATACCCCACACGTCTCTTAGGACCGTCTGATAATCATTCTCAGATAGCCTATACCAAGGAATCCTAGGTTCGAGGGTACAAGTCAATATCCCCCACTGTCTCGGTGCGGTAACCTCCGTGATAGCAAGTAGCGCGGGTATGATTATTCACAATCATAATAACTAATATTTGCACACAGTCACACGGTCATATATATAGATATCACATTTACCAAATTAGGTTCGCTCACGACCCATAATTATTATTATCCGTACTTCGCACAAATTTACTCAATTATCTCGCATAACAGATTCATCTAATTTACTATAATCTATAATTTATTTCATACTTACTTCTAATCTCTCTAAGTATTCCTTATTACTAAAATATAATTACAGTAGTACGCCCTCTCTAACCTTCTGGTCTAAGTTTCTCACGAATCTCAATTCTTTAGTGAACGTACGCATAATTTCTAATGTGTGACGAAACCCCCCATTAACCCATAATTTTATCCCATATCAAATTTCATTCAACGGAGTCAACTTAGACCCTACTGGTCCTCTTCATGTCCCATTATACTATTTAAAGGATATTCAAGGGTTCCAACGTATTTTATACGAATTAAACAAAAAGGAGAAAAACATGTGGTTTTCCAGGTCGGATCAATCGATCGTGGAATGGGGTCGATAGATCGATCGTCGATCGATCGATGATCTTAGTCGATCAATCGATCAAGAAGTTCTAGCCCAGAAACTGCAAATTCGACCTACGAGTTTCATCGAACAATTTTCTCCAAAACACCATTAATGATCCCCAAACTCCCAAACAAGATTACTACTGGTTATATATACCTATATGCATGATTTCCTATGTGAAACATGTACAAATTCATCAAAGGGATTGAATTAATGGGGCAAATTAACCTAATTATCAAGAACACTAATTTTTCATGAAACTTCCATTCTTCTAATTATTTTCACTATTTCTTGCTTCTAATTTCATAAAATTTTGTGGGTAATCCTCTACATATGACTGAGATGTCCAGAATATATGTACTTCCTCTAAAACATGTGATTTAAATTCACTAAGTTATCAAATTCTTCCATGAAGTATATTTTTAACAATCCTAATCTAACATGGGTGAAACATAAACTAAAAACAAATAAAGATAGATACTTGCCTAGGATTCAAGGGTTTGATTTGTTGATGAAAAAGATATGGTTGCATTCCTCGTCTTTCGATCTACGTTTTGGTGGTGGTGGTGGTGCAATCGAGTGAGTTATTGGCCTTGGATTACTTGAAAAGCTCTCTACCTTCTTCTCTTATGGTTGTTTTTATGTTCTGTTTTGTTAACCCTAAAAGGCAACTCCTAATGACTGATTTATCTTAGGGAATTTCGTGGGTTTAATTTCCTAAAAATACAAAATGTCTATAATACCCTCTCGGGATGTCAATTAGACCCAAAAATGCCCCGAGACCCAAACTAGACCCCCAGGTACACTTTCTGACTATGTCGATTCTTCAAGACACTTTGGCACACTCAAAACGATCGTACGAGGGACTTATAATTCATTCACTTTGATAATAATAATAATAATAATAATAATAATAATAATAATAATAATAATAATAATAATAATAATAATAATAATAATAATAATAATAATAATAATAATAATAATAATAATAATTTAGTCCCAACACGACATAAGCGCCTCTCGACTTAAATTTCCATAATTGTCATTTTATTCACTCATGACAATTTTAATAAAATCAATCTTATATATTACTTAACTCATCTAGTAATATTAAACAAATTCCCAATAATTACTAACTATCATCACGCTAGTAAATATTAAAAGTTAATTTTTTGGATTAATATTAAATTAATATCTCAAATTAAATTTAATAAATCCTTAAATTTAAAAGCCATAAAAATACGAGGTATTACAATAACATCATTTAACTTTTTAATCCACATTTATTAAAATTATATAGAGGTCACACCTCAGTCCATAACATTAAATAACATCATTTAACATTTTTAATCAGACGCATATGTTTCGTAACACCACATCACTCCATAAGCATCACCCCACATGTATTTAACTACATAAGTCCATATCAAAATATAAGCATCTATATTTCATAGGACAGGTCACTCACCTTGAATTTGGTACTAAGATTAATACAAAAACTATTTTCTTGGTATGGCAGTGTTAGCCGCTTCCCCACCTAACAATTCAACATCACTAGTATTTAAATACACCAAACCACAATAAACTCAGTAACACATCACATCAGTTGGTCAATCCGACATTATTGAAAATTAACTGGATATGATACATCACATTTTTATAACACCCTATTTATTAGGGTTCTAAGAAACTTTCTAAAATTAAATTATGAATTATCTAGGCAAAGTTATGCTCGTTTTATTACAACCTTTTCCAAATCCTTTCTGGAGAAAGACAATAACAAAACTTCACCTTCAACACAAGACCCAAGCCAAACTAGAAAATATTTTATTCTCCCCTTAAATTATATCGTACTCATATATGTTCTCTAACTTTTTCAATTGTAATTTCTTGATTTCAACAAGTATTCAATGATATATGCCCCTTTTAACACATATTGGTCTGAGTACACCATCAAAGAATAACTTATCATTTTTCAAGCATATATAACCTACACCTTTGTTATAAATCATGTGAACCTATATTAAACATATTGAATAATATAAAATTAAAGTTGCGTAATTTTTAGAGTTCATTTGCTAAGTCAAGCAAAACGTCGAACACCTAGTGTACGCACTTACACTTATGGGGCAGATTTTATGCCTGAACATCAAACTATCACCCACGATTCATTTCTTGGTATTTTAACATAATTTTTGGATATGATATACACATATGAGTCTATTGTAATATCCAATTTGAATTGCTCAATTCAAGTAAGTACACAAAAAGATATAGAAGTTTGAATATACAAGGGTTCTAAACAAAGCGATTTTGAGGGTTTACACATTTAACTTTGCTTGAACTTGCATCTATCTGTACATAAACACCAAGACTTTCAAGTTCAACAACCAATTGATTATTTCTACCATTTTAATCAATAATACCAAAAAAACATAACAATATTTAGGGATAGAATTACCTTAAGGGCTTTTTCGTAATTTCTAACGGATTTTTTCTACAACTTCTCCTCACTTTTCCCTTCCTAAGCTCCCCGATTCTCTCTCCTCAGGCCAAACTTCTCATGGATGATTTTGGCTGAAGGAGGAGGTCATATTAAAGGTTTAAAGTCGACATAAGGTCACCTCCTCTTGATCCAATCGAAATATGGCATGTGGCGCCATATAAGACCAAGTATTATTTAAAGCTAAATGACCACTTTACCCCCAGTTTGTAAAAAGATAATATCTTCTCACTCGATTGTCCGTTTGATGCACCTACTGTTTGTAATACCCCTCTCTTTTATGGAAAATTAAATTCAATAATTCAGTGTAAATTGGGAATTTAAGAGGTTATCGTGAATAGTATTTTTTGGAGTTTTCAAGGATTAAATGATTTTCAATGGGTGTTATATTTACTTTTGGGATTAAGTAAATAAGTCGGAGTATTTTAATTATATGTCGCAGTCGGGTAAAGCGACAGAGGATAATATTGTAATGGAAAAACCTGTATTGAGATGTAGTAGGATAAATTAGAAATTTGCGGTCAAGTACCTCAGATGGAGATTTCGTGTGTACGGTTGGTCTCGGAATGGTCGAGATAGTTAGAATAGAGTATCCGGGGGTCGTAATTTAGTTTCAGGAAATTTTGAAGTAATAGGGACTCGTAATTGAGTAAACGATTCATTTTTGGGTTTAAAGGGACAAACCCTCTTTTCTTGCCCTATAAGACATGGGAGATTGGGAGAAAAGAAAGAAAAAGAGAGAAAGAAGAAGAGAAGAAAGGAAGAGTAGAAAGAGGAGAGAAAAAGGATTTTCGGGTCAAACTCCGCGGGATTCGACTCGGGGTCGTCGGATTTTATCCTCCAAGTAAGTGTTTACTTGCTTAATTTAATTTTGATCATAAATATCATATCATAATTGGTAATAAAAACCCTAAAGATTTTCGGGATGGGTTTTCCTAAATCAAACGGGATTTTTGAAAGTTTAACGGTTGAAAACTAAAAAATGTCAAATTGGAGGAACTTAGAAAATTATAGAAATTAATGGTTGATTCTTGGTTTTAGGATGTTTAGAACTGATTTCCTTGGTGTATATATGGTTGGTTGTGGTTATATGTTGGTGGGATAAAAGGAAATAAAGTTTGGAGGTTTGTTAATGGCCGAAATAGGGGCCGGAGAAGAAGCTGCCAGGCTTGATCGATCGATCGACGGCCAAGGGTCGATCGATCAATCGAGCAGGGATTTTGGTAATTTCGTCTTGTGATGTTTATATGGGATAAATTCCCCAATTAAGGATTCCTAGACTATTTAATTGAGGAAATGAATAGATTTAATTAAGGGAAATATTTTTATCCAATTGAGGAAATTTATGGGGGTTACGAGAGTGTCTTAAGTGTGCGACACTAGAAATTATATTTTCGAGGAAATAATTAAAGTGAGGAATTAGAGAGATCGAATTTATCCAAAAATAGAGTGGGGACCTCTAAATTATTAGTTGGACAAAATGTGGTCCTTGGGTTCGTGAAAGTGGAATTCACGAACTGTTTAAATTAAAGGTGTTTGGTGAAGAATATTCCTTGGGATAATTTTAGTGGGCATTTAGGCCTATATAATTGTGTGAATGGAAAACATAATTATATCAATTATGGTTGACTATATCCTGCAAGACTGTTAGGATGAATTTGGTAAAATGCATATTTACTTAGTGTGAATTGGTATAGTTGGAGAAATCATATAAATCCTTAAATGTGAATAAGGTTCATGTTATTTATCAAGTGAAGGAATACTTTTGAGTTTAGTATCGTTAGTCTGTGAATACCCGAATATTATTATTTATGAGAATCTTGGGATTATTGGTCATCGTTATGTGTGATTGGAGATTATGGCCATTTATATGGATCTTTGTGGAACAATGTGGAATATATATATATATATATATATATATATATATATATATATACTATGTGAGTAAAGTATATTTATTATATGATACTGATATGTATATATATATATATATGTATATATACATATCCGTATATATATATCCGTGTATATATATATATATATATATATGTGTGTGTGTGTGTGTGTGTGTGTGTGTGTGTGTGTTAAGCATACCCCCTCTAATGCTATCATGGGAAGTTGCGCGATGTGGGTGAGGCCCCTGGCTTGAGGAGCAGGGTGCATATAGTCCCCAGGTCACAACGTCCATTTTTATATTGTGTGATTTTTATTAGGGGTGAGACGTCGTGGGTATGTTTCGTCTCACTTTCGGGGAGGAACTATGACCGCTTCCCAGACGTTGTGTTTGTTGACTACGATGTCGGTGATATTGAGTCCGATCACTGGTCCCCAGGATGGTATGTGAGTGATGCCCTGGAAATGATTGCATTGAGAGACCGCATCCTCGAGTTATAGCTCGTTGGGATGGTTATTGTACTTGTGTGTATAGTAAATTACTTGTGTATGAGAACAATATAATATATCTCTACTAGAGTAAAGAGATAAATTGTATATGAAATGAATTCTCTTTTCGGGAGATTTTATCGGACTTAAAATGTGATATGTATATAAAAGTGAGCATGAAAGATAAAAATGAGTATGTTATGAATATAAATATATATATATATATATATATAAGTTGAGTACTAAGGGTTTAATGGATCTCGACGATCGACCTTGCCTAGTCGTAATGTATCGGGGGGGTTCCTTGTTTGGATTTCGCTTTGCGAGACACCCCACGCACGAACAAGGCCTAGTGTTGAGAGTGGGGAGAAGTTTAACCCTCAGCGCTCTAGTTTTGGGCTTTTCTTATATGACTATATATATATGTTGTGTGCTGAGGGTCTAATGGATTTCGACGATCGATCTTGCCAAGTAGTAGTGTATCGGGGGGGGGGGGGGTCATTATTTGGATTTCGCTTTGCGAGACACCCCATGCATGAACATGGCCTAGCCTTGAGACTGGGGAGAAGTTTATCCCTTAGTACTTGGTTTGCTTAGGATTTCTAGAGTTTGGGGGTGATGGATTAGTTAGGCAGTGTAGGTTGACTAGGATGTTTAGAGTGATGCGCTAGGTGTGCACGATTAGAAGAGAGGTGGGGGATATCTCATGGGAGTTTGATACCAATTTAAATATGAGATAAAACATATTTTTAAAAATAAAGCATTTATGCACTTGCTAAATATTTTCACAACTCGAGCTTTGACCCGTTTATCTACTTTTCCTCTCTTGCTATATATTATATATATATAGGTGTCCAGACACAGGGATGCCTAAATGATGATCCTTTCGAGTTAGATGTCTACTGCAGCAGTTGTGGATGCATGCATGTTTAATTTAGACGATTCTATTCTTGTGATCTAGATAGGAAGCATTGTAGTTAGTCTCGGGCCTAAATCCCAATCGTATTTATTTATTCTTTCACCGCCTTTTAGTGCGGCATTCGATTTGGTTGTATTATATTTGAACCGAGTGTTCAGTTAATTTATCTTTTTCCAGTTTCATTTATATTAACTGTGTGAATGTTTTAATTGTATAGTTCGTTTAAAAATATTAGTTAAATAAAATTTTGATGCCAACCTAATAGGTTATTAGTAATTAATTTGGTTTTATGGCAGTGATGCTAAGAATGATCCATATGCGACTCCTGTTTTAATTAGGTACAGGAGTGATCGCCAGGTATTTTATTAGGTGGGGTGTCACAGATGGTATCCGAGCATCAGGTTCTAGTGTCCTTAGGAATCTGTGCAGACTTACTTCACTTTCAACGTTGCTCTCGATTTGTTATAGAGCCTTATGATTAGGATTGTTCATTCCTCTTGTCAGATTTCGTTTTCCTGCCATATTATGAGATGATAGTAAATCTTTTGTGTGCTCATTTGACGTTCGTGTGCTGATCGAGGAAGGGTGACTAAGGAAGGCCGTGATGAGGGCAACAGGAGGCGGGGCTTAGCTGGAGCAGTTAGTGGAAGTCAGAGACTAGATCGTGGTAGAGGCCATTCTCCTTGTGTCATTTGATAAGAATTATTGCAATGACTACTAAAGAATAGTAGTTAAGAGTACCCCAGTTCCGCTGTAGTAGAGAGTGGTACTAAAGTTGAATTACCCGGTCAAGCTAAGGGTTCAAAAGGGGTCTTTGATAAGGACCATATTTGAAGGTAATTCATGCAAATGCAGTGTAGCGTTGCTCAGTGCAAGTATGAGGATCAGAAGCTTTGACTTAGAGAAGGGCATGGAAATACCCATATGTGAAAATTAGAGGAAAATTTTTCACTCGTAAGAGTAATATTTAAATGATGGGAATAGTGATAACCATATTCGGGAAAGCGGGATATTTTGACCCTAAAAGGATCTTATGGATAGTTTTTAACCGTGAGTCCCCATGATTTAGCAGGAATTAAAAGAATGCAGCTTGAATTATTCACGCAAGGGTCGGTCAGAGACCGACAGTGAATAAAGATATTTATGGATAAGTAAACTTTGTACTGAATCAAGGTAAGTACAATGAAGAGAGAGTCCTTCCGAGGAATGATAGGCTCACTATAAAAGTGTTGCTAACACTTATGGAGAATGTGTGTGTTCGAGGACCCCATTGGTTGGCATCCACCTGGGGAATTCGTTGAAAAAGGGCTGTTGAGGCCGATGGTGGAGTTTTCTTTTTAAGAAAAAGTTAAGGGGGAACTAGTAAAGTGATTGTCAGGATCGCGTCCATGGAAGTCCATGATACTGATAACCTTAAAATAAAAATAGTGTGGAGGAAACACTATAGACTGTGAGCCATATAATGATAGTATGCTTATGGAAATTTTATGCTATGGGGAAGCACTAAAATGGTTCTCTCACCGCAAGTAGGTGGGTAAATCAGGAGTTAGAGAAATTGATTTGAGACTTATAGGCAGGCCATAATGAAAAGGAATATTTTTTGAAGAAGTATGTTTTGGATATGATGTTCATAACGCTTTTGCACAGAGTTGGTGCCTCGATTAGTTAGATTTTCCTTTTCGCCTAGGTGGAAGGATAGAATAGTAGAAATGCATTAATAGGTTAGTGAGGTAAGATTTAGGATGTTCCGGTGGTGTGCCTTAGGCCGTTATATCTCGATGACCGACGACGCGAGGGAGTAGTGTAACGGGAGGGTTCCTTGTTTGGATTTCACTTTGCGAGACGTCCCACGCATGAAACCGAGAAAATGTCAGGAGTTGAGAAAGGTCTTGGTCACCAGGGACATAATTTAGGATAATACTATTTCTCGTAAGTAGGAGAACTTTGATCTTAGAATTTTTGAGCAGTGAAGCCAGTGGAGTTAGTGGCGCCGATATAGAAATCTTGGTTGGTTAACCTTGAGAAGAATGGGATTTTTTGGGTTGAAAAAACTCATGCATGAGTATTATGCCGAGGAAATAAGGCCTATTGTTTAGAAAGTGTGTACGTGTCGGACGTTGGTGATAGTTGTGTAGAGAGGCACGGATTAAAAAGATGTATGGGCACCTTAGTAACTTGGTTTTATATACCACCTGGAAAAGAAGGGGCGTAGTATATATAGTTGAAGATTATGCCGAGATGGCAATATAGTATAGTATAAACCTTGATAGAAGTGAGTGCTGAGTGAGTATACGGTTAAGAGCTATTGGGTAGTACCATTCCACTTTGAGGCATTAGGATGTGGAGTGATTCACGATCCTAGGTTAGTGTTGGTAGTACCGATTATATCTGAATTTCGAGGACAAAATTCCATTGTAAGGGGGGAAGTATGTAATGCCCCCCACTTTTATGGGAAATTAAATTCAATAATTCAGTGTAATTTGGGAATTTAAGAGGTTATCATGAATAGTAATTTTTGGAGTTTTCAAGGATTAGATAATTTTTATGGGTGGTATATTTACTTTTGGGATTAATTAAATAAGTCGGAGTATTTTAATTATATGTCGCAGTCGGGTAAAGCGACAGAGGATAATATTTTAATGGGAAAACCCGCATTAAGATGTAGTGGGTTAAATTAGTGATTTGCGGTTAGGTACCTCAGATGGAGATTTCGAGTGTGCGGTTGGTCTCGTAATGTCCGAGATAGTCAGAATAGAGTATCCGATGGTCGTAATTGAGTTTCGAAATTTTTTGGAGTAATTGGGACTCGTAATTGAGTAAACGAGTCACTTTTGGGTTTAAAGGGATAAACCCTCTTTTCTTGCCCTACAAGACAAGGGATATTGGGATAAAAGAAAGAAAAAGAGATAAAGAACAAGAGAAGAAAAGAAGAGGAGAAAAGAGGAGAGAAAAAGGATTTCCGGGCCAAACTCCGCGGGATTCGACTCGGGGTCATCGGATTTTATCCTCCAGGAAAGTGTTTACTTGCTTCATTTAATTTTGAGCATAAATCTCATATCATAATTGGTAATAACAAACACTAAAGATTTTTGGGATGGGTTTTCGTAAATCAAATGGGAGTTTTGGAAGTTTAACGGTTGAAAACCGAAAAATGTCAAATTGGAGAAACTTAGAAAATTATAGAAATTAATTGTTGATTCTTGGTTCTAAGATGTTTAGAACTGATTTCCTTGGTGTGTATATGGTTGGGTGTGGTTATATGTTGGTGGGATAAAAGGAAATAAAGTTTTGAGGTTTGTTAATGGCCGAAACCGGGGCTGGATCGATCAATCGACGGCCAAGGGTTGATCGATCGATCGAGCAAGGATTTTGGTAATTTCAACTTGTGACGTTTATATGGGATAAATTCCCAAATTAAGGATTCTTAGACTATTTAATTGAGGAAATAAATATACTTAATGAAGGGAAATATATTTATCTAATTAAGGAAATTTATGGGGGTTACGAGAGTGTCTTAAGTGTGCGACACTAGAAATTATATTTTGGAGGAAATAATTAATGTAAGGAATTAGAGAGTTGGGGTTTATCCAAAAATAGAGTGGGGACCTCTAAATTATTAATTGGACAAAATGTGGTCCTTGGGTTCGTGAAAGTGGAATTCACGATCTATTTAAACTAAGGGTGTTTTGTGACGAATATTCCTTGGGATAATTTTAGTGGGTATTTAGGCCTATATAATTGTGTGAATGGAAAACATAATTATATCAATTATGGTTGACTATATCCTGCGAGACTATTAGGATAAATTTGGGAAAATGCATATTTACTTAGTGTGAATTGGTATAGTTGGAGAAATTATATAAATCCTTATATGTTAATAAGGAACAGGTTATTTATCAACTGAGGGAATATTTTTGAGTTTAGTATCGTGAGTGTGCGAATACTTGAAAATTATTATTTATGAGAATCTTGGGATTATTGGTCATTGTTATGTGTGATTGGCAATGATGGCAATTTATATGGATCTTTGTGGAATAATGTGGAATATATATATATACTATGTGAGTAAAGTATATATGTTATATGATTCGGATATGTATATATATCTATGTGTGGATGGCATATATATATAGGTGAAGCATACCCCCTCTAATGCTATCATGGGAAGTTGCGTGATGTGGGTGAGGCCCCTGGCTTGAGGTGCAGGGTGCGTATAGTCCCAGGTCATAGCGTTCATTTTTATATTGTGTGATTTTTATTAGGGGTGAGACGTCATGGGTATGTTTCGTCTCACTTTCAGGGAGGAACTATGACCGCTTCCCAGATGTTGTGTTTGTTGACCGCGATGTCGATGATATTGAGTCCGACCGTTGGTCCCCAGGACGGTATGTGAGTGATGCCCTGGAAGATGATAGCATTGAGAGACCGAATCCTCAAGTTATAACTTGTTGGGATGGTTATTGTACTTGTGTGTAAAGTACATTACTTGTGTATGAGAACAAGATAATATATCTCTACTAGAGTAAAGAGATAAATTGAATATGAAATGAATTCTCTTTCCGGGAGATTTTACCGGACTTAAAATGTGATATGTATAGAATGAAAGATAAAGATGAGTATGTTATGTATATTTATTTATATGAGTATATGTATATATATAAGTTGAGTACTGAGGGTTTAATGGATCTCGACGATCGACCTTGCCAAGTAGTAGTGTATCGGGGGGGGGGGGGGGGGTTCCTTATTTTGATTTCGCTTTGCAAGACACCCCATGCACGAACAAGGCCTAGTGTTGAGACTGGGGAGAAGTTTAACCCTTAGTGTTCAAGTTTTGGGTTTGTCATATATGAGTGTATATATATGTTGTGTGCTGAGGGTCTAATGGATTTCGACGGTCGACATTGCCAAGTAGTAGTGTCTCGGGGGGGGGGGGGGGGGGGGGGTTCCTTGTTTGGATTTCGCTTTGCGAGACACCCCACGCATGAACATGGCATAGCGTTGAGATTGTGGATAAGTTTAGCCCTTAGTACTTGGTTTTCTTAGGATTTCTAGAGTTTGGGGGTGATGAATTAGTTAGGCAGCTTAGCTTGACTAGGATGTTTAGAGGGATGCGCTAGGTGTGCACTATTAGAAGAGAGGTAAAGGGTATCTCATGGGAGTGCGATTCCAATTTAAATATGAGATAAAATATATTTTTAAAAATAAATAATTTATGCACTTGCTAAATCTTTTCACAACTCAGGCTCTGACCCATTTATCTACTTTTCCTCTCTTGCTATCTATTATATATATCGGTGTCGAGACATAGGGACGCCTGGATGATGATCGTTTTGAGTCAGACGTCTGCTGCAATAGCTGTGGATGCATGAAGGTTTGATTTAGACGCTTCTATTCTTTCGATCTAGATAGGAAGCATTGTAGTTACTCTCAGGTCAAAAGCCCAATCGTATTTATTTATTCTTTAACCGCCTTTTAGTGTGGCATTCGATTTGGTTGTATTATATTTGAACCAAGTGTTCGTTTAATTTATCTCTTTCCAATTTCATTTACATTAACTGTGTGAATGTTTTAATTGTATAGTTCATTTAAAAAGATTAGTTAACTAAAATTTTGACGCTAGCCTAATAGGTTATTAGTAATTAATTTGGTTTTTCGGCAGTGATGCTAAGAATGATCCATATGTGACTCCTGTTTTAATTTGGTACATGAGTGATCACCCGGTATTTTATTAGGTGGCGTGTCACACTGTTGTGTTATAAACTTAACTCTTATATATATAACTTTTATATTTTATGTTTTCCCCAAATAATAAAACTAGTATGCCTAATTTGGGCCCGAACATAAGGGTTTCAATTTACCGAAAATCTCAAAACTTTCACATTTGGCGACCTAACATTGCCAATTTCGGACCAACACCTTGGTTTAATTTTATAAAAATAATGATGAATTATAAACATATTTTCATGATGCGTTTAACCACATAACTAGTCATATGATGTAAATAAGTTATCCTCGATCATATGCTTGATTAACATCTAATGCAACCAACACATATATCACATGAGTATGCATCCCCCAAATATGATAATTAACATGTTTAACACCCCCATCAACTTATAACTTATAACTTATACTTAATCATATAATTAATATTCCTAATCACGTTTTAGGGCGTTACATGTGTGTAGCCTTGAGCGACCAACGTAGCCTTATTTCGGATAATAGTACCAGTCTCATCCCCCTTATTCTTGAAGATCCACTCGGTACCTATCACATTTGTCTCACTAGGTCGGGGGACCAATTACCAGACATCATTCTTTCTAAACTTAATCAAATCATCCTGCATAGCGCATATCCAGTGTTCATCTTTGATTGCTTCCTTATGATTCTTGGGCTTGACTTTGGATGTGTAGAAAACATGGTTAACAATGTTCTCTAGCTGAGCACGAGTCTTGCCCCTAGGGTGGGATATCCGAGAATAGAAGTAGGATCATAACTCTTGTAAACCCAAGAAGGAGTGTCCCCTAAATTAGGAATATGATCCACGCTGGGTGTGGGAGGCACAATGGGATCATTAGTAGGAAGTGTGTTATCCTTACACAAAAGGTTAGAATCTACAAACACCGGCGGTTCGTCATCTTGCACGGTGACGTTTATTGGCTCCATAAGCTTAGAGCTACTCAGGTTAAAATCCTGATAAGCTCTATTAGTCAATGAATATCCTAACAATATCCCCTGATCACTCCAGGAGTTGAACTTTCCTAATTGCTCTCTATCCCATAGGATGTAGCATTTACTCCCAAAGACACAGAAATATGAAAGGTTGGGCTTCTTTTTAGTCCATAATTCGTAGGGAGTCTTAAGTGTGTGTTGATGAAGGTAAACCCTATTCACCATATAGTATGCGTTAGACACCGCCTCTACCTAAAATCTCCTAGCAACTCAATAACCTAGAAGCACAGATCTAACTATCTCCTAAATCGTCCGATTTTTCCTCTCAATAATCCCATTTTGCTGAAGAGTCTTCACGGTCGAAAATTCATGTTTGATCCTGAGACAATCATAGTAAAGATATACTTTAGCTTCCTTAAACTTAGTACATTTTTCATTACGTATCCTATTGATAGTGACTTCGTGTTGATTTTACAGGACATGAAACATGGTCGTGAGAAATTTCACAACATCAGATTTCTCTCTCAGAAAATTTACAATTGAGTAACGAGAGAAATCATCTACCATCACAAGGATATACCTCTTACGACTCAAACTCTTAGTACGAGTATGATCCATAAGATCCATATGAATCAACTCAAGCACTCGTGAAGTGGTAATGGAAATTAACATCCTGTGGGGGTTAAGGACTTGCTTTCCCAACTGACAGGGTCCACAAACCGAGAAAGTCAGCTTTCCAAGTGATGGAAAGCCTCGTACTAGGTCCTTTTTAGCTAATCCGTCCAAATCGCTAAAATTCACATGATCTAGACGTTGATGCCACAGATCCATAGGAGTGATCGTGGTGCTATTGTAGACAAATGAGGACTTGGACACAATCCGATAGCATTTATCTTTAGTCCTCGCCATAGAAGTTATCAGTCTGATCATAAACATTGCACTCATTTCGGTCAAACTTTACTACAAAGTCAATGTCAAACAACTGGCTAATGCTGAGAAGGTTTTCTCTCAAACCTTTGATGTACAAAACATCATCTAGCTTAGGAAATCCTAGTATTTCTATTATACCTCATCCTATTATGCTAGACTTTCTCCCATCTCCAAAGGTGACTTTACCTTCCTTGAGATCCTCTTGGTAGGTAAAAAATGAGACATAACCTGTCATGTTCCTGGCGCACCCACTATTAAAATACCACTGAGAAGTATTATGTGATTTAAGAGCAAGACGAACAACAAGGGATCAATTTTAGGCACCCAACACTTCTCCGGGTTTTCTTTTCTTAGTCAAACTCTTCTCCGAGTTTTTTGGTGATAGCCATATGGATTCGTAGTAAACTCAGGAACTGGTTCCGGTGTCACATGGGACATGGAGGCACCATCAAATCCAATTTCGTGCCTTTCACCAAAACCTAAAGCGGAGGCGAGGAGCATTTTTCCCATCTTTCCAGATTTGTTCTCTATCTTCACCTTGACCTCCCTGGATCTTTTACGGTCATGAGTAAGATGGGCAAGAAGAGCTTCAAGTTTTTTTCGAGTGTCCATGGAGGTTTTGAGCTCAATCGTAACACGAGCCACTTTCTTAGTCAAGTCCCCTTTCTCTTTCTCTAAACATCTCTCTCTCTCTCTCTCTCTCTCTCTCTCCCCCTCGTCTCTCCCAATTTTTTCTCTTAGGAAATTATCCTAAGTATTAAAGCTTTGTTACGATTTTTAGTTTGAAAAGAATCAACATATAAATCAGTGTACGCACGACGTAAATCATTCTCACTCTCACTTGCAGCATCCTCCCCTCACTCACATTGCTTCCATTATCGAGGTGTCCCTATGAAGTATCATCATCATCATCGTGAGTCGCACTGTCAGTACTCACATGAATAGCCATGAATGCGGTGAAGTTACATTCATGCGGTGACTTGTCTCGATAAACCACCGACTCAACCTCACTATCATCACTAAGGGAGGCATTAAGAGCAACTTTACCTTTCCCTTGACGTCTCAACCTTATAGTACACTCAAATGCCTAATGACCTCTACCGTCGCACTCATAATATCTCTCCTCGTCTTTCTTAGGCGCGTCATTTTTACCCTTTTCATTTTTCTTTTCAAATTTATTTTTCTCAAAAAAAAATTTATCTTTGAAATTGCCAATTTTCTTTATTTTGAGAAATATCTTGATTATTTTTGCAAACAAGGCCAAGTTGTCTAAGTCAAATCATTCTCCGAATCGGACAACTATTCATCTCTTCTCCTAGATGACTGACCTCTTTTTTTTTTCTGAACCCTCACTCTTTCTAGCCTGGGATTTAAGTGCTACCCCTTTATCTTTTGATTTTATCGTGTTAGGAAACATGTCAATTTTATAAGTCTGGAGGTCTCCTACCAATTATTCTAATTTCAGACTACTGAAATTTCCTAAAGAATTTAGCACAGTGAGTTTAGGGATAAAACATTTAGGCAGTGATCTCAAAATATTTTTAACTACTCTAGCATCAGGAATGTGTTCACCTAAATCAAAACTAATGTTTACAATATCAAATAAGCGTGCATAAAATTCAACAAAACACTCAGATTAAAGCATGGTGATTGTCTCAAATTATGTAGTTAAATTTTGCAATTTTGATTTTTTAACTGCATTAGCGTCTTTATGGCTAAGTTGAAGAACATTCCATGCTTCTTTTGACGTGGTACATGTCATGATGCGTCGGAACTCATCGAGGGTGATGTTTCCAGAAATTGCACTAAGCCCACGTGAGTTATATGTGCTCCGTTAAAATTCATCCTCAGTCCATGTAGTCACGGATTTTAAAGTAGTTACGTTATCTATAGTGAGAGTGGGAGGGGTCCACCCTCTTTCACATATAACCCAAACACGTTCGTCAATGGCATTTAAGTGAGATTTCATACGGGCTTTCCAATATGCGTAATTTGACCCATAAAAAAATGGCACTCGATTATACAAGTTTTTCATTGAAATTGAGCTTTTTCAAAAATAAAATTTTGAAATAAAATTGATATCCGGCAAAATTTTGCGGAAAAAGTAACACGATAAAATTGTGTAATAGACTTTGATACCAATTTAAGAGTGCGTCACTAATAAATTATTTACTTGTTTAATTGAATTCCAATTTTTAATCCCCAAAATCCTAACTCTTGCAAATTAATTGTGACAAACTAATTAATTCAAACAAGAATGCACAGTTAATCACATTAGGAGGAAAAATCCCCCAAAGGGGCACAACCATTTTTTATTTTACTATAATTCGAAAGATTTACAATTATAGCAAAATAAAGTGATACACGAATACCCACAGGCATCGATTTGTTGTCGTCGGTGTTGTCAACAAGAGATACCGCAAGATCTCCAAGTTAACAATGGAGAACAACTTTCTTTTCCTCAAGATTACTCCATATATGTTAAACAATTGTATCTAGGGTTTATAAGACTCACGTTTATATTTAGTAATGATTTGTGAATAAAAAAAGGTTGAAAACTCATGAAAAATGAACTCTAGAAATATGCAGTAGATCTGCAGAAATGTGAGTGCCAAAGACTTCAAAATCATGTTGAATGGGGACTGCTAGTTATAAAGAAATCGAGGTGGCGCAACAGTCGACAAAATGGGCTGTAGCTCGAACGAGCTGACGTGTCGCTTGAGCGACTTCGCACAACATGCAGATGTCGCTTGAATGACCTGCATGTGTCGCTCGAACGACGTCAGCGTTATTTTTTATTTTCCTCAACACTTAGAAAAATTTATTCCTTCGAAGTAAAAACATTCCAAACCCTTAAAAATATTTTATAAAAGTTCCCAAATATTTATGTAAATAATAAAGACTCCAAATAAATTATTTTAACATAATCGTGAGTGGAGTAGTGTGAACGGCTGAAGAGCACGTTGCATGTTGCATGCTGCACGTATGAAGTTGATGGATGTGAGTATTCAGATTAAGGTCGTCGAGGATGATCGTGTTTGACGTTCCGAATGTAGCGGTATCAGACATACTAACTGTGATCTAGGACACACAGAAAATTCCTAGATTCTAACTCGAACATTTATAAAATCATGTCCTTAGAGATTTCTTCGAAACTAGGGTGCTAAGAAAAATAATTATGATTCGATAGAGGGATGACTTACAATAATAAAAAAAAAATCTAGGATCCCTTTTCTTATGTTCTTTTGGTATCAGTCCATCCTGCAGATCTTTAAAAATCCTCGATGACCTTTGAAGTTGTTTTTATAAACTTGATCATGAGGGATTTATTTTGAGTTTACCAAAAGATCTTTATATAAGAATATATAATTCTTAATTATGGTATTCTCATTGGTGGTTTGTAGAATTATGTTTTTTTTATTAAATATATTTTCACAAGGAAATCGGTTTTAACCCTATATCATAATCTTGAACCTAAACGTATCATTATATTTAAAACTCTTCAATCATGTGCCAAACTTTAATACTCAACATTTATAAGTCTAGACCCGCTTTGATTATCTAATGACTAGTTGTCTAGGGGTTGTCCCCTAAGAATTTCGACAGTCACGTTTAAGCTCTTAAACTTTTACAATTTATGATGATCTATGTAGACCAAGTAGGAGATTGTAGTAATTTTCTTGAATAGTGGACCTACATAGATCATGCCATTATATATTAAAAAAGAACAAGTTCAATATACCTCTCAATAACAAATAAATATATTTTTTTGAATTTTTTTTGTATTTCAAACTTTAACTGGGAAAAATACATGAATGTATATGGCTAAAAGTATGTTATATATATATCCTAATAAACCCATTTTGACATGCACACATGGTTGGATTGTTTAGTAAATACATAGATTTAAAATCCACTAAAAGAATTGAGTTTTAATATTATCTCTCTACACTGTCACAAGGGTACACTATTTATTGTTGAAACAAAAAACATCAAATTCTTTAAATAATGGTGAAATTAGTGGGAACAAAATGGGGTTATAAAGAAAGTTAAGGTACTTTTCCCATCCCCCTTAACTTTTGAAATAATTATTCCTTTATTTGGTGGATTTTTTGACAACAAAGAATAAATAAATGATAAACCACCATATAATGGGATTACCACCATAAACAAATATTGATAGACACCATGAGTAATAGTTTTAAGAAGCTCCTAAATGGAGTTTACTATCCTAATTAATTTTATGATCTCTTTGTAAGAGTGTGAATATGACAATGGCATAGGAAAATATTCAGTTTTGTTTTCATAAGCTATAAGAAATTATAATGATATGAATTGCCATTATTTGACAAAAATGAAGTTTGGGATCGCATTGAATTACTTAATTGACACACCAAGGTCGAGTATAAATAGGTAGACTTGTGGTCAAAGTTTTCATTACGAGTAGAAAAAGTATTATAAATAAACCTTTTCACCTATATTTAATAATGTTAAATTCTTATGGCATTAGTAGCTTTTTTTTATTGAGAGTTACATTTAGTGTGAAGCGTTATGAGAGCTTAGAAAAAGATGTGTATAAACTCAGATACCATTATATAAAGTTATGAAATTTTTACACTAATGGTATTGTAAGAATACTATTACGTATCTCGATTAGTATATATACCTTAATGTAGGCGGGAGTAAGTTTATATACTTGATTTTTCTATACACTAGTAATGAATTAGAAAATTGATAAATAAAATATTATATATGTTTAATGAGTATGAAATAATAAGTTTCTTACAATATTATATGCTCGCACTTATGACAATTGTTCATTTAGAGATATATCGTAATTACAGGTCTTATTCATAGTATGGAATTGGCTCTCGATTAAGTACATATATTTTGTCTTAGTGTGTTAATTTAGTGATGATCTGTAATTACATATCTTACTCGGTGTATGGAATTGGCTCTTGATTATGTATGTTTAGTTTGGCTTGATGGTTCACATTATGAAATAATGTGAAACAATCCATTATTGTTAATTATGAAAATATGAGCATGTAGCATGATTTAAGGCTACAGTTTATGGATTATGACTGCGAAATTGTATTTCAAGACTTGGAGTTATCAACACTATTACCAAATTGCCGAAGTATTTTGATAATATTATTATAAACTTCTATATGAAGAGATAGATATTTTAAACGACATAAATACGTTAAGACATAATACCTATATGTCAAAGAAGAAGTCCAAAAACAACAAGTGTTAGGTGAAAACATTAGTATACGTGTTAACACAACATATTCAATAATGAATAGGCTATTGATTGAGCATAAATGTTGTATATTTATTCCGCTAATTTCGGTACATTTGTGAACTCGAGGGGTGAAACCGATATGGATTTAAGGCACATTTATGCTACTAACCTTCGTTGGCAAGTATTTCGTGTTTTGTGTTTCTCCTATTTGTTTTACAGGTTAATTATGCAAGCGGTACAAAAGAGAAAGCGAAACGATGAAAGAAAGGCTAGGAAGGCAAGTTCAAGGGCATTTTGGTTATTCTGTAGCCAGATCCCGGAGGAGGAGTCAACTGGAAAGTTGAAAACCTCCAAACAACGAGAACACGGGAAGAAACGGAACCCAAATCCGAGCTACAATTGTTGAGTTATGACCAGTTGAAGTTGAAGAAAAATCCAAGGAAGAAAGGAAATAAAACAAGAAAAATTCTAAGTGTTGAGTGAAAGAAAAAGCACCCCAAGCCAGCAAAAATTCTCGAACCCAGTCGCGAACCGGTTTGGTTTGAGAATTTTTGCTGGCTTGAGGTGATTTTTATTTCACTCAACACTTAGAATTTTTCTTGTTTTATTTCCTTTCTTCCTTGGATTTTTCTTCAACTTCAACTGGTCATAACTCAACAACCGTAACTCGGGTTTGGGTGCCGTTTCTTCCAGTGTTCTCATTTTTCCGAGATTTTCAACTTTCTAGTTGACTCCTCCTCCGGGATCTGGCTGCAGAATTACCAAAATGCCCTTAAAATTGCCTTCCTAGCCTTTCTTTCATCGTTTCGCTTTCTCTTTTGTACCGCTTGCATAATTAACCTGTAAAACAAATAGGAGAAACAAGAAATAAGAAATACTTGCCAACGAAGGTTAGTAGCATAAATGTGCCTTAAATCCATATCGGTTGCACCCCTCGGGTTCACAAATGTACCGAAATTAGGGAATAAATATACAATATTTATGCCCAATCAAACCCCCCTAACTTAGAACTTTGCGCATCCCAAGCAATGTAAAAGAATCCTAGCAAGGATTAACTCTTGAAAATCACATTTTATTGGGATAGAATACCTTTTTCGCGGGCAAGCGATTGCATTTAGTGTTTGCAACAAGCCTTTAAACCCCTAGGTCACCCTAGTAGGACGAGTTGTGTCTCGTGAGGGTTTGCAAAGAATATACCCACAAAATTCGACTCAAAGAAAATTTTAAATACGCAAAATTTTGGAATTCAAACTTTTCCAGAAAATAGTCATCATGAAGTCATATTTACAAGTCTCAAACCATAGTGCGTGTGTGCGAGGCCGGAAATATAACCGCCAATTTTCATCGATTGATCATTACGTTAGTTATTCGAAAATTCATTTTGATTTCAATTTCTCACGGAATGCTCTCACAGACGAATCTCTCGGATTGTGGCTATTCTGTCGGTATGCGTGATATAAAGAGTAAATGTAATGGAAGCAAAATCACGCATACAAGTTGAAAGACAGAAATTTCATGGTGAAAGGATGTCATCAACGGATTACGGTTTTAAAAACGGGAACATTGCCTATTTTTCCGCGCACTTAATCTCCCTTATTATCTTTTAGTGTATTAGCTCTCCACGTGGTAACCAATTTCGCAATTCGGACTCGGTTAGGACTTTTTCGGGTTAAAGGTGTAATTGGATAACATGGAAATGGTTGGGAAATTCGAAATTGGAAATATTATTAGTGATGTCCATTTGTGCTTTTTTCGGGCTATTGCTCATTTTTTTCCTCTTTTTCTCAATTTCTCTATTTTCACTTCTTTTCTTTTCTTGCTACTTTTGTTGAGCATATCTGTTTTTTTCTTGCCCCTTTATATGCACTTTTTGGACTTAAATTCTGAATTTTTCCATTTTTCGCAATTCCGGGCTATTTGGGTTTTTCGGGTTATCAAACGAAAGGGACAGCTTGCCTGGCTCAAATTGGGGTACAAAAGGGGGTCATTTTTCGCTACTTTTCTGGCCAATATTTTTGGGTGACAAACGAGGGCCTACTTCATTGTCCGAATTACTTATTAATTTATCATATGCGTTTCGAGATGAATTTAAGTTTACAGATCACTTTTGGCACGTTTTTCAAAGCAATATTACACACATATTTCAAAACCGATCAAAATGAAAGGATTGAGATCCTTGACAACTTTTTAGGCGCTGAAAAGAACTTTGAGTTACCAATTAACTCGGATTGATTCAAAAACTCACAAAAAGTGATAGGCTCGAATCCCACCGGGTTTGTTAATCTCCACACTTATTCATTAAGTCGTCAATTTTCGCTCAATTTCCATCTTTAGTCAATTTCGGCTTTGTGTATGTTGAATTTTTACAACTTCATACTTTAAACCGACTTTTAATGATATTTTTGAAAAATTTGAATTCCAATTTTTATTTATTTTGAACAAAAATATTTTTGGATTTTTCAAAATTTTATGATTTTTTTTTAGATTTTTGGGCATTTTTGAAAATTTGTGAAGTTTTAGAAATACGGACTTGTGACCCCCCCTAACTTAGAATTTTGCATTGTCCTCAAGCCAAAAGGATTAAAATCTAACTAGAAGAGAATAAAAAGTGCGGAAAAATAAAACAAACAAATATGGAAAATGCAAGATTTGATAATAACAATGGGGAAGCATGTGTTACATAAGAGATGGGAGAGAAACTGTGAGCAATTCCACACAAATAAATCAAATCTGTCATGGGTTCAGGGTGGAGGTGGATGAGAGGACCCAGGTGCGTTGGGATCATACGGGTCATAAAAGAAGGGGGGTGGTGGTCCACCGAAGTTGAGTTGGTGAAGGTGGACTTGGATTTGGTACATCATCCGTGTGTCCCTCCAATAAGCCGCTTGATCTTGATTGTGTTGGTTGATGAACCCGTCAAGGCAGGATTCAACCACCGAAAGGCGGCGCTCAAAATTTTCCCCCGGGGGCTTGAAATCGGAATCCTCCTCTTCGTCCTCAAACTCCTCCTCGTCGACGTCCATCATCGGGGCATCATGAGCCTCATCTCCGGTACCCTCATCGAGAATGGTATGGTTGGGGTGAGCTACGCACATTTGGCATTCGCTCCTAGTGGTGGATGTGCCTCCAATGGGGCGGGGAAGTCGAATTTGCTGCCCCGGGTCATCTACTCCGGCTTCCATCAAGAGCTCCGTAATGAAATGGGCATAAGGGAGTGCAGTTTTGCCCCATTCGTCGTAGGCGGCATTGATGATGTCCGTGTAGAAAAATTTTACGAGATTGATGGTGCTCTCGGGGTCTAAAAAGTGGTAGAGGAAATTAGCGTGACGTAACCGGACCACCGAGTCATTGGTGGTTTGGTGGATGGCGCCACAAGTAATGAGGTGCGTGAATCGCACCGTAGTCGCCAAACCTTGGGTGGGAAAAGACCCTCGTACCCATTCCTCCTCAGGTGCCATACGAGCAATGCATTCTTCTTTAGTGTGGGGGGTACCATTTGTGGGGTATTGGAATGGCACGGGGAGGATCACCCCTTTAGCATGCATTTTGCGCGCTATGATGGCCGCCGAAAAAGGAATCTGTATACCATCAAGGTATGCCTCGTGAAGCATAGAAGATTTGCGAACCAAGGTCGCATAAAACTGGTGGATGGCCGGTTCAAACACGTGAGTGCTCGTTGGAGCGAGGAAAGAGCACCACATTCGGCGATCAAATAGGGCGGTGACATCGCCCAGAAGTTGGTCCTAATTAACGAAACGTTCGATGTGGATTGGGCGCGTAGCCGAGAAGTATTTCTCGGCCCAATGGCGTTCTTGGATGCTTCAAAATACCCCTTTACCCTTGTCATCAAGGACGGTGGTATCATCATATTTCTTGGGGGGGAAATTGGCTTGGCGAGGACGCAACATGATGATGGAAAGAGAGAGGGAGAGGGAAAGCATATGGTGTAGAGGAGAGGGAGAGGGAATTTGTTGTGTGAGAAATGGAGGAGGGGTGGGGAGTAATTTATAGGTGAGGAGGGGTGGGTTTTGGTGGGAAATATGAATGGGTGGGAGGGAAGTGATGGAGGGAGTGAATTAGGATGGAAATTGGAAGGGGGGAGAGTTTGGAGGGAAGAAAAACGAAGGCGAATGAATGTAGGGGAAAAAGGAGGGAAGAGGATGAATTTGGAAATAAGGGGGGGGGGGGGAGAATCTGCCAGGTACCCCGAACCGATTCGGGGGTACCGTGAACCGGTTCGGTCTGGGGTTCGGGGAACTGTGCTGGTTCGTTTACTTGGGTTCTCTCTTCTCTCGAATTCTAAGTGTGCTCTCATGCTCTATCTTGTGCGTAATGCCCCTAAAGACATCCTAGACCCTCGGGCTCCCTAAAAATTTATCGAACCCAACCTCATAGTGTGTGCCAGTTCCCTCTCAGTGCGTGCTAACCGGTCTCTCTCGTGACCCATGTTCCCGACTCGTAACTAACCTATTCACACACGACTACTATACATAAGAACTCACCCGAAACGCGTCGGGGGTGCGACGACCTCACTTTTTCAGCTCAATTGACCCCGTAAATGGGGTTCGACAACCAAACGGTGTCGACTTATTTCGTACACGCCTCTAGATATGGCTTTAGGCGTTGTCCATTCACTTTGAACGTGTTCCCCCTTTTAAATCGTCTAGTTCAATAGCTCCATGGGGGAAAACATTCTTCACTACGAATGGGCCAGACCATCGTGAACGCAACTTGCCCGAAAAGAGGTGAAGCCGAGAGTTGTAGAGAAGAACTTTTTTCTCGGGAAGAAACTCTTTTCGTCGAATGATGCTATCATGAGAGAGTTTCATCATTTCTTTTGAAATTTTGGCATTCTCATACGCATCATTGCGTAGTTCTTCTAACTCATTCAATTGAAGCTTGCGGGATTCACTGACCTTATCCATGGCATAATTCAATTGCTTAATCGCCCAATACGCCTTGTGTTCGAGCTCAACGGGAAGATGGAAAGGTTTGCCATACACAAAGCGGAATGGGGACATGCTGAGTTGATTCTTATATGTGGTACGATAGGCCCATAGTGAATCGTTCAATCTAAGTGACCAATCTTTCCGGGTAAGATTTACGGTCTTTTCAAGAATGTTCTTAATTTCCCGATTCGCTAGTTCGGCCTGCCCATTCGTTTGTGGGTGATACGTCGTTCCAACCTTTTGAACGACACCATAGTTTCTCATGAGCTTCGCGAATGGCCTATTGCAAAAGTGTGTGGCATTATCACTAATTATCGCTTTCTATGCACCGAAGCAGGAAAGTATGTGCTCCTGCAGGAAATTTATCACTACTTTGTTGTCATTCGTCTTGGTAGCTATAGCTTCCACCCATTTAGAAGCGTAATCCACCGCGACAAGGATGTATAGGAAAGCAAAGGACGGGGGTAAGGGACCCATGAAGTTAATACCCCAATAGTCGAATAACTCAATGATGAGTATGGGGGTAAGAGGCATCATGTCTCATCGAGTAATGGCTCCCATTCGCTGGCACCTATTGCACGATTTGCAAGCGTCGTTCACATCCCGAAATATTATGGGCCAATAGAGGTCGTATTACAGAATTTTAGTGGTCGTCTTTTTCGTCAAAAAGTAGCCTCCACAAGCTTCCGAATGACAAAAATGGATGACTTTCGGGATCTCGTCATCCGGTACACATCGTCGGATGATTTGGTCTGCGCAATATTTAAAAAGGAAGGGGTCGTCGTAAAAGAACATGCGCGACCAAGTAAGAAACCTCTTCTTATCTTGCGGTGTCCAGTCGGGAGGGACGGCTCCCGTGACAAGATAGTTCACTATGTTTGCAAACCAGGGATACGAAGAGGTAGCAAAAAGTTGCTCATCCGAAAAGTATTCGTCTATGGGTACGGTATCACTAGGTACATCGGACGAAAGCCGTGATAAGTGGTCGGCAACGACGTTTTCTACTCTTTTTTTATCTTTGATGGAGAGATTGAACTCTTGTAGGAGTTGGATCCACCTTATGAGGCGCGACTTGGCATCTTTCTTTGCAAGTAAGTATTTTAAGGCCACGTGGTCGGTGAAGATAGTAATAGGAGAACCAATGAGATATGACCGGAATTTATCTAGGGCAAAGACTACCGCTAGCAACTCTTTCTCTGTGGTAGAGTAGTTGAGTTGAGGTCCGATAAGGGTCCGACTAGTGTAATAGATAACATGAGCTTGTTTATCTTTTCGTTGGCCCAAAACAGCACCGATTGCATAATCGCTAGCATCACACATAAGTTCGAATGGCATGGACCAATCCGAAACTTGCATGATGGGAGCGGACACAAGCATGTTTTTCAATTTTTCAAAAGAGCTTTGGCATGCTTCTGTCCACTCGAATGGGGTTTCCTTCATGAGTAGGTTGCTTAAGGGCCTAGCGACTTAATTAACCTTCGATAAAACCCCGCGTGGCCCAAGAATGAGCGCACGTCCTTCAGCAATTTGGGTGGGGGAAGATCAGCTATGACATCTATCTTTGCCCTATCAACCTCTATGCCCTTGGATGATACTATGTGGCCAAGAACTATTCCCTCGGTGACCATTAAATGGCATTTCTCCCAATTCAGCACTAAGTTCTTTTCCACACATCGGGTAAGTACTTTTCCATCTTTTCTAAACAATGATCGAAAGAGGTGCCAAAAACGCTGAAATCGTCCATGAACACTTCGAGTCCTCTCTCGACCATGTCGCTAAATAAGCTCAACATGAACCTTTGAAAGGTTGCAGGTGCATTACACAAGCCAAATGTCATATGTTTGTAGGCAAATGTACCAAAAGCGCAAGTGAAGGTAGTCGTCTCCTGGTCAAGTACATCTACCTCAATTTGGTTATATCCGGAATAACCATCAAGGAAGCAATAGTAAGGGTGGCCCGCCACTCTTTCAAGCATTTGATCAATAAATGGCAAGGGGAAATGGTCTTTTTTAGTTCCCACATTGAGTTTTCGGTAATCAATGCAAATGCGCCAATTGGTGGTGGTACATTGGGGGACTAGCTCTCCCTTGGCATTCTCAATCACAGTCATACCCGACTTTTTCGAGACGACTTGAATAGGGCTTACCCAGCTATCCCAAAAAGTGATGTGAAATGTAGTGGAAATTATCACAAATAAATAAATATCTCCAATTTATAAGAACTCAAAATATCATTAATGAAAAAATATCTATAAGGGGGAGCCTTGGGGATTTTTTTATAGATTACCTAAGACTTGAGGAATAAGTCTCCTAATTAAAAATGAGTATTTTCAAATTAAAAAAACTAACAACGAGATAATTACTAAAAATTAAAAACAACATGCTGAAATAAAACTAATTCCTCCGGAAGGGGAGACTGTGCCACACACGTTACTCCTCCCGCTTTGAAAAGCTCGACCCAAGCACCAAGTGGTATGTCGTCCATCTCCAGTGGAACTTGGATACATGTGGTGAGAACCTTCGCATGCTATGGTGGTTGCTTAATTTATTCTTCACATTCAGAAATTAAAACTGAATTCTTCTTCTTATTGGGACGATCTGAAGCTTGATATCCAAACACCCCGTAATCATAACACTTGAAGTGGACCCCCAGAGTAGTAGGAACTGGAGTCGTAGTATCTGTTTCACTATTTGTAACAATTGGTTTGGTGGTTGTCCCACCACTTGTCATAGTTTCTCCCGCCTTGAAACAATTCTCCACCTTACTTATACACGCAATTGCTTGGATTAATGAACTAATTTGATGTGACCCTAGTTTCGTTTGATACTTAAAATGGGGAACTTGAATGTAACATTCAATTTGTTGGTGTGTGCTTTCCTTCAGTTTAGACTGGGTGCAAAATTATTTAAACTATTTTGAATATTCTTTAACATACATATAACCTTGCTTAAGGCTTTGGACACGTGAAAATAGGTCCCTCTCGTAATCCTTGAGAATGAAGGCATCCACCATCTCCGCCTTAATTTTCTCTAATGAAGTAATTGAGTCTAAATCATTTTTTACCCTGTCATGTACCAATTAATCTCACCACATCAAGGCATAACCTTAGAATTTTCCAGAAACATATTTGACACATCTATAGCCATAGTATTCCTTTAAATCAAAGAAATATTCCACATGTTTCAACTAATCCATAAATATATCCGGATCCATTTTTTCATCAAATATATTCACATAAATACGAAATCACCATCTAATGTCTTGACAAATAATTCAATTAAAGTACTATAGTTGTCCTTCGTTAGTCCCCCACCATGTAAAAAATAACCGTGGTCCACATCATAGCACATTTGGACCCTTCGGGGATGTCATGAGGTCTACCCAACATGGTTGTTTAGGGGGATGATTGTTCGAGCCTGTATTATATGATTTCACCTTAATCCTTTTGAAGGTCAATTGTTGTTCATGTGCCCTTTATTCTTGCACCCATAACACACAAGTTCATGAGGTGGAATATAGAGGGGTTGGTCATCATACCTCACGCCGTGGTGTAAACTGTTATGATAAGTATACATTCATTTGACCAGTCTCTCATCAGCGTGCATTGAGTACCGGATGAGGGAAATAGAATCTTCTTCATCAATTTCTTTTCTGTTCACTCCATGACGCTGATTGAGGGGCAAAATGAATAGAGCTCGCTTTTCCTTGGCATTCAATAAAGATCACCTCCTTCTTCGGGTGCAACTGTTGTTTACCTAAGTCCTTTTCTACATGGACTCTCTCCCAAGTCTCCATCTTGCATCGAACATATCACTAGACTCATTTAAGTCATTTTGAAAGTCTTTATGGATTGTTTGGAAAGTTTTTCTTCGCCATATAAGCCCGTTCCTCTTCTAAAACATCGTAGAAAATTCCTCTGATGGATCCACGGGGATGGTCCACCCCACCTGGTTGCTAGGAAGCCCTTGGGGTAATTCGAGGGGCTACGACTTCTCTCTGCTCTCCTCCGCCCTACCATAACCCTCTCGGGGCCCCCACATGATGCTTGGAGGTCATCGTTGCTGAGCATTCCTTCTTTGTTGTGAACAAAGTCCCCATGATGAATAGGGTCAGTCATCGTGCTACTGGTGTTAGTGACGGACCCACCGACTTCCAATTTATTAAATTTCTCATTGATGTGACTTTGTTGTTATTGGATACTTTCAAATCGAGCCTCCATGTTAGATAACATTAATTGTATGATTTCTAGGGTATATTCTTGGGCCTTGGATTATTTCAGTACTTTGGGAGGCATCCTTGTGTTTTAATTTACCCACACACGGGTAATACACTTACTAGCATTTTGATTATCAAGAGAAAACGCAGCTCTTGTACCAATTTTATGTGAAAATCATCGGAAATTATCGTAAATAAAAAAATATCTCGAATTTTTAAGAACTCAAAATATCATTAATGGTAAAAGGGGTTACAAGGGGAGTCCCGGGGCTTAATTTATAGACTACCTAAGACTTGGACAACAAGTCTCCTCATTAAATATGAGTCTTTTCCAATTAAAAAAGTAACTAAAAGATAATTACTAAAAATAAAAAATGACCCGATAAAAATAAAATAAAGAAAGCAAAAAAGAGAAGTCCTCTGTAAGGGGAGACTGTGTCGCAAGTGTAAAAAAAGATATTCATGAAGAATGCTTTTGATATGGATCTTGAGAGTAGACAATTAAGTATAAGTGTTGCTGATTGATTGATGCTTATTTATTTAACATTACATTTGATATCAATTAAGGTTTTTACTAAACATTAATTTTTTTGTATTTCAATATGAGTTTAAATGCATGGGAATTGATGAATGTGACATAATTAGTCTTTACAAGATAATTATTCGACCATAATGACAACCTTATAATTTACCTTGTTAAATAAATTACTAATGTTGTATCTTAGCATAGTATGGAACATTTATGACTAACATTGATTTTTATTTGATTGATGTGGTTATGAAGAACTACTAAGCATGACTCAAATCATTTTACGCATCTTATGATTATTATTGACAAATGGGAGGTTGATAGAATTATTTCTGTTAATAATTCCTTAACGTGGTCTATAATAAACTAATAATAAGCGTCACATTTGCACTAGACCAAATATCGCCAATTGTCACGATTTTGACCCGTGACAACCCTCATGGGCCACGGCCACTCCCCGTCACAATATTAAGCATGACAAAAAGGGGCCACGATCCATATCCGTGACCCATAGGGGGAACTTGGGTCATGATCTGGACTCGTGACCACAATACCACGATCTGGATCGCGGTCCAGACCCGTGACCACCCTACCATGACTGGTCATGGTCGAAGGCCGTGACCTAAGGACCGGCAATGTGGGTCACGGTTCGAAGCTATGACCACCTCACGACCGGGGTCAAGATTGGTCACGATTATGGACTGTGGCCAGTTTTATTTTAATTTCAAAAAAATATTTATGGTCATGATTTTTGATCGGGACTTAATAATTTTTTTTAAATAAATTTATTTTTCTTCTTCCAAAAAAAAACTGTACATTTTTAAAACTGTTTCAATTTCGAGAAATTTAATATTTCAATAATTTGTAATAAAAGTTAACATATAAATGCTTACGTGAATATGTAATAATACAACACAAGTTAACTAATGCATGCTTACATGAATATGTAAGACACAAGATAAAATACAATCTATGTTTGCATGGATATGTATAACAGAAATAAAAATACAACGAATGCTTGCGCAAATATATTTGAAATTTTCCTTCTCCATTGAGGCCTATAAACAAAACTTCACAAATTCCCCAAATGGTAAGTAACAAAGGACTTAAATCCCAAAATATTTTTGGAATGACTGCATAACAAAAAATGACATCAAAGTCCACATAGTTCATAGGATTAACAAGGTTGGGGACTAACACGTAATTTGAATCTAGGGTTTTAGTCATGTTCTCAAATCGAGAGTCCCAAGACTACATGCCAGCTGCTACGTGTTACGTTGGTCCCGTGCGAGGTGTTCGTGCCTCTCATGGGAATGTTTGGGGACTATTTTGTGTTTTTACCCTTCAATGACATGTTTTCAAGCCTAAGTGTACCTACTTGCAAGTTTTAGTCATGTTTTCGAATCGGTAGTCTTGTGACTATGCGGTTAGTTGCTACATGTTACGTTGATCCTGTGAGAGTTGATCGTGCTTCTTGTGGGGCCATTTGAGAGTTGTTTTGCATTTTCTCCCTTTCGCGACATGTTTCCAAGCCTAATTCTACCTACTTATATGTTTTGGTCATGTTCTCGAACCTAGAGTTCAGTGACTATGTGGTCAATTAGTATGTGTTACGTTGGTCCCGTGCGAGCTGCTCATGCATCTTGCGAGGCCATTTATGGATTGTTTTGCATTTTTTCCCTTTAACAACATGTTTTAAAACCTAAGTTTACCTACTTGCAATTTTTTATCATGTTCTCGAATCCCGTAACTATGCGGTCAGTAGCTACATATTATGTTGGTCATGCCTCTTGTGGGGGTGTTTTGTGTTTTTGTCCTTCAACGACATGTTTTCAATCCTAAATACACCTACTCGAAAGTTTTGTTCATGTTATAAAATTAGGATTCCCGTGACTACGCGATCAATTACTACATGTTACATTGATCCTGTTCGAGGTGTTCGTGCCTCTCGCGGGACCGTTTGGGGACTATTTTTTATTTTTGCCCTTCAACGACGTATTTGTAAGCCTAAGTCTAATTACTTGAAAGTTTTGATCATGTTCTCTAATCGAGAGTCTCGTGACTACGCGTTCAGTTGTTACATGTTACATTAATCCCATGTGTGGTGTTCGTGCCTCTCACATGTCCATTTGGGGGATGCTTTGCATTTTTATCCTTCAATGGAAAATGTTAAAGCCTAAATCTAACTACTTGAAATTTTTGGTCATAGTCTTGAACCGAGAGTCCCGTGACTACGTAGTCAGTTACTATATTTTACGTTTGTACTGTGTGAGGTTTTCGTGCCTCTCACGGGGTTGTTTGGAATTTTTTCCCTTTAACAACATCTTTTCAAGCCTAAGTTTACCAACTTGCAAGTTTTTTCTTTTCCTCAAATCAAGAGACAAGTGACTATGCCGTCAGTTGTTTAGTGTTACATTGGTTCCATGTGAGGCATTCGTGCCTCTCACAAGGTTGTTTGGGGGCTTTTTTTGCATTTTCATCCTTCAACGGCATATTTTCAAGCCTAAATCTACCTACTTGAAAGTTTTGGTCGTGTTATTGAATCGGGAATCTAGTGACTACTGTCAGTTGCTACATATTACATTGGTCCCGTTCGAGGTGTTCATGCCTCTCATGAGGCTGTTTTGCACTTTTGCCCTTTAATAACATGCTTTCAAACCTAAGCCTACTTACTTGCAAGTTTTGATCATATTCTCGAACCAGGAGTCCCGTGACTACATGGTTAATTGCTACCTATTACGTTGGTCCCGTGAGAGGTGTTCGTGCTTCTTGCAAGATCGTTTGGGTGCTATTTTTCATTGTTTGTCTTCAACGACATAGTTTGAAGCCTAAGTCTACTTACTTGTAAGTTTTGGTCATGTTCTCGAACCATGAGTTCCGTGACTACGCGGTCAGTTGCTACGTTTTATGATAATTACATTTTCACATTTGACACAATGTAATAAAAAATATGAATAACAACAATTTATATACCCTATATCCCCTTCTCCCTCCTCATCCCCCAAAACTCTCTCTCCCCCATGTCTTAAAGATCCCCTGAATGGTTTACAGACAACAAAACCTTGTCAAACTAAAAACAATTGATGAGTTGATTTGAAATAACAATTTTAAATGTAATTCACATCGACGTAGTTATATTTTTATATATGAGTATTTCTATAAACACCCAATCTTATCGTGACTTACTAAATGTGATTTAATATATTGCATTGTTGTGTTAGTCACTCAATATATAATGAATTTAAAAAAACATTTGTTATTAGACAATATTAAGGGTTGGTCTGTGTATATCTAATCTTAATGTACATATTCTTTATATATTTACTTATATTTTCTTTTCTTATTTATTGCAGAAATTAGATCCATACACAAGATTGACCAATAACTTCAATTATTGCTTACCAACTGATGTCATTGAGTTTGGATCAATTTTAATTTTCAGAACTGAACAACCTCATCACCAACTTAGAGGATACCAGTAATGTTAAAGTGGAAGAATTGCACATTTCTAGCAAAAGAGAGGAGTTCCATATTAGCAAATCTTCTCAACCCACAAATGTATATATATGACACCAAAATCCCTGCCCGACACTTTTTCAGTAGTAAAACATAACATCTTTTACACAAATTTTGATCTCAGGGAGTAGCCCACAAGAGATAATAATGTTGATGTTCGACCCTCAAGTAGGAATGATCACAACATTATTCTCTCCCGTGGGCTGCTCCCTGAGATCAAAAGTTATGTAAATGATTATGTTTTACTGCTAAGGAGACGTTAGGCAGGGATTTTGGTGTCGTATCTATACATTTGTGGCTTGAGAAGGTTTGCTAATATGTAACTCTTCTCTTTTTCTAAAACTATGCAATTCTTCCATTTTTACGTTACTGATATCCTCTAAGATTGTGATGAGGTTTCTTAGTGCTGAAAATTGAAATCGATCAAACTTAAGGACATTAATGGGTAGGCAATAATTAAATTTATTATTTAGTGTTTTGTATGGATCTAATTTTCTGCAATAAATAAGAAAAGAAAAGATAAGTAGATATATAATGAATATATACATTAAGATTATATATACACACTCCTACACTTAATGCCTATCTAATACCAACTATTTTTCTAAATGCATTGTACGTTGAGAAACTAATACAACAATGCAATATATTAAAACACATCCATTAGCTCATGTTAAGATTGGTTTTGTTAGCACTACTTATACATAAAACTATAACTAGGTCGATGTGCATTACACTTGAAATTGTTATTCGAAATCAAACTCATCAACTGTTTCAGGTTTGACAAGGTTATGTTAGCTGTAATCCATTTTGAGGATCCGAGAGAGAGAGAGAGAGAGGGGGAGAGAGGGGGGGGGGATAGATAGAGTTTTTAGGAATATGGAGCGAAATATAGGGTTTACCAACTCTATAAATACTCTCAACTTCATTTTCAACTCCAAAAATGCAATTATATCCAAGATGGTGGTCGAACACTCGTAAAATTTTGAGAAAATATATATAGAAGGGGGTGAACATGAGTCTTAAGGTGAAGACCCAACAAATTATGGATTTATTTAATCCTAAATAAATTATGGTTTTCCATCTGATAAATAAGACACAAGAAATACAATTTAAGTTCATTTTAATTTATTCATATGGAAGGTGTGAAGAATTAATATAGTGAGCTTTTGAGTTGTTATGGTAGGGTCATCGTCAAGATAAATAATTAGTTAAAGGTTTGTTATAAAGAATTAATAGAGTGATCGTTTTAAGTATCCATCATCCGTATTAAATAATCAACCCAATAACCACCAACCCAACAATCCAATACAAGATTATCCCGTACTCCTTCTAAATCATCTACTTGAATAATTTCCAAGAACATAATTATAGAGCATGAGTTTTCATATACAATTCCAATCAAGGGTTTCATATACAACTTTTAACAATAAATATGGTCATATTTTAATATAGAACATGTGATGTCCATATAAATTGATTGTTGTTCATTATATGGTTTAAATATATAACTAAAAAATATTCATCATGGTAACTAATTGAAGGAATAAAAAATATTCGTTATATGAAAAAATTAGTACAATAAAATGAAGAACAACACTAAATTTCACATAATTTTTGTTAATACAATACAACAACCAACATAATTTGTGAATATCAATACACTCACACACACACACACACATTGAACACATAAAATGAACACATACACACACACACACACACATAACACACACATACATAGAGAGAATACACACATGGACACACTGAACACACACACACACACACACACACATATACACTGAACACACAGAAACACATGCACAACACACATATACCCACACTAAACACAATATATTAAAAATAAAATGAATACCTTGTGTGGAGAGAAAGAAATCATTGGAGGAAGAGGATTTCGCTGAGAAAGAGTGTTATAATTTTTTGGGGCAAGTGAAAAATAAAATGTTGGGTTCTTATTTAATTTATACATTAAAAGGGGTCACAATTTGCTCCCGTGACCCTAACGCTGATCAATATTAAATAGGCTTTTGGGTCATGGTTACAGATCATGACCACCATAATGTGGACATGTTAACATAGGTTTGGGGGTCATGATTAATGCCCTAGACCAACGTTCACTAATAATTTTCACCGTTGGGTCACAGTTGTTACCCGTGACCATTTTTACAACCAAAATGGAGGGAAGTTTGGCACCAAAACACCCTTGATTACGGTAAATGGTCAGTGGCGGGTCACGGGTCATGACCATGACCACTAGTGTGACCAAACACGTGAGACATTTAGCGTCATCCTAGATCACGGGTGAATCACAGATTCTGACCGTGACCTCGTTGGTTACGACTTTAGACCGTGACCAGACCCTTAATAAAGTCATGATAAACTCCAATCACTTATTTAGTTATGATAAATAGTAAGGGGTCACAGGTTTGGATTGCGACTCCCTGGTCATGGGTTTTGGCCGTGACCCAATAACTATAATCATTTCCTATTTTTGGTGTAATGTTGGTTCATTAAAAGGGTACTCCTCAAGTTAAACAAAGAATTAATTTTGTTATGAAAGGTTACCTATTATAGATTATAATAATGAAAGGTCACTAATGACTAAATATAAGTTTTGTAACTCTTGGTTATTTACTGTGATGGGCGGTTCATATTAAGTGACAATTGGAGACTTGGGCCATCTCCCTGCTTATAATTAAATGGTTGATTTCCATCATTCAAACACCTAAAAGAAAACATAACGAAACTATAGGCTAAGGGAAATAAATTCATAACTCTCATAAAATGACTTAATTATGTTGAAGAACATATTAATAAGCCATTTCAAGATTCTATGATTCAAGACTTATTCAATCTCTCACCCAAATTGAAGAAAATTATTAGCATGGATTAAGGTAAGTGTTACTCATCTCTTATGGAGGATAAAATTAATATTTTAATGATGATAAAGATCCTATGATATAAAGATCAATTAGCTAATTAATTAATCAATTTATGCTTTAGGTTAGTTGAACCATGTTTAAGAATTTATTATGTGTTATTTAAATTAATTACATTTTAAATGCCTTTAATTTAGTCAGGGCTAGTCTGAATTGGTTAGGTTATGACCTACATGAAAGTGGGTCCTAGACTCACCCAAAGGTAGAGGGAAGGTTGGTCTACACACGTCTATTCTTCTGGTTGGATAATTGATTTTAACCTCATTCATTTATAAACCAACTTTCAAATATGAAAAATACATGGAAGACAATTAAATAGTGCCGAGTACTTCATGTACTTTATGGACAATATATCAATCAGACTACAATTGGATTCATGGGTATGAAAAATATATGCAAAGATTTTACTATTACAAAACAATAATAATGGTAGGGGTGAAAATGAGCCGACCCGAGCCTAGCTTAAGGTTGCTCAAGATTCGGTTCTAAATATAAACAAGCCTAAAAATATGTTCAACCTTTGTTCATTATTTTTTTATCTAAGCAAATGAATACGAGCTTCTAAGGAAATGAATACGAGTCGAGTAGCTTGGTTATTTTACACTATTTAGTATGAATATTAGTGATCGAGCCAAGCTCAATAAAATAAGGAGGTTAATTTTTTGTTAAAGCTTGGCTTGTTTATTTTTGTTTATTTTATGAGCATGTCTCGAACGAGCTTTTTTTCGGACGAGAACGAGCCGAAATCGAGTAGCTTGGTTCGTTTTTTAGCCCTAATTGCAATACCAAGGCTAGCAAGAAACGTAAATGAGAAGCACAAGTCTTTAAAGATACACTTAGAAAAACAATCCACAATTTAAATGTTCCAATAGAAAAATTATAAAGTTTCAATAGTTAGTTTAATGCGAAGTTTTATTATGGGAAAACAGGAACATGATTGTTGATGCGTTATATTTCATGGATTTTTTATTATTTTAATACGTCCATAATTATATTGTTTTGAGTTTGGAATTTATAATTATTTTTTTATTTACTAAATTTTTCTTTGCTAAATGTGAAAATTTCGCTGAATTATTTGTGGTGATATCTTGCGACAAAAAATTTACTAAAATAAAAAAAAATAGTGAAAGGTATAAAACTCAAAACAAGGTAATTATTGAAAGTGCGTCTGCGATATTGATTCAAACGGATTCACAAGTGTAACACCCCGTATTTTTGATGATTTAATAATTATATGATTAATTATTATTGTTAGAATAATTATGTGATTAATTATTATTGTTAGAATAATTATGTGATTAATTATTATTGTAGGATTAATTAAATTATAATGCGAGAAATTAATTGTTAATTAATCCGGGTTAAAATAATTATTATTATCATGACAAGGGTTAATACTTATTAATTGAATATTACTGTGTGATATGTAATATGGAATTATACACTTTGATAAATTATCGAGAGTGAGTAACACGACAGTTTGATAATTTAAGTCTGACACGCCTGTCAGTCATGTCGGGACTAATTGATTGGGATAAAAACAAATTTTATTTTATTAACTCATATGGCCATTTAGAGTGCGTCGATGAGTCCGGGAGAGTCGAGATAGTCAGAAAACACTACCCGGGTATTTTATTTGGACTCCGAAATATTTTAGCCCAAACCGGCACCCCATAAGGGTAGTTTTGTAATTTTAGATTTTTGGGAGTTTAATTAATGAAGAAAATTAATTAAATTAAATTATGTGTACATGGGGGAGAGGGTATTTATCAGTTCTAAACCTAAAGAGAGAGGGAGAGAGAACCACAGAGGAAGAGGAAGGAAGCCATTAGTGTCCTTGGCACAAAACTCAAGCACCCACACTACAAATCCCATCAAAGTGTAGATCGCGAAGAGATGAACGCATCTATACCAACATCACCAGCGGATCAGGTCGTCATATTTGAGGCAAGTGTTTATTACTTTCTTTATTTTAGCAATAATCATACTCATGTTAGTGTAGGTAAAATTAATCATGATTTACAGGTGAACTAGGTGAAAATTGAAGATTTAAATTATGATTAAGGACTGGTTTAATTAGTAGTTTAAATTCCCTCATGTATGTAGATGATTAATCGCGAAATTGGATTATATATTGATGAACGAATCTGGATTGATTAGGTTCTTTAATTAAAAATTTGGGAACTAGGGTTCTTATGAGTTAATTTGGGGATTTTATATAATCTTGATGATTGATGATGAATTAACGAGCCTGGGATGTTAGGAATGTTATATAACCTGTTATGTTTTGATTGGGATTGATTATGAGGTTTTGGGTGACGAACCTTAGAGGTTTTTAGGATAAAAAATAGTGAAAACATTGAATTCTGGGCAAATGGGATGAACCAGTGCGCGTCGCGCGAAGTCGAGCGAAGAGTCGTTCAAACAGCACCGTAATGTCTCGCGAAGTTTAGGTTTGAGCAAGATGTGTATGTCGCGCGAAGTCCTTCAAAAAACACGTGTAAAACGTTCGAGCAACAATCGTTTTTGGTTCGAGCGACGTAGTGAATTTTGAAAAAAAAATTAGAGTCCAGTTTTGAGTTTATCGATTTATTGGAGTGAGAGAAACTGCCAGATAGTAAATTTAATAGGACAGAATTTCGAGAAAGTATGTAAGAATTAATACTTTAATGATTCGATATAGATAATGTACCTTAGAGATTACGAGAGAGATAATAATCTAAATATTTATACTATACGTAGTGATGGGAATAAAATACGTATGAGAAGTATATAATTAGGTTGGGAAAATACCTATGAATTCTAATAGGATGGATGTATGCCTATTATGTGATATTATTGTTAAGTGCACTAATGGGTGATAACCCGGGGATGCAAGAATCTTATTGCTAGGCGCACTAATGAGTGATAGCTCGGGGATGCAGGAATTCTATTGTTAAGTGTACTAATGGGAGATAACCCGGGGTACAAGGATATTATTGTTAAGTGTACTAATGAGTCATAACACGATTGTTAAGTGTATTAAGGGGTGAAAACCCAGGGGTACAAGAATCTTATTGTTAAGTGCACTAATGGGTCTTAGCCCGAGGTTGCAGGATGTGTATATATATGTATAGGGATGATGTGACTATATGTGTATATATATGAACTTGTGAATATTTCTACTTGGTGAAACTAGTAGATATAAGAATATTGATGTATAAAATAAATCTTAATGTAGAACGGATTTATTATGAAAATTGAGAAACATGTTAATTAGCTATTCGAAATAGGGTAATTTAATAGAGTATTGTATGGGTGATACGAGAACACTACTAGTGAGTATAGTTAGTATTAGAATGGCTTCAGACTAGTCAGGCTGGGTAGCATAACTAGGGGGAATTAGATGTACGTTAGGCGTGCACAATAGATGAAAGGTGAGAATCTCATGTGAGAGTTCGATAACTAACATGCGTATAATACTTGCTTTAGTGCAGTTTTAAATACTTGCTAAATATTTTTTAAAACATCAGGCTCTGACCCATCTCTTTCATATCTTCTCTCTTTTTCTATATATGTATTATATCAGGTGCTCAGCCACAGGGACACCATAACTAAAGATTTGGATTGCTTTACGAGCTGCAGCTATTGTGGAAGCTGTCGGTCCTTGCATTAGACGCATCCATCATTTCCATTGAGCTTTATCTAGACATCTTAGTTAGGGCATGTGTTGCCTATCCCTAGTTTTTATCAAAGTTATTATTCAGTTTACTTTACAGTTCTTTTAGTTGGATGGAATTTTACAATGAGTATGTGAATTAGAGTTTTGAACTGGGAGGTTTTACCCAGTCTTATTTATTTCAGTATTTGATTCATGTTCAGTATTTAGTATATTCTTGTGTTTGATGAATGGTTTATATTTTAATAATTAAATTGAGAAATGGTTTTATTGGTTATATTTAAAAGGAAAATGTTTTGACGCCTAGCTTAATTCTATATTAGGTGATTAATATGTTTATAAGTTTTTCGACAGTGATGCTAAGAATAAACCAACTGAACAATTTGTTTTAAATTGGTAAAGGACTGATCACCCTATATTTAATTGGGCGGGGTGTCACAGGTGGTATCAGAGCATCAGGTTCTAGAGTCTTTTAGGATCTGTGCAGCTTATTACGTTTCAGTTTAACGTTGTTTGATGTGGAGCCTGATGGTAGGATTATTGTGTTCCCTAATGTATATGACATACGCTCTCCTGCTACTAATTAAATGGATGGGACTCATTATACGGAATTTTGTGTGATCCAAACATCGAACATTTTAGGACGACCTGTGAGGGCCGTAAGAAGGACTGCAGGAGAAGAAACTCGACAGAAGACATAAAGTAATTTGATAATGGTGATCGTGATAAATGTCATCGTGAGTACTACTTAAGTAAGTGATAATGAGATCATCACTCGGGAATAGTAGATTCCCAGGGCACAGGCGTAGATAACGGTGGAGTGGTTTTAGGACCACCTAGCATAGTCGACAAGGGGGAAATCAGAGGAACTCTTTTGAAAATCATCAGTGAAGATGCGGAGAAGAAAGAGAGAAAGCGTAAAAGGCCAAGTAGAAAATCCAAAGGCAATTGTGTAGAGTGAAGTGTAACGACACTCATAATTAAATTTGGAATTAAATTGGTAGCTCTTAGGAGCGACATAAAGTTATTAGAATCAATCACCATGTGTAAAAAGTGTGTTTGAAATCTAAGAAAAAATTGCGTACGAGTTGACCGTGAGGTCTCCCGTTCGATGTTGTAATAGAGATACAAGTGAAATTTTGAAAATTAGCACGGTGGGTAAGATAGAAACCAATCATGAGAAAAAAGTTAAATTGCATAACGAACTTCATACCTAGAAAGGGGATATATAATTATAAAAGGGTTTATAGTTCAAGAAGGACCGTGTGTAGAATACGAGCATGGATAAGAAATCCAACTAGAATGACTAATGTTGATGTCATCAAGGTTATATGGTGGCAAGTTATTGCAGCATTTCAAGAAAAAGTGAGCCAGGAGGGTTAGAGAATCTGGCCGAAGGGAAGAACTGAACTTAATAGTGTTAGTGAGACACCATTGGAGAGTATACCAAATAGGGAACTCAGTTAGATAATTTTGAGTGATTAACTTCGTCGATCAGGGCCATGGAGGCCAACCATAGTTTTGAAAGGCCAGCGTAGCTAGTGACTTAAGACTACTCGGTCCAAGAGAAGGACATTTCAAAATGGTCAGTGGGACTAATGATGGGGAAATGTCTCGTGAAGTCTCCCTATAAAAAGAGAGTAGGACTACAAGTGTTGAATGTGTCCATAATTGAGAAGTGAGACTAATGAGATTTGAAATGGTAAATCATGCCAGTTAGGCATAACAACTGGAAGAGTGAGACTTCCAGCGAAGGAATTTGGATCAAGAGAATTAGGCCCGAGAAATTTACAAACCAAGAGTGATGGTTTCAGACTGGAACAGTGGAGTCCTCATTAAGAGTAGCATATAGTATGTCAGGGTTGACGGGGCCCGGGATGTAAATGGGAGGTCAGTAAAGCCATAATTGAGGCCTAGAGATTTTTGGGCCAATGTTTCAATAATGGACGTGAAATCCCCATGATGGAATAAATTGTCCACAATGAGAGGCGATAACTTTTGGATGAAATCCTAGATGTATCACGATTGCAGATGTTCATAGGTCATGTTAGCAACCACGTGCTGGGACCCTATAATTAGGCGAGACTGGTGAGGTTTTGCTTCATCGTTGTGATTGAAGGATTAATTCTAGTGACATGGGTGTGTCACAACTTATATATAAATTGAAAACCCTAAAATTTGCGTGTGGGTAGAGTTTAGTAGGAACATTAGTTTTAACAGTCTTGTTACAAGCGTATTTCTCCTTGATAGCGGGGCATTTTGATGTCGCCTATGAGTGAACCGGGTGGGCCCCTAAGAGTATATGTTGTTATTGTAATTTACTAAATTCAATGAGTTAGCATTAGTAGAGTATATTATGGTAATGTGTTGTGATTAATTAGCGTGTGTTTGAACGATAGTAAATTGAGTGATATGACTATCGTGTCGGGTACTCCAGGGGGAGTAATCTTTGTTTTATGTGGCTCCACCTGAAATAGGGTTGGGCTCAGATATATGTATACATGAAACTTTCATGGTATTATAGACCTCAGCGAGTATGTTGTCTAGTTATATGTGATTCCGGTGCGTAGGAATTTATTTGACTGACAAGACTTAGTATACATTGTGTTCTTTGTCAAGCAGCGAGATATAACTCGTTAGATATATGTAGCTCTGAGTAGTTGGGGTAGTGAGAGAGCCATGCTTCATGTTATTATTAGGGACATGAGAGTGGACGAGCAAACTTTAATGTACACATACGAAGATTGTGGGAAGGTACATAGTATGAATTGAGGGCCTTACGGACCTCAACAATCGACTAAGTTAGATAGTAATGTATCGGGGGGGGGGGGGGGGGGGGTCCTTGTTTGGATTTCTCTTTGCGAGGCATCCCACGCATAAAACTAGCAGACTTCAGGAGTTGGAGAGAAGTTTAGTCGATAGTACATAAGTTTGGTACGTTGGTTATTGTACTTATACAAGAATATATTTGAGAGCTGATAATTCCATTATGACTTAAGGCTAGTAGAGTCACCTTGTCCTAGTATCATTCTGAATAGAGCAATGATGTCATTGAAAGAATGATTAAATTATGACTAGTGGAGTGGTTGAGTACACCCCTACTATATCATCACGCCGAGTGCGAGAGGATTAATTTAAGAGAAATACATGTCATTAGTGCAATGATGCATGAGACATAGGGTGTGTGGGCGCCCTAAGTGATCGAATCAAATAGTGAATTATGATAATCATGTGAATTCCACAACACATAGCTGAGAAAGCCAAATATTTTTCTGTAAAATTTAACAGAGGCCTATAATTCACGAGAAACTGAATTTCAGAACAGGGAAAAGACTTGTGCCACGTGGTGGGCGCAAAGTCACAAGTATCATGATTAGAAGTACATTCTAGAGAGTATAAAATGCATCAGGTTCCAAATAATAGTGTTGAAGGGTTATGATGTAGAGTAATATTGCAAAGTTCGTCTTGTAGTGGGTCACTTGACTGTTGGAAAAAGGGTGGACAATCCAAAACCAGTAGGGGCTCTTCCACTAGTGAATGGGAGAGTATCCCCAAGGATCTTCTCATGTAACTGAGATGGTGAGACTATAGGTACCGAGATGCGACTGAGTACGGCCTACCATCCGCAGAAGGATGGGCAGGACAAGTAGTCTAATCAGATGTTGGAGAGCAATTTTATGTGTAACCATAAATCTTAGGGAAGGACGTGAGTAGTACCTTCCACTAGTGGAGTTTGTGTCCAAATAACCCCTATAAGTGCACGTTTGGGCAGAGTACCAGTAGAGGCGTGGCACGGTAAATTTTGTTGCTGTCCTGCTTGATAGTTAAAGGTGGGGGTAGCAGTATGATTACAAATATCAGAGAAGAATTGTTATTATTGTGTATATTGTGTGTGAAATATATATGGAACAATTAATTTATTTGTACAAACGACACGAGATGAGGTCGTATGTATCCGAAAGGAGGATAAATCTACTAAGGTGCAAATAGTAGAAGGCTATATAGTGAATATCTAAAATAAAGTTTAAGTAGTGGAACTTAAGTGGTAAGGCTTGGGCAAGAGCCTATATGACACGGTAACCTGAAGTTGAAAACAAACACATGTGAACTGTTCATTATTAAGGGTATTCGATAGCGTACTATATGAGTGGTACGGAGTAGCTTACTTGGGAGAGCAACGATGCGATGCGCAATATTTATACAACGTTGTCTGGTATACTTTTTTCGAATTGGACGAAATTCCATTGTAAGGGGAGAAGTATGTAACACCACATTTTTCTGATGATTTAATAATTATGTGATTAATTATTATTGTTAGAATAATTATGTGATTAATTATTATTGTAGGATTAATTAAATTATAATGCGAGAAATTAATTGTTAATTAATTCGGGTTAAAATAATTATTAACTAGCATGACAAGGGTTAATACTTATTAATTGAATATTACTGTGTGATATGTAATATGGAATTATACACTTTGATAAATTGTCAAGAGTGAGTAACACGACAGTTTGGTAATATAAGTCTGCCATGCTAGTGAGTCGTGTCGGGACTTATTGATTGTGATAAAAAGATAATTTATTTTTAATAACTCTTATGGTCATTTAGAGTTCGTTGTTGAGTCCGAGAGGGTCGAGATAGTCAGAAAACACTACCCAGGTATTTTATTTGGACTCCAGAATATTTTAGGCCAAATCGGCACCCCGTAGGAGTAGTTTTGAATTTTTAGGAGTTTAATTACTGACGAAAATTAATTAAATTAAATTAACAGTACCCGGGACAGAGGGGAGTTATCAGTTCTAAACCTAAAGAGATAGGGAGAGAGAACCACAGAGGAAGAGGAAGGAAGCCATTAGTGTCCTTGTCACAAAACTCTCCCACACTATAAATCCCACCAAAGTGTAAATTGTGAGGAGAGTAACGCATCTATACCAACATCACTAGCGGATCAGATTGTCATATTTGAGGCAAGTGTTTATTACATGCTTTCTTTTATCAAATCATACTCATGTTAGTGTAGGTGAAATTAATCATGATTTACATGTGAATTGGGTGAAAATTGGAGATTTAAATTATGATTAAGGACTGGTTTAATTAGTAGTTTAAATTTCTTAATGTATGTAGATGATTAATCAATAAATTGGATTATATATTGATGAACAAATCTGGATTGATTAGGTTATTTAATTGAAAATTTGGAAACTAGGGTTCTTATGAGTTAATTTGGGGATTTCATATAATCTTAATGATTGATGACGAATTAAACATCCTAGGATGTTAAGAATGTTATATAACCTGCTATGCTTTGATCAAGATTGATGATGAGGTGTTGGGTGACGAACCTTAGACGTTTTTAGGATAAAAAATGGTGGAAAACTTTGAATTCTGGGCAAAGGGGACGAACCAGTGTGGGTCGCGCGGAGTCGCGCGAAGAGTCATTCAAACGACATCGTAATGTCACGCAAAATTTAAGTTCGAGAGAGACCTGTATGTCGCGCGAAGCCGTTTGAATGATACGTGGAAATCATTCGAGCGACAATCTTTTCTGGTTCGAGCGACGTAGTGAATTTTGAAAATTTTCTTAGAGTCCAGTTTTGAGTTTATCGATTTATTGGAATGAGAGAAACTGTCAGATAGTAAATTTAATTACGATAGAATTTCGGGAAAGTATGTGAGAATTAATAATTTAATGATTCGGTATAGATAATGTACCTTGGAGATTATGAGAGAGAGATAGTAATCCAAATATTATAATATACGTAGTGATGAGAATAAAATACGTATGAGAAGTATATAATTAGGTTTGGAAAATACCTATGAATTCTAATAGGATGTGTGTATGCCTATTATGTGATATTATTGTTAAGTGCACTAATGGGTGATAACCCGGGGATGCAAGAATCTTATTGCTACGCGCACTAATGAGTGATAGCTCGGGGATGCAGGAATTCTATTGTTAGGCGTACTAATGGGTGATAACCCGGGGGTACAAGGATATTATTGTTAAGTGTACTAATGAGTCATAACACGATTGTTAAGTTTATTAAGGGGCGATAATCCGGGGGTATAAGAATCTTATTGTTAAGTTCACTAAAGGGTCTTAGCCCGAGGTTGCAGGATTTGTATATATATGTATACGGATGATGTGACTATATATATATATATATGAACTTTTGAAAATTTCTACTTCATGAAACTAGTAGATATAAGAATATTGATATATAAAATAAATCTTAATGTAGAACGGATTTATTATGAAAATTGAGAAACATGTTAATTAGCTATTCGAAATAGGGTAATTTATTAGAGTATTATATGGGCGATACGAGAACACTACTAGTGAGTATAGTTAGTATTAGAATGGCTTCAGACTAGTCAGGCTGGGTAGCATAACTAGGGGGAATTAAATGTACGTTAGGCGTGTACAATAGATATGAGGTGAGAATCTCATGTGAGAGTTCGATAATTAACATGCATATAATACTTGATTTAGTTCAGTTTTAAATACTTGCTAAATATTTTTTAAAACATCAGGCTCTGACCCGTCTCTTGCATATCTTCTCTCTTTTGCTATATATATGTATTATATTAGGTGCTCAGCCACAGGGACACCAGAACTAAAGATTTGGATTGCTTTATGTGCTGTTACTGTTGGGGAAGCAAAAGGTCCTTGCATTAGATGCATCCATCATTTCCATTCTGCTTTATCTAGACATCTCAGTTGGGGCATGTGTCGCCCATTCCTAGTTTTTATCGTAGTTATTATTCAGTTTACTTTACAGTTCTTTTAGTTGGATGGAATTTTACTATAAGTCTGTGAATTGGAGTTTTGAACTGGGAGGTTTTACCCTGTCTTTTTAATTTTAGTATTTGATTCATGTTCACTATTTTGTATATTCTTGTTTATGATGAATGGTTTATATTTTAATAATTAAATTAAGAAATTATTTTATTGGTTATATTTAAAAAGAAAAATGTTTTGACGCTTAGCTTAATTCTATATTAGGTGATTAATATGTTTATAAGTTTTTCGATAATGATGCTAAGAATGAACCAACTGAACAATCTGTTTTAAATTGGTAAAGGACTGATCACCCTATATTTAATTGGGCGGGGTGTCACAGCAAGTTTCAAACACAAACTTATTAAACCAATGTCAATTTATGACTTTAATCAATTTAGCCCTGTTAAACACAACCAACCACGTGTGTGCGTGTCAAATAACCATAAACAAAGGTACGATGCAGAATTCAGGAAAACATTCCCGCTGGGGAAAAACCTTTTATTTCCACTATAATTTGTTAATGAACAGTTTACAATCGGATTAGAGAAAAAATACAATTGACTTACGAAATTCCCGCAGGTGTCAGTTCGTAGTCATCAGTCCAGGAACACCGAATCACTCCCTATGACACGCAGTCGATGATCAGCCCAGTACCTTTCCAAGGAACTTAGTTTTTGCAGCAAAACTCCCAATAAAAATATGCTTTGGGTTCCACAAACAATTCACACAAAATTCTAGGATTTGTGACTTGTAAAAACAAAGTTTTGAACCCTCAAAATGACGGAGAATAAACTAAAACACTAAAAACGTATTCTGTTTGAAACTAGTGTTTTCTCCACACGAAATAACGAAGTCTGACACCATTTATAAAATAATATTTAAGGTAGTGACGTGTCAACTAAAAAGACATGTCGTTCGAACGAAACACGATGTCGTTCGAGCGATAACTCCATCTCGTTCGAACGACCGCCACTGATCCTCTTTAAAAAAAACTTTTAAAAATTAAATAACTTGGAATCCTTAAAAACCAAAACTGTTTACGGGATTAGGAGTATTTATCCAAAATCTTTTTATGATTAAGATCATTTAAAAAACATTTTTTCTTTTCACAAAAATATCCCAACACTTTTAATGTAAAATGTAAATAGAACTAAAACACATTTTACCAAATTCGTCCTTGTTGGGCATGATTGTTAAAGTCGACTTGAAATTCGGATTTTTGATTGTAGATGTAGGTTTCGATTGTAGATGTAGGCTTCCCAATTCTTCGACAAACTTGTAGCGGTCTACGACGTACTAAATGTGACGGACAATGTCCCTACAAATCTCCCCCTATGTCTATGCCGGTACAAAATAAAAATAATTCGAATTATCAAAAACAATATGATCTATACAAATCTACCCTCCATAAACTCAAATGTGGAAAGATAAATTGAACAAGTCTTCAAACTATTCTTCAACAATCAACTTATCAACTTTACAAATCTTCAAGATTTTTTCATCAGGGTGTGCGATCCAAAAAGTCTTCACTTGTACCTACACATATGAGATAAAGAAAAAACATAAAGCATGTAAGCATAATCAAATCTCCCCCATAATTAAACTCCCCCACAATATCATAATTTGTTCTCCCCCTTTTTATTTGTCCGAAATAGATAAGAAAAAGAATAAATAAAGCAAGTGTAAATCCGGGTGTCACGGGAAACAAGCAAACCTACTATTTTTGAATTTTTTGATTTTTTTATACAAAAAAGATGTTACAAAGACACACACCGTGAATTTACACTAAGATAACCAAATCATTGATACAGAATGATAGTGTGTGACAAATTCGATAGGAAATAAAACTCAATCATGTCATATGTGCAAGATGCATAAATGTACTCCTAACAAATGAACATCAAAATCGTCCTTAGGTGTTAAAATTTTGAATTTTAGATGACATCGTCTTAAATCAAAATCAACAAATCAAAGTAAACATGATTTTCACACCAATAACGTCTTAAAACATTTTCAATGCTTTTTAGAGACTTTTTAAGGACGTGCAAAGCCGTTTTAATTCTCCAACCCAAAATCCATGATTTGTTTATCTTAGTGTAAATTCACGGTGTGTGTCTTTGTAACATCTAGAGAATTGGTGAATAGACCTAATGGCTCATTATTGGCATATATTTTTTTTATTGCCATTCAATATTTTCGGCCTCTTTTAAACCTCTTTGGAGCCCGGATAATTAAAATTCCTCAATTTTGTAGCTCTAATTTAAATGGAGGCTTAATCGCAAAGGATATATGTGTACATTTCATAACCCTTCACCGGTTATAAAATTCACACAAACTTACGGCAAACGATAAAAACATGCACAACTTTTATTATCTTGTTTTATCGCATTTGGTTCATTTTAATAGACAGAATTGAGATGAAAACACGTAACCAACATGTGATTTGACAAGAACAAATGTCAAACAAATTCGTGCTCGTGTGCATCAAAGGACAAAGTGAGTCAAACATGTAGGTAGCAACACTATAGCATCTCAAAGACTCCAAACTTTGTAAAGCATATAAATGACACAATATATTATCTGAAAACACTATCAAACAGTCAAATGGCTATGGCATGAACTTATGACTTGGTCATCTTAAATGTGCATTCATAAAAGGTGTAAACAAAATAGAAAACTCTTTTTGGATTTTTAAAAAAATTTAAAAACAAAATCCAATACAAAAAGTATACATGTCATAATACTAGAAAAGATATAAATCATGAAACACAACTAGCATATGACAAACATGCGAACACAATCATCTATATGATATAGAAAGAGAAGAATCATATGCAAGCAATGGAGAATCAACAAGTCTAACATCTAGTGCCTCTAAAAGAGATTTCCTAACCCAAATAGATCTCAAACATTGTGTGTGTGTGTGTGGGTGGGGGGGGGGGGGGGGAGCCAAGGAAATACTAGACTTAAACTTCCTAGGACATTTTTGAAGGTCATAATAAAAACGCCTAAGGTGACCTTTCCTACCACAATATGAACACGTGAAAACGGGTGGAAGGATACCTTTAGGTTGACCATTTCTAACGTCCTTGGAAATGTTTGACCTTCTAAAACAAACAATGGTTTTGGCTTTAGCATTAAAAACCTGAGCACAAGATGAGCCATTACCATCACTACACAAACTACTCGAGTCTTTCAAAATATTTTTCAATTTCAAAAATTTTGACTCGAATGACAAATTAGAATATTCCAAAGATATGGATTTCCTTTTCAGATTATCAATTAAATTCAACAGTTTATCACACTCACCCCCAATTAAAACAAACTTATCCCTAAGAGTCTTTTCACGTGCCGTAAAATCATCTATTAATTTTTTATCCTCGACGACACAAACACAAAAGATGAGATTTTTTAAGTCCTTCAATTCTTTTTCTAAAATTAGGACTTTTTCATCACACTTCTCTTTGGATAATTTTAAAACATTAAAGTCCAGGTCCAAAGAAACAAAATTTTCACGATAGAAATCTCTTTGATTTTGAACTGCTTGCAAAAGATCCATAGCAGATTTAAAATGAGAATTTCGTTTTCCAAAAAGTCAAATCTTTTAGCAAACTTCCAATTCAAATGATTTAAATCGTCAAAATTCTTATTCGAGCTAACGGGTGGGGGCATCAAATTAGATAAGTGTTCCATCAAAAGATTGCGACGAATTTTTTCAGCAAAAATGAATATCACATAAAATTTTGCAGAAAACAAGGATCAAGCGCAATAAATTAGCGTAACCCTCTCTGATACCAATTTGAAAACGTGAGTAGTCAAATTGTATCAGGGAAAAACTTTAAAATATAGGATCACTCGATAACGTAGAGTAACCCGCTCTGATACCAATTTGAAAGTACGTGTGCGATATTGATTCAAACCGATTCGCAAGTTTCAAACACAAACTTATTAAACCAATGTCAATTTATGAGTTTAATCAATTCAACCCTGTTAAACACAACCAACCACGTGTGTGCGTGTGAAACCAACATAAACAAAGGTGCGATGCAGAATTCAAAAAAAATCCCTGCAGGGAAAAAGTCTTTTATTTCCATAATAATTTGTAAAGGAACGATTTACAATCGGATTACGACAAAAAATACAATTGGCTTACGAAATACCCGCAGGTGTCCAGGAACTCCACAGCACTCCCTATGACACGCAGTCGATGATCAACCCAATACCTCCCGCAAGTGGCACCTATGGTCAGCACAGTACCTTTCCAAGGCACTTAGTTTCAGCAGCAAAATTCCCAACAAAAATATGCTTTGGGTTCCACAAACAACTCACACAAAAGTCTGGGATTTGTGAAATGTAAAAATAAAATTTCGAACCCTCAAAGTGATGGAGAATAAACCAAAAACACTAAAAACGTATTATGTTTGAAACTAGTGTTTTCTCCACACGAAATAATAAAGTCTGACACCCTTTATAAAATAACATTTAAGGCGGTGACACGTCAGCTAAAAAGACCTATCGTTCGAACGAAACACGATATTGTTCGAACGAAACACGATATCGTTCGAGCGACAAATTCATCTCATTCGAACGAGATGTGACGTCATTTGAACGACCGTCACTCATCCTATTTAAAAAAACTTTTAAAAATTAAATAACTTGGAATCCTTAAAAACCAAAACTGTTTAGTGGCTCAGGAGTATTTATCCAAAATCTTTTTATGATTAAAATCATTAAAAAATCATTTTTTCTTTTCATAAAAATATTCCAACGTTTTAATGTAAAATGTAAATGGAACTAAAACACATTTTACCAAATTCATCCTTGTTGGGCATGATTGTTGAAGTCGACTTGAAATTCGAATTGTCGATTGTAGATGTAGGCTTTCCAATTCTTCGACAAAGTTGTAGTGGTATACGACATACTAAATGTGACGGACAATGTCCTTACAATTATGGATGTATTAAAATAAAAATAACTCAATTTGTTTACAGTGTATGGATACTGGGTAATTGTTTGGTTCACTCTCGCTATTGCCTTGATGTTTCTTAAATGGGTTTAAAGATTATATCTTTCACTATAAAAATTACATTTCTTTAATTTGATTTATACGATTGTTTATATAAAAGGACAGACAATATATAACTCACAATTTTTGGGTAAGACCAATATTCATTTGAATTAATATGGTACCCAAAAACCAATTCTTCTCAATTTTCAAATTCTTTTTTGGTCTTACTTCAATTATTTTTATGCGATACACTCACGTGTCATATCTGCATTTATTCATATTTTGAATAATAATTAGTGAGACCCAAATAAAATTCAATACAAACACGATATGTTAGTATGTCACACAAAATGAGTCACAATCTCTAGTTAGCATAGAATCACTCTAAAAAATAATACTCTATGTGTGGGACTCCTCAAGAGTTATGTAGACCCATCATGATTTTTTTTCCTTCTTTGAAACAGTCAGCTCTATTTTCGTTCTTGTGCTTCTTTTTTCTCTCTCCATGAAATCAGGGGTTGAGTAATTTGTTTGGGATTGAAATCAACAATTTTAGAGAGGAGAGAAAACCTGGTTAGAGATTTTAGGAAATATAAAGAGAGAAGATAAGAGTCTATAAGTCTCTTGTGTGGGACGAGGAGAACCGGGTGGGGTAGGGGAACATGATCTGAGAATCACCACTAGACTAGTTCTAATGTGTGTGTGTACAGGGATGGAGCGAGGAATTCTCGAGAGTGAGGATTAATTTAATGGCGATTTTTGAAGGTTCGGGAGCAGGAGGCCCTAATTTTTGAGTATTTAAGAAAAATAATATAATTTATTTAGTCTAATCGAACGATAAACAAATATTTAAATCAAAATTTTGGCTGCAAATTTAAACCAACAATATTCCTAATTATCACCTTAAATTATAAACCAACAACATTAAAGCAAAATCAATTAAACATCAATATTATAACCCTAAAATAAATCCCAAATTTTAACATCAATATAGTTAGTTCAATACAACTTAAATAAAAATTTGATTAAATCTACATATGCCCCCAAACACTTTTAAAAATTAGTTTTTACACTTATATTTTTGTTAATACCTATAACATTTTAATCTAAAATTATCCATTGCATAAAAAACTATGATATTTTAATTTAAAATTACCATAGAGGTTAGAATTTAAACCAACCAACAATATCACTAAAAAAATATTAAGCAGTTATTATTAATTTAACCATAACACTAAGAAATATTTCGGTTTAACAATAACACTAATATTAATTTATCCCCCCTTCCCCCCCCCCGAAAACAAAAAAATTACTCAGTGTCACTATGAAATACATAATATAAACATTTAAATCTAATTTAACAATAAACTAAAAAAAATAATATATGGATCTAACAAATTAATCCTAAACTGTTAAATATGACCATTTAAAAAATTAACACTAAACTATTTAGAACTAAACAGAAAAAATAATATATATATAGAGAGAAAGACTGTATTAACAGTGGACAGGGTCAGAGGGCGGCGACAGAGGATAGGGGCAGTAGGAAGAGGGAGGAGCGAGGAGGGAGAGGTAGGGCTGTAAAACAAACCAAGCTATTCGAGCTCGACTCGAGTTCGTTCGGATAAAAGTTCGTTCAAGCTCGACTCATAAGGTAAACAAATCAAGCTTGAACAAAATATAAAGCTCGTTACTTTATTGAGCTCGACTCAAATTCGGCTCGATTACAAATAATCATATGAAAATAGTGTAAAAAATTCAAGCTACTCGAGCTGGACTCGTGTTCGTTCGGATTAAAGCTCATTTGAGCTCAGCTCGTGAAGTAAACAAATCAAACTTGGACACATTTTTAAACTCGTTAATCTTTTTTAACCAAGCTTGAGCATCTTACTCTTCGGCTCTTCTTGGCGCATTTACACATCTAGGGAGAGGGAGAGGGAGGAGGGTGGAGGGTGGAGGTTATGTATTGTGTTGTATGTTTGTTGAAGGAGGGAGAGGGAGGCTAATTATGTGTGTGTTTCTGTTTGGGTTGTTTAAATTAAGAGTCTTCAATATTTATACATATGACTCAACTAATTTTGAAAATTAATATTTTATACCTCAAATTTTATAAAAGTATATATATATATATATATATATAGTGCATTTGTGCGGACCAGTCCGCATTTTAAGAGTGGAGGCCGGACTTGTGTCACTTGACGGTGACCCTAGAAATTATCGACTAAATTATAGGCACGCACTCTCTCTTCTGCACTCACCGCCAGGTGACACATGTTCGGTCCATACTCTTAAAATACGGACCGATCTGCTCAATAGCACTATTATATATATATATATATATATATAGGAGCAGAGGGATGTGGGACTGAGTTGGGATGTAGCGTGTGTGTGTGTGTCTCGTTGATTGGAAATTAATTCTGTGGAAATTGGGACAAGTAATAATTTGATCCCAAATATTTCAAGTTTTGCAATTGAATTCTCAAAATTACCACCACGTGAATCTAATCCATTCTAAACAGTGTATTGAAAACTGATGATGAAATTGACGTGTGCCTCAAACATAATACATTAGATGAGAACACAAGCGTCATATTCTTGTCATTTCCTCCATTTTGGAGAAATCAACATTGGAAAAGGATAGCTGACAGGTCCCAAATAAGGAACTGAGAGTTGGATGTATAGCTTTACTATTATAACTTGCATGTAGTGGTAATACAATGTGGCCTTTTGTCTACGTAAAGTGAGCTTTTTTATCTTCCTAAATTCTTTACGTTGTTTATTAAATTTCTCTCCGGGGCTCTAGTAACCAAACAGTACCTTTTTCTTTAATATGCCCTCTTAGCTTTCGCTCTGAACTCCACATATGCCACTAATGGGACTTAATAGAGAGCTTTTGAGCTCATGCACAGATGTGGCCACGTGAAAAAAGACCTAACAACCTTTTCATTAAATTGGATCTTTAATTATCGTTTTAGTTGGGATCATGGTTATCTTATCCAGACAAACTTTAGCCTTTTAGCACAATCTGTTTCCTAAAACTAAATATTAGCTACGTACCATAAACGTTAGCATTATATTATTTCCAAACTATTATGCATTGTGCTTAAAAAAACATCTCGACTCTTTTCATTGTATTAGTTAACCCCAAATGACTGAAAATCAATTGTTTGATTAGGGGTGGTTATGGTACCATCTTTTACTCCTTACCATTTTGATATGAAAAAAATAGGACAATTTATCATTAGGTCCCTTGATAACAATCTTCAAACACTTAAGGATAATTTACAATTAGGTCCACTTATTATGCCACTAGTGGACTTAAGTGTTTAAAATTTGTCAAAATTTCTTTAGTGTTTAAAATTTGTTTGTGAGGAACCTACAAGTACTTTCCCCCCCAAAATATGATTTTTGTTTGTTTCTTTTAATAATCGGAACCAAGATTACAGGAAAATTTTGTAGTTAGTTTTTGTTTAGACAATTAAAAACAATTCACTTAAACTACCACACCAAATTAAAATACTAAATTTACAGTCACAAATTACCAATATAATAGGCTAGAAATACCAACTTTATATTGTATTTTATAATCTTTATCATTAAATGACTCAAGTATCACTACAGTTAATATTAAAAGGGTTCTCAATCATTAATTTTCTCGTTCATATAAAAAATCTCTATTAATTTATCTTTCACCTTTTGTCAATGTTGTTTTTATCAAAATATATGTAGTAGTTTTTCATATTAAAAATAATTCATGCTTATTCATTAATTTATTATTTGATAGTTTAGGTGTAAGAGTTGTGATTGCAGCTGGAAATTAAAAATATCAAAAATAAAAAAATAAAAAATAAATTGATTAAAATAAGAAAAACAAAACAAAAAATACCCGGAAAAAAACAAAGTTACCAAAAGTAAAGTTACTAAAAAATGCCGAAAAAATCAATGTGGCACATGTTTTAGTATTGGAATGTGTTCTCAAAAAATTAAAAATCGAAACTATAAAAACCAAACATATTGAAAATAATTTGTACAGTATTCGTTTAGTTTAAATACTTACCAAACTAACAAATAATCAACCCTACATTTTACTATTCACTACAACAAGAAAAAGTATCATTTATGTTAGTTTAAAAATTAACGTAATGTCAGACAAATAGAAAATGACATAAATAATTTTTTATAAGATACATTTATATCAGTTCAGCTTTGAAGGTGTATGTAAATTATGAGATAAATTGTAGTCTTTAGTTATATTCAACTCAAGTTAAAAATTGAGATAAATGAAAACAAGCAATGGGTCTTTTTGTTAGCATTCCCGCCTTAGAGATTTTCTCCTAAATCTCATCCTCTCGCCATCTCTGTTGCGGTTATATCTATTTTCTCTCTCTATGGCACTCTGTTTCCTCTCATCTGTCTCTCCTCTGCAGCATCTCATCTCCTCCTCATCTATGTTTGCACATCATCATCTTCCGCTGCATATCATCTCCTCATCACCTACATCTTCACAGTCTCTTGGCAACAACTATGTTACAGTTTTATTTGACCTAATGTAGGTATGAGTGTTCTTTTTTTTTCGTCATTTATTTATTTTAGTTATGTTTGCTTACAGAAGGTTAAGTTTTAATGTTTTCATTCTATATTTAAAAATAATATACGAATGTTTAAAAAAATGTTGTAGGACTTAAAATTAATTGAACATTATAAATATTGATTGGGCATCATTATTTTAGGGCTTCAAATTATTAGGTACTTGGTACTGTTATTTGTTGATGTTGACTAAGTGTTGTTAGTTAGGAACTTGAATTAATTACGTATTATTACTATTGATTTGGTATTGCTAATATTGATTCAGTTTTGTTGTTTAAAGCTTGAAATTAATTTGACATTAAAAATATTAGTTGAGTGGTGTTATTTAGTTTTAAAATAAACTGGGTATTGTTAATGTCGTTCGAATGTCGTTATTTAGGGATTGAAGCAAATTGGTTGTATATAGAATTGTTAATGTTGATTGGGTATTATAGCTTGTACGTACAATTTTATAATGTATATACAAATTTTTGTAATATATACACGATTTTTTTGTAATTTACATGTGTTATGTTTGGGTAAATACTAAGCGGTGAGGGTCCTTAGGGCCCGTTTGGCACCCCAATTCCAAGGCTTAGAATTGGAATTGAAAGACCAATTTCTATTTCATGAAATTAAAATTGTTCTTCTAATTCCATTTTCATAGCTTGAAATTGAGTTGTCAAACGGACGCTTAGTATATAAACAACTATGTACAAACAAAAAATAGTGGTCAAGAACAAAAATAATAAATTATTCTCGAGTTCTTCTAATTGCCTTTTTAATTGGATTGGTCTTTATAGAGTTTAATTTTTAAAGATAAGAAATCTCATATCTCGAGGCTTTCAGTGGATGCTTTTGAGCTGTTAACTGACAAATAAACTTATACCATTACGGGGTACTCAGGGGGGGGGGGGGTGTTAAATGTACAAAATGTTAAGAAAAGTGATAAGTGGTTCTATATTATCAAATTATTTGGTGTTCTTTATGAAAGTTCCTGTTTTAATGAAATTTTTATTTGTTAAGTGAAGATGTTTGATTTTCTTAACTTTCGTATATCTTACATATGAAATAATATGCACCATATAGGGACAACAACTATTATATGGTTTCATTGTCTTGGCTTATATAACAATATGCATGGACATATGTAACTTTATGATGATTGTATATATCCATATATATATGTGCATGAAGAAAAATATTATCAAACAAGTGTCCATTATCAATATCAATATCAATATATGGATTTTGTAATATTTATATACACTCAATGACTATTGTGTTTTGTGATCCTTCATTTTATGATTAGACATTTTGACCGATGACTTTATCTTTTTGAACTCATCTCAAATTGCATTGTTGAGGTCTGATGTTAAATTAACTAGATCTTTTATCTATTCTTCTCACCTATTTTAGTCAGTTGTGATGTATGTGTTTTTTTTATCAATTGATGGTTAATATGTTATTACATTTCGTTTTCAAATATGTTGATGTGCTCTGCCATTAATTTGTCTCTTGATATGTGTTTGTAACATATTTAGGATTGTTGTTTCGTAAACAAAGAAAACAATTATTCTTCGGGTTAGTTTTGGTTCAACTAGCCTGCTATTTGGCATACATTTAGGAAAATCATTATATGAATTCTTGAATACTCTCATACACTCAATGACTATGATACATTGCAATCCAAAATGTTGGATATTGCAATTTTAAGTGTTGCATTAGGACATTAAAATATCACGTATTATTTTGTGGTTTATTATATTCTTAATTTGATAGGAAGAAGATTGAAGATGATGAATCCAATTGTAATTGAAACTAAAAACGAATAGTTCTGTTAATTTTGTTGATGCAATGTTTGTGAGTTCCGCTTATTTGTCTTTTGTAACACAGCAATAAGTAAATGTGAAGATTCAAGACAAATGTCACATTATCTCTGATCACCAAAACCAACCAACTTGTTACGATCTCAGCGAACCGGAAAACCATAAAACCCCATCTTTCTTTCTCTTATTGGTATCGCTGAAGAAAGAAAACCAGAAGACGTTAACTGTTTTATTATCTGTTTTGAGGTTATTAGTTTGTATATTTGTTAACGCCAGATATACAAATAATGAAAATTGATATAGATGACAGTTATTAATAAACTTATAACCTCAAAACAGAGCAGATTTTTTAGCACTGTTATATTTATATACAATATATAACAACACTGTTATATATATAGCATTGTGAATCCACTGGTAAAGAGTTGATATACGACTCCTTGAACAAATAAACCCAGATGTTCGATTTGGTTTTGATAGTCTATTCAACACCGCTGTCATTCAATGACTCATCTTGGAACTATTATATATATATATATACACACTAGGGTATGTCCGTGCTTGAAGGCACGATGAAAATTCCCAAAGTACGTCATTCCGAAATGAAAAAAATTTGTTCCCCCCAACAAAACAAAGTGTTTTGTCGTATATAATTTAAGTTATCCAAAGTATGTAATCGTAAAACGACAAAAAATTTCAAAGTACATAATTGCAAAACGACAAAAAATTCGTACCCCAACAATTAGGGCATATAATTTAGCAAATTTTGACATAATTTCTTTTGTTTATAGGACTATCCACCCTGTTAAAGAAAAAAATGACCTAATAACACTAATAGTTCATCCTGAACCTCATATAGACAACATTGATTTAACTAAAGGCACGAAGACATATCGACTACATTAGACCACACACTTAAACTAATAAAGATAGTTATAGTCTAAGACAACCACCATAACATATTTGGTTAGCACTATAATCAATAACAACCCAAATCCATGACAACAATACTCATTTACATTAAAATTCCAAAAAAATGGTAGTCAAAATAAATGTACAATATTTAAGTCAAAAATTATTTTACAACATAAATTATAAATAATTTAAAACTTTTGGGCAGAGTTGGCTTTATTTATAGGACTATCCATCCTCTTTAAAAAATAAAAATACTTAACAACAACAATACTAACAGTACTAAATTTAATATTACAGAATTTAATATTAAATAAATTTAATATTACAAACCAAAAAATCATATACCCAAAACCAAGATCCAAAATTCGGGCATATAGTTGCTACTCCAATACATTGACCCCATCATCAATGAACCTGACCCACTCTCCCTGCTTAACTTAAAGTCCAACAAACAATAAGAGACAAATTATTATGTACTTCTTTCAACAATTTCGCTCTTAAAATAAACCCAAAAACACAAAGAAATAGCGAGTCTAAATACTTGAAAAAAATAGTAGTGATAACCTTATGTCATGCTAACGATAACCATGTGTCCGAGACACCTGAAAGGTAGAGATAACATCAGGCCTAAAATCAATTTAAATGATTAACTGATACAAAATCCTTAAATCAATTAAGCTCTAACAGTATGACCTATTAAAAGCATGCCCCTCCTCACCACAAACAATATGGCATGTTATAAAAATTTAACAGTCCTACAAAAATGTTAAACTGAAAATCTCTTAAAGATAATTATTAGAATTCATAAAATAAAATAACAGCATCCCTAAGTGCAGAATTCGTTCTAAAATGTTGTCGTAATGAGATACACAAAATATTGTCCTTAATAAGTATATGAGGTTGTAGTAAATAAGATTGTCCCAAGATTGTTCTAACATCCATGGCCAGTTTAGAAGTGGGGTTTTCACATGATATATTCGTTGAGTGGGCTGCCGAGGTAAAGAACCTTGTTCTTTTTACAGAAAGAGGCCAATTTGGCACACTCGCTCGCATGCTTCAGTCAGATCCACCTCCAAAAAAAGTTAAAGTTACCATGTCGAAGAGGGTTCCTTTGATTGGGGAGAAATTAGCCGCTTATGAAGAGAAAGCCCGAATAAAAAAGATGAAGCTATAAAAGCTACTATTATCAAAGAGGAAAAATTAAAAGCAGTTCTTGGGGATGAAATTCCTATGGTTGATCCAATGGTCATTGATGCTAACACTACCCATGCTTCGTTAGATGCGGCTGGCTTGCGTAGTGATGCTAACACTACCCATTTTGAAGAGTATTGAGATTCTTCTATCAAAGTAGTAACCCCCTACAGATCCTGATTGAGTATATCTAATTAGGGAAATCTCTACAAAACAAAATAGATACGCTAAATTAAATAAATGCAAAACACGCAAAAGAGAAATATCTACCCATGTTGAGGTGCACTGTTCTTTCTTTGAGTTGTTTTTTCAAATATAGTACCTGTGTAAATAAATAATCATATATTTAAGTGAAAAATAGTAAAGAAAATACAATGTACCTTTAACACGCAAAATTAGAGAAAAAGTTATATTAACATAGGTAAACTATTTATGCTGATCATGAATATGGACGCAATATCGGATCATCTTTGCTCTAAGTAAGGGCAACTGATAATTTAAAACTTATGTACATTAGTGAGTTAAACATTTCACATCTTATGTAATTGCAGACTCGAAGTCAAACGATCCAATTTGCTTAAGAAAACAAAAAATACTATAATAAAAGTAATATTAATAGTTCGTAACAACAATACTTATAGTATTCAACGTGCCAACAACATAATGATAATTTCCAATGGTGTTCTAATTATTCTGGTACACAGTGTGCTTGAACACGGGTTGATTTGGTTCGATTTTACAACTAAACTGAAACCTTGACCATGAGAATTACTCATAGGAGTATTGTGTTAAATTGAGGTTTCCATTTGTTTGAATGCTAAGTAAATTAATTTAGCTTCTTAAGCAACATGGATTTGTAAAATGGATTTATAATTCAAACAAATAGCATGCACAACCAGCTATTGAAAATTGATAACTCTAGATCCGTACCACCAAAAAATTGAGAAGATATGAACCACCAAAATGCTCACCTAACTGAATGCCAGTGTCTATAAATATGAATAATCCTGATAATCAAGTGTGATATATAAGAAAAGGTGAAGAGGAAAAATACAATAAAATCTTTCCTAAAACTCCTCAAAGGGCCTCCCTTCCCTTGCTGTCGAGTTTGCTAAGAAGCTGAACAACTATTGAGCAAAACAAAGTCTTGTATACTAAGATCTGGTTGGAGTAGTGTGTATTTGTTATTCAACATTTCTTATTATCCCTCCGTACTTCTTATTTGGCATGTTTAGTGTGTAGTTTTTAGTGAAATCTCATATGAATATGGTGGCAAAGTGCTAAATAAACTCAGATTTATATTGGACTTACTAACAACAACTAGATATTTCAGATTGAAGACTGCTTGTTTTCTGAATATGGATTTATTCATAAACAAAGTTTATTTATCAAAAACTATCATAACCTTCCTTTTAGCCTAAAAGAAAACATAGGCAGATCATCATGCAAAGAGTTGATAAGAAGAATCACTAAATATTAGTAGATACAGTTGAGCAAGTGCAAACTGTTAGACCATTTGAGGCACCCACCCATGCATAAGAAATGTGAGAAATGCATACCCTTGTTGTTAAAGCCTTAGTTCTCGAAAGATATCATTGAAGTTGCATCAGATATTGTTAGAAACCTTTCTTTGCAACTGAAGTGTGTCAAAAATATATCAAGATAACACCCCATGCAATTAAGTCAGAAAAAAGTAGATCTAAATTTACTTCCATTGTTCCATAAATGAAACATGGACTTTAAAAGTGGTAATCACTCACAATTTATCTAAATTTAAGGTGGTAAAAAAATTGTGAGTTCAGATAGAATTATAATTAAAATAAGATCGCGAACAAAATGTAAGCATCCTGAAGACATTTTATACTTCCGAACATTTTCTTTAAATTTTCATAAATTAAGTAAGAAAATTACTAGTTTCAAACCTCGTTACGATGGGCAATAGACCAGAACACTCAGAAGATAGTAAAAACATGTGTTTCCAAAAATATAAGATGCATTAATAGTTCTAGTTGAGGATTAAAATATGTATTTCTCATTTGGAAAAAAATGAGGATTAAAATAGGTCTTTCTCAACCCCACAATAAAATTCTACCATGTTCAACAGTGGAAAAATTGATTCACCTTGCAATTTGAAAATGTTAACAAAAGGCATCATATTCCCACTAAAAATAAATATGGTAATATCGTTAATGTGGTACTCTTAGGGGTAAACCCATGTCTCGACATTTTTACGCTTCAGACGACAATTCACATACCATGATAACAACTCACTTCGCCAAATTCAAATCTTTAAGCAAAATGACTCTGCATTTAGGATTAAACTGCAAAAATGTAAAAGATAAAGTGAATATAAAACAGAAGAAACCTAATAATTATATATCAGTTATTTAACACTTATATAAACAGTTTATATAACAGTTACATAACAGTCATATTTGTAGCATAAATAGGGCATATCATGTGTATATAACAATTTATGTAACCATATTATATAAACCCTAGTTCATAAACAGTTTATGTAAATAGGTCTATCCTAAATACTCAAAGGTGGAAGGTGTTCATACAAATAATACATGGGTTTTGTATGCAACACAAATAATACATGGGTTTTGTATGCAACACAAATAAACAAATCTAAGAAAATTAAAAAATGTTGCCCACATAATTGATGAGGAGGGGTCATAAAAATGCACTGATCATGAAGGGTCATAAAACGATGCATCAAACTACATTAATTGATCAGGGACACTCAAATACTTAGCACATAAATAATTTTGAAAAGTAAAAGGACTTCATAACATCATTGTGCTCCTAATTGCTATTTAAATAAGTAACAACTTATGAGTTGAGAACGATAATATATTTAAAATAAATAAAAGAAAATAAACAAAGAATTATGACAGTAAAGAAGTTAGAGTAGGAACATACTTTCATATTTGATAGTACAAATACAACACCCTACCCCGGATGACACTCTGCATTGCATATGATTATATGTCGTGTCCCTTATAAGCATAGGGTGTGACCCTACCCAACACGAGGTGTGGCCCTATCAAATACAGGGTGCGATACATACCACTCTCCCATCATGAAAACATCGCGGATCTACCCAGTACATGGTGTGGCACCTTTGGCTCTAGCGTATTACAGGATGCATCACTCACATTGCTTGCCTTACAAACTGCATCCCTCTCCATTACAGCAACTCCAGATTTTATGTATGTCACGTGCTCGGAGCACGTGAGCATATCTCCTATAAATAGAGGACCACACCTCAAAGTACAGAGGATTTCCACAGGCCCAGGGTAGATCCTACAATACAGATTCTCTCTACACAACCTCAACATACAGTATCGGGGGTCACTCATCTACTCTGTAGCTGCCTCTCCGGCACACTGGAATCCTCAATATTGCCATGTACTCTCCTTTATTCTCATACTTGTACGCCTTTTTAGGCATGATTATATTGTACAATGCAACACATATAATGAGAACGGAGAAACAGAGTGGACGTAGGCCTGTTTTAGAGACTGAACCACTCTATATCTTATTTTCTCTTTATTTACTTGCTTTGTTTACTTATTATACACTTTAATCTTGATTCGTTGGTACGAGAAGGAGAAGTGGACGATTTCTTATATCATCAATCTGGCGCCGTCTTAGGGAAACGAGATATTTTAATCTTGTTTCTCTATATTCCAAGTTCTTAAACACCTTATTTTATTCGTGGGGATCTTTTGGATCATTGTCTCATGAGTAAATTCTGGTTATTGAGCTCTATCTTATATTTACACCCTTAAATGGGTATTCATATATTCAGATATGTTCTGGTCTCTCTTTTATGACCTTAGACCTATCTTACATGCCCCTGTGATATCATTTCATCTAGATAGTGTTGAAAAGCATGATGGGCTTTACCCCCGAAAAGATGAATGGTTAGGGAAGAATTATGTTTACTCCATTTTTGTTGTTCTTTGCCTATGATCTAGGGATTATCATTAGAATTGTGCCATTTTGTGCACCGAGAGGTTATTCTCTCATGGATAGACCCTAGTAGGTATGCTCTCCATGAGTTTCGAGAGAAAAACCCAGTTTCTGGGATTCAATTTTGGGATTGTCCCTTCACTGCCTAGGTAGGGATGCGGTGTGGTAGTTCAACTACCTTACATATCGCAGCCTCTACTGGGGCAGTTGCAGTACCAAAGCTTCAAAACATCAAGGAACAGACTGAGCTGGTCTCCAGCTCAACCTTGGTGAATATCATACAAAGGCCACAATGGTGCACCTATGTGTTGTACTGGTCACGGCCTCAACAATAATACCATGTAGTAGTGCAAACACTACATCCCCATTTCCTACTTGGTCACTTCAATATTTATGAGATTACTCACTTCCGTTAGTTTTCTCTCAGATTATATATACTATGTAAAGACTAACAAAAGAAAAAATGGAGGGAGAATCCATCCAGAGTACAAAAGTCAAAGATGAGATTGTGCAGCTGTATAATCACCTCAACCACCTCTACGACAGTCATGCCTCACTTCAGACACATGTCAACTATTTGACTCAAAGGGTCCTAATGCTAGAGGTCGCGGCCTCACCCAATGTGGGCCCATCACCCAAGAACACTGCCTTAACAGACTTTGCTACCGCGACAGTAGTAGAGGATCGGTCCGCAGAAGTAATCAGCAGGAGTCAAAAAAAGAAGTCAAAAAAGGCAAAAGGAAGCTCGAAGGCCTACACCCCATTAGCCTTCCTAATAGAAGACATATTTGAGTCCATTAAGGAGGACAAGCTGCTGAGGTGGCCGGAGAATCTCAAAGCTACACCCCATAAGAGGAACAAAGCCAAGGGGTGAAAGTTCCATCTCGACCATGGCCACGACACTGAGCAGTGCTATGCACTAAAGGATGAAATTGAAAGGCTGATTAGGCAAGGGATGCTGCGGAGGTTCCTCAAAGATGTTTAGGGGATGATGTCTAGTATCACAGACCGCATGCCCATTTTTCATGCTTATGTCTTATATTCCATCTGTCTCTACTTTCCAGTAATAACTCATCTGATGCTATTTTAAACTAAACTTTGTATTATCTTTATAAAGTCATATATATATATATATATATATATATGGATAGTTATATGAAATCAAGTTCACTTTTATAGTGCCATATTTTGATTCTCATTTCCATGAAATGTAATCTTAAAAAGACCATTTTCGTCTTAAACAGCCATATCACGATTGGAGATAATATGTTAGATCTGGAATAACAGATTATCTCGAAAGACTATTATAATTTCGGGATGCACCTACGGAGGGATTGCACTCTTAATTAGCTCACAAATTCCCCTCACGATGTGTAACTATATCTTATCATGTGATGATCATATTCAAGAAATCATCTGAGGATTCAAGGAGCTTTTATTAGCCACATGGGCTTACAATGCCCGTTCTTAGCTTTCAGGATGCGTCATGAAGTCGGGAGACTTCCAATATCTAGCTAGGAATGGCTTTATATATATACATCTATAGTTGTGGGAGGCTTAATAACATAACCCACCCTGAGGAGGATTGATAGTATCCCATTTATCAGCTGTGGGTGACTTAATAACATAACCCAGCCTTGGGAGGCTTGAAAATATCCCATTTATCAGCTGTGGGTGGCTTAATAACATAACCCAGCCTGGGGAGGCTTGATAGTATCCCATAATCAGCTATGGGTGGCTTAATAACATAACACATCCTGGGGAGGCTTGATAGTATCCCGAATATCAGCTGTGGATGTCTTAATAACATAACTCAGCCTGAGGAGGCTCGATAATATTCCATTTATCAGCTGTGGGTGGCTTAATAACATAACCTAGACTGAGGAGGCTTGATAGTATCCCATATATTAGTTGTGGGTGGATTAATAACATAACCCATCCTGGGGAGGCTTGATAGTATCCCATATATCAGCTGTGGGTGGCTTAATAACATAACCCCGCCTGGGGAGGCTTGATAATATCCCATTTATATACAGAAGGACGGTGTTAAAGAAGATAAAGGCCATATTCCGTGAAAGGCAATTGCTATTTTGCGATAATCACGAAGCATGCCAAAGCTACAGAATTAAGGGTTAAATATACGGTCGCGGAAATTAAATGAATCAAGCGACAAAGGCAAGAAGTATAGTTAACCTGCCGCAGCTATGATGAAGATGAGGTATTAGAATGAGGACCCAATTGTAAAGATACAACCATAAAGTTACAGAAGATGGGTCCCAAACACTCAAAGGTGCCGCGGCCTATTAGAGAAAAACAAAGGTGCATCCTCTATTTAGGAAGGGGATACGACCACTTTCAAACATTCAAGATTGTACATAACGAGGAAAAGGGGCGCAGCCCACCCACATTTTCCGCGGCCTTAAGTTATATTCCATTTTTGTTTCTAAATATGGCCGCAGCCCATGACCCATACGTTTGCAAGAAAATGAATAATTCAAGTAAGCAAAACATTAATTCAAGTATCAAAGCATGCAAAGTAAAGCATAAGAAATTCAAAAGCCACTAGAGGAGGCGACAAAAATAATAAACATTGAAATTGGCCGCAACCTTGATAATATCAGTTAGATTATAGACAAGGGGGCCACAACCACTATAAAGAGTTACAAAAAATGACAAAGGGACGCGGCCCTGTACGGTGAGCTGTTCAAATAATTCTAAAGATTATAGGCATCATCATTGACATCACCATCCTCACCATCCGCAGCTGTTTTAGTTTCTTCCTCCGCGGTCGCTGCCTCAACTTCTACTCTTAGCCTGGCTTTCTCTTCAGCCGCGGCCTTGAGCACAGTTATGCATTGCTGATGCTCGACATCACCAAGGCCCCAGGCAAGAACCTTCTCTTTAGTCTTAGGGAAGTCCTTTATGATTCTGTGCCCGAGCTATTGGTAACCGCGGAGATATGCCCTATTATTTATAAGAAAGAAATCTTTGGAGCCCTTAAATGACTCCACTGTGCTGTCGATGGCCAGCTGAAGGGCTTCGCCATGATCTGTCTCCATTTTCTTGATTACCGCGACATAGGCTTCACCATCACGAGCGGCCTTGGCCTCCAGCTCCTCTTACCTCTTTTGAAGGAGTCTGATCTTATTATTGGAGGACTCGATGACTTGGGCAGCTTCCACGGCTTGTGCTTGACAAATCTTGATAAATTTCATGGCCTGGTTGAAATTGGCCTTGACTTCTTCTTTCACTTTTATTTCAGCTTCTAAGTTCATCTCAGCCGCCTGAAGTGTCACGGCAGAAGACTTCTTGCCAGCTTCGAAGGAGGAATTTCGATCATTCTCCAAGTCAGCGGCATGTCCCCTCTTCGTAGCCTCCTTTAGTTTGTAGAGGTCCTCATATTTCCTCTTTTGGGCTACCATGAGGTCCGCAACTTGAAAAGAAAAAGTTATGAGCAAGGTGTGTAATATTAAATTTATACCGAGAAAACACTTGCACTTACCCTCAAAAGACGATGGAGGCCACAATCCTCCAGGTCGTCATGATCCTCGTTCGGCAACCTGTAAAGGTCCGCAGCGTCAAGAACCCTCTTCATCCTTCGAGAAGCTCTTGTAGTAGTATCCCACAAGGACTCAGGGTCGGGTTGTCTTAGCTATGGTCGTGGCCATTCATCAGGACCAAACCCGACGCGACATTACGGAGGTGCCAAGTTGGCATTAATCACAACTACAGGTGGCGACGGCGGAGAAGCTGAATGGATAGGGGCGTCAGACGTGGACATCAAACCTGTCGCGGCCAAATTGGCTCCGATGTCATCATCAAACTCAGCTTAGGGTTGAGGGGCAGGAATGTCAGTTTTCTCCACGACCTGATTTTGGGTCGCTGTAGGAGGATTTTGGTCACTGGAAGGGACCGCAACGGGAGCTTTGGTCCTGGGCCTCTTCCTTTTACGGTGCCTTGCGGCGTTGTTGAGGACAATTGCATCCCCGTCCGTCTCTTCCAGTTGGGCAGCTAAGAGTTCTCTGTCAACCTCCTCACCTAAAAGAGGAAAAGCAACAATAAATATTTGAAGTTTTAAATATAAGATGCCGCAGAGTAAGAATGTTGATTGAGTTATTACCTTCAGCAACCATCCCTTTGGGTATATATTTATTTGGGAAGTAGCCTGCTTCAAACACAGAGGCAGAAGTAAAAAGTGTGCTAAATTTCTTATGCTCAGCAGGAATAGTCGCAGCCTCAGCAACTCTCTTCTCTTACCGCTTGCTCAATTGTAGGTTGTCGAGAACTACAGAAAACATCTCAAGGGTTAGTACACAGAATAATGAGCAATTATAAAGAAGGTACGCGACTATAATCCAAATAACTAGTTTGGAGGGACACCCCCATTGCCGCAACATTCGAAACGACTTCTCCCTCTCGTTCTACTGAGGGTGAATCTCCCACCCTTATCCGGAGATGTAGAATTACTTCCCATTCCAGTTTTTTACACTGGTCAGCCTCCTAGAGTAAAGGGTCTCATCCCTGCCATGGACGGAGAAGTAGTAATAGCCAGTAAACTTTATAGAGTTTTCCTTCGGGTAGTAGAAGTGGAAAAACTATGCGGGAGTAATGTATTTTTTGAATTGATTCTCCCAAAGCACGACCGTGGAAGGTATGGCCCTACAACCATTGGGATTTAACTAGGATGGTGCTAGTTTTATTATTTGAAAAATTCATCTTATGGGAATAGGAACGAAAGCCGCAACCCGTAAATGAAGGCATGCGATGGAAAGCAGACCCTATTGTCAAAAAGTGTCATTCATGGTCTTTGGTTCGTGGCAGGTGCTAAGCACATCATGTTTTATGGAAACTCGAAGGCTTCCGCTACCTGGTCAACCCAATCCTAGGTCATAATACTGCGGATATCAAGCGCAGCTAGAGTCCTCTCAACCCTGCTTGGGGGACCAGCTGGTTCATCCTTAACAATAGTTCCACCCTCAGTCGCGGTGTTACCTTCCACATTAAATGGTTGGTTACTAGAGTTGGATTCCTCTTCCATTGGCGTGGTCTCAAAATCCTTACTAGAAGTAGAGTCCGTGGAGTCTGAGTCTAATAGTATGCAGTTGGGGAAATTCTTCAGTTGATAAGGCCCTATTGACTTCAATGGGGGCACGAAAGGAAGTTCAAGAGTCGAGGCTCCAAAATTCTTTGCCCCAAAGCCTCTCAAAAACTCGTCTGGGTCAAAGCTCATATGGCTGCAGCAGAAAAGCACAAGCTGCAGTTAGGTGCCACAACCAGTATGGTGTAGAGGCCTCTTAGAGGCCATGATAAGTTCAATGAAATATCAAGATGAATAGTAAATATTGAGGCGAAATAGGCAAACGAGGGGTTTCTGAGCCCTAAAAGACAATTATCACCACGGTACATTGATGGGATAGGTTTTACAGTGCTGCGAATACTCACTCAATGGCATCAAACTAAGGGCTAAAGTGTCGCGAAACCTAAATCTAAGAGCCTAAGGGGACACAGCCATCGCTCGCAACAAGCCGCGGCTAGGGCTCAAATCAGTATTTGAAGGATTAAGGGCAGCCCTACATTACTAAGGGATATTCTATCATGCTGCGGCCTCTCACTCAAATAGTTTAGTATTTGTTGTTTATTCTTTAAAGATCGAAGACCCAAAATATGAAGAGTTTATCTAAGAACATCAAAAATAGTTATTTGATTATATGATCTAAGTAGTGGAATATTAACGGTGCGTTTCGTATTAAGAAGGCCGATTCAAGGAATTCTAGCAACAAATACAATTATTTATCATGCATACGTATTGGATACTTGGAAATTAGCAGATTATTCAATCAAAACCCTAGGTTCCTATCAAGCAATCCGGGTTTTTTCTAAAACAAATACACCCAGAAAAATCTGACACGTAGTTCAGAAATGCAGAAGTTCACGTGTTCGACTATTAAAGAAGAATCATGAACAACAAAATCTATTTAAAAAAGGATGTTTCTTGAAAAATTACTAGGAAATGAAGAAGATGGCAATGATCGGCCACAATCTGCCTTGGAACCACCACACACAACCTTGAAAAGTCGTTGAAAAGAGCAAAAAGACGTATGGACAGATCTCAGCTCTTGAAATGCTCTCAAAGATTTGGAAAACATAACGAAGTCCACGACCTGAATAATTTATATAAGAGAGGGCGAAAGATGAATCGTCATCTTGGAAGTACAGCGGCACCTAAGAAGACTGAACTAAGCCGTAACCCCAATCGCAATCTCTTGGCACTAGGACTTGGGGGCTTATTGATAGTACAAATACAACACCCTATCATGAATGACACTCTTCACTGCATATGATTATACTTGGACGATTTCTTGTATCATCAATATTGATTGTCCAGTTATGTAAAAGTCATTTTTTGCGAACTCATGATGCTCCTCAAAGAAGGTATAAATCAGTAAAATGATATTTACTTCAAATCCTTAAGAACTGGGATTCTAATGGTCTAGACAGGGGGTAAACTACGCATACCTCCCTCATTCTTTCTAGATAAAATGAATGAACAACAAAGGCGCACATGAGTATTAAGATTCATAATCAAAAGTCTTATCACTCGAAACATTTGAAGGGTAAAAATAGTCAATAATAGACTGAATACAAAACAGGGCAAACAATTGGAGACAAAACAGGGGGAAATAGGGGGGCCTAAGAAAATCCTCTTACTAACATAAATTTCACATTATGAAATAATTCAGTCGGTTCTTTAAACATTTTGTTCAAATTCTATGTTTTCCGTAACATGCGGTTGTGTCTCTTGTTCTAACAAAACCACCCTGCAAATACAATATGATAAATAGGTCACTTTAAACACGTGAAATCTCTACATAACTACCACGATAGTGGGCATAGTTTTTGCGAGACAATATCATAATTATGTCACTTACTTGGGGCATGTCACCCTATTTACTTTTAGAGATACTTTATTTATTCATTTATTTCAGAATTCTGGGTTATAATTAATTTAGTGATGCAGACTTAGTATTTGTTTATTCCTATATTTGGATTGTTGTGAGGAGTATCCCTCCAGACTCATTACTATTTTATGGTTATTCCATTTTCATTATGTTGTGGTGGTTATGTTAGCATTTCATAATTTAATTATTGCATGTTAATCGAATTTAATTAAAATTGACAAATCACTTTTTAAATATTAGGTGGCTAGTAATTATTAAAAATGTTTTCGACAGTGATACTATGAACTGAACCAACTTGGCATTTTGTATTAATTTAATAAAGGAGTAGTTACTCGATATTTAATTAGTCGGGGTGTCACAGGTGGTATCTGAGCATCAAATTCTAGTGTCCTTAGGATCTGTACGGCTTATTATGTTTTCGATGAGCTTTCTTTGATGTAGAGCCCTATATTTTAGGACTGTTGTATTCTTTTGTGTATGTTTCGCTCTTTAGCTATTTTGAAATAATTACTGCGAACTCATAGACTTTACTCTCATTTCAGATGCCTCCACGACGTGCACAACGAGTTCCTAGGGATGCACAGCCCGAGCCACAGCCTGCAGCAGTTCAAGGCACCATGAATGCCGCTGAGGTTGCAGCTATTGTAGCCCAAGCGATAAATGGCGCCCTAGTCGTTGTACAACAGGCACCACCTCAGGCACCGGCATTAGCGCCAGTTCAGGCTCATGCATTCCCGTCTTCTTGGGAACGCATCCGTGATGCTTTTCAGAAAGCACACCCTCCGGAGTTCGCAGGTAGCTCCGACATTGTGGTGTCCAGTCAGTGGAGGAAGGACATTCAGAGGCACTTAAGGATGTACGAGTGCACAGATGTTCAGAAGAAGATACTGGCTACTTTTAAGCTAGTAGGATAAGCATTGCAGTGGTGGGAGTCCATTACCACCGCGGAGGAGAGGGACGCCCTCACTATTCAGGAGTTATGGGTGCGGTTCGACAGCAAATATTTTCCGTCAGCTGTTCACACTGAGATGAGGAGGAAGTTGATGAACCTCAAGCAGGAGGGAAAGACCGTAGCCGAGTATGAGGCTGAGTTCACCAATCTCTTGAACATTGTTCCGCATGAAATTCCAACCGAGGAGAAGAAAATTCAGAAGTTCACGGATGGATTGACTTGGAGGATCCATCAGCACTTGTTGGGGAATCTATCGTGGGCCACTTATTCTGATGTGGTTAACGTTGCACTACTTCACTGCCAGGATCATCTCTTCCACATTTCTGAGAGCAAGAGATCAGGAGAGTCCAGCCATCAGGGCAGGATCGGGGGAAATGGTGCCAGCAGGACACAATCTGCTCAGGGACAGCACAGGCAGGGTGACCAGGGTTCCCAATAGGGGGATCATAAGATATTCAGATCTGGGGGTTTCAGGAATGGCCAGGGAGGTTTCAGACATGGCCATCTGGGTCAGAACGGCAATCAGGGCCAGCTGGGTCAGAATGTTCTATAACAACAGTTTCAGCAGGACCAACATGGTTAGGGTAGGAATGGTAACGGCCAGCAGGGCCATGGGTAGTAGGGACAGCGAGGGGGAAACTTCCCAGGAAAGTTCTTCGTTTGTGGCAAGACTGGCCATAAACGCCAGGATTGTCCTGATAGGGGCAGGGCCCCACAGCAACAGCAGCAGGGTGCTCGACACGAGCCACAGAGGCCTATGTATCTCGCCGCCCTCCCAGCACCACCACAGATAGCAGCACTACCACCCATTCCAGCGATCCCAGTCCAGCAGGGACAACTTCAGTATGGGAGAGTGTATCAGCTCCAGCATGCCGCAGTCCCACAGGATCCGCCTGCTATTGAGGGTATGTTCTCTATTCAGGGGACTTTGGGGCGTATTTTATTTAATACGGGGGCTACACATTGTTTCGTTGCCATGATATTTGCATGCTCTATTGGGTTGTTAGACACCGCAGAGAGCATGGTTACTTGTGTAGATTCACCGTTGAGTAAGGGTTCCATGATTTTGCCTATTTATAGAGGTGTGGGTATAGAGATCGGGAGGTTTACTTTACCCGCTGATATGTTAGTGTTAGAGATGACTGAGTATGATGCGATTATTGGTATGGATTGGCTAGTTGCGTACCGAACCATGATTGATTATTTTAGTAGGAGTATTATCTTTTCCATTCTCGGGCAGGAGATATTTTTAGTGGAGATGCCTCGCCCTGAGGGAGGATCGTCCACTCATTTGTACTATATAGAGGAAGAGAACTCTAAGAAAGTGGTGCTACCACTCGATTCGATTCCTATTGTTAGGAAGTTTGCTGATGTATTTCAGGATATACCTAGACTACCTCCGAGTGGAGAGATAGACTTTGTGATCGATTTGGCAGCGAACACTTGGCCAATTGCCCGCGCACCTTACCGTATGGCTCCAGTAGAAATGAGAGAGTTATGGGATCAGATAGAACAGTTGTTGGGTCAGGGGTTTATCCGAAGGAGTACTTCGCCGTGGGGTGCCCCTGTATTATTCGTAAAGAAGAGGGATGGATCGTTGAGGTTGTGCGTAGATTATTGGGAGTTGAATAAAGTCACTATACGGAATAAGTATTTGTTGCCCAGAATCAATGACTTATTTGACCAGTTAAGAGGAGCTTCCTTCTTCTCGAAGATTGATTTATGATCGGGATACCATCAGTTGCGTATCAGGGAACATGACATCTCGAAGACTGATTTCTTAACGAGATATGGTTCCTACGAGTTTCGGGTTATGCCTTTTGGCTTTACCAACGCTCCAGCCGTGTTTATGGACTTGATGAATAGGGTGTTCAGAGAGTTCCTAGACCAGTTCGTCATTGTCTTTATTGATGACATTCTAGTTTACTCCCAGACAGAAGAGGAGAACGCCGAGCATTTGAGACAGGTTTTACAGATGTTGCGTCAGAACGATCTTTATGCAAAGTATGAGAAGTGTGGATTCTGGTTGAAGGAGGTTCAGTTTTTGGGGCATATCATTTCAGACCGGGGGATATCTGTTGATCCGGGGAAGGTATCCGCGGTGAGGGAGTGGGGAAAGCCCACGACACCGACTTAGATCCGTAGTTTCTTGGGCCTAGCAGGATACTACAGGAGGTTTATTCGGGGTTTCTCAAAGATAGCGGGTCCTTTGACACATCTGAATCGCAAGGGTGTGCCATTCATCTGGAGCGATGCCTGTCAGTTGGCATTTGATGAGTTGAAGTACAAGTTGTCCTCAGCACCTGTGTTAGCATTGCCCAGACCGAGAGTTGAGTATTTAGTTTACACCGATGCGTCCTTACAAGGACTCGGAGGTGTACTGCAGCAGGAGAGTCAGGCCATAGCTTATGCTTCCCGTAAGCTTAAGCCTCACGATAAGAATTACCCCACCCATGACTTGGAGTTAGCGGCAGTCGTATTCGCTCTTAGAATTTGGAGACACTATCTCCTGGGGGAAAAATTTTGATTGTTCATGGGCCACAAGTCTTTACAATACCTCTTCATGCAGAAGGAACTGAATATGCGTCAACGACGGTGGCTTGAGTTTATAAAGGATTATCAGTTTGATATCCACTATCACCCGGGGAAGGCTAACGTGGTAGCAGACGCGTTGAGCCATAGGCCAGTAGATGAGGTGATCGAGGTGTGGAAAGCCAAGTGGAAGGAGTTGGGGCATCAGGATGCAGTGGCCCGATCGTTCATGTCTGTGGTGACTATTACACCTCAGATTGTTACGAGGGTGGTAAAGGACCAGACAAATGACTCGTTTTGTCAGGAGTAGATAGTTTGATTACTAGCAGAGGGAGATGAGTCCTATACCGTTGGCTCTGACGGGGTATTACGCTTCAATGGGACACTGGTCATTCCGGAAGGGGAGGACTTAGACACGAGGTAATGACGGAGTCGCATGGCTCACGGTTCGCGGTACACCCTGGTGGGGATAAGATGTACCAAGACATGAGACGACAGTATTGGTGGAGCGGGATGAAGAGAGATATCGTTGTGTTTGTGAAATTCTGTTACTAAATCCGTTTATTAAAAATAAACTATTTAAGTAACTCCGAGCTGTTTTTTAAGGAAACTCTTTTCTTGAAAAAACAAAACTATTTAAACACAAGATGTGTTTAACAAAACAGTATGTACGAGATCTATTCAAGATTTGAATAACAGGTTTATTAAATAGTTTTAAATAAGCTTTTAAACCCAGCACAACTAAGAATGAGATTAGAAGATGTAGGAAGATTAAGTACAAGATTTTTATGTGGTAAAACCTCACCAATTGAGGAAACATCCACTACTCCCTCTACGGAGTAAAACAAAAATCCACTATAAACAAATTTAAGAGTTACAAACTATATAACAAACATGCATAAAACTCAGACCTATATAAGTTTAGGAATGTACCCTCTGGTGTCCTTATAACTTCTCCGCTGTTCTGATTGTTGATGTTGTCCTCTCAGTTTGTTAACTCCAATTTGTTTAAGCTCTTTACGTCGACTCTTTTTTCTCAAGATCTTATTACCAACACTTTTTGTGTTATAGTGTGAAAGTGTTTGTGGAGGTGCTCTCTAACACATGCATGCACACACTCACACTTATTAAGTACAAACAGTCCTAGCAAATTACATATAAGTCTATATGCTGTGATTTTTATTTTTCTCTCTTCTGGTTTCTCTCTTCTCTCTCTACTCTCTCTTTCTTTTCTCTCAAAGGAAGAAATGGCAAAAAGTCTTCGAATGCTGAGAGTAGGAGCCTTTTTATAAGAGGCTGGGAAGGTTCGAGAATAAGGATTGAAATCAAGGGACCAGATTTAGTCAAGTTCATTTGACTTAGATCCAAGGGCATACGATATGCGGTGCTTAAAGCTCTCCTGATAGGTTCAAAGAGGATCACATGGATTATGATGGAAGACATGCAGAACATTGATAAGAACGATCCAAGGGATGAGAATGATCACTCAATTTGTCTCAGCAAGGAAACACACTTCTCACCAATCAGAAGCTAACACATGTTGGCATATGAGGCGAGATAAAATGCGCGTCTAAATTAATTACAATGTAAACCCTGAAGTCTCTACCGCTTTTGGTTTCTACCCAAACCAACTTTGAGACAATTAAACCAACATTCTAAAATAGCAGATTTACCCCATAACATTTTAAAACCAAGTTTTATTAATAAAACCTTATTTTTAAAATGTTTTAAAAAATCCCAAAAAATATTTAAAAACAACATTGGGGATTTAAACACACACAAATATGCAATATGACATGTAAATGATTCATTCTACCGTGTGTGAGTGTTGGTAATTAGGTCTATGTCCCTTCAATCAAAGATAAAATAGAAATGCAAGCTCTGAGGTTCTTTGGATTCTAGGTTAGACATAATTTTGTCACAATTTCCAAACTAGATGAACACTTATACAATATAAACTCAAGTGAGTCAAGAGTATAAGGTGCTTCAATCTCCCCCTTTGGAAATATGAGACAAAATCTCCTTTGAGTCAACTAGGACTCGTAGGGCGACAAAAGATAAGAAAAATCTATTCTTGTAAAGATTCTATCTACCCAAATCCTAGAAAACAAAAGTACATAACTCAACTATTTACAATTGAATACCCTATAACATCTGTTGAGAAAAGATGTACAAACACCTGCAATGAATCACTAGGATCAAGTTGTTTAGCATATATAAAGAATCATTAGAGACTCAAATTTCTCCCCCATTTTGTCTCAAATGGACAAAGGGAAAAACTTGGATAATCAGCAAATGGATTACTCAGCACAAACCATACCAATAGATTTACGCAAGGAAGTGAATCTATTATAATCTAGAGGTTTGGTGAACATATCTGCGAGTTGCAAATCAGTTGGAAGATAATTGATTTCTAATTCCTTAGTTTCAACCAATTCGCATATAAAGTGATGTCTAATTTTTATGTTCTTTGTTCGCGAGTGTTGAACAGGGTTTTTAGAAATATTAATCTCACTTTGATTATCACAATAGAGATGCAATTGGTTTTCTTGAATACCGTAATCACTTAGCATTTGTTTAAGCCACAGTAATTGAGCACAACAGCTGCCAACGGCTATGTATTCAGATTCGGCTGTCGAGAGTGATGTGCAGTTTTGTTTCTTACTACTCCATCCTACCAAGTTATTACCTATATAATAACATGCTCCTGATGTGCTTTTACTATCATCAGTACACCCAGCCCATTCAGCATTAGTGTACCCAATTATAGTGCTTGGTGTGTCATTAGTGTACCAAAGTCCTAGATTCAGAGTGCCTTTTACATATTTAATGATGCGTTTAAGAGCATTCAAATGGCTCTCTTTAGGGTTATTTTGATAACGAGCACATACACACACAACATACATAATATCAGGACGCGAGGAAGTAAGATATAGTAAGGTTCCTATCATACTACGATATAGAGTAGGATCTAAGAATTTTCCATTTTCATCTTTAGAAAGTTTTAACGTAGTACTCATGGGTGTTTTAGCATCTTTAGCACTCTCGAGGCCAAATTTCTTTACTATCTCTAAAGCGTACTTAGATTGCGATACAAATAATCCTTCTAAATTTTGTTTGATTTGAAGGCCTAAGAAGAATTGTAACTCCCCCGTAAGGGACATTTGAAATTCCTTATGCATAGTTTCAGAGAAGGATTTTACTTCTGAGGGAGAAGTTGATCCAATGATAATATCGTCAACATAGACTTGAGCAATAATGATGTGTTTGTCAAAATGTTTTACAAAAAGAGTTTGATCATTTCCACCTCTTTTGAAACCTTTATCTAAGAGAAAACTGAAAAGACGCTCATACCAAGCTTTAGGTGCCTGTTTAAGGCCATACAGAGCCTTTTTAAGACGAAATACATGATTTGGATATTGAAGGTCAATGAACCCTTTAGGTTATTCTACATAGGTCTCTTCAATCAATATTCCATTAAGGAATGCAGATTTGACATCTATTTGGTAAAGTGTAAAATGCATGTGGCAAGCTATAGCAAAGAGCAGACGAACAGATTCTAACCGAGTAACAGGATCAAAGGTCTCGTTAAAATCTATTCCTTCAATTTGAGAGTATCCTTGAGCAACTAATCTAGCTTTATTTCTAATTATTATCCCATTTTCATCAGTCTTATTTTTAAAAATCCAACGTGTGCCAATAACCTTTTTGTGATAAGGACAAGGAACAAGATACCAAACATCATGAATGACAAATTAAAGAAGTTCTTCCTGCATAGCAGAAATCCGGTGAGAGTCATTCAATGCCTCATTTACATTCTTTGGTTCCACAAGGGAAACAAAACATGCATTATGTGCATAGTTTCTTAGTTGGGATCTTGTACGCTCTGACTCACTAGGGTTACCAACTACGTTATTTATGGGATGATCCTTAGAAACCCAGTTAGGTACTTCAAGTGTCTCAATTGGTAATGAATCATCTATTTCAGGAGAGTTATTTTTTAAAATGTTTGTAGGCTCTTCCTCAGTAGTTGATTCACCAGTCTTACTCTCTACAGTAGTGTCACTCACAATTACATTTATGGATTCCATCAAGGTTTTAGTGCGAAGATTATACACTCGATAGGCTCTACTGTTAGGTGAGTATCCTAAAAATATAGCTTTATCTCCCCTACTCTCAAATTTGGATAAGTGTTCCCTATCTTTGCATACATAACAAGTGCTACCAAAAGTTCAAAGGTACTTAAGATTGGGCATTTTCTTGTACCAAAGTTCGTAAGGGGTTTGTTTGCAATTCTTTCTAAGATAGACCCTATTTATGATGTGACATGCAGTACGAATAGATTCTACACAAAAGTATTTAGGTAACTTCTTGGCATGTAACATAACACGTGCCATCTCTTCAAGGGTACGATTCTTTCTTTCGGCAATTCGATTTTGTTAAGGAGTCTTAGGAGCACTGAATTCATGTTTGTAACCATTATAGTCACAGTATTCAATAATACCAGTGTCTTTGAATTCTCCACCTCTATCACTACGGATTCTATTTACTTGAGTGTCCTTTTCATTTTCAATCCGAAGAAGTATTTTTAAGAAAGTTTGAAAAGTGTCAGACTTTTGTTTTAAAAGGCTACCCAAGTAAATCTGGTGAAGTCATCAACCATAACTAAAATATAACTGTGTCCACAAAGACTAACAGTTTGGGAGGGACCCATTAGGTCCATATGGATGAGCTCCAAGGGATTAGAGGTAAGAACATTATTAACTTTCTTATGAGGTGCCTTAACAATTTTACCTTCCTGACAAGAACCATAGACAATATTAGGAATGGGTTTGATTTTAGGAACTCCTCTAACAATTTCTTGAGAGGTCAATCTACTAAGGTTATCGTAATTTATATGACCCATTATGTTATGCCATATCTCATTGTCATCCATTCTGGCAACATTACAGATTTCAGATTTGTTCATGACAGTATAACAATTTTCAGGAGTCCTGAATCCTGTAATTATGCATTCACCTCTTTCATTTAAAATTTTGCAATTGTTCTTTAAAAAGGTAACAGTATGATCTGAGTCACAAAATTGTGATATACTAAGTAGATTTACCTTAAGACCTTTAACTAGAAGGACATTTTCAAGAACAGGAAGTCCATCTTCTTGGAGAGTTCCTTTGCCTATGATTTGAGATGAAACTCCATCACCAGAAATGACTTTACCACCAGCAAAGCTGGTTTTGTTTAAAAGTTTAGTTTCATCCCCAGTCATGTGCTTAGAACATCCAGAGTCTAAATACTAACCAGATTATGTGTGTTCATATTTTAGAGCAGTAACAACTATGTTACACTTCATCTGAGGTAATAGATCATATTTTCTAACCCAAATTGCTCTAGTTTTCATTTTGCGCTTATTAGCTCTCAATTGATAAAATTTGCGAGCATTAGATTTTTGCTGAAAAATGTTTTGCGCATGATTTTGAATTTTATGAAAAACATGAGCATTTGGTTTAGGAAAGTTCTTAGGAATCCTTCTAGGAAATGTTCTTTTAGGTTTGGTCTTTCTCTTTCTATAATTACAGCTTTTATCTGGTTGTCTAGGAAGTATATAATTGTTGCGGCTCCTTCTAGAATAGTTAAAGTTCTGATAGATATGAGGATTATAGACAGGTTTAACTAATCTCCTAGCATAGAAACCGTCAAAAGAATGACCGTATTTGTCGCAATAGGAGCAGTAAAGATTGCTCAAAATTGGGGTCTCCTTTGGAAAGTCTAAACAAAGGTTTTGAGAAGTTTTGAGGTTGAACTCTATTCCTAGGTGTGACAGTCTTGAATGCAGACTCACTCTTCCTAATAAAGGGGCAGACGTATTTAGCCTTAGGTGAACTTTCATGTTTAGAGAAACTTGATTCCCCAATGTTAAAATTTTGATGTTTTGAATCAAACTCAGTTTTTAGAGAATGAAAGTCTGGGCATGTTTCAATAGGCCTTTTGCCTCCTGACACAAACTTGATAGGTTCAAAAGATTTTTTTTGTGTCTTCAAATTGGGGCAAAACCCTATTCCAGTTCGATCATCAAAATTGGTTTTTGATTCAGCAACAAATTCATCAAAACAGTTTGAATTATTTTCAAATTTTGTAAATTTTTTGAAAACAGTTGCTGTCTTTTCTTTAGTTTGTTCTAATTCTAACAATGTCCCTTTGTACTTTTTCTCCAGAATTTCATTTATTTCAGTCAAATTTCTGAGTTTTTCATAAAACATTTTAATTTCACTTTCATGAGTTAGACATTGGGTAGTATACTCTTCAGCATTCAGTTTAACCATTAGGCTTAGATCTTCTAACTTCTTAGTGAGATCTTTCACAATCTTTTCTAGTCTAGTGCTTTTCTTGAGAGTTTTATCATAGAGGGTGTGAATATCTGGGAGTTCTTCATTGTCTGAGTCACTAAGTGTAGTGTTTGAAATGACCCCTAGGGCTTCATTCTTTGTACTCACACACCCGTTGACATCGTCATTATCGCTTTCCCTTTGACTCACACACCCCGAGGAACAGATAGCAATATTCTAAATTATCAAAGCATCTAAACCAGTAACAGCAGTATTCAAAACATCAGAAGTAGAATTACTATATTCATCCTCACTACCAAACACAGGCATATCATCATTATAGATAATCTTGGCAAAGAAAGACATGCAAGGGTCAAAAACATCAGATGACTCAGGTTCCTCATTTTCAGATTCACTCGAATCATCCTATGTTTTACAAATGTTGGCTCTAGTGTGTTTGTTTTGAGTGTTCAAGTTAACTCTACAGTCTTATGCAATGTGTCCTAGTGTACCACATCTATAGCATTCAGTCTTCTTAAGGTCTCTGTTAGGTCTAGTGTGAGAGTCCTTGTGATTTTTTTCATGGCTTTTCTCATGAGGTCTGTTATTGAAAGCAGTTGGATAATTGAACTTGCCTTGTTTATTTGCCATGTTGTTTCTAAATTTAATGATTTTCTTAAACTGTTTTGACATTAAGGCAATCTGATTGTCCAAACTCTCTATATCGCATTCCTCATCAGAATAATCATTGGAAGTATTAAACTTAGGCTTAATCAATTTAGAAGAGAAGCTTAGATTGGAACTAGTCTGTTTCCTATGGGACTGGGTTAATTGTTTCGTAAATTCCAGTTCCATTTCCACAGTTCTTAATTTACTACTGAGTAGTTCAGGAGTGAGATTAATATCACACATTTCCTCAATAACATATCTTTTGTTATCAAATTTCTGTGGTAATGATCTCAGAATTTTAGATACAATTTCTTGTCTATCATAAGTTATCCCATTAGCAGGAAGTTTGGTCACAATATCAGTCAGGTTCATATAGAAGTCATCAAATGACTCAGTCTCAGACATAATTAGGTAATTATACTGTTGAATGAGCATTTGAGTTTTAGCAGCCTTAACTCTAGTGTCACCTTTATGAGCAGTAACTAAAGTGTCCCAAGCTTCCTTAGAAGTGGTACATGATGAGATTCTTTTGAACTCGTGTTCATTTATAGACATAAATATAGCATTCTTTCCTTTGTTATTGTTGCGAGAAACTTGTTTCTCTTCTTGTGTGAACTCACTTAAAACATTCTTAACCCTCTCATTACTTCCTCCAGTGGCTGGTTTTGTAGGAAAAGTGTAACCATTTTCAACAATGTCCCAGACATCATCTCCCAGAGTTCCTTGAATGAAAGCAATCATCATTACTTTCCAGTAAGCAAAATTGGTTCCATTAAAGATAGGAGGTCTGGTCAAGTTACCAAATCTTTCATTTTTCTCGTCCATATTTGATTTTCAGAAAACAATTTCAGAAACACAGGATCTCTTTAAAAGAAGTTTACCATGCTCTGATACCAATTGAAATTCTGTTACTAAAGCCGTTTATTAAAAATAAACTATTTAAGTAACTCCGAGCTGTTTTTTGAGGAAACTCTTTTCTTGAAAAAACAAAACTATTTGAACACAAGATGTGTTTAACAAAACAGTATGTACGAGATCTATTCAAGATTTGAATAACAGGTTTATTAAACAGTTTTAAACAAGATTTTAAACCCAGCACAACCAAGAATGAGATGAGAAGATGTAGGAAGATTAAGTACAATATTTTAACGTGGTAAAACCTCCCCAATTGAGGAAACATCCACTACTCCCTCTACGGAGTAAAACAAAAATCCACTATAAACAAATTTAATAGTTACAAACTATATAACAAACATGCATACAACTCAGACCTATATAAGTGTAGTAATGTACCCTCTGGTGTCCTTATAACTTCTCTGCAGTTCTGATTGTTGATGTTGTCCTCTCAGTTTGTTAACTCCAATTTGTTCAAGCTCTTTACTTCGACTCTTTTTTCTCAAGATCTTATTACCAACACTTTTCGTGTTGTAGTGTGAAAGTGTTTGTGGAGGTGCTCTCTAACACATGCATGCACACACTCACACTTATTAAGTACAAACAGTCCTAGAAAATTACATATAAGTCTATATCCTGTGATTTTTCTTTTTCTCTCTTCTGGTTTCTCCCTTCTCTCTCTACTCTCTCTTTCTTTTCTCTCAAAGGACGAAATGGCAAAAAGTCTTCGAATGCTGAGAGTAGGAGCCTTTTTATAAGAGTCTGGGAAGGTTCGAGAATAAGGATTGAAATCAAGGGACCAGATTTAGTCAAGTTCAATTGGCTTAGATCCAAGGGCATACGATATGCGGTGGTTAAAGCTCTCCTGATAGGTTCAAAGAGGATCACAGGGATTATGATGGAAGACATGCAGAACGTTGATAAGAATGATCCAAGGGATGAGAATGATCACTCGATTTGTCTCAGCAAGGAAACACACTTCTCACCAATCAGAAGCTAACACATGTTGGCATATGAGGCGAGATAAAACGCGCGTCTAAAGTAATTACAATGTAAACCCTAAAGTCTCTACCGCTTTTGGTTTCTACCCAAACCAACTTTGAGACAATTAAACCAACATTCTAAAATAGAAGATTTACCCCATAACCTTTTAAAACCAAATTTTATTAATAAAACCTTATTTTTAAAATGTTTTAAAAAATCCCAAAAAATATTTAAAAACAATATTGGGGATTTAAACACACACAAATATGCAATATGCATGTAAATGATTCATTCTACTGTGTGTGAGTGTTGGTAATTAGGTCTAGGTACCTTCAATCAAAGATAAAATAGAAATGCAAGCTCTGAGGTTCTTTGGATTCTAAGTTAGACATAATTTTGTCATAATTTCCAAACTAGATGATCACTTATACAATATAGAGTCAAGTGAGTCAAGTGTATAAGGTGCTTCAGTTTGTTTCCAAATGTGCCACTTATCAGCTAGTAAAGGTGGACCATCAGAAACCGACAGGACTTTTACAGCCGTTAGAGGTTCTGACGTGGATATGGGAGATCATATCCATGGACTTTATCATGGGGTTACCTTCGTCACAGAGGGGCCACGACTCAATTTGGGTAATTGTGGATAGGTTAACCAAAGTTGCTCATTTTCTGCCTGTGAGGACCGACTGCACTACGGGACAGTATGCCCAGCTTTTCATTGCGGAAATAGTGAGACTTCACGGCGTACCTCTAAATATCGTGTCTGATCGAGATAAGATATTTGTTTCACGATTTTGGGAGAGTTTCCAGGAGGCCATGGGTACGGAGTTGCGGTTGTGTACGGCTTATCACCCGCAGACTGATGGGCAAACCAAGCGGACAAATCATATGTTGGAGGACATGTTGCGTATGTGCATCCTATACTTTAGAGGTGGATGGGAGCAGTACCTTCCACTGGTGGAGTTTGCTTATAACAACTCCAACCAGTTGACCATTGGCATGGCTCCATTTTGAGGCGTTGTACGGTAGACCTTGTCGTTCCCCAGCATGTTGGTTAGAGGTGGGGGATAATAAACTCCTTGGACCAGAGGTGATTCAAGACACTTCAACAAGGATAGAGTTGATACGGAGTCGCATTCGGGTAGCTCAGGATCTACAAGAAAAGCTATGCTGATGCGAAGAGGTTCTTCAGAGAATTCAAAGTGGGGACCATGTGTTACTCAGAGTATCTCCTATGAAGGGGCTTATGCGTTTTGGGAAGAAGGGAAAATTAGCACCGAGATATGTGGGGCCATTTCCTATCATCGAGCGAATTGGGCCAATTGCGTATAGACTTGGGTTACCGGAGCACTTGCATAGGATTCATGATGTGTTCCATATTTCCTCGCTAAGGAGATACCTTAGGGATTATTTGGCCCATACCCACATTTCTTTGGAGGGCATCGATCTTCAGCCAGATAGTTCCTACGAGGAAGGGCTAATTTCTATTTTGGATCAAAGCGAGCGAAAACTGAGGTCAAAGATAGTACCATTAGTACGTGTTCAGTGGAGGCATCATAATGCCGAGGAGTCCACATGGGATCGCGAGGATGAGATGCGCGAACGTTATCCCGAGTTGTTTTTAACAGGTACTTTTTAGTTCCGAATTTCGGGACGAAATTCTGTTATTAGGGGGGAATTATGTAATACCCCGTAATTTTATTGATATTTATTTAAGGGATTAATTGAATTAAATGAGAATTAATTAGAAATTAATCCGGGTATAAATACTAACGAGATGTGAGTTGGCATTTGATTATGATGTTAAAAAAAATTATTATTTTTGAGTATGTATGGTAATACATGAGTATTGATGATATCTAAATTGTCACGAGGTAGATATACGGTAATTTGGAAAATTTAATTGGGACGCGCGTGTCAGTCGCGTCAGGAACGTAATTAATTGAATTAAAAAGTGAATTTTATTTTTATCAACTAAATGGTCATTTTGAGTGCACCAACATGTTCGGAAGGGTCAAAATAGTCAGAAAACACTATCCGGGGGTTTAGTTTGGGTCCCGGGGCATTTTTAGGCCACACCGACAACCCAAAAGGGTAGTTTGGTAATTTTAAAAATAGGGAAATTAAAACCTACGAATTTTAGAGGTTATTTTTTATATTAGAAAAGAACCCACTAAGCCATTATCAGCATTTGGGAAGTTAGAGGGCTACGAGAGTTATAGGGAGGAGTTGGAAGAAGTTCGAAAAAGGAAACCCTAGCCACATTCACCATCTTTGGAAGAAATTTGTAGAGAGAGGGAAGAGAATCAGCATTCAATTCTTCAACATCAAATCAGAACATCTAAGGCAAGTGGTTTAATTACATTAATTTCAAGCGAATGTTTCTTCCATGCTTATAATTGAATAATTGTCTTATATTGGAAGTTTGATGAAAACCCATGAAATTGGAGGTAGGATTCATAATATGAAATATAGATTGCATGTGGAATGTTATTGGATGAATGTCATAACCAAAATATATCTTATGATGGTTTAAAAACGGATTTATGAGGAAGTAATTGTAGACATTAAAATTTTGGCTTCATGTTTATAGGGTTTGAGACAAGATTTGAGAAGTTTGATGATTTCATGTTAATTTAGGAAGAATTGACACCAAATATATGTTAAATAGTGACCTAGGATAACTTAGAGTAGTTTATTCACATTAAAACTCATTTGGGATGATCTTTGTATGGATTTAAGGGTGAGAAATTGAAGAAAAACGAATTGGGGAAATTTCTGGGCGAAAACTGTAATCTCGTTAGAAGACCTGCCCAGGCCGTTCGAACGACCTTCTAACGAGATGACAGTGTCCCTTCTAATGAGTTGGTAGTTCGTTCGAAGCCTTTCGTTCGAATGAACTCGTTCGAACGACCTCGTTCGAACGAGACTTCTAACGAGTTGACAGAATGGCCTTTATGGCCTGATTTCATTTCTAATGTTCCATAGACTTATTTAATTGGAGTATTAACCTTCCATCATTGATTAGTGGGTATAATTATGAGAATTGGGGTACGTTGAGGAGTAGAAATTAGAACCTTATAATAAAATCGGATGTCAATTGTGGAGTAGGAAACTAGTACTTAATTACGACGTGAGAAGGGTTGATAACGTTAATATGCAAAAATGGGGACTTGTGATTGTATAACATTAAATTACGGTATATGAACGAGAAGTGTACCTATATTAATAATACGAGATATCTAAGATGTGCGAATGCTTAGTATATGTGGTTTTATGTGTCTAACATACCTACCATACTTGCTATCATGGGAGGTTTGCGTTCGATCAGGGTCATCTAATCTTTGAGTGCCTACGGGGGGATTTACATTGGTACCTCGAGGACATAGGTCAGAGAAGAACTTATTGAGAAGTTAATAAGTCTGCTAATCATGGGACCGTAGGTATGTGCGTAACCCATGTGATGTGAACTATGTTCGCCTCCATAGTTTGTGATTGTTGTTTATTGAAAACGATTCCTGAGAGATTCAGAATATGCGGTCCTTATGTACGTGATGTAACGGGATTGGATAGTAGAGTATGTGTGCACCGCAGCTTAGTCTCGGGGTACTAGTAATGTATACTTATAATGAGAATAATATACTGTTAATTCAAATGAACAGTCATGATTAAATGTGAGTATAATTATAGCAACATTATGTAAAGATAAAATGGATGATCTCTAGTATATTAGTATTGCTAATAATTGGGAAACTGAGAATTAATGTAAAGCTCTCTATTTAATTGATGATGTTGGAATTAAATCGTGAATCGTATAGTAATGTTAGATTTTATTTTGGACTAGTTAGATACGAGAATAACTAGAATGGGTACGGGTATGTTAGGAGTGCACAGATAGTCGAGAGGTGAGTATTTCATGTTAGAGCATGTCCTAACATGTATTTTACATTCATTGTTTTAATGTCATTAAAACACTTGCTATATTTTAAACTGTTTTTCACAATCGGACTCTGACCCGTTTGCTTTCAAATATATTTTTGTAAAAACCTTTTAGGTGCCCAGCCACAAGGACACCATGCATAGGAGTTCCATTCAGGTGACGGACTGTAGCTACCGTGGAAGTTACAGGACTTTGACAGTAGACGCCTCCACTTTCGATCTTGACTCCTTATTATCATCTTTCCTCATCTGTGGGGCATGTCGCCCTATTTCCTTTTGGAGATACTTTATTTATTCATTTATTTCAGAATTCTTGGTTGTAATTAATTTAGTGATGCAGACTTAGAATTTGTTTATTCCTGTATTTGGATTGTTGTGAGGAGTATCCCTCCAAACTCATTACTATTTTATGGTTATTCCATTTTCATTATGTTGTGATGGTTATGTTAGCATTTCATAATTTAATTATTGCATGTTAATCAGATTTAATTAAAATCGACAACTCACTTTTTAAATATTAGGTGGCTAGTAATTATTAAAAATGTTTTCGACAGTGGTGCTATGAACTGAACCAACATGGAATTTTGTATTAAGTTAATAAAGTAGTAGATACCCGGTATTTAATTAGTCGGGGTGTCACATGTGTGTATATTGTAGAGGGGGCTTGAAGGTAATCCTTAGATTAGGGATAATTCCTTAATTGGCAAAACTGTTTGAGATTAAGCAATCGAAGCAGCTCAAGCGTGGCAAATCAAGCGCGGCAACTCAGCAAGGTAGTTTAGCGTGGCAACTCATACATTGTCTTGTTGTATTAGTCATATTGTATTTCTGTTTATATTGATTTTAAGCTATAACGGTTGTAATGTTGTAACGATATTAATAACGAGTTCGTGTGAGGTCAAACAGTACTTGCGAGAGACTAGGCTTGGTAGGGCCTAGGAGAGCTTTTATGCTCTATTGAATTACCTCTCCGTGGGAACTTTATATGGACCTGGTTTGGAGGATTGAGAAGTGTGGAACCGTTGGGTGCTGTTGATTGGGTATAAATATTGTATATTTATCCCCCTAATTTCAGTACTTTTGTGAACCCGAATGATGTAACATATATGGATTTGATTCAATTTTATGCTTCTAACCTTCTTGGCGAGTATTGCGTGTTTTGTGCTTCTCCTATTGGTTTTACAGGTTAATTATGCAAGCAGTGCAAAGGAGGAAGCAAGACAGTGCAAGAAAAGCTAGGAAGGCAAGTTCAAGGGCATTTTCGTAATTTTTCAGCCTTAGTCCGGAAGTGGGTCCAACTAGAAAGTTTAAGATCTTTCAATTACAAGAACACCATAAAAAACGGCACCTCAATCCGAGCTACGATGAAAGAGTTATGACCCCTTGAAGTTGCGGAAAAATCATAGAAGAAAGGCTAGGAAGGCAAGTTCAAGGGCATTTTCGTAATTTTACAGCCCGATTCTGGAGGTGGGGCCTTCTGGAAAGTTGAAGATCTCGGAACAACGAGCACACTGGAAAAAACGGCACCCAAATCCGAGCTACGGTTGAAAAGTTATGCTCAGTTGAAGTTGAAGAAAAATCCAAGAAAAGGAGAGAAAAACCAGAAAAAAATCTAAGTGTTGAGAGCAAGTCCAGGCTGGTACATGCGAACCCCACCCCGAACCGGTTCGGGGGGGCGAACCGGTTCGCTGTACCCCCGAACCGGTTCGCTGTACCTGACACGCGAATTTTGTCTTTCATTTGGATTGGTCTCCAAGTCTCCTAATAGGTTTAAAACACTCCAAACTTGTGGGGAACGAAGGCATTAACCTAGGAGCAGCTTTTAGGGTTATTTTGAGAGAGTTTTTGATAGAGAAAAAGGAGAGGAACATCTAGGAACATCAAGGGCACAAATTACTTCAAGAATTCATTGTTTCGGGTTTGCTTTTCTAGTTTTAATTCAAAATTCTTGTATCTTATTATTGTTCTTGCATGCTTTGTTTTCCCATTAGATTCAACTTGTTTTCGCATTCATAATACGTATTTACATGTTTAGATTTAGTTTTATCATGAACTCATACACATGCAACGTTATTATTTCATGCATTAGTCCATTTAACATGTCCGGCTAGGTTTTTCAAGGTTGGGATGCATGAACCCAACCTGATGTGTTAGTGCGTGTGTATAACGTCGATCCGCTGAATTTAATGATTAATTTAAATCGTATCGCGTAATTTCTTAAGAATTGTAGATCTTTATATCTCGTTTGCCTCTGGGTACTCGTGATGATTTAGAGTACAATTTGAATGTAATTACCGCGATACCGATTTACTCATCCTCAGATTAGGTATGACGCGGGCTTGAACCTCGTATACATAATGCTTGGGAGTACTAAATTCCGGGTTTGAATTAATCGGATAAATTTATGATCAACGTTATCACTACACTACACTAGGGTTGGGGGATTGTATTCCCATCCTATTTTCTCATCATTTAGTTAAAAGTTTCAATTCAATCCTTCATTCTTAATCTAGATAATTTAGTTAGTTGCATATTTTATCATAGTTTCATAATTGCATTTAGTTTAATCAATCCCAAAAACCCAAAATCAATTTTTTTCTTTTCTTCTTAGAGTCAACGTTAGGATTCCTCTTTCTTATCCCGTCGTCACAACTCCGTTGTCCTTTTTCCCTGAGGATCGATACCCGACTTGTCGGATTATTACTTGAACGACAGGCTTGCACTTGAGCCTAGAGAGTACACACCTTAAAGACACATTCTGAGTCGTGTCAAGTTTTTGGCGCCGTTGCCGGGGAATTAGGTAGACTTAGGATTAGATCGAGTTAATCCAAAACTTTGACCAAAAATTCTAAAAAATCCAAAAAAATTAAAAAATAAAAAAATAAAACTTCAAAAAGATTCACAATCATCATCTCTCCTGAGCTTAATGCAAAATTCTGAAACCACTCCCACACCCCATAATACTCCAACCAGCATTCATGAAAATCCACTTGTTGAGTATAATCCTGACAGTCCCCACACTCCACAAGCCCCACACTTCTGGATCCCACCTCCCACACCATCACACTCCATCTCTAGAAACACTCCTTTCTCCTTCGTAGGACACACTTCGTGCACACCCAATGAGAACGCCGAATCGTCGAGTGAAAGAGAGATGTCGCAGCACAGTAATGCACCTACCGGTGAGGACGAGCCCCCGTACCGCCCGTTGAGAGAATTCTTATATCCTGAGCGCACTGTCACTCCGGGATGCATTATACTCCCGTATAATGCCGGGCAATTTCGTTTCAAAAATGGGATGATCCAGACACTACCACATTATCACGGTACGGATTCTGAAAAGCCATACCTCCACATAAGGGAATTTGAGGACGTGTGTGATACTCTCAACGATAAAACCTGCACACAAGAGGTAATCCGCCTCAAACTCTTCCCATTCTCGCTTAAAGATAAAGCCAAAGCTTGGCTATGGTCTTTACCTCCAAGCTCGATTCCATCCTGGAATGAGCTACAGTCTAAATTTCTCAAGAAATTCTTCCCAACACATCGAACAATCTCTATAAAGGCTCAAATTCAAGCATTCAGGCAACAAGAAAATGAGCCTTTCCATCGATGTTATGAACGTTTCAACGAGTTAGTGGCTTCGTGCCCCCATCATGGATTTGACCCATCGCAAATCATCTCCTTTATCTATAATGGGTTAAATCTTAATTCTAAACAGCTTGTTGAAACCATGGGAAGTGGTCCATTTATCGATCTAGATGCCCATGACGCTGATCTTCACATGAGGTATGTTGCCGAGACTACCCAATCCTGGGATACCTCTGACCCGAACGCTCAAAATCGAAATCGACAACCCACCACTGCTCCATCGGCGACTGGCATATTCCACGTAGATAAGAATTCTATGACGGACAGTCGATTGGACACTATGGAGAAAGGATTGCGAGACTTATGTGAGTTAGTTGGATCTATCCAAAACCCTGTCGTGAAGGTGTGTGCGATTTGTGAGGCGGGACATTCAACTGAGGAATGTCCGACGATACCCGCCTACAAAGTAATGTTGCAAGAGCAAGTTAGTGGTATAGGAGGCTTTAAGGGAAATTTCGGTGCCCCGCACGGGAATTCATACAACCCTTCGTGGAAAAATCATCCCGGTTTTAGCTACGGGCAACAACATGCCGCAATGAACCCTCCTTCGCATGTTGCCCCTCCTCCTCCACAACAATTTCAACAAGCTCCACACATGCAAGGACATGTGCAAGCACCACCACCTCATGGAAATTATATCCCGCCACAGCGGAGAACTCTCGAGGATACTGTGAATCAATTCATCGCAAGCCAGGACGCAACCAATGCCAAGTATGATCGTCTCATTGGCGACCTAAATGCAAATCTGTCTAAGATACAATCCTCGTTGAGTGTTCAAGAGAAGGGCAAGTTTCCTGCCCAGGGCCAAAGACCTCTCCAAGGTCAAACTAGTGTTAGCTCGACACCCCACGACCATCTTGAGCAATGTAGCGTAATCACCACTTTACGTAGTGGGAGAGTTGTTGACTTGTCACCGCTTCCACAAAACATACCTAAAGACAAGGAGATTTCACCCGGCACGAAAGAGGCCGAAGATGTCCCCTTGAAAGAAGGTGATAAAGACGACACTAGTGAGGCCGAGGTAGTAGTGACACCACCCACCGCGGCACCATTTCCTCAAAGGTTGATTCCTTCACAGAAAGGATGCCCACGTGATGAAGTGCTAGAAGTACTTAAGCAAGTGAAGCTAAACTTGCCCTTCCTTGATGCCATCAAGCAAATTCCAGCCTACGGCAAAGTTATCAAAGATTTGTTGACGGTAAAAAGGAAGATGAAGGTTAAAAATAATGTCTTTCTAGCTCAGAACGTGAGTTCCATTCTATTAAATGATCTCCCGCCTAAATTCAAAGATCCCGGTGCACCCACCATATCATGCATCATTGGAGATAATAAAATTGAGAAAGCCTTACTTGACTTGGGAGCAGGTGTAAACATACTTCCTTACTCCATTTATAGGCAACTTGACTTGGGCGACCTCAAGCCCACAAAGGTCACTCTCCAATTAGCGGATCGAACCGTGAAGATTCCACGAGGCATAATTGAGGACGTGATTGTCCAAGTTGACACCTTCTACTTTCCGGTAGATTTTGTCATTTGGGACACGGAACCCTCCTTCACCTCAAGAAACCATGTTCCTATCATCCTTGGGCGCCCGTTCTTAGCTACGGCTAACGCAATCATCAACACTAGGAATGGGCGAATGCAACTCACTTTTGGGAACATGACTTTAGAGACCAACATCTTCCATGTCGCCCAACATACGGGAGAAGAAGATGAACTTCACGCAGTAAGCTTCATAGAGGAGATCGTAGAGGAATACAACGAGGAGAATTATTGTGGAGATGCTTCGGGGTCCTGCTTAGTGTCGAGCCATGAGAATGAGAGGTCCCACAAGAGAGAGCCGTTAGGGGTGTGCCCTATTTCATCAGGTAATAGTGGTAGATGTGACGATGAGAGCAAAGAGGGGAAGAGGTGTGTTGTGACCGCAATTGAAAGAGAGAGAGAGGGGGTAGAAGAGAGAAAACTAGTGGAGTTGGAGATCGAGCAAGTAAGAGAGGATGTAGGCACTACTAGAGAGGGAGAACTAGGCGACATGAGCATGGAAGATTTTGAAAGAGAATTCGGGAAGGTGGATGAAAGTATTACTATTGAAGGCCAATCCCTACTGGATTCATGTAGTCACTTAGACGACGGTGAATTAAAAGCAAAAATTGATGAATTCCTTCGTTGTGACAATCCACCCACAACACTAGAGGCCCCGAAGGCGAGTGAGGAGAAAAGTTGTGGTTCATCCGACTTAGATCCCAACCCATGCGTCTTAAAAATTGAAAGAAACCTAGGTGTCCCCTCCGAGTCAATGCACGTTGACCATGCTTTGAGTCATCATCACGAGGATCCCTTTCCAATTAGTCACGACGAGTCTCCCGGTCTATCCTTTATCTATGGGCGAGGTCCCAACTTGTTTCGATTATTGGAATATGATCCTAGGACGGGAGTGACAAGGAGAGCATCAACCCCCATAAGTGGGGTCGGGTGAGTTTATGGAGAGATGAGAGGTCGTCGCACCCCCGACGCGTATGGGGTGATTTTTGTTGTATTTTTGAGTCATGCATGAGGGTCATATAGTGTCTTGTTGCATTTTTCACATTTGTTTGTTTTATTTTTCCGCGCTTTTCATTCGCCTTGAATTAGATTTTCGTCCTTTTTACTTGAGGACAATGCAAAAGTCTAAGTTAGGGGGGGTCACAAGTGCGTATTTTTAAAACTTCACAAATTTTCAAAAATGCCCAAAATTTCCAAAAAAATCATAAAAATTTGAAAAATCCAAAAATATTTTTCTTCAAAATAAATAAAAATTGGAATTCAAATTTTTTCAAAAATATCATTAAAAGTCGAATTGGAGTCTCAAATTGTAAACATCCAACATACACGAGCCGAAATTGACTAAAGATGGAAATTGAGCGAAAATTGACGACTTAACGAATAAATGTGGAGATTAACAAAACCCGGTGAGATTCGAGCCTATCACGTTTTGCGAGATTTTAAATCAATCTGAGTTAATTGTTAACTCAAAGTTCTTTTTAGCGCTTAATAAGTTGTCAAGGATCTCAAATTTTTTTCATTTGATCGGTTTTGAAAAATGTGTGCAATATTGCCTTGAAAATCGTGCCAAATTAGTCTCTAAACTTAAATTCATCTCGAAACGCATATGGTAACGCAATTGGTATTTTGGACAATGAAGTAGGCCCTCGTTTGTCACCCAAAAATATTGGCCAGAAAAAGTAGCGAAAAATTATCCCTTTTGTAACCCAAATTGAGCCGAATATTTTTCCCTCTCGTTTGACAACCCGAAAAACCCAAAATAGCCCGGAATTGTGAAAATCGAACATTTATCAAATAAAGTCCGAAAAGTGCAACAAAAAGGGGGCAAGAAAAAAAAAATAGAAGAATGCTCAACAAAAATAGCAACAAAGAAAAATAGAAAAGAAAAAAAAATAGAAAAAGAAGAAAAAAATGAGCAATAGCCCGGAAAATGCACAAACGGACATCACAAATGACTTTTCCAATTCCAACCTTTCCTACCATTTTCATTTTACCCAATACAACCTTTAACCCGAAAAAGTCCTAACCGAGTCCAAATTGCGTAAATTGAGTACCGCGTGGAGAGTTAATACACCAAAAGATAATATAAGAGGTTAAATGCGCGAAATAGAGGCGATGTTCCCGTTTTTAAAACCGTAATCCGTTGAAGAGATCCTTTCACCATAAAATTTCCGTCTTTCTAATTGCATGCGTGTATTTGCTTCCACTACATTTACTCCTTATATCACGCATGCCGAGAGAATAGCCATAATCCGAGAGATTCGTTTGTGAGTGCATTCCGTGAGAAATTGAAATCAAAACGAATTTTCGGATAAGTAACGTAATGATCAATCGATGAAAATTGGCGGTTATATTTCCGGCTTCGCACACACACACTACGATTTGAGACTTGTAAACATGACTTAATGATGACTATTTTCTGGAAAAGTTTGAATTGTACAATTTTTGCATATTTTGAATTTTCTTTGAGTCGAATTTTGTGGGTATATTCACTGCAAACCCTCACGAGACACAACTCGTCCTACTAGGGTAACCTAGAGGTTTAAAGGCTTGTTGCATATGCTAAATGCAATCGCTTGCCCGCGAAAGTGGCATTCTATCCCAATAAAGTCCTTGAAGTGTCCTTAACTCTTACTTTCATTCTTTTACATTGCTCGGGACGCGCAAAGTTCTAAGTTAGGGGGGTTTGATTGGGTATAAATATTGTATATTTATCCCCCTAATTTCAGTACTTTTGTGAACCCGAATGATGTAACATATATGGATTTGATTCAATTTTATGCTTCTAACCTTCTTGGCGAGTATTGCGTGTTTTGTGCTTCTCCTATTGGTTTTACAGGTTAATTATGCAAGCAGTGCAAAGGAGGAAGCAAGACAGTGCAAGAAAAGCTAGGAAGGCAAGTTCAAGGGCATTTTCGTAATTTTTCAGCCTTAGTCCGGAAGTGGGTCCAACTAGAAAGTTTAAGATCTTTCAATTACAAGAACACCATAAAAAACGGCACCTCAATCCGAGCTACGATGAAAGAGTTATGACCCCTTGAAGTTGCGGAAAAATCATAGAAGAAAGGCTAGGAAGGCAAGTTCAAGGGCATTTTCGTAATTTTACAGCCCGATTCTGGAGGTGGGGCCTTCTGGAAAGTTGAAGATCTCGGAACAACGAGCACACTGGAAAAAACGGCACCCAAATCCGAGCTACGGTTGAAAAGTTATGCTCAGTTGAAGTTGAAGAAAAATCCAAGAAAAGGAGAGAAAAACCAGAAAAAAATCTAAGTGTTGAGAGCAAGTCCAGGCTGGTACATGCGAACCCCACCCCGAACCGGTTCGGGGGGGCGAACCGGTTCGCTGTACCCCCGAACCGGTTCGCTGTACCTGACACGCGAATTTTGTCTTTCATTTGGATTGGTCTCCAAGTCTCCTAATAGGTTTAAAACACTCCAAACTTGTGGGGAACGAAGGCATTAACCTAGGAGCAGCTTTTAGGGTTATTTTGAGAGAGTTTTTGATAGAGAAAAAGGAGAGGAACATCTAGGAACATCAAGGGCACAAATTACTTCAAGAATTCATTGTTTCGGGTTTGCTTTTCTAGTTTTAATTCAAAATTCTTGTATCTTATTATTGTTCTTGCATGCTTTGTTTTCCCATTAGATTCAACTTGTTTTCGCATTCATAATACGTATTTACATGTTTAGATTTAGTTTTATCATGAACTCATACACATGCAACGTTATTATTTCATGCATTAGTCCATTTAACATGTCCGGCTAGGTTTTTCAAGGTTGGGATGCATGAACCCAACCTGATGTGTTAGTGCGTGTGTATAACGTCGATCCGCTGAATTTAATGATTAATTTAAATCGTATCGCGTAATTTCTTAAGAATTGTAGATCTTTATATCTCGTTTGCCTCTGGGTACTCGTGATGATTTAGAGTACAATTTGAATGTAATTACCGCGATACCGATTTACTCATCCTCAGATTAGGTATGACGCGGGCTTGAACCTCGTATACATAATGCTTGGGAGTACTAAATTCCGGGTTTGAATTAATCGGATAAATTTATGATCAACGTTATCACTACACTACACTAGGGTTGGGGGATTGTATTCCCATCCTATTTTCTCATCATTTAGTTAAAAGTTTCAATTCAATCCTTCATTCTTAATCTAGATAATTTAGTTAGTTGCATATTTTATCATAGTTTCATAATTGCATTTAGTTTAATCAATCCCAAAAACCCAAAATCAATTTTTTTCTTTTCTTCTTAGAGTCAACGTTAGGATTCCTCTTTCTTATCCCGTCGTCACAACTCCGTTGTCCTTTTTCCCTGAGGATCGATACCCGACTTGTCGGATTATTACTTGAACGACAGGCTTGCACTTGAGCCTAGAGAGTACACACCTTAAAGACACATTCTGAGTCGTGTCAGCTGTCTTGACCATCTTAGATACACCTGGTAAAACACCGAGGGACCCTGACCGTGGAACCTCGGGCGAAGTAGCCTTGAGTTCCATTAGGCGTTGAGTTATGAACCATGCAACCCTCTACTTAATGTCACATCTATTGTAGGTGATGTCACTAGCCGACTGAATAATGCCAGACCTGCACTTGAGTAAACCACCGTGGTATTTGGGGATGTCAGGCAGTTGGTGAGCTACTTCTGCGACAACAGCCCCCTGACACATAGTGGTTAGGCAAAAGGCATGTCTTGGCATTTAATGTTTATGACATGGAGACAACTAGTGCATCAGGCATTTAATGTTGTGACATAAAGTATGAGGGATTTATTTCATAGTCTTAAATGATTGAGTTGCCTCGGGGGTGGTGTGGGCGACTATTTAAGGACCCCAACCACCTTTGAGGAGAGGATGACCTTTTGAGAGTTTAGGAGTTATTTCTAGAGAGAATACACATCAGAGAGAGTTATTACACACCAGAGGGGTTTACTCACTCACCATTGTTATTTATTACGAAGCTTTTAATACTTGACAGAGACTCTTGAGGGTTTTTGGTGTGTTTATACCTGCCTACCGAGGTGTATCTAGGGTGCTTACTTATCTCTCCCTCTAGCTAAGTTACTTCTAAGTTCCACTACCACATTCTGAGTTATACACGAGAGATTTACGAGTTTAAACTGAGCTTATCTTCATTAAGTTTGTGTTTGCATGCCCTACCATTAATCCAAAGCTTTGGCCCATTAGCTTATCATTACCATACTAAAATATGGGTTACGCCTCCATCTATAATCTAAAGTACCCTCTTACATTTGGCGACTCTACTGGGGAGGAATTATTCTAAGTAAGGAGTATGGCGTGGGATAATGCTAATCGAAGGCTCAACTTTGATGACATCCAACATAATGAAGAATAAGCTGCGAGAGAACTGGAGGCCCTAAGGGATAGGGCTCCTCGAGTAGAGGTAACTATGATTTCGGTGATGATTGGAATTCTGGGGGTGACACAAGCTTCCACGATTGCGGGGTTAGGACCCACTCAGGTCGCTCTCCTCATGAGCAAGTTTTATGAGCTTTTGCAAACTCCAGTAGCTTCAACTATGCTAGGAGGATTGAAGGATAATGCTTTCATAACACTAGGGTTAATTTCAACGGCCCCATCAGGTGCTGGTGTTGTGGGAATGGTCCCAACGAGCATACCCTCTGTTGTGAATCCAGCATGGGGAACATCAGGAGTATCGACGACCCTAACCGTGGTGCCTGCTCCAGCTGCAACGGGCACTCATCATGTGGTTCCATTGGTTGTTGCCCCAGTGGCATCGCCCATGGAGGAATTGAGAAAAGAGATGAAAAAGGAGATGCTGAAGTTCATGCAGTCTTCCTCGCAATCTGCTAGAGAGGTAGCTTCGGTTTTTGATGACTTCGAACATTGTATCCCCAGGAATACAATGGCGAGCCCTATCCAAAGGACTATATTCCTCCTATTTTTAAAAAACACACGGGAAAGGCTGGGAACCCGAAGGAGCATATTAAGCGCTTTGTTGAACATTTGGGGGCGCATTGTAATAATAAAAGACTTAGGTTGAAGGAGTTTTCTAAATCCTTGATCGATGAAGCATAAACCTGGTATTCCCATTTGGCTCCAAACAGGGTTTCTACATGGTAAGAGATGCACGTGTTGTTTGTCAAAAAGTTCTTTCTGGCGAAAGATGAGTTTACTTTGACTCAACTGGGTAGGGAGAAGCAACGACTTGGGGAAGAAGTGGTGGCTTATGTTCGAAGATTCAGAGAAAGATCCCTCGACGTGAGGGAGGAGGCCAAAGAATCCAAGTTACTGCAGATCTACACTGAGGGGCCGCTTCCTGAGTACATCTTCCATCTGATTAATGAGACGCGCGAGGGGACTATTACGATGTTCTTAAAAGCAGCGAGAAATATCTCTTCGTTGGTGCGACCCAATTCGGTGGCGGTGCCCATGATGTTTAGGCAGCTGGTGAAACCCGCGGGGGGAGGTCTCAGCCCCCACGGGTAGGCTATACCGAGGGGGGAGATAGGGGTAAAGCACTAAAGAGGGACAATAAGAGGATGTTCGGAAGAGACAGGGAAGACCCACCACCATTTCCTTGTACAGTAGAAGAAGCTGTCAGCTGTTACAACGCGATGGTCCAAGGGCGAATGGTCTATGAACCAAAGGACGTTCCCGTTGGGGAGCCTGATGTGGTAACAAAGGCGGATCCAAAGTATTGCCAGGTTCATCGGAGGATCCAGAATCTAATAGAAAGTTGCTTCACAATGAGAAGAATTATTGACAAGTACGTGAAGGCAGTGACGTTGCAAATCCCTCCACAGAATGTCAATAACAACTCACTACCAACACATGGGGCCAATCTCGTGGTGGCCTACGATGAAGAGACGGAGAGAGGAGAAAGAGAAGAGTATGAAGCAGCTTTGGAGACCTGTACCAAGGGAATGGATAACGTAGTTTTGGCCTATGATGAAGCAAGCGCCAAAGACGTGGAGGATGTGTACAGCATTGAAGGTGAGGAAGCGGATCCTGGCCTAGAGTACTGTGTAGTTTCAAAATCCCCGAAGTTCACCTGGTTCTTCAACTAAGTGGGGATTCCAAAAGAAAAAAGGTTGGAAATAACCCAGGCGATACTAGATATTATGAGGAAAGATGCATTCCCTTCACTGAAATGGAAGGGACCCATTGCCAGGTTGGTAAGGAGGTTCTTGTTAGAGGTGACTTTCAGCGATGCCGATAGGGCTTTGAGATTCCCTCATAACAGGCCATTGTACGAGACTGCCAGTGTCAACGAAGTTAGTTTTGCGAGGACTCTCATGGATGGGGTAACTTCCTTTAATATCATACCAATTAACTCCTTTCATGCAGCCAATATTCCAGAAGAAAGGTTAGTCCCCATGCCTTTGGTAATTTCGGGGTATGATAACCAATCTTCCAAATCCATTGGGTATGTTAATATGGGGATTGTGATGGGAAATTTGAGTTCCCGTATAAAGTTCTACGTGATATAGAGTGCAACTTCCTATCATATGCTAATAGGAAGGGTGTGGATGCACAACCAAGGGTTAGTTTCTTATACGTACCACCAATGCGCTAAGGCTAATATCAAGGGGACAGAAGTAACCATTAGGGATACAAAAAAGCCCTTCTCTATTGAGGAAGATCACTTGGTGGATGAAGCATTTTATACTGAGTTGGAAGACGATGTCTGGGTCCTAACGAGGAGTATGGAGGGAGCATGGGTTCCCTCGATCAGATAACGGATGGGGCCTTTGAATGAGAAGAGTAAAGAGGTTGCGAGCATCGCAAGAGTAATAACCGAAGAAGCTCACCAGGCGGTCCCTCAGCCCCAAGGCATCTCGAAGAAGCTCAAAGACAGGATGAGGCCCAGAGTGGATCTGATGGAACATGAGGTCCAATGACAAAGTGTGCTGAGTCGGTTCTCAAGAAAAAGAGTGGCCGAAGCATCTAGAGAGAAGAAGAGGAAAGAAGTCACTAATATCGACAGACAGTGCAAGAAGGTTGTTATTGAGGAAGGAAAGGTGGTGTATCGATTATAACGGTGTGAACGGGAGGCCCAAGAAGTTGACGATGAGGCTGAACCGATATATGAGTTCTTTCTAGTAGACCAAAGGGGACAATGTATGGCGATAGACAATTCTAGCATACATGAATTTATGGAGGAAGTCGTCGAGGAACTAAATTACATGGTGGATTGACCGAAGCTGCAGGCACAAGAGCTAGAGTAGTTGAACCTGGAAAAAGAAGTGGAAGAACCAAGGTCCATCTTCATCTCGAAGGATCTCGGTAAAGAGAAACAAGATGCCTTAATTGAGTTAATTCAGGAATTTGTAGACATCTTCACGTGGAAGTACAAAGAGATGGAGGGGCTCGATGAAGAAGTAAGTTGTCACAAGTTGAATGTGATGCCATCAACCATTCCAGTAAAACTAGCAATAAGAACGTACAAGCCTGAGATGGATTTGAAGATCAAAGAAGAAGTTCAATGCTTACAAACGACAGGGTTCATTACACCGATACAACAACCACTTTGGTTATCCAGTATTATCCACGTGGGGAAGAAAGACAAAAATAAGATAAGGATCTACGTGGACTTCAGATATTTGAATAGAGCCTGCCCCAAAGACGAGTTCCCTCTACCCTCCATCGATAGCCTGATAGATGCAACGGCAGGTTATGAGATGTATATCTTCATGGATGGGTATGTAGGGTACAACCAGATCAAGATCGACCCCTCGGACGCAGAGAAAATAACATTCAGAACATCATTGGGTAATGACAAGACTCATAATGTGTCTCTAAAGTGTGTACTCTCTAGGCTCAAGTGCAAGCCTGTCGTTCAAGTAATAATCCGACAAGTCGGGTATCGATCCTCAGGGAAAAAGGACAACGAAGTTGTGACGACGGAATAAGACGGAAGAATCCTAACGATGACTCTAAGAAAGAATGAAAAGATTGATTTGGATTTTGGGAATGATTAATCTAAATGCAATTATGTAATTATGAAAATGTGCAATTACACTAAATTACCTAAAAATGTGAATGAAAATTTGATTTGAACTTTTAAATGAGATGATGAAGAAAATAGGACGGGAATACAATCCCCCAACCCTAGTGTACTGCAATTATAATATTAATCGTAAATTTATCTAATTAATTTGACCCAGTCTTTAGTACTCCCAAGCATTACGTATACGAGGTTCAAGCCCGCGTCATACTTAATCAAAGGATGAGTAAATCAGTATCACGATAGTGACACTCGAATTATATTCTCAATCATCCCGGTTACCCAGGGGCAAACGAGATATTTAGATCTACAATTATTGTGTCCCTACGCAATACAGTCACAATTAATTACTAAATTCAGAGGATTAACTTTATACGTGCAATGACCACATCAGGTTGGGTTCATGTATCCCGGCCTTAGAAAATGTAGCCTAACATGATGAAAGTGATGAAAATAGTGTTTAACATGCAAGTGTTCATGATTAATCTAAGGACAATTGATGGAATACTGTAGAATATAATCACAAAGAAGAAACAACTTACTAAAATTACCCAAGGAACAATCGCAGCAATAAATAAAATTGGTAATCACACAAACTTTGAATAAACCTTCAATCCTTGAATAAAACTGGAAATTGTATCTACAACTAGGGTTTATGGAAGAATAAGAGAGATTAAACTAATCCCCTCCGTTCTTGTCTACTTTACAATGAAAATAATTCGGGTTTTTATACCCTACGTGAAATTACTAGAAGTTGAGTACAAATCGGAGTCTTTAGAGGAGAATCAGAAAACAAAATCTCGATGGGCGGACCGGTCCGGCCCTTAGGCGGATCGGTCTGCTTCTGAAGCGGATCGGTTCTTTTATTTTCCAGGCGGACCGGTCCGGAGGCGGATCGGTTCTTTTAATTTTTGCCTTCTTCGGTTTGCCTTCGGTTCGCAGTGCTCTGGCATTGTGTACATCGGTCCGGCCCGGGTCTTAGGCGGACCGGTCCGCTGATTTGACTTTTCCTTCAAACTTTGACTACCCATATCTTTTGCTCCGGGTATCCGATTGAGGTGCCGTTTCTTCCTAGGTGCTTGTGAGGATGATACCTTCAACTTCTCTTTAGGTACCTCATCCGGATTCTGGGTAGGAATGACTCTTTTTCCCTTTTGACTTTTCTTGTTGACTTTCTCTATTCTTCCGGTTTCCTTCTTCCATTTCTTGACATTAGATACCTGTAAAATCATAACAAAATACCAGAAACTCGGTGTACTTGTTAGGATAGTTCAATAGCAAGATTATGAGATAAAGTCAATCCAATTACGTTGTTCGAGGTGATTAAAGTACCGAGATTAAGAGATAAATTAGGAAGAATTTATGCCTAATCAAACCCCCCTAACTTAGAACTTTGCGCATCCCGAGCAATGTAAAAGAATTCTAGCAAGGCTCAATTCTTGAAAAATATTTTATTGGGATAAAATACCTCTTTCGCGGGAACGCGATTGCATTTAGCGTATGCAACAAGCCTTTAAACCCCTAGGTTACCCTAGTGGGACGAGTTGTGTCTCGTGAGGGTTTGCAGAGAATATACCCACAAAATTTGACTCAAAGAACTTCAAAATAACCAAAAATTGTATAATTCAAACTTTTCCAGAAAATAGTCATCATTAAGTCATGTTTATAAGTCTCAAACTGTAGTGCGTTTGTGTGAAGCCAGAAATATAACCGCCGATTTCCACCGATTAATCATTACGTTACTTATCCGAAAATTCATTTTGATTTCAAATTCTCACGGGAAGCTCTCTCAAACGAACCACTCGGAATATGGTTTTTCTCTCGGTATGCGTGATATAAAGAGTAAATATAATGGACGCGAAATCACGCATACATTTAGAAAGACGGAAATTTCATGGTGAAAGGATCTCATCAACGGATTACGGTTTTAAAAACGGGAATATTGCCTCTTATTCGCGCACTTAATCTCCTTTATTATCTTTTGTTGTATTAGCTCTCTACGCGGTAACCAGTTCTACACTTTAGACTCGGTTAGGACTTTTTTGGGGTTTAAGGTGTATTGGGTAAAATGAAAATGGTAGGGAAGGTTGGAATTGGAAAAGTTATTTATGATGTCCGTTGGTGCTTTTTCTGGGCTATTGCTCATTTTTTTCTTCTTTTTCTCTATTTTTTCTGTTTTTCACTTCTTTTCTTTTCTCACTATTTTTGTTGAGCACATTTATTTATTTTTTTCTTGCCCCTTTTTTATGCACTCTTCGGACTCAAATTCTGGGATTTTTCAACTTTCACAATTCCGGCTATTTTGGGTTTTTCGGGTTGTCAAACGAAAGGAAAAATTATTCGGCTCAATTTGGGTTGCAAAGGGTAATTTTTCGCTACTTTTTCTGGCCAATATTTTTGGGTGACAAACGAGGGCTTACTTCATTGTCCAAAATGCCAATTGCGTTACCATATGCGTTTCGAGGTGAATTTAATTTAAAGACTAATTTGGCACGTTTTTCAAGGCAATATTGCACACATTTTTTCAAAACCGATCAAAATGAAAGAATTAAGATCCTTGACAACTTATTAAGCGCTAAAAAGAACTTTGAGTTAACAATTAACTCGGATTGATTTAAAATCTCGCAAAACGTGATAGGCTCGAATCTCACCGGGTTTGTTAATCTCCACATTTATTCGTTAAGTCGTCAATTTTTTTGCACAATTTCCATCTTTGGTCAATTTCGGCTTTGTGTATGTTGACTTTTTACACTTTGAGACTCCAATTTGACTTTTAATGATATTTTTGAAAATTTTGAATTCCAATTTTTATTTATTTTGAACAAAAATATTTTTGGATTTTTCAAAATTTTATGATTTTTTTGGAAATTTTTGGGCATTTTTGAAAATTTGTGAAGCTTTAGAAATATGCACTTGTGACCCCCCCCCTAACTTAGACTTTTGCATTGTCCTCAAGAAAAAAGGACTAAAATCTAAATAAGGCAAAATAATAAGTGCAATAATTAAAACAAACAAATATAGAAAAATGCAACTTTTTATATCATAAGACTGTGGTACAAACAGGAATACATCAAAACAGTCCATAATCAACAAAACATCACGAGGGAGGGAAATGGGATGAGCTGGGCGCGTCGGGGCCATAGGGGTCATGAAAATGTGATGGTAGTGGCTCATTAGGGTCCCGTAGGCGGCGGTAGATATCCGCTTGCCTTCGAGCCGCCCGATTCTCATCTCGTTGGTAGTCGATCACAAAGTTCTCGAATCGGTTCTCAAAGGTCTCGAATCGGTTCTCAAGGGTGGACAACCGGGTCGAGATATCGGTACCTGCCCACTCAAAGTCCGGGTCATCCTCCTCGTCCGCCGAATCATCGTCGGCACCGACGTCACCCATCTCAATGTCCGCTTCGGCGGCCTCCTCCCCCGCCCTCTCTTCCGAGGCAGCCTCTTCCTCGCTATCATGACCCCACCGTGCCCGGATTATGGTTAGCTGTTTGGCACTCTTAGTGCGAGTGCCCTGTCCAAAGGGACCGGGAATTCGGGTGCGGTCGGCAGGGGCCTCAATGCCGGCGTCTTAGAGGATAGACGTGATCAAACGGGCATAGGGCAAAGGGGCGGTACCCTTCTCATCCAAAGAAGCGGCGATGATGTCGGCATACAATGTGCGGGCCAAATGGATGGAGGTTTGGGGATCGAAGAGATGGTAGGTCAAGGTGGCTTTCCGAGGCCTCATGGCGGAATCGTTGGACGTTTGAAGAATGTTGGCGCATACGATTTGGAAAGTGAGGCGCGCCTTTTCATTGAGTTGTCCAACAGCGACGGTTTGGCCCGCCCAAGCCACGTTTGGAGAAATGCGCTCTATGATTACGTCCTTAGCGACCGGAGGAACGTTCCGTGGATATGTGAAGTCTTGGGGGTTCGGAACACCAAAGGTGGCCAATTTGGCCGTGAGGATGGCTAAGGAAAAAGGAACGACCATCCCATCGACGTAAGCTTGGGCCTCATATTGGTCCGTCCTTACGAGTGTGCCATAGAATAAACGGACCTCAGAAGCCCACATGGCGTCATAGGGTTTGTTGAGGAAATGACACCACCCCCGGGCCATGAATAGGGCCGTGACAGAATTGGACAGCGCGTTCCATTGAACCGCGCGCTCCATATGGAGTTTCCGGCTTGTCCCGAAGAAGTTGGTGCACCATCGCTCCTCTTGGCGGGAGGGGAACTTGTTGCCCCCGGAGTGTAGGATGTCGGTGGATGCGTATTTTGTGGGGGCAGCACGGGGGGCCATGGAGACAGAGAGGATGGAATTCATAAAAATCTGGAGAGGGAGAGGAGAGAAATTTTGTTTGAGGTGTGAAGAGAAAAGGAGGGGTAGGGTTGAATTTATAGTGGAGGGAAAGGATTTGGAGGGAAAAGGTGGTTGGAGGGAAAGGTATTTGGAGGGAAAGGGTGTATGGGGATGTGGGAAACCGAATGGGAGGGAAGGATGGTAATTGGGGGGCAGGGGGGGTGAATGGGAGGAAAGGATTCAACGAATCTGCAGAAGGCGGACCGGTCCGGTCCAGGGGCGAACCGGTCCGGGTCTTTAATTTCCAGAAAATTAGACAGGCGGACCGGTCCGGCTTAAAATTAAAGGAACCGGTCCGATGGCGGACCGGTCTGGCCTTAAATTAAAGGAACCGGTCCGGCTTGGGGATTTTAGGCTGGAATTTCCCCGAAACTGGATTTCAACCTCTCTTCCTCGAAATATTGCACTTTTAAAACGCGCTCCTCACCAATTATAGACTAAGGGCCTCTCAACATCACCGGTCACCCGAGTTAACCCAATTCCCGAACATGCACATGCTAAACCCGAATGTACTAAAATCCTAACGACACTCACTAACGCACATGACACACATGACTCTCACCCCATACGCGTTGGGGTGTGATGACCTAACTGAAACCGTTCACTCTACCCCGTAAATGGGGTCCGACAACCAAACGGTGTCGACTTCCTCACCACACGCCTCAAGATATGGCTTTAGGCGTTGTCCATTCACTTTGAATGTATTTCCCCCTTTTAAATCTTCTAATTCGACAGCGCCGTGGGGGAAAACATTCTTGACAACAAACGGGCAAGACCATCGCGACCGCAACTTGCCCTGAAAGAGATGAAGCCGAGAGTTGTAGAGAAGAACTTTTTGCCCGGGAAGAAACTCTTTGCGTCGAATGATGCTATCGTGAGCGAGTTTCATCCTTTCTTTGGCAATTTTGGCATTCTCATACGCATCATTGCGTATCTCCTCTAACTCATTTATTTGAAGCTTGCGAGCTTCACCGGCTTTATCCATGGCATAATTGAGCTCCTTAATTTCCCAATACGATTTGTGTTCTAACTCCACGGGGAGATGGCAAGGCTTTCCATACACAAAGCGGAAAGGGGACATGGCAAGCGGATTTTTGTATGCGGTGCGATAGGCCCATAGTGAATCGTTCAGTCTAATTGACCAATCTTTCTGGTTAGGATTGACGGTCTTCTCGAGAATGTTCTTGATCTCACGATTCGCTAGTTTGGCCTGCCCATTTGTTTGTGGGTGATACGTCGTTCCAACCTTCTGAACGACGCCATACTTTCTCATAAGCTTCCCGAATGGCCAATTGCAAAAGTGCTTGCCATTATCACTAATTATCGCTTTCGGAGCACCGAAGCGGGAAAGTATGTGTTCCTGTAGGAACTTTATCACCACCTTGTTGTCATTTGTTTTGGTAGCTATCTCTTATACCCATTTAGAAACATAATCTACCGCAACAAGGATGTATAGGAAACCAAAGGAAGGGGGAAAGGGACCCATGAAGTCAATACCCCAACAGTCGAAGATCTCAATGATGAGTATGGGGGTAAGAGGCATCATGTCTCGTCGAGTAATGGCTCCCATCCGTTGGCACCTATTGCAAGATTTGCAAGCATTGTTCATATCCCGAAATAATGTGGGCCAATATAGACCGCATTGCAGAATTTTAGCGGCCGTCTTTTTCTTGGAAAAGTGGCCTCCACACGCTTCCGAATGACAAAACTGGATGACTTTCGGGATCTCGTCATCCGGTACGCATCGTCGGATGATTTGGTCGGCGCAATATTTAAACAAGAATGGATCATCGTAGAAGAACATGCGCGACCAAGTAAGAAACCTCTTCTTATCTTGAGGTGTCCAATCGGGAGGGACGGCTCCCGTGACAAGGTAGTTTACTATATCCGCAAACCAAGGTAAAGAAGAGGTAGCAAAAAGTTGATCATCCGAAAAGTATTCGTCTATGGGAATGGGATCACTAGGTACGTCGGACGAAAGTCGAGACAAATGGTCGGCAATGACTTTTTCTACTCCTTTCTTATCCTTGATGGAGAGATTGAACTCTTGTAGGAGTAGGATCCACCTTATGAGGCGCGGCTTGGCATCTTTCTTCGCAAGTAGATACTTTAAAGCCGCGTGGTCGGTGAAGACAATTATAGGAGAACCAATGAGATACGATCTGAACTTATCAAGGGCAAAGACTACTGCTAGCAACTCCTTCTCCGTGGTAGAGTAGTTGAGTTGAGGTCCGGTAAGGGTCCAGCTAGCGTAGTAGATGACATGAGCTTGTTTATCTTGACGTTGGCCCAAAATGGCCCCAATCGCGTAATCGCTTGCATCACACATAAGTTCGAATGGTAGGGACCAATCCGGAACTTGCATGATGGGAGCGGACACGAGCATGTTCTTTAATTTGTCAAAGGATCTTTGTCATGCCTCAGTCCACTCAAATGGGTTGTCCTTCATGAGAAGGTTGCTTAAGGGTCTGGCGATAGCACTAAAGTCCTTAATGAACCTTCGATAAAACCCGGCGTGACCCAAGAATGAGCGCACGTCTTTAAGAGATCTCGGTGGGGGAAGGTCAGCTATGACATCTATCTTAGCCCTATCAACCTCTATGCCTTTAGATGATACTATGTGGCCGAGAACTATTCCTTCAGTGACCATGAAATGGCATTTCTCCTAATTCAGCACTAAGTTCTTCTCCACACACCGAGCAAGTACTTGTTCCAATTTTTCTAGACAAAGATCGAAAGAGGTGCCAAAAACGCTGAAATCGTCCATGAACACCTCAAGTCCTCTTTCGACCATGTCACTAAATAAACTCAACATGCACCTTTGAAAGGTCGCGGGTGCATTACACAAGCCGAATGGCATACGTTTGTAGGCAAACGTACCAAAAGGACAAGTGAAAGTCGTCTTCTCTTGGTCAAGTACATCTACCTCAATCTGGTTATATCCGGAATAACCATCAAGGAAGTAATAATAAGGGTGGCCCGCAACTCTCTCAAGCATTTGATCAATGAATGGCAAGGGAAAACGATCTTTTCTTTTTCCCGCATTGAGTTTTTGGTAATCAATGCAAACACGCCAACCGGTGGTGGTGCGTTGGGGAACAAGCTCTCCCTTAGCATTCTCAATCACAGTCATACCCGACTTCTTCGGGACGACTTGAATAGGGCTCACCCATTTGCTATCCGAGAATGGGTAGATAATCCCGGCATCCAATAGTTTAATGATCTCAGTTCTCACAATTTCTTTCATATTGAGGTTCAGTCTTCTTTGCATTTCTCTAGAGGGCTTGACATCCTCTTTGAGGTGAATCTTGTGGGTGCAAATCAGAGGACTTATCCCCTTCAAATCAGCTATACACCAACCGAAAGCACTTAGGTGCTTCCTCAAAATTTTTAACAACTTACCCTCCTGCTCGTCATCTAGGCTAGAGGAGATAACAACAGGAAATGTCTCATCCTCTCCTAAGTATGCATATTTGATATGGGAGGGGATTTTCTTTAATTCAAGAGTTGGAAACTTTTCGTCGAAGGGAACAATGCGTGTATCCCGTGGTGGTAACTCCTCGAATTTAGAAACCCAATTCACATCTCTTGCGTCCTCGTCCGACGATCTCTCATCGAGTAACTCTCTTAACTCCCCAATCTCCCTCTCGTACTCAGTATACGTCCCCTCACTCTCATTGCTCAAAACTAGACAGGATCCTAAGGCATCGCCACAACAATTCTCCTCAAAGTACTCCTCTACTATCTCATCTATGAGTCTCACCGCGTGAATATCATCTTCCTCTCCCGTATGTTGGGCTATGTTGATGATGTTGGTCTCTAATGTCATATTCCCAAAAGTGAGCTGCATTCGCCCATTCCTTGTGTTAATAATAGCGTTAGCTGTCGCCAAAAATGGGCGCCCGAGAATGATGGGAACATGATTGGTCGAGATTAAGGAAGGCTCCGTGTCCCAAATGACAAAGTCTACCGGGAAGTAGAAAGTGTCAACTTGAACGATCACGTCCTCTACTACACCTTGTGGGACCTTCAAAGTTCGATCCGCTAATTGGAGAGTGATTCTTGTGGGCTTGAGGTCGCCCAAATCAAGTTGCCGATAGATGGAGTAAGGGAGGATATTGACACTTGCTCCCAAGTCAAGTAAGGCTTTTTCAATTTTGTTCTCTCCAATGATGCAGGAAATGGTGGGTGCACCGGGATCTTTGAATTTAGGAGGGAGCTCATTGAGTAAGATGGAGCTCACGTTCTGTGCTAGGAAGACATTATTCTTTACTTTCATCTTCCTTTTTACTGTCAACAAATCTTTGATGACTTTTGCATAAGCTGGAATTTGTTTGATGGCATCGAGGAATGGTAAATTCAGCTTTACCTGCTTTAGTATTTCTAGCACGTCATCACGTGGGTTTCCTTTCTGGGAAGGGGTCAACCTTTGAAGAAACGGTGTCGCGGAGGGTGGTTTCACTACTACCTCGGGCTCACTAGTGTCATCTTTATCACTCTCATTCGAGGGGACATCTTCGGCCTCTTTCGTGCCGAGCGAAATCACCTTATCTTTGGTTGTGTCGTGTGGGGGAGGTGATAAATCAACGACTCTCCCACTACGAAGAGTGTTCACAGCTTGACATTGCTCCTGATGATCAGTAGAAGTGGAGCTAACACTAGTTTGACCTTGGGGAGGTCTTTGGCCCTGGGCAGGAAACTTGCCCTTCTCTTGAACGCTCAACGAGGATTGAATTTTGGACAGGTTCGCATTTATGTCGCCAATTAGACGATCATATTTGGCATTGTTTGCGGTCTGGATAGTGATGAATTGATTCATCGTATCCTCGAGAGTTCTCCGCTGTGCTGGGATATAATTTTCGTGAGGTGGTGGTGCTTTCACATGTCCTCTCATTTGTGGAGCTTGTTGAAATTGTTGTGGAGGAGGAGGGGCAACATGCGAAGGAGGGTTCATTGCGGCATGTTGTTGCCCGTAGCTAAATCCGGGATGATTTTTCCATGAAGGGTTGTATGAATTCCCATGCGGGGCACCGAAATTACCCTTAAAGCCTCCTATACTACTAACTTGCTCCTGCAACATTACTTTGCAGGCGGGTATCGACGGGCATTCCTCAGTTGAATGTCCCGCCTCACAAATTGCACACACCTTTTCGACGGGATTCTTGATAGATCCAACTACCTCGCATAAATCTCAAAATCCTTTCTCAAGGGTGTCCAAACGACAGTCCGACATAGAGGTCTTATCTACATGGTATAGGCCGGACGCCGATGGAGTGGCGGTCGCTTGACGATTTCGATTCTGAGCATTAGGATCAGAAATATCCCATGATTGGGTAGTCTCGGCGACATACCTCGGGTGAAGCTCAGCATCGTGGCAATCTATCTCGATAAACGGACCACTACCCATGGTTTCAATGAGTTGCTTGGAGTTAAGGTTCAACCCATTATAGAGGAAGGAAATGATTTGAGCTGTATCAAATCCATGATGGGGGCACGAAGCAGTTAACTCATTGAAACGCTCATAACATCGATGGAATGGCTCATTATCCAATTTCCTGAACGATTGAATCTGAGCCTTTATGGAGATTGTTCGATATGGTGGAAAGAACTTCTTGAGAAATCTGGATTGTAACTCGTTCCAAGATGGAATCGAGCTCGGAGGTAAAGACCATAGCCAAGTCTTAGCTTTATCTTTTAACGAGAATGGGAAGAGTTTGAGGCGAATCACCTCTTGTGTGCAAGTTTGATCGTTGAAAGTATCACACACGTCCTCAAATTCCCTTATATGCAGGTATGCCTTTTCAGAATCCATACCCTGATAGTGTGGTAGCATCTGGATCATCCCATTTTTGAATCGGAACTGCCCGACATTATACGGGAGTATAATGCATCCCGGAGTGATAGTGCGCTCGGGATATAAGATTCTCTCAACGGGCGATACGGAGGCTCTTCCTCACCGGTAGATGCATTACTATGTTGCGACATCTCTCTCTCACTTGACGATTCGGCGCTCTCACTGGGTGTGCACGACGTGTGTCCTACGAAGGAGAAGGGAGTGTTGCTAGATTGAGTGTGACGGTGTGGGAGGTGGGATCCAGAACTGTGGGGCTTGTGGAGTGTGGGGACTATCAGGATTATACTCAACAAGTGGATTTTCGTGAATGCTGGTTGGAGTATTATGGGGTGTGGGAGTGGTTTCAGAATTTTGCATTAAGTTTGTGAGAGATGGTGGTGAATCTTTCTGTGCTTTTTATATATATATATTTTTTTTTGGATTTTTGAATTATTTTTTTTTTAGTCAAAGCTTTGGATTGACTCGATCTAATCCTAAGTCTACCTAGTTCCCTGGCAACGGCGCCAAAAACTTGACACGACTCAGAATGTGTCTCTAAAGTGTGTACTCTCTAGGCTCAAGTGCAAGCCTGTCGTTCAAGTAATAATCCGACAAGTCGGGTATCGATCCTCAGGGAAAAAGGACAACGAAGTTGTGACGACGGGATAAGATGGAAGAATCCTAACGATGACTCTAAGAAAGAATGAAAAGAATGATTTGGATTTTGGGAATGATTAATCTAAATTCAATTATGTAATTATGAAAATGTGCAATTACACTAAATTACCTAAAAATGTGAATGAAAATTTGATTTGAACTTTTAAATGAGATGATGAAGAAAATAGGACGGGAATACAATCCCCCAACCCTAGTGTACTGCAGTTATAATATTAATCGTAAATTTATCTAATTAATTTGACCCAGTCTTTAGTACTCCCAAGAATTACGTATACGAGGTTCAAGCCCGCGTCATACTTAATCAAAGGATGAGTAAATCAGTATCACGATAGTGACACTCGAATTATATTCTCAATCATCCCGGTTACCCAGGGGCAAACGAGATATTTAGATCTACAATTGTTGTGTCCCTACGCAATACGATCACAATTAATTACTAAATTCAGAGGATTAACTTTATACGTGCAATGACCACATCAGGTTGGGTTCATGTATCCCGGCCTTAGAAAATGTAGCCTAACATGATGAAAGTGATGAAAATAGTGTTTAACATGCAAGTGTTCATGATTAATCTAAGGACAATTGATGGAATACTGTAGAATAGAATCACAAAGAAGAAACAACTTACTAAAATTACCCAAGGAACAATCGCAGCAATAAATAAAATTGGTAATCACACAAACTTTGAATAAACCTTCAATCCTTGAATAAAACTGGAAATTGTATCTACAACTAGGGTTTATGGAAGAATAAGAGAGATTAAACTAATCCCCTACGTTCTTGCCTACTTTACAATGAAAATAATTCGGGTTTTTATACCCTACATGAAATTACTAGAAGTTGAGTACAAATCGGAGTCTTTAGAGGAGAATCAAAAAACAAAATCTCGATGGGCGGACCGGTCCGGCCCTTAGGCGGATCGGTCTGCTTCTAAAGCGGATCGGTTCTTTTAATTTTTGCCTTCTTCGGTTTGCCTTCAGTTCGCAGTGCTCTGGCATTGTGTACATCGGTCCGGCCCGGGTCTTAGGCGGACCGGTCCACTGATTTGACTTTTCCTTCAAACTTTGACTGCCCATATCTTTTGCTCCGGGTATCTGATTGAGGTGCCGTTTCTTCCTAGGTGCTTGTGAGGATGATACCTTCAACTTCTCTTTAGGTAACTCATCCGGATTCTGGGTAGGAATGACTCTTTTTCCCTTTTGACTTTTCTTGTTGACTTTCTCTATTCTTCCGGTTTCCTTCTTCCATTTCTTGACATTAGATACCTGTAAAATCATAACGAAATACCAGAAACTCGGTGTACTTGTTAGGATAGTTCAATAGCAAGATTATGAGATAAAGTCAATCCAATTACGTTGTTCGAGGTGATTAAAGTACCGAAATTAAGGGATAAATTAGGAAATTTTTATGCCTAATCAGGTAACTTCATGGACAGAGTGATGCCGTTTGGACTCAAGAACACTGGGGCGACTTACCAAAGAACAATGATGGACATTTTCCATGACTTCTTTCACAAATTTGTGGAATTCTATGTGGATGACTTGGTCATCAAGTCAAGGAAGGAGGAGTCCCATATGAGCGATTTGAGGAAGGTGTTTTCCCGTTGTAGGAAGTTTAAATTAAAGATGAACCCATTGAAGTGTGTTTTTGGAGAAATAACTGGGAAGTTCCTAGGCTTCATGATTGATCGACAAGGGGTGCAGATGGATCAGGATAAATAGAGGGCGATCTTAGAAATGCCATGTCCAAGAACGACGAAGGAGCTAAAGAGTTTCCTCGATAAAGTCTCCTACCTTAGGAGGTTCGTGCCTGGGTTAGCCGAGATAACATACCCACTGATGCAGCTACTGCAAAAGAACACGATGTTAAAATGGGAAGCAATTCACTAGGAGTCTATTGACGGACTGAAGAAGCTGCTCATCTCACCACAGATCATGGTTCCACCAAGGGCAGGAATACTATTGTAGCTGTACCTCACATCCACCACAAGGTCTGTGGGAGCTTTATTGGCACAAGAGGTGGATCGGCAAGAACGTCCAATTTACTACCTTAGCAGGATCATTCATGGGCCAGAAGTCAGATATAGTAGCTTAGAAAGGCATTATTTAGCCTTAGTATTTGTAGCGCAAAAACTTAGATATTATATGTTGTCTTTTACAGTTCATATTGTAACTAGATGTGATCCCATTAAGTATTTGCTTGCAATAACTTTATTGATTGGAAGTTTAGCTAAATGGTTCCTTATCCTCTCCGAGTATGACTTGAAGTGCGTGGTTCCTTGCGCAATTCAAAGCCAGGTGTACGGTGATCTGTTTGTCATTTTCCCTTTGGGAACCTTCGAGCCACCCAAAGAAGATATTCCAGGAGACGATTTACAGGCCAACCCCCTAGATGCAAAGGATGAGGAATGGACAATGCAGTTCAACGGGTCATCGATAGAAAAGAAAGGAGGACCAGGGGTAATTCTTTCGAAAGGAATGGAGGAGATTTACCTTTCTCACAAGTTAGATTTCCCTTGCTCTAATAATGAGGAAGAATATAAAGCATTGGTGTTGGGATTGCTAGAGGCTCTTTGAAGAGGGATCCGTTCACTATGCATTAAGGGAGATTCAAACTTGGTGGTTCAACAAGTAAATGGAGAATACGCATTGAAATACATGAGCCTGGCACCATACAGAATAATCATTCAAAGGCTCATTGGCCAGTTCCGTCGGACCGAGATCAAGAGGCATCCTAGAACAATGAAGTGTCACCTAGACGCCTATGCCACCATTGCCCAGAAGATGATCATAAGGAGCGATATGACTACTGTCGTGATTCAACGAAGAACATCTCCTTCGATGGTACAGTCAATTTTACCAATGGAAGAGGATGCAGACTGGGGGGGAGAGATTAAGAGGCAACTAGAGTCTGGTGAAGGATCGATAGGGCTCAGAGAATTGGCCTAGTACTTTACGAACCAGGGAAACTATTACTTCATAAATATAAGAGGATGGCTGTCGAGGTGCATCGGCCCAGAAGAAGCAGGGCAGAGATTGAAGAAAATGCATGGAGAGCACTGCGAAATAACTAAAATAACCCTCTACTGAAGAATGCAAAGGGAGGGATATTTCTGGCCTAGTATGAAGCAGGATGCATTCGAGTTACAATGAAAGTGTAACAAATGCCAATTATTCTTCGAGGTAGCTGAATGTCATTTCGTGGAGGCTCAGGTTGACTGGAGACATCCCTATATTGACTTCATTAAAGATGGAGTTGTTTCGAAGGAGAAAATTGACATGACGGGGCTCCGACGAAGAGCCCCAAGATTCTACATTCAGGAGGGGCAGCTTTATCGAAGGGGATACTTTAACAAACCGTTGTGTTGCATCACGAAGGAAGAAACGGCCGAGGTTCTCAAACAGGTGCATGATCCATCTCATATAGGAGGGGCCAAGTTGTATGACTAGTTGATGACTTTGGGGTACTATTGGTCAACGATGGAGAAAGATTCTACTGAGTTCGTTCGAAGGTGCAAGGCTTGCCAGCTTCATGGAAATATGATCCATGCCCCGTTAGTGGACTTACACTCCCTAACAATGCCTTATCCTTTTCACACTTGGGCATTAGACCTGGTAGGGGCCATACACCCTTCTTCGAGGGGGAAGATATGGATCCTAGTAGCAACGAAGTGTTTCACAAAGTGGGCAGAGGCGATACCACTAAGGAGGTGAACAACAGGAGTAGTGAGCAACTTCATCAGAGAATACATCATTTGCCATTTTGGTATCCCAAAGATTATCCTTTCAGACAATGAAACCCCTTTCGTCAATTCAGAGGTAACGATGCTCACAGACAAATACTCCATTGTCCCTCACACTTCGACGGTGGAATACCCAAAGGGTAACGATCAAGCCGAAGCAACTAACAAGACTTTGGTCAATATCTTGGCTAAAATAATGGAGGATTTCCTAGGATCGTGGGATGACAAGATACCAGCCATTTTATGGGCCTATCAGATGACTAAGAGGAAGCCTATACGGTATACGTTGTTCTCTCTTGTTTATGGGGATGAGGCAATTCTACCGGTAGAGTTAGAAGTTCCCTCGGCTCGATATGCTTTGCGAAGCAGCATACTCCCTCAGAATAGACACGTGCAGTTGGAAGCATTGGACGAACATAGGGATAACGCGATGCAACACTTTCAAATGTATACGAAGTAGCTCTCCAGGGCATATGATAACTTGGTGAGACCAAAGAAGTTCGTGGAGGGAGATCTTGTATTGAAGGCAACAGTTAAACATATTAGGGGGATTCCTCTACCTAAGTTTACAGCGAATTGGGAGGGACCTTTCATCGTAAAGGAGGCTCATGACTCGGGTTATTGCTTAATTTCAAAAATGGAAGAAGACAAACCATTCAAGATTAATAATAAGTGGTTGATGGTTTATCATGTGTAGGCTGTTATGTTTGACCACTGATGTATTTGGCTGTTGTTATGAATACACAAGTTCTTTCTTATGATGAGTATATAAGTTCCTTTTATTATAACTCAGGAACAGATGAAAGAAATATAGAACTTAACACTTCACAATCCATGCAATAAGTTGTAACACAAAGAAATGGCATGAGAATAAGTATCTTTTTACATTCATATACTTCAGAGCATTAGAAAATTGGGAGCTATCACCCAAGAATAACATGAGAAGAAAGGAAAAATACGTATATAAAAAACTCATTGACCTAGGAGGAACCACAAATTAGAGGAAGAGAAAAAAATCTCCAGGAAGGCCCGAAGAAGCTTCTAAGTAAGCCCGTTGGGCATTAATGGAAACTTCCAACCTAGTATGTGCTTACGTACATTCGATAAGAAGTTTTTATCTCTTTAGCTATAACAATGCAGAGCTTCTTCGAGGTCCTCCACCTCATTGTTAATGGCTTCGAGGAGAGGTGCTAGCTCATCCAGCGTGGCTTCCTCGGCCCTCTAATCCTCCCGATGTTTTAATAAGAGCTCCAACTGGTTGTTTAACCGCTGGCTCTTCAAAGTATTCAAATGTATGATGAGCCAGTCAAAACGGAACCTGTCACGACTTAAATCCCTCAGATAACCCAGGAATTGGTTGAGGAGGGGTCTGGTAACATTGGCAGTTGGACTGTTGGCAATTTCAGCAATAATAGTGGCCATGCCTTAAAGCCTGTAGCTCATAACTGAGATGTTCGAACATAGGCAGTCCACCGTGAAGGTTTCAGGATGATGGCTCAGAAGTTGCTCGATTGCCAAACGATGGTCGACAGGTATTTGGCGAGAACGCTGGAGTACCATCAGGAAAAAGGCGGGAGGATCCAAGTCGGACAAAGAAAGCTCGCACCCAGATTCACTTTCCGTGGTAGCACCCGTCGTGGAACCTTGATCATTATGGCTCGATTCTTCGGAGGAGACAGGTTCACGATGTGGCGAGGAAATGGGCGAAGGAACTGGTGAAGAATCCTCCCGAGCAACCTGAGAATAGTTAGGGGAAACAAGGAGTTAATGAGAAAAAATCTTAATAAGTGTTTTCATTGTTAAGTCACCGTTATAGGTAGAGTTTATGAGAAAAAAAATCTTAACAAGTGCTTTCGTTGTTAAGCCACCGATATAGGTGAAGTTTATGAGAAAAAATCTTAACAAGTGTTTTCATTGTTAAGTCACTGTTATAGGTGGGGTTTCTGAGAAAAAATCTTAACAAGCGTTTTCGTTGTTAAGTCATCGATATAGGTGGAGTTTATGAGAAAAAATATTAACAACTGTTTTCACTATTAAGTCACCGTTATAGGTAGAGTTTATGAGAAAAAATCTTAACAAGCATTTTCGTTGTTAAGTCACTGATATAGGTGGAGTTTATGAGAAAAAAATCTTAACAAGTGTTTTCATTGTTAAGTCACCATTATAGGTGGAGTTTATGAGAAAAAAATCTTAAAAAGCGTTTTCATTGTTAAGTCACCGATATCGGTGGAGTTTATGAAAAAATATTAACAAGCGTTTCGTTGTTAAGTCACCGATATAGGTGGAGTTTATGAGAAAAAATCTTAACAAGTGTTTCATTATTAAGTCACCGTTATAGGTGGAGTTTATGGAAAAAATCTTAACAAGCGTTTTCATTGTTAAGTCACCGATATAGGTGGAGTTTAAGAGGAAAAATCCTAACAAGTGTTTTCATTGTTAAGTCACTTATTATAGGTGGAGTTTATGAAAAAAACCTTAACAAGTGTTTTCATTGATTAAGTCACCTATACAGGTGGATTTTGAGAAGATGAGAAATACAGAGAAATTATAGAAGTACCTCAACAACAGCAGGAGCGAGAGGGGTAGTTACCACGGGAGCCATAATGCTAGATACCGTGGGAGGCGGGCTCATTACCTCAACAGCCTCAATGGAGCCCTTGGATGTAGAAGCTTCAAGGGTAGGCACACTCCCCTCGCCAGCATAAGGTACTATGGCTAATATGGGCGCATCATTAGAAGGAGATGTTGGACCTTCCAAAGATGCCCCAACGAGAGCAGCCACACCAACTTGGGCATGGGAGGGGATAAGGCCACTCAACGCAAAGGGCGGAGAAAGACTTGGAGAAAGATGTAAATGTAAAGACAAGTGTTAGACAGAAGGAGTAACCACAGAAGGATAAGAGAAAGAAATCCACCTAGCTTACCCCCATTATGGCACTGAAAAGAGGAACTGCAGTAATAGGTCTTACCAATGCAGGAGGAAGGAGAATGCTGGCTATCAGCGACTCCACTTCCACCTAAAATAGCCCAAAATGTTAGAATTGATGAGTAAACCAATGGGATAAATAAAAGACGTAAGGCTTGGAAAGAAATTTACCTACGGGGCACTCTTTCGACCATAACAAGGGGTCGGGAGACCTCTCACTCCGAGGATAACTCAGAGGAAGCTGGAACAGTTGCCTTGGGTGGGACATACATCTCAGCAGCACCTGTAGAAGCATCCCTGGCCCGATGAGAGGATGAACGACGCAAATAGGTGAGGCTTATTAAAGGAGAACGTGGAAGGCTGGCGGTGGATGGAGGGGAACTGCAATATCCCCCCACGAAACGGCTCACTGTGGGACTGGGGGGACTGAGAGGACTAATCCTCGCTTCTTCAACTCCCTGTACCAAAGTTATCATGAAATATGTAAAGGCGCTATGTTAAGAGAAGGAGAATGAGAAATAAAGAATGCACACATACCTCAGATTTAGAGGGAGAACGAGAAGGTATAACCATGGGCGAAGGTGGCGAGGAGACAACGACCGAAGGAGCTGATGATAAAGGTCTCTCAAGTGTCTGCTTCTTCTGGGACTTGGTACCCAGCGTTTTCCTTCTTGAGCCCGTTGCACCACCACTTTCAGGAACCTTTTACTTTCTTCTCCTTTTTTTCGGTGACTCACTAGGATTAACCACAATTTTGGGGAATGCACCCAGAGGAGGAACGACCACTACGCGCCATTGGAATTCAGCGTTTATTCGAGCAACTTCAGCCTCCACCCGCCTCCTCAGCTCTTCATCCAGTTCCAGAGACACAGGCGGGGGAACGGAGGTAATTGGGAATGACTCCAATGGAGTTTGCGTTTGACCTTGGGCCTTAGACTTCTTAGACTAGGATTTCTTGGCCTTCTTAGTAAGTGGCTGAGAAGAGCAGCTTTGGCCGTTGGGGCAGATGGTTTGGGGGTCGCAGTGGCCTTTGGTTTGGGCGTGGCAACAGAGATCATGGGGAAGTATGGAGGAAGTTCCATTAGAGGTTATTTGGGGGTCTAGCTTAGAGGTAACTCAACCCCGAGAATGGAATTTCCCTTCAAACCCAACTCCAGGGCAAAAAATGAAAGAACTAGAGGATACACAGGATCACCCTCGATTAATTTAGGAATTTGGGCCAGTTGCCTCAGCCAATACTTTGTCGCAAATAGAGGGGTCACATCCCCTTGCCTAATGATGTTGGGGATGGTGACTCACCCAGCCAATGTGGAACTCACTCCTCACGCGACAGTTGAGGAGAATAGAGAACATGCCTCACCAAAAGACACCTTCGGGTTAGATAATGGAAACACCGAGCGAGGAGCCCTTTATCAAAGCCAAATTGACAGCTGCATCGGTTGGGATTGTAATGTTCGCTGGTGGATCCTCACTCGGTGTATGAGGGAAGGTATCCTGGCGAAAATAGAAGCACAACGGCCAATGAGGGGTCTTTAGTAATTAGGTCTACGGTGGTTGGTTGGACCAATCTTGCCCCATGTTTGAAAAAATCACAAGTATAGAGGAAAATATCCTCCCCATAGGGCCTCATTACAAAACTCAAAAAGTCATCAACAAAGGAGGTTATCTTATTTCGGCTCTGCCTCTTGTGGTAAATAAATGAGCGAGGAGGCAAGATTGTGTCCCCCGAGGGAGGATGGCTAGTCTTGGCTTCTACGACCGGGAAGCGCACATAAAGGAACCCCGTTAGGAGAATGCAGTTTAAAAAATTGGCTAGATTGTAATGACCCAAAGATCGATCCATGTCAAAAGGGACCCTATCAAGCCATATGTAGAGGGACCCCAAGGAGATCACAGCTGGAGGGAGCTTGATACCCAGGTCCAAATGAAGGGATATGTTAATAAGATCCCTTCAAGGCTGGTCATTGGGTTTTCTCGTTAAAAAGAAGAGAGAAAGAATGATAAAGATATAGGCAGGAAGCTCTAGCAATGTACCTTGTCCAGGGCCAGCCTTAGAGGAACTTCCTTCGGAAGGGTCCTTGAAGAAGTAGTTGATAAGGGGAGTGAACGTGGCTTTATTTGAAGTATCGATGCACCTTCGGTATATACGATCCAGCTCCAAACGGTCAGCAGTTTCTTGGGCATCCAGGGCTTCATCGGAATAGGGCTCAAGACTTGTTGCCTCAAGGCCTAAGATCTCACACACATCCTCCAACACTATTATAAACCCTCTTTATGCAGTGATGAACGTGTGAGTAGTAACATTCCGGCGAGATACCAGAATGGGAAGAGTAGCATTGTTTTTAGAGAGGGTGAACTCACCAAACCACTTGGCTCGATGAAGCCCAATCTTAGCGAGGGTATCAATGTGGGACTCTGCATATTAGAGTTCCAAGAAGCAAAGTGAGAAGGAGAGCCCCCAGGACTTTCAAAATCGACGTGGGACCATGGGAAGTCCCCTCGCTCAAGACGAAATCTAAGAGTCCCCTCGGGAGGTTGAAAGCCCCATTCATCATAATTCTCACCTTCATCACCAAGCGTCATGGCATCATACTTGGCATTAAAAATACAACTCTTACAAAACCCAGCAAAGTCATCACCTTAGCCAAAAATGGGGGGCTGATGGTAGAAACGCAATTGTTCTTAACAAGCAACTGTCAATAAGGCAGTAGAAGGGGCGGTAACAATGGGGGCGATAGGAGGAGCACTGGTGGCAGGGTTGCTTGAAGAGGCCATTACAGACAACAGAAGTACGAAAAGGTCTGGTAAAAAAAGAGTTGGAAATGAATAGGGAGGTTCACAATCGCATGTGGTGACGCAAAAGATGAGAGGAGGAGAAGATTGAGTAAAGAAGATGGAAAGAATGGAGGCCGCACAGAGTTCGCATAGAGTTTCTCTCTCTAAAGGAAGCGAGGAGCTTGAAGAAGATAAAGAAGATGAAGATATAAAAGGGTTTTGAAATAAAAGAGACGTTTGAAGGGTTTCAAAATCGAAGATTGGAGTTTCCCACCATCGCACGTGCAAGGGCCGCCTATAATCATTTCAAAGGAACACGTGGCACATCAGGAAGGGTCTCGACAGTTGAAAAGATAGCGCCACATCATTTAATGAAATGACGCTTGGGAAAAAGAAGGGGGTTACCTTTTCCGGCAAGTTGAGTTTTGGCTCCAAATTGGTGTCAGACTTATCCAATGACTCCCAATGATGGTAGTCCCCCAACGGTTCAAAAAAGCTACAATGTGCCATTGCCACGTGCACAAACGTTGTTTAAAGGGTGACTCAATTACATCGGGAAGAAGTTTTGCTTTTTCAAACACAACGAAGCATCATAAGGGAGAATTTTACTTACTAGGAGTCCAAACGAGTATTTGAGAAGGTTAGTAGGCATTTCGGGAGAATTTCAAATAGTAAAGCTAGAACGGTTGAGGCTCAGCATGAGGAAAAATTGGTGACGTCCCTTCGCCCAAGCCCCAACGACAATGGCGCTTCGGCTCAGGTACATCGGGGAGAATTTTACTTTTTCCAGGAGATTATATCGCTGCAGTTCTAACGTGGGAAAGAAGTCCAGAATTTTGTCACGCAGAGAAGGTTCATCGGATTTAGAAGTTCCGTGTAGACATTTTTTGTTCCAAAAAATCTCTCCACGAAAGGGAAAATGTAGAGGGGGCTTGAAGGTAATCCTGAGATTAGGGATAATTCCTTAATTGGAAAAAGTGTTTGAGATTAAGCAACCGAAGCAGCTCAAGCGTGGCAACTCAAGCGCGGCAACTCAGCAAGGCAATTTAACGTGGCAACTCATACTTTGTCTTGTTGTATTAGTCATATTGTATTTCTGTTTATATTGATTTTAAGCTATAACGGTTGTAATGTTGTAACGAGATTAATAACGAGTTCGTGTGAGGTCAAACGGTAATTACGAGAGACCAGGCTTGGCAGGGCCTGGGAGAGCTTTTATGCTCTATCGAATTACCTCTTCGTGGGAACTTTAGAGGGACCTGGTTTGGAGGATTGAGAAGTGAGGCACCGTTGGGGGCTTGTCCTGACCATCTTAGATACACCTGGTAAAACACTGAGGGACCTTGACCATGGAACCTCGGGCGGAGCAGCCTTGAGTTTCATTAGGCGTTGGGTTATGAACCATGAAACCCTCTACTTAATGTCACATCTATTGTAGGTGATGTCACTAGCCGACTGAATAATGTCAGACCTGCACTTGAGTAAACCACCGTGGTATTTGGGGCTGTTAGGCAGTTGGTGAGCTACCTCTGCGACAACAGCCCCGTGACACACAGTGGTTAGGCAAAAGGCATGTCTTGGCATTTAATGTTTATGACGTGAAGACAACTTGTGCATCAGGCATTTATTGTTTTGACATAAAGTATGAGGGATTTATTTTATAGTCTTAAATGACTGAGTTGCCTCGGGGGTGGTGTGGGCGGCTATTTAAGGACCCCAACCACCTTTGAGGAGAGGATGACCTTTTGAGAGTTCAGGAGTTATTTCTAGAGATAATACACATCAGAGAGAGTTATTACAAACCAGAGGGGTTTACTCACCCACCATTGTTATTTATTACGAATCTTTTAATACTTGACAGAGATTCTTGAGGGTTTTTGGTGTGTTTATACCTGCCTACCGAGGTGTATCTAGGTGGATTACTTCTCTCTCCCTCTAGCTAAGTTACTTCTAAGTTCCACTACCACTTTCTGAGTTAAACATGAGAGATTTACGAGTTTAAACTGAGCTTATCTTCATTAAGTTTGTGTTTGCATGCCCTATCATTAATCCAAAGCTTTGGCTAATTAGCTTATCATTACCATACTAAAATAGGGGTTACGCCTCCATCTATAATCTAAAGTACCCTCTTACACACACACACACACACACACACACATATATATATATATATATATATATATAACCATGTTATCAATTGATGGTAAATATGTTGTTGCATTTCGTTTAGAAATATGTTGATGTGCTTTACCATTAATTTGTATCTTCATTTGCATTTGTAACATATTTAGGATTGTTGTTTCATAAACAAAATAAAAAAAAATTATTCTTCTGGTTATCTTTGATTTAACTAACCTGTTATTTGGCATACATTTGTTTTATTACTTATATGTATTATGTCGTATAATATTGCATTATGTTTAATAATTACATATTTTTATTACTTATATCTCACTCATTGTGGTTTACATACTTAGGCCAGTATGGATAGGTCTTGGATGGGCAAGGATAGATTATCAAAAGAATACATAGAAGGGGCTGATAATTTTTTCAGGGTTACTTAAAATGCCCCCTTGGATGAGAACTTCATACAATGCCCCTATAACCAATGTGAGAGTAAATTAAAAATTGGTGTTAATGAAATTAGATAATATTTGTATAGTTCGGGTATCGATCCAAATTATACTGTATGGCAATGGCACGGAGAGTAAGATCATCATGAAACACTGTCAGATGTTAATATGGCAATCCTATTTGTGACGATCACAATATGGATACCATGGAGGATATTGAAGAGTTTATTGACACGGTGCAGGCTATAAAAGAAGACATCACAGGAAATGCAAAAAAAATTCAAAAGTTGCTTATAGATGTAGAGAAGCCGTTGTATGAAGGATGTAAAAAGCATACAAATTTATTCACTATAACCAAGAAATTAAATCTTAAAGCCAAGAGTGGATATCCGATAAATGATTTTCAAATATGCTGTGAATCATTGCCGACATGCTTTTGGATGACAATGTATTGCCTTCATCCAATAATGAGGCAAAACGTTGCTTATTGGTATTTGGAATGGACTTTCAGAAGATACACGCATGCCCTAATGACTGTATACTCTATAGAAAAGAATATGAAGAAGCTGTTGAATGCTCCACTTGTGGAATATCCAGGTTTAAACAGAAGAAGAATTTTTAAGAACAAAAAAGGGATGAGGGGAAATAAGGTGTTCTTGTGAAAGTGTTATGGTAATTTTCACCCATTTCGATATTTAAAAGGTGGTTTCAATCTGTAGAGGCCATTAAGTCTCTGACATGGCATGGAGATGATATAATTATTGATGGTTTGTTGCGTCGCCCAGAAAACTCACCAACATGGAAATTAGTTAATAAAAAGTGGCCAGATTTTGCAGCAGAACCAAGAAATCTTCTATTAGCTCTATCGGCGGATGGAATTAATCCTCATAGTTCCCTTAGTAGTAGGTATAGTTGATGGTCGGTTATGTTAAACACATATAACTTTGAATCAAAATTGTATATGAAGAGAAAGTTTATAATGTTGACTATGTTGATATCGGGTCCAAAACAACCGTGGAATAATATCGATGTTTATTTGGATCCATTGATAGAAAATCTGAATACCTTATGGCATGAAGGAGTCAAAGCCTACGACGCCTTTTGACAAGAATCTTTTACTTTGCAGGCAATACTGTTATGGACAATTAATAATTTTCCAACATATGGATATTTATCTGGAACTGTTGTTCGGGGATATAATGCTTGCCCAATATGTAGTGAAAAAACGTATTCCACTAGGTTACAACACTGTGGAAAGTGCATTTATATGGGATATATGAGATACCTTCCACAAAATGATCCATTTAGAAGCCAAAAAAAGGATTTTAACAGTGAGCAAGAGTTTTAATTCCCCCTGTACCTTTATGTGGTGAACAAATATTGATAAAAGTCAAGTAATTTAAGGTTTCATGGGGAAAGAAGGTAAAAATTACTAGGGTGGTTAATTTAAAGAAATCATTAAAGCATAAGAGATCGAGGAGGGTAGATAATTTTGATGGAAAAGGCGGTCCTAGTAGCGATGGGGTTGAAATTTTTTTAAAGAAGAAAGCGCATTTTTTTAACTTCATTATTGGAAGGATTTTCCTATTCGACATAACTTAGACATCATGCACATTGAAAAGAATGTTTGCGATAGTATCATTGGAACTTTCCTTAATATTTCAGAAAAAACAAAAGACGGGGTGAAGTGTCGACTCGACCTTAAAAAAATGGGCTTAAGAAGTGAGTTAGCACCATAGGTTAATTAAAAAAAGGACATGTCTACCGCCAACATGTTATACGTTATCAAGAGAGGAAATAAAAATGTTCTTCCAAACTTTGCATGACCTGAAGGTCCCGAATGGATACTCTTCTAATTTTAGAAGCCATGTTTCTATGGAAGATTTGAAATTGTATGGCTTGAAGTCTCATGATTGCCATATTCTAATGCAACAACTTCTTCCAATTGTAATTTGATCGGTGTTGTCAAAACATGTGAGATATGCAGTCATGAGGGTATGCTTTTTCTTTAATGCCCATTGTGCCAAAGTAGTGGACGTGCATACACTAAAAGAAATTCAGAATGAAATTGTGATCACATTATGTTTGCTAAAAAAAATACTTTCCATTATCTGTCTTTGACATTATGGTTCATTAAATGGTGCATCTTGTGAGGGAGGTCGAACTTTGCGGTCCTATTTTCTTTCATTGGATGTACCCAATTGAAAGGTTAGATAAATCTACTTTGCTCTCATGTATTAATATAAGTAAATAAGTGTATCGATTTAGTTTTTTTTAATGTGTTAGGTACATGAAAGTATTAAAGGGTTATGTGAGAAATCCTAATATCCCAGAAGGTTTTATTGCTCCATGTTACATAGTAGAAGAATCTATAGAATCTTATTCCGAGTTCTTATGAGAATTGGATTCAATTATAATTTTGGTGAGTATGGATGATGATAAAACGATAGGAGGTTTGGAAGTCATTGAAGTCGATCGCATGTCCTTGGAGCAGGCACATCTTCATCTGTTACATAACACTGGTGATGCTCCACCTTATATAAAGTATGACTTTTCTAACTTTCTATTAATACACTACACTAAAACTGTCGGATTGTCACGATCATTGACCGTGACAAGTCTAGGGGTGACAACTTTTGTTATCATGAATTTATCACGGTCATTGATCGTGACAAGTTTATTAGACTTGTCACGGTCCTGTCATAGTCTTTGACCGTGACAAGTTTTGTCATGATTAAAGACCGTGACAAACAGGTGACAAACTTAATTGTCACGTTCATTGACCATGACAAATCTGAGCAGAAATTTAAAAAAATCTGTTGGGTTGTTTGGCCGCTGCCACTGCCCAGAAGTATATTTGTACCTGTTATAGCAAAATTGTACCTAATCAAACAACATAAATCCAAATAAAATAGAAATAGTTCACTAAATAATTTCATATATAATTCCATATCCAAACCAAAATGTAACAAATCAAAAAATTTCAAATATAATCCAACTGTCCAAATAAAAATATATACAAATAATGTCACGCCATAGAGTCTGGGGTAGGTTCGAGGAGGAAGGAAATCCACATGACATACGCATTGAGACACCCCTCAGTATGGGTCACACTGCATTTTTTACGCAACCACAATGTGGAGTTCTCCTTTGTGGTTATCACGTGCGTGATGAGCACCTTAGCCTCGATGTTTTGAAGGATACGTCCATGAACCGTCATACTCGAGACGGTATTTGGGTCCATCAACCCCCTCTCTATCCGCTGGTCATTGTATATGCCACGTAAAAACACGCTTGACCAATAGATTATTGACATAGGCCGCTGGTTGGGATCCAAGTAGGGGACTGGCTCATCAAGCGGGGAGTTCGTGCGTATCAACGATGAAGAAACGACATCCACATAGTCGTCATCATCCACCTCATCCTCTATCATCTTCTTTTTACCCTTTCCCTTGCCCTTTCCGCCCAACTAACGCTTCATGAATGCGTACATATCAAGGATTGTCGCCTCCAACCTTGATAGCTTCGCGTCATACGTGTCCACCTGACGAGCCAAACATGTGTTACTCATATCGGTTCTGATGACCCTACATTTTCCCACCCGCGAGCTCACCCCCTAGTCCTCCCCTTGCGATCAGCACCGAACACTTGGCTGAGTGCGTCCGTGGATAAAGATGCCTTTTCGGCATCAGACTGTGACTCATGTACTTCCTTAAGCTTTGCCTGAAACGACAAAAAGCACACAATTAGTTAATTAAGAAAATACAAAATTATAGCATAATTAATAAAAATTAAAATTTTGAATTACTTACAATCCTGGCCGCGATGCTTGGGGACACCTCCTTATCCTTTCCCTTCTTCGTTCGAATTTCCACATAGGCATCGAGCCTATGTGGCCTACCCCCAGGGCCACTCCCCATCCCCTGAAATAAAATAATACAAAATTAGTAATTAATGCAAAGTAAAATAATGCATATTAACATATTTCTATAATTATAGCAAAATAAAAACTTACCATCCTGTGCTCCACCTCGGCGTAAGACGTACGACCATAGTAAAGCACGTATGTCTTTTTCTCCCAATTTTTCCTCCCTGGTTGGAGAGATGCCAATTGTCACTCCTCGATCTCATTGTCGATGAAATTTTGCCACTTTGCTAATACGATCGACCCCTTCGACTAGACGGTCGCACGCAGTCTGAGAATGGAGTCCCAAGTCTTCGAAAAGTATCGAGCCCACAAATTTTTCTTCCACATCTTATGTTGTTACCTCAACTGCTCCAACACGAAATCACGGAGGTGTGGGGGCAGGCCGAATTGTTCCTTTCAAACAAATACAAAACAAAAAGAAAGTAAGTGTGAGTTGATAATAAAAATAAAAATAAATATAAATTGAAATTGAAATTGAAATTGAAATTGAAATTGAAATTGAAATTGAAATTGAAATTAAAATTGGAATTGGAATTGGAATATATATATATATATATATATATATATATATATATAAGTATAAATATAATACTTGTAGTGCCGCCCAAACATCCAACTTGAGCTTTATAAGGTTGTCACAGTCTTTGACCTGCCACATGTGACAACCCGCTAATTAAAATAAGAGGTGGCCAGCCCGATACTCCAATAATCACAGGAATCATAAATGGTCCATTCTTAGCATCACTGTCGTTAAAATAATAATACGAGATAACCACCAATTTTTTTAGAAAACGGAATGTCAAATGAAATTTTGTAAGTTAAAAGAAACGCACTTAGACAATCCAAATTGAAAAGAAGGTGGATACCAAAAATCAACGAGTAATAGAATAACGATAATGTATAAAGTAATAACCAAATAAGCTGCCGGTTAACAAACTAATACAAGCAGGTTACACCGAGTATTACAATTAGATATCACATTATAATAAATGAGTACAAAGCATGGGCAACACGCCTGAATGAGTAAACTGAACATAGCTAGAGTACAAAAGATAGAAGCGTCTATAATGAATATCCTACAACATTCGCAAAATGCTATAGCTCCACGACAACTGGAATGGAAAGGTCAATACGGGCGTCCTTGCGAGGGAGCACCTGGATGAACAAGGAATTCATGAAAAACAAAGAGATATAGATGGGTTTGGGTCCAGTTTGATATGATCACCATGTGAATAAAATCCATGACAGTTATGAATATCTAATCATCATCATGAACTTAACTTTCTCTCGCAATTAATCATAAAATTTCTCACCTCTCCTTCTATAAGCACAACCTAGAGCAATATCAAGGCAATGCTCAATGTTCATATTAGCATGGGAGAAATCATCTACTTTCACTCAATGAGATTTCATTTCAGTTTTACACAACTTAAATGCAGAGTTTCTTTTTCTGTAGGAAACATATATATTTATTTCACAAAATATTTTACCAATCCAGTTTTACACCACATAACTTCCCATTTCCCTTTTTCTCTCCAGGAAATGTATTTAGTGCAAATTTATTATCATAAAATGATTTAACATCAATAAGGTCCCACATTATTATGAATAGTTATATTTCAAATCATATAACGATTCTAAGACCGTCCTTGCGAGTTTCCCCACTAGACCCACCCCTAAATGTCTATCATCTTACAAGGCTTATCAAACAAGGAAACCTGGACATCCTACAACGCGAGACGTCGGGAATCGACCATATACCTGAAACAGTGAGCTATAACCACACCCGAAATTACCTCACTTCACAAAATAATCACATAATATATTAACTGGTCCTATTGCCGAGGACTATATTCACCCTGCATTCACTAGCTAGGGGACTTCACCTCATGCGCGTAACTTCCCTTATGATAGCGATTTAGAGAGGTGTGTATATGTAAATTATCATTTACAAAAAAAATCATTTTTCCATTTGAAAATATTCACATGTTATATTCTCAAATTCATTTATACTCAATGATTAAGTACCAATTTTAAAATATGCATTTCTTATTCTCATAGTCATATTTTACTAATGACCTAGGACCCGAAGTGCAATTATCCTCACACTAGTCTCCAAAAGTCCAAAGTAATACCATAACTCATCAAAAGTAATTTTCCTCAATACTAGTCTCCCAAAAGATCCCAAGCATTACCATTCTATGTCCCGTTAGTTATAGGCTAACTTCCTGCATCGAACAAAATATTAACCCCTATGAACTAACCCTTGGGATAAGCCCAAATAACCCTATGCTAACCTAGGATATTTATCTCCCTAATATGAACCTGTAAGACTCTTTATTACTTCCCAAGGGAAGGTTACTAATCCTTAAACCTAAAAGAAAAGTTATAAAAACAAAGTTGGAAAAAAATATCCTAAAATTGTAGAAATTCCGAATTGATTTGCCCTGGCCGAATCGATTCGGTCTTGAAAGTGAATCGATTCGGATAGGCCAAATTGATTCGGTCAAGAGGACCCAACATTTTGAATATACACAAATCTATTCGGGTCATATGAATCGATTCGCCCAACCAAGACCTGTAGCCTACCCCTGAAGCGAATCGATTCGCCTAGTCCAGTTTGCCCAGTAAGGGCTACAGTTTAACATAAACCCTAAATCCCCAATTCCTATTTCTTCCAAACAAATCCCAACATTAACAACCAATAATTTCATCAAATCATTTCTACACATCTACTAACTAATATATACTCCTCAAATCTAATTTAAATAAAAGGTTAAGGGATTAAACACCAAAAATCTCCAAAACAAATAAATGGCAAAAGTTCCAAAAACACATCTATAAATGCAATTTATCCACATTAAATCATACTCTAGCAAGTAAGAAACTTGCCTCAAGTTTGTAGTCTAATATTCTCTTCCCGTAGCAACGATTTCCAGCTCCAATCTTTAATTTCTCTCTCTTTTCTCCCATTTTCTCCCAACTCTCTCTCTCTCTCTCTCTCTCTCTCTAAGTATATAACATGAAATGAAAAATAAAAGGGGTTTGGGAGACTTAAACGGGAACTAAACATTAATTCCCATCTTTAATTGTTGATACACCATTTAAAATGACTCATAACTACATAATTGAGTCATAACTTGTCAAAAGTGCCCGGAACTCAAAAATACAACTTGACACTTATTTTGACTATCTTGACTATTTCAAAACTAACCGCACCCTCTAAATTGGCATCCGGAGTAACGTATAATATTTTATGTTCCAACGTCATTTTAATTCATGAATTATGTTCAAATTTGAATATAAGTCATAACTGTCGCTTAAAGCACAACGACGCAATAAAACACAATATAATGCTATTTACCTTCTCATAAGAGTAAATAGGCAAAACATGGTAAATATTATCTCTTAAATCACTTAAAATAATATTTACCTCAACTTTCTTTATTTTATAAAATTAGCCCATCAGGCAATTTAATATAAAATAGTCACTCAAAAGTCTGGATTGTTACATACTTCCCCCCCCTTACAAGGGAATTTTGCTCTCAAAATTCAGGCGTACCATAAAATAAGATCAAGGGTGTAATTTTTCTAAACTATTGTTCTTTCATCCCTAACGAATTCCTCGATAGTGTAGCCTCCCCATTGGACTTGGACTAAGGTTACCACTATCGATATCAGTCCACACTCATCGTGCTCTAAAATAGCATTCGGTTGTTCCGCATGAATTATCGATCCTACCTTTTCAACAAAGGAAGAAAATGCCTATATTAGGCCTAAACTACACACTTCCTTGGGAATATAGGCACCAAAACTTGATCTCCTTCCTCCAATACAACATGACCTCTATTTGCGTCGGCGTAGCCCTCAAAAGTATATCGCTCAATGAGCTCAATCGTCAAAGAAGTATTCCCAGACTCTTCCAAGTCCAAAGAGTTTATTGTGTGTTATTTCTACCCAACGAGCAGGCGAACTAATCATCCAACCCAAGGCCACGTATGTGGCATACTTATAGAGAAACAATCCAAATTATTATATAAAAATTCAATTCATAAAAGCTATTGCCTGATAAGGCATAAATTCTTCCCAATTTATCCCTTAATTTAGTTGATTTTAGCACCTCGAACAACGTAATCGATTTGACTTTATCTCATAATATTTCTACTGACTTATCCTAATGAGTACACCGAGTTTCTAGTATTTCGTATTGATTTTACAGGTATTTGATGTCAAGAAATGAAAGAAAGAAATTGGAAGAATCGAGAAAGACAAGAAGGAAAGTCAAAAGGGTAAAAGTGTAATTTCTACCCGGAATTCGGATGAGGCACCTAAAGAGAAGTTGAATATATCACATTCATGAGCACATAGGAAGAAACGGCACCACAATCGGAGTCCTGGAACAAAAGTTATGAGCAGTCAAAGTTGAGAAAAAAGTCAAACAGGCAGACCGATCCGCTCCCAGTCCGGACTGGTCCGATGTGCCATACTCCCGAAGACCTCGGATCGAAAGAAAATCGAACAAGGAAGAAAATAAAAGAATAGATCCGCCCCGAACTGGTCTGCCAGGAAATTAAAAGAACCCATCCGCATGGGAGGCAGATCGATCCGCCTAAGCCCCGGACTGGTCCGGCTATCGAGATTTTGCAATCTTATCCTTCTCCTAAGAAGAGTCCTAGTGCAACAAAAACTCCTGAATTTTTGTAGGGTATAAAAACCCATTTTTATTATCATTATTAGCACGGAGAATTAATAGTATTTTCCATTCTTTTCAATAAACCCTAGTTTACATACAGTTTATAATTTTTTTCCAATAGTGAAGATTATTCAGAAATTCTTTGATTACAAGTGTTCTTAATTACTGTTGTTACTGATTTGGTAAGATTAGTGAGTTATTTCTTCTATTTAATTCTTTTCTACATCATTCCATAAATTTTCCTTAGTTTAACTATGGTTTTCTGCACATCAAACACTGTTTTCATTACTTTCAGCATGCTAGGCTAGATTTTCTAAGGCTGGGATATATGAACCCGGCCTGATGTGACAGTTGCATGTGTATAACATTAATTCTCTTAATTTAGTGATTGATTACTATCGTATTGCATAGGAACACGACAATTGTAGATCTTTAGATCTCGTTTGCTTCTGAGTAACCGGGATGCTTTAGAATACAATTCGAGTGTAACTATCGCGATACCGATTTACTCGTCCTCAGATTATGTATGATGCGGGCTTGAACCTCATATACGTAATTCTTGGGAGTACTAAATTCTGGGTCAAATTAATCAGTTAAATTTAGGATTAGTATTATAACTGCAATACAATAGGGTTGGGAGATTGTATTCCCATCCTGTTTTTCTTATCATATAGTTTAAAGTTTTAAATCAGTATTCATCAGTATTTTAGGTAATTTATTATAGTTGCACTTTTCATAATTTCATCATTACATCTAGTGTAGTCATCCCACAAATGAAATCGTTTTTCTTTTTCTTTTTAGAGTTGAAGTTAGGGTTTATTCATCTGTCCAACGTCGTCACAACTATGTTGTCCTATTTCCTTGTGTATACGATCTCGACTTACCGAGTTTATTACTAACGTGACAGGCTTGCACTTGAGCCTAGAGTGAACGCACATTAGAGACACTTTCTAATTCACGTCAAGTTTTTAGCGCCGTTTCCACGGAAGTAGGTAGACTTAGTATTAGATCGAGTCAATCTAAAACTTTGAACAAAAATTTCAAAAAAATCCAAAAACATAAAAAAAAAATCAAAAAAAGCACAAAAAGATTCACCATCATCTCTCACAAGCTATTAATGCAAAATTCTGAACTCACTCCCACACCCCATAATACTCCAACCAGCATTCACAAAAATCCAATCGTTGAGTACAGCCCCGATAGCCCTCACACTCCTAACGCCCCACAGTTCTAGATTCCACCTCCCACACCATCACACTCAATCTCAAACAACACTCCGTTTTCCTTCTTAGGACACACCTCCAAGCACACTTTGAGTACACAAAGTGAGGATACCGACTCATTAAGAGAGAGAGAGAGATGTCGCAACACGGTAGTGCAGCTGCAGGTGAGGAAGAGGCCCTATACCGCCCGCTGAAAGAAATATTATATCCCGAGCGCACTGTCACTCCGGGAAGCATTATACTCCCGTATAACGTCGGAAATTTTTGTTTTAAAAACAGGATGATCCAGATGCTATCCCATTACCATTGTATGGATTCTGAAAAGCCATATCTCCACATTAGGGAATTTGAGGGTGTGTGTGATACTCTCAATGATTAAACTTGCACACAAGAGGTGATCCGCCTCAAACTCTTCCTCTTCTCACTAAAAGATAAAGCGAAGACCTCATTATGGTCTCTACCTCCAAGCTCGATTCCATCTTTGAACGTGTTGCAATCAAGATTTCTCAAGAAATTCTTCCCACCACATCGAACAATCTCCATAAAGGCTCAAATTCAAGCATTCAGGTAATCTGAAAATGAGCCATTTCATCGATGTCATGAGCGTTTCAATGAGTTAGTTGCTTCATGCCCCCATCATGGATTTGATACGGCACAAATCATTTCTTTTCTCTATAATGGGATGAACCTTACTTCCAAGCAACTCGTTGAAACCATGGGTAGTGGTCCGTTTGTCGATTTAGATGCCCACGATGCTAAGCTTCACCTAAGGTACGTCGTCGAGACTACCCAATCCTAGGATACATCTGATCCTAATGCTCAAAATCAAAATCGTCAAGTGACCACCACTCCAGCGGCGTTCGGGCTATTTCACGTAGATAAGAATTCCATGACGGACAGTCGATTAGATACACTAGAGAAAGGATTTTGAGACCTATCTGAGGTATATGGAAAAGGACCAACTGGATCCATGCCAAACTCCATTGAGAAGGTGTGTACAATTTGTGAGGCGGGACATTCAACTGAGGAATGCCCGACTATACCCGCCTACAAAGTGATGCTTCAAGAGCAAGTTAGTGGTATATGAGGATTTTAGGGAAATTTCTGTGCTCCGCACGGGAATTTTTACAACTCTTCTTGAAAAAAACATCCTAGTTTTAGCTATGGGAAACAACATGCTGCGATGAATCCTACTTCACATGTTGCCACTCCTCCACCACAACACTTTCAACAAGCTCCACACATGCAAGGACATGTGCAAGCACCACCACCTCCAGGAGCATATATCCCGCCACCGAGGAGAACTCTCGAGGATACTATGAATCAATTTATCACTAGACATATTGTAACCAATGCTAGATATGATCGCCTGATTAGCGACATAAATATAAGTCTGTCAAAGATACAATCCTCGTTGAGTGTTCAAGAGAAGGGCAAGTTTCCTGACCAGGGGCAAAGACCTCCCCAAGGTCAAAATAGTGTTAGCTCGACCTCTACTGAACATCAGGAGCAATGTCAAGCTATGACCACTCTTCGTAGTGGGAGAGTCGTTGATTTATCACCTCCCCCACACAACACAACGAAAGACAAGGAGCTTTCGCCCGGTATAAAATAGACCGAAGATGTGTCCTTGAATGAGAGTGACAAAGAAGACACTAGTGAGACCGAGGTAGTAGTAAAACCACCCTCCACGACACCATTTCCTCAAAGGTTGATTCCTTCCCATAAAGGAAACCCACGTGATGACGTGCTAGAAGTGCTAAAATAAGTAAAGCTGAACTTACCTTTCCTTGATGACATTAAGCAAATTCCAGCTTATGCAAAAGTCATCAAAGACTTATTGACGGTAAAGAGAAAGATGAAGGTAAAGAAAAATGTCGTTCTAGTCCAGAACGTGAGCTCCATTGTACTTAACGATCTCCCTCATAAATTCAAAGATCCCGGTGCACCCACAATTTCCTGCATCATTGGAGAAAATAAAATCGAAAAAGCCTTACTTGACTTGGGAGCAAGTGTCAATATCCTCCCTTATTACATTTATAGGAAACTTGATTTGGGTGATCTCAAGCCCACAAAAGTCACTCTCCAATTAGCGGATCTAACGGTGAAGATCCCAAGAGGCATAGTTGAGGATGTGATCGTCCAAGTTGACACTTTATACTTCCCGATAGACTTTGTCATTTGGGACATGAAGCCCTCCTTCACCTCGAGCAACCATGTTCCCATCATCCTTGGGAACCCGTTCTTAGCTACGGCTAACGCAATCATTAATACTCGGAATGGACGAATGCAACTCACTTTTGGGAACATGACCTTAGAGACCAACATCTTCCATATAGTCCAACATACGGGGGAAGGAGATGATCTTCACGCGGTGAGTTTCATAGATGAGATAGTAGAGGAGTACTTTGAGCAGAATTATGGCGGAGATGCCTTAGGGTTCTGTTTAGTGTCGAGCCATGAGAGTGAGGGGACGTACACCGACTTCTAGAGGGAGGTTGAGGAGTTGAGAGAGTTACTCAATGAGAGAGCATCGGACGAGGATGCAAGAGATGTAAATTGGTTTTCTAGATTCGAGGAATTACCTCCGAGGGATACATGCATGGTTCCCTCCAGCGACAAATTTCCAATCCTTGAATTGAATAGACTCCCCTACCATATTAAATATGCATACCTAGGAGAGGATGAGACATTTCCTATTGTTGTCTCCTCCAGCCTAGACGAAGAGCAAGAGGGCAAATTGTTAAAAATTCTGAGAAAGCACCAAAGTACTTTTGGTTGGTTCATTGCTGATTTAAAGGGGATAAGTCCTTTGATTTGCACTCACAAGATCCATCTCGAAGAGGATGTCAAGCCCTCAAGAGAAATGCAACGAATGTTAAATCCCAACATGAAAGAAGTTGTGAGAACCGAAATCATCAAGTTATTGGATGCCAGGATTATCTACCCAATCTCGGATAGTAAGTGGGTGAGCCCTATTCAAGTCGTCTCGAAGAAGTTGGGCATGACAGTGATTGAGAATGCTAATTGAGAGCTAGTTCCCCAACGTACCACCACCGGGTGATGCGTTTGCATTGATTATCAGAAACTCAATGCGGGAACTAGGAAAGACCATTTCCCCGTACCATTTATCGATCAAATTCTTGAGAGATTAGCAGGACCCCCTTAATATTTCTTCCTTGATGGTTATTCCAGATATAATCATATTAAGGTAGATGTACTTGACCAGGAGAAAACGATCTTCACTTTCCCTTTTGGTACGTTTCCCTACAAACGTATGCCATTCGGCTTGTGTAACGCACCCGCGACCTTTCAAAGGTGCATGTTGAGCCTATTTACCGACATGGTCGAGAGAGGACTTGAAGTGTTCATGGACGATTTCAGCATTTTTGGCACCTCTTTCGATCGTTGTCTAGAGAAACAGGAAAAATTACTTGCTCGGTGTGTGGAAAAGAACTTAGTGCTGAATTGGGAGAAATTCCATTTCATGGTCACCGAGGGAATAGCTCTTGGCCACATAGTATCATCCAATGGAATAGAAGTTGATAGAGCAAAAATATATGTCATAGCTGATCTTCCCCCACCATAATTGCTTAAGGACGTGCGCTCTTTCTTGGGCAACGCGGGGTTTTATCGAAGGTTAATTAAGGACTTTAGCGCCATATCTAGACCCTTAAGCAACCTACTCATGAAAGACACCCCATTCGATTGGGCGGAAGCATGTCAAAGATCCTTTGAAAAACTGAAAACCATGCTTGTGTCTGCTCCCATCATGCAAGTTCCGGATTGGTCTTTACCATTCGAACTTATGTGTGATGCTAGCGATTATGCGATAGGGGCTATTTTGGGCTAAAGAAAAGATAAGCAAGCTCATGTCATCTACTACGCTAGCTGGACTCTTACCGAACCACAACTCAACTACTCTACCACGGAGAAAGAGTTGCTAGCAGTAGTCTTTGCCCTTGATAAATTCCAGTCATATCTTATTGGTTCTCCCATTACTTGCTTCACCGACCACGCGGCTTTGAAATACCTACTTGCAAAGAAAGATGCAAAGTCGCGCCTCATAAGGTGGATCCTACTCCTACAAGAGTTCAATCTCTCCATTAAAGATAAGAAAGGGGTAGAAAACGTCGTTGTCGACCACTTATCACGGCTTTCGTCCGACGTACCTAGTGATCCCATTACCATAGACGAATACTTTCCGAATGAGAAACTTTTTGCTACCTCTTCTTTGCCCTGGTTTGCGAATATAGTGAACTACCTTGTCACGGGAGTCGTCCCTCCCGGCTGGACACCGCAAGATAAGAAGAGGTTTATTACTTGGTCGTGCATGTTTTTCTATGACGATCCCTTCCTTTTTAAATATTGCAGCGACCAAATCATTCGATGAAGTGTGCCGGATGATGAGATCCATAAAGTCATCCAATTTTGTCATTCGGAAGCTTGTGGAGGCCACTTTTTTGATGAAAAAGACGGTCGCTAAAATTTTATAATGCGACCTCTATTGGACCATAATATTCTGGGATGTGAACGCTGCTTGGAAATCTTGTAATAGGTGCCAACGGATGGGGGACATTACCCGACGAGACATGATGCCTCTTACCCCTATACTCATTATTGAGATCTTTGACTGCTGGGGTATTAACTTCATGGGCCCTTTCCCCCCGTCCTTTGGTTTCCTATACATCCTTGTTGCGATAGACGACGTTTCTGAATGGGCGGAAGCTATAGATACCAAGACAAATGATAACAAAGTGGGGATTAAGTTCCTGCAGGAACACATACTTTCCCGCTTCGGTGCTCCAAAAGCGATAATCAGCGATAATGGCATGCACTTTTACAATAGTCCATTCGCAAAGATCATGTGAAAATATGGAGTCGTTCATAAGGTTGGAACGACTTATCACCCACAAATGAATAGGCATGCCAAACTAGCAAATTGGGAAATCAAGAGTATTCTTGAAAAGACCGTCAATCCTACCCGGAAAGATTGGTCACTTCGATTGAATGACTCTCTATGGGCCTATCGTACCGCATATAAAATCAACTCGGCATGTCCCCTTTCCACTTTGTGTATGGAAAACCTTGCCATCTTCCCGTTGAATTAGAGCACAAGGCGTATTGGGTGATTAAGAAATTGAATTATGCCATGGATGAGGCCGGTGAAGCCCGCAAGCTTCAATTGAACGAGTTAGAAGAACTACGCAATGACGCGTATGAGAATGCTAAAATTTCCAAAGAAAGGATGAAACTCACTCACGATAACATCATTCGACGCAAAGAGTTTCTTCCCGGGTAAAAAGTTCTTCTCTATAACTCTCGGCTTCATCTCTTTTCGGGCAAGTTGCAGTCACGATGGTCTGGCCCGTTCGTTGGGAAGAATGTTTTCCCTCATGGATTTGTTGAATTAGACGATTTGAAAGGGGGTAATACATTTAAAGTAAATGGACAACGCCTAAATTCATATCTAGAGGCGTGTGTGGAATAACTCGACACCATTTGGTTGTTGCGGGGTAGAGTGAGGTATTACAGCGAGGTCGTCGCACCCCCGACGCATATGGGGTGAGAGTCGTGTGTGTAGTGAGCGTCGATAGGATTGAGGTACATTCGGGAGAAAGCATTCGAATGTTTTAGGAATATTGAATCCAGTTGCATTGGCCATTGGTATCAAGAGGTTTTCATACAAATTGATAGGGAGTATGCTGTGAACGTAAAAATTTTCGGAGAAGAGAGATCGAAATTAAGTTAGGGGAGAAATCTAGCTCAAATACAAGAGCCGAACCAGTTCCTTTATTTTAGGTCCGGACCGGTCCGCCCCGGACCAGTTCCATTAATTTTAAGCCGAACCGGTCCGGTAGTCGAATTTGCCTGCATATTAAAGGACCGGACCGATCCGGTCCCCAGGCGGACCGGTCCGCTTTCTGCAGATCTGTTTTTTTCCCTTCCCTAGATTCAGCCCCCCTTTCTCCCCAATCCCATTCCTTCCCTCCTAAATCGTCCACACCACTCCCAAGCCTAACCTTTCCCTCCCAAATACACCCCTTTTCCCTCCAAACCATTTCCCTCCAAATCCAAACCCTACCCCCACCATTTCACCTATAAATAACCACCCAAACCCTCCCTTTCACTCCACACCTTCAACCAAACTCCTCTCTTCTCCCTCCCAAATTTTCCAGCAAATATCTCTCTCGTTATCATGGCCCAAAGAGCTGCCCCCACCAAGTACGACTCCACCGACATCATCCCCTCCGTCCATGGGGAATTCCGTTCCCGCCAAGAGGAACGGTGGTGCCATCGGTTTTTTGGTCCGGATCGCAAACTCCATATGGAGCGCGCTGTCCCATGGACAGGTCTGCCCAACTTCGTCACCGCCCTATTCATGGATAGGGGGTGGTGTCGATTCCTTAATGAACCCTATGAAGCGGTTTGGGAAGCTGAGGTCCGATCCTTTTATGGTACCCTTGTTCGTACAGGGAAATTCGAGGCTCAAGCATACATGGATGGTACCGTCATCCCATTTTCATTGGCCCATCTCATGTCTAAGTTGGCCCAATACGATGTTCCGGATGTCCAAGAATTCACCTATCCAAGGAACGTCACCCCAGCCGCCAAAGACGTGATCATGGAATGCATTGCACCGGATGTTGCTTGGACGGGGAAAAGCGTCGTCGTTGGACGCCTTAATGAGAAGGCACGCCTCACTTTTCAAATTGTCTGCTCCAACATCTTTCAAACGTCTAACGATTCCGCGATGCGGCCCCATCAGGTCACATTGACCTATCACCTATTTGATCCACACACTTCCATCCACTTGGCCCGAACCTTATATGCCGACATTATCACCGCAAAGTTGGATGAGAAAGGTGCTTCCCCACTTCCCTATGAAAGATTGATCACCTCCATCCTCAAGGATGTTGGCATAGCGGCGCCGCTCGATCGTACTCGCACTCCCAATCCTTTTGGACAGGGAACCCGCACTAAGAGTGCCAAACAGCTTGCTATCCTTCGGGCGAGGTGGGGCAGCGATAGTGAGGAATAAGCTTCCTCGAGTGAGAGCGAAGAAGAGGAAGCAGAAGCAGCCAGTGCTGATGTAGAAATGGGGGATGTAGGTGCGGATGAAGAGTTAGAAGACTAGGAAGATGACCCTGATTTTGAGTGGGCAGGTAGCGACCTCACCAACCGTATGGCGGCGCTTGAGATGAGCTTCGGCAACTTCTTGACCGATTACCATCGTGATACCAACTTGATGTTTCGCTTCTAAGAGGACATATACTGACGCCAAGGGGATCCTAATGATCCACTGCCATCCTATTTCTACAACCCCTATGGCCCCGACGCGCCCGGTTCTTCCCAACCCCCTCCCTAGTGAAGCTTGATGTGGTTATGGCAGTTTTTTTTATTTGTTTTTCCTGTTCACATGTTTGTCTGTTTTTCCTGTAATTGTACCACAGTTCTATTTCTATAAAATCTGCATTTTCACCATTTGTTTGTTTTATTTATCGCACTTATTATTTTGCCTTGTTTAGATTTTAGTCCTTTTTGCTTAAGGACAATGAAAAAGTCTAAGTTAGGGGGGGTCACAAGTGCGTATTTCTAAAACTTCACAAATTTTCAAAATGCCCAGAAATTTCCAAAAAAATCATAAAATTTTGAAAAACCCAAAAATATTTTTGTTCAAAATAAATAAAAATTGGGATTGAAATTTTTCAAAAATATCATTAAAAGTCGGTTCAAAGTCCCAAGTTGTAAAATTCAACATGCACAAAGCCGAAATTGACTAAAGATGGAAATTGAGTGAAAATTGACGACTTAGCGAACAAGTGTGGAGATTAACAAACCCGGTGAGATTCGAGCCTATCACTTTTTGCGAGTTTTTAAATCAATCCGAGTTAATTGTTAACTCAAAGTTCTTTTCAGTGCCTAAAAAATCGTCGAGGATCTCAATCCTTTCATTTTGATCGGTGATGAAAAACGTGTGTGATATTGCTTTGAAAAATGTGCAAAACTGATCTCTAAACTTAAATCCATCTCGAAACACATATGGTAACACAATTGGCATTTTGGACAATGAAGTAGGCCATCGTTTGTTACCCAAAAATATTGGCCAGAAAAAAATGTGAAAAATCACCCCTTTTGTAACCCAAATTGAGCCAAATAGATTTTCCCTTTCGTTTGACAACCCGAAAAATCCAAATAGACCGGAATTGTGAAAAATGGAAAATTTCAGAATATAGGTCCGGAAAGTGCATAAAAAGGGGCAAGAAAAAAAATAGATATGCTCAACAAAAATAACAAGAAAAGACAAGACGTGAAAAACAAAAAAAAAATAGAAAAAGAAGAAAAGAAATGAGCAATAGCCCGAAAAAAGCACAAATGGACATCATAAACGGCTTTTCCAATTCCAAACTTCCTCACCTCTTTCATTTTACCCAATATACCTTAAAATCCGAAAAAAGTCCTAACGGAGTCTAAATTGCGAAATTGGTTACCGCGTGGAGAGCTAATATACCAAAAGATAATAGAAGAGATTGAATGTGCGAAAAGAGGCAATGTTCCCGTTTTTAAAACCGTAACCCGTTGATGAGATCCTATTACTATAAAATTTCCTTCTTTCTACTTGTATGTGTGACTTTGCGTCCATTATATTTACTCTTATTATCACGCATACCGAGAGAATAGCCACATTCCGAGTGATTCATTTGAGAGAGCATTCCGTGAGAATTTGAAATCAAAATGAATTTTCGGATAAGTAACGTAATGATCAATCGGTGGAAATTGGCGGTTAAATTTCTCGCTTCGCAGACACGCACTATGATTTGAGACATGTAAATATGACTTAATGATGACTATTTTCTTGGAAAGTTTGAATTACACAATTTTTGCATATTTTTAATCTTCTTTGAGTCGAATTTTGTGGGTACATTCTCTGCAAACCCTCACGAGACACCACTCATCCTACTAGGGTGACCTAGGGGTTTAAAGGCTTATTGCATACGCTAAATGCAATCGCTTTCCCGCGAAAAAGGTATTCTATCCTAATAAAATATTTTTCAAGAGTTGAGTCGTGCAAGGATTCTTTTACATTGCTCGGTACGCACAAAGTTCTAAGTTAGGGGGATTTGATAAGGTATAAATTCTTCCCAATTTATCCCTTAATTTAGTAACTTTTAGCACCTCGAACAACGTAATCGATTTGACTTTATCTCATAATCTTGCTATTGACTTATCCTAAAGAGTACACCTAGTTTCTGGTATTTCGTATTGATTTTACAGGTATTTGATGTCAAGAAACAAAAGAAAGAAATCGGAAGAATAGAGAAACACAAGAAGGAAAGTTAAAAGGGCAAAAGTGTAATTTCTACTTGGAATTCGAATGAGGCACCTAAAGAGAAGTTGAAGATATCACATTCATGAGCACATAGGAAGAAACAACACCTCAATCGGAGTCCCGAAACAAAAGTTATGATCAGTCAAAGTTGAGAAAAAAGTCAAATAGGCAGACTGATCTGCCCCCAGTCCGGACCAATCCGTTGTGCCATACTCCAGAAGACCCCGGATCGAAAGCAAACCGAAGAAGGAAGAAAATAAAATAACAGGTCTGCCCCGGACCGGTCCTCCAGAAAATTAAAAGAACCGATCAGCATGGGAGGCAAACCGATCCGCCTAAGCCCCGGACCGGTCCCGCTATCGAGATTTTGCAATCTTATCCTTCTCCTAAGAAGAGTCCTAGTGCAACAAAAACTCCTTAATTTTTGAAGGGTATAAAAACCCGTTTTATTATCATTATTAGCATGGAGAATTAATAGGGTTTTCCATTCTTTTCCAGAAACCCTGGTTTAGATACATTTTATAATTTTGATTCCAATAGTGAAGATTATTCAAAAATTATTTGATTATAAGTGTTCTTAATTATTGATGTTACTGCTTTGGTAAGATTAGTGAGTTATTTCTTCTCTTTAATTCTTTTCTACATCATTCCACAAATATTCCGTAGTTTAACTATGGTTTTCTGCACATCAAACACTATTTTCATTACTTTCACCATGCTAGGCTAGACTTTATAAGGCCGGGATACATGAACCCAGCCTGATGTGATAGTTGCATGTGTATAACATTAATCCTCTGAATTTAGTGATTGATTACGACCGTATTGCGTAGGAACACAACAATTGTAGATCTTTAGATCTCGTTTGCTTCTGAGTAACCGGGATGCTTTAGAATACAATTCAAGTGTAACTATCACGATGCCGATTTATTCGTCCTCAGATTAAATATGATGCGGGCTTGAACCTCATATACGTAATCCTTGGGAGTACTAAATTCTGGGTCAAATTAATCAGTTAAATTTATGATTAGTGTTATAACTGCAATACACTAGGGCTGGGGGATTGTATTCCCGTCCTGCTTTTCTTATCATATAGTTTAAAGTTTTAAATCAGTATTTTAGGTAATTTAGTATAGTTGCACTTTTCATAATTTCATCATTGCATCTAGTGTAGTCATACCACAAACGAAATCATTTTTCTTTTTCGTCGAAGTTAGGGTTCATTCATCTGTCCAACGTCGTCACAACTATGTTGTCCTATTTCCCTATGGATACGATCCCGACTTACCGGGTTTATTACTAACGCGACAGGCTTGCACTTGAGCCTAGAGTGAATGCATATTAGAGACATTTTCTGAGTCGCGTCACTGCCCCCATCCTTCCTTTAAGCCAACACGCACATTCGACGTCTGCCTTTCGACATTTGGTTAACTTTCTCCATTCATTCAACCACTTACGGGTGGTAGGTTGTACCCAACTTCAATTCGGTTCCCATTACTTCCTGGAAACTTTACCAAAACTTTGACACTAAAGTCTAGTCTCGGTCCAACACTATATCGATAGACACCTCATACGGTTCCAAAAATCCACCATAAAGAGCTGGGCGTACTCCTCCGTAAATTGTCCGTCCATATTGGCCGAAAAAGCGGCAATTTGGTCAAAAAATCAACAATTTTCTCAAATAGTATCGTGACCGTTGCGATGCTGGTAATTCAATGAGAATATCCATGGATATACCCTTCGATATCTACACCGGTACTCGACCGCTTACAACGATCCCGTTGATTTCTCGTGATCTACCTTCACCAATTGACAAGTGGCGGATTGGGGAGAAAACTCAATAATGCCCCTTCCTTGCGCTTCAACCCTCACATAAATTCTCTTGATACAATGCCCCCTAGTTAGCTCGTTCTACTTGGCTTTCCATACCTTCGCTAGTCTCCCCCCCTCCCACGGCCTTTCTGCTTAGCGCATCCGCTACTCCATTCGCGTTCCCTTGATGATAATGAATATGCAATTGATAGTGTTTTACTAACTCAAAACACCGACTCTGTCACCCCAACAACATATTGAAAAAACTTGTGGTTCGTGAAAAGACTAAATCTCCTGTCTAGGAGGTAGTGCCTCTATTAATTTAAGGTGAATACTACCGCTAGTAACTTTAAATCAAGCGTGGGATAATACTTCTTACAGGGTTTAAGTTTGTAAGATGCATAAACGATGGTTCCATGCTCCAGTATTAATACTTCCCATTCCTGGTAGAGACTCGTTCGTTAATACCGAGAAATCCACTTTCGATCTTGACAACATGAGTGCAGGAGTAAAAGTCATCTCATCCTTTAACTCCCCGAAAGATAGGTTATCGACTCTAAGAGGGGCCTCATCTTTTTTTTTTAGCCTAGTGTCCCAAATTACTCGAGATCCCATACTTCTTATTTCCGGGGACATAATCCTTCTTAGAGTTAACCCACAAACCTACTCGTGGTTAACTCCCTATAGCCTTCCTAAAACAGTATCACATGCCCCATGGTCCTTACGTCTTAATAACCCTAAGGTCGATATATTTCCTATTCAAGTCGTATAAGTATTATATTAATTATATCCCTAGTGCCCAAGACCCTTCTCAATTTTCGACATTCGCTCGGTTTCATGTGTGGGACATCTCGCAAACCGAAATCCCAATAAGGAACCCTCCCGTTACACTACTACCTCGCATCGTCGTTCATCAAGATATAACTGCCTAAGGCATATAATCGGGACTGCTAAAATTATAACTCATAACCCTACTTATACGTTTCTACTTCTATTTCCTACCATTTCAGATAACTGAAAATTTAACTAATCGGGCGCTTACTTTCTATAAAGTGTTACGAATGCTTTATCCCAATATACATACATACATCCTCTTAAATGTCCTTCTCAATAAGGCATAACTAGAAGTCTCGATCCGACTTTCTTATCTTTGTCTCACTCAAATCTATCATAGGAGAGAATTATTTCTAGTGCTTCTGAACCGCACATTAACTTTTTATTGGCCCTTAATCACTCACTCACGTGACTCGTAGCTAAAACCCTCAAAACCAATGTCTTAACATAAAGTAGCATATCTCCACTTCCAACGTCGTTAAGGTTCATGCATGGAGCGTCTCGTAACAGAAATCCAAACAAGGAATCCCTCCGATACACTACTACTTAACTTTGTCGGTCGTGGAGATAAGGCAACAACAAACACAAACAAAACAAACAAAAAAAATAATGAAAACTCTTGCATACCTTAAAATATCTCTATAAAGTCACAATCCTGTATCCAGGTGAGATATTATAGAATAACTAGTTCCACTGTGGAACTACAAGTACGATAGCCTCACAATTTATTTCCTGCTATCGCTCCGACCAAACAAAAACATTTCCGCTCGTATAACACATATAATACGAGTAACACAAACCACATATACTTTTAAAATATCATCGCTCGCTTTAGCGAATGAAGGAAAATAAAACCTCCCTACAATAAATTTTTTATAAATACACTCTCTATTTTAGCATCGACACTACCACAAGATCAAATTACACACTATAATCTAAGGTTAATGAAATACTACTCCATCTTGCCACACTGAATAGATCACCCTCAACCAAGGTGGAATTCCTGCCAACATTCTTGCCAATTACCCTCGCCACTACCAATAGTTCCCAGATACAATATTCTAGTCTTATCTGAACTGAAACTACTTCCATCAATGCCCTGACTAGGCATCCTATTCTTGCCCTTTTTCTCCAATCGACAAGATCAAAATGCGTGGTTCTACATTCCTCGTCATAACCGTTTCTCTATCTCTAGCCACCCTGACAATTTCCCACGTAGTTCCCTTAACTTCCTCAGTAAAAGAGAACATGCTACCGGCCTCCCCTGCCTTATTTCAATGAGTCTTCCCCAGACGGGTATCCACCAATGGGGTTTCATGAACACTACTTCTCCATAAGTGTGGGAAATGCTTACTCGTGAGCCTGTCATTCCACTGAAGGGCTCTTTCTTCCTTGTACCCACCTTCTCCTCATTCCTGATATCACAGAGAAACTCATTGTTGAAAACATCTACCAGGATCCTCTACAAGAAAAACTTCCTTCTCCACCAAATATGGCGACTACCGTTCCCGCCATTTCAACATTACTCCAACGGGTGAAAAATTTTGCTCAATTTTTCGCATCTGGGAATTTCTATACCCCTCTCTAGGCCAAAGCTCCTGCGCATTATACTTCTACCGAATGAAGTTACACTTCCTCCAACGGACTTAACTTCAACGTGTGGCCCTTATCAAGGAATTTTCAACCTCGAATTAACGTCGCTTGGAATCCAAGCTTAGTACCACTCTCTACTTGTAGCGGTATTTGGAAAACTATATCTACTGTACTTAGTAGTCGCGGTAGTAATATAAGAGAATGATACGAAGGGAGCGACCTCCAAAGCGGACCTCATCCCCCAATACAAGTTACAGTTCTTAGTAATCCCGTATCATGACGCCTTCATAACGGCCTTCCCTAATGCCCTTCAACATTCAACCTACGAATCTTAAACTAACGCGCAAAAGATTTTCTAAATTCTTACATTACAGTAGGAGAATGAAATATCACAAGAGGAATCACCAATCCTAATCCTAAGGCACGATATCAAATCAAGAGTAACACTGAAAGCGTAATACGTCCGCACAGATTCCTAAGGACACTAGAACCTGATGATCTGATACCATCTGTGATAACCCGCAAATTAAAATAAGAGGTGGTCAGCCCGATACTCCAATAATCACAGGAATCATAGATGGTACATTCTTAGCAACACTGTCGTTAAAATAATAATAATCCGAGATAACCACCAATTATTTTAGAAAACAAACTGTCAAATGAAATTTTGTAAGTTAAAAGAAACGCACTTAGACAATCAAAATTGAAAAGAAGGTGTATACCAAGAATCAACGAGTAATAGAATAACGATAATGCATAAAGTAATAACCGAATAAGCGATCGGTTAATAGACTAATACAAGCAGGTTACACCGAGTATTACAATTAGATATCACATTATAATAAATGATTACAAAGCATGGGCAACACGTCTGAATGAGTAAACTGAACATAGCTAGAGTACAAAAGATAGAAGCGTCTATAATGAATATCCTACAACATCCGTAAAATGCTATAGCTCCACGACAACTGGAATGGAAAGGTCAATACGGGCGTCCTTGCGAGGGAGCACCTGGATGAACAAGGAATTCATGAAAAACAAAGAGATATAGATGGGTTTGGGTCCAGTTTGATATGATCACCATGTGAATAAAATCCATGACAGTTATGAATATCTAATCATCATCATTAACTTAACTTTCTCTCGCAATTAATCATAAAATTTCTCACCTCTCCTTCTATAAGCACAACCTAGAGCAATATCAAGGCAATGCTCAATGTTCATATTAGCATGGGAGAAATCATCTACTTTCACTCAATGAGATTTCATTTCAGTTTTACACAACTTAAATGCAGAGTTTCTTTTTCTGTAGGAAACATATATATTTATTTCACAAAATATTTTACCAATCCAGTTTTACACCACATAACTTCCCATTTCCCTTTTTCTCTCCAGGAAATGTATTTAGAGAAAATTTATTATCATAAAATGATTTAACATCAATAAGGTCCCACATTATTATGAATAGTTATATTTCAAATCATATAACGATTCTAAGACCGTCCTTGTGAGTTTCTCCACTGGACCCACCCCTAAATGGCTATCATCTTCTAGGGCTTATCAAACAAGGCAACCTGGGCATCCTACAACGCGAGACGTCGGGAATCGACCATATACCTGTAACAGTGAGTCATAACCACACCCGGAATTACCTCACTTCGCAAAATAATCACATAATATATTAACTAGTCTTATGGCCGAGGACTATATTCACTCTGCATTAACTAGCCAGAGGACTTCACCTCATGTGCGTAACTTCCCTTATGATAGCGATTTAGAGAGGTGTGTATATGTAAATTATCATTTACAAAAAAAAAATCATTTTTCCATTTGAAAATATTCACATGTTATATTCTCAAAATCATTTATACTCAATGATTAAGTAACAATTTTAAAATATGCATTTCTTATTCTCATAGTCATATTTTATTAATGACCTAGGACCCGAAGTGCAATTATCCTCACACTAGTCTCCAAAAGTCCAAAGTAATACCATAACTCATCAAAAGTAATTTTCCTCAATACTAGTCTCCCAAAAGATCCCAAGCATTACCATTCTATGTCCCGTTAGTTCTAGGCTAACTTCCTGCATCAAACGAAATATTAACCCCTATGAACTAACCCTTGGGATAAGCCCAAATAACCCCATGCTAACCTAGGATATTTAGCTCCTTTATATGAACCTCTAGTACTCTTTATTTCTTCCCAAGGGAAGGTTCCTAATCCTTAAACCTAAAAGAAAAGGAATAAAAACAAAGTGGGAAAAAATAAATATCCTAAAACTGTAGAAATTGGAATCGATTCGGATAGTCCGAATTGATTCGGTCAAGAGGACCCAACATTCTACATATACCTGAATCGATTCGGGTCATCCTAATCGATTCGCCTAACCAAGACCTGTAGCCTACCCCTTTAGCGAATCAATTCTCTAGGGGCGAATCGATCCGCCTGGTTCAGTTTGCCCAGTAAGGGCTACGGTTTAACATAAACCCTAAATCCCCAATTCCTATTTCTTCCAAAAAATCCCAATATTAACAACCAATAATTTCATCAAATCAGTTATACACATCTACTAACTAATATATGCTCCTCAAATCAAATTTAAATCAAAGGTTAAGGGATTAAACACCAAAAATCTCCAAAACCAATACATGGCAAAAATTCCAGAAACACAACTATAAATGCAATTTATCCACATTAAATCATAATCTAGCAAGTAAGAAACTTGCCTCAAGTTTGTAGTCTCGGATTCTCTTCCCGTAGCAACGATTTCCATCTCCAATCTTCAATTTCTCTCTCTTTTCTCCCATTTTCTCCCAACTCTTTCTTCTCTCTAAGTATATAACACGAAATGAGAAATAAAAGGGGTTTGGGACACTTAAACGGGCACTAAACATTAATTCACATCTTTAATTATTGATACACCATTTAAAATGACTCGTAACTACATAATTGATTCATAACCTGTCAAAAGTGCCCGAAACTCAAAAATACAACTTGACACTTATTTTGACTATCTCGACTATTTAATAACTAACTGCACCCTCTAAATTGGCATCCGGAGTAACGTATAATATTTTATGTTCCAACGTCATTTTAATTCATTAATTATGTTTAAATTTGAATATAAGTCATAACCGTCGCTTAAAGCACAACGACGCAATAAAACACAATATAATGCTATTTACCTTCTCATAATAGTAAATAGGCAAAACATGGTAAATATTATCTCTTAAATCACTTAAAATTATCCCATTAGGCAATTTAATATAAAATATTCACTCAAAAGTCTGGGTTGTTACACCACAGTCTTTGATCATAACAACCTTATAATGTTGTCACAGTCATTGACCGTGACAAGGCTTTGTCACGGACTTGTCACAGTCAATGATCGTGACAAGGATGGCCGATTGAAAGGTGGCAATTTGTCCTTTTTGGAGTAGTGATATGAAGGTATTTCCTCACATACGTATCTCTTGATATATTAATAACTAAAAATGCGTTACTCAGTAATGCATTGTTAGGGAGCTTGAACAATAGTGAAAGAAACCCATCCTCCGGTGGAAAAATTGCAACACAATCACTTTCTTCGAAGATGTAATGATACAAAGATAATTATACAAATGCGTACCATTAAGGATTAGTGATTTTTGTTATAATTACAATTTATTTTTTCTTTTGTGAAAGGTTACTACCTCATTTAATAGCTGGTGTCAAAAGTAAGAAACCTTCTTCGTTTGCTAGTAACAAAAGTAGGAAACAAGCATCTTGTTCAAAAGTAATGAGATCACTTTTGTCGATGGTGATAACTTTACTTCGTTGGGTCAGTTGCCTGCAAAATTTTATGTAGTTTTACTTGGATGGGACCAATAAATTACTGAATTTTAATGTTATTATTTTTCATAATTTAGGTTGGAGAATGTAGGTTCTCTATTGGCAATAAAACTAACATCATTGCTAAGGGGATCATATTTGATTGGAATGGACCAAATGAGAAAATTCATAATATAGCGTTTGGAGAAAACATGGTTTGGGTTTCCATTTCTAAATTTATTTCTTCTTGTTCCATCCTCCCGATACCTATTCCAAGTGAAATGTATTTAGTGAATGATGCTATTGGGTCATATGTTTCTTGGCCCAAAGAGTTAGTGTTGTTAGGCTTTGAGGTAAACTAGCGGTTCTTATGTTTAGCTATAAGTCTTTATTTGTGCTATGAATGACATTGCTTTCTGACATTTCAAATGATTCCAATGTAGTTAGAAATGAAAATTGGGAAAAAATCATGCCATGAGATTGAAAAGCATGGCTTCGGTGAAAGTAGATGTGATATAGTGAAAATTAATGTTGATTGTGATTTGATAACCGCCTTCACCCATAATTTATTGATAATGAAGACGAATCAAATAAAGATTCCACTTGAGAAAGAGATGTTTGTAGAAGATTAGGGTTAATGCTATGTTTTCAAGAATGATTTGTTGGACTTTTGTGCATTATAGTCTTTAGATGTAATGTGAATTGTTTCATACATGAGGTGTAACTTAATTAAATCGTGTTATTTAAGATGCATTGTTTCATACATGAGGTATACTTAATTTATTCATGTTATTTAAGATGCGTAGTGACTAATTTAGTTACTTAATTTTTCAAGTTCTTGTATGACAAGTTTCAATGCTCCCAAGAAGGGTTTTAATTCTTTAATCCCAAGTCTTTCAATAGTTAAATTTTTTTTGGTTTAACTCAACTTAATGGAAAAAGGTTGGAGAATACAAATAAAGTTAAATTTTTTTCATTCCTTACCATCTCGAAGATATGTAAATAGTTAAATCATTTTTTCCAAACGAATAAACAAATATTTATTACATTTTGTACTATATAATTATGACAATATTCGTTTTACAAGTTCCATTGGGTATTGATTGTCATTGATTTCTCCACAAGAACTATTTATTTGTTGGATTCATTGAATACGGTATCGAGTGACAAAGATAAGATGTATATCACTATGTGAGTATAATATAATTTTCAATTTTATTTGACATGAATAATGAGTATATTATTATTGTGATCTCATAATACACATCTTTTAATTCTCTACATATAGTGGGATTAACACAGTGAACATCGATGGAAAAAGGTTGAACACATCGTGGAGTTATATTAAGGTAAATTCCATCATATATTTGTCATATAGCTGTAAATTCCATTATATATAACAGCTATAAGCCAATTTTTCGTAGTCCATTGTTATTATGTAGTCCATTGTTATTAGTAATCACATATATATCAGATTTATTTGTTGTAACAACTTATGTTTATAATAGTTAATTAAAATAATTAATTGAGAAATTCGAGAAAAAAAATTTTGGATTTAATGGGTTTTAATAATTAAACATGTTGATTTTTATATTTCAGTAGTAAATTTTCAACTGAAAATTTAAATCGGAGTTAAAATAGAAGGTTATAATGATTTCTAAAATGTTTTATCAAGCAGGTACATTTTTGTTGAGTTAAAGAATATCATTCTAAGTGTAAGGGCGGATTATTTTTTAGTTTTTAAATTAAGTGTTTGGGTCGTTCAAACGACATAGCATGCAGTTTCAACGACAGGGGTAAGTCGTTCGAGCGATATGAGGCGGTGGGTTAATTAGAGTCCTAATCATTTTCTAACTCTTAAACCCTTTAAATACCAAAATTGATTCGGGGCTGGGACTCTTAAAATACTTTTCTTTCAAACTTTTCTCCAGTAAGGTTCTCCAAACATATTTTCTCTCATCTTCAACCCCTAGCCCCAACTTTTAACAAGTTTTAACTCTAGAATTGAATATTCAATTGTTGTTTTCTTAAGAGGGTCCAAGAACACTTATTTGCTAATATGTCAAGAGGAATCAAACCGTATACTCATATTTTTATCCAACTAATTTCAGGCATGAATACTCTATTCCTTTCCTTTAGTATTATGCATTTTAAGTGTCGTCTAAATTCTTAATCACGTGTTTTTGATTAAAATCAGTTAGAAACATAATTAGAGAAAGTGGACACTAAATTTTGGGGTTGTTTTGATGAAATTTTTTAATATGATTTAATCCTTGAAATCCATGGGTGCATAAGTTAGATTATTCGTTTTTTAGGGCTTTTGGGGTGTAGGTTCGCGTGTAGAAGTTATGGATTTATTTATATGTTATGTGGGATGCGAACACACTTATATAAATTAGAATATTTATAAAAGAGAACGAGTACGTCATATTGAATAATATCGCATGTTAAATAAATTAATAAGTATTTGACGAAAATAATTATGTTGAAAATGACGACTATATTATTAATGGAATTAAATCGAATTGTGACATTTGTGATTAAAGTGCCATGTTGTGATTATGAATTGTGATATTGTGTGAATTGTTTTATTCACTTTGTCCATCTTGGGGATGAGGGGCTTTTGGATAGTATATCGCTCACCTTGATTATAATATACTTACAAGGTATGGGACTAGTGGGTAGGCCTTGGTTATAATTTATGCTTGCTAGGTATGGGACCAGATAGTGTAGATTCGCGCGAATTTCATATTTCGGGGTGGGGCAGATTTTTAATGTTTTATCGTCGTCACACTAGCCTAGGCATGAGATTTGGATGAGTAAATGTTGAAAATTCATCTTATACATAGGATAGGACGTATATGTACTTTGGGAACCCTTAAGTATGGGACTAAGAGGAATTTTGAGGATGTCACATCGATAAAAGGGGTGGGATAATTTGGTAACTTAATAAATTGAGAAGATGAGAATTAATGCCTAAGATAATAACGGGTATAAAAATTGGTGGTGATATAATATTTCAGGGACCGACAGTTTAAACTAGTCAGCTTAGATGATTTATGTCGTATTGTGTGTGGAACCTTTTCATATTGCGGGATCGACAATTTAAACGGATTAGCTAGCCATTGACAAGGGGAAGTGTGACACTTTGGTGGATTATCACCCGTGGCGGGAGAACCGCTATAATTAAGAAAAAAATTGAGAAAAAAATGATAAATTGGGTTAATTTAAATAAATAAACATCATGGAACTTGGGGGTTTAAAATCATATTGGTGTGCTTTTTGGAATGGGAATTTCTGAGGGTAGTTAGTGATTTATATTTATCGCGTTTAATTATCTCCTTTAAATTAAAATATTCTATTGCGATTTTTATCTCGTATAATGCTATTGTCTGGATTCATGGATCTTATTTAGAGGGAGTAGGGTATATTCATGCATGTGGCTCTGACCTCATGCATTGAATAACATTTTGAGGATAAGTTTTGGAGAAGATGCATTGGAATATCGAAGTTTATAGTTTGGAGGTGCAGCTGTAGTTTATTCATTTTATTGCGATATATAGTTAAACTTTCGTTTCGGTCATATTTCTTCATGAGACTTCTTTTGGGTTTTTATTGAGTCATTGAGTTCCAAAGTTATTAGAGGATTTCAGTTGGATTATTCACAGTTGATTATTATTCAGTTTTAATTAAATCACTATTGGAGATTAGATTTATTCAAAGTTTTATCATGTGATGGATCTTGTATCGCCCAGTTGTTATTATCATTTGGGATTGATTCAATTATTTATCTTTTGGATTGATTTATTTATGTCTCATATTTATCTCATGCTAAGAATGGTATTTTATTTACTCGTGTCTAACTTCGTTTTGGTGGTGGCCGACGCCAAAATTACGCGGGGTGTAACAGATGGTATCAAAGCGTGGTCTTAGGTCTCGTAGGTTGTGATTCCATTTAGCTTCTGCGTCATCGATTTTTTATTCCCTTTATTGATTTTTGCTCATTAAGGTAGAGGGTATATCATACGTGTTAGATGTGTTTCTTGGAGATATATAATTTTGTGTTAAGGACATTGTAGGCATTGAGTTTAGAATTAGTAAGCTTAATGTTAGAATGTGACACCCCGCCCAATTAAATATCGGGTGATCAGTCCTTTATAAAATTTATAACAGAATGTTCGGTTGGTTCATTCTTAGCATCACTGTCGAAAACTTAAATCCACTTAATTACCTAACAGTTAATTAAGCTAGTGTCAAAACATTATCCAATTAAACTTGAAACAAAATGATTTAATAAATTTCTGAACATGTAATTATAAACCATACACAAGAATTCAATTCTTATTAAATCAATTACTGAATAATTAAGACTGGAAAAAAACCTCCTATTCAAAGTCACAAACCAAACCATAATAAATACTCAATCCAACTGAAAAGAACTACAAAGGAAACTGAGTACAACTCCACTAATGAGAATGGGCGACACCTGCCAGAACTGAGATATCTGAACTAGGAACTGAATGAACTGAGAGAAGCATCTAATCCCAATGACCCGCAACTTCCACAACAGTTGCAGCTCGACAAACCATCCAAGTATCTAGAACCGGTGTCCTTGTGGCTAGGCACCTGTACTAATACACACACACACACACACACACACACACACACACACACATATATATATATATATATATATATATATATATATATATATATATATATATATATATATATATATATAGCAAAAGAGAGAAGAAATGCAAGAGACGGGTCAGAGCCCGTTGTTTTAAAAAGATTTATTAGCAAGTATTTAAAACTTCATTAAAGCAAGTATCATATGCATATTAGTTCGAACTCTCACATGAGATTCTCACCTCTCGACTAGTGTGCACGCCTAACGTACATCTAATCCAACCTAGCCATCTGACACACTCTTAACTAGGAAACGGCTTATCCTACTAGCTACCCCTCGTAGTAGTATCCCATATTTGATCTCGACATTTATCATTTTAAATAAGTGTTGTCACACTAAAGTCAAGTATTTACTATTTACGTTACTGAAGATTTCACTATCTTAATAATCTGATATTATCTGCTTTTAGGCATACCAAAAGCATACATATATATATCTTTCACTATTATATATGTATTAACCCAATCTTAATAGCCTACAAACATCACATTGTAAGTATAACACAAGTATATATAAATATCCACCACTATTATATATATACTAACACAACACCCCAAGGATATACATATAGTGCATTGCATACTCTGCTATCATGTCCTAGTACATCTCGTACTCAAACAAGGAGTAACAGTTTGAAAATCTCCCATGAACCATATAAAAAAATTACACGTATTGGCGGGGAACATAGTTTACATACCTATGGGTCACGTACATACCAGCGCTTCCATAGTCGGTGATTTATCAACTCACAAATAAGTCTTCACAGTCCGATGTTCTGAGATATAAGTCAAGTATCCCCTCGAAGGTCACTCAGGATAAGACCGTGTCTACACAACCACCCGCGATAGCAAGCAGCTAGGTATGTCACACACATAATATCAAATATAGGTATACACACAACCCATCAAATCAAACGGTATATACATAACCAAATGTCATATTTCATACGCAGTATTTTTATCACTAAATAGTATCAACGTATTTTTAAATTACGATATTCCCTCTCTCGTAATATATATATAAGGATAATATGCCACCCGAAAACCCTTAATACAAAATTATAAGAAGTCCCACAAGTAACCACTAATTTTTATTCTTATAAGTTCCATATTTCCAGAACTAATATTGTAAGTATTTATCACGTAATACTCCCGACGCATTTACAATTACGATTATCTCTCTCTCGAAATCTTCAAGGTAAATTCACCGTCCCAAATATTTAAATCATTACACCTAAACGGCTTCCAATAATTCTTCACTATTTTGGGTTCACCGAACACTAATTTTTCTAACTCAAATTCACTGTTTACACAAATAGGGGAAAAATAGGAAATTCTCTGAAAATGAGAAATCTCGTTCGAACCAGAATGGATCTATCCTGAACGACTTCCATGTGTCGTTCGAACGACTTCGTGAGACAACCAATCTCGCTCAAACGACTTCGAGCGAGATCTCGCGACTTGGGCTGTTTCATCTTCAACCTTAGACTACCTCATTTTCACCCTTTTTCAACCCTAAAACCTCTACAGATTAAGCCCAAACTTCCAATAATCAATACCAAGTATAATTCTAACGTGTATATGTGATTTCCCATAACCTAACATCATTATCATCACCAATTATCCACATAATTAGAAATCCCCATTTTATTATCAAAAACCCTAGTTCTTAAATTGACATGCATAACTTCTAAATTAAACCCAGATTGGTTCATAGAAATCATCATAAATTCGTAGGCATCATCCTATCTACACGTGGGATTCAAATTCTTATCACATCAGCCCTAGTCTATGATATAGTTCTCCAATTTCACCCCAATTAACTTTCATAACAAGGTTTATTAACCTAGACTAACATGAACATAATTATCGCTAAAGAAAGCAAGCAATAAACACGTGCCTCGATTTCGAAGGTCTGATCCGTTGGTGTTGTTGGTATGGATGCTTTCCTCGCGTTCCGATCTACACGATGGTGGTGGTGGTTGTGCAAGGTGGTCAACATAGCTTCTCCTCTTTAGGAATTTTCTCTCCCTCACCCACTGTGGCTCTCTCTTGATTTTGGTGTAACCTAACCGTAATTGTCCCCAATTAGCTGATATATTATTTCTCCAATTTTCGTCCATTTAATTCCTCCAAAAATTCAAATTACAAAACTAAATTAATACCCGAGTAGAGTTTTCTGACTATCTCGACCCCTCCAGACTCAACGACGCCCTCAAAAAGATCGTACGAGCTACTTAAAATAATTTACCTTTTTATTCCACTTAATTAGTCCTGACACGACTCACACGCGTGTCCCGACTTAATATACCAAACTTTCGCATTTCTCTCTCACGACAAGTTATATAAAATCGCCATCCCATATTACTTATTCTCACAGTAATATTAATAATTACTAACTTCTCGTCACGTTAGGAAATATTCAAATTTAATTCGAATTAATAATTAATTCTCAAATTTTAATTTAATTAATACCACAATAATAATAAATCACATAATTATTTAAATCTTCAAAAATACGGGGTATTATATACTTCCCCCCTAATAACGAAATTTCGTCCCGAAATTCCGAGAATAAGGAATTTCTTGTGAGGACAACTCCGGGTATTAACCTCACATCTCATGTAATCTACGCAGTACCGCCCATATAGTACATTACCGAATACCCTTAATAATGAACACCTCACTGATGTTATAATTTACTCTCCAAGCCTTACCATTTAAGTTTCACCACTTAAATCTTAGATAGTTACTATCTAGCCTCCTACTACTTGCACTAGTAGGTTAATTGATATTTAGATATATACGTGTTTGTCTTACTACTATGTTTCATCATTAGTTTATTTTTTGCTTGTAGGGTATATACTTTACACATATTATATACTATAAATGTTAACACATTTTCTCCATACTGGATCCGCAAGGGACTATGGAGTCAAAGCATGTACGCTACCGGTTCAAACTTAATAATAATAGGAAACGATTCCACATGACTCAGTACCAATTCCCTCATTCCAACATGCAATAAGGCCACTTCCAATCATTTCCATCCTGGTTAACGGGCCCTAAATTTCCTATGGACCTAGTAGATCATTTTCCTCCCCTCTATCCAATAAGCACAAGGATGACAAGGATTGATATATATAACGCCTTGAATGAAATCCTATCGATAAAGAGTTGAGGGGAGTCGTCTTACAATAACCCCACCAGTGGAAGATATTGTACTAAACCTTCCCATAATTGGAAATACAAGATATATCATAATGTGCAACTAAGACTCCCTATCTGCCCGTTCACCTGAGAGTGCGTTAGGTTGGATACGTTCGCATCTCGATATTCATGGCCTCCCGAAAACTCTTCCCAATAATCGAGTCATGACTCTCTTGTATCTTTCGAACAAAACTTTATTTGTACCCCATATAACCTTACTATCCCAGGAATAATGGTTGGGGTTTACTGTTTCATGTTATGATTTGTCCTAACTTAGCATAACGTGAGCTATTTTAATTACACGACACACTTTCACCCATATAGGGTTGTGATCCCGTTGCGAAGTAATTAACTCTGTAATGGTCCGCGGATTCACCCTCCCATTACTACCAAGGAATTCCTAATGCTGAAGGAACTCTATTGCTTCCTGATGGTCCACTCCCAATCGGAGCTCAGTAATGTCTTGCTTTGCTAATGCCATCGCTACTACGACTTTATATCATTATGCATTTTACCTTACCTATAACCACATCCATATCAATGGCTCAGGCGACAGTGTCATCACTGCATGTCGCAGGTCCTTCCCCCTCTCTCTAAGCTTCAGATTCTCCTAAAACATCCTCTCTCCATGTCCTATCAAGTAAGTTTTAACTTCCCCGAGTTAAACTTTATCGGATTCTTCCTATACTATCCTCGTGGAAAATCTGGGAATTAACGGTCCTAACTATCCTAACCCATCAAACAGCTAAGTTTTGAAGTCACACTCTTCTACATTCAGTTTCCTCTCATAATACGCATTGTGCCATAATTCTCAATTATGGAAAATACTATAATTCAACTATCTAGGGCGCCCATACACCATATGTTTTGTGAATTTCAGCACCACCGTACTAGACGTTTTATATAAATAAAAAATTATTCCCCACATACTTGGCATGACTTTATGGTAAGGTCCTACTCATTCACCCTGCCTTTTCCACCTAATCATATCTTAGGTTGTCCTACCGGTCTGCTCGTGGTGTCAACGATTGGTAACATTATCACATTATTCTTATACGGCTCCATCGGCCTTAATCTATAATATAACCATTCTCTCGCAGTTATAACTACATATATGGGTAATCATTACGATACTAAATCCATGTACCAAAGGCAAACTTCTCCCAACTTCCAACGTTCGCTAAGTTTCATGCGTGGGACGTCTCGCAAAGCAAAATCCATATAAGGAACCCCTGATACACTACTACCTAACACTGCTGGTCGTCGAGATCTATTAAGTCCTTAATCTATAACATATATCCCTGATTTCCCATCTACGAACATAAAAATTCTACTCCTCCACTCTCATGTCACTAAAGACGACATACAATGCAGCGCTCTCACTATCACAAGTTATTAGCGCTATATGATTAAGGAGTTATACATATCCTCTCTACAATAAGTCAATATACCCTGAATCACATCAGTAAAACACCCCCGCTCACCGGGATCAACATAGTAAGACAACATACTCACTAAAGTCTACAATACAATACAACACATATGCAGGCTCATCCGTCTTTCAGGTGATTCCTCGTTAAAACCATATTTTTAAATTTTGAAATTTTTAGTATGATAGTCTTATCATTCAATTGACTACCGTTCAAATCCTCAGTAACCATACAATATAATCATAATATGCTCTATTGTCATAACGCTCAAAGGAGCACGAATCGTTACATAATACCATATACAAATTTCTCTTAGTGTCCACACTTGCTCCTTCCCGCAGGTGGCATGAGAATCTCGCTACCAAATGGTAGTCATTTACATAATAAGGCTATTGTCGCCAACGTACCCACTAAATCGAATGCACACTCAAATTCTTAGTGTTAGATATTCACATATGTTGTTACACACCCACGTCACTTGAACTCATCATTTATTCACAAGGATGAAACAAAACTTCATCAGTCTATCCTGATCGTAGGGTCCCCGTACGCACGTTTTGCGACCTATAATTATTTATAATTGTTATCCCTTACGGATTCCATTCATTAGATTTTCCCTCCCTTTCTGGTGGGTAAATTATTCTGTTTTGTGGCTCACCCGATCGACATCAAAACATTAGCCCCATATCTCTAGGCCTCAAATATGGCCTTACTGGCCTTCCCTTGATTTCCTAAGCCCCGTCAACCCCGAAATACAGTATGCTACATTTATTGAGGACTACGTTGGTCCTATCTAGACCTGATACTCTTGGGTTATTAGTTCCTGGGTCCAATTCTCTTGACCTGGTTCTTACACTGGATATTTTACTTCTCCAACTGATATGCCTTAAAGGCACGGTTTATTACTCCCGATACTATCAATTTCACTTCTCAAGTGATCACATTCAATACTGGTAACCCTTATCTCTATGTACAGGGTAATTTCCTTTTCACTGGTCCTACTGGCCTTATTGGGATGTCCTTCTCTCATACCTGACAGTCTTAACTCCCAGTTGTTATTTTCGTTGTTCCTTGCGCTCTACAGGGCATATAGAACACATGGTCGACCCGCTGGCCTTCACTGAATCCATCACCATTTCGTGAAGATTTAATCATATCATTTAAATAGGTTTCCCTCACTGGGTATACGTTTCGGTGATATTCTACTAACACTATTGAATTCAACCTTGCCCTTCGGCTAGGTATCACAACTCTATTGGCTCCCTTTCTTTTGGAGCGTTAACATATTCTAATAAACATATACTTTGATGACATTGACACTAGTCACCTTAGTCGTACCTCCCATTCACGCTAGGTTATTCCACCCACGAGTCCATTTCAACTTACGGACCCTTTTTATCTTCTGTGACTCCTACTTCGGTTTCAAAGTTCGCTTACTAAGTTAACTCATCCTTTACGGTCGGTCCTTACCCGACCAGCTGGTGGAAGATTAAACAGTCAACCTGCACCCAATATCTCGATTTGATTTTCTATTGTTACTCCTAGTCGTTTGTCTAAGCTAGAAAAATTCTTCTGAATTTAATTCTGAGTGTTACTGCACTCGAATTTAAATTATTGCCTTTGGATTAGCTACCTCCATTGGCCCATCAAGCTTAGATATTACTGTTGGTGACTTCTATTGCGATCACCATTCCTCGAATGCTTCACAACTTTCAATTATTTTCCTCCTCCTGCAGTCCTGCTAATGGCCTTTGCTGGTCGTCCCATATTATTCAGAGTACAAAGTTCAATCACTCTCGCATGTGAATTGGATTCACTAGACTAAATCGCAGGGGACCGTGAGTCGCATACGCAATGGAATATAACAATCCTAAAATAAGGCTCAACATCAAAGAACGCTAAGCTAAAACGTAATAAGCCGTACAGATCCTAAAGGACACTAGAACCTGATGCTCTGATACGACCTATGACACCCCGCCCAATTAAATATCGGGTGATCAGTCCTTTATAAAATTTATAACAGAATGTTCAATTGGTTCATTCTTAGCATCACTGTCGAGAACTTAAATCCACTTAATTACCTAACATTTAATTAACCTAGTGTCAAAACATTATCCAAGTAAACTTGAAACCAATTGATTTAATAAATTTCTGAACATGTAATTATAAACCATACACAACAATTTCATGCTGATTAAATCAATTACTGAATAATTAAGACTGGATAAAAACCTCCAGTTCAAAGTCACAAACCAAACCATAATAAATACTCAAGAGAATGGGCGACACCTGCCCGAACTGAAAAGAACTACAAAGGAAACTGAGTACAACTCCACTAATGAGAATGGGCGACACCTGCCCGAACTGAGATATCTGAACTAGGAACTAAATGAACTGAGAGAAGCGTCTAATCTCAATGACCTGCAACTTCCACAACAGCTGCAGCTCGACAAACCATCCAAATATCTAGAACCAGTGTCCCTGTGGCTGGGCACCTGTACTAATATATATATAGCAAAAGAGAGAAGAAATGCAAGAAACGGGTCAAAGGCCGATGTTTTAAAAAGATTTATTAGCAAGTATTCAAAACTTCATTAAAGCAAGTATCATATGCATGTTAGTTCGAACTCTCACATGAAATTATCACCTCTTGACTAGTGTGCACGCCTAACATACATCTAATCCAACCTAGCCCTCTGACACACTCTTAACTAGGAAAAGTTTTATCCTACTAGTTACCCCTCGTAGTAGTATCTCATATTTTATCTCGACATTTATCATTTTAAATAAGTGTTGTCACACTAAAGTCAAGTATTTACTATTTACGTTACTGAAGATTTCACTATCTTAATAATCTGATATTATCTCCTTTTAGGCATACCAAAAGCATACATATATATATCTTTCACTATTATATATGTATTAACCCAAACTTAATAGCCTACAAATATCACATTATAGTATAACAAATATCCACCGCTATTATATATATACTAACACAGAACCCCAAGGATATACCTGTAGTTCATTGCATACTCTGTTATCATGTCCCTGTACATCTCGTACTCAAATAAGGACTATCGGTTTGGAAATCTCCTATGAACCATATAAACAAATCACACGTATTGGTGGCGAACATAGTTCACATACCTACGCTCCCATAGTCAGCAACTTATCAACTCACAAATAAGTCTTCACAGTCCTATGTTCTGAGATACAAGTCAAATATCCCCCCCGAAGGTCACTCAGGGTAAGACCGTCTCTACACAACCCCCCACCATAGCAAGGAGCTAGGTATGTCATACACATAATATCAAATGTAGGTATAAACACAACCCATCAAATCAAACAGTATACACACAACCAAATGTCATATTTCATACGTAGTATTTTTATCACTAAATAGTATCAACGTATTTTTAAATTACGATACTCCATCTCTTGTAATATATATATAAGGATAATATGCCACTCGAAAATCCTTAATACAAAATCATAAGAATTCCCACAAGTAACCACTAATTTTTATTCTTATAAGTTCCATATATCCATAACTAATATCGTAAGTATTTATCACGTAATACTCTCGACGCATTTACAACTGCGATTATCCCTCTCTCGAAATCTTCAAGGTAAACTCACCATCCCAAATATTTAAATCATTACACCTAAACAACTTCCAATAGTTCTGCACTATTTTGGGTTCATCGAACACTAATTTTTCTCACTCAAATTGATTGTTTACACAAATAGGGGAAAAATAGGAAATTCTCTGAAAATTAGAAATCTTGTTCGAACTAGAATGGATCTCACTTGAACGACTTCCACATGTCGTTCGAACGACTTCGCGCTACAACCAATCTCGCTCGAAGGACTTCGAGCGAGATCTCGCGACCTGGGTTGTTTCATCTTCAACCTTAGACAACCTCGTTTTTCACCTTTTTCAACCCTAAAACCTCTAAAGATTAGGCCTAAACTTCCAACAATCAATACCAAGTATTATTCTAACATGTATATGTGATTTCCCATAACCTAACATCATTAAATCATCACCAATTATACATATAATTCGAAATCCCCAATTTATTATCAAAAACCCTAGTTCTTAAATTGATATGCATAACTTCTAAATTAAACCCAGATTGGTTCATAGAAATCATCATAAATTCGTAGGCATCATCCTATCTACATGTGGAATTTAAATTCTTATCACATCAGCCCTAGTTTATGATATAGTTCTCCAATTTTACCCAAATTAACCTTTATAACAAGGTTTATTAACCTAGACTAATATGAACGTAATTATCGCTAAAGAAAGCAAGAAATAAACACTTACCTCGATTTCTAAGGTCTGATCCTTTGGTGTTGTTGGTATGGATGCGTTCATCGCGTTTCGTTCTACACGTTGGTGGTGTTGGTTGTGCAAGATGGTGAGCATAGCTTCTCCTCCTTTGGAATTTGTTCTCCCTCGCCCACTTTGGCTCTCTCTTGATTTTGGTGTAACCTAACCCTAATTATCCCCAATTAGCTGATATATTGTTTCTCCAATTTTCGTCCATTTAATTCCTCCAAAATTCCAAATTACCAAACTACCCCTACCGGGTGCCGGCTTGGCCTAAAAATATCCCGGAGTTCAAATAAAACACCCGGGTAGATTTTTCAGTCTATGCCGACCCCTCCGGACTCAACGGCGCACTCAAAAAGATCATACGAGTTACTTAATATAATTTAACTTTTTATTCCACTTAATTAGTCCTGACACAACTCACACGCATGTCCCGACTTAATATACCAAACTGTCGTATATCTCTCTCACGACAAGTTATATAAAATCGTCATTCCATATTACTTATTCTCACAGTAATATTAATAATTACTAACTTCTCATCACGCTAGCAAATATTCAAATTTAATCCGGATTAATAATTAATTCTCAAATTTTAATTTAATTAATCTCACAACAATAATAAATCAAATAATTATTTAAATCTTAGAAAATAAGGGGTATTACAGAGAATCTTTATAGTTGATTTTGGAGATGTTAATTATTTGAAAGATCATTAGTATGAATTTTGGGTATGTCTTATATCGATGCAGCGATGTGATTTGTGAATTTATGTGTTGCGAAGATTACAGAAAATAGAATCGAGTGGCTATTTGAATTTTGGGTATGTCTTATATTATTTTGTTGTTAATGAGGTAGGTGCATATAAGATTGGGTGTACGGGCCCCCAATTATGGCATTCAACGAGTAGGTCTATACGAGCCTTAATTTATATTTTGCGATTGATGTTTGATATTAATGCTTCATTTAATTTCGAGGACATAATTCCTTTGTTAGTGGGGAAGTATTTAACACCCCGTATTTTTAATGGTTAATTAAATTAATTAATTAGGAGATTGGAGAAAAAAAAATTTGGATTTAATGGTTTTTAATAATTAAGCATGCTGGTTTTTATATTTGAGTAGTAAATTTTCAACTGAAAATTTAAATCGGAGTTAAAATAGAAGGTTATAATGATTTCTAAAATATTTTATCAAGCGGGTACGTTTTTGTTGAGTTAAAGAATATCTTTCTAAGTGTAAAGGCAATTTTTTTTAGTTTTAATTGAGTGTTTGGGTCGTTCAAATGATAGCGTATGTCGTTCGAACAACGTAGCATGTCGTTCGAGCGACAGGAGGCGGTGGGTTAATTAGAGTCCTAATCATTTTCTAACTCATAAACCCTTTAAATACTAAAACTGATATGGGGCTGGGACTCTTAAAACACTTTTCTCTCAAACTTTTCTCCAGTAAGGTTATCCAAACATATTTCCTCTCATCTTCCTAGCCCCAGCTTTTAACAAGTTTTAACTTTAGAATTAAAGATTCAATTGGTGTTTTCTGAAGAGGGTTCACAAACACATATTTGCTAATATTTCAAGAGGAATCCAACCGTCTACTCAGATTTTTATCCAACTAATTTTAGGCATGAATACTCTATTCCTTTCCTTTAGTATTATGCGTTTTAAGTGTCGCCTAAATTCTTAATCACGTGTTCTTGATTAAAATCAATTAGCAACTTAATTAGACAAGGTGGACACTAAATTTTGGGGTTTTTTTTATGAAAATTTTTAATATGATTTAATCCTTGAAACTCTTGGGTGCATAAGTTAGATTATTGGTTTTTTATGGTTATTGGGGTGTAGGTTCGCATGTAGAAGTCATGGATTTATTTATATATTTTGTGGAACGCGAGCACACTTATATAGATTATAAGATTTATAAAAAAGAACGATATCGCATGTTATATAAATTAACAAGTATTGGATGGAAATAATTATGTTGAAAACGACGACTATATTATTAATGGAATTAAATTGAATTGTGACATTTGTGATTAAAGTGCCATGTTGTGATTATGAATTGTGATATTGTGTGAATTGTTTTATTCACTTTGGCCGTAGCGGGAACGAGGGGCTTTTGGGTAGTATATTGCTCACCTTGATTATATGATGCTTACTAGGTATGGTACTAGTGGGTAGGCCTTGGTTATAATTTATTCTTGCTAGGTATGGGAGAAGTTAGTGTAGATTCGTGCGAACTTCATATTTCGGGATGGGGCAGATTTTTAATATTTTATCATCGTCACGCTAGCCTAGGCATGAGACTAGGACGAGTAAATTTTGGAAATTCATCTGATATGTAGGATAGGACGTATATGTACTTTGAGTACCCTTAGGTATGGGACTAAAGGGAATTTTGAGGATATCACATCGATAAAAGGGGAGGGGTAATTTGATAACTTAATTAAATGAGAATATGAGAATTAATGCCTAAGATAATAACGGGTATTAAAACTGGTGGTGACATAATGTGTCAGGGACCAACAGTTTAAACGGGTCATCTTGGACGATTTATGTTGTGTCGTGTGTGGAACCTTGTCATAATGCGAGATCGACAGTTTAAATGGATCAGTTGGCTATTGACAAGGAGACGTGTGACACTTTGGTGGATTACCACCCATGGCGGGAGGATCGCTATAATTAAGATAAAATTGAGGAAAAATGATAAATTGGGTGAATTTAATTAAATTAACATCGCGGGACCTGGGAATTTAAAATCATGTTGGTGTGCTTTTTGAAATGGGAATTTCTGAGGGTAGTTAGTGATTCATATATATCGCATTTAATTATCTCGTTCAAATTAAAATATCATATTGCAATATTTATCTTATATAATGTTATTGTCTGGATTCACGGATCCTATTTTGAGGGAGTAGTGTGTATTCTTGCTCGGGGATTTGACGTCATGCGTTGACTAACATTTTCATAATAAGTTTTGGAGAAGCTGCATAGGAATATCGTAGTTTATCGTTTGGAGGTGCAACTGGAGTTTATTAATTTTATTGCGATATTTAGTTAGACTTTCTTTTTAGTCATATTTCATTATGTGACTTCATTTGGATTTTTATTGTGCCATTCAGTTCCAAAGTTATTAGAGGATTTCAGTTGGATTATTCACAATTGATTACTATTCAGTTTTAATAAAATTACGATTGGACATTGAATTTATTCGAAGTTTTAGCATGTGATGGGTCTTATATCGCTCAGTTTTTATTATCATTTGGGATTGATTCAATTATTTATCTTGTGGATTGATTTATTTATGTCTCATGTCTGTCCCATAATAAGAATGGTATTTTATTTACTCGCGCACAACTTAGTTTTCATGGCGGTCGACGTCAGAATTACGCAGGGTGTGACAGATGGTATAAGAGTGTGGTCTTAGGTCTCGTAGGTTGTGAGTCCGTTGGCTTCCGTGTTATCGATTTTTTATTCCATTTGTTGATTCGTACTCCTTAAGGTAGAGGGTCTAGCATACATATTAGATGTGTCTCTTGGAGATATATAATTTTGTGTTAAGGATATTATAGGCATTGAGTTTAGAATTAGTAAGCTTGATGTGAGGATCCTTAGAGTCGATTTTGGAGGCGTTAATTATTTGAAAGATCATTAGTATGAATTTTGGATATGTCTTATATCGATGCAGCGATGTGATTTGATTTGAGGATTTATGTGTTGCGAAGATTATCGGAAATAGAATCGAGTGGTGATTTGCGAGAGCGCGTGGTACGTCGTTACTTTCATAGTTATATATATATATATATATATTATTTTGTTGTTCATGGGGTAGGTGCGCGTAGGATTGGGTGTATGGGGGGGCCTAATTATGGCATTCAATGAGTAAGCGTATGTGACCCATATTTTATTTTTTGTAATTGAAGTTTGATGTTTATGCTTCATCTAATTTCGAGGACGAAATTCCTTTGCTAGTGGGGATGTAAGTAACACTTCGTGTTTTTAATAGTTAATTAAAATAATTAATTAGGAAATTCGAGAAAAATAAATAAAATCTTGGATTTAATGGTTTTTAATAATTAAACATGTTGGTTTTTATATTTGAGTAGTAAATTTTCAACCAAAAATTTAAATCGGAGTCAAAATAGAAGGTTATAATGATTTTTAAAATTTTTTATCAAGCAGGTACGTTTTGGCAGAGTTAAATAATATCTTTCTAAGTGTAAAGGCGGATTTTTTTTAGTTTTTAATTAAGTTCTTGGGTCGTTCAAACGACAGCGTATGTTGTTCAAACGACGTAGCATGTCGTTTAAACGACAGGTGTTAGTCGTTCGAGCGACAAGAGGTGGTGGGTTAATTAGAGTCCTAATCGCTTTCTAACTCTTAAACCCTTTAAATACCAAAACTTATACGGGGTTGGGACTCTTAAAACACTTTTTTCTCAAACTTTTATCCAGTAAGGTTCTCCAAATATATTTCCTCTCATCTTCAACCCCTATCCCCAACTTTTAACAAGTTTTAACTCTAGAATTGAAGATTCAATTGGTGTTTTCTTAAGAGGGTCCAAGAACACTTCTTTGCTAATATTTCAAGAGGAATCTAATCGTCTACTCGGATTTTTATCCAACTAATTTCAGGCATGAATACTCTATTCCTTTCCTTTAGTATTATGCATTTTAAGTGTTGTCTAAATCTTTAATCACGTGTTTTTGATTAAAATCAATTAGCAACTTAATTAGAGAAAGTGGACACTAATTTTCGGGGTTATTTTGATGAAACTTTTTAATATGATTTAATCCTTGAAACCCTTGTGTGCATAAGTTAGATTATTTATTTTTTAGGGTTTTTGGGGTGTAGGTTAGCATGTAGAAGTTATGGGTTTATTTATATATTATGTGGAACGCGAACACACTTATATAAATTAGAAGATTTATAAAAGAGACCAATAATGCATGTTAAATAAGTTAAAAAGTATTGGATGAAAATAATTGCATTTAAAATGACGAATATATTATTAATGGAATTAAATTGAATTGTGACATTTGTGATTAAAGTGTCATGTTGTGATTCTGAATTGTGATATTGTGTGAATTGTTTTATTCACTTTGGTCATCGCGGGGACGAGGGGCTTTTGGATCGTATATTGCTCACCTTAATTGTAGGATGTTTACTAGGTATGGGGCTAGTGGGTAGGCCTTGGTTATAATCTATGCTTGCTCGATATGGGACTAGTTAGTGTAGATTCGTGTGGATTTCATATTTTGAGGTGGGGTGGATTTTTAATGTTTTATTTTCGTCACGCTAGCCTAGGCATGAGATTAGGACGAGTAAATGTTGGAAATTCATCTTATACGTAGGATATGATGTATATGTACTCTGGGGACCCTTAGGTATGGGACTAAGGGGAATTTTGAGGATATCACATAGATAAAAGGGGTGGGGTAATTTGATAACTTAATAAATTGAGAAGATGAGAATTAATGCCAAAGATAATAACGAGTATGTGCATAATGTGTTAGGACCGATAGTTTAAACGAGTCATCTTGGGCAATTTATGTCCTGTCGTGTGTGGATTCTTGTCAAATTGCGGGATCAACAGTTTAAACGGATCAACTGGCTATTGACAAGGGAAAGGGTGACACTCTGGTGGATTACCACCCGTGGCAGGATGGCCGCTATAATTAAGATAAAAATTGTGGGAAAATGATAAATTTGGTTAATTTAATTAAATTATCATGGTGGGACTTTGGGATTTAAAATCATATTGATGTGCTTTTTGGAATGAGAATTTTTTAGGGTAGTTAGTGATTTATATTTATCGTGTTTAATTATCTCATATAAATTAAAATATTGCCTGGATTCGCTGATCCTATTTGGAGGGAGTAATTTGTATTCATGCTCGAGGCTCTGAACTCGTGCGCTGACTAACTTTTTCATAGTAAGTTTTGGAGAAGCTGCATAGGAATATAAGAGTTTATCGTGTGGAGGTGCAGCTGGAGTTTATTCATTTTATTGCGATATTTAGTTAGATTATCTTTTCAGTCATGTTTCATTATGGAACTTCATTTGAAATTTTATTGGGCCATTGAGTTCCAAAGTTGTTAGAGAATTTCAGTTGGATTATTCACAGTTGATTATTATTCAGTTTTAATTAAATCACTATTGGAGATTAGATTTATTCGAAGTTTTAGCATGTGATGGATCTTGTATCGCTCAGTTGTTATTATCATTTGGGATTGATTCAATTATTTATCTTGTGGATTGATTTATTTATGTCTCATATGTGTCTCATGCTAAGAATTGTATTTTATTTACTCGCGCCCGACTTAGTTTTGGTGGCGTCCGACGCCAGAATTATACGGGGTGTAACATTTGTGTCAATTCCATCATATATAAGAAACCCAAGGTATAGCTGACTGAGGTACAACACTACATAAGAAAACAAAAATGCCCATATCCAATATCTAGTATCACATGTTTGTAGTTTGATGATCTAAGAACAACTGACTGAGGTACACCCCTACATAAGAAAACTGAGGGACATATGATTCCTGATAAAATTGGCAACAATGTTGGTGACTCCTTCCGCATACAGCCAACATATGATTCCCTCCTCAACAACTAAAAAACTTGTAACTAACACTCCTGTACGTACTACTAATTAAGCAACTTTACCTTTTGGTTAAGATTGTAAATCAACATGATTTTCTTTTATAGAAAAAGATGGCCAAGTTCATATCAATGTATTAAGAACAATAAATAAACATATGTGCAAGCATATAGATGGAGAAACTAATTCTCTCGTCCTCTTTTTCCTCTTTTGTATCCATAGGTCTTATAAGGTTCTTCCATATTTTTCATATTGATGCCAGAAAACACCCCCTAAGCGCTACTTTCATCACCACGACCAACACCACCATTATCGTCATCACTGGCTTGATCAAGGGCCATTAAATCATCGCCAAACCTAACATTCTCAATTCCCATTATCACTTTACCTTTAGGCTCATTCCCTTAAGCAATTCCTGCTACTTCCTTCATGTTAGGCCTCTTCTCGAGTTCACTTTGCACACATAAAGAAGCAACATTGATAGCTTGTTTCAGCTGGTTCTCATCAAAATTCCCTCTAAGTTTTGGGTATCAATGGGTCTCCCCATTCGTTTATTGTATTTGTAAGACCACTAAGAAATTTTTCTATCAGCCTTCTTCCATATATATATATATATATATATATATATATATATGTTGAAAATTAAACTTGTTTTGGAATTAAAATAATTGGGCTTTATTAGTTTGTATTTTTGGGTTAATGTTTGGGTTATCTAATTAGTTAGTATTGGGCCTCCATGAAATTAGATCCATTAAGAGTCATATTTTCCAAGAACATTCTAGATCCCTCTTGTGTATTTTGGAGAGTGTAAGAAATAGTAAATTAGTGGAGATAGATGTAGAAGGTTCTAGAGATTCAATATTTACCCTTGATGTAAATTTAATCTCCACCATTCATTTGAGTTGGAGGATAGTATAAATAGGGGTGTTATCTCCACATTTTTGTATCAAGCAAAATTTAGTGAGTTCTAATAAAAAAGTTCCTTTCACCAAATACTTCTCCACTCCTTTTTTTTCATATATTTTGCTCCCTCTCCTAAATATATAAACAACCTCTTCCAAAAAAGTGGCATCAGAGCCAAGGTTCTAAAATGGCTAATGGTATGGTTCCTTTCCAAATCCCTCAACTCACCAAAGACAACTACAACCATTGGAGTATGAAGATGAAGGTGTTACTCGCTTCTAAATATGTTTGGGAGATCGTTGAAAAAGGATACAATGAGCCTCAAGATGAAGCCACTCTATCCCAAGCTCAAAAGGATAGATTAAAAGAAGCAAGGAGGACATATCAAAAGGCTCTCACTCTCATTCACCAAGCATTGGATGAAGGTACGCTTGAGAAAATTGCGTTTTCCACAACCGCCAAAGAAGCATGGGAGACTTTACAAAATTCTCATAAGGGGATTGAGAAGGTAAAGAAGGTTCGTCTCCAAACACTTAGAGGTGAGTTCGAGTTTTTACATATGAAAGATTCCGAGTTACTTTCAGATTATTTTGCTAGAGTTTTAGCTATTGTCAATCAACTGAAAACTAATGGTGAAAATATGAGCGACATACGGGTGGTAGAAAAATCCTCCGCTCTTTAAGTTCCAAGTTTGACTATGTTGTTGTTGCAATTGAAGAATCTAAAGATACAGATTCTATGGGAATTGATGAACTCATGGGTTCCTTAAAATCCTATGAAGAGAGACTTAACAGGAAAAGTCAGGAGACTTTAGAGCAAGCTATTCAAACAAAGCTTACTCTAAAAGAAGAATGAGAATACATCAATGAACGGAGCCAAAGAGGAAGAGGCAAAGGTCAATTCTGAGGAAGAGGCGGTGTGAAGTTTTTCAATAATGAAAGGCAAAACTCATATCCAGCAAGAGGAAATGGAAGAGGGGGCAACACAAGACTAAGGTACGAAAAATCTCAAATTAAGTGTTATAATTGTCAAAAATTCGGCCATTGTGCTTCGAAATGCAGAAGTAATTCTAATATTGTGGAGGAGAAGGCTAACTGTGTTGAAAAGGAACAGCACAAGGATTCAGCATTGTTATTAGCATACAAAGGAGAACATAATGGAGAAAGCAATATGTGGTATCTTGACACGGGAACAAGCAACCATATGTGTGGCAAAAAGGACATGTTTATGGAACTTGATGAATCGGTAAAGGACAATGTTACTTTTAGCGATTAATCAAAAGTGTCGATGAAAGGTAAAGGTAAGATATTGATTCATATGAAAAATGGGAAGCACCAATTTATTTCAAATGTCTACTATGTTCCAAACATGAAAACAATTATCTTGAGTCTGGGGAAACTCTTAGAGAAAGGTTATGATATCCACATGAAAGATCATATTATTTCTTTAAGAGACCAAAGAATGAATTTAATTGCTAAAGTACCTATGGCAAGAAATAGAATGTTTTTGCTAAACATTCAAAGTGAAGGTGCAATGTGTTTAAATGCATGCTTTAAAGACATGTCTTAGCTTTGGCACTTAAGGTTTGGGCATCTAAATTTTGGTGGCTTAAAATTGTTGCATAACAAAAGAATGGTTAATGGGTTGCCTTCTATTAATCATCCAGATCTATTGTGTGAAGGATGCTTACTTGGAAAACATTCAAGAATGAGTTTTCCAAAGGAGTCAATTACAAGAGCAAAGAAGACCCTATAACTCATTCATACCAATGTGTGTGGCCCTATTACTCCTTGTTCTTTTGGCAAAAATAGATACTTTCTTCTTTTCATTAATGATTTTAGTAGAAAGACATGGGTTTATTTCTCAAAAGAAAAATCAGAAGTATTTTTGTTCTTTTAAGAAATTTAAAGCACTTGTGGAAAAAGAAAGTGGTTACGAAATAAAATGTATGCGATCCGATAGAGGAGGTGAATTCACTTCTAAAGAGTATGAAAAGTTTTGTGAAGAAAATGGGATACGCCATCCTTTAACGGTTGCATACTCACCTCAACAAAATGAAGTTGCTGAAAGAAAAAATAGATCCATTTTAAATATGACTCGAAGCATGTTGAAAAGTAAAAGAATGCCAAAAGAATTTTAGGACGAAGCTGTGGTGTGCTGTTTATCTGTCAAATAGAATCCCCACTAGAAGTGTGTGGAATAAAACTCCACAAGAAGCATGGAGATGAAGAAAACTCGGAATTCTCATTTGAGAGTATTTGGGAGCATTGCATATGCTCATGTGCTGGATCAAAAGCAAAAAAAGCTTGATGATATGAGTGAAAAATACGTATTTATTGGCTACGATTCACGCTCCAAAGGCTACAAGTTGTACAATCCAATCAGTGGAAAAGTCATCATGAGTAGAGATGTCAAGTTTTATGAAGAAGGCTCATGGAATTGGGATGCCCTGGAGGAAAATTATGACTTCCTTCCTTTCTCTGAAGAAGAAGATGAAGATAGCAGCAATGGAGATGTAGAAGAGCCTGGTACGCCACCTCCATCACCACCATCATCCACTCATGGAGATCCATCATCATCATCAAGTCAAAGTTCACATGAAAGAGCCCCACGTTTGAGAAGCTTGGATGAAATATATGAGGTAACTGAAAATCAAAATGATATAACTCTCTTTTGTCTTTTTGTCGATTGTGAATCTATAGGTTTTGAAGAAGCCATACAAAGCAAGATATGGAAGGATGCAATGGATGATGAGATAAAAGCGATTGAGAAGAATGACACATGGGAGTTGACAAGTCTTCCCAAAGGGCATAAAGCTATTGGAGTCAAATGGGTGTATAAATCCAAGAAGAATGCTAAAGGAGAAGTGGAGCGATGCAAAGAAAGACTAGTCGCCAAAGGATTCAAGCAACGAAATAGAATTAACTATGAAGAGGTATTTGCTCCAGTTGCTCGTCTTGAAACTATAAGATTAATTATCTCTTTAGCAGCTCAAAATAGATGGAAAATCCATCAAATGGATGTGAAGTTTGCTTTCTTAAATGTCCATCTTGAAGAAGAAGTATATGTAGAGCAACCCATGGGGTATGTTGTGAAAGGCAATGAAGCTAAGGTGTTAAAATTGAACAAGGCATTATACGGCCTAAAACAAGAACCAAAGGCATGGAATAGTAGAATTGATCAATATCTTCATAAAAATGGTTTCAAAAAATGCCCTTATGAGCATGCCCTATACACAAAGGTGAATGGAAATACAGATATTTTAATTGTTTGCTTGTATGTGGATGATTTAATCTTCACAGGAAATGATGCAAAGATGATCGAGGAGTTTAAGAAGGTGATGACAAGAGACTTCGAGATGATCGATATTGGGCTCATGTCCTACTATCTTGGCATAGAAGTAAAGAAAGAGAAAGAAGGAATATTTATTTCTCAAGAAATCTATGCAAAGGAAGTTCTCAAGAAATTCAAGATGAATGAATGTCAGCCCGTAAGCACTCCCGTGGAATGTGGAACCAAGTTGTCAAAGCATGAAGAAGGAAAAATAGTGGATCCAACATATTTTAAGAGCCTCGTTGGAAGCTTGCGATACTTAACATGCACAAGGCCCAATATCCTCTTTGGAGTTGGACTTATCAGTCATTATATGGAAAACTCCAATAACAACACACTTAAAGGCTGCAAGAAGGATCCTTCGATATGTCAAAGGTACAATTGACTATGGATTATTTTATTCAGTCTCTAACAGTTTCAAGGTTATTGGCTATAGTGATAGTGATTGGGGTGGATACTTAGATGACCGAAAAAGAACAAGTGGGTTTGTGTTCTACATGGGAGACGTTGCATTCACATGGAGTTCAAAGAAGCAACCTATTGTCACTCTTTCAGCTTGTGAAGCTGAATACATTGCCACAACAAATTATGTGTGTCATACAATTAGGTTGACGAATTTATTGAAAGAGCTTAACATACTTGAAGATACGGTTGAGATATGCGTCGACAACAAATCGGCGATTGCATTAGCAAAGAATCCAGTTTTCTATGACAGAAGCAAGCACATTGACACAAGGTATCATTACCTTCGTGAATGTGTGGAAAATAAAGAGGTACAATTGAAGTATGTAAAGTCTCATGATCAAGTTTCCAACATCTTTACTAAGCCACTCAAGCATGAAGTGTTCCACAAGCTACGAAGACTACTTGGAGTTGCAAAACCAAGTTTAAGAGGGGTGTTGAAAATTAAACTTGTTTTGGAATTAAAATAATTACGCTTTATTAGTTTGTATTTTTGGGTTAATGTTTGGGTTATCTAATTAGTTAGTATTGGGCCTCCATGAAATTAGATCCATTAAGAGTCATATTTTCCAAGAACATTCTAGATCCCTCTTGTGTATTTTGGAGAGTGTAAGAAATAGTAGATTAGTGGAGATAGATGTAGAAGGTTCTAGAGATTAAATTTTACCCTTGATGTAAATTTAATCTCCACCATTCATTTGAGTTGGAGGATAGTATAAATAGGGGTGTTATCTCCACATTTTTGTATCAAGCAAAATTTAGTGAGTTCTAATAAAAGAGTTCCTTTCACCAAATAGTTATCCACTCCTTTTTTTTCATATCATTTGCTCCCTCTCCTAAATATATAAACAACCTCTTCCAACAATATATATATATATATATATATATATAACATCAGAGCAGCTATCATTCGGTATTCAATATAAGGTGGTTTTGTCGTATAGGTGTTTATTGACATTACATAAAAATAAACTCAACCCGGTGGAAAATCATTGCATTGTTACCTAATATAGATCATTACACTGTTAACCAGTCCCACAACTCACAATATATATCCATTTGATAGAGCTAAAAGGTCATTTGAAATGATATAAGTCTTTTATGCCTTAAAATGTTACTACACGAGAACTACATAAAACCTCTAGCCCATCTGTGATTAATTTTAAAAGGGAATAACGAGTATTTTTTAGCTTTGCATAACTAACAAGATGAGAAATGCTAATTTAATTACGCCCCTCGAACTTTAATCTTTCTAGTCAACTTTAAATAGAACACGAGTGAGTTGGAATGTATACAACTCTTCAATTCTCCATATGATAAATGTAACATTGACTGCCATCAATGTCATGACATACTTTTAACAGTGTAGGCACTATTTAATCCACCAAAGAAGATACCTTCCCCATATCACCAAGTCTTTATTCTGTTAGAATTATTTTATATAATTATTCATTATGTGTTCCATAATTATATTAATTCTAAGAGTCACTTTGGTTAATGAAAGGGTACTCTAACTACCAAGAGTCAAAATGACTCTTGGACATCTACCTTGATGGACGGTTGATATTTAAGTGACTACTAGAGATTTAGGTCCTGTCCCTGCCTATAAATAAGTGACTGATTTCCATCATTAAGACACTAAAAAATGACAACATAATGAATTTATAGGTTAGGGAGAGAAATCTAAATTGTCAAGGAGAGTAAATTTCCAAATACCTTTTTGGTCATACTGAGAGATCTGACTGTTGAAATGCGTTGGAATTGGAGTATGTTCTTTCTATATATAAGATGAAGCTGTGTTCTGAAATCCAGGCCGATCATACATCATTAAGGTTGACTTCTCCGTCAATATTTTTAATCGTGATAATTATGGACGTATGTTATTTTAACAGCTTTTATGTTCCGCATAATGCTTATATGTGATAATCATGAAGATCCAAGGTCATTTTATTAAGAACATTTGTATATGAAAATTTAATCAAATTAATGTATTATTAATGAATATTATGTTGTTCTTAAAAATATATTTACATTTGGCATTAGAGCTAAAGTTTAAGATCTCATGATTTTTCTTTATTGGTGTTTGCCCATAATGGAGTTTATAGGATTTTTTTGTGACATTTTTTTCCCGCCTATAACCATTAGTCGGAATGAGAAAGGTCAAAATTTGATCGGAATTTTCTGAAACTCCTATGGTGGATTGAAAATATCGAAATAAACAAAACCCATTGTATATAATGGGCCCCACCCCAGTTTTGTGTTTTGTCGTTTAGACCTTTAAAAATGTGTTTTTGCCATTTTTGGTAATAATGTCAACACTTATAACTCTCGTTTAAAATTTGATTTTGTGATTCCGCAAATTGGAGAGTGATCCTTGAGTAATTATTTACATCCCTCAAATATTCTATTTTTGGCAAAAATTACGAATTTTCCAAATATTATGTATTTTTCCATCACGGGGGCTATTTTCTTTGCACATGGTTTGTCTAATATTCATGTTATGTATTATTTGTATTGACCAAAAGGTTCAATATAAATATTTGAATATTAGATGTATGATTATGGGTTTAACAATAATATTTCGGTAAATTAGATTATTGTGCATAATCAATTTTTGGTGGCTCAAATGTCCGAATTGATGTTTCAACAATAATATTTATATGATATTGGATGGGGAAGACATTAAAGTGTCTTAATCTATAATTATAAATATAAATATTCTATTATTGTGTATGCATCTATATTTGGACCCTTAATTATACATTAAGTTTTGAGTATAATTTTTTTGGGGCATTAATTTTACATAAATAATGTTTACGGCAATATCTCGTTCCAGAAAATTGATTTTTGAATTCCACAATTTATTTTGAGATTTTGTAGTAATTATCTACATCCCATATATTATGCGTGTGTTTTCACTATGGGAGTTTTTTTATTTATTCATGAATGTATGTTTGTGTTGGATTAGAAACCAAACACATGTTATGATCATTTCGTGAATATTGAATGTATGAATATATTTTTGAGACTAATATTCATATTTTACGTGCATTTAAATGCCAAACACGAGTCAAACATATTTCATATGGTAGGATATTAGATGTGTGTTATTGTTAATATTCATATTTTTATGAATCTCATGCAAAACACATGCCAATGATTCATAACATTGAATATTAAGTATATTAGAATTTAATATACATATTTTTATGAGTCTCGTGCAAAACACATGACAATGATTCATAACATTGAATATTAAATATATTAGAATTTTTTATTCAAATTTATATGAGTCTCGTGCAAAACACATGCCAAAGATTCATAAGATTGAATATTAAATATATTAAAATTTTTTGTTCATATTTATATGAATCTAGTGCAAAACACATGCCAATTATTCATAACATTGAATATTTTTTTTTAATTTTACGAGTCTCGTGCAAAACACTTGCCAATGATTCATATTATTGAATATTATGTTATTATTAATATTCGTATTTTAGTGAGTCTCGTGCCAAATACATGCCAATGATTCATATTGTTAAATATTATGATATTCGCATTTTAATATGTTTCGTGCCAAGCACATGCCAACGATTCATGTAGTTGAATATCATAATTATTATTTATTCTAATGCTAGTACTCCCATTAAGTTTAATTAAATGCCAAACCTAGGCCACAGTACATATGTACGGATACTAGATTTATGATTTCATTGCATGCATGCATATTTGAAAGCATGGCTTGCAATTTTGAGATTTATAAGTAGGTATTCATTCAGTTTAATTAAAGTCCAAATACATGCCGAGATTACATGTGAAGATATTATACTTGTAGACAATTCAGATTATCTTAATGTTTATTATAAGATTAAATTGAAGCGCAACACATGCTGATATTTGAATCAAATAAACATTGGAATTTTTGTGAATATTAAATAATTGACATCAAAAGTTATATAGTCATATTTACAGATGCCACTAGTGTGGTAGTTGTGATCATAACCATATTGTGCATTAGTATGACCATGAATGATTTGGGTCAATAATTCTGATTTGTTACTCATACATAAGTGATAAAGCGAAAGTAAGTGATTCATGTTTTTCATTTACTATTATTCGCGTAATATCTCATGTGAACTCCTTGTCTATTTGATTTTCACATTAAGTATAGTTTTTTTTATGAATTTCAAATTATGAAATAGACAATTATAAAATTTAATCATGTATTACGGGTATTTTAGACATGTATGCTTATCTCTAATATTTATATAATGTAAGGATTGGTGTTCGTTAAAGTACTCCATTCCATATTAGATAAATATTAGACTAATGCGTTGATATCAAGCATATTTTGGATTGTCTACGGGTCTATGTATGATATTGAATGCTAAGATTTATGATGTTGCATACATATTATTATTTATTCAATTATTGTGATTTAGTAGCTTACAGGTCCAATTAAAATTATTGAGAAAAAATTAAGTGGTAATATATATATATTTTGGGAAAGAAATAATGGTCATCAAATGAAGATGTCATTATGTCTTCAATCATGACATCACTAATTAATTGTATGAAATCCAAACATGAATAATTTGACTTGTGTATGTAAGTATTTACTTAATGTAATATTCATATTATGAAATATTTGGTAGTCACCACAATGACCCAACTATAATGAAAATGAATATTAAATGTAAAGATTATAACAATAGTAACCTCTAATGCTCGTAAATGTGGTGTATATTGAGTTTACTCATCACACATGATTATTCCTTACCAGGAATTGATTATGACTGATTGAATGAACTATACATATCATATACATTATTAATGTATATATCATGTATATTTAGTACTCCAGTATCTACAAGCCTCATATAAATGATAATCAATGATTACTAATTAGTAATATAAAATACACATTAGGTTTTAGTGAGATATTAACGTATGTGTTGTCAAATCAAAGCATTTATGTAGTGAGCAATTTATCTCATATCTTTAACAAATTATGATTTGATTTTGTTTCTCTCGATTATTATGGTGTATTTTTTTTTAAACCCACTAATGATGATCAGTATTGTGTGGAATACTTCATATAAAATTTGAAGTAATAAAACAAATTAAGTTTGTTTACTTATTGCACACTCGGACTAATAATGATAGAGATAATATATATCTTTTATGCTTTGAAATGGGTTTTTTCTTCGTAGAGTTTCCCAGTTAAACTTATTGTGTTACATAAAGTATTTACTTTTGATGCAAGGATTGTATACAAAACAAACTAGAAATGCAAATAAGATTTCTTCTCTTTCATTTTTGGGGAATCAAGTCATTCATCTTTTCATAAACCCTTAATGCATCCAATTTTCTTAAAAACTATTTGTCTGGACTTGATTATGAGGGATATTTTTTTTAGGCATCTTTCAGTGCTTCTCAAAGGTTATGGCATTCCTGTGATGTTTTGTATAAAATAAAGTTTTGAATATATTTCTTTTAAAGATTATTTTCTCCTACATCATAATCAAAATATTATTTTATGAAACTCTTTAATCTTATTCCAAATTAAATCTAGACTTCTTTTAATAATTTTATGGACAAGATTTTTGCAATATCTCTAATAAATATTGATCATAGAGTTATGCACTTAAGGTATTACAATATCTAATACAAGGATGACTTATGTGGTCCAAGTGCGAGATTTTGAGAATTTTCTTAAAGTGGACCTAAATAAATTCTGAGAATTTCCTTAAAGTGGACCTACATAGGTCATATAACCATCATTAACATGTACTTATTGCATTATAGAATATCAAATTCATTATAAATGGTGAAATTAGTGAAAGTTGAAAATCATGAAATGTCATTATAAATGAATGTAGGATATTTATCCCATTCCCAATAACTTTCTTCAATATTTGTTCTTTTAGTTGTTGGATTTCTTAAACAACAAAGAACAAATAAATGATCGACCACTAAATTATTGTATTTTCACAATGAGATAAATGTAGATAAAATCATAAGGAATATTATTGCGAAGATCTTAAATGAAGTCTACTATTCTTAGTGATTATGTGGTATATCTACATGAATATGAATTTGGCATAAGGATAAATAAATATTTGGTTTTGTTTTCACAAATCATAAGAAGTAACTGGACTATGAGATCTCATTGAATTACATCTAAGTTGAGTATGAAGAGGTCATAAAGAATTTGTAGTCAAACATTTTATGTGTAATGAGAAAAGGGTTATAAATGAACTTTCTCACCTTTCCAAGGACGTCATTTTTTTAATGACAAACAATTCTTATGAGGTGAGTAAATCATTATGATGAGAGTTATATTTAGTGTATGTGAAAACTATTATTCCTATGATATTTTACACATGATATATAGAAATGATTGTATAAACTTAATTAAGTTTCCCAGATATGGTATTTTCAGAAGTTATACCATTCTATTTTCTAATCATTGTATATTTAATTTATACAATTTATGATGAGTGGGAGTAAGTTTATATATTCAATTTATTGTAAAATAGAGAAACAAAATGTTATATAAATTTTCAATATGTAATGGATGAAGTTATGAGATACTAAAATATTATATGCTCACATTAAAGTTGACTGTTCATTTTTGGGAAAACAGTTATTACAATTTAGATTTACTGGTTTTGGGAAAATATGAAGTTCACTCTAATCTAGTTATGTTTATTTTGGTTTAACGACCAATATAATGAAGGAGTGCAACACAATTCATTGACTATTATGGAAATCTGAATCTATAGCATGCTTTGATGCTACAACGTATTGATTATGACAATGTAATTTAAATTTTGGGACTTAGATTTGTCGAAACTATTGCCAAGTTTCTAAAATATTATGATACTGTCGTTGCAATCTTCTTTATTAAGATACATTAGGTATTATATATGAAACTAAGCACATAGAATGTATAAACCTTTTAAAGAAGAAATTCTGAAACAAGTGTCAATTAACACATTTGTACATGTGTTAATATTAAAAATCCACATGATTGGGCTATCGTGAAAGACATTAACGAAGCATGCTTAAGATACGAGTCTTTAAAGTATAGCAGATAGAATCTTGATGTTGTAGAATCGCTACAGCGGAAATATTGCAACTTCTCAAATAAAATCCAAGTTTAATTAATACCAAATTTTAGTTAAACCCTAAAGCATGCATCTACATGATTTATCAAATAAAATATAGCATGCAGGATAAAACAAACAATTTTAGGAAAAATCCCCCAAAGAGGCAAAACCTTTTATTTCACTATAATTTGTAAGAAAACGACTTACACAGATTACAATGAAATAGGGTGACATACGAAATACCCTCATGCATCGATTTCGATGTCTTGACTGAAATCTCCCGCAGGAACTCCAGGTGGTCAGCAATGAAGAAGAGAAACGACTTCTCCATAAGTTTGTCGGCTGGAATTTTCCCTTTCCAGGAGGGCAGCAATGAAGAAGAAAGACGGCTTCTCCACAAGGGTTGAACAAAATCAAAGTTGTGTTCTTGGGTTTCAAAAAGATTCACAAATGTTTGGAAAAGTTGTGTGAATCAAAACATGAGTCTTGGGACTCAAAAAATATGAAGACTTGAGGTGATAGATCTCTCAAAAACGTCTTTGCAAGTCTTTCAAAACAGCTCCCCCGAAGTTGGCTTTTAAAGGAATCGAAAATGAATTTTAAAACTTTGGGACTCTTACCAGCGTTAAGTACCCCGAACCGATTCTGGTGTACCCCGAACCGATTCCCCCCGAACCGGTTCCCCATGCGGTTTACGGAACCTCATTGGTTTGGGGATTAAAAAATCAGCATTCTTCTATGGAATTTTCTCCATCTTCAAAAGGTCATAACTCCTTCACCGTAACTCGGATTGAGGTGACGTTTCTTCCAGTATCTTTGTTACATCGATCACTTCAACTTTCTAGTTGAAAAAACCTTCAGGATATGGCTATAAAATTACGAAAATGCCCTTGAACATGCATATCTTGCCTTCTTTCACTGTTTTGACTTCTCTTGCGTACCACTTGCATAAAATCCCTAAAATCATGGAACGTGAAGTCATTGAGGAAGATGTGGGACACTTAATGGAGATCTTGAATGATTGATTCCCTAAATTTGGATAGAGGCCTTCATGTGAGATCGTGAGATGACGTGCCAAATGTAGCGGCGTACGACATACATAAATGTAACATGTTGGACATGAGAAAAATGTCCTTACAAATCTCCTCTATGTCTATGCCGGTACATACATAAAAAATACGAATTATCAAATAAAAAAATGACCTATATAAATCTACCCTCCTATGAACCCAAAACTGGAAAGATACAAATGAATAAGTCTTCATCGTTTGTTCTTCAAATCTTCAGAAATCTCAAAGCTTATCTCATCAGGATGTGCAATTCAATTATCATCAATGTAGTACCTACACACATGAGATAAAGCAAAATACCAAGTGAGGTATTAAGTTTGAAATGATATAAACATAGATACCAATGTATGAGAAAAGCATAAGTCAAATCTCAAAACCTCCCCTTAAATTCAAACTCCTCCATAAAATGATAATTCTTTCTCCCCCTTTTTATGATGTCCACAAATAGACAAATGAGAAGAATAAATTAAACAAACAAAGTTGGGGTGTCACGGTATTCAAAACAAGACATCAATCAGATGGAAAACGCGCTCTTACAAAGAGATACTCAAAAAAATCTTCACAAACTATTTTTGAATTTTTCAAATTTTTCGTACAAAAATAAGATACCAATTTGAAAAAATATGATACAAAATTCACACCATGGATTTAAAATCAAACAATCAAGTCATGGAAATGGAATGAATGGGTGTGAACACATTCGATAGGTAAATCAACTCAATCAATCATATGTGCACGATGCATATGTGTACCCCAAACGAATGAGTATCAAAAGTATCCTTAGGTGTAAATTTTTTGAATTTAGATGACATCATCTTATGCAAATCAACAAATCAAAGTCAAATGATTTCCATACCAATAACGTCCAAAACTATGTAGCGCATTTTCAAAAATTTCAAGGACGTGCAAACCCGTTTTAAAATCTCCAACCAAACTCCCTCATATATATTTTCTTTTAAGAGGTGTTAAACTAAATTCTCAAACTTTGGAGAATTGGTGCAAAAACCTAAATGGCACATAATTGGCATGAGTTTCTTTTTATTGCCTATAAATTTTTTCGGGCCCTTTTAAACCTCTTTGGACCCCGAATAATAAAGTTCCTCAATTTTTTAGATCCAATTTAATGGTGGCTTAGTATTCGCAAAGGAAAAATGAACCTTTCGCAGCCTTTCCCCATTTTAAAATAAAGCACACAAACTGACAAAACGGTTCTTATATGCACAATTTTCTTATCAAAATTTATCGTGCTTGGTTCGTTTTAAGGATAGGATTGAAGTGAAAACACCCAACCAACATGTGATGAGACAAGCACAATAATCAAGAAAATCCATGCATGTGTGCAATAAAGGAAATCATGAGTCAAACATGTAGGAAGTAACACTTAATTACATCTTAATGACTCCAAACATCATAAAGCACATGGATGAATTGACCTATTGTCTCAAAACACTATCAAATACTCACATGGATAAATGGAATGAAATTGTGAATCGGTCATCCTAAGTGTCAATCCATAAACGGTGCAAACCAAAATACAAAAATCTTTTTGGATTTTTCAAAATTTTATCAAAATAAAATCTTTTTGAAGTTTTCAAAAAAATTTCAAAAACAAAAAAATTATACAAAAAGTACAAGTCATCACACTACCAAAAATATATCATGAAACCACAACTAGTGTATGACAAACATGTAAATACAATCAACCAAAAGATTTCACATGGGGTGAATCACGTGCAAGCAAACGAGAATCGTGGATAAATAAACCATGAGCCTCTAAATTCGATTTTCTAACCCAAATAAATGTGTAACGAGGTGTGTGGGTTTTAGGAATTGTTATGACTCTCTCTTTAAACTTCCTAGGTCCATTCAAAAGTTTGTAACAGAAATTCCTAAGATGACCTTGCTTACCGCAATGTGTGCAAGTGTAAATAGGGTGGTGAATGTTACCAAACGGTGGCCTTCTCCGCTAATTCCTAGGTGGTGCTCTCACGATGTTCCTAGGGGGCTCTTTCCTAACAAACTTAGGTGCCTCTTTCTTAATAATCCTAGGAGGTTCTCTCACACGTGTGGGAATGGGTGAAACATATTTTTCAAGACCAATCCCACCCCTATCCTTTTTTATCTCGACGGTGCCTAAAATCTTATCTAGTTTTTCAGACCTAGACTCCAAGTCAAATTTCACCTTACTTGAATATTTCAATTTCACCTCAAGTTCATCTATCCTAGATTCAATTACACGTCTAGAATACCCAAACTCTAAAATCTCCTTTTTCATAGTCTCCATCAACCCTCTAAGACTATATCTCTCACCCTCGAAGTACACAAGCTTCTCTTTCAAAATTTTCTCATGTACCCTAAGTTCTTCAACTAAAAAATCATTATTTTTTAAGGAACACTCTTTCAATTGAACTTTCAATTTCAAATTTTCTTTCTTCATTTTCAAAGATTCAGAATAAAGTTCATTGAAAGAAGTTTTCAAGTCACGCTCATCTACACTTTCATCCTCACTCCCATCACCCTCACTATCATCACTAATCACATGGGTGGGAAGCTCTCGCCTAGAAGCATAAAAACTTCTTCTTTCGAATCACAATCACTAAGGGTAGAAACATGAGAAATCGGTTGATTCAATTTCTTCTTTAAATTTGTGGTACACTCATCTAATGTGTGACCAACACCCTCACAACAAGGAAACCTCTCAGATTCGTTTTCAACAGAAGATTTAAAACAAGAGTTCATGTGAATTTTCCAATTAACTTTTTCAAAAATTTGACATCGAAGATCATCAAAACCATCAAAAGCCATTTTTGTGCAAAATAGGATCAAAACACAATAACTTAGTGCAACAGGCTCTGATACCAATTTGACGATGTGAGAAGTCAAATTGTATCAGGAAAAAAACTTTAAAAATCAGGACCACTCGATAATTTAGAGTAACCCGCTCTGATACCATTTGTAGAATCTCTACAGTGGAAATATCGCGACTTCTCAAATAAAATCCAAGTTTAATTAATACCAAATTTTAGTTAAACCCTAAAACATGCATCTAGATGATTTATCAAATAAAATATAGCATGCAGGATAAAACAAATAATTTCAGGAAAAATTCCCCAAAGGGGGAAAATCTTTTATATCACTATAATTTGTAAGAAAATGGCTTACACTGATTACAATGAAATAGGGTGACATACGAAATACCTTCAGGGGTCGGTTTCAATGTCTCGACTGAAATCTCCCATAGGAACTCTAGGTGGTCAGCAATGAAGAAGAGAAACGGCTTCTCCACAAGTTTGTCGGCTGGAATTTTCGCTTTCCAAGAGGGCAGCAATGAAGAAGAAAGACGGCTTCTCCACAAGGGTTGAACAAACTCAAAGTTATGTTCTTGGGTTTCAAAAAGATTCACAAATGTTTGGCAAAGTTGTGTGAATCGAAACATGAGTCTTGGAACTCAAAAAATATGAAGACTTGAGGTGATAGAACTCTCAAATACGTCTTTGCAAGTCTTTTAAAACAGCTCCCCCGAAGTTGGCTTTTAAAGGAATCCAAAATGAATTTTAAAATTTTGGGACTCTTGCTAGCGTCAGGATCCCCGAACCGGTTCCCCATGTGGTTTGCGGTACCTCATTGGTTTGGGGATTAAAAAATCGGCATTCTTCTATGGAATTTTCTCCATCTTCAAAAGGTCATAACTCCTTCACCGTAGCTCGGATTGAGGTGTCATTTCTTCCAATATCTTCGTTACGTAGAGAACTTGAACTTTCTAGTTGACTAGACCTCCGGACTATGGCTGTAAAATTACGAAAATGCCCTTAAACTTTCATATCTTGCCTTCTTTCACTGTTTTGACTTCTCTTGCGTAGCACTTGCATAAAATTCCTAAAATCATGGAACGTGAAGTCATTGAGGCAGATGTGGTACACTTGATGGAGATGTTGAATGCTTGATTCTGGGAATTCGGATAGAGGTCGTGATGTGAGATCGTGAGGTGACGTGCCAAATGTAGCGGCGTACGACATACATAAATATAACATGTTGGACATGAGAAAAATGTCCTTACAGATGTGGTGGATTTTTTAATGCTTATTTTGACACTGCCATATGATATCATATAGTGTTTTAGAGTCATTTATTTCTGTTGTTATTGTACACATGCATGTGAATGAAAGAATGCAACAGAAATAGTCTTTTACAAAGAGATTATTGGACCATTATGGAATAACCCTATTTATACACCTTATTGGATGAGTTGTTAATGTTGTGGTACATGGAAGCGATCATGGTCTTCAATTAGTATGTGAGCGTCATGACTCGAATTAATGATTTGTTTGATGAAGGTGTTTATGGAAAGCCATTTAAGGATGACTCAAGGATTATTGTGCACTTTATGATAATTATGGATCAAGTGGGAGACTGTTAAAATTATTTTATATAATTCTCCATTATGTGTTCCATAATTATATTAATTCTAAGAGTGACTTTGGTTAATGAGAGGGTACTCCCAATACCAAGAGTCAAAATGACTCTTGGACATCTACCTTGATGGATGGTTGATATTTAAGTGACTATTGGAGATTTAGATCTTGTCCCTGCCTATAAATAAGTGACTTATTCCATCATTCAGACACTCAAAAATGACAACATAATGAATTTATAGGAAAGGGTGAGAAATCTAAATTGTCAAGGAGAGTAAATTTCCAAATACATTTTTGCCCATACTTAGAGATCTGACTGTTGGAATACGTTGAAATTGGAGTATGTCCTTGCTATATACAAGATGAAGTTGTGTTCCAAAATCCCGGTCGATCAGACATCGTTAAGGTTGACTGTTTCGTCAATATTTGTAATTGTGACAAGTATGGAGGTATGTTATTTTAACACCTTTTATGTTCTACATAATGCTTATATGTTATAATCATGAAGATCCAAGGTCCTTTTATTAAGAACATTTGTATGAGAAAATTTAATCAAATTAATGTATTATTGATTAGTATTATGTTGTTCTTAAAAATGTTTTTACACATTCCACATCACCTGCTCGATAAACTCTAGTACCATACTTAATGGAATTTATACTTCTCCTAAATCTTCTTTTCTAGTTTTACCATGAAATTAAAAGAGCATGATTGGAATTGAGAGCATCATGTAAATTTAAAATTTAGGCTTTACGCTAGGACACATATTTGAAAAAGTATATACTTTAATTTAACACGAAACCAAGCCAGTGCTCCAATAAAAAATAATAAATAAATTATTTTTTATTAAATGAGCGGACAAACCTCTGCTAGCTCTTCGGGTGAAGAATATCAAACATAATGAAAATGCCTAGTTCCAAACACATCTAACCGAGGGTGTGGCACTCCCAATACAGGGTCAGCATAAAGGAGATTAGTTTATTCAGGGTTCATCATTCTACTTGCAGTACATGAAGACCTCTGCTAATAAAATACAAACAAATCGGTACCACATTAGGCATAAATGAAAAAGCATTGAAGGTCCATTGAGAATCCATAAATTCACCAAAATAAAAGTAAAACTTAATCTTATTATTTACTACAGAACAATCAAACAAGGTAAGAGTCAAAGAGACACTCAATTGTTTACAAAAATGCCATAGTAGACACTATTTAATGAATAAAAGGCTTACTAACTCATTGAATCAAAACTTAATCTTATAAGTTACAATAGAACAATCAAACAAAGTACAAATTAAAGAACATATAAAAACACTATCTTGCTATACTTAAAGAAAGATGATAATAGAAACCCAAAATTACTTAAATCTTGACCATCAAATTATTCATCAAATTCAACCAAAATGCTTGATATTATATCCCTCGATTTTCTTATTTATAGCTATATATATAAAATCAAAATTACCTCCAAGTACTGCATATATATATGAGAGCGAATCAAGTGAGGTCCCTCAATTTGAGAACCCTGAATGAGGTCCATTTTTTTAAAATAGTAAAAAAAATATATTGGAGATTATTTTTTTTCTATGATTTTTAAACATTTTAGTAGGATCATAAAAAAATAAACAACTCAAAATAAATTTTTTACTGTTTTAAAAAAATCGATCAAAGTTTGTCAATTTTTAACAGCTTAAAAACTGACACGGTTTTTAACAGCTTAAAAACTCACACAGTTTGACCGATTTTTTTAAAATATAAAAAAAAATCATTTTGAGCTGATTATTTTTTTATGGTTCTACTGAAATGTTTACAAACCATAAAAAAATCAGCCTGAAAATATTTTTTTTTTACTATTTTAAAAAAATGGACCTCATTCGGGGTCCTCAAACTAGGACTTCACTTGATCCTTTCTCATATATATAAATATTGTTCTGTTGACCATTATACATTTTTTGTCGATCATACATTTTCTGCCTTTACGGGTAATTGATATTGTTTTTATGAACTATTAGTTTTGTTGGAGTATTTTATATTTTTTTAAACATGGTGGATAGTCCTATAAAGAGAGGAAACTCTGTTAAAATTTTTTGAAGTTTTTACAATTGTTTATGTTGTATTAAAAATCTTTTCGACTTGTAAGCTTTTATTATTTATTCGGTAATAATGTTTTGTGTTAATTAGTGCCCAATGCAAGGAAATGGTACTCTTTATTACAAATATTTTGTGTTGAAGTTCAAGAAGTACTTCATGGATGATCCTTCTATACCTTTTGAAACAAATGTATGTTACCATTGTTTTCTCTTTTATATAAAATATTGTTTAGTTATTAACTATCATATACCGTAATAATAAATTCAAGATGAGAAGATTGCTTGATAAAGCGACGTACACATTGAATGGGCTAAATGAAGTTCAAATGGAGTTCATTTAGTTCATTACGGATTCTATATATTATGTATTTCCGAATAACATTATTTTGTTTTGTAGTAATGTCAATTTGTTGAAATAATTGTGTTTTGATGAAAACTATGTTGATTATATTTCATTACAGGGTTACTCATTCTGGGTAGGATAGCATCGAGAACAAACTTGATCGAGTACTACATTCGACAACGTCCTAGCTTGAGTATTATTTTGGATTGTGGATCTTATAATGTAGTTCACAATGTTAGTTTTTTAGATATTGTGATGTATCACTATCTTTAGGATATTATCACGTACATAACTAGACGTTAGCTAGTTTTTAAATATCATCACATAGCTCACACACTAGCTAATTTTTTGATATGATGTAGCTCACATCAATATTTTTTTACTATAAATATCTTGATGTATGTCAACTTAGTGATATTTATGACCTTGATTATTATCTATTTACAATATGATAAAATCGACGGTACAATGGTTGATTTAACCTCAAATAATAGTTGTTTATTGATGGATTAATGATTTTTAAAATTACTAAAACTGAGATAAATGTGATATTGTTTATGTAATTTTTTCATGAAAATGTGATTAAAAACATGTCGACTACCATAGTTTTTATGTGTGTTCTTAAAAACTGACATAAATATGATATTATTTATGTCAGTTTTTCGAACATTTATATCAGGACTTTATATGTCAGTTTTGAAAAATTCTAAAATTAACATAAATGGTCATTTATGTAAGTTTTTTACTGACATAAATAACTGTTTTTCTTGTAGTGATTGTTCTTAAAAATGTTATATAAAATATTGGCATTGCCCTTCGTTATTTGGGTTCAAGTTGTAAGGTAGAGAAAATCCATTCGAGGGCTAAATGACCTTGATTTTTAATCCTCACTGCATTTAGAATATATGAAATAAAATGTATTTTTGACTTCATATTATGATTCGAAAGCATAATTTCGAAATCGATTTCAAAAATCAATACGATGAAATCAGAAAAATAAGAGTGGTAAAAGTTAAATATCTTAGAATTTTCATGCTGATGTCAAATTACAATAATTAAACTAAAATGCTTTTTATATTTAAAAACTATAAGAATTAATTGGTATAACACAAGAAATTATTTATGATTTTATTAAATATAATTTGTTAATATTAGTTAGGGTCTATTAAAAATGAATGGTTTGAGAATGTCTCCAATTATTTGTTGATCTACAAATGATGTAATATATCTATTTAATTTTGATCTATGTGATTATTGATTGAATTGCAAATCAATTTAAATGAAAAAGAATTCCATCACTAATTCATAATCTACATAAAATAATGTATATATGCTGCTTAACTCATTATAAGGGGGTAGCGGTGTACACGGTTCGGGTTGGTTCAATGCCCCTAAAAATCCTAAATTAGAACTGGGGTGATCGGTTCCAAAAATTTAAAACTGCAACCGATTATATCTAGAACTGAACCGAACCAATCCGAGCTAACGATTTTTGGGTTTGTTCGAATTGGTTCTTGACTTAAAAAAGTATAAAAATAAAAAAATAAAATAAAAAAATAATGAATTTCCCTCAAATATAACTTCAAAAAGATACTCTAAGCATACATTAGAAATCTAATCCAAATTCCAAAAGTACAAATTAATTTAAAACTTTTAAATTAAAGAGAAATCAACATTTTTTTAGTTATTTTTTAAAAATTCAACAAAAAAACTGTTGAAAATACCTTATAAATAAAGGTCTGCGCAACGAAAGTTTGTGAATTTTTTAAAAATAGCTAAAAAAAATTATTTTGACCAAATTTCTTTGAATATGTGTTGATTGAAAGTTTAATTTCAATTAAAAAAATTGAAAAAAAAAATAGGCCTAAAACTAGGTGTGATGTAAGAAGATATATATATATATATATATATATATATATATATATATATAATATTCTAAAATGCACTACACCCATTTACTATAACTTATCACCCAGCCTACCCATGTTGCATTTGTCTCTTAATACCTCTCCAATCACATGATCTCACTCTCTCTCTCTCTCTCTCTCTCTCTCTCTCTCTCTCTCTCTCTCTCTCTCGGTCACGTTTCTCTCGCTGTGCAATTCCATCTCCTTATACCTCCATTACCCATCTTCCCTAATTCTTCCATTACTCACCCACTGCCTCTCTGTAGCTCTCTTTGATATCCATCTGCCTTAAAATAACTTTTGATGATCCATTTCCCTCTAGAATGAATTTATTTTTAATTCAACTCATAAATATGTACACTCTCTTACATGAATTATTTATACTTATTTTGCCATACGAATTGCTCCTCTTTTATCTTCTTGCCATCGAAAGTCTCTACTTTCACATGTACCTATTTTATTTTACAGTACATTCCCCCTGATTTGTGCTATTTTTAGTTATTATATGCTGGCTATCTATTTGCTATAACGAGAATCAAGTATAATATATCTCTGGTTACATCCCAATTAAATTTTATTGATGTCTTTTGTATGTTTATTGTTAAAGAATGTTCTTTGTTATAAACCATTAAGTTTGCATTTGTCCAAACTCACCATGACATATATAATTTAGGGTCTAAGAAGTTGTATATTTTGTGTTTGAGAAATTGCTCAAAGGAGAATATTATTTGAACAATTGTCAATCCTTCTCTTCCACAATTAATATTTACTGGAATGTAATTTTATTAAAGGTTTTGATTTAGTAAAAAATGGCTTTCAAAGTGGCGATGTGAAAAGATTCAGATTACATGAAAAGTTTGTTAATTTGAAACCTTTACTATGCTGTTTTAAATCTTATTTTTCCCATCATCATCATTTTTCCTCTTTGCATAGTAAACAATTTATTTTTTTATTTTGATCCCCTTAAAACACAAATGGGAAAAATAAGATCATTCATTTGTCGTGCAATCTGACTTCTCGTTAGAGCACCTCATTAGAAGGGTCATTCGAACGAGTGGGAAATCTCATTCGAATGAGGCTCAAAATCGTTCAAATGACCGGAGTAGAATTTGAAAATCTTATCATTTTTAATGTTTTTTCACGATATGGGCCATCAGATTTGATGACGTGTCGACTTCTCAGCGGACCAGATCTAATGTGGGGTAAAAGACTCGATTACCCTCGGATTTAAGGGTTGGATGTAAGGACATTTTAGAGATTTTGCCCCAAAATGGTTTTGGGGTATTTAGGGATTGTTAGGACCATTTGGGGGATCATTAAATCAGATTTATTCTCTCTCTCTCACAATAGCTCTTGGGAGATTCTCCTCTCCCACAACCACAAACCAACCTACACCGACATCCCCCCCACCTTGTGCGACTATATTTTACAAGTATTCCACCATAAATAAGTCTTACACACCCATTTCCACTATTGTTGGGCAAAGATATGAAGTTTGGAGTTAGTATTGGGGGTTCTTGGAGAAGAAAAAGAAGGAAGATTGGAACTTGAAGGGTTTTTTTAGTGGATCTTTGATGGAGGCAAGCTTTATGGAGCTAGGCAATCTCTTTAAGGTCAACTTAGAAGGTGGGAGGTCTCCATATTCTTTTACCTTCATCCTATCATTTTTGGAGCTCCATTCTAGGTGGAAAAACACTACACTTTAGTTTAAAAGATCTTTTTTTCATAGTATTGGCCTTGTAGTTGGAGTTTGTAATAGTAGAATACATTTATGACTTAAGAATAATATTTCTTATGATTTGTGAGAATGGTTATGCAAAAACGTTTCAATGGTTTTGAGCAAAATGATATATTTCAAGAAAACTTGGTGTTTAAATAATTTTAATGAAATAAAAATGTTTAAGGAATGTTTATCTTCTTAAAGATATTTTATGAACAAATGTCTTAAAGTTTTCTTATGAAAAATTGGGATTTTTATATAATTGGATATTTATTCAAGTTTGAAGATATACAAATATCTTTAGTTTGAAAAGCATGTTTATACCAATAATGTGAAATTTCTAGAATAAATCATGTGTAGACCCATTTAATAGGATTTTAGGACTTAAAATCCATATGTTCATGCATATAAAGTTGTAATATTTTGACAATGAGTATATAAACAAATTTAATGACGGCTTTATTGGGTTTAAGCATGAAATAAAAAATTTAGAAATTTCAGTCTTAAAGTGTGAAAAAGGCGCTGGGAAGGTGATAAGTGTATGGTTTTAAGACTACATGTATTAAAGAAGAAAAATGGTGTTTTCCTTATAAAGTAGTCTTTAAATGTCTAATGGTTTCTTAGAGAAAGAAAGTAATGAAACAAAGATGTTTCCAACTTGAGAAGAATGTTACTCAAAAATGTTAAATATGTGGGAATGAGTTAAAAACACTTAAGAAGTTGGTGTGGGTAACTTAGCTATTTTTTTAGGAATGACACTTGTGAAAATGAAGGAAATGACAAGTTTATAAATGAATGGGTAAGATAGTAATTTTACGCAAAGTGAAACATTTTTACGAAATAAAGCTATTGAAAAGGGTATTACACATAATGGTCTTAAATGAACTTGTTTTTGGGATAAAATTGATGTAAGGGTATAAAAGAACAGGCGATGATTATTTTAAAGTGCAACACAAATTGGGGCGAAACCTCGGATTTTGACTTCGGCGGGCAAAAGAAAAGGTGAAATAATGTGGAGATTTATAAAATGTTAAAATACATTAATATGGACTCAGGTGATACCGGACTAATTAAGGAGGTTGTGGAGCCCTGGGGTGAAAGATTCAAAATCACTGGCTAGAGCATATGGTAGCATAGTTGGTGGTGTGGATTCCGTTAAAGTATGCAGATATTAAAAGATTTCAAGAAAAAGATAATGAAAATGGAACATGTCAAGAACTGGATTGTGTGGTGAATATGTGAAAAGACAACCTAACTTGAACGAATTAATAAATGTTTCGGCAAAGGATAAAGTGGAAAAGTAATGTGAAAATTGATTAATGTCCATAAAGTAAAAGATTGGTGAAGTGAAGGGATTAAATGGGTAGTTAAGAAACCTAAAGAGGTTTAATACATAATTGACGTAAAAGTGTGTTTATAAATGGTTTTCAAAGAAATAAGTATTTTCTAACACGGTGTTCGTGTGTGTTGAAAGGTGATTTTCAGTGAAAATATTAACGTAAATTTGACATGAGTAATAAGGAAATTTCTTTAAAGAAAATGATTTTTCTTAAATAAGGGGTATTTTTTAAATATTTGACCAGGTGTGTTAAATCCAGAAATAAATATCAAGTCAAGTAAAAGGAAGTTTTTTTCCAAGATTAAGGTAAATTAATTGGGATAAGTAATGGTTTTAGGGTAAAAACGGTCTCTTGCATTAAAGTGTGTGTGTGTGTGTATATATATATATATATATATATATATATATATATATATATATATATATATATATATATATATATATATATATATATATATGAGTCCGGCTTTCATGCGGATTGTTCTATGCGGATTAGTATGTGGATTGGCTAACGTCCAAATAAGTCTTAGGACCACGTTTGTCTTTTATGGACCGCCTAGGGACCACCTTTTCTTTCTAAGGTTTTTGGAATATTAATTTCTACCCCCAATGATTTTTAAGGTCTTTTAAGCTTATTTTAAAGCCTAATTAATCTGGAAGTCTAAGTGTAGAAGTTTCAGGGCTACTGCCACTTCTCAAGATTCTTTCGTCACTATCATACTGGAGTTCTGAATAGCGAGGATTATCTATATAAATAGTTTCTTCAGGTAGTCTAAAAATTGAAAGAGGTTTTGATGGAAAATATTCTAGTCTTAAATATTCTAGTATTAAAGATTAAATCTTTAGTCTTGTCTTCTGATAAAATCTCAACATCTTCGAATATATAATTGGAAAATCTAATAAGTCTAAATCCTTCAACTCTCATTCCTCTATAGGAACTTGGAGCAATCTGATAGATTCTAGTAAATAGAGGAAGGAAGTCTTATATCTTCTTAACGTACTCATGGACTATTTTTCCAAGATCAACAGAGTATTCAATATCTTATATCTAAACGAGTCCAATGAACCCGTGGTCTGCAAGAGTTATATGATCCATGTCCGATTTTCCAAAAAGATATATTTTTTGAACGTCTTTGAAGAAACCTTTGATCATTAAGGCATCTCCATTTATTTCTGATAATAACATATTAAAATGATAAATAATGTTATTAGTTTCTTTTTGAAAGTCTTCTGGTAATAGGAGATTATTATGACCAAATCGTATAGCAATCTTAGTCTTAAAAGTCTTTTTATGATAACAGAAATCAGTAGGTCTAGTTTTAGAGGTTTCTCCAAGAGTCTGAGCATAAGTCTGAGTCTAAGGTCTAGGAACAGCAGTACCACTGAGTTGGGTAACTGTAAGTCTTTGAGTCCTCATGAATCTGGCAATGGCTACCAAATTCTGTTTGAACTCTATCCATAGTCTATTCTTCACATTCCACCTTATGACGTCTATAAAAGTATTTTCGTCTTCTGAAAATTCTCGTCTAAATTTGAACAAGACTGGGTATCTTTGATCGGGTCTATATTGGGGAAAATACATCTGTCCAATGAGTCTATTTTGAGCAATAATCTCTTGTCTATATTTTCCTGGAGGAACCAAAATATCATCAAAGTTCTCTAGGATTGGTCTTTCTTGAGAGTCTTGAATGTGAGTCTGTTTTTACGTTGCACCAGTATTTGGTCTTACGCGTCTAAGACAGTCTGCAACGTCTTCTATGTTCAGTCTATTTGTTCCAGAGGAACTCATGTTGTCTAGGTCTTCTGTTTGCAACATAAAACATGAAATCATATTAGTGTTAGCAAACATTGGCTCTCTTGATATAATGTCTGGAATGGTATTTTTACTTCCCTTAATATGTATAACAGAGAAGTCATAACCATTAAGCAATTGTGACCATTTAATTAATCTATTAGTCCTTGATTTGGACAAGTCTAAATCTCTAAATTTTAATGCATAAGAAGAGTCAGTATAAACAGTAAAATGTTTAGATCTAAGTGAAAAATGTTACTAAAGTCGTTTATTAAAAATAAACTATTTAAGTAACTCCAATCTGTTTTTTTAAGAAACTCTTTTCGTAAAAACCAAACTATTTGAACACAAGATGTGTTTAATAAATCAGTATATACGAGATCTATTCAAGAATTGAATAACAAGTTTATAAAGTAGTTTAAAAATCTTAAACTCAGCACAACCAAGAATGAGATGAGGAGATGTAGAAAAATTATGTTCACGATATTTTTTACGTGGTAAAACCTCACTAATTGAGGAAACATCCACGACTCCCTCTACGGAGTAAAATGACAAATCCACTAAAATAAATATATGAGTTACAAACTATATAACTAACATGCAAACAACTCAGTCCTATATAAGTTTAAGAATGTACCCTCTGGTGTCCTTAAACTTCTCTGCAGTTCTGATTGTAGATGTAGTTCTCCCAGTTTGTTAACTTCTGATTTGTTCCAGCACTTTACGTCGACTCTTTGTTCACAAGATCTTATTACCAACACTTTTCGTGTTATAGGGTGAAAGTGTTTGTGTAAGTTCTTTCTAACACATGCATGCACACACACACACACTTATTAAGTACAAACAGTCCTAACAAATTACAATAACACTATATGATGTGATCTTTTCTTTTTCTTTCTTCTTACAAAACTTTTCACCTTATTTGACCTTTAAATCATTCCCAGAATCCACGGATACCTTGCTAGGAAGAAAGACAAGGTCTTAATCAATGTCAAAATTTAGAAAGACTTTTCGAGATTGAAAACCTCCAAGTGAGATTCCAAACTAGGTCAAAGGTTTAGTTTTACAAGAACTAGAAACATAAAACATTTATTATTGATTTCAAAGTAAGCAAACGTTTTAGAGAAAATAATCAACAATATATTTCTCAAGATGAGAAATAAAGAATGAACCTAAGTGTAATGTAACATGAATAACTCAGATCTAAAATTTCTATGAAATTAGAAAGTAGATCTGAATAAACGTTTAAATTGAAAAACAAGATCTAGTGAACACGAGGTCACAGCAACAAAAACAAACTTAACTCAAACTCTCAAACTCTCAAGAACACTCAGAGAAGTGTTTTGGATATGGAGGTATTTGAAGAAGTGTTTGAGTTTGGATGGAAGAGGTTTTGACGAACAGGGTTAGGGTTTCTAACTCTCTCTCTTCTCTCTCTGTTTTCTCTCTTCTCTCTTAATTTCTTAGAAGAAATGAAAATGGAAAGAGTCTTCGAAGTTTGAGAATAGGGTCCCTTTTATAGTGTGAGGAGAAGGTTCGAGAGGTTGGCTCAGAACCAAGGGCCTGGATTAAGTCAAGCAAAATTGACTTAGATCGAAGGGTTCTAATAAGGCGGTGATTAAACGAATCCTGATTGGTCTAAAGAGTTGTACTAGGATTCACCAAGATAACATGAAGATCGTTGATAGCTAATGATCCAAGGGCTAGGAACAAACGTTGTTTTAACTCAGTAAAGAAACACAACTTCAGCCAATTAGACGAGGACAGGTGTTGGTCAATAACATGATAACAAACGCGCGTCTAAAGTTAATTAAAACCACACCATCAAGTTTACTCCGCTTTCGGATTCTACCCAAGGTAACATTAAGCCAATATAATCAACAAATTATATTTACAAATTGACCACAAAACTTTTTAAAACAAGTTTTAATTAAGAAAACCTTATTTTAAAAATGTTTTAAAAAATCCCAAAAAATTATTAAAATGCCAATTTAGGGATTTAAACACACTCAACATATGTACACACATTATTATGCAATATGATATGCAATAATTGAATTCTACTGTGTGTGAGTGTTGGCAATAGGTTCTTGATCACTACAAGATAGAGAGATAAAGTAGCAAACCAACTTCTGAGGTTCTTTGAATTCTAGGTAGGACACAATTTTGTCACAATTTCCAAACTAGATGAGCACTTATACAATATAGACTCAAGTGAGTCAAAAGTATAAGGACTTCAATCACCCCCTTTGGAAATATGAGACAAAATCTCCTTTGAGTCATCTTGGACTCGTAGGGCAACAAGAAAATAAGAAAAACTTATTCCTATCAAAATTCTATCTACCCAATTCCTACAAATCAAAAAGTACATAACTCAACTAAGTACATATGAATACCCTATTACAACTGTTGAGAGTAATTGTACAATAAGAACCTGCAATAAATCACTAAAATCAAGCTGTTTAGTATGTGTAAGAATTGAATAGACTCAAATTTCTCCCCCATTTTGTCTCAAATGGACAAAGGGAAAAACGTGGATAAACAGCAAAATGACTAGTCAGCATAAACCATACCAATATATTTTTGTAATGAAATGAATCTATTATAATCTAGAGGTTTGGTAAATATATCTGCGAGTTGTAGATCAGTAGGAAGATAATTGATTTCTAATTCCTTAGATTCAACCAATTCGCGTATAAAATGATGTCTTATTTTAATATGCTTTGTTCGCGAGTGTTGAACAAGGTTTTTAGAAATATTAATCGCACTTTGATTATCACAATAGAGATGCAATTGGTTTTATTGAATACCATAATCACTTAGCATTTGTTTTAGCCACATTAATTGAGCACAACAGCTGCCAGCGGCTATGTATTCAGATTCAGCTGTTGAGAGTGATGTGCAGTTTTGTTTTTTACTACTCCATCCTACCAAGTTATTACCTATATAATAACATGCTCCTGATGTGCTTTTACTATCATCAGTACACCCAGCCCAGTCAGCATTAGTGTACCCAATTATAGTGCTTGGTGTGTCATTAGTGTACCAAAGTCCTAGATTTAGAGTGCCTTTTACATATTTAATGATACGTTTAACAACATTCAAGTGGCTCTCTTTAGGGTTACTTTGATATCGAGCACATACACAAACAACATACATAATATCAGGACGCGAGGCAGTAAGATATAGTAAGGTGCCTATCATACTACGATACTGAGTAGGATCTACAGATTTTCCATTTTCATCTTTGAAAAGTTTTAGCGTAGTACTCATGGGCGTTTTAGCATCTTTAGCACTCTCGAGGCCAAATTTCTTTACTATCTCTAAAGCGTACTTGGATTGCGTTACAAATAATCCATCTGAATTTTGTTTGACTTGAAGGCCTAAGAAGAATTGTAGCTCCCCCATAAGGGACATTTGAAATTCCTTATGCATAGTTTGAGAGAAGGATTTGACTTCTGAGGGAGAAGTTGATCCAAATATAATACCGTCCACATAAACTTGAGCAATGGTGATGTGTTCGTCAAAATGTTTGACAAAAAGAGTTTGGTCATTTCCGCCTCTTTTAAAACCTTTATCTAAAAGAAAACTGGAAAAGGCGCTCATACCAAGCTCTAGGAGCTTATTTAAGGCCATACAAAGCCTTTTTCAGACGAAATACATGATTTGGATGTTTAGGGTCAATTAATCCTTTAGGTTGTTCTACATAAGTTTCTTCAGCCAATATTCCATTAAGGAACACAGATTTGACATCCATTTGGTATAGTGTAAAGTGCATGTGGCAAGCTATAGCAAAAAGCAGACAAACAGATTCTAAATGAGTAACAGGAGCAAAGGTATCATTAAAATCTATTCCTTATATTTGAGAGTATCCTTGAGCAACTAATCTAGTTTTATTTCTAATTATTATCCCATTTTCATCAGTCTTATTTTTGAAAATCCAACGTGTGCCAACAACCTTTTTGTGATCAGGATGTAGAACAAGATACCAAACATCATGAATGACAAATTGTAAAAGTTCTTCCTGCATAGCAGAAATCCAATGAGAGTCATTCAATGCCTCATCTACATTCTTTGGTTCCATAAGAGAAACAAAACATGCATAATGTGCATAGTTTCTGAGTTGAGATCTTGTACGCACTGGCTCACTAGGGTTACCAACAACGTTATTTATGCGATGATCTTTAGAAACCCAGTTAGGTACCTCTGGTGTCTCAATAGGTAATGAATTATCCATTGTAGAGGAGTCATTTTCTAAAATATTTGTAGACTTTTCCTCAATAGTAAATTCACCAGTGTTGCTTTCTACAGTAGTGTCACTAACAATTACATTTATGGATTCCATCAAAGTTTTAGTGCGAAGATTATACACTCGATAAGCTCTACTGTTAGGCGAATATCCTAAAAATATGGCTTTATCTCCCCGGCTCTCAAATTTGGATAAGTGTTACCTATCTTTACATACATAACAAGTACTGCCAAAGGTTCTAAGGTATTTGAGATTAGGCTTTTTAGTGTACCAAAGTTCATAGGGGGTTTGTTTGGATTTCTTTCTAAGATAGACCCTATTTATAATATGACAAGCAGTACGAATGGACTCTACCCAAAAATATTTAGGTAAATTCTTGGCATGTAACATAACACGTGCCATCTCCTGAAGGGTACGATTCTTTCTCTCCGCAATACCATTCTGTTGAGGGGTCTTAGGAGCACTGAACTCGTGTTTATAACCATTATAGTCACAATATTCTATAATACCAGTGTCTTTGAATTCACCACCTCTATCACTAAGAATTCTATTCACTTGAGTATCCTTCTCATTTTCAATCCTAAGAAAAAATTTTAGGAAGGTTTGAAATGTTTCAGACTTTTTTTTTAAGAAGGCTACCCAGGTAAATCTAGTGAAGTCATCAACCATAACTAGGATGTAACTGTTTCCACAAAGACTAACAGTTTGGGAGGGACCCATTAGGTCCATATGGATGAGTTCTAAGGGATTAGAGGTAAGAATATCTTTGACTTTCTTATGAGGTACCTTAACAATTTTACCTTCTTGACAGGAACCACAGATAATATTGGGTATAAGTTTGATTTTAGGAATTCCTCTAACTATTTCCTGAGAGGTCAGTCTACTTAGATTATCGTAATTTATATGACCCATTCTGTTATGCCATATCTCATTGTCATCCATTTTGGCAACATTACAAATTTCAGAATTGTTCATGACAGTGTGGCAATTGTCAGGAGTTCTGAATCCAGTAATTATGCATTCACCTTTTTCATTTAAAATTTTGCAATTGTTCTTTGAAAAGGTAACAGTATGATCTGAGTCACAAAATTGCGATATGCTAAGTAAATTTGCCTTAAGACCTTTGACTAGAAGAACATATTGTAGAATAGGAAGCCCATTTTCTTGGAGAGTTCCTTTGCCTATGATTTGAGATGAAACTCCATCACCAAAAATGACTTTACCACCAGCAAAGCTAGTTTTGTTTAAAAGCTTAGTTTCATCACCAGTCATATGCTTAGAACATCCAGAGTCTAAATACCAACCAGATGATGTGTGTCCAGCTTTTAAAGAAGTAACAACAACATTACACTTCATCTGAGGTAATAGATCATCTTTTCTAACCCAAATTGCCTTAGTTTTCATCTTGCGCTTATTAGCTCTTAATTGATAAAATTTGCGAGCTTTGGATTTTTGCTGAAAAACATTTTGCGCATGATTTTGAAATTTGTGAAAGACTTGGGCATTTGGTTTAGGAAAGTGCTTAGGATTCCTTCTAGTAAATGTTCTTTTAGTCTTGATCTTTCTCTTTCTATAATTAGAGTTTCTATCTGGTTGTCTAGGAAGTATATAATTGTTGCGGCTCCTCCTAGAATAGTTAAAGTTTTGATAGATATAAGGATTATAGGAAGGTATAACGAGTCTTCTAGCATAACAATCATCAAAAGAGTGACCATATATATCACAGTAGGAACAATAAAGATTGCTCAGAATAGGGGTCTCCTTAGGAAAGTCTCTAAACAAAGGTTTTGAAGAGTTTTGAGGCTGAACTCTATTCCTAGGTGTGACAGTCTTGAATGCAGACTCACTCTTCCTAATAGAAGGGCAGACGTATTTAGCCTTAGATGAACTTTCGTGTTTAGAGCAACTTGATTCCCCAACGTTAAAATTTTGATTTTTTGAATCAAACTCAGTTTTTAGAGAATGAAAGTCTGGGCATGTTTCAATAGGTCTTTTGCCACCTGACACAAACTTGATAGTTTCAAAAGATTTTGTTTGTGTTTTCAAATTGGGGAAAAACCCTATTCCAGTTCGATCATCAGAATTGGTTTTTGATTCAGCAACAAATTCATCAAAACATTTTGAATTATTTTCAAATTTTGTAAATTTTTTGAAAACAGTTGCTGTCTTTTCTTTAGTTTGCTCCAATTCTAACAATGTCCCCTTGTATTTTTGCTCCAGAGTTTCATTTTTTTCTTTTAAATCTCTGAGCTTTTCATCAAACATTTTGATTTCGCTTTTATGAGTCAAACATTGGGTGGTATACTCTTCAGCATTTATTTTATCCATTAGGCTTAGATCTTCTAACTTCTTAGTGAGATCTTTCACAATCTTTTCTAATCTAGTTATTTTCTTGAGAGTTTTAGCATAAAGTGTGTGAATGTCAGTGAGGTCTTCATTTTCTGAGTCACTAAGTGTGGTGTGTGGAGTGACCCCTAAATATTCATTTGTTAAACTCACACACCCATTGACATCGTCATTATCGCTATCCCTTTAGCTCACACACCCCGAGGAAGAATATGCAACATTCTCAGTAATCAAAGCATCTAAACTAGTATAAACATGATTCTCAATAGCAGGAGTAGAGTTACTAGAAGCATTCTCATACATAGGCATAAGCACATCATCATTATATATGATCTTGGCAAAGAAGGACATGCAAAGATCAAAAACATCAGATGACTCAGGTTCCTCCTTTTCAGAATCACTTGAATCATCCCATGTTTTGCAAATGTTAGCTCTAGTGTGTTTGTTTTGAGTGTTCAAGTTAACTCTACAATCTTGTGCAATGTGCCTCAGTTTACCACATCTATAGCATTCAGTCTTCTTAAGGTCTCTATTAGGTCTAATGTGAGAGTCCTTGTGATTTTTGTCATGGTTTTTCTCATGAGGCTTGTGATTAGAGGAAGTTAGATAATTTGAATTGTCTTGTTTATTTTCCACTTTGTTTCTAAACTTAATAATTTTCTTGAACTGTTTAGTAATTAAGGCAATTTTATTGTCCAAACTCTCTATATTGCATTCCTCATCAGAATCATACGTGGGGAATATAAGTTCAGGCTTAGTTAACTTAGAAGAGAAGCTCAGATTGGAACTAGTCTGTTTCCTATGGGTTTGAGTCAATTTTTTCTTAAATTCTAGTTCCATTTCCACAGTTCTTAGTTTACTACTGAGTAATTCAGGAGTGAGATTTTGATCACACATTTCCTCAATAGCATATCTTTTGTTATCAAATTTATGTGGTAATGATCTTAGAATTTTAGATACAATTTCATGGCTATCATAAGTCACCCCATTAGCATGCAGTTTGGTCACAATATCAGTCAAGTTCATATAGAAGTCATCAAATGACTCAGTCTCAGACATAATTAAGGAGTTATACTACTGAATAAGCATTTGGGTTTTAGCAGCCTTAACTCTAGTGTCTCCTTCATGAGTAGTGACCAAGGTGTCCCAAGATTCCTTAGAAGTGGTACAGGATGAGATTATTTTGAACTCATGTTCATTCATAGACATAAATATGGCATTCTTTCCTTTATTATTATTTCGAGAAACTTGTTTCTCTTCTTGAGTGAACTCACTTAAAGCTTTCTTAACCCTCTCATTACATCCTTCATTGGCTGGTTTAGTAGGAAAAATATAACCATTTTCAACAATGTCCCAGACATCATCTCCAAAAGTTCCTTGAATGAAAGCAATCATCCTTACTTTCCAGTAAACAAAATTGGTTCCATCAAAGATTGGAGGTCTGGTCAACTTACCAAATCTTTCATTTTTCTCGTCCATAATTGATTTTCAGAAAACAATTTCAGAAACACAGGATCTCTTTTGAAAGCAGTTTACAAAGCTCTGACACCAATTGAAAAATGTTACTAAAGCCGTTTATTAAAAATAAACTATTTAAGTAACTCCGATCTGTTTTTTTTTTAAAATTCTTTTCGTAAAAACCAAACTATTTGAACACAAGATGTGTTTAATAAATCAGTATGTACAATATCTATTCAAGAATTGAATAACAGGTTTATAAAGTAGTTTAAAAATCTTAAACTCAGCACAACCAAGAATGAGATGAGGAGATGTAGAAAAATTATGTTCACGATATTTTTTACGTGGTAAAACCTCACCAATTGAGGAAACATCCACGACTCCCTCTACGGAGTAAAATGACAAATCCACTAAAACAAATATATGAGTTACAAACTATATAACTAACATGCAAACAACTCAGTCCTATATAAGTTTAGGAATGTACCCTATGGTGTCCTTAAACTTCTCTGCAGTTCTTATTGTAGATGTAGTTCTCCCAGTTTGTTAACTTCTGATTTGTTCCAGCACTTTACGTCGACTCTTTGTTCACAAGATCTTATTACCAACACTTTTCGTGTTATAGGGTGAAAGTGTTTGTGTAAGTGATTTCTAACACATGCATGCACACACACGCACACACACTTATTAAGTACAAACAGTCCTAACAAATTACAATAACACTATATGATGTGATCTTTTCTTTTTCTTTCTTCTTACTAAACTTTTCACCTTATTTGACCTTTAAATCATTCCCAGAATCCACAGATACCTTGATAGGAAGACAGACAAGGTCTTAATCAATGTCAGAATTTAGAAAGACTTTTTGAGATTGAAAACCTCCAAGTGGGATTCCAAACTAGGTCAAAGGTTTAGTTTTACAAGAACTAGAGACAGAAAACATTTATTGTTGATTTCAAAGTAAGCAAACGTTTTAGAGAAAATAATCAACAATATATTTCTCAATATGAGAAATAAAGAATGAACCTAAGTGTAATGTAACATGAATAACTCATATCTGAAATTTCTATGAAATTAGAAAGTAGATCTGAATAAACGTTTAAGTTGAAAAACAAGATCTAGTGAACACGAGGTTACATCAACAAAAACAAACTTAACTCAAACTCTCAAACTCTCAAGAACACTCAGAGAACTGTTTTGGATATGGAGGTAATTGAAGAAGTGTTTGAGTTTGGATGGAAGAGGTTTTGACGAACAGGGTTAGGGTTTCCAACTCTCTCTCTTCTCTCTCTGTTTTCTCTCTTCTCTCTCTTTATTTTTCAGAAGAAATGAAAATGGCAAAAGTCTTCAAAGTCTGAGAATAGGGTCCCTTTTATAGGGTGAGGAGAAGGTTCGAGAGGCTGGCTCAGAACCAAGGTCCTGGATTAAGTCAAGCCAAATTGACTTAGATCGAAGGGTTGTAATAAGGCGGTGATTAAACGAATCCTGATTGGTCTAAAGAGTTGTACTGGGATTCACCAAGATAACATGCAGATCGTTGATAGCTAATGATCCAAGGGCTAGGAACAAACGCTGTTTTAACTCAGTAAAGAAACACAACTTCAGCCAATCAGACGAGGACAGGTGTTGGTCAATAACATGATAACAAACGCGCGTCTAAAGTTAATTAAAACCACACCCTTAAGTTTACCCCGCTTTCGGATTCTACCCAAGGTAACATTAAGCCAATATATTCAACAAATTATATTTACAAATTGACCACAAAACTTTTTAAAACAAGTTTTAATTATGAAAACCTTATTTTAAAAATGTTTTAAAAAATCCCAAAAAATTATTAAAATGCCAATTTAGGGATTTAAACACACTCAACATATGTACACACATTACTATGCAATATGATATGCAATAATTGAATTCTACTATGTGTGAGTGTTGGCAATAGGTTCTTGATCACTACAAGATAGAGAGATGAAGTAGCAAACCAACTTCTGAGGTTCTTTGGATTCTAGGTAGGACACAATTTTGTCACAATTTACAAACTAGATGAGCACTTATACAATATAGACTCAAGTGAGTCAAAAGTATAAGGGCGTCACTAAGGAATAACATATATTTTTCTATTGACCTTACTATGGCTAAAACTTCTTTTTCATGGGCAGTGTATCTTATTTCTGGGTCTGTAAAGGTTCCAGAACTATGTCTACAAAGTTTTTTCTTTTTTGTCTGGTGATCAATGCCAAAGTATATTGCTCCCCATTGTTTATCAGAGGCATCTGTTTCTACTATAAACTGGTCTTCTGCATTAGGCAGTTCAAGTAAAGGAATATTCCTAACTTCATCTTTAATTTGTCTTATGACTTCAAAATCATCTTTGGTCCAATAAAAATGATTAGTTTTTATGTTCCTTTTAATTTGGCACTTAAGCTTTGTCTTTTTGAAGCAAGGTCTTTAATAAAGTTTGCAGCGCAATTAAGAAATCCTAAAAATGATTGTAATTGTTTTCTATCTTTGAGTTGGTCTGGAAACTCAAGAATCTTTTAGTTATGTGTTCTGCTAAGGATATTTTTCCTTTATTAATATGCATTCCCACAAAGTCTATTTTAGTCTAAAATAATTTCATTTTCCTTTCGGAAATGACAATACCATGTTTATCTAATTCTAAAATAATCTTTTTAAAATGGTATATATGCTCTATCTCAGTCTTACTGGATACAAGAATATCATCTATGTAAACAAGACAAAATTCTGAATAAGGTCTAAATATGTTATCCATTCTTCTTTGGAATACTTGAGGATCATTCAAGTATCCAAATAGCATCACTAGCCATTCATATTTTCCTTGGGGCACACTAAAGGCTATCTAAGTAATACTGTCGGGATGCATCTTGATTTGCCAGAAGCCTGATTTGCAATCAAACTTACAGAATATAATTTTATCTTCAATCAAATTGATTAAATTATTCTTGTCTGGTATCTTATAAGAATCAAATTCATAATTCTTATTTAATTGTCTATAATCTATAACCATACGTCTTTTTCCTCTTTTACGTTCAGATTCATTTTGAAAATAAAAGGCAAGGCTATTATGTCTACTTTTACTTTCTCTAATAATACCTAACTTAAGCATTTCATCTATGTCTTTCTTGAATTATTCTCTGTCTTCTTGTGAATATCCTTTCTTATAGGTTCCACCATTAATAGTGGCGTCTGGGTTAATAGGGATGATTTCACAATAACTTTGGTCTTTATCCCACTTAGCGATGGGATTTTCTCCTAAAGTAGGCTCTTCTAGTTGCCTAGTCTTTTCCTTTTCTATTTCTATATCCATTTTCTTTTGTTTGGATATAACTTGAACCTGTAATAAGGTATTTTGGGCTTGATCTAAAATGTCTTGTTGTATAAGTGCTATTTGCTTATAACACCTTTGGTCTGGACACTTACACTCTTTTTGTAAGGGTTTAATAATGTCTAGGGCTTCTTGTTGGGTTGTAGGTCTAGGTCCACCATGCTCAGCTGAAGAACTTTGATGTTTTATGGGTCTATAACTGGGTTTGACCTGCATAAGGTCAAAGGCAGTCTTGTGATCTATTAGAGGAGCTTTAATATTAAATTCCTCTATATCACTAATTAATATCTTATCGTTATACTGAGTATAAGGATGATATTTACTAATAAAGTCTTGTCCTAAAATAATGTTTCCTATGAAACTAGGATGAGGATCCATTATCCAAAACCGATGATTAACAATTTTGTTGGTCTGATTTCCTAATTTAAAATAAATAGGAATAGTCTAGAAATATAAGGTAAATGGATCTCCATTAGCCACTTTACCATAGATTTCTTGAGTACTTTCTAAAAAATAGTCTTCAGTGAAGGCCTTAGCCTTGAAAATACTCTGAGAGCATCTTGTATCTATAAACGTTGAAAGTCTTTTAGGATAGTCTTTGTGTTGAACAAGTAATTATGCAAAACAAGCATGTGGTTTAGTAGAAATTCCTAAATTGTTCTTTTCTAAAATAGATATGCCTTTCTGGGGTTTATTTATAAAATCTAAGGGTATTTGATCTTCTAAACTACTATCAGAATGGTATTCTTCTAAATCATAGGAAATTACTTTTCCTTTGAAGTCTTCATTTTCTTGCAGTCTTTTGGCTATATTTCTATCAATGTCATTGTGGGTACCTTAATTTGCCATCATGGGCCCCGGCGAGTAGCTTAATTAAAACGGCCCAAAGTGCGGACCCCTCGCACCTCAACTAGATTCAATTATGACTTAGTCCTCTCCTGAAATCTCGTAGGGAGATATTCCAGGTGAGAAAGATGGACGTGGGGGAGTCCAACACCCCCACTCCCCGAAGATAACATGTATATAAAAAACCCTAAGCCTGGGGCAAAAGGCTCGCACTGTATTCTTTAAAAAATGCTCCCCGGAGTATATAAAAATAATACTGACTGCACCACCGTGGACGTAGGCATTCTTGCTGAATCACGCACATACTGTGTTGTGTGATTGGAATTTTATCTTCTTTATTTCCTTTGGTGATTGAGCTTTTCTTATTTATTTGTGTTGAATATAATTGTCACCACAATTGGCACCGTCTATGGGAACATTTGTCTTCCCTGAGAAAGCCCTCACCAATAAAGAAATTTGAAATGTCTGGTCACAGCAGTAATGCCCCTCAAGCAGGAGATATCCAAGAACAACCTACTCCTCATAGGATCAGATCTGAAGTTTGGCGTTCAGATCGGAGGGCTCCCCCAAAGAGGCCAGCCTCAAAGGAGAGCCAAGGACCAGTAGAAGACACGCAAATCTCCAGATTGATTGATGCCTATGAGGCGAGACTCTAAGAGCAGAGGGAGTCCGCTCACAAGCAAGAGGATGAGAATGGCCACCTCAAAATCAAACTAAAAAGGATGGAGAAAGAGCTCCATCGCAGCACTAGGCGACGTCCACGTCGCACTCCTAGCCCTCAAGCGAGCAAGTCTCACAACAGAGGAAGGATCCCTAGACGTGGATCCCAGAAGAATGAGAAGCACGAGTCAAGCGATGACTCGCTCGAGCACCAGAGATCGGCTCACCATTATAGGAGCCCAGCTCACAGCAATGAGAATATACGAAATTTGGTCCGAAGGGAGATGGACCAACACCCAGCACATCGCGGTGCAAGATCGACCAGGGATCTTGCTAGACGAGATCTCAAGACCCAGATGAAATCCCCTTTCTCGAGGGAGATAGACGAATAGGAAGCCCCCAAGAAATTTGTTATTCTGAGATTCAAGATCTATGACGGAAAAACTGACCCTATTGATCACGTTAGGCAGTACAGGCAAGCCATGACTCTCTGGAACCACCGGGATGCACTGATGTGTTGGATTTTCCCCTCGGGTCTGCATGATGTGGCACAAAAATAGTTTGAGAGGCTCCCTCATAGGTCTATCAAGAGTTTTGAGTCCCTGGCTGAGCTCTTTACGGCCCGCTTCATTATTAGTAGCTCCCATCCCGAAAGGATGGATGCTTTACTAATAATAAAAAGACGCCTCAAGAGAGCCTCCAGGACTATGCGAAGAGGTACTGGGAGTTGTTCAACGAGGTTGAGGACTGCTCGGAGCAGGTAGTAGTGGCCTCTTTCAAAATTGGGCTACCAGCTCTTGCCTTCTGCACCAATCCCTGACGAAGAAAGAGTCCACGACCATCAACGATCTGATGGCTCGCATCGAGAAGTACGCCAAAGTGGAGGTTGTGACCTGCCTCGGCGTAGGGGAAAACGGTCGAACTAAACTCGCTGCCAAAGGAAACAACAAAGTTGAGAACCAGAAGAAAGGAGGCAGGAATGGCTCCAAGAACGGAGGCAGGAATGCTGTTTTGAAAGCATTTCAGGAAGTCAACACTGTCTTCAAAGAACGAATTTATAAGATTCTGGCAAAGATCAAAGACGAGTCATTTATTAAGTGGCCCAAAAAGATGGGAGGAGATCCCTCAAACAGAAACAATGCGTTGAGATGCGTTTTCATAAAGAGGGAGGACATAAGACTGATTGATATGCCCATATATACCCTCGGCTAGGCCGAGGACTCCCTACACATGGATGGGGTCAGGATGATCTCTCATCAGGCCCAGACGACCCTCCAAGGGGACGACCCATCATCAAGGTCCAGAAGACCCTTCGAGGGGCTGACCCCTCATCAGGCCCAGACGACCCTTCAAGGGGCTGACCCCTCATCAGGCCCAGACGACCCTCCAAGGGCCGACCCATCATCAAGGTCCAGATGACCCTTCAAGGGGCTGACCCCCTATCAGGCCCAGACAACCCTCCAAGGGGCCGACCCTCCATCAGGCCCAGACGACCCTTAAAGGGGCCGACCCTCATCAGGCCCAGACGACCCTCCAAGGGGCCGACCCTCCATCAGGCCCATATGACCCTCCAAGGGTATGACAGTACGAGGCCTAAATTAGGCCTGACTCACTACCATAGGGAACTTTTCCCTCGGCCACATATCATAGGCCGAGGGTGACAGCATCACAGCGCGTGGTTTGGGAGACGGGTGGAATAGTGCGCGTGAGGCTCACATGGCACGTGGAAAACCGTTATAACAATATCACCCCCTCACGTGAGGGAATATTATGTCATCATTTGGCATCTACAGGTGTCAACAGGAGATTGGATAGATCATCATTCACATGCACTATGCATACTTGGGGGGTACACTACACCCCCCAAGACCTATATATACTTGTCACCTACAACCCTACAATGGATGGATAATTGTAATTCTAGCTAAAACTCTGCTTGTACACACAATAGAGAGAGAAAGTGAGCTGATGCGTATTGTATCCAAGGCCATTAGTGCCCATACTTAGTGGATCACACACTCACAGTGGATGTAGGCCTAATTGGCTAAACCACTATACATCATTGTCTTATTCCTCTTATACTCATATCCTTCTACACACTTATACATATACATCTCTATGGCTGCCATGGTTACTACTGTTTGAGCTCATACTCACTTATCTGGTGGTGCTGAATCTAAGCATCATCAGTTTGGCACCGTCTGTGGGAACGAGAAGGCATCTCTTCCTTTGTACAGCTTGACTTCATTGGGAACTCTGGTGGTGAACCAGCTCTCCCCCTGAGAGGAGATGTTTCACCATTGAAAGAGACCCATTAAGGTTCACAAGATCACCAGTCCTTTTTCTTCAGTTCAACTCTTCATAGCTCAAACACATGGCACCATAGATGTCACCACCACCACTCCCTCCACCGGAGAGTGAAGTTGGACCCAGTTCTAGTTAACCACCACCTCAGTCTGAGATGGATGATGTGGCGATAGCCTTGAAGTCTCTGGCAGCAAGCCAGTGAATCATGCAGGAGAAGTTCACATCTCTAAGCCAGAACATACTAAGACCACCAGGGGTCTCACCTGAGATGATTACTCCGGCAGCGGCTCCAGGGCAGCATGAGGCCAGGGGACCACCCCAGGCACTATGTAAAGACCTTCCACCCCCTCAGCGGCGTAGGGATGTTGCTGACCCCCGGCGTCTATGCCTGGGGAGGCAAGGAAACCCTTGTACTAAGGACATATATGACGATATGGAGGGATATGAGGCCCCCATAGAATGCTGGGAACCATATGAGGTCTCCAACAATGCTGTACGACCTCTCCAGGAGAGTAAAGGGAAGTGCGGGAGACCAAATCCTGATGATCGCCCAAGAGGCTCTGCTTTTGATCGCTTGAGCAAGGGGTCAGCCTTTGAGAGGCTGGTCCTAGTAAATGACCTGCGGGAGAAATTATCCAGATCAAGGAGCGCTGCGAGGTCCAGAAGGGAGGCAACAGATGGCCGACCCCATGGGGGGCGACCCCTAGGACGAGACGATGGTTAGGGGGAAGTGAATAGCCGACACGGGCCTGCCACTGCAGAACCCTCCGTCCACCTTAAAGAGGCGGTGAGGGATAATATTGTCCAGGCCGACCCTAAGAGGCCTTGGAATGACTCAATCCAACGACTGGAGGACAAGATCAGTGATATTCTGAAGATACGGGACCCTCTTCAGGGAGGATAATCCATAGGCTCTCCCTTTGTGGCGAAGATAGTCAACTTTCCTACACCATCAAAGTTTAAGCCACCTGTGGTCACCCAAGGTATGACGGGAGTACTAACCCCGTCCATTATATTGAGATGTATCAATCAGCGGCAGATATATACTCTATCTTAGATGTATGAGGTGTCGTGCCTTTCTGGCACTCTGACGGGGGCTGCACATGTTTGGTATATGTCTCTTCCAAAAAATTCTATTGAAAGCTTTAAGAAGTTGGCAAACTGGTTTATCCACAACTTTTTCTTTGGGGTGAGACCATAGAAGAAAACCACCCACCTGCTCTATGTTAAGTAGGGGAAGAATGAGAGTCTAAGAGACTACATAGCCAGATTCAACAAAGAAAAGTTGGATGTGGAAGACTACGAGGAGAACATAGCTATGACAGCCCTGATTGGAGGACTCCAAAAGGGGAAGCTGTTATAGAAGATTGCTGAAGACCCTCCGAGGATGATGGCTGAATTGTTGTCAATAGCAGGAAAGGTGATGAACGCCGAAGAGGCGATGGCCACAAAATACGAAGACGAAAAAGGAGGCGCTAGTGGGGGTAAGTACCCTAAGAAGAACAAAGAGGGGAAGAAGAGATCTACGGACGACAAGTTCTCTGGTTACACCCCTCTAATGGTCAGCTGTGAACATATTCTCAATGAGATAAACAGTGACCGGTCCCTGAAGTGGCCTGAGAAGTTGAGGGCAGCCCCCAACAAGAGGAACAAAAACCTGTGGTGTGAATTTCACCAAGACCATGGCCACGTGATAGACAAATGCTTTGCTCTGAAAGATGAGATTGAGAAGATTCTGAAAGAAGGAAAGCTCAGGAAGTACATTGACAAAGATTCCTTCAAGAGGGGCCGAGGGGACGACCCCAGAAAAAAAAGCGAGGCGATGCATGTAGGGGAGGTCCTCAAAAAAGAGGGGATGACCCTTCTGACGATGAGGACGACCCTGACCTCCCGCCGAGAGATGACCAAGGCCCTGTCAAGAGGCTTAATATGATCTCGCTCGGAGTAGGAATGATCTCCGGGGGTCTATCATGAGGAGGGTCAGAGGTCGCTGACAGGAAGGCCCATGTGGCTGAGGCCAAGGCAGTGACGAAGACAGTACACTCAACCTCTCTGGAGGCGAAGTCAGAAAAAATAAAAAAGGTTGACATGGATACTCTGATAGTGGGGTTCTCAAGAATGGACTTCAAAGGCCTCTTAGCCCCACATGATGACCCTCTCGTCATCACTACCAGGGTGCACGGGTGCGAGGTGCCGAGGATCGTGGTAGATGGGGGCTCATCTGCAGACGTGATGTTTTGGCCATGCTTCAAAGCTTTAGGTCTCATCCGTGCTAGACTCATCCCATACCATCACCCATTGATTGGGTTCAGTGGAGAAAAGGTTCATCCCTCGGAGTGTATGAGGTTGATGTCAGGGTGGGGGACGAGTGGTCGAGATGGCTTACAAAGAAGGTCAACTTCTTTGTGATGGATGAACATGTCTTTTCGGCCTATAATATTATACTGGGGCGGGTAGCCCTCAAGGGGTTCAAAGCTTTGCCGTCTACGATCCATCATATGATTAAATTTCTAACCCCTTACGGGGTGGGGGAAGTTCAGGGAGACCAGACGACAACGCGAGAATGTTATTACAACTCCGCTAAAGAAAGAGAGGCCCAGAAGAAGGCTACAACCACTTACAATATTGATACCCTATACCCCAGAGTCGAGACGAAGCTGAAGAAAGGAGAGGCCGCGAAAGAGGTAGAATCCATCATCCTCAATAAGGATGACCCGAAAAAAACCGTCCAAGTCGGCAAGTCTCTGAAGCCAAATATTAAGGAAAACCTCATTAAACTGTTGAGGAGAAGACATAGCGTCTTTGCATGGAGTCATGTAGATATGTCAGGGATCGACCCTAAAATCATGTGCCACAAGCTCAACGTGGTAGAGGGTGCGAAGCCAGTAAAGCAGAAGAGGAGGATTTACTCTAGAGAAAAGTATGAGGTCATAAGGGATGAGGTCAAAAAATTAGAAGATGTTGAGTTTATCAGAGAGGTCATCTACCCTGAATGGCTGTCCAATGCAGTCATTGTCCCAAAGGCCAACGGGAAGTGGAGAATGTGTGTGGACTTCACCGACCTCAACAAGCATTGTCCCAAAGACAACTTCCCTCTCCCTCCACATTGACCAGATGGTAGACGCTACCGCGGGCCATGAGCTCATGAGCTTCATGGATGCCTATTCAGGGTACAACCAGATTTTCATGGACCCTGAAGACTCGAAGAAAATAGCCTTTATTACCGACAAGGGGACATACTATTATAGAGTCATACCCTTTGGCCTGAAGAATGCAGGGGCAATATATCAGCGCCTTGTAAATAAAATGTTTGAAGACAAAATTGGGAAATCTATGGAATTCTATGTGGATAACATGCTGACTAAGAGCTTGAAGGCAGAGGATCATGTGGGTGACCTGGAAAGGACCTTTAATACGATGGACAAGTACCAGATGAAGCTCAACACGGCAAAGTGTGTCTTCGGGGTCGGAGCAGGGAAATTCTTGGGGTTCATTGTCAACCAAAGAGGCATCGAGGCCAACCCTGAGAAAATAAAGTCCCTCCTGGAAATGAAGACCCCCAAGACCATCAAAGACGTTCAGAGGCTCACGGGGCGAGTGGTTGCCTTGAATAGGTTCATATCTAGAGCCACAGAAAAGTGTTTGCCATTCTTTAAAATTCTCAGGAAGGCCTTCGAATGGAGTGAAGAGTGTGATGAGGCTTTCAAGGAGTTAAAGTCATACTTAGGGTCTCCCTTGTTGTTGTCATGGACAGAACAGGGTGAACGATTATATGTGTACCTAGACGTCTCAAAATCATCCATCAGCGCAGCCATTGTGAGAGAAGAGGATGGGGTACAAAGGCCCGTATATTTCAGTAGTAAGGCACTCCAAGGGGCAGAGCAAAGATACCTAAGGATGGAGAAGTTAGCCTATGCCTTGATCCATGCATCAAGAAAGATGAAGCCATACTTCCAGTCCCATACAATGATCATCCTCACCGACTCTCCTCTTAGGCAGGTCTTGCACAAGCTGAAAAAATCAGGTAGGCTAATGGCCTGGGCTATAGAGCTTTTAGAGTTTGACATTGTATATCAACCTAGGACCGACATTAAGGGGCAAGAATTGGCAGATTTTGTGGCTGAGTTTACTTGGGAAGATGATGAAGTCGAGGATGAGGGACTCGGGAAGACAGATACCCAACAAGACAGGCTCACCGGCACACCTACGAATAAGGCTGAGACAAGCACCGCTAGAAGGAAAATGGTCGAAAATGAAGAGGGAAGACACCTCTTTAGATAGGGATCCCTCACCGAGAGAAATTTCTCAGAGGAAAAGACTGTGTGGAGCCTCTTCATTGACGGGTCCTCCTGCGACAGCGGAAGTGGAGCTGGACTGATAGTATCAACACCCGATGGCACAGACATTGAGTACGCCCTGAGGTTCAACTTTAAAGCCTCCAACAACGAATTCGAATATAAGGCCCTGATAGTAGGACTCTCCTTAGCCAAGTCTCTTAGTGTCGGCGAGATTTTGGTCCATAGTGATTCAAGGCTGGTAGTAAATCAGATACTAGGAGCGTATGAGGCCAAAGATGAGAGGATGGTCAAGTACCTTGAGAAAGTAATTTCATTACTGAAGAGATTCAAAGAAGTGAAATTGAAGAGGATACCTAGGCATGACAATGTCCGAGCCGATGCACTTGTCAGGCTGGACTCAGCAACTAGGACAGACATCAGGAGGACAATCCTAGTGGAAATTTTTCTTCGACCAACTATTGAAGATACTGAGGGAACACTCAGCAATTTCCTGAATGTTTCTTAAGAAGCTTCATGGATGGACCCTCTGATCAGATACATTAAAGAGGGAGAGATGCCAGAAGCAAGGAAAGAAAGAAAGAAGCTGAGATACAGAGATACAAAGTTCACTGTCATTGGGGACACCTTATACAAAAAGGGGTTTTTGCTCCCCTTACTTAGGTGTGTGCACCCATCTGAAGTCCCATCCATTTTGCAAGACGTGCATGAGGGGTCATGTTCCAGCCACATCGGGGAAGGTCCTTAGCGAAGAGGGTGATCACCCAAGGGTACTGGTGGCCGACCTTGGGGAAAGATGCCACGACATATGTAAAAAAGTGTGACAAATGCCAAAGATTTTCCACCATCCCTCACCAACCCCATCAGTCTCTTACTTCCATTACATCCCCGTGGCCATTTGCAGTATGGGTGATTGACCTAGTAGGACCCTTGCCTAGGGCCATCAATAACTATCGGTTCCTCATCGTGGCCATTGACTATTTTTCAAAATGGGTGGAGGCGGAGCCGATGGTAACGATCACAGAGCAGAAAACCTTTCAGTTTATATGGAGAAACATTATATGCAGATATGGTCTCCCAAATACCCTCATCTCGGATAACGGGACTCAATTCAAGAATACATCTCTACAGAAGTACTGTGAAAGGGTGAGTATCAAACAATTATTCTCTACCCCAGCCCGACCTCAGGCTAATGGGCAAACAGAAGTTATAAACAGGATGAGCCTAGACGGGATTAAGAAGAGACTTGAGGAGGAAAAAGGAAGATGGGTTGAGGAGTTATATGCTGTACTGTGGGCCTACAGGATGATGGCAAAGACCTCTACCGGGGAAACCTCGTTCATGCTGGCTTATGGCTCCGAAGCCGTCATCCCCACTGAGATTGGGTTTCCTACTCATAGGGTCCAAATTTATGACCCCCAGAGAAATACGGAAGAGAGGAGACTTGACTTAGACCTGATTGAGGAAAGGAGGGAAGACGCCGAGATAAGGCAAGCCACCTACCAGCAGAGGACTTCAAGGTTTTACAATCAGAGGGTGAAATAGAGACCAATTGTAGTGGGGGGCTTGGTCTTCAAAAAGACTTGGCAGAAGCCCAACAAGCTCCATCCTAATTGGCACGGTCCCTATAGGGTCATCGACGAAGTTGTCCCAGGGACCTATAGACTAGAAAACCTAGAAGGGGAACCCTTTTCCAACCCCTGGAATGCAAAACATTTGAAAAATACTATCAGTAGTGTTGTAATATCCTGACGGACCATAATTGTAATGGGTGTTGCTCCAGCAGAACACTTAGTAAATTAATGAGAAATATCAGTGTTTCCTCTCATCTTGTGTTTGTCAGTTCTAGTAGCAAGGGATCATCTTTGGGGAAATAACCCTCGACTATAATGAGGGTCAATGGTGGGGACGACCCCATCATTGCCCTCAAGAAAGACGAGGGAGGACTTAAAAACCATTAGTTTGGTAATTACAACCCTCGGCTATAATGAGGGTCAATGGTGGGGACGATCCCACCATTGCCCTCAAGAAAGACGAGGGAGGAATTAAAAACCATTAGTTTAGTAATTACAACCCTCAGCTATAATGAGGGTCAATGGTGGGGACGACCCCACCATTGTCCTCAAGAAAGACGAGGGAGGACTTAAAAACCATTAGTTTGTTAATTACAACCCTCGGCTATAATGAGGGTCAATGGTGGGGACGACCCCACCATTTCCCTCAAGAAAGAGGAGGGAGGATTTAAAAACCATTAGTTTGGTAATTACAACCCTCGGCTATAATGAGGGTCAATGGTGGGGACGACCCCACCATTGCCCTCAAGAAAGACGAGGGAGGACTTGAAAACCATTAGTTTTGTAATTATAACCCTCGACTATAATGACGGTCAATGGTGGGGACGACCCCACTATTGCCCTCAAGAAAGACGAGGGATGACTTAAAAACCGTTAGTTTGGTAATTACAGCCCTCGGCTATAATGAGGGTCAATGGCGGGGACGACCCCACCATTGCCCTCAAGAAAGACGAGGGAGGACTTTGTTAACCTCATCAATTAAAATTTGGGGAAATTACCCTCAGCTATAATGAGGTTGAACGTTGGGGATGACCCCTCCTTCACCCTCAAGAAAGACGAGGGAGGGGTTAGTGATACTGTTAATATAAAAAATTCACAATACAAATCACACAAGAGACGAGTATGGAAGACAACAAGAGAGATGATATTATAAATGAAATATTACAAGTGTCGTACAAAAATAAAGTACAGCCAAGGGGTACATAAAGAGGGTATTGGCTACAAACATCCACCCTATTGAGCAGCATCAGAGGGCAGGGCCTCAACGTCGATAAGAGAGGTCTCGTCAACGACCACGACTGGCTGATCCTCAGACGTGCCGACACCCTCGACGTGCACCTGGGACTCCACGTGGGCTAAGGCCTCAGCAATCAAAGGTTCGTCCAGTTGGACTGCTTCGATAGAGGGGCGGATAGAAGATAATGCATCGACAAACTTAAGGACGGCCCACCGACAGGCCGTCCTAATTCCCCTCTCTAAGTATTCAAGGCCGAAGCCCTGAAACTCATCCAAGAGTTTGTAGGCCTCCACAGCATCTGCCTCGGCTTTCTTGACAGCCACCTCAAGATCGGCCTTGTGCTGAACCCCCAAGTTAGTCAAGGTCTCGTCCTTCTCCTTTATAAGCAAGTCCTTAGCCGCCATGTCTGCATCATGCTGCCTCGTCAGCTCATCCAGGATCCTCTCATGCTCAGTCCTAGCGCTCTCTAACTCAACCCTTGCAGTCTCAACCTCTGACTGTAGATCAGCCTCCTGCTGAATAGCCCTCTCAGATTCATGGAATTTTGCTTGGTTCTCAGCCATCCACTTAGGGGCCAAGGTAAAAGCATAGACAGAGTGCATAAGAAAAAGAAACTCGTTAAGAGGCCGAGAAAATAGTTTGTGAAAGAATGTAGTTAAGGGAATGAAGTGAGAACAAATACCTGAGCGAGGGTGTGCAGACCATAGTCATACACCTTCGCCGGGGGCATCTTGGATAAAAACTCGTAGTGAGCAGTCGAGGGGGCAGAAAACATGGACGCCTTGGCCGCCCTCAGGTTGGAGATCAGAGAAGATGGCTAGGCCTTCAGAAATGCCAAGTTCTGTGACCAGAAGGCCCCCATGCTGGAAGAAGAGGCGGTCCCCTCAGACGCCTCGATCCTTGCCCTCGTTCGTGAATCTGGCCGAGGGTCGACAGGGACTTCAGGCTCTTTCCTTTTTTGTCTGTCGGAGGTCGGCTCAACAGGTGTCGGCCCCACGGTCTGCGTCTTCCTCGGAGCTTGCTGAGGCTCCTTGCCCTTTGTCTAGCCCAAACCAAATAGTAAGCTCGGGGAAGTCATTTCCCAGAGATGGTCTGATATACCTGGAGGACGACCTGAAAGGAGGACGACACGTCAGAAAAATACAGAAGTAAAGATGAAACACTTCAAAAAAATCAAAGATTGGGCAAAAAATAATATAACTCACATAGCTCTGTCAGGGGGCCAACCCTCAGACCAGCTTCCTTGAGGAACCGAGGGGTCATCAGATCTTCAATCTTTGTAAGTTCTCCCCCTTTCCCTCGTTCCCTCAGATATTCGACTATATCTTTCTCTTCCAGACTAAGTCCGGGGTCTGACCTGGCTTTTATTGAGGGGTTAGACCATCTTCTTGGGACCCTCAAACCATCGGCTAAAGGTTGAGCCTCAGCTGCAAATTCCCATTCCCCAGATATGAAGAAAAATCTCTTCTTCCAGTCATGGTTAGAGGTTTGCTCCACGTGGAGAAGTTTTTTCTCAGACCTCCTCGCCCCCAGATGATAGTACCCAAGTTATTTGGATGAGGAAGTGATATTATAGCAGGCCAAGAAAACATCGGCCAAGGGCTCGTCAATAAAGGCATTTTTCCATAAGGAGACGTAGCCAAGGATCTTCCTTCAGGAGTTGGGAGGAAGTTGAGAGGGGGAAACGCCGAGGGCTGATAAGATGTCTACAATGGCAGGGTGCATACGGAACCTGACACCGGCCTTAAACATTTGTTCGTATACAACGACCTCTCCCTCTTCACCCTCAAAGACCCTCTCAGACTCAGAGGGGACCCTCATATTTATGTTGGGGGGCACACCAAATGCATGCCTCCAAAATAGGAGGTCATGATCCCTGACTGATGAAATATAGGATGAGGCATGGGAGGTGTCAACTGGGTCAATGTCTGAGTCCTCAGAATCATCATTACTCTCTCCCTCGGCCAATTCACTTGTTAGAGGCCCATGAGGGAAATCCATCTGGAAGGCGTGGGGGGATAAAGTTATCACAGGGACATCCTCGGAAGGGACCACACCCTCGACCTGTCAGCCTGGACTAAGTTCAGACGTTTCTCTCCTCCCAGAAGGGCCAGCTCATGTTGGTGACGAGGCTCTCTCATCCATCTCTCCTGATCGACTTTCGACCGAACGACAGGATGACCCACAAGACTCAGATGACTCAGATGGCTTTTAGTGGCAAGAGGAATGGGGAAAATGGGTCGTACCCAATTAGGGTCGGCCCCTCGTCTTCTCTCCTCCTCTTCCTCTACCCGTCTAATCTCAACAAATAACTTCTCTTTCAGGGAGGAATTCCTCAGCTAAGCTGTAAAGCCTCCTAAGCATTTAGGTAAAGACCCTAAACTTAGAAGAATTTGTCTAAGCCAACTAACAAACAATCTCATAATTGACCAGGTTGGACTTTTCGATCAAAACCAAAGAATTAAAGGGTTTTTATCAAGAACGATTCAAGAACAGTCTACCAGAGGATACGCCAGAAAAGCTATGACATAACTTAAGGAACCTCTAACCCTACGAGATTAAAATAAGCAAGCAAACAGAAATGAAGATAATGAGGGCACTAAGGTAAAGGGGTTACCTGAGAAGAAATAGCAAGGCTGCCAAACTCGAAATGTCGAAACTGCAAAAATGACAAGAAGGCTAGAAGCTAGAGAGAGAGAGTTCAGGAGGGAAGAAGAAGAAGAAGAAGAAGAAGAAGAAGAAGAAGAAGAAGAAGAAGAAGAAGAAGAAGAAGAAGAAAGAGAAACTTTAAAAATTACTTAAATACCTTATTGATGAATGGGCCCATTAACCAATGCAGAGCACAACCCACGAGGAGGGCATCATTAGGGCACACAATCCCAGGTGGTGTGCAGCCACCACGCCTTGGAAACTAGAACAATAATGATATTTCTGCCTAAGTGTCACATCATCTTGACAGTTGTCACTCATCAAGCAGACCATACACTTCTCTCAAACGCAACACTATCCCTCAGCCATCTCAGTAGCATCTATAGCTAAGGGCTGGGGGTGATTGATATGCCCATATATACCCTCGGCTAGGCCGAAGACGCCCTGCACATGGATGGGGTAAGGATGATCCCTCATCAGGCCCAGACGACCCTCCAAGGGGCCGACCAGTCATTAAGGTCCAGACGACCCTTCGAGGGGCCGACCCCTCATCAGGCCCAGACAACCCTCCAAGGGGTCGGTCCCTCATCAGACCCAAACAACCCTCCAAGGGGCCGACCCATCATCAAGGTCCAGATGAACCTTCGAGGGGAAGACCCCCCATCAGGCCCAGATGACCCTCCAAGGGGACGACCCTCCATCAAACCCAGACGACCCTCCAAGGGGCCGACCCTCCATTAGGCCCAGATGACCCTTGAAGGGGCCGACCCTCATCAGGCCCAGACGACCCTCCAAGGGCCCGACCCTCCATCAGGCCCAGACGACCCTCCAAGGGTACGACAGTACGAGGCCTAAATTAGGCCTGACTCACTGCCAGAGGGAACTTTTCCCTTGGCCACATATCATAGGTCAAGGGTGACAACATCACAGCGCGTGGTTTGGGAGATGCGTGGAACAGTGCGCGTGAGGCTCACATGGCACGTGGAAGATCGTTATAACAATATCACCCCCTCACGTGAGGGAATATTATGTCATCATTTGGCATCTACAGGTGTCAACAGGAGATTGGCTAGATCATCATTCACATGCATCATGCATATTTGGGGGGTACACTACATCCCCCAAGACCTATATATACTTGTCACCTACAACCCTACAATGGATGGATGATTGTAACCCTAGCTAAAACTCTGCTTGTACACACAGTAAAGAGAGAAAGTGAGCTGATACGCATTGTATCCAAGGCCATTAGTGCCCATACTTAGTGGATCACACACTCACAGTGGATGTAGGCCTAATTGGCTGAACCACTATACATCATTATCTTATTCCTCTTATACTCATCTCCTTCTACACACATATACATATACATCTCTAAGACTGCCATGGTTACTACTGTTTGAGCTCATCCTCACTTATCTGGTGGTGCTAAATCTAAGCATCATCACTGATCACTCCCATCTCGTAGAATTGGCCCAGTCTGGGCATCTGAATGAGTTTGTGGAGAAGAAGGAAGAGAAAGTCACTGCCAAGGGAGAAAAAAGACCTGACAACGTACTTGAGGAAGATGCTATTTATGAATTCACAGTAATTCATCGGGCATCTGATGTGAAGCAAATTCAAGGAAATTTGGCTCGGATGGAAGTAAAAAATCTTACATTAGTGATGTAAGATTTTCAGATTGATCCAGCAAAGACACAATCAGGAAAGCATCGGTGAGAAGATAACGTCGACTATAGAAAACATATCGTGTTCACAGATGAAGATCTGGTGGGAATGAGAACCCCATATCATGACTCCTTGATCATTACACTCAGGATAGCCAACTACAATGTCGATAAGTTGCTCGTTGACCAAGGAAGCTCATCTGAGGTAATGTATCTCGACATGTTCAGAAAATTGAAGTTGAGCATCGCCGACCTGAAGGAAGCCACTGTCCCTCTAGTTGGATTCGCTGGAAAAGTGACTATTCCATTGGGAAAGATTATCCTACCAGTGAGGGCAGGAAGTATCTCCAAGATGATTGAGAGGCTGGTAGTCGACACTGACTCACCATACCAAGCTATCCTCGGCAGAGGGTGGCTACATGCGATGAAGGCAGTCCCCTCGACCTACCATCAAAAACTCATATATGTGACCGAGCGAGGAGTAATGTAAATCCATGGTGATCAAGAGATGGCAAGAAGGTGCTTCATATAGGCCATCCGCCCAAAACCAAAGAAGAAGGCCAAAAAGACCAAAGAGAAGGTCGAGGAACAAAAAGGTCTTATACCTTTAAAATAGCATATAAGGTACAAAAGGCCCAGAGTGGAAGAGACCAGTCTCCTCCCCTCTGAGTGGGTCGTCGAAAACCTGGAGGAAGTTACAGCTGGTGGTAGCAAGAAAAATAGGGTATTCTTGATTGGAGCTTCTCTCACAGATCAAGAAAAGAAGGAATTGACGATTCTGTTGAGAAGAAACGTAGACATTTTTACGTGGGAACCATGCGAGATGCCTGGAATTGATCCCAGTGTGGTTTATCATCAATTTCACATCGACCCCACTTTCAAACCTATCACGCAAAAGGCACGATAAACTGCGCCCAAAAAGGTAAAAGTCATAGAAAAAGAAGTTGAAAAATTACTGGATGCAGGATCCATACAGGAGGTTCAATTCCCTAAATGGTTATCCAACCCAGTAGTAGTTCCGAAGAGTAATGGGAAATGGATAGTCTGCATTGACTTCACTGACCTTAACAGGACATGCCCTAAGGAAAGTTTCCCTCTCCCAAAAATTGACCAATTGGTGGACGCCACAGCAGCTCACGAAAGAATGAGTTTTACAGATGCATATTCGGGGTATCATCAGATCCCTCTGTATGCACCAGACCAGGACAAGACAACATTCATCACCACCGTTGGATTATACTGTTACAAAGTCATGCCCTTCGGGCTAAAAAATGCAGGGGTAACCTACCAGCGGCTTGTCACCAAGATGTTCAAAGACCAAATGGGAGACGCCATGGAAGTCTACATCGATGATATGCTCGTCAAGAGAAGGAACAAAGAAGACCACCTCTCATACCTATCAAGAACCTTCAAAATCCTCAGGAAATACCGAATGACACTCAATGTGAGCAAATGTTCTTTCGGTGTCCAGTCAGGAAAGTTTCTTGGGTACTTGGTCAGTAAGAGAGGCATCGAGGCTAATCCGGACCAGATCAATGCAATCGATGGGGTACAGACCCCTCACACAATACGGGACGTACAGAAGCTCACCGGCATGCTCGCTGCCTTGAACCGTTTCATCTCGAAGTCCTCTGAGAAGTGCAAACGATTCTTCCAGCTCTTGAAGGGAAATAAGACAGTAGAATGGAATCAAGATTGTTCGCAAGCATTGGACGAGCTCAACGCTTACCTTAGCTCACCAACCCTGCTCGTCATACCTTAAGAAAGAGACTCCTTGTACTTATACCTCGCCGTTTCCATCCACGCCGTCAGTTCTCCACTGGTGTGCGAGAAAACAGGAATCTAGCACCCTGTTTATTATGCGAGCAAGACCTTATTAGATGCTGAGCAGCGGTACCTACCACTAGAGAAGCTTGACTCTGCACTCATATTAGCTTCGAGGAAGTTGAAGCACTACTTTGAAGATCACACTATCGTCGTCCTTACATCACAACCCCTTAAAGCAGTCCTACGAAAAGCGGATTTGTCGGGCAGACTGACCAAATGGTCGGTTGAGCTCGGATGATTTGACATCCAATTTTAACCAAGGAATGCAATCAAAGGGCAAGTTCTTATTGATTTCATAGCCGAGTTTACAGGCGAGCAGCCTCTTGACCAAATTCAACCCATGAAGCAAAGAGAGAATCACGCAACAGATGGAGTTTGGCAATTATTTATTGATGGCGCCTCCAACTCAAAGGGGTCAGGAGTAGGCATTGTGCTTGTTACTCCAGAAGATACCTTCCTCGAACAGGGAATCAGGCTTGGATTTGAAGCCTCTAACAATGAGGCAGAGTATAAGGCTTTGATAGCCGACCTCCAAAAGGCAAAGAGGTTGGCGGCGAAGAAGTTACGGGTGTTCGACAACTCACAATTGGTTTCCAATCAGATAAGTGGGAACTACAACGCAAAAGATGAAAGAATGGCTGCCTACCTCTCCTTGACAAAAAGGCTAATGTCCATCTTCGAGGAAGTCAATGTCCAGCAGTTTCCCAGAGGTCAGAACAGCCATGTCGACGCCCTGGCAGCCTTGAGTTCGATAATCAATTTCGACTTAAAATGAACGATCCCCATCGACTTCCTTGCCCATTCCAGCATTAACCAGAGCGATGAGATGCCAAGTATGGAGCATGTGCTCCAGATTGAGTCATCGCCCAATTGGATAGACCCTTTAAGGGACTATTTAAAATATGGCGCACTTCCAAATGATAGGAAGATTGCTCACTAGATAAGAGTCAAAGCTGATCGCTTTAACTTATCTCCTGAGGGCAAGCTGTACAAGAGATCATTCTCTAGCCCTTACCTTCAATGTGTTCATCCGAAGGATGTCGAGAAAATTCTACACGAGATCCATGAAGGAATCTGTGGAAGCCATATTGGAGGAAGATCACTATCTTTTCGATCTATGAAGGAAGGCTACTGGTGGCCATATATGCAAAAAGATTCGGCAGTATATGCTCACAAATGCAAAAAATGTCAACTACATGCTCCTATGGTTCACAAACCTGCCAATGACCTAAGATCACTCACCAGCCCCTGGCCTTTTGCCCAATGGGGAATGGACATCGTAGGTCCACTTCCTACTGCCATCAACAATCGCAAGTATCTGATGGTAGCAACGGATTACTTCACCAAATGGATCGAGGTAGAGCCACTGGCAAACATTCGAGATGCATATATGATGAGATTCATATGGAAAAACATAATTACCCATTTTAGAATCCCCAAAACCATCATCACTGACAACAGAACACAGTTCGAGAGTGGCCCTTTCCAGAACTTCTGCAATGAACACGAGATCAGGCACTATTTCATCTCGTTGGCATACCCCCAGAGCAACGATCAAGCCGAGGCTTCCAACAAAATAGTGATCGATGGGCTGAAGAAACGACTAGAATGAGCCAAAGGTGCATGGATGAGTGAGCTGCCGCATATTTTGTGGGCTTACCGCACTACCCCACGATGAGCAACTGGGGAAACCCCATTCTCACTAATGTACGGAATGGAAGCAATTATCCCCTTGGAAGCTGGTCTACCAACGATGAGAACCACCCTTGTCTACCAAGGCCAGAATGATGCAACATTACTCACTGAACTTAATCCAACTGACGAACGTAGAGACCTAGCCCTAGTAAGGCTAGCAGGCTATCAATAATATCTCATAAAGTAATATAACAAGAAGGTCAATCCGAGGGCATTCCAGGTTGGGGACTACGTCCTAAGGAAAGTCCTTGGCAGTGCAGTAAAACCATCAGATGGAAAGCTAGGGCCTAATTGGGAAGGACCATTCAAGATAACAAGAGACAGTCTACAAGGAGCCTATCACTTAAAAATGTGGAGGGCAGAGAGATACCCCAAGCATGGAACGCAGCCAACCTAAAGAAATTCTATTTCTAGCTTTTTCTTTTTCTTGGCCCTTTTATCAAATCTTTGGAATTGTCAACTCATTTTTTATTTACGTGTGAATTAATGAAAGATGTTTGGAAGTTGCATTCTATTAAGTATTGAGAACTTTATAACTTACACAACCTTTCCAAATAATAGGCACCTTACTCAAAGCATAAAATCAGGGTATCACCCTCCTCAGGTATTCATTATGAAACACGAACAACCTCCTAGCATTGGCCCGACAATATATGAATCCCTACAAGGGATCCTTAGGCAATTAGACCAAAAATGAATTGGTCACCAGACTATGTTTGGATAAAAAAACCTACTCGAATAGAATGTCCAGCGTCAAGTGTGTCCTCGCCATTGCCACACTTAGGCCTAAGGAAGTGTGACGATATGACCTAAAAGGTAAAGTGAGACAGAACGGTATCTCATAAGCATATTGGACTGGGAGGATACTAACTCAACATTACAAACCAATCAATTTAGTCGTCCATCAAGGGCCCGAGATAATTAAGTGAGAGATAAATGATGAATACATGTTTAGTCAGTGAGATAGCCCCAAATATAGATATTATATTACTTCATCACATTTACAACAAGAATGTCCAACCCGTGTTTAGCCAGCAAGATCTCTCAAAACATCAATATTACACTACTTCATTACATATATACAGAGAGTTACAGTTGGTAAAATCCTAATGAGGCTGAGGCCTCTGAATGAGATAGTCAGCCACTGGTGCTCTTCGGCCATCGTCCGATGAGGAGCCAGTTCCTTCTCAAACTCACTGGCGGTTGGCTCTAACAGCTACCTAGGGATAGCATCGATAGGGATCCATTATTCATCCCTTATGAAAGGGTTAGCCTGTAAAGTTGAAGGAGATATCTCGTGTCGGTACCAGAGTACTGAGTTCCTTGGAACTTGCAGCTCCCTGAGGGCACTCAACCATCCCGTGATAAATGCAAGCTCTTCAAACTCTGCAACCCTCATCGGAGCATCTGCCTAATCTTAGTAGAGAATTAACGAGGGATTTTGCAACATTAGTAATATAGTCTTTTACTTCATTATCTTTTTCTTGTTATTGCAAAAATCTAGCTTCTATAGATTCTACAGTCCTTTCTATTTTATCTAAACGAGTTAAAATAAAAGAAGAGTCTATTTCTGCTTGGGAAGGCTTATTATATACAGCCTTAATTCCATTTATAATTTCTTCATATTTTTCTTCTACTTGGTCCATGTCTAGTCTAAGTTCATTAACAATACTATCCATTTTGGATAGGTTATGGCTTTCCATAATATTAAGGCAATTTGCTAAATTTTGTTGGAATTTAACAAAGTCTGTGTAGAAGGTGGTTAATCCTTATGTCTTGGCCTTTAAATCTAAATGCAAGTTTTTAACAAAGATACTGTTATAGTCTTGGGTCGCTTCTATGGATGTAGAAATTAAATTTAGCCTTTCTAAAATGAGTCTTGTTGCTTTAGCCACGTTAGCAATCTCATTTTCATTTATCTTGTAATAAAATCTATCATCATTTATCTTTTGAATAATTCTTTGGTAAAAGTCTACTAAGATCTGAATGGAGAGGTCTCTTAGTACCTCATTCCAGTATGATCTAACTATCTCCATTAGGAAGATAACTATCTAATCTAGGAATAAGTTTAGCTTGTTCTTTAGTAATTTTAATTAACTCACTGTCTTGATTTTTAATGAAAGTTTTAATTTCTAAAATATCTTTGTTAAGGATTTCTATATCATTAGTCTTAATATTTATTTCTTGTAAAACATGTACTAGGTCTATTGGGATTTGGTTATCTATTTCTAATATTCTTTTAGAGATATTTTTTTATCTTTGTCTCTAAGGTTTGAGTATCTTTTATTAATTATGTTAATATAAGTAGGATACACTTATCCTAATAATAGTCTGACAGTAACTTGTCTACTGTCTGCATGTTTGGCTAGGATGTGTTCAGTGTGAGCACAACCGTCTATGTGTGTGGTTAAACAACCTACTGAGTCTAAATCAGCTATAGGTATGGGATGGTAGTCTGGGTTGGTTCCAAAAATATCTTGGTAAATGCGAGGGATAAATCCCAAGGGCATTAAGGTCTTTTTACTATAAGTCTAAAAGGAACGACTTATGGCTCTGATACCACAATTAAGGGTTTGGTCGGAATTCGGTGTGTTTCTAAAATCTTTAAAGTCTTGATACCAATTTGGGCGTAAACTATAAATCTTTTAAATATATGGTCTTAAAGTAAGGATTTCATATAAAATAAGAGGGGACCATCTAAAGAAAATAACAAAATATCTTTAGGAACCACGAGGGGACCACGTGAGTAACAGAACAAAGTCCGCACCGGATGCGCACGGTTTGGTCCGCACCTGAGACTATCCCTGTATATATACACACTTTAATGCAGGAGACCATTTTTACCCCCAAAACATTACTTATTCCGATTACATACAAAGTTTACATACCATTTTTTTTAAATAGTAAAAAAATTATTTTTGAGTTGAATTTTATATATATATTTAAACATTTCAATGGACTCATATAAAAAAATTAGCTCAAAATAACTTTTTTTGCTATTTTTAGAAAATCGGTCAAGCTTTCATAGCTTCTAAAGGACTTCAAAAGCTCTGAAAGTTTGGCCTATTTTTTAAAAATAGTAAAAAAAGTTATTTTGAGATTATTTTTTTATATGGGTCCCTTTACATGTTTAAATATCACATAAAAAAATTCAACTCAATTTTTTTTCTTATACTTTATTAAAATATGTTTGCGCCAGCAAGTATGTAAACTTGGTATGTATGAGTCTCTGTCTCTCTCTCTCTCTCTCTATATATATATATATATATATATATAATGGTTGCATGTGCACGTAGATATAATGTGCTAGAGTTTCCTTTTCTCCGTTCGATTCTAAAATACATCATTATAGCTTCCCACTGGGATTTGGCCAATTACCTCATCTTTGTTACGGCAGGTTGGTTGAGGTTTTTCATTTTGAGGGTGTTGTACAGGTAAGTATCCTTTTTTTAATTTCACGTGAGTAGCTCTGTATGCTTGTATTCTGGGGACGCTTCTCACGGGTCCCTCACGTAGTTTGATTTAAATTGGAAATCACCTCCTAAACAAGTGAAACGTTAATTAAATAAAACTAAACTAGCAACATTATGTAGGTTGTTTCATTACACGTCACACGCAATGCTCGGGTCGAACCAGATTGAGCATGGGTAACCCATAAATTCTGACTGGGGCGTTACTTTGCATAGATGGCTGTTAAAGTCAATCCCTTCTTCTTCCATCCCTTGGGCTCACAATGAATCAAAACCCCCTTAGTTCATCTTATTCTATTATGAACTTCATTTATCAGTAACATCGAATTAGACAATCAAATCCGTAAGTATTAGAAAACAATGATTTTTATAAAGAAACGAGGTAGCAAAACAAACCCCACAAAAGAAATCATAGGTGGGTGAAAGAGAGCAGGGGCAAAGCCAGGCCATGGCTGGGGTGGGCCATGGCCCGGTCCAAAATTTTGAAAAAAAATAGCCCAGATATGTTATATCTCAATTTAATACCTAAAAAACCCAAGCCCACTTGAAGAACGTATTACCCTTTTAAGTTAACCTAATAAAATATTACTCCACTTGGACCACTTTAAAGAAAGTAACGGCAGCAGCACAGCAGCCGAAGCAACCAAAGAGAGACTTCCAAGTTCCTCATTTTCAAAGGTATATCTCTTCTCTATTCATGTTATGACTTAAAGTAGTATTAATTAGTTTACTAATAATTAATAATAGCTTAGTAATTAATTTTAACTATTCTAGTAAATTAGTTTAGTAGTTAATTTTCCTACATGATTTAACTATTCTAGTAGATTAGTTTAGTAGTTAATTTTTATTAATTGTTAAATTAGTTAATTATTAATATATGGTAATTAATTTGTCTAGGAAAAATGACAAATTTTAATTATTTTATTTTTGTGTTGTAGAAATATGGGGAAATTAAAGACCCTTGATTCGTTTTTCAAGAGAAAACATGTTGAAAGTGATAATTTCGGTGAGTCTTCGGTTTCCCCCGAGTTTAATATTTTGATGGTGAATATATATGATATTATTGGGAAAAAATATTGCATAAAATGTAGGGGTGTTCAGAAAACCGAATGGACCGACGGACCGATCCGGACCGACCCGGACCGGCATAATTTTTCCGGTTTTTTTTTTAATCGGTCCGGTCCTGATTTTTTTTTCCAGACCGGTCTAACTGGTCCGGTCCCCGGTCTCCTATAATAAATACCCGGTTTGGATCGACCCGGACCGGTTACTCTAATATATATGCATTTAATTATTTTTATACATATATAGTTATTAGGTTAGGGGTACAATGGTCCAAAAAAAAGAAAGGAATTAAAGAAAAACCTTAATTAGTCAAACACACACACACTTGAACACTTCACTTCTCTCTCTCTAGAGCAAACCTTCTGGCCGACGCCCATTCCCTCTCCCCTCCTATCCCCTGCGACCTCCCCTCTCCCCTCCTCTGCCGCGGACTACCCTCTCTGCCGCGGACTCCCCTCTCCCCTCCTCTCCCCTGCGCCGCTTGACTTCGCCGCCCATTCCCTCTCCCCTGCCAGGCTGCCACGACGTCCATTCTCCCTCTCCCCTGCCGGCGGCCGCGACGTCCCTTCTCCGGCCGCGACGTCCCTTTCCCCTGCCGGTAGTAGGTACCTTTCCAATCCATTTTTGGCTCAGATTTTTGGCTCAAAATCCATCTTTTGTGTGTTTGTTTTGATATAAAAAAAATGTATGATGTGGGTTTTGCTTATTTGATTGTATGATGATGTGTTTGTTTTGATTATAAAAAAAATGTTTGTTATAAAAATCTGTAGTTGTTTGTTTTCTATAAAAAAAAAACTGTTTTTAAAAACAGTTAGTCTTAGTTACAGATTGCTATAATAACTGTAATTGCTATAATAAAGTTTTAGTGGGTAAAAATCTGTAACAAATGTACTTGATATTTGTCGATGAGAATGTTATCATGCAATGTTTTTACAATTAGTGGGTAAAAATCTGTAAAGTTTATAAACTTTATGAACTGTTTTTACACTAAAAATCTGTAAACTTTATAAACTTTAAAAATCTGTAAACTTTATCATGCAATGTTTTTACACTAAAACTTTATAAACTGTAATTGCTATAATAAAGTTTTGTTTGCTATAATAAAGTTTTAGTGGGTAAAAATCTGTAATTGCTATAATAAAGTTTTAGTGGGTAAAAATCTGTAATTGTTTGTTTGCTATAAAAAAAATTGTTTTTAAAATCTGTAATTTGGGCAGCTTTTTGGATAAATTTGAGCAGTTTTTTATAATAAAATTTGGGCAGTTTTTATTTTTAAAAAGATTATTTCAATAATATTAGGACCGACAAGTTTGACCGGACCGACCACATAAAAAACCGAACCGACTAAGCCCGGAAAACCGGTTTAATCGGTCCGGTCTTGGTCCTTTTATTTTTAGGACCGGTATAATCGGTCCGGTCCTTAAATTCATTAAAAACCGGATTGGACCGGACCGCGAACACCCCTAATAAAATGTAAATAACCCTGAAAAAATTGCCTCGGGACTCCCGCCCCCGAACGCCCGGTATTTTCGCCCCCCCCCCCCCCCCCCCCCAAAAAAAAAAAATTCCTTGCTTCGCCCCTGAAAGAGAGTGACTTGAATTGGGAAAAGGTTTGGTGTCTAGATTGTGGGGGGAATGGAGTATACTGTGGTTTCCATAATAACGATTGAAACCTGGGATAAAGAGGCCATGGGTTTTTAATTGGTGTGATTTGGATCTATTTATTTACCTTTCATTCCTTTATTTATATGCTTAGTGTGTTAAATTTTATTATAATTTGAGGGAAGTAATGGAATATGAAAGCATGATAGAGCCTCATTGATCCTTTTTATATATAATAGTAAATGGAGATAATTAGTAGAGTATTTAAGCAACGTGTAACAAGCATAAAAATCACATGTGACTTTTCTTCCATTATCGTTGTAACTGTTTACATCCCAACCTTATATCCCATAAGAAAACAATAAGGGATATTGTAATGGATCGTAAAGCTTGCAATATCTTGAACATTAATAAGACACACAATAACTTCTTTTTCTTCACCAACTACTACTGCTACAACTTGAGAAGTGGTGGGAAGGCAGTAATGACATTTGATGAGGTGATTGTTCGATGATAGTGGGGCTACAGTTTTGAACATCTAGACATTGTAATCAAGATTTTTACACAATGATTATTTTACTTAAAATATATTATGTATTATTACGAGATTATAAATTAACATAAAAATTAATAACAATGGATTACAAGGAACAAATTAGCATAAAACATCAATAGAAAATACCTATATTCCTTCTCAATTTCATAAGCAATAGTTGGTCTCTCTCTTTAATATTCGTCTGTGTCATATGAAAAACCATTTAACCCTTTCTCTCTCTCCAAAGAATTTACCCTCTCACCATATATTTGTTTAAAGGGATCTTCCACTCTACACAAATTTACTCCCTCAGTGCCTCACTCTTCTCTTAGCTGTAGACAACAACATTATGTCTCACCTATGGTCCCATATAATATATGGAAACCACGGCAACCCCTCAATAACAAGTAATGAGAGGGAATGTCCAGAAACCCCTGCTATAGCAACACTAATCCTCACATAAGTTTGGCGCGCTGGACTTTTATGTTTAAATTTGGTGATATTTTGGTATATGTTCTCAATCGGGTTTTGTTCACAGATGGATTTTTTGTTGATTGTTGTGTGATTTTATCTCGATTCGTGGGTTATGAGTGACTGATACTAAAAAGACATTAGATGATGACCTTATATTCGTTAAATGGTTAATGTGACAACCTATATATAATTATGACAAACTATATATAAATCATACTTATCTTATGTGATATGAATAATGTGTTATTAGTATATCTAATGTTAAGTGATTATGGTTAGTAGAATTCTACTTTCATAAATCGTGAAATGTCGAATTATTTACGAACACAAGATTTGGTTATTTTCGATAGAAATGTTCCAGTTTAAGACTAGTTTTGACCCTTATAACATTACAATTGACTTGAGGTGAAAACTACATAGTTGTAGACATGTGAGTTAGGGTTCTAACACAACAAGCGGTACATCAAAAAGGTGTCTGATCAAGAAGTTAGACCAAAATTACGAACAAGGGGCAAATCTGTCCTTTCCCTTTAAGTGGAAAATTGTCTTTTAGTAAACCAGGTGTTTTAATTTGATTGGTTGGCATGGGAGGCAGCCTTGGCTGAATTAAACCTCTCCTTTAACTTTTTTCTTCAGAAAATAAGTCCCTAGGTTCAGTTTGAGGTGTTATTAGCTTGAGGAAAGAGAGGTAGAAGTTAAGGAAGAAAGGGTTACAAGGAAAATCAAGGAAAACAATTCCAAGAAAATTCTTAAGGTGTTTCCAAGGTAAAATTATATGTTAATATTGTTTTAATCTTCTATTATACTTATTTCAAAGTATATAAATCGTGAAGTATTGATTAAAATTCCATCCTCCTTTGTGATAATATGTATTGGTTCATATGTGAGATAAGTGGTGTTATAGGTCATATTGTTTTGTATTGAAACCCTTTGTATTCAAACTTGCATATATCTTTGTGTGTTTACTAGAATTCAGAAATTCCAATTGGATATGAAAATAGACTCATATATTCAAATCATATCCGAAAATTAGAATTTAATTCATTATGGTTAGGCCTTAGTGATGGTTGCAAGTTGGTATATAGTTGTTGTTTGTATATTTCATTTCGGTATGCCCTGAGCTTGGTCAAGCTTTTAAGATAGCAAATGAAGTCCAAATATTATGAAAATTTAATTCTGTACTATTCAGTATATTTACTAAATTTTTTTTGAAAATAATGTAAAGTTATGCTCGAGAAAAATTCTGAAAATTCTTGGAAGTTGAAGAAACAATAGAGGAGCTTGTAGGGCAGATTTCTTATGTTGTAAAGAAATAGTCATAACTTGCCCTAGGGAGCTTGGAAAATTACACCGTCACTTGTGCTGGAAAGTATATTCATATATATTTTCATATTGATAAGGTTGGACACCTGTATGTGTGCAATTAATGAGTATGGAAGGTTAAGTATGGAGGACAATTATTTCAGGCCATACTGGATATCCCATGAAAGAATACTTTTATCTGCTCCTTCCCAAGGGTATTTTGAGTATATATTTCATGTGTATATATATTCAGAAGTATGCTTTTATGTTTACTTGAGTTTAGTTATAAATTCCTTATGAGGTAGTTTATAGGGTTGAATGTTCATGACCTTATCAACATATATACCATCGTTTCGTCTTTACATATGTTTCATGGAATATGACTTGAGTAGAATCATATTGTGGTTGTGTACTCATTTAAAGTTACATAATTGTATTAAGATAATACTTATGATCGAGTTTCAGTACTGATTTAGTTGGATTAATAGGTGTAAGCTGAAATCAACCAAGTTCAGCTCCACCCGAGGGAAACGTGAATACATAGTTGACAACACAAGGTGAGTGTACTTACTGAGTTGATTTGGGATATGATGTGTATGTATTATATATTGAGATGATATGGATTATTAAAAGTCATGAGATGTTAAGATGTTATGGCTTATTAAAATCCAAGAGATTTTGAGATGTTATGGCTTATTAAAAACCAAGATATGTTGAGTTGCTATGCAATTGAGGAGATGTTAGGTTTTTAAAACCTATGGATATGATTATTGCGTATGGGCAGGAAATGTGTGGTTTATTAACTTCGGATATGTATATGGCCTAATTTGGCACAGATATGTATATATTGTTATGTTGAGATGTTAATATAGTACTTTTACTATAGATAGCTGTAGTACATTCACTGAGTTTTTAAACTCATGGTTTTATATGTTTACATTTTCAGGTTTTCCAGCTGCCACTTCCAGGTCTAGGAGGTTGAGTAAGTAGAAGTAGGGTATTGTTAGTTTGTTTTATACAGTGTGTTAGTTGTAATTAAGTTAAATGATATGTAAGTTCTGTTGAAATTATGTCTCCTTAAAACGATTGGATTTTTAGTATTCCGCATTTTAACCTTGATGTTGTTTCAAAATGTATTACTAAAATAATAAATAAATTATAATTGTGGTTTGTAAACTATTTAGTTAATTATATCCTAATGGGGTTAGGGGAGACAACTTGGTATCAGAGCTTTAGGTTTTTATATTCTGGGGTTAGAGAGTCTAGATATGGCAGTGGCAGAAATAGCGTTGTATGGGTCATTTATATTAATTTATGAGAAATACTAACCATTATGTTAGAAATAAATGTTGTATTCTTGTTTCTATAATTGTGGTTTACGACAGATAGTAAGCTATGGAAGGAGCAAATGTTCATGAGAGGGTGGATGAGGAGTCTTCAAATACAGTAAACTAACAAAATCCAAATAATGTAGAGGGGGCTCCTGAACAACTTACAGATATGCAAAAAATGGCTCATGCCATGACTTTAATGGCAGAACAACAAAACATGTTTATGACGCAAATAGCAGAACAACCATCCAAGTACTTGGCGGAGTAGACTTTGGCCAGAAGAGAAAGGGAAATACAACGAGAGGAGAAGAATACTCTGTACGAGAAGTTTCTCAAATTGAACCCCCCAGCATTCTCATTTCTGTAGATCCTTTAGAAGTTGAGGCTTGGGTTAGAGACACAGAAACTATCTTCGGGGTGATGAATGTACCTGGCGCGCAGAAGGTAATTTTGGTTACTTTCATGTTAAAGGGTGAAGCTAAATATTGGTGGGAGTCTTCCAAATATTTATTGATTACTCCGGAGGGAGGTGAGGTAATTACTTGGGATTCCTTTATTAAAGCCTTATATGAAAAGTATTTTCCTCGCATGTATTGGAAGCAAAAAGAGAGAGAATTTTTATCATTGACTCAGGGGAATATGTCGGTCAGGTAGTATGAAAATAAATTTATATCTTTGTCTCGATTTTCATTACGTTTCTTACACAATGAGGAGGACAAATGCACCAGATTTCAGGATGGGTTGAATTTAGTTATCAAGTCTAGACTCACTGCACTTGAAATGGTAGATTATGCTTCTTTAGTTAACAAAACTATGATGGTTGAAGGAGATGTTAACTATGCAATAAAGAATAGGGAACAAAGGGGAAATAGGAGTAGATTTGATCCATCTTGATAAAAGTAAGGCAATGTAGAATACTCAAAACAAGGGAGTCAAAGATTTCAGCGCGGTAGAGGGACTGGAAATTAAGTTCAGAATAGGACACCAAGTAGTTTTAGGGGTGCAAGATCGATGGGCCAACAGAATAGACAACAGGAGAATGACAATGGGCAGTTTAAGCCTGTTACATGCTATTTTTGCAAAGATGAGGACCATATCAGTCCAGATTGTCCCAAGATAAAGGGGGTAGAGTGTTATCACTGTCATCAAATTGGTCATACCAAAAAGAACTGTCCTATGCTACTGGGAGGGATTCAATCAGCTATTACTAGTCGAGGATCGTCACCTGGAGGCACAAGGAGATGAGGAGGTAGAGGACAGGCTAGTGGATCCAGGGCTCCGGGAAGGATATTTGCTATGACTTTACAGGATGCTCAGGCTACTCCAGAGGTAGTGACACGTACATTTTATGTCATGAACAAACATGCTTACGTGCTTATTGATCCAGGTTCTACTCATTTATTTGTAGCGCTGTCATTTACCATGCATTTGGGTAGACCATGTTCTTATCTAGATTGTGGTTTATATATTTCTACACCTATGGGGGATGTGATGTTAGTGGATTTTGTGTATAAAAATTATGTATTGTATATGGGGGAGAGGGAGTGGACCATTGATTTAATTCCACTAGATATTCGAGATTTTGATATTATCTTGGGTATGGACTGTTATCTTCCTACCATGCATCAATTGACTATTTTCGTAAGGAGGTTACATTTAATTTGCCGGGGGAGGAAGAATTCAAATTTATTGGGGAAAGAAATGTGGTTCCAAACTGTCTTATTTCAGCCCTTCGGGAGAGGAAATTGTTAAATAAGGGTTGTCAAGGCTTTTTAGCATCTATTATGGATACAAACAGGGAATTGAAAAAATTAGAAGATATCCCAGTCATTAAGGATTTTGCAGATGTGTTCCTAGATGAATTACCAGGATTGCCACCTAGCAGAGAGGTAGATTTTACTATTGATTTAGTGCCTGGTACAGCTCCAGTTTCTATTTCTCCATATAGAATGGCACCCGTGGAACTAAAGGAGTTAAAGGTTCAACTGCAAAATTTTCTAGATAGAGGTTTTATTCGACCCAGTCTACCACCATGGGGCGCTCCAGTATTATTTGTGAAGAAGAAATATGTCACCATGCGACTCTGCATTGATTATCGACAGTTAAACAAGGTAACTATTCGAAACAAATATCCATTACCTTGTATTGGTGATTTGTTTGATCAATTACTGGGTGCTAAAGTGTTTTCAAAAATTGATTTGAGATCGGGTTATCATCAATTAAGGGTGAGAGATTGTGACATTTCTAAGATAGCTTTTCGTTCTGGTCATTATGAATTTTTCGTAATGCCATTTGGGTTAACAAATGCTCCTGCGGTGTTTATGGATTTAATGAATCGAGTATTTCATCCTTTCATATATTCGTTTGTGATCGTCTTTATCGATGATGTTTTGATATACTCACCTAGCCAAGAGGAACATGAGAAGCACCTAACAGTTGTATTGCAAGTTTTGCGAGATAGTCAATTGCTTTCAAAGTTTAGCAAATGTGAGTTTTGGTTAAATCAGGTAGTATTTCTGGGGCATGTTGTTTTGGGAGATGGAATTTATGTTGACCCTAAGAAGGTAGAGGCAATTATGCAATGAGAAAGACCGAGGAATGTAACGGAGATAAGGAGTTTCCTAGGATTGGCTGGATATTATAGAAGATTCATAAAGGGGTTTTCATCTATAGCCTTGCCGCTGACTAAATTGACCCGAACGGAAGTGAAATTTGTGTGGAGTGATGAATGTCAGCATAACTTTGAAGAGTTGAAAAACAGGCTAGTATCAGCTCCAGTTCTCACTGTTCCATCTAGTGGAGAAGGTTTTGTGATTTATACTGACGCTTCACATCAGGGTCTGGGTTGTGTTTTCATGCAACATGGAAAGGTAATTTCTTATGCATCTAGACAGTTAAAGACGGATGAACATAATTATCCTACGCACGATTTAGAACTTGTGGCTATTATTTTTGCCTTGAAATTACAGAGACATCATTTGTATGGAGAGACGTGTGAAATTTTCACTGACCATCAAAGTTTGAAGTATTTATTTACAGAGAGAGACTTGAATTTGAGACAAAGACGTTGGATGGAGTTAATTAAAGATTATGATTGTACCATTCACCATAATCCCGAGAGGGCCAATGTTGTTGCAAATACTCTGAGTCGAAAGTCATTGGGGGAGGTTATCTTGTATTCAATGTGCATGGGTTGGCAATATTATGGAATTAAGACTGATGGGAGTTGAGTTGAACTTATCTAAAATGGGGGCGTTATTTGCACACGTTACAGTGTGACCTTTACTGGCAGAACGCATACGAAATTTGCAAGTTATTGATCCATTCCTTAAAAAGAAGAAACGGGAAATCCTGGATGGTAAAGAGAGTGACTTTGAAATTAAGAAGGATGAATCGTTGTGTTATAAAAATAGAATTTGTGTACCGAATGATCCGTCCTTAAAGAAGGATGTATTGGACGAGGCACATAGTTCTATTTACTCTATGCATCCTGGGGGTACCAAAATGTACATAGATTTGAAAGAGTATTACTAGTGGAATAATATGAAACGTGAGATTGCAGAATTTGTAGCTAAATGTTTAGTATGCCAACAAGTGAAGGCGGAGCATCAAAAGCTGACAGGATTATTACAGTCATTGCCTATTCCAGACTGGAAGTGGGAACATATAACGATGGCTTTTATTGTAGGATTACCATGATCTCCAAAGGGGCATGATTCTATTTGGGTGATTGTAGATCGATTGACAAAGTCAGCTCATTTTCTTCCAGTTAAGACGACCTACACTATTGACAAATGTGCACGTATGTACGTTGATGAGATTATCCGTTTACATGGGGCACCAGTGTCAATTGTATCAGATAGAGATCCAACGCTCACTTCTAAGTTTTGGCCTCGTTTACAGAATGCCATGGGCACAAGTTTGAAGTTCAGCACTACATTTCATCCACAAATCGATGGGCAATCTGAAAGGACGATTCAAATATTAGAAGACATGTTACGAGCTTGTTTATTTGACTTCAAGGGTAGTTGGGATGATCATTTGCCATTGATGGAATTCTCTTATAATAATAGTTATCAGTCCACCATTGGTATGGCTCCGTATGAAGTGTTATATGGGAGGGGATGTAGAACGCCTTTGTGTTGGGATGAAGTAGGTGAAAGGAAACTTTTGGGTCCTGAATTGATAAATATGACAACTAGAAAGATCAAAATGATTCGGGAACAGATAAAGATAGCGGAAAGCAGGCAGAAATTTTATGCAGATAAGAGGAAGTATCCATTGGAATTTTAGAAGGGGGATTTTATATTCCTACATATTTCACCGTGGAAAGGCGTTATCATATTTGGAAAGAAGGGGAAACTAAGTCCAAGATACATTGGACCATATGAAGTGTTGGAAAGAATTGGAACCCTGGCATATAGATTAGCATTACCTACAACGTTATCTCGTTTGCATGACGTTTTCCATGTATCGATGCTTCGTAAGTATTTGGCAGATCCATCTCATCAACTGATAACCCAACCTATTGAACTGAAAGAAGACTTGTCGTACATCGAGGAACCGGTGGAAATTCTAGATCGTAAGGAGCAAGTATTGAGGAATAAAGTTATTACCTTAGTTAAAGTTATGTGGATGAGCCATGGAATTAAAGAAGAAACTTAGGAAACGGAGGATAGCATGAAGAAACAGGATTCCCATTTGTTTGGTAAGTGACATTCGTATTAAATTTCGGGGGAAAAATTTTCTCAGGGGGGGAGGTTGTGACAACCCGTATATAATTATGATAAACTATATTTAAATCATACTTATATTATGTGATATGAATAATGTGTTATTAGTATATCTAATGTTAAGTGATTATGGTTAGTATAATTCTACTTTCATAAATCATGAAATGTCGAATTATTTACGAACACAAGATTTGGTTATTTTCGATAGAAATGTTCCAGTTTAAGACTAGTTTTGACCCTTATAACATTATAATTGACTTGAGGTGAAAACTACATAGTTGTAGACATGTGAGTTAGGGTTCTAACACAACAAACGTTGCATCAAACGGATGTCCGATTAAGAAGTTAAACCGAAATTACGAACAAGGGGCAAATTTGTCCTTTCCCTTTAAGTGGAAAATTGTCTTTTAGTAAACCATGTGTTTTAATTTGATTGGTTGGCATGGGAGGAAGCCTTAGCCGACTTAAACCTCTCCCTTTAACTTATTTCTTCAGAAAATAAGTCCCTAGGTTCAGTTTGAGGTGTTATTAGCTTGAGGAAAGAGAGGTAGAAGTTAAGGAAGAAAGGGTTATAAGGAAAATCAAGGAAAACAATTCCAAGAAAATTCTTAAGGTGTTTCCAAGGTAAAATTATGTGTTAATATTATTTTAATCTTCTATTATACTTATTTCAAAGTATATAAATCGTGAAGTATTGATTAAAATTCCATCCTCCTTTGTGATAATATGTATTGGTTCATATGTGAGATAAGTGGTGTTATTGGTCATATTGTTTTGTATTGAAACCCTTTGTATTAAAACTTGCATATCTCTTTGTGTGATTACTGGAATTCAGAAATTCCAATTGGATATGAAAATAGACTCATATATTCAAATCATATCCGAAAATTAGAATTGAATTCATTATGGTTAGGCCTTAGTGATGGTTGCAAGTTGGTATATAGTTGCTGTTTGTATATTTCATTTCGGTATGCCCTGAGTTTGGTCAAGCTTTTGAGATAGCAAATGAAGTCCAAATATTATGAAACTTTAATTCTGTACTATTCAGTATATGTACTGAAAGTGTGTTGAAAATAATGTAAAGTTATACTGGAGAAAAATTATGAAAATTCTTGGAAGTTGAAGAAACAATAGAGGAGCTTATAGGACAGATTTCTTGTGTTGTAAAGAAATAGTCCTAACTTTCCCCAGGGAGCTTGAAAATTACACCGTCACTTGTGCTGAAAAGTATATTCGTATATGTTTTCATATTGATAAGGTTGGACACCTGTATGTGTGCAATTAATGAATATGGGAAGGTTAAGTATGGAGGACAATAATTTCAGGCCATACTGGATATCCCATGAAAGAATATTTTTATCTGCTCCTTCCCAAGGGTATTTTGAGTATATATTTCATGTGTATATATATTTAGAAGTATGCTTTTATGTTTACTTGAGTTTAGTTATAAATTCCTTACGAGGTAGCTTATTGGGTTGAATGTTCATGACCTTATCAACATATATACCATTGTTTCGTCTTTACATATGTTTCATGGAATATGACTTGAGTAGAATCATATTGTGGTTGTGTACTCATTTAAAGTTACATAATTGTATTAAGATAATACTTATGATTGAGTTTCAGTACTGATTTAGTTGGATTAACAGGTGTAAGGTTAAATCAATCAAGTTCAGCTCCACCCGAGGGAAACGTGAATACATAGTTGACATCACAAGGTAAGTGTACTTATTGAGTTGATTTGGGATATGATGTGTATGTATTATATATTGAGATGATATGGCTTATTAAAAGTCATGAGATGTTAAGATGTTATGTCTTATTAAAAGCCAAGAGATGTTGAGATGTTATGGCTTATTAAAAGCCAAGATATGTTGAGTTGCTATGCAATTCAGGAGATGTTAGGTTTTTAAAACCTATGGATATGATTATTGCCTACGGGCAGGAAATATGGGGTTTATTAACTCCGGATATATATATATATATATATATGGCCTAATTTGGCACAGAGATGTATATATTGTTATGTTGAGATGTTAATATAATACTTTTACTATATATAGCTGTAGTACATTCACTGGGTTTTTAAACTCATGGTTTTATATGTTTACATTTTCAGGTTTTCCAACTGCCACTGCCAGGTCTAGGAGGTTGAGTAAATAGAAGTAAGGTCTTGTTAGTTTTTTATATACAGTGTATTAGTTGTAATTAAGTTAAATGATATGTGAGTTCTGTTGAAATTATGTCTCCTTAAAAGTATTGAATTTTTAGTATTTCGCATTTTAACCTTGAAGTTGTTTCAAAATGTATTACTAAAATAATAAATAAATTATAATTGTGGTTTGTAAACTATTTAGTTAATTATATCCTAATGGGGTTAGGGGGTGGCAGTTAATTTGTCAAATATTTGTTTTAAGAAGTCTCTGTTATCTTATTCTCCTGCAATTTCTTCTCTGCCTCTTTCTTGACCACTACCTTCAATTATTATGCCCAATCATCTCTCTCTATAATAATAGTTTTTATGCCCAATTTTCATAGAGCCAACATCAGTAAAACTATAAATTTTGGTCCTTTGAAATTTTTTCAACCTTATCTTTTTGTCCTATAGAAATTATCATTGTTGAGAAACTTATATGATTAGAAACTTTGAAGGTATTACTTTTTGTTTTATTTTCATTCAAGAATTATTATGTGGGTTTTATGCATTCACTCTTAATAAATGCAATATTCATGTAACATGAACTGTATATAATTCTACTCTGTTATTAATAGAGGAGAAAACGTGGTATATGGTATAGTAGTGATGTTAGTTTTGATTATTTCGGTGCCTTTTAGTTTGTGTTACAATAATTGTTGTGTTTTAAAAGTTAAGATGATCTTCAACTTCAGGTTCGACATTTTATATAGAGAAAAGTCTATGAGTTGATTTAAAGTTGAAGTTTGTTGGTATTCTCTTTAGGTGTTTGTGATGTCTTGCAATGTGAAAAAAAGTAAGAAAGTACGTGCGACATGATAATATCCTCAAGTGCATAAACTGAATCATCACAATCTCCGAATCATACAAAAGAGTCTCATACATCAATAATAATCTCAATGATCTAAAAAAGCCTTAACACCAACGAAGTTAATAGTAAGGGCTCGTTTGGTTCGCTATTCAAAAAAATCGAATTGAACGATGTTTTTAAATACAGTTTTAAAATTCAGTTTTTTGTGTTTATAATTATTGGTGTGCGTTTGGTAAACTTGTTTTTAAATACAATTTTTTAAAAATTTGACAAATTTGGCAATCATGTGTGTGTGTGTATATATATATCATAAATTATATATATACATACATACATCATACATATATATTTACATACATCATACAAGATACATGAATGTATACATACATATATATACATACATGATACATTATACAGATATATATATTTACATACATACATACATGATACATGAATGTATACATACATATGTATACATACATGATAAATTATATATATATATATACATATGAATACATACATACATACATACATGATACATATGTATATATATATATATATACATATGAATACATACATACATACATGATACATATGTATGTATGATCTATCATGTATCTATCATGTATACATGTATACATACATGATAGAACATACATACATATATACATGATAGAACATACATACATATATACATGATAGATATCATGTATCTATCATGTATATATGTATGTATGTTCTATCATGTATGTATACATATATATATGTATCAAATTTATTTACCATTTATGGTGGCAAATAATGTTATCAAAAGTACTTAAAGAGATATTGTAATGGATCGTAAAGAGGACAACATCTTCGACACTAATAAGACGCACAATAACAACTTCTTCATCAAATACTACTGCTACAACTTGAGAAGTAGTGGGAAGACAATACTGACATTTGATCAGGTGATTGTTCTCTCATAATGAGCCTACAATTTTGAACATCCCAACACTGTAATCATTACACAATGATTGTTTTACTAAAAATATATTATGTATTATTACGAGATTATAAATTAGGATACAAATTAATAACAATGGATTAAAAGGAACAAATTAGCATAAAAAATAAATAACAACTACCAACATTCCTTCCTAATTTCATAAACAATAATAGTAATTAAGAAATTTAGTTATTAAGGAGAATTTTTTTATTATGATCATAAAAATATGTTTTGTTGATATGATTTTTACATTTTGCAAGAACATAAGAAAAATAAAAACCTAATTAAATTAAATTGAAGTTAAACGAGTGACACTCTAAAATATGATGAGAGAGTTAATTAGTTCTGGACTTGGCTTTTTCTCCTTATTCCCAATACTGATTCTTATTATTTTGAACATTTGGATGATACATCAAAGAACACAAAAGTACTATAATCTAGCTCGATTGCTTTATATATTTTCATTAGTTTGATATTTCTATTTCTTAGCAAGCAGTACTCTATAAATGAAGTAGTTTATGTTTATTGTTGAATTTAAGGATTGTAGATGTGCAACTGAACTTGCGTGTAATTTTTTTTGAAAAGCAGATATGTTATAATATGTTAATATGTTTGCAATTCTAATTATTTTATTGATTTAATGTTTATTTTATATTGGATGTGTTGAGAAACTTATATAATGGTTATAGTTATTTGGAAGAAAAATATGTATTGAATCATATAATAGACTATAATTGTTTAATGAAATGAAAATAGTGTAATTTAATTTATATCCTTTGCTTGAGAATGACTCCAGGTGTTGGTAAAAGACTTTAGTACCACATATATGCTTATATTTATCTTCTGTTGCTGATGATATTTGTTGTAGATGATATTATTAAATAACAATGGTAATATGTTTTGGGACATATGGATGGAGAACTTACGGTAGACCACACACTTATTTTTTAAATTATCTGACTCTAACCATTTTCAATATTTCTTGGTGACATTTGTATTTTCTATGCTGAATGGCAATTTCGGAGTTTTAACAATATATAAGCCTTCAAGAAAAAAATTAATTGAGTGTTTAGTGGTTTTTCGATTTAAGATACAAATTATTCAAACAATTTTTTCAAAAAGAAGTCATCCTTTTCTATTTTTGTTTGTTATTTTTTGCTCAAATGTTTTTGCTTCTCGTGGGTTGACTGAAAAATAATTTGATTGAATGTTTGGAGCCTGTTATACATTGTCTTCTCTAAATTATGAGCAAGAAACGAGTTGACGAATGCAATTTAGGCATCATTCACGACCGGTTCTGGAAAATTACTATAAGTAATAAGAAAAAACAATTCATAAGTAAAAACGAACAGACCCACTTCAAAATGAATTAAATTGTCATGACATCAAAGTCATTTTCTTAGGCATCTTTAGTCCTTTCAAATGGTATTAGGTTCCCTCTTTATAATTTTGACCCTTTCTTTGTGTTAGTAGATTATGTAATAACTTTTAGTTTCTTATCATTGCATATATGGTATTGTGAAGTGTTAATTCTTGTAATATGCTAAACTGAATAATCATATCCACCTAATGTAGATTGGGTGTTAAAATGCCTCAATTTTATTCTTCAATCTATATTCATTTCAGTTATCCTTATATAGCATTTATTGAAAATGTTTCGTAATTTTCTACAATTTCTTGAAAATAATGAATAACCATCTGCAACTCTTCAGCTGCAATCTTATTAATGAAAACTTCACATTAATGTCTTATCTACGTGTCGTTTTTTAAAGTCCATATCTATTTTCAGGCCTTAAATAATTGTTGGCACTCTATCGTAAGAAAATATTTGTTGTTCTATATATCTTGAATTAGATCTTGAATTCAGATTCCACGATATATGAAAATAGATCATTTATATTTTTCATCTACATAATATTAATTTCTTATTTTAGACAATATGAATATATTCAATTTTTACCTTTCAATTATAGATAAGCATAAATAAGGTTCATTAATTTAATTTCTTCTTAATTGCTCACATATATATGTTTTTCTAATGCATGTTGTAGGTTAAGGTTTGTTAGTTACCTTGTTTTTCCAAGGTATGCTACAATAATCCAAATATGTTACATATTTTTAGTTCGTCGTGAATTAATTAGTAAATGGATTCCCATACTTAGGAACTAATACTTTGTATCTGAAATGTAAATGTATGCTACCAAAACAATAAATAGTGCTTATGCAATAGGGTTCAAACCTTAAAATCTCTTATAAATAGTACTCTCTCTTCCTCCTATTCCACATAACCCACAAACAACCCAAACAAAACTTATAAAAACACGCCCAAACCTTAAAATCCCAATTTTTCCAATCAGGGTTCACCAAAACGTGACATCTCGCCATATTTAAAAATTTCTACAATGCTCATTTGAATGAGAATGGCCTCTCGTTCGAACTAGCCTTCAAACGACCTTCTAAAGAGGTTGTTTAGCTATGCAATTGGGTCTTATTCAATCCTCATTCGATCTTTTCTTCGAACGACCTTGGATCCTCGTTTGAACCACCTGAACCTCGTTCGAATGACCTTGGGTTCGTTCGAACCACCCAGTTTTCCAAAATTTCCAATCCCACCCAATAATAGAAGTCCAAAATAGTGATCTAAATCCCAAGGGTTCATATCTTTACAATTTACGCGGGGAAAATAATAATATATTGGGCATGGGTATTACAAAGCTCCTTTCAACCTAACTTCAATATCTATTAATAATCGCTTCAAGTCTTCTTTTCCTTCCTTCTTATAGATTAGCCTTCTCGAGCGCTGCCAACCAAGAAAATGGTAGATCGAGGTCTAAAGGAAATGGAGTGAGTGGGAAGATAAAGAGAAGGGAGGTGGCGTAAAGTAAGGAATTGGTAGTGTATATCAAATGCCCTAATTCTTGCTTGAACGATTCTTTTTGTACGGTTCAAGAAATATAAATTTTTTCCCATTTGAGATGAGAAGAGAAATCCACAGGACATATGTATCAGAATCAGTCGAGGGATGTTGATGTAGTGCTAATGCAAATAATAGGAAAATGATAAAATAGGAATGACTGATTGGACACGTGTAAGGGAAGTAGAAATCTTTGGCCATTATGATCTCCCTTACAAAGGAATCAAGTGTGATTCTCTTAGAGAAGGGATACGAATGGAACGGCATGAGCTCTAATAGACATAGGGTTCCTTGACGTAAGTTATTTTCGAGAATTAGGTTTTTGATGTTATATGATCGAGAAGAATGCACCGATCAATAAATGAATAAAATAAAATGAACTACTAATTACACAAAAATAATAGCTTGCAGTTTAAAAGTGGTTTAACGGTTTGTATAGGTTAGTAGATCAACAAAAGTTTTAATATATAGGGTTAGAATGAAAGGAAACATATAATTTTCTTACTTGGGTTTAAATTATGTACTATCTTGAACATCTAGATTTATGTAAACTTTGATTGCATTTGTTGTCGAAAGAGAAAGATTTCCCGCGCAAAAAATTTTTGAAGAAGATTTTTTAGTATCTGTACAAATATGTATTGGGTATAGATAGGAGAAGAAACACATTCTATTTTAAGTAACTCTAAATTGTCTGACGGTTGTTGATATAACGACTACAATCAACTGACTTGTGAATTATTTGCACAAATCTTCATTTATTAGCGAAGTTTTTTCGGCCCACAGAGTGACTGAAATGTTTTCTCCCTATAGAATGTTATAAGATGGAACTGAAAAATCTTTATTTTATATAGAAGTTGAATGAATAAGACAATGTAAAAATAGAAAATGTATTACCTTGGATCTTCAAGCTGTAAAACTCTTTTTTTTCTACTATTGAGCCCCTAGCAAACTAATCCTCAATAGGCAACATTGTAATCAAAAGACTCAACATATCTGTATAATACATAAGTAAGGATGAAATCTATGTAAATTAAAGTAAAAGTATATTGGAAAAGGAAAAATGAAATATGAATATAATATACATGTGAGGTATATGTCGTTGCCCAATTTAGACGTGAATTCTTTAAATTCCAGAAACAAGAAATGATACTTTGGAATGAGAAAATTTCGCCTTCGGATTGTATTATCTTTAATGATGGTATGAATTTGATCATAAGTTTGTGGGATTGTTGTATTTATTTTCCACAACTCTGAATTTGGTAATTGTGTAGACTCTGCATTCCTCAAGTGTATTTATGAATTTTCCATGTATCTCCGCATAATATCATGTATTGAGTCACCAGGAATAATAAACATTTTGTTATTATGAACAAAAAAATATCTTGTTTTAGCAATTTTGAGTCTTAGTGTTATAAGGTAAATATAAATGATAAACATTTAGGTGGACAAGGTCCTCTTTAACAGAGGCGTTAGACATTCTCCAGTCGAAGTGGTTCGTTTGTGTCAACGATGTAAAAGTGAAAGCCTTACTTCTAAGGGGGGGAGTTTGGCATTTCACTTTCCAGAGAATGACAGGTTCATATATTTCTTTCATCTGATAAGGATGAACGGTTGCGATTCGATTCGTCACGTTTGGTGACTCGAGCCGGTATGTGGCTAGGTTAGTACCCAGTGAGAATGTCTGAGAGAATTTGTAAGACTTCAAGAATGTGGTGTGGGTTTGATTCTCATGAATCATAGTCTAACACATATGGACGGGATTTTCTCAAAATGGTTATTTGTTCCTTCTGATTCTTGTGTGTCCCTTTTGGTTTCGGTAACGGAGGATTGGTGTTCCCACAACTGTGGTAGTTGGGATTTGTATGATGTCACGGTAAAACATGGTTTGGCCTAGTAGAGTGCAGGTGGACCTGACGTGGTCAATGCTGCTTGGTAATTGGGTGAGCCATATATGAGGTGTCCTTTCTATTACACAAAGTTCTATGTATGATGGCTGCGCATTCGTCCATAAGGTTTTTCAGTAGTATTCATTTTCCTTAGATTAGTGACCTTAGGGCTAGCAGACATGGCAGTCATGGGCTCCGGTTGTACAGACCAGATGGTGACTTGAGAACATTATATAGTGTTAGAACTCGAGGAAACTTAGCACGCAGTGTTACTTTACCATGGTGAGTGGATTAGTATGATACTGAAGTTGGTGCTCCAAAGTGATACGCTTAGAGTAATACTAGGGTCATCATAGTGACACAACAGAATGTGTTAGTTGGGTGCGTGTTGATGATTTTATCGGTGTATTACTCCTCGGAGTGAGTAATTAGCAATGTAAGGTTACTGTTAACCCAAAAATTTTGTAATCAGCAGTGCTAGCTCGAGCAAAATTTTGTAATCAGGATAACCCAAAAATTTGTAGGGATGAAAGATACCTAGTCCTAAGATTGGGAATGGGTCTTGGTGATGAATTTGATGATTGGTTGTATTACGGTTCACTCTTAAGTAAGTATAAATCAATGGATGGTTGCTCGATAAAGGCCCCAACATGCTTTAGGTTGCCCAATAAAGGCGCTGGTATGCTTTAGGTATTAGTAAATGTAGTTATAAGACTTAATTGAGTATGATCATCAAGTGAGTCAAGACTCGGAGTCGGTCATGTGACGTTGATGGTTAGCAGGATGGTAAGAGTTAGAGCATGTTGCATGTTGAGCTTTTGGTGACAACCCCTGTATAAGGGCGTGTGATGTTATCTTAGCTATTGAGGACTTTGATGGTTTTGTCTTGGAGGATTCCTATGACTTAGTATAAAATTCGATAAACCCTGGGAATTTGAGGAATTAGAGGATCGATAATTTTGGGGATGAAATTTCCTAAGGAGAGAAGAATGTAATACCCATGCCTAAAATTTAATTATTTTTCCCCACCTAAATTGTAAAGAAATGAAACCTTGGGATTTGGATCACTATTTTGGACTTCTATTTCTATATTTGATTATTTATATGACTTAATGGAAATTGTTGGAAGTCATTGGGTGGAATTGGAAATTTTGGAAAACTAGGTGGTTCGAACGAATCCGGGGTTGTTCGATCGAGATGAGGATCTCAATCGAACGAGATTCGGGTGGTTTGAACGAGGATCTGAGGTCCTTCAAAAAGGAGACCGAACGAGGATCGAACGAGATCCAACTTCATACATGAACATTCTCGTTAAAAGGTTGTTCGAAGGCTAGTTTGAACGAGAGGCTATTCTCGTTCGAATGAGCGTTGTAGAAATTTTTAAATCTGGTTGCCCTTGTGTGCTATCATGTTTTGGGCCATTCAATTGATGAGGTGTCGATTTTTGGTGAACCCAGATTAGGAAAAATCGAGATTTTAAGGTTTTGGGGTGTTTTTATAAGGTTTATTTGGGTTGTTTGTGGGTTATTTGGAATTGAAAAAAGAGAGAGAGAAGGGGGAGGGTCATACACCTTTTTTAGCATTTTCTCCCCTCCCACCACCATAAGCCACCTTGCCACCACCTAATTCCACCATATTCTACTAGTATCCCATCACATTAAATCCCAATACACCCACTTCCACCATTGTTGGGCAAAGCTGTGAAACTTGGAGCTGTTGTTTGGGGTTTTTAGAGAAGAATAAGAAGAGTAGACATTTATGGAGTTTTGAAGGGGGTTTTGCTTGGAGCATGCTTTGTGGATCTAAGCAACCTCCTTAAGGATACCTTAGGAGGTGGTGTGTTGCCATCATTTTATTCCTCATCCAACCATTTTTGTAGCTCCATTGAGGTGAAAAAATTCTACTCTTAGCTTAGAACTCATATTTTCCATGTATTTTGTAAGAGTAAGTTGCATGTTTGGTTAGAAAAGATAATTCTTGATATGATATAATAAATGGATTCAAAAGGGAATTTCAAGAATATTAAAAATAATATATTTCAAGAAGTTCAGTGTCAAACATTTTATAATATAAAAAGTTTTTGAAATGATAATTATCTTACTAAAGATATTTTGGGTGAAAAATGTCTTAAAGTTTCTTACAAAAAATGAAGATTTTATGAAAATTCGACACTATTGAAAATTTGAAGAATAAAAATGTCATTTTGTCTTGAAAAATATATTTTTGAAAGTATCATGAAATTTCTATAGTAAATCATATGTTAAACCCACTTGATAAGATTTTTGGACTTAAAATCCATCTTCTCGTGCATATAAACTTGTAGTATTTTGAGGTTGAACATATAAAAAAAATTTAATGAGGGTTTATTTGGGTTTAAACATGAAATGAAGAAATTAGAACATTCAGCCCTTCAAGTGTGTGCAATGGGTGTTGAATGTGATTATATGATAAGATTTCAAAACTATAAGTATTAATAAAGAAAATGGTATTTTCTTAGATGTTCATGAATTCTTAGAAATAGAAATAATGGAATAAAGATGTTTTCAACTTGTGAAGAATGCTACTTTAGATGTTAAAAAGTGTTAATGTGTTAAAAATACTTAAGAAGTTAGTGTAGGTAACTTAATGATGTTTTGGAAAACAACACTTGAGAAAATGGAGGAAAAAATAAGTTTGGAAATAGATGGGTAAAATGATAATTTTACGTAAAGTGAAACATTTTTATGAAATAAAAATGTTGGAAAATGTGTTAAACAAAAAGGTCCTAAATGAACATGATTTTGGGGATACAATCAATGTTAGAATAAAAAGTACAATAAATTATGATTTTTAAAGTGTAACGCGAGTTAGGGTGAAACCCCGGATTTTTGCTTCGGCCGAAAAAAGGAAAAAGTGGAATAATGTGGACATTTACAATATGTTAAAACACATTAATAAGAACTCGAATGACATCCGAATAATTAAGGAAGGTAAAGTGAAGGGATTAAATGGGTAATTAAAAATCTAGAGAGGTTTAACCCATAATTAACACAAAGGTGTGTTTATGAAATATTTTCAAAGAAAACTAAGTATTTTCTAACATAGTATTTGCGTGTGTTGAAAGGATGATTTTCAAAGAAAATACTAACGTGAATTGGTATAAATAAAGGGTAATTTCGGGAAAGGAAATGATTTTCCTTAAACAAAGCATATTTGTTTTGAGTATTTAACCGGGTGTGTTAAATCGAGAATTAAAGGTTAAGTCAACTGAAAGGAATTTCTTTTACAAGATTAAGGTAAATTAATCAGGGTGCAAAACATTTTTGGAATAAAAACGGTTTCTAACGATCATCTATGTTTGGTTTTAACGAAGGTAATCCCACGTTGGTACCATTTTTTCATTTTCTTTTGGCTCAAATCATTTGTTTCTACCAGGTATCTCTCCTTTTCATTTGTTTTTAAGGTTAACGTGCCTCTATATTTGTATATTTGGATTTTTGGGAATGCATACATTTAGATATTGGTGTGTTTCAATCTCTAATGGGAGAAGCACCCAAACCTAATTTGAATCTGATTCGAACTCATGGGCAGATCTATTTGTCAAAATAATTATGAAGAAAAAAAAATTATGGGTGCTATATGTAGAGGTATAAATTTAATGGTTATATAAATGAAGGTCTTATATGATTTATGGGAACTTTTGTTATCTTATGACCAATGAATATGTTTTTGGCCAATTATAATTTCCATAGAGTTGGGGCCTACCCGACTAATGCTCTACTAGGGACTGAAGACTAATAATTAAATTGGCTTCCAGAAGAAAATATAAAAAATCACATATTATCTCTCGTAATATATTTTATTTCCCATTTCATTGCCATAAACTCCACTAAATAATTATAATTTCAACCTAATATAATAATTATCTCATAATAACTCAAATAATGATGTCTTGTTTGCATGTTAAAAGTTGTATAATGTGATTCCCTGCATAAATCATACAATACATCCTTGGTAAAAATTCAATTTGTCTCTAATAGATTTTCATTAACAATATATATTACTTGATATCAAACTTAAATTACTTGATACTTTATCAAATTGTAAAATAATATAAATATATACCCTATTTCATACTTGGTATTTAAAAGGTCTTCCAACTCCCCAACTACCTCTGAGGTAGGGTAAGGATCTTAAGGCTAGCCCGAGACCTCAGATAGGCCAGTATTTCCTTTATAAATTCGTTGCCACTCCCAAAGGTGCACTAAGGTACTAAACCAGACCTAAGATGCACAGTCTTCTACATGTTAATGATAGTCATTCTTGCATACCCCCACCAAGAAATCTCATTGACCACAATATCAAGGTTTTGTCATGATTGGCACTTGGAGCTGATCTCATATTGAAGGAAAATAATCTCCCGAAGTTACTCAAGCCTCAATCATAGGATGTGGTAATGCCCGGTATCTCGAAAACAGTTCTGATCAAGTCCATAATCATTTTTTACCCTTAGGACTTTTGGTAAAACTCGTGCAAGCACTCAGATGGAATAGGTGAATAGCTAAACACTATTCCACCTATCGTCACTAACTAGATACACTTGCATTGAATGCTCAAATCACTATTAAATGCATGCAATAACGATGTTACACATCCTGCAAATACTTTGCCTAATATTTCACCACCATGATGACACCAGTTACTTCAGGGACATCCCAGCCATGTTATGACAGTCCATTAGTTCTCTCTCCAAGATCTTTATTATAAATAAAAATCTAGTAGAAGGTGAAAAGGGACCAATCTCGAGCACTAAAATAGATTAAGGCATTCCAACAGTCCGACTCATAAGAGTTCTAGCATTTATGTAAGAGAAAATTTTATAATTACTCATTTTATTTTTATTTGGCATATCCTGTTACACCCAACTGCACCTTCATGACCGTTCTCAAGTCTTTGAAGAGAAGAAACGTTACTAACATTTGTAAGATTGAATATCGTTCATCATATCATTACCCAAGAAGAGTTATGAGGTGGTTTGGTAAACTTTTAAATATCCAGGGGATATTTTTAAAAGGGTTTGTATTTAAAAGTTTTCTAGATGATTTTAAAATAATTTTTAAAGATTTTTTGATAAACTTATTAGCTCGTTAGAATGAACTAACATGTCGTTCGACTGAGATTCAATTGGTTGTTATAACGAGGTTCACACGTTCGAACGAGATCTAGAACATCACTTTTTAAGTTCTCTGTGGAATGTCAGTCTAAGTTTCATTAAAAACCATTCAAGCAAGATAGGATACATCATTCAAACGACGTGAAAATTCATTCGAACGAGTACGCATGTTTTTAATTTTTAATTAAATATTTTCTGAATCTTTAATCCCTATCTCTTTGTAAAAATGTTCCCTATAAATAGACATGCGGGATTAGACTTTTCCATATGCCTTTTTAGAGTTTTTTTTTTGTGATCAAACTCTATTATTTTTTCATCCAATCTCCTTGGATCTTTAAAAATCACATTTCCAAATCAAGAAGAAAATATTTAAAAGTTTTAACCCTTATATAGATTTTTTCTGCAGCTAATTTGTGGAGTTGAGGCTCTACAACTACAGAATAAGGGAATTGCATATTCCAAAGGATGATCGATGGATACTGAGATAAGATCTGCTTGTTGTGGGCGGTGCTAGCCTACATCATTTTCTGTTAAACATTTGTAGACATCTGTACATTATAATCAGTGGATCTACAAGTAGTCTGTAAGTCATTAAGTGTTTATCTCCTCTTTAATAGTGTTGAATTAAATGTTTTGCTCAAAATGTATTTTTTCTCTATATTCTTCCCATTCTGTTTGGTTTGTATTTTTGGCTTCAAAATTTATATTTCTTGTTTACTTTAAATTAAATCAAGATAAAATTTGGTAAAAAATGAATTTATGTGTTTGGCCTAAGACACAACTAATTCCATATAAGCCCCTTGTGCTTTCTCAAATTGGTATCAGAGTGCGGTTACACAAATTTATTGTGTGATCTTTTCATTTTTGAATTATGTGAATGATTTGTATAATAGGCTACCTATTTGTGATGGGTTAAATTATGCATATTGAGAATCTCGAATGAGATTGGCACTGAAATCGATTGACGAGAGAGTCTAGCTTGTTTGTGAAAAAGAGTGGACCACCCAATGTGACTAATGACAATGTCGAAAGTATTAAACATGTCACTGCTTGGACATAGGATGATTTTAAGTAGAGTAATTTTAAGTCCCGTGGATTAAGTACAATTTCTAGAGTCATCAAGCATGGGATACTCTTCAACTCACTCATGAGGGTACCAACCCTGTAAAATCTTTAAGCTAGAAAATTTCACCACACCGTTTGAAACTATAACTATGCTAGACTGCGAGATTTTTGATGAATTTTATGCTACATCATCTGATATAGTCAATTCTAGTTTTGATTTGGAAGAGAGAATTCTTGAGACGAGAGTTGTGAAAAGGATTTTGATATCTCTTCCATCCCATTTATCCCTAAAGTCATGTTCCTTAGTTCATTGAAAATTTTAAATACGCTTAGGTTAGAAGAATTTTGTAGGATACTTTCAACATATGAAATCAATATGTTCCCTAAAAATCAAAAGATAAAAGAAAAAAGGATTGCTTTGAAAGCCCATCCAAAAAGAAAGAGGAGGTATCTTCTTACTCAAAATTTGATTTTGATCTCAATAATCTTTCCCCTTTCCTAAAAAAATCAAAAAGTTTCTCAAACTAAGAAAATAAATTTCTTCCAAAAAAATAAAATTTTTGAGAAAAATAAAGATTTTAAATCGGGGAAGAAATATTTTGAAAAAGCTAGAGGAAAGAACACTAAAATGGATGAGGATAAATGATATGAGTGTGGGGGTAAAATTCACAAAGCCCATAAGTGTGATATGAGCCTAAAGAGACAGGGCAAAGGAAAAGCTACTTAAAATGTCACTCTTAGCGATAATGAGGTCTACTTGGTGGATTTTAGGGTTGAATCACCCCATGGACATGACTTCATTGCGACCATGTCCAGTCATATTACTACATCTAGTACACCTCATGATTATTAGGAAATTTCTAAACGTGATGACCTCGATAGTGTGTCTAGTCATTTCGAAGAGAGCGAGGAAGATGATGATTTGACCGAGGGATAAAGTGGCCTTCATCGAACCTATGACTAGATTTACATTGAGTCCTTTAAAATGAAAAAGGCAAAAAAAAGTTTAGCGCTCAGGGTGTTATGGCTAGAGAAAGAGTTGAAAGAGTCGAGAGAGAGAGTCCTCAGTGAGAGTTTATTTAGGAGAAAGAGTTATTTTAGTGGAGAGGGAAACTCGTGACTTGACCAACAATGTAGCTAGTCTTGTGAAAGATCTTAAAGATTCATTGGAGACTTATGAGAAACTTGAAACCCTTGTTTATTAACTCAAGAAAGATTTCCATTATATCGGGAGGTCAAGGTTATTATAGAGGATACATCAAAGAAGGTAGGATATATGTTCCTCGGTTTCGCGTTAGGTTTTATGGAGAGGCAGGGAATAGGTTATAACAGTGCATCTACTTCCTATGATACACTCGAAATGGTTCCTAATTTCATGGTGGATACATATGGGCCTCGAACTAACCCACCAAAACAGTGTGCTCTCGTACGATCAATCCCTTCGTACGACCTTCAATCGATCCATACTTGACACTTTTCTTCTTATCATTTGAACCTCGTGAGAACAAAACTTCTTGCGATATTGAGTTATCGCTCGAATGAAATCGAGTTGTCATCTGAACTACATAACAAATTCTCAATTCTAGTTCTAAAAAGAATAATGTTTCGTCCACTGATTTTTTTTCCTAAAAACGTTAACTGGAAAGAGCAAACAGACGCAAAACAGACTCAAAATAAAAAAAATCATGTAAAACAATGTGAGTTTCATGCCAACATAGAATCAATGTACTAAAATATGGATATGGAGTGAGTGGGCGTGAACTACAACAAATGAATCACAACTCTAACACTTTGAAATGGTCAAGAAGTTCTAATAGTTAAATGTCATTAAACTTAGTTTTAGCCATATATGACAATTAATATAATGAGCTAAATGAACTAAACAATCAACAAACACACAAATCCATAATTTTGACGATTCTATAAACAATAGCGTCATGATACAATTGTTCAACATAAGGATTCATGGTGCAAACCCATTTTATATTTTTCCATCCAAACTCCCTCAAATATATATATATTCTTTTTTCTAATCTCTTTTGAGGTTTCTATTTTTATCAACTTAGAAAAATCCTATTGGCCCTATTTTGGCATATGATTTTTTTTATTGCCTTAATTTTTTTCTTGGGCTCTTTTAAACGGTGGCTTTTACAATGTGTTTATTATTCACTCGCAGCCTTTTCCCGTGAACACTCATAATTTGTTTTGCAATTTAAGCAACATGAATCCTCACAGTAAATGATTTTTACATGCACACCTCCTCCTAAGTCTTATTATGCAAAGATGACAAAACCGAGATAAGAACGTCTCACCAAATTCAACTATGCACGAGATGTCAAACATTCATATAAACTAGTGCATGTGTACAATGATGGCATATATACAAAGTCGAATTCAAATTCATATCAACTTCGAAACAACCCCATTAAGACAACGGTTAAGATCATTCAACGCCTGAATAATTATGACTAAATGTCCTAGGCACATGGGTAATGAAATGATGGGGGTCCAAATACACTAATATGACACATCAAGAATGAAACACTTACGACACAAAATTAATCCAAAAATCTTTTTGTGTTTTTCTAAAAACATTTTTGACCCCAAAAATAAAATATTTTTATATTTTTCTCAAAATATTTGAAACCAAACATCTTTTTGTATTTTTCAAATAAGACTCAATAAATGAAAAAAATAATACAAAAGATATATATGTCATAACACTAGCAAGATATAAATCATGATGTAAAGACTAGCGTATGATAAAAATGGAAATACAATCATCCTTTAGATTTAGCATGGGAAGAATAAAGTGCAACCAAACAAGTTTAATTCTTAAAGCCTCTAAGTCCGATTTCCTAACCCAAGTGTGAAATTACGCATGGGGTTTTGGGAACTGAAACGACTTTATTCCTTAACTTCCTATCAGAATTCCTAAGCTCATAATAAAATATCTAAGGTGACCTTTCCTACCGTAATGGGAACAAGTGTAAACACAACGGGAATGATTACCAAAATGTTGACCTCTGCTCATGTTCCTAGTGGGCTCTCTCACACGATTCGTATTGACATTGAGAATGGGAACAACTCTATCATCGTAGCCTACAAAAAAACTATCTCTCATGATCTTAGACGGTGTCTAACATCCTATCCAACTTCTCCGATCTAGACTCCAAATAAAACTTCACCTTACTTAAGTCTTTCAATACCTCTTTTATCTCACAAATCCTAGACTCAAGCAAATGCCTAGACTCCTCAAACTTTAGAATCTCCTTCTTCAAAGACTCCATCAAATCACGAAGTCTATCTTTCTCTTTCTCCATATAATATACTTTCTCCCTAAGAGTCTTTTCCCGTGCCTTAAGATCCTCAATCAAAGCATCATGATTCTCTACAGTATGGTCATTCAACTTAGCTTAAAATTTCAAGTTTCCTTTTTTCACTTTTACCTCTTTCGCATAAATTTCATATCATTACTCACATGACAAGTCATGAAAGCTACAATGTTATGCTCAATGGGGGAACTCTCTCCCTCTTTAGGTTCACTGTCCCTTAAGGTAGCGTTATATGCTATCGGTTTCTTGACCTCCTTTTTAAGTTTAGCGGGACACTCGAAAATCTTGTGACTATAACCTTCACACCCAAAACACATATCCAACTCAAACCTCTTGACATTCTCACTCTTATCCTTTGGGGCGGGATCTACCTTATTGTTCTTGAATTTATCAAGTCTTTTGGCATCTTTTAATTTCTTTTGAAACTTAAGAAATTTTTTGAACTTCTTTTTCAACAAGGCTACATACTCAAAATCGGAATCGGAATCATCATCCAAAACTTTAGTCTCCTCCTTATGCGATTTCAATGCAATGCCCTTTTCTTTCTTTGGCACTTAATTGGAGGTAAACATATCAAGTTCATAGGTTTATAAGTCACCTACAATCTCTTCAAGTTTCATCGATTCAAGCATACCCAAGGAGTTCAAAACGATCATTTTTGGATCAAATCTACTTGGCAATGACCTTAGATTTTCTTTATGACTCGATTGTCGGATATTTTCTCTCCTAAGTTAAACAAAAGTTGACAATATTTGACAATCTAGCATAAAACTCATCAAACGACTCACTCTCTAACATCTTAATCGTCTCAAACTGTGTAGTGATATTTTAAAGTTTAGACGCTCTAATCGTGATAGTGCCCTCGTGAGTAAGTGAAATAATATCCCAAGCCTCTTTCGAAGTTTCACACATCATGATTCTATTATACTCTTTCGGTGTGACATGTGACGAAATGACGTGAAGACCTTTATAGTTCTTAGGTGCAAGTCTACGTTCGGCATTGGTCCATGACTCAACAGATTTGAAAGTAGTAGCCTCACTCTCTCATGTAACCGGTGGAGTCCAACCCTTTTCTACCTCTAACCACATACGCTCATCAATAGATTTCAAAGTACTTCTCACTCGCATTTTTCATTAACCATAGTTAGTTCCATAAAAAATAGGAGCTCTAAAACTTTAATAGTTTTCGAAATTCATCCTTAAAAACACAAGGGATCAGCACAATAAAAAATATGATTCTAGCTATATGATACCAATTTGTAGACCCCTTTTTCTTTCGAATGTGTTTTAAGGATGTCAAAACTAACTTTCTTTTAAAAAAACTTTTTCCAAATTTTAAACCTCACCAAGTGTGTGAACCTATTTTAGTTAAGCCCAATTTTTATCTCGTTTAATCCTAAGCATGCATATAAGTGATTAAAGCAAGTAAAATAAATAAGTTCACAAAGGCGATGCCAAATGTACGAGGAAACCACTCAGGGAAAAACTACGGTTGGACCAATCCAGACAATCACTATGATATGGTATTACAAAGTACAGATAATGGACTTACTCAACGACTCGATCCACTACAAGTCTTGACACTCCTATGATCCTTCTACCACTACTCCATAGTGCCCATGCGGAAGTCCTTCTACGATGCTCATCCAAAACACACGCATCCACCTATGTCTCGGTGTTCATCGATGCAGCTTGGCAATATCTACAATGTTTAAAACGAACTCCTTCGCTTCTTCACCATAAAACCCAACGTTTAAAGTGATGAACAACCTCCAATGCTGCAAACAAAGATCACTATAGCATATGTGAATGAAAGCTTGGATCTTTAAACTCTAAAGATGTTTTAGATATTGAAAACCTTAGAAAGACTATGTAGAAAACGTACTATATGGAAACTGATTTTTGGGTTATGCAACTTACGAAATTCTAAGAAAAACATGCCTTAAACAATAAACTTGAGTCGGCGCATCGTTCGAACGAGATAAGCATGTCGCTCGAACAAAATGGTCATGTCATTTGAATGACATGTTCATCTCTCTTGAATGACCTGTAATGTCGTTTAAACCATAAAACACAAGAGTTTGTTATATACACAACTCTAAATGATCTTTATCTCAGAATAAACAAATTTTAAACATTTTAAAAAGATTTTTTAATAAAAATAAAATCATAAAACCATTTTTTGAGTCCTGTAAACATTATGCATTCATACCTGAGCGATCTCAGAATGCAATGAAGACGTGAAACATGCACCAAATTAATCTCAGCATGATTTTTCTTTGAAGCTTGGCCGCAATGTCTTCGATGAACTCTAAGTCATAGATTGTGTGGGATCGTGATAATAAAAATCTATTTATGACTGAAAAATATTGTTTTGTTTTGGGAATAAGTCAAATACTTACAATGGACTTAATTGGAAATTTTGTCCTCACAATAAGAAAGTAAAATGTTCAAATAGTCCATTCACTTATGGAATAAAAGTGACAAAGAGTCTAACATTTAGAAAGTAATCATCAATGATCAACAAAATATTATCCACACATTGTTGAGCACACTAACGAAACAAAGTTATGTCTTAAAACACTATAAAAAAGTCACGTGAATGGATGGAATATGTGGGTGATCCTAATATCTTAAGTGTTCATCCATATACAGTGAAAAATGAAAATTAAGAAAAGCTTATATTTTTGAAAAAGATTATCAAAATGAAATAGTTTTCAAAATTTTCAATATACATAAAAAAGAAAAACATATGAATAATACGTAAATATATTATAACATTAGGGATATAGGATATGAACATGATAATCACCTTATTCTAGAAACAAGTCTTGACTTAAATCATTAGGCCCAGAGGAGTTCTGAAAGGAGAAGTGATCCTAGGAAATTGATCCATCAAACATTTTGAAGTCTTGAATAAATGTTCTACTTGCTCTCGAAAACTCTCAAAATCTCCATGGTGATGTGCAGGAGTATGTGCAGTAAAATATATGGGAGTGCATGTTAGAACATGTGTAAAACTCAAGTGGGAGCATACTAAGAAACACGTATGTGAGAAACTCTCCCTAGCTTTAAGTAAAACTCTCTAAGGTGACCTCTTTGTTTGCAATGGGAACAACATAAATGAGCTTGGGTCTACCTTACTCAAAATGCCTAAGATAAGTTTTCCTTGGTAGGTTCAGTGTCATAGGTGGGTTAGGATGAGGGCCCTAAGGATCCATCACAAACTCGAGTACCGGCTAAAGTCTGACATGGGAAGTGGATTCACCGTCATAATATACTCCTTACCTCTTAGTGTTATCTAACGCAGGACCGAGAAGAATTTTTCCAACCTTCTTAGATGTGTCCTTTAAAGTGACTATGACCTCCCAGGCACGTTCAAGATCAATCTCAAGTTAGGATACACGGGCATCAAGTTTCTCACAAGTATCTAATGAATCTTGAAGCTCTCTCGTAAGACTAGCCACATGATTTGTCAAACCGCTCTTCTCCCTACCTACAATAATCAAATTCTCACACAAAGAAACATTCACATTCTCGAGTTGACTTACTGATGCCTCACATTCTCTCAAAATATTCACCTACTTATCTAAAGTGCATGCCCTAAGAGACATCTTTATTAAGCCTTTTCATTTTTAGAGTCTCGATGTTAGATCACAAAAGGCTTTTTGGAGTCCACTTTCTTCCATGCTCAAATTATTTTCTTCACTCTCACTCTCTCCAGAATCATTCGAAACATCATCGAGGCATTCACATTTAGAAATATCTTCATCGACATGGGACAAACTAGAAGACTCAAGTGACTGGCCATGAATGCAAGACACGTTTCATGTGGTGATTCATCCATAGAATCCACCGACTCCACGTCACTAACGCTAAGAATGACTTTATGCGTAACTTTGCCTTTGCCATATATCTTTAACCTAGTGGGACACTCATGGGACTTATGTCCTTTTATCTCACATTCATAACATCTTACCTCATCTTTATCAGAAGCATTGTTGTCCTCATTGCCATTTTTATTTTTCTTAAAACTTTTTTTTGGGGAAGAATTTTCTCTGTTAAATTTGAGAATTTTTTTTCCAAATAAGGAAAGATCGTCAAGCTCAAAACCAATCTCCGAGTCAGAGTAAAAAAACTTTCCCTTTTTCTTTTTGGATGGTAATTTCAAAGATACCCATATTTACTTTTTCTTTTTAGTTTTGGGAAAAATGTAATTTTATAAGTTTGAAGGTCTCCCACGAGTTCTTCTAACCTAAGAGTATCTAATATTCCCAAGAATGTAGGATAGTGACTTTAGGGATAAAACGGGCTACTAGGGTTCTAAAATATTTTTTTATAATTATCGTCTCAGGAATTTTCTCATCCAAATTAGATATAGAATTGACGATGTCTGACAAACGTGCACAAAACTCATCAAAAGTGTCACATTCATTCATGGTAATAGTCTCAAATTGTTTGGTGATGTTTTGAACCTTAGGAGCGTTCGCTGCATTGGTACCCTCGTGAGTGATTTCCCATGTTTCCTTAGGTGTAGTGCATGTCATGATGCGGTGGAACTCATCAGGGGTAACGGTTCCAGAAATAGAACTTAAGTTGCGAGAGTTGTAAGTACTCCATTTAAATTCATCATTAGTCCAAGAAGTGATAGGTTTAAGACTTTTAAAGTTGTCATTGATCACAGTGGGTGGTGTCCACCCTCGTTCACACACAATCCAGACACACTCGTCAATCACTTTAAAAGCCTACCTCATTTAAGATTACCAATATTCATAATTAGACCCATCGAAAACATGTAGCATATTATATAAATTATTCATAAAAATCCAAAATTTTAAGATCACGCAAAAATTTAGTGTAACCGATTTTGTTACTAATTTAAAAAATTGATATCCAAAAAAATTCGTAACAAATTAGGATCACACGATATTTTAGTGCAACCTGCTCTGTTACCAATTTCAGGAAACAATATGGGGTTTTCTATGAATTTATTTGTATCTTAGTCTACAACATACATATTTAAATTTTACCCAAATTTTATCTTGATTTAAATTAGTGTGCATGCAAAATTGTGTCCAAAATAAATATGCCAAAACACATAAACAAACCAAGCATGTGAATAAGTAAGGAATAATCCCTTTCGAGCAAAACTTATATTTCAAGATTGTATCAAAATTGACAGACACTCGACGACTTATAGACTATATAGCTCCACTATGTATAAAGCGCGGTTCTTCAAACCTTCTACAATATATAGCACAGTCTAGCACCGTCCACATGAAGTAGATATTCCCTTGGTATCCATCGATCAGCGTCAGGAACCTTCAATTCCTTTCGTCATCAATAGTAGAGAAAATCTCTACAAGGGTTATTGAAATTGGATTGTATTCTGCTTAATTTGGAAAAGTGATCCTTAAAGATCCAAGGGGGTTGGATGAAAAAATTCTATACTTTAGCACTAAAGAAATCTCAAAAGTCTTATTGAAAATAAAAAATGAGTTGTTTAAAACTCTAATCTCGCATCTCTATTTATAAGGAAAGTTGTTACAAAAAGATAAGCATTTGAGATATGGATAATAAAAATATGTGCGTTCGCTCGAACAACCTGGTATCTCATTCAAACAGCGTACCCTTTTTCATTCGAACGTGTTTCCAACGAAACTTCGAAAGATATTCTAGAACTGACCAAAAGGTGTCGTTCCAAATTTCGTTTGAACAAAGGAACTTCGTTTGAACGATACTTTGTACCTAGCATGTTTAAAGTATTTACCAAACCACTTCATAACACTTTTGAATGATATTGAGAAAAATGATATTCAATCTTCCAAATGGAATTAACTTCTTGTCTTCAAATACATCGAAGTAGTCATGAAGGTGTAGTGGGGTGTAATAGAATAAGACAAATTAAATTAAATTGAGAAATTATAAAACTTGCTCTTATAAAAGTTCTGAAAGAGATATCTTTTAAAAAACTCAACCCCTAGTAAGCATCCAACTATATCTGAACAGTAGTAGGAATCTGTCCTTGAAGTGACTCATGCATAACTAGAATATCAGCATAGGTCTTTAGAAGATCTTGATGTTAAGAGGTAAAATTTTCCTTGTCGATTGACAAATTTTTGACCGTCTGCCTCAAAAGATCCACGTCATCATCAAGTCAAAGGAACCTTTAAAGACCTGAAACTCAATTTCCTAGCCTTAAAAATCCTCTGCTGTCACCATGAGCTCAACCTAATCAAGGGAATGTAACTCATTAACCCGGGCTAGAGACTCATTAGTAGAAAATAGCAAAGAAACATTGTCTTTGAGGGTCTTCTTATTTGAAATCTCTTCATGTTCTAGAGAATCTACCCATGCCTTCAAGGTATCTCTCTCCCTCTCAAGGGCCTCCATCACCAGCTTTTAACTTTTAATCATTCGATCTAAGTGATGTCGACCGAGGTCCCAACTACTTGCCATCTTGGTGGGTTTCCTCAGTGCCCTACTGCCATCAAGGCCATTTTCCAAAAGATCCCCAGTTAGGTACTTTGATTACAGTAAAAAACGATATGCATACAAGGATCAAAATGGAAAAGGTTATGGAAGAAAATAGGAAAAATAAGATATACCTTTCCTATCAAGTGGACCAGCTCATCAACATTAGCAATATTACCTCTTCCCCTCAGCGTAGCCACAATATCAGAACTATTTGTCTTTGCCAGTGCTTGAAGGGCATCCTACATCGAGATTTAAGGGTCTATCCCCTCTAATGAACTGGTCACCTCTGTTACCCCTTAAAAATTCCACTCTTTGTAAGGGGGAACCGACTTTCTTACAACTTCATTTTTTGATACCAAGGGTTTAAAGTCCTTAAAATAGAAGGGCTTTCTTGGGTTATCCCGATTCTTCTTGCATTAAGTATGAGGTTTTATCAAGCTCTAGACATAAGCGTTCAAAAGGGCCAAACCTTAGATTAACCTCCTCCACTAGCTTGGTCTCAAGTATTGGAATATCCACCGGGGCACCAAAATCCAAATACTTGGTGGTCTTGGTTCTCCACTTTCTATTAATCATGACTCAACAAGGATTATCCGTTCCCCCTTTCATCTGCTGAATCATAAAGAGGTTAGAATCATCAGCCAAACCACTAATAAATATGGTAAGAAGGAAAAGGCTAAACTACTTACACAGGGAATAATTAGAAAGTAGAATGGGATCATAAATAAAATTAGAGACCCCTCCTAAGTTTGGAGGATCAAATCCACCCTTGGTCTAGTCATCCTCACCTTCAAAGGTCCTAGTAACCTCAACTAAAGATTCAGATGTAACCTTCCTCTTCTAAAAGGCCAAGGCATAAGGCTCAACTTCCATCATAGCCCTTATAATGGTTTTAAGACCCTCAAGAAATCCCCAAATGTTAAAGGCTAGGGCTTAATCCCTAGCCCATAGTTGAAAAGACGCTTGATAGTAATGAGGACTTCGATGGGGGTAGAGGCCAACCTATAAGCCTCAGTAATCCTGGAAAAACTTGACATGGTAGGCTCAGGAACCACTATAAAAGATAAATAAAATTCTAAAAACTCATAGTAGAGGTCGATTCAAGCACCAAAAAAACTAAAACTTCAACTTACCAACTGATGGAGGGTTACATCAAATAGTGGGGCGACCAATGGGCTCGTTATGGTCTGGAGTGGCACAGAATACCTCGATAAAGAAAAAGATTTCCCTCAAATTCTTGGGGGCACTATGCTTGCTCCCAAAGGTCACTATGTTAGGTATAGGTTCTCGATACACTAGGCCTTTGTCAGTTGGATTTCTCTGTTCTCAAACCCTCTATAGTTTAAAGACACACTCCCCCCCACTGGACTCCTTGAATTTTAAGACCGTATCCATCAAAGACCTCCACGAGTTGGCCCCTAACTTGGAAAGGGTAGGAGCAAGCAAATTCTGGACCCATATTGGAAGAAGCACTCCTCAAATCATACAAAGTTGGCAACTATAGAGCTAGCCCTCTCATTAGGCTTAGTGAGCCTCAATATAACATTCTTCAAAAATTAAAAAGTTTATTGGATCTAGGATATATCATGTTCAGTGATCCATGAGGTGTATTGAGCCCTGCTAGTGAAATCAAGGTTAAACCCCCCCTCATAGTTTATCACCATTTTGCTAGGTGTAATTGATCCACTAGGGAAAGCGAACCAAGGGATTAAATTTTGGATCTATCAAGTTAGAGAGCCATGGGGACCAACAACGGATAATGGTTTAGGGCCCAAGATTTTATAGGGGATATATTTTTGGAAGACACCGTTGGAAAGAAAAAGTGTGTTTTCTTGAAGTAATTTTATCAAAAGAGAAAGAAAATGGAATGAGCGATGAAGAACTTAGCTCTTCCCAAGTTTTTTTTATAGCACCCATGTGCGAAGGTTCTAGCCATTTCCATTTTCAAAATCAAATGTTATAATTACATCAAAGATCTTAGTCATGAACACATGTCCTCAGTCATGTGGGAGCTCCTTCCCAACACAATCTAATGATGATGGAAATATCAGTGGTTAGTTATATATCTACCCCCAACTTGCATAAAGGATAAGTGTTTCCCCTTACAACCTCGACAATAAGCAATAAGTGCTAGTAACGAAACCCTTTTTCAAACAATAAATTTTTAAAAAAATTCTCAAATCCCCAACTACCTCTGAGACTGGGCAGAGGTCCCAAGGCTAGCCCAAAACCTCAAATAGGCTAGTACTTACCCTATAAAGCCTCTACCACTCCCAATGGTGTGCTAGGGTAATATAGTAGACCTCAATTATCTATTATTCTCCATAGGAAGGGTAATCGTTCCTACGCACCTTCCCAAGTAAGATCATAGACCAAAACAACAAGGTTCCATCATAATTGGCACTCAAAGCTAACCTCGAATTGAAGGAAAATGAGCTCCGTAGGGCACTCAAGCTCAGTTATAGGATGTGGTAGTAGTGGAATCTCACGTTCATTTTATATCAACTCCATAACCTTTACCAACCCCTAGGTACTTTGGTAAATCTCCTGTAATACCCCGTATTTTTATGCTATATTAATTTGGGGATTTATTAAATTTAATGCGAGTGAATTATTTAATAAAAATCTGGAAATTAATTATGTTATAATTATTAACGTGACGAGAGTTAGTAATTATGGGAAATTTGTTGAATATTACTAATGAGCAAAGTAATATATGATATTGATTATATTGAATGTCACGAGTGAATAAAATGACAATTCCGGAAATTTAAATCGGGACGCGCCCGTGTCGCGTCGGGACAAAATTTTGTTAAATAAAAAGTGAATATTCTATAAGTTATTCGTATGATCGTTTTGAGTGCGCCAACGCGTCCGAAAGGGTCGAGATAGTCAGAAAAGTGCACCTGGGGGTGTAGTTTGAGTCTCGGGGCGTTTTTAGGCCTAATTGGTACCCCGGGAGGGCATTTTAGTCATTTTGCATTCTTGGGTAATTAAACCCATGAATTTCAGCAACCTATATCAACCATCTAGGTTAGTCATTTAGGGTTAGAATATTCAGAAAACCCTAGTACGGCCATTGGGGAAGAGAGGGAAAGATCTTAAGGCAATTCAAGGCCAAAAAGTCACCGGTTTGCACCGCCGTCACCACCAACGCGTAGATCGCGAGAAGGGGAACGCAACCACACCAAAATCATCCGCAATCCAGACCTCTGAAAATCCCAGGCAAGTGTTTAACTTGCTATTTTCGTTGGTGCAATCTTCATACTAGTTAGGAATGATTAGAGATGAAAAGTATGGAAAAAAACCCAAATTGTGATTGGAAAATCCATGTAGTTTTGATTAATATGAAAATTCTGGAACCCTTTCCATGTAGAGGAAAATAACCCACGAAATTATTTATGATATTAAGAAGGAAATTCTGGGATTAAACAGATTAGAATCATGAGTTAGATATTTTTAGGGTTCTTGAGTTTTAAATGAATTATGGCATAATAAATCCATGTTTAGTGATGTAAATTGATATGTTTTACGTTGAATATACCTGTTATGATGATATAAGGTTAGTAGTATTAATTTTGGACGATTGGAACTTGAAAATATGGATTTGGTGTAAATTTGGAGATGAAACCCGTAACTACAATTCTGCCGATTTTCGCATACCTGCTTGATCGATCAATCGAGCCTAGAGCTTCGATCGATAGAAGGTTCGATCGATCGAGCCCCAAACCTCGATCGATCGACCCCTCCTGGAAGATTCTTATTTCCCCTTTGTAAATGATTTAAAATTTGAATTGTCGTGATAAAATTCTTGGGCATTCTTAGTATAATGATTCGGGAGATATGGAGGACCAGTAGGGCGTATGAATAAATGTTGGGGTCATTAATATTCGACGAGAATGGTATTTATGGGATATTTACTTTAGGGTTAGTAAATTGATATATTAAAGGGTGAGGCGCGTAAGAGAGTTACGTTGAGACCTAATAATGACACCTACTGAATTTTCTACTTGGAAGAATAAAGTCCACGAGTGTCATGAAATAAGTGAGAAAACCCTTCGAGGTAAGGTTAGAGATGAAACCTTATACGTAATACTAATAATGTGAAATTAAGGATAAATGTTGTAATTATGGGTGACGAGAGGAACCTATATTAATATGATGAAAGTGGTATATTTATATGATTGTGTGTACATATATTATATACATGTGAAAAACATACCGCGTTATCCTTGAGGTTACCGTGCTGGGACAGTCTTATCTCGATGGGACCTTTATGGGTGATATTAACTTGTACCCTAGAAGATAGATATCCTTGGTACAGGCTATTGAATTGATAGTTCAGACGGTCCTAAGAGACGCGAGTATGTGCCATCCTCTTAGAGACTTGGAATTTATGCTTCACCTCGATATTGTTTGTGTATGTGTTAATACAATTCGAGAGTGATTCCGAATTTATATTCCCCTTGATATGAGTGGTATGGGGTTTGGATAGTAGAAGTATACACGCACCATAGTTTTATTTGGGGTGCTGTTATTATATATATATTATACGAGTAGATAATATATGTATATGAGATTTGGAAACTTGAAACTGCCTACTGTGATTTGATAAGTAGGACATGGTTGATGACTCAAACAGTAAATACTTGTTTTGTGAGAGTATAATATGACACTGGGAAACCTTTTAAATTAATAAAGATAAAACGAGAGTTGTGTTGCTAATTGGAAGTATCTTTTTAAACACTGATATTGTTCGGTTTTGAAATCTTATGAGTAAGTTAAGATAAGCTAAATTATTGGGAAGGTTAGTATGATAAAATGATAAAATAAACCGTTGGGAAGGTTAGTACGATAGGCGTGCACATTAGAAGAGAGGTGAGAATTTCTCAAGAGAGTGTCGCTCTAATATGTTGTTGCATTGTCCTGTATCAATTTAAATACTTGCTAAACGTATTTTAAATCAAACACACTTTCGGGCTCTGACCCATTTCTCTCTCTCTCTCGTATATATATGTATGTATTTCAGGTGCCCAGCCACAGGGGCGTCTTGCTTAGGATCCCTTGAAAGGAACGTGTTGCAGCTTAGGTGGGAGTTGCAGGTCACTTGCGTAGACGGCTTCCTTTATTGACTCCACTTTTAGCATTCTCATTTATTGGGCATGTGTCGCCCTTCCTATTATTTCATTGTTATTGGGACATTTGTATTTCCAGTTTTTTCTAGTATTGTCACTATGGGTTTTATTCAGTTCGATTGTGTAACTTTATATTTCGCATGTTGACATTCGATTGACGAATGTTTTAATTAATTGGACTATGTTGCAGATAATTAATGTGGTGTGATTCTTACTTATTGAATGTTGTTAATAAAATAAATGATTTTCTTGAAATAAAATTTGGAAAGTATGTATGAAAATGGTTTTGACACTTAGCTTAATTATTTAGGGTGTTAAATTGCAAAAATTATTTTTATCGACAGTGGTGCTGAGAATGAACCAACTGTTTACCTTGATTTCATTTAATAAAGGAATGATCGCCTGGTATTTAGTTAGGCGGGGTGTCATAGCTCCTACAAAAAATCTAATGGAGTAGGTAAGAAGCGTAACATTACTACACCTACTGCAAATAACTAACTCCACTTGTATTGAATGCTCCTATGATCATTAAATGAACTCAACAACCACCTTACATCCCCTATAAATACTTTTCCTAACACTCCACCACCTTAATGACATCGGCAGACCTTAGGGACACTATAACCATGCTATGACAGTCCACTCATTCCTTCTCCAAGAGCTCTCCTATAAATATGAAGATATAAAAGGTATAAAGGGACCAATCTCGAGCATTCAAAGAGATTAAGTCATTCGAATAATTAGACTCACAAGAGTTCTAAAATTTCCCAAGTGTTTACAGTTCATTCCACACTCACAACCCACTATTATGAGCTTATACATCTACTTATAAACTTTATGCATCTTGTAGATACCTAAAATAGTACCTTCGTACCCTTATAGAAGTCATTCAGTTACTAACTAAGGTCCTTTGTGTTATTGAAAAAAGCCACAAGACCCCACACTCTCTTGACCAAAGCTCGTGAGGTCTCCTAAACTATAATAATTCATTTAGAATATAAGAAACTAGTGGGTCACCTTTTATAGTGGATGTAGGACCCTCATTTGAGGTCCGAACCAATTTAGCCTTTATCTTTTACTTGACACATCTCTCATCTTACCCATCTAAGGTCCAAAGGGCAGAACGTGTGGGTCCAAAGTCACTTAGGGTTTTAACACTCATCATAATCCATAGATTAGTTTTAGTAGAATCAAAATTTATGAGTTTAACTTTGGGGTATCATCATCCAAGATATCTCCCACACATGGATTCCTTTAAAATATGATCTTAAACATGTCCACACAATGATTTCTCAACTTAAGGAGATTTAGACACAATAAATTAAATTTCACTCATAACAATCAAAGAAATAATTACAAGGATGTTCCAATCTTCATAATCCTCTAGAGTGAGAATCTATACATGCTATGCAAATGTTGTGAGTTGTGTACGTCCAATATAGTGAACATAACACAAAAAAATTATGCTTTGAGACGATGCTCGAGCTGTCTCAAAAGATAATCTATCCATCCCAAATACTTTTTAGGACGGTATTTGGGATAGCTCAAGGAGGTCTTATAAGACCCTCATTTATATACTTTTTGAGATAACAACAGAAGTACCAAAAGGGTTTTCTAAGATAGGAAATAAGTAGTCTCAAAAGGTTATCATTTATGGGATCGTTTTGAGACGATAAGGAAGACGCCTTTAGTAATTATTTTTTGTGACGACAACATCGTTCCTAAAAGGGTGTTTTAAGATGGAAACAAAGCCATCTCAAAGGCTCAGTATTTGTGGGATCCTTTTGTGAGGGAAAGGAATCTGTCTATAACAATTTTTGAGCCAAAATTAGAATTACAGTAGCAGGTAACCCATGCGATGCACGGTTGGTTTGTATAAACTTACTCTTTTTACATCATGCACTTCATTTTACTATACCCGTTAATTGATCATGTTTTCAAATTAAAAAGAAATCAATTCACTGGAGGATATTATTTTATTATTCAAATAAAAATGAATAACTAAATTAGTAAATTCTCTTCTATTGATCCAAATAAAAAAATATTTTAATGTAGATATTAATTTAAGGAAACTATAAAAAACATAAAAAGAAATAAAAAAAATTGTTGAAGAGACATATATTCATTATGACTATGAGAATTTGGCTCGAGGTTTGGTGCTTTTCACTCACCAGATGATTGAATAGGGACTAGTTGTTCCATTTCATGCTTATTCCGCTAGTCAAAGAAAATATATGTAGTGGAAAAGACATTATGCCACTTCTCTTTCAAACAAAAATAATGGCAAAAAGTATAAAAGACATGGAATGACAAAAATAGAGTATGCTTCAAATGTAACCTAGAATAAAAATTTATCAGTGAAATAATGAGATTTTGAATTAAAACACAAATCTACGTTTTCAAATTAACTATACCCGTTGTTTGATTCTCTGTATTACCTTAATTTATTTTATCCTTTCAATTCAAGATGCTATAAACAACTGAACACTTCGTACAAAAATTAAAAATCAAACGTTACTACTATGCAACTGTAGCCATAACCACATGAGAAATTGATTATATTTATATTATGGCATAATTTTTTCATGAATAAAAACATAATTTAATCAAATCAGTTTGAAGAGCCATGAAGTTAAGGAGAGATTTTTTTTCTTTTTCCATTCATTTTAAAGATATTATAAACCACAGCCAAACATGCAAGAAGATTATTACATCAATTCATCTTCACCAAACACCCATTGAAACACATCGTGTTTAAATTGACTTATTCTTCTAAAAAAATCATAGCCTCCAATTTAAATGCGTCAACTTTCGTTATCTAATCAGTAACCTCAGTATGAATTTCTTCTCATTTCCTTTTTACTGCTTCAATGCATCCTGCATCCCCTTTTTGCAAGCCATCCAATTTCCCGAATTTGTGTTTGATAACCTCAACGTTTATAATGTAATGAATAAGTTGACCAAACTTTCTCCCAAGTGATGTCAGCAAACGTTCTCCGATTTTCTCCAAAACAAAATTCATGATTTCCATAGTCTGAGAATAAATATGAGCTGAAATGATAATTGTAAATTTTTCAATATAAAATAGATCATTCATTTTTATGAAATATGATTTGTGAGAAAATACTGTATATGTATATATCCAGAATCAGATATGATAGAATTTACACTACCAATCCACAAGCTGTTGATGCATATGAGATGTCTAGTTACAAAAAGCTTCATGTGCACCGTGTTTTCAATATTACTGATGGGTATATGCCTGGGCGCGTGTGCGTGTGGTAGGGAGATGAAAATGATATTGGGAAGAAGCTTAGGCTAGATTTCATTATATAGAGGCTAGGAAAGAAGACGCACTGACCCATCTTTTTATTTATGGGAAAAGAAACTCAAAATTAATTTATGTACTTGGCAACTTCAAGAGACATTTTTTTGGGCAATCGACATGTATTCAAAGGTAGTTGAGAGGTTAATTCATATTTTTATGTATGCCATTTGGAAATGACTAGAGAAAACGTCCCCAAATCAATTTGAATTATAATTAGAGGATAGATAATGATAATATTAAATGTAAGGGTTAAGCATTTATAACTCTAATTCAATTACTTTAGAAGTATAATATAGATTTGTTCGAGCATAGAGTATATTCCAGAATACATTAAAAATAGAATACATTCTTTCTTTTCCATCATATATTTTATATAATAATAAATAATGTATAACATCTTTGACACCCAATCAATAAAACACAATTTTCCATTTAACTATAATTAGAGTTCGTACAAGTAAAATCTCTTTACATAATCAACAATTCTAACACCGTGTCCACCAATCTAAATCAAAGTTACTTCATTCAAAGCATTAATGGTAACAGTAAGTTTTTCAAATATTTCACTTGTCGCACTAGAAATAATACATAAAAACCCATCTACTCCTAATATAAAATGATGTCAACAAAGTAAATGACTTCAATGAATGGCTTTGTCCATAAAAGGTTTTCACCTGCAGTAAGATTTATTTATTGCCAATTACCTTATGCAAATTTTTTTAATAGTTCCTATAGATGACAATCTTTAAAAACATTATTAAATTTGTACATCTTCATATTAATTACCTTTAGAAATACTTAATATTTAAAACAATCGACAGAGTCTCCGTTGTTTATTCATGAAACTATCATGTTTAAACATAAAAAATAACTCAAAAATAACTACAACAACATCCACAACACTGTAAACATTAATTAGTTACATATATAAACTGTATCAATATCATAATGATAAAGATGTGTTAATACTTAGTCGGTATGGGTTGTTGAGGTACTGGATGCATGATGATGGATAATACGCTGAAACAAACTATGCATTTTACTTCTTATGCCAGTTTTTATTTGTAGTAAAATTTATTGGTGGAAAACCTTTACTTCTTTGAGCTCTTGTCGATGCTGACCATCTCGATCTTTTGCATCTTCTAGATGTTGAGCCTCTTGATCTTTAATGTCTTTCTATAACGATGCCTTTCTTGTCATACCATCTGTGTTATTCAAAAAAGAAATACCATGCTAATATGCACAATCATATTTCTGACTACAAGAAATAAAAATTCAGTTTGTTAGTTGTTCACATAAGATATAGGTTTTAACGAGTATATTTTACCAGTCAAGTTAAGAATATAAATTGCAAAATATAAACGTGTAAGGACATTTTTATCATGTACGAAATATTATATTTATGTATGTCGTACATCGCTACATTTGACACGTCTTTACACGATCTCACACGATGACCTCAATCCGAATTTCAGGAATCAAGCAATGATTATCTCCATTAAGTGTCCCACATCTGCCTCAACGACTTCACGTTCCAGGATTTGAGGGACTTAATGCAAGTGGTATGTAAGAGAAGTCAAAACAGTGAAAGAAGGCAAGATATGGAAGTTCAAGGGAATTTTAGTAATTTTATAGCCATCGTCCGGAGGTCCAGTCAACTAGAAATTGTAGAGTCTCCGTAATGAAGACACTGGAAGAAACGGCACCTCAATCCGAGCTACGGTGAAGAAGTTATGGCCTTTTGAAAATGGAGAATTTTTTGAGAAAATCCCTTGGAAAAATGATAAGTGTTTAAAGCCCCAATTTCCAGCAAATTTTCGCGAACCGAAGGTCAAACCGGTTCGGAGGGTGAATCGGTTCACGGTACACCCAAACCGGTTCAGGGTACCTGACGCTGGGTAGAGTTCAAGATTTTTTAAACTCTTTTTGGTTTCCTTATAAAGGCAACTTCGGGGGAGTTATTTTACAAGACTTGAGAGACAAATTTGAGAGTCCAAATACATCTAGTCTTCATATTTTTCAGTCCTAAGACACATGTTTTGACTCACACATCTTCACTAAACCTTTGTGAATCCGTTTGTAACCCAAGAACACAATCTTGTGTTTGTTCAACCATTGTGGAGAAGTCGTCTTCCTTCTTCATTATTGCTCAACTGGAGATCTCGAGGGAGATTCCAGTCACTGACTACAGAATCAACGCCTGCAGGTATTTCTGTGTCACTGTACTTTTCTTTATAATTCGTGTAACCGTATCTTACAATATTATAGTGAAAAATTGAAAAGTGCGACTGTGATAATTGATTAAACTAAATTCGCAAGTTTCCAAGAACCCTTATTTAATTAGAGTCTACTTTAAATCAAATAAATACAGCCCCTAAACATGCATCTAAATCAATCCATCAAAATATAGCATGTAACACAGTAAATATGCTGAGACACAGATTTCAGGAAAAAAATCCTTTCGGATAAAACCTTTATGTCACTATGAATATATAAATCGCAACTTACAATTACATAGAGAAATCTGCAATGGATCAACGCACAACCAACCCACGAAGACACGCAGTCTTGAACTCAGCAAGAGAATACACGCAGCACCCTCCAAGGACTCGCAGCCCAAATAACAAAGGAAGAACCGCAGCTCTCCTTAATGACACGCATCCATAAAACTTTTTAGAGACTCCCTCGGCAATGACATGCAGCCCTCGCTTGCAAAGATCTCCCCACAAAGGTTGAACAACAGCAAAGCTTGTGTTCTAGGGTTCCAAAAGATTCACAAAAGTAATTGGGATTTTTGAGTGTGAATCAAAAAGATGTTTGGCACATCAAAAAACGAAGTCTTGTTGTGTTTGAACTCTTAGAAACGTTTTCTCAAAGACTTAGAAAATACATCACCGAAATAGGTATATATATAAAAAATATGAGTCGGTGGTAAAAACACTCACGGAACTGTTCGATTTTGTCCCAGGCGGACCGATCCGCCTTCATACCGAACCGGTCCGACCTCGGATCGGTTCGTTTTCCACATAGGCCTATTCGGTTTGCATTCGATCCGGGGTATACTGGTGCAAATCGGATCGGTTCGGTATGGAGCGGACCGGTCCAGAGGCGAATTGGTTCGTTTTTAATATGGGCGGACCGGTCCGGTTTGCCAAAAAAATTAAAATCTTTTAAAAACCTTATTTTATAAAAAACATTTCATAAAAATTTCCCAATACTAAGTATGAAACTTTAAGGGACTTAGAAACAAAACTTTACCAAGTTCATTCTTGCAGAGGTTATGATGTTGAAGATGCTTTGATATTCGGATCCGTTGATGTAGATGTGATCTTGAATTTCTTCAATGGTGTAACGGCGTACGACATACATATTGACAATGGACAAAAATGTCCTTATAAAAATAAAAGGTTTTTCCCCTTTGGGGGACTTTCCTCACATGTGTGTGTTTGAATATTCTTGCATGATTTCATATTTTCAATTACACCTAGATTCATGTTTAGGACTTAATTGATAAAACTTGAGTTTAATTAAATAATCTCTTTATTTGAACGCACACACACTCTTTCAAAACGGTTCTATATTGATAAGGTCAAGATAATTTTTGATGGCTTAATGAATTTGTATAAAATAAACATAATTCATGAGCTATTAAATATGCCTTACGAAGAGTCAGTAATTATTGTGTGTAATTGTTCATACCCAACCATATGTTGACAATTAGATTTTTTTTATATTAGAACTGTTCTTGTGTTGATGAGCTAATATAGATGTGTAAAAATTGATCATCTGTAATTTTCCAAAGATATTGATGCATACATAATATTAGCATACGTATGTAAAGCCATATATGAGATAGGTAAGTGTGTTTAAGTACTCACATTATTTGAAATTTTTGCTTTCCATAGTAGGTTTGAGATTCCTCTTAATGATATCGAGTGATGATCTAGTTTCCGTGCTAATGTTCTGCATACATATGAATGATCAGAGTTCTCTTTTGATTTTTTTTACCCACGATTAGCGCTAGGAAAGATGTGGAGTGAAATGAGTGTAACATGGATAAAAGGATATGGGATTAATGAGGCTGAACCATTATTAGGGCAACAAAAAATATATGAGATGCTTATAATGATATTGATCAAAGTGTAAATTCTATTTCCAAATAACCATTTCATTGTACCTAATGAACACAAAAAGTAATATAAAATCCATAAATATTAAACATAACTTATAAAACTTCGCATGAAAAATATATCTGAATTCGTTAACTTCAATTTGTGTTCATTCTCACATATTCTCAGCTATGAAATTAACAGTAAACCAAAACTAAATAACATGCATACTCACCAAAGCTTCAAATAGATAGAGACATTATTAATTGAATTTTTGTAATTGATCTTTCTATAGTTCTATTTAGTTCGATGAGTTTTAAAAAAATGGTTAGAATATTATTTATAGACCAAATAATATATAGGGCTTTAGAGTATTTTCAAACCTATATGCATAGGAGGAAAATCTCCAACTTCACTTCTTCTTAGCTTAGAATTGCTACAGAATCAAAATTTCATAAATATGTTAACAAGGATATATGCGATTGGTTGGACTATGCCCGACTTCATTTTATTTCCCCTGGCGGCTTCTGCACCAAGTCAGACGGGAACAAATTGTGCCTCCTCTCATAAAGAACTTTTTTTAGTGGAGGACTTGACTGAATAATTGCAAATGATGTTGGTATCCTTTTGGCAGTGCCGTCGGCCGTCTACTCGTATGTCACAATCTGAAGGAGGGTCCTAGCATGTGCCTGAGGACTACCTGAAGTGGTTGTGGAAGTGAGTAGAGGATAAGAACATGGAGGAAGATATTGGGCAAGGGTGTCTTGTCGCCTTCGACACCATGGAGGAAGGTGTTGTGATTTTGTCCAAACTTGTTAGGGACTATCGCTCCATGGAGCACATATGGAGTGTTAACTAAGAGTAGGAGACTTAAGAACCTCCGGGTGCCGGGAATGATGACGAAGAGGGTCCGTCTAGTAGTTGAAGACAATGTGTATGCAATTGAGGTAGCTATAAGAACAAATTTCCAATTGAGTCAATTTGTATATGTTGGCCTAATTTCGGACAAAACTATTTGAGTCATCGGATAGAAGTTGAGTTTATAACCTTTCAAGCCTATGACCTTCATATTGAAGACGTAGCGGCTAAGTCAAAGCAATCACATCTGTCGTGTTTCTTGCTTTATTTACTATCATCAACAGTTCAAGGATCTCCCAGGTATGAATTCTTATATTATGTTGGGCCTTGGAAAATTATTATTAGGTGTTAGTATTTTTGTCAAAATATTTTAAACTAACTTTATATCTTTTCAAGATTTTTTTTTTATTTTTCCCAGGTCATTCAAATGACTTTTCTAGGTCATTCGAATGAGGTTTTAGTGCGGTTCGAATGAGACTTCTAACAAATTTACTTTTTGGTTATGTTGTATTCTCATTTGAAATATCGTTCGAACAAGATTAGATGTCGTTTTTTTTTTAAAATGACCCATGCTGACTTTTTTCCCAACCATTTATGTAATGCGGGAGTTAACTTTATTGAGTGACTTTTTCCATCTTCCTAAAAGAGAGAAACCTTTAGAAAAGTCCAAGGGTTTTTGTTCTTATTTAATGGATTAATTTTCAAGACAAAAACCAAGTTTTACACCCAAATTATTTTATGATATAAGCTTCAACATGATATATGTTTGAGATCAATTTTTAGCAGTGGGTTCATTATTCTCCACATCATTAAAATTGTTTCTAGCGGCGGATTCCTTGTTCATTGGTGTACATACGGTGGACTCCATATATTTGGTGGTAGCATTGCCCCATATATGGAATTCGAGACGTAGGTGGACTCCTACGTTGTCTCTAGGCAGAGGTAGAAGGAACGAAGAGCGTCAAGGATTTCAAGGGCATTGAGTCGTTGAGTAAGCTGTCGTGTCCTTGTATTAAATCCGTAGTTAGTGGACTTGTGGCTGGGTTGTCTGAGGTTTTTCCCACTATAGATTTTCCTCGTACATCGCGGCATTATTGTTGTGTATTTTCTCTTGAAAATTCTTACTTAGATGCATGCTTAGGTTTAACAAAATAAAATTGGTTTGTTGATAAAAGTTATTTAACTGGTGCTAAATTAAATTGGGTAATGTAGTTTATTTTAATTTAAGTTGGAAATATTAATTTGGCAAATTCATGCTTAGTTTGGATTGCATAAATTAGAACTTGAATTGAAGTTTTGTTTTAGAAGTGAAAATTAATATAAAGAAAGTTAAATTTAGATTTTTTCGGTGAAAAATCCCTTTCAAGTGATATCAAAGCATAACATATAACTTCGCCCATTTACAAATTTGTATTAGAGTAGGAACACTAATTTATCATGCTTGATCATTTTTATATTTTAATATGGAATGGTTCTAACTATGCGTACTGGAAAATGCGTATGAGTTCGGCACTTAAGTTGTTAGATGAGTGGGTTTGGCTATCGATCGTTAAAGGATGGTCCCCACCAACGTGTTTAGTAGGAAAAGTTAGAGTTCCTAAGCCCATAGAAAGATGGAGTGAGGATGAGCTTAAGCTAGAAAATTTCAATTCTCGTGGTTTGAATGCTCTTTTTAGTACGATAACACCGGAGGAGTTCCGCCGGACTATGATGTGTGAAATGTCTAAGGAGTCTTGGGACACACTAATACTCACCTATGAAGGCACACACGTTGTTAAGGCTTATAAACTCCAAAACCTCATCACTAAATTTGAAGCCATTAAAATGTACGAGAGTGAATCTTTCGATGAGTTATATCCTAGATTGTCCGATATCGTTAGCTCGTCTTCTAAATTGGGAGATAAAATACCCGACAACTGTAAGGACAAAATTTCAATTGAGTCTATTGTATGTTTATTTGACTTACTCTCGGAACAAAACACATTTGAGTCATAGGTCGTATTTTTTATTGTCACAATCCCACACAGACTATGATGTATTGAAGCTTATTAAAGACGTTGTGGCAAAGCTTCACAGAATTTTTTCATGTTGGTTTATGGTGAATATTTTGTCTTGAACTTCAATTGCATTCTGAAATCACTCAGGTATGAATTATTTAAATAGGACTCGAAATTTATTTTAAAATGTTTAAGGATGTTATTTTATTAAAGAAATGATTTTAAAATGGTTTTAAAGTGTTTGAAATGCTTTACACTTGGTTTTATTCTGATAAGGACGGATTATAGTAGTGTTTTATTTGGACTCCAATTCACTGTGTCATTCAAACAACCTGACCAATCATTCGAGCGAGATGTCCATATCGTTCGAGCGACAGGCCAAAGTTGCTTGAGTGAGCCACCGACTTAAGGAAATTATTTAAGTCGCGTTTCCCATCAGAATTTCGTACGTATGCAGTCAAGAATTCAGTTTTCATAACAATACATTTATGTACAAAAGTTTTCTAAGGTTTTCCAAGTATAAAACATCCTTAGAGTCTCAAACATCCGAGTTATCATTACTATATGATATAGTGATATTTGTCGGCACCATTGGAGTTTGTTCTACATAGAAATTTGCTGGGTTTTGTGATGGAAAACCGGAAGAGCCGTGTTCAACATTATAGAAGTTACAAGCCATATTGGTGGACAACAAGATATGCATGGAGGCATGTGTTGTGGATGAGCATCGTGGACGAAGTAATTTTTGCATGGGCACTGTGAGAGGAGTGGTTGCCGATCAGAAGAGCGTCAAGTCTCGTGAGGGATCGACTCATTGAATAAGACTTGTGTCTTTTCTTTGTAAATCCACATTTATAGTGATTATCTGGCTTGGGCCATCCGATGTTTTTTCCCGTTGTGGCTTCCTTATACATTCAGCGTTGTGAGCATTCTTTTCCTTAGTTTACTTGCTTTAATTGCTAGATGCATGTTTAGAATTCATCAAGATAAATTTGGTTTAAGGTAAAATTGGTGCACATAAAATTTGAAAAAGAGTTTTTCAAAAAGAAAACGTGTTTCATCATCCTTAAAGAAGAGTATAATTTAAAAAATAAGGGGCCTAAAAATTGGTACCAGAGCTAGAAATATATTTTTATTATATTGATCCCTTTTTGCTGTTAAGGATCAGTTTTGGTGGGTTTGAAAGTTTTCATGCTCCTATTTTTTATGGATTTTTTTTTCTTATTGGAATATGAGAATGAGAAGTCCTTTAAAATCCATTGATGAGTGTGTGTGGTTAGAAGTTAAAAAGGGTTGGTCACCACCAGTCACACGAGAGGCTGAGGTCACTAATTTGAAACCCGTTGAGTCATGGACTGAGGCTGAACATAGGCTTGCACTTTACAACTCTTAAGGTGTGCACGTAATTTCCTCATATGTCACACCAACAGAATATATTATGACTTGTGAAACTTCAAAAGAGACTTGGGATACACTTTCACTTACTCACGAGGGATCGAGCACGGTTAGGGCATCCAAGTTAAAAAACCTCACTATACAGTTTGAGACTTAATATGTTAGATAGTGAGTCATTTGATGATTTTTTGCTAGGTTGTCTAACATTTTCAACTCTTCGTTTAACCTAGGAGAGAAGATGCCTGATAATCGAGTCATAAAGAAAATCTTAAGGTCGTTGCCTAGTAGGTTTGATGAAAAAGTGTCCATTTTAAACTCCTTAGGTATGCTTTAATCGATGAAACTAGAAGAGATTGTAGGTGATCTACAAACCTTTGAAATCTATATGTTTACCTCCAAACAAGTGCAAAAAAAAAGAAAAGGGCATTGCTTTGAAATCCCAGAAGGATGAAATTAAAGTTTCAGATGACGATTCTGATTCTGATTTTGAGAATGTCGCCTTGTTGGCAAAGTAGTTCAAATAGTTTCTTAAATTTCAAAAGCAATCAAAAGATGCCAAAAGGTTTAATAAATTCAAGAACAACAAGGTAGTTTCCACCCCTAAAGATAAAAATGAGAAATTTAATAGGGTCGAGTTGGATAGGTGTTTCGGGTGTGAGAGGTATCGTCATAAGGTTGCCGAGTGTCCCATTAGACTTAAGAAAGAGGGAAAGAAATCGATAGCTTATAGTGCCTCCTTAAGTGTTAGTGATTCGAAAGAGGGAGAGAGTTCCCCCAATGAGAGAAATTTTGTTGCTTTCTTGGCATGTCATGTAAGCGACGACAATAAATCTTCCCATGAAGATTGTTATATGCATGACACTTCTGAGGCAGTTGAATCCTAAGTGTGTGAAGGTGAAGATAGGTTGGAAGAGAAGGTTGATGTGAAAGAGTTATAAGTTGCATTTAATGAGTTGTATGCCGAGGTGGTGAAGGTGAAAAGGGAAAAATCTAAATTACAAGCGAGGTTGAATGAGCATGCCATAAAAAATAATGATGTTTTGATTGAGGATGTTAGGGCATGGGAGAAGAATCTTAGGGAGACGCTAAAGTACGTTGAGAAATAGAGAGATAGCCTTCGTGGTTTGATGGAGGCTTTGAAAAAAGAGGTGCTAGAGTTTGAGGAGTCAAGGCGTGTGCTTGAGTCTAGGATTTATGAGTTGGAGGAGAAGTTGAAAGGCTAGAGTAATGTTAAGTTTGACTTGGAATTAAGGTCGAAGAAGTTGGATAGGATGTTAGGCACCGTCCAAGTCAAAAGTGATAGGTTTGGTATAGGCTACGATGATAGAGTTATTCCCATTCCCAAAGCTAATACAAACTGTGTGAGAGAGCCCACTAGGAACGTGAGGAGAGGTCGATATTTTGGTAATCATTCCTGTCATCTTTACACTTGTACACATTGCGGTAGGAAAGTTCGCCTTAGACGTTTTTGCTATGACCTTAGGAATGCTCTTAGGAAGTTTAGGAATAAAGCCATGTCGGTTCCCAAAACCCCCCATGCGTCATGTCACACCTACTTGGGTTAGGAAATTGGACTTAGAGGCTTTAGGACTAAAACTTCATAGTTCTCATTTGGTTGCACTCGATTCTTCCCATGCAAGGTCTAAAGGATGATTGTGTTGCCATATTTGTAATATGTTAGTCTTTGCATCATGATTTATATCTTACAAGTGTTATGACATGTGTATTATTTTGTATTATATTTTTCATTTATTGAGTATTATTTGAAAAATTCAAAAAGATTTTATTTTTTATAAAACTTTTCCAAAAATACAAAAAGATTCTTTTGGGTCAAAGATATTTTTGAAAAACACAAAAAGATTTTCATTTTATTTTTGTGTCAAGAGTTTACTTGCTTGATGTGGCATATTTGTGTGCTTGGACCCCCCTTCCTTTCATTATCCATGTGGATAGGACATGTGGTCATAATTATTGATGCTTAGAATGATTTTAACCATTGTATTATGGGGTTGTTTCAAAGTTGATATGCATTTTTGTTCGACTTTGTTTATATGACATGATTGCACACATGCGCGAGTTTATATGGATGTTTGACTACTCTTGCATATTTGAGTTTGGTGAGACGTTCTTATCTCAATTTTTTCATCTATTCGTAAGTAGACTTAAGGAGGAGGTGTTCATGCAAGAACCGTTTACCGCGAGGATTGTAATTTAAAAAATAATGAGTGTTCAAGGGAAAGGGCTACGAGAGTGTAAAATTAGCTCGTCGTGGAAGCCATCGTTTAAAAGAGATTAGAAAAAAAATTAAAGGCAATAAAAAGAATCATATGCCAAAATGGCCAAATTAGTTTATGTTCATTCCAAAAGAAAAAATATTATATATATTTGAGGGCATTTGGATGGATAAATTAAATGGGTTTGCACCACAATCCTGACATTGAAAAATCATATCATGATGCTATTGTTTGTACAATCGTCAAAATTCTGGATGTGTGTGCATGATGTTTGTTTAGTTCATTAAGCGCACACTTTAAGTATAACATATGGCTAAAATAAAGTTTGACGATTTATTGATATCAATTAGAGCTTCTTGATTGTTTCGATGTGTCGAAATTATAATTCATTTGTTGTAGTTCACGCCCATACATTCCATGTTCATGTTTGAGCACATAAGTACTATGTTAGCATGTAAATCATATTGTTTTAGTTATTTTCATTACTGTTTTGCTACTATTTTGCAGTTTTCTGCCACTTCCAGTTAGTTTTTTTCAACAATTTTTTCGCTGGGTGAAACTGTTTAATTTTTAGAATTGGATGTGAGAATTTGATTTTCTTGTTCGAGCGTGAAACTGCTGTCGCGTGAAGCCTTCAAGAGAGAAGCCTCTATCATTCGAGCGATAGGGATGTCTCGTTGAGCGACCATGATGGGATTTTTTTCATTTGTTTCAGTACCCTGGTTCATATGGTTACATATTTTTGGTACTGTTGGGTTACTTCTGAGTTTCTGTTATGTAGTTCACATTGATAAATTTGCTTATTTTATTACATTGTGTTCATTTAGTCACACTTGCTTAGATTGTTGATTCATGTTGTGTGATTATTATTTTCTTTCTACGGATCTGATATACTTAATCTTTATTAGTTGGTTGTTTCATTGATATCTATGTATACTTCATTGATTATCGTACAGTAGATATGTTTATCTTTTCACCAGGTAATCTATTCGAGACCAAAAGGGGGGGGGGGAGATATATATGATGTAGGGGGAGAGTTTGTTTGATGAGTAGATACATTTGTTGCATTATTTTTTGGTATCATATTTTTGATCATATGCTTTCATGTTTATATTGATTGGTTTGCACAAATTGGAATCATATTGGTTTTGCATCGGAACAAATTAGTATCCTGATTTAAATACTATTTACATATTGATATCGTGTTTTGCTCATATAACAAACGATTTGGATTTGACTTTACATTTGAATTAAATCATGTGTTCCTCCGTACTTCATCTTGTATTTTTCTATTTCATGTGTGTAGGTGCTTTAGAGATTGGAAATTTCAAGTCTACATCACATTCAGACAGTTCAGGCTTGTCGGACCATCATTTACTAGTCTTATCCTATAATTTTTGATTTTGGGTTTATGGGATGGGATTTAGGCATCATAGGGCTTGACGACCCGGCTTAGGCATTTCACTGTTGGTTTTGTCCCAAAATAATCAAAGGGGGAGATTTGTAATGAAGAAATTTACAATTGAGTATGTTGCATGTTTATTTGACTTATTCCCGGAACAAAACACGTTTGAGTCATAAGTTGTATTTTTTATTATCATGATCCCACACATACTATGACGTATTGAAGTTTATTGAAGACGTTTTGGCAAAGCTTAAAAAAAAATCATGTCGGTTTATGGTGCATATTTCTTCTTAAAATTCATTTACGTTCCGAGATCACTCAGGTATGAATGCATAAGTTTATTGGGACTCAGAATTTATTTTAAAATGTTTAAGGATGTTATTTTATTAAATAAATGATTTTGAAATGGTTTTAAAGTGTTTGAAAAGGTTTATACTTCATTTTATTCTAATAAGGATGGATTAAATTAGTGTTTTATTTGGAATCTAATTCACTGCGTCGTTCAAATGACCTGACGAGTCATTTGAGCGAGATGTCTATATCGTTCGAGCGACAGGCCAAAGTCGCTTGAGCGAGCTGCCAACTTAAGGAAATTATTTAAGGTGTGTTTCCCATCAGAATTTCATGCGTGTGCAGTCCAGAATTCTGTTTTCGTAACAATACATTTCTGCAAAAATGTTTTCTAAGGTTTTCTAAGTATAAAACATCCTTAGAGTCTAAAAGATCCGAGTTATAATTACTATATGATATAGTGATGTTTGTCGGCACCATTGGAGTTTGTTATACATAGAACTTTGTTAAGTTTTGCGATGGAAAAGAGGAAGATTTGTGTTCATCATCGTAAACATTATAAGACATATCTATGGATGTCGAGATATACGAGGAGGCATGGGTTGTGGATGAGCATCATGGAAGAAGGACTTTTTGGGTGGGCACTGTGAGAAGACTGGTTGAAGATCAGAAGAGCGTCAAGTCTCGTGAGGGATCGAGTTATTGAGTAAGACTTGTGTCTGTTCCTTGTAAATACACATTCAAAGTGATTGTCTGACTTGGGTGTTCCGAGGGTTTTTCCCCATTGTCATTTCCTCAAACATCCGGCATTATGAGCATTCTTTTCCTTACTTTAACTGCTTTCATCGCTAGATGCATGTTTAGGATTCATCAAGATAAATTTGGTTAAAGGTAAAATTGGTGCATATAAAATTTGAAAAGAGTTTAATCATCCTTAAAGCAAAGTCCAATTTGAAAAATAAGGGGTCTACAACAATCGTGTCATAAAGAAAATTTTGAGGTAATTACCCGAGAGGTTTAATCCAAAAGTGACCGTTTTGAATTCTTTAGTCACTTTAAACTCTACAAAACTAGTAGAGTTTATAGGTGACTTACAAACCTATGAACATGACATGTTGACCTCCAAGGATGTGAAGATTAAGGATAATAGCATAGCTTTAAAAGCCCAGAAAGAGGAAAGATCGGTTTTGGATGATGAGTTAGACATTGCCTCAAATGATATGGCTTTGTTTTATAAGAAGTTTAGAAAATTTCTTAAGTTTAATAAAGAGAAATTTAAAAATAATTTTAAGAAATTTATGAAGTCTAAGTATAAAAAGCTGAGAAACTCCCTAAAAATTGTAATGATGATCTTTAGAGGGACGAGTCGAATAGGTGTTTTGGTTGTGAAGGTCATGGCCATAAGGAAGCCGAGTGTCACTCTAAACTAAGGAAGAAGGTCAAGAGACAAATTTCATACAATGTCACCCTTAGTGATAGTGAACCGGAAAAGGGACCCGATTTCCCCATTGAGCACAATTTCACCGCGTTCATGGCTAGTCATGTGACCAGTGATGATGAATCTTTCTATTAAGATATTTTTTTTGCATGACACTTCAGAGGCCATTATTGGTAAATCCTAAGTTTTTTATGGTAGAGTGAGTGAAGAAAAGAGTGAAAGTGAATAAGAGGAAGAGGAAGAGGAAGTGAATGAACTCCGATTTGCCTTTCGTTAGTTGAATGAAGAATCATTGAAATCGAAAAAGGAAAACTTGAAGATAGAAGCTAGGATGAAAAAATGTGTTGTAGGTAATGATGAGAGTGTTTCAATTGAAGACATTAGGGCACGTGAGAGAACTCTTCGAGAGAAGCTAGAGTATGTTGAAGGTGAGAGAGATAGTTTTTGAGGTTTAATGAAAGCTATTAAGAAAGAGCTTCTTGAATTTGAAGACAATAGGAGTTTACTTGAGTCTAGGATATTGGATCTTGAATATATATTGGGAGACTCGAGTCAACTCAAATTTGATTTGAAGTCTAGGTTCGAAAAATTAGATAATATGTTAGGCACCGTCCAAATAAAAAATGACAAGAGTGGTATTAGGTTTGATACTCAAAATGCTTTCTCTAATTAAGACAAAACGATAATTTTGAGAGAATCTTCTAGGAACGCTAGAAAATGTCAACCCTTAGGTAATACTTCTCACCGTTCATTCACTTGTACATATTGTGGTGGAAGGGCCGCCTTAGGAGGATTTGTTTTGATATTACAAACGATCCTAGGGAGTCCAAGGGTAGAGTCACAAAGGTCACCAAATCCCGAGAGCGTCACATTATACCTATGCGGGTTAGAACATCCAAATTAGAGTCTTTACATGACTAACTTTATGACTCTCATTTACTTGCGCATGATGCTTCCCATGCTAGATCTAAATGTTGATTGTGTTAGCTTTGTTTACACACACCAATTGTGCTTTATGATATATTTTTTCTAGTTGTATGTTTCTTAGTCATATTCTAGTATATGCTTCATTATATGTGTTTTCGCTAGAATCGTAATAAATATATCTTTTATATTTCGTCTTTGCATTTATTGAGTTATACTAAAAAATACAAAAAGATTTTGTTTGTCCTTCGAGTTTTTTTTATTTTTATAAAATTTAATTTATTTTTTTAAAAAACTCAAGAAGTTTTTTTTATGTATTTTAGTTTTACAAATTTTTTGTGGCATATTCTTGTGTTTGAATCCTATATCACTTTTCAGTTCCATGTGGCTAGAACTTTTGGCTATTAATTTTAATTCTTATATTATTCTTTATGATGCTTGCATGGAGTAGTTTGATTTTGATTTGCTTAATGGATTCTCATTGTATATGCCTTGTCACACACATACACGAGATCTTTTGAACTTTAACTTCACATGTATGTTTAAGCTAAGTGAGACGTTCTCCCATCAATTTTGTCATCTACATGTTTTTTTTACTATGGGGGATTTGTTCATGTAAGAATCGTTGTCTGTGAGATTTGTTTGAATAGTATAGGGAAAAAAAGAGGGTGCACGACAAAGGTCTATAAAAGGAGAAAATATCATTTGCGTGAAAGCCGCCACTGGCAAGAGCCTAATGAAAAGATCAAAAGGCAATAAAAATAGAAAAATTACCAATGGCCAACACAGTTTATTTTCATCATTTAAAATAAATAGCTTCAAAAGAATAGATAAAATAAGGTATGTAATATGTTTATCTTTTGATGGTGCTTAGTTGAATATCAACGGCTTTGCATAATGAATCCTAGTTATGCTTATTATTCCACTCTATTAATATGTGGAATCATCAAAATTCTAGACTTGTTTGCATTGTGCTTGTTTGTTCTTTGCGTTTGTATTATCTTGTCACATAAGTCTAAATCTTAGTTGATAAAGTTTTACAATCAAATAGAACTCCTTGAACATATTTAAGTGACTGGGTCATATCTCTTTTGTCTCTAGTTCACATCCATTAATTCCGTTTACCACATTTGGTTTAGACACATTTATGCCATATGAGTGTGGAAAGCTTATTGTGTTTAGTGACTTGTGTGGTCTTTATACATATATGTGTGTATGCTTATGCTTCATTGCTATATTTTTAATTCTTATATATATGGTATCATTTTCTTTGATTCTTTGCTTTTACATCTAGTACTTGTATGTTATTGGTTCATGTAGCTATCTATCTTGTTGGATTTTTTCATTGATATCCCATGCTTATATTACTATATTATAGTTGGTATCATTTTTTGCTATCGTATCATAGTTGGTATCTATTGTTCTTTATGTGGGTTAGTTGTTCTTGTGTTGCCATGTAGCTTTGTTGCTTCTTGTATCACTATACACCATTGCATTTATGTTTATCCCTTGTTTCATTTAGGGGGATAATTTATTTTAAATTAAGGAGAAACTTTATGCAAATAATATTTTTCTATTCTTGAACAAAAAGGGGAAGAAATGGTATCTAACTCTTTTCATTTGGGGAGATCTAGCATAGAGGGAGACGTCATTTCTTAGGTAGATATTGTTAGAAAAAGGGGGAGGATTTAATTTCTAATTTATTTTGTTATATTCCCTATGCGATTTACGGTGTTTTTAAGCATACAGGTTTTCATCCATGCGGCAAAGTTATTAATGCAAAGCTTCTCAGATTATGTGTTGGTCAAGTGTCTGCATGTTTTTTCTGTTAGGATTTAGATGAGCTTGAGGGCCCATAGGATTTTATTTTTGATCTTGTCCTGGAATAGTTAAAGGAGGATATTTGTAAGGACAAATTTCCAATTAAGTCAATTTGTATGTGGTGAATTAATTCCGAACAAAACTATTTGAGTCATAGGATAGAATTTGAGTTTGTAACCTTTCAAGTCCATGACCTTTTTATTAAAGAGGTAGCGACCATGTCGAAGCCATCACATCATATGCTATGTTTCATGCCCCGTTTATCATCATCAATGGTCCAATGATCTCTCAGGTATGAATGATTATATTATGTTGGGCCTTGAAAATTTATTATTAGGTGTTAGAATTTTTGCTAAAATATTTTAAACTGAGTTTATATCTTCTCAAGAATAATTTTCTGATTTTTCCTAGGTCGTTCAAATGACTTTTCCAGGTCATTGGATCGAGGTTTTGGTGTGGTTGGAACAATACTTCTAATGAGTTTACTTGTGGTTCATGTTTCATTCTCGTTTGAAATGTCATTCGTACGATATTAGATGTCATTCAAACGACCGCAATAATTTTTGGAATAAATTGAGAGTTTTTTCATGGAGTTTTCTCACAAGTACCCACTGATTTTTCCTAACCATTTAAGTAGTGCGGGAGTTAACATTATTGAGTGATTTTTTCCATTTTCCAAAAAAAGATAAAAGTTAAGAAACTTCCAAGAGTTTTTGTTCTTAATTCATAGCTTAATTTTCAAGAGAAAACCCAAGTTTTACACCCAAATTATTTTATGATCCAAGCTTCAACAAGATATATGTTTCAGATCAGTTTTTGGCATTGGGTTCATTATGCTCTACATCAGTGAGATTGTTTCTATTCCTTGGTATACATAGGGTGGACTTTGTACATTTGGAGATATCATTGACCCATCAGTGGACTCGGAGATTGTCACTAGGCATAGGTGGAAGGAACAAAGAGCGTCAAGGCTTGAGATGGCGTTAAGTCATTGAGAAAGTCTTCTGTCATTTCCTTGTATTAAATATGTACTTAATGGACTTGTGGTTGGGTGGTCCGAGATTTTTTCGATTGTGGGTTTTCCTTGTAGATTTCAGGGTTGTGGTTGTGTATTTTATGTTGAAAATTGTCACCTAATTGAATGGTTAGGTTTAAGAAGATAATATTGATTTAATCCTAAAAATGATTTAATTGGTTCTTAAAATGGTATCTAACTCTTTTCATTTGGGGAGATCTAACTTAGGGGGATACGTCCTTTCTTAGGTAGATATTGTTAGATAGAGGGAGAGGATTTAATTATGCAATTTATTTTGTTATATTCCCGATGCGTTTTATGGTTCGTTTAAGTGTGTAAGCTTTCATCCACGCGGAAAAGTTCTTAATGCTTCTCAGAATAAGTGTCGGTCAAGCGTCTATTTTTTTTGTTAGGATTGAGTCTTTTAGATGAGCTTGATGACCCATAGGACTTCATTTTTGGTTTTCTCATGAAATAGCCAAAGGGGGATATTTGTAAGGACAAATTTCCAGTTGAGTTAATTTTTATGTGTTGGATTAATTCCAGACAAAACTACTTGAGTCATAGGATAGAAGTTGAGTTTGTGACATTTTAAGACTATGACCTTTTTATTGAAGATGTAGCAGCCAAGCCAAAGCGATCACATCCTATGTTGCTTTTCATGCCTTGTTTGTCATTATCAACAGTCCAAAGATCTCTTAGGTATGAATGATTATATTATGTTTGGGATTGGAAATTTATTATTGGGTGTTGCAGTAACATTTTTTGAAGCTAGGGTAATTTGTGTCTTGGGTTATTTTTGGGCTTTTCTGTGGGGTTAGGGATAATTTTTGTGAAGCTGGTAAGGATTAGGTTTGTTTAAATATGGTTTTCTTAGTGGAAGGGGGTGGTCTGTTTATCTCCCTTCACTAATACTTCATATAACGGTCATGTATTCCTTTATTAGAAATGGTTTTGATCATATCTTGTTGTGTCTCTCGATGAGTTTTGCATTTGAATTATTTATACCAATCGCTAGCATATATAATCCTTTTGTTCGTGTGAATGATGGAATGGACCGTCATTCTCGGGGGTTAGAAAAGAATAGCATTTTGTGAAAAATAATGGGACTGTGGCCATAGGTAGCATATGGACTGCCTACATTTCATTTTGAAAAGAAATATTTTTTAGAGGATTAGGTCCCACGTAGTTCTAGGTAAGGGTAAGTGAAGAAGTTTTTTTTTAGAATTGATGGGGGTGAGAAGAGTTGTAGTGCATCGAGATTTTGAACTAAGGGTAAATTTTTTTTGAGACGGTCCAGGTTAGCTGGACATGCGATCTCTTCTCCATCGAGGTTTGTGAGCATGGAGAAATAGCTTGAAAGAATTTTCTTTAAAATTTAGGGACTGATAAAATTCAGTATGATTTTTCCTCTAGGGTGACAAACGGGTTCTACGATCTCCTTGAGGGCAAGGTTTCCTTCTTGTACACTACGGTCCTTGATTTTTGAGTTGAATGATCGTGCTATCCGGTGATGATATCCCTGTATATAGGACTGCTTACATGTCGTACAATAGAGAATAAGGGATAGCCCAGTAGGTGTTCTGATTGAAGTGAAGTACCCCTAGAGGGCGTAAGGGATCCGGTCTTCTAAATCTCTATAACTCTCGGTCATCTTGTTGATTATGGTTTTGAGGCTTTTATTGAAGGCCTCGATAACACCATTGGTTTAGGGTCAGTAGGGAGAAGATTTTTGTCTCTGAATCCCGCATTCATCGGATTGTTCTGTGGCCTCGGCTTCGAAGTGTAGTCCATTATCTGATACTAACTCACGGGGAACTCTGTATCGGCAGATGATGTTTTTTTATGATAAACATGACCACTTTCTTGGCATTCAACAGTGTGTATGACTCGGCTTCAACCCATTTGGTGAAGTAATCAATGGTGACCATAATGAATTTGTGAATATTTGAAGCTTTGGGAGGAATCTTCCATATGATGTCAATACTCCGGGTGGATAATGGATAGGGAGAGGTCATGTTATATAGTTCTCGATGAGGCAAGTGTTGGAGATTGGAAAACTGCTGACGTTTAAGGCATCTTCGAACATAGGTAGTGTAATCTTGAACCATAGTGGTCTAATAGTATCCTTGAGGTATAATCTTCTTTTGCATTATTTCTTCAACATCAACCCCTATTATGCAGTGCAAATGGGTTCCATCTAAGTTTCTCTTGAAAAGCACTTTGTCACAGATGATATACTGGGCAACCAGTTTACGAAGGGTCTCACGAACTTTCTTATGTGCATCGTGGGGATACCTACCATATACGAGTAGGCGCCAAATGTTATAGTACCATAACCTAACCATATCGAAATCTCCCTTAGTGACGATATCAATGTGTTAGTAGTGAGTAGGCATATCATATTTCAGAATCAGGAAAGCAACCATTTTTATTCCCACAGGCATGTCAACTATAGAGACTAAGGTAGCGAGGGCATCATCTAGGTTGTTCTTTGCATAATAAACGTAATGGAAGGTGACATATCTTAAATAGGAGGTCAGTTCTTTTATATGGGTATGGAAGGGTAGGAGCTTCTCGTCTTTGACTTTTTATTTCCTGAGGATTTAGATGATGATGATGAAGTAAGAGTCTCTATAGACATCTAATTGCCAGATTTATTTCTTAAGGGAATTTTTTAGACATACGATGCATGCCTCGTATTCAATGATGTTCTTAGTGCACGAAAGTCCAATTTGATGGAAATGGGGGTGTGAGAGTCCTTGGGGGTGATGAGGAATACCCCAATGCTATATCCTTTCTTATTGGAAACTCCATCAAAGAACATTTTCCATCTAATATCCTCCTAAGAGGTTGAGAGATTTTTTTCATTTGTGAATTCAGATATCAAACATTAGTTCCTTCCATGGGGTAATTAGTAAGGTAGTCGTAAATGGCTCTCCCTTTCACATCTTTCTGCGTGACGTGAACAATATCAAACTCGGCTAATAACATTAGCCAATGGGCTATTCGACTCGACATAATGGGATTTTTAATAGGTATTTGATGGGATCCATTCGGATACTAGTCTGATGCTGAAGGCAAGCATGTACTGTCGTAATTTGTACATCACCCAAACCAGGGCAACCCATGCTTTATCCAAAGTAGTATAGTTAACTTCTTATCTGGCCAGTTTTCAACAGGTGTAATAGATGGATTTTTCATTATAGGGTTCTTCAATGTATTTGGATAGCAATGCCCCTGCTGTTGTATCTATTAAGATTAATTATAAAAGGAAATGGAGACCTGACTAGGAAGTCATGAGTACCGAAGATCGGGTGAGGTATCACTTGATTTGGCCAAAAGCTTCTTGGCAAACCTAATTCCAGACTTTAGTTGAAACTTTTCAGAGGAGTTTAAAAATGGATTCGCAGATATAATTCAGTTGGCTGATGAACTGACTGATGTACTAAAATTTACCCAGGAATCCTTGGACTTCTTTCTCCATCCATGGTGGTGGTATCTAAAGTATGGATTTCATCTTGGTAGGGTCTACTTCAATTCACTTTTCATTAAGCATAAGTCTTAAGAGTTTTCCTTTCACACTGCCAAAATCACAATTCTATAGATTTAGCGCATCTGGTATTGTTGCAGCCGCTCAAAGAACTTTTAGCGGACAAGAATATGACCTTTCAAAGTCTTATATTTAGATCCACATGGACTTCGACATCCTCATAAATACGGTCGTGCAAGCCTCTTATTAGGTTGACTTGGCGTTCTTGAGTCCGAATGGAATGATAGTATAACAAAAAGTTCCCTATGGGGCCATGAATGCAGTTTTCTCTTGATGTCCAGGGTGCATCTTGATCGGGTTATATCCGGAGAATCCATCGACAAACAATTGGAGGGCATGGCTAGTTGTGTTGTCCATGATCATGTCGATGTTAGTTAATTGATAATCATCTTTTGGAGATGCTTTATTCAAATCCCAGTAGTCAATGCACATGCATACTTTTCCTCCTAACTTCGGCATGGAGACAATATTTGTGAGCCATATTGGGTATTCGACTATACGATTGAAACCCACATTTAACTATTTTACCACTTCCTCATTGACTTTGAGTTACCATTTGGTGTGGAGATTCCTTAGCTTATGTTTGATAGGGTTACATTATGAAAATGTCGGTATCTCATGCTAAGCTATTTTTGGGTTAATGTCGGGCATGTCACAATAGGATCAAGCAAAGACGTCCACAAATTCTTTTAGTAGTTCTTTAAATTGTGCATGCTCGTGCTTGTTAATGGTGGACCCTATCATAATCTCATGTAGGTAGATGCTAGAGACAAGATTAATAACAACGGTCTCATTATCATTAATTTGAGCGTGGTTATATTTTTTATTATTCTCCTTATTAAGATCAGTTAAGAATTGTTCATTTTTAAAAAATCATCATCAAAGGTTTGATTAGAATCAAGAAAATTAATGTAAGGTACAACAAGATACACTAAAATCCTCGTTCATTTCATTTTTGGGAAAAAAATAAATGAGAACCTCGTCAAAAGAGGTCTCAATCACATTGATATCAGGAAAAGAAAAAATAATAATAGATGACGAGAATTGAATAGGGTAAAAAAATAGGGTTAGGTTGAATTTAAGCAGGATGGACTGGTACGACATTCTAGTTGAGGAGAGGCATGTCAGTAGTTTTGATTTGAGCAGACGGGTCCGACGACATGGTATCTGAGAAAAACATGCAGAGACTCAACCCTAGGATCTTCAAGCCGAAGGATTATTTTAACTCACTTTCCTCAGAGTCTTTGGTAATTTCCATGATTTTATTGGTGAGAGGTTGTACTTCATGCTTGTATTATTCATCTTAAGAGTTACTGTCTTAAAAGAATATTTCCAACCTCGATTTTATCCTCTTATCAATGTAATACTACCATGGTTCAAGGTATCCACAGAAAGGAAGTCTTCACCATCCTTGACTAATCTTTCGTTCAAAGAGTCTCTTCAAACGGTCTTTTCATCTCCCAAGCTTCTTTTTGGTCTGGATCGATGGAGTGCTTTGAATTCGTTCGGTGAAGGATATCAACCCAGGCCATATGGGGGAAAGGCCTCTTTCAGGACTATGGGCTCAAGGATTCCTTGATGGTGTCGCCCTAGCACCATTCTGATCATAAAGTGCGTGTTATTGAATATCTGAATAACATTAATGTTACTATTAGGGCTATTTTATTAACAAAATCAATCTTTGAAATTGTCTACTGCTAGGAAGGTAAGAGGATCAATTCTAAAACTAGAGAGGAACATGTCATTGTTCCCATACTTAATTTCTAATACTTAGATGTTAGTGCTGGCATTGTCTGCGCTGTCATATCCCTCAAAATGGTGATGACCTGACCTTTGTCAAAGAACTTTAGCTTTTAATAAAGAGAAGAAGATACCCCTCAGATGTTGTAGAGCTATGGATGAAAAATGAGTATATTGAAGATTGAAGGTATGTAAATGACGCACGGTGGTAGAGGTAAAAGTGAGATCACTGACTTTCAATCCCAAATAGTTGAAGCTTTTGAGTGGACAGAATTTGAGAGCTGATCCGTTGTGGACAAGTGAAAGTGGGACTGTCTTTCCCAAGACTTCAACAAAGATGTTGAGAGAATAATTATGATTTGAGTGGAACTTTGGTATCTTTTTTTTAGAAAAGGAGAGGAGTTTAGAAGAGGTCAGGCACCCAATAATATTTTTCACTTCTTTAGGAGTAGTAGATGGAGGGACTGTGAGTCCAATAAGGAGCTTTATCGAGGTATTCTGATGCAACTGAGAGGACATGGAAATCCCCCATATGGTGATAATTTCTTGGGTCTTCTTGAGCTTATTAGGGACTTTTCTCTTTTCAATGGTCATTTTTAGCATGGGAAGTTCTTCGACAGCTCCCTTTCCTTTATCTGTTTTGATTGCATGAAAAATGGAATATTTGTAGTGTCTCCCTGACCTGGTCATGTGGTTTGTAGAAGTGGGAAATAATAAGAATTTTGTGGCTTCATCTACCTCGTGCTGAATGGATATCTTATTGATTACCCCCAATAGATCTTCAAACAATATTATTTTACATAGGTTGCCTACTAGACTGGATTCTTTCTCACTTGGCTCATCATATGAGCCGTTGAAATCACCCCTTTACGATGGCAACCATATTCTCTTATAAATAGTAATTAAAACATTCGACGACTTTAATAGCTTCCTAGTATAAATCTTCCCAGTAAAAAGGAAATGAAGGAGTGAAGGGACTAACCGTCCCTGGAGCTTTAAAGTTGCGAGCAACTCAGAGATGCTGCATATTTCATTTATCTGTAGAAACATATTGGATATGGTCTTTACCATATTATTTAGACTGCCTTATTCAATAGGTACCCATTCATCTTATTCTCGAGCCCACTTTAGGGCTTCCATGAACAAATCACTGAACTTTTGACAATTAATGGTCATCTCGGTGGGCAATTTCATCCCAAACTCTAAGAGTTGGTTCAACACAGACTCCATGCCTCCCCCCTCATATTAGGTGCGAGTAGCGATGCAAGACTTTGTTAGGAGTGTAAAAGCTTAATCGATGAACCATGTAGGGTGTAGGAGAAAAGATGGGCATATCTTGAGCGATTTAAGTGAGATTATGGGGATGATGGGTTCTTTATTGGTCACAATTTGAGTAGATGGATCAAATGATGGAAGTACGTTATGAATGGTATTGGGTTTAAGATTAACTAGTGGAGTGATGATACCCTGGTCAATTAGGTCTTGGACCACATTTTTAAGGTGGAAGCATTGGCCGGTGGTATGACTGGAGGATTGGTGGAAATCATAACGCGCATTGGGTTTGAAGTTTTTGGGGAGTGAATTTGATAATGGATGGGGGTCAAAGGATTTGATGAGATTTCATGTTAACAAGGCCTGATAGACTTTGGATAAGGGAGCATAGATCTCGGTGTATTCTTTCTTGATCAGATTAGGGAGACTTGTGGGTGCCCAAGAGGTAGTAGGTTGTGAAATATTGTTGATAGTTTAGACTGATGTATTATCAGACTTTTCATACTTTCGGGGAGTGAACTATCTGATTAGTTTCTTTGGTTCAGATTGCACTTTGGTAATGCCTTCCTCAATTTCTACACCAACCTTTCGAAGGGCTCAAAAGTGTGTGAATACTATCCTCCTATAGATGCTCGGATATGAGGCAAGAAGTTCTTCTTCATAATACTGACTTGTTACTCCTCGAAGTGCCTGTTGGTATGGTGATAGCTTTCTCTCTCCACTTTCATATGAAGCTACTGATTGTTTTCTCAATGTTTTTAAATATCTCTAGATCTCGGCGTGTAACCTCTAGATCCTCATTGTACTTGTACTGAGACATGAATTATCGGGCGGCATCCTCCCAACTAGGGATTTTTTATTCTTCAAGTGATAGAAACCCCCATAGTGCACTTTTTTTTAAGGTTTATTAAAAAATTTGGGTCATTATCTCTTTGAAGGAACCAAGGAGGGTCATGGATCGATGATAGCTTCGAAGGTGACTAATTGGGGGTCTGTTTCCCCTAAACTTTTTGATGTCTACCATTTTGAACTTTTCTAAAAGTGTAGCTTTTGGATAAGGAAACATACGGGTGTAATCCATATAGTTCCCAAATGTTTTAACATGGTTAAACATCTTCGATAGTAGTTTGAGGTCTTCGTTGACCTTGTTTAGTTCCTCCTCTTTGGGATCCACGACTATTGACAGATTAGCTTATGGTTAGGCAAGGTTCGAAATCGGGATTTGAGTAGGTGTTGAACCATGGATAGGCATATAGAGCATGATGATACTCTTCAAATACCCAAACAGGCTTGGGAGCGGGTGGACCCAAGGAGGGAGTAAGGTGAACCTTGGGTTCTTTGGGAATCTGGGTCTAGTGTCGATGTATATCTTGGACTTCGATTTGAAGGTTTCTAATCTTCGTTCCGGTTTGGGCTAGGACGGCCATCAGATCGGGCTACAAATTCATTTCTTAGTCATTGTTCTCCATATAGATCTCATGGAGGTAAATCCTAAACTCGGACGAAGTAGCAGAAGAAGAAGTAGAGTTTTGGGGCAGTTTGATGAAAGACCAAAGACAATAGGGATCCAAGCCAAAATCGGGTATGCGATCAACCTAAGAGGGAAAACGATTCAAATTTATTTTTGAAATGAGGAGGGAGAAAATGTTTGGTATTTTGGAAGGAGTAGAAAATGTTTTTGGCATTTTTGTTTTAAAGAGAGAGGGAAAGAGGAGAGGAATCTTAGCATCATTTTAATTGATGTAAAAAATTAGATTACTCTAATTATTCAATCACAGATAAATAAATGAGACAAAAGATTTTAAAGTGGTTCAGCCTTATTTGAATGGCCTACATCCGCTGTTATGTTATTGCCGAGTGTTTGGGAATTCTCGATTACAAGTGCTATCAAGAAATTCCGGTCCCTTTGAATGAGGGTGATACATGGTATTTATAGCCCTTAGGCTGTACATGAAAGGGTGAGACATTAAATGATATACATATGAAAGGGTAACTCATTTAATGCTCTTCAAGCGTGTGCGTCAAGATGATAAGCATTCAATGAATAGTTGAACTGTTGATTATCTGGCAATCAATGCTATGGTCGAGATGCAGCTCGAACCGCCTTAGTTGCTCATCGTCCAAGAGTTCCTCGGAGCACTGGAGTTCCTCGGAGGGCAAGAGTTCCTCGGAGGGCTGGTGTTCCTCGGAAGACTGGTATTCCTCGTAGTACACCTGTTGCTCGGAGTGAGTATATTGGTCGGAGGAATGATCTTCCTTGTTGCTATTGTGCCACGTAGATTGACACGTGTCTTCTTATTATTCGTCCACATCAGCATACTAATTTTGGTATCAACAGAAGCCCCCAATGTTTCACATTTTGAACTTTGAGGAGTATGGAACATTCTTTCTCGGTATATGGCAATATTAAATGACCTTCATGGGTTTTAGGAGCTTTTCTTCGTATTTGAATTTCCTTCCAAATTCGCAGAATCCACCTTTTTGCATTTTTATAAGCGCTTCGATCTTCGTGCACTTTTTGTCCTTTTAGCCGCCGGTAGCGTAATAGTTCCCTTTTTGTAATAATTTCTTTTGCCGTTTCCCAAGGCAAAGTATTTAAGCTTCAGAGGCAATCCCATCGTCTTCTACCTTTTTAATTTCTGCTTTCGAGTTTTCTATAGCTTTTCTCTCTCCTGTACGTTCATCCCTTTCTTCGTTTGTTTGTCAACAGATCTCCTTTTTCATGTAAGATTTTCTTCCTTCTTCTTCATTTCTTTTTATTCACCATGGTTTATATTATCGAATCTCTTGAGAAATTCCGTTCTGACTTTTCTATTCCTTCTTAGGTAACTTTGGAGAGTCTTTCTGAGCCTTCAAATTATTTTAATTTGGCTGAGGGACATTGGTTCCCTAGCCTTTTTATTGCTGAATGTGGATTTTCTTTTCCACCAAACCCTTTGTGTTTAGAGTTCTGTCAGTATTTCGATGTTGTCCCTGCAAAAATAGCCCCCAACACATGGAGGGTAGTTAATGGGGTGTATATGTTAAATCAAACTCATGGAACTCGTATAGGAATTCCTGAGATTATGTATTGTTATAGATGGGCTGTTTTAGACAATGTTTTTTATTTAAAAACTAGGTTTTTGAATAGGGCCTTAGTAGTCAATCTCCCTGATGCAAATAGGGATTATTTTGAACATGGGGTAGTTATAAAAAATTGGCAACATGCCCCTTTGGTTGGATATGCAGTATATGAGGGTCCCAGATGCCCCCCATATGTCAATGGGATAGGTTATTTTCATCTTATTTTATTTTTGAAATTACGATTTCATTGTGTTTGACAAAATGTATGACTGATATTTCACTATGTATTTGTTTGCAGTTGACAGTAAGAGAAAAACTCCAAAAGAATCAGAAGTAAATATTAAACATTTGAAACATATCTAGAATTTGCATCGAAGAGTTGCAGACGAGTACATCAGGTCTGCTTCATATTTGTTGCAGTACAGGAGCTACACATCATCCTTTACTGCTCGTCCTGTGGTCAGCATTAGTGAGCCATTGCCAGCTTCTGAGGAATCTTCACCAGATTTCACATTCCTCTAAGTCAGAAGATGGGCAAGAGAAGAGTTCCTACTATCTTCGAGGAGACTTCCTCTACTGGAGATGGAAAAAGAAACAAGGATGAAGTCCCAAAGGGGATAAAGAAAGTAGATGGTGCCTCTTCTGTTGCTCCTCAGAAGGTTGCCGAGAAGCCCCAGTGGCTCCGAGCAAGAAAAATTCACCTGCAGAAGTGGTCACCATCGCTACCACCAAAAGTTCTTTAGTTGAAACTGCTGAAGTGCCACTGAGGAGATTGAAGAAATCCTCCTCGGTCACTTTGTCTGAAACCATTCCCCAGCTCCAAGCTAGTGGAGCTGGTGTCCCAACCATTATTCCCCCGAGTTCTGCAATGAGCTCGGTAAAGACTTGGACTATTCCTGAAGTCCAAGGAATTGAAGAAAACATGTCTAGGGATATGCTGACATCCTTAGCTACTCGTTACATTGCTTCAGTAAGTTTCTCTTATCCTAAATTTTTCTTTATTCTAGTCAATATATGTATCTCGGCATTGACTTATCATTATTTTCTTTTTCAGCTGGTGAGTTGCTTTAACACCATAGTGAAGAAAGATGAAGCAATCAAGGCTTCCAGCTCCTCGTCTAGAGTAGAGGATGCTTTCCAGGGCTTGGCCCAATCTTTGAAGGAATACCGTCAAAAATACGACGAGGATAGGGGTGAATGGGAGAAGAAGTTGGCTGCGTCTGAAGCAGAGAAAGTTCAATTGGGAAATAAGGTGAGAGACTTGGAGAGGGAGAATAAAAAATATGCTGAGAAGCTCACAAGATTTGGGGAGCTTGAAAATAAATTAAAATCGGCCGAGGAAGAGCTGACCCTTCTGCGAGAAGTAAATCGCCAGAAGGAGGAGGTGGAAGCCAAGTTAAAAGCCTCCGAGGATCTTCTATCCGAGAAGCTCTCCTCGGAGAAAATGAAAAGAAAGGTGGCTGTGAAAAAATCTTTCCGCACCGGTTGGGATAAAGGATGGGATAGGGGGTAGCGGCAATGATGACCCAGGTTAAGTATGGGAGTTTGAAATACAGCCGAGATGGTTGGGTTGCTGCCCTGAAGGAACTAAAGGTTAGCGAGGACTCTGAACTATTCCAGCAACATCTTCCTGGCCCCCCTCCTGTGATTAAAGATGAGGAAGAAGACGAAGCTGCTTCTGAGGAGTCTTCAATGATAGTATGTGATCAAGTCCTTGCTCCACAACCCAATCAGACAGCCACCGAGGAGATCTCGTCTTTGCCTGCTCCTCTTGAACAAGTCTCAACTTCTGCCAATCAACTCATTGTTCCCACCGAGCAACCAAGCTCCTCGTCCCAGCCTCCCGAGAAAGTCTTGGGAGATAAGGAAAAGGTGTGAAGTTGTTCGGTATTCTCTTTCTGTTTTTCTTTTACTTGTACTCTGTATCTTGAACGCTGTACTCCTTTTGATGATGTAATAAAATTACCTTTTTTTGTTCCTCTGCGTTGTTGATGTTCTGTCTTCTTCTTTTATTAACTCGTGCCTTCTCTTCTTTACTAGTTTGTGGCTAGAATGGAATTATTATCTGCCAATAATACAAAGTTGATGCAACAATGCCATGAATATTATAAGGCTGGTCACACAGAATTGAGTGTATCAGAAGTTGCTGACATCCTCGGTCATGATGCTTCAGAGCAGGCAGTAAAAACTTATCAATACCTGAAGGGCTTACTTGATTGAGCTGTGGCCAATAACGTGGCTTACTATGACATGATCGAGGAGCTTCAATATACTTTAGAAGATCTTCAGACTCAGTACAAAGAATCAACTGCCCTTTTGCACGAGGGGAATGAAAAGAGGTATCAACAGCTTTCTGCCGAGACAGGCCACAAAAAGACCCTTGCTGGGTACGATGTCAGGGAGAGAACCCTAAAGGGTGAAGTTGAAGCTTGTAGACAGATTGCTGAGCTGCTAGAGCAAGAAAATAACAATTTGCAGAAAGAGCTGGCATAGTATAAGTCTGCAGCATCTTCTTCAACAGTTGTAATCCCAGTGACAGATGAGTGATTTTCCTTTCTAGAGGTTGAGAATGCCAAATTAAGGCAAGAGTTGGATACCTTGAGAAGATCTGGTACTTCTGCTGCTACACGGGGACGAGGAAGAGGTTCTTGTGGTCGAGGAAGAGCTGCTCAGAATGTCGTCGAGGAACCAAGTTCTTGACCTGCTCGGGGAGGATCAAGAGCTCTTAGTCGTAATGTTGAAGAAGCTCGTACTCGATCAACGTTGGAAACTCAAGCGTTCCAATTGAATGCAAAAAATTGGGCTTTGTCTGAAATGTCTAAGAAAATCCAAACTCTGGAGGATCAACTTGCTTCGACAAAGTCTGCTCTGAATAATAAGGATGTTTTTTCTAAGAACCTTCATGAGTAGTTAGAGAGAATAACTTTCCAATTCCACAAATAACCTCGTGAGTTCTAGATGGCAGGCTACAATGAGGCCCTTTATCACTTGGATGCTCGCCTTGAAAATGCCAATAATGAAGGTTATAAACAGGGATGGTTGAACGCCCTGGGTGTATTAAAACTAGAGCAGGGCCATTATTTTTGGGATTATCATGCTCCTGGGCTACTAGACTTGCCTGTGCCACCTTATAAATTGGACATGGAATGGATCCCAGCTCGTGCCATTCCTCGGAGCTTAATTTCAAAATACCTTGGTGACTACAATCTTCATTCTCAGATCGAGGTATCTCGTCTCGAGCATCTACTGGACACACCTTCTGTGATGAACGTTAGGATGTTGACGGACTTGAATTTATTAACTCTCCTCAGACTTTAAATGATCCGCCTGCTGGCGCGGAACCTATTTCAAAAGCAGATGGAAAGAAACCAATAGAGTAGGGATCTCAATGTAATAGTTAGTACACATATGTAACTTGTAATTCGTTTTGAATTGTAATGAAAGGCTTTCATTTTCTATTTGCAAATCTGTATTGCTATTGTCTTGTGATTATCAGACATTCTATATTTGTGCTTGCATAACAATATTGTATGGTTCCTCGACCAACTTAGTAATAAAAAATTACAAGTATTAGTAATGTTGCTCGATCACTTAATAATAAAGTAATGAGTATAAAAATGTTAAAAATTCTTCCAACCAACCAAGGTTGTTAAATTGTGTTCGTCGACCAATTATAATTAGTGAGAGTTTTTATCCCCGACCAGCTATACTTGGTAAATTTTTGTCTTTTTCATAAAATGTGCCCGACCAACCAAGGTCGATGATTTTTCCTCATCGACCAACTACAGTTAGTGGGTTTTTACCCCCGACCAACTATACTTGGTTCAGTTTGGAATATTTGTTCTTCGAGGAAATTTTATGTAATAAACTTACTTCCCGACCAACATAAGTTGGCATTTGAGATAATATATTACTTCTCGACCAACATAAGTTGCCATTTGAGAGCATATTTTGTTTCCTAACCAACCGAGATTGGCTTTTCCTCGATCATCTTGTGTTCTTTCTCTTTTACCAATCGGAGTTGGTCTGAGTTCGAACTATCATGTCCACTAGCTCTTTTACCAACCTGAGTTGGTCACGCTAGTGTACGCCTCCTAACCAAAGGAGTATAGTTTGTTCTCGCCCTTTTACCAACCGGAGTTGGTCGTGGATTTGAACTATCGTGTCCACTAGCTCTTTTACCAACCTGAGTTGGTCACACTAGTGTACGCCTCCTAACCAAAGGACTATAGTTTGTTCTCGCCCTTTTACCAACCGGAGTTGGTCGTGGGTTTGAACTATCGTTTCCACTAGCTCTTTTACCAACCTGAGTTGGTCACACTAGTGTACGCCTCCTAACCAAAGGAGTATAGATTGTTCTTGCCCTTTTACCAACCGGAGTTGGTCGTGGGTTTGAACTATCATGTTCTTTTTATTGCCGAGCAGCGTTGCGTACCGAGCAGCGTAGTGTTAAACACACTAGTATTCCCCAAAAAACTTTCAATAAAAGGAGAGAAGATTGTGAAATATCATCGTTTTATTCATATTGATGGAACTGCTTTACATTTTACATCACTGATAATACTTGCGTAGGTGTTTAGCATTCCATGCATTCTTAAACTCCTCTCCTTCTAGAGTTGCTATTCGGTAAGTTCCTGGTCGGACAACTGTAGTAACTCGGTAAGGTCCATGCCAGTTTGCTTCCAACTTATTGTTCTTCTGAATGACCTTCTTTAGCACATAATCTCCTTATTTTTAGTTTTTCACCATCTTGTTGTAGAACAGGGTTGTTCGCTGTTGATAAGCAGCATTCCTAATGGCTGCCTCTTCTCTAACTTCCTCGAGCATGTCCAAATCTAATCTCCTCATCAAGTCGCTAACTGGGGAATTAAAATTCAGCACTCTGTGTGTTGGAAGACCCAACTCGGCAGGTATTACAGCCTCACTTCCAAATGCCAGCATATATAGTGATTCTCCAGTTGCTGCTCGAGGAGTTGTTCGGTAAGCCCACAATACTAACTGTAGCTCATTAATCCAATTAGCTTTAGCCTCACTTAGCCTCTTCTTCAAACCATTTAGTAATGTTCTGTTCGTCACTTCAGTCTGCCCATTGCTTTGAGGATGGCCTGGTGCTGAATGAACTTTCAAAATATTTGACTGACGACAATAGGTGGAAAACTCCTCGTTATCAAATTGTGTTCCATGGTCTGTGATGAGGGCATGAGGGAGGCCATATCGGCAGATGATGTTCTTCCAAACGAATTGGTATACCTTCTCGTACGTCATATCAATAAGTGCCTCAGCTTCTACCCACTTAGTAAAATAATCCACTGCGACGACGAGGTACTTGAATCTTCATCGGGTCGTTGGCAGTGGTCCAACCAAATCAATTCCCCACATGGCAAATGGCCAAGGGGAAGTTATGGGTGTCAACAATGCTTGTGGAGTTCGTCAAATGGAGGAAAAACGTTGGCATTTATCACATCTTTTGGCATAGGCTATACAATCAGCCCTCATCGTTGGCCAGTAGTACCCCTGCGTCATCACTCTTTGTAAAAGTGTCCGACCTGCTACATGTGCTCCACAAGATCCTTCATGGATCTCTTTAATCAATTCCTTCACCTCGGAGGGATGCACACATCTTTGCAAACCTGCCATAATTCCTCGTCTATACAAAATACCATTAATTATTACATACCGAGCAGCTTTAAACTTCAATTTCTTGGCAGCGATCTTATCCTCCGGTAATTCTCCTTCCTCGACATATGCCCTGATGGGATCCATCCAAGATGGTCCTAAATCAAGAATAATAATATTCATCGTCAGGTCTTCATCTATGCTTCGACTTTCTAACACCTCAATTGGTATCGTTCTTCGCAACTCGGTACGAGTAGCTGATGCTAGTCGGGCCAGTGCGTCTGCTTGTGCATTCTCCATTCTTAGTATTCTGATCAACTGAATGGCATTAAATTCTGCCAATAACTCCATCGCCTTTGCATGATACCTGACCATTAATTCTCCTTTAACTGCATACGTTCCCATCATCTGATTCACAATTAATTGAGAATCACTGAATACCATCAATTGTTGCGCTTCCATAATCTTTGTTAAATTAAGACCTGCTATCAAGGCTTCATACTCAGCCTCATTATTGGAAGCTTTGAATTGTAATCGTAAGGCATATTCCACGTCAATCTCGTCTGGGGTGTTCAAAACAATCCCTGCCCCACAACCTGTTGTGCAAGATGACCCATCTACATATAATCTCCATGTAGGTAACTTGTCTTCAAATTTATTATCTGACAGAGTTCCTCGGTGAAATATCTGATGTTTCCTTTCATCCTCCCCTGGTATTTTTCGTTCTTCGTCGACCATCTCTTCTAGCCCTTTTACCAACCGGAGTTGGTCTGGGTTTGAATTTGATGATCTTTCTACATCCACAAGCCCTTTTACCAACCGTAGTTGATCTGGACTTATATCTGTTGATCCTATAACATCCACAGGTTGGTCAGCGAGCAACTTTTGCTCCTCGGGGGTATCAGGATATGTAAATTCTTCTATAAAGTCTGCTACAGCCTGCCCTTTTAATAATGATCTGGGTTCATACACAATATCATATTCACTGAGCTCTATTTCCCAATACATCAGTCTTCCTGATTTTTCTGGCTTATGAAGGGCTTGTCTCAATGGCATGTCGGTATATACGACGATGGTATGGGCCTGGAAATAAGGCCTCATTCTTCTACTTGCTTCAATTAATGCCAATGCCAATTTTTCCATCTTCGGGTACCTGATCTCTGCACCTCGAAAAGCCTTACTTGTGTAATAAATTGGCTTCTGGATTCCATTCTCCAATCTGATCAATGCCGAGCTGACTGCATTCTCTGATACTGCCAGGTACAAGTACAACTTTTCTCCCATTACTGGCCCAGACAACAGTGGAGGTGATCCCAGATATTTCTTCAAGTCTTGAAAGGCTTTTTCACATTCATCATTCCACTCGAAAGTTTTTCGAAGTGTTTTGAAGAATGAGAGGCATCTATCAGTTGCTCGGGATACAAATCTGTTGAGTGCTGTAACTCGTCCTGTAAGACTCTTCACCTCTTTCTTCGTCCTTGGAGATCGCAACCCTAAAAGAGCTTTGATCTTTGATGGATTTGCCTCAATGCCTCGCTAGTTGACGATGTACCCGAGGAACATTCCTTCTCGTACTCCAAAGGTGCACTTCATCGGGTTGAGCTTCATCTGGTATTTATCCAGTTGATCAAAGGTCTGACCTAAGTCAACTAGATGATCCGCAGCTTTCTTGCTCTTTGTCAGTATATCGTCGACATAGACCTCCATATTGCAACTGATTTGTTTGACAAAAACCTTGTTCATCAGCCGCTGGTATGTCGCTCCTGTATTTTTCAAACCAAAAGGCATAACATTATAACAATAAGTTCCTCTAGGGGTAATGAAAGAAGTGCTTTCCCTGTCTTCAGGTTTCATTTTGATCTGGTTGTAACCAGAGTAAGCATCCATAAAGCTGAGTAGCTCGTGTCCCGAGGTAGCATCCACTAGTTGATCAATTATGGGCAATGGAAAATGATCCTTTGGGCATGCCTTGTTGAGATCAGTGAAATCAACACACATTCTCTATTTATTGTTTTTCTTCTTCACCATCACCACATTTGCCAACCAGTTTGGATACTTCACATCTTTAATGAATTGGGCTTTCTGGAGTTTCTCGACCTCCTCTTGTATAGCTTGATTCTTCTCGGGACTAAATACTCTTCGTCTTTGCTTTACAGGCTTGATCTCCTTATTCACATTGAGCTCGTGACATAAGAAGTTTGGATCTATTCCTGGCATGTCTTCATGACTCCACGCAAAAGTTTTCTTCCTGTTTCTCAAGAAAGTTATCAACTCCTATTTTATTGAAGCATCTAACGACGAACCTATATGGGTTACTCGTTCAGGATATCGTCGTCCAGAATAACATTTTCTGTAGATTCCACCACCTGTCCTTTTACAAGTTGGGGATTCATCTCTAGGATCGAGTGTTTTGATTTTTGTACCTTCATCCACCTAGTAGGTAGTAGTCTTTTTCCTTGATTCTTCAAGCTCCTCTTGCTTGGCAGACGAATAATAGCATTCCCGAGCTACTTTCTGATCACCTTTCACAACTCCTACTCCGAAATTCGTAGGGAATTTTAAGCACTGATGTACTGTAGATGGGACTGCTTCGAACTTCTTCAAACCAACTCTTCCCATGATGATGTTGTAAGCTGACTGCACATTCTTATCCATCACAAAGAAGCATATTTTTTCTGTTCGACAAGCAGGCCAAGTTCTAATGAATATATCCAACTTGATCGTCCCAAGTGGAAAGACTTTCTCGCCAGCAAAACCCAATAGAGGTCTGTGCTAAGGTTCCAATTGAGATAATTTCAAATTTAAACTGTCAAAGCATGAATAGTACATGATGTTTGCCGAACTACCATTATCTACCAGCACCCTTGAGATCACTACTTCTTTCATCCTCATCTTGATCACAAAAGGGTCATCGTGAGGGTAAAGAACACCTGCAAGGTCATTTTTTGAAAAATCGATGAGCAACTTCTCTTTGTTTACCTTCCTCGGGCGATCCTCTTCAGCCAAATTTATCCGTTGAATCTATGAGCAAGCCTGAGCCTCACTGAGGTACGCTTTTATTTCTGCAGTAAGGTCTCCTCCTCCTGCATCTCCTCCTGTAATGACATTACAATCAAATGACCCAAAGCGTATTGAAAATACCTCTCGTTCTGGATGCCTTGGTTTCTTTGGAAGATCGGGGTCATCCTCTGTATCATCTTCATGATCCCTTTTCTTTTTCTCCTCTGCTCGATGAGGAGATCTAGACCTTTCTCTAGTTCGGTCATTATTTCTTCTTTCGCCTCCCCGATCAACATACTTTGCTAGTTTCCCTCTTCGGATGAGTGTTTCAATCTCGTTCTGAAGAGCTATGCAATTTTTGGTCATATGGCCGTGATCCTTATGAAAATCGCAATCTTTATCCCTGTTCCTCAGGTCAGGGTCTGACCTCAGTTTCTTTGGCCACTTTACTTCCTCGTTATTCTTGATTTCTTCCAAGACATGATTAATGCCCATTTTCAAAGGAGTATAATTATCGAATTTCTTTAGGACTTCCCATGATGATTTATTATTCTTGGAATGCTTGTCATCGCCATTGCCTTTATGCTCTTTCTTCTTGGATTTGTCGACTTCCACCTTGGTCTCCTTATCCATGTTCTTCTTCGCAGCCATAGCCTCCTCGGCATTCATGATTTTGGCCGCTTTTGCCATCAACTCTGACATAGTTGTAGGTGGATCTTTGGCCAAAGTGTAATACAACTTGTTAGGCAACAACCCACTCATCAAGGCGGTGATTGCTGTCTTTTCTTCATAATCTATGACTTCCAGTTTCTCGTTATTGAAACGAGTTATGTAATCTCTAGTACTCTCACCAGATTTTTGTCTAACACTTAACAAGTGTGCTACTCTTTTTACTGGCTTTGCCCCAAAATAGAAATTGCCGATGAACAACTCGGCCAACTGAAAGAAAGTTTAAATCTTACCCCGAGGAAGATTGTTGTACCATATCTGGGCAGATCCAGTAAGAGTTCCCGAGAATGCTCTACATCTCATCTCATCGGGGACAGCATAGATGTCGGCAGCAGCTTGATATTGCTCTATGTGTAGAACAGGATCTGTCTTCCCATCATATTTAGGGGTCACCACTGGTGCTTTAAACTTTGACGGGGTAGGAAAACCCACAATGGCCTAGACAAAAGGTGTCCCTTGAACAAAAGTTCGTTGTAAGGGATTCTTCGCCTTAGCCATTTCTCCCAATCTATCCTCCAAGCGCTTAATGGAACCCTTCCACGCATCGTTTCCTTCCTTGGGCTTATTAGTTCGAGAAATTGATTATTCTGATGTGGCCTCTTGAGATCTATCTTGACGAGCAACTGGTCGTGATTGTGCTGATCCTTCTCTTAGATCTGATGGTCGTCGAAAACTCCTCGACATGGTCTTAGGTGGACTCCTATTCCTCCTAGGGCCTAATCGACTGAAAGGAGACACCCTACTCAGTCTTTCCAAGGCACTGGGTCTTTCTGGAGAGAGAGTGAGACATTGATCAGTATCTGTAGCCCTTATTGACGAAGTTTGCCCAGGTTGATGAGAAAAATCATCAGATTCCCCATTACGATATGACTCAGTACTCCTGGATCGTGAAGGAAGTAAATAAGTTTGCCTCTGACCACTTCGCTGTCCTGAACGTGCAGGTGCACCGCCATGAAGGGTCTGTATGAGTTGCCTCATTGTTTCCTGCATGGCAGTTTGTCCTTGAGCCAGATTCGTCATAATCCCAGCCAGATCTGGAGGTTCAGAGGGATTTAGAGGATTTCCAGCATTTCCAGCGATTCGATTGCTGGATTTCGGGTTATCTGCCATTGATGATGAATGATTTTTGGTGAAAAACGATAATAACAACTTATTCCCACAGACGGCGCCAATCTGCTGATGTAAAAAATTAGATTACTCTAATTATTCAATCACAGATAAATAAATGAGACAAAAGATTTTAAAGTGGTTCAGCCTTATTTGAATGGCCTACATCCACTGTTATGTTATTGCTGAGTGTTTGGGAATTCTCGATTACAAGTGCTATCAAGAAATTCCAGTCCCTTTGAATGAGGGTGATACAAGGTATTTATAGCCCTTAGGCTGTACATGAAAGGGTGAGACATTAAATGATATACATATGAAAGGGTAACTCATTTAATGCTCTTCAAGCGTGTGCGTCAAGATGATAAGCATTCAATGAATAGTTGAACTGTTGATTATCTGTCAATCAATGTTGTGGTCGAGATGCAGCTCAAACCGCCTTAGTTGCTCATCGTCCAAGAGTTCCTCGGAGCACTGGAGTTCCTCGGAGGACAAGAGTTCCTCGGAGGGATGGTGTTCCTCGGAAGACTGGTATTCCTCGGAGTACACATGTTACTCAGAGTGAGTATGTTGGTCGGGGAAATGATCTTCCTCGTTGCTATTGTGCCACGTAGATTAACACGTGTCTTCTTATTATTCGTCCACATCAACATACTAATTTTGGTATCAACAATTATTATTATTATTATTAGTGTTATTATTAGGTTTTCACTTGTATTAGATTTAATCTTTATGCTAGTTTGATATCTCCAATTTATGGGCACCAAGAAGGTTTTACTCATCATCAACTTTGTTGAGTACATTTCATACGGTGGATTCCATATTTTTTATTTACACACGGTGGACTTAGTGTTTGTGGTGTTACGGTAAAGAAATGGTACGTCCATGTTCAAGATTTGTAGAGACTAGCTTGGCATGTTCGATGGATACCGTGGTGTTTGGACTCAGATGTTGTGGCAGTGGCATGGGTGGACTCCTAAATTTCACTAGGAAAAGGTTAAGGAGCAAACAACATCAAGGTTTGTGAGGGCATCGAGTATGTTTTGTAAGTCTTTTGACATGTCGTGTGTACTTAGTGGATATTGTGTTGATAGGTCATTCGAGGTTTTCCCATTTCGATTTTTCTCATAGATCGGGCATTATGATATTGTTTATTTTACTTTATCATGTTATCACCTAGATGCATTTTTAGGATAAAATAAAATTAGCTAAAATTGGTTTACAAAATTTTTTGTAATTGGTTCTTAGGGTTTTTCTTTTTAAGTTGAATATTTAATTTGAAAAAATTTAAAAAAAATTGACTTTTGTTTAACAAGGTTAAAAGAAATTTGAGAATTCTAAAATGAACAAGACTATGAAATTCCCTAGAAATTGTAATGATAATTTTAACAGGGATGAGTCGGACAGATGCTTTGGGAGTGAGGTCTATGTCCATAGGTTAGTTGAGTGTCCCACTAAGACAAGTAAGGGGGGAAGAAATCAATTGCAAATAATTACACCCTTAGTGATAGTGAACCGAAATAGGAATCTGATTCCCCCATTGAGTGAAATAACATCGTGTTCATGTTTAGTCATGTGAGTTTTAATTAAAAATTTGTCATTGAAGAAAATTCTAAGCACGATAATTTCGAGGACATTATTTGTGACTCCTAATTGAGTAATGGCGAAGAGAGTGGAGAATAAGAAGAGGAGGAGGGGGGAGGAGAAGGAGGATGGGGGGGAGTCAACTTCATGTTTCCCTTTGTGAGTTATATGTGGAAGCGATAAAATTAAGAAGATATAACTTGAAGCTGTAAGCTAGGTTAAAAGAACGATCCATAGGGAATGATGAGAGTAAATTTATGATGCTCTTAGGAATGCAAGAAGACTTTTTTAGAGAAGTTAGAGTACGTTAAGGGAGAGAGAGAGATCACCTTCGTGGTTTGATGGAGATTTTGAAGGACTTATTTGAGTTTGAAGAGTCTAGTCATTATCTCGAGTCTAAGATTGGGGAGTTAGAAAAGATATTGAGAGACTCGAGTGTTGTCAAATTTCATTTAGAGTCTAGGTACGAAAAGTCGAATAATATGTTAGGCAACCGTTCGAATAAAATATGAAAATCGTGGGACTGGCTTCGATGATCCAAATGCTTACTCAACTAAATCCAAGACCATGATTTTAAGAGAGTCAATGGTATCTAGGAAAGTTAAAAAGGGTAAACCTAAATGTAATATTCCTTGTGTTTATAGGTGCACACATTGCGGTAGGAAAAGTCACCGATGGAATTTTTGTTTTGATCTTAGATATGGTCTTATAAGTCTAAGTCCAGAGTCACCAAGGTTTCCAAAAACTAAGACCATCATCTCACATATATGTGGGTTAGGAAATCAGATTTGGAGGCTTTACATATTAGACTGGTTGATTCTTGAATGCTTGCACATGATACTTCTCATGCTAAATCTAATGGTTGATTATGTTTGCATATTTTCCTACACTAGCTATTGTACGTCATGATATATATGCTTGTTAGTTGTATGATGTTTATCCTTTTGTATTTTTATTTTTCTTTTATTGGGTGTTATTTAAAAATACAAATAAATTTTATTTATCATTTGAGTCTTTTTAAAATAATTAAAAACTCAAAAAGAATTTTATTTATGTGTAGTGTCGTTTTACACATTTTTTTGTCATATCGGCATGTTTAAATCCATGTTATTCCATGTTTCCATGTGTCTAGGACATTTGATTATGATTTTCTATGCTATAATTATCCTTAATCATGCTTGCATGGGGTAGTTAGAAAATGACTTGCTTAATGGACTATCTTTGAATATGCATCTTCACACACATGCACAAGATAATTTTGATTTTAACTTCATATGTTACATGAGATAAATGAGGTATTCTCCTAACAGTCTTATATACATGTATATATATAATAAAGTAGGAGGTTTTTGCCACATCATAAGTTGCCATGTCACAAGATAACTCTTATGACATGGTAAATGAGACATATCACCATTAGGCCCCCAAACCTTACCTGGCCTCTCATTCTCTCCCACTCAAACAAATCCTCTTTAATTTGAACACCTCACTGTTTCCAATACACACATCATTGTCTCGCTCAATTAAAGAATAAAGGGTTGTCTGACAATACATGGCCAAAAAAAAATTCATAGCTCTCTCTCTATCATTCACTTATTTCCTAGATTTTCTATTAAGTTTAGACTTTTTTTTACTACCATAAATTTTTTGCAGGTTATTATGAGAAGATGATAGGAGTTTTTATTTCAATGCGTTTTTTCCCTACAAACGTTTTTTGTGTTACTGATAGTCTTAAACAAATACGTACTCAGACAAATCCCAAACATATTATCCCCGATAAATCCCAAGCACACCTTTTCTGAATTCATCATTTGTGATTTTTGGGTATTGGGTATGAGTATTAGACTTCTGTTTTGATATAGTTGTTGTATTGGGTTTGTGCAGGTCTATCTTTTTTAGGACTGACAGTATTGGGTTTGTTCAGATCTCGTGTCCATAATATCTAACATCACGATCTTTTCTTATGTAGGATCTGAATTGTGTGTACTCGGTTTATGTTCGAACCGAGATGGTTCTAAATGCGGGTATGGACTCAAAGATCACAGTTACACTTTATGATGCAAATGGGTATGGGATCTGGATCACGGATCTTGAAGCATGGGGCGGGTTAATGGTCGTGTCAGAAGGGTTTGATTTTTTTCTTTATATCACTTAAGATTCAAATTGGTTTTCTTTACTCTCCTTAAGCTTGACTTACTTTTATAACCCATCATTAGAAATAGAGATAAAAGGTTTGCTCAAGTCTTAATACCCATTTGTATACTTTTTGTTTAATATAACCCATTTGTTTGTTCTAGTATAAATGGGAGATTCTATAATTGGGTTTGCTCAAGTCTTATAACCCATTTGTCTACTTTTTGTTTGCTCAAGTCTTATAACCCATTTGTGTACTTTTTCTTTAATATAACCCATTGGTTTGTTCTGGTATAAATGAGAGATTCTATAACTGGGTTTCATCTCTCTATCTCTGAAACCTTGGGTACTTTTGATATTATGTTTTTATTTCTGTTTTCAAAACACGCAACCTCACCCTTTCTAACTTTCAAAAAAACTGCTTCGAAACACTGTCATTTCCGGTAGTGTTAAGTAGAGTGAGAAATGAGAGATTTAGTTGGGATTTTTTGGATTTTTGTCATCCATGTTAGGCAGAGTGATAAATGAGAGGTTCCTCTTGCAAACCAACATGTAATTAATGGCTTTTCATTAGTGGATTGTATGTGCACTATGTATTTATTCTTCCTAGCTATTTTTTTGTTTCCCATTATTCATCACAGATCTAGGTTTGGATTTTTTTTTTTAATTTCTTATGACGTAACTGATTTAAAGGTTAAAAAATTGTTATAAGATTTTTTATTTTTTATTATTTAAAAGTAAATGATAACTACGAAATAAGAAATTTAAAGGCATGGGTTTTTTTAATTGTGATTCGGGTATAGAGATGGTTTGATTTGTTTTTTTTTGTTGTTTAAAATCTCTGGAGTATTCGATTTCCATTTTTAGAGTGCCGATTTGGATAAAGATGGAAGGTTATTGGAGCCAAAGTTGTTTCCTTTTTTCAAGGATCTAATTTATCCAAATAAGTCCTTGCTCAGGTCTATTAATATAAAATTAATCTCTCTCTCTCTCTCTCTCTCTCTCTCTCTCTCTCTCTTTATATATATATATTATTTGTTTACATATGTGTGTGGTTTTAGTAAGATAGGGTTGTCTCATAATTGAGTTGTCAGAAAATTTAGATTTGCTTTGATGTAGAATGCTCATTTATGGTTACATCATTTTATGGAGATGTGAACCAATTTAATAATGATTAAATCATTGCAACTTTAATAGTTAACAAAAAAAAAATAGTCCGATAAAAATATAGGATTTTGTATGAAGTGTGTGTGACACGTTTTTGTTTGTGAGATAATATAAAAGAAGGAAAATGCTATGTGTACTAAGTGTTTACATCAAAAGTTGTCTACCAAGTTCATTAAATTGTTGTACCTATAGTAGTTTTCAACACTTTAGTGCACTTCGTAAACCACTTTTGCTGTAAAACTTTGGTACGTATTGAATTACCCATTAAAGAAATAGTCCATTTGTTCTTTAGAAGAATTTTGAAGTGTGTGTGGCATGTTACATATAAGTAACATTAAGGGTTGGTGTGTGTATATTCTATATAATATAATAGGGGGGGTGATTTTGGCCTCTCTTAATAAGCAATCTTGATAGTGCTAGAAGATATATCTAATGGTTCAAAATAACTCAAAATGGAATCTTTTTTTGGCAAATATGTAATTTATGGCTCAAATCATCTTTTTGGCAAATATGTAATATATGCCTCAAATCAGATTGTAGGCTTTCGATCTAAAGCCTAAAAGGGACAAAATCTCACGGAGTAATTTATACTTGACACTTAAAATCTCTATATGTACTGAAAGCTTTGTTTTTTTAAATGATATAAAAAGATCTTCAAGATATACTACAGATTTGCAAGGTACAGTTCAATATATGGACCAACAAAATATGTGTTTTCTTATTCTCTTCGGATTCACAATAATGAAGCAATTTTGCAGACCTGTCAAAGATGTGAGAGTTTTCCAACACGATATAAAATGATAGGAGGTGATTATATTACATCCCAACACTGTACCGGACCCATCAAGGTTGGTCATGACTATCTCAAAACTACTAAACTCAGCTACCCAATCATTACTCTCTCAAATCTGCATCTCATCTCTCGCATAACTTCATTGTCGGCCAGCTCCATCGATGGAACAAACGTTGATCTCTCTCTCTCTCTCTCTCTCTCTCTCTCTCTCTCTCTCTACATGTGTTTAAATGTTCGTGTATAGATATATTTCATATGTTAGTTTGGTGTTCATTTATTTGGAATTGTTTCATAATTGTGGCGAGTCGATTACTTGATCATATATTGTCGAGGTTGGAGTTATGAGGTAATTATTTTTTATTTAGTTTTATGTTCCCATTAAACTTTGTGGATTATATTAATAAACTTCTGATTTAATCATTTGGTGATTCCGTTTAGCAAAAACATAGGTAAAACACAAATGAGTCATAATTTTGACATGACACCATTGTGTTTAAAACTCCCTGTACGAAAACATCTTATGATTTAAAGACAACGTTGTTAGTTTAAATATTCTTTAAATATAACTATATTATGATTAAATGATTGCATGTGTTCTCAAACACATATTTGTTTTTGTTTTTTTATCATTTTTCTTGGGGTGTAGTTCTGAAGGCTTCCTAACAGATTTATTATTTCATACAAAATTTCTAACATTCAAATTAATGTGTTGTTAACTCCACAATCAAATACTGAATGCTTATTCTTAAATTTCAAAGTTAATATGTTTTATTACATTTTTCAATGTTCATATATTTTATTATATTTTTCATGGCATGCTAGTTTTATTTTATTCAACTATATTATTATATTTCACTTTAAAACCACCATATTATTTGCCTTTTTGTTTAGGTTACAACTCCATATGATATTGATATATTTTTTGTTACATTAGTTGGGGGTGTGATGTTTGCATGACGACATAAGATTTTAAAAAAAATTGAGATACCAATTTTTTATATGCATTAAATATTAAAGATTAATATTCATGCCTATATTATTAGAGTACAACGGCAACTCACAATATGTAAATTTAGTTCAGTAAAGTTTCAAATGTTATAATAAATAAATATTAATTACAAATCAAAACTAGATGTTCCTAAGACAAAAATGCATCGTATTAAAATCGTAACCACACCGCAGGTGTGATGACCAAAAGTAATTATATTTCCACTATTGGTGACACAAGAACAAATTTATCCCATGAAATTATTTATCATCGTGCCATCGGCACGGGTACACCCTACTGTGTGTGTGTGTGTCTATATATATATATATATATATATATATATATATATATATATATATATATATATATATATATATTTCGTTGACATATTTCTGCATGCAAGAACTATTGCCTGTGAGTTTGTGCTTTTATTGAAAATCTGAATGTGTATGTTAAAAGGCTACAAAGGAAGAAATATGACTTGCATGAAAGGCCACCATTGGCAAGAGCCTAACTAATTAAAAGGCAAATGAAAGGAAATATTTCCAAGGATAAAATTATATTTAATTGATTCTTTAATTAAATTGGTATCTTCACAATATCGAAGTGAAAAAATGATATATTTATAATTTTGAGGGTGTTATAAGTTGAATATAAATGGATTTTCACAATGAGTCCGAGTTGTCTCATGTTTGACACTATTGATTTGAGAATCATCAATATTTACTAAGCTAGTGTTAATTGTGCTTGTTTGTCCATTATGAGTTAACTTTATCTATCACTATGGGGATAAATTTTTGTTTAATAAAGTTCATTGGCGCGACACAATTTTTGTATCCGAGTGCGTGTTATCTAGGCTCAAGTGCAAGCATGTCGCTCAGGTAATAATCCCGATAAGTCGAGGTATCGATCCTCAGGGAAATAGGACGTAAAGACGTGACGACGTTGGAAAGATTGAGAACCCTAACTTGACTCTAAAAAGAAACAAAAAGGATGATTTGGAAAGGAGAATATCTACAACTAAGACGAATATGAAAATCTAACTACTGAACATGCTATTAATTAATGAATGCTTTTTAACTACTTATGAAACTGAACTTCTAAGTGAAAAAGATTCTAAATGAGAAGAATAGACCAGGATACAATCATCCAACCCTAGTCCATTTACTAATGTCAAACCCAAATATTGAATTGAAATAATCAATAAAATCCAGTCTTTCTTAATCTCAAGAATTATATATATGGGGTTCAAGCCCACATCATATATAATCCAAAGCAAGAATAAATCGGTGTCGTTGTAGCTACACGCGTGTTGCACCCTTAAGCATCCTGTTACCTAGGGCAAATAGGATCAAAAGTCCTACAATGGTTGTGATCACCACACAACATAATTTAATCAATTATTTAATTCAGGAATTAACTTTAAGCATTTATAAAAGACATCGAGTTGGATTCATGCATCCTAACCCTTGGAAAATTAGTTGGACATGATTAAATTAGAGAAAAACATAGTTTTCGAGAAATAAAACATCAAATCTAAAGAAAAAAGATGAAAAGAGAAGTGCAGAATCAAACCAGTGATCAAACTAATTAGCTATTGAAAAATTACAAGAAGAAAATTACTTGTATCGAACAAATCAAAGTGAAATCCTTACAACAATGCTTCTTACTAAAAAACTAGGATTTTTGGCTACAAAAACCCTTTACTCCTCATTAGAGAACTAAAAGGTCGACTCCTATTATTATGTAACCAACTTAGCATAAATAGCTCCGAAATATTCAAGATATTGACCCACTTAAAACTTTCAGGAAAAGAAAAGAAAAATTCGAGAAAACCCCAAGCAGTTCTAATCCTCGGACTGGGCGGTCCGATCGCCCCTTTTTTGAATCAGAGATCTTCGCAAGGGTGGTCCGGATCCTTTTTTAATAAAAGGTCTGGATCGCCCCTGTTTTTCATTTAGCGATCTATTACCATGCGGTCTAGATCCTTTTTGAATAAAAGGTCCGGGTCACCTTCAATTTTCATTCAAAGTTTGTTGGGGAACCAGTCCGGATCCTTTTCCTGGACGGTCCAGACCGCCTATCTTTTTGAAGCAAGGATCTCCTTCTGGACTTCTCTCATCTTCAAATGCTTATAACTTTTTCACCGTAACTCAGGATTGAAGTGTCGATCCTTCTAATGTTCTTAAGAGTGAAAAATCTTCAACTCTCCAGTTGGCTTCGACTTCGGATTAAGGGTGCAAAATTATGAAACTGCCCTTTGAATTTCCTTCTTTAATTTCTTTCGATGCTTTTCCAATTTATTTCTTACTCAATGCTTTAAATACCTTTAAAACTCATGAGAAATACGTGAAACTAGATGTACTTGTTATAAGGAGCCATTAGCAAGGAAATACGATAAATCAACTCATTTTACATCACTCGAAATGATAAAAGTCCATAAATTAAGGGGATAAATTCGAAAGAATTTAAGCCTAATCAAACCCCCCTAACTTAGAACTTTACGATTCCCGAGTAATGTAAAAGAATTCAACTAAGGTTCAACTCTAAAAAAATCATTTTATTCGAATAGAGTGCTACTTTCGCGGGCGAGTGATTGCATTTAGCGTGTGCAGCAAGCCTTTAAACCCCCAGTTTACCCTAGTAGGACGAGTTGTGTATCGTGAGGGTTTGCAGTGAATATATCCACAAAATTAGAATCAAAGCAAATTCAAAATACTCAAAAAAATTTACAATTTAATTTTTTCAGAAAATATTCACCACCAATTCATATTTAAGAGTCTTAAATCATAGTGCGTGTGTGCGAAGCTATAAATTTAACCGCGGATTTCCATCGATTGATCATTACGTTACTTTTTCAAAAATTCGTTTTGATTCAAATGCTCACGGAATACTCTCACAAACGAATCACTCAAAAATGTTGTTATTTTCTCTCCGTGTGCTTGTCAACAGGATTAAATGCATTTGAACACGAATTCAATCACATAAAATTAAAAAGATGGAAATTTATAGTGAAAAGATCTCATCATCGGAGTACGCTTATAAGGAAACAGAAACATCGCCTATAATTCAAACCATTTAATCTCTCTTATTATCTTTTTTGTGTTTTAGGCTCTCTACGTGGTAATTGATTTCGCAATTCGGACTCGGTTAGGACTTTTCTTGGATTAAAAGGTGTATTGGGTTAAATTGGGATTTGTTGTGAAAGTCGAAATTGGAAAATTTTCTTATGATGTCCTTTAGTACATTTTTCGGCTTTTGCTCATTTTTCTTTTCTTTTTCTAATTTTTTTTCTATTTTTCTATTTATCACACTTTTCTTTTCTTGCTATTTTTGTTGATAATTTTTCTATTTTTTTCTTGCCCCTTTTTATGCTGTTTCCGGACTTTATTTCTGAATTTTTAATTTCCACAATTTCGGGCCAATTGGATTTTTCAGGTTATCAAACAAAACGGGAAAGTTTTATTAGGCTCAAGTTGGGTAGCAAAAGGATAATTTTTTTACAACTTGTTATGGCTAATATTTTTGGCTAACAAACGAGGGCCTAATTTCATTGTCCGATTTACTAATTAATTTATCATATGCGTCTCGAGAATCATTTAATTTACAGAGATTTTAGCGCCCTTTTCGAGGAAATATCTCACACATTTCACATAAACCGATCAAAACAAGAGTATTGAGATCTTCAGCAACTTATCTTAACACTGAAAAGAACTTTGATTTAACCATTAACTCGGATTGATTTAAAAACTCGCAAATAGTGATATGCTTGAAATCTCACTGGGTTAGCTTATCTCCACACTTATTCGTTAAGTCGCCAATTTTCTTTCAATCTTCATCTTTGGTCAATTTTGGCTTTGTGTAATTTATTTTTATAATTTGAGACTTTAAACCGAATTTTAATGATATTTTTGGAAAATTTAAATTCCAATTTTATTTATTTTGAAGAAAAATATTTTTGGCTTTTCAGAATTTTTCAATTTTTTTTGGAAATTTGGGCATTTTAAAAATTTGTGATGTTTCAGAAAGACGCACTTGCCACCCCCCTAACTTAGACTTTTGCATTGTCCTCAATTAAAAGGACTAAAATCTAAAGAAAGCAAATAACAAGTGTGACAAAAAAATAAGCAAATATTTAGAATGCAAAAGGACACTAAATGACACTAACACATAACAAAAAAAAATCACACCATATGTGTCAGGGGTGTGACGAACTCTCATCTCTCCACAAACTCACCCGACCCCTTGTATGGTTTTTTTTTCTCTCCTAGTCTCCCCCGTCTTCCTGTCATAAGCAAATAATCGGAACAAGTTAGGCCCGACCCCATAGATAAGGGAGAGACCCTTGATCTCAGGCTAACTCACTAGGAATGGATCATCGTGTTCCCTAACTCGTTATTTGCCTGCGTGCACTAACTTGGAAGGGGCATCCCGATTTCTTTTATTTTTAGGAGTGCATGGGTCGGGCTCTAAATCGGATGATGTCTTTTCCTCAATCGCATTATAGGACTCAAGTGGTATGGGTAAATGGTCACAAAGAAGGAATTCATCTGTCTTATCTATCCAATCGCCCTATCCTAAGTGACTAAAAGAGTCCAATAATGGTTGGACCTCGACATTAAGGTTCTCAAGCATCGGTTCGAATTATTTCTCAAACTCCTATAGACTCATATCATCTAACTCTCTTGTAATACCCCATATTTTTATGATATTTATTTATGGGATTAATTAAATTAAATGAGTATTAATTGAAAATTAATCCGGATAAAAATACTAGCGAGATGCGAGTTGGTATTTGATTTTAATGAGTATATATGGCTATATATGAATATTGAATCATGAAATTTGTCGTGAGAATTGAAATACGGCAATTTGGAAATTTTGTTGGGACACGTGTGATAGTCGCGTCAGGAATATAATTATTTTAATTAAAAAGTGAATTTTATTTTTATTAACCATATGGTCGTTTTGAGTGCGCCAACGCGTCCGAAAGGGTCAACATAGTCAGAAAACACTAGCCGGGAGTTTAGTTTGGGTCCCGAGGCATTTTTAGGCCATACCGGCAACGTAAAAGGGTAGTTTGGTAATTTCAGAATTTGGGGAATTAAAACCCACGAAAATTAGAGTTAAAAATCTGACTTAGTCTTAACCCACTAAGCCATTTCCAACCCCAATCTAGGTAGTGGGCTACGGGAGAAGTTTAGAAATCTTAAACTTGCCAAACCAACCTCCACCTCCATTGTGATCCTTTGAGAAAAACTGGTAGAGAGAGAAAGAAAGGAAAATTCTGTAGAGAGAGAGGGAGAACAAATCAACCTTCATCAATCCAACACTAAATTCAGAGAAAGATTAGAGGCAAGTGGTTTAGTTTCATTATTTTCAAAGAATGTTTCTTCCATGCGTAGGAAATCATGAAATTGTATTGTTTTGGGAGTTTGATAAAAAAAAACATTGAATTGGAAGAAGAAATTTATATTTTGATGAAAAGATTTCATGTAGAATTGTGTTAGGATGATTATTCTGTTAGAAATAGATCTCGTATACAACAAAACGGATTTAATTATACCCATTGATGATTTTAAAATTTTAGGGTTCATGTTCATGGGATTTGGGGATAAATGAGGGGAATCAATGGTTTGATGATGTTTAGGAAGTTTTGGCCCTATTTAAAATGTTCTATTATGACCTACAAATGTTTAGTATGGATTTGAAACCTTAAAATAATGTTGGGACGATTTTTATGTGGGATTAGAAGTGAAAAATATTGGAAAAACGAAAAGGAGAAAATCTGAGCTTGAAACTGGCCTCTCGTTAGAAGACCTACCCAGGTCGTTCGAATGAGCTCATTCGAACGAGCTTCTAACGAGTTGACAGTTTGCCTTCTAACGAGAGGGATGTTCGTTCGATGTCTTTCATTCGAACGAGATATCGTTAGATGCCCAGTTCGTTCGAACGAACTCTCGTTTCGAACAGCCCCGTTCGAACGAGACTTCTAACGAGCTGACAGTTTAGGCTTTTTGGTCTGTTTTGATTTCGCGTGTCCCATAACCTTGTTTAATTGTAGAGATAACATTCCCTTGATGATAAATTGATATATTTGGGATATAATGACGAGTAAAACATAGAAGTGTGATTTGAACCAACGGAAATTATGGATTAGGACGTGAGTGTCTATTACGACGTGAGAACAATTGACGGCTTGAATAATTATATTAATCGGGAATATGTAAATTGTGTAACATTATAAGTCGGTACGAGAATGATAAGTGTACCACAAATAAATTACGGTGATTACTAAGATGTGTGTATACTTAGTATACGTATATGATTTTATGTGTATGACATACCCACCATACTTGCTATCACAGGAGGTTTACGTTCGATTAGGGCCCTCTAATCCCTGTGTTGCCCGGATTTAGATTGGTACCTCGAGAACATAGGTCAAAGAAGGACTCATTGGGATGTTAATAAGTCTGCTGATCGTGGGAGCGTAGGTATGTGTGTGACCCATGTGATGTGACTGTGTTCGCCTCCATTATTTGTGATTTGCTATTATCTGAGACGATTCCTGAGAGATTCGGAATGCGTGATCCTTATGTACGTGATGTACCGGGATGGATAGCAGAGTATGTGTGCACCGCAGCTTGGTCTCGGGTGCTTGTATTGTATATTTATGGCGTGACTAATATACACTTAAATTAACAAGAACTTTCATGTTGGTATTGTGCGTATAAATACAGGAAAACTTTGAGTAACTATTAAGGGATAACCTGTAATGAATTGTATTACTAATAATTGAGAACCTGAGTTAAGTAAATCCCTCTATTTATTTGATAACGCTAGAACGTATAATGGGAATTGAGTATTAAGGGGTAGAACTTATTACGGTTTGGTTAGATATGTATGTCACTTAGATGGGTACGGTACGTTAGGAGTGCACAAATTAGTCGAGAGGTGAGTACTTCATGTGAGTGCAGGTCCTAACATGTATTTTGCATTCATTATTTTAATGTTATTAAAACACTTGCTGTTTTTAAAATAATCCCCACTTTCGGGCTCTGACCCGTTTGCTTTCAAATCTATTTTTGTAAAAACCATTTTAGGTGCCCAGCCACAAGGACACCATGCTTAGGATCCTCATTCAGGTGACGAGCTGTAGCTGTTTGTGGAAGTTATAGGACTTTGCTAATAGATGCTTCATCTATCTTGACTCTATATTCAACTTTCATCAGTTGTAGGGCATGTCGCCCATTTCTATTAGAAACATTTCCTATTTCAGATTTTCAGACTTTTGGCATGTAATTAATTCAGGTTACATTGTTTTACTTAGTTCAGTTGTGGGATTGTTGTGCGGAGTTTTCCTCCGAACTTATTATTACTTTGTTGGTTATTCTATTACTTCGTTTTGGTGAATGGTTGTTATTCTTTTATTATCCTCTTATTGCATATTAATCAGAGTTAACTTAAAATTTGGTAACTCACTTTTTAAATACTAGGTGGTTAGTAATCATTAAAATGTTTTCGACAGTGATGCTATTAACTGAACCAGCTTGGCATTTTGTATTAATTTTAATAAAGGAGTAGCTACCCGGTATTTAATTAGTCGGGGTGTCACAGGTGGTATCAGAGCATCAGGTTCTAGTGTCCTTTAGGATCTGTACGGCTTACTATGTTTCCGCTGAGCTTTCTTTGATGTAGAGCCCTATATTTTAGGACTGTTGTATTCTTTTGTATATGATACGTTCTTCAGATATTTTGAGTTTATAACTGCGAACTTATAGACTTTATTCTTGTTTCAGATGCCTCCACGACGTGCACAATGGGTTCCCAGGGATGCAACGCCAGAACCACAGCCCTCACCAGTTCAGGGAACGATGAACGCCGCCGAGGTTGCAGCCATTATAGCCCAAGCGGTAAATGCCGCACTAGCCGTGGTTCAGCAGGCACCACCTCAGGCGCCAGTTGCCGCGCCAGTCCATGCACATGCATTCCCGTCTGCTTGGGAACGTGTTCGAGATGGTTTTCAGAAAGCACACCCACCGGAGTTCGCAGGTAGCTCCGATGTTGTGGTTTTGAGTCAGTGGATGAAAGACATTCAGCTGGACTTGAGGATGTATGAGTGCACCGATGTCCAGAAGCAGATACTAGCTACCTTCAAGCTAGTTGGATCTGCACTGTAGTGGTGGGAGTCTATTACCACCGTGAAGGAGAGAGATACTCTCACGATCCAGGAGTTTTGGTACTTTCCGTCAGCTGTTCACACAGAAATGAGGAGGAAGTTGATGAATCTTAGGCAGGAAGGTAAGACTGTGGCCGAGTATGAGGCTGAATTCACAAATCTGTTGAATATTGTTCCGGATGAGATACCGACAGAAGAGAAGAAGATACAGAAATTTACAGACGGGTTGACTTGGAGGATCCGTCAACATTTGTTGGGGAATCTATCGTTGGCCACTTACTCTGATGTGGTTAACGCTGCACTGTTACACTGCCAGGATCACCGCTTTCACATGGCTGAGGGCAAGAGATCGGGAGAGTCCAGCCATCAGGGCAGGACTGGAGGACATGGTGCCAGTGGGGCACAATCTGTTCAGGGGCAGAGACAGGGTGACCAGGGTTTCCAGTAGGGGGATCACAAGAGGTTCAAATCGGGAAATTTTAGGCACGGACAGGGAGGTTTCTGGCAGGGCTATCAGGGTCCGAACTTCCATCAGGGCCAGCAGGGTCAGAATGGACAACATCAGTTTCAGCAGGGCCAGCAGGGCCAGGGGAAGAACGGTAACGGCCACCAGGACCGGGGGCAGCAGGGACAGAGAGGGGGGAACTTCTTGGGGAAGTGTTACGTTTGTGACAAGACTGGCCATAAATGCTAGGACTGTCCGGATAGGGACAGGGCCCCGCAGCAGCAGCAGGGTGCTCGACAGGAGCCTCAGAGACCTATGTTTCCCGCCGCCCTCCCGGCGCCACCACAGATGGCAGCATTACCACCCATTCCAGCGGTCCCAGTTCAGCAGGGGCAGCTACAGTATGGGAGAGTATACCAGCTTCAGCAGGCCGCAGTCCCACAGGATCCACCAGCCATTGAGGGTATGTTCTCTATTCAGGGGACTATGGGGCATATTTTGTTTGACACGGGGGCTACACACTATTTTATTGCTATGAGATTTGCACCCAATATTGGGTTGTTAGACACCGCCGAGAGTACGGTTACTTGTGTAGATTCGCCGTTGACTAGGGGTTCCGTGATTTCACGTGTATGTAGAGGCGTGGGTATAGAGATCGGGAGGTTTACTTTACCCGCGGATATGTTAGTGTTAGAGATGACCGAGTATGATGCCATTATTGGTATGGATTGGCTAGTTGCGTACCGAACCATGATTAACTGTTTTAGTAGGAGTATTATCTTTGACGTTCCCGGGCAGGAGATGTTTTTAGTGGCGATGCCTCGTCCTGAGGGAGGATCGTCCACTCATTTGTACTATATAGAGGAGGAGACCTCTAAGGAAGTGGTGATACCACTTGATTCGATTCCGGTTGTTCGAAAGTTTGCCGATGTATTTTAGGATATACCGGGATTACCTCCGAGTAGAGAGATAGACTTTGTGATCGACTTGACGCCGGGCACTCGGCCTATTGCCCGCCAACTTACCGTATGGCTCCAGCTGAAATGAGAGAGTTACGGGATCAGATTGAGCAGTTATTGGGACAGGGGTTTATCCGGAGGAGTACTTCTCCGTGGGGTGACCCTGTGTTGTTCGTAAAGGAGAGGGATGGATCGTTGAGGTTGTGTGTGGATTACCGAGATTTGAATAAGGTCACGATACGGAATAAGTATCCGTTACCCCGAATCGATGACTTATTCGACCATCTGAGAGGAGCTTCCTTCTTCTCCAAGATTGACTTGCGATCGGGATACCATCAGTTGCGTATCAGGGAAGAGGATGTCTCGAAGACTGCATTCTTAATGAGATATTGTTCCTACGAGTTCCAAGTTACGCCTTTTGGCTTGACCAATGCTCCAGTAGTGTTTATGGACTTGAGGAATAGGGTGTTCAGAGAGTTCCTTGATCAGTTTGCCATTGTCTTCATTGATGATATTCTGGTTTACTCCCAGACAGAGGAGGAGCACGCCGAGCATTTGAGGCAGGTTTTGCAGACTCTACGTCAGAACGAGCTGTATGCAAAGTATGAGAAGTGCGAGTTTTGGCTGAAGGAGGTCCAGTTTTTGGGACATATTATTTCTGACCGGGGGATATCTGTTGATCTAGGGAAGGTATCTGCGGTGAGGGAGTGGGGACAGCCCACGACACCGACGGAGATCCGTAGTTTCTTGGGACTAGAAGGATACTACATGAGGTTTATTCGGGGATTTTCGAAGATAGCAGGTCCTTTGACACATCTGACTCGTAAAGGTGTGCCGTTCATTTGGAGTGATGCCTGTCAGCTGGCATTTGATGAGTTGAAGGACAAGTTGACCTCAGCACCTGTGTTAGCATTGCCGAGACTGGGAGTTGAGTATCTAGTTTACACCGATGCGTCCTTACAAGGACTTGGAGGTGTATTGCAGCAGGAGAGTCAGGCCATAGCTTATGCTTCCCGTAAGCTAAAGCCTCATGAGAAGAATTTTCCCACTCATGACTTGGAGTTAGCGGCAGTGGTATTTGCCCTTCGAATTTGGAGACATTACCTTTTGGGGGAGAAGTTTCGATTGTTCATGGACCACAAGTCCCTACAGTACCTATTCACGCAGAAGAAGTTGAATATGCGGCAGCGAAGGAGGCTTGAGTTTGTGAAGGACTATCAGTTTGATATCCAATATCACCCGGGGAAGGCTAACGTGGTAGCATACGCGTTGAGCCGTAGGTCAGTAGATGAGGTGGAAGGGGTGTGTAAGGACAAGTGGAAGGAGTTGGGACACCAGGATGTAGTGGCCCGATCATTCATGTCTGTGATGACTGTTACGCCGCAGATTATCACGAAGGTGGTGAAGGCCCAGGCAAATGACTCGTTCTGTCTGGAGCAGATAGTTCGATTACTAGCAGAGGGAGCCGAGTCCTATATCGTTAGCTCAGATGGGGGATTACGCTTCAATGGGAGATTGGTAGTTCCGGAAGGGGAGGAATTGCAGTACGAGGTGATGGCAGAGTCGCACGGCTCACGGTTCGCGGTACATCCCGGTGGGGACAAAATGTACCAAGACATGAGACGACAGTATTGGTGGAGCGGGATGAAGAGAGATATTGTCGTGTTTGTTTCTAAATGCGCCACTTGTCAGCCAGTAAAAGTGGATCATCAGAGACCGGTAGGACTTCTACAGCCATTAGAGGTCCCGATGTGGATGTGGGAGATCATATCCATGGACTTTATCACGGGGTTGCCTACGTCACAGAGAGGTCACGACTCCATTTGGGTAATTATGGACAGGTTGACCAAAGTCGCTCATTTTCTACCCGTAAGGACAGACTACACTACGGGACAGTATGCCCGGCTCTTTATTACAGAGATAGTGAGACTTCACGGTGTGCCCCTAAATTTCGTGTCTGACAGAGACAAGATATTTGTTTCACAGTTTTGGGAGAGTTTTCAGGAGGCCATGGGCACGGAATTACGGTTAAGTACGGCGTATCACCCGCAGACCGATGGGCAAATTGAGCGTACAAACCAGATGTTGGAGGACATGTTGCGTATGTGCATCATTGATTTCGGGGGTGGATGGGAGCAGTATCTTCCACTGGTGGAGTTTGCTTACAATAACTCCTACCAGTTCACCATTGGCATGGCTCCATTTGAGGCATTGTATGGTAGACCTTGTCGTTCCCCAGCATATTGGTTGGAGGTGGGGGACAATAAACTACTTGGGCCGGAAGTGATTCAGGATACTTTGGCGAGGATAGAATTGATTCGGAGTCGCATTCGGGTAGCTCAGGATCGACAGAAGAGCTATGCTGATGCGAAGAGGCTCTTCAGGGAGTTCCAAGTGGGGGACCAGGTTTTACTCAGAGTATCTCCTATGAAGGGGATTATGCGATTCGGGAAGAAAGGGAAGTTGGCACCGAGATACGTGGGGCCATTCCCTATCATTGAGCGGATTAGGTCTGTTGCATACAGACTTGGGTTACTGGAGCATTTGCATCGGATTCATGATGTGTTTCATATTTCCTCGCTAAGGAAATATCTTAGAGACGATTTGGCTCATTCTCATATTGCTTTGGAGGACATCGATCTCCAGGCTTATAGCTCCTACGAGGAGTGGCCGATTGCTATTTTGGACCGAAGTGAGCGGAAACTACGGTCAAAGATAGTTCCGTTAGTGCGTGTTCAGTGGCAACATCATAATGTCGAGGAGTCCACATGGGAGCGCGAGGATGAGATGCGCGAACGTTATCCAGAGTTGTTTTTACCAGGTACTTTCTAGTTTTGAATTTCGGGACGAAATTCTGTTATTAGGGGGGAAGTATGTAATACCCCGTATTTTTATGATATTTATTTATGGGATTAATTAAATTAAATGAGTATTAATTGGAAATTAATCTGGATAAAAATACTAGCGAGATGGGAGTTGGTATTTGATTTTAATGAGTATATATGGCTATATATGAATATTGAATCATGAAATTTGTCGTGAGAATTGAAATACGGAAATTTGGAAATTTTGTTGGGACACGTGTGACAGTCGCGTCAGGAATATAATTATTTTAATTAAAAAGTGAATTTTAATTTTATTAACCGTATGGTCGTTTTAAGTGCGCCAACGCATCGGTAAGGGTCGAAATAGTCAGAAAACACTAGCCGGGAGTTTAGTTTGGGTCCCGGGGCATTTTTAGGCCATACCGGCAACGTAAAAGGGTAGTTTGGTAATTTCAGAATTTGGGGAATTAAAACCCACGAAAATTAGAGTTAAAAATCTGACTTAGTCTTAACCCACTAAGCCATTTCCAACCCCAATCTAGGTAGTGGGCTACGAGGGAATATTAGAAACCTTAAACTTACCAAACCAACCTCTACCTCCATTGTGATCCTTAGAGAAAAGCTGGTAGAGAGCAAAAGAAAGGAAAATTCTGCAGAGAGAGAGGGAGAACAAATCAACCTTCATCAATCCAAAACCAAATTCAGAGAAAGATTAGAGGCAAGTGGTTTAGTTTCATTATTTGCAAAGAATGTTTCTTCCATGCGTAGGAAATCATGAAATTGTATTGTTTTGGGAGTTTGAAAAAAAAGCCATTGAATTGGAAGTAGAAATTTATATTTTGATGAAAAGATTTCATGTAGAATTGTGTTAGGATGATTATTCTGTTCGAAATACATCTCGTATACAACAAAAACGGATTTAATTATACCCATTGATGATTTTAAAATTTTAGGGTTCATGTTCATGGGATTTGGGGATAAATGAGGGGAATCAATGGTTTGATGATGTTTAGGAAGTTTTGGCCCTATTTAAAATGTTCTATTATGACCTACGAATGTTTAGTATGGATTAGAAACCTTAAAATAACATTGGGACGATTTTTATGTGGGATTAGAAGTGAAAAATATTGGAAAAACGAAAAGAAGAAAATCTAGGCTCGAAACTGGTCTCTCGTTAGAAGACCTACCCAGGTCGTTCGAACGAGCTCGTTCAAACGAGCTTTTAACGAGTTGACAGTTTGCCTTCTAACAAGAGGGATGTTCGTTCGATGTCTTTCGTTCGAACGAGATATCATTAGATGCCCAGTTCGTTCGAACGAACTCTCGTTCGAACAACCCCGTTCGAACGAGACTTCTAACGAGCTGATAGTTTAGGATTTTTGGCCTGTTTTGATTTCGCGTGTCCCGTAACCTTGTTTAATTATAGAGATAACATTCCCTTGATGATAAATTGATATATTTGGGATATTTGGGATATAATGAGGAGTAAAACATAGAAGTGTGATTTGAACCAACGGAAATTATGGATTAGGACGTGAGTGTCTATTACGACGTGAGAACAATTGACGGCTTGAATAATTATATTAACCGGGAATATGTAAATTGTGTAACATTATAAGTCGGTACAAGAATGACAAGTGTACCACAAATAAATTACGGTGATTACTAAAATGTGTGTATACTTAGTATACGTATATGATTTTATGTGTATGACATACCTACCATACTTGCTATCACGGGAGGTTTACGTTCGCTTAGGGCCCTCTAATCCCTGTGTTGCTCGTATTTAGATTGGTACCTCGAGAACATAGGTCAGAGAAGGACTTATTGGAATGTTAATAAGTCTGTTGATCGTGGGAGCGTAGGTATGTGCGTGACCCATGTGATGTGACTGTGTTCGCCTCCATTGTTTGTGATTTGCTATTATCTGAGACGATTCCTGAGAGATTCGAAATGCGTGATCCTTATGTACGTGATGTACCGGGATGGATAGCAGAGTATGTGTGCACCGCAGCTTGGTCTCGGGTGCTTTTATTGTATATTTATGGCGTGACTAATATACACTTAAATTAACAAGAACTTTCATGTTGGTATTGTGCGTATAAATACAGGAACGCTTTGAGTAACTATTAAGGGATAACCTGTAATGAATTGTATTACTAATAATTGAGAACCTGAGTTAAGTAAACCCTCTATTTATTTGATAACGCTAGAACATATAATGGGAATTGAGTATTAAGGGGTAGAACTTATTACGGTTTGGTTAGATATGTATGTCACTTAGATGGGTACGGTACGTTAGGAGTGCACAAATTAGTCGAGAGGTGAGTACTTCATGTGAGTGCACATCCTAACATGTATTTTGCATTCATTGTTTTAATGTTATTAAAACACTTACTGTTTTTAAAATAATCCCCACTTTCGGGCTCTGACCCGTTTGCTTTCAAATCTATTTTTGTAAAAACCATTTTAGGTGCCCAGCCACAAGGACACCATGCTTAGGATCCTCATTCAGGTGACGAGCTGTAGCTGTTTGTGGAAGTTACAGGACTTTGCTAATAGACGCTTCATCTATCTTGACTCTATATTCAGCTTTCATCAGTTGTAGGGCATGTCGCCCATTTCTATTAGAAACATTTCCTATTTCAGATTTTCAGACTTTTGGCATGTAATTAATTCAGGTTACATTGTTTTACTTAGTTCAGTTGTGGGATTGTTGTGAGGAGTTTTCCTCCGAACTTATTATTACTTTGTTGGTTATTCTATTGCTTCGTTTTGGTGAATGGTTGTTATTCTTTTATTATCCTCTTATTGCATGTTAATCAGAGTTAACTTAAAATTTGGTAACTCAGTTTTTAATTACTAGGTTGTTAGTAATCATTAAAATGTTTTCGACAGTGATGCTATTAACTGAACCAACTTGGCATTTTGTATTAATTTTAATAAAGGAGTAGCTACCTAGTATTTAATTAGTCAGGGTGTCACATCTCTCTCATGATTAATTTACGCATATGGTCTCTTAATCTCCTCAAATCTCTCTGTCCCGCTCACGCCTATGTACTCGCTCTTGCTCTCACTCGTGGTCACTAAGCACACCTCCCTCGCCTCATGATTAATTTCAGAATCACTGATATCACTTGGTGTAACAAGGCCTACCCCTAATGGCTCTCTCTTGTGACTCCTCTCATGCTCGTGTGCTTCCTCGATAATATACCTTTCTCGCAGTTTGCTTTCGTCACCCTCATTCTTAATGTTATTAAAGATACATGTCCCGAGGGTCATGTTCCCAAATGTTAATTGCATTCGCCCACTTCGAGTATGAATGAGTGCATTAGCCGTAGCTAAGAATGGGAGGACCAAGATGACGGGAACATGATTTCTCAGGAGAATAAATGGCTCCTCATCCTAAATAATAAAATCCACTAGGAAGTAAAAAGTGTCAATTTGGACGATCACATCTTTGACAATTTCCCAAGGCATCTTCACGTAGTTATCCGCGAGTTGGAGAGTCATATTTATGGGTTTAAGGGATCCCAAGTTTAGTTGCTTATAGATGGAATAAGGAATAATGTTACCACTCGCCCCTAAATCTACTAGCGCTCTCTCGATTTGGTTCTTCCCCATGATGCACAAAATGGTGGGTGCACCCCGATCTTTATAATTTAGTAGAAGATCGCTCAACATGACTGAGCTGACGTTATGTGTTAGAAATACATTTTTCTTTACCTTTAGCCTTCATGTCATCGTGAGTAAGTCCTTAAGGAACTTAGCATAGGAGGGAATTTTCTTTATGGTCTCGAGAAAAGGTAAATTGATCTTTACTTGCTTAAGAACGTCGAGGACATCATCCCGAGAAGTTTTTTTGGATTGAGGGATCAACCGTTGAGGATATGGGGTTGATTTGGGAGGTTTCACAACCACTTTCGGCCCGCCTATGTTGTCATTACCACTCTTTTCCAAGGGAACATCTTTGGCCTCTTTCGTTTCGAATGAAACCACCTTTTCATTTTGCTCATCGCGTGGAGGAGGTGACAAGTCAACAACCCTTCCACTACATAGAGTGGTAATCTCACTACATTTCTCTTGATTAGCATTAGATGTAGAGCTATCACTAGGTTGACCTTGAAGAGGTTTTTGGACTTGGCCTGGAAATTTACCCTTCTCTTGCACACTTAAGGAGGTTTGTAATCTAGAGATGCTTGTATTCATCTAAGTGAACATGCGCGCAAACCTAGCATTGGTTGCGTTTTGAGATAGGGTGAATTTGTTTAAATTGTCCTCAAGAGATCTCTGCGGTGGGTTAATGTATGGGCCTAGAGGCGGTGCTTGAATTTGTGGTTGCATGGGTGGGACTTGTTGAAATTGAGGAGGGGGTGGAGGTAGGGCAACATGTGAAGTAGGATTCATCGCAGCGTGTTGGTTCCCGTAATTAAAACCAGGATGGTTCCTCCAGGAAGGGTCGTATGAATTTTTGTGAGGGGCATTAAAGTTTCCCTTAAACCCTCATATTTCTTCCACTTGTTCAGTATGCATGGATTTATAGGCAGGTATCGTAGGACATGACTTAGTTGAATGTCCAGCCTCACCAATAGTGCACACCTTTTCTTTTACAGCACGGTTGGATCCAAAAATGTCTCTCAATTGGACTTCAAGTCGATCTTTCACACCTCTCTCAAACTGATCAAATCTACGATCTAATAAAGAATTACTATCTAGTTGGTATAGATCAAATGCAGTCAGAGTGGTAGATACTTTTCTAGGTTGGGTTTGGGCATTAGGATCAGATATGACCCATGCTTGAGTAGTCTTGGTGACATACTTAAGATGGGCCTTAATATCACTAGCATCTAATTCCTAGAATGGTCTTTCGTTCATGGTTTGCACAAGTTGTTTAAATGCTACTGTTAGCCCATGATGGAAGAAAGAGATTAGGTGATGTTTTTTGAACCCATGATGGGGACAAGAGATAACCAATTCTTTAAAGTGTTCCCAACACTTATCGAAAGACTCATTATCTTATTGTCGGAAATCTTGAATTTGAGTCTTGACAGAGTTGGTTTTGTGATGTGGATAGAACTTTGAGAGAAATTTCGATTGCATATCCTTCCAAGAGATAATGGAGTTCGGGGGTAGAGACCACAGCCAGGTCTTAGCTTTATCCTTTAAGTAAAAAGGGAAAAGCTTCGGGAAAACGACATCTTACGTGCAATCTTGATCACTATATGTCTCGCACACCTCTTCGAACTCTCGTATGTGAAAGTATGGTTTCTCCGAATCCATGTCGTGAAAACTAGGGAGAATCTGTATCATCCCATTGCGAAAGTGGAACTGATCGGCATTATACGGGAGTAAAATGCAACCAGGGGTGACAGTTCGCTCAGGAAAAAGGAGTTCTTTCATGGGACGATATGGTGGATTTCGCTCCCCATTATCAAAACTAGCGATGTCTCACATCGGTCTCTCTCTTAACGACTCGGTATCCTCACTCGGTGCACTAGGCATGTAACCTGAAGTGTAACCAGATGGGTCACTTGAAGTGTAATTGGACAGTGTTTTTGGTGGTGTAGGAGGTGGAACCCAAAATTGTGGAACACGAGGGGTGTGGGGGCTGTCAGGATTATACTCAACGATTGGATTATTGTGAATTCTGGTTGAAGTATTTTGAGGTGTTTGTTCAGGATTTTGCATGAACAGGCTTTTAAGAGATAATTTCTTTTTGGATATATATATATATATGTCGCTTAAGTAATATTCCCGATAATTCGGGGTATCGATCCTCAGGGAAATATGATGTAAAGACGTGACAACGTTGGAAAGATTGAGAACCCTAACTTAACTCAAAAAAGAAACGGAAAAGATGATTTGGAAAGGAGAATATCTACAACTAAGTGGAATATGAAAATCTAACTACTGAACATGCTATTAACTAATGAATGCTTTTTAACTACTTATGAAACTGAACTTCTAAATGAAAAAGATTTTAAATGAGAAGAATAGATCACGATAAATTCCTCCAACCCTAGTCCATTTACTAATGTCAAACCCAAATCTTGAATTGAAATAATCAATAAAATCCAGTCTTTATTAATCTCAAGCATTATATATATGAGGTTCAAGCCCGAATCATATATAATTAAAAGCAAGAATAAAGCGACGTCATTGTAGCTGCATGCGTGTTGCACCCTTAAGCATCCAGATTACCTAGAGCAAACGGGATCAAAAGTCCTACAAAGGTTCTGATCACCACACAACATAATTTAATCAATTATTTAATTCAAGAATTAATTTTAAGCATTTGTAAAAGACATCGGGTTTGATTCATGCATCCCAACCCTTGGAAAATTAGCTGGACATGATTAAATTAGAGAAAAACATGGTTTTCGAGAAATAAAATATCAAATATAAAGAAAATGGATGAAAAGAGAAGTAAAGAATCAAACCAGTGATCAAACTAATTAGCTATTGAAAAATTACAAGAAGAACATTACTTGTATTGAAGAAATCAAAGTACAACCCTTACAGCAATGCTTTTTATTGAAAAACTAGGGTTTTTAGCTACAAAAACCCATTAATCCTCATTAGAGAACTAAAATGTCGACTCATATTATTATGTAACCAACTTAGCATAAATAGCTCCAAAATATTCAAGAGATTGACCCACTTAAAACTCTCAGAACAAGAAAAGAAAATTTTGAGAAAATTCTAAGGGGTCTGAATCCTCGAGTTGGGCGGTCCGGATCTCCTCCTTTTTGAATTAGAGATCTTTGCAAGGGCGGTCCGGATCCTTTTTGAATAAAAGGTCCAGATCGGTCCTATTTTTCATTCAGGGATCTATTGCCATGCGATCCAGATCCTTTTTGAATAAAAGGTAGGGATCGCCTTCAATTTTCATTCAGAGTTTGCTAGGGAATCGGTCCGAATCCCTGTCCTGAATGGTCCGGACCTCCTGTATTTTTCAAGAAAAAATCTCCTTATGAACTTCTCTCATCTTCAAATGCTCGTAACTTTTTCATCGTAACTCGAATTGAAGTGTCGTTTCTTCCAAAATCTTCAATTCTCCAGTTTGCTTCGACTCCGGACTAAGGCTGCAAAATTACGAAACTACCCTTTGACTTTTCTTCTTTGATTTATTTCGATGCTTTTCTAATTTCTTTCTTCCTTAATGCTTTAAATACCTACAAAACTCAAGAGAAATACACGAAACTAGATGTACTTATTAGAAGGAGCCATTAGCAAGGAAATGCTATAAATAAACTCATTTTACATTACTCGAAATGATAAAAGTCCCTAAATTAAGGGGATAAATTCGGAAGAATTTAAGCCTAATCAATCATACAGTCAAATATAACTTCTTGGACATTTTGAGTGATTGGATCATAATTCATTTATTTCTAGTTCACACTCCTTCACTTTGTTTACGAGCTAGTGTTTAGGGCTTATATATTTTGTGTCATGTTGTGGTCGTTTATACACACACACACACACACACACACACACACACACACATATATATATATATATATATATATATATATATACACACACACATATATATATATATATATATATATATATATATATATATATATATATATATATATGTGTGTGTGTGTGTATATATATATATATATATATATATATATATATATATATATATATATATATATATGTGTGTGTGTGTGTGTGTGTGTGTGTGTGTGTGTGTGTGTGTGTGTACATGTGTGTCATTAGTATCCTTTACATATTTATGTACATGGTATCACTTGTTTTGAGTCTTCACGTTTGCATTTAATCAATGTTTTACATTTGTTGCATTTAATCCATGTTTGACATGTGCTTTATCTTTGAATCAAATTGGCTTGTTATTTGATCATATTGATGTCTCTTGTTGCTTGTTTACATTGGTATCTCATGCTTCATTTGGTATCATTTTTGCATCAAAATTGATATTGATTGATTATAGTCTAAATTTTTTGTGTTTGCATTGTCATATTGTGTTTTTTGCGCTTTACAAAATTACATTATGTCATTATTTCCTGTATAATTACATGGATTGACTATTTTCTAAATAATTTGTGCTTATGTTATCTTATTGTGTTTGTTCTGCTTTATACTGTTGCATGATGCTATTTTTTTCTTTATAATTATAATTGCTATCACATGTTCTCACTTTTTGAGGGAGAAATGATTTACGATGAGAAATGTTTTATTATGCATTCTTTGTTTGTATATTCCCGAACAAAAAGGGGGATAAATGGAATCTCAATCTTTATCGTCTCATGGAGATTTATTCCTTAAGAGGAGACATCCTAACTTAGGTAGAGATTGTTTAGACAAAGGGGGAGGATTTTTCTTATGACGATTAATATCGTTATATTCTCTTTGCATTTGAAGGTGTATTTAAGTGTGCAGGTTTGCAACGATGCGACAAATTTTATACAGGAGTAAAGCTACTCAGAGTATGTGTTCGTCAATTCCATACTTTTTTCTTTTAGGGTTAGGATTGAGTCTTTTAAATGAGCTCGATGTCCCATAGGATTCTTTATTTTTATTTTTTTGTCCCAAAATAGCCAAAAGGGAGATTTGTAAGGACAAATTTACGAATAGGGTCAATTTTTACGTTTTGTCTTATTCCATGTTAGACAAAACCACTTGAGTCATAGATTAACACTTGAGTGTAATGACCTTTAAAACCTATGACGTGTTTGATTGAAGACCGTAGTAGCCAAGTTAGAATACCTAAATCATCGTGTCCTGTTTACTACTACGTTTTGTCTTTAACATCCAAGGAATCTCAAAAAGGTATGGATGCATTTTGGTTTGATTCTTAAATATCATTAGGTGTTTGTTTTATTTATTTGAGGCTATTTTTTTAAAAAGGATTTTCCTAAGAAAAAATTTATTTTTGAACAAAACCGTTCAAACAAGTTTAAAAACTTGTTCAAAAAAACTCATGTAGTTCGTTTGAACAAGATTTTATGTTAGTTCAAATGTGATGGCTATGTCATTGGGACGAAATTCAAATGAGTTTCAAACGAGGAAGTTCTCTCAATGATGAAAACTTCATTTAAAATTCGTTCGAAGTACGTTCGAATGAGATAAGCATGTTCGTTTGAACAAGGTTCACTTTGGTTCGAACGAGATTATGCACTTCGTTCGAACAAACCTTTGTTTTCATTCGAATGAACCTCTAGTTTTTATAAATAGGCATGATGGGAACTTTTTAAGTAGAAAATTTTGATGAAAATCAGTTTTCTATCATCAAAAAAAGATTTTAAGTACTAGTTTCACCCAAACTATGTTAGATCTAAGATTCAATCTTTATGCTAGTTTGAGATCTCCAATTTGTGGGTTCGAAAAAGATTTTACGCATTAACATCTTTGTAGAGTACATTTTATATCGTGAATTTTGTATTTGTTGTTTAAACATGGGAGACTCACTACACGAAAAATAATTTTTACAAGATACAAGTTATGTCACTAAAAGTTAAAAATGTGTTGCTGAAAGTTATCGAGGACATATTTCACTATGCCTCTACCTTGTTGCTCATTTCTTGTCTGGAATAACCTTTGGCGACAAAGAAGGATCGTGTTACTGAAGGTATACTTTTTGGCACTACGCATTTATGTCATCAAAGGTATTTTATTATTGATCGAATTTATAATCAAATATAATATTTATGTTGAGAAAGGTCCTCAACATATACAAAAATATTATGTTGCCAAAAAGAAATCGTTTAGTGACACAAATTATGTTGCAGAATATAATGTAAATGACATAAAACAACCTTCGGTAACAAAAATTTGTATTACCAAAAGGTATACCTTTAGCATCACAACTATTGTGTTCCTAAAAGTTATACCTTTGGCATCAAAGATATTATGTTGCTAAAAGTGATATCTTTATTATCACTACAATTTTTTTGTCAAACGTATACCTTTCAACAACACGCTTTCCTTGTTGCTAAAATTTATCTTTCGACAACAAAACATGTGTTGCCATATCCAAAGTGAAAGATGTAGAGAATGAATTTTGGCGATAAAAAATTGGGTTGCCAAAAGTACTGTATTTTGTTCATTACCTATTAATTATTCGTAAAACAATCATTGGAAACACTTTTAAATCTTTGAATTTTCCATCAAACCTCACACACCATAAAACGTGTGCACCTATAATCTAAAATCGCATTGTGTATTTTTATACAATCATGCATAATACCAAGTTCTAAAATTTTTAACCAAATCTCATAAATAGGAATTACAAAATAATATTTCATCACAATCTAAGTATAAGTTTAAGGGTAAAAAATAAATATCTTCCAAATAAGAACATATCAACTAACACATCAAAATATGTAATCATAATCAATCCTCATACATTAACACATCAAAAAATGCAAAAAAATAAATCCATATAACTTAAAATAACGACGACAATATGGATCCGCTACACAAAAAGAAACCACAACTCTAGCCACTACGAATATAATAACTCCAAGAAAAATTCATCATCAATTTTCACAATATACACAAAAAATATTATAAGTCTCGTTTTAAAATATAACAATAATTGAAAAACATAAATCCATGAGTCTCATTACTATACAAGTTATTTGTACAAGTTACTTTGATCATGTATGAGGTGTTTATGATTCTTTTGGTATGTTTATTAATTGTTTAACATTTTCATTCACCAAATGCCCAATTTTCAAATGCGTGTCCATTCGACTTAATAAATTTAGAAAACTTAATAATTTGAAAAAAAATTGGCAGAGTTTTCTTTGTTTATTCATGAAATCCAACCTATTTTAACATTAAAATAAACTCAACAATAACAACACAAGATACAACTAAGTCGCCAATAAATCCTTTCCACCGATTCAAAATATACAAGCTCAAAAATTAAGTCCATCAACACAAAGGTTCATTGGAATCATGTACGAGTTTTAAAAATATGTAATAATAGCCTCACACGATCTTCATGTGCTAATAATAATATTTTAATAGTCCCATGTTAGGTGTACGTCCTTCTTTTCTAGCCGTTATGATATTATCTTACCCTTTCACACTCCAACCCCCAATTATAAAGTTTTATACTTAAAAATTGAAAATTTATAATGACGTATAAATCCATAAGTCTCATGACTATACGAGTTGTTTCTACAAGTTACTTTAATGATGTAAGAGGTGTTTTTGTCTATTTCCATAATTTTTTATTATTGTTTTGCATTTTCATCCACCAAAGCCCAATTTTCAAGTTTTAACACTTATAAGTTCCAATTTTTTATCAAAGTTCCATCCCGTGATTCGTATTACTACACGAGTTATTTCCATAACTTACTTTGTTCCTATATGAGGTATTTATGCCCTTTTTGGATTACTTTCCTTTTATCTTACATTTTCACATGCTAAGCCCCAACTCTAAAGTTTTATACTTAGGAGTTTAAAAAGTAAAATGACATATGAATCCATGATACTCGTGACTATAGGCATTTTTTGTACAAGTATTTTGATCATGTATGAGGTGTTTGTGCATTTTTCCGGTATGTTTGATTGTTATTTTACGTTTTCTTTTACCAAAGCCAATTTCTAAGCTTTAAGCAATAGAATACTCAGATTTTAATCAAGGTTTTAACCCGTGATTTGCATGACTACAAGGGTTGTTTTTACAGGTTACTTTGATCCCATGTGAGGTGTTTGTGCCTCTTTTCAGGTCATTTTGTTATCATCTTACATTTTCGCCCTTCAACATCCAGTTCTAATGTTTTATATTTAAAATTTAGAATTACATGTGAATCCATGAGAGTCGTGACTACACGAGTTATTTTTACAAGTTATTTTGATCATGTATAAGGTGTTCGTGACTCTTTTTGGTGTGTTTGATTGTTATTTTACACTTTCTTCTACCAAAGACAAATTTCAAGCTTTGACACTTAGATTACTCATATTTTGATTGAAGTTCTAACCCATGTGTCACATGACTACATGAGTTGTTTCCACAAGTTACTTTGATCCCATGCGAGGTGTTTGTGACTCTTTTTGGGTCATTTTGTTCTTATCTTACGTTTTCACACTCTAACCCCCAATTCTAAAGTTTTATACTTAGAAGTTTGAAATTTAGAATGACAAGTGAGCCATGAAACACATGACTACACGGGTTTTTTATACAAGTTATTTTGACCATGCATGAGGTGTTTATCTCTTTTTAGTATGTTTATAAGTTGTTTTACATTTTTGTCAACCAATACCAATTTTTAAGCTTTGCACTTAAATTTTCATGTTTCGATCAAAGTTCTAATTTGTGAGTCACGTGACTACACGAATTGTTTCCATAAGTTACTTTGATCCCATGTGAGGTGTTTTGGAACTATGTTTGGGTTGTTTTGTGCGTATCCATTTTTTTTCATGGTTTAACCCCCAATTCTAAAGATTTTTACATGGAAGTTTGAAATTCAAAACAATACTTGAATCCATGAGTCCCATTACTAAGCGAGTTATTTTTCTAAGTTACTTTGATCGTGTGTGAGGTGTTGTTTCCTCTTTTTGGTATGCTTACTAGTTGTTTTACATTTTCATCCTCCAATGCACAGTTTTCAAATGCGTGTGTTCAACTTAATCAATTTAGAACACTTATTGATTTAAAAAAATTTGGCAGTGTTTACTTTATTTATTTATTAATTCCAATATGTTTTAACTTTAAAATAAACTCAATAAAAACAACAAACAACACAACTAAACAACCAATTAATCCCTTCCACTCATTCAACATATATAAGATAAACAATAAATCTCATCAACATAAAGGTTCACCGGACTCATGATTTTTTTTAAAAATATATATTAATATCTCACACAACCCGCACGACATAATAATAATCTTACCTTAATCCCATGTGAGGTGTGTGTCCCTCTTTTTGGCCCGTTATGTGCTTATCATACTCTTTCACACTCCACCCCCAATTCTTAAGTTTTATCCTGAGATATTTAAAATTTAGAATGACATCTGAAGCCATAAGTCTCATGACTACACATAAGGTTTGTACAAGTTACTTTCATCATGTAAGAGGTTATTTTGCCCCTTCCCCTAATTTTCTATTGTTGTTTTGAGTTTTTGCCCACCAAAACACAATTTTCAAGCTTTAACATTTAGAATTTTCAAATTTTGATCAGAGTTCAAAACTGTGAGTCGCGTGTAATACCCCATATTTTTATGGCTTTTAGTTATTGGGGATTTATTGAATTTAATTGGAATATTAATTTAATATTAATCTGGCATTTAATTTTAAATATTTACTAGCGTGACGAGAGTTAGTAATTATTGGGAATTTGTTGAATATTACTGGATGAGTAACGTAATATATGAGTTTGATTTTATTAATATTGTCATGAGTGAATAAAATAAAAATTTAAGTCGGGACACGCCTGTGTCGTGTCGGAACTAAATTATTATTATAAAAGTGAATAAATTATAAGTCACATGTCTGGTCGTTTCGAGTGTGTCAAAGTGTCCGAAAGGTTTGAGATAGTCAGAAAAGTGTACCCGGGGGTTTAGTTTGGGTCTCAGAACGTTTTTAGGCCTAATTGACATTCCGAGAGGGTATTAAAGACATTTTGTATTTTTGGGTAATTAAACCCACGAATTTTCTTAGTATATATTAGCCATTTAGAGTTGTCTCTTAGGGTTAACAAATACAAAACCTAATCCAGCCATTAGAGAAAAAGGTGAACAGATTAGAGAAGAAGGTGAAGAGTTTCTAACTAATCCAAGGCCTAAAACTCACTCGATTGCATCGCCACCACCACTCAAATGTAGATTGCACGATGAGGAACGCAACCATATATTTTTCATCAACAAATTAGACTCTTGAATCCCAGGCTGTATCTATCTTGCTAATTTTTGTAACGAACCGCCCGGGGAGAGCGAACGGAGCGCTACTATGCGATAAAACTAATCAAATTCCACAATAACAAGGTATAGAGCATCTAAAAGAACCCCACAATAATATAAATCCACAAATCTCAATACGCAAATTTAAATACAATAATTGTCTCTCAAAATAATACAACTATCTATCTCAAAATAAAAATAAATCACCAAATGCTCTACACAACAAAAATAAATACAAATCTTCCAAAAAATATTCTTCCCAAAATAATCCATGCTAATCATCCCAATTGGTCAATAGTGCTCAAATCCATGCTAACCTTCCAATAAAAGAAAATATGAGGAAGTACATAATACGACAGAAAAGATGCCCAATAAATATATGTTAGCGATGAATAAAGCGTAACAAGACGAGTACGAATATTCAAATCAAATGCAAATCTCAAAGCATTTATCAATAAATTTCTCAACAAAATATTAACCGGGTCACCAGGCCTCACCCCATCCGCATATGCTTTATCAAGCCATAGCCCCGGGAAGTAGGAATTTTGGCGGGTGTCAAACATCCATGCCATATTAAAATCTCATGACAACGTGCTCAATAACAACATGAATAATACCACATGAATCAAAATAATTTCAACAATTATTTTTCTAGATTTCAATGAATTTAAAACTTCAAATATGAGTTCAATAATCGCAAGAATTCAAATGGAATAACTCTCGAGAGATTTAAACAGCATATTGTGTAAAACCCCATACCTCAAAATTATCACATGAATCATCATATAAATTTAGCCTCAAAATATGATCGCACTATCATGTTACTCTCGCGAAAATAATCAAATCATGGTCTATCCCCAATACGAGATAACCCTAAATAGTCCTATTTTAAATACTCAGAAAAATCAGATCCAAAATTTATTCGAATCGCCAATCCGACTTCAGATTTGGATTCTGCACAAAAAAATTGAGTCAGGTATGTGTTTTGAATTTTTCTCAAATCTCATCAGAATGCACTCAAAAAGAAGATCAAACATTCCAAATTGACTCTCTCATTCCACTCATTTTTGCCTCTTTGGGTTTTGTTTTTGGCCTCTCTTTTTCATCTCCCTTTCCTGATAATCATCCATAATATTCCTTATATAGTCTCTCTCTCAAACCCTAGCTTAGTGCATAAGCTAAACTATATTACTATATTGTCCCTTAATTCAACATTGTCAACTTTGCATATTTAAACCATCACAAAATGTCCAAAAACCAATTAAATTTGAATTTAAATATTCAATTCATTACATATACTAATAAATATAATATCAATATCCTGATTAATAAAATAATAATATTATTAAAATTATATACCATATTCATAAATAAAGCCCTGAAAATTACGGAGTATTACAATTTCTAGTTGATATTCCTTCCATGTTATTCTAGGAATGAAAATCATATGTTTTAATTGAAAAATTATATATTTTGGAAGAGAATTTATATACGTTTTAGGGAGAATCCATGTAGTCTGAAATATTGATCATATGTAGAGAATTACCCACAAAGTTACTATGATATTTGGGACGAAAATCTGGATTAAAATAGAGGTTTGTGATTTTTCATGCAAAATTTGGTTTTATAAAGAAATATGGGATTAAAACCCTTTTTGATTGATTCGTTGAGGGTTTATTGATGTTGTTACGTTAGAACTTGTTTATATATATTGATGATACATTTGGATAACTTTGATGGGAGTTTGGGATGAAATTATAGAGGTTTGGAGGGGTTAGAATGATTGAACCCGTAGGTTGAAATTTGCAGAAAAATGGGCAAGAACTGCCTGATCGATCGATCGACCAAGAGAATCGACCGATCGACACCATTCCTCGATCGATCGATCCCTCCTGGAAAAGTGTATATTTTTCTTCTTTTTATTTAATCCGGTTAAGATATGTAGGAACCCTTGATTATTATTTATAGAGTATAATGGGTTATGAAGAGGACTAGTAGGTTCTAAGTAGACTCTATTGAGTGAAATTTAATATGGGATGAAATTGTGGGTTAACGAGGAGTAATTTATACATTAGAAATTGTGCACACGTTCAGTAAAGATTGAGACTCGTGAAAGATTTATACCAAAATGTAAGTGAGGGTATATCTACTAAAATTTTATTAGTGAGAGAGTAATTCGAGAGATGAGAAGTAAGTATGAAATAAATTATAAATGAGAATAAAAGAGACAAATCCTTTATGCGAGATAATTGAGTAATTTGTACTAAGAACGAATAATTATAATTATGGGTCGTGGGCGCACTTAATTTGAAAAATGTGAATATTTATATATATGACTGTGTGACTGTGCATATATTATGTATCTGTGTAAAAATTATACTCGGGCTACTTGTTATCACGTAGTTTTCCGCACTGGGACAGTCTTATCTCGATTGGACCTTTATGGGGGATATTGACTCATACCCTAGAAGATAGTATTCCAGATACGGGCTATATTAAAATGATAGTCAGATGTTCTAAGAGACGTGAAGGTATGTGCTGACCTCTTAGGATTCGAAACAATGCTTCACCTCTATTTGTATGTGTATTGTGTTAATACAGTTTGAGAGTGATTCCGACTAACTAAGTGGTTGTAAGTAACGTAAGAATATGGAAGAGAATGATTTTCTAAATATAAATATTATGGCCTCAGTACTTCTCGGGATAGAACTTTATGGGAGGATAATTTAGATAGACTTATGTGATCAGTATTATGGTAGGTGTGGACACTAGATAACAGGTGAGAATTTTCAAGAGAGTGTCGCGCACTAACATGGTGATTATATTAGCCAGTATGCATTTCAAATACTTGCTAAACTATTTTTAAAACTGTTTTACACTCGGGCTCTGACCCATTTTCTGTCATTTTTTTCTCTCTTGTATATATATGTATGTATTACAGGTGCCCAGCCACAGGGGCATCTTGCATATGTTCTTTGGATTGGACGTGCTGCAGCTTATGTGGAAGTTGCCGACTTTTGCTTTAGATGACCTCGTCATTGATTTTGTTACTACTTTAGTTCTACTTAGTTAGGGCATGTGTCACCCGAATTCCTATTCCGTTTGGATTGGTCGGAGATTTAAGTTCATTTATATTTCCAGTATTCAGTACTCCTTGGGAGTTAACCATTATCAGGATGATTTCATTTATGGTTCTTAAACTTGGTTTGTTTTATTTAATTTTTGTGTGTTAATTACCATCCTTAGTATTTATGTGATTTTTAATTGTTGGTTATTAATAGAGGTTTTCGTATTGAATTAAACAAAATGAAAATAAGCCTTTAAATTATTTTGGCACTTAGCTTAATTATTTAGGGTGTTTAAATTGGGAATAATTATTTTGCGATAGTGATGCTGAGAATGAACCAACCGTTCACCTTGTTTTTAATTTAATAAAAGACTAATCACCCAGTATTTTATTAGGCGGGGTGTTACAAGTGGTATCAGAGCATCAAGTTCTAGTGTCTTTTAGGATCTGTGCGTCTTATTATGCTTCCAGCGTAACTTTCTTTGATATAGAGCCCTTAGTTTAGGATTGTTTATTTCTTTGGTGAGATTTCATTCTCCTTATATCATGTAAGATGAGAGACGTTGGACGAGTAGCATGAGGCAGGGCTTAGTGAGGTCATGAAGTATATTCGAGGATGATGATTGTAGTTGAGGTCGCCCCTAGTATGGCACGAGAGGCCAAGACCGTAAAGACGGCTAGGATATAGGCTAAGATTTCCCAGTGATGTTGTAGTCAAAAGTGATGTCAAAATTAAACTCACCCAACGTAGTACGCTTGGGAGAGGGTCCAATGGCAAATTGAGGAGAGTCATCAGTAGAAGTTCTAGAAATGTGGGAATTGTGTGTGTTACCCAATGAAGGTAATACATTCAAAGTCTTGGGCATATGGAGGAGGATGGTTAACTGGAAGTGAAACATTCGGAGTAAAATTTTTCTTGACTCATCGGAGCAAAGTTATAGTCGTGGGATTCAACCACCACATTTAATAGTGAAATGTTGTATAAATGAAAGGACCTTAGGTGAATTTTAACCGCACATTCCTTCATCAGTTGTTCAGAATAAGATGTGAACGTTGTTCTGAACCCATCACGGAAGGGCTGGACAGGGGTCCAATTGTAAATGAATTTAGACTTTTATCCAATCTTGTATTAGCGGAAGTGGATGCTAATGGTAGAGAAGATTTCAAGTGGGAGATCAAATCCTGAGGAAAGTTGACAGCACTTGAAGAGAATTCTGTTGGACATTCGATCCATATGCTGACAATGTCATGCATTGTTCGTAGAGATGTTAACGCTCTTGTGTGAAAGGAGCTAAAGTAATCAAAATATTTATTGGAGAATGAGACTTGATGAAATGCAATTAGAAACGCGCCGCAAGGGGAAGACCCATCAGGGGGGCTCATTTAAATGATTCGGATAGCTAAATTCTTACCAAGAGATGGTGAATTCAGTAAGGTTTATTGAATCTAGTAGCACGTTCTTTAGGGCCAACAAATATAAGGGAACAATGGGGGTAGCCATCAGGATTGAGACTATTTAACTCCGAGAGAAGGACAACCCCAATAGGGTCAGTATAACAGGAGATAAGTGGGTTATGTGTTGAGGTATTTTGTGGAGAGTAAAACCACGCGAGTTAAAAAAAATCGAAGCGAGAAAAAGGACAAGTGTATGGTGCTTGCAAGGGAAATGGTTAATGTAATTTTCTATTTGGTTCAGACAAACGCGTTATGTCCGGAAGACCACTAAGTAGCCAAGGCATTTGACAAAGTAGAAGTATGAGTTTCATCCTCGACCGATGAGGTGTGTTTTATGTGACACGAGCGAGTCACTACATTTTTGTTTATTACTAGATTCGCATGTGAGAAGAATTTGGTACGTATATCTATAGCGTCATCATTATGTGTATGTTTTCCCTGGTATAAGAGTGGGATTGTCTTTAGTGTTCTTCATGGAGGACAAATGGGTGCACTGTTAGTGATTTATATACTTTATTGAGATTTCTCGTATTAGTGATGTAATATGCGAGTACGATATTATACTAATAATGGTTTTACAAAAATGGTTAAACAATAGTGGGCAGTGACTGCAAGGCTATCGTGGTTACTGCCTTAGTGCAATATGTTTTGTTCTGACAAAACCTCACCTACGAGAGTGTTGGGCTCGCGCTCATATTATATATTATAGAGACTTCGAAGGGTATAATGGTATGAAAATGTTTAATACCGGGGTGTTTAGGGACTTTGTTATTATGATTCAGTGTGTATTGGGTTTACCGTTGAGCGAAAAGATTTCATTCATTATTATATGTAACGCTCAGGACTTAGTGTAGGAGGAGTGCATTATTATATTTATCCTTTTGGAATATGAAAGTTAAGACTTATACTCATATGTTTGGGAATTGGATTTTGAGAGTCCCGATTGTATACGTACGAGGTTTATGGAATGTGATTACCACTAATACTGAGCAATAGTGAAATTAGTGAAAAGTTCTTTGTTTCAATAAAATTTCGGGAGGAGATGTAATTTTTTTGTTAAGAGACGTAATAGAAGATTATAGGTTATGGACGGAGGACCCAGTGGATTTTAACTATACTAGGTAGTAGTGTATCGGGGGGTTCCTTGTTTGGATTTCTCTTTGCGAGACATCCCATGCATGAAACTTAGCGTAAGGTTAGAAGTAGAGAGATGTTTTGTCATTAGTCCATGAGTCTAGTACCTCAGTCGTTATAGGAGCCGGTAATTATGACTCTAAGTTAAAGTTAAGTGAAGATTTAAGGCTAGTGGAGCCAGTCATGTGGTAAGGAAACATTGGAAGTTTTGTTTTATCACCCAATCGAAGGGTGGAATGATTATAAGGAGGGCTTAAAAATTTTGATTTTTAGGGTGATTGAGAGTACCCAAGTGTTGTAAACGCATTGTGAGCACAAGGGAAATAAATAATTAGGTGTTATGTGTGAAACGTAGGTGATGCTTACACTAATATGCACAGTTTATAAGGTATGTGGGCATCCTAGTTAGCTGTAGCTTTAATAGTTCGAGTTGAAGAGACGTGGGGATAGACGCGTGGAAAATATATTTGTTCGAATGACGTAACAAAGTGGAACTGGTAGAGTGGATTAAGTGTGGTGCGAAGGACGATAATCCATATATACATGTACGATCAGAGTAGAAAACACGAATTTAGTTGGAAGGCTATGGGAAGTCATTTAGGGGTATTTACTTGAGAGGGATAAAATTTAACTATTATGGAACACTCTGAGCGGAGTTTTACCTAGTCAAGGGTTGAAAGTGACTTGCGCGTATGTTGAATGATGATGTTAGTAAGGTATAAAGGTTCGGCAGTGCACATCATGGAGAAAAGCGCACGGGTCAGAATTTTTGGTATACGCTAAAAAATGAAGGGGATTATTAAGTGTCACTTAATGTCAGACAGTACAAGTAGAAGTCGATGTTGAGCGGGACATAGCAAGTAGTCTCCGTGGAAACCACTCATAGATAGAAATTGGTTGGAACGAGAGGATCAACCAGAGGATTTTGTAGCAAACCTACGATTCCTAAAATAGAAGAGAGCAATTGTGTGAAATTTCTTGGATGGGGTGCGAACTTCAAGGTACGGTCACGAGTTCCTTAGAAGGTGTGGAACAAGTTGACCTAAAACAAAGTGATTATTATTCCTTTGTGTGGTATACACTATTAGATCGTGTGTGCCAACGTTTATTTGAAAATAAGAATCGCGTCGGTAAGAGGTTCTTCCAGGTATTATTCTAAACTAGAATGGGATCATTGAACCCCACCTTCAAACCAGAGTTTCGGGAAGTAATGGGGATAACGTTTCATTTTGAGTAGGTTGTATCACCCTTATCCGGGGAGTAGGCGAGGTGATTAAAGATTTATGGAACCACGTGAAAGTAATTTTGAATGCATGGTGATCATTTCATTTCCACAATGGATGTATCTAGTAAGTGACGTTTAGTAAAGTAAAGTTTTGTGGAAGCACTCGTACTTGTTTATTGTAGAAAAACTGCTTATTGAAATTTTGTGTGGAAAAACCATAACTATTCTCCCTCTAGTTGTTTAGAGGTGAGTGGATAATCAAAATTTTTGATCGGTCGAGTCTGATGATTGTGGTGGAATTACCACGGCTGTTTTAGGTGACTTTTGAATGTCGTAAGAGTTACGTTGTCAAAAATCAAGATTCGAAGAACTGACAAGAGTGGTCAAATGTTCGCATTGTTTCTCTCAAAAAGGGAGTTTTGTGTTTAGATAAATACGAGTAATTGTTACGTAGTGAGGTGCGGCCTCCCAATGATATTGAGACAATGGGGACCAATGATGTGTAGGTTCGTCTTATGCAAATAGCAACGGATTGGAGCACGATGTGAAGTGCCGTTACTAAGGTGTGACTCTATAACTGCTAGTATTGAGAGTGTTAAATAAGCTTATTGTGAGGCGGGGAGGACTGTAGAAATTTTCCATATCCGAAAGTCCATTTTGAGTATTGAAAAAGTATCCAGACCTATTTTTACCAGGCATACCTTATTTTTCGAATTTTGGGACAAAATTCCGTTATTAGGGGGCAAGTTTGTAATACCCTGTATTTTTAAGGCTGTTAATTATTGGGGATTTATTGAATTGAGATATTAATTTAATATTAATCCGGCATTTTATTTTAAATATTTACTAGCATGACGAGAGTTAGTAACTATTGGGAATTTGTTGAATATTACTGGATGAGTAACGTAATATATGAGATTGATTTTATTAATATTGTCACGAGTGAATAAAATGGCAATTATTGAAATTTAAGTCGGGACACGCCTGTGTCGTGTCGAAACTAAATTATTATAATAAAAGTGAATAAATTATAAGTCACATGTATGGTCATTTTGAGAGCGGCAAAGTGTCTAGAAGGGTCGAGATAGTCAGAAAAGTGTACCTGGGGATTTAGTTTGGGTCTCGGGGCATTTTTAGGCCTAATTGACATCCCGGGAGGGTATTAACGACATTTTGTATTTTTGGGCAATTAAACCCATGAATTTTCTTAGTATATATTAGCTATTTGGAGTTGTCTCTTAGGGTTAACAAACACAAAACCTAAGCCAGCCATTAGAGAAGAAGGTGCAGAGACTAGAGAAGAAGATGAAGAGTTTCCAAGCAATCCAAGGCCTAGAACTCACGTTTGTATGTGTAGATACAAACGTAGATCGAACGACGAGGAACGCAACCATATCTTTTTCATCAACAAATCAGACCCTTGAATCCCAGGAAAGTATCTATCTTGCTGATTTCTACTTGATATTCCTTCCATGTTAGTCTAGGAATGCAAATCATATATTTTAATCGAAGAATTATATGTTTTGGAAGAGAATTTATATACGTTGTAGGGAGAATCCATGTAGTCTGAAATCTTGATCATATGTAGATAATTACCCACAAAGTTATTTTGATATTTGGGAAGAAAATCTGGATTAAAATAATGGTTTGTGATTATTCATAAAAAAATTGGTTTTATAAAGAAATCTGGGATTAATCCCCTTTTTGATTGATTCGTTGAGGATTTATTAATTTTGTTACGTTAGAACTTGTTTATATATATTTCTTATACATTTGGATAACTTTGATGGGAGTTTGGGATGAAATTATAGAGGTTTGGAGGGGTTAGAATGATTGAACCCGTAGGTTAAAATTTGCCGAAAAATGGGCAAGAACTTCTTAATCGATCGATCGACTAAGAGCATCGATCGATCGTTGATCGATCGATCGACCCCATTCCTCGGTCAATCAATCCCTCTCGTCAAAGTGCATATTTTTCTCCTTTTTATTTAATCCGATTAAGATACGTAGGAACCCTTGATTATTATTTATAGAGTATAATGTATTATGAAGAGGACGAGTAGGGTCTCAGTAGACTCAGTTGAGTGAAATTTAATATGGAATGAAATTGTGGGTTGACGGGGAGTTATTCATACATTAGAAATTATGTGCACGTTCACTAAATATTTAGACTCGTGAAAGATTTATACCAAAAGGTAAGTGAGGGTATACCTACTGAAATTTTATTAGTAAGAGATTACTTCGAGAGATAAGAAGTAAGTATGAAATAAGTTATAAATGAGAATAAAATAGACTATTCCATTATGCGAGATAATTGAGTAATTTGTGCTAAGAACGGATAATTTTAATTATGGGTCGTGGGCTTACCGAATTTGGAAAATGTGAATATTTATATATATAATTGTGTGACTCTGCATATATTATGTATCTGTGTAAAAACTATACCCGGGCTACTTGCTATCATGGAGGTTTCTGCGCTGGGACAGCCTTATCTCGATTGGACCTTTATGGGGGGATATTGAAACGTATCCTAGAAGGTAGTATTCCAGATACATGCTATCTGAAAATGATAGTCTGTTGTTCTAAGAGACGTGAGGGTATGTGCTGACCTCTTAGGATTCGAAACTATGCTTTGCCTTCATTTGTATGTGTATTGTGTTAATACAATTGAAGAGTGATTCCAAACTAGTATTTCCCTTAGTATGCGTGAAATGGGGACTTGATGGAAGAGTATGCCAGCACCATAGATTTATGTGGGGTGTCGATAGTATATATATATATATAAATATTATATGAGTGATTGTTATATATATATGCTTGAATATGTAAACTTTATACTGTGTGTATAAGTAGTTAAGTGATGAATAAATGCTTCAGCTTTATAACAAGTGTTCGTGAATTTTGTAACGGTAACTAAGTGGTTCTAAGTAACGTAAAAATAAGGAAGAGAATTATTTTCTAAAACTAAATATTATGGCCTTAGTACTTCTCGGGATAGAACTTTATGGGAGGATAAGTTAGATAGACTTATGTGATCAGTAGTATGGTAGGCGTGCACACTAGATGAGAGGTGAGAATTCTCAAGAGAGTGTCACGCACTAATATGGTGGTTATATTAGCTAGTAAGCATTTCAAATACTTGCTAAACTATTTTTAAAACTGTTTTACACTCAGGCTCTGTCCCGTTTTCTGTCATTTCTTTCTCTCTTGTTTATATATATATGTATTACAGGTGCCCTGTCACAGGGGCGTCTTGCATAGGTTCTTTAGATTGGACGTGCTGCAGCTTATGTAGAAGTTGCAGGCCTTTGCTTTAGATGACCTCGTCATTGATTCTGTTACTACTTTAGTTCTACTTAGTTAGGGCATGTGTTGCCCGAATTCCTATTCCGTTTGGATTGGTCAGAGATTTATGTTCATTTATATTTCCAGTATTCAGTACTCCTTGGGAGTTAACTATTCTCAGGATGATTTCATTTATGGTTCTTAAACTTGGTTTGTTTTATCTAGATGGTTTAATTCTTGTGTGTTAATTACCATCCTTAGTATTTATGTGATTCTTAATTTTTGGTTATTAATAGAGGTTTTTGTATTGGAATTAAATAAAATGAAAATGAGACTTTAAATTATTTTGGCACTTAGCTTAATTATTTAGGGTGTTTAAATTGGGAATAATTATTTTGCGATAGTGATGCTGAGAATGAACCAACCGTTCACCTTGTTTTTAATTTAATAAAAGACTGATCACCCAGTATTTAATTAGGTGGGGTGTTACATCGCGTGACAACATGGGCTATTTCCACAACTTACTTTGATCCCATGTGAGGTCTTTGGGCTTCTTTTCAGGTCGTTTTGCTCTTATCTTACATTTTCATGCTCCACTTACTTTGATCCCATGTTAGGTGTTTAGGCCCATTTTCAGGTTGTTTCGCTCTTATCTTACATTTTCATGCTCCAATTCCCCATTCTAAAGTTTTATACTAAGAATTTTGAAATTTAGAATGACATTTGAATTCACAAGACTCGTGACTATACAGTTATTTGTAAAAGTTATTTTGATCATGTATGTGGTGTTTGTGCCTCTTTGAGGTTTGTTTGATTGTTTTTTTACATTTTAGTCCACCAAAGCCCACTTTTCAAACTTTAACATTTAGAATTTTCAAATTTTGATCAAAGTTCCCACCCATGAGTCGCATGACAACATGGGTTTTTTCCACAATTTACTTTGATCCCATGTGAGGTTTTTGGGCCACTTTTCGGATCGTTTTGCTCTTTTCTCGTGTTTTCACACTCCAACCCCCAATTCTAAAGTTTTTTACTTAGATGTTTGAAATTTAGAATGATATATGAATCCACGAGATCTGTGATTGCAGAATTTGTTTGTACAAGTTATTTTGATCATGTATGGGTTATTTGTGCTCCTTTTGATATGTTTGATTGTTATTTTACGTTTTCATTGACAAATACCGATTTTCAAGCTTTAACACTTAAGATACTCATATTTTGATCAAACTTCAAACCCGTGAGTCGCATGAATACACGTGTTGTTTCCATAAGTTTCTTTGATCCCATATGAGGTGTTTGTGCCTCTTTTCGGGCCGTTTTATTCCTATCCTAAGTTTTTACGCTTCATCTCCCAATTTTAAAGTTTTATACTTGGAAGTTCGAAATTTAGAAGGACTTTTAAATCCACAAGGCTCGTGACTATACGGGTTTATTTTACAAGTTATTTTGATCATGTATGAGGTGTTTGTGTCTCTTTTCATAATGTTTGATTATTGTTTTACATTTTCGTTTACCAAAGCCAAATTTTCAAGTTTTAACACTTAGAATTTTTAAATTTTGATCAAAGTTCCAACCCGTTAGTTACGTGACTACATGGGTTGCTTCCATAAGTTACATTAATCCCATGTGAGGTGTGCATGCCTTTTTTTTGTTCTTTCTGTTCTTATCTTAGGCTTTCATGCTCCAAGCCCTATTCTAAACATTTGTACTTAGAAGTTTGAAATTCAAAACCACATCTGAATCCATGAGTCCCATTACTATATGATTTGTTTATATCAGTTACTTTGATCATATATGAGGTGGTTTTACCTCTTTTCGACATGTTTATAAATTATTTTATGTTTTCGTCCACCAATGACTAATTTTCAAATGCGTTTCCATAAGACTTAATCAATTTAGAAAACTTATTAATTTCAGAATGTATTGGCAAAGTTTGATTTCTTTATTCGTGAAATCCAATATGTTTTAACATTAAAATAAATTCAATAAAAGACACAACTGTAAGAACAATTTTTCGAGGATTGTTCATAGCGTAGTTTTAGGCTAGTTTGGTGCATCCCATTCGAAATTGGCATGCACCATCAAGATGAACTAAACTCAAGCATCTCCAAGTTTGAAGACTTCCCAACATACCATAAAGGTATAAAATAATTTAGAGTTTGAATTAATTTACAGAATTAATGTTTGAGATTGTTATTTTTTCAAAAGACGAATAGGAACTTTTTATTTCGAAAAAGGAAAAATTGATTTATTTTTTATCTCATTCAAACGAGATCTACATCTCGTTCAAATAAGATTGCTAAGTCGTTTGATAGGTCATTTTTGTATTCTTTTAGATGAGGTTTAAATGAGGCTCATTGTTTTGGATTTCTTTAGGATGTTAGAAGCGAAACCTTAAGTCATTTGAACGACATTAACATGTCGCTAGAACGAAATAAGGAACTCGTTACAATTATCGCGCCGCCTTAAAATTTGTGAAAGGCCTATAAATACTTGTTTCATGTCCAGAACATTTAATACTTTTTCCATTTACATTTTTGCATAATTTTTGTAAAAGTTCTTCATGTTTTAGTGTTACAAAACACTTTTAAATCATAACAAACACTTTTAAACCCTAAAAAGTTTTGTATACTTTCATACACCTTATGGAGAGATAATCCATGTCTGACTTTTGATACCTGGAGGATTCACTACTAAAGACGAAGGCTGAGGCTGATGGAGGACTGTGATCTTGTAATTCTTGTGAGGTTCATAATTGTTCACTGGAGATTTGTAAAGATTAACGCATTATACCCATGTCGATTATCAAGTAGTCTGTAAGTCGACTGTCTTATAGATTTCTAAAGTGATGAAAAGGTTTTACCCGAAAGGGGTTTTTTCCTGAAGCTTATCATTCGTTGAATACTTGATTTGATTTAGTTGTTCTATCACATAGATGTATGTTTAGGATAAAAAAATATATTTTAAAATTGGCTTTCGTATTTATAAGTTGGTGCAGCAATCATTCTCTGTTATCACCTTGTTATTATTATCACTCTACGAATTGGTATCAGAGGTTTTAGCTCGTTTTCACCTTTTCAAATTGGCATCAGAGAAGGTTGCTCCAAGTTATCGAGTGATCCTGATTTTTCAAAAAAAAATTGAGTGTTTTTTTTTCTCTCGATGGATTCTCATAGTTTTGATGACTTAAATAGTTTAAATTTGAAGTTTGCTAAAAGAAATGAAATTATTGAAAAAGAGAAGTCTCATTTTAAAACTGTTATGGAACTTTTGCAAACTTTTCAAAATCCATGAGATGTATTTCGTGAGAGACTCGTGGGCATGGACCATTATTTTAAAAAATTATAATTGTCCAAGAAAGAGATGGATGATAGAATCATAGTTTTAGAGAAAGAATTAGAGGACTCAAAAAATTCTAGGATTAGTGTTTGTGCCGTTAAGGACAGTGTTTTGATTACTAAATTTAAGGAATGTGAGAAGACTCTTAGGGGTAAGTTTTCTTTCATTGAGGGGGAGTGAGATAACCTTATAGAATTATTGAAAATATGAAAAAGGAGTCCTCAAAATTGGAAGAGCCTAATGTGAAACCACGCCTAATTAAATACCGGGCGATCACTCCTTTATTAAATTAAAATCAAGGTGAACAGTTGGATCATTCTTAGCATCACTGTCGTGAAAATGAATTTCCAATTTAAACACCCTAATTAATTAAGCTAAGTGTCAAAACCATTTTTAACATTCCTTTCAAATTTTATTTATTTAAAACAAGATTTAAATTAATTACAACAATTTAATATATAACGAATCACACCACAAGTATATCGGAACCAATCAATCCAATAATTTAACATTCAACAACTGGCTACTAACAATAAAACTTAAATTAAACCATCCAGAATATAATAAATCCCAATGTGACAATCCTAGATATAGATGAAGTACAATATCCAAATGACAACTGAATAATGGAAAGGGCGACACATGCCCCAATAATGAACATGTTAGGAGCAGAATCAAATGGATGAAGTCGTCTAAACAATAGGACTGCAACTCCCACCTAAGCTGCAGCGCATTCCTCCCAAAGGACCCTATGCAAGACGCCCCTGTGGCTGGGCACCTGTAATATATACATATATGTACAAGAGAAAAAGAGAAATGGAAACGGGTCAGAGCCCGATAGTGTATATGATTTAAAAATTCGTTTAGCAAGTATTTAAATTGATTACAGGCTAATGCAACAACATAGTAGTGCGACACTCTCTTGAGAAATTCTCACCTTTCTTCTAATGTGCACACCTATCGCACTAACCTTCCCAATAGTCTATCTCGTCAAATATCACACTACCTTTCCTCAATGATTTATCTTATCTTAGGTTATTCGCAGGATTTAAAATTGAACGATACAATTGTTTGAAAAAAATATTTCAATTAGTATCCAAAATTCTCGTTTTAACTTTATTAATTTATAAAGTTTTCCAGTGTCATATTGTACTTTCTTAAAACAAGTATTACAATTTGAGTCATCAACAATGTCCTACACATCAAATCACAGTAGGCAATTCCAGATTTCAGAATTTCATATATATTAACTACTCGTAAGATATATATATATATATATATATATATATATATATATATATATATATATATATATATATATATATCATAACAGCACCCCACATAAAAACTATGATGCGGGCATACTCTACTATCCAAACCCTGTATCACTCGTATTAAGGGGAATACAAATTCGAAATCACTCTAGAATTGTATTAACACATACACAACAATATTGAGGCGAAGCATAGATTCCAAGTCTCTAAGAGGATGGCACATACCCGCATCTCTTAGGACCGTCTGAACTATCAAATCGATAGCCTGTACCATGGATATCTATCTTCTAGGGTACGAGTCAATATCCCCCATAAGGCAACACAGGATAAGATCGTCCTAGCGCGGCAACCTCAGGGATAGCAAGTAGCGTGGGTATGTTTTTCACACATAGATAGTATATGCAAACACATACATATAACTATACTAATATTACCATATCAATATTGGGTATATTTCAAATCCCATAGTTACGACTTTTATCCTTATTTTCACCTTTTTAGTAAACACATATAACGGTTCGTTTCTAACCTTGATTCGGTATTATTCCAACTTACCACGTAACTCTCATGGCTTTATCCTCCCAATTATAAAATTCAGTAGGTATTCATCTATTCTCTATCATAACTATTTGACGTAATCTCTCACTTTAAATACGTAGTTTCATCGCTCCTTATATAATTATCCCAAAAATACAATTCTTATCATATATTAGAGGTCCCAAAATTTATTCATATGCCATACTGGTCCTCTTTATCTCCCAAAACATATTTATAAGGGTGACCATAAATTTTTCCTCATTAAAGTGAATTTCAACTAATTAAGAAGGGAAGATATGAGTCTGCCAGGAGGGGTCGATCGATCGAGGTTTAGGTCTCGATCGATCGAACCTTCGATCGATCGAGGATCTGTGCTCGATCGATCGATCAAGCAGGTCTGCGAAATCTGTAGATTTGCAGTTACGGGTTTCATCTTCTAACCTTCACCAAATCTATATTTTCCATACCCAATAGACCCAAAATTTATACTAATGACATTATATCATCATACTATGAAATTTCAACGTAAAGCATGTAGATTTCTATTATTAATCATGGATCAACAAGCCCCAAATTCATATAAAACCTCAAGAACACTAGAATTTCATTAATATGTTCCAATCCATCTTTTCCAGAATTTTCTTCATCTACAACCTCATAAATTCGTGGTTCAATCCTTTACATGTTAAGGGGTCCCATCCCTACATGCAATTTCCTATCTCATCTTTTAGGTTTCTTCCATAAAAACTCATTCTAATTACTCCTAAACTAATATGAAAGATGCATCAATGAAATAAGCAAGATAAACACTTGCCTGGGATTTTTAGAAGTCTGGTTTGGTGCCGAAATTTGTGTGGTTGCGTTCCCCGTCTCGCTATCTACGCGTTGGCGGTGGCGGCGGTGCAAACGGTTGAGTTTTAAGCCTTGGAATGCCTTGAGAACTCTCTCATCTCTTCTCCAATGGTTGTTCTAGTGTTTTGAGCTTTCTAACCCTAGATGATAACCCAAATATCTGATATAACCCTTTTAATTTTCGTGGGTTTAATTACCCAAAAATGTGAAATGTCCAAAATGCCCTCCCGGGGTACTAATTAGGCCTAAAAATTCCCCGAGACCCAAACTAAACCCCCGGGCACACTTTTCTGACTATCTCGACTCTTCCGGAAGCGTTGGCGAACTCAAAACGACCATACGAACAACTTATTAAATATTCACTTTTATTTATCAATATTTAGTCCCGACGCGACACGGGCGCGTCTCGACTCAAATTTCCAAAATTGTCATTTTATTCACTCGTGACATTCAATATAACCAATATTATATATTACTTTTCTCATTAGTAACATTCGACAAATTTCCCATGATTACTAACTCTCGTCACGTTAATAATTATAACATAATTAATTTCCGGATTTTATTAAATCATTAATTCACATTAAATTTAATAAATCCCCAAATTAATATAGCATAAAAATACGGGGTATTACATACTCCCCCCCTAATAACAGAATTTCGTCCCGAAATTCGAAAAATAAGGCATACTTGGTAAGAACAAATCTGAATATCTCTCGGACATATCGGCCTCGCGCTCCCAAGTGGATTCCTCCACATTATGATACTCCCATTGGACCCGTACAAGTGGAACTATCTTCGACCTCAATATTCTCTCACTATAGTCTAGGATAGCCACCGGTCTCTCCTTGTAAGAGCTATCAGGATGTAAGTCTATCTCATCTATCATGATGTGAGTATGGGCCATATCATCCCGAAGATATCGTCTCAACGACGAGATGTGGAATACATCGTGAATGCGATGTAATTTCTCTGGCAGTCCCAACTTGTATGCAACTGGACCAATCCTCTCGATGATGGGAAATTGTCCTACGTACCTCGGAGACAATTTCCCCTTCTTCCCAAACCTCATCACTCCCTTCATAGGAGATACAGGCAGTAACACTTGGTCCCCCACATTAAACTCCCGGAAGAACCGTTTCGCATCGACATAGCTCTTCTGCCTGTCCTGGTCTACTCGAATACGACTCCTGATCATCTGAATCCTCGCGGAGGTTTCCTGAATTACCTCTGGTCCTAGAAACTTGTTATCCCCCACCTCGATCCAACAAGCTGGGGAACGACAAGGCATGCCGTACAAGGCTTCAAATGGAGCCATACCAATCGTGAACTGATAAGAGTTATTATAAGCAAACTCTACCAGTGGAAGATGTGGCTCCCAACCTCCTCCAAAATCAAGAACACACATGCGTAGCATATCCTCTAATATCTGATTAGTACGCTCTGTCTGTCCATCTGTCTGTGGGTGATAGGCTGAACTCAACCTCAACTCATTACCCATAGCCTCCTGAAAGCTTTCCCAAAAATGTGACATGAAAATCTTGTCTCTATCTGACACAATATTCAGGGGCACCCCATGTAATCTGACAATCTCAGCAATGAACAACTGAGCATACTGACCTGTGGTATAATCTGTCCGCACCGACAGAAAATGAGCCACCTTGGTCAAACGGTCTATAATCACGCAGATAGAGTCGTGGCCCCGCTGTGATGTAGGCAACCCTGTAATAAAATCCATGGAAATACTCTCCCACATCCACGCGGGTTCTTCCAATGGCTGAAGCAATCCTGACAGTTTCTGAAGGTCCACCTTCACCAGCTGGCAAGTAGAACACTTGGACACGAACTCAGCAATGTCCTTCTTCATTCCAGTCCACCAGTATTGCCTCCTCATATCCTGGTACATCTTATCTCCTCCAGGATGTACCGCAAATCGGGACCCGTGAGATTGGGTCATCACTGCATGATGTAATTCTGCCCCTTCTGGAACCACTAACCTCCCATTAAACCTCAAACCCCCATCAGAACTAACAGAATAGGACTCAGCACCCTCGGCTAAAAGTCGTACAATCTGCTCCTGGCAAAACGGGTATGTGGTTTGGGCCTTTATTACCCTCGTAACAATCACGGGTGTGACTGTCATAACAGATATGAAGGAACGGGCTACTGCATCCTGGTGACCCAACTCCTTCCACTTCGCTTTCCAGACGTCCGCTACCTCATTTATCGATTTACGGCTCAACGCATCAGCAACTACGTTGGCTTTCCCCGGGTAATACTGTATGTTGAACTGATAGTCCTTCACAAACTCTAACCATCTGCGCTGACGCATATTCATCTCTCGCTGAGTGAACAGGTACTGCAGTGACTTGTGGTCTGTGAACAAACAGAAATTCTCCCCCAATAAATAGTGTCTCCATATCCGCAGTGCAAAAATAACCGTTGCTAATTCCAGGTCGTGGGTGGGGTAATTCTTCTCATGCGGCTTAAGCTTGCGGGAGGCAAAAGCTATAGCCTTCTCTTCCTGCTGAAGTACTCCCCCAACGCTGAAGTAATCTTGTCTTTCAGCTCGTCGAAAGCCAAGTGACAAGCGTCATCCCAAACATATGGTACCCCCTTACGAGTCAGATTCGTCAATGGACCCGCTATTTTGGAGAATCCCCGAATGAATCTCCTGTACTAACCGACTAACCCCAAGAAACTACGCACTTCCATCGGTGTCGTGGGCTGTCCCCACTCCCTCACCGCTGACACTTTACTCGGGTCAACTGCTATCCCCTGCATCAGATACAACATGTCCCAAGAACTGTACTTCTCGCAACCAGAATCCACACTTCTCGTACTTAGCATACAACGGATGCTCTCGTAAAGTCTGAAGAACCTGCCTCAAGTGCTCGGCATGCTCCTCCTCGGAGTGTGAATATATCAAAATGTCATCTATGAAGATGATGACAAACTTATCCAAGAAATCTTTGAATACTTGGTTCATTAAGTCCATGAACACGGCTGGAGCATTTGTGAGGCCGAATGGCATCACTCTGAACTCATAAGACCCATATCTCGTCAAGAAGGCAGTCTTTGAAACATCCTGCTCCCTAATACGTAGTTGATGGTACCCCGACCTCAGATCTATCTTCGAAAAGAAAGTTGCTCCCCTCAGCTGGTCGAACAGATCATCGATTCAAGGCAACGGATACTTATTCCGTATCATGACCTTGTTCAACTCCCGGTAGTCCACGCATAACCTCAGTGAACCATCTCTCTTCTTCACAAACAAGACTGGAGCGCCCCAAGATGAGGTACTCCTGCGAATGAAGCCCTGACCTAACAACTGCTCTATCTGATCTCGTAACTCTCGCATCTCCGTCGGAGCCATACGGTATGGAGCACGTGCTATCGGTCTAGTATCCGGTAATAAGTCTATGACAAAGTCTATCTCTCGACTGGGGGGTAGGCCTAGTATCTCCTGAAACACATCAGAATACTCATGAACAACTGGAATCGAGTCTAACGGAATCACAACCTCTTTAGAGGTATCCTCCTCTATATAATACAAATGAGCGGTCGAGCCTCCCTCTGGGCGAGGCATCGCCACTACAAACATATCTTGCCCCGGTATGGAAAAAATAATGCTCCCACCAAAGCAATCAATCATGGCTCTATAAGCTGCGAGGCAATCCATACCGATAATAACATCGTGCTCATGCATATCTAAGACTAACATGTCTGCAGGTAATACCAAACTACCAATCTCTACCCCCACTCCCCGGCATATAAAGAAGATAAGTGACCCACTCCCCAGTGGTGAGTCTACACACGTCATTGTGCTCTCTGCTGTGGCTAATAACCCTAAGGCCTTCACAAAATGCATAGCTATGAAATAATGCGTCGCCCCAGTATCAAACAAAACTCGACCCATAGTACCATGGATAGGAAACATACCTTCAATCGCGGGTGGTGCCTGTAGATCTACTGCCTGGTGGACGTTATAGACACGTCCGTACTGTAACTGCCCCTGCTGCACTAGAGCTGCTGGAATGGCTGGTAGGGCTGGCACCTGGCCTGGAGCTGGGAGGGCAGGTGGAAAAAGTGGTCTCTACGGCTCATTACGGGCACCCTGCTGCTATGGGGCCCTATCTCCCTCCGAACAATCCTGGCGCCTATGGCCGTGCTTACCACACCCAAAACATCGGCCTTTGAAGTTGCCTCCCCTCTGACCCTACTGACCACAGCCCTGCTGGCCGTTACCACTACGCCACTGGCCCTGTTGGCCCTGATGAACACGATGTTGGCCCTGTTTTCGGTGTTGGCCTTGCTGGCCCTACTGATTAGGCTGGCCCTGCTGACTCTGCATATAACTCCCAAATCCCTTCCTGGAGTCACCTGAACGGAATCTCTTAGCAGGGTCCCCCTGATGGGAACTCTGCTCGTGTTGACGAGTCTGTCCATGAGATGGTGCCCCACTAGCACTACTACTCCCAGTCCTTCCCTGCTGGCTGGACTCTCCTGCTTCCCTACAGATGAAAGCGGTGATCCTGGCAATGTAGTAACGCAACATTGAGTACATCAGTGAAAGTACTCAGAGATAGATTCCCTATAAGATGCTGACGGATCCTCCAAGCTAACCCGTCCACAAACAACATTATCTTCTTACTATCAGTAGGTGCCTCATCTGGAACTATGGTGAGAAGTATCGTGAACTCCTCCTCATACTCAACAACGGTGGAGTTCTCCTATTTCAAATTCAGTAATTTCCGCCTCATCTCAGTCTGTACGGCGGGTGGAAAGTACTTGCGGTCAAACCGCTCCCAAAATGACTGAATAGGGATCCTGTCCCTCTCCTCTAAGGTGGTAGTGGACTCCCACCACTGCAAAGCATCCCCCACCCGCTTAAAGGAAGCCAATAACTGCCTTTGCACATCGATGTTGTAATGACCCCACTTTTATGTGCTCATATGTATATAGTTTGTTTTTACACTCATGTGTTACTTACTATCTTATAAATGTTATATTATTAGATATGTGATGTTATTGGCTATCAATATAACAAACTCCATTTTTAAATATGAAGAATCAATCGTAAATAGGATGAAATCGAAGTCTTATGACATATCTTAAGGTATATAACAAGTTTTGTGGTAGAAAATATAATTTTATGAAACTGTAGGGACTAAAATAAAAATACAAAAAGGGCCATTTTTTAAATAAAATATTTTCAAGGACCTCTAAGAAATATTGGAAATATATAGTGTGAAATTACCAAAATACCCTTCATGTGTGAAATGACCCTTATACCCTTATCACCTTTCCACCACTTGCTGGTCACCTCCACCTTACACATGTCATCTTCAGAGAGAAAGCTAAAACACTTGTCATCATTTGGTGATGTTAGACTGCAAGACCACCCCGGAATGCGACACCCAAACGATGACTTGCCACCGTAATGCTTGATCACCTAGACACATGTCAACACCGTAAGACTTTTGGAAACCTATAAATAGGGCCTTAGGGTTCATTTGAAACTCACACCAATTCCTTGAGAATTATAGTAAGAAAGAGTGATAGAAAACTTGGGAAATATCTTAAGAAGGAGTTCTATAATTTCGAAGAAAGAATTCATTTCGTAGGTATGATTTTATTTAAATGTTATAATTCATTTTTGTAGTTTTAATTTCGTATTTTATAGCTTTACTTAGTAGTTATGCTGGTAAAATACACTAAAGACTTTACTAATCAAAACTTAAAATTTGGAAACAATCTAAATTGATTTTATTTTCAAAATATGTCAATTTTTTTGAAAAATATATATATACTCTTTTTAAAATGATTTTTGTTAGCAATTGCTCGTATTATGGAATCTCATTTAAGTAATTCCAAAGTCAGTCCCGGTGAAATTCTGTCTAGTTGAGATGGTATTTAAGTGGTGCCCCTGTGACCCTCCATCTCTACTGGGAATAAATCTGGAAATGTTCTGTCTAGATGAGATGGTATTTAAGTGGTGCCCCTGTGACCCTCCATCTCTACTGGGAACCGACTGATTAGGAAGAACTATGAATTGAAATTCTTCAAATGCGATGAATGAATATTAAAAATTGAGAAAATGGTTTTAGTAACCTTTTTCAGCAAGATATTTTAGGATTAAAACACAATATTTAGAATTGGGCTTTATTTAGAATACATAATTAAACCTTTATTGTATTTATTAGATTAACGTGTGATCCAAGACTCAATATCTATATTTTTGAGCCTCTATTTTAGGTGAGTACTCTATGTCATTTCTTGCACATTTAAATTATATGATATTATGCAAACTATGTATTTTGTGAAATGCTTTTATTCTCAAAATGCATCTGATACTGATGATAGATTCATTTGTGATATGTTTATATCTCTATATATAGACATACTGATTGAAATGAGTATTGAAAATGAGATTGAATATTGAAAATAAGATTCGGCCTAAGGGACCTCTTTACTGACTGACCTTCCCAGTTGGGTTATCGCTGGTCTGCCCTAAATAAGGCGTTGTGATGAACTAGTTCGATTGACCTTCAACTACCGGGGTATAATACAGTAGAAGAATACGGTATTAGAGTGTACTTGGCCATTAAAATGATATGATTGAAAGAAAAAGATATCACATTTGAATTATTGCATTCTTCTTATTCTGAGCTATCCAATTGTGATATATATACTATCATTTCAAAATATATATCTATATACTGCAAGTTCCTATCCATATATGTACATGCCTTCTCTTTTGACTTGAATAGGTATCTATATTCTGAAAACCTTGGAATGTCAGGAGATTAAATCTTATTCAGCTTTTAGCTAACGTTGTATAAATAACGATTTTTCAGGAAATAATTAGACGGGAGGATGGAGTGTAGAAGGACTATGTTGAAGATCTAGCTTGAGGAGCTCTTTTGTTATAATTTTAAATATAACTTTTGTTTTTAGGAGATAGAGCATGTTTGGCTCTTTAGTAATAAGTTTTTAATTTTGGCATAAGTTTTAATCCGTTCATACTTTGATATATATGAAGTTCCGTTTTAGAAAGCTCTGATGACGTAATTCCATTTTTTCAATAGTTTACGATTCATGACTATGTGAATGTATTTCCGTTGCATTTATTTTAAGAAATATTTTAAGTCCATAACATTTAATGCCTTGGTGGCATGTCAAGACACTCATTCCCTACTACTATTGGGTTGGGGTCGTGACAGAAGTGGTATCAGAGCATAGGTTATGAACCCGTAGAGTACTGAACATAGGTTTCGAACGTTATAGATTTCGTGTTTCAATCCTTAGGAGATAGTATTAAATATTTGATTTATGTGATAAACTTCCCTATGTGTTATATTATTTATAACTAGTATTTTAGTTTTCAATCTTGATATAGTATAGTAGATCTTACGTTTTGCCATGACTGTAGAAAATGACCAAGAGAAGATCATCTATGGGAACTAGTGATTCGAGTATTGAAGGACTGGAAGGTGCATACAAGGCGATCGAAAGTCTAGCAAAGATTGTGGAGCATCAAGTAAATAATGGAGTACCAAGGAATCCTGAACTAAGTAAATGCAATATTGAACAGTTCAAGAAGTTGATTCCTCCATCTTTTAAAGGTACTCCTAACCCTACTGAAGCAGAAAGTTGGGTGATGCAAATAGAAAAGATACTCGATGTTCTTAAGTGTACTGATGAACAAAGAGTATCATTTGGAACGTTTATGTTAGAAGGTGAAGCCGAACATTGGTGGAGAATGACTAAGAGAATATACAAGGAAAGGAATAATTCCATAGGTTGGAATGATTTCCTAGTGATATTCTATGAGAAATACTTTCCTGAGACGGTACAAGACCAAAAAGCAGCCGACTTCATGAGTTTAGTTCAAGGAAATATGACGGTTAGTCAATACGAGGCGAAGTTTACCGAGTTATCCCGTTTTGCACCTCATGTTGTGATAACCGATACTTTAAAGGCCAAGAAGTTTGAACGTGGGTTAAGGTTGAACATTCGTAGTCGAATTTCCATCCTGAAGTTGACATCATATACTGACGTGGTGACTAGAGCAACGATAGCTGAGAAGGACAGTGAAGAATATAATCAGATTAGAGAAGGGAAGAGGAAGTTTGGGGAACAAAGAGGAAGGAACCCCAATAATAAACCCTTTAGGACTATACCCAATACAGGGCGGCCTTTTGTGAATAAAACCTTTAATGTTGATAGATGCCAACGATGTGGTAATATTCATAGAGGGCAACCATGTTACCTGGAAACAGGAAATTGCTTTGGCTGTGGCCAAAAGGGATATAAATTGAGAGATTGCCCTAACAAAGGGAAGGCGCCAACGAAGACTTTTAATGACAATAAAGATCATGGCAGACAAGGTAGAATTTTTAATCTTTCTGATGCAAGGGCTTCTAATGCAGTAGTGTCAGGTATACTTTCTATATGTGCACAGCCTTTTCAAGTTTTAATAGATCATGGTTCTACCCATTCATTTGTGTCTTTACGTTTCATTAATCGCTTTCCTAATATTCTCGAACCCTTGAATCATAACATACACATTTTTACTCCTTCTAGTGATTTATTGACGGGTACATTAGTATATAAATCTTGCCCTATAGATGTTAATAGTCATAAACTATATATCGATTTGATAGTTTTAGACATATGAGATTTTGAAGTCATTTTGGGGATGGATTGGTTAGCATCATATCATGCTAATGTAGATTGTTTTGAGAAGAGAGTTACTTTCCAAATTCCTAACCAACCAAAATTCAGTCTTGAAGGAACTGGCATCCTATCTCCCATGTGTATTGTCTCTGCAATGCAAGCCTATAGTTTTTTGAAGAAAGGATGTCAAGGATTTCTTGCAAGTGTTATTGATTTGAAAATGAAGGATCCTAGTTTAGAAGAGATCCCTATAGCAAAACATTTTCCAGATGTTTTTTCGGATGATTTACCCACTCTACCTCCTAGTAGAGAAATAGAGTTTACGATTAACCTTCTTCCTGGAGCCATACCAATCTCAAAATCACCTTATCGCATGGCACCTTTAGAATTAAGGTAATTAAAAGTTCAATTACAAGATCTATTAGACAGGGGTTTTATTAGACCAAGTATATCCCCTTGGGGTGCTCCCGTGTTATTTGTTAAAAAGAAGGATGGGACAATGAGGTTATGTATAGATTATCGTGAACTGAACAAGGTAACCATTAAGAATAAATACCCCTTACCTCGTATAGATGATTTGTTTGACCAACTACAAGGTGAACAAGTATTTTCTAAGATTGACCTTAGGTCAGGATATCACCAATTGAAGATGAAGGAAGATGATATTTTGAAATCAAGTTTTCGTACTCGGTCACTATGAATTTCTTGTGATGCCATTTGGACTTACTAATGCACCAGCCGTTTTTATGGATATGATGAATAGAGTGTTTAGGAAATATTTGGATCAATGTGTGGTTGTTTTCATTGATGACATCCTTATTTATTCCAAGAGTATTGAAGAACACGAGAAGCATTTAGAGATAGTATTACAAATCCTTAGGAAGGAGAAATTATATGCTAAATTAAAGAAGTGTGAGTTTTGGTTGCCTAGCATTTATTTTCTAGGACATGTCATTTACAAAGAGGGACTGTCGGTTGACCCTCAAAAGATCGAGGCTATAATAGATTGGCGTAGACCAACTAATGTAACAGAGATTCGTAGCTTCCTTGGATTAGCAGGTTATTATCGAAGATTTGTTGAAGGATTTTCTAGCATTGCCAAACCTCTATCTAGGTTAACACAAAAGAAGGTAAAATATGAATGGTCTGAGGAAGTTGAGAATAGTTTCCAAGAACTTAAGAATCGATTAGTAACTGCCCCAATTTTGACTATTCCTTCAGGGACAGGAGGATTGGTGATTTACAGTGATGCTTCAAAAAATGGTTTGGGATGTGTGCTAATGCAAAATGGGAAAGTAGTAGCTTATGCCTCGAGACAATTAAAACCACATGAATAGAATTATCCAACCCATGACTTAGAATTAGCTGCTATAATTTTTGCTCTTAAGATTTGGAGACACTATTTATATGGTGAGACTTGTGAAATTTAAACCGACCATAAGAGTTTGAAATATATATTTACTCAGAAAGAATTGAACATGAGACAAAGGAGGTGGTTAGAATTGATGAAGGATTATGATTTAAATATTCATTATCACCCAGGGAAAGCAAATGTAGTAGCTGATGCTTTAAGTAGGAAGTCTACAACAAATTTAGCATGTCTCATTACAAATCAGGAACCTTTGTTAGAGGATTTGAGAAGTATGGAAATAGATGTACGTATTTATAGCAAAGGAGAAATAATCACAACCTTACAAGTACAACCCACGTTGATGGAAAGGATCAAAATTGCACAAGTAAATGACCCACAACTAAAGAAGATCAGAGAAGAGGTTATTAAAGGGAAGAGATTAGAATTTGCGATACAGGATGATATATTAAGGTTTGGAAATAGAGTGTGTGTTCCACGTGTTGCCCAACTAAAGAGACAAATTTTGGAGGAAACTCATTGCTCGAGATTTACATTTCATCCTGGAAATACCAAGATGTATAGAGATCTTCGAGAAGTGTTTTGGTGGAATAATATGAAAAGGGAGATAGCAGAATTTGTATCTCACTGTTTGGTTTGTCAACAAGTAAAAGTTGAACATCAGAAACCATTAGGATTATTAAAACCTCTACCTATCCCTGAATGGAAATGGGAGCATATTACCATGGATTTTATGACAGGTTTACCAAGGAGTTCAAGTGGTAATGATTCTATTTGGGTAATTATTGATAGGTTAACTAAATCCGCTCATTTTCTTTCCATTAAAATTACCCATTCATTTGAAAAGTTAGCCAAGTTGTATGTGTGGGAAATTATTAGGCTTCATGGAACCCCAATTTCAATTATTTCTAATCGTGACCCTAGATTCGTTTCTCGCTTTTGGAAAAGCCTACAAGCAGCCATGGGAACAAAATTGAATTTCAGCACCGCTTTTCATCCTCAAACAGGTGGACAATCTGAGAGAACCATTCAAACCTTAGAGGATATGCTTAGGGCCTGTGTACTTGATTTGAAGGGGAATTGGGATGATCATTTACCATTAGTGGAGTTTGCCTATAATAATAGTCATCAAGCAACTATTCAAATGGCTCCATATGAAGCACTATATGGTAGAAGGTGTCGTTCTCCTGCATGTTGGGTAGAAGTTGGAGAAAGAAAACTGTTGGGACCGGAATTGATTCAGATCACAACAGAGAAAGTGAAATTAATACAAGACCGACTTCGAATTGCTCAAAGCTGTCAAAAGAGTTATTTTGACAATCGACACCGACAGTTAGAATTTCAAAAAGGAGATTATGTGTTCTTACGAGTATCGCCTTCAAAGGGAGTAATACGATTCGGGAAGAAAGGGAAGTTGATCCCAAGACACATAGGACCTTTTGAAATCCTTGAAAAGATAGAAGTTGTTGCGTATAGAATAGCCTTACCACCTGAACTCTCTAGTGTACATAATGTGTTTCACGTATCAATGGTAAAGAAATATGTCCCAGATCCAACACATATCTTAAGTCACAAACCTCTTCAAGTTAGAGAAGACTTATCATACATTGAGCATCCAGTAGAAATTTTGGACCATAAAGATCAAATATTACGGACCAAGATAATTCCACTGGTCAAAGTATTATGGAGAAATCATTCAGTTGAGTACATCAGTGAAAGTACTCAGAGATAGATTCCCTATAAGATGCTGACGGATCCTCCAAGCTAACCCGTCCATAAACAACATTATCTTCTTACTATCAGTAGGTGCCTCATCTGGCAATATGGTGAGAAGTCTCGTGAACTACACCTCATACTCAACAACGGTGGAGTTCTCCCGTTTCAAATTCAGTAATTTCCGCCTCATCTCAGTCTGCACGGCGGGTGGAAAGTACTTACGGTCAAACCGCTCCTAAAAATGACTGAATAGGGATCGTGTCCCTCTCCTCCAAGGTGGTAGTGGACTCCCACCACTGCAAAGCAGCCCCCACCCGCTTAAAGGAAGCCAATAACTGCCTTCGCACATCGGTGTTGTAATGACCCCACTTTTATGTGCTCATATGTATATAGTTTGTTTTTACACTCATGTGTTACTTAGTATCTTATAAATGTTGTATTATTAGATATGTGATGTTATTGGCTATCAATATAACAAACTCCATTTTTAAATATGAAGAATCAATCGTAAATAGGATGAAATCGAAGTCTTATGCGGTATATAATAAGTTTTGTGGTAGAAAATATAATTTTATGAAACTGTAGGGACTAAAATAAAAATACAAAAATGTCCATTTTGTAAGTAAAATATTTTCAAGGACCTCTAAGAAATATTGAAAATATAAAGTGTGAAATTACCAAAATACCCTTCATGTGTGAAATGACCCTTATACCCTTATCACCTTTCCACCACGTGCTGGTCACCTCCACCTTACACATGTCATCTTCAGAGAGAAAGCTAAAACACTTGTCATCATTTGGTGATGTTAGACTGCAAGACCACCCCGGAATGCGACACCCAAACGATGACTTGCCAGCGTAATGCTTGATCACCTAGACACATGTCAACACCGTAAGACTTTTGGAAACCTATAAATAGGGCCTTAGGGTTCATTTGAAACTCACACCAATTCCTTGAGAATTATAGTAAGAAAGAGTGATAGAAAGCTTGGTAAATATCTTAAGAAGGAGTTCTATAATTTCGAAGAAAGAATTCATTTCGTATGTATGATTTTATTTAAATGTTATAATTCATTTTTTGTAGTTTTAATTTCGTATTTTATAGCTTTACTTAGTAGTTATGCTGGTAAAATACACTAAAGACTTTACTAATCAAAACTTAAAATTTGGAAACAATCTAAATTGATTTTATTTTCAAAATATGTCAATTTTTTTGAAAAATATATATATACTCTTTTTCAAATGATTTTCGTAAGCAATTGCTCGTATTATGGAATCTCATTTAAGTAATTACAAAGTCAGTCCCGGTGAAATTATGTTTAGTTGAGATGGTATTTAAGTGGTACCCCTGTGACCCTCCATCTCTACTGGGAATAAATCCGGAAATGTTCTGTCTAGATGAGATGGTATTTAAGTGGTGCCCCTGTGACCCTCCATCTCTACTGGGAACCGACTAATTAGGAAGAACTATGAATTGAAATTCTTTAAATGCGATGAATAAATATTAAAAATTGAGAAAATGGTTTTAGTAACCTTTTTCAGCAAGATATTTTAGGATTAAAACACAATATTTAGAATTGGGCTTTATTTAGAATACATAATTAAACCTTTATTGTATTTATTAGATTAACGGGTGATCCAAGACTCAATATCTATATTTTTTAGCCTCTATTTTAGGTGAGTACTCTATGTCATTTCTTGCACATTTAAATTATATGATATTATGCAAACTATGTATTTTGTGAAATGCTTTTATTCTCAAAATGAATCTGATACCGATGATAGATTCATTTGTGATATGTTTATATCTCTATATATAGACATACTGATTGAAATGAGTATTGAAAATAAGATTGAATATTGAAAATAAGATTCGGCCTAAGGGACCTCTTTACTGACTGACCTTCCCAGCTGGGTTATCGTTGGTGTGCCCTAAATAAGGCATTGTGATGAACTAGTTCGATTGACCCTCAACTACCGGGGTATAATACGGTAGAAGAATACAGTATTAGTGTGTACTTGGCCATTAAAATGATATGATTGAAAGAAAAAGATATCACATTTGAATTATTGCATTCTTCTTATTCTGAGCTATCCAATTGTGATATATATACTATCATTTCAAAATATATATCTATATACTGCAAGTTCCTATCCATATATGTATATGCCTTCTCTTTTGACTTGAATAGGTATCTATATTCTAAAAACCTTGGAATGTTAGGAGATTAAATCTTATTCAGCTTTTAGCTGACGTTGTATAAATAACGATTTTTCAGGAAATAATTAGACGGGAGGATGGAGTGTAGAAGGACTATGTTGAAGATCTAGCTTGAGGAGCTCTTTTGTTATAATTTTAAATATAACGTTTGTTTTTAGGAGATAGAGCATGTTTGGCTCTTTAGTAATAAGTTTTTAATTTTGGCATAAGTTGTAATCCGTTCATACTTTAATATATATGAAGTTCCCTTTTAGAAAGCTCTGATGACGTAATTCCATTTTTTCAATAGTTTACGATTCATGACCATGTGAATGTATTTCCGTTGCATTTATTTTAAGAAATATTTTAAGTCCATAACATTGAATGCCTTGGTGGCATGTCAAGACACTCATTCCCTACTACTATTGGGTTGGGGTCGTGACAGGTGCACTCATACATACGAAGATGTTGCTGGATGTCTTTCTTCCATTGGCTGACTGTGACGACATCTGAGCTACCAGAGAACTCAGAGGATGCGCCTTCTGAAAAGCATCCCTAACCCTCTCCCATGCAGATGGAAGTTGTGCTGGTACTGGCTCCACTGCCTGAATCTGGGGTGGAGCTTGCTGAACCGCCGCTAGCGCGACATTCACCGCCTGAGCAACAATGGCGGCTACTTCATTAGCATTCACAGTGCCTTGTGCCAGAGCTGCTGGCTGCTCGGCCTGGGCACGCCTATCCTTCGGTGCACGTCTCGGAGGTATCTGAAACGTGAAGAAGTTTATTAGTCTATAGTCATTATCAAATCTCAAATAGTTGAAAACGTAACGTAAAAGCAGAAATACAACAATCCTAAAAACAGGGCTCTATAGAAAAAACGTTAAGCTGAAAGCAAAAATAAGCCGTACAGATCCTATGGACACTAGAACCTAATGCTCTGATACCACCTGTGACACCCCACCTAATTAAATACCGGGCGATCACTCCTTTATTAAATTAAAATCAAGGTGAACAGTTGGATCATTCTTAGCATCACTGTCGTGAAAATGAATTTCCAATTTAAACACCCTAATTAATTAAGCTAAGTGTCAAAACCATTTTTAACATTCCTTTCAAATTTTATTTATTTAAAACAAGATTTAAATTAATTACAACAATTTAATATATAACGAATCACACCACAAGTATATCGGAACCAATCAATCCAATAATTTAACATTCAACAACTGGCTATTAACAATAAAACTTAAATTAAACCATCCAGAATATAATAAATCCCAATGTGACAATCCTAGATATAGATGAAGTACAATATCCAAATGACAACTGAATAATGGAAAGGGCGACACATGCCCCAATAATGAACATGATAGGAGCATAATCAAATGGATGAAGTCGTATAAACAACAGGCCTGCAACTCCCACCTAAGCTGCAGCGCGTTCTTGCCAAAGGACCCTATGTAAGACACCCTTGTGACTGGGCACCTGTAATATATACATATATGTACAAGAGAAAAAGATAAATGGAAACAGGTCAGAGCCTGATAGTGTATATGATTTAAAAATTCGTTTAGCAAGTATTTAAATTGATTACAGGCTAATGCAACAACATATTAGTGCGACACTCTCTTGAGAAATTCTCACATCTCTTCTAGTGTGCACACCTATCGCACTAACCTTCCCAATGGTCTATCTCGTCATATATCACACTACCTTTCCCCAATGATTTATCTTATCTTAGGTTATTCGCAAGATCTAAAATTGAACGATACAATTGTTTGAAAAGAATATTTCAATTAGTATCCAAAATTCTCGTTTTAACTTTATTAATTTATAAAGTTTTCCAGTGTCATATTATACTTTCTCAAAACAAGTATGACAATTTGAGTCATCAACAATGTCCTACACATCAAATCACAGTAGGCAGTTTCGGATTTAAGAATTTCATATATATATTAACTACTCGTAAGATATATATATATCATAACAGCACCCCACATAAAAACTATGGTGCGGGCATACTCTACTATCCAAACCCCGTATCACTCGTATTAAGGGGAATACAAATTCGGAATCACTCTAGAATTGTATTAACACATACACAACAATATTGAGGCGAAGCATAGTTTCCAAGTCTCTAAGAGGATGGCACATACCCGCGTCTCTTAGGACCGTCTGAACTATCAAATCGATAGCATGTACCAAGGATATCTATCTTCTAGGGTACGAGTCAATATCCCCCATAAGGCAACACAGGATAAGATCGTCCCAGCGCGGCAACCTCAGGGATAACAAGTAGCGTGGGTATGTTTTTCACACATAGATAGTATATGCAAACACAGACATATAACTATACTAAGATTACCATATCAATATTGGGTATATTTCAAATCCCATAGTTACGACTTTTATCCTTATTTTCACCTTTTTAGTAAACACATATAGCGATTCGTTTCTAACCTTGATTTGGTATTATTCCAACTTACCACGTAACTCTCATGGCTTTATCCTCCCAATTATAAAATTCAGTAGGTATTCATCTATTCTCTATCATAACTATTTGACGTAATCTCTCACTTTAAATACGTAGTTTCATCGTTCCTTATATAATTATCCCAAAAATATAATTCTCGTCATATATTAGAGGTCCCAAAATTTATTCATATACCATACTGGTCCTCTTTATCTCCCAAAACATATTTATAAGGGTGACCATAAATTTTTCCTCATTAAAGTGAATTTCAACTAATTAATATGGAGAGATATGAGTCTTCCACGAGGGGTCGATCGACCGAGGTTTAGGTCTCGATCGCTCGAACCTTCGATCGATCGAGGCTCTGTGCTCGATCGATCGATCAAGCAGGTCTGTGAAATCTGCAGATTTGCAATTATGGGTTTCATCTTCTAACCTTCACCAAATCCATATTTTTCATACCAAATTGACCCAAAATTTATACTACTGACATTATATCATCATACTACGAAATTTCAACGTAAAGCATGTAGATTTCTATTATTAGTCATGGATCAACAAGCCCCAAATTCATATAAAACCTCAAGAACACTAGAATTTCATTAATATGTTCCAATCCATCTTTTCCAGAATTTTCTTCATCTACAACCTCATAAATTCGTGGTTCAATCCTCTAAATGTTAAGGGGTTTCCAGAATAACAATTAATCCATCCCTACATGCAATTTCCTATCTCATCTTTTAGGTTTCTTCCATAAAAACTCATTCTAATTACTCCTAAATTAATATGAAAGATGCATCAACGAAATAAGCAAGATAAACACTTGCCTGGGATTTTCAGAAGTCTGGTTTGGTGCCGAAATTTGTGTGGTTGCGTTCCCCGTCTCGCGATCTACGCATTGGCGGTGGTGGCGGTGCAAACGGTTGAGTTTTGAGCCTTGGAATGCCTTGAGAGCTCTCTCATCTCTTCTCCAATGTCCGTTCTAGTGTTTTGATCTTTCTAACCCTAGATGATAACCCAGATATCTGATATAACCCTTTTAATTTTCGTGGGTTTAATTACCCAAAAATGTGAAATGTCCAAAATGCCCTCCCGGGGTACTAATTAGGCCTAAAAACGCCCCGAGACCCAAACTAAACCCCTGGGCACACTTTTCTGACTATCTCGACTCTTCTGGATGCGTTGGCACACTCAAAACGACCATACGAACAACTTATAAAATATTCACTGTTATTTATCAATATTTAGTCCCGACGCGACACGGGCGCGTCCCGACTCAAATTTCCAAAATTGTCATTTTATTCACTCGTGACATTCAATATAACCAATATTATATATTACTTTTCTCATTAGTAACATTCGACAAATTTCCCATAATTACTAACTCTCGTCACGTTAATAATTATAACATAATTAATTTTCGGATTTATTAAATCATTAATTCACATTAAATTTAATAAATCCCCAAATTAATATAGCATAAAAATACGGGGTATTACACCTAATTCTTTGCATGAGCCTAAAATTTTAAAGTTAAAAGATGATTTAAAAGACTCCAGTAGTTTGAGTAGAGATGGTAATGGCTCACATATTTCTAATAATTTTGTTGTTAAAGCCAAGACCATAGCTTGTTTTAAAGGGTCAACCACATCCAATAGTGTTAAAAAAGGTCAACCTGAAGGTGTCACTCCTTGTTATATTTACCCGTGCACACATTGTGGTAGGAAAGGTCGCCTTAGAGCATTTCATTTTGATCATAGAAGAGGTACTAGGATGTTGAAGTCTAGTGTCCCGTTGGTTCCCATGACTCTTACCCGTCGTTTCATAACTATTTGGATTAGGAAATTCATTTTGGAGGAACTAGATGTCAAACGAGTTGATTCTCACATACTTGCACATGATTCTTCACTTGCTATATCTTAGAAATGATTTATTGCATGACTTTGTGTGTCGTACCTTTGTCATGCTTCATGTTATATTCTTGCTAGAGTTATCACTTGTGTATTATTTATATTAAAATTTTCTTTTAATAAGTTACATTAAAAAACACACAAAGATTTTATTTTCATAATTTTTTTGAAAAATACAAAAAGATTTTCAATTTTTGTGTATTTTGGTTTTACACATTTGGTGTGCCATATTGATGTGTTTGGTCCAATTCATTACACAAATTTCATATGTCCAGGACACTTGGTTATGACTTTAGATACTTAGATTGATCTGAACCATATTTATGGAGTTATTTCGAACTTGATTTTCTTTATGGATTCGAATTTATTCATATCTCCACACACATACACGAGATTATTTGATTTTGACTTCATGATGTATATTTGAGCTTGGTGAGATGTTATCCCATCAAATTCGCCGTCTACATGTTTATGTGACTATGGAGATTTGTGAATGTGAGAACCGTTTCTGGTGAGAGTTTTTTTAGTATTAAAAAATATAAGTGTACACGGAAAAGGGCTGCGAGGGGAAAGTGAACTCACCGTGAAAGACACCATTTAAAAATAGTCCAAGAAAAATTTAAGGCAATAAAAAGAGAAATATGCCAAAAAGGGGCAAAAATAGTTTTGTTTGTTTGATCAGTTAAAATAAATCACTTCAAAAGAAAAGATAATAATGAAATATGATCATTTTTATCTTTTGAGGGAGCTTAGAGTTGAAGATCAACAAGTTTGCACAATGATACCTGGTTATGTTTATTTTGTTATGATGCTAATAATTTATAGAATCGTAAATATTCTAGGCGTGTGTGCATTGTGCTTGTTTTGTTTATTAAGTTCAAATTTATTTGTCATTTGAGGCTAAAGCTTAGTTTAATAAAGTTTTGCAATCAATTAGAACTTCTTGAACATATTTGAGTACTTCGGTTATAATTCTCTTATTACTAGTTCATGCATATTCATTCCATCCTACATGTTTAAACACATCGATACAATACTAGTGTGTAAAGATTATGTGTTTTTTATTATGTTTTGTGGTCATTTATACCTATATATATATATATATATATATATATATATATATATATATATATATATATATATATATATATATATATATATATATATATATATATATATATATATGTGCTGGATTTTCTTTGATATGTTTTGCAAATATTATATATGGTGTTCTATGTTATTTTTTTAAGTTTTACATTTTTTTGAAAAAATTAAAAGTTTTAAAAAAATAGCTGGTTGTTTGCCTTTAAGATTATCATTACACATTATGATGATATCTTATCTTCTACATGATGCTTTATATTTCATGATTATGTTTCCACTTCTTTGTCTATTTTGAATAAAAATAAAGGGGGGAGCAAATTAAAATATAGATTTGATGAGTTTGATTTATGGGGGAGAAATTTATTTATGAGATTTACTTTGTTTTAAACTCGACGTGTCATGAGGGTATATATTTTTGGCTCATGTGTGTAGGTACTTAAAGAGGAATTCAAGACACACTAATGAAGATAAAGTTTGGAAAGAAGAAATTTGAAGACAAAGAGACTTATGTCGTTGCATTCTAGGGTTAGAAAGGGTGTTAGTATTTTTGTCATATGAGATTTTGATTTTAATTTGGTGTTCGGTAATGTTTGTTTATTTTGTATCGGAATAGCCAAATGGGGAGATTTGTAAGAACAATTTTTCTAATATTGTTCATAGGATAACTTTAGGCTAGTTCGGTGTATCCTGTTACAAATCGTCACGCACCGTCAAGACGAATCGAACTCACGCATCTTCAAGTTTGAAGACTTCCCAACATCCCATAAAGGTATACAACAATTTAGAGTTTGAATTAATTTACAGAATTAATGTTTAGGATGTTTATTTTTTTAAAAGAAGAACAAGAACTTTTTATTTTGAAAAAGGGAAAATTATTTTATTTTTTATCACGCACCGTCAAGATTGCTAAGTTGTTTGATAGGACTTTTTTTATGCTTTCAAATGAGTTTTAAATGAGGCTTACTGTTTTGGATTTCTTTAGGTCATTAGAAGCGAAACCTTAAGTCGTTCGAATGACATTGGCATGTCGTTTAAACAAAATAAGAAATTCGTTCGAATGACTGCATTGCCTCAAAATTTGTGAAAGGACTATAAATACCTGTTTCGTGCTCATAACGTTTAAGACTTTTGTCATTTTCATTTCTGTATAACTTTTGCGAAAGTTCTTCATGTTTTAGTGTTCCAAAACATTTTAAATTTACACCAAAGATACTTAAATATTGTGTAAGGACATATTTTTATAAGTATGTTATCAATTTAGTATGTCATATACTGTTACACCGTCGAAGAACATTCAAGAATCAAAGACGGATCCTAATATCAAGTTCTTCATCAAAAAGACTCCACGAAGTTTACTTTGGTAAGGTTATGTTTTTAATACCTTAACTTGCCACTTAGAGCTTTTGGAATATTTTTACAAAATATTTTCTAAGTGTTGGAGCGGACTTTTTCGTCAAAATTTGAGAATGAGTATTTTTTTTAAGTATTAGAGAGGACATTAAAATATAAATTTTTTGACGCAACAGTCGTTCAAACAACTTTGTACTGTCGTTCGAACGACATGGCAGTGTCGCGCGATGTCATTCAAACGACATATGTACGTCGTTCGGGCGAGACCCTTATTTCGTTCGAACGCGCTCGAATACCGAGGCAGCTCGATTTTGTATAAATACTCATTAAATGGTTTCTTTTTCATTAAGAATTCCCAGCGTTTTGAAAGCCAGAAAACTGCGAAATCGCAGAATCCTTTTTGACTTCTTCTTTTAGGGTTTATAATACCTTTTTGTTTACAATTCACAGAAATCCCGTATGCTTTGGCGAATTGTTTTGGTGTTGAAGAACACACTTTTGTTGTTTTTTACCTTTGTGGGGAGAACTCTACAACCGAAGAGCTACGTTCTTTTGTGGAGGGAGTCCTTATAAAGTTCAAACTTGTGGAGAAGCCGTTTTCTTCTTCATTGCTGACCATCTAGAGTTCTTGCGGGAGATTCCAGCCGATGACATTTCTAGCCGTTGCTTTGAAGGTTTGACGAAAGGCACCGTGTGTTACACTTGTGGAAGATTATCAGGTTGTATGCAAGTCAATGGTCTTGTGAATTCTTCAAAGTTCTAAAAATAAAAGTTTTTTCCCTTCGGGGATTTTTTCCTTAAATTTGCGTCGCATGCTTTACTTATTTATGGTTTGACACACTAACACATTTAGATGTATGTTTAGGGGATGAATTAATTTAGTTTTAAAATAGACTCCAATTAAATAAGGTTTACTTGGAAACTTGCGGATTCATTTAAATTGGTATCACACACCGCATTAACACGATTTTACAAATTGGTATCAGAGCTTATTTAAGCAATCACCACTTTTACAAATTGGCATCAGAGCTTATTTAAGCGATCACCACTTTTAGAAATTGGTATCAGAGCAGGTTACGCTAATTTATCACGTGATCCTGATTTTTCAAGGATTTATTTTTTTCCTGATACAATTTGACTTCTGACGTTGTCAAATTGGTATCAAAACGGGTTGCGCTAATTTATCGCATATTTCGATTTTCCCCAAACTTTTTGTGATATTGATTTTTTTTGAAAAATCAGTTTTGTGAAAAATCGCAATTTTTTCGATAGAGCACTTATGTAATCGAATGCCCCCCTTTGATGACACGAGTCAGAGTTTTGATGAAATAAATCATTTGAATTTGACGTTTGCCAAAAGAATTCATTTTTTGGAAAAAGACAATTCTCATTTTAAATCCGCGATGGATCTTTTGCAAACGGTTCAAAATCAAATAGATTTTTATCGTGAGAAACTTGTTTCCTTGGACCATGACTTTGTCGCTTTAAAATTGTCCAAGAAGGAAAGTGATGATAGGGTCCTATTTTTAGAAAAAGAATTTTAGGACCTTAAAAATTTGATGGTTTGTGTTTGTACCAAAAATGACAAAAATATTTTAATCAATGAGTTTGTGGCACGTGAAGAGACTCTTAGGGAAAACTTTGCTTTAATTGAGGGGGAGAGAAATACCCTTTTAGAAATTGTTGAAAATTTGAAAAAGGCGTCCCTTCAATTTGAAGAGTCTAATTCTTTGCTTGAGTAAAAAATTTTGAAGTTAAAAAAATGATTTGACAGACTCGAGTAGGTTTGATAGTGATGGTAATGGCTCATCTTGTTCTCATGCTTCTAGTGCCAAAGCCAAAATCATTATTTTTTTTAGAGGGTCAAACGTTCCCAAGGACATTAGAAAAAGTCAACCCATAGGTGTCATTCCACCCATTTACACAAGTTCATATTGTGGTAGGAAAGGTCACCTAAGGCGTTTTTGTTTTGATCATGGAAAAAGTCCTAGGAAGTCGAAGTCTTGTGTTCCCTTAGTTCCTAAATCCCCCACATGACGTTTTACATCCATTTGGGTTAGGAAATCACTTTTGGATATGATAGATTTTATACAAGTTCATTCCCATTTGCTTGCACATAATTCTTCTCTTTCCATATCATATAGATGATTGTGTTTGCTTGTTTGTCATATGCTAGTTTTTGTGTCATGATATTTATGTTTGCTAGCTTTCTGACATGTATCTTTTTGTATGTTTTCCTCTTTTTGAAAAATTTTGAAAAATAAAAAAAGATTTTATTTTTATAAAATTTTTTGAAAAATCCAAAAAGAGTTTTGTATTTTTTTTACATCTTTTACGGATGAACACTTAGGATGACCGAGTTACAACATCATTCCATTTTTCATGTGACTATTTGATAGTGTTTTGAGATAATAGGTTAATTCATCCATGTGCTTTATAATGTTTGGAGTCATTAAGATGTAATTAAGTGTTACTTTCTACATGTTTGACTCATGTTTTCCTTTATTGCACACATGCACGGATTTATTTAATTATTCTTCTTGTCTTATCACATGTTGGTTGGGTGTTTTCACTTCAATCCTGTCCTTAAAATGAACCAAGCACGATAAAACTTGACAAGAAAGTTGTGCATATAAGAGCCGTTTGTGAGTTTGTGTGCTTTATTTGAAAAACGGTGAAGGGATACAAAAGGTACTCATCTGTCTTTTGCGATTAAGCCGCCGTTTAATTGGACCTAAAAAATAGAGGAATTTTATTATCCGGGGTCCAAAGAGGTTTAAACGAGCCCGAAAAAATTCCAAGGCAATAAAAAAAATCATGCCAATTATGGGCCATTTAGGTTTTTGCACCAATTCTCCAAAATTTGAGAATTTAGTTTATTCACCTCTAAAAGAAAATATATATGAGGGTGTTTGGATGGATAATTAAAACGGGTTTGCATGTCCTTGAAAGTCTTGAAAAAGTACTAAATAGTTTTGGACGTTATTAGGGTGGAAATCATTTTGACTTTGATTTGTTGATTTGCATAAGACGATGTCATCTAAATTCAACAAGTTTTACACCTAAGGATACTTTTGATGTTCATTCGTTAGGGGTACACGTATTCATCATGCATATATGATTGATTGAGTTTATTTACCTATCGAATGTGTTCACAGGAATTCATTCCATTTTCATGACTTGGTTATTTGAGTTTAAATCCATGGTGTGATTTTTGGTATCTTAGTTTTGTATGAATAATTTGAAAAATCAAAAATAGTTTTTTGAATTTTTTGAGATACTCCTTTGCATGTGCATAGTTTAATTCATGTTTGCTATGCATTTTTATCGTGACACTCCATGTTTTTATTTTTTTCCTCTTATCTGTCTATTTGGGGACATCATAAAAAGGGGGAGAAATAATTATCATGTTATGGGGGAGTTTTTGCATTATGGGGGAGATTTGATTTATTAATGCTTTATTCTTATATCATTTCAAACTCGATGTGTCACGAAGGTATTTTGCTTTATCTCATGTGTGTAGGTACAAAGACTGAAGATCATTATTTTACACACCTTGATGAGAAAATCTTTGAGATTTGATGAAGATTTTTGAAGAAGAGTTTGAGATCTTGCAAATTCATTCATGGGATGGTAGATTTGTATAGTCATTTTTATGTTTGTACCGGCATAGACATAGGGGGAGATTTATAAGGACAAATTTTTATAAGTCCGTTATCAATTTAGTATGTCATATACATCTACACCGTCGAAGAGCATTCAAGAACATTGAAGCATCAAAGACGAATCCGAATATCAAGTTCTTCATCAAAAAGACTCCGCGAAGTTTACTTTGGTAAGGTTATGTTTTTAATACCTTAACTTTCCACTTAGAACTTTTGAGATATTTTTACAAAATATTTTCTAACTGTTGGAGCGGACTTTTTCATCAAAATTTGAGAATGAGTATTTTTTCTAAGTATTGGAGCGGACATTAAAATATTAATTTTTTGACGCAACAGTCGTTCGAATGATATGGAAATGTCACGCAATGTCATTCAAATGACATATGTACGTCGTTCACGCGAGACCCTTATCTCGTTCGAATGAGCTCGAATACCGAGGCGGCGCGATTTTGTATAAATACTCATTAAATGGTTTCGTTTTCATGAAGATGTTCCAGCATTTTGAAAGCCAGAAAACTGTGAAATCGCAGTATCCTTTTTTACTTCTTCTTTTAGGGTTTAATTCCTTTTTGTTTACAATTCAAAAAAATCCCATATGCTTTGGTGAATTGTTTTAGTGTTGAATAACACACTTTTGTTGTTATTTACCTTTGTGGGGATAACTCTACATCCGGAGAGCTATGTGCTATTGTGGAGGGATTCCTTATAAAGTTCACACTTGTGTAGACGTCGTTTTCTTCTTCATTGCTGACCATTTAGAGTTCTTACGGGAGATTCCAGCCGACGACATTTCTCGTCGTTGCTTTGAAGGTTTGACGAAGACACCGTTCGTTACACTTGTGGGCGATTAACAGGTTATATGTAAGTCAATGGTTTTGTGAATTCTTGAAAGTTCTAGAAATAAAAGGTTTTTCCCTTCAGGGATTTTTTCCTTAAATTTGTGTTGCATGCTTTACTTATTTATGGTTTGACACACGAACACATTTAGATGCATGTTTAGGGGCTGAATTAATTTGGTTTTAAAATAGACTCCAATTAAATAAGGTTTACTTGGAAACTTGCAAATTAATTTAAATTGGTATCACACACCGCATTTACACGATTTTACAAATTGGTATCAGACTTATTTAAGCGATCACAACTTTTACATATTGTTCTTGTGAATTTGTTTAAACCCTAGAAATATTTGTATACTTTCATACACCTTGTGGAGAGGTACTCCATGGATTACTTATGATACCTGAGGGGATTCACTGCTAAAGACGAAGGCTGAGGCTAACGGAGGACTACGATCTTGTGATTCTCGCAAGGATCATAGTTGATCACTAGGGATTTGCAAAGATTAAGGCATTATACTTGTGGCGGTTATCAAGTAGTCTATAAGTCGACCGTCTTGTATATTTCTAAAGTAAAAAAAATGGTTTTACCAAAAATGGTTTTTTCCTAAAACTTTGTCTTTGTTGAATGCTTGATTTGATTTATCTATTTTATCACATAGATGTATGTTTTGGATAAAAAAGATAAAATTCATTTAAAAATTGAATTTCGCATTTATAAATTAGGGTTGTAATCTTTTTTTGCTACCACCTTACGATTATTAGTATTATATAATTTGTTATTAGAGCTTTTAGCCCCTTTTACCTTTTACAACAACTAAACTACCAACAAATCCCATGTGAGGCGTGCGTCCCTTTTTTCGGGCCGTTATGTTCTTACCTTAAGGTTTCACGCTCCAACCCCCAATTTTAAAGTTTTATACTTTGAAATTTGATATTTAGAATGATATCTGAATCCATGAGTCTCGTGACTATGAAGATTGTTTGTACAAGTTACTTTTAATATGTATGAGGTGTTTCTAGCTCTTTACGTAATGTTTAATTGTTGGTTTGCATTTTCCTCCACCAAAGTCAAATTTTTAAGTTTTAAAACTTTCAATTTCTAAAATTTGATTAAAGTTATATCCCGTGAGCCACAAAACTGCACGAGTTGTTTCCAAAACTTACTTGATCCCATATTTGGTGTTTATTCCTCTTTTTGGGTCCTTTTTTTATTATCTTACTTTTTCATGCTCCAACCCCCAATTCTAAAGTTTTATCCTTAAAAGTTTAAAATTTCGAATGATATGTGAATTCATAAGACCTGTGACTAGAATGGCTTCTTGTAGTAGTTATTTTAATCATGTATGAGGTATTCGTGTATGTTTTCGATATGATTATTGGTTATTTTACATTTTCATCGACCAATGGAAATTTTGAGAGGTTACCATCAATAATACTTTGAGAGGTTACTAAATGGAGATAATGGGAGTAGATTAGATATAGAGGAACTTAGGGAGACTCGAGAAAATATATTTTTTCGCAGAATTAGGAATACAGAGGTCAAGATTGCTCTAAAAAGATGAAAACGGGGAAGGCTTTAGGACCAAATGGTATCCCTATTGAGGTTTGGAAGTGCTTAGGGGAGGATGGAGTATCATGGATTACAAAAGTATTTAATAAAATTTTAATGACTAATAGGATGCCCGATGTATGGAGAAAAAGTGTTTTAGTACCTATTTATAAAAATAAAGGGGACATACGAAGTTGTTTAAATTATCTTGGTATTAAGTTAATGAGTCATACAATGAAACCTGGGGAGGGAGTGATTGAATATAGATTGAGATTGACGAAAACAGTATCTGAGAATAAATTTGGGTTGATGTCTGGGAGGTCAACAATGGAAGCAATCTATTTATTGAGGAGAATAATGGAGATGTATAGGGAGAAAAATAAGGATCTTCAAATGATTTTTATAGATTTGGAGAAGGCGTATGATAGGATACCCAGAGATATAATATGGTGGGTTTCACATACAAGAGGAGTGAATCGCAGATATATTTATGTGATCAAGGATATGTATGATGGTGCGATGACTACAGTAAGAACATTAGCCAAAGAAAGTAGTGAATTTTTAATTACGGTAGGTCTACACCAAGGTTTAACATTAAGTCATTATCTCCTTGCTCTTGTTATGGATGAGTTGAATGGACAAATACAAGATGAGGTTCCTTGGTGTATTCTATTTCCAGATGATATTATTTTGTGGATGATACTAAGACGAGGATTAATGCTAGGTTGGAATTGTGGAGAGAAACTTTAGAAACAAGAGGATTTAAAATAAGCAGAACTAAAACATAATATGTGGAGTGCAATTTTAGTAGTAATAGGAGGACAAATGGAGATGTGGTGAAATTGGAGGGTCAAGAGATACCTAAAAATGATCATTTTTGTTATTTAGGATCTATTATCCAAAAAGATGGAGATATTGGTGATGATGTTACTCATAAGATTAGAGCAGGCTAGGTTAAGTGGAGAAGTGTTACCGGCATTTTTTGTGAGAGGCATATACCTTTGAAGTTAAAAGAAAAATTTTATAGGATGACTATTAGACTAGCCATGTTATATGGGATATAGTGTTGGGAAATTAAGAAATAAAATATGCAAAAAATGAGTGTGGCGGAGATGCGAATGCTAAGATGGATTTGTGGTTAAATTCGAAAGGGTAAAATTAAAAATGAACGAATTCGTGAAACGATAAAAGTAGCTCATATAGAAGATAAATTGAGAGAAAATTGACTTATATGGTTTGGACATGTCAAGCGTAGACCAGCGGATGCTCCTGTAAGGAAGAGTTGTTTAGTTAGTATTGATGGTAACACAAGGGGTGGAGGTAGGCCTAAATTGACTTGGTGGGATATTATAAAAAAGAATATGATGTCATGTGCTTTAACTGAAGATATTGCACTAGACAAAATGGAATGAAAAAATAGGATTCATGTAGCCGATCCCATATGATCAGAAAAAGGCTTTGTTGAGTTGAGTTGAGTTAACACTAACAATACTCAAATTTTGATCTAAGTTCCAACCCATGAGTTTCACCACTATATAGGTTGTTTTCACAAGTTACTTTGATCCCACGTGAGGTGTTTGTGCCTTTTTCGGGTCCTTTTGTTCTCATCTTACATTTTCACGGTCCAACCCCTAATTTTAACGATTGGTACTTAGAAAGATTGAAATTAAGAACAACATATAAATCCAAAAGTCTCATGATTACAGAGGTTGTTTGTACAAGTTACTTTGATCATGTATGAGGTGTTTTGCACCTTTATGTGATGTTTGATTGTTGTTTTACATTTTCATCTGCCAAAGCTCAATTTTCAAGTTATAACACTTAAAATTTCCAAATTTTGTTCAAACTTCCAACCCGTGAGTCACATGACTAAATGGGTTGTTTCAATAACTTACTTTAATCCCATATGAGGTGTTTATGCCTCTTTTTATATCGTTTTTCTCTTATTTTACATTTTCAACTCTAACTCCCAATTCCAAAGTTTTATACTTAATAAGTTTGAAATTTATAATGACATGTGATTCCTTGAGACTCCTAACTACACTGTTGTTTGTGCAGGTTATTTTGATCAAGTATGAGTTGTTTGTGTCTCTTTCAAATATGTTTTATCGTTGTTTTACATTTTTGTCGACCAATGCTAATTTTTGAGGTTTAACACTTAAGGTCCGTTTAGTTCTGGGTAAAATATGATTCAACGCGGTGAAAAGTAATATAGTGAAATACATTTTCACCTAGTTAAAGTAAAGTTTTCATCTCTATTCTTATTTATGTAACACCCCGCCCGCCCAGGGAGAGCGAACGGAGCGCTAATGCGATAAAATAAATCCAAATCCACAAGTGACAAGGTATAGAGCGTCTAAAAAATCTCACAATACAAACGAGAAACTACAAATCTCAATCTCTTCAAATTAAATACCAAATCTCTCGAATTACATACAACAACTAACTCGAAAATAAAATACAAATCTACAAAGTTCTATACACCAAAATAATACAAATCTTTCCCAAACAATCCTCGCTAAAATCAATCTCCATAGCCCCCCAAAATCCGCGCTAACCTGCCACTAAAAGAAAATATGGGGAAGTACACAATACGACAGGAATTATGCTCAATAAATACGGATTATCAACGAATAAAACGTAACAACACGAGTACGAATATTCAAATCAAAATGCAAATCTCAAAGCATTTATCAATATAATTTATCAACAACACTTTAACTGGGTCACCAGGCCTCACCACATCCGTATATGCTTTATAAAGCCATAGTCCGGGAAACAGGAATTTTGGCGGGTGCCCAACCTCCGTGCCATATTAAAATCTCATGAAAACGTGCTCATCAAAAATATAATGACACCACATGAATCAAAATGATTTTAACAATTATTTTCCAAATTTTAATGAATTTATCAATTCAAATATGAGTTCAATTAAACATGAAATCAAAGAGAATGACACTCGCGAGATTTAAGGAGCATATTGTGTAAAACCCCATACCTCAAACCATGATGAGAAACCAATGATCACATCCTCAAGATCAACACAAAAGATCTACACAAGATCCTCCAAGAACCTCTAACAAAATAGCCCCAAGAACACCTCTAATCTAAGGTTGGAACTCACAAATCTCAAGGGCCAATGTGAATATAAAAAGAAGAGGAATATAAATATATTTGCTGCTAAAATTTGTGCCAAAAGTATGTTAAAAGGGTTGCCCATGACTCCCTTTTATAATGCAAAGAAATGAAAAGTTGGAAGCCAAAAGACTCCTTTAAATAAGGCAAAGAAATGAAGAGTTGGAAGTCAAAACAACTCCAAGAGTTAAAAACATTTAAAAAAAATTAAAATCCGTTTTAAATCCGATTTCGAAACCGTTTGAAATTCTCGCCTTTAAAAATAATAACCAACATATTTGAGAAATAAAAATAATTTTATCAAAAACTTTATTTTCCTCCATTTTCCTGAAATTAATTAAAATAGCCAAAAAATTACGCGGGTTGTTACAATTTAAAGTTTCGTAACTATAGAGTTTGCACTTATTCACAGTGTCAACCCAATAAAAAATTAATTTTAAATTTTGAAAAAATATTTCACCACTTTACTTTTCACGACAATTAAAAGTATATAACTCCGAACCAAAAAGACCCTTAAAATACTTAGATTTTGATCAAAGTTATAAAACACAGTTCGCATGAGTTGTTACAACAAGTTACTTTGATCCCACGTGAGATAGTTTTGCCTCTTTTCAGGTCATTTTGTTCTTATCATACGTTTTCACGCTCCAACCACCAATTCTAAAGTTTTGTACTTAGAAGTTTGAAATTTATAACATGTGAATCCGTGAGACTCATGACTACACGAGTTATTTGTATAGGTTATTTTTATCATTTATGAGGTGATTGTGCCTCTTTTCGGTACGTTTATAAATCGTTTTACATTTTCGTGGACCAATGCCAATTTTCAAGCTTTAACACTTACATTTAAGATTTTGATCAAAGCTCCAACCCGAGACTCGCATGACTACATGGGTTATTTTCACAAGTTACTTTGATCCCATGGCAGGTGTTTGTGCCTCTTTTCGAGTCATTTTGTCCTTATCTTATGTTTTCACAATCCAACACCTAGTTCTAAAGTTTTATACTTAAAGCCTTAAATTTGAAAATTCCATTTGAATCCATGAATCCAATGACTACACGAATTGTTTTTACATGTTACTTTAATCATGTATGAAGTGTTTGCGCCTCCTTTCGGTATGTTTATAAGTTGTTTTAAGTTTTTGTTGACCAATGCCAATTTTTAAGCTTTAACACTTAAAATTTTTAGATTTTGATTAAAGTTTCAATCTATGAGTCGCATGACTACAAGGGTTGTTTTCACAAGTCACTTTGATCCCATGTGAGGTGTTTGTACCTCTTTTTAGGTCATTTTTTTCTTATCTTACATTTCCATGGTCCAACCCCCAATTCTAAAGTTTTACACTTAAAACTTTGAAATTTAAAATGACATTTGAATAGTTATTTTGATCATGTATAAGGTGGTATTACCTCTTAACGGTAAGTTTATTAGTTGGTTTACATTTTCATCCAACAATGCCCAATTTTCAAATGCATCCATGTTATGCTTAAATAATTTAGAATACTTATTAATTTCTAGAAAAATTTTGTACAGTTTCCTTTTTCTATTCACGAAATTCAACCTATTTTAACATTAAATTAAACTCAACAATAACAACAAAATACACAACTAAAACACCAATAAATCCCTTCCATCGATTTAATATATATAAGCTAAAAAATTAAGCCTATCAACATAAAGGTTCATCTCACTCATGTCAAAGTTCTAAAAATATATAATAATAGTCACACACAGCCCACAAGGCCTAACAATATTCTTATTTTAGTTCCATGTGAGGTATTTGTCCCTCTTTTCAAACTGTTATGTTCTGAGCCTATATTTTTATGCTCTGACCCCCAATTCTAAAGTTTTATACTTGGAAATCTGAAATCTAAAACGACATATGAATCCATGAATCTCATGACTACACAGTTTGTTTTTATAAGTTATTTTGACCATGTATGAGGTATTTTTGCCTTTCTCTGATATATTTGATTGTTGATTGACATTTTTTCACCAAAACTCAATTTTCAAGCTTTAACACTTTGAATTTTCAAATTTTGATGAATGTTCTGACCCGTGAGTCACACGACTACACATTTTTCACAAGTTACTTTGATTTTATGTGATATGTTTATGCCACTTTTTGGGTCGCTTTGTTCTTATCTTACATTTTTATGCTCCAATCCTCGATTCTAAAGTTTTATACTTAGAAGTATGAAATTTAGAACAACATCAGAATCAATAAGTCCCATGGCAACACGGATTGTTTATACAAGTTACTTTGATCATGTATGAGGTGTTTGTTCTTCGTTCCAATATGTTTATTAGGAGTTTTATGTTTTGGTCTACCAATGCTTAAATTTCAAATGTGAATATTTTCGACTTAATCAATTTACAAAAATATTAATTTCAGAAAATTTTGACGGAGTTATTGTGTTTATTCATAAAATCTAATATATTTTAACATTAAAATAAACTTAACAACAACAATAAGAAAAGTCATAATGAAAATACAAATAAATCCCATCCACCGATTTAACATATATAAGCTCAAAAGTTAAGTCTATCAAGATAAAGGTTCATTGGACTTATGGAAAAAATTTAAAAATATATAATAATAATCTCACACGGCACACACAACTTAAAAATATTCTTAATTTTATCTCATGTGAGGTGTTTGTCCCTATTTTCGGGCATTTACATTCATATCTTATATTTTCACACGCCTACCCCCAATTCTAAACTTTTACACTTCATTGTTTAAAATTTAGAATGGCATCTGAATCCACGAGTTCTATGACTACACGGGTTATTTATACAAGTACATTTGACCATGTATGAGGAGTTTGTGCCTTTTTCTAGTATGTTTGATGTTGTTTTACATTGTCGCCCACCAAAGCTCAATTTTCAAGTTTTAACACTTAAAATTTTCAGATTTAGATTGAAGTTCCAATCCGTGAGTTGCATGACTACACGAATTATTTTTACAAGTTACTTTGATCTCATATGATGTGTTTGTACCTCTTTTTATGTTATTTTGTTCGTATCTTTCCTTTTCACACTCCAGCCCCTAATTCTAAAGATTTATACTTAGATATTTAAAATTTAAAAGGACATCTGAATTTAGAGTCCCATGACTACACGTGTTATTTTTACAAGTTACTTTGATCATGTATGAGGTGTTTGTGACTCTTTCTGGTGTGATTGATTGTTGAACCTATCAAAAAGCCCCCAAGTGTATTTATATTATGAAAGAAACTATTGTTGACAAGGGAACACAAGGAGGGTTTCATGAGGATGGTGATGCCAATATTGAAGTTGATTAGAATACAATTGAGAGCTTCAAGGGTGTACACTTTATTAGACAAAATTTTCTCTTCAGTTTTATTATGTTTTTATTTGTAGTGTTAGTAAGTTGATGACTCAGATTGTATCCTATAATTCCATGTGCAACCAAATATTATTCTAGTAAATTTAATGATTGATTATCTATGTGCTTTTTGTATTTATATATGATTCTATGTTTTGTAGATCAGTCTAAGGGTTGTGTAATGTAATGCTATTTATATATATATAGTACTGCTCTTGTGCATACTAGTTTGTATTTTAAGAGTGCGGACCGGATGTGTTACCTGGCGGTGAACCTATAATTTAAATTATAGGCGCACTCTCTCTCTCTTTTGGGTCACCGTCATGTGACATATGTTCGTTCTGCAGGCTTAAAATGCGGACTAGTATGCACAAGAGCAATATATATATATAATGCTCTTGTGCAGACTAGTTCGCATTTTAAGAATGCAAACCGGACATGTGTCACCTAACGGTGCACCTAGAAATTATCGCTTAAATTATAGGCACATTCTCTTTCTTCTGAGCTCACCGCCAGGTGACACATGTCCGGTCCGCATTCTTAAAATACGGACTAGTCCGCACAAGAGCAGGACTGTGTGTGTGTGTGTGTGTGTGTGTGTGTGTGTGTGTGTGTATATATATATATATATATATATATATATATATATATATATATATATATATATATATATATATATATATATATATATATATATATATATGAAAATCCATAAACGTCCATCTTAACACCATAGTGCATGTATGCCTAGCCTTAAGCGACAAGAGGAGGTTTATTTTAAATTATCACATGGGTGACCCTCCACCTAATTGGTCAGCTACTCCCGATACTACTAATACTAGATCATTAAGCCCTCCAATGTCAAGAAATAACCAAAAAGAAGACCAAGGGGCGGGTTATTTTAATTTCAAGAAAAACTAACTAATGAACTATTTACTTTTGCATTGTTGTTTTTAACGATTGCTTATTGAATACTTAGATCTAGGCTCGATTCAAAGGGGACAAGCAAGAACTCGAGACCCTATGTTGATACATTGTGGATAGGGTGAAGATGAGGAAAGTTTATAAAGTGATGTTAATGAATTAGGCCGGCCCATTGAGAATTCTGTAACTAAACTTGCTTCAAATCTGGGAGTTTTGGCACGAAATGGGATTCTGCTACCATTGACTTGTCTTGATTAGAGATACGTGGACTAAGAGTTCAAGAACAATGGTTGGACTCATGTCAAGGTATAACTTTAAAAAAATGAATTAATTTTTTTTGTTCTTACGCATACCCTTTCTTGTTTTCTTAATCCCATCACCCTTTCCCTCACTTGTTTCTTATTATTTTGCGACGATGTTTTTACGAGTTGATGGACCGGTTTTGGGTTGGACTATTCTTTCCCTTTACAATAATGTTATAATTCAAATCATGAGGCATCGGATTTGTATTTACTTGCGAAATAAGTACTCTTTTGCTCAAGACTTTACCTTTCGAGTTACATATTTAAAATAGTCTGGATTATGTAACAAAAATAGAAAACTGTCATACGTATCATAATGTACACAATTGCTATTTTGGGAACAAAGCTGAGTAAAAATAAATAGTAGACTATGATTTAATAGGTTAAGTTAAATTTTAAAAATTCACCATATATCATTGCAAATCATGCATATGAAACAAGAGAGGACTACATGAGTTCTAATGTAGAGCTACGGTAAAACAGAGTGAAGCTCCACAAAATGCAGACCCTAATACATATATACGGAAGCTAGTCACAATTTGATCATGTTACTTTGAGCCAAAATCTAAGTGAAACCCTAAACGAAATAAAAAAGATGGAGTTTGGGAAAGAGGGGTCAGGGAGAAAGCGAAGATTATATTTCTTGATGAAGTATGTTATGTAAATTATATATTTGGGAGCGAGGGTCGTTTCCATGTGGATGCTTTCTTTGTACCCTTTACCATTGGAATGCGCACGATGTGTGATCCTTTCTATATGGATCTGGGATGTTTGTCATCAATTGTCCTTAATGTGTACAAATAAGTAGTGCTGATCAGTTTGTTCCGACATTGTAAGGGTGTGTTTTGTGTGTTTTTATTAATAAATTCATGATTTATCAACTTTATCTCAATTTTAGATTACCTTTTGCCAACATTTACCGAATGATGTTTTAATTATTATTTTAACCATGCTTTTATTCTTCTTAAACTATGCATCGTATTTTGGAACTGCTCAAATAATTTGAACATATTGGAATCCTCGTACATATTTTGGAGATTATATGCAGGGGCGAAGCCAGGCCATGACTTGGTGGGCCATGCCTGGTCCAAACTTTTGAAAAAAAGTAGCCTAGATATGTTATATCTCAATTTTATACCTAAAAAGCTCAAGCCCACTTGAAGAAAGTATTACCCTTTTAAGTTAACCTAATAAAATATTACTCCACTTTGACCACTTTGAAGAAAGTAACGGAAGTAGCACAGCAGCCGAAGCAACCAAAGAGAGATGTCAAAGTTCCTCATTTTCAAAGGTATATCTCTTCTCTATCCATGTTATGCCTTAAAGTAATATTAATTAGTTTACTAGTAATTAATAATAGCTTCGTAGTTAATTTTAACTGTTCTAGTAAATTAGTTTAGTAGTTAATTTCCCTACATGATTTAACTATTCTAGTAGATTAGTTTAGTAGTTAATTTTTATTAATTGTTAAATTAGTTAATTATTAATATATGGTAATTAACTTGTCTAGGGAAAATGACAAATTTTAATTATTTTATTTTTGTGTTGTAGAAATATGGGAAAATTAAAGACCCTTGATTCGTTTTTCAAGAGAAAACATGTCGAAAGTAAAAATGTCGGCGAGTCTCCGGTTTCCCCCGAGTCTAATATTTTGATGGTGAATATATATGATATTGTTGGGAAAAAAAGTATTGCATAAAATTTAAATAACCTTAAAAAAAATCGTCTCGGGGGGTCCTGCCCCCGAACTCCCGGTATTTTTCGTGGTCCCCCCAACAAAAATTCCTGACTTCGCCCGTGAATATATGATTACTTGTTACTTTTTACAGTTAACGTGGAAAAGTACTTATGGTACTTTTGAGTTATAGGAGGACACGATAAGTATTTATTTTTCCTTTTCAATATATTTTATTTCTATTTGATGCCCTAAAAATTAAATGTAGGAGCTTGAATTCCTCACATGCACCTCAACCTATATTTTAATTGTATTTAGTAGTTATAAATACGCTTGACTAGCTAAGGCATACTAAACCTTATATATATATATATATATGTGTGTGTGTGTGTGTGTGTGTGTGTGTGTGTGTGTGTGTGTGTGTGTGTGTGTTGCCTTTTCAACATAGTTGTATCTCTCTTGAAAGATAATTGTGTCTCCCTATTTTTTGTTCAGTTCTCAAGTCTCAAAACCTATGAAGTCTCGTTTCTATAGTGGACCAATTCGTTAACATACCACCGAGTCATTTTTTATCAACATAATGACACCGAGCCCATATTGTAGCCCATGTTACTGAATCGACTGCTTTATTTTTAGTGCCAACAATTAAGAATCATTTTACTCCACTTGTTGCATCAAAAACCAAATGATAAGCTTCTGATAAAAAACAAGCAGTTATAGTAAGATTTGTAATATGAATACCTTTACACTTTGTAGAAATATTAGGTGCCATTTTAGGATTCCATTTCCTAGTACCATGGCCAAAATGAACTTCTTCCTCTACCATCTTTTCCAAATTGATGTTCCAATATCTTCTGGTCATTTCTCCTCATACTTCCTCCTTTTTTTCTAAAAAAAAGAAAAGAGACGAAGTACCCTGAAATAAATAATTGTTATATGCATACACGAGATGAGTGGAGGGAAAGATAGAAGTGCCTCCCCACGATGGAGACCCTAATACATATATACACGCATGATGGTAGTTAATGTTGTGTGGATTAATATAAAAGCTCATATTCATGATTTACAATTTCATGTAAAGAACTTATTTTATGATTAGCATGAAGGGGTTTAAGCTGCATAGCACATCCTATAAGGTTAGAGAGATTGAAAAACATTATTCATATTTTGTTACGAGATAAGATGAGAGAAAGTAATTTCTCCCACAAATCATCAAGTGTTCATCTCCGGGAGTATCCCTGCACAAGGCTTACTTTGGGGGAGGGTTCCTATACTGGAATAATTAAGGCACTCAGGGCCTTGTAATAAGGTTTTGAAGGAACAAGAAAATCAATCTCTTCATCTTCTACATTAAATATTTATCCTCAGATATATCACCTACAAGATCCTCAAATATATCGTGATTCAAATCTATGTCTAAACTTTATGCCTAGTTTTTCTTCTTTTTAATAATGTATGATTGATTGAAGTTCTTAGGGAAAGAAATTTTTTTATAATATTAATCCCCCAACAACTTCAACCATGATTTGATTTTGGTTCTCTAGTCCTCTATCTTGATGAATCCCCGTGTTTACTGGTTCTTTAGGTATGGTGTTTTAGTTTGTAGTACCAATATCAGGAGTAATTTTCCTATTTTTGTTGTTGCTGTTATCCTCACTTCTCCTATTTCTAGATATAAGTGTACAAAAATATATCACTCTTGTCCCATCAGATTTGCCAAAAAATATAGTATGACGGAATTTAACCTCTTAGGATCAAATGTAAATTTGCGAGTGTGCGCGACAAGATTTTTGAGCCATGCCAAAGAAATACTTTTAGCAAAAATTGAGCAAGCGATTATACTTGGATCGAATGTTTCAACTAAGAATACTTTTGTGAAGTACTTATTTTTAAAATTAACTTAAACTAAACTCAAGTATGAAGTGAGATTGAAATTCGAAGCAATTTAAAAATTAAATCTAATGGAAAGCAAATGAATTTAAGTGGAATGGAAAATAAATAAATTTAAGTTCAACAGAAAGTAAAGGAATTGAAATCCGTAACCTAAACAAAAAAGGAATACTAAATTACTGAAGAAATTCAAATAAAATAAAGTTGAAACTTAATCTTACAAACTACTTCCAAGATCAAAATAAAAATTAATAGAATATAAATAAATAAAGTGAGTTTTTGTTAGAGAGTCTTCCTTGAATTTTGATACTAGTTTGCTTATTTAACATTACAAATGTAAATGCCATCATGAATAACCGTTAGGTATTCCAATCTTTAAATTTTGAATTTATAAATAACCATGAGCTCCGTTATGCACAACCACTCCCTTTTTAACAACTACCCACGTGGACTCAAATTCCTATCTGTCTCTTTCCTTCTATGCCATGTGTCCCAAGATGAACTTTGTCTCTTATATCCTCTAGGAAACTATTCTATAGGGTTTTCTACATTTACCCTCCCCATGTTATTCATTGACCGGTCCATTAGATATAGGGTGTGTTTGATTGATATAAAAAAAAAAATTATGAAAAATAGTTATTTTGACTTATGTTTTGGTTTTTTAGTACCTTGATTGTGAATACTTCATGTAAGAATAACATCAATTCACATTACAAGTGCTCCATCTCAAACTTCTTTTTTAGTGGAAAATATTTATTATCCACCTACCAAAAAATTGATTTCTATAGAAAATAAAAAAAGTAAGAACAAAAACTCATATGTCTTTTCACTCGTTTTTCAACTTCTCATCCAAATAAATTATTTTTCACGCATTTTTCATATTTGCAATCAAACATAAAAAGTATTTCTGTCTTTAAGTTCTATTACAGCTCCTATTACTTTAATTTTCATCCCTCAAAGCTTTTCCTACGTCCCATATTTATAGGAGCAACATGTAGAAGGTGGACAACGACATAATCAACATTTATGTGAGTTCTCTAAGGTCCACCAGATTTAGAGAGTAAGGTAGAGTCTGAGGGTAAGAGTTTCAAGTCATGAATTATATTTGGTTAATAACATCGAATGTTATTTGATACATTATTATAATACTACGTAGTGAGTGGGGGTAGCATCACAAAGATTGTACTTGTTACCAACCCATCATATTGTATAAGCTATATTTTCTTATATTTTTCTGACCTGACCTTGGTCATCCAAGGATGCGTGATGCTTATGAAGGCAGGTTGATGAAATGTGGGCAAGGCGCACTAATTCGGAGGTTCACTATACGTAATTGAGGTTTTTTGTTACATAACTAACTGTCGTTTATCCCCGTAGAGGGATGAATTTGGAGTGAATTAATGGATTTAGTCTATAGCCATAAAAACTTATTAAAGTATCAAAGATCTTAAGATGTCTTTACCAATGAATCTATTAGTTGACGATGTTATAGACTTTAGTTGAGCTTATAGATGTCTTGGATGAACCTGAAGTACTTACATGGAGTCCACAGGCTTTCCTCCTCGACATTAAGTCAATTTTGAGGTGCATGATAACTTAGCTCAGGGTTTCTTGAGGAAAGAAGATCTCTAACTTGATGCCTTCCATCCCCTTGAAGACAAAACAGTTATTCAAACACTTGCGACTTCTCATGGTATCATCGTATTTAATTTCTTTTTAGATTTTTGGTTTTCTCAAGCTACTACTTCTCCAAAAACACCATTTTATGAATCCATCAAATTTTTAATTTTTAAATGCACTAAAATTTATTTATTTATGTTGTAATCTATACATATCAACTGTAACACCCGTAATTTTTACCCGGTAATAATTTAATATATTTCGGAATTCGAAAAAATAAAAGTTAATACATTTAATTATTTTTAGTAATTTTATATGTTGGATTTCATTTATGAAAAATAGGATTTTGATCGGAATTGAAATCGAGGGACAAATCGGGTTTTATTTATATATATTCATTTTGGGGCGAACTGGATACCTGAACAAGTCCGAATCGATTCGGCCTGGAGGACGAATCGATTCGGTCAAGACAGTGTCGACAGGAATTCTAGTTTTGTTAGAGTTTGAGTTAATTAACGCTCCTAACCTTTTCTAATATAAAAATAATTTGCAGTTAGATTCTTCTAAACACTTTTTCACCAACTTTTAAACCAGAAGCCTCTCATGTTTTTACCACCTCTAACCTGCAAACCCTAGCCCTATTTAAAATCAAAATTTAACCCAAGTTTTGAAGGCCCAAACTATATTTTCTCAAGATCGTTCAAGAAAGAGTATTGATTTTTCTAGAGCAATGAAACCATCCAATCAGAATTTTCAATCGACTTTTCTACAGACATGAATAGTTCTATTATTTATCCTTAGTATTATGAGTTTTAAATATCAGCTAAACGTAAATTACATGTTTTCATAAAATAAATTATAAACCTTAATTAGGAAAAGTGAAATCTATATTGGGACTGTTTTTATAAAAAATCTTAATATGAATAAAGACTCATAACACTTGTGTGCCCAGGGTAGATGATGGATTTTCATTAATGGATGTATATTTTTATGTAGAAAATTATAGTAGATTTATTAATTGAAAGTGACTTGTAAAATCACATAAAATTATGTAGGTGTGATAAAAGAGAAATTATTGTTGTGTACACCATAAACTTGTATGATGATAAAATTATATTAGTTGCATGAAGTAAGTTGCCTAATTTCGAAAATTCATTGAATGGGTGAAATTGAATTTATTTGTGATCTTATGCGAAATTGGTAGAATTGTTGATAAAATGTCTTATGCGAATTATTGATTTAATTATATTTGTCACCGCGGGGATGACGAGATTTTGGGTAGTTATGTTCTCACCTTAATTTTAGGAGTACTTGCTAGGTATGGAACTAGTAGATATATCTTATTTGCGGGCAATAATTTCTGGGTATGGAACTAGTTAATGTAGATTTCTACGGATGAGATGTTCCGGGGTGGGGCAGATTTTTGTGTCGTTCCGTTGATTCGATAGTCTAGGCATGAGACTATGAGTACATTAACGGTAGAGACTCATCCTATATGATAGGGTAGGACGTATATGTGTTTTGGAGACCTCTAGGTATGGGAGTAGGGTAGGCCTGAGGATTTATGTGCTATAATAGGGTGGGACTAATATAAAATGATGAGAAATTGAGAATTAATGCCTAAGATAATAAGCGGGTATTAAAATGAATTTGCGGCACGAGTATGTACAGGGCTAACAGAATATGGGTCGACTGGCTATAGTGACATGGGTGTGTGTTGGCGTCACGAGTATGTGTGGGGCTGACAGAATACTGGTTGACTGGGAATAGTGACGTGTCGTGCGTGGAACCACACGAGTATGCGTAGAGCTGACAGAAATTGAATTGACTAGCTATAGTGAGGGGAATGGGTGTGATGTGCAGAAGTTTAAACGTGCCAAGAGTGTGTGTAGGACCGATAAAGGGGTCGACATGCCATAATAGTGTCACATGAATAAAAATAATTGAATAATTAAATTAAGTAAGGATGCGAGCTAATTTTAAATTATAGTGCTAATAGAATAATTGGACTTATACTTTAGGGTGGATTAGTTATATAGGTATATAATGGCATCTTACATTTATTCCCATGTTAATATTTATCTCATTTAATTTAAAATATTCTACTGGGATGTTTATCATGTATAATGTTATTTTTTCGGTTCACGGACCCTAATGGGGGAGAGTAGATAGTATTCATGTGGTGGGCTATGACCAATTGCGTTGATTAACATTTGAGGTATAACAATAGAGTAGCTGCATAGGAGTGATTGGAGATATTTTTGGAGATGCAGCTCGAGTTTCATTTTAGATGATTTAGTAGTTTAGGATTGCTTTCTATTCCCGTCGCTTCTTATTATGAGACTTTTATTTATGAATTTTCTCGGCCAATTAGTTTCATAGTTGTCTACGATTTATGTAAGATATTATTAGTTGGACTATTTCATTGGGATTTATATATATTTGGAGCTAGAATTTATTTTAGAGATTAACATGATGATGGATTTAATATTGCTTGGATGTTTATATTAATTGGATTAATTTGATTATTTTCTTGTGAAATTTTTTTATATGTGTCATATATCTGTCACATGCTAAGAATGATAACTTATTTAGTGAGCCCAATGTAGTTTGGCAACGGCTGCTAGCCACCTCACTTGCCAGAATGCGCGGAGTGTTACAGAAGGTATCAGAGCATGGTCTTAGGTCTCGTAGGTGTGAGCTCATTTAGCTTTTGCATTACCAACTTCTGATTCCATTTGTTAATACGTACTCCTTAAGGTATTGGATCTAGAATACGGATTAGCGGTGTTTCTTGGAGATAGGGAGTTTTGTGTTAAGGACGTTCTAGGCATTGAGGTTAGAAGTAGTGATCTTGAGTTGAGGATATTCAGAGTTGATTTTGAGATGATATTTATTTGGAAAATCGTTAGTGTGTATTGTTTTATATTTAGTATCGATGCAATGATGTAATTTGATTTAAGGATCTTAGCGCTACGACGACTTTTGGAGATAAAATCGGGGGATGATTCATTAGGCATCATGATACGCCGTTATTTTCATAGTTATGTTTATATATATAGTTAGGATATATGTTGAATTTTTGTTCGCGGGGTAGGTGAATGTAGGATTGGGTGTATGCACTCCCAATTGTGGTATTTTACAGGTAGGCATATATGAGCCTTATTTTATTTTTACGTGTTTACGCTTCATCAAATTTTGACGACGAAATTTATGTGCTAGTGGGGAAGTATGTAACACCCCGAAATTGTTAACCAGTAATAATTTAATTTATTTCGAAATTCGAAAAAAATAAAACTATTGGATTTAATTATTTTTAACAATTTAATATGTTGGATTTATTTATGGAAAATAGTGTAAGGACATAAGTTTATAAATGTCCGTTATCAATTAGTATGTCGTATACTGCTACAACCGTTGAAGAATGTTCAAGATCACATATGCAACAAGACGAATCTGAATATCAAGTTTTTTCGACAATCAAGCCTCCGCGAGATGAATTTGGTAAAGGTTGTGTTTTTATTCCTTTGCATTTCACTTGGAATATTGGGATATTTTTCATCAAAAAGTTTCTAAGCGTTGGAGCGGAGTTTTTAAGTTTTTCGTCAAAATTATTTTTCGAAGTTTTAAGGCGCTGCATTTTCTGGGAAAAGAAAAAGAAAAATATTTTTTTAAAGGCTCAGTCGAGCGACAGCCTATGCCGTTCAAACGATCTTCCACATTAAAGTTTTGCATAAATACAAGTTAAATAAGGCGTATTTCGTTAAGAAGTCGTTTCGTTTTTCATTCTGCAAACTGTGCAAATCGGCAAAACACTTTTGGCTTCTTCATTTAGGGTCTTAAACCTTTGTTTTTCAATTCACAAAAATTCCAATGTTTAGGTGATGTTTTGGAACCCAAGAACATAATTTGATATTGTTCAACCTTTGTGGAGTGCATCTATACACCAAAAGACAGAGGTCGTTGAGGTTCGCTGCGTGTGGATCTTTTTTGAAAACTGGATTGCAGTTCATGTGGATTCACTGCGTGGAATCCATTGTTGGCTCTAGACTGCGCGTCTATGTAGGTTTGCTGTGGAAAACTTATTGTATATTTCATTGTAATACGTGTAAATTATGATTTTCAAACTCTAGTGAAATAAGAGGTTTTGCCCTGAGGGGTTTTTTCCTGAAATCTGTGAGTTCACATATTTGTGTTTATTGGTTTGACACGTGCACACACGTAGATATTTGTTTAAGGGCTGAATTAATTGGATTCAAGAATCGTCTCTAATTAAATAAGTTTGTGGTTGGAAATTGTGCATTTATTTAAATCTTTATCGCACACATTTTTCTCAAATAGGTATCAGATCAGGTTACGCTAATTTATCGTGTATTCCTATTTTTCGAAAAAAATTATGTGATATTAATTTTTTTTTAAAGTCATATCTTTTAAAATTGTCGTAATGTTTTCAAGTGAAAACTTATGTAATCGGTTGCCAATTTTTTACGGGTCTAATTATGCTTACTGAAAAGCCCAAATGAAATCCTATTTAAAGGCAACCGATGAAAGAGTTTGGGTCATTTGTGAAAAATATTGGAATCCTCCCACTGTCACCGCTAATAATGTCACGAATTTAAAACCTGTGTCAGACTGGGTTGATGATGAGTTTAGGTGGAGCACTTTTAATTCACGCGGGCTTAGTGTAATTTTTGGACACGCACCCCCGACGAGTTCCGACGTCTTATGACGTGCACCACGTCTAAAAAAGCATGGTATATTTTTCAACTCACCCACAAAAGCACTAACGCGATGAAAGAGTCTAAAATTCAAAGTTTAACCACACAATTTGAAACGATTACCATTCTTGAGACTGGGTGTTTTAACGACTTTTATGCATGTTTGTGTGACATTGTCAACACTAGTTTTATTCTTGGTGAGCCGATACCCGATGCACGAGTGGTTAAAAAGATTTTAAGATCGCTACTAAAACGTTTTACCCATAAAGTGACTGTTTCGAATACCTTAGGTAAGTTGAATCGTTTGAAATTAGAAGAATTGGTTGGAGATCTCCAGACATAGGAGATTGAGATGTTTCCTAACAATATCAAGCCTAAGGATAAAAGTAGAGCACTTAAAGCTCAGCCTAAGAAGAAAAAGAAAGTGATTTTTTGTGAGTTCGAGTCTGAGGACAAGTGTGATTTTGATATGGCCATTCTTGCAAAAAAATTTAAAAAGTTTCTCAATTTTTCAAAACAATATTCTTCCAATAAAAAGTTTTTTAAGAAAAAAAAAAGATAAGGCCAAAGAAAGAGATGAGAAAGAGAAAGAGAAAGATAAAGAGGGTGAGGTATACTTAGAAAAAGTGATATGTTTTGAGTGTGATGGAAAAGGGAATAAGTCGTTTGAGTGTACCATTAGACTTAGGAGAGAGGGCAAGAAAGTTGATATGCTAACCACCCTTAGTGATGGTGAGGAAGACGTGAGTGATACCGGGGATGAAAATTCACAAGAAAAGTTTGTTGACTTTTTAGTTAGCCATGGGAGCACACCTAGTTTGTCCCACGACGATGAGGAAACTTGTGCACATGAGACCCCCGAGGATGATTTGAGTGTTTTCAGTGAGTCTGAGAGCGAGTGCCCTAGTGAGGGTGATAGTGAGATCCAGATTTCTTTTAGAGATTTGTATGCCGAGACCTTAAAGACTAAGAAATTAAATGAGGAGCTACGTCTTAGGGTGAGAAATTTGGAGAGAGAGTTAGAGAGTTTGAGAGGTTTTGAGGCGTCGGCGATCCAACTCGAGAAGGTAAAGATTAATTTGAATAAGCAGTTGATCGTTGTGAATCAGGAAAAGAGTGAACTTTTAAACCGCATGTCACAATTAGAGAGAGATCTTAAGCACACCCTAGAGGTGAAAGTAACTTTAGAGAACACATCTAAGGAGGAAGGAAATTTTTTTCTCAATCCCATTTTGGGTAGAGGTGAGAGTTTAGGAATAAGTCATAACGGTGCGTCCACTTCACATGTTTCACCTGAGACGGTTCCCACTTCAGTGTTTGATTCACATGGCTCTCAACCCAACCCACCTAGGCATCCCGTACCTAATAGGAGAGAGAGAGTGGGAGATGTTTTGAGAGAGGTGTACCTAGGGTTGTTTATGTTTTCACGCACTGCAAGAAGAGAGGGCACCTTAGGGAGTTTTATTTTAAGTTGGGTCATGTGTCACGTTTTACTGCTACATGTGTTCAGACACACCCACCCACACCTGACGCTCCGGATGATTACACGAGAGAGTTTTCATATATTAGGGAGCAGGTACAATTTTTGGTAAAGACTTCACATGACTTGATGGAGATTTTTCGTAGGATGTCACTACCTTTGGAAAACTCTACCGTACCTACCAGTTGACGTCTAGACTAGCATAGATTGATTCGCATGATGATATTTTTGCCTACTGCTAGGATGTATCATTTTTGTAATTATGTTTTTATTTTGATATTTATTTTAAAAAAATACAAAAATAATTTCTTTTTTTAGAAAATTTTTAAAATGCAAAAAGATTTTATTTTGAATTTTTTTTTCAAAAGACAAAAAAGAGTTTTTTATTTTATTTTGCACCGTATATGAATGCACATTTAGGATGATCGAGTCACAATTTCATTCCATATCCATATGACGATTTGATAGTGTTTTGATATGCGTCATCATTTCATTTTATGATTTGTAATGTTTGGAGTTATTGAGATGTAGTTTAGTATTACTACCTAAATGTTTGACTCATAAGTTCCTTTAATGCACACTTGCACTGATTTATTTGATTATTGTATTTGTTTATCACATATTGGTCGGAGTGTTGTGTTCTCAATTCTATCTTTAAAATGAACCATATGCGATCAAACTTAACAATGGAAGTAGTGCATGTAAAAACCGCTTACCGTGAGGAATTTAATTGTAACAAAATATGATGAATGAATCACGGGAAAGGGCTGTGAGAGTTCAAAATTAACTCGTCGTGAAAGCCACCACTTTAAAAGAGCCAGAAAAAATTTATAGGTAATAAAAAAGATAAATATGTCAAAAAGGGGCCGCCTCAAAAGAAAAATAAATGATTATTATTTATGAGGGAGTTTGGATGGAAAAAAATGAAAAACGGGTTTGCACGTCCTAACAACGTCTTGAAAAAGCATTCATAGTTTTAGACGTTATTGGTGTGGGAATCACTTTTGACTTTGATGTGTTGATAGATTGCGTCGATGTCATTTAAATTCAACACTTTTTAACAATTAAGGACGATTTTGAGATTCATTTGATAGGAGTACATGTATTAATTGTGCACATATGTTATTTCTGATTGCATTCATTCCATTTCCATGATTTGGTTGTCTTAATGTAAATTCATGGTGCGATTTTTGCATTTTTGTTTGAAAAAATTAAAAAATCAAAAATAGTTGGTGAAGTATGTTTGAGTATCTCTTTAACCGTGACAACTCCATGCCTAATTTATTTATCCGTTTCCATGTCTATTTCGGTCAAATAAAAATATGGGAAAACGAATTATGAGAGTTTTTGCATTATGGGGGAGATTCGATTATGATGATTGATGGGGGAGATTTGATTATGATGATTGATGTATTTTTATATCATTTCAAACTCGATCCGTCATGAAGGTATTTGTTTTGTCTCATATATGTAGGTACAATAATGGAAGATCATATGTTACACACCCTGATGAGAAAATCTTGAAGATTTGATGTCGAAGACTTTGAAGAAAAGTTTTGAGACCTACATGTTTAGTACCTTTTCATTTTTGGGTTCATGAGGGTATTAGATTTGTATAGGAATTTTATGTTTTGATAATTCAGATGTTTTTATTTTGTGCTGGTATAGACATAGGGAGAGATTTGTACGTATGTAAGTTTATAAATGTTCGTTATCAATTAGTATGTGGTATACCCATACAACCGTCGAAGAATGTTCAAGATCACATACGCAACAAGACGTATCCGAATATCAAGTTTGTTCAAAAATCAAGCCTTCGCGAGATGAATTTGATAAAGGTTGTGTTTTTATTCCTTTGCATTTCACTTAGAATATTGGGATATTTTTCATCAAAAATTTTCTAATTGTTGGAGCGGAGTTTTTAAGTTGTTTGTCAAAATTATTTTTCGAAGTTTTAAGGCACTGCATTTTCTGGGAAAAGAAGAAGAAAAAAAAATTTAAAGGCTCGTTCGAGCAACAGCCTATGTCGTTCAAACAACATGCCATCTCGTGTGAAGTTTGTTCGAGTGACACGTGGAGCCGTTCAAGCGAGATTAGATCTCATTCGAGTGATCTGCTGCCTTAAAATTTTATATAAATACACGTTAAATGAAGCGTATTTCGTTAAGAAGTCGTTTCATTTTTCATTCTTCAAACAGTGCAAATCTGTATAACACTTTTGGCTTCTTCATTTAGGGCTTTAAACCCTCGTTTTTCAATTCACAAAAATCCCAATGTTTAGGTGAATTATTTTAGAACCCAAGAACATACTATTCTATTGTTCAACCTTTATGGAGTGAATCTATACACTTAAAGACTGAGGTCATTGAGCTTCATTGCGTGTGGATCTTTGTCGAAGACTGGAGTGCGACTCATGTGGATTCGCTGCGTGGAATCCATTGTTGACTCTAGACTGCGCGTCTATGTAGGTTTGCTGAGATAAACTTATTGTTGATTTCATTGTAATCCGTGTAAATTATGATTTACAAATTATAGTGAAATAAAAGGTTTTGCCCTAAGGGGATTTATCCTAAAATATGTGAGTTTGCATATTTGTGTTTATTGGTTTGACATACGCACACACGTAGATATTTATTTAAGGGCTGAATTAATTTGATTAAAAAATTGACTCTAATTAAATAAATTTGTGGTTGAAATTTGCGCATTTATTTAAATCTTTATCACACACACTTTTCTCAAATAGGATTTTGATCGGAATTAAAATCGGGGGAGAAATTGAATTTTTATTTATATATATTCATTTTGAAGCGAATTGTCGACCTGAATAGGTCCGAATCGATTCGGCTTGGAGGGTGAATCGATTCGGTCAAGACAGTGTTGGCATCAATTCTAGTTTTGTTAAAGTTTAAGTTAATTAAAACTCTTAACCTTTTCCAATGTAAAGATAATTCAGGATTAAACTTTTATACACACTTTTTCACCAATTTTTAAACCAGAAGCCTCTCATATCTTTATCAACTCTCATCTACAAACCCTAAACCCATTTAAAATCAAGTTCAACCCAAGCTTTGAAGTCTCAAACCGTCTTTTCTCAAGATCGTTCACTAAAGAGTCTTATTGAATACTTCTATTTTTTCTCTTTAGTATTATGCATTCTAAATATCGCCTAAACATTAAATTACATGTTTTCTTAAAATAAACTAGAAACCTTAATTAAGGAAAGTGAAATATATATTGGGACTATTTTAATGAAAAATATTAATATGAATTAAGACTCATAACCCTTGTGTTCTTAGGGTAGAGGATTGATTTTTGTTAATGGATGTAAATTTGCTTGTAGAAAATTATAGTAGATTTGTTAATTAAAAGTGACTTGTGAAATCACATAAAATTATGTATGTGTGATAAAAGAGAAATTATTGTTGCGTACACCATAAACTTGCATGATGATGAAATTATAATAGTTGCATAAAGTAAATTGTCTAATTTTGAATATTGATTGAACGGATGAAATTGAATTTATTTTTGATCTTATGATAAAATGGTAAAATTGTCGACAAAATGTCTTATTAGAATTATTGACTTAATTAAATCTTTCACCGCGGGGACGAGAGGATTTTGGGTAGTTATGCTCTCACCTTAATTTTAGGAGTACTTGATGGGCATGGGAGTAGTAGGTATGTACTAGTTTGGGGTAACACTTTCTAGGTATGGTACTAGTTAGTGTAGATTTCTACAGATGATCTGTTCTAGGGTGGGGCTGATTTTTGTGTCGTTCGGTTGATTCCATAGTCTAGGCATGATACTAGGAGGAAATTAGCGGTAGAGACTCATCATATATGATAGGGTAGGATGTACTTGTATTTTGGAGACCTTTAGGTATGGGACTAGGGGTAGGTCTGAGGATTTATGCCCTCTAATCGGGTGGGGCTAATATAAATTGATAAGAAATTGAGAAATTGAGCATTAATGTCTAAGATAATAAGCGGGTATTAAAATAAATTTGCGGCACGAGTATGTTCAGGGCTGACAGAATATGGGTTGATTGGTTCTATCGATATGGGTGTGTGTTGGCATCATGAGTATGTACAGGGTTGATAGAATACGGGTCGACTGGCTATAGTGACGTGTCGTGCATGGAACCTCACGAGTATGTGCAAAGTTGATAAAAATCGGGTTGACTGGTTATAGTGAGGGGAATGGGTGTGATGTGCAAAAATTTAAGCGTGCCAAGAGTGTGTTCATCATTGATAAAGGTGTCGACTGGCCATAGTGGTGTCGCATGAATAAAAATAATTAAATAATTAGATTAAGTAAGGATGCGAGCTAATTTTTAAATTATATTACTATTGGAATAATTGGACTTACATTTTAGGGTGGATTAGTTATATGGGTAGATAGTGGCAGCTTACTTTTATTCACATGTTAGTATTTATCTCGTTTTATTTAAAATATTCTATTGGGATGTTTATCATATATAATGCTATTGTCTAGGTTCAATGACCCGAATGGGGGGGGGGGGGGGGGAGTAGCTAGTATTCATATGGTGGGCTATGACACATTGCGTTGATTAACATTTCAGGTATAGAGCTGGAGTAGCTGCATAAGACTGATTGGAGATATTTTTGGAGATGCAGCAGGAGTTTCAATTTTAATGGTTTAGTAGTTTATGACTGCTTTCCATTTTCACCGCTTTTTATTATGAGACTTTTATATTTGAATTTGGTGGGACAATCGGTTCCACCGTTATTTACTGTTTCTGTCAGATATTTTTAGTTGGATTATTTCATTGGGATTTATATTTATTTGGAACTGGAATTTATTTCAAAGATTAACATGGTGATGGATTTAATATTTCTTGGATATTTAAATTTATTGGATTAATTTAATTATTATATTTTGGAAAAAAATTAGGTGTCTCATATATAAGTCACATGCTAAGAATGGGAACTTATTTAGCGACGCCCGACTTAGTTTGGCGACGATGACTGGACATCTCGCTTGCCAGAATGTGGAGGGTGTTGCATCAATTACATCATATGCATTAAGTTTAAGGGTCTTACCCCTAACCTATATTTTCTTGTTTCCAAATTGAATTAGCTTATAATGATGACTTTGTCCTTGTATATTTTATATAGTTATATCCTTTAAAACCCCTTCATATAAATATTTAGAAAAATATCAAAATGTATTCTACAAATATAGCTAGATTATTTATGAGTGATATCACTTTGAATATTTGAAATTACTCTCTAAAAAACAAGATGCTGTTGTCATTGTTCTTCCTCAATGTCATTTCTTATTATCTATGTGTATTTGATAAAGGAAATATATTTAATAAACCTTGAAAATGCAAATATCTATGTGAAAAATTACATTCATAATGATAAAGGAGAAAAAAGTGAATAAGATTGTCTTCATAAATAATATCTATTATATATTATAAACCAGAAGATCGTCAATAGATTTTAGCCCTCAAAGAACCCTTCCACGTGGAACTACAAATCTATAGTATTTTATTGTGGTGATTTTTGAGATAATTAAATGGAGTGCATTTGTAATTACTTAATGGAATTTATTATAATTAAATGTAAAGGAAATAAATTACTGGGTTTTAATTTGGAATTTTATTTTTCATTTAGAATCCAACTTTTTGAGCCCAAAATTGTGTTTTCTCACTTATTCCTCTTAATTAACTAAAGACACCTATTTAGGAGCTTTTAGAGGAGTCTGTACTTGGTCCAACTCTTCTAAAAAAAAATATGATAAGGAGGATAAATAGGAATCAGCTAAGGAGGTGGAAAAGTGTGCAACACAATTAGAATCATGTAGAGAGAGCAAGTGAGAAAAGAGAAAAAATACACTGGAAAGATGTTCAAGGTTTGCTTTCAGATGAGAATACCACTCTTGTTGATCATCCAAGGGTTCATACATTAGAAGATAGGAGGCTGAACATCATTTATTTTCTCCAAATTGACTCCATTTTAGGATCCTTAGAAATGATCCACAAAAGTATGGAATCGAAACCCTAGTTATTGCCTTAAAACCTTGTTTTCGTGTTTTTTATTCTTTTCATTTCAAAAATGATTCAATATCATTTGAAAATATTTGTAAAGCAATCCCTTTAGGGAGGAGACCTTATTTGTATTTCACTCATGAGGAGTCATATGAACGTAATCTAGTTCAGTCAGGAATGAGGAGTTATTGGGTACGAGAACCTTATGTCTTAGCGGTTATAAATATTTAATTTACGTGTATATTGTTCTGGTATGTGTCGAGTCTTGGGCCCACGGATCTCAACGACTGAATAATCTAAGTAGTAGTGTATTGGGGGGTTCCTTGTTTGTATTTCACTTGCGAGATATCCCACGCATGAAGCTTAGTAAGGTTAGGAGTTGAGAAACGGCAGGGCACTAGATTATGGGTTTATACTCATGTTACTTATGTGTGTATAAATAGCCTGATTATGGTATGGTATGACGGGGTAAAGGCGGTTAAAACTCTATTATGATAGAGGATAGGTGAGGTATATATTGCATAAGTGCTAATACGTGAAGATATGAAGTATAAATGGGTCACATTTACTAATGTTAAGTAATATAGATATTTCTAGCAACTTTTGAGCCAAGGCCCAAATCTGTAAGGATTCGTTTGGTTCAAAAGTGGACAGGTTTTTCCATGAAAAATCTTGTAAGTTTTTAAATACGGTTGTTTAATAACATTATTTTTTTTAATGACAAAACTAAGATATATGATAGAATAAATGGCAAAAGTTGCAAATATAAAAAAAAATCATATATAAAAAATGGTTTTTAACAAAAAACAATTCTTTGCATAAAATAGTTATTAAAAAAATAGTTTCTAAAAACAAATATAACAAAAAATAACTTATAATGAAAAGAAATGATTCTTAAGAAAATACTTTTTAACAATAAAAACAGTTTATAATAAGTAAAAAATAGTTTGTGACAAAAAAACATTTAAACAAATAGTTTTGAGAAAAATATAATTATCTTTTAACGAAAAATAATTTTCACCAAAAATAATTTTTAATGAAAAACAGTTTTAAAACAATAATTTTAAAAAAAATACAGTCTTAAGAAAAAAAAGAGTTTTTTGCCCAAAAGTGAAATAAATTTAACGGAATTTTTTTTCACAAAAAATAGTTTTTAATGAAAAATCAATTTTAACAATAAAAAAATATTTTGACAAAAATAAAACAGCTTTTTAATGAAAAAAACTATAAGCGGTTTTTTATTTTAAAAACTAGTTTTAAAGGAAAACATAGTTTTTAGACAAAAAAGAAATACTTTGAATGAAAAAATAATAATTATTAAAAAAAATACCCAAGAAAAACAAGTTAAAAAAATAATTTTCAAAGGGATGGCAATTTTTTGGAAAAACTTAGCTTACTAATATATGTAAGTAAAGTTTGCCAACAAAAGTGGGGGAAATGATGACAAAATATGCATGTACACATGGGTATCTATGCGAAAAAATTCATGGAAAATAAGGACTATCCACAAAATGTTGGGCAAAATCTTCATTCGCCACCATTTGCCACATTTTCCATGGAAATGTGGCATATCAAATGGACCCTAAAACATTTTCCCCCCGAGTATTGTTGTTACAAAGTAATAGAATGACTCAATAGACAAAGTTGAATTCAACAGTTAGAGTTACATTGGGCAAACAGAGTTGTAGTGATTGGAGATCCAGTTCACCACATTTAGTGTTCAAATTGCTAGGTCTTTTCAATAAGAACTCCAACATTGTTTTGTATTCATGAGTTTATATTTGAACCAAGTTAATTCCAATTTATGTACATTCTAGTTTGAAATATTGTATATTATGGATTTATATGATTATGTCATGGACGGTTTTTATGTATTATCATTTCTATTTATCATTGATGCTGATAATGATATAAATAGGTTAGCACACTTCATTTTCGACGTGTCAACCTAATTATCTGCAAGTGAAAAATAGGGGGTATTATGCCAAGTTATCCATATACTATAAACCTAAAAAAATAAATATGAAAGCAATACCTTAGAAATGAGATTAATGGAGTAGAACTTCGAATAAAGTTGTTTTCATCATTGGAAGGTGGATCGAGAAGAACTTGGACTTGAGCTCCAGAACATTGGGCTTTCATTAGAGGAAAAAGATTTTTCTTATTTAAAAGTAACTTTAAAAGAAACAAATCAATGTCATAAGTGGGATTTTGAGGCTTGGAATTGGGAGAAATTTAAAAAATTAAATCAATGTTGGGTTTTGAGTTATTTTAAACCATAGGGTTGGGCTTTCATAATTTTTTTAGCTGAGCTCATACGGCGTGCGATTGACCAAATAGATTAATGATGCTATCTACAGGTTTTATAATGATGTTATTTTGGGCTTACTTACAATAGTGCACTAAACGAGCATTTAATACATCCCATAATTATAATTACATCTATAACAAATTATCGCTTGATTGATGGCTATCCATAATTACACTTAAGTGGCTATAAACAGTGGGATTGCATAATCGATTGTCGCTTAGTTGATAGGTGTTTATTGCACGGTTAAAGGATATTTTCTCCACTTTCACTCATTTGGTCTAGGTAAGTGGCCTTAGGGAGTCTTTGGGGGTATTTGGTGTTTGCACTTTGAGTACCTTGGGTTTTTAGGGGTTTACATGATTAGGTATCGAAGTTAAACTTTGCATAAGGCCTTAGAGAGAATAGGTGAATGTTTGAAAGTTTGGGGTGTCTATAATTAGATCGGGCATGGTTTTAGGTTGTTACCCTAACAACTTATTATTTCTCTCTAATGGCAGAGTAGTAGGGATGAGCGCACGCCAATGGACATCGACGACAAGCTCAATCGAGTGGGTGTTATTTAAGTCAAGGTATATGACCTCCTATATAGATTTGATATTGGGTGTAAGTAGTATCAAGAATGAACATCATTTTGATATCAATTTCATGTAAACTAAACATAATTAAATTGTTCACACAATAAATAGAATAGGGCATTTCCCTCTTTACCTCATTTAATTAAATGTCAATATTCAAGCTCATTGCAAAATATTGTACACAATGAGCTTCTTGCCCAAACCATTTTTAAACTACACTTAAATCTATTTAATATTGAAAATATCACATTATTTGTTCTAATTGAAACAAATTATAGCGGTCTATTTGCAATTGAGGCTTTCGTCGATAGCTATCGAGTATAAATCGTTTATTTACCTTAAATAAAGAACAAAATATGATCATTTATTTGTCGAGGCTGATGTCGATGGCTATCCTATAGAAGTTTTTCCGTTCAAAATCTGGTCATGTATGATCATAAAGAGGGTACAAGATGTTTATTTGACTTGGAAAAGTATAAAATGAACGTGTGCAACCGGGTAAAAGCTATGTGGTAAATGCCTAAAGAGGTGTTTAAAAAGATCTTAACAACACACATAATTGAAAGCGTGACAGTAGCATCACAAACATATATACTAATTTGTAATCAAAATAAATAATATATAATGTGGAGTTTATGGCTCAAAATTGTGGTTAGTGGTTAGGCATAAATATTTCATATTTATCCCCTTTATTTCTGTTGATACCAAATTTAGTTTGCTGACGTGGACCATTCACTTGAAGACACGTGTCAACCTACGTGGAAATTACAAACACTTTCAACGAACAACATACTGTCACCGAGCTACTCAAGTGCCCCAAGCAACTCAATCAAATCGAGCAGCTTAGGCGCCCCGAGGAGCTTAAGGCTCCGAGCAACTCAACGTACAAAGCATCCAAATCAGGAGAACCAAAAAGACGATTGCGCATTAAATGCTCATTATTATCGTACTGATGTATATGTCTACTAGATAACAGTGCATTGTCCTTTCACATGTACAGCCTCAAGGCTATAAATACATTGTAACCTCCTCATTAGAGGGGGACTCGGGATCTCTTAGTAAACCACTTATCGAGAATTCCAATCAAATAGTCAGCAATACAAAAACAGTGGACGTAGGCCATTCTCATAAGGCTGAACCACTTTAAAAATCTTTTGTCTTATTTATTTTATCTATGATTGATTAATTAGAGATAATCTAATTTTTTACATCAAGAGATTGGCGTCGTCTGTGTGAAATGGCTGTACTTATCGTTTTTCATCAAAACAATTCATAATCTATGGCTGATAATCCTGAATCCAGTAATCAAAACACTGGGGTCCCTCCGAACCTCTCTACTCCCCTAAATGTTCAAGATTTGACCGGTATAATGGCTAATTTGGCCCAAAGCCAGACGGCCATGCAAGAAACCATGCGACAACTTATACAAACTGTTCAAGGCGGAGTGTCGGCCCAATCAGGACAACGAAGTGTTCAGATAAATACCCGTTTACCCTCCTTGCGAACTAGGCGAACGTTGTTCCCAGAGGAATCTCGATCTAGACGCACCGATTCATATCGTACTGAGAGATCTAATGATCCTTCTTATCAACCTGGTTGAACTTCCTCAGTACGAGCTACGAATTCTCAACGAAACGTCACTATATCCCCGGAAAGGACTAGTGCTCTAGAAAAGTTTAGTAGAGCCTCTCATTTTGATCGTTTGGGTCTTAGGAGGAATAGAAGTCCTCCTAAGATTGCGTCGAGAAACTCTCCACGACCATCCAATCTAAGGGAAGGCTCTGTCAATCACGACCAACTGCTCGTAATGAAAGATCCCAAGAGGCAAACTCAATGCGATCAGTTAGGCCCGAGGTGGGAAACGATGCATGGAAGGGCTCTATTCAAAGATTGGAGGATAGATTAGGGGAAATGGCTAAAGCCAGGAATCCTCTACAACGAACTTTTGTCTAAGGGACACCATTTGTACAGACAATTATGGATTTTCCCACACCATCAAAATTTAAAGCTCCTATGGTGACGCCTAAATATGATGGAAAAACTGACACTGTCCTTCATATAGAACAATACCAAGCTGCTGCCGATATCTATGCAGTTCCAGAAGAGATGAGATGCAAGGCATTTTCAGGAACTCTTACCGGATCAGCTCAGATATGGTACAACAACCTTCCTCGGGGGAAAATTGCGACTTTCTTTCAACTAGCAGAACTCTTTATTGGGAACTTTTGTTTTGGAGCGAAACCAGTCAAACAAGTAGCACACTTGCTGAGTGTTAGACAAAAGACAGGTGAAAGCACCAGGGACTATATTACTCGTTTCAATAACGAGAAACTTGAAGTAATTGATTACGAGGAGAAAATATCAATTACTTCTCTGATGAGCGCACGGTTGCCATATAAATTGTACTACACTTTAGCCAAAGATCCGCCTAGGACCATGGTTGAACTAATGGAAAAAGCAGCCAAAATTATGAATGCTGAGGAAGCTATGGCGGCGAAGAAGAATACAGACACTAAGGAGACCAAGGTCGAGGCTGATAAGACTGAGAAGAAGGATCAAAAAAATAATGGTGGCAACAGGCAGTCGAAAGCAAAGCAAGCACTGGAACAGTTGAAGAAATTTGGAAATAATACTCCTTTGAAGGTAGATATAAACCACATTCTGGAAGAGATCAAGAACAGCGAGGAGCTAAACTGGCCAGAAAAAATGAAGGCAGATCCTGACAAGAGGAATAAGTCTAAATATTACGAGTTCCACAAAGACCATAGTCACAGGACCAAGCATTGCATAGCTCTCCAGAATAAAATTGAAGCACTCATCAGGCGGGGAAAATTGACCAAGTATGTTGATCGCCAAAATGGTGGAAAGACCAGCGACCGAAGAAGGCAAAGATATAAATCTCCTCGTCGAGCAAAAGAAGACAAGAAGAGAAGTCATGAAGAAGATCCAGAAGATGACCAAGATGACCCCGATCTCCCCAAAAGACCAAGGCAGCCAGAACGTGAGATATTTTTAATCCATTTCGGATCATTTGAATGAAATGTTATTATAGGTGGAGATGCAGGAGGTGGAGACCTGACTGTGGAGAGAAAAGGTTACTTCAATGAGGCTCAAGCTTGCTCGTACATTCAGCGAATAAATCTAGATGAAGATGATCGCCCGAGGAAGGTGAATAAAGACAAACTGGTCATTGGTTTCTCTAAGAACGACCTAGCACGTGTACTATATCCTCATGATGACCCATTGGTGATCAAAATGAGAATGAAGGAAGTGGTGATTTCACGAGTACTAGTGGATAATGGTAGCTCGGTAGATATCATGTTTTATCCATGCTTTGACAGTTTGAATCTAAAGCTAGCCCAGTTGGAGCCGTATCATAGGCCCCTCCTTGGTTTTACTGGCGAGAAGGTTTTTCCACTTGGGACGATAAAGTTGGATATGCTTATCGGTACATGGCCTGCTTGTCGAACAGAAAGAGTACGCTCTTTTTGTAATGGATAAAAATGTCCAATCAGCTTACAATATCATCATGGGAAGGGTAGGTCTGAACAAGTTCGAGGCGATACCATCTATTGTACATCAACGTTTAAAATTCCCAACTAATTTTGGAGTGGGAGTTGTGAAAGGCGACCAGAAAGTAGGTCGAGAATGCTACTATTTATCCGCCGAACAAGAGGAACGTGAAGAATCCAGGAAGAAGACTACTACCTATCAAGTGGAGGAAATAGAAGATGCAGAGATTGAAACGTTAGACCCTAGAGACGATTCTCATCTTATGAAGGGCCAGGTCATGGAGGCTACTGAAAATATCATTCTGGACGACGAGCATCCAGAACGAATAACTCAAATTAGTGCATCACTAGATGTATCGATAAAACAGGAATTTATAGCATTTTTAAGGAGCAAAAAGCATACTTTTGCATGGAGTCATGAAGATATGCCAGGGATAGATCCGAGTTTCCTGTGTCATGAGCTCATCGTGAACAAGGAAATCAAGCCAGTGAAGTAGCAAAGAAGAGTGTTCATTCCTGAGAAGAACCAAGCTATACAGGAAGAAGTAGAGAAACTACAAAAAGCCTTTTTTATTGAGGCTGTCAAATATCCTGATTGACTAGAAAATGTGGTGATGGTAAAAAAGAAAAATAACAAGTGGAGGATGTGTGTAGACTTCACTGATCTTATTAAGGCATGCCCAAAGGATCATTTTCCTTTGCCCCGAATTGATCAACTAGTGGATGCTACCTCGGGACACAATTTGTTGAGTTTTATGGATGTTTATTTTGGTTATAACCAGATTAAGATGAAGCCTGAGGACAGAGAAAGTACATCTTTTATCACCCCAAGGGGAACTTATTGTTATAATGTTATGCCTTTTGGACTTAAAAATGCAAGTGCAACATATCAGCGGCTGATGAACAAGGTGTTTGCGGAGAAAATCAGTCATAACATTGAGGTTTAAGTTGATGATATGCTGACGAAGAGAAAGAAAGTTGTTGATAATCTCGTTGATCTAGGTCAGACCTTTGATCAACTAGAGAAATATCAAATGAAGTTGAATCCCACCAAATGCATATTCGGAGTATGAGAAGGTATGTTTCTTGGATATATTGTTAACCAACGAGGGATTGAGGCGAACCCTGAAAAGATCAAGGCTCTATTGGAGTTGCGATCTCCAACCACAAAGAAGGAAGTGCAAAGTCTCACAGGGCGAGTTGCAGTGCTTAATAGATTTGTGTCACGAGCAACAGATAGATTCCTCCTATTCTTCAAAACACTTCGATAAAATTTTGAGTGGAATGATGAGTGCGAGGAGGCCTTTCAAGAACTAAAGAGATATCTGGGGACGCATCCATTGTTATCTAGACCAGTGGTGGGAGAAAAACTATACTTGTACCTGGAAGTTTCAGAAAATGCAATGATCTCGGCATTGATAAGAGTGGAGGACGGAGTACAAATACCAGTCTATTACACCAGCAAGGCTTTCCGAGGAGAAGAAATCAGATATCCAAGGTTGGAAAAGTTGGCACTAGCACTGATTGAAGAAAGAAGAAGGATGAGGCCATACTTCCAAGCCCAAACTATAGTGGTATACACCGATATGCCATTAAGACAAGCTCTGGATAAACTGGAGAAATTAGGAAGATTGATGTACTGGGCAGTAGAACTTGGTGAATATGATATAGTTTATGAGCCTAGATCGTCGCTCAAAGGGCAGGCAGTAGCGGATTTTATCGCAGAGTTTACTCAAGAAGATGCCTCCGAAGAACAGGAGTTGAATACTGACCAATCTGTGGATGTTACAGGATCATTAAATGTTAACCCCAACTAACTCACGTCGGTAGATGAGCAAGAGAAGATGATTAACGAGCAGCGAGAAGTGCCGGAGGAGGACAAAAGGAAGCACCAAATATTCCACCGAGGAACTCTGTCTTATTAAAAATTTGATGATGAAGTACCTATATGGAATTTGTATGTGGATGGCTCTTCGTGCACTACAGGCAGTGGAGCAGGGATTGTTTTAAACGGTTCGGATGAGATTGATGTGGAGTATGCTCTGCACTTTCAATTTAAGGCTTCTAAAAATGAGGCCGAATATGAAGCAATGATCGTGGGTCTAAGTCTATCCAAAACTATGAAGGCAGAGCAAGTCGTTGTATTCAGTGATTCACAGTTAATCGTAAATCAAATTCTAGGGGTGTATGCGGTAAAAGGAGAATTAATGATCAGGTATCATGCAAAAGCAATAGAGGTTGTATCAAGTTTTACTGTAGTTCAATTGATTAGAATACTAAGATTGGAAAATACAAGAGCAGACGCCCTAGCTCGGTTAGCATCAGCTACATGCATCGAGCTATAAAGAACAATCCCAATAGAAATCCTGGTTGGTGGGAGCATAGACGAAGATCTGATGATGAACTTCATTACCCTCGACTTGGGACCATCTTAGATGGACCCCATCAGGGCCTATATTGAAGAGGGGGCTTTACCAACTGATAAACTCGCATCCAAGAAACTAAAGTTTAAAAATACTCGTTATGTATTGACCAATGGAATTTTATATAGACGATGAGTTATATAAGGGCTACAAAGATGTGTCCATCCCTCCGAAGTGAAGGATTTGATCGAAGAGGTTCATGAGGGATCTTATAGAGCCCATGTAGCAGGTCGGACGCTTTTGAAAAGAATACCAACGCAGGGGTATTACTAGCCGATGATGAGAGCTGATTGTGTAGCTTATGCCAAGAAGTGCGATAAATGTCAACGCTTCTCTTCTATCCGAAGAACTCCCCAAGCATTGTTAACACCCATCACGTCTCCTTGGCCATTCGCCATGTGGTGAATAGACTTGGTCGGGCCACTTCCGACGACCATTGGAAGATTTAAATACCTCGTGGTTGTTGTGTATTGCTTTACCAAATGGGTGGAAGCTGAGCCTCTCATTGATATGACATACGGCAAAGTCTATCAATTTATTTGGAAGAATATTATTTGCAAATATGGTCTCCCACATGCATTTATTATTGACCATAGAACCCAGTTTGATAACGAGGAGTTTACTGAGTATTGTCATCAATCCAATGTACTGAAGACCCATTCTGCACTAGGTCATCCCCAAAGAAATGGACCAACTGAGGTGACAAACAGAACGCTGCTGAATGGTTTGAAGAAGCGACTAGATAATGCAAAAGGAAATTGGATTAACGAGCTACATTCTGTGATGTGGTCTTATCGTACCACGCCACGAACAGCAACAGGAGAGTCTCCATACATGCTGACATTTGGGAGTGAGGCTGTCATACCTGCTGAATTGGGTCTACCCACGCATAGGGTGCTTAATTTCAATTCTCCTATCAGTGATTTGATGAGAATATTAGACATGGATATACTCGAAGAAGTTAGGGAAGAAGCAGCAATCAGGAATGAAGCATATCAACAACAAACATCTTTGTTCTATAACAAAAGAGTGAAGAAGTGTGATTTGAAGGAATGGGATTATGTGCTGAAGAAAGTGATCCAAAAGAATAACAAACTGGAAGCCAATTGGCATGGACCCTACAGAGTAAAAGAAGTTGTTCGTCCAGGGACATACAGGATTGAAACCTTGGAAGGAGAAGAATTCAAGAATGCATAGTATTATCAGTAATTGAAATTCCTATGTAATGCAGTTTCTTCGGTATGCATAAAGTGATGTTTTACCCAGTTTCTCTCTTTGTTGATTTTTTTTTTCGGAATATATTAGTGCAACACACTACACACCAAATTCAGAGCAACTACCACCAACTCCGGTTGGTCGGGAATCAATTACCACCAACTCTAGTTGGTCGGGAATCAATTACCACCAACTCCGGTTGGTCGGGAACTAACTACCACCAACTCCGGTTGGTCGAGAATCAATTACTATCAACTCCGATTGGTCAGGAAATCAATTACCACCAACTCTGGTTGGTCGGGAATTAATTACCACCAACTCTGGTTGGTCGAAAATCAATTATTAATAACTCCGGTTGGTCGGGAATCAATTACCACCAACTCCGGTTGGTTGGGAAATAATTACCACTAACTCCGATTGGTCGGAAAATTAATACCACCAACTCCGGTTGGTTGGTACCAAACTAGACCAGAAGCTAAACGACCTCCCGGAGCATCCACTGTCTAGGCAACAAAGTAATCCATAAGAGATTATTACAACTAAGCAGGAACATGGGATGAAAATTATTCCATTGCTTAGGCGCAAAGAGTGACAAGTCACTATAATTAAACAACAAATGGGATAAGTATAATATATACATAAATATTTACCAACCAACAAGCAAGGACATTATACAAATTATTTAGAAGAAAATAAAATGGCAAAAGGCTAAAAATTTCTTCATTTAAATCAAGTAGAATTACATATGACGTGAAAAATATACTTCATTACATAAAAAACCCTATTCTATTGGTTTTTTCCCTTCTGCCTTTCAAACAGGTTCTACCCCAGCAGGAGGATCATCTAATGCATAAGGGGAATTTATAAAATTTATATCTCGCAGCATTCAAACATTCATCACGGAGGTCCGATCAAGTAAGTGCTCTGGGCGAGATATCTCAAAGTTTGCATGAAGACTGTAATTGTCGAGATACTTGGAGATCAAGCATTGAGGAATTACCCGAGCAGAAATCCAACTAATGTCAAGCTTAAAAAGAGGCATGGTTAAATCGAGCACTCCAAGGTAATAATAATCCTATAAGTAGTGGCCCTGCTCCAATTTTAGCACACACAGTTCATTCAACCACCCTTGCTTGTATCCCTCATTATTTGACTGTTGGATCCGAGCATCAAGATGGTAAAGGGCTTCTTTATACCCAGCCATCCAAAACTCTCTAGGTTGTTTATGGAACTGATAAGTTAACTTCTACAGTTGCTCCTGGAGACTCTTTACCAGAATTTCCTTATTTTCCAAAGCAAAACTCTGGGAAGAGAGTTGGTCAGTAAAATTCAGAATCTTCTTGGACATTTCTGCCAAAGCTTGATTCTTCGCCATCAACTGAACTGCCTAATTCTCCAAGGCCGATTGAGTTCTCGCTTCTTCAATAGAAACCCGACCAGCCCTTGCTCGTCCACGAGAAGAAGATCTTGCTCATCCACGAGTAGATTTGGAGGGTCCAGCTCTTTTCAAAGTGTCCAACTTATCTCGTAAGTTGGCATTTTCTACCTCCAAGAAAGAAAAACCTTCATCATTAACAGGGACCAAGGCTCCCGAAGAAGATGCAGCAGATTTGAGTTATTTTATCTCTTCTTGCAAAGCAATGTTCTCCTGCTCCAACAACTTAGAGATATGTCTGTGCTCTTCAACTTCAAGCTTCAGAACACTCTCTTTCTTCTCATGAGCATAGATGAATTTATCATACCCTTTGTCAGCACTCAATTGTTGATATTTCTTCTCGTATCCTTGATGAAAAAGTATGGAGGACTCTTTGTACTGCTGCTGAAATTCCTCGATCGTTCCTTGGAGATCTTCAATCATTTTGTAGTAGGCCACATTATTGGAAACATCACGATCGAGCAAGAACTTTAAGTATTGATAAGCTTCAACTGCTCGTTCAGAAGCATCTGAACCAAGGATATCAATGATTTGAGCCTCATTAAGATCTGCATGACCAGCTTTAAAATAGTCATTGCATTTCTTCATTAATTATGTGTCATTAGTTGATAAGAGCTCCATCCTAGCCATAAACTAACAAAGAAAAGAAATAAAAAGAATCAATAATGACGCAGATAGAACAAGTAAAAGAGAAAGTCAAGACGAACAATCAAAGTTTGAATTATTATTCATCATAAGAGGAGATACATAGTCCAAGGTTACATTCAAGAAAGCAACAAAAAATCCCAAACAACTTTACACCTTCTCCTTGTTTCCTATGACTTCCTCAGAAGGTTTGGAGGAAAGTACTGGTTGCTCGAAGGACGAGGGCAGCTGCTCGACAGAAGTGCTGGTTGGTTGAAGTTGCTCGGAAGGTTAAATAATAGTAACAACAGGGACCTAATCTCCAGTCATTATAGAAGATTCATCTAAAGCAGCTTCATCCTCTTCTTCTTCTCCAGGAGCGGGAGGAGGACCATGAGTGTGCTGCTGGAATAACTCGAAATTCTCAGCAACCTTCAGCTCCTGTAAGGTTGTTACCCATCCATCCCTAAAATATTTGACGTTGGCATACTCCATTTGAGAAGACATGGAAGCGAGGCCCTTATTCCAGACTTTGTCCCAACCAGTACTGAATGGTTTTTTAACGGTATTTTTCCTTTTTGCCTTCTCCGAGGAGGTCATTTCCCTAAGAAGCTCCTCGGCAGCCTTCAATTTTTCTTCCACCTCCATTTTCTGTCGCTCAACATATTGAAGTTTGACAACTTTCTCTTCAGCATACTTGAGCTTAGCCTTAAGCTCCTTGTTTCTCTGTTCAAAATCCTTATTGCTCTGTTCAAACTCCTTTAACTTCTTCTCCAACTCCTTGGAGGCATTCACAGTTTGATTTATGTCTAGCTTAATGGACTTGAATTGCTTCTCCCAAGCAACTTTATCTTCCTCTTACTTTTGACGAGAATCTTTTAAAGATTGGGTCACCCCAACAAAAGCTTCCTCTACTCCTCCCAAGGAGCTTGAAGCCTTGATAGCTTCATCCTTCTTCAAAATGCTGTTGAAACACATCACAAGCTGAAAAAAGATAGAACTTTAAGTCAATATGTGAACATAGTATTAAAAAATAAAGAAGTTGAACTAAAGGTACTTACTGAGGCAATGTGTTGAGCATCCAGAGTAGTAATTCTCTCACGAGAAAAAGTATCTTCAATGCCTTGGACCTCTGGGACAGTCCAGGATCTTACCAAACTCACAACAGAGCTTGGAGCAATAAAAGATGGAACACTACCTTCAATATTTGAAGGTTGAGAGACAGGTTCAGCAGATCTCTCAGAAGAAATTTTCTTTAATCTCCTCAGAGGAGCTGAAGCATTTTCAATTAAAGATGTTGTCTTTGTTGGTGATATGATAACAACATCACTTGAAGGAGAAACAGTAAAAGTCTTGCTCGGGGCCATAGGGGGCTTTTCGACAGCCTTCTTAGTAGCAGCAGGAGGGGGTACAATAATGGTTTTTGTCCCTTCTTCTAGGACATCTTGTTTACTTTTCTTTGCCTCCACAGTGGCAGAGACAGATTTGTCAAAAAAGGCAGGAGCTTTTCTCTTCTTCATCAGATCACTAATGGGAATACTTGACTCAAAGGAAGAACCTTCCACACTAGTCTCAGAGGTTAGTACTTGGTCAAGAATAACTACCACTGGACGAGGACGAGCAGTGAAAGATGAAATATAGCTTTTGTATTGCAACAAGTAAAAAGCAGATCTAATATGCTCCTCAGCAACAGATTGATGCAAATCCCAGATAAGTTTTAAATGCCTTAAATTAACATCAGCCTCTTTTGGAGGTTTTCTTTTACTTTTAACTGTAACAAACAAAAACAAATGTCAGTTATGCATTTTATCGAACACAAAGAAAACAAGATTTCAAAAAATAAAAACAACATATTCTATTGCTATAAGGTGGACACCTGGGACCTTGATATACATCATCTCCATTTAATGGAGGGTGTTGCCAATTTTTCATAACAACCCCATGATCAAAATAATCCATGTTGGCATCAGGAAGATTGACAACTAAAGCTCTATTCAAAAACCTTGTTTTTAAATAGAATGTGGTATCACTGACAACCCATCTATAGCAGTACATAATCTCTAGAATCCCTAATCGAGTTCCATGAAGTTGATTCAACCTATGTACGTCATTAACTATCCTCCATGTATTTTGAGCTATTATTGCAAGTACAACATCAAAATATTGGCAGAACTCCAAACACACGGGATTTGGCGGGAAAGAAAAGTCACATTCGGCCACAAAAAGACTTGGGAACTAATGTCCCTCAGCCAAAGAAAAATAATCAGAAGGTTTAGAAAGTTCTTCCAAAATAACCCACGAAGGGATTGAAAATTGAGACTGAAATTTGTCCAGCGACTCAACAAGATAAACCATGATGAACAAAGTAAAAAAAAAAAGAAAGGGAAGAAAATCTTACAAAAAAAGAAAGATCAGTTGACAATGAATAATGGAAAGAACGAAGGCACAAGATAGAGAGGAAATTAAGAGTTCAAAGATACAATTTGAAAAGTGAAAGACGATAGGATTTCTTCCGCGCGTAAATACTTTATCTCGGGAATAGAGAAAGGCAATGATTACAAGGGAAGACATTTGCATTTTCGGCGGCTAAAAGAATAAAAGGGAATAAATATCAAAGTCATCATGAAAATTCAAAATATTTATGAAGCCTGATACTATGCGTTCAAAAAGGAGTTATATACAATGAAAATTTTCCTAAAATCCATAAAAAACCAATAATCTGAGCAATTTTTTAGCAGAATATTCCACACTTTTCTTCAACCTCAAAGTGTGAAATATTGGGGGCTTATGTTGATACCAAATTTAGTCCGCTGACGTGGACCATTCACTTGAAGACACGTGTCAACCTACGTGGAAATTACAAACACTTTCAATGAATAACATACTTTCACCAAGCTACTCAAGTGCCCCGAGCAACTCAATCATACCGAGCAGCTTAGGCGCCCCGAGGACCTTAAGGTTCCGAGCAACTTAAGCGTACATAGAAACTCAGGCGGTTGGAGCAACTCAATGTACAGAGCATCCAAAACAGGAGAATCAAAAAGATGACTGTGCATTAAATACTCATTATTATTGTACAGGTGTATATGTCTACTAGATAACAGCGCATTTCCCTTTCACATGTACAGCCTCGAGGCTATAAATACATTGTAACCTCCTCATTAGAGGGGTACTTAGGATCTCTTGGTAAACCACTTATCTAGAATTCCAATCAAACAGTCGGAAATACAAAAGCAGTGAACGTATTCCATTCCCATAAGGCTCAACCACTTTAAAAATCTTTTGTCTTATTTATATTATCTATGATTGATTAATTAGAGATAATCTAATTTTTTACATCAACAATTTCAATATTTTTTATCGCCCCATGTAGTGTATTTAGATCATATTTATTCCATATTTATGCTACTAACTCTTTTTGGCGAGTTTTTGAATTTTGTGTATCTTTCTCTTGTTTTGCAGGTATTTTATACAAATGGATGCGATAGAATAAAAGAAACGGTGAAAGAATCAAATAAAAGGGAAGACAAGGGCATATTCATAATTTTACATCTCAAACCCAGAGGAGGAGTTAACTAAAAATTCAAAGAATTCGAACTCGCAAGAATATTGGAAGAAACGATACCCCAATCCAAGCTACGGTGAAGAAGTTCTGAGCATTCGAATTTGGGATGAAACTCTAGGAGAAGAAAGTGAAAATAAGAAAATTTTGAGCACACAAGGCCAACTTGGGCAGAAGCTAGGACTTAACCAATTCACTTATAGGCCTGAATCGGTTCGTCCAAGCCTAGGCAAATAGGTTCGGGGCACCTATTACGAGATTCTTAAGTTAAGCCTATCTTTTAGCCTAAAGGGTTTTAGAGTTTAGGGACTCTTCCAAATGACTTCTACTTTATGTACTTAGTCATCAGGAGTATTTTATCATCATTATCATTCATAAAAAGAAAAAATAAATAAAGGGGAACATCTAGGAACAAAATTATTACTTCTTGCATGAAAATTTCAATCAAGAGCTTGTTAATAACCGATTTTCTTTCATAAAATGTTCTCGTGCATGTTCTACTTTCTCTACATTTTTGGTAATCTTATTTTTATGCTTTGTTCTTATTATTCAATAATCATGCCTTCTTAAAATTTCATTATCGCATGCGTAGTTGATATGGACATGTCCGGCTAAATCGTTAGAGAGTTGGGGAACATGAACCCAACGTAGGTATGAGAGTTAGATATAAAATTGGATGTAATCATATATAAAAAATACTAGGTTTGATATTTTGTTGAGACTAATATCATAGGTTTCTTAATTCCGTTTGTCGTAGGCAATCGAAGTGTTTGAGGATATAATATACGTGTCAGAAATCTCATCATTCACAATAATTTAATTATCGCCTCAAGATCATGGGGAGTAAAATTCTCATATATTTAGTTCTTTGGTTTAATTAATGTTTACTTGTAATTAAATATATAATTATTGAAAATTTCATATCTAACGATAAAACCTATGGTTCGGGGGATTGGATCCCGACTCCTTTTTTTCTAAATAGTTTTTTAAAATTAAAATTTTAGTTTTTTCTTTCTTTTAAATTAAAAATTGAACTTGCTAGTTTGATTTCTTTAGTTAAGTAGAAATTTTCATAAAAATCAATCACCTTTTCTTTTCTTTTCGAGAGCCATCACCTAGATTTTAGAAGCCTACCTTGTCGTTGTCGTCACGATTTTTGTCTTATTCCCTACGGTTTAGACCCCGACTTACCGAGTATTACTTGAGCGTCCGGCTTACACTTAAGGCATAGGTACACACATAACAAATACAATCTGTGTCGCATCAAGTTTTTGGTGCCGTTGTCGAGGACTAGGTAGACACACTAGGTTATTTCGAATTAACCTATAAATTTGTCTCTAAATCCTAAAAAGCCAAAAACAATTATAAATCCTAAAAATTAAAAAAATATCAAAAGATCCAAAAGATCCAAAATATTCAAAAAAGTCAGAAAAATAAAAATAAAAATATTCTCTTGAAACTTTAAATGCAAAATACTCACCCCAATCCAAATCTCAATCCTATAGTGGAACTCCCACACTCTATCAATAACACTCCAAACACTCCTAACTCTGGGTACCGCTTCCTACACCGAGTAGTCATACCACGAGTCGAACATCTAGAAACTCGGGTGAGGAAAGTGATTCTATAAGTGTGAGTGCGATGTTTGATCACGGTAGTTTTGAAAAGGAGAGGGAGTGATGTCGTACCGCCCTATAAGAGACCTCTTATATCCTAAGCAAACCATCTCTTCAGGATGCATTATATTTCCCTATAATGCCGAGAAATTACAATTTAGGAATGGGGTGATGTTATGTTGTATTTTTTAGCCATGTGTGTGTGTTTAGCACGTTTAGGTGTGAGTCGACTCCACATTAGAAAGTGGTACAAACATTTGACTTTACCTTAACACATTTCGAGAGAGAGGAAGTTGATAACGCGGTGAATTTTGAGTGCCATCGATCACCATTAGTGAAGTTTGGATTAGTGTGTGGAGATTGTAAGTTTTCCCCCACCTCCATCCCAGGAAAATTAGATAAATGAGAAGAAAATAGGTTTTGTCAACATACTGAGTTGAATAGGCTCGCCCCTAGCGCCGAACTGGTTCGCCCCTGTGCTGCCAAAACGTGGATACTTCCCCTTTTTTCCATTTCCCTCCCACTCATTCATCTCCCCTCCCCTCCAAAACTTTCCCATTCCCTCCATATATGAAAATTCATCATTTTTACCTCCCTCTAACCCAAAAACCATCCATTTCATCCCCCTCCATTTTTCCCACCATACCTTTCCATTTTCCCACCCTTTCACACCCCCCACACACCTATAAAACCAACTCGCTCCCACCCTTTCCCCCACACCAAAAATTCTCTCCTCTACCTTAAAAATTCTCCCACCCTTCCTACTTTCATACTCCCATCATGTCTCAAGCGCGTCAACTGCGTAAGTACAACTCTACCAATATAGAAGACAATGATGCATGGGAGAACTTTCGCTCAACCCAAGAGTGAGATTGGATCGAGACATTCTTTGAGCTAACCCTCATTTTGTTCATTAAGAGGAAGTTGGTGTGGGAAGATATTCCCATCGAGGTCACTTGGGGCTTTGCTAAATTTGGGTGGTGTCAATGATTGACCACCATTGACCATGTCCAAGAGGAAATTGTCCACCTCTTCTATGGGACCCTCGTCTGCACCTCCCGAGGCCACTATGAGGCCTACATCAATAAAAAAATAGTCTCTCTTTCTCTCAATATCTTCAAATGGAAAATGAGGGCGGAGGGGGTGACCATGTATAACTCGTACACCTACCCAAATTCCGCCTCCCCCTCATGAAGCAAGAATGTGCAAATCATTGGAATCCCAACATTGACTGGACCCAAGACACCTTCCACGTCGGGAAATTACAAGAGAGTGTTCGCTACGCCAATCTTGTTACATGTGGCATGGTTCTCCCAATAATGAACAACTCTGTCATTCTTCTTCTCCCCGGCACATTCTTTCATTACTTTCTTGATGATAAAGTCTGTATAAGCCTACCGCATATTTACCTCACCGAGAACACTACAGTGGCTTTTGATAAAACCAGTAAAATATCTCTTCCTTATGCGCGCTTCATGTGTTCTCTTTTCTATGACTATCTTGTCACCATATGGGGCCCCGTCACATGTGAGCCCAATCCCATTAATGCTACTTAAATTGGGAAAAGCACCATCCTAATGAGGAATGTGCAACCTCCTCCCTTGTTTATTTTTTAGGACATTGACATGGAAGAGGGAGATGATGAAAAATAAAGTGTTGATGAAGAAGACGTTAGTGAGAGACCCAAGGAGACAACGAGGAGGACAACCCCGACTATGTGTAACAACCCGAGGCATTAGAGATAATAATTCATTTATTTTGGGAGAAATAAATATTATTTTATTTGGAGAATTATTAAATTGGCATTTGAGGTCAAAATTTGAAGTTGCTAGGAAGTGTGTCGAATGGTAATTCTGACGGGTGTGGTTGTTTTCGAAAGGGTCGAGAAAGTCAAAATGACTTCACTTGGGGTCTATTTAGATTCAGAAATAATTTAAGCTCGTTTAACTCGAATTAAAGTTACCGAGTCATTTAAAGTGTATATTATCAGTTAAAGATGTGTATCTTGGGAGACAAGGCGTAAAAGCCTACGGGAGATTAAATCTCCTTAAAGAGAAAGAGAGAAATAGAAAGAAAGAAAGAGAGAGAGAAGAAGAAGAAGAAGAGAAGAAGAAGGAGAAAAGGAGAGAGAAAGTGGAGATTTTCGGCATTTACGAGATCTCGATGACGGATCAGACCCTACGAACCCGAGGCAAGTGATTAAACTTGCTAAATAATTGTTGTGTACCATTTATTGCATGATTTGTCGATTAAATTTATGGGTTTTAGGTTTAGTTTATCAAAACCTAACCTTTTAAGAAAACCTTAGATTTATAGTGTATAAATAGATTTGAGGTTAGAAATTAGTTTAAAGATGTTTTTAGATGAATCTTGATGATATATATATGTGATTGGGTTGAAGAGAAATGAAGAAAAGATGATATAATCGATTTTTGGGGATTTTGGGTTTTGAAGAAAAACAACCCATTTCGTAGAATCGATTCGGTCTGTTGCAGAACCCAAGGTCTTTAGGGACAAATTGATTCGCCCTTTGCGAATCGATTCGGTATGTAGCAGACTCTCAGGTCCTTTTGACCAAATCGATTCGGAGGGGCCGAATCGATTCGCTCTCGAGGCCGACTCGATTCGGAGGGGCCGAATGATTCAGAAACAGGGTAATTTTGGAGATGTTTTTCTAGGAGGAATTCTATCCCGTTTCGTTCGAGGTTATTGATTGGGAACCTCTATAGGACTAATATAAAGTGTGTTTTTGAGATTGTTAGGGATTTTCCCTCATAAGAAATTATTGGAGTCCTATTGACTTAAATTGAGGAATACCGATTAGAGATTTTGGTATGTTCTAAGTGGGGAAGCCCACTATTGATGAAAATTCTATTTGGAGATGATTATTAACTTTATAGGAAATAATGAGAATGAACTTAGAGATATGGGACCTTGGAATCAAATTCCCAAATGGGATAACTTTAACGTTCACATAATTAATTGAACCCTATTATGGATTGAGAATTTTAAATGCTAATTGATGTGCATACGGATATAGAAATATCCTTAACGATGGTAGATTTGGGACATGTCCCACACAATGAGAAATGTTAATTGAGGTGCGTTAGGATAAAGAATATCCTTAACTTAAATAGAATTGGGAGACAATTCATAAATAAAAGCGACATGTGAGATTCAAGCGAGAAATAGTATAGTGTATACTAAGTGGGGAAGATGTGTGAGAATTAACGGTTAGTATATCAAAAGAGAGAGAGATACTAAATAATGATATTAATTCAACTACGCCTAAGTGCGTAATACGAAAATGTAAATGATGTGGTAGGTATACCTTATATGATGGTATATCTTTATACGATGTGATGATGTATGTATACCTTATATATATATATATATATATATATATATATATATAGTGAAGTATACCCCCTCCTTGATATCATTGGGAAGTTGCGCGTGTTGAGGGTGAGCATCCTGGCTTGATGAGCAAGGTGTGGATATTCCTCAAGTCATAGTCGTCCATAGTGATTATTATGTGATTTACATTTACTATTTTTGGGGGTGAGAAGTCGTGGGTATGTGTCGTTCTCACTAGCCGGTTACGAGCTATGACCACTTCCTGGGACGTTGTGTGCGTGAGTTGATCACGAGGTGGGTGGCGTTGAACCCCATCAGGTGGTTCCCAGTTTGCTACGTTGATGGGCAACTAGAAGATGATAGCATAGTGAGCCTGCGTCCTCGAGTTATAGCTCGTTTGGATGGTTATATTATGGATGTGATTGGTTACTTGGATATGGAGGGCATAATGAACCTCAATGACCAACATTGCCAAGGAGTAATGTAACGGGGGGGTTTCTTGTTTGGATTTCTCTTCGGCGAGACGTCCCACGCATGAAACGCAGTGTAATGTTGGGAGTGAGGAGAAGTTATTCCTTAATGCTCATATATATATAACATATACATCTCGACGATCGACAGTGCCAGAAGTAATGTATCAGGGGTTCCTTGTTTGGATTTCGCCTCAGTGAGACGTCCCACGCATGAACCGCAGTGTACTGTTGAGAATTGGGAATAATAAATTAATTAAAATGGAGTAATAAGAATTTGGATTACATGCATCATGCATTGAGGGCATAATGAATCTCGAAAATCAATACTGATAGGAGTAGTGTAACGAGGGGTTCCTTGTTTGGATTTCGCCTCGGCGAGACGTCCCACACACGAAACGTAGTGCAGTATTGAGAATTGGGAGAAGTTTTGTCCTTAGCAGTTAGATGCTAATAACTCATCTATATATAATTTTATATTGTTGGCATAACTAGAAAATGAGAAATTCTAGTAAAGAAGATGTTTATGTTTATTGTATGCTGGATTGGAAATGGGTATGTAAACCCTATATGTTAAGTAAGTGAACAAATGAATGAGAACCATAACTTTAAAAGTCAAAGTATATGATTTAAATATAATCTAGTTAAGCATAGATTGGAAGATAAGTTAGAGGATTTTAAATTTAATATTCATATTGGGAATTATTTAGATAACCTTGCCTAAATAAATTTGGGCATTCATTTGGAGATCACGTGCATACGTTTAGTTGCGTGCTTTAGTTGAGAGGTGAGTTGGATTATTATGGAAAGTACGACTCCACTTTAATCATGTAATAATGCATTTATAATTATTATGCATTTTAATGAACTTGCTATAAAAAAAATCAACTTGGGCTCTGACCCGTTTATATTTTCTCCTCCTATGTATATATATTGTATTATTTTTAGGTGTTCCTCCGCAAGGACGCCATTGAGGTCTATCATCCAGTGTATTCGTGGAGCTGTGGCAGTAGCGGATTGTTGTGGCACTTTGTTTTAGTCGACTCCTATCTATTGAATATCTAGATTAGGATTCAGTGTGTATGTCGAGTTTATACTCAAGTGTTATAGATTAACACTTTTATATTTTCTTTCTCAGATTATTGTATTGTTTGTGGCCCGACAGCATATTCGGTTATTTTACTTTGTACATTTTGTTGTACTCTTGTATTCATTTCATTACATATTGTAGAGTTTGTTGTATCACTCATCATAGTTAGATGTTTTATTGTTGGTATATGGTTGCATGGTTGGTTTTAATTGGTGTTAAATAAAAGTTTTAAATTTTTAGCAATCCATGTTTAATAGTTTTTAGATAGTTAGCCTTATATTATTAAGTATTGTCAGTTGATGTTGAGACTGAGCCATCTAAAATACCATATTTAATGTAGTATAGGGCTGACCACCTGTTATTATTTTGAGCGGGTTGTCACAGATGGTATCAGAGCATCAGGTTCTAGTGTCTTTAGGATCTGTGTGCATTACTAAGATCTTCCATAAGCGTTCTTGATGTAGAGCCTTATTATTAGGACGGTTGCATTCATACGTCCATATTTCTTCTGTGATTTGAAAACATTTGAAAGGCGTTCTGATGCAATTGTTCTTGTTTCAGATGCCACCGAAGAGAGGTCGTTCAGTCAGGACAAATAAAGGGGATGTGGAACCCCAAACGCCTCAAAGGAACAGGGCTACTGATGAAGTCGCCAATATTGTGGCACAAGCAGTAACTGCTGCCATTTCTACGAGTGCGCAGTAATCTGCCGTTCAAGCAGCCCAAACCCATTTAGGACTATCTTTGTGGGAAAGGGTGAAGGAAGATTTTAGTAAGGGCATCCTCCAGAGTTTGACGGGGGAGTTGATATAATAGTTGCAAGTCCATGGAAGAATAGTATGAAGAGGCACCTCCGTATGGTTGAGTGTAATGAGGTACAAAAGCAATTTTTAGCCACCTTTAAGTTATCGGGTGCAACTCTTCAATGGTGGGAGTCTGTCACCACATCTGAACAGAGAGATACTTTGCCTATGACTGATTTTTGGGAACTCTTTGATCGAAGGTATTTTCCTTCCCCAATTCAGAAGGAATCGAGAAGGAAACTAATGGATGTGTTTCAAGGAAATAGGACGGTGGCAGAATATGAAGAAGATTTTTCTAGATGGGAGAAATTAGTACCTGATGAGGTAAATACGGAAGAGAAGCGTATATCGAAATCTACTCGAGGTTTAGATTGGATAATTCAACAGCATTTGTTAGAGAGTCCCATGTTAGTGACTTTCGTCGAGGTAGTGAATGCGGCACTGTTAAAGTGTCATGAATATCATCTTCGTCCGCAAGAGGGTAAGAACTTTAGAGACTCGAGTTCATCAAGTAGATTTGGCAATGAGAGTGCCAGTAATGCGAGAGGAATAAGTCGGACTGTAGAGAGTCACAACGGCATTTTGTTCCCCAGGATGGGCAGGGAGGATTTATGGGTAGATGTTTCTTTTGTAAAGAAAAAGGTCATAGAAAGAAAGATTGTCCTAAAAGAGGTAAAGGACCATGTTTTGATGAAATTTTGGAAGTGCAACCCCTACAATAGATTCGAGGTCATTTTAGACCAGGGGACTTTGTTTAGGAGCCCAATGATGAGAATGGGCAATCGGACTAGAGATGGATGATGTAAGTTAATTCTCCTTTGTGAATAGGAATATTAATATATGAAGTTTTGGATATCATATGGGAGATATTTGTGAGAGGGTAGTGCTATAACCCTATTATGTATGTAATGACCCGAAAGGGAAATTTTGAGCAAGTTAGGCTCTTATGTAATTATCTTTTGAAAGAAAGGATAATTTTGTAATGTGCTCAAAGAGAGCTATAAACCTTGTTATGAATGTAAGAATGGTTATTGTGTGATAAGTAGTAATGATAAAGCTACTTCTTTTTATATAGTCATGCTAGACTTATATAATTATTATATTCCAGATATGGATGAGCCTAATAATGGCAATATGTAAATATGATATGAGATATCATTACTGAAAAGAGTTTAAAGATTGTGGATTGTTGGGACGCAGGAAAGTTTAGCTCATAAGTATGTTAATTTTTGTGAGCTATATGTTGTTATATATATGATGATTGATAAGACCTTGTGTTATGGACATAAGGCACTTTATATAAATATTGTAAGATATAAACCAAAATGTTTTTTATAAACTGTTTTCAAAATCAAACTTTTTATCGGCCTTTGGCCATATCAAAATGATTTACACCAAGATAACTTTTAAACTCTAGTCCGGATTTAAAAAACTCTCAATCCCCGACGTTTCTACATACTAGTGTTTTGGGAGGGTTCCTTGTTTGGATTTCGCATTTGCGAGACATTCCCCACACGAAAGTGGCGAATGTCAGGAATTGAGAGGGGTTATTTCTTTGGACCATTCAAAAATTTTATACTATTGATATTGGTGGTATAATAATATATATATCTATGGGATTATGGAACTTTGGAGGAAAATGAAGCCTCATTATGATTGGTACAAGTAAAGCTCTAATAAAGGGTGTATGGGCGCCCTAGTTGTTGAAATTGGTTTTATAAAACTTAAAATAAATTCGTCGTGGGAGGTTAGGTGTTTGGGTGTAGGATTAATGCAGATGAGTGTAGTAGGGACTAGTTAAGCTTTGGAGAATTAGGCTTAGCTAAATTTTAAGGAAGAAATTTTTTTAAGTGAGGAAGTTTGTAACAACCCGAGGCTTTAGAGACAATAATTCATTTATTTTGGGAGAAATAAATATTATTTTATTTGGAGAATTATTAAATTGGCATTTGAGGTCAAAATTTGAAGTTTCTAGTAAGTGTGTCGAATGGTAATTCTGAGGGTGTAGTTGTTGCCGGAAGGGTCGAGAAAGTCAAAATGACTGTACTTGGGGTCTATTTTGGTTCCGAAATAATTTAAGCTCTTTTAACTCGAATTAAAGTTACCGAGTCATTTAAAGTGTGTATTATCATTTAAAGATGTGTATATTGTGAGACAAGGCTTAGAAGCCTACGGGAGATTAAATCTCCTTAGATAGTAAGAGAGAAATAAAAAGAAAGAAAGAGAGAAGAAGAAAGAAGAAAAGAAGAAGGAGAAAAGGAGAGAGAAATAGGAGATTCCCGACATTTACGAGATCTCGAGGACGGATAAGACCCTTCAAAACTTGCTAAATAATTGTTGTGTACCATTTATTGCATGATTTGTGGATTAAATTTATGGGTTTTAGGTTTAGTTTATCAAAACCTAACCTTTTAAGAAAACCTTAGATTTATAGTGTATAAATAGATTTGAGGTTAGAAATTAGTTTAAAGATGTTTTTAGATGAATCTTGATGATATATATATGTGATTGGGTTGAAGAGAAATGAAGAAAAGATGATATAATCGATTTTTGGGGATTTTAGGTTTTGAAGAAAAATAACTCATTTCGTAGCTTGTTGCACTTACCGAATAGATTCGCCCCTTCCAAATCGATTCGGTCTGTTGCAGAACCCAAGGTCTTTAGGGCCGAATTGATTCTCCCCTTGCGAATCGATTCGGTATGTAGCAGACTCTCAGGTCCTTCGGACCGAATCGATTTGGAGGGGCCGAATCGATTCACTCTCGAGGCCGAATCGATTCGAAAACAGGGTAATTTTGGAGATGTTTTTCTAGGAGGAATTTCATCCCATTTTGTTCGAGGTTATTGATTGGGAACCTCTATAGGACTAATATAAAGTGTGTTTTGGAGATTGTTAGGGAGTTTCCCTTATAAGAAATTATTGGAGTCATATTGACTTAAATTGAGGAATACCGATTAGAGATTTTGGTATGTTCTAAGTGGGGAAGCCCACTATTGATGAAAATTCTATTTGGATATGATTATTAAATTTATAGGAAAGAATGAGAATGAACTTAGAGATATGGGATCTTGGAATCAAATTCGCAAATGGGATAACTTTAAGGTTCACATAATTAATTGAACCCTATTATGGATAGAGATTTTTAAATGCTAATTGATGTGCATACGGATATAGAAATATCCCTAACGATGGTTGATTTGGGAGATGTCTCACACAATGAGAAATGTTAATTGAGGTGCATTAGGATAAAGAATATCCTTAACTTAAATATAATTGAGAGACAATTCATAAGTAAAAGCGACATGTGAGCTTCAAGCGAGAAATAGTATAGTGTATACTAAGTGGGGAAGATGTGTGGGAATTGACGGTTAGTATATCAAAAGAGAGAGATATACTAAATAACTATATTAATTCAACTACGCCTAAGTGTGTAATACGAAAATGTAAATGATGTGGTTGGTATACCTTATATGATGGTATATCTTTATATGATGTGATGATGTATGTATACATTATATGATGGTATATATATATATATATATATAGTGAAGCATACCCCCTCCTTGCTATCATTGGAAAGTTGCGCGCATTGAGGGTGAGCATCCGGACTCGATGAGCAGGGTGTGGATATTCCCCAGGTCATAGTCGTCCATGGTGATTATTATGTGATTTGCATTTATTATTTTTTGGGGTGAGAAGTCGTGGGTATGTGTCATTCTCACTCGTCGGTTAGGAGTTATGACCGCTTCCCGGGACGTTGTGTGCGTCAGATGATCATGAGGTGGGTGCCGTTGAACCCCACCAGGTGGTTCCCAATTTGCTACATGGATGGGCAACTGGAAGATGATAGCGTAGTGAGCTTGCGTCCTCGAGTTATAGCACGTCTGGATGGTTATATTACGGATGTGATTGGTTACTTGGGTATCAAGGGCATAATGGACGTCAACGACCTTCATTGCCAAGGAGTAGTGTAACGGGGGTGTTCCTTGTTTGGATTTCGCTTCGGCGAGACGTCCCACACATGAAACACAGTGTAATGTTGGGATTGAGGAGAAGTTAGTCCTTAATGCTCATATATATATAACATATACATCTCGACGATCGACAGTGCCAGAAGCAGTGTATCGGGGGGTTCCTTGTTGGGATTTAGCCTCGGCGACACGTCCCACACATGAATCGTAGTGCACTGTTGAGAATTGGGAATAATAAATTAATTAAAATAGAGTAATAAGAATTTGGGTTACATGCATAATGTATTGAGGGCATAATGAATCTTGAAAATCAATACTGACAGGAGTAGTGTAACGGGGGGTTCCTTGTTTGGATTTCGCCTCGGCGAGACGTCCCACGCACGAAACGTAGTGCAGTATTGAGAATTGAGAGAAGTTTTGTCCTTAGCAGTTAGATGCTAATAAATCATCTATATATAATTGTATATTGTTGGCATAACTAGAAAATGAGAAATTCTAGTAAAGAAGATGTTTATGTTTATTGTATGTTGGATTGTAAATGGGTATGTAAACCCTATATGTTAAGTAAGTGAACAAATGAATGAGAACCATAACATTAAAAGTCAAAGTATATGATTTAAATATAATCCAGTTAAGCATAGATTGGAAGATAAGTTAGAGGATTTTAAATTGAATATTCATATTGGGAATTAGTTAGATAACCTTGCCTAGATAAATTTGGGCATTCATTTGGAGATCACGTGCATACGTTTAGTTGCGCGCTTTAGTTGAGAGGTGAGTTGGATTATTATGGACAGTGCGACTCCACTTTAATCATGTAATAATGAATTTATAATTATTATGCATTTTAATGAACTTGCTATAAAAAAAACTCAACTTGGGCTCTGACCCGTTTATATTTTCTCCTCCTATGTATATATATTGTATTATTTTTAGGTGTTCCTCCGCAAGGACGCCATTGAGGTCTATCATACAATGTGTTCGTGGAGCTGTGGCAGTAGCGGACTGTTGTGGCACTTTGTTTTAGTCGACTCCTATCTATTGAATATCTAGATTAGCATTCAGTGTGTATGTCGAGTTTATACTCAAGTGTTGTAGATTAACACTTCTATATTTTCTTTCTCAGATTATTGTATTGTCTGTGGCCCGACAGCATATTCGGGTATTTTACTTTGTACATATTGTTGTACTCTTGAATTCATTTCATTACATATTGTAGAGTTTGTTTTATCACTCATCGTAGTTAGATGTTGTATTGTTGGTATATGGTTGCATGGTTGGTTTTAATTGGTGTTAAATAAAAGTTTTAAATTTTTGGCAATCCACTTTTCATAGTTTCGGGTAATTAGCCTTATATTATTGAGTATTGTCAGTTGATGTTGAGACTGAGCCATCTGAGATACCTGATTTAATGTAGTATAGGGTTGTCCACCCATTATTATTTTGAACGGGTTGTCAAACTATGAGGCCGAGTTTGATGAACATGATTATAATACGGAAGTACTTAATAGCCATATGGACCATTTGGACACTTAGCTAGATGAATTCATAGCCGAGTATAGAGAGGATAGTCAAGTGGACCATAGTGACTATCTACACAACATAATCATGATCATGAGACTTCAAGCGGACATGTACCGTTTAAATATGTGTTCTGACGCGCAATTGCCGAATTATTTTTATGACCCATATTCCCCCAACACTAGTGTACCTAAGTCCTCTCATTAGCTTTCATGGATGTGTTTTTATTTATATTATGTAGTTTCCTCATTTTTTATGGATGTACCTTTTTAAGGAACTATGTAATCATACTCCCATGCTTAATGTTATGTTATTTGAGTTTTTATTGTCCATTGAATTTTAATATTTGTTTGTTTTATTTACGCAATATTCTTTTTTTATTCAGATTTTAGTCCTTTCGATTGGGAACAATACAAAAGTCTAAGTTGGGGGGGGGGGGGGGGTACATGTCCATTTTTAGACTTCACAAATTTTAAAATTCCCAAAAAATTGAAAATTTCCAAAAACATTCTTAAAAAAAACAAAAATATTTTTCTTCAAAATAAATAAAAGTTGGAATTTAAATTCTTCAAAAATATCACTAAATTTTTGTGTGATATATCAATTTGTAAGAATCTAATGCATTAAGCTGAAATTTATCAAAAACAAAAATTAAGCAAAAATTGACGACTTACCGAATAAGTTTTTAGTGTCAAAAAGTCATCGAGGATCTCTAAATCATTGTTTGATCGGTTACGGGAAACGTGTGAAATATTAATTTAAAAATGTGCTAAAAACGCCTCAAAATTAAATTCATCTAAAGACGCATATGGTAACTTGATTAGTAATTCCGATAAATGAAGTTAGGGCATCGTTTGTTTACCCAAAAATATTAGCCATAATAAGTCATGAAAAATATCTTTTTGCAAGCCAACTTGAACCCAAAAATCGATATACCTTTTTGTTTGTTAAACCGAAAACCCAATTGGCCCGAAGTTGGGAAAATCAAAAAATTCATCAATTAAGTCCAAACAGTACATAAAAAGGGGTAAAAAAATAAAAAATGCTCAAACAGAAATACAAAGAAAGAAAAATATGAAATGAATAAAAAATGAGAAAAATATGAAAAATAGAAGGAAAAAGAAAAAAAGAGAGAAAATGGGCAAGAGCCCGAAAAAATACCAGCGAATATCACAAGAAAAATTTTCAACTCCAAAATTCTTAAACATTTTTTCCCTCAAAACAACTAACCGAGTCTGAATAATGAAATTAATTACCGCGTGGAGAGGTAAAACACGAAAAGATAATAAAGAATGGTGTTTTTCTATTTTCCAATGACCATATTTTGTTCCCATCTTTCAATATGTATGTGTGAGCTCGTGTTCCATTACATTTACTCTTAATATAACGAACACCAAGAAAAAATAGCCATAATTTGAGTGACTTATTTGTAAGTGCATCCCGTGAGAAATTGAATCAAAACGAATTTTTGGAAAGTAACGTAATGATCAATCAGTGGAAGGTAGCTATTTAATTCTCTCGCGCACACAAACTATTAATTGATATTATCAAATAAAAATTTGATGTGATTAATTTTTTAGAATTTAAATTGTAATATTTCTTAATGTTTTGATATTTTCTTTGAGTCGTGCAACTTTAATAAGTTAACGGCTTATCATATACACTAAATACAATCGATTACCCACAAAAAAGGTATCTTATCCTGTTAGTTGTTTAGAATTCCATTTAGACTCATGCTCTTATTCTTTTACATTGTTCGGTTCGAGATAGGTAACTTTAATAAGTTAGGGGGTATATATTAGGTGTAAATTTTTCATATTTATCCCCTTTATATCGATATTTTAACGGCCCCGTGAAGTGTATTTATATCGAATTTATCTCATATTTATGCTATTAACCCTTTTTGGCGATTATTTAATGTTTTTGTGCAATTTTCTCTTGGTTTACTAGTATTTCGTACAAGTGGATGCGAAAGAAAAACTGAGACGGTCAAAGAGTCAAAAGAAATAGAAGGGAAATTCATATTCATAATTTTTCAGCCGAAAATTGAAGGAAGATTCAATTTAAACCTTAAATAATTCGAAGTCACGAGAATATCGAAAGAAACGGTACCCCAAGCCGAGCTACGATGAAAAAGTTATGAGTATTCGAAGTTGGGATGAAATTCTAGTGGAAGAAAATGAAAATAAGAGAAATTCAAGTGCACAATGCGAACTTGGGTAGAACTTACGACTGCAATGGTTCCCTTATAGGCCCAAATCGGTTCACCCTATGAATGGGTTCGGCCTGGCCTGGGCGAATGGGTTCGAGGCACCTGCTGCATGATTTTTAAATTGAGTCTAACTTTTATCCTAAAGAGTTGTACAGTTTATGGACTCTTCCAAATGACTTCTAACTCATGTACTTAGTCATTTGGAGTCTTTTATCATAATTTTCATTCATAGAAGGGTGCGAAAACAAAGAGGAACATCTACGAACAAGATTATTACTTCTTGTATGCAAATTCCACTCAAAAATTTTGTTGATTCAAATTTTCTTTCGAAGCTTGTTCTCGTGACTGTTCTACTTTCTCTACATCTTTGGTAATCTGGGTTTTATGATTTTTTCTTATTATTCAATCATTATGCCTTCTTACAATTTCATTATGGCATGCGTAGTTGATACGAACATGTCCGGTTAAATCGTTAGAGAGTTGGGGAATATGAACGCAACATAAGTATGAGAGTTGGATATAAAATCGGATATATATATAATTTGTAGTTTTGATATTTTTTTAGACTAATATAACAGGTCTCTTAATTCCATTTGTCGTAGGCAACTGGAGTGTTTGAGGATATAATATACGTGTCGACAATCTTGTCATTCACGTTAATTTAATTATTAACTGAATATCATGCGACATAAAATTTTCACATATTTAGTACTTTGGTTTATTTAATGTTTTCTTGTAATTAAATATATAATACCTTGGATAATACCTACAATTCATTGGATTGGATCTCAACTCCATTTTTTCGAAATAGTTTTTTAAAATAAAAATTTATGTTTTTGCTTTCTTTAAAATTAAAAATTGCACTTGCTAGTTAGGTTTATTTAGTTAAGTAGAAATTTTCATAAATATCAATCACATTTTCTTTTATTTTCTTTTCGATAGTTGTCACCTAGATTTTAATAGCCTACCTTGTCATCATCATCACGATTTTTGTCATATTTCCTGCAGGTTCGACCCCGACTTATCGGATATTACTTGAGTGATTAACTTGCACTTAAGCCGTAAGTACACATGTAGATCACATATTCTACGTCGTTGTAACACCCTGTCTAATTAAATATCGGGTAGCTACTCCTTTATTAAATTAATACAGAATATCAAGTTGGTTCAGTCTTAGCATCACTGTCGAAAAATATTTAATTAATTACTAGCCACCTAATATTTAAAAAGAGAGATGTCAAATTTTATTAATTAAGTTATCAAATAACCAAGAATTAAATCATTAACCATCAATCGCATAAACAATCTCATATGAATAACCAACGAAATGAAATCAACTGAGTCTGGAGTAAACACTCCAATAATAATAATACCAGAGTAAATAAAGTCCAAATACAAGAGTCTGAATAATTAAACCAATAACCGAAGTAATGATAATCTGTAACTACAACCTCTAAATAAGAATGGGCATCATGCCCTAACTGATACAAATGACTCTGAAGGAACCAGGGATAAATGGGAAGGCTTCTAATACCAAGATCATGTAGCTTCCACAGCAGTTATAGCACGTAACCAGAATGGAACTCCTATGCTTGGCGTCCCTGTGGCTGGGCACGTAAAAATGTTTTTACAAAACAAAATAGATTTGGAGGAAAACGGGTCATATCCCAAAGTGAAAACAGTTTAAAACTTTAGCAAGTGTTTAAATTATAATTAAACAACACATATTATAAACATGTTAGTTGCGTACTCTCACATGAGTTTCTCACTTGTTAACTAATGTGCACGCCTAATGTATGCCCTTGACCCATCCTAGTTATGTCACTAACTAACTAGTTTGTACCTCTTCCTCTTTCGCATTCTACCATAGGATGTCTACTCTTAGTACCCAAAACAGTTATATTCATAATCCATATTCGCATTCATTAAAAATACTTATCTTAAGTGTTAATTAAATTCTCATTCAGAGCCCATTCAGATATCTTAGTTATTCACATCTACTAAGCAACAATGAAACGGTCACAAGTGCATAAGTATATAACTCTCAGTACATAAATACATATATGGCACCCATAGGCTAAGCTGCGGTGCACGCATACTCTGCTATCAAATCCCGGTACATCACATACATAGGGAGTACGAGTTCCGAATCTCTCAAGAATCGTTTCAATAAACAAAATCACACATATTGGAGGCGAACATAGTTCACATGCCCACGGGTTATGCACATACCTATGCTCCCATGGTCTGCTGACTTATTAACTCACAAATAAGTCATTCACAGTCCTATGTCCTTAAAGCCCCTCCATTACTGTTCTAAACCTACCCTAAAATGTTATTAGGCCTCCTATTAGTTTCTAATGATATCTCAGTAACTTAAAGCCCCTCCATTACTGTTCTTATCCTTACCTCAGCATTTTTTCCCATTATAATTTCAATTTGAATGATTTCTAACCGTAACTCACTCGGTAGTCCCTCGTAAGCAATAGTATTCAAATCCCTAAGGTAATCCATTTTTTCGGGCTTCAACTAAGACCCTACTGGCCTTAACTAAGTCCTAAAATATCAATTTAAACATCCTAAGAATCATCATCTCCCTTGAGATTTTTATTAAGCCTTAAGGGAAAACAATTGCAAAAAATCAGAAAGGGTCGATTGATCAAAGAAAAGAGGTTGATCGATCGATCGTCAATCGATCGACATTCTTGAGTCGATCGATCGACATTCTTGAGTCGATCGATCGATTAAGCAGGTATCAGCCCAGATTTTCTTAAACAGTTACGGGTTTTCCACTTTTTACACCTCTAATTCTTCATTACAATGTCTTAAACTCCCAACCAAGTATACCAACATGTTTGCATCATTTCCCATGTTTTAGAATCATCAAATCAAAATGGAACATCAAATTCTTGGATCAATTTACCTAATTTTCATATAAAAATCCTAGTTCTCCTATTTCTTCAAGAACACTATATAATTCAATACAATTTCATAATTCTCTACCCATACATCATAATTTCGTGCCTGCTATTATCTCCAACATTAAACTACATGCAAGACCTACACAGATTATGATTTAAATTCTTCAAATCCATTCAATTTTTATTATTTAAGGTTATTCTTCAATTCTAACCTAACATGAATGATATATGTGCTAAATTATTGCAAGTTAAATCACTAGCCTGGTAATGAATATTCTGATCCGATGAAGTAGACGATATGTGGATGATCCTTGCTTTCCGATCTATTCGGTGGTGGTGATGGTGGTGTAAAAACCTCTAATTGGTGGTTCTCTTTTGGAAACTCTATTTTCTTCCACTATAATGGCCATTCATGATTTTTGGTTGATAAACCCTAAGGGACTCAGGTGTTGGCTGATATTAACTATCTAAAATTCGTGGGTCACTATTCACCCAAAAATAGGAATGACTAAAATACTCTCCTGAGTTGTTGGTTATGCCTAAAAATGCCCAGGGACCCAAACTAAATCCCCGGCTAGTGTTTTTTTACTATCTCGAACCTTCTCGACACGTTGGTGCGCTCAAAATGCTCATACGGATGACATAAAAATAAAATACTTTTAAATCCATTAAATTGGGTCCTGACACGACTGACACGCGCGTCCCATCTTAATTACGGAAACTGCCGTATTTTCAACTCACGACAATTTTAATAATTTCAATAATCACATATTACCATTATCACTCAGTATTATTCAATAACATTATAATAGTCAAATACTAACTCTCGTCTCGCTAGCATTTAAATTCGGATTATTTTCCAATTAATTATCCCAAATTAATTTTAATAAATCTCATAATTAAAAGCCATAAAAATACGGGGTATTACATACTTCCCCTTATAATGGAATTTCATCTTGAAATTAAAAAAAAGGCATATCTAGAAAAGTTGGTAATCCTCCAGTACTCAAAGTAAAATACAAAGAAAGGCTCAATCACTACAGCCCTCGCTTCACAACAAGCTTGTTGAACAGTCTCAATACTTTATCAGTTATATGGTTACACCTCAATAAATGCACCTCACATTGTGCTCTTACTAAACAATACTCGAATAAGAATAGCCTATACCTCATTGGCCTCATTATCTCAATATTATTGTGAGTTCTCACCTCACTACGTATCAACTCCCGCGTTTATCTAGACAAAAACTCCCATCCTAGGGGAAACCATAGAACATCTTACTACTCTTGTCCATTCTTTGAATATTTATTCCCGACGTGATGGTTTTTACACAAGGGAAAGCCACTCATGACTTATCTGACTCTAACTCCTGACTGATCTAAAACTCTGATAATCCGCTCACCTCCAACATCTAGAGAAAGAATGATAAGGTTTATCCACACAAAACCTCAGTAAGCACCTTGTCCACTTTGAATAGGTACGGGTGTTTTCACCCAACTCTACCATTAGGTAATATCTTTTCCTCATTACCACAATATACCTCACTTACTAGCTATACCCGTTTTGGAAATTAAATGATCGCGATGGATCTAAAATTGCTTTCATGCAGTTCCACCAGTCGTCAATCACCTTTTGCCTACTCCTCCGGCTATCGGTGAGACAACCTTCTGAGAACGAAATGTTATCTCCACTACTTCTTGATACCCCACGTTGAATGTGGATTTTGGGGATCTCATCCTAGTTCGTAATAATACTGTGTAGGATCACGTATCGGCATGTTCACTATCTAATAGTGTAATTTACCCAAGTATATAATAATTACTTTCCTTTCGAACAACCTGTCCCACATATTCGAATGAACTCGTTATTTATCTATAAGTTTGCAACCCCTCAAGGAAATTTACCAACTTGACTCTTCCATCCCTGGAATGTCGGCTTGATACAAAATTATCTGGTTGATCATCTTACCCCAACCGATCTACTACTTACTATACCCCTTTCAATGCCAACATTCACGTATAATTATTCCCATTAAGTGATACTTACTAACCCTCTTCTTCCCTCGACGTATCCCAAAATTTTGACACGTGCACCTTTCACCACGTTGTGCACATCTGGACTCCTATACCTTATCAATATCCTCACTCCATTTACACATAATCCACTTTCAACATTATATTGGGTGGATCTACGCTCCAAATTGTCCACAATAGTTAACTATTTTCCTTCTCAAGGGACACTCCCTTTTTAAATGGCTTCTCACTGACTTTCAACCAATTTTGAACGTGTTATTCTGATTGCACAAGAATCAATAGATTGTCGTCCTTCTCACGACGCTTAATCCACTCTACCACTTCAATTTTATCATTTTAGTCTCACAAGTAATAATTTCACCCATCTACGTCCCTTCTTTCGGCGATTAACACCTAAGCAAACTAGGGTGTCTACACCCCTTACAACCCATACATACAGGTTTAAACATCATATAAGCTCCATTCGTACTCCAAACTCTTTATTGCCCCTGCATTTGTAATGTGGCTATACCACTTGGGCGTTCCCAATCACCCCCGAATTTGAAATCCTAAATCCTCCTTAACCTCAGTGCATCCTTCAACCCGCCGAAAGAAAAACCTAAAATTTTTCAGTACTTCCTCACCACACCACTGGCTCTATTGGCCTTATATCGTAATTTACCCTTTAACTTCCAGTTATAACTACATACTTCCATTACAATCGAGGTATCCAAATAATGAACGAATGGCCACACATCTCCTTACTACCAACCTTACACTAAGTTTCATGTGTGGGGTGTCTCGCAAAGAGAAATCCAAATAAGGAACCCCCCGATACACTACTTCCTAGCATTGTCAGTCATCGGAATCTGTTAGTCCCTCGGTCCATAACATGTACCCCTATATTCCCTCTTCTTGACAATAAAGTTACTCCTTCCGCACTTACACTTAAATAAGGGACTCCTTCCGAAAGTCACTGTCTCTTAACATTGATGGAAATCACCTTCCATAAACATCATGCAAATATAATAGGGGTTCTTAAAATCCCGTCCCCAGACATACAACCATGAGTATTAACTCCCACGTCTCTAAAGGGTGATATAACAATGCACTCTTCTTATTACTACATCCTAAGCGTTAATTATAATAATTAGCTAAATCTTTCCGCTGAACAATAAAGTAAATACACTCCGCATCATATCGATAAAGTCCCTGCACATAGCGGGAACGAAAGTCCGAGACCATTATAGTTTTTGAAGTCTCAATAGTATATATATATATATATATATATATATATATATATATATAAATAATCGCGAGCCCGGCCCTCTCGGAGATGGGGCCTTGCCAGAACAAAACATTCTACACCAAGGTAGTAACCCCGATAGAATTGCAATAACTGCACACTATTGATTTAAACATTACAATAAAAATATAATTAGTATAATATCATACTCGTATAACACAACACTAAAACGAGGAATTTCAATAAAGTATATATCGCTATCAATATACCCATTCATCCTCCGTGAATAACACTAAATGTAACCCCATTATACTAGGGAGGAACATTCACATAAATAATAACATTGTCGAGATACTCGCTAAACGCAACTCTCAAACGAAAAATAGCAATAATAACAAATGTAGCAACTCATTCATGCCACATACAACACGCAACATCCTCTAAGGATATAACTCATACTTCTACCTTGCCAATCGCCCTGGCAGCATAAATAGTTCCTGGACTTATCACACCTGTCCGTACCAAACCAAAAATTTTAATAACTACTGTCTTTGCTAGGCACCATACCCTTATCCCTCTACTTTCTTCGTGGAACATTTTAATGCACGGGTTTTAATCCCCACAAAATACCTCTACACAAACTTCACTTATCTCCGGTCACACTGACCATGTTAAGGTTGTCCTTCTCTTGGACGTTGGTAGTGTCGACTCTGATGACTGTCCTCGTTGTTCCTTTAGCTTTGATGGCCCTAAGGAACACGCTACTGGTTTCCACATCTCTTTCTAAAATCACCATTGCTTGGTAACAATTCAGATATCCGAATCATTTAAATGGGCTCCCTAATGGGTATCCCCCTTGTGGTGCTTCTTCAACACCATTTCCCCCAATCTTACTCTATCTAAATTCTTTGATTCTTGTATCTCCCCTCACAAGGAAGCGCTTACCTCCATATTAATAAAACACGACTTAATTACCATCTTCATTGACCGTCCAAACAGAATTTCCCAGAAGTGCTAACAATTTTTCTTATATGCAAATTCTCCCTTTAATGTCCTCTTCTCCATTTCACCTACTTCACCCGGTGTAAGGTTCATTAAATAATGAAATTTCTCTTCACAAAGTGACCTCTGTCTGACCCTCTTGTGTGAGTTCAGAATAACATTCGCATCTCACTCTGAACATCTAAATATGGAACTTATGGTCAAGCCATACTTATGCGCCTTCTCTCGATGACACGTTCCACTTCTAAGTGTGATAGTTGCCTCTCATCATTGTAACTCCGCTCTTACGAGCCAAGAAAAAATTTTACCCCAAATTTTCACTCTCGATTAGACATTCCCCGTCATATGTCCAAGCCTTTGGATATTTTACATTAGTTGGCTAGTACACGCCATCTTCACATTTCTAGTATTTCCACTGTTAGTTCTTTTCAATATTTCGTCTGAATCTCTCTCAATCCAACCTTGCTTGGTGATTCTAATTTGACCCCTCTTTCTACTATAGTTGTACCTGGAAGTCACAAGTTGCGCCGTAGCCGCCTTTACCATCCTGGACTTCCGTGCCATAATATGGGTGACTTCACCTACTGTCATCCTTCTTTAATAAATCAAGTAACCACAACTGATCTTTGCCTCTTATTGTCCGTCCAACTGTCTTCGCCTGACGTACTACATTGTTCGGCACACGAACACACTCGAATGCAAATAAGATTCACTATCATATACATCATAGCAGGAGAACGAAATCTCACCAAAGAAATCAACAATCCTAAACATAGGGCTCTATATCAAAGAAATCTACGCTGGAAGCATAATAAGCCGCACAGATCCTAAAGGACACTAGAACCTAATGCTCCGATATCACCTGTGACACCCGGTCTAATTAAATACCGGGTAGCTACTCCTTTATTAAATTAATACATAATATCAAGTTGGTTCAGTCTTAGCATCACTATCGAAAAACATTTAATTAATTACTAGCCACCTAATATTTAAAAAGAGAGATGTCAAATTTTATTAATTAAGTTATCAAATAACCAAGAATTAAATCATTAACCATCAATCGCATAAACAATCTCATATGAATAACCAATGAAATGAAATGAACTGAGTCTGGATTAAACACTCCAATAATAATAATGACAGTGTAAATAAATTCCAAATACAAGAGTCTGAATAATTAAACCAATAACTGAAATAACGATAATCTGTAACTACAACCTCTAAATAAGAATGGGCGTCATGCCCTAACTGATATAAATGACTCTGAAGGAACCAAGGATAAATAGTAAGGCATCTAATACCAAGATCCAGTAGCTTCCACAGCAGTTACAGCACGTAATCAGAATGGAACTCCTATGCTCGGCGTCCCTGTGGCTCGGCGCCTAAAAATGTTTTTACAAAACAAAATAGATTTGGAGGAAAACGGGTCAGAGCCCGAGGTGAAAATAGCTTAAAACTTTAGTAAGTGTTTAAATTACAATTAAACAACACATATTATAAACATGTTAGTTGCGTACTCTCACATGAGTTTCTCACCTCTTAACTAATGTGCACGCCTAACGTATGCCCTTAACCCATCCTAGTTATGTCACTAACTAATTAATCTGTACCTCTTCCGATTTCGCATTCTACCATAGGATGTATACCCTTAGTACCCAAAACAGTTATATTCATAACCCATATTCGCATTCATTAGAATTACTTATCTCAAGTGTTAATTAAATTCTCATTCTTGGCCCATTCAGATATCTTAGTTATTCACATCTACTAAGCAACAATGAACCAGTCACAAGTACATAAGTATATCACTCTCAGTACATAAATAGATATATGGAACCCCTAGGCTAAGCTGCGGTGCATGCATACTCTACTATCAAATCCCGGTACATCACGTACATAGGGACTACGATTTCTGAATCTCTCAAGAACCATTTTAATAAGCAAAATCACACATATTGGAGGTGAACATAGTTCACATACTCATGGATCATGTACATACCTACGATCCCATGGTTAGCCGACTTATCAACTCACAAATAAGTCATTCACTGTCCTATGTCCTTAAGGTACCAGTCTAAATCCCCCCGAAGGCACATAAGGATAAGAGGGTCCTTTACAAAAAAAAAAAACTAAACTCCCGTGATAGTAAGTATGGTAGGTATGTCATACACATAAGAAATACATTCACTAGGCATTCACATAACCTTAGTAATCATATTTCAATATAGATATTGACATTCTATCTAGTAAGTCTCGTATGTAGTAAGATTATCCCGAACATCATATGTAATTATATATTTAACTCGATAACTTTCTCTCGTCATGTCAATTTGAGTACCTAAACCTACCCCAAAAGGTTACTAGGCCTCCTATTAGTTTCTAATTCTATCTCAGTAACTTAAAACCCCTCCATTACTGTTCTTATCCTTACATCAGCGTTTATTGCCATTATAATTTCAATTTGAACGATTTCTAATCGTAACTCACTCGGTAGTCCCTCGTAAGCAATAGTACCTACTAATTTTAACCTAAGAATCATCATCTCCCTTGAGATTTTTATTAAGCCTTAAGGGAAAACAAATGTCAAAAATCAGAAGGGGTCAATCGATCGAAGAAAAGGGGTAGATCGATCGATCGTCGATCGATCGACATTCTTGGGTTGATCGATCGATCAAGCAGGTATCAGCCCAGATTTTCTTAAATATTTACGGGTTTTTCTCTTTTTACACCTCTAATTCTTCATTACAATGTCTTAAACTCCCAACTAAGTATACTAATTATCATACCAACATATTTGCATCATTTTCCACGTTTTAGAATCATCAAATCAAAATGGAACATCAAATTCTTGGATCAATATACCTAATTTTCATATAAAACCCCTAGTTCTCCTATTTCTTTAAGAACACTATATAATTCAATACAATTTCATAATTCTCTACCCATAAATCATAATTATGTGGCTGCTATTATCTCCAACATTAAACTACATGCAAGACCTACCCAGATTATGATTTAAATTCTTCAAATCCATTCAATTTTCATTATTTAAGGTTATTATTCAATTCTAACCTAACATGAATGATATATGCGCTAAATTATTTCAAGTTAAATCACTTCTCTGGTAATGACGATTCTGATCCGATGAAGTAGACGATATGTGGATGATCCTTGCTTTTCGATTTATCAGATGGTGGTGACGGTGGTGCATAAACCTATAATTGGCGGTTCTCCTTTGGAAACTCCATTTTCTTCCACTCTAATGGATGTTCATGATTTTTGGTTGAGAAACCCTAAGGATCTCAAGTGTTGGCTGATATTAACTGCCTAAAATTTGTGGGTCACTACTCACCCAAAAATAGGAATGACTAAAATACCCTCCCGGGTTACCAGTTATGCCTAAAAATGCCCCGGGACCCAAACTAAACTCCTGTCTAGTGCTTTTTAATTATCTCGAACCTTTCGGACTCGTTGGTGCACTCAAAATGCTCATATCATTAAATTGGGTCCTGACACGACTGATACCCGCATCCCATCTTAATTATCGAAACTGTCGTATTTTCAACGCACGACAATTTTAATAATTTCAATGATCACATATTACCATAATAACTCAGTAATATTCAACAAGATTTTAATAATCAAATACTAACTCTCGTCTCCCTAGAAATTAAATTCGGATTATTTTCCAATTAATTATCCCAAATTAATTTCAATAAATCTCATAATTAAAAGCCATAAAAATACGGGATATTATAGTCACGTCAGTTAGTGAGTGAAATATTGTGAGAATTTAAAATATGGTTTGTGAGTTAAAACATATGGAACATATGAATGTTAGGTGCCTATAATTAGAGTAGTAACTTAATAGGTGACTACAACTGGAATAGTAACTTTGATCTCAACCATTCAACCTTATTTTGATCCAAAGAATGTGACTGATTCTAAGCATCTATTAATTAGCTTCATTCATTCTAACAATATGAACAAAGAGTAACTGAGATATTTTTTTCAAGGTTGTAGAGTGAGATAGACAAGATAGATTGAGAGTGTAATACTTTGTGTTCCTTATTTTTCATAAAGAAGATGTATCCACTTCTCCTATGTACTTATCCAATTTGGTAATCCACATTAAATCTTTGTGTATGTATTTTGTTTTGTCACTTTCTTTATTTATCTTCATAGCCTGTTCCATTAGCCATAGAGATAAGTACTTATTTGTATACGACCGAAGGCATAGGATTTGGCATTAAATCCCAATAATGTGTATCAGAGCTTCAGGTTAATACAACAAGTTGTTGGCATATTTTTTTCTCTAATGGACGATCAAAATGAAACTATAATTACTCATTCAATTGCTTCTAGATCTAAGAAGTGGAATCCAAGTTATGGGTTCTGAATTACTATAAAGTTTGAAATAAAGCCTTTTGATGAAAATATCAATTTTGTCTTATGGCCAAGGCAGATGCATGGTTATCTTATACAACAAACAGTAGAGATTATATTTTCAGGAGTAGAGAAAAAACTGAGGGATGTGACTGATGCTGAGTGGCACGACATTGATCAAAGGGCAAGCTCTTTCATTAAGATGAATATCACAAATTATGTGTTGAATCATGTGGTTAAAGAGAACATGGTGAAGGGCATGTCAGATAAGCTATAGGAGATATACTTGGGAAAACCTCTATCAAATAAGCTTTAACTCAAAAAGAGGCTCTTTAATTGGATATGGGGGAAGGCGGGGATGTGATAAAGCATACCAATATTTTCAAAGATTTAATCAATGACTTGGGAAAAATAAATGTTTCATTCAGCGAGGAGGATCAAGATTTGTGGTTTCTTGCATCGTTGCCAGATTCATATGAGCATTTTGTCTCCACCCTTATGTTTCGGGAGACAACCCTCAAGTTTATTGAGGTTGGAAAAGACATCATCTCACATGTTATGATAAAGAATAAACATGGTGGAGAAGGCACATTTTTCCATAGTCAAGCTTTGACGTTTAGAAGTGGAAATGGTGGACAAAATAGGGAAAGGCAGACCAAGTATGGATCTAGGGAGACTAGTAGGTCTAGATCAAGTGACGGTAAAAGAAGATGGCAATGTTACAAGTGAAAGGAATGGGGCCATAAAAATATGGGAATATCTTTCATGGAATAAAAAGGAAGAAAATGGTCGAGATAATGATATGATAAAAGATGCAGAAAGCGATGATTGCTTTGGACATGATCTCATAATTTCTAAAGGCAACTATTTGCCTCGAGAAGATTAGGTGATAGATTCGAGTTCTACACCTCATGTGTGTCCCAATATTGAGATTTTTTATTCTTTCCAATGTAAAAGAAAATGCTATATCACATTACCCAATGGTAAATGTATGCCCTAAAAGGGATGGGAATAGTGAAGAGTAAGATGTTTGATGGTGTAAAACGTACTTTGGGTGGCGTGACATATGTCCCAGAGATGTGTAAAAATATAGTATCCGTTAGAAACTAGATTCCATGATCTATAGAGTGATATTATAAGCTAGAGTCATGAAATTCTCATGTGGTTGTATGGTCCTAGCAATGGTGTAACACCCCGTATTTTTAATGATTTTTATATTTGGATTAATTGTGAATTAAATTGAAATTTATTAAATTAATCTGGGATAATAAATACTAATTATAGAGATCAGGGTTAATACTTATTTATATTGAATATTACTTAGTGAATGAGTAATAATAATGATATGAAAAGATTATAATTTTTGTGAGTGAAAAATACGACAGTTACGACAAATGTAGTCGGGACGCACGTGTCAGTCGTGTTGGGACTTAATTTGAACAATAAAATATAATTTTACTTTTTATATTCTATATGGTCATTTAGAGTGCTTCAACGTGTCCAGAATGGTTTAAATATTAAGAAAAGTTTACCCGGGGGTTTAGTTTGGGTCCCGGGGCATTTTTAGGTCAAATCAGCACTCCGGAGGGGGATTTTAGTCTTTTACAATTTTGAGAGAATTAAACCTACGAAATTTTCTAAGTATATATCAACGTTAGGTTAAGGCTGTTAGGCTTAGAATCTACAAAACTCACAGAGGACATTAGAGGAGGAATGAGAGATACTCCCCAAGGCTAGAACCACCATTGTTGCACCAGAGCGTAGATTAGGGGAAGAGGAACACAACCACACCATCAATTCATAGATATTCAGACCTGCACTTAAAGGCAAGTATTTATCATGATAAATTTGAGCACATACATGATCCATGTTAGAAGAGTATGATGAACAAATTCATGATTATGTGCAAAATTGATGTAAATTGGAAGAGTTTAAACCATGTTTAGGGTAGGAACCATGATAGGTTAACTCTGTTGATGAATGTAGAATGAAATTTACAAATTTATGAAATCATGATGTGAAGAAATCTTGATTTAAATGGAGTTCTTGAACAAATATGATGAACTGGGGTTTTATGAGTTAATCTTAAATTAATTTGATTTTAGGAGTAATTTTTGGTGGTTTAATGATTCTACCACGTTAGAGACTGTTTATATATGTTGGTATAACATTTAATATGATTGGTTAGGAGTTTGGGATTGATTAATGGAGTTTGGGTTGTGTAAAAATGGTATAAAATCATAACAGTTAAGTGGAGAAGACGAGACCTGGCCAAATCGATTCGGCTCCCTGGCCAAATTGATTCGGTAGGCGAATCGATTCGGATCAAGGTAGAATCAATTTGGCTGTCCAGATTTTGATAATTTTCTCCCTTTTTATTTATAACTCGCGAAAAATGATCGAATTAATCTTCGAGCTAATTTTTAAATATAAAGAGAGTTACTTTAAGATACCAATAGGTCAATATTGGGTTTGAGACTTAGTCACGTGAGAAGAACTTAAGGGCTAAGATTTGTTAGGTTTAATTGAGGAATAAAAACCTAATTCGGAGAATGATATCATGTCACGGGAATTCGGTGGGAATGATGACTTAGACCAGTAGGGAATGAATGACATAGCTACTGAATAGACTTAAGGGACAATTGATAGCCTTCCAAGTGATGGTAAACACTCAGGCTTATGCAAATAAGAAGTTTAATGATATGCTAATAATACGTAAGCTATGCGAGAGTATGTAGACTATGTACAAACTATATTATGGGACATGGGATTTCCTTAATTAAATGTATATACACAGGTTGTGTGAGTACCAAATGCGTGGCTTATTTTGTGTACGACATACCTACACTGCTTGCTATCGTGGAAGGTTTGGAAAGGGTACAACCTTATCTTGATGAGCCATCTTGGAGAATTTTGACTTATACCTCAGAAAATAGAACTTAAGGATGAGCACCACTTGTGTGAATGAGGGTGTGCCCGGTCATTTGGGTGCGTAGGTATATGCGTAACCCAAAGGCCTAGGACTATGTTCGCCTCCATTATGTGTGGTTTGTATTTATGGTTCGAGAATGATCCTGGACCATTAGTCCTCTATTTGTACGTGATGTACCGGGACTTGCTAACAGAGTATGCATGCACCGCAGCTCAGCGTAAGGATGCTATATATATATATATATACACACACTTGTGATTTAATTCTACTGTTTGTGCTTAATAGATGAGAAAGATAGTGATATCTAAATTAATCTAAATATGTGGGAACTTAACCCTAAACGAGAAATTCATAATTTTCTAATAGACAGAACTTCAATAGTTGTTGTATTAGTAATACGGGTGAGAACAAAAAGTTAAAAGGTATGGTAAAATATTTAACTCGAAGGAGTTAGACGGGGTAGCATAACTAGGACGGGCTAGGAATATACGTTAGGCGTGCACACTAGTTAAAGGGTGAGGACGTCAAGTGAGAGCCGCGAAACTAACATGTATCTAATATCTGCTGATTATGAATTTTAAATACTTGCAAATATTTTTAAACTATTTTACTTGGGCTCTGACCCGTTTCCCAATCGATTTTGTAAAAATAATTTTAGGTGCCCAGCCAGAGGGAGGCCTAGCTTAGGAGTTCATTCTCATTTAACGTTGCTGCAGTTGTTGTGGATGATTACAGAACCTATTTGGTAGATGCCTCCATTTTTTTCAGATCAGATGCATCTTTTCATTTATCTCAGTCGAGCATGTTGCCTATCTTTTATTAATAGTTGTTTCTAGAGACATTGTACTTCATTCATCTCAGTTTTGGATTTAGTTTGAGATATGAATTATTGTATCGGAGTTTCAGACTGGAGTGTTTATTCTAGTCATATCTTATTTGATTCAGTTATTTCGTTATTTATGATTTTAGTTAATTAGAATGGTGAATATGATGTTCATTTATTTAATTATTTTAGATCATTACTTGTTAATTATAAAGATTAAATTTGACACCGGCTTTTAAAATACTAGATGGTTAGTAAATATTAAAGAGTTTTCAACAGTGATGCTAATAATGGACCAACTGGATCTTCTGTTTTAATTTAATAAAGGACTGATCACCCTGTATTTAATTGGGCGGGGTGTCACTGAGGGGAGACAAGAGAGATGGGTTATATTGTCTGATTTAAATTATAAGGAAATAAAACAAGGTTAATAGGATATCAAATGTTTAAGATGTGATTCGATTGTGGGTACAACAATGAAAACATGGGTGTTATGTTTCTAGGAAGCATGCGAGGGTAAGAAAGTAAAACCTACTAGAGAATGGGAAATCATGATCTCCCCCTTTGGAGTCGACAAATAAAGTCAACTAGAGATTCTACACATATACATTGGCCAAAATTAATCAGGCTGGAATTAGGACCTCGTTGCATGATTCAGGTTTATGTATTAGGGTACATGTATATGGGCCAATGATGAATGTATGCGTGTGTTGAAAACGAAAGGACTTGATATAGGGTAGTAGTGAAAATTCTTGTCAATGTGGAGTCGTGTTTGACGACTTGAGGATTTACATGTTGGAGCTCTTCATATTCAGTGATGTTGTGTTTATCACCAAGGTGGATATTGTTGTGGTTTATGGATCAAAATTTTGGCTAGTGAGTCAAATATTGTGAGCATTCAAAATATGGTTGGTGAGTTAACACATGTGAAACATTTGGATGCTAGGTGCCTACAAGTGGAATAGTAACATTGATCTTAACCATACAACTTTATTTTGGTCCAACGGATGTGCCTAATTCTAAGAAATTATAAATTAGCTGAATTCATTCATTCATTCATCGTAGAAAGGTGAATATAGATCAAGTGAGAGTTTTTTATAAGGTTATAGAGTGAGATAGACATGAGATAATGAGAGTGTAACAATTTATGTTTGTTATTTCTCATAGTAAAGATTTCTCCTTTCCTCGTGTGGACATAAACAATATGGTGAACCATGTTAAATCTTTGTGTATCTCTTGTGTTTTGTCACTTTCTTTATTTATCTTCATAATGTGTTTCATTAGCCATAGAGATAAGTACTTGTATGTATACGGTCAAAAGAAGGGAATTTAGCATTAAATCCTTCATAGGTTTCGGTACTGCACTAAAATGATTTTCCTGATGTTGAGATATAGTTTGGATTGTTATGATGTTTAATTTTTTAATAAAATAATTTAATTTCAAATCATTTTCGTGTTAACCTCTCTAAGAGAAAATTAGTTAAAGAAGAAAGAAGACTGAAACCAAAACTAACCCTGGGAAAACTCGCCAAATGTTTGATAAGGTGGTCCATTCCAATGTTAAATTAACTATCAACCAATTTCACAAGTATTATTTCATACTTATTCTAACAACAATAATTACTCAAATCTACATAATTTCTTCAGTCGATGAGTATAGAAGGTTATATTGAGAATACAATTTATTTTTATCACCATGTTTATGTATCACATAATTATATAATTTCATCCCCAAAAAATATATCAATGAAAACATATAAATAAAGTTGTAATAATAATAAAAGTAATAGAAAGAATTATGGAAACTGGAAAGCTCAAGAATGTTATCCTAAAGTTAATGATCTCTCAACGTGTAGGTATTAACAGTTCATTACGGTTCCAAGACTCAATTTATATCCATGAGTGGTCCACTCATATACTCATATAGAGATGACATATAGTGCACCATTATTCGTCACGTTGATCATATAAATACGAAAATATATGTATCTTATAAAATAGATACTTAAAACACTTCACCAAAACTTTTGGGTTCATAATTCCCTCTTTATATATACTTTTTTATTTTATGTCTCTTCTTATATATTGCAAACCACGTTGAAGTACTAGAGTCAAATGAGTACAAATTTGTTTATCCTATTCAAATGAGGGTTAACATGACCCTCTCATGTGATTGGTTGAAAAAAATGTCTCGAAAATGGATCTTATCATTTTTAATGAGTTGTCATGTTTTAACCAATCACATTTGAGGTTCATGTTAATCCTACATAAAGAAGGTCAAAAAATTTAAACTCAAGTCAAATACTTTTTGTTAATGAAGAAATAACAGTCAATTATATAGCTCTCGCTTCATAACGGATAAGAAAACCAATTATCTCAAATTATCGCTAAATTAGTCAAAACTCGTTTTTAAAAACAAACCGCCACAAAATTTAATGATTATTATTAGGGATACATGATTTTGAGACATAATTTTGTGACATGGTATATGGTTCGTGTATTATTGGAGGAAACTTTGAGTAGGACCCATTCAAGGTGTTCCACTCAAGATGTCCTCGAATGACATGCAAACATGTGTCTTATGTTACAAAATTAAGCTCAAAATTATGTCTCCATATCATTTTCATTAAATTAAACAAATCTAAAATAATATTGCAACCGTCACTATAACTTAACTCAAAATAAGTTTAAAACCTTAGCAAACATTCCAGCATGTTGTTCATTTACTTATTTTATTAAGAGCATAAAAGATCTATCGACTCATGTTCTCTTGTGAATATTTTACATCAGCCTCCCACTTCACAAGAGATGAATCACTTAAACCTTTTATTGATATTGACCTATTTGAGTATCTTTTTTGTTCCTTTTCTTTTTATGTTCTTTGACACTAATTCAAATAGGGATTTTATTTTATACAAATTTTATAGTTAATTAGAACAAAAGTTAATTATAAAAAAATTACTGATTGGAACACAAATATTTATGGAATTAACTTGCATTTTGTTATGGGAAATTATATTGCAGATCAAAATCCTTATCTTGATGGGGAGTTACATAATAAATTCCTAGAAAGTGTATTTATATATGATCAATATAAGCGGTAAACTTGTTGATATCTTAAGTCCATAAACTTTTGAATTAATTAACAATAAGTTCAAATTATACAGTTACATGCATTAATCTAGATACAATTACTTTTATTAATGTAGATAAATCAATTGCAATTTGTAACAACCCGCGTAATTAAATCCCGGGTGGCCAGTCCCATACTAAATTAAAACAGAATATACAGTTGGCTCATTCTTAGCATCACTGTCGAAAACATTTATAAATCACCCAATACCCAATTATGCTCGTGTTAAAAACTTTGCAAATTTTAATTCAACAAAAATCATTTTTAGATTACGAATAACATTACACATATTATTCTACAACACTAATAACCGAACAGATAACACAAAAGAATCTAAATGCAATTGGAATAAACATTTCCAAATAATTACCCAATACAGTAATCCCAACAATATTAAATGTATGAAAATGACATGAATACAAGAGTATTTGACTCAGATAGAAAAGAGATAACTGAATTCCTTTGGGCGACATGCCCTAATAAAAGAACACTATATAATGTGAATCAAATGAAGATAGGCGTCTAAGAAATACTCCATAGCTCCATAGCTCGTCATAATCCACTAAGATTGGCGACCCTGCTACTAGACACCTGATATAGAAGATACAATAGAAAAGAGAATATGCAAGGAAACGGGTCAGAGCCCGATGTAAAATGATTTTAAAAACAGCAAGTATTTAACAAGTGCAATAAAGAATTTATAATGTACATGTTAGTATCCATACTCTCACTTTCTATTCTCACCTCTCATCTAGAGTGCACGCTTAACGTTTCCTATTAACCTCCTAGTTAATGGTTCCTCCTCACTACTTTCCATAATATGATTCTATCCCATATCATAACCCCGTATGTCCCATACCATACGTAGTATAATCATTCATATACGTTTCTCATTAACATGAATCGTTTCTCATTAATATGAATTAAGCTCTTCAATAAATATTCATTAACTTAATTCAATTCTCTTTCTCAATCCACCATTATCTACAATTATCACACAGTAGATGATTTAACCACTATATACACATACATTTAATTCATTATATATATACATATATAATACGGCACCCCGAGTCACAGTTGCGGTGCATGCATTACTCTTCTATAACGTCCCAATATCGTTGGTCACCGAATAGGGGGATAAAGGTTCGGTAAGGATTCCTCGAACCATAAATATCAACACAACAATTGGAGGTGAACATAGTTCTCGTATCCATGGGTCACGCACATACCTACGTTTCCACAGTCAGCGGACTTATCAACTCCCCGATAAGTCTTTCATAGACCTATGTTCTCGAGTGAGAAATCAAAGATCCCATGGAATCATCTGGATATGACTGCCCCACGCACAAACCTCCCCATCGATAGCAAGTAAGCTAGGTATGTCATACACATAAATTATCAATCAATCAAATAAGCATTATCATCTACCTATAAATATAATATCAACAAGGTAATCACGTTACCCTAAGACAATTCCCATACGTAGCATTATATCTCTTTAAATCCTACTTATTAAAATATCATGACTTTACTCCTTTAATTTAATTATCCCCGAGTCTCACTCACTACTCAAGGTTTAAATAGGTTTTTCCTCAATGTATTTATTCAGTAAGAAATCACTAATATCCTACTGGTCCATAACATCATATCTCCCGAATTACTACGAAATAAACTATCCCTTAATAAGGGTTATAACCGATAGTTTCTAATCTCTCATAAATACATCCTCTATCACAAAGGATTAAACCTTCTTGTAAACCTAAGGCTGCCCAAGTGATATAACATTTCTTCCTACTAGACCTATCTGTGACACCCCGCCTAATTAAATACCGGGCGATCACTCCTTTATTAAATTAAATCAAGGTAAACAGTTGGTTCATTCTCAGCATCACTGTCGATAAAAATATATTTTCCAATTTAACACCCTAAGTAATTAAGCTAAGTGTCAAAATCATTTTTCAGACATACTAACCAAATTTTATTTAAAGAAAAACATTTATTTTATGAACAACATTCAAATAGTAATAATCACACCATATTAAATTCTGCAACATAAACCAATTAATATAATACATTCGTCAGTCGAATGTCAACATATGAAATCTAAAGTCATACATCCGAACTGAATAAATCCCATAGTAACAATCTGGAAATAACTGAAATACAAATGTCCCAATAACAAAGAAATAATGGAAAGGCTACACATGCCCAACTAAATGAAAGTACTAAGAGTGGATCCGAATGGACGAAGTCGTCTAATCAAGAGACCTGCAACTCCCACCTAAGTTGCAGCGCGTTCCTTCCAAGAGATCCTAAGCAAGACGCCCCTGTGGCTGGGCTCCTGTAATACATACATATATATATACAAGAGAGAGAGAGAGAGAGAGAGAGAGAGGGAGAGAAAAACGGGTCAGAGCCCGAAAGTGTGTTTGATTTAAAAATACGTTTAGCAAGTATTTAAATTGGTACAGGCCAATGCAACAACATATTAGTGAGACACTCTCTTGAGAAATTCTCACCTCTCTTCTAATGTGCACTCCTATAGAACTAACCCTCCTAATGGTTTATCTCATTATATAACACGCTATCTTTCCCCAATGATTTAACTTATCTTAGGCATTTCGTAGGATTCAAAATTTATCGATACAATTGTTTGAAAAGAATATTTCAAGTAATAACCAAAGTTCTCATTTGAACTTTATTAGTCAATCAAGTTTTCCAGAGTCATATTATACTTTCTCAAAACAAGTATTTACAATTTGAGTCATCAACCATATCCTACATATCAATACACAGTAGGTAGTTCCAAGTTTCAGAATTCCATATATATATTAACTACTCGTATAATATATATATATATAATAACAGCACCCCAAATAAACTATGGTGCGGGCATACTCTACTATCCAGAACCCCATATCACTCATATTAAGGGGAATACAATCGGAATCACTCTCGAATTGTATTAACATAAATACACAAACAATATTGAGGCGAAGCATAGATTCCAAGTCCCTAAGAGGATGGCACATGCCTGCGTCTCTTAGGACCGTCTGAACTATCACGTCGATAGCCTGTACAAGGGATATCTATCTTCTAGGGTACAAGTCAATATCCCCCATAAAGGTCCCATCGAGAAAAGGCTTGACCCATCGCGGTAACCTCAGGGATAGCAAGTAGCGTGGGCATGATTTTCACACATAGATAGTATATGCACACACAATCATATAACTATACTAACATTACCATAACAATACTAGGTAAATTCTCAATTCCCATAATTTCGACATTTCCATATTATCATATTATTAGTATCGCGTATAAGGGTTCGTCTCTAACCTTAACTCGAAGGGTTTTCTCACATACTACATGGCACTCGTGGACTCTATCCTTTATAGTAGAAAATTCAGTAGGTATACCTTTATTCACTATCATAGTTATTCACTGAAATCTCTCACTTGAATTACGTAGCTTCATCGTTTATTTTATAATTATCCCAAAAGCAAAGTTCTCGACTTATAATAAAGTTCCCAACACTCATTCATATGTCCTACTGGTCTTTCCTATCTCCAAAAACATTTCATTAAGAATACCCAAGAATTATTTCACGATAAATTTAATTTAACTAATTAAACAAGGGAAATAGGAGTCTGCCATGAGGGGTCGATCGATCGAAGCTCTAGGCTCGATCGATCGATCAAGCAGGTCTGTGAAAAATTCTGCAGAATGCAGTTACGGGCTTCATCACCAAAATTACACCAAATCCATATTTTCAAGTTCCAATCATCCCAGAATTTTACTACTAACATTATAACAATATACTAGAAGATTCTAACGTAAGGCATGTACATATTCATCATTTAAACATGGATTTTCAACCTAAAATTATATCCAATTATCAAGAACCTTAGAATTTTCTTCAACAGATTTCTAACAAATATTTCTCCAGAATTTCTTTCTTATGATCATCAAAATTTCGTGGTTTATTTACTCTACATGGCAAGGGTTTCCAGAATCAACATATAAATCAATACTACATGGATTCTCCTATCATAAATTTGGTTTTCTTCCATAGTTTTCATCACAAATCATTCCTAAACTAATATGAAGATTGCACCAACGAAAATAGCAAGTTAAACACTTGCCTGGGATTTTTGGTAATCTGATTCACGGCTGATTTTGGTATGGTTGCGTTCCTCGTCTCGCGATCTACGCGGTGGTGGTGGCGGCGGTGCAAACCGGTGACTTTTTGGCCTTGAATTGCCTTGGAGCTCTCTCCTCTCTTCTCCAATGGCCGTCACTTATTTTCTGAATATTCTAACCCTAAAAGACTAACCTAATTGGCTGATATAGGTTGCTGAATTTCGTGGGTTTAATTACCCAAAAAGGTGAAATGACTAAATTGCCCTCCCGGGGTACCAATTAGGCCTAAAAACGCCCCGAGACCCAAACTAAACCCCCGAGTACACTTTTTTGACTATCTCGACCCTTCTGGACGCGTTGGCGCACTCAAAATGACCATATGAACAACTTATAAAATATTCACTTTTTATTTAACAAAATTAGTCCTGACGTGACACGGGCACGTCCCGACTTAAATTTCCGAAATAGTCATTTAATTCACCCATGACAACATTATAAAAATTAAATCTCATATATTACTATACTCATCCAGTAATATGCAACAAATAATAAATTTCCAATAATTACTAGCTCTCGTCACGCTAGTAAATATTCAAAGCAACATTCCGGATTAAAATTAAATTAATTTATCTCAATTAAATTTAATAAATCCCATAATTTTAAAAGATATAAAAATACGGGGTATTACATACTTCCCCCCTAATAACTGAATTTCGTCCCGAAATTCGAAAAATAAGGCCTATCCGATAGCACAATTCTGGATATCCTTTTTCGTACACAAACTAACTACACATTACGGCGCTCAATTACTATAGCCCTTTCTTCACAGCAACATTGTTTTACATTCTCATTAGAGATACTTAACCTTGTGCTCCCAACCGACAACATTCGCATAAGTCACGCTTATACGTTATACATTTAATTATCTCACTAACATTAGGAGGCCGCACCCTACTATAGACAATTACTCGGATCATTTATATACAAAACTTCCATTCTGAGAAAATATTACGAACATTTGATCACTCTTGCTCGCCTAATACAGTCGTGGAATTCTACCACATTTATCGGAAGTCCTTTTGACCGATCCCAAAAATTCTGATTACCTACTCTCCTCTAATCATACGGAAGGAGAATAGTCAAGGTTCTTCCATAACAAAACCTTAATAAGTACCTTGTACGCGACAAACAGGTACGAGTGTTTCTACCGAGCATGCTTGAAATCATCGTACCAAGATTCCAAAATCTCCTTCAGTGGCTCCCCTAATCTTTAATCACCATGCGCTTATTCCCTAGCTAAGGGTGATACATGCTACTCGAATGAAATCATATCTCCGTTGGTTCCTGAAATCCCATTTCAAAGGTGGGCTTCACCAATCTCATCCTGATTCAGAAATTTATACTGCGCCGGACCATGCACTGGCGCGATCCTTCCTTTTGAAGGAAGTCTGGGGCATACTAGTTAATATTGTAAGCCAGCCCAAAGGAATATCAATCACTTCCTTCCCGGCGACTTAATTCACAAGTTCGGAATAAACCCTTGATCTTGTTTTGAGGATGGCAACCCATCCAAGGACTGTACCAACTTTACCGACCTCTTCCAATTTCAGGAATTGTCGATAAACACAAAATTCTTTGGTTGATTCTCCGCTTTCAACCAAACCTTACTTATGGGCGGTGCATGTAGAGACTACTCACTACGTCTCGCTAAACATTGATTCTTCCCTTGAAATGTCTCACATTAAGTGACACGTAATACTCCCCTTCCTCCTTGGAGTAGGCCGAAAGTTTCGACCCGTGCTCTTCTCTCCACGAAGCGCACTTCTGGATCTCTTATACCATACTAACATCCTTAATTTTTGTATGCGCAAGTCACTCTCGCACTTGACTAATAACAACTCCGCTCCGGGTGTTTTTCATAATCATTAAATTCTACTATATTCAAGGAATACCAATTCTTGAACGGCCTCCACAGCCTTCCAATCAAGTTAGGACGTGTTATTCTAATTGCACACTTTTCATGTGACGTTTAATCCACTCTATCACTTCCACTTCGTCATACTATTCCCACAAACATATATTTCACACGTCTATTTTCACGTCCCTTCGATTCGGACCATTTTAACTGTAGTTAACCAAGATGCCCACATTTTTGCAACACTCCGACCGCCCTGGGAGAGCGAACGGCGTGCTACTCATCTGTAGAACTAACTAAAGTCAACGGAATAGAAGGAATAGGGCATTCAAATTCCATGACAATAAAAGAGGAATAATAATTCTCAACCTTTCTCAGATAAGTACAACAATTTTCCCAAATAGGTACAACAACTAAAGTAAATCACTAACGCTCTATTCATCAAAATAATTATAGGTCATCTCTTATGTATAGTATAAAGTTCTTTCCAGATAATCCATGCTAAAAATCATTCCAACTCTTTATTCACTTTGTGTTCTGTATGCGGTTATGATATTCGGGTACTCTCAATCACCCTAGAAATCATAATTCTTAAATTCTCCTTATCATAGTTCCACCCCTCAACTTGTGGGGATAACTTTCAATGTTTTCCTACCACAAGATCCGGCTCTAATAACCTTAAAATAAAATTCAACTTCCAACTTACATACATAATTACTTGATCCCATTTCGACCAGGGTACCAAACTCGTGGAATAGTGACCAAACGTCTCCCTATTTCCAACCTTACGCTAAGTTTCATGCGTGGGATGTCTCGCAAAGAGAAATCCAAACAAGGAACCCCCCCGATACACTACTACCTAGCTTTATCGGTCATCGAAATCCGTTAGGTCCTCTGTCCGTGGTATGTACCCCTTTATTCTGTCTCTTGACAGAAAAGTTACAATTCTCCCGTAATTATGCTTAATAAAGAACGTTTCACCAATTTCACTACCGTATTGGTTGATGGTAATAGCATTCCATAAACCTCGAATACATACAATCGGAATTCTCGAAATTCCTTTCCCTAATAATAGGGGTATAAAGATTAACTCCCACATCTCTAAAGGTTAAATATAACAATGCACTATTCCTATCACTAAGTCCAGAGTGCTAAACATAATACTGAGTCAAATCTTTTCGCTCAACGGTAAATCCCGACACACACGGAATTATACTAACAAAGTCTATACATACATTGGCATCGAATATCTCGAGCCCACTATCTCCTCCGAAGTCTCTAGGATAGATAATATAAGTGCGAGTCCAACTTTCTTATAAGTAAGCCTCGCCAAAACAAACATGAAACATGTTGCACCAATGCAACTACTCCAATAGCCTCGCAATAAATGTCCACTATCATACTACCCATTTTTATAACATTTTAACAAAGATAAAATCATACTCGTGTATCGCATCACTACAACAAGCAATCTCCATAAAGTATAAAACACTGTTAATATACTCACCCATCCTCCGCGGATAGCTTTAAAGAAAATCCCGCTACACTAAGGAAAAATATTCACACAATGGTAACATTTCTAATTATATGCATTAAACTCGTCTCACATGCTAATCTAGAAATGATCAAAATATGGTGACTGGCTCGTGTCACATAAACACGCCTCATCCTCTGAGGATACAACATACACATCTACCTTGACAATCGTCTTGACTGTGCAAATGGTTTCCGGACGTAACACGTCTACACAAACCAAACAATATTACTTTACTCGTTGCCTTTTACTAGGCACCGGATTCTTGCCCTTATACTTACTTTGGAACATATTATCGTGAGCGATCTCACTCCGCATAAAATACCTCAATACATAATTCACCTATCACCTGTCCTACTAACCAGGTTAGGATTGTCCTTTCCTCGGACATTAGTAGACTCGATTTTTATTAACCATCCCGGTTGTTCCATAGCCTTCTTAGGCCATAAAGATCATGCTACTATCTATACTAGTACTTACTGAATTTACCATCACTTGGTAAGAATTTAACTGTCTGAAGCATTTAAATGGTTTTCCTGATGTGTATCCACATCCTTCTGTGGTGATATACCACCACCGTTGCATTCAGTCTCATTCTCGACTAAATTCTTCGATTCCTTTAACTTCCTCCACAAAGAAGCGTTATCATCTATTCTGACACAATATGACAATGTCAACCTCTGGATCGTTCGTCCACCAGAATTTCCTCCTCGAGTTTTATCAACTATTATTACGAGTTGGTCTTCCACTTGGAGTCGTTTCCCCCACTTGTATCTACATCTTCTGATACAAAATTGGCTAACGGTTAAGATTCAAATTCACGAATGGACCCCTGATATGCCCTCCCTCGATGAGTTCAGAACCACATTTGATTCTCATCCTGAACAGTTAAGGAAAGAACATACGGTCAACACTGTACCTCAGGTTCTCCTATAGGCATAGCATTCCACTTCTAAAATTGGTGGTTGTCTCCAACCATTATAATTTCGTCCAGAAAGCCAAGAAAATTTTTCTCTAAATTTTCACTTTCGGTTTGCCACACTCCATTCTGCATTTAAGCCTTTGGATACTTTACCGCCTTTGGTAAAGACACATACAATTTTCGCGTTTCTAAAATTTCCCGTTGATAGTCTCTACACGTTTTTGTAAAACGTTGGGTAAGTTTACCCCCGTACCTCATTTGACTATAACAGCATTTGAAAATCATTGTTGCACCTTAGTCGCCTTTCAAGTCTTGGCTTCTCGTGCCATAATGGAGGTGACCTCGACTACGGTCATCATCCTCGAATATATTTCCTAATCTCAACTGAGCCCTGCCTCCTGATGTATGCTTAACAGTCTTCTTCTGACATCCGTCATCGCTCGGCACACGCACACGTCCGAACGAAATTAGAATTCATTAATGCATACACATTATAGCAGGAGAACGAAATCTCGCCAAAGGAATCGACAATCCTAAACATAGGGCTCTATAACAAACAAAGTAACGCTGAAAGCATAATAATCCGTACAGATCCTAAGGACACTAGAACCTGATGCTCTGATACCACCTGTGACACCCCGCCTAATTAAATACCGGGCGATCACTCCTTTATTAAATTAAATCAAGGTAAACAGTTGGTTCATTCTCACCATCACTGTCGGTAAAAATATATTTTCCAATTTAACACCCTAAGTAATTAAGCTAAGTGTCAAAATCATTTTTCAGACATACTAACCAAATTTTATTTAAAGAAAAACATTTATTTTATTAACAACATTCAAATAGTAAGAATCACACCATATTAAATTCTGCAACATAAACCAATTAATATAATACATTCGTCAGTCGAATGTCAACATATGAAATCTAAAGTCATACATCCAAACTGAATAAATCCCATAGTAACAATCTGGAAATAACTGAAATACAAATGTCCCAATAACAAAGAAATAATGGAAAGGCTACACATGCCCAACTAAATGAAAGTACTAAGAGTGGATCCAAATGGACGAAGTCATCTAATCAAGAGACCTGCAACTCCCACATAAGCTGCAGCGCGTTCCTTCCAAGAGATCCTAAGCAAGACGCCCCTATGGCTGGGCTCCTGTAATACATACATATATATACAAGAGAGAGAGAGAGAGAGAGAGAGAGAGAGAGAGAGAAAAACGGGTCAGAGCCCGAAAGTGTGTTTGATTTCAAAATACGTTTAGCAAGTATTTAAATTGGTACAGGCCAATGCAACAACATATTAGTGCGACACTCTCTTGAGAAATTCTCACCTCTCTTCTAATGTGCACTCATATAGAACTAACCCTCCTAATGGTTTATCTCATTATATAACACGCTATCTTTCCCCAATGATTTAACTTATCTTAGGCATTTCGTAGGATTCAAAATTTATCGATACAATTGTTTGAAAAGAATATTTCAAGTAATAACCAAAGTTCTCATTTTAACTTTATTAGTCAATCAAGTTTTCCAGAGTCATATTATACTTTCTCAAAACAAGTGTTTACAATTTGAGTCATCAACCATATCCTACATATCAATACACAGTAGGTAGTTCCAAGTTTCATAATTCCATATATATATTAACTACTCGTATAATATATATATATATAATAACAGCACCCCAAATAAACTATGGTGCGGGCATACTCTACTATCCAGAACCCCATATCACTCATATTAAGGGGAATACAATCGGAATCACTCTCGAATTGTATTAACATAAATACACAAACAATATTGAGGCGAAGCATAGATTCCAAGTCTCTAAGAGGATGGCACATGCCTGCGTCTCTTAGGACCGTCTGAACTATCACGTTGATAGCCTGTACAAGGGATATCTATCTTCTAGGGTACAAGTCAATATCCACCATAAAGGTCCCATCGAGAAAAGACTTGTCCCAGCGCGGTAACTTCAAGGATAGCAAGTAGCGTGGGCATGATTTTCACACATAGATAGTATATGCACACACAATCATATAACTATACTAACATTACCATAACAATATTAGGTAAATTCTCAATTCCCATAATTTCGACATTTCCATATTATCATATTATTAGTATCGCGTATAAGGGTTCGTCTATAACCATAACTCGAAGGGTTTTCTCACTTATTACATGGCACTCGTGGACTCTATCCTTTCTAGTAGAAAATTCAGTAGGTATACCTTTATTAACTATCATAGTTATTCGCTGAAATCTCTCACTTGAATTACGTAGCTTCATCGTTTATTTTATAATTATCCCAAAAGCAAAGTTCTCGACTTATAATAAAGTTCCCAACACTCATTCATATGTCCTACTGGTCTTTCCTATCTCCAAAAACATTTCATTAAGAATACCCAAGAATTATTTCACGATAAATTTAATTTAACTAATTAAACAAGGGAAATAGGAGTCTGCCAGGAGGGGTCGATCGATCGAAGCTCTAGGCTCGATCGATCGATCAAGCAGGTCTGTGAAAAATTCTGCAGAATGCAGTTACGGGCTTCATCACCAAAATTACACCAAATCCATATTTTCAAGTTCCAATCGTCCCAGAATTTTACTACTAACATTATAACAATATACTAGAAGATTCTAACGTAAGGCATGTACATATTCATCATTTAAACATGGATTTTCAACCTAAAATTATATCCAATTATCAAGAACCCTAGAATTTTCTTCAACAGATTTCTAACAAATCTTTCTCCAGAATTTCTTTCTTATGATCATCAAAATTTCGTGGTTTATTTACTCTACATGGCAAGGGTTTCCAGAATCAACATATAAATCAATACTACATGGATTCTCCTATCATAAATTGGGTTTTCTTCCATAGTTTTCATCACAAATCATTCCTAAACTAATATGAAGATTGCACCAACGAAAATAGCAAGTTAAACACTTGCCTGTGATTTTTGGTGATCTGATTCACGGCTGATTTTGGTATGGTTGCATTCCTCGTCTCGCGATCTACGCGGTGGTGGTGGCGGCGGTGCAAACCGGTGACTTTTTGGCCTTGAATTGCCTTGGAGCTCTCTCCTCTCTTCTCCAATGGCCGTCACTTGTTTTCTGAATATTCTAACCCTAAAAGACTAACCTAGTTGGCTGATATAGGTTGCTGAATTTCGTGGGTTTAATTACCCAAAAAGGTGAAATGACTAAATTGCCCTCCCGGGGTACCAATTAGGCCTAAAAACGCCCCGAGACCCAAACTAAACCCCCGGGTACACTTTTCTGACTATCTCGACCCTTCCGGACGCGTTGGCGCACTCAAAACGACCATACAAACAACTTATAAAATATTCACTTTTTATTTAACAAAATTAGTCCTGACGTGACACGGGCACGTCCCGACTTAAATTTCCGAAATAGTCATTTAATTCACCCATGACAACATTATAAAAATTAAATCTCATATATTACTATACTCATCCAGTAATATGCAACAAATAATAAATTTCCAATAATTACTAGCTCTCGTCACGCTAGTAAATATTCAAAGCAACATTCCGGATTAAAATTAAATTAATTTATCTCAATTAAATTTAATAAGTCCCATAATTTTAAAAGATATAAAAATACGGGGTATTACATACTTCCCCCCTAATAACTGAATTTCGTCCCGAAATTCGGAAAATAAGGCCTATCCGATAGCACAATTCTGGATATCCTTTTTCGTACACAAACTAACTACACATTACGGCGCTCAATTACTATAGCCCTTTCTTCACAGCAACATTGTTTTACATTCTCATTAGAGATACTTAACCTTGTGCTCCCAACCGACAACATTCGCATAAGTCACGCTTATACGTTATACATTTAATTATCTCACTAACATTAGGAGGCCGCACCCTACTATAGACAATTACTCGGATCATTTATATACAAAACTTCCATTCTGAGAAAATATTACGAACATTTGATCACTCTTGCTCGCCTAATACAGTCGTGGAATTCTACCACATTTATCGGAAGTCCTTTTGACCGATCCCAAAAATTCTGATTACCTACTCTCCTCTAATCATACGGAAGGAGAATAGTCAAGGTTCTTCCATAACAAAACCTTAATAAGTACCTTGTACGCGACAAACAGGTACGAGTGTTTCTACCGAGCATGCTTGAAATCATCGTACCAAGATTCCAAAATCTCCTTCAGTGGCTCCCCTAATCTTTAATCACCATGCGCTTATTCCCTAGCTAAGGGTGATACATGCTACTCGAATGAAATCATATCTCCGTTGGTTCCTGAAATCCCATTTCAAAGGTGGGCTTCACCAATCTCATCCTGATTCAGAAATTTATACTGCGCCGGACCATGCACTGGCGCGATCCTTCCTTTTGAAGGAAGTCTGGGGCATACTAGTTAATATTGTAAGCCAGCCCAAAGGAATATCAATCACTTCCTTCCCGGCGACTTAATTCACAAGTTCGGAATAAACCCTTGATCTTGTTTTGAGGATGGCAACCCATCCAAGGACTGTACCAACTTTACCGACCTCTTCCAATTTCAGGAATTGTCGATAAACACAAAATTCTTTGGTTGATTCTCCGCTTTCAACCAAACCTTACTTATGGGCGGTGCATGTAGAGACTACTCACTACGTCTCGCTAAACATTGATTCTTCCCTTGAAATGTCTCACATTAAGTGACACGTAATACTCCCCTTCCTCCTTGGAGTAGGCCGAAAGTTTCGACCCGTGCTCTTCTCTCCACGAAGCGCACTTCTGGATCTCTTATACCATACTAACATCCTTAATTTTTGTATGCGCAAGTCACTCTCGCACTTGACTAATAACAACTCCGCTCCGGGTGTTTTTCATAATCATTAAATTCTACTATATTCAAGGAATACCAATTCTTGAACGGCCTCCACAGCCTTCCAATCAAGTTAGGACGTGTTATTCTAATTGCACACTTTTCATGTGACGTTTAATCCACTCTATCACTTCCACTTCGTCATACTATTCCCACAAACATATATTTCACACGTCTATTTTCACGTCCCTTCGATTCGGACCATTTTAACTGTAGTTAACCAAGATGCCCACATTTTTGCAACACTCCGACCGCCCTGGGAGAGCGAACGGCGTGCTACTCATCTGTAGAACTAACTAAAGTCAACGGAATAGAAGGAATAGGGCATTCAAATTCCATGACAATAAAAGAGGAATAATAATTCTCAACCTTTCTCAGATAAGTACAACAATTTTCCCAAATAGGTACAACAACTAAAGTAAATCACTAACGCTCTATTCATCAAAATAATTATAGGTCATCTCTTATGTATAGTATAAAGTTCTTTCCAGATAATCCATGCTAAAAATCATTCCAACTCTTTATTCACTTTGTGTTCTGTATGCGGTTATGATATTCGGGTACTCTCAATCACCCTAGAAATCATAATTCTTAAATTCTCCTTATCATAGTTCCACCCCTCAACTTGTGGGGATAACTTTCAATGTTTTCCTACCACAAGATCCGGCTCTAATAACCTTAAAATAAAATTCAACTTCCAACTTACATACATAATTACTTGATCCCATTTCGACCAGGGTACCAAACTCGTGGAATAGTGACCAAACGTCTCCCTATTTCCAACCTTACGCTAAGTTTCATGCGTGGGATGTCTCGCAAAGAGAAATCCAAACAAGGAACCCCCCCGATACACTACTACCTAGCTTTATCGGTCATCGAAATCCGTTAGGTCCTCTGTCCGTGGTATGTACCCCTTTATTCTGTCTCTTGACAGAAAAGTTACAATTCTCCCGTAATTATGCTTAATAAAGAACGTTTCACCAATTTCACTACCGTATTGGTTGATGGTAATAGCATTCCATAAACCTCGAATACATACAATCGGAATTCTCGAAATTCCTTTCCCTAATAATAGGGGTATAAAGATTAACTCCCACATCTCTAAAGGTTAAATATAACAATGCACTATTCCTATCACTAAGTCCAGAGTGCTAAACATAATACTGAGTCAAATCTTTTCGCTCAACGGTAAATCCCGACACACACGGAATTATACTAACAAAGTCTATACATACATTGGCATCGAATATCTCGAGCCCACTATCTCCTCCGAAGTCTCTAGGATAGATAATATAAGTGCGAGTCCAACTTTCTTATAAGTAAGCCTCGCCAAAACAAACATGAAACATGTTGCACCAATGCAACTACTCCAATAGCCTCGCAATAAATGTCCACTATCATACTACCCATTTTTATAACATTTTAACAAAGATAAAATCATACTCGTGTATCGCATCACTACAACAAGCAATCTCCATAAAGTATAAAACACTGTTAATATACTCACCCATCCTCCGCGGATAGCTTTAAAGAAAATCCCGCTACACTAAGGAAAAATATTCACACAATGGTAACATTTCTAATTATATGCATTAAACTCGTCTCACATGCTAATCTAGAAATGATCAAAATATGGTGACTGGCTCGTGTCACATAAACACGCCTCATCCTCTGAGGATACAACATACACATCTACCTTGACAATCGTCTTGACTGTGCAAATGGTTTCCGGACGTAACACGTCTACACAAACCAAACAATATTACTTTACTCGTTGCCTTTTACTAGGCACCGGATTCTTGCCCTTATACTTACTTTGGAACATATTATCGTGAGCGATCTCACTCCGCATAAAATACCTCAATACATAATTCACCTATCACCTGTCCTACTAACCAGGTTAGGATTGTCCTTTCCTCGGACATTAGTAGACTCGATTTTTATTAACCATCCCGGTTGTTCCATAGCCTTCTTAGGCCATAAAGATCATGCTACTATCTATACTAGTACTTACTGAATTTACCATCACTTGGTAAGAATTTAACTGTCTGAAGCATTTAAATGGTTTTCCTGATGTGTATCCACATCCTTCTGTGGTGATATACCACCACCGTTGCATTCAGTCTCATTCTCGACTAAATTCTTCGATTCCTTTAACTTCCTCCACAAAGAAGCGTTATCATCTATTCTGACACAATATGACAATGTCAACCTCTGGATCGTTCGTCCACCAGAATTTCCTCCTCGAGTTTTATCAACTATTATTACGAGTTGGTCTTCCACTTGGAGTCGTTTCCCCCACTTGTATCTACATCTTCTGATACAAAATTGGCTAACGGTTAAGATTCAAATTCACGAATGGACCCCTGATATGCCCTCCCTCGATGAGTTCAGAACCACATTTGATTCTCATCCTGAACAGTTAAGGAAAGAACATACGGTCAACACTGTACCTCAGGTTCTCCTATAGGCATAGCATTCCACTTCTAAAATTGGTGGTTGTCTCCAACCATTATAATTTCGTCCAGAAAGCCAAGAAAATTTTTCTCTAAATTTTCACTTTCGGTTTGCCACATTCCATTCTGCATTTAAGCCTTTGGATACTTTACCGCCTTTGGTAAAGACACATACAATTTTCGCGTTTCTAAAATTTCCCGTTGATAGTCTCTACACGTTTTTGTAAAACGTTGGGTAAGTTTACCCCCGTACCTCATTTGACTATAACAGCATTTGAAAATCATTGTTGCACCTTAGTCGCCTTTCAAGTCTTGGCTTCTCGTGCCATAATGGAGGTGACCTCGACTACGGTCATCATCCTCGAATATATTTCCTAATCTCAACTGAGCCCTGCCTCCTGATGTATGCTTAACAGTCTTCTTCTGACATCCGTCATCGCTCGGCACACGCACACGTCCGAACGAAATTAGAATTCATTAATGCATACACATTATAGCAGGAGAACGAAATCTCGCCAAAGGAATCGACAATCCTAAACATAGGGCTCTATAACAAACAAAGTAACGCTGAAAGCATAATAATCCGTACAGATCCTAAGGACACTAGAACCTGATGCTCTGATACCACCTGTGACACCCCGCCTAATTAAATACCGGGCGATCACTCCTTTATTAAATTAAATCAGGGTAAACAGTTGGTTCATTCTCACCATCACTGTCGGTAAAAATATATTTTCCAATTTAACACCCTAAGTAATTAAGCTAAGTGTCAAAATCATTTTTCAGACATACTAACCAAATTTTATTTAAAGAAAAACATTTATTTTATTAACAACATTCAAATAGTAAGAATCACACCATATTAAATTCTGCAACATAAACCAATTAATATAATACATTCGTCAGTCGAATGTCAACATATGAAATCTAAAGTCATACATCCAAACTGAATAAATCCCATAGTAACAATCTGGAAATAACTGAAATACAAATGTCCCAATAACAAAGAAATAATGGAAAGGCTACACATGCCCAACTAAATGAAAGTACTAAGAGTGGATCCAAATGGACGAAGTCATCTAATCAAGAGACCTGCAACTCCCACATAAGCTGCAGCGCGTTCCTTCCAAGAGATCCTAAGCAAGACACCCCTATGGCTGGGCTCCTGTAATACATACATATATATACAAGAGAGAGAGAGAGAGAGAGAGAGAGAGAGAGAGAGAGAGAGAGAGAGAGAGAAAAACGGGTCAGAGCCCGAAAGTGTGTTTGATTTCAAAATACGTTTAGCAAGTATTTAAATTGGTACAGGCCAATGCAACAACATATTAGTGCGACACTCTCTTGAGAAATTCTCACCTCTCTTCTAATGTGCACTCATATAGAACTAACCCTCCTAATGGTTTATCTCATTATATAACACGCTATCTTTCCCCAATGATTTAACTTATCTTAGGCATTTCGTAGGATTCAAAATTTATCGATACAATTGTTTGAAAAGAATATTTCAAGTAATAACCAAAGTTCTCATTTTAACTTTATTAGTCAATCAAGTTTTCCAGAGTCATATTATACTTTCTCAAAACAAGTGTTTACAATTTGAGTCATCAACCATATCCTACATATCAATACACAGTAGGTAGTTCCAAGTTTCATAATTCCATATATATATTAACTACTCGTATAATATATATATATATATATATATATATATATATATATATATATATATATATATATATATATATATATATATATATAATAACAGCACCCCAAATAAACTATGGTACGGGCATACTATACTATCCAGAACCCCATATCACTCATATTAAGGGGAATACAATCGGAATCACTCTCGAATTGTATTAACATAAATACACAAACAATATTGAGGCGAAGCATAGATTCCAAGTCTCTAAGAGGATGGCACATGCCTGCGTCTCTTAGGACCGTCTGAACTATCACGTTGATAGCCTGTACAAGGGATATCTATCTTCTAGGGTACAAGTCAATATCCACCATAAAGGTCCCATCGAGAAAAGACTTGTCCCAGCGCGGTAACTTCAAGGATAGCAAGTAGCGTGGGCATGATTTTCACACATAGATAGTATATGCACACACAATCATATAACTATACTAACATTACCATAACAATATTAGGTAAATTCTCAATTCCCATAATTTTGACATTTCCATATTATCATATTATTAGTATCGCGTATAAGGGTTCGTCTATAACCATAACTCGAAGGGTTTTCTCACTTATTACATGGCACTCGTGGACTCTATCCTTTCTAGTAGAAAATTCAGTAGGTATACCTTTATTAACTATCATAGTTATTCGCTGAAATCTCTCACTTGAATTACGTAGCTTCATCGTTTATTTTATAATTATCCCAAAAGCAAAGTTCTCGACTTATAATAAAGTTCCCAACACTCATTCATATGTCCTACTGGTCTTTCCTATCTCCAAAAACATTTCATTAAGAATACCCAAGAATTATTTCACGATAAATTTAATTTAACTAATTAAACAAGGGAAATAGGAGTCTGCCAGGAGGGGTCGATCGATCGAAGCTCTAGGCTCGATCGATCGATCAAGCAGGTCTGTGAAAAATTCTGCAGAATGCAGTTACGGGCTTCATCACCAAAATTACACCAAATCCATATTTTCAAGTTCCAATCGTCCCAGAATTTTACTACTAACATTATAACAATATACTAGAAGATTCTAACGTAAGGCATGTACATATTCATCATTTAAACATGGATTTTCAACCTAAAATTATATCCAATTATCAAGAACCCTAGAATTTTCTTCAACAGATTTCTAACAAATCTTTCTCCAGAATTTCTTTCTTATGATCATCAAAATTTCGTGGTTTATTTACTCTACATGGCAAGGGTTTCCAGAATCAACATATAAATCAATACTACATGGATTCTCCTATCATAAATTGGGTTTTCTTCCATAGTTTTCATCACAAATCATTCCTAAACTAATATGAAGATTGCACCAACGAAAATAGCAAGTTAAACACTTGCCTGTGATTTTTGGTGATCTGATTCACGGCTGATTTTGGTATGGTTGCATTCCTCGTCTCGCGATCTACGCGGTGGTGGTGGCGGCGGTGCAAACCGGTGACTTTTTGGCCTTGAATTGCCTTGGAGCTCTCTCCTCTCTTCTCCAATGGCCGTCACTTGTTTTCTGAATATTCTAACCCTAAAAGACTAACCTAGTTGGCTGATATAGGTTGCTGAATTTCGTGGGTTTAATTACCCAAAAAGGTGAAATGACTAAATTGCCCTCCCGGGGTACCAATTAGGCCTAAAAACGCCCCGAGACCCAAACTAAACCCCCGGGTACACTTTTCTGACTATCTCGACCCTTCCGGACGCGTTGGCGCACTCAAAACGACCATACAAACAACTTATAAAATATTCACTTTTTATTTAACAAAATTAGTCCTGACGTGACACGGGCACGTCCCGACTTAAATTTTTGAAATAGTCATTTAATTCACTCATGCCAACATTATAAAAAATAAATCTCATATATTACTATACTCATCCAGTAATATGCAACAAATAATAAATTTCCAATAATTACTAACTCTCGTCACGCTAGTAAATATTCAAAGCAACATTCCGGATTAAAATTAAATGAATTTATCTCAATTAAATTTAATAAATCCCCTAATTTTAAAAGCTATAAAAATACGGGGTATTACACTATCCTTAATCCTCATGCAAATAAATTCGAATCCGACACATGAATCCAGCAACCGAAATTTTGTTCAATTTAATTTAATTATCATAATTCTAATCAATTAAATCCCAATCAAATTAATTCCGTTCTTATCTAGGGCTTACTGATCTTCCCTAATTCCCATTATATCCAATTAATAATCACCAAAGATTTATAAAAGGTTTGGGATAATAACAAGCATTAAAAGGACACAACTTCAAGGATTCTGGGGAGGTCGATCGATCGAAGGCAGGGGGTCGATCGATTGATCGTCCAGATAACAACCCAGTTTTCTGCATTTCTTCTACTACGGGTTTCATCACTTTTGATCATTCAAACCTTCATATTAACTACACAAATTCCTTATAAACCTTACTACATGATATAGCAACATATGTGAAGGATTTCTAATGCTCTAAACATCCTAGAATCATCAAGAGTTTGAATTAAAAGCATATGTTTATCCTCTTTTTTCAGAAAATTTATCTACATGATATCTTCAAGAACACACCATTGATTCTCATAATTTCTTCAACAGATTTACGATTATTTCGTGGATTACTATCTACCTACAACATGAATTTGATTCCTATATATATCCATTTTCCAGAAATCCATTAACAACTCCATCATTATCTTCCAAACATGAAAAATCTCATCTTTTTATAACTATCCTAACATGGACAATATACAAACTTAAATTGCAATCATCAAACACTTGCCTCTAATGAAGGTGTGATCCTTTGGGATTGTATATCACAGGTGGTTCTCCCCTTTCTCCGGCCAACTTCCGGTGGTGGTTGGTGGTGGTGACCTTTGGTTCTCCTCCTTTCCAAGCAAGCTTCTCTTCTTCCAAGCAACCTTTCACTATCTCTAAGAAGATGACCTCTCAATATTGTGTAGACGAGATGAATGAACCCACATACAACTAATATCCAAACACTTATAATAAGACAAAATCCGAAATCACTATTCATCCCCCTTGTAAAAATGACCAAAATGCCCTTTTGGGTTGTCTTTTCATTTCCAAATGATCCGAGACCCAAATCCAACTTCCAAATAGACTTTTCTGACTATTTCAACCCTTCCGGACGCAACGACGCACTCAAAATGAGTATAAGGTTGATGTAAAAATAAGTTCCCTTTTTAATTTAACAAATTAGTCCCACCACGTCCCATACCGTGTCCGACTAAAAATTCAAATTACTGAATTTATAACTCACAGCAATATAAATAATCATCACATTCATATATTACCTAAATATTTTTAAGTAATATTCATAATCATTCATTTTAATATCCACAATTCGTATAAAACCCAAATGAATTAATTTATAATAAAATTCAATTAATCCATTAATTTAAAATATAACTCATTTTAAAAGTCATTAAAATTACGGGGTATTACACAATTATAACTTTATTTATATTAATAAGTTTAATTATACATTGATAATTGTAATACACGTGGACTTAACTTGTTCTTATCATTAATTTTTAAATAGTGATAACTTATCACCATGTTACCCTATCTCAATTTGTTCTATAATTAAAAAAAGATAAGATTCTAGTTAAATTCCCCTAAAAAACTACTTTTAATTACCTAGTAAGTCATGGTAACTCGTTTTCACATATGATAAGATTTTCAATATTAAAATTGTACTTACTTACTGATACTTCTCTTTTTGCTTAGAAATATTGTTTCATCAACATCATCATTGTCCATTTGATACCTTTATATGTCGTGTAAAGAACTAAGTGGGATAAGTTCTTTAGCTTTTGCACTCCGGTGGACAAAAAATTATCCTCCCTTTTTATTTTTGCTCATTGAATTCTCTAGACCTTTATTAAAGATTTGCATCACCCCCACTATAGTATAAAACATTCTTTCTGAAAAGTTCTACAAGAATCCTTGTTTCTTATCCCCTTCTATTGGCTCAAAAACAAAACCTTATGCTTTTCTTCTGCTCCGTTATTTATTAAGTCATTGTGTTATGATTAGTGATGCAAAAGAGGATGTATATGGAAGTAGAGTCAAGAAACGGTTTCATATCAAGAGGGAAAAAAATCCATTGGATACTGTGACGTGGGAGAAACGTAGAAGGGAAGACCCCGGGTTGCAAGTGGACTAGAATTGCTTTAGTTTGCCTTATCCAGACTTATTGCCATATTATGTTATCTGGGATGATTTAGTAGATTGTTAGGGATTCATATGATATTCCCTCAACAAATCTACTTATTTTAATTCCTTCATTCGATGTGAGTAAATTTTCTGAACGGTTAAAATTAAAATTTAGGTTTTTACATTGTACTCCGTGATAAGTTGGACATTAGAGCATATGATTTTTCAATTTTGACAATGGGATACATGATAAGTGCTTTTTTTATCACCAATGTGTTCTTCATCGCTTCCCACTCAAATTTCTCTCACTCTCTCTCTCTTATATATAACACACAGTACCTCTTATATATAACACAAAGTACTTGCCCAAAGGTAAACAATAAAAATTTTGTTTCTCAACAAAATGAAATGTAATTTTAAAAAAATTGATCATAATATTCTTTGTTTATAGAACTATCCATCATGCTTAACAAATAACATATAGTTCAACAACATTCAAATAATTTAAATTTATTCCCATTATTAGTACTTGGACTTACGACATGACACCATCGCCAAGTACCACAAGCACCCCAACCAACAACACACCTAAACATAAAACTGAACTATGGTATTCGATATGAACACTTTCAAATCTAAATGAGGAAGATTTATGATTATCAATACAACCACTCAATTAAACATACACATAATCACATTAACAATCGAGATAATCTTTAACCAATCAACATAAAATGTATGACAAAGGTGTAAATTAGAGTCCACACAATCCAACCCAAAACATTGGTCAAACAGGAATCACTAAGCCCTTCTTCGCCATGTTATTGAGGACATCACTGCGAATACAAAATTATATCAATACAAAAGTTTAACCTTGAATACATGAACATCACATATTCTCAAACAAAGCTAAACGAAACAAAAAAATCAAAATTTTCATAACTTTGCTTTATATATGCTCTCTTAAAAATGGATAAAACTCAAATATACAGTAGATGTTTCCATGTGAATCTTACATCTACTCTATCATTCAAGTGTCAAATTTAAATAATGTTCTACAAATATAAACAATGTATATACGTACATATATATTAATTATAATAGCACATCAATTGTAAGATTGAGCGGCATCTTTCGGCACCTTAAAGACCAACGCAAGGTGACGATGTTAGCCTATAAGTTTATTTGAAATCAATTTTCCTTGTTTCTACAACTTGAGGTTGCTAAAATTAACTTTCTGGATAGGATATATATATATGCTTCATAGTTGATATCCTTGCCCAAGTTACTCCACTTTGTCAAAGTAGTTATCAAATCCACCTCAAAAATAATCAAAATATCTTAAAACTGTTAGAAATGTTATCATAATTGTTCCAGAAAAAAACAATTATACAAATTCAACTTCATATGATGGCAAATAATGATGTTGTTGTTGCTTACTACTTGGTATATATATAAACATATCCTTCTCTATTCCAAATGGTTGGTTGCGAGTTGGTTATAACAAATGTAAGGATGGCGGATATAAAAATCGATAAGAATATAAAGTAAATGGACTATAAGATTTATAGATATCAATTATAAAAAATAAAAATAAAAAGTTGGCCCAGAATACTGTTGCTGAGAAGATGCAATTGAATCTCTTACCATTTTTAGCGGTGACATTATCACCGTCACCGACTAGGGCTCCTCTGTATCGACACATTAACAATTTTTTCACTCTTGCCTAATATCCAGAAAAACATTGTGTTGATACCAGATGAAACCAGTAACTCAAGTCTAAACTTTCAATATTGAAATAACATTAAGGGTAAACTCCATTTGGACCCCTATAGATAAGTCGGATTTCAGGTCCACCCCTTGGGTTATTTTTCCTAATACTTACACCCCCCAGCGTTTTTAATTAGACACATAACCCCCATTGACTGTACATTTTTAAGCATATTTAAGCCTTTGTCTAACGATTTGTGGAGTTAAATGTTTAAAAAAAGTTTGGGGGGTAAACATGTGGGGTAAATGTTCAAACAATGAGCCTAAATCACTCCATAGTTATTAAATAAAATCTCAAATGATGAAAATTCATATCTTCTCAACTGAGCACCAAGCAAACAGATATATGTACTGAGATTACATGATTTCTTTTATAAGTAGAAATAACATCATATTAAAAACCCATTATATAATGAAACCAATATGAAAGTGCCCAATATGTGTATTTTTTAAACAAAACCAATTTTATCCCGAAAATTATCCAACTTTTAAATATGCACCAAATTAAGTTGTGAAAAACTCAATTCTTACTTTAAACTAATTTTATCTTGATTAATCCTAAACATGCATCTAGTGATTAAAGTAAGTAAAATAAAGTAAAGAATATTCACAACGCCGGATGTACGAGAAAAAAATTCAAAATGGAAAAACAACCTCGGACGGCCCAAGCCAGACAATCACTATGAACAATGGTTTTACAAAGACAGATTAGCCTTACTCAATGACTCGATCCCCATGGGTCTTGACGCTCCTTCTGATCTTCAACCATTATTCAATAGTGCCCATGAAGAAATTTCATCTTCCACGATACATGTCCACAACACACGTGTCCATATATATCTTGGTGTCCACCGATTGGCTTTGATTCGTCTACGATGTCGAACAAGAAGTCCTTCTCTTTTCTTCACCACAAAACCCTTTGATGTTCAATGATAGAACAAACTTCTTTGGTTCACCAAGATCACGTAAGCATATAAGAATGATAACTCGGATCTTTGAAAACTCTAAGGATGTGTTTATGCTTTGTAAACCTTAGAAAACATGTGCAAACAACATATTGATGGTAAACTGTTTTTCTAGATGAACACTTACGAAACTCTGATAGAAACAAGCTTTAAATAACAATTTAGCGCCGCCTCGAAATATGTGTCGTTCGAACGACAATGCCAGGTCGTTCGCGCGACATAGGCATCTTGTTCGAGTGAGATCCTTATGTCGTTTGAACGAGCTGACGTTTAACTTTTTGACTTTTAGTTCAAAACGTCTCTTTTGAAGGAGATCCAAATAAGTCAAACTTTATTTCGAGTATATCATAATTAAAACGTAGTGTAAACACTTAAAACACTTTTAAAAACATTTTAAAACATTTTTCTTTATAAAAATACATCCTTATCTTTTATAAAAATAATTTCGAGCACCATTAATTATACGCATTCATACCTGAGTGATCTCGGAATGCAATTAACTTTGAAGACGATTAAACTTGCACCAATTAAAAATCGGCATGATTTAATTCTTTGAAGTTTTGCCACAACGTCTTCAACTTCTTTAATACGTCATAGACCAAGTGAGATCGTGACAAAATAAAATCTCCCTATGACATATTACAAACACAGTTTTGTTCACGGAATTAAGTCAAAACAATACAGGGACTCAATTGGAAATTTATGTCCTAACAAATATCCCCTTTTGATTATTTCGGGACAAAACTAAACCAGTGAAATGCCTAAGTCGTGCCGTCAAGCCGTATGACGCCTAAATCCCATCCCATAAACCCAAAACAAAAAATTACAAGACACGAACTGGTATATGTAGCACCGGAGAGCATAAACTATCTGAATGTGATGTAGACTTAAAATCTTTAATCACTGAAGCATACCTACACACATGAAACAGATAAATAAATACCGAGTGAAGTATGGAGGAACAAATGATAACAATTTATATTTCTAATTAGAACAAATCATTCGAAACATGTGAGCAATTATTTGATACCAATTTGAAAGAAATATAATCAAACAATATGTAAATCCAGATATCAATAGAAATGCTCAACAAATCTCCCCCTACATCACATACATCCCTCCCCCTTTTGTCTCGGATAGACAATCCGGTGAAAAGATAAACCAATCAAAATATCTAGCATGAGAATATAAACCAATTTGAATCAATGTGAAATCGCTAGATAATCATAAAATAAACAGCTAAATATGATCAAGAAATGACAAATTAGTAGCTAGTAAACCAAGGAATCACACAAAATATAACAATTTAATCATGTGTGATAAACGGACTATATGCAAAAATACGAATTTTGAACCAATTATAACCTGCATATAAACCAAGTCAGTCTAGAAACACTTACAGCAGTACCAAAAAATATACCAATTTTAACCAAAGGACTGCAAACCAATCAGAATCCATAAAATAGCCTTTCGTTCGAACGAGCCAGGGATGTTGCTCAAACGAGTTGAGGACGTCGCTCGAATGAAGTACAGTTGTCGTTCGCGCGAGATATATATGTCGCTTGAACGATTTCTCCCGACCTGCCAAAGTTTCCCAGATTCCCAGAAATATTATAAAATATTACCTAGTGAAAAAAATTCTAGAAAGGGCCTAACAGAATCAAAACAGTGTTAAAACATTAGGCTTTTAACACAAAACGCAAAAACTAATAAACACTAACAATGTGAGTTACATGCAAACATAGTACCGATGTGCTCAAACATGGATATGAAGTGAGTGGGCGTGAAACTACAACAAATGAGTCACCCTTCCAACACATCGAAACGATCAAGAAGCCCTAATTGATAGCGATAAACCATCAAACTTTATCAAAGCCATATGACAATAAAAGTGCGAGCTTAATGAACTAAACATACTAGATGCACACAAATCTAGAATTTTGACGATTCTACAAATAATAGCGTCAAATTGCAATGTTTCAACATTAGGATCAGTTGTGAAAACCCGTTAAATTTTTAATCCATCCAAACTCCCCTAATAATATCATATTTTCTTTGGAATGAACTAAACCAATTTGGCCTTTTTCTTAGCATATTACATTTTCTTTTGGGCTCTTTTAAACGATGGCTTTCACGACGAGTTATTTTGAACTCTCACAGCCCTTTCCCGTGAATCACTCATCATTTTTACCAATTCAAATCCTCATGGTAAACGATTTTTACATGCACACTTCTCCTTAGGTTTACTTACGCGTAGATGATAAGATTGAGATAAGAACACCTCACCAAATTCAAATATGCAAGAGAAGTCAAACATTCATATAAGCTCATGCATGTGTGAAATGTTGGCATATATACAAAGTCGAATCAAAATGCATATCAACTTCGAAACAATCCCGTATAAACAATGGTGAAGATCATTCTAAGCATCGATAATAATGACCAAATGTCCTAGCCACGTGGATAATGAAACGATGGGGGGGGTCCAAGCACAACAATATGCCACATCAAACATGTAAATTCAAAAATAAAAACCGAAATCTTTTTGGCTTTTCATATTTTGACTCACATAAAAGCAAAATCTTTTTGGTTTTTCAAAAGTTTTCTCAAAAGCAAAATCTTTTTGGATTTTCAAAAAATTTCCAAAAAAAACAAAATCTTTTTGTATTTTTCAACAGGACTCAAACAAATGAAAACTATAATACAAAATGATACACATGTCATAATACTAGCAATGAATATATCATGAAGCAAACTAGCATATGACAAACATGGCAACACTATCACCCTTTAGATTTAGCATGGGAAGAATCAAGTCCACCCAAACGAGAATCATAAAGTTTAATTCCTAAAGCCACTAAATCCGATTTCCTAACCCAATTAGGTGTAAAATGATGCATGGGGGTTTTGGGAATCGGGGTAACTTTATTCCTAAACTTCCTAACCCACTTTCAAAGTGCCCAATATGTGTGTTTTTTAAACAAAACCAATTTTATCCGAAAATTATCCAACTTTTAAATATGCACCAAATCAAATTGTGAAAAACTCAATTCTTACTTTAAACCAATTTTATCTTGATTAATCCTAAACATGCATCTAGTTATTAAAGCAAGTAAAATAAAGTAAAGAATACTCACAACGTCGGATGTACGAGAAAAAAAACCTAAAACGGGAAAATAACCTCGAACGGCCCAAGCTAGACAATCACTATGAACAATGGTTTTTTAAAAACAGATTAGCCTTACTCAATGACTCGATCCACACGATTCTTGACGCTCCTTCTGATCTTCAATCGTTCTTCAATAGTGCCCATGCAGAAATTCCGTCTTCCACAATACCTATCCACAACACACGCGTCCACGTATGTCTCAGTGTCCACCGATTGACTTTGATTCGTCTACGATGTCGAACAAGAAGTCCTTCTCTTTTCTTCACCACAAAACCCTTTGATGTTCAATGATAGAACAAACTTCTTTGGTGCAGCAAGATCACGTAAGCATATAAGAATGATAACTCGGATCTTTTCAAACTCTAAGGATGTGTTTATGCTTTGTAAACCTTAGAAAACATGTGCAAACAGCGTACTGGATGGTAAACTATTTTTTTAGATGCACACTTACGAAACTCTGATAGAAACATGCTTTAAATAATAATTTAGCACCACCTCAAAATACGTGTCGTTCGAACGACAATGTCAGGTCGTTCGCGCGATATAGGCATCTCGTTCGAGCTAGATCCTTATGTCGTTTGAATGAGCTGACGTGTCAGTTTGACTTTTTAACTTTTAGTTCAAAACGTCTCTTTTGAAGGAGATCCAAATAAGTCAAACTCTATTTCGAGTAAATCATAATTAAAACGTAGTGTAAACACTTAAAACACTTTTAAAAACATTTTAAAACATTTTTCTTTATAAAAATACATCCTTACCTTTTATAAAAATAATTATGAGCACCATTAATTATACGCATTCATACCTGAGTGATCTCGGAATGCAATTAACTTTGAAGACGATTAAACTTTCACCAATTAAACATCGACATGATTTAATTCTTTGAAGCTTTGTTGCGGCGTCTTCAACTTCTTTAATACGTCATAGACCAAGTGGGATCATGACAAAATAAAATCTCCCTATGACATATTACAAACATAGTTTTGTTCACTGAATTAAGTCAAAGTAATATGGGGACTCAATTGAAAATTTATGTCCGAACGCAATACATCATATTTAATTCACTTTCTCGGTTAGAATGAATACACACATGTGATCAAGTCCATAAAGACTTGTTCTAAAGAAGACTAATATGGATTATGATTGCCAATTCAATAGTAAGTGAGAAGACCTATTCTAAAGGTTCTATTTTGGAAGACCTCATGCATTACAGGTTCAATTTTTGCTAGAGACTCAACCAGTTTCACGCCAGCTTCCCTAAGCGTCTTGATTTTTTCTTGTGTTGTACCCTTTCCACTCGATACTATGGCTCCAAAATGTCCCATTCTCCAGCTAAGTAGGGCAGTGAGTCCAACAATAAAAATAAGAATAGGCTTTTTAGTCCAACTTTCCTTTATGAGGGCTACAATATCCTCTTCAGTTGTACCACCAATCTCACTAATGGGATCAGCAATAAACTTCTACATCAATCACAAATATCACTTGATAAATCTTTAAATACCAATATCGACATAAATATTCTTCAGCAATGTTGCTACTATCTTTCTCACTTGCTAAATACCAATAGCAAAATGACTGTGTAATCAGCAAAGTGGTTGTTTCAATTTTTTCTAATCTGAAAAAATAAATAAATTAGACATAGACATGAATATATGTTAGTCAGACGTAAAAAATCATCAATGTAAAGTAACCAAGGAAAATCTTTTGTTTCAAACTTTTACAATACATAGTGAGAGACCCATAGTAATTCTTAAGAGAGAAAATTTAACTGAGACACCCACGTGCCTTAATTAAACATAAAAATATGCAAGCATTTACAAACGACACCATCACAACACAACCTTTTTAGTGTAAATGTTAATGTTTCTATATAATTGTTGATTGTAATGCATACTCAGTACACTACCACCACCAAATGACACAATACAACATTAGAACTCAGACATATGATACACATTAGAATTACTATGTCCCCAATTTATTTTAATTAAAATCGGGAATTTGAACAAAGATAATATATGTAAATAGTTTCGCACTTTGAAACTTGAAAATCATATTCATATGCAAACAAATATTCTAACTAACATTTGACCAAACATTCTCACAAACAAATATAGACTTTATTGAATCCAATCCATATTTCCTACTCTTCACTAAACGTCAAGGTTTTGAACTATGTAGGCATCCAAGCTTTTGAAACCCAACAAAGAACAAAGCTAAAATCCAAATACAATCAAACCCATCATGGGTGGAACAAAATCAAGGCAGCAAAATCAAACCCAAGCATGTTGTCCTCTCTTTTGTTCTACTACCTCTGACTGATATTAAGCAACCAATTAATCGGGAATGCAGTGGATGCTATATTATTCAATATCCACTTTCAAGAGAACCACATGCTTACACGATCAAAATAAATTCATTTAAAAAAATTAAAAGATATATTAACTCTCAAACATACATTTAGTACTGAAATTTTTTAAATAAACGTAACATAACAATAAGTGGTTGAAGGCAGGGCGGCTATTTTCTAAACATTCACTTAAACTAAAATAATGAAACAGAACAACGGGGACATAGAGAATTAAGTATAACTCTAAGAATCAAAAATGAAAAAGGAAACAAATAGGGAAAATCATTAAACATTCCTCGTTTAAAAGAAGCGGATACGACCACCATAATAGGTGACTTACAAAAGCAACAATATTTTTCCTACAGTGCTACATCATTGAGCATTCATCCTATAGTTCTTATCATTCTTACTACATTGTGTTAAATATGAACAAACATAAAGCCCATTCCGTGAGCAATTACGTGTGCCGGGCGCCGAAAATGACAAAAATCGGACACCAAAAATAAGTTGGAAAGTTCTAGATCTAGTCCGGATCTATAAGCAGGGCACTAATAAATTATTAAAAAGTTTCCAAAAAATTCCAAAATCAAATAGTAAAAAGAGATCATATAAAAACATAGCAAAACTCCAAATAGAGAGAGAGATTTAGTGTCTGTATACCATTCCACCTTTTGGTTCGTGATCCTAAATTTCCAATCTCCTTCTGCTGGATAACCCAAATACACGATGCCAAGAATAAATTTCTAATCTCCTTCATTACGTGGCACTAAAAATTTATTTATGTGGAGCAGGGACTATTACTGATACTGAGGCAGTGACAAAAACTATCACCTCTCAACTAAATCTGCACTGCTATCATATTGGTCGGGAGTCGAGGGTTGTTACTACACTTACGCTTTTAAAGTCCCACATTTTCAACTATCAGGGTCATTAACCAACATTCTTGCCATATGCTATAATTAGCTCTGGTTCTCTTACATCAATGTTTACCTTTGAATCAAAATACCTTGAAGGGATGAGCAGGGATGAAGTAGTAAAATTGATTAGTGAGGCTATCTTCTCGGGATATTCAATGACTTGGGAAGTAGGAACAATGTAGACATTTGTGTAATAACCAATGTATGCATGGAAATAGGGAAGATACTCTCCTAACATTTAATCCGAACCCAGCACACCTGAGTACCTCAAATTTGAAACCTTTAACTGGTATATCTAATAAGAAAGGTGAATATTAAACATGAGAAAAGAGGAATACATAATGGTAACATGAGATGAAAACCAAAGACAAACTCCAATTCAAAGTTAGAGCAATCCTATAAATAAAATTGCACACATTATCAAGTTCCCACGCATTGTCAATTACCACTACTTTATTTTTTTCTTTAATTCAAATTGTTTTGGGGTGTTATACATGTTTATGCCCAACTTTCAACTTTTCGATCCTCAATAAAGATTTAACTTTAAATCTATAATGGGTGATATACCTGAATACTAACTGGATGTTTAGTTGGATGTTTACCATTTCTTGACTTTTGAAAGTGAAAACATGCTATAAAGAGAGCTTTATTATTTACACACAAACCAAGTTGAGGCTTGTATCTTCTAAGTAATAATGATCCATAAAAAACACTGAAATGAATATAAGAAACAAGTTATGTTCATATAAAGCAGCAAAGATGCCAGGAAAAGAAGCTTAAACTTAAACGATCACTTTCGATGTATCTATTAACTACTGAAATGGATTAATAATGTAAAGAAGCATATAGTGGTATTTAACATACACGAAACTTGTGTTCGTGTTTGAATTGTGTATTAAATCCTCCGGGTCTCTGAGAACTTGGATTTCGACTCCTTCTTTCTGCTTTATCATCCTATCACTTCATGTACCTATATTGAAGAATTCCACATAAAAATTAATATTAAAGCTTTGTATAATATAAGAAAATTACATATTATGAGGAAGATAAGTAAAATAATGAAATTGATCATATGGAACTTTTTCAAGCACCGTGATTTCTACTATTAAGCCTATTTAATCCAAACCATGATATGAGGAAAGTAACTTGCATTGACAATTATATCCAAAGAAAGATAGGCATTTTTTCAAGAACCTAGGCGATAATTTCAATAGCAATTGCAAATCCATGGAAACACCACCCCATTCCCTATGTATATGTTTGCCCTCGGGTGAAGTTATAGATTAATAACCCAACAATATTCCAATAATTGCATTTGTTGGACAACCAAACTCAACCAATTTATAGTTTCTACTGAGTATTTGTCCCACTATAAATATCAAAGGTATACATAGTTTCTACCAAGCATCTCTCCTGCTACTAATCAAGGTAATATACAAAACTAAAGTCACGAATACCATATTGTCATATAACTACCCAAGCTGAGTAAATAAGTAAGATAACAACCATTTAAGTAAAAATATACTTGATTCTACTTTTAAACAGACGATTAAAGGTACGTGAGAGCTGCAAAAGCAAAGTAAGTATGGAAATCCGATTAAATCAAAAATCAAACAAATTACATAACAGAACAGAACAATAGTTTGCGACATATATATACCAAAATTGTGGATAAAATACAACCCAAATTTGCAGAAAGAACAATTAGCTAAATCCATATCAATATGTCATATTATCTATTAAAAGCATTTAGTTTCAACCAATTATCGAAAAGTAAAGTAAAGTTTGAATGGGTGGTCACAACTACAACCGAGATTCAAAAGAAAAGTAAAAAATTTCAACAAATAGATATGGAGAATACAATCTATATAATCATATACAATATTTCCAAAACCAAGTCTTATCAAACTATAAGATTATACTTGCTATACCAAAATCTGCTACCGCCACCATAACTCAAGTCAATGTGTATAAATATATATATCATCAAACAAATTAAAAAATAATCCTTCGTTCATTTTGGCAAAGTTATATATATATATATATATATATATATATATATATATCAATTTGAAACTTTATAATCCTGATAACTATTGGCTAAAGTCATATTAAAAGACATATAAACCAAGTGCAATGTCATGTTCACATTATACCCACCTAACATAAATCACTCTCAAAACATCCCATTATAATTCAATGAATAGAAAAACAAAATTAACATTTGAATTAAGAACAAAATATATTTGGCCAAATTAATGAAAAAATGTATTTAAGGAAAAAAAAGCACCTTACAATCACAAATGATAAGTGTATTTGAGACTAAGATAAGAACATGAAATAAAATGATCTCCATATAACTAAAAAAAATAGACAATAAATTCAAAATTAAATATGAAAAACTGGAAAATGAACACCAAAATAGGCAATCCAATACTTATATCTGAACCTTGAGAGAATATAGATATGAGGTTTGACAACAAAATAAACTTCTTATAGCTAACTTTGCTAACTAACATCACATAAGCTAACTTTGGCTATAAAACAAAAGGATATTCATTTCAAAGAATTAGTAAAACAAAACCAAATTCATTAGCTACTATAAACATTGTAAGACTCAAAAAATGTAAAATCACCATTTTAGCATTGAACTACAGCATTTGCAAATCAGAGCAAGAGTCCACAAAACCTCTCTAATCTTAGTAGGTGTTCCCTATAAAAACAAATGAAATTAAAAGCTAAAAATAAAAGCAAAAATCCGCAAATCCTAAAATTAGTTCCAATAAAATTCAAATAAAACCTAAAATTAGTTACAATAAAATTAGTTACAATAAAAATATATAAACCCTAAAAATACACAAACTAAATTTAAGAATAGTTATAATAAAATTATTTTAGAAGGAAATAAGGCCCAAATTAGAATACAAAATAGGGAAAAACCAAATTTGTAAACACTAAAACTCAAAACTTACACTGACCCCGAATTTCCCTATTTTACAGACCTATGAGTAAAAGAGTAGCATGGAGAGAACAATTCAAACACAATAAAAAATCATAAATACATTTAGTAAGTAAACGAAAGGGGAAAAGAGATATGCATGCGGTGGTTGTTCTATGAGGTGATTCAACCCATTAAAACTCACAAATGTCCCCATAAATATCACCAATCTCGTAAGAGATACGTGCTTAGATCTACAAACAAAAAGCATGCTAGATCTGAAAAACCCATAAAACTCACAAATCTCGCAAAAAATGTGAATAATCTCCTCATAAAATTCATAAAAATGAGTGAAAACAAAGTACTCATTAGAAATACACGTTATTGTGCTTAGATCTTCAAAAAAAGACAAGTTAGAATGAGGGGATTACTTGTTGCCGTTGTAAAAAAACTAGATTAGGCTAATTTAATTGATCACAGATAAATAGAAATAAAAGAGAGAAGAGAATTTTAAAGTGGTTCGGCTTAAGGGAATAGCCTACATCCACTGTTGTGTATTGATTTGGAATTTCCTAATTGCCTCTCTTTTCTTGTCCCTAGGATGTAGGGTTTACAATGTATTTATAGCCTCCAGGGGGTGTACAAGAACTGGAATATCAAAGGATGGAATGTCTTTATATCATAGACATTTACATTTATATAATCATTAATGCATACAACTGTTGGTGTTTTCCTGTCATCGTTGGTCGGCATCCCTAGTGTTGGTCGGTATCCCTGGTGTTAGTTAGTATTTCATCCTTGATGACTAGGATTAATCTTCAGTATCTGAATGATCCATGTAGATGGATAATTTTTGGTATCAACAGAAGCCCCCAATATTTCATGCTTGAAGTTTTCACAAGAGTATGGAGCATTTTTCTCTTAAAGTTGCTCGGGAAATAATTTTAGGCCTGGTCGGTTGTCGATTTCCCATACTTGTAAAAGATTATGGTTTAATTATGGAAATATAATGTGCGTGGCATTTTTGAAATTATCCACAACTTTAACGAATCATTTTTGGGTAAATTCGTCTTTTCTGCCTTTAGCCGCCACCAGTTCAATCGACGTTGCCTTTTAATCATTATTTTTCAGTTTTCGAGGCAACCTATAAAGAGAGGGAAAAGCCACGAACTTTTACTACCTCAAATTTTCTGAGTGTTTTTAGCTACAGTATCTTCAAGCTTTTTTCCTCTCTCTTGTATAATCATTTTTTGTTCTTCAGTTCTTGATGAATCCTTAATTCCTGTAAGAACTCTTTCTCTTCTCTTTTATTCTTCATCATGGTTTATTTTATTTATTCTCTTGATGAATTCAGAAATGAATTTAAGATTCCCTCTTGGGTTGTTTTGGAACACGCTACTTTACCTACTGATTTTTTCTCACTTGTTGAGGGTCACTGGTTTCTCTCTATTTTTATAGCTGAGTGTGGGTTTACCTTTCCTCCCAAACCACCGTGCCTTGAATTTTGTCAATACTTTGATGTTGTCCCAGCTAGAGTAGCTATAAACAAAGAGTTAGTAGTTAATATTTCAGACTCCAATAGGGATTATTTTGCGCATGGAGTTGTTGTAAAAAAATTGGGCACAATACACCCCTTTGACTCGAAATGCTGATTACCAGGGGCCTAGATGCCCTCCTTTTGGCAATGGGATAGGTTATTCTTCATTTAGATATTTTGCCTTGTACATATTTGTTTAAATGTAACACTAATTATTGCTCTGTGAATTTTAATTACAGCCGATCATAAGAGAAGGTGTCTCAAGGAAAGTGAAGTGAATCTTAGGGAGTTAAAATTCATTTGAGGACTTCATGAAAGGATTGGCGAGGAGAACGTCGGGTATGCATCTTATTTATTGTATTACAAGAACACAATTTTCTCCTTTGTTGCTCATCCTACTTATTCTCCTATAATTGGCCTTGAGCAAGAACCTCCTTCTACTTCTTCAGCTACTGCATCTGGAAATGGTGATCTTGCTGCCCTTTCCCTTTCTTCCTTAGATTCAAATTTTCCCCTTATCGTATCCATGGGAAAGTGGAATTTTCCCAACATTTTGGGAGACATAACTGTCAATACCCCTTCCAAACAAGATGATGAAGGGTGAAAAATAAGGATGAGACTAGGAAGAAGCCCCTAGCCAAGAAAATTAAAGAGAGCCCCCTGAAAAGAATAAAGATGGGGCTTCCTTATAAGTTAGAAGAAGGTTCTTCTGCTCTTCCCAACCAGCGTGAGTTGGTCGATATATCTTCTTCTGCCTCTCCAGTGGTCCTTGGCCCTAGATTAGCAACACAACTAATAAAGTCTGGGACTTTTTCAGACCACAGGGGTACTGTAGCTGCATTACCTCATTCCAAAAGTTCTTATAGGGTTGCTCAAAGCCTTACTCTAGTATATTCTTTTGCCTTATTTAATTTTATGTCTCTTGATTTGTTCTTTATAATACTGACTTTTCTTATTGTTCTTGTGCAGTTCCTCATTGACTTCAATAATATATTGGAGAAACATGAGGCTTTGAGAGCTTCTTCCTTTAGTGAAGTTGAAGAAGCTTTTAATGAGCTAAAAAAGTCAGTGTTTGATTCCCAACAAGCATTGGCTAATGAACAAAAGAAGTGGGAGGAGAAGATGAAAGTTACTGAAGAATCTACTGAAACTTCTCGGGGCCTAGCTGATAAGTTGCAAAAAGACTTAGATACTGAGAAAGTCAATTCTGCCCAGCTATAGAAGGACTTGGGTTCTGAGAACGTAAAGAGGATTAAGGCTAGGAAGGCTGGCTTTAACGGAGGTTGGGATAGATCCATTGGAGAATCTTCTTTATAAATTGATTTTATGAAGAAGAAATTCTTAAAGGATGGCTGGTCTACTGCCTGGGTGGAGGTCGGCACTCCAAAAGATTTCAAGTTATTTTCACAACATGATCCTGGGGCCCCTCCAAACCTGGACGAGGAAGTTGATAATGACGAGGGTTCTAGTGAATCCTTGATAGCGGTGGAGTCTGACGATTAACACCGGGATGTTGATTCTACTGTTCCCTCCACAGTTAACCCTTCTCCTCCTTCTGCTCATGTTTTTACTTCAGTTAATCCTGAGGCAGATAAGAAGAAGGTGTAGAATAGATCAACTTTCTATTTTCCTTTTTTAGCAGTTGTACTTTTTCTTTTGTTTTTGAAGATGTATTTATACTTTCCCTTTTTATTAATGCAAAGAGAAATGTTTTTGTTCCTCTGCTTGTGTTTTTCTATGCTCTGCATCTTATTGATTAATAACTTTCTTTTTCTTAATAGTTTATGGATAAATTGGAATACTTCTCATCTACTGACTCCGAGCTACTCCAAGGGTGTAATGAGCTTTTCAAAGCTGGTCACTTATCTCTGACTGATGCCGACCTACTAAAGTTGCTCGAGGAAAGGGTATTCGAATAAAGCAAAGAAGCTTATGTTTACTTGAAGTGTCTTCTTAATCAGGCAGTGGCCAATAATATTACCTATTATGAAATGATTGAAGGGCTACAGGGTGAGCATAATGAAGCTAGGGAACTTTTGCTTGAGGATTATGAGAAGAAATCCCATGCCCTTAGTCAAGGTTGGGGCTTTTAGCAAAAATTGGATAAATTTTCTTCTCATTTCTAAAGACAAGAATTCCTGTTAAAACGTGAAGTGGATGAAGCAAGGGACATTGCTAAGCTTCTAAAGGAAGAGAATAAAAACTTGAGAGATAAACTTGATGCCCTAAAGTCATCCAATGTTATTGTTACTACTACGGATGAGGGTCATTCCTTCTTGGAGGCTGAAAATGCAAGGTTGATTGAGGAGTTGGAGGCTCTAAAGAAATTAAAACATACTTCTTTATCTTCCCGAGCTAGAGTCAAACCTGGCCGAGGTACTACAGAGGAAGTCAGGACCCAACAGACCCTTACCAATCAAGTTGCACAATTAAAGGCCAAAAATCAAGTCATTGATAATATGTTGCAGAAGCTATAGGCCTTGTCCGAACAACTATCCACTCAATCTTCTCAGTTACAAACTAAGGATGGAGTGTTGAAGAAACTGCATTACCAAGTTGACAGATTGACTTTTCAATTTCGTAAATAACCAAGGGAAGTCTGGATAGATAGGTATAATGAAGCTCTGGATCATTTTTATGATAAGCTTCAATAATCTAAGAATGAGATCTATAAATGG